>OZ014533.1:19755205-24555205 GCA_963966105.1 Volucella zonaria
ACAAAATCCCTTGTGCGCGCGCCAACTATAAAAAAAAAGTTTGTGAATACTAGTTACTTGAACAAGGTCTGACTGATGATGTTACTGACAATATCAGTCAGGGGTTACATATTCTTTAAGCCAAGTTGTGGTCTTGTTAGCTTGTTCTCTCATAAGCTAACAAAGGCGACATACGAGAGACGTCAAGGAGAATAGCCATCAAAATAGGATGGAACTCAAAAATATATAACGAACGGTCTTCAAGGCATGGCTCATGTCGAATATGGGCTCGACTATCGAGAACTCGGTGCACCTGGTTTCACCCATTACAAGAGCTTGCAATGCTAATATGGTAAGAACAACGGCTAGTCAAAAATATCCTCTGGAATAAAGATATTGTGCTGCTACGTGTTGAATATCGAGAAGACTGTGTCAATGTAACACCAAAAGAACAATTTCACCACATCAGGAAACTCCATAGCACCTTTAATGAGTGAAAAATATTAAACAATTTCAGGTCTCAATTTTCAAATACAAGACTCTCTAGGTACAAAGATTGCTCGACAGCTGCCTCCAGTGCCGCACTCTAGGTTTGTTGTGGTCCTTTTCCATTTGCGTGGCTCCTTAGATGCCGTCCTTCTCTGCTGCGCCGTCCCTCGGGGTTAGAATTGAAAGGTTTTGAGCCAGAGCTATGGTGTCCATTTGCTCAATATGGCAGAGCCATTTCAAACCCTGGAACCGAAGACACAAGACAAGAGTTCTGTCAAACGGGATCGCAAATCACAAGTATTATCTTTCTCTCGAAACGCCCAAGTGGTTTTCCATCCCCTTTCGACAAGACCCAAGCCTCTGCGCCATAGAGTAGAACCGAGATGATAAGATACTTGAATAAAGGCAGTTCAGTCAAAGTTTGAGACACAGCTCCGTTACTAATTGCCTCCTGAGCCCGAAGAAACGGTAAGAGTAATTTTGTGTCCGATTTCTGTCGTTACTGCTTGTAAGCGGTCGATAATTTTCATCGACTATCTCCAAAAGGGGCAGACTATCAACAGCGACTATTACATTGCGTTGTTGGAGCGTTTGAAGGACGAAATCACAGAAAAACGGCCACATTTGAAGAAAAAGAAAGTGCTGTTTCATCAAGACAATGCACCATGTCACAAGTCGATGAAAACCATGGCAAAATAGAAAGAATTCGGCTACGAATTGCTTCCCCACCCACCGTATTCTCCAGATTTGGCCCCCAGAGACTATTTCCTGTTCGCAGACCTCAAAAGAATGCTCGCCAGAAAGTGATTTAAGACCGAATCGCCGAAACAGAGGCCTATTTTGAGGCTAAACAGAAATCGTACTACAAAACTGGTATCGAAAGATTGAAAAATCGTTTCAATCAGTGTATCGCCCTCGAAGGTAACTAAGGACTGAAACGAATAAAATTTGGAAACTTCAAAGTCAAAAAAAAACAATTTTCATAATTCATGTAAATTTTTTTTATTTGCTTTAAAACTCTGTTTTTATTAAATTCATTCACAATTACAAAAAATAAAAAAAATTATTTGGGTGCCCATTCTTTCGTCAACTTCTTTCGAATGTCCTTCATAAGGTTGGTGGCAGTTACATGCGTGATCTTTTTGGACGCTCTTTTCCATTTAGCACTAAAATCTTTTACGTCCTTTGCACACTGCTCACTTTTCCTCAATTTAGCTTTGACCAAAGCCCAATACCTTTCAGTGGGACGGCACTGTGGAACATTGGCTGGATTCATGTCTTTTGGGACAAAGTCGACATTTTCAGCAACAAGAAAGCTCAACGTCGCATAGCATAGTGAGCTGAAGCTAAATCTGGCCAAAATAATGTTGAACCCTCGTGTTTGTTTAAGAAAGGAATCAACCGTTTTTTTAGACACTCGTTAATGTACACTTCTTCGTTAATTGTTCCCGTTCTAATAAACGATGAGCTTCTGTGCCATTTGCCATTGGCAAACGAGATATTCTGACCCGAATTTTTCCATCCCAATCGATGTTATTGATTGCGGAAGAATCTCAGCTTCAAACGAGTTGTATAGTAAAACTGCGCACCTGGAAGAGTAGTAAAGTCGGCCTTGACATAAGTTTCGTCATCCAAAACCAAGCACGCTTTCTTGTTGCCGATCAACTTGTATAGCTTTCGGGCTCGTGTTTTTATGACTTTTTTTTTGCTTTTCAGTAACTTTTGGTATTTTTTGTTTTTTTTCGTGTTTTTAGACCGTTTATTTTTTTAGATCTTTGTACCAATGTTTGGTTGGTATTACATTTCCGAGCAACATCTCTGGATGACATAGTCCGGTTCCGGTTTTTTACGATGGTACAAACTATTTTCCTGTCCAAATTTATATCATGTGCTCCACTTTAGCTTAACTGTCAACGTCTCCAAATAGCGTTTAATAACAGAATCCACTGTACTGCGTGCTATGATTAAATTTTTGGCGATGAAATGGTTTAGACGCGAAGTATTTTCGAGCCGTTTGTCGATTATCTTTTTACGGCGTTCCTCTTGACTCATATTTTATAAATATTTTAAACCGCACCGAACTAAAATCAATAACAAACTGAAACTAGAGAATATACAGGCTAATTTGGGTACAAAATGGGATTGCAATTTTTACGCATTGGAAGTATAGCCCGTAGTAAAATTTACAGATTTTATTCGCGTCAGTCCTTATATTGATACGAGGGGCGTTCAACATATTCTCGATATCGGGGTGAAGCTGTGGTTGTATATGTAAATTGACGTATTTATCAAGTGCATTCATGTAAAATTTCATATAAATGTGATTATTAATTCGCGTTTTATATCTAGTTAAACAGAATCATAATGGCAACTGAGACGATGATGGTGAAAATTGAGCATCGCGCTGTAATTAAATTTCTCACTAAGCAAGGAAAAAGTCGAAAAACTATTCATGAAGAGATGGTGGCTGTTTACCAGGGTTCCGCACCTTCATTATCAACTGTGCAAAAGTGGTCAAGTGAGTTCAAGAGAGGCAGAGAGAGCATTGAAGACGACCCCCGCTCCGGCGCCCCGGCTACTGCTTGTACGGGAGAAAGCATCAAAGAAGTCGAAAAACTTGTTCTCGAGGATGCCCGAATAAAGGTGAAAATGATGGCAGAGATCACCAAGCTTTCAATTGGTACCATTCACACCATTCTTCATGACCATCTTAACCTTTCAAAGGTCAGTGCAAGGTGGGTGCCACGAATGCTCACAGCGCCTCAGAAAAAAGTGAGAATCGCATGCTGTAGAGAGCTTTTGGAGATGTGTAGTGAGAACGCGGACGGTGTTATGGATCGAATTGTTTGTTACTGGGGACGAAACATGGGTCCACCACTATGATCCTGAAAGCAAACAAGAGTCCATGCAGAGGCATAAAAAAGGAACAGACCCCCCGAAGAAGTTCAAAGTCACTCCTCCGTCTGCCGGGAAGCTCATGGCCACAGTTTTTTGGGACTCAAAGGGAATCTTGCTCATTGAGTACAAAAAAAAAAGGTGAAACCATCAACGCCACATCCTACGCTTCCACTTTGCATAATTTGCGGGAGGAAATTAAAAAGAAAAGACGGGGTAAACTCGCAGCGGGTGTGTTGCTTCTTCATGACAACGCTCCTGTTCACACGGCGCGAGTTTCCAAGGCTGCTGCGCAAGATTGTGGTTTCGAAGAAATCCAACACCCACCCTATAGTCCAGACCTTGCCCCTAGTGATTATTTCCTGTTTCCGGATTTGAAAAAATGTCTTCGTGGAAAAAGATTTTCGGATGATGAAGAACTCAAGTCGGCAATAAATGGGTATTTTGCAGAGAAAGAGGAAATTTATTTTTTTGAGGGTTTAAAAAAGCTTATGAATACGCATTTTCCTTCATATCGATACCGAGAATATATTGAACGCCCCTCGTAAATAAAGTTGTTGTGTTTTACTATAAAACGGACTTTTCAGTCAATGTGTTAACTACGCCTAAAAAAGATTTGTCCAAAATTAGTCAATTGATATTCTTTTGTAGAATTTTGCTGTTCGAATGTAACAATTTCAGAAACGTTAAATAATCTCTAGCTGGTGTTGAACAACCATTTTGACATTGGGAAAATACGAGGGCGGGTCAATAATTTTGAATTTCTGACCTCTTTACTGAAACAGCAACACTGCTCCTGTCAACAGGCATCTGTCAGTTGACTCCTGTCAAAATTTAAACTTGCTGCGTCAGTTAGTTTGTGTTTGACAGCTATTTTTATCAGACTACTCACTAATTTGAGGAGAAAATGGAAAAAAGTGAATTTCGTGTGCTTATTAAGCATTATTTCTTGCGAAAAAAAACCATTACCGAGACCAAGGCTAAGCTTGATAAATACTATGGGGACTCTGCACCATCGATTTCAATGGTAAAAAAGTGGTTTACTGAATTTCGTTGTGGCCGTACAAGCACTGAAGATGCCGAACGTCCTGGACGCCCAGTTGAGGTCTCTACACCCGAAACAATCGAAAAAATTCACGATATGGTGTTGGCCGACCGAAGATTGAAAGTGCGAGAGATTGTGGAAGCCGTAGGGATCTCGCATGGCTCAGTGGTTTCAATTTTGAATGATCACTTGGGCATGAGAAAACTGTGCCGCGTTTGCTCACAGTCGACCACAAACGCAATCGTGTAACAACTTCACAGGAAGGTTTGGCGTTGTTTAATCGCAATATGGAGGAGTTTTTGCGCCGTTTTGTAACCGTGGACGAAACATGGATCCATCACAACACACCAGAGAACAAACAACAGTCAAAACAGTGGGTTTCTAAGGGTGAATCGGCGCCAAAGAAGGCCAAGGTGGGTTTGTCAGCCAATAAAGTTATGGCGACTGTTTTTTGGGATGCACGCGCGATAATCCACATTGACTACCTTCAAAAGGGAAGAACAATCAATGGGGAATATTATGCCAACTTATTGGACCGATTCAATGACGATGTGAAAAAAAAAACGACCTCATTTGGCCAAGAAAAAAGTTCTTTTCCACCAAGACAATGCAAGTGTGCACACATGTGCAGTTGCCATGGCAAAAATCCATGAATTGGGCTATGAATTGCTCCCTCATCCACCCTATTCTCCAGATTTGGCTCCGAGCGACTACTTCTTGTTCCCAAACCTGAAGAAATGGCTTGGTGGAAAAAGATTTGACTCCAATGATGAAGTCATCTCGCAAACAAAGGCCTATTTTGAAGACCTCGACAAATCATTTTTTTTGGAAGGGAAAAAAAAATTGGAGAAGCGTTGGACAAAGTGTATAGAGCTCAAGGGAGACTACGTTGAAAAATAAAATTATTTTTTATCAAAAATCCAAAAGTCTTATTGACCCGCCCCCGTATGTATTACGAGTACAAGTATCTAACGGGCTTATAACCCAACACAACAAAAATCTGGTAAATTAACCTTCAGTTAGAAGAAACGAGTTTAATCTATGTATGAGTAATAAACCTCACAATGACAGACCCTATGTCATTCCGAAACCATTCATAAGAGGAAAGTCTGTTTGGATGGCCGTGGCTCAAGTGGTTGTGGACTGGCTTCCAAATCGGAAGGTTCTCTGTTCGAATCCCAGCCTCGGCCGAAAGATATTCATTTTTTCAGCTAACAAATATCAAACAAGACGAGTAGTAGAATGGAAATCAACATGTTGCCAAATCCCACTAAGAACATTAATTGTTGGATGCCACCCACTGAGCCCAAACATCTTTCTTTCTCTCTCTATCCCATTTTCCAAGAAACTTAACACATGCTGCGGCATTATAGTTAAGTGTATTCATACCCACTTGAGTGTTAAGTTATTTTTAAAACAAAAAAAAAAAAAAAAAAATTTCATCACTATTTAGACGTAAATATCACCTAGGTAGGTAATTCCGAGGCATGATAAATCAACAGGTTTGGTTGATGTTGATGTCCATTGAAGCGTTAGACATAAATGTTCATAATAGTTTATATACGTATGAACATAGATACGAATATTTCCTGAAACCAGTTTTTTGTATTTTGTATAAAAAGAAGATTCTCATTATTTCTAGTTAGTCAGTTTAACTTTATTTCGCGGTTTGCACTTAAGTTTATTTTGCGAGAATTTTCGCGCGTAGTTATGGTTATACGATTGCTTTATCTATTCCAAGGTGCGTTTATATCTCTAGTGTTGGTGAGTTTAAGTGCCACCGAATGCTCAGGGAATGTGTCAACTCCAGACGCATTGTTGAATTTGGTGCAGGAGTTTGAAAAGTTTAAGAAGCTTCTCGACACAATTGATGCACGTTTAAAGACCCTACAATCTACAGTGGAAAGTCGCCTTAAGCCAGATGATGGTAAATGTACGCTGCGAGATGTTGCCGAGGGAATCAAAGCTCAAAAATTCAATGTAGCCGAGGAAAAGATCTATAGTTTGTCTGATCAGAGTAAAATTGCTAGTGTTGTCCACGATGTCTTTGCAGATTCTCCGGCAAACGTTGAGAATCTTTTAAGTTTTGCTAATTCTCTGACAAAAAGCAATGTCCAGTTGCTGATTTTGAGCGCTCTACGTGACGAGATACGTTCCAGTGGGAATGCAGATCCATATAAATTGATCGCGTTAGTTGAAGAATTGGAAAAGGGATTGGTAAGGGAAAAGGATGACAAATTGAAGGAAAAATTCAAGAATGTGATGGACAATGCTATTGATGATGTTAAGACCGCTATCACAAGCATACTCAAGACGGCAATGATCGCAGATAAGTATCAAAGTGTAGAGGTTACAAATTTAGCAAGCGCTATGTCAAAATTGCACTTGGACGTGTCGAATGAAGTAATGGATCGTGTCATTGATAGTGTTTTTGGAGTCATATCAGCTGGGAGGATTCTGGACAATATCAGTAGTCACAAAGACATTCCTCAAGTCATCGCGGGTTTGAATGCGATCTTCAACAGATTCAACTTTGCAGGTAATCTCAATAACGATGCTACTCTTAAGCTAGCTCATCATTATCAACAGTTAAAAGAAAGGCCAGAGTATTCGAATATGGATATGGATCTGAAAGATGAAGTCGAGAAGGTGATTCAACAGCTCCCGGTTTGTGCGAGAAATTTGTTCTTCTCGCCTGAAGTCTGTTTGTGGAATAAAGGTATGTCACAGTATTTGTATGCGGCTAGTGCTGCCATCAGTCATGATGCAGAACGAAGAGGTGTTTATCTTTGGTATCCGGGTGATGTTAAGAGCGGATCCATTTGGAAAGTTACCAAAATGGGAGAGGATTTTTACTTTAAGAACAGTGAACATTCAGATGAGTATTTGTTTGCAGCTATGTTCGAGTTCAACAAGGATATGCGGTATATTTTCACCTGGATACCTGGCAACAATACAGATCCGCAGAGTGCATGGTCTGTAGAGTTGGATGGAGACTATTGCTACATCAAGACCAGTTATTTCAATGAGTATCTTTTTGCCCCGGACTTGAAGTACGATAAGGCGAATAGTCGTGTGTTTACATGGAAGCCAGGCACATCGATAAGAAGTGCGGAATTCCAGTGGCAGATAACAAATTGTGGACCAGCAGATGTTGGACGGCCGTATAGTAGTTGAAGTTGCTCATGTTTACTTGTTAATGTACTTCATGAATACTTTTATTAAATACTGATTGAAGTAATTGTAGTTGGAGTGGTCTAATTGGTTTGGCAGATGAACTTAGTCACTATTTAGGGTTGCTTGACCGTGACTATGAATGAGCAGTGATGATTGTAGAAACAAAGGTGATTAGATTAAATCATTTCAGATTAATTCATGCAAGATCGACAACTTCAAACTGAGAAGCAGCTATTTTCCTTTTTCAGGCAGCAACAATTGTTATTCTGTAAAAATTTACATATATATGGTAGTTTAGTTAGGAAGTTTGGTTATTTCTGCTGATTCGAAGCACTAGGGCAGATGACTGGTTCATTGTGATTTTCGAACGTCAACGATTTCTAAATTTGGCTAGATCGATTCTGTGGGAAGAGGTGGTGTTAAATTTTCACAAGTTCGTCAATGGGCCGGTAGAAAATTGGTTTTTGACACAGTTAAAATGTAATCAGAATACCACCTGGCCGCAGACCCTTTAGAGACGTTGGGGAAGCATTCGTTTGGTTTGCTGGCAAGCTGGAAAGTCATACCATTTGAAACTGTCAACGGAAGCCCTAAACGAGGACGCAAGCAGACCCAATGTAGGTTCGGGCCTTCCGAACTGAATTTAGCCCTCCGACTGCGTTCATTGACGTCTTGCATTGTCGAACTAAGCACTGCTTAGCTGTCACTACAGATGCAAATGCTTCGCCTCCTCCACCGATTCTTCACAATATTATATTAGTTCGCTACCATCAGGATTGTGCATATCTCCGCTTGGAAGACAGATGCAAGTTGACGTTGTCGTCCTCCCGAAAGACAATAGGACTACATTCTAGAACAGTTTTGGAACTATCTGTGAAGACCCGACTACATTTCTTTCCTCGTTCAGTTTCTGGGCAAACGCAGCCTTCAACATAGAAAAAAATCGATTTCGTATTTTTCCGCAGCGGGAGTTCTGGTGTCATTGCATCAGAGGGCATGTCTATATGACCAGAGTCATAAGAGAGTCAGAGAACAAGGTCATCAAAGTTCCAATTGTACCAAAGATCACTTCCTTTTAAATGGAAGATGTCTTTGAGATTGTAGCTTATGATATGTATATCAAGGGGAGAGAGATTCATGAATGGATCTAGAGCGGAGTCAGGCGTGCTAGGGAAAACCCCCGTGTAGTCGAGACTGATCGTTCTTCGGAGTCTGGTAAAAGCTAGTATAACATATTTTCCACCAGACAACCAATGCATACGATACAATTATTTTTATCATAGCTGTGTAGATCCAAAAACCCTTCTCGGTGACAGGCCCCATATCTTGCCGACAGCTCCTCTGCACTGCCAGAGGGCATACAGTGCCACAGGGGCTTTCGACATAACATTGTTTGTTATCTAGAGTGACACTGCAATTCCTTGCTTCTTTGGAGAATTCGGTGATGATACCTTTAAGCACTAGATGAGTCAGATCAGTCATCTTCCTCTTTCCCGTAAAGAAAACAACCTCAATTCTGAGAGGATTGATTGAAACCCATTTCTGGTGCACCAATCGTCGATCACGCCTAGGGCTGCCAGCGGTCTAGGTCCAGTTCAAAACACTTGGTAAGAGTACCTTTTAGGTTCTGAACAGTTTTCTCCAGTTGTTTTGTACTGAGCTTAGGGGGACCACTGCTCATGAAGACCCATGATTCCTATATGGTTATCATGTGAGATTTTGTATTCAACACGGAAAGCCTCATAAATTGGAATGCAGCAGAGTACATAAAATAGATAAGGACAGGGGTTATCTTTTCTTATCTGCTGCCATTTGGAAACAAATTGAAAATTAACCCTTCCAATGAGCAGATAGGAGCGTGAGACATACCTCGGTTTAATGGTTTCAACAAAAGTTTTGTGTAAGCCCTCAACAATTTTTAGAAGAGCGGTCTTTATTTTCCCGATTGTTTTCCTCCTTGTGAGAGTAGATTTTCCACTTTCCAGTATAGAGTCCAGGGTTTTGGGTACGGGTATTGGTATCGACACAGTGCTTTCACTCGTCGTCGTGACCGTTTTCATCATCAGGCTTTCCAATTTGGAGCGCCAGAGAGGTGATAGCGGCATCTTTATAGGTGCGACAGTCTCATGCACTTTGTCGCTTTGAAATTAGCTTAGAGGTAGATTTTTTGGCGACATCCAAGTTCCGTACATCTGAACTGTAACTTTAGCTGTATGCAGCCCCGGTTTCAGGCGGATCTTGTACGTTGGAAAAGCCACCACCGTAGTTGTTTCTTTGCTGGGATTTTCTCGCATTTGCCGACTTGGGACGACCGGAACTACGATATTTGCTAGTTGTGGACTCGGCTTTATCCGGACATTATGTGCGGGTAAAACCACAGCTGGTTTTGTTTTTGTCGGTGGGTTTAACCCCTTTATGGGATTTCTGTCCACTGGAATTGCAGTCTTTGTTATTTGCAGGGCCTCTTGCAAAAAGATCCATCGACAGGAGGAGGACCGGAAACGTTCTTCCTTCTGACCTTGTCCGGGACAGAAGAACAGGGCACAGGTTGGCAGGTTTCAGTTGGTGTCACTTCCGATGACCTGTTACTCTTCTCCGTCGCCGCTGAGAAAGTGGGACTTTTGACACCCACACGTTTAGAGGAAAATCGGAAAAAATTTAAACGAGCCAGGAATGACTGCAAGGTCTTTCTCAAGCGTGTGAAATTTCAATACGACCAAAAGTTGAGGCAAAAAATACTACAACGTCCCACAGGTAGTAGCTTTAGGTCATTTTTCAAAAAAACTTTAGAAATTCTGCCTCATCCTCCATCCCAACGCTCATTTACAATGATATTCCAGCTGTCAGCTCTTTGGACAAGGCCAATCTGCTTGCTGCACACTTTGAGGCCAGCTCAACATTCACGGATTGTGCTCTGTCTCCGTCTACACTTGAGTGCGTCGAATCTTCAATTGGACGAATCCACTTTCGCACTCGTGTAGTAGCAAGAGTACTTAAAGATCTCAACATACATAAATCCGCTGGTCCAGATGGTCTATATCCCCTTCTTCTGAAGAGGTGTTCTTCCACGCTGGCAAAACCACTGCGTAAGCTTTTTCATCAATCCTACTCTTTAGGACTCTTTCCAAGCAGATGGAAAACAGCATTTGTCCAGCCCGTTCCTAAAAAGAGCAATCAGTTTATAAACGTTTCCATGACCTTGCAAATAAGGGACGTAAGTGCAATGGGTCTGTAGGAGTTCAGAAACGAAGGTTTACCTTATTTAGAGACGGACTAGACAAATACTGTTTTACATCTACTTAGAAATAGTTCTGGTTTTGCCAGAGAGAGAGAATACCTCTGCAGAAGAAGGGAGATATACTCGAACCATTTGGACCAGTGGATTTGTGTATATTAAGATCTGTAAGTACTCTTGATTATACACAAGTAGGAAAGCGAATTCGCCCCATTGAAGTTTCGACACACTCAAGTGTAGGTGGAGACACATCGTAGTCTGAAAGTGTTGAGTAGTAAGCAAATTTGCGTTGTCCAGCTGGAAAGCCATTGCAAATGTGCATTAGGATGGAGGATGTGGCTGAGCTTCTGATGTTATTGACGAACGAGAAGAGGTTTTTACTATATTTGTGACATTGTAATATTGTTTGCCTTCACTTCTGGTCATGTAAGTATTTAATTTCACGTGCTTTAGAAAGGCGTTACAGTCATTCCTGGCTCGTTTGAACTTTCTTTGGTTTTCCCCTGTCCGGTTGGTCTTGCAAACACAACAGTTCTCTAACACTGACTTATCAGTCCGAGAGATTAAAAATAAAACCAGCGTTTTTAGGGTATGACTAAGCGTCAGGTATTCGCGTGGTCCTAGTTACAAGCTTTGCCAAGTTGTTTTCCGCAGCGAAGATCTCAACACACCGTCCTTTTGGTGTTGTCTATCTAGAATATCAAGCCGCCCAGAATTCTGTATATTGAAGCCGCCTGCGATAACGATGTCAGTATAAGCAAACAAGGATACAATTTTTTGTATGGAGTCAGGCAGGTGGAGGTGGAATTTTAAGCACACGAAGTTTAATTCCGGATTGGAACAGGGAACAGATCGTTTCGCCTGTCCCTTAGAATATAATTTACAACCGTTGGGAGGGCGTATGTCTTTAGTTGGTTTTGGATATATTTGTAAAGATTCAACTTGAATACTTCCCGTTTCAAAATGTTTTCAACCCATCGTAAAGGGTACGTCGGTTTTTTTTATTTTCGCAGCTTGGGTGATAGGACGTCTACGTAGTGCCAACATACTACCGAAGTACTTAGTTACTTACAAGATGGCTTTACAGCTCGAGTTGATCCTGGGTTTTAAAAAGTAAGCCTTAGTGCGGCTTTTGGCCAATTGCATCCAGTCATGCGCTGCAAGATGGTCGAGGTCCCCTTCCATTTAAGGCGAGGTCTATTGCGTTTTCCCTGGGGAGCTGATATTCATTTCCTCAATATATTCTAGCCACTTCAGGTAACTGATGCGCAATGTCAGTAAGTAGCTTGTAAAATTCCCTATTATTCTTCTCCCTCAAAGCTCGCGACGCAATTGGATCCAAGAAACCTATCCAAGAATTTCGCATTCAAAGTGACCGAGGATATTTTCATCCGGTTTCTTTTTCTCTGCGCTGTGGGTTGTAAATAGAATAGAGCAAGTCCTTATCACCCAATTTCGTTTGATGTTGAAGAATTACATGACTTTGCATAGCTATGTCTTCGGACCTTTATCTAGAAACCAGCGTGCTTCATCGTCATTCTGCATAATCTAACGAACAAAACTGCAAGATGCTGCAATATGTCATTTCGAAATCGATAAAAATAAGTAGTGTGTATCTATCTATCTAGGCTTCTTGGGGTTTCTCTACGATCTACTGTTGTGTGAATACTTGGCAAGTTGTGAGCTTACCAAGCCATACAGAACAGCAATCATCAACGCAACAACAGCCATATGTCTGCCACAAACTGAGAGAACATATAAAAACCTTGTGAAGATTTTGGAGGATGGTAAGAGGCATTGTAGAAACAAATCGATGAGAGATGCCATCGAATCGACCAAAACGCTCTATGAACTGTTGGCGATTGAGATGCAGACGACAGAGACATGCAAGTTATTCGACGAAATAGTGCATTATAGGCTTTGCCATGGCTAAAAATGGTATTGGACACAAAACGAAGACCGGAGCGGAACGAGAAGATCCCAGAATCCAAGCGGAGACAAAAACCACAACCTGCTGATGGGAATAAAAAGCCTCGCAACAACACAGACACGCCGACCGAGGAAAAAATTGCGAAAGGTAAAAAAAACCACCGGACAAAGGCCGACAAAGCGGCCATATGTGACGACAGCAACACTTGGACAAAGGTCACCAAAAGAAGTAGAAGAAGTCAAGAAGCAAATGCCCACCAAAGAGAAAATTCGACTCGACACAATTGTGATGACAACGAAGGGGGAACTTTCCTATGGAGAAATACTCCCGAAAGTTAAGGCGGACCAAAAACTCGGCGTTCTGTGTTACCCTTGGTAACAATGTGGACATTGGGGCTCTGATACACAGCATCACTCTATAAGTAAAGGACATCAACGAGGCCACGACATGCCTGCAAGCAGTACGCTCAAAATGCTAACGTCAAACAGAATCAAAATGGGATGGGTAAACAGTCGCGTTAGTTGGACCGCTCCAAGCACTGTAGAAAATGTGGGGAAGAAGGCCATATAATCAAAGACTGCAACAAAGACTCACTTTGTTTCTTCTGCAAGAAGAACACTAGGCATGTAGACGGTAGCCGCAAATGCCCGGTCTTCAGGAAAACCATTACTAGCAAGCAACCAAGAAGATAATACAGATTAACCTTAACCAGCTTAGGACAGCCTAGGATAACCTAGCACAAACGACTAGATACGAAGGAGCGGACATTATGTTGATCACAGAACCGTATAAGACTTTCGACAGCAACATCTATTAGAAAATTTAAGTGTAGGTGCACGTCCAAAATCTCCAGTGGTTATAAGCGGAAACTTAAATGCTTTGGCAACAGAGTGGGGTTGCAGGCTCACCAATGTCAGAGGACGTAGCCTACTTTCTAGAAACATTCGATCCTTGGATGTAAGCATTGCAAACAATGGTCAATCAAACATTTTTAGGAAAGCTGGAATGGGATCAATCATCGACATTACCTTCATGAGTAATTCCATACTGCGCAACACAGAATTGTGGGTCAGCGAAGAATATACCCACAGTGAACATCAGGCGATAGTTATTGATATTAACGGGGTGATAGTCTGGTGGACGGCCTTAGAAAGTGCGGTTAACTGCATTAGGCTAAGCAGAGCCCAGAGAACAGCGTGTCTATGCATAAACGGAGCATTGCGGTACACCCCTCGATATTTTCATCAGGCAAGCAACTGAACAGTGGACAAATAATCCATTTGGCCACGCCAGTATTCTTAATACATTAGGAATCCCCACAGAGAACATCGAGTACACCACACCTGAACTTTTGTTTGACAAAAACTTCCATGTAAGCTTCCCCGCTAGATCCTTCTGTAAGGAAGATGCTTTCATGAAGGACAAGTCAATCCATCTCTACACAGATGGATCTAAAATCAATAGAGGGGTTGGTGGCGATGTTTTCTCAGACATGATAAATTTAAGCCTCTCTTTCCGTCTTCCAAATCACTGCAGCGTGTTCCAGGCGGAAATTTTTGCGATTAAAGAATCTTTTCGGATAGTCAGGCCGCTATCAAATCCCTACACTCAGTCTCACAAATTCTAAGACCGCCCTTGAATGCCGATCGTCTCTTATGGAGATGACAGAGCAGTTCAACTTTCACCTCTGTTGGGTGCCGGGCTACAGAGACGTTCCAGGGAACTATAGAGCCGATGAACTCTGCAAAATTGGAACCACTCTACCTATTCTACCGGAAAGGGGTAGCATAGGTATCCCAATCGCTGCGTGCAAACTAATATTAAAGCTGGATGCCAATAAAATAACAGACCTTAGGTGGACTGTTGGATCAACATGTCTAGCGACCAAACAAATCTGGCCAAAACTGAATCTGTATCGTTCTCAGTGTCTGATCCTTCAAAATATGGAACATCTCAGCGCCGTCATAGGTGTCATCACTGGGCACTGCCTCATAGGCAAGCACGCACGAAGGCTTGGCGCCTTTACAAATGATTTCTGCAGAAGCTGCATGGACGAGGGGGATGAGGAGACAATCCTCCACCTACTCTGTACATGTCCAGCTCTCTCCCAGAGAAGAAAACTTTACTTAGGAGCCTTCTTCTACAACGACCTAAACGATCTGAAAAATATAGACGTAAACAGTCTCTTTCACTTCGTCAGAAGCTCAAACTGGTTCCATCAGTAAGAGGATCATAGATCCACGTGGCATCACAATGGGCCATTAGGCCTAAGTGGGTTGGTATATCCAACAGCCATTCTTAATTACCTACCTACCCTACCTATTGATGTTAAAGGGCAAAAGGACATTCCACGCCCTAAGCTAGTGTGTCCAAAATGGAAAGATAAACTCTTCGACAGAGGCATGTTCGACGAAATGATTAACACCAGCGACCTAGCCGACAGCAAAGCAATCGAGAATTTGTCGTATCACCTCATTCAAATACCTGTGCAAAGTAGTGGGGTACAGCATACAGAATGATAATGACTAAGCTGAAGGGCTATACGCAGGTCTGCACAATCATCAAGTCTAGGGTCCATTGTATAACAACTATTTCCACAGAGACCATCGACTCTGAAAAATATAGACGTAAACAGCACAGAACTAGTTCCAATAATAACACCATATGAACTTTTCAACTCACGTAAGAAGGTAGGCATCAACAAAGGGCAGTCAAAGCCGCCGTTCAAAAAAGCCCAGATACTCGTATGTTTATAATAGCGATGCAAAAGTGTCTGAAAGAAGTGGTTTTCTCAGAGCAGTGGAAGCTGCAACATTTGGTACCAGCATCATATCGCCCAATATGTCAACTGGACACGTTGGGCAAAATACTTGCTGAATCTGAACGAATCATATGTGATAGATTACTCACTGTGGTAGTAGAAAAGCGAGCATTATCAGATCAACAGCTTGGATTCAGAAAATCGCGCTCCACCGTCGAAGCCATAAAAACGGTGGTAGAAGTAGCAGTCGAAGCAATAAAGGTAGAAAGACGGTAATGGGGAACAAGGGGATATTGTGTAGTAGTGACACTGGCCATCAAAAATGCCTTTCACATAGAAAAAACTGATGAAAACTCCCGAGGTTCCCACGAGGATCGGTACTAGGGCCACTATTTCGGAATATCATGTACGACAGAGTTCTGCAATTAACACTCCCACCAGGAGTAAAAATAATCAGATTCGCTGATGCCATCGCCAAACTCAGTCTTGTTATACGCTGCCTTAGTTTGGGTTGGGGCCCTAACGACAAAGGAAGCATGAAGAAAGTTATCATCAACATATCGACTTAGCGCTTTAACGATAATCAATGGCTTTAGAACGACTTCGGACGATACAGCTTTCGTTATAGCCAGGATAATTCCCATCGATATCGTTGCGGACGAGATGCAGAGAGTCTATAATAGGAGAACTTCTAGTAACCAAGCGGCGGTAGTCGTCATGAGGATCAAGGAAGAAGAAAGAGCGGTTTCAATGACCAGGTGGCAATCCTGGTGGAATACCACTACGAAGGGCAGATTAACCCACAGATTGATCCTATTCATAGACGTTTGGAGAAACCGAAGTACTTGTAACCACTAAGTTTACGCAATCCCGATCTGGTCACGGTGGGTATCGAACGGATCTCCTCGTAGCTCCTTCGGGCATGATAGCTCATCTTTTTGCTGCCCAAATCAGATTCTACAGGGTGAATGACTGCCCAAATCAGGATGAAGACGCAGATCATGTAATATTCCATTCCATACGCTTTCTGGGATGGAGCACTTACATACCAAAGCTACAAATGACCAAATGTTTTGCTCAGAAGAAAATTGGATGGAGATTAGCACATTCATAGCAAACGTGCAAAATGAGCTGCGAAGGATGGAAAAAATATGACGTGCAGATGCAGCAAACATAGGAGATACAGCATCAGCCCATAAAGTAATACCTAACGGCAGTTCCTCTGGGAGAGTGGTCGAAGTATGTAGGGTGTGGTTTAGCTACATAGCCGTATTCCTGGAATCGAACAATCAGGCTAGCGAATAGTGCATGTAGCCCGTGCTGCTGGTATCAATGAAGATTACGATCCCTTTGGCGCAACCAGAAAAAAACAGAACAGCACATACAGAAACCTGTCTAATAACATTATACACCCTGAATGACTCGAACTGCAACCAACTTCATACTGCTATAATTTCCAAATTGTTCATGACAGTGAGCTCAAATTTTGGCACATGACAGATAATTTTATTTTTTACAAGCCTTTTAAACGATTTGCGTCTCAGTTGTGTTGAAAAATTTTTATCCGCGATGGAATTCAAACGTGATAGTGTGATTGCTCTATATTTGGCTGGAAAACCACAAGTAGCTATCGTTAGAGCCCTCCAGCACCTCAACGTGAATAAATCGTTTGTGTCTCGAACCATAGCTCGTTACCGTGATACTGGCAGCGTTGCAAAACGCCATGGAGGTGGTCATAAAAAAACAGCAACATCTGCAGCAATGGTTCGGAAAGTGAAGGCTCGAATTGAGCGAAATCCGCGTCGAAGTGGAAGAAAAATGGCTCGTGAGCTCAACATATCGTTGGAACGGGTGCAACACATACTAAAAAATCAGCTTGGGCTCAAGCCATTGAAGTTCCAAAAAGCACACGATCTTACAAAGCAACAGAAAAAAGTTAGAGTCGCAAGAGCGAAGGAGTTGCCACGATTGCACGAAAGTGGTGAATTGCCGAATTTGGTTTCTTCCGATGAGTCGCCATTTGTTATCGAGCAATATGTCAACAAACAAAATGACCGAGTTTACTTGCCAGAGAGGTCCTTCGAAAATTTACACCTTTGGACGGCCACCAGAAAGCGGGCAGCACCGATGGTGATGGTTTGGGCTACCATAACCGTTGATGGTCGTTCTCCGCTCGTATTTTTGGACGTCAAAATTAATGCGATCGTATACCGTGAAACTGTCTTAGAGGCAGTATTGAAGCCTTGGGCAAACAATCATTTCGGTCGGAGACCGTGGACATTTCAACATGACTCGGCACCGTCTCACAAAGCGCTTTTCAACCAAGATTGGTTAAAAAACAATGTTCCACACTTCATTTCTTCGACACAATGGATTGCAAATTCTCTGGATGCAAATCCGTTGGACTTCTCTGTGTGGGGTATTTTGAAGGCGAAGGTTGGCACTACAAAATACCAAAGTTTGGACCACCTCCAATAAGCACTTCGCCGGAAATGGGCCAAAATACCGCAGAGCCACTTGCGTGCGATGCTTTCTTCGGCCGTCTCAATTCCATTATTCTCGCCAAAGGCGGACATATTGAAAACTACTGATACAATTTGAAAATTGATGTATTTTCCAACATTTTTTGATTTGTCACAATAAAATTTATCAACAAATAAAAAAATTATAGCATTTTAAAAAGTTGGAGTTCGAGTTAGTCACCCTGTATTATAAAGAAACCTCATAGTAGAACATTCCAAGAAAGTAAGCTCAATTCTTTCATATGGAACCTAGTCGCTAATGGGCTGCTTGCAACCTTAGGGGGCGCTGGATATGGTATGGTAACTTATGCAGACGATATCATTCTAATTTTGTCGGGAAAAGCTTCACAAACATTTTGTAATGAGCTTTAACATTCCTCAATATGGCATCGGCATATTCTCCTCATCTACACGTAGCTTTGGTCTTAGCGCACGTCCAGGCAACACGAAGCTAATCCTCTTCACAAGAAAAATCAAGACATCCTGCATCATCCCATCCAAGCTTAGTCGCACGTCCCTGAGTATCTCGAAGAGTGACAGGTACCTTGTCCTCGTCGTGTTAACTAGGAAAAAAGGCTCTAGTAGCCGTTTACTCGTGTAATTGAGCAGAAGGTTCAAGACGGGGCTTACAAATCAAAATCATGCAAGTAAACATCATTGTCGTGGGGCCAACCGTTTATTGGTCTCCGCTGGAAAGACGGACTAACTTCAACTAACTAGTGGGTCTATAACGGTTTGCGGTTTGCTAAGAGATGGCATAACTTGTATTATTCCATTGGAACATGCGTTGGAAAGCTACTGTCATTGTACGTCATTTCAGTATATGTCATTCATTTGAAGCGTAAGCAACAATAAATTTTTTTCACTCAAATATGTCGAACTTTGTGCCTGAAAAAGTGTTTTTGTGGGGAGTTCTTCTTCATTACTTTAATATGAAGAAAACTGCTGCCGAAAGTCATCGTATTTTGGTGGAAGTTTATGGTGAACATGCGCTAGCTGAGCGAACGTGCCAAAAGTGGTTTGCACGATTTAAAAGTGGTGATTTTGGCTTGGAAGACGATGAACGTCCTGGGCAGCCAAAAAAGTTTGAAGATGAAGAACTGGAAGCATTAATCTATGAAGATTGTTTCCAAACACAAGAAGAGCACGCAGAATCTTTGGGTGTCACTCAAGCAGCCATTTCAAAATGTTTAAAAGCAGCTGGATATATTCCAAAGCAAGGAAATTGGGTTCCACATGAACTCAAGCCGAGAGACGTCGAAAGGTGGTTTTGCATGTCCGAAATGCTGCTGGAAGGCCACAAAAGGAAGTCATTTTTGCATCGGATTGTTACTGGTGATGAAAAATGGATCCATTACGACAACCCCAAGTGCAAAAAATCATATGTGAAACCCGGCCAACCAGCCAAAACAATGGCAAAGCCGAATATCCATGGCGCGAAATTAATGCTCTGTATTTGGTGGAATCAGATGGGTGTGCTGTATTATGAGCTGCTAAAACCGGGTGAAGCCATCAATGAACAACGCTACCGAACACAATTAATCCGTTTGAAGAGAGCAGTGGCCGAAAAACGCCCGGAATATGCGACCAGACACGAGGCAATATTTTTCCATCATGACAACGCTCGGCCGCACGTTGCTATTCCGGTTAAGAACTATTTGGAAAACAGTGGATGGAAAGTTTTACCCCACCCGCCTTATAGCCCAGACCTTGCCCCTTCTGACTACCATTTGTTCCGGTCGATGCAGAACGCCCTCACTGAAATACGGTTCACATCAGAGCAGAATATCAAAAATTGGCTCGATTCATTCTTGGCTGCCAAGCCGGCGCAGTTCTTTTGGGATGGGATCCACAAATTGCCAGAAAGATGGGAAAAAGTCATAGCTTCAGATGGACAATACTTTGAATAATACTATTGTACATTGTACATTGTTCAAAAAACGCACGAATTAAGTTATACACCCAATATCTTGAATGGCTTTGTAATTTAAAATGGCGGAGTTTAAAACACCTACTTTTGATAAAGCTATAATATTTATTGTATTTGGGAGTTCTATAATTATGAGTTCATTAATACGTTTTATCATTTTTTCGTAATGGCTGTTTTCTAATGTGTGTATGGAATTTTTAATTTGAGTAATTTAGTTAAAAATTTCGGAATTTGTTGTAAACTGTTTATTACTATTTTCTACTAACTTCGTTATTTTATTTGTAATCAAAACTAAGTCGTCGTGGTCCGGGGATTAATTTAACTAATTCGTTTATTCCACGTTTATTTCGATAATGTGTTATTTGTAAGTTTTCCAGTAGAGATTCTATCAAGTTCGTTTCCAAATTATTGCTTATATTTGTATAGATTACGTTATTGTTGATACTTCTATAGCCGTTAAATTTCATGTCTTTATTTTGCGTTTCTGATATAAATAATTTGAAATAAGTCAAATTAGTAATGTGAAATATGTTTCCAATGTACGCGTAGCCATTTTATATTAAAATATAATCTGCAGCGTGCGATGCTTTCTTCGGCCGTCTCAAGGCCATTGTTCGCGCCAAAGGTGGACATATTGAAAACTACTGATACAATTTGAAAATTGATGTATTTTCCAACATTTTTTGCTTTGGCACAAAAATCAAAAAATAAAAAAAATTATAGCATTTTAAAACGTTGGAGTTCGAGTAAGTCACCCTGTAGACACCTTAAAACGTAAAGATATTATAAAATTTCTATTTCCGTTTTTCGAAGTGAATGCAAGAACTTCCGTAGCAAGAGGTTAAAAAATGTTTAGCCTCGTTTGTATTGATAGATATTCGAGGAGACTATTCAACGATCAGTTACACGATTTGTGCATTCATAACAAGCGAATTTCATCCAGCTAAGCAAACTAACATACATATCGGCCGTCTTAAATAGCTAAAATACTGACTAGCACGCCTGAAGAGCCGTTGATTCAAGATCAGACTGAGTGAGTTTCCCGTAGTTTTTTCAAAAACGATATTGGAAAAATCACATGACAACATTCTGACATTAAAGGTAAAGGCACTTTATCAATAGATAATGGAGAATGAAGACGTGGATTAATGTGAAAATTTGATATATGGCGGACTTTCCTGGCTTAAAACTACACTGACATGGCCGGTCAAAGCGTTGACGAAGTATCTTAGGCGTTCAAATAAAAACGGTAGACGGGATTTTATATGCGATATTGTGGAGGCTTATTCCCCTATAGTTGGCACAGTTCAAGGGATCTCCTTTCTTTACGATCGGACAAATAATGCTAAGGTTCCATTCGCCGGGCCTACTTTGTTCGACCCAATTTTGGAGAGCTGCTGAGTTGGTGTATTCTTCATATCCAATCATCATCTTTTGCTTTAAATAGCTTGGCATCAAGCCTTTGGTTTTAGCAGCTTTGTTGGACTTAACCTTGGAAATGGCTGTCCCGGATTCATCTTAGTTGGTTGAAAGGAAATTTTGCCTGTTTTCGAATGGCTTCAATGGTTTATTCTGCCTTACGGTGAGATGTTGTTCATCATCGCCGTTTAACAGTCTGCAGAAATAATCTCTTTAGATTCTCCGCACCGATTGTGGTTCTACTATAAGGTTTCCTTCTCCATCCATGTTTATTTTGTTTTTTGTAAAACTTTAAAAATTCTGATAGCACTTCTTTAAGGCCTCTATCGACCGCGGCTGGTGGTTTTCTTTTTTCTTTTGAGGAGCCTATGTACTTCCTTCTTTTCCTGCCTATTAAGCCTATATTCTTCCCTTCTTTTCTGTCTTTTCTGCTTATAGAGCTCTTGTTCTCTAAGACTTCCTCCTACGACAAATCCGTATGCGAATAAAAGCTGCGACTGTACCAGTTTCCATGGTAAATATCACAATTTTGCATCCTCTTTTTGCCCGGTCCATCCCATCGCACTTCTTGAATGGCGGTTATGTTTGCTTTGTAATAGCCGAGAATATCCGCTGGTTTTTCTGCTGTACGCGGTCTGTTAAGGGTTCTAACAATCCACGTGCAGTTCCGAAGATCGTTGTGTTTTAATCGTTTGCCAGGGCCAGGGTGGCCGTGGTGTAGTGGTACTAGCTATCGCTTCTCACTCGGAAGGTCAAGGTTCGAATCCTAGCCACAGCAAGTTTTCATTTGTGTAATTGGAACTCAGTCAGAAAAATCTGCGTGTGAAGGCATGACACTGACATGTAGATTTGGCTGTTGTAGGGTTTTTCAAGCACAAAACAACCGTTAAAATTCACAACCTCACATTCCGAGAGAAGAAAAATCTCTCCGTCCTATTCGGACTCCTACCCCTGGAGAGTCAATATCGAAACCAAACACACCTGAGTTTCAAACCATTACATCACAAACTTTCCTTTCTCCTCTTTCTATCTTTCCGCCCGGGCCCGCGCCCCGCAGCAGTATAAGGGTATTCATAACCCCTTAGGCGCGCGTAAATTATAAAAAAAAAAAAAAAAAATTTACAGTGAATCTGTTAATATCCGAGGCTAGAAGCTGGTTCCTGGCGTATTGTTAATCTCTTCAGTTTATGGCTGTGACCCTATTACCGCGTAGGCCAGTATTATACTACTGATCGAGCAAGCTCTTCCCATTTTAGCCTGCATGAGCATTGATTTACTCGTGCTCTTACCGTTGACCACCACCGGGAGCTAAGGCAGGGTCTACGCTTTCAACTTAATTGTTCCAATAAACCCGTTTCATCGGGTTTTTGCTAGAATATATTTGAGTCTAAGAGATTTATTTTCCACTGAACTTAAAGCTTAACTCAATGAAGATCTGCTAATTTACCATTTACTCCGCATCGGAAGAAACGACTTACGAGTATTTTCATGACAAAAGCATCATCCAAAATCAAATGTGAACACATGATTCCGACGCTGACTGTGTGATACTCGTAAATAAACAAGTTTCTTGGATCTCTACTGAGTCATTCGCATCAAGATCTACAAAAAAAATTCTTTCAAGAAACCAGATTTCGTATTTTCTATAAAAAAACCAAATTTGTATTATTCCAGCTTAGTCTGGTTGAATTTGTTTCGCGGCTCACATTTAAATTTTGTACGTGCATTTTTGAGCGCAGTTATGGGTGGACGATCGCTTTATCTGCTCCAAGCTGGATTTATATCTTTAGTGTTATTTAGTTTATGTGTCACGGAATGCTCCGGGAACATCTCATCTCCAGACGCTTTGCTGAATTTAGTCCAGGAATTCGAAAATTTTAAGAAGCTTCTCGGCACAATTGATGCTCGCCTTAAGACCCTCCAATCGACAGTCGAGCGACGAATGAAACCAGATGACAGCAAGTGTACGCTGCGAGATATTGGGGAGGCAATTCGAAGTCAAAAATTCAACGTGGCCGAGGAGAAAATTTCCCAACTATCTGACCAAAGTAAGATTGCAGGAGCTATCCATGATGTCTTTGCTGATTCTCCGGCAAACGTCGATGTGATTTTAAAGTTCGCCCAGTCAGTGACTGATAAAAAAGTTCAATTCCTGATTTTAAGTACCCTCCGTGATGAAATGCGCTCCAGTGGTAATACAGATCCATACAAACTCATTGCTTTGATTGAAGTATTGGACAGAGAATCGGTGAGACAAAAGGATGAGGAACTTAAGGCAAAATCTCAAATTGTTATTGATCAAGCCATCGATGATGTTAAGGCTCTTGCAACGAGCACTCTTAAGACTGCAATGATATCGGATAAATACAGAAATAATGTGGAAGTTGAAACGTTGACAAGTGCTATTTTTAAATTGCGTACAGATGTATCGAATGAGGTGATTGACCGTGTCATTGATAGTGTGTTTGGGGTTATAGCAGCTGGAAGGATTCTTGATAATATTAGCAGCCACAAGGATATACCGCAGGTCATTACAGGTTTAAATGCACTATTCAACAGATTCAACTTTGCTGGTAATCTCAATAATGAAGCCACTCTTAAGTTAGCCTCTCATTACCATCAGTTGCAGCTCAGACCGAATTATGAAAATTTAGGACAAGAATTGAAGGATGATGTTGATAAGGTGATTCAGCAGCTTCCTACTTGCGCTAGAAACTTATTCTTTAACTCGGAAGTGTGCTTATGGAATAAAGATAAAGGACAGTACTTGTATGCAGCTAGTTCAGCAATCAGTTATGATGCCGAACGAAGGGGAATCTATCTATGGTATCCGGGTGATGTCAAGAGCGGATCGTTCTGGAAAGTTAGCACCATGGGCGATGACTTTCTCTTCAAGAGCATTGAACATTCTGATGAGTATCTTTATACAGCCGACATTAATTACAACAAAGACATGCGATATATTTTCACCTGGATACCAGGCAACAACACAGATCCCCAGAGTAAATGGTCTGTGGAGTTGGATGGGGATTTTTGCTATATTCGAAGTAGCTACTTCAATGAATATCTATTTGCGCCTGGTGTTAAATTTGATAAGCTAAATAGTCATGTGTTTACGTGGAAGCCCGGCACTTCAGTCAGAAGTGCGGAATTCCAATGGCAAATTAGAAATTGTGGTCGCGCCGATGGCAAGGGGGTGGGTACTAGTTAAACAAGCTGGTTAATCGAAACAGGTTTTGAAGATGCGCAAAATGCTAATTTTCCGTTTCGGTGTATGAGAATCGTACAAATAAAATATCTAAAAGCTAATTTGAATTATTTTGTTTTATTTTTGTTTACAATGTGGGTAAAGGCCGACAGTGAAAGCGAATCGATCAGAGATTTTGTTTATTTTTGTCATTTTAGGCATTTGTTTGTGATTTGTTAATTTTGACCATTGTTTAATAGATGAGTTTGTCTCACGATGAAACGGGTAATGATTTCGAAGATAATTCTACAAGATTTCTTGCCAAGAAAACCCAGTATTATTTAAAGCTATGCGTCTACTATAAGGCCACACTTAGAAGTGAGTGTTCAGTCCTAAATTGTATAGATTGAATCTATATGATTTTAGATGAACTTCGGATATGTTTTTTTTTGAATTGCCATACCGGAACAAAAAAAATACTTTTGGACTATATGACAATAGAAACTGGAAAGCTATGTATATGGCGGTCCAGGTGCTATGGCTGCACAAACATTGGATAACTAGAATATCTGGTTGCTTCTCCATTCTCAAACTAGCTCCAGATATCACCAACAGTTATTGTCTTGGCAATAGGTATCACGAATTATCTTCTCAGCTAAATTTTTGACTACAAATTTTATAGCTTTCCGGCGATGATCGGAGGAAGCCGGACGAACTGATAAAACTACGGGGGGGACTCTGAAACCCATAATATTATTTAACAGCCCTATCGGGTGAACCGCACTATACCTTGTATATTCGGAAAATACAAAAATTCACTGTATCTCACGAAGTATAGGAAGATAGTGTACATGATATTTTTCGAAAATGATATTGTCCAAATTCCGACAATTTGTTCTGCACATTGTTGGAAGCGGGCTACCGTGTTTCATGGCACGTGCTGCAGCATGCTTGGCTGGATGTCATGAATCTTCTTTCAGCTACGTGACAGGCCGCGTGTTATAAGCGGGTCTAGTTGCCCTGACACGTAAAACTTCCGAACATTGTTTCTGGAGCAGTAACTCTCTATTTCCTCGATCGTGCACTTCTCATGTTATGACATTGGTCATATATCTTGTCGTTGAACTCGTAGAAATATTATTTAGTGGATTCGTCCTTGTCTTCTACAAGGCATGAGCGCATATTAGGGCTACGTTAGCGAATTTAGCCTTGATGCGGTTTGTCGTAAGATGCTCGCCCGTGTCGAAAGCTCAAGGCTTCTCGCCTTAGTCTGCCGTTTACTGCTCAGCGACTACACACAGTCTGCTCAAGGTTCAAACATTCTATGTCTGTCAAAAGTGCCTACTGTAATGTTATTGTTAACGATAAGGTACTGCAAAGTATCATAAAGCCAGGACTTTACATAATACACAGGTAGGTGGAGAGCTTACTAGAGCCCTACTGAAACTAGAACAAAAAAAACCATATTTGCTAGAACGGCGATAGTCGCTGTATTGAAAAGATCGTCCAAAGTCTTCGTGCTTAGTGATCCAGACCGAACTTATACACGGTATATACTTTTTCATGTAGTTTGGTGACAGATAGCAGATAGCTGATAAGGCAAATAGACTACAGTGACTAAAATTATTTGATTAGAAGCGATCCCTCAGCCCATTCCGCCAGATCTATGTGCGGAGAAAACTGAGTTCAACTGAGAACTAAACAAACAAGCAGATGGAGTGCAAACCTCAAGGTTAATCCACGGATTTAAAAAAAGGAACTTCGATGGAAGCTCTTACTCTGTACATATTTCCTTGCTCAGACTTCAGAAAACCATTGGCAAATTGAAAATCCAAGAACCAATAAATCCTAAATAGATTTGAGGTTTCGCCAGTGACACAGGTATCTACAATGGCAAGGCTATGTGATAATGCCTACATCCAGGCCGCTGTCTAAGCAATTTGCGGCATTAAACTAAAATCTAGGGGAGTTCGGTCTTCAGATTTTGGGTCGTAGAATGTCATAGCGGGCGTCATATTCGAGTACAAGCTCTGCTATGAAATGAATTGTATATCAGTTGATAGGCAAGCAGAAAAGCTGATTGATCAGCTGGTGGTAAGTCGCCATTTCAAAAGCTCGCTAGTAGACATCCGAAAAAGATGCGGACATGACTTAGTGCAAGTGAAAAGACCCGACTATCTCAAGCACTAAGCAGCTGAAAATATTTTAACCAACAAAGCGGAAGTTATTGTTAGAAAATTGTAAGGAAAAGCCTTCACACGTCATTCTATTTCCTTTGATAACATCTCAAGCTAATGTTTTGGGTTTTATTTAAAAAAAAACCCTGAATGACTCGAACTGCAACCCACTTCAGATTGCTATAATTTCCAGACCGAACATGATAGTGAGCTCAAATTTTGACACATGACAGATAATTTTATTATTTACAAGCCTTTCAAACGATTTGCGTCTCAGTTGTGTTGAAAAATTTTTAACCGCGATGGAATTCGAACGTGATACGATTAGTGTGATTGCTTTATATTTGGCTGGAAAACCACAAGTAGCTATCGTTAGAGCCCTCCAGCACTTCAACGTGAATAAATCGTTTGTGTCTCGAACCATAGCTCGTTACCGTGATACTGGCAGCGTTGCAAAACGCCATGGAGGTGGTCATAAAAAAACAGCAACATCGGCAGAAATGGTTCGGAAAGTGAAGGCTCGAATTGAGCGAAATCCGCGTCGAAGTGGAAGAAAAATGGCTCGTGAGCTCAACATATCGTTGGAACGGATGCAACACATACTGAAAAATCAGCTTGGGCTCAAGCCATTGAAGTTCCAAAAAGCACACGATCTTACACAGCAACAGAAAAAATTTAGAGTCGCAAGAGCGAAGGAGTTGCTACGATTGCACGAAAGTGGTGAATTGCCGAATTTGGTTTCTTCCGATGAGTTGCCATTTGTTATCGAGCAATATGTCAACAAACAAAATGTCCGAGTTTATTTGCCAGAGAGGTCCTTCGAAAATTTACACCTTCGGACGGCCACCAGAAAACAGGCAGCACCGATGGTGATGGTTTGGGCCGCCATAACCGCCGATGGTCGCTCTCCGCTCGTATTTTTTGACCGTGGCGTCAAAATTAATGCGATCGTATACCGTGAAACTGTCTTAGAGACAGTATTGAAGTCTTGGGCAAACAATCATTTCGGTCGCAGATCGTGGACATTTCAACAAGACTCGGCACCGTCTCACAAAGTGCGCGTCAACCAAGATTGATTAAAAAACAATGTTCCACACTTCATTTCTTCGACACAATGGATTGCAAATTCTCTGGATGCAAATCCGTTGGACTTCTCTGTCTGGGGTATTTTGAAGGCGAAGGTTGGCACTAAAAAATACCAAAGTTTGGACCACCTCCAATAAGCACTTCGCCGGAAATGGGCCAAAATACCACAAAGCCACTTGCGTGCGATGTTTTCTTCGGCCGTCTCAAGGCCATTATTTGCGCCAAAGGTGGACATATTGAAAACTACTTATACAATTTAAAAATTGATGTATTTTCCAACATTTTTTGCTTTGGCACAATAAAATTTATCAAAAGATAAAAAAATTATAGTCATTCACCCTGTAGATGTATTCAGTTAGAAATTTTTCCACACACCTTAAAAACGGTAATAGTAAAAGGTAGTAACACTATTTTAGGCAATTATCGTTCTACTAGTATATCCTAATTATTGGTATTTTCAAAAATATTTGAGAGGGGAATAAAAAGAAGAGTTCTTTTTAAGTGATTGTCAATTCGGATTTAGGAGTGCAAAGTCTACTGAGACCGCACTATAAAACTTATAACACAGTTTAAATTCATCAGAAATTCTGGCTTCGTTATTTATCGATATTACCAAGGCGTTTGGTATAGTGGATTACTCCATACTATTAGAAAAACTTTTCCTTATGAGGTTTAGGGGCTGCGATTGGTTTGTATCATATTTAAAAAAAAATCGTTGGCAAATGGTAAAGATCGGTCATATTTACAGCTCTCCCAGAAACATTGGATACGGTGTTTCTCAGGGTTCGGTGTTAGGCCCTATTTTGTTGCTGAAATACATGAATTTCCTATTTGCTCTACCCTTTTAAGGCAAATTCACAGTGTTTGCCGATGATAATATTTGCTTAATGTTTATTCGGATGTAAGCTATGACCTCGATGTGCTAAGGAAATGATTTGCCTGTACTTTATCATTCTCCAAGTTGCACATGTTTTCTCTTATATAACAGCGATGATAGTCATAATTCTTTCAACAGTTCAAACTCTTGTTGCAATAATTGAACAGATGAATGCGCCGACAATTTTAAATACTTAGGAGTTCTTCTAGATACTGGTGTAATCAGACACTGTATCTCAAAGAGTATGTTAATAAAGTGGTTAGACAGCTGCATCATTTAAGACTTTATTGTCCTCAACCAATTTTAAAAGTTGTTTGTCAATCCAAAGTGCAGTATGATGGGGTGGTGCATATTTTAACAAAACTGAGCCATTGTTATTTTTCCCTTAAGGCATCTTTACTGCTACAAAGTTTTAAAAATATTCTTTCAAAACACTGGTGTCTATTTGGAAATCTATAATTTGCTAATAAATGATAGAAGTAAAGAATTTAGATCATATTTTTGTTCTTCAACTCTTTTTGTGACTCCCCATTAACAGTTTCAATAGTTATTAATGATAAATTGCTCGATATTGTACATTCAACTCTTGCCACTTGGACAATCTATTGTACCAAATTATGGTATTCCATATTTATGAGACAATGAATTGTAATACAAAAATTTTTTATAGCAAAAATGAAAAAAAAGTATCTTAGTAATAACAATAAAGTAATAACAATATTATTAAATTTGAACGTTTATTTAAGAAAAACATGTACAATAGTATTATTCAAAGTATTGCCCATCTGAAGCTATGACTTTTCCCATCTTTCTGGCAATTTGTGGATCCCATCTCAAAAGAACTGCGCCGGCTTGGTAGCCAAGAATGAATCAAGCTAATTTTTGATATTCTGCTCTGATGTGAACCGTATTTCAGTGAGGGCGTTCTGAATCGACCGGAACAAATGGTAGTCAGAAGGGGCAAGGTCTGGGCTATAAGGCGGGTGGGGTAAGACTTCCCATCCACTGTTTTCCAAATAGTTCTTAACCGGAATAGCAACGTGGGGCCGAGCGTTGTCATGATGGAAAATTATTGCCTCGTGTTTGGTCGCATATTCCGGGCGTTTTTCGGCCAATGTGTTCGGTAGCGTTGTCCATTGATGGTTTCACCCGGTTTTAGCAGCTCATAATACAGCACACCCATCTGATCCCACCAAATACAGAGCATTACCTACGCGACATGGATATTCGGCTTTGCTGTTGATTTAGCTGGTTGGCCGGGTTTCACATATGATTTTTTGCGCTTGGGGTTGTCGTAATGGATCCATTTTTCATCACCAGTAACAATCCGATGCAAAAATGACTTCCTTTTGTGGCCTTCCAGCAGCATTTCGGACATGCAAAACCGCCTTTCGACGTCTCTCGGCTTGAGTTCATGTGGAACCCAATTTCCTTGCTTTTGAATATATCCAGCTGCTTTTAAACGTTTTGAAATGGCTGCTTGAGTGACACCCAAAGATTCTGCGAGCTCTTCTTGTGTTTGGCAACAATATTCATAGAGTAATGCTTCCAGTTCTTCATCTTCAAACTTTTTTGGCTGCCCATGACGTTCATCGTCTTCCAAGCCAAAATCAGCACTTTTAAATCGTGCAAACCACTTTTGGCACGTTCGCTCAGCTAGTGCATGTTCACCATAAACTTCCACCAAAATACGATGACTTTCGGCAGCAGTTTTCTTCATATTAAAGTAATGAAGAAGAACTCCCCGCAAAAACACTTTTTCAGGCACAAAGTTCGACATATTTGAGTGAAAAAAAGTTATTGTTGCTTACGCTTCAAATGAATGACATATACTGAAATGACGTACAATGACAGTAGCTTTCCAAAGCATGTTCCAATGGAGCAACAATGGAATAATACAAGTTATGCCATCTCTTAGCAAACCGCACGAATTAGGTTATAGACCCAATAATAGTTATAATTTTGAAGATTTCTTCTGGAAAGCAATTGAATGTCAATAAAAATGAAAGAAGTACGATGCAGCGTGTGACATTATAACCCGATAGCTTTCGCCATAGGAGCAGAAGAAGCATCATTTACGTGATATATCGCATGGATTAACAAAATCATCAAACTGCATAAGACACAAAGGTGGCCACAGTATTCTACAGGGTGGCCCCTAATTCGATGACGATAATTTGGGAAATGATTCCTGGGCATATTCTAAGAAAAACATCGCTCAACAGTTAGGGTCTATCTCCACTGCTGACCTCATTTATCGAGGATTTAAGAAAAGACTTACTTTGGTGTACCCTGACCCATGTTAACGGGAATTGCTCTGTTAGTACTAATCGTAGAAACTTCGCGTAAGACTTTATTTTTAGTAAAAATACCAGCCTTTGTAACGGCGTTTAAATAAAGTTGATATCTTATTTGAGTCTTTAAATATATAATTTTTAAACCTGTTCCATTTTCATTGCCCGTACTAATTTTTGATTTTGAGGTAATTTTTCTCCAGAAAATGCCTAATTAACATAACGTTTTACAATTTTTTTCTTATAAGAGTAACAAAACAAAAACAAAAATCATCAGCAAGCTGGCATAAAAACCCACAGATTTTATGATACGTGGGAAAACCGGCAGCAGATGAAATTTAAAAAGAAAAGAGTTTTGTTTGCCTTAAGCTCCAAAGACTATGAATAAAAAATGATTTTGTGTGGTTTTGAATAATTTTTATTTTATTTATCTACTAAAACAGTTATTACAGATGCTCAAAGTGCCCTCCTTGGTTTTGTATGTATGCTAGAGCCCGTTTTTGGATTTCAGTGCGAATGTTTATTGATGCTAACTGCTGCCGCACTTTTGATGACGCTTCGGGAATAAGCTTTCCAAATCAATTAAAGTTGCTATTTTGGTTGAATAAACAAGTTCTTTCATTCTTCCCCATACAAAAAAATCCAATACTGTAAAGTCAGGAGACCTTGCGGGCCAGTGAACTGGTCCATTTCTTCCTATCCGACGGTTACTACCGTACTCTTCATCTAGCCGATTCTTAACCTGACGACCATAGCGGGCTGAAGTACCGTCCTGTTGAAAATATGATGAAGCTAGTGAAATCAGTGGAATGTCCAACTCCAGATAGTTTGTAGAACTCGTGTACTTGTTTCCAAGTACACCTGCCCACGTATTGACCCTGCATTTGTATTTAAATGATTTATGTCTCATTGTACGAGGATTGTCCGCAGCCCACGTATGAAGATTATGAAAATTTGTGATCCCATCTCTTGTAAATTGAGATTCGTCCGTCCAAAGAATTTTGCTAATAAACTGGTTGCCATCCAAGCTTCGCTCCAGCAACCAGTTAGAAAACTCAACTCTCTTTTCCAAATCATTGGGAGGCAGTCCTTGTACAAGTGTATGGTAGTATCTATATATAAAGATTTTCCCCATGCAGTACATTAGAAATTTTATGCCTGGAAACAGTGAATTGCAAAGCTAAGCGTCTGATGCTGATTGATGGATCAGTTGTATCAGCATCCCGTATTCTTTCATCAGCCGAAATCTTTCTTACTTGTGGAGCTCCCGCATTCGGTCGTGTATTTGAAACTGATGCCGTATTTATAAATACTCTTTTATTAGAAAGTCGTCGGTTAGGATGAAGTTAATGGTATCATAGTCCATAAGCGTAAATAATGTCTGCGTATTCTTGGTTTGTAAATGCTGACATTTCAAACAGCGTCTCTAAGCAACTGTAACCTTAGCGTAAACAATTAAACTGATGAATTAGTTTTTTTGTCCTAATCTTTTATACCATTTCTTTAAGGTATATTTCACAAATACGCCTTCATACCCTAAACCTAACTCTTCTGAGAACTTTTAAGGAGCAGGGTAAGGAAATGAGGGTTTTGACAGGTAGTCAAATAAAAGGGCACGCTTTAAAACTCTTTAAGAGCTATGCAATTTTAAAAAAAATATTTGAAAATTAGTGATTCGTGGAAAACCGCTCTTACGAGTATGTACAAGTATTATCAACTGTTGTTAGAAACGTTGGTAAAAAATCATAAATTCTTTTTTTTACCTGTTGCAGGTTTTTCCAAGTATCATAAAATCGGTGTGTTTTTTTGCAAACTTGATGATTTTTTGTTTTATTGTTGTTACTGTCATAATAAAAAAAAAATAAAACGTTATGTTAATTAGGCATTTTCTGGAGAAAGGTGATCTGAAAGTTAAAAATTAGCATTGGCAATGAAAACGGAACAAGCTTAGAAATTGGATATCTAGAGACTCAAACAAGATATCAATTTTATTTAAACGCCGTTATAAAGGCTAGTATTTCTTCTAAAAATAAGGTCCTACACGAAGTTTTTACCATTAGTAGTTAGTTAGTTAGTTGACTTTTATTTTCAATAAATATTTTACAATGTAATGATTAACCTAAGTCTTTAATGGTTTGGCCTGTGGCCGTCTACCAGATTGACAAAATACATACTTAAGTTTTACATTAAAAATCTCCATCTATGATACGCTTTCTATAACAAAGTGCTGCTACTGAGTAATCATATAAGACATTCCATCCTTTTTCTCCGTCTAAATCATGTTTTCCGAACATTGATAGTCGAAATTCTTTTAAAATCGGACAAACACCAAGAAAATGTAAGTTGTCTTCTCTCTTCTTCATGTTGCACAGGTCACAAAGTATTGGTAAATCTGGTCTATGGGGTATAAAGTTTAGTTGAACGAGTTCACCTCTCAATTTGAAAATAGTACTTATTTTGTCAACTGCGTGACTATCTAGGAAGAATGTTTTCTCATTTAGAAAATGGTTTAGTTTGCTGTAATAGTTCCTAAACAGTGACGATTCATATGTATGTCTGCCAAAATTCTTCAAAACCAAGTTAAATTTTTCTCTTAAAAGATGAGGATACTCGTTCACTTGAATACACAGATTTAATTCGCATTCAGAAGCTGTTTTCTTCCATGCCTCGCAAATGCCTCCGTTTGTTCTAATTATGCTTCTTAAAACTACGTTTGGTATTCTGCATTCATTCATTTCTAGTATTTTTAGGATATAGTTAAAGTGCATTTTGAGCGTGTACAAGAGCAAAGGAGGAGTTCCCGTTTCGGGGTATTTTTTGGTAATCGGAAAATCTTCTTCAAAAAGTAGCGAAGAAATTTTTCCACAGCATCGTAGCGTTTGTAAGCCCATACCTGAACTCCGTAAAGCATTATCGACGCTGCTGTTGAGTGGAACAAAGTTTGTTTTGCACTTTGCGATACATATTTATTTTTGAAGCAACATTCCCAAATCGAACAGATAGCTCTTTTAGCAACAGCAAATTTTTCCTCAAAGTGTGGTTTGAAATTTAAGGAGGACGATATTAGGATACTTACGAGGGCGGGTCAATTTTTTGATAAAAAAATAATTTTATTTTTCAACGTAGTCTCCCTTGAGCTCTATACACTTTGTCCAATGCTTCTCCAATTTTTTTATCCCTTCCAAAAAAAATGATTTGTCGAGGTCCTCAAAATAGGCCTTTGTTTGCGAGATGACTTCATCATTGGAGTCAAATCTTTTTCCACCAAGCCATTTCTTCAGGTTTGGGAACAAGAAGTAGTTGCTCGGAGCCAAGTCTGGAGAATAGGGTGGATGAGGGAGCAATTCATAGCCCAATTCATGGATTTTTGCCATGGCAACTGCACATGTGTGCACCCTTGCATTGTCTTGGTGGAAAAGAACTTTTTTCTTGGCCAAATGAGATCGTTTTTTTTTCAAATCGTCATTGAATCGGTCCAATAAGTTGGCATAATATTCCCCATTGATTGTTCTGCCCTTTTGAAGGTACTCGTAGTCAATGTGGATTATCCCGCGTGCATCCCAAAAAACAGTCGCCATAACTTTATTGGCTGACAAACCCACCTTGGCCTTCTTTGGCGCCGATTCACCCTTAGAAACCCACTGTTTTGACTGTTGTTTGTTCTCTGGTGTGTTGTGATGGATCCATGTTTCGTCCACGGTTACAAAACGGCGCAAAAACTCCTCCATATTGCGATTAAACAACGCCAAACCTTCCTGTGAAGTTGTTACACGATTGCGTTTGTGGTCGACTGTGAGCAAACGCGGCACCCATCTTGCGGAAAGCTTTCTCATGCCCAAGTGATCATTCAAAATTGAAACCACTGAGCCATGCGAGATCCCTACGGCTTCCACAATCTCTCGCACTTTCAATCTTCGGTCGGCCAACACCATATCGTGAATTTTTTCGATTGTTTCGGGTGTAGAGACCTCAACTGGGCGTCCAGGACGTTCGGCATCTTCAGTGCTTGTACGGCCACAACGAAATTCAGTAAACCACTTTTTTACCATTGAAATCGATGGTGCAGAGTCCCCATAGTATTTATCAAGCTTAGCCTTGGTCTCGGTAATGGTTTTTTTTCGCAAGAAATAATGCTTAATAAGCACACGAAATTCACTTTTTTCCATTTTCTCCTCAAATTAGTGAGTAGTCTGATAAAAATAGCTGTCAAACACAAACTAACTGACGCAGCAAGTTTAAATTTTGACAGGAGTCAACTGACAGATGCCTGTTGACAGGAGCAGTGTTGCTGTTTCAGTAAAGAGGTCAGAAATTCAAAAAGAAATTCAAAGAAATTCACGGACTTATTGACCCGCCCTCGTAGATATCTGTATCTGGATACTACGTTGCGGGAAGCGCTGCTTTTATTCTTTAATAAGAAGAAAAGTGCGGATGAGGCCTATCGTTTGCTTTCGGAAACTTATGGGGCGGAATGTATTGGTGAATCGACGTGCCGCGAGTAGTTCAAACGGTTCAAAAGTGGTGATTTTGGAGTTGAAGAGAAAGATCGCCTCGGAAAGCCGAAAAGTTTTGAAGACGAGGAATTGGACGCTTTACTGGATGAGGATCCGTGTCAGATTCAAGAAAAACTTGCTGCATCATTGGGCGTCACGCAACAAGCCGTTTCCCTGCGCCTAAAAGCACTGGGAATCATTCAAAAGGTTGGAAACTGGGTGCCGTACGAATTGAAGCCAAGAGACGTCGAACGGCGATTTTGCATGTCCGAAATGTTACTGCAGCGGTATAAAAATAAATCATTTTTGCATCGTATTGTCACTGGCGATGAGGAATGGATTTATTATGATAATCCTAAACGCAGAAAATCGTATACAAAGCCCGGCTAGCCCGCCCAATCGACGCCGAAACGAAATATTCACGTGAATAAGGTTATGCTCTGCATATGGTGGGATCAAAAGGGTGTCGTATACTACGAACTGCTTCCGAGTGGTGAAACCATCAAAGGACCATTATATCGAACCCAACTAATTCGTTTGAAGCGGGCATTAAAAGAAAAACGGCCAGAATATGAGGCCAGGCATGAGTCCGTCATTTTTCATCACGACAACGCTCGTCCACATGTTGCGGTTTCGGTAAAAAACTATTTGGAAAATAGCGGATGGGAAATTCTGCCTCACCCGCCTTACAGTTCAGACTTGACACCATCTGACTAGCACTTGTTTCGTTCGATGCAGAACGCTCTTACGGGAATACGCTTCAGCTCAGTAGAGGAAATCAAAAATTGGCTCGATACGTTCTTGGGCTCGAAAGACGAGAAATTTTTTTGGTCCGGAATTCATAAATTGCCAGAAAGATGGGGGAAAGTTGTAGCTTCCGATGGACGATACTTTGAATAAAGCATTGTAACTATGTTTTCATAATAAAACTTCAAATTTTGGAAAAAAAACGCTGGAAACTTACTTGTAGACCCAATAGAATAACCTTTCCAAAATTCAGCTTGGAATTCTTTAAGGATGTTATGTTCTTCATACAATCTTTTGTAAATTAATGAAGCAAACAATTTGGCTGAAGTGTTTAAAAATGTGATTCCTCTGTAGTTCTTCGGGTCCCTGTAATCGCCTTTTTTGTGTAGGAGAAAAATTATTGCTTTCCTGAATACGTCGGAGATATTAGCAGAGTCGAATATTTTATTAAATTCAATTGTGAGAGAATTCATAAACTCATATGTGCAATTTTTATAGAACTCAAACGGGATACGATCAATACCAGGTGCTTTATTTGATTTCGATTTGCATATTACTTGATTGACTTCTTCCAGGGTAAATGCAGAGTCTAGTTTTTCGTCTAAGAGCGGAATGGCTGCATATTGAAGTAGTGGCGAGGTTAATGGGGCGTTAAGAAGTTTATCAAAATGAGTCCTGAGTTGCGGGGCTTTAAGAGTTACAGAGATGTTAGACGTGTGTCCGTTTAGGTATTTGACAGCTTTCCAGAACTGAGCAGACGATTTTGAATTATTTATAATCGCAATGTTTTGTTGTTTAAAGGCAACTTTTTTTGATGTAACAGATGTGTTTGTATTCCTTGATGGGATCTTGATAGAGTGCTTTAAAGATATTGGAGTTATTCGACCTTAGAAGTTTGAGAAAGAATCAGAATCATACCATTTTTGTTTATATATTTTATGAGTTTTTAAATATTTCTGTTGCGGAATGGATTTCTTTATTATCTCCGTTAGAGCTTCAATATTAGCTGTATAACGCTGTGTGCGTAGTTCCATAAGATTCACATTCATGTTTCACTGATACGATTTCATTATTCGGTCATTCCAGACAAATTTCGGCAGAAGGCTTAATGGTTTTGTGCAATCATAGTTGCCGCTAGCAGTAGAATTAAGGGTTACTTCCAAGGGCATGTAGTCCTTGTCCTGTCTAGAAGCTTGAGCCAATTTCCCGAAACAAAACAGTAATCTATTATTGAGCATGATGTTCCTCTAATAAAGGTCAATTCGCCATCTGGATCTCCATCGCAACTACCATTCAACAAGCACATGTCATACTCATCAGCAAGTTCAATTATTTTTGCTCCTTTGTTATCACAAATTAGGTCTTTTGATCTGCGACACGGTTCCAGCAGAGTACTGTTGTATCCCGATGCGAAATTATTTTGTGTGAGTCCTACACGACCATTAAAATCCCCAATAAGCATTATATCCGTATAGTCCAAAGGAGTGCAGTGAGTCGCAGAGTTTATCGAAATCACGCTGCCAATGATTACAGTTTAAGTAGATTGGTACCAAAACTACATCCAGTGTATTCAGTTTTAAGCTAATAACATCCATTTCGCCAGCTTTTACAAAGATACTCGTATGTAGTCCTTCGAGGTCGTCACGAAAGCCGAATAGTTAGTGTTCCACCACTTCCTCTCCCAAAAAGTGAAGTTTTTATAGCAGGAGACCAGATTAATTCATAGTTTGAGAAAATATTCTTAAATCTAATTTCTTCGTTATCTAATCGATGTGTTTCAAATAATACAAAAATATCAAAACTTTTTACATAATTAAAAAATGTTACAAAATTCAATTTGTTTTTTAAACTTGACACATTTTAGCTTAACATTTTTATTTTCTTGATAACTATGTTTTTTTCAGCATCATTCTTAGAGCTTGTGGATGGACCCAAAGATTTTTCGCATATTGGTGTATTTGCTAAGTTTGGCATCACTGCTGCGATTGACATTAGCCGTCAAATTTGAAGTTTTGTGAGAAGTGTTCTCTTTCGTAGCTGTTTTGTTTGTACTTCTGATTTCATTAATAAAAAGATTTTTATTTAACGAAATGTCACCAAAAATAGATTGTATTATTTCAATGCCGCTTTGTTCACCACACCTCAATCCAAGCGCGGAGTCCCAAATAAAGACATTCTTGGCAATGTGGAGCTTGTCATCCCGTAGAGAAATTTTTATTGATGCGTCTTTTTGACGAAGCTCCTTCATGATTGGAATCATTTTTGCCCGACGTTGTCTAATGTTAAAGGGTAAGTCCTTTTGGATGCTTATTCTAGTACCCTTCAATTTGAAACATTCCTCATCACGCTACAGGCAGACTCCTTCGATCTCATCTTTAGAATTATCGTAGACTTGTTCATGTTATGGCTGTGTATCCTATACGCAGACTCGACGATTTGATTCAGAGTTGAGTCAACTAACCCGGCGCAAATGGATTTTGCCTTTTCGCTCATGTCTACTTGATCTTCAACAGGCAGGTGAACAACAAGATTCGCTTCAGTACTCATCTGTACGAGTCGGTCAAGCTGGTTCTCAAGATGTTTGTTTTGTTCTTCCAGATACACAACTTTTTGCTCAAGTTCTTCTTGTCGCATACTCAATGCTGAGATTTGTTTAAAGAAATCTTGCAGATCTGCCTTTGAGGCTAATTGTTCCATAAGTTTTTTGTTGTTTTCGAGTAGAATTTCCTGCATTCTCTCAACACTCAGAGTAGAAGTAGATGGCATAGCTAGTTTTGGTGCAATTTCACTCAAGCTTTGGTGGCGTTTTTTGTTTCCTGGGTGTTCCGGAGAGGTGTGGGATATTCCTCTTTTTACCATTTATAGGTTAATTTAATGATGGAATTTTTAACTTGACTATAAATAGCTTCGAATTTCAATTGCCTGAGGTAAAGCGTCTCTTAATTTATAAGGTGAATGTGTTTCCTCAATTAACTTTCACTTAAAACACTTTTCTTTTTTGCTTTTTGACCCGGAGATAAATTTCTTACCATTAGTACTAACAGAGCAATTTCCGTTAACATGGGTCAGGGTACACCAAAGTAAGTCTTTTCTTAAATCCTCGATAAATGATGTCAACATTGGAGATAGACCCTTACTGTTGAACGATTTTTTTCTTAGAATATGCTCAAGAATCATTTCCCAAATTATCGTCATCGAATTAGGGGACACCCTGTATAACACGCGGTTAAAGATTTGATGGCTATTAGGTTGTTTTGCACGAGATGAATTCACCACCGATTTGCATCCAAATTGAGATAGATCTTCAGCTGGGAAATCGAAATCATAAATGCCGATCCACTTGTATTGCTGCAAATGCTGGAACAACTTCCACTCAATATTATCCAAAGAACCTGCGTTGTAAGCTATCGTAGCGGTAAGGCTTAGTAGTATCTATGAATGTTGGTAACAAAACTGCATAAATGCAATGTCAAATTCCTTTGTGAATAGATCTCCTTCCTCCCGAACTATAACATAGCGCCAATGATAGAGGGCTTGTCAACAGTTTTAAGTGCAGTTCAAAACTTTGCTAAGACCTACAGAAGTGATGGAATTTTCTTTGACGACCTGAGCATTTGGTCTTTTCAATCATAATTGTGTTTTCCAGATCGAAAAATTGTGGCGATCTGGATATATACTATTTAGATTAATGCGATCAGAATTATAGTTTCATCTACCACTCGTGCAAACTCAAAAATCATCCACGACATCGACAAGTATAATTGACTGAATCCGGAGAGAGAAGTTGTCAGAGATCTATGAGTTCCTTAGCTTTGGCGGTATATGTGTGCATATCCATGAAAGCTTCATATAAGTAGCCGCAACTAGGCCGGTATCTTAGCATCCGTGTTTAAATGAGAAAACACGAAATTGCATTTGAAAAATAAATATCATATGAAATGGAATATATGGAATTGTATGACAGATAAACAAGTAAGAAAAGCAGCATTAACACGGAGGCATCATAATTGGTTGATCAATGACCCCAATCCTCATCGAGGGTCATAATATTTTACATGCCCAGCGTATTTCCTGGCCTAGTTTCTGTGAAAGTATCATCACCATAAATTAGACAAATGTTCTTAAGCAGCCGGGGGGTAATTGGGTCGACTCCAATGTAGAATCCTATCTTCGAGAAAAAGCTGATGTGGGTAGTTTGCAGCTAAGCCGCACACTGTATTCTCCTATAAAGAGACCATGCGCGAAACCCGTCAATTACTGTACTATAGGGTAATTGACGATTACTCATACAAATCTGGCCACACAAAAGTTAAGCTGTTAGTCGTTATTCTAATGCAAAGTTGCGTAGTCTGTCGTCTGTTGCATTTTAATAGCGCGTAATATCCCATTGCTTTATTTTATTGTTGTGAATTGATAAAAAACTGCCTCTTGGATCACTATGTCTAGAGAAGATCAGGGTTTGTACTTTCTGAAACAATCGGTTTAAGATAATTTTGCTTGCATTATTTTAGATATTTCTATATTAATCTTTTAGCCCGCTTAAAATTTTCAACTTAAAATATTTTAAAATGGGGAAAATTTCTTTTGAAGTTATTAGTGTCATAAATACCATTAAACCGTCTATATTTTGGACTTGAAATGCAACGTAAAAGCGTATTGCCCCATTTCTAAGTATATGTAGCTCTTTGTTGTAAGTCGTGACTTTTTTTTCCAGATTTATGATATAAAATACAAATTAAGAGGAAATGTTTAGTAGATATCTTTTTTGGCAGCAAGTTTAGAGGCTTTGAAAAAAAAATTCGAAGAAATAATTAATTTTATTGCTATTAAAACTGACTATCCAAAAGAATTACGAAATGTTTTTTTTTTTTATATAGTCAGCGCGCGCTCAAGGGGTTTTTGTACCCTTAAAATGTTCGTACACAACGCGGGCGAAGGAAATTTAGGGAGGAAGAAAAGACAGGTACCGATGTACATTGTTTTTAAATGTTTGTAAATTATAACGACCAGGAAACACAAAGATCGGCAGGGCATTCCATAAGCGAGTTGTGCGGCTTAGGAAAGAATCACGATATTTTCGAGTACGTCCGAAAATGGGCTTGAGGGTAAACTGATGAGCATTCATAGCGACACGAGTGTTACGCTTAAAAGTTTGAATGGGCGGAATGCTACTGGCGATTTCTATGGAGCACTTTTGGTGGAAATAGCGATAAAACAGGTGTCAATTGATTGACTGATATTAATGTCACCAATGAGTTTTATCTCACGGTTTTGAATCCTATCTAGAAGGTGCAGAGATGTTTTAGGAGCACCTGACCAGATGTGGGCATTGTACTCCAATTTTGGACGGATGAAAGCCTTATATATTGTGGCCAGATCAGAGGGGGTAAAATATTTCTTACATCGCTTGAGGAAACCTAGACATTTCGCAGCATTTTTGGCAACATCGAATATGTGGTCATTCCAACGTAAGTTGTCACTGACACACATACCGAGAATGGAAAGCTTATCGGTTACGACGATGCAAGTGCAATCCATGGATAATGGCTGGGTATTTAAATTTCGCTTTAACGATAGCAGACATCATTGTGTCTTGGAAGCATTAAATTCTATTCGGTTGATAGTTCCCCAATTGGTTATGCTGTTAATATCGGAATTTAATGAGATTAACATACGCAGCCGTTCCCGTTCTATCGCCGAAGAGCAGGAACGTGAGTCCGTGAGAATATATTGGATTAGAAGTAGCAGACAAGAGATAGTCGATGAAAATTAAAAAGAGTGTCGGAGATAGAACGGAGCCCTGGGGCAGTTATTTTGTGAATATCAGACTTGAAACCGTCCAAGACAACTTGAATTGAACGTTCCGAAAGGTAATTTCTAATCCATTGAAGAAGAGAGTCATCGATCCCAAAAGCACGCATTTTCGACAAAAGATCCTAATGTCAAACTCTGTCAAATGCCTTAGAAATATCAAATGCAACTATCTTGCTTTCGCCAGATTGATGTGCGCTTTGGTTTCACTTTTCGGTGAGACATGCCATCAAATCACCAGTGGACCTGTTGCTACGAAAACCATATTGCCGGTCATTGCGAAGTTTTCGTGTTTCGAGATATTTCATGAGCTAACGGTTTATCAGCGTTTCCATGACCTTGGAGAGAAAGGACATAAGTGCAATGGGTTTGTAAGAGAAGAGAGAAGAAGATTCGCCTTTTTTAGGGACGGGCTGGACAAATGCTGTTTTCCATGTGCTCGGAAAGAGTCCTAAAGAGTAGGATTGATGAAAAAGCTTACGCAGTGGTTTTGCCAGCGTGGAAGAACACCTCTTCAGAAGGAGGGGAGATATACCATCTGGACCAGCGGATTTATGTGTGTTGAGATCTTTAAGTACTTTTGCTACAACACGAGTGCGAAAGCGGATTCGTCCCATTGTAGATTCGACGCACTCAAGTGTAGGCGGGAACAAAGCACAATGTGGGAGTGTTGAGGTAGCCGCAAAGTGTGCAGCAAGCAAATTATCCTTGTCCAAAGAGCTGGAATGTCATTGTAAATGAGTGTTGGGATAGAGGATGAGGCAGAATTTCTAATGTTTTTGACGAATGACCAAAAATTTTTGCTGCCTTTGGAACATTGCAGTATTTTTTGCCTCAGTTTTTGGTCGCATTGGAATTTCACACGCTTGAGAAAGTCATTTCTGGCCCGTTTGAACTTTTTTCGGTTTTCCTCTGTCGGGTTGGTCTTGTAGGACCGAAAAAACAATTCTCTAACCCTGACAGCCTCTTTACAGTGCGAGTCGTACCATGCCTTTTCTTTTGTGTGATACACTTCATCCGATGAGGGATAAAGCATCTCATTCCAAAGAGAATAATTTCTGTAATTATGTCAGCAGCAGCATCCACGTCGTTATCGAGGAAACATAACGACCAGTTAAAATTCCTAAAGAAGTTGTTAAGTCCGCTCCAATTGGCTTTCTCGTATTGCCATACGGTTCTTTTAGGAATCTTATCCCTAACTGTGTGGTTGGTGTACGAGAAACTAGCTGATATGACACTATGGTCCGACGAGCCTAGAGGGGAGAGCACATCAATGCAGTACTTGTCAGGGTGAGAAGTTAAAAACAAGTCCAGGGTATTGGCGGTGTGACTATCAACGTCTGGTATGCGTGTGGGCTCATTTACAAGCTGGGTTAAGTCATTTTCCGCAGCGAAGATCTCAACACACCGTCGTTCGGGTGTTGTCTGTCCAGAATGTCGAAGCCAACCAGAATTGTGTATATTGAAATCGGCCGTAATCACGATTTCAGTATGAGGATACTGGGATACAATTCTTTGAATGGAGTCAGACAGCGCATCAAACTCATGGAAGGTCGAGTTGCTGTCCAGTTTAGAGCTTCTGTAAATAAAGCAGTAGTGGATAGTTTGCTTACGGAGATGGAATTTTAACGACTTGAAATTGAATTCCCGATTGGAACAGGGACTACATTGTGGTGGAATTTGGTAAGCTACATCACTACGCACATAGATGGCGAGACCGCGATGAGGAAAGAATGGTGGCACTAGTTCGTAGCCAGGTAGCTTCAGATCAGAGTGATCTGAGAGATGTGGACGGTTATCTACCTGTGTTTCACTAAGTGCCAAAACAGCTGGTCTGTACTTGCAGACGTGGACGTACGCAGAAAAGTGATTACTTTTTAGCCCGCGTATATTGGCAATGTCTACTCTGAATTCCCCAGTCATTACAACCTAGCAAACACAAAAAGCACAAACACCGACGATACTAAGCAAGGTTGCGAAGTGAGAATTCTGACGTTGGTTTACCGAATCAAATTGCTGTAGGTGTTATGCCCTTACCACAATATGAATCAGTGCACCAACAAAATTAATTTTCACAAACAACCCGCTATCCATCAATTGTTACATACACTCAGTCACTGCCCGTACCGTATGACAAATAAAGTAACGGCAGTGACCGAGTGCAAGCAACAGTACTAAGACCAGGAGCGGGAGAGGTGGGACGAAATGTTGAAATGCAACAAGAGCTCCGGAATTTTAAATCGCAGTTTAGCAGAAAATGGTATTTTCATAACAGATACAAAGAAAGGTTCTTAATGAAGGAAAAGACGTAGTTAAATGGTTTTTGCAAGTTCGCTCAACTTCAAAGTGAGAAGACACTCAACGTCTTTTGCAGTGTTGCGATAGCACCAAACGCAAACAGACACCGGGAATTCGGTCTCCGGTCTCAGACGCAGACATTTTGACATACGAGGGCGGGTCAATAATTCCGTGCATTTTTGAATTTCTGACCTCTTTACTGAAACAGCAACACTGCTCCTGTCAACAGGCATCTGTCAGTTGACTCCTGTCAAAATTTAAACTTGCTGCGTCAGTTAGTTTGTGTTTGACAGCTATTTTTATCAGACTACTCACTAATTTGAGGAGAAAATGGAAAAAAGTGAATTTCGTGTGCTTATTAAGCATTATTTCTTGCGAAAAAAAACCATTACCGAGATCAAGGCTAAGCTTGATAAATACTATGGGGACTCTGCACCATCGATTTCAATGGTAAAAAAGTGGTTTACTGAATTTCGTTGTGGCCGTACAAGCACTGAAGATGCCGAACCTCCTGGACGCCCAGTTGAGGTCTCTACACCCGAAACAATCGAAAAAATTCACGATATGGTGTTGGCCGACCGAAGATTGAAAGTGCGAGAGATTGTGGAAGCCGTAGGGATCTCGCATGGCTCAGTGGTTTCAATCTTGAATGATCACTTGGGCATGAGAAAGCTTTCCGCAAAATGGGTGCCGCGTTTGCTCACAGTCGACCACAAACGCAATCGTGTAACAACTTCACAGGAAGGTTTGGCGTTGTTTAATCGCAATATGGAGGAGTTTTTGCGCCGTTTTGTAACCGTGGACGAAACATGGATCCATCACAACACACCAGAGAACAAACAACAGTCAAAACAGTGGGTTTCTAAGGGTGAATCGGCGCCAAAGAAGGCCAAGGTGGGTTTGTCAGCCAATAAAGTTATGGCGACTGTTTTTTGGTATGCACGCGAGATAATCCACATTGACTACTTTCAAAAGGGAAGAACAATTAATGGGGAATATTATGCCAACTTATTGGACCGATTCAATGACGATTTGAAAAAAAAACGACCTCATTTGGCCAAGAAAAAAGTTCTTTTCCACCAAGACAATGCAAGGGTGCACACATGTGCAGTTGCCATGGCAAAAATCCATGAATTGGGCTATGAATTGTTCCCTCATCCACCCTATTCTCCAGATTTGGCTCCGAGCGACTACTTCTTGTTCCCAAACCTGAAGAAATGGCTTGGTGGAAAAAGATTTGACTCCAATGATGAAGTCATCTCGCAAACAAAGGCCTATTTTGAGGACCTCGACAAATCGTTTTTTTTGGAAGGGATAAAAAAATTGGAGAAGCGTTGGACAAAGTGTATAGAGCTCAACTGAGACTACGTTGAAAAATAAAATTATTTTTTTATCAAAAAATCTGTTTTAATCCAAAACTTTAAACCAAAACTTATTGACCCGCCCTCGTATGCAGCACAGATGAAATTACAAGAATCTGGAAAAAATATAGAAGCCGAAATAATAAAAAAAAGTTTCTGAAAATTCTATGTATGCCAAAGACTGTTTATATGCGTCTTCAAATGTTAAAAAAGAAAAGTAACCCCTCGCGAGGCCCTCTCTTTAATAATTGAATATGTATAATTAATATCACGAAAGCAATATGAACTTATTCGAAGTTATGCTTCAAACGTGTTCCGATCTTATAAAGTTGTGCAATCTGAAAATCTGGTTTCCTATCCAAAAGGTGTCAAAGTGACAGAAACTAAAGCTAAGGTCCCCGTTCAATCTCCATTAAATCATACTGCCTCTCGGTTAGTACATTCCTAAAATAATGTTTTTAAATCACAAACAATAACTTATTTTGACAAAATAATTTTATATTCAAAGTGGGGATTCGATGGGAATTCTAGCCATACCCAGTATAAACAAAAGTTTGTCTCTGAGGCAGCTGATGACAAATATGTTTTTTTTGAGTTGCCTCGTGCCTTTACGACTAGTGTCTGAAAAGAGCGACAAAAATATTATCTTATGGCAAAACCCAAGGCTCTCTTCACCAAGATTTTACAGGCCCATTAGCCTGCAAGTATTTAAAACAAAGTAATGAATTAGTTAAATCAACGAAAAAGGACATTGATAACCAAATGAAAAATTTAATACCTACAAAAATTGCACTGGATAGAACCACATACAATGATGAACACAATATTATTTTTACTATGGTGGATGGTAAATTATGTAATTCACTTTCAGATACTAAATCTATTATAAAGTGCTATTTATGTAATGCTACATCGAAAGACTTTAATAATCTCGACAAAATGGTGTAAATACACCATAATAACGAATATATCGCCTTGATCAAAAAGTTCTCGCATCACACCACCGTGTGGCGCTCCCATTCTTCCGATTTGAGATTTTTTTTTTTGTTAAGTTGGTAAATCTGTTGTTGATATTCTCTCTAAATCTTAGCGTCATAGCTTGATATTTGCAAAAGTTACGTAGCCAATAGTACATAATAGTGTGTGTTGGCAATTTTTTACAATTTTAGAAATGGATTTAAATTTGCAACAACGAACTGCGTAAAAAACGGATTTAGTGGTGCGCGAACGATGGAAATGTTGGAAAAGTGTTTCAGCAACGATTCTCTAAAGAAAACGGTCGTTTACCAGTGGCACGAGCGGTTCAAAAGTGGTCGTGAGTCAACCGAAGATGATGAACGCAGTGGCAAACCATCAACATCGAAAACCGACGAAAACATTGATGAAGTAAAAGAAATGTTGGTCAATAACCGTAAATTAACCATCAGAGAGATAGCGGAGGTCTTGAACATTGCCTATGGATCCGTCCAAGACATTTTAGTTAATGATATGGGTTTCCGTCGTGTAGTAGCAAAGTTGGTGCCAAAAGTCTTATATTTCATGCAAAAAAGAGACCGTGTTGACGTCGCAAAAGAGATGATTTGCGAGGCTGAATCCGATTCCACATTCATCAAAAGGATTATTACTGGAGACGAGACGTGGATTTATGAGTAAGACATGCAATCCAGACATCAGGCAAGTGAATGGCGTTCACCAAATGAGCCGAGACCAAAAAGAAGGCAATGCTCACGGTTTTCATGGATTACAACGGTGTAGTGCATCATGAATTTTTGCCAGAAGACCAGACAGTAAACAAAGAGTATTATTAGCGCGTTATGAGACGTTTGCGTGAAGCAATTCGCCGAAAGAGACCAGAATTGTGGGCAGAAAACTCGTGGATTTTGCACCATGATAACGCACCGTCGCACAGTGCCATCATTATTCGTAATTTTTTGGCGAAAAATGCAACAAATACTCGTACCATCCAACAGCCACCGAATTCACCTGATTTGGCTCCATGTGTCTTCCTTCTGTTCAATCGAGTTAAAAAACCACTACGGGGAAGGCGTTTCAGCAGCCGAGAGGAAGTAATGGAAAAATCGCAGGAAGCACTGATGGACATACCGAAAACCGAATATAAAAAATGTTTCGGGGATTGGATCAAGCGCTGGCATAAGTGTGTTGCAGTCGATGGGGATTACTTGGAAGGGGACAATATAGATTTAGATGAATAAATTTGCATTTCAAATTTTCTGAATATATTAGGTCTATAACTTAATTCGTGCGGTTTGCTAAGAGATGGCGTACCTTATATTATTCCATTGTTATTATTCCATTGGAACATGCGTTGGAAAGCTACTGTCATTCAAATATGTCGAACTTTGTTCCTGAAAAAGTGTTTTTGCGGGGAGTTCTTCTTCATGAAGAAAACTGCTGCCGAAAGTCATCGTATTTTGGTGGAAGTTTATGGTGAACATGCGCTAGCTGAGCGAACGTGCCAAAAGTGGTTTGCACGATTCAAAAGTGGTGATTTTGGCTTGGAAGACGATGAACGTCCTGGGCAGCCAAAAAAGTTTGAAGATGAAGAACTGGAAGCATTACTCTATGAACATTGTTGCCAAACAGAAGAAGACCTCGCAGAATCTTTGGGTGTCACTCAAGCAGCCATTTCAAAACGTTTAAAAGCAGCTGGATATATTCAAAAGCAAGGAAATTGGGTTCCACATAAACTCAAGCCGAGAGACGTCGAAAGGCGGTTCTGCATGTCCGAAATGCTGCTGCAACGCCACAAAAGGAAGTCATTTTTGCATCGGATTGTTACTGTCGATGAAAAATCGATCCATTACGACAACCCCAAGCGCAAAAAATCATATGTGAAACCCGGCCAATCAGCCAAATCAACGGCAAAGCCGAATATCCATGGCGCGAAGGTAATGCTCTGTATTTGGTGGGATCAGATGGGTGTGCTGTATTATGAGCTGCTAAAACCGGGTGAAACCATCAATGGACAATGCTACCGAACACAATTAATCCGTTTGAAGAGAACAGTGGGCGAAAAACGCCCGGAATATGCGACCAGACACGAGGCAATAATTTTCCATCATGACAACGCTCGACCCCACGTTGCTATTCCGGTTAAGAACTATTTGGAAAACAGTGGATGGCAAGTCTTACCCCACCCGCCTTATAGCCCAGACCTTGTCCCTTCTGACTACCATTTGTTGCGGTCGATGCAGAACGCCCTCACTGAAATACGGTTGACATCAGAGCAGAATATCAAAAATTGGCTCGATTCATTCTTGGCTGCCAAGCCGGCGCAGTTCTTTTGGAATGGGATCCACAAATTGCCAGAAAGATGGGAAATACTTTGAATAATACTATTGTACATGTTTTTCTTAAATAAACGTTCAAATTTTGAAAAAAAAAACCGCACGAATATATTTATATACCCAATACATTAGTATATCTTTTAGTATCTCGATATTACATGCATGCATAAGGTTATTCGAGCCTTTATTAAATCTGTCTTATAGAATACCTGTTCGCATTTGGAGGATGAATAAAGAAGTTAAAGTAATAATAGAAGAAAACAAAGCCCGTATACAAACGGAGTTTCATGACCAGTTATCCCTAATTGTAGATAAACCGAAGCCGGGATTTGGAAATAGCAATGATGGAAATGTAGCACGAACATTTTTTCAACGTCCTTCATCTTTGTATGTAAGTTTATATCTCTGGATGCTTATGACACCCACAATACATAAAATATTATTACATGGACCTGAAATTGTAAAAAAATGCTTTATTGCCCATTGGAATGTTAAGGGAAGAGGCACAGGAATTGCGAAATAAAGATTTTAAATCGAACCGTGAATACTTCAGCCGAAAAACATCTAAAACTGACAACTTGACTGATATAATGAATCATTTATATATATCTATCATCAGACCCTCTCATCAGTTTAATGCGCATCAAACATACAGAAAATAGAAAGACTCTTGAGTGCGAAGTTCTAAATATGTTGGAGGAGGAATGTTAATTTAGATATGTAATATATGTACATCTATATATTTATTTATAATTTACAACATATAGTAATTCTTAAAAAAAAAAAGTTTGATATTACGACTGAGTTTCGCGCACCTGTCCCGTATAACCTGAGCGGTAGTGTAAAAAAAAAAAAACATTTCAGAAAAAACAAAGCCACCGCACGAATTATGTTCTAAGCCTTGTGCTTAGATAAAAAAAAGCGAACTTCACTTTAACAATATCTTCTGAGGTTATTACAATTTTTAACTTAACACCTAACTTAATTATTGCAATGTGATCCCATGAACTTGAATTTAGGCTGGAAGCTCGGCAGACGTTTATTCAGCAAGTTCATGATCTCACCTGTCGAATTGAATATATTAATCTTTATTTACATAGTGTAGCAATAATGCCTCCGGCGTATGTTGAACTGCTGTTGTTGCTGTTGCTGTCGCTGTTGCTGTTGTTATATTTGTATCTTTGTATCTAGGGGACGACTAAAGTGTTGGTGGCTACTGTAACTCACGCGTGTGAAATAAAAAAAAAAAATTAAAATAAATAAATAGTGCAGTCCGGCAGCGGCAGTTATGGGTGGATAGCGAGTTGTGAGTGTCGATTTTGTTGGTGCACTGCTTCCTATGGTTGTATGGGCACAAAACCTACAACAATGTGATTCGGTGAACCAACATTCGAATTTTCACTTTAGCAGCCTTGCTTAGTATCTTCGCACAGTGGGTCATTTAGGCAAAAGTGCTTGCTTAATAATAATAATTTTCGAATGGGTCTATAATGCAAAATTTTTAAATTCACGGAATTATCAAATATTTGGAGCTCTGGTAATCGAAAAAATTATTCCTTTTGGATCACTTTTATTGCTCTCTCTCTCTCTCTCTCTCTATTTCTCTCTCTCTCTCTCATTGGAGAATTACAGCGTTGTGGAAAATTATAATCCCAAACCAAAATTTTAATTTTTCTTGTAATCAGTAGTAATCATTTGTTATTGGTTTTGTTCCCAAATATTGTCAAATACCAATTCAGGTAATTCGCGTTTTAAAAAAAGGTTTACCAAATTACAAAGAAGTATACCATGAACGCAAACGTCTCTATTAGAAAATATTAAAAATATTAGCTAAAAATTAAAAATGTACATTTCGTACAAGCATTTATTAGAAATTTTTGTCAACGTCTCGAATAAAAAAAGAGGTCATGTGTGCCGTAAAAAATTATTACCAACTGTCGGATGAAAATTTGTCAAGCGGAGGGATGTCCGAAATTGAAAAAAAAATGTTAATAACTTTATGCGCATCTTCAATAGAACGGGAAAGAATTTGAAAAAGAACAAAGAATGGTTGGAAAATTGTCTTCATATCGATACTGAGAGCACATAAGTGACATGTGGTTTACCAAGTACATCAAAGTCATCAAGAGAGAGGCCAAGAAAATCGATAACTGAGTGCTCGACGTTCATTAAAAAACAAAAACTAATAAATGCCACCGAAAACATAACCACTGGATATATTCCAATAAGGAATATGAAAAGATGAAAGCTGATGTAACCATGTCAGTCGCTGCCGCGAGTCCACTGCGAGTCAAAAGGATTAAAGAAAGCATTTCTACTCCACAAAATGATATCAAGTATAAGAGTGATAATGTGCTGGTTTTGTTTATCGATTTGGATCTGTCAGTATAACATTTTGAGAAGTTTCCTGAGAAAACACAACGAAGATGTTCTTCTATTCTACAGAATTACTCGTATAACAGCTGCAAAAAACTAGGCAGTTCAAGGAAATTACGAAATCACAGAAATATCAGCTAAAGTGAAACTTCGAGACATGATGGGTAATACTGCAGGGCGGCTTTTAGAAAGCAAAAGCGTGGGTAAATTAATTGCACTTCCAAGAATTCTTACATTACAAAATAAGTGGGACTGTGATGGATAATCTGGGCAAGGTGTCTACAAGTAAAAAAATAAATACACCAGATGTAAACATGTTTATGGCCTCATTTGTTCAAATGGTGAACATTGGAGGAACGCGCGTCCATCATCAGTTCTTTTTGCCGACCCATTATATTCCAATATGCCAGGGAAACTGGTGTACTCATAAAAACTACAGTCAGGTGCATGGAATTTATTTTGAAACTTGCATATAAACTTGTAGAAGAGGGAGAGGATATTGATGAATTTATTGGAATCAAGGAGGCGGAAAAGAGAAGAAAATAAGAGCTTCAAAAGCATTTCGCGATGAGTGTGGGCTCGGTGGTGATAGATCAAAGCAAAGATTTGGCTTGAATTAATGCTTAATGTTTTGAATTGTAGGGAAAAGGTTAATATTGTCAAGTTGGGACGTATGTCAAGAAAACAACATAACATACATATCTAGCAAAATTTTTTTGGTATGCATATTTAACAACACATTTTGTTATTTAAACAAAAATCATGTATCAAAAACACCACCAAAAAGGACTCAAAGAGCAATACTCTCCAGAAATGATAAGTTTGCTAGATATTACCCCGGATCTGATTTTTTTTTTAATTAAAAATCGTTTAATCTTTTCTCCACTGTTTGATTTGAAAGGAATCGCTGAAATATTTAATTATGTACTCTGATGTGCCACAAAATAAAACAAATTCTCTTTTGATACATCTAAGAAAAACATTTGAGGAATGGTTCGTTTACTTTAATTCACCATTGTTTTGCTCGGATTAGCTTTTAGATACCCTGTTACTGCTTCAATCATGGACTTATTTTATATTTTTAAAGTAAAGTATTACGTTTATCCCCTGTGGTGAGGAAGTTTTATTTCAGCTTGAAACACCCTACAAAGCATCTTTCTCAAAATTCAATAATTTCATGGCCCTGGGAATTTCTTTTAAGCAGAAGAAAAAACTGTCACGATATGTTTATTCGTTTAAGAGTTATGATTTTTGCAAGCAAAAAAGTCAGAATGAGCCACTGTGCGTTGGTGTTTGTGTTTGTTTTTTTTAAAGGCTCGGGGATTTTGAGTGGAAATAGCAAATATTCGCGGACTAAGAAGTAATCACTTTTCTGCATACGTCGACGTCTGTAAATACAGGCCAGCTGTTTTGGCACTTAGTGAAAAACAGGTATATCCCCGCCTATACTCCTCAGATCACTCAGTTTTGAAGCTACGTGCCTACGAACTAGAGCCATTATCCTTCTCTCACCGTGGGCCTCCAATTTACGTGCGTAGTGATGTAACTTATCAAACTCCACCACAATGTGATCCATGTTTCAAATCAGAATTCAACTTCATGTGGTTAGACTTCCATCTATGTAAGCAAATTATCCACCACTGCTTTATTTACAGAAGCCCCAAACTGAACAGCAGTTCGATCTGTAACGAGTTCATCATTGTTGTTCATTGCGACTCAAACCAGTTAGACGTGTTTTTCTTGTTCTCCCTATTCCCCTGTTCAATTTTCAGTTATAAATCTCGTTAAATTGCATTTTCCGGTTAATAACCCCCAGTGCTCGAATTCATTATTTTTTTTTGTCTACTGGCAGATTTCAGTGCAAATAAAAGCCCCTATCTACAAAAAAAAAAAAAAATAAGAAAATAAATAAATAAAAAAAAAAATAACTCGACCTATATCTATACCCTCACTGACCTACACAACCAATTTGAATATGTCTTGCGGAATTGCCAATTGTGTAATCGATGACAGCAATGCTGACTGGGTAGCTTGCAAGGGCATTTGTGGGAACGCCTTTCATGCCGTTTGTGTCGGGTTAAATAAAAGAAACACGGTGTTTATTAAAGAATTTTCCGATAACCTACTTTTCTTCTGTGATGAGTGTAAGAGTATCTCACTTTCACACGTACTTTTGGCAATAAAATGCCTAAGTGATTCAAATGACTAACTCAGCGCAGAACTCAGCCGATGTAATAAAATCAAAAGTAAAGCACATGGACAAACAAATTGCTGGTCTTATCGAGTTAGACTCCGGGAGATCCAGGAATGAAGAAACTCCCTTACGTCACCTGGATAAAGTGTTGATTGACATTAAAGCTATGTGTTCTGCGCAGGTTATTTCCAACCCAAAAACCTGCGAGATGATAAACTACCTGCGTGACGACATAGACATTCATTTCCAGTCCTCGTCACATAAACAACTCTCTCCCAAAGACTGTGATCCCATGCTCGAAGTTTTCTTCGATAAAGTGAAAGATGTCGGCGATGAACTTACTGCGACTCGATCCCTCGCATGCGATATTGAACATCATATCGCAACAATAAACAGCAAAATCGTTGATACACAAAACTTACCGCAGCCTTACCAGAATGTTCCCTACAATACATCACTCATGGCTGAATTAATGGAACCTGAAGTGGATTCACGCTCACCTCCACATATAAGTCATCTGCGGACGGTTCAACCCACTCATTCCTGCGAAATTTCTTCCAACTTAACAGCAGAAAATATTTCTATGTCAGGAGCTGATCGCTGCCCCACGGAAGCTTATCAATTATTTTAATTCACCTTGGGCACCTTCCGAATGGCTACGTAGACTTGATAAGCTCGCTTCGAAGAATCAATCGGTCACTACGCTTCTTATCAAAGGCGCCCCCCAAAACGCTGATGTTGATTGGATCTCAAATTTCTTCGAAAAGAAATATGGCATTACCATTAGCCACTGCAATTTGCTTCCTACATCTCACCACAGAAGCAAGCGCAGCTTCAAGTTCAATCTTCCAACCAAGTACGAATGGTTATTCCATAATCCTGCCAGCAATAATTTCAATCTTGGAAAGATGCGTGTCTGCAAATGGTTGGAAAATACGCCCAAGAAGCAGGATAAAGCCAAGCAGTCCATTATACCTAAACCAACAAATAAGTTAGTAAATAAATCCAATTTGCCAAAACCCACCTCCTCTTCCCACAACAAACCCAGCTCCAATTGGAGTTTTAAAACAACAATTTTTCCTAATTTTAAGCCGCCCACCACAAGTCAAGCCCCAACGTCAACGTGTCTCTTTCGACTTAACCCCTACAACTCAAACTCCTGCCACTCAAACTCCCACCATTCAACCCCTAACACATACGCCTTTCCCTAATTTCGACCTCAGAACTGGAGCTAAGTATCCCAATTTCATCAGTTCTCACATTTTAAACCCTATTTCAGAAAAACCAGCCGTTGCGACACCGAACTCATTAACCACTCCCTCTTCTATTGACCCCCTTTCGCCACCCACTGTTAAATTAACGCAGCAAACTAGCGATACAACCGAATGTCGCTATGCGCTCTCTAGGCTTAGAGATAAAAAGATATATGAGAATATACGTCTATATCTCGCCTATCTGCACGATAAATCCGACTCGGTGTGCTACGAGGGTAAAAAAAAAACAAGCGTCATGGTTCCTATCCAGCAGGAAGGCCTCCCTACAGACGTTACCAGTCTCAGGAAACTTTATATAAAGTATCACGAGATTTTCAATACGCCCCCCCAAAAAGTTGCAGACGATCTTGCCGCTCTTCGCCAATATGTACACTCTAAAAGAGTCTCACACCTTCAACGCAGTCGCCTTGACCATGATAAATTTTTTCGACCCTAAAAAGTCATGCAAAAACCTCCCTCTCACCTTCTATTACCAGAACGTAAGAGGACTCCGTTCTAAAACCCACGCTGTTTTCCGCCAATCTCATGCTCTCCCATTTGATATCTATGCTCTGACCGAAACTAATCTTATCCCCAACATAAAAAACCAGGAGTTATTCCCTCCTTCTTTTAATGTTTTTCGGGATGATGGTCGCGCACCCCCCTTGATTGAATCCCCTTGTCGAGGTGTCCTACTGGCTATTCACAACAGCTTGGACTCCTCTCTCGTTGCAACATCATCCTCTCCTAAGCTCGACTTTGTGTCGGTTAAAATAACCCTCACTCGCAGATGCTTGTACGTTATGTGTTGTTACATTCTTCCGGCGCAACCTATCGAATCCTACCAACTTGCTATTGCAGCAATTGACAATTTGATCGACTTATCAGAATCGCTTGATGATATCTTCGGCGATTTTAATCTGCCTCAGCTGAAGTGGACTCCATCTGAAGACCTATCTTTTTTCATCGCTTCCAATCCCATTTCTACTAAGGAATGCCTCTTCTTAGATCGGCTAACAGACTCTAGTCTATGCCAAGTCAGTGGCGTTTCCAACTATATGGAAAAGCAATTAGACCTTATCTTCACAACTGATCCCATCAACTCCTCAGTATCGTGTTGTCCCCTATCTCTTTCAACTATTGATAACTTTCATCCTCCACTTCTTCTCTCATTTTTCCACAACTCTCCCCTTCAGTCGCCTCCCCCCGCAGTTCTATTTTCTTACAATTTTCACAAAGCTAATTTCCGTAAAATCAATACCTATCTAAGCAGGGCTTCTTTTGAGTTTACCAATCTATCTCTGGTTGATGCCCTCTCCATTTTTTACAGAGAAATATTCAAAACCATCTCACTTTATGTGCCTTACTCCCGTCATAAAACTTCTTCTACATCCCCTCCTTGGTATAATCGTAAACTTCGCTCTCTACGAAACAAAAGAAACAAGTTATGGGCGGTATTCCTTCGCACCCACTCTGCTTCCGACTATTCAAATTATCTAGGTACATATCTTCATTTCATTGAACTCTATAACTCTCTCTATCAGCGCTACCTGAATAGTGCGCAAACCAATCTCATAAATGACCCCAAGTCCTTTTTTCAGTTTGTCAATTGCAGAAGTAAGACTGATGGTTATCCTTCCTCCCTCACTTTCGAAACCAAAACTTCATGTGATCCTCCTACCATCGCCAACTCTTTTGCTACATTTTTCAAGCAATCATTTGCCAACAACTCCTTCGTACCAGATCCCTCTTACTTCAATGATCTACCAAATTTCTCTATTGGTCCCTTTCTCACTCAAAATTTCGATCCTGCAGTTATTGAAAAAAGTTACAAAATCTTAAGGATTAATTTGTATCTGGCCCAGACGGACTCCCCGCCATGTTTCTTAAGAAATGTTCTTCCAACCTGTCTCTACCCCTTTCCTACCTTTTTCGTCTATCGCTTACACAGGGTGAATTTCCCCAGATTTGGAAGACCTCTTTTATAATCCCAATACACAAAAAGAGATCTAAGCATGAAGTTACCAATTATCGTCCCATTGCTAAACTCTCTCATATACCCAAACTCTTTGAAAGCATTTTATACGAAGCGTTAAGCTTCAAATGCAAGCCTTTTATTTCACCCCGACAACATGGTTTTCTAAAAGGTAGATCAATTACCACAAATCTAGTTAAATTCGTGTCTTTTGCACTCTCAGCCTTAGAAAATGGCAAAGAAATCGATGTTATCGCAACTAATTTCATTAAAGCGTTTGATAAGATATCTCATCAATTGATCCTTTTCAAATTGTCTGCTCTCGGCTTTGAGCCGCTCTTTTTAAAATGGATTTCTTCTTACCTGGTAAACCGATATTATAGTGTTCGGTTTAGATCCGCCCTTTCTGTTCCATTCCTGGCCTCATCTGGAGTTCCACAAGGCAGTCATCTTGGCCCTCTTCTCTTCATTCTTACTATCAACGATGTTGAGAGTGTCATTAAGCACTCCTCCCTCTCCCTTTACGCTGAGGACACAAAATTTTTTAAATCTATTTCCTCTCCCCAGGACTCTGCCCTTCTTCAAGAAGACCTTGATCGGTTTTCAATCTGGTGCCTCAAAAACTGCCTAGAACTTAATATAGCCAAATGTCAATTTATAACCTTCTCACGTAAATACAACCCGTCTCCCCCCCGAATTGCATCCATATGGTATATCCTCATACTGAAATCGTTATTACGGGCGATTTAAATATACACAATTCTGGGTGCTTCGATATTCTGGACAGACAGCATCCGAAGGACGATGTGTTGAGATCTTTGCTGTGGCTGGCCGTGGCTCAAGTGGTAGTGGACTGGCTTCCAAATCGGAAGGTTCGGTGTTCGAATCCCAGCCTCGCCCGAAAGACATATCATCCATTTTTTTCAGTTAACAAAAATCAAGTAAGACGAGTAGTTGACTAGAAATCAACATCAAGCCAATTTCCACTAAGAATTTAGTCTCCCCATTAAATGTTGGATGCCACCCATGGAGCGAAATAACCACTGAGCCCAAACATCTTTCTTTTTCTCTCTATCCCATTTTCCAAAAAACTTAATACATGCTGAGGCATTATAAGTGTATTCATACCCACTTGAGTGTTAAGTTCTTTTTAAAAAAAAAAAAAAAAAAAAAAAGTTACACTTGGTATTTCTAAGACATTTGACAGAGTTTGGCATCAGGCTCTTTTATCGATTAGAAATTGCCTTTCGGACCGATAAATTCAAGTTGTCCTGGATGGCTTCAAGTCTGATATCTACAAAACAATTTCTGGTGTGCCTCAGGCCTCCGTTCTGCCACCGACATTCTTTCTAACTTTCATTAATGATCTCTTGTTGATCTCTGTTTTTAATTCAATGTATTCCTTTGCTGAGAACAGTACTCTCACGGCTCGCGTCCCTGCTCTTCGGCTATAGAACGGAAACACGGAAACACGGAAACGGCAGCGTATGTTAAGCTCATTAAATTCTGATATTACAATCGGGGAACTGTCAAGATAGCGAAATTTAATGCTTCCAAAACGCAATGCTGTCTGATGTCATTAAGGCGAAATTTAAATATCCAGCCATTATCTATCAATGGCACTTGCATCGTCGAAACCGAAAAACTTTCCATTCTCGGTATGTGCATCAATGACAACTTACATTGAAATGGCCACATATTTGATGTCGCCAAAAATGCTACGAAATGTCTATGTTTCCTCAAGCGATATAAGAAATATGTATATCACCACCTCTGATCTGACATCAATATATAAGGCATTCATCAACCAAAAATAGGAGTACAATGGCCACATCTGCTCAGGTGCTCCTAAAACATCTTTTCACCAGCTGCAAAAGTTTCAGTCTTTTAAAACCCATAGGTAATGCCAATATTGCACAGTGAATTGACACGCTTGAACACCGACGCAACGTCTCTTGACTCACGTTGTTCTATCACTATTTTCACCACCGGTACTGCACAGATTTTGCCAGTATCAGTTTTTCCCTTCAAACTTTTAATCGTAACACTCGTCTCGCTATGATTGCTCATCAGTATACGCTCAAGCTCACTTTCGGACGTACTCTAAAATATCGTGATTCGTTCCTAAGTCGTACCATTCGCTTATGGAATGCCCTGCCGCGCTCTCGAATTTCTAGTCGATATCTCTCTTATCTTCCTCCTTACGTTTCCTTCGCCCACACAGCGTGCAAACATTTTAAGGGTTCTAATAACCCCTGTAGCTCACACTAATTACAAGAAAAAACCTGGCTTTTATACCCATATCAGTCAAAACCTGCCATATGACACCGAATGTTGTGTGTGAGTTCTTAAGTAATTAGACGTCTGCTTGTACTCATAGTGTTCATGAGTAAATTCTTTTTTAAAAACAGTAAAATATTATTGCCCTAGCCTCTATTTTAAATTATTCCATAAAATAATATTCTTTATAGGAGGGGTGTCTGAAAAGTTTCCGACCGAAAGATATTTTTTCTCAATTTTTTTTTATTTTTCTACATAGTCTCCTTGTAACTCTACACATTTCTCCCAGCGATGCTCCCATCTCTCTATCCCGTCCAAATACTGCTTGGAGTTTTTCTCTGCAAAATAACTGTTCACGAAGGTGATTGCCTCCTCATTTGACGAAAATCTTTGTCCTCCGAGCGCAGTTTTTAGATGAGGGAACTAAAAGAAGTGGCTTGGGGCTAGATCTGGTGAATAAGGCAGATGGTCAAGCAGTTCAAACCGTATGGATTTTCGGCATGGCAACCGCTGAGGTGTGCGTTGTCTTGGTGAAACAGGATTTTCTTTTTCTGCAAATGTGGCCATTTTTCCGCAATTTCTGCCTTCAGCTTGTCAAGTAATGATGCGTAGTGTGTTCCTGTAATGGTTTTTGCTTTTTGAAGATAATCGATTAAGGTAACTCCTTTACTATCCCAAAAAACAGTCGCCATCACTTTCCCAGCCGAAAAAACCATTTTTGCTTTTTTTGGAGCCGGCTCGCTCTTTGCAGTCCACTGTTTTGGCTGAATTTTTATTTCGGGCGTATAATGGTGTATCCAAGTTTCGTCTACAGTAATTAATCGGCGCCAAAACTCGGATTTATTGCGCCTAAACCTCGCCAACAGAGCGTTGGAAATGTTAATTCGAACACGTTTTTAGTCTAACGTAAGCAAACGTTGCACCCAACGCGCGGACAGCCTTCTCATGCCTAAATCTCTCTCATTTTAATTCGGCGGTCATCTAACACCATTTGGTGAACTTTAGCAAACGCAGTGGTTGCGTTTTTGGACGTCCCGAACGCTCATTATCTCCCAAACTCTTACGGCCACGTTTAAATTCAGCTGCCCAACATTTCACTGTGGTAAATGATGGTGCAGAGTCCCCAGACACAGAGTCCAACTCATTTTTGATATGCGTAGGCGTATTGCCTTTCAAAAACAAGCTCGATACTCAATTTTTTTCCATTTTTACAAAAAACACTCACATCGACTCACTCAAACGACTGTCAACTAAAAACTGTGCGCCCAAAATGACGAAAACTTCTGTAAGTAACTGTCAAAAGATGCATAACCAGCTTTTATTGACGAGTGTCGCTATGTTTACGTTGCGGTCGGAAACTTTTCAGACAATCCTCGTTTAATATACAACAATGGCAGATTGTTCTGTAGGCGACGAGCCTGCAGTTTCACAGTAAATTTTGCAGGATGTTGTATTACTTATGCCCCTTTTAAGCGCCCAGCAAAAGCGCAGTGCTCTTCTGATCTCTTAGAGACGTCGGGAACCATTCGTTTTTTCTGCTGGCAACCTGAAGAGTCACGCAGTTATACTCATATGAAACCAAACTGCCAACCGATGCCTTCACCGAGGACACAGGCAATCCTAACGCAGATCCGTGTCCTGAAAAACTCTTTTCTGAGCATTGACTAGCAGTTTATCGGTGAATTCATTTCTCATGATCTCAGTCCCCGGGCAGTCGCCATACTTTTAAATGGAACATGGTTTTCGTAGACCAGCCCATGAGGGGATTCACTAGGGCATCTAGATCAGAACCAGGCGTGCTAAAGAAACCCCATGCAGCCAAGATAGACCGTTCTTTATAGTCTTGTAAAAGCAGCAGTGACCTATTTTCCCCAAAAGCTTGGTTCACTAATTAACTGACCCATATGATATAATTAGCCTTATCATAGTCGTGTAGATCCAAAGGTCTCCTCGACGACAAGTCCCATATCAGCCAAAAACCGGCAGTGGCTTAGAGGCGTAAAGAAAAAATCTTACTTTTGAGCAAATTGACTGAAACCCCATTTTTAGGGCAACAGTCGTCGGTCACGTCCACGACTGCCGGCAGACAATACAGCTATACATTATCCCCATACGCTTGAGCATAAACGTCAGAAGAGAGTGTTAAACACTGAATAGGCCAACAAACACCATAGCAGTGGAGACAGGATTTATCAGAGTCTGGGGCTTTGTCATTCTTCAGCCCTTTAACACCATCTGTTACCTTATCATAAGAGATTGGTACTCGTACATCAAGTATATTTTTCTCGAAGTTCGGTATCGCAAACTTTAATAACATTAGGATTCAGCAAGTTTCTAAAGTGAGTAAGGAGCATATTCCGGGTCATATCCCTTCTGATAGTCGTTTTTCTTCCGTTCAGTTTTCTTGCTGGCTCCAGAAATGCTCTACGAATATAATGAGATCATTTTCTTTCTTTAAATAATTTCTACAAAACTTGTATAATAAACAAAAACCCACACATCATTCCTCCATGCATGGGAAAATAATTTCATAAACATTTCACAATTGCTCAAGTTTGTGAAGAACCCTTCAGCGTTCGAAAAGTTCCATGAAAAGAATTTACTTGCGCGCATATTTTACAAAATGCTGCGTCATTTCGGGGTATATTAATACGAGCAAAAACGATTAATTTGAGTTGGAGTATGTGTATATTGGGATTTCCCTTCCGCTGCATATTTATGAAGAAATTATGGAAAATCAGCAAATAATTAAGAACGAATATTTGCGTGGAAATTCGATGTAGTTGTAAAAATGTCAAGTTTCAGACATGGCAAAGAATGTCGCCAATAACAAATATGTAGTTGGTGGGGGTATCGTCTTCTTTGACTACATACCTCAGTGCCAGTTAGACTTTCTCAAACTGCATGGATTCGAATGGCAAATAGAAGAAGAACTGGTGATGCTATGGAAGGCATAACTACCAAGTTTAGAACAAAAGGAATGCTTAAATTGAGCAACAAAAGCAGATTCCGAAATTAAGTAAAAACATGCCACAGAGTCAATAAAAAAGCGGGAACTGAGCGTGTATAAGCCTGGGCAGTTGAAACGAGTGCAGAGTCTTTTTTATAAAATATGCTGTTGTTCTGTTAAATTAAGAAGAAGGATATTGAGATAATCAACGCATGAAGAAGAGTCATATTGGAATTATACAAATGCTTTAGCTCAATGGAAGTACCATATAATAGCATGTGTGTTTCAGGAATCCAATTTGGCTAATAAAACAATTTAACGATGTTAGTCACACGATTGACTGTCTTATAACCAGCGCAGCAATCAACTTCGCAGTGTAGTGAAAGTCTCCCCCAACTCAACAAAAACTCACATCAGCATTGCAGGACAACATGCCAAGGGACAATAAATTCACCTTTGCCTTAAACGAATTAATCGTTGGCAACTACACTTGAAATCTTGTCTAAAATAAGAAGAAGCAATGGAATCAGCTCCACTTGGGACTGTTCTGGAGTCGAGGCTATATCACAAATATGTTCAAACTATTCTCTAACAAACAACTGAAACTGGCAGTGGATTGATCACACTCTAGGTAGAAACGAAAGTTGCTTTGCACACCAAGTCATATGACGGAACTTAATGTGGGTCGAAAAGCAAATAAGAAAAACCCGAATATGGCTAAAGTAGATCATCAGGAATTTAGGAATTTATAACCACTTACCTCGTTACTGAATGAAATAACGGAGGAGTACTTCAAGCTCAAAGTTTTGTCGAATAACAAACACTTGAGAATTCTAGAATCCTATAGCTCGAGACAAAAGAAACAGAATTCTACTCGTACAAGCAAGAACTGAAAGACCTTCTAAAGTGATTATAAAAGATCATGACTCCTTATGTACACCCTGAATGACTCGAACTGCAACCAACTTCAGACTGCTATAATTTCCAAACCGTTCATGACAGTGAGCTCAAATTCTGACACATGACAGATAATTTTATTGTTTACAAGCCTTTTGAACGATTTGCGTCTCAGTTGTGTTGAAAAATTTTTATCCGCGATGGAATTCAAACGTGATAGTGTGATTGCTTTATATTTAGCTGGAAAACCACAAGTAGCTATCGTTAGAGCCCTCCAGCACCTCAACGTGAATAAATCATTTGTGTCTCGAACCATAGCTCGTTGCCGTGGCAGCGTTGCAAAACTCCATGGAGGCGGTCATGAAAAAACAGCAACATCGGCAGAAATGGTTCCGAAAGTGAAGGCTCGAATTGTTCGAAATCCGCGTCGAAGTGGAAGAAAAATGACTCATGAGATCAACATATCGTTGGAACGGATGCAACACATACTGAAAAATGAGCTTGGGCTCAAGCCATTGAAGTTCCAAACAGCACACGATCTTACACCGCAACAGAAAAAAGTTAGAGTCGACAGAGCGAAAGAGTTGCTACGCTTGCACGAAAGTGGTGAGTTGCCGAATTTGGTTTTTTCCGATGAGTCGCCATTTGTAATCGAGCAATATGTCAACAAACAAAATGACCGAGTTTACATGCCAGAGAGGTCCTTCGAAAATTTACACCTTTGGATGGCCACCAGAAAGCAGGCAGCACCGATGGTGATGGTTGGGCCGCCATAACCGCCGATGGTCGCTCTCTTCTCGTACTTTTGTTCCGTGGCGTCAAAATTAATGCCATAGTGTACCGTGAAACTGCCTTAGAGGCAGTATTGAAGCCTTGGGCAAACAATCATTTCGGTCGCAGATCGTGGACATTTCAACAAGACTCGGCACCGTCTCACAAAGTGCTCGTCAACCAAGATTGGTTAAAAAACAATGTTTCACACTTCATTTCATCGACACAATGGATTGCAAATTCTCCGGATGCAAATCCGTTGGATTTCTCTGTCTTGGGTATTTTGAAGGTGAAGGTTGGCACTAAAAAATACCAAAGTTTGGACCACCTCCAATAAGCACTTCGCAGGAAATGGACCAAAATACCGCAGAGCCACTTGCGTGCAGCATGCGAAGCTTTCTTCGGCCGTCTCAAGGCCATTATTCGCGCCAAAGGTAGACATATTGAAAACTACTGATATAATTTGAAAATTGATGTATTTTCCAACATTTTTTGATTTGGCACAATAAAATTTATCAAAAAATAAAAAAATTATAGCATTTTAAAAACTTGGAGTTCGAGTCATTCACCCTGTAGAATCTGAAGATATTGGGTCTATAACCTAATTCGTGCGGTTTGCTGGCGGAGGGCTGGAGTAATTTGTATTATTTCTTTGGAACATGCCTTGGAAAGCTACTGTCATTGTACGTCATTTCAGTATATGTCATTCATTTGAACCGTAAACAACAATAATTTTTTTTCACTCACATACGAGTGGCGTTCAACATATTCTCGATATCGGGATGAAGCTGTAGTTGTATATATAAATTGACTTATTTATCAAGTAATACTATTATTTTAGTGCATTCATGTAAAATTTCATATAAATGTGATTATTAATTCGCGTTTTATCTCTAGTTAAACAGAATCATAATGGCAACTGAGACGATGATGGTGAAAATTGAGCATCGCGCTGTAATTAAATTTCTCACTAAGCAAGGAAAAAGTCAAAAAACTATTCATGAAGAGATGGTGGCTGTTTACCAGAGTTCCGCACCTTCATTATCAATTGTGCAAAAGTGGTCAAGTGAGTTCAAGAGAGGCAGAGAGAACATTGAAGACGACCCCCGCTCCGGCGCCCCGGCTACTCCTTGTACGAAAGAAAGCATCAAAGAAGTCGAAAAACTTGTTCTTGAGGATGCCCGAATAAAGGTGAAAATGATGGCAGAGATCACCAAGCTTTCAATTGGTACCATTCACACCATTCTTCATGACCATCTTAACCTTTCAAAGGTCAGTGCAAGGTGGGTGCCACGAATGCTCACAGCGCCTCAGAAAAAAGTGAGAATCGCATGCTGTAGAGAGCTTTGGGAGATGTGTAGTGAGAACGCGGACGGTGTTATGGATCGAATTGTTACTGGGGACGAAACATGGGTCCACCACTATGACCCTGAAAGCAAACAAGAGTCCATGCAGTGGCATAAAAAAGGAACAGACCCCCCGAAGAAGTTCAAAGTCACTCCGTCTGCCGGGAAGCTCATGGCCACAGTTTTTTGGGACTCAAAGGGAATCTTGCTCATTGAGTACAAAAAAAAAGGTGAAACCATCAACGCCACATCCTACGCTTCCACTTTGCATAATTTGCGGGAGGAAATTAAAAAGAAAAGACGGGGTAAACTCGCAGCGGGTGTGTTGCTTCTTCATGACAACGCTCCTGTTCACACGGCGCGAGTTTCCAAGGCTGCTGCGCAAGATTGTGGTTTCGAAGAAATCCAACATCCACCCTATAGTCCAGACCTTGCCCCTAGTGATTATTTCCTGTTTCCGGATTTGAAAAGATGTCTTCGTGGAAAAAGATTTTCGGATGATGAAGAACTCAAGTCGGCAATAAATGGGTATTTTGCAGAGAAAGAGGAAATTTATTTTTTTGAGGCTTTAAAAAAGCTTATCTCAAGATATAATAAATGCATTGATGTTAGGGGAGATTATATTGAAAAATAAAAACAATTTAAATTGAATTCGCATTTTCCTTCATATCGATACCGAGAATATATTGAACGTCCCTCGTATGTCGAATTTTGTGCCTGAAAAAGTGTTTTTGCGGGGAGTTCTACTTCATTACTTTACAATAATATGAAGAACTGCTGCCGAAAGTCATCGTATTTTGGTGGAAGTTTATGGTGAACATGCGCTAGCTGAGCGAACGTGCCAAAAGTGGTTTGCACGATTTAAAAGTGCTGATTTTGGCTTGGAAGACGATGAACGTCCTGGGCAGCCAAAAAAGTTTGAAGATGAAGAACTGGAAGCATTAATATCCAATAATTAATCGATATGTTCAAAAGTAAGGAAATTGGGTTCCACATGAGCTCAAGCCGAGAGACGTCGAAAGGCGGTTTTGCATGTCCGAAATGCTGCTGGAAGGCCACAAAAGGAAGTCATTTTTGCATCGGATTGTTACTGGTGATGAAAAATGGATCCATTACGACAACCCCAAGCGCAAAAAATCATATGTGAAACCCGGCCAACCAGAAAAATCAACGGCAAAGCCGAATATCCATGGCGCGAAGGTAATGCTCTGTATTTGGTGGGATAAGATGGGTGTGTTGTATTATGAGCTGCTAAAACTGGATGAAACCATCAATGGACAATGCTACCGAACACAATTAATCCGTTTGAAGAGAGCAGTGGCCGAAAAACGCCCGGAATATACGACCAGACACGAGGCAATAATTTTCCATCATGACAACGCTCGGCCCCACGTTGCTATTCCGGTTAAGAACTATTTGGAAAACAGTGGATGGGAAGTCTTATCCCACCCGCCTTATAGCCCAGACCTTGCCCCTTCTGACTACCATTTGTTCCGGTCGATGCAGAGCGCCCTCACTGAAATACGGTTCACATCAGAGCAGAATATCAAAAATTGGCTTGATTCATTCTTGACTGCCAAGCCGGCGCAGTTCTTTTGGGATGGGATCCACAAATTGTCAGAAAAATGGGAAACAGTCATATCTTCAGATGGGCAATACTTTGAATAATACTATTGTACGTGTTTTCTTAAATAAATCTTCAAATTTATTAAAAAACCGCACGAATTAAGTTATATACCCAATATTAAAACAGCTCTTCTTTATTTGCGACACTTTGCAGTGTGGAATATGAATCATAAAGAATCCAAAAAACCATTACCGATGCTTGAAGCTGAATTGAAATAGCATTCTAACAATAAATCAATTGGTTATTCCAAAGTCGCGTCCCTTTTAAGCCCCCTCGGCCCAAGCGGGAAATCCCACAATATGCTAACTGTCATCGAAAGCTAAAGTCCTTAAAATGTGCCGATGCTCACCCTTCTGGGAATTGGTTTTTCACATGATGTTAAGTGTACAAACGCGAAGGAAATCTTCCAATGAATTATAAAGTTTGCCTAATGTACCAGAACCTAAGGGAGATAAAACACCCCTTTTTAAGAAGTAGGCGACTATCTATGCAAGTGGAAAAGAATTACACCTTCAAACACTAATAATAATCGAATATGGTAGCAAACGCGTGAAATGATGGCAATACTAAAATGACCACTGCTACACCAAATAAACTCTAAGAAATGTTTTAGTCAATTTGACAAATAAACTCTTACTAAATTCATAGGCTTATGAATTTTATAAAAACAGTATTATGGAACAGCAACGGACTTGCCTTGGAACTCCAATTATTTCTCAACACACAGCAAGTCGACAATAATAATGATCACAGAAACGCATTTTATAGATAAAAGCTTCTCCAAAATCTCAAAAAATTAACTTTACCATGCTACTCATAGAAATGGCAAAGCTCATGTTGTCTTAATCAAACAAAACATCGAGCATCAACAAGTGGAGCCTTACCGTACAAATGGCATTAATGTAATCGTGGAAGAATGGTTAGGATCCGTTACGATATCATCTGTATATTGTAACATAGTGTCCTTCAAAACACAAACGATTCCATAGCTTATTTTATAACTCTTGTTCACCATTTTATAGCTGGAGGGGATTAGAATGCCAATCATGTAATCTAACGCTCTCGACTCTAAGCGGCCAAAGGACATTAGTTAATATCTGCCATTCAATCTGTGCAGCTCAATTTCATCTCAAGTGGTGAACCGACGTACTGACCAACGGATACTACAAAAATACCAGACCTGATCGATTTTTGTATATTGAAAAGTATGGAACCTCTAACTTTGCAGATCAAGCCTAGACCACTACCATATAGACTTTAGAATAAGAATAGCGTTTAACGTTTCTAGAAAAGCACCATTACTCCAACACTTAGCATAAGTCTTTAGCTGAAAACCGATGAAGACATCACAGGTCCATTTGAATATTTCAACGAATGCCTATATCAAGCCGCAATGAAATCAACAACTTACTCCTAATACTCTCACAAAAAACACAATTATCATTTTAATATAAGGGCTCAAGTCAAGGATAAACGTAAGGTTAAAAAACTTTAGTAGAAAACTGAACACCCTTCAGATAAAGCACGTCTAAACAAACTGACAAGAGAGCTTCTAAACGTTACCATACTTTTAGATATCGAAATTTGTGCACAAAATTATGTTTAGAACTTGGACCACATCACTCAAGAAGAATAAAGAGTCCAATCGTAGCTCATCAGCCCATAGGAAAAAAAAAACAGATCTTGGCTCAGAAGATGAAGCCTTTGTTAAACACTTTTGCAAAGTCTTTACGCCAAACGCAGATGTAGTCCCTGTCCCAATCCGGAATTCAATTTTATGTGGTTAAAATTCCATCTCCGAAAGCAAATTATCCACTACTGCTTTATTTACGGAAGCCCCAAACTTGGCAGCAATTCGATTTTAACGAGATTGATGCGCTGTCTGATTCCATTCAAAGAACTGTATCCCTATATCCTCATACTGAAATCGTGATTACGCCGATTTCAATATACACAATTCTGGTTGGCTTCGACATTCTGGACAGACAACACCCGAAGGACGCTGTGATGTAAATGAGCCCACACGCATACCAGACGTTGATAGACATACCGCAAACACCCTGGACTTGTTTCTAACTTCTCATCCTGATAAGTACACCGTTGATGTGCTCTCCCCTCTAGGCTCGTCAGACCATTGTGTCATATCAGCTAATTTCCTGTACACCGACCACACCGTTAGAGAAAAGATTCCTAAAAGAACCGTATGGCAATACGAGAAAGCCAACTGGAGCGGTCTTAACAGCTTAATTAGGAATTTTAACTGGTCGTTATGTTTCCTCGATAACGACGTGGTTGTCCCTGCTGAGATGATCACAGATACCATTCTCTTTGGAATGCGATGCTTTATCCCTCATCGGATGAAGTGTATCAAACCAAAAGAAAAGGCATGGTACGATCTAAGCTGTAAAGAGGCTATCAGGGTTAGCCGAACTGAGGAAAATAGGAAAAAGTTCAAAAGAGCCAGAAATGATTGCAGCGTCTTTCTTAAACCTGTAAAATTCCAATACGACCAAAAATTGAAGCAAAAAATACTACAATGTCCCGAAAGTAGTAAAAATTTTTGGTCGTTCGTCAAAAACATTAGAAATTCTGCCTCATCCTCCATCCCAACACTCATTCCTGCACACTTTGCGACCAGCTCAACACTCCCAGATTGTGTAGTAGCAAGAGTTCTGAAAGATCTTAACATTCACAAATCCGCTGGTAAAGATGGTATATCTCCCCTCCTTCTGAAGAGGTGTTCTTCCTCGCTGGCAAAACCACTGCCTAAGCTTTTTCATCAATCCTACTCTTTAGGACTCTTTTCGAGCAGATGGAAAACAGCATTTGTCCAGCCCATCCCTAAAAAAGGCGAATCTTTTTTTCTCTCCCCCTCCAGACCCATTGCACCTCTCCAAGGTCATGGAAACGCTGATAAGCCGTCAGCTCTTGAAATATCTCGAAACACGAAAACTTCTCAATGACCGGCAATATTCTGGCGAAAGGAAGATAGTTGCACTTGATATTTCTAAGGCATTTGACAGAGTTTGGCATCAGGATCTTTTATCGAAAATGCGTGCTTTTGGGATCGATGACTTTCTTCTTCAATGGATTAGAAATTACCTTTCGGAACGTTCAATTCATGTTGCCTTAGACGGTTTCAAGTCTGATATTCACAAAATAAATGCTGGTGTGCCCCACGGCTCCGTTCTATCTCCGATACTCTTTTTAATTTTCATCGACGATCTCTTGTCTGCTACTTCTATCCAATTTATTCCTTTGCTGATGACCGTACACTCTGCTTTCCATATTCTTTCCCGGACGCACGCCCCTGCTCTTCGGCTGTAGAACGGGAACGGCAGCTTATGTTAAGCTCATTAAATTCCGATATTAACAGCATAACCAATTGGGGAACTATCAACCGAGTGGAATTTAATGCTTCCAAAACTCAATGCTGTCTGCTGTCATTAAAGCGAAATTCAAATACCCAGCCATTATCCATGAATGGCACTTGCATCGTCGAAACCGAAACTTACGTTGGAATGACCACATATTCGATGTCGTCAAAAACACTGCAAAATCTATAGGTTTCCTCAAGCGATGCAAGAAATATTTTACCCCCGGCATTAAGGCATTCATCCGCCCAAAATTGGATTACAATGCCCACATCTGGTCAGGTGCTCCTAAAACATCTCTGCACCTACTAGATAGGATTCAAAACCGTGTGATAAAACTCATTGGTGATACTAATATCAGTCAATCAATTGACACCCTCGAACACCGACGTAATGTCTCGTGTCTCTGTTTTGTCGCTATTTCCACCACCAGTGCTACATAGAAATCGCCACTAGCATTCCGCCCCTTCAAACTTTCAATCGTAACACCCGTCTCGCTATAAATGCTCAACAGTATATCCTCAAGCCCACTCTCGGACGTGCTCTAAAATATCGTGATTCGTTCCTAAGCCTAGCAGATACGAGTAGATGTGTCGATAAAATGTTCTCTATTAAGGAAATAAGTGCAGAAATTTGTAATTTAAAGCCATGGACCGCACCGGGTTACGACGTCATTACCGCCAAAATTCTAAAAGAATTACTTGAAGTGGGGTTCCGATTTCTAAAGCCGTACTATGGAAATGCTCTTTTCCTTAACAATAGAAAGTAGCTCAGATTAAGATGATATCCAAACCTGGAAAAAAACCCGGAGACGTAAAATCCTTCCGCCCAAATAGTCATCATCCAATCGTTTCAAAGTTGTTCGAAATGATGACTTCGAATTTTGTTCAGCTACTACACAGTTGTCTTCTTAGAAATTTTGCTATTATTTGACAAGGTTTGGCACACAGGTGTGCTTTACAAAATAAAGAAGCTTGTTCCCACCATATGTTCTTGTCAAGTCCGAACTTGGATGTCGTTTTTACTATGTAAAAGCTGGAGTACCATAGGGCAGTGTGTTTGGTCCAATTCTGTACTTAATACACACCTCAGATGTTCCCATAGCGATATGCTCTTTAGTTGGAACTTTAGCCGAAGTCACAGCAGTTATCGCCAGCAGCAAGGGTCCATGCCTAGCCACTTCTAGACTGCAAACAGGGCTAGATAACATAACGTTGGAAGAATAAAAGCCAATGAGACAAAATCAATTCATGTTCTTCTTTCACAACAAGAAGAAAAACCTGATCACCACTAACTTTGAACAGAGTGCAAATACCCCAAGCAAAAGAAGCAAAGTATCTCGGTCCATACGTTGACACATTTTCAACAAACGAAGAGATTGGGACTACAGCTAAGAAAGCTTTACTGGCTGCCTGGAAAAAATTCTTCATAGCAATGGATTACAAATTGCTAATATATAAAGTCACCATTTGGTTCTACGGCATCCAGCTGGGGAGTACTGCAGCAAACTCTATCTTTGAAACATTGCAACGTTTTCAAAGCAAAGTCCCAATAGAAGGAACACATCTAAACACTCTTCACTCCACAATTACACTCCATACTTATGACAAATGCAACAACATTCCGAAGCTTGAAAAGGAGATCTCAGCAGGCACAAAAGTTAAAACAAAATTTAGCTTAAAACTACGAGTATAATACGACGTTGTATTGGGACAATCAAACGGGTGCTCCAATTGGAGCATATCATACAATCTATAGTATTTAAACTTCTTTGAGACCTCTTATTATGCTACAATAAATGTACAAACGATATAATAGTGATTAATAGAGTACGATATATTTGAAAAAAAAAAAAAAAAATCGTCAGAAATTGAACATGATATAGATTGGATTGGATATAACAACAACCGCAACATTGTTGCGGAAGCCCGCCTTCCGTAATTTGAGTCTCACTGCTTGAACTTCGCATGTTAAAATAATTGTTTAATTTGATAAAGAGCATATTTTACCTGAAAAAAAACTTAGAAGGGAAGAATGACCCCATGTCAAAGTAAGGGCATTCAAAAACATAACCAAAACTTGCCCGTCCAATGCACACTGACATACAGTCAATGCACCAAAGCGACTAAATCAGGAAAGATAGGAAAGATAAACAAAATCAAACAATCGTAAGCAGTCTCAAATTATTTTATTTATCAAGTCCATTAGATATTACGCACATCAACTCGTTTTACACAACGAACAAGTTTAACCAGTTGATCCACGCCCAGCCTCAGCGTTCGCACAATTTCTTATCTGCCATTGGAATTCTGCGCTCTTAACTGAAGTACCAGGCTTCCATGTAAACACATGACTATTCAGCTTGTCAAATTTAACGCCAGGTGCAAATAAATACTCATTAAAATAGCTAGTTCGAATGTAACAAAATTCACCATCCAATTCAACGGACCACGCACTCTGCGGGTCTGTGTTATTACCCGGTATCCAAGTGAAAATATATCGCATATCTTTGTTGTAATCAATGGCAGCTGAGTAGAGATACTCATCTTCATGGTTGCTGTTTTTAAAATAGAAGTCATCACCCATTTTGCTTACTTTCCAAAAAGCACCATCTTTGACATCACCAGGATACCAAAGGTAAACACCTCTTCGCTCAGCATCATAACTGATTGCCGAACTAGCGGCATATAGATATTGTCCTTTACCCTTATTCCATAGACAAGCCTCAGGGTTGAAAAATAAATTTCTTGCGCAAGTTGGAAGTTGCTGAATAACCTTGTCAACGTCGTCTTTTAACTCTTGAGCAAGATTTTGATATTGTGGTCTAAGCTGCAACTGATGGTAATGAGAGGCTAACTTAAGAGTGGCATCATTATTGAGATTACCGGCAAAGTTGAATCTATTGAACATTGCATTTAATCCGGTGATGACCTGCGGTATATTCTTATGACTACTGATGTTGTCAAGAATCTTACCAGCTGATGCAACCCCAAATACACTATCAACAACGCGATCTATCACCTCATTTGACACATCGGTTCGCAAATTGAATATAGCATTTGTTAAAGTCTCCACTTCCAAATTATTCTTATATTTATCTGATATCATCGCAGTTTTAAGAGTGCTGGTTGCAACAGCCTTGACATCGTCGATGGCATTATCAATGGTATCTTGAAATTTAACCCTCAATTCATCGTCCTTCTGTCTCACCAATTCCCTTTCGAGTTCTTCAACTAAGGCAATCAATTTGTAGGGATTTGAATTCCCACTGGTTCGCATTTCATCACGAAGTGTATTTAAAATTAAGAATTGGATGTTGCTCTTGGCCACTGATTGGGCGAAGCTTAAAAGTACATCCACATTGGCTGGAGAATCTGCAAAGACATCATGAACTATACTAGCAATCTTGCTTTCATCCGACAATGTATATATCTTCTCTTCGGCTATATTGAATTTTTGGCTTCTAATCGCTTCCGAAATAGCTTGCAACGTACATTTACCATCATCAGGAAGTACACGTTGCTCAAGCGTCGTTTGTATAGTTTTAAGTCGAGCATCTATAGTTCCGAGGAGTTTCTTAAAACTCTCAAACTCCTGCACCAGATTCCGTAGGGCATCGGGAGTTGAGATACTTTCTGAACCTGCTACAACACTAAGCCCCAACAATACGAATACCAGTGATGGAATCAAAACTCGGATCAGATAAAACGATCGCGTCATCTTCTAAAAGCACAGCGCACAGATATAAATTCCGAAGCGCACCGTAATACAAAGCAAAGCTGACTAAGTCTAAATTGTGGAAATCATGTTTTTATACCACCCGACCGGTAAGGGTTTCGCTTTAAGAATGGTCTTATGTACACGCAAATATCCAGACAACAAACCTGTTGATTTATCAGACCGACTACGGCGGAATTATGTGTAAAGCTGTGAGTCAGACGACGCAAACAGTACTGCTCTTATGGCTTGTGGCGATGTTAATGTCATTCAGAATGAAGCCACAGAATAGCAGAATCTAGTCTATTATTTAAGATGTTTATAATTTTAGCCAAGCGATGGCCAGTTTTACCCCCCTGTGATACACATCGAGTCGATAAGGTTATTTATAGAAACACATTTTTCAGGCTGTTAAGAGCTTATGCTGCTCTTGATTAGCAGGATAAGGTTGGGCACGTGATTCATGAAAGTCATCGTAGGTTCCCTATCCTCACTAACTTTACCTTTTATTGTGGTTGCAAATCAGCGAAGTTTTTCAAATCAACAGTGTCAATATCTTCCAGGTTTTATTAATACTCGTAAATGTTGAAGATTCATAATTAATCAATACACAAATGAGTTTTTTTTTGATCTTGTGGCGAACAGCAGTAGGCTCTGCGGAGAGCGGAGTCTGAGCTGACATGTCAAATGAAGCCATCGTCAGTCTATAAGTGACAGGCATCGTAAGCATGTTGATGTGAATAATTATATAGAGTTGTGAAATACATTAATCAGTTGGAAAGCATTCGACTCGTATGTTGTTTCTCTTAAGTCGTATAACCGGGTAGTATTCGTATTGTACATTTGGCGATGAGGATAAAAAATAAATAGGATAAATAATTGTTATAATATTTAATTCAGTATTAATAACTCTTAATAATAACATTTAGTTTAATAACTTAGATTTTATACCTTAGATTTCAGAAAAATAAAATGGTACACTAGGAAAACCAAAAAACGTGTGATCGCAGTGCGGGCTCAATAGAAAGAGAGACCATTCTGCCGGCACACTTGACAGGTGTCACTTCGCCTGTCATTGCTGTACCAATAGCTTAAGCGGCCCACACAAGCTTACAACATTTTCTCCTTCCTTAGTTGGTTACAAATCGAACCCTCGACTGGGGGATTCTAGTTGACCGACGCAGCTCGGTACTACTCGTACCTATTGCTGACTCCATTTTACTGGCTGTAGGCTGAGTTTGGATAGCCGGCTCTATGGCTAGATCTGTGGTGGTGTTTGGAGGCTGAACTGGAACCGTATGTTGTGCTTATCTCAGTTTCGTTGAGTGGAAGCCTGACTGACTCGTTGATACTAGTCCGCCTGGAAACCGATGGTGGACTCCGCGTCACTAACTCGGTGTGCCTGTCCATTGAAGGCCCATTCATTTCTTTGGATGGATATGTACTGTCCTGGAAAGATATTACATTAGAATAAGGATTACCACAACCACTTTCCCTGTGCCCGCGTTGACTTTCGTTTGCTTGTATGCCCTCACTAGAACGTTATTCACGTAGCCAACTTCCGAAATCCATTTTTACCAAATCCATACGACGTCTAAGAGTCTTCAGTACTATCACTCGTAACCATCTTACTCCTTTGACATACTGTCTAGCGTACACCAATTGGTTTGGGTGGAACTTAGTTCGATCAGTATTCTTGTCTCGCTTAACATCTGGTATTAATGCTGATAACAATGTGGGATTTTCCTATCTCATCCGCAGTCGTTCTTGGTATAAGTGGCTAAAAAAGTTTGCAACGCAACCCCGCTGCTTTTTTTTTTTTAAATGAGCGCGCGTTCAAGGGCTTTTTATACCCTTAAAATGTTCGTACACAGCGCGGGCGAAGGAAATTTAGAGAGGAAGAAAAGACAGGTACCGATGTACATTGTTTTTAAATGTTTGTAAGTTATAACGACCAGGAAACACAAAGATCAGCAGGGCATTCCATAAGCGAGTTGTACGGCTTAGGAAAGAATCACGATATTTTAGAGTACGTCCGAAAATGGGCTTGAGGGTATACTGATGAGCATTCATAGCGAGACGGGTGTTATGGTTGAAAGTTTGAATGGGCGGAATGCTACTGGCGATTTCAATGGTGTCAATTGATTGACTTATATTGGTATCACCAATGAGTTTTATCGCACAGTTTTGAATCCTATCTAGAAGGCGCAGAGATGTTTTAGGAGCACCTGACCAGATGTGGGCATTGTACTCCAATTTTGGGCGGATGAATGCCTTATATATTGTGGCCAGATCAGAGGGGGTAAAATATTTCTTACATCGCTTAAGGCAACCTAGACATTTTGCAGTGTTTTTGACGACATCGAATATGTGGTCATTCCAACGTAAGTTTCGGTTTCGACGATGCAAGTGCCATATATGGATAATGGCTGCAAACAGCATTGAGTTTTGGAAGCATTAAATTCCATTCGGTTGATAGTTCTCCAATTGGTTATGCTGTTAATATCGGAATTTAATGAGCTTAATATAAGCTGCCGTTCCCGTTCTACAGCCGAAGAGCAGGGGCGTGCGTCCGGGAAAGAATATGGAAAGCAGAGTGTACGGTCATCAGCAAAGGAATAAATTGGATAGAAGTAGCAGACAAGAGATCGTCGATGAAAATTAAAAAGAGTGTCGGAGATAGAACGGAGCCGTGGGGCACACCAGCATTTATTTTGTGAATATCAGACTTGAAACCGTCTAAGGCAACTTGAATTGAACGTTCCGAAAGGTAATTTCTAATCCATTGAAGAAGAGAGTCATCGATCCCAAAAGCACGCATTTTCGATAAAAGATCCTGATGCCAAACTCTGCCAAATGCCTTAGAAATATCAAGTGCAACTATCTTGTTTTCGCCAGATTGATGTACGCTTTGGTTCCACTTTTCGGTGAGACATGCCATCAAATCACCAGTGGACCTGTTGCTACGAAAACCATATTGCCGGTCATTGAGAAGTTTTCGTGTTTCGAGATATTTCATGAGCTGACGGTTTATCAGCGTTTCCATGACCTTGGAAAGAAGGGACGTAAGTGCAATGGGTCTGTAGGATGATAGAAAAGAAGATTCGCCTTTTTTAGGGACGGGCTGGATAAATGCTGTTTTCCATCTGCTCGCAAAGAGTCCTAAAGAGTAGGATTGATGAAAAAGCTTACGCAGTGGTTTTGCCAGCGTGGAAGAACACCTCTTCAGAAAAAGGAGAGATATACCATCTGGACCAGCGGATTTATGCATATTGAGATCTTTAAGTACTCTTGCTACTACAGGAGTGCGAAAGTGGATTCGTCCCATTGTAGATTCGACGCACTCAAGTGTAGTCGGGGACAAAGCACAATCTGGGAGTGTTGAGCTAGCAGCAAAGTGTACAGCAAGCAGATTGCCCTTGTCCAAAGAGTTGAAAGCTGGAATGTCATTGTAAATGAGCGTTGGGATGGAGGATGAGGCAGAATTTTTAATGTTTTTGACGAATGACCAACAATTTTTACTGCCTTTGGGACATTGCAGTATTTTGTGCCTCAGTTTTCGGTCGTATAGAAATTTCACACGCTTGAGAAAGACGTTGCAGTCATTTCTGGCTCGTTTGAACTTTTTTCGGTTTTCCTCTGTCGGGTTGGTCTTGTAGGACCGAAAAAACAGTTCTCTAACCCTGACAGCCTCTTTACAGCTCGAGTCGTACCATGCCTTTTCTTTTGGTTTGATACACTTCATCCGATGAGGGATAAAGCATCGCATTCCAAAGAGAATAGTTTCTGTGATCATGTCAGCAGCGGCATCCACGTCGTTATCGAGGAAACATAACGACCAGTTAAAATTCCTAAGGAAGTTGTTAAGGCCGCTCCAGTTGGCTTTCTCGTATTGCCATACGGTTCTTTTAGGGATCTTTTCTCTAACTGTGTTTTGGGTGTACGAGAATTTAGCTGATATGACACAATGGTCCGACGAGCCTTGAGGGGAGAGCACGGTATGACTATCAACGTCTGGTATTCCTGTGGGCTCATTTGCAAGCTGAGTTAAGTTATTTTCCGCAGCGAAGATCTCAACACACCGTCGTTCGGGTGTTGTCTGTCCAGAATGTCGAAGCCAACCAGAATTGTGTATATTGAAATCGCCCGTAATCACGATTTCAGTATGAGGATACAGGAATACAATTCTTTGAATGGAGTCAGACAGCGCGTCAAACTCCTTAAAGGCCGAGTTGCTGTCCAGTTTAGAGCTTCTGTAAATAAAGCAGTAGTGGATAATTTGCTTACGGAGATGGAATTTTAACCACATGAAATTGAATTCCGGATTGGAACAGGGACTACATTGTGGTGGAGTTTGGTAAGCTACGTCACTACGCACATAGATGGCGAGACCGCGATGGGGAAAGAATAGTGGCACTAGTTCGTAGCCAGGTAGCTTCAGATCAGAGTGATCTGAGAGATGTGGACGGGGATCTACCTGTGTTTCACTAATTGCCAAAACAGCTGGTCTGTATTTGCAGACGTGGACGTACGCAGAAAAGTGATTACTTTTTGCCCGCGTATATTGGCAATGTCTACTCTGAATTCCCCAGTCATTACAACCTAACAAACACAAAAGCACAAACACCGACGATACTTAGCAAGGCTGCGAAGTGAGAATTCTGACGTTGGTTTACCGAATCAAATTGCTGTAGGTGTTATGCCCTTACAACAATATGAAGCAGTGTACCAACAAAATTTTCACTCACAAGCCGCTATCCATCAGTTGTTACATACACTCAGTCACTGGCTGTACCGTATGATAAATACAGTAATGGCAATGGCCGAGTGCAAGCAACAGTACAAAAGATCAGGAGCGGGAGAGGTGGGATACCCGCACTGTGTGATATTTTTGCTTTGCACTGCACTCACACGCGAGCGGTGGTTTGGGGGTTTTTGTTTTTTTTGTACACTGCGCGTTGTTTGTTTTTTTCTGCACTCGTCGATGGTCTACACGGTACCATTTACCATCATTTACCACAGTGAAATTTTGGGCAGCTGAATTTAAACGTGGCCGTAAGAGCTTGCGAGATGATGAACGTTCGGGACGTCCAAAAACTGCAACCACTGACGATAACATTGCTGGAGTTCACCAAATGGTGTCAGACGACCGCCGAATTAAAGTGAGAGGAATAGTAGAGGTTATGAAAATGTCCACAGAACGTGTTTGTTACATATTAAATCAAGATTTAGGCATGAGAAAACTTTCCGCGCGTTGGGTGCCGCGTTGGGTGCCGCGTTGGGTGCCGCGTTGGGTGCCGCGTTTGCTTACGTTAGACCAAAAACGTGTTCGAATTAACATTTCCAAGGCTCTGTTGGCGAGGCTTAGGCGCAATAAATCCGAGTCTTGGCGCCGATTAATTACTGTAGATGAAACTTGGATACACCATTATACGCCCGAAATAAAAATTCAGCCAAAACAGTGGACTGCAAAGGGCGAGCCGGCTCCAAAAAAAGGAAAAACTGTGTTTTCGGCTGGGAAAGTGATGGCGACTGTTTTTTGGGATAGTAAAGGAGTTACCTTAATCGATTATCTTCAAAAAGGAAAAACCATTACAGGAGCATACTACGCATCATTACTTGTCAAGCTGAGGGCAGAAATTGCGGAAAAACGGCCACATTTGCAGAAAAAGAAAACCCTGTTTCACCAAGACAACGCACCATCTCACACCTCAGCGGTTGCCATGGCGAAAATCCATGAATCACGGTTTGAACTGCTTAACCATCCGCCTTATTTACCAGATCTATCCCCAAGCGACTTCTTTTTGTTCCCTCATTTAAAAACTGCGCTCGGAGGACAGAGATTTTCGTCAAATGAGGAGGCAATCACCTTCGGGAACAATTATTTTGCAGAGAAAAACTCCAAGCCCTATTTGGACGGGTTAGAGAGATGGGAGCATCGCTGGGAGAAGTGTGTAGAGTTACAAGGAGACTATGTAGAAAAATAAAAAACAATTTGGAGAAAAAATGTCTTGTATAGGGTCCGCCATCCAACGTTTTTTTTTTCAACTAGTACTTATTTCGTGAATGGTAACACTTAGCTCATTTCTGATTTGACAGATAATTAGTTTTATCCTTCCGCTGAACGAATATGGTTGTGCATACGCTTGGACAACGCTGGGAAATATTGCGGCATTACTTTGAAAATTATGGTAATGTTGCAGAATGTGTGCGAAAATTGCGTACGGATTTTGGAAGAAGAGAAGCACCGTCAGCTCCGTATGTTCGTTATCTTGTGAAAAAAGTGAAAAAAACTGGCATCCTCATCGATAAATCAAAGCGTGAAAAGCCAAAAACAGTGCGTACACCCGAGAATATTGCTGCTGTGGCAGAAAGTGTGCGTGAAGCGCCATCAACATCAATTCACCGTCGTTCTCAACAATTGAACATTTCGGAGACATCATTGAGACGAATTTTGCATAAAGACCTTGGTATGACGCCATACAAAGTCCAATTGGTTCAGGAGTTGAAGCCAACTGACCATCCAATGCGTTTTCGCTTCGCTAAGTGGGCCTGCGATCGACTTAGAGAAGATGCCGATTTTGCCAAAAAAAATCATCTTTTCAGATGAAGCTCATTTTGATCTTGGCGGGTATGTAAACAAGCAAAATTGTCGCATTTGGGGCACAGAAAACCCGCACGCATACATTGAAAAGCCGATACACCCAAAACGAGTCACTGTTTGTTGCGGATTTTGGTCCAGAGGCATAATTGGGCCATTTTTCTTCGAAAATGAGCAAGGAATGGCCGTTACAGTCAATGGCGATCGTTATCGGGCCATGTTGAACGAATTTTTGTTCACAAAAATTGAAGAGGAGGATATTGGCAACATTTGGTTTCAACAGGACGGCGCTACGTGCCACACAGCCGAAGCTACACTCGATGTTTTGCGCCCTGTTTTTGAAGATCACATTATCAGCCGCAGAGCTGATGTCGTTTGGCCACCCCGGAGCTGCGATTTGACACCGTTGGACTATTATTTGTGGGGTGCCGTAAAAGAAAGTGTTACGCCGACAAGCCAGAGACAATTGACGCTTTAAAGGACAATATTCGTGAAGCCATTGGTGAAATACAGCTGCACACTCCAATCGATAATGTGCTTAAAAATTGGACCGATCGTGTAGGCTACTGCATGGCCAGCCGAGGCAGCTATTTGAATGAAATTATTTTCCATTATTAACCGGACGGATTGTACTTTCAAATAAAAATAGAAATTTGAGAAAATATTCGGTAGTTTTTTTTTATAGCATTTTCAAAAAAAAAAAAAAACATTTTTGGCGGACCCTTTATTATTGTTCGGTCGGAAACTTTTCACGTATGTATGTAAATTGTTTGTTTTTTAATGAGTTTTATTTAAACAAAATTGATATAGAATTCCTCACAGAGCATCAGATAAGATATCTCTTTTGTTTGGTGTTGAATTAGAACCGAATCTTGCTTCATTCCCCGAACAAATTAGTTAATTTTTTAAAATAAATTGGCAAAGAGTTGTTTGAAGTTGAAGCAATTGGGCTTGGCGCTTTAAAAATTTTATCCAAACTATTTAATGAATTATTACTGCTGCCGAATGAAAAGGAAACAAGACTTGATGTTAACGGAGATGGAGATGGAGACGTCGACGAAGAACGTCTCCACATTTCATTCTGCTGGAAGAATTTTCTTTCTTTAACCTTTACCGATTGCAACGACATCACCACTGCCAATTGAACTTCGTCAAAACTCCCCTCAAATTTAAGGGCTTTCAGTTCATTGCTGAGGTACTGACAGAATGCATCTTTTTTTGTCCATGGAGAGTCCTTGGAGAGTCAATATCGAAACCAAACACACCTGAGTTCATACCACTACATCACAAACTTTCCTTTCTCCTCCTTCTATCTTTCCGCCCGCGCCGTGGCAACAGTAGAAGGGTATTCATAACCCCTTAGGTGCGCGTAAATTATAAAAAAAAAAAAAAAAATTTGTCGTCATCCTTTCCATTATTTGAAGTGATTTGCCCGCAGTTTTAGAAAATCTCTCTATACTCGTATTTCCATTTTCATTTTCCTTTTTCTTTGCCTGAAAAATATAAAATATATGTGAGATAATAGTAAATAAATAAAAACATGTAATTTACTTTTCCTAGGCTCACTGGTTGCGATTCAATACGTGCGCAATCCTCCTCTTAATAATCTGAAAATAGAAAGTAATAAATACATTTTTCCTTTGATTTCAGTTCTTCCTTACGCTAACCTCCGAGATATTAGAGTCTCCGTTATGTTCATCATTGGCATGTAATAAAAAAGACAATTCCTCAAAATATCAGAGCGTTGGTTTGTATGTAAATTACGGAGGTACTTGCTCCACTTCTTTTACTGCAAAGGATTTTTTCTTTCTTTGTTTAACTGCTGCGCCAATGTTTTTAATTTGATTTTTACTGTTTTTTCGTCCAGGTTTGGTTTCGTCCTTTTTAATATGTTTACAATTGATATACTAGATGGAGTGAAAAGCGATCTAATTGGGAAGTAAAAAAAATTTTTTAAATGTTTTTTTATATTATATAATATAGTCCCCTTTTAGTTTGATACACCTATTCCAGTGATTTTCAAACTTTTTGATCCCGTCCGAAAAGTAATTTTCCGGAAGGTCTGCAAAATACTTCTCCGTGGCGTCGATGATTTCCTCGCGTGAGCTGAATTTTTTATTGATGAGCCATCTTTTTAAGTTTGGGAAGAGATAATAGTCCGAGGGATCCAAATCCAGTTATCAATCGACGCCAAAAATCCGCCCGATTCCGCATCACCAAGTCCAAACACTCTTTCGAAGTGGTCTCGCCTTCGTGTTTTTGGTCAGGAGTGAGCATTCGCGGCACCCAGCGGCAGGATAACTTTTTCATATGCAGAAAGAATATTGCCCAAAATATGGCGTGTGCGCTCAGTGTTAATCTTTGTGGTATCTGCTAGCTAGCGCACCTTCACTTTCCGGTCAGCCAACACCATTTCATGTATTTTTTTTACATTGTCCTCTGTAACCGCATCGGAGGACCTGCCGCTGCGGACTTGATCGGTGGTGGAGTTGCGGCCACCACGAAACTCTCGAAACCAATATTTGACGGTGTAATCTGACGGAGCATTAGCCCCACAATATTTATCCAACTTTTCTTTTGTTTCCTTCGCTGTTTAGCCTCTCAAAAAATAATGTTTTATGAGAGAACGAAAATCATACTCAACATGATGCCAAACACGTCAACAACAATGAGCTGTCAAAACAAAACTAAAGACAGTATCGCACTGAAATTTGGCATGTCTGCCTAAATATGAACGGACTTCAAGGCACCATAACTTTTTTGCAGTATCAGCGCATTCTGGCAGTCAAGGATGTCACTTTTCACTCCATCTATTAATCGGTTCTCTTTTTTTATGATCTGGATCCTGCGCCTTATATAAAACACCATGTTTTTTGAATTCTTCGATAAGGCAAAGAGTTTCCTCTTTTGTCCGGTGTTTCCTACTTGAAAGACAAAATACGATTGAAGCGCAACAGCATACAAGAAACGCGCGTTCTCGAAAAATAAAGAGTTGTGCATTTGTTAGTTTTCTACCCTGTTCTACCACTCGATAAGCCGTAGAGGATTTTACTCCGTTTCCTACTATACACTTCAGCTCCCTCTCCAATAAAATCAGTTTTCTGCTGGTAGAAATACTCCCGTGTGTGTTGGCTCTATGAGTGTCTAATCGATCGCGATAAAATTCTTTCTTAGCATTTCTTTCTGCATGTTTTGTAGCGCTCCCAGTTATATGGAATTCTATTGTTTTTATAGATATTGTATAAAAAATTTCGTTCACTGATTAAATTTAATATATTTCTATTGAGCTATCGAAATGTGTAACGAGGCATAAATCTCTTCAGAGGGACACACAGCCAGTCGTTCGCAGATCTTCGTATAGAATAGAAGTGTTTCGGCTTTTCCTAAATTAAGATAGTGAGTTAGTTTTGCTTGTGAAAATTATTAATTGCAATTTCGTTATTGAATCGGTAGCCAAGCGGTTAGCGGCGTCGGTTAACCAATCTTAGGACACGGGTTCGATCCCACTCCGAACCTGGAACTTTCTTGGTTTTCTTTTTTTTTGTGTTTAGTTTTAATTAAATAATCAAAACAAAAATAAAAAGTAATAAGGAAATCACGTGATGGATGGTGGAGAGCGTTCCGCTCGACGCACAACGGGAGTTGCAAAGGGCAACAATACTGTTGCCGGTGCTGTGGCGAAAACTATCAAAAGGAGGAGGAGCTTGAGAGCCACTCCTAATTTATCAAAAATAAAAATAAGCGCAGCTTTAACAGCTGATACAGCAACCACAACACAACAAAACAAAAAACAACCAGATGATGCGGTAATGTACATCTCTGATGAGGTCCACTATGAGGGGGCAACAACACCTTTGCCTCTCTAGCAGCATCTAAGTCTGAAGATGAGGATGAACAAATTAAAGAAATTAGCAGCAGCATACAAATGCTGACAGAAAAAATGCTTGCTATTAGGCAAAAACAGACTACACGCAGGCAGAAGGAGCAATTAGAAGTAGAAAGCTCCCAACAAAAAAAGCAACAAGAGCAGAAACAACAACTGCAGCAACAACAAAACCAGCAGCAGCAACAGCAGCAGAAGAAGAAGGAGAAGGTGCCTCCTATCAACACCTATAAATTAGAGGTAAATGCTACCAAGGACCTGTGTAGGTTGGTCATTGGTAATAACTTTAATATTAAGAGATTGGGGAACGATCGCCATGCCATCCACTGTAATACAGTGGAGGGCTACGCGAAAGTGAAAGAGCTCCCAAAGGAAACGACGACGGAGCATTACTCATTCACACCGAAGTGTGAAAAGCGGCAATCGATGCTGCTGAAGGGATTGGAACCGTCTTCTGTTTCTGAGGAGATCCTGGCACTGCTCAAAGAGAAGAAGTGCGAAGGACTCAAGTTTGTGGGGGTAAAGCCATTTACCACAGCTAGAGCCAGGCGGGAGAAACAGAGTCTGCCGTTCTACCTGGTGCAGCTCAGTCCCGAAAGCCGTCTGGATAGTCTAAGGAGTATCAATATCCTAGACTACCAGGTGGCTCACTGGGAAAAATTAAAAAGGAGCGAAGGCGTTATACAATGCGTTCGCTGCCAGAGGTTCGGGCACGCCGCGTCGAACTGCCAAATGCAGCCTCGATGCGTGAAGTGCGCAAAGAACCACAGTTCCGAGGAGTGTCCTCTGGGTAGGGACGGAGCATCCGATAGGACGCAGCTCTCTTGCGTGTTATGTGGGAACGTGGGACACACCGCAAACTATCGGGGTTGTCCTAAGTTCGCTGACATTAAGAAATCAAAACTGGCTCAGCAGCAGAAGGTGGAGGTCAAACGTTCACCTGTTAGGTTTCAAACACCAGCCGTCACGCCCCAAATTTCCTACGCCCAAATGGCGTCAGGTAGGGGTGCTACGGTACAGCAAGCGACTGCTGCTTCTCCGGCGCCAATTCCGAGAACAACGGAAGCTGCACCTAACATGCTGGCCATCTTGCTCGCAATCCAAGGGCAGATGGCTCAGCTGCAAAAGCAGGTGCAAGAACAGGTTAAGCGGGTGGACCAGATCTACGCGCTGCTGCCGGGCCTAACGCAACACATGTCGTAATGGGTACGCACATGGTGGAGCAATCTTTGAAGGTCCTTGCGGTAAATGTTAATTCACTGATTAGGATCGAGCGAAGAGCCGCGATGTTTAAATTGCTACAAGACCAAACTCCTGATGTGCTTTTCGCTAGCGAAACCAAGCTAACCGATAAGCACAAACTGGAGTACAACAATTATATTGTTAGAAGAATAAACCGGCCCAGATCCAAATGTGGAGGCGGTGTCGCGATCTTCATTAAACAAGGTATAAAATTTCACAGAGTGTACAAGTGAGTGTTGCGTAGGTTCCGGGTGTTGGAGGCAGTCGTCATTTACATCCCGCTCCGCAGTGGAAAGCGGCTGTACTTGGCCTTTGTTTATGCACCTGAGACATCACAATCCACTTTATTTATTACAGAGCTCGACACGCTTTTTCGACTTCTGAGGCTGGAATCGGGGGAGAATTATTTTATAATCGGCGGAGATTTCAACGCTAAACACAGAGATTGGGGAAATAATTTTCCAAATACTAGAGGGAACCTACTACTCGATTGGTGGGGTCAGCACGATGTCATGTACAGACACGGTCTTAAACCCGTCGTTTCCCAGAGGCGGGTCTTATTTGGATCTACTGCTGTACGACGAACGTATACGACTGACAGGTACGAATTTACAAACGCTAAACTGTCTGCGCACATTTGTGTATGACAGTGACCATTGCGGTTTTAGCACCGAAATTGGAGGAGTTTGTCCAAAGACATTCTTACAACTACAGTAAGACTCGATGGAGACGATTCTCCGCAACCATGACAAGTGCGCTCTCCTCGAATACGCTCCACCCACCGTCCAATAGGAATTTGTCAAACGAGAAGATCGACAATTACCTAAAACAAATGGACGAGACAATTAAACAAACTATGGACGCTACAATACCGCGGTATCGACGTACGACTAACGAAGACCTGTTCCGCAATCCTACTATTGACGCACTGCACCGACAGAAAAGTAGGCTTCTGTCAAGACTCAAAAACTTGTACAGACAGTTAACTGACAGACAAGACCCGGAGATTAGGCACTGAAGGCGTCGATTAAAAATATTTAAACGTTAATAAAAGAGAATTACAGAATTTCTGTAAGTTCGTATTGGAACAACAGGGTTAGGGCTGTAAACACCAGCAACCCGAATATGTTCCCTCAAATAAACAAACTATTTCGGAGAAAACATCAAAACGACCTTCAGTGTCTTAAAATAGCCCGGACAACAGACAACGAACGGTTACTGACAATAGCAGGTATTGATCCAAATGAGGCCGCTGATGATGACGACTTCTTTGTGATCGAGGATCCACAGGAGAAGGTTGAAGCCATAGGGGCGACTTTCCAGGAAATATACAAGACCACTGATACCATTGGCCCTAATTATAACCTGGACAATCGCGTCTTGGTGCCCGACCTCTACATTTGAAATGAAGTAGAGAACTGGCGATCCGAGGGCTCTGGTTTCACCCGGTTCAGCGACGAAAATATGGCAAATAATGTCATTGCCGCCGTTCATTTCGAAGGAAGAGCTCCATGAGATCTTCGACGCAATCAGGGCTAAGAAATCAGTGGGGACCGATGGTGTTCCGAACATCGTGCTTCGACATCTTCCTCTAGAAGCGGTGGGCATTTACACCAACCACCCTGTTCAATAATGCAATGAATAATGCACATTATCCTGCGCATTGGAAAACGGCTGTGGTGCAACCTTTCCCCAATCCGTCGAATCTCCGGTCGATAAGTCTCCTTCCGAATATCAGTAAGGTGTTTGAAAAAGTAATCAATAGAGCTCTGTCTAGGTGGGTTGAGGACAAACATATAGTTCCGGATAATCAATTCGGTTTTAAGGCGGGACATGATATCTCACATGCCGCGTCTAAACTGGTGTCCGATATCCAATGGAATAAAGGCAAAAACCAATGCACTGGTGCCTGCCTTGTTGACTTGGAGAAGGCCTTCGACACCGTATGGTTAGAGGGTCTTTTCTATAAGCCGACTAGGCTGGGGATCAGTAAACCACTCTTGTACATTCTTTATAATATGCTAACCAACAGAACGTACCTGGATTTTTATCGTAAACCTCCTACCGTAAGACTTAATGTTTACGAGGTGCCCATGCACCCATAGGGAGCAAGGATACGCCTTGCCATCGCTCTCCGTCAATCCTTTGATACCAATTCGGAACTGTGTTGGAGGCACAGTTCCACCCTTGGTATGAGTCGAGGCCGACCTAAAACCTCTTGCTGCTCTTAGGGTCGCAGCACCCAGTACTTTTTTGCAACTGTACAATGGGTTAGACCAGTTCCCGCGATTTGGGTCTAAACCATAGCCACCATGACGCTCCCACAAGGGGGCCTACCTCTAACAAGTCAGGCCCGGACCGAAATCCGGGGGGCTCCTGACTCCAATGGTACCGTGGTTTAAGTCCTGGTATGGACTACCGGTGGTCAAGCCATTAACAAGACCTATGACCGGCAACTTGTAACTGATCAAATCGTAGCATCCATTCATGCTGTAAATCTGAGGATGTTTTCGATAAGACCAGTTATAGAATAATCTAACCCCGCTTTTTATTAGACAACGTCATTAATGGGCGAAGCCTTGATAATTGGGCGGGGGCCCATGCTAACCAACAGACAGTTTATCGTGAAAAATGGTGATATGACTTCTGTTGGAATATTTCAAATTAAAAATGGTCTTCAGCAAGGCGCGGTCAATTCGCCGATCCTATTCAACATTTATACAAGCGACTTGATAGGTTCACTTCCCCATACTATTGCGTACGCAGACGATTTGATAGCGTACAGAACAGGTCCAAAAATCGAGGTCATTAATACTCTCTTGCAGCGTGATTTCGATAAGATAAGACGATTTTGCGATAACTGGAAGTTGAAAATCAACTTTCAGAAGTCGGAAACCATTCTCTTTAGGACGCCGTTGTCTGGAGACTCTAGGGATACCAGGAAAAATTGGCGTAAGTACTCGATCATTGGACAACACGGACAGCCTCTTGCCTGTCGGAATGTAGTCAGATACCTTGGGATCTGGCTAGATCGGTTTCTGTATTTTGATAAAAATGTAGATGCTGCTCTGGCCAGAGCTAAAGGCGCTTTTGCCCTTACAAAGAGACTGTTTTATAGCAGCCAACTCGATGCGAGGGTAAAGGTAATCTGCTACATGGCCCTTATCAGGCCCATGCTGGTATTCGGGTGCCCCGTGTGGTTCAATGTACGAGCGAGCTTAATGGAAAAGATTCGGGTGTTTGAGAGGGCTTGCCTTCGTTTGTACAGAACACCAGAGTCGGAGTACAAAAAATTTTATCGTAATGAGGTTCTTTACAACGGGGCGAACCTAATACGAGTGGACAACTTCGTAATTAAGCTGACTCGAAGGCACATTGTAAGAGCAATGACTTCGACGAATAACCTGATATCTGGGGCTTACTACCCCAATTACCTTTACCACGAGAGTGTGCGCTATGATGGCTTCGTTCCACCGGAAGCATTCCTCTACCTAGATCAGATAGGGTTGATCCAGGATAGATCAGCGGTCCCGTTAATCTACCATGTCGCTCGGACAGCTGGGGACAGGCGACTCAACTACAACAGAGACGTCGTACACGGCAGTGTGGATCGTCTCAGGTTCAGTAGGGCGGTGGGGAATCGCGATAAGAGGGATGTCGTTCGGCAGCACCAGCATTTCTGGTGGTTGAATGATGGAGAAGAGGTTTCGTCGCCGTTTCTGTCAATTACGGACCAGCCTCACTAATGAGGCAGAGCTGACCAATCTATTTGCTCTGTGAATAGCGATGGCCAGTTTGCATAGGTTTAAGTTAGCATTTAAGAAATACATATATATATTAGTATATACATAGGTATATACTAGTATATGTATGTCATTGTGTATAATGTCTATATGTGTGTATGTGTGTATTTTGTATATAGGTTAGGTAGACTAAGGTTTATTTTAAGTTAGATATTAAGTTTTTATAAGAAATAAAAAATTATGTCCATATGCTAAGTTTTTTGTTAAATTCTTTTCTTAGCCTTAAGCATAGAAAATAAGTATATATAAGTATAAAATGTAAACAAAGTCGAAAGACATAGATATAAGAATTTAGAGTAGCTTAGAGTGCCTGTGTGGGGCCAGTAAGTTAATATAAGATTGTTAAGTAATTTTAAGCTAGCATTTAAGCATTTTTTGTTAGTATGTAAGAGTTAATGATTTAGAAAATAAAAAAAATGCATTTAAAACTAAACTAAAAACTAAGGGACACACAGCCAACTTCCCCTAAGTCGAATGGCCATAAGCCACAAAAATGTCTTCGAGTAAAGGGATTAAAAACAATAACGCAGTTTTTTAATACAAATTCAGTTTTATTCATAGCATTCAGTTTTATTAATTGAATTCATTTAAAAATTAAAATAAAAGTAAAAAACTTACATGAAAATAATACTTCGGTATTATTTAAAGAAATCTGTTATTTGCATTGAGTGAGCATTGCTTCCAAATAGACATTGGTGAATTTAACAACGTTCTTATATTTTCCGTTAAGTAAAACATTCACAGGAGCATGTCCAGTCACATTTTCCGCCGAAATACTTGCAACAGGCTTGCAACAAAGTCTCTAAGCCACAGACAAACTGGAGGTCTATATTCTGTTAAGGGATTTCAACCTCCCTCAACTTAAATGGGGGCCTTCTGACGATTCGTCTCATTTCGTGTCTCTAAACTCGTCCTCAGAAATAGAAATATTTATGGTGGACTGCCTAACCAACTCAAGTCTATATCAGATTAGTGGAATACCTAACACAATGAACAGACAGCTCGACCTTGTCTTCACATCCGATTCAGATAACTGTGTCCTTTATAGGAGTGATCATCTTCTTTCTAACCTGGACCACCTTCATCCCCCCTTGTCATATACTCATATGAAAATAGCAATACAAGTGTTGATTAGGAAAATTCATTTTGATTTAACTTCCGAAGAACCGGCTTTAACAAGCTTTAAAACATCATCAGCAACATTATTGCTGAGACAACTAACATTGATCTTGCCCTATCAACGTTCTATTCGCTAATTTTGAAAGGACTGCATGTCAGCTCCTCCCTGGTACAACAAGGAGTTGCGCTTTCTCCGTAATTACAGAAACAAGTTGTGGCATAAATTCCTAAGGACTCGATCTGATTCCGACTACAGTAATTATCAATTGGTATACAATAGTTTTTCTGAATTTTGTGAGTCTCTTTACCTTGAGTACCTCTACCGCATGCAATTTATCTTAGTCTCGGACCCTAAACGCTTCTACCAGTTTGTTAATACCAAAAGAAAATCAGACGGCTACCCATCTACTCTCAAATGTCTTAGTGAATCTTCTGCCGACCCAAAAACTATTGCAAATTTCTTTGCCTGTCATTTTAATAAATCCTTTTCTAAGAAAACAGCTGAACCCGATCCTAGTTACTTTAGCTATATGAGAAACTATCCTGAGACATCATCCGTTTCGCTAAATATAACAACATCTTTGGTGTCTGATAACATTACCAAACTTAAAGATGATTTTTCGTCCGGCCCTGATGGCCTTCCGGCTGTTGTAATAAAAGAGTGTATTAACCATCTCGGTCCTCCCCTTGCTGCCCTATTTAACTTGTCTGTCTCAACAGGTACTTTCCCTTTCCTATGGAAGAAACCTTACATCATCCCTATTCATAAAAAAGGAAGGAAGGCCGAAGTCGATAATTATAGGCCCATAGCAAAACTCTCTTGCATACCCAAACTGTTTGAAAGCGTAGTCTATCAACAACTGCTTCCGTACTGTAGGCCCACTATCTGTACAAATCAGCACGGTTTCATGAAAGGTAAATCAACGACCACTAACCTAACAGAGTTTGTCTCTAGGACGCTTCATGCTTTAGAAGACGGTGATGAAGTCGATTCAATTTCCACTGATTTCAGCAGGGCATTCGATAAAATTTCTCACCAGCTTATCATTTTTAAACTAAAAATACTTGGCTTTTCCCCTTATTTCGTGGCATGGACCAAATCCTATTTAGAAGACCGAGAATACAGGATCATCTTCAGATCTTCAATATCCGACCCCATTAAAGCAACATCTGGTGTCTCTCAGGGTAGTCCCCTTGGGCCAATCATCTTTATCCTGACGATTAACGACATAAATCTCATTTTAACAAATTGTAATCTTTCTATTTTCGCTGATGACATGAGAATTTCCAAAGTCATTTCATTGCCTTCTGACTCCCATTGCTTGCAAGATGACTTAAATAAGTTTTTGGTATGGTGCAAGCAAAACTTTTTGGAGCTTAATGTCAGCAAATGCCAAGCGATAACCTATTCTCGCAAATGTTTACTTCCCCCTCAAAGAAACTACTTCATCTGCGATGAGCCTATTCCTTCCACTACCCAAGTACGGGATCTAGGAATAATTTGTAACAGAGAATTGAATTTCGACTCAAATATTGACAGCATTATAAATAAAGCTAACTCTGCACTTGGTTTTATCAAACGCTGGTCGAAAGAATTTTCCAACCCTTACGCTACAAAGTCCCTGTACATTACTTTTGTAAGGCCTCTTCTCGAATATTGCAGCCAAGTTTGGTCGGCCTATAAACTAATCCACATTCAAAGAATAGAAGCAGTCCAACGCAGGTTTATCCGTTTTGCACTTGGTGGTCTACCCTGGGCCGACCCATATGGATTACCACCCTATGAAAATAGGCTAAAACTAATTAGCATGCATACCCTAAAAAACGTCCTGAAGTCGCTGACGTACTTTTTATCCACCAGTTACTGCCTGGAAACATCGAGTGCTCGAGAACAACGCAAAATATTGCATTCACTCCCAATCCCCGTAATCTAAAATCGGTCCCACTCTTCCTGATCCGAATTCACCACACCAACTACGGTCACTTTGAACCCATATCTAGAATGTTGCGTATAACGAACAACTACGCCGAAGTCTTTGACCTAAATAGCAGCAAACACGAAATATGTTAAAAATAAAGCTTAACATCTCCCTCGTTCACCATTTCTCTTCGCCCCATTAGGTTAAGAATATCTTTGTTAGTTTTAAGTCTAGCTTTAAGTTTTTGCTTGTTAATAAGCTTAATAAAGTTGTCCGGGGTAGACCCGGGCCAATAATAATAATAATAACAATAATAGAGGTAAAATCCTTAACTCTAAATCATATTCATGCTGACACACTTCATTTTTCTTCCCCCTCATCTGCTTTGAACAGGGGTTTTGTCTGGATATCCTCCTAAATTTGGACGTTTCACCATCTTTAAGCTTTTACAATCTTTTCGGTGTATTCCAGGCCAACATTTCGGCTATTTATCTGAATCTCTGGTATCCAGGACTTCTTAGAACTCCGTCTAAAGCATTACTCACACCGAGTAAAGTCGATTCACGTCGTTACCGCATTAACAGCCATGGAGTTAAATTAGAAATATGTTGATTGTGGACTTTTATTTTGAACCATGTTGTTGCAGTTTCTCGCGTCACTACTACCTGTGTGTGTGGACGAGTACTCATTCATAATAATACTCGTACTTGAAATCTTGCGACTAGAGAATGCACTTGTGGTATATCGTATCGAAGTAGCTTCCTCTGTTTTGCTGTGACACTGCCTTGCAACACTTCTGCTGACCATAACAATCAACATCGTACTATCTGCACTCATGTGCTCGTACACTTCATCGTCTCCACATTCTTATCACCTCCTATTGCACTACAATAAAATGCATTAGCACCTAAGGACACCTAAGGACTCTGGGATCATCTTAGTCCATTACAAAGTAACATTATTGTCAGAGAATCCACTGCTTTAGTGCTTTTACCTATATTCTCTCCATAAGCCAGAAGAGAGCTCATTCATAAACCTAACTCGACAGTGATGATGATGACGTCGACGCCTTTCTGACCAAGGAAATCCAATTCACCGCAATAGTGGATGTGAGCGACGGAATTTATAACGAAGTAACTTTGCTTGCGGCCAAAGGCCTTCCACCTATAGATGCTAATGTACTCTTATATATGATAGAGCCATTCACTGAAGCACTTCTTCCAAGGTACTGGAAGGTATCTAGAGATAATTGTAGTATTCGTCGGGATTTGATGTGCAACCTCTTGCTGCAATTTCTTTGTATAATCTACCTAAGAATGGACATTACATTTATTGAACACGTAAATAAGACGTTTTATTTCAGTTTTTATTTAGAACTCCTGCAATTGCGAGTTCTTCTTGATGATGGCATGTTTCGTAGACCCATAAGGTGTGGATGGTAGTATAAGGTGATTATTACAAACTAACACCTATCGACCTTGATACTTGTTTTACATTGGAAATGCTCTTAACGATCAGCGTGGCACCAAACTACTCTCGCAAACCTTGAAAGCGCTCATATCAGCGATTCAACTTATAGCAGCATAGTAAACCTGATAAGCTATCCCCTTCTTATCGTTGGTTTATCTACAATTTTGCTTTGAAAAACACTGGCAGAGGGGCATTCAGAAATGCATGAAGAGCAAACTGATCAGAATTTGCCAGTAAGTTGATCAAACCACTGAGTGCTATCCAAATGGGGGGGTCAGTTTGACTATAGCATTCGACGACACAGTCAATCCTGCTACGTGATGATTTAAGGAATTATTGGATCCACTGTGAAACGCCGAGATTGCGGAGGTCTTACGCAGCTGAGGTTTGAGTTGGAACCTCGCTAAAGAGCAGGCCATCGAATAGGCAAACTAAAAGGTGAGTAAGCTCCCTAAACAAAAAAATCTGTTTAGCGATGAGAAATTCATGAAGAAACTTTTGCAATTTTTTGGAATCAACCATTGAATCGTAAGATTGTATCTAAGGTGCTGACGTCTTATAAGAAATATCGTCAGGATACTTTTGACATTCTATAAAAAAGTCGAGCAAACGATTTTGAAACACCATTCCGTTCATCTTCTGACCAGATTTGAGAAATGTGTTGGTGTATGCTCTCCACAAAGTCATTTCCAGGAGTTTTGAATAGCTGGACCGGTAAACCGTCGGATCCAGCAGCTTTGTTGGGTTCAAGCTTGAATATTGGTATCCTTACTTTTCGTTTTGGACTGGTAGATGGAAGTTTTGGTTATCATCACCTAAGTTGAATGGTCTGTTCTGCCTAATGGCAGAATGTTGGCCTTGGCCGCCAATATGCAACTGTGACTGTAATACAAGGTGTCCTTCTTAACCTTTACGGTGCCTTGGCACATTCTTTTCACCTGCTCTTAAAACTTCTGCTTGTTGTTCCTGGAGTACAAACTCTCAATATCCTAGATCGTGCGCTTCTCGTGCACTTTTCTTTTCTTGTTCTGGAGAAGCCGATGTTCTTCTCGTCTTTTTTGCTCGTAGAGCTCACGAGAGGTTCTAGTCCTTCGTTGTAGCGCTGCTTTTTATGCATCTTTGGTGGTGGTCGGATGACACTCGTTGGCAGCGTTGCCACTGGCCCTCGGCACTTTATGCTGGCGACATGGAAGAATTTCGGGATACGCGTTCAGCGAAGACTCTGGCGGTCTCCTGCAATTGCAGCTTATCTACTTTATATCTTCTCACAGTAGTTCTTCTTTATTGTTGCACTTGTGATTTTTATTGTGGCACTTGGGAAACTCCCATCCGTACCTTGACTGCAACAAGGTAGTGATCCGAGTCAATGTTGGCTGGTTTGAATGTTCGAACGTCCAGTATACTGGAGTATACCACGTCGATCGCAATATGATCTATTTGGTTTAGCGTTTCATGATTCGGAGACCGCCATGTATCCTTGTGCGTATTGAGATAAGAAAACCGTTTGCCTGCTATAGTGATATTTCATCCCGTTGCAAAGACAATAAGCCGAAGTTCTTTGACAGATGGACATACGAATTCTACCAAAGATTTCATCCTTCCCTATCCTGGCGTTAAAGTCACCTAGTACCATAGTACTAGCACGTCTTGCTGGTTGAAACATTCTTTAGTGGCGTTGTCCTCGTCTTCCGTGGGACATGAGCGCATATTAGGCTTAGGATTGTCATAAGATACTCGCTCGCTTGTCGGAAGATCAAGACTTCTTGCCTAAGTCTGTGGCGTGTGACAAATCTGCAACGTAATGAGTGTTGTTTCTGTTCCCTATCATCCACCATAGTACATACATATGTGTCACAGTTTTTCATTTTCCATTTGCTCGGCCCATCCCATCGCATTACCTAAATGGTGGTGATATCTGCTTGATAGCAGTCAAGAGCCTCTGCTAATTGTCCTTGTCCTTCAAGGTCGTGAATAGTGAATCCGTTCTTATCCGAGGTTTTTAGCCGGTTCGTTACATTATTTTATCTTCTCCGTATAGGATTGTAATGCAATGTTAAAGATCTACCCATGCTGTTACCGGGAACCACCACTGGGAGGCAGGGCAAGCACTACGCTACGAATTTGATTACGAGCAGTGAGCAGTTCCTGAACTATCGCCGAGCAGATCACCGTAATTATTTCTTGAAATGAATAATACGGGGCCTATATTGCTACTTTGAGGGACTCCAGAAGTAAAGGCTCTTCTTTGCTCGCGCTGACAACAATGGAGCAAAGTTTAAAATTGTAATGCCTATCTTATTAGTAGGATTTAATCTAAATATTTGTAAACTTAAATGAAAGCCTGGAGCCTTCAATTTGAGCAGAATGAATTTATGAGAGAATTTATCAAAGGCTTCGCTTAAATCGATAGAGTTCACATCAATTTCTACCCCGCGTTATATTGTGTATTAGCTATTTGACACGAATTCGATGAGGTTTATAGTTGTAGATCGACTTTTTATAAATCCATGTTGATTTTGGGAAAAGATGAACTTCCAGTGGAAAACCAATGTTAAGACATGATTTTGTGGACAACCCATCTATCCCAGTGGAGTTATCTTCACTGAAATGTGAACAGTTACTTAAGTGCGAAAAGTAGAAGTGGTTAGATTTGTGTGTATTATTTGCGAATGTCTGGATAGAAAATTAGAAAAGATTTGCTATTCCTGGGTAGCGGCAGGGCTTGTATCAGAAAACTTCTTGGAAGACGGGTAGATTCTTGTGATGTTGACAAATTAAAAGAAAAATTTAGGGTTGGTAACGATGGTGCAGCGGATCCGGTTCAAATAGCTACGGTTACTTTGTGAGACGAGTTGTCTGCCAATGGTTTCTACAGCTTACTGGTATCCATGGATGGATTAGAAATGTCGGTTGTAACAGGAACAGATGTAGACGTTACGTTTTTAACGTGCATACAAGTTCAAAATGTGATTGTGTCATAAATCAATTTTATCTTGACCATCGTCACGACATAAATCGAAGTTTTCAGTAAATAATTCCTTGTTGTTGATACCAGGCAACAGATTCGTCCCTGTTAGGGCAATCGCTTCCGAAGTAAATAAACTCCACGAAATTGACGACTCAGGAGTTGGGCTGCAGTCGGCACCACTAAATAAGCAATCAAGTCAAACTGCCGCATCGGTTAAAATCGATGGCACCTCTAAAGTACTTTAAACTTAGGATAAGCAATCAATAAATTGTATAAATAGCCAGCGTTTTAATTATGTAAATAAAGGCAGAATTAAATTCACAGTCAAATTGATGTCTCACTTATATTTACAAATAACTGTTCCCCTACCAAAGGTAATGTGGCTATTTATAAAAAATTCCCTAACAAGGTTGTTATTTGTTTTTACGTATACAGTATAGGTCTTTGTTCGCAGTCCCCCCTAACGTTCTGATAGTAATCAGAAGGACATTTGGAAATAGACTTACGGAGATTGCAAATAATTTCATATTTGGTCGGAGACAGTAGCTCTTAAAATTAGATCTTGCTCTTTGTAGCAAGATTCCAAGACGCTTGGAATTTACATATGACGCGAATGAGGCGAAATGGTTTCCGACATCAATAGTAGTGAGATCGAAGTTTTCATGAAAGCGGATGCATTTGTTTTTGATTATTAGTTGTGGTAATTTAAAAAAAATTTAAATAAATTTGTCATTTAAGTTAGATCAGCTTCGAGGGGAGCTCCTTTAATCATGAAATCGGAGAAATCTTCGCACAGTATTACATTGCAACTCTCAAGTTTTTTAAGCCTCTGATTCTATACCAAGTGTGGCAAAGACGTTCCAAAACGCATAACTCTGGGGGCAGTTTGTGAGCCAAGAAGAGTAGCAATTTGTGAAGCAATTTATGGAGCAGGCTGTAGAGTAGGTTGTGGAATAAGTTGTGAGACGGGTTCGGTTTTCAAGACGCGACGAGATCTTGGCATCTCGGCCAGCATTGATCCATTGCAGATGGACTGATGTATACCATCGCTGTAATTTGAGTTTTCGCGCCAGACTCCAAAATATGGAATTGCTCTGTGCCGAACTAAAAAAGCAACTAGATGCCATTAAGCCGCAATCTAAATCTGAGTTTGAGTCTGTTTCGCTACTTGACCGCCCCGAAAACTCGAGTTTTCATACGGACGAAGAAGAGCTAGTCCGCGAAATGGACTGGATACTTAAAAAAAAAAGCCAGGTAAGAAGCGCAAAGCTACTTCCCCGCATGATATCGAACAAACAAAGAAGGAAGCCAGTTTTAACACTGCTGAGGTCGATAAGGCAACAAAGCAACCCAAACAAAGACCGCCGCCGCCAATAAATGTTTTTGGAATCTCGGACTACAATAAGTTGCACATAATCCTGAAATCACTGTGCTCAACCTATTATACAGTAAGATCTCGAAATAATGATACATGAACTATTAATGTCCTTAATCCAGACAACTACCGTTCGCTTTCGCAAAAATTAAATGCCGAGAAGATTCAATGGCATACGTACGAAAATAAAACGGAAAGACCCATAAGCGTTGTAGCTTGAGGATTGCATCCATCTTGCCTTAAAGAAAACATCGTAAATGACCTTAAAAATAAAGACTTTAAGATAATCGACGCAGTTAATATACTTGCGCAAAAACAGCGCAATGTTGAAAACGAGAGGACGACCCCAAGACGGGGTCTTAGCTCTCTTTAGGCTAACTTTCGACAAAACCGAAAGCCTTTGGGACTTGTTGTCAAAATTGAACCTCCGCGGAAAAACTCTAGGCTGATTCCCCAATGTACACGTTGCCAGGGATTCAACCATACTCAGGCCTACTGCCAGAATTAACCTCGCTGTGTAAAATGGGCTGGCAAACCTCTGACTCGAGAGTGCAATGCCGCGAAAGAGTCCCCAGCGATATGCATTAACTGCAAGCTAATTATCGAGGCTGCGAAGTCTCGAAGGAGTTGCAAAAGCTACGAGATCAATCAAAAATGAAGCCTTTGAAAAACGCAGGGACAGCCAGAATGAGAAATAACAACAGCGGTCCTACTCCAAAGCCTTTAAAGAAGGTAATGGTGACAAACGCTAAAATCACCAATAACAACAACGTCAAAAATAACAATGCGCAAGTGGAGTAAATATGACTAACTGTACATCACCGGATCCTGCCTCAAATGTGTTCTCAGCAATTCTCGAGAGACAAGAAGAACAGACTAAAATAAATAAGATAATAGTCGAACGGCTTCTTAAGTTCGAAGCCAATTTCTGCAACTAATTATGGCAAAGAAACTCAATATACTTGCGTGGAATGCCAACGGGCTACAGAAAAGGCTTGATGAACTAAATATTTTCATGCAGGAAAAACTAATTGACATTTCTGAAACTCACCTGGCGACAGAATCGCGCGTGGAACTAAAAGGTTCATCATCCATCGGGAAACGCAAGAGGCGGGTCATTCCTATTCATAAAAGACTGCATTGAACATACTCTGGAAGCAATAATTGAACTTATTGGTGGCGACTTTAACGCGAAGCACACCTTTTGAAGCTCAAGATGTATCCCTCAAAAAGGCAAAACTCTTTACAGGGCTGGTATGGAATGTGGTTGCTATTTTTACTCAACAAGCAAGCCGACATACTGGCCCTCCGATGTCGCCATCGGAAAAGGAGTAAACGCTAGTTACGTCAAAGTTGAAGAGGGCTTCGATCTTTTCTCCGATCATTCTCCAGTTATCCTCTCACTGTGCGAATCCTTGGTTAAGAAACAAAGACCACCCAGATTAACTAACAGCAAAACTCACTGGGAAGATTTCCGAATAGACGTTGTAGGCAATACTGAGCTGAAAGTAGCACTTAGAACGCCGTATCAACTTGAAAAAGAAGTTGAACGTTTTGTTGAAGTCATACAGCAAGCGGCCTGGAAGAACACTCCCCGCGAATCGAACAAAGTTCCTAAAGTCGGCATAAGATACTCACCGGAAATCAGAGAAATGATAAGGAAGAAACGAAGAGCGCGGAAAAATTGGCATGAAACCCGGGCACCACAAAATAAAACGTCCTTCAATAGGCTCTGCAACTTGCTGAAAAAATCGATCAAGGACTTCAATAATTAAGGTATTAATAACTACCTTGAGAGACTCACAGCGACAAAGGATACCAACTACTCCATATGGAGAGCCGTTAAAAGTGTTCGAAAGCCCCAAATACACGTGGCGCTAATAAGAAGAAACCAGGATGACTGGGCGAAAGAAGATAAGGAAAAAGCTAATGTTTTCGCCGACCATCTTGCAGAAACGTTTAAACCATTCGACGGGGAAGTGCTTCCAGAGAATGTCAATACCCTAGACGTGACGACAAACTTTCAAGTAGAAAAGGCTACACTTAGGGAACTTAGACAAGTTATAGACACGCTTAAGCCCAATAAAGCCCCGGGATATGACTTAATTACGCGAGAGATACTTAAAGCGCTACTGAAAAAAGATTTGCTAAAGCTGCTCTATCTTATAAATGCCACCATAAAATTAGAGTATGTACCGCATCAGGGGAAAGTTGCCGAAGTTATTATGGTTCCGAAACCCGGTAAACCGCTGACTGAAATCAAGTCATATAGACCAATATCGCTTATCCCGATTACATCGAAGGTCTTCGAGCGAATCCTTCTTAATCGTCTTAAACCAATTACCGACACAAATTCCCTCTTGCCGGATCGTCAATTTGGCTTTAGAAGCCAACACTCTGCAGTTGACCAAGTACATCGAATAACCGATGTAATTGAACGAGCAATCGAGTGTAAGTTAGTTAGTCTGTTCAAGCGCATTCCTTGACGTTTCGCAAGTCTTTGATAAGGTATGGCACGAAGGCCTAAAATATAAACGTCGGCAAGCCCTACCCCAGCAATTGTCTTGTATTTTAGGTTCTTACCTGGAAGACCGACTCTTCCGTGTGAGACACGGAAACGAATATTCCACTTTTAGGACAATTGAGGCGGGGGTGCCTCAAGGAAGTGTACTTTGCCCTCTGCTATATTTACTTTTTACCCGCGATATACCGCAAACGGACGACAATGCCCTAGCCACATTTGCTGATGACACTGCCATTTTGGCAACGGCTAAAACAGTCGAAGAAGCAACTGCCAAGCTGCAACGTGCCCTTACACTGATTAACAATTGGACAAAGACTTGGCGAATCGCGCTTAATGAAAACAAGTCTGTCCACGTGAACTTGACTCTCAAGAAAATTGAGAATCCACCGGTGTTTATCAACGCAGTACGAATTCCTTACGCGAACGAGGCCAAATATCTCGGTATGACACTCGACGCTAAACTAAAATGGAGAGCACACGTCAAGAAAAAACGTGAAGAGCTTGAAATCAAATATAGAGATATTTACTGGCTTATTGAAAAGTATTCCAAGCTTAGCTTAGAGAACAAACTGCTGTTATACAAGCAAGTGCTAAAACCGATCTGGAGATATGGTGTACAACTTTGGGGTTGTACTAAAAATAGTATTGGGTCTACAAGTAAGTTTCCAGCGTTTTTTTTCCAAAATTTGAAGTTTTATTATGAAAACATAGTTACAATGCTTTATTCAAAGTATCGTCCATCGGAAGCTACAACTTTCCCCCATCTTTCTGGCAATTTATGAATTCCGGACCAAAAAAATTTCTCGTCTTTCGAGCCCAAGAACGTATAGAGCCAATTTTTGATTTCCTCTACTGAGCTGAAGCGTATTCCCGTAAGAGCGTTCTGCATCGAACGAAACAAGTTGTAATCAGATGGTGCCAAGTCTGGACTGTAAGGCGGGTGAGGCAGAATTTTCCATCCACTATTTTCTAAATAGTTTTTCACCGAAACCGCAACATGTGGCCGAGCGTTGTCGTGATGAAAAATGACGGACTCATGCCTGGTCTCATATTCTGGCCGTTTTTCTTTTAATGCCCGCTTCAAACGAATTAGTTGGGTTCAATATAATGGTCCTTTGATGGTTTCACCACTCGGAAGCAGTTCGTAGTATACGACACCCTTTTGATCCCACCATATGCAGAGCATGACCTTATTCACGTGAATATTTCGTTTCGGCGTCGATTGGGCGGGCTCGTCGGGCTTTGTATACGATTTTCTGCGTTTAGGATTATCATAATAAATCCATTTCTCATCACCAGTGACAATACGATGCAAAAATGATTTATTTTTATACCGCTGCAGTAACATTTCGGACATGCAAAATCGCCGTTCGACGTCTCTTGGCTTCAATTCGTACGGCACCCAGTTTCCAACCTTTTGAATGATTCCCAGTGCTTTTAGGCGCAGGGCTTATTGCGTGACGCCCAATGATGCAGCAAGTTCTCCTTGAATCTGACATGGATCCTCATCCAGTAAAGCGTCCAATTCCTCGTCTTCAAAACTTTTCGGCTTTCCGGGGCGATCTTTGTCTTCAACTCCAAAATCACCACTTTTGAACCGTTTGAACCACTCGCGGCACGTCGGTTCACCAATACATTCCGCCCCATAAGTTTCCGAAAGCAAACGATAGGCCTCAGCCGCACTTTTCTTCATATTAAAGAATAAAAGCAGCGCTTCCCGCAAACGACGTTTATTTGGCTGGAAACTTGCCATGATTTTGCTCGATAAAATGTACGACACCGATAGAACTGCTCAAATATAACGCTGCAAAGTTGTTGACAGATACAAAACTTACAAATAAAGCAAATGGGGTCTGATATTTCTGCCCGGGATCCACTGGTAGCGCCATGTCTGACAAACGCTGGAAACTTACTTGTAGACCCAATAATACAGACATTCCAAAACAAAGTTCTTCGAGGTATTGTTAATGCGCCGTGGTACATTAGAAACGATGATATCCACAGAGACTTAGCAGTCGAAAACGTTCAGAACGAAAACATAATAATCGATTACAAGGTCAAACGAACAGATCCTCGACGAGACAAATTTACTGCGCCGTCTGAAAAGGACTAAGCCTCTCGATCTAGCGCGGTGATTAGCAGCGCGTAATTTTTCTAAAGTACACAGGAATTTTCAATGGAAAATCGATAGAAGAACTGCTTGTTGAGTGTGAACTCAGTCGTGGTTTGCATCAGGGAGGTGTTTTTTAGTGAGTAAAAATCTCACACTATTATAGGCTCCGGGCCTATTGTGTCTATGAAGATTTCTCACCTTCCCACGACAAAAAAAAAAAAAGGAAATTTCAAGATCGGATTAAAGGGATTGTACATCTCGGCAGAGAACTAAAAATTGCAAATTGTCCAAAAATTTACATTAAAAACCCAACCTGTACGGTCGCTTTAAGGTAAACAATGGAGGCGTATAAGAACTTGCCGTATTATATCAGTGCCTGCAACTATTTGTCAACGTTTTTAGGCAGCGTATGTCACGCTTGGTAGTTGGGTGTTGTAGAAATAAGTTGGGCACTGAGAGGTGTCAAGCTGGCGTTACTCAGTGTTGTAACTGTTTCTACACATCAATTGTGCTTATTTTATCTCCAAGTGATAACCATCAGGTCAATGTCCATCCGGACTCGACTTTCTAAACTTATAAGCGCAACTGTTGACTAGCAGACAAAAATACGAACACTATAAACGGCATAGTGGATGAATTCCCCAGATGGAATCAAGGGTGAAATAAGGAAAACAAGATCTTATTCGGGCTACTCAGATATATTTGGAGCTCAGACTGGTAAGGATTTCCGAGACTAAGTCAGGGTGTCAAGCTCGGTAAATGGACTGTATAGAAATTTTCCTTGACATAATTTTATTTTCGCTTCACTTTAACAATATATTCCTTATATAGGGTGTGCCCAAGTTCGTGAAGGATAATTTGGTAAACGATTTTTGGGCACTGTTCGATCTTATCTCCGGAAAAAGACTTCAAATTATTTATTTTCAACCCTTATTAATAATTCTTAAGTATATTGGAAAAATATGACGGACACCAACACGGCAAACACGAACAGACGCCAAAAGCAAAAAAAAAGAGAAGAATATCAGGCGACAAAACCGGGAACACCCAAAAAGGACCGAGCCGATATTCACACTGACAAATGGCATTAATAATGAACTAACCACCAGAGCAGTGCCCATCATCAATTTGTGATATTTGGCAGTACTGTGTACACCTCCAAGAAAAACAAAATTCATTTGACTAGTCATATTCTGACATTATGACATTTGTCATTAGCGACATTTAATTTAATTTCAAGGCATCTACATATGCAAATTGACGTCACATAAATTTTGTTATTTTCCCAAGTTTTTTACGATGAACAAAAGCCACAAGAAAAGAAAAATATGGTCGTTGGAGGACGACCAAGAAGTGCTTCTTGGTGGAGCTGTGGGGAGAAATGCTTTCAGAATTGCGGGGAGCTCGCAAGAACTCCCATATTTATTAGGAAACGTCGATGCTACTCGAAGTGAGTGAAAATTTGTACGAGACTCCAGAAGAAATTAAGGCCAAGATCCATAACTTGACCATCAAATACAAGTAAGTACCTACCGAATTCGGAATTACGCTAGATCCGTTCCAATCTTCATTTGAAACGCCATCTACGTCCAGCCCCCGATCTAAGAAAAGGAATTACATTAGCAATGAAGAAAAAATTAATGTAAAAGTGGAGGAAGCATTGGAAGTAATTAAGTCGATGAAAGCCGAGTACTTAAGAGTAGAGGAAGAACCTGTCAGAGGCATTGATAAAATTTTTAAATAAATGATGTTTTTGTCAAAATAGATGTGTTTTGTTTACCTGTTATATATCTGCTAATAGGATTTCTAATAATTTCAACTGCAGCATTGTTATCACTGATGTGAACTGTGTACTTTAGTTTTTCGCGAATTAAATTGTGTTCATGAAGCACTGACAACCACTGAATGTTAATGCTGCCGTTGTGGACATTTAAAAAATTGTGCAAAGGTTTAATTAATTATTAAATTGGTGTTGTCAATGCAGTTGTCAAGTCCCATTCTAATTCGTCTGAATCTAGCTTTCAAATGGTCGAATGCATTCTTAACTACCCTTCCCCATTTTGACAAAGCGTAGTTGAAATTTTGTCGGACGATAGGGATATGGTTTCATCAACATCTCTGTGAATAGAAATGCAGAATCTCGAAGCAAAATAACCGGCACGTTGACGCCACATGTTGGGTCTATAACTTAATTCGTGCGGTTTGTTAAGAGATGGCGTAACTTGTATTATTCCATTGGAACATGCGTTGGAAGGCTACTGTCATTGTACGTCATTTCAGTATATGTCATTCATTTGAAGCGTAAACAACAATAATTTTTTTTCACTCAAATACGTCGAACTTTGTGCCTGAAAAAGTGTTTTTGCGGGGAGTTCTTCCTCATTACTTTAATATGAAGAAAACTGCTGTCGAAAGTCATCGTATTTGGTGGAAGTTTATGGTGAACATGCGCTAGCTGAGCGAACGTGCCAAAAGTGGTTTGCACGATTTAAAAGTGGTGATTTTGGCTTGGAAGACGATGAACGTCCTGGGCAGCCAAAAAAGTTTGAAGATGAAGAACTGGAAGCATTACTCTATGAAGATTGTTGCCAAACACAAGAAGAGCTCGCAGAATCTTTGGGAGTCACTCAAGCAGCCATTTCAAAACGTTTAAAAGTAGCTGGATATATTCGAAAGCAAGGAAATTGGGTTCCACATGAACTCAAGCCGAGAGACGTCGAAAGGCGGTTTTGCATGTCCGAAATGCTGCTGGAACGCCACAAAAGGAAGTCATTTTTGCATCGGATTGTTACTGGTGATGAAAAATGGATCCACTACGACAACCCCAAGCGCAAAAAATCATATGTGAAACCCGGCCAACCAGCCAAATCAACGGTAAAGCCGAATATCCATTGCGCGAAGGTAATGATCTGTATTTGATTTTTTTAATTTTGATGGGGGCGAAAGCCCCATTTATTCGGCTTAATACAAGCTATAACTTAAAATTAAACTTAAACTAAAACTTAAAACTAAGGTTGGTTAGAGTGGTGAAGGAGAACCGATTTGAGGTAGGAAGTGGTGCGGTTTAAGTCAAAGACGCTAGGGTTTGAATTAATTTTTCGTAGCATGCGGGAGATTGGTTCGTTCGCGCCATAGGTGGTGTGGTGGGTTGGGAGATAGAAGAGACGAGGGGTACGTAGATTACTAGGGTTAGTGTTGAGGAAAATAGAATTGTGAAGGGACGTGCATTCAACCTGACCTGAAAGAAGTCGATGAATGAAGAGAAAGTCGGCTGCATCTCTGCGTTCCTCAAGGGTGTTTAGGTTAATAAGGTTGAGACGGTTTTGATAGGGGGGCAGAGTAAAAGAATCATCCCAGGGCAAACCTCGAAGAGCGAATCGAAGAAAACGGCGCTGGATGCTTTCGATTCTCGAGATATGAACACGATGATATGGGGACCATACTTGACTGGCGTACTCTAGGAGGGGACGAACAAAGGTAATATAGAGGGACCTGGTCACGTATGGGTTAGTGAATTCTTTGGACCATCGTTTTACAAAACCTAGTGCAGAGTTGGCTTTAAGGATTATCCCATCCATATGCAAACGGAAGTTGAGCTCCCTATCACACAAAATGCCGAGATTGGTTGGTTGTGGAGAAGGTAGAGTCGGGGAGGAGATTTGAGCCGCTTATGTGAAAAGGTGATGGATTGCATTTGGTGATATTAAGTTCCAAAAAATTTTTGAGGCACCAGATCGAAAAACTATCAAGGTCTTGTTGAAGAAGGAAGGAGTCATGGGGAGAGGAAATGGTTTTGAAAAATTTGGTATCGTCGGCGTAAAGGGAGACGGACTAGTGTTTGATGATCCTATCGAGATCATTTATGTTTAAAGAGAAGGGGGCCGAGATGGCTACCTTGAGGAACTCCAGAGGTGGCCAAAAATGGAACGGAGTGGGCTGACCTAAAACGAACACTGTAAAAACGGTTTCGAGGTAAGAGGATATCCATTTTAACAGTATGGGTTCAAAGCCGAGGGCAGACAATTTGAAGAGTATTAATCGATGAGAGATTTTATCGAAGGCTTTGCTAAAATCGGTTGCAACTACATCGACTTCGTTGCCGTTTTCTAGGGCAGAGATGGCAAAGGATACGAATTCAAAGAGATTTGTGGTGGTTGACCTACCCTTTAGGAAGCCATGTTGTCTAGGGGAAATAAGTGATTTGCATTGGAAACTTAGAGCTTCATACAAAATACTTTCGAGGAGTTTGGGTATATGGGAGAGTTTAGCGATTGGACGATAGTTTGTTATTTCGTTCTTTGATCCCTTTTTGTGGATCGGGGTTATAAAGGAGGTTTTCCAAATCTGAGGAAATTCTCCTTGTGAAAGGGATAGACGAAAGAGATCAGAAAGGGCAAGGGAAAGAGACGAAGAACATTTTTTAAGAAATATTGCAGGGAGGCCATCTGGACCGGGTGTAAATTCGTCATTGAGTTGGTGTAATTTATAGTCGATATAAGAGGGCTCCAAGATGTGAGAGAGAAGTGGGTCGTTGGAGAAGTTCAGTAGGTAACGAAAATAGGATCTGGTACAAAGGTACAAAGGAGTCGTTGGTGAAGGATTGTTTAAAGAAGCTAGCAAATAGGTTGGCAATCGTGAGTGGATCGGTTGATGACTTGTTGTTGAAAGAGAGGGAAGGAGGGTAACCATCGGACTTTCTTTTGTAGTTAACAAATTGGTAAAAGGACTTAGGGTCATTTATAAGGTTGACTTGCGCATTATTAAGGTAACGCTTGTAAAGGGAATCGTAAAGTTCGGTGAAATGGAAATAAGCACCAAGATTGGTTGGAATAGTCGGAAAAGGATATCTGGTACGCAGGAAAACAGCCCATAACTTGTTTCTCTTATTTCGTAAGGAACGAAGCTTGCGGTTATACCAGGGGGGACTACTAGGTGATGTTTTAAGGCGGGAAAACGGATTAAATATTTCTTTATAAAAAATGGGTAAGGCATCATTTACATTTGGGTTGTGAAATTTAAAGGGGGATCTGCTAAGATAGTCACTGATTTTGTGAAAGTTTGCTTTATGAAAGTCGTAGAATGAGAGAGTTGTGGGAGGAGTGGACTGGAAAGAAGAGTTATGGAAAAATTAAAGTAGAAGAGGGGGAGGGTGGTAGTTGTCGATTGTAGAGAGAGATAGGGGACAAAGTGAGACTGAGGAGTTAATTGAATCTGTTGTGAAAATAAGGTCCAATTGCCTGCCCATATAGTTGGATACACCACTGACTTGGCATAGACTTGAGTCTGTTAAGCGATCTAAGAAGAGACTTTCCTTAGCTGAGTTGGCATTTGAAGCGATGAAGAACGATTGATCGTCTGATGGAATCCACTGTAGCTGAGGAAGATTAAAGTCGCCGAAAACAAAGATATCGTCAGTAGAGTCAGACAGGTCAATTAAATAGTCGATCGCATCGACAACAAGTTGGTAAGATTCGGTAGGTTGAGCTGGCAGGATGTAGCAACATAAAACGTAAAGGGATTTGAAGGGGAGTGATATTTTTATAGCGACAAAGTCGACTTTAGAGGTTGAAGATATGGTAATTTGAGAAGAGTTAAGGCTGTTGTGGATCGCCAGTAGGACGCCTCGAGAGGGGGAATCATCATGTGGGCGGGTAGGATCGTCGTCGCGAAAAACATTAAAAGTAGGGGGGAACAATTCCTGGTTCTTTATGTCGGGAATCAAATTGGTTTCAGTCAAGGCGTAAATATCAAAGTTAAGAGAATGCGATTGACGTAGGACAGCATTGGTTTTAGAGCGAAGACCTCTTACATTCTGGTAGTAAAATGTAAGAGGGATGTTGTGGGGTGGAGATGTATGGCGGGATGGTTTAAGTGCTGACGAGGAAGGCACGTTATGGACGAAAAAATTTATCGTGGTCAGCTCGGCTTCGCTGTAGGTGTGAGACTCGTTTAGAGTGAACGTAGTGGCCGAATGCAGCAAGGTCGTCTGCTACTTTCTGAGGGGACATGCTAAAAATCTCGTGGTACCTGACATAAAGGTTCCTGAGACTGATAGGGTCGGTAGAGAGGCCTTCCCGCTGGATGGATACCATGACGCTGGTTTTGGTCTTCCCTTCGTAGCAGACCGAGTCCGATTTGTCGTGTAGATAGGCGAGAAAGAGACGAATGTTTTCATATATCTTTCTCTCTCTAAGCCTAGAGAGTGCATAGCGACTTTCTGTAGTTCCATTGGTTTGCTAGGTTAGTTTAACAGTGAGGGGAAAAAGAGGATCAAGAATAGGTGCAGTGAAGGAGGGAGATGGAGATTCGTGGTTGGATATGGAGTTGGGCGTCGGATGAGATGTTGGGTTTAGGGTATGGGAGTTAATAAAATTAGGGTACTTAGCTCCAGTTTGTAGGTCGAAGTTAGGAAATGAGTTGTTTGCTGGGATCGGTGGCGTAGAAGATTGAGAAGGGATAATATGGGTGGTTGGGGTTAATTTGAAAGAGACGCGTTGGCGCAGGGGCTTGGGTGGAACATTGGAAATTAGCAGATTAGAGGATTGGTGTGTTAGGGCTTTGTGTCGGATAAGTGAGGAGGGGGGACTAAAATCGGGGAACAAGTTCGTTTTGAAGCTCCAGTTGGGATCGGTTGGATCAGATGGGTGTGCTGTATTATGAGCTGCTAAAACCGGGTGAAACCATCAATGGACAACGCTACCGAACACAATTAATCCGTTTGAAGAGAGCAGTGGCCGAAAAACGCCCGGAATATGCGACCAGACACGAGGCAATAATTTTCCATCATGACAACGCTCGGCCCCACGTTGCTATTCCGGTTAAGAACTATTTGGAAAACAGTGGATGGCAAGTCTTACCCCACCCGCCTTATAGCCCAGACCTTGCCCCTTCTGACTTCCATTTGCTCCGGTCGATGCAGAACGCCGTCACTGAAATACGGTTCACATCAGAGCAGAATATCAAAAATTGGCTTGATTCATTCTTGGCTGCCAAGCCGGCGCAGTTCTTTTGGGATGAATGTTCAAATTTTGAAAAAAAAACCGCACGAATAGTTACATATATATCCAATCCATTTTTTGCTTTTTCTTTAAGGATAGAGCTCAGGTGTTGCATTTTAAGGTTAGATGACTCAAAAATTTGTGAATCATTGCAACGTCCTGGACTGCCGACATTCACTTAGAGAAATCTATATCTACATGAAAAACATAGAAGTGGATTAAGCTTTTTCTTTTAAATGTCACAACTTTTACCAATAGTCCACTGCAGCTAAAAGAACTGTTGAGTACCATCCTTTGTAGTTGATGTTGTCTGTGGCTTCTTCAGCAGGAGGTTTCACTTCAATGTGGCAACCATCTAAATACGATTAAAGTTAATAAGTTAGCTGTTTGTTAATTATGTATTAATGTTTACCAGTAGCAGCAAAATACTGAGGAAAACCTAATTTCCCAAAGCCACGTGTGTTCTCCGCAATTCGATCAGTGGATACATTCCACACTTCCTGGCAAAATATTTTTACGATCTTGCAAACCAACGATTTTCCCTCTCCAAAAGGATTTGCTATGCTCCGATATTCCGCTGATGACCCAATTCGTTTACGAAGGGGGATGCATTGCCAGAGTTGGTGTTTTTCTTCTCAAGGTATTGCAATTTTCTGCATAACAAGTCAAACACTTCTCGGGACATTCTTAAGTTTTCTTTAATAAGCTCGTCACTATTTTCTGCGAGATCTCTCTCCCAGAAAGAACTTGAACGTTTCTGTAAAATAAAACTTTTTATGGAAGAGCTCTAGCTTATTAAGTGACATTGGTAACTTGCTTTCGTCCAAACTTTTCTCCGCTTTTCATTTCGTCGCTGACTATTTTGCTTTATCAGTAGCCTGCATAGTTTCACGTATGCCATGTCGCGTAAGCTATGATAATAAAAGCTTCTTTTCAACAAAATATTGTTTATAGTCAACAACGAATTTATTATTATATTTTGTTCTTCACTCATGTTTACAATAAATTGTTTTTTGTTTTGACTCTCAACAAATGTTAAACAGTGACATCCCAAAACTATTTTTGCGGTGTGAACACCTTTTTGGTTTTGGATTTTCATCAAAAACCCGGTTTTCGATTTGGTGAGAACATAGTGTTAGGCTCACTTCACATGATCATAACAGGTATATTCTAAGAAAAAAATCGTTCTACAGTAAGGATCTATCTCCAATGTTGACATCATTTTTCGAGGATTTAAGAAAAGGCTTACTTTGGTGTACCCTGACCTATGTTAATGGATATTGCTCTGTTAGTACTAATTGTAGATACCTCGTCTAGGACTTTTTTTTTACAAGAAAAGTGAAACTGGCCTAGAAATTGAATATCAACTTTATTTAAACGCAGTTACAAGGGCTGGTATTTCTTTTAAAAATAAGGTCCTAGACGAAGTTTCTACCATTAGTACTAACGGAGCAATTGCCATTAACATAGGTTCAGGGCCTAACCTTAAGGGGTTAGGCTACTCTAGAGGCAGTAAAAACAGGCTTTTTTGTGATTTTTGTTCGGGATTCCAAATGTAGAAGATTATTGTACATATGGTATGATTGACCGTAAAAGACAATTTTTATAGAAAAATTTATTTCAAAAAGGGGGCTGTGCAGCGTTTCTCAGATGATCTCTCTTTCTTCGCTGTACCAACAGCTCCTGTAAATTTTGAATTACGATGAGTTACTAAATTTTCTTTTATTGTACATAACAACAGCTAAAGAAACACGTAGGTTTTTTTTTGATATATTGATTTTTGGTCGAATGGCGCACTTCCAAAATCAAACTAGCAAAATTCGCTGAAAAATCGTCAGAAAATTGTTAATAACAAATGAACTATGCCATATAAAAAAAAATCCTACGGGTATGTACTAATGCAGTTTTGAGATAAACGCGTTTAAAATTTCAAGTTATTGAAAGCCTCCCTAACGGCCTTGTACTTTACATATTTTGAAAACCAAGTACTTCAGATATATGCTTTAAAATAATATCCTAGCCATAATCTTTTGGGATAACATTTTTGAGGTCCTAAGATGGACTCTTGAAAGCAATAAAAAAAAATCGTTTTTCTTGAAAATCCTAGAGTGGTTTAACTCCTTGGGACCTCAAAAATGATATCCTTAAAGATTATGGCCAGGATATTATTTTAAAGCATATACGAGTATCTAGCATTGACATTTATCTCAATTAACAATTTTGGTTCAGAAAATATCACAACACTTCTCATCAGGTATTAAGAATTTGCAACTACTCGTACGTTAAGATGAATCGTGCAATTGGTAGATCGACAGTGATGATTTCATTGGACATAGAAAAGGCATTTGATACCGTGTGGCACAGGGGTCTCATCACTCATTCTCGCCCACCCTACCCATATGAGTACACTCTGCAGTTTCCATAACAGCAGTACTTCGCTCTATGCTTGCTTAGTTTTTTTTTTAGCCCAATGGTCTCGATGTATTGTCATTGAATTGCTTTGTCACTTTCAATTGAAGTTTTGTGCGTGCAACTTGTTTCGACTTTGCGGTAACGGTAAATTTTTTCCGATATTTTGTAGTCTAACCGAAATGGACATTCGTTGGGTGTAAGTGTTTTTATATGTGCCTTATTTATATCAGTTTTGGTTTTCTAGTTCTCAAATATTACTACATAATTTATTAACAAATGAATATAAATATTACATTGGTAGTGCGGTTGTTGATATTGTGTTTATATGTAGCAACAGTGTGTAAAAAGTTTAGCCGTACCCAAATGGGTACGCTGGGCGGTGCACTGTGCACTGTGCAGTCCTATGGATTTACGTGTTTATTCTCTGTTTTTATCAGTTCTCTACTTTACACAGGGATTTAACGCTACAACAAGCATTAGATATTCTCGAAAATGGAGATGTACTATAGAGAACGTAAGTGAAATTTACATTAGGCCTCCAGCGGTAGATTCCAATGAAGAATCAGGTGACGAAGAAGGTGGGATGGTCACCTGGTCTCACTGGCCGTCAGCTCGTTGCTGGAGCAGAGATATTGTACAAAAGTTCAGCGTTATCTCATACAGGTCAGACTAATGTGGATGATAACATTCAAGCAGAAGAACCTCATCCAGCGAAAAGAATTAGGCAACAGAAAAGAAATATGGAATGGGTTAGTAATGATTTGACCAGTAGCACTTTAGTATTGGGTATATAATTTATTTCGTGCGGTTTTTTTTTCAAAATTTGAACATTTATTTAAGTAAAACATGTAAAATAGTATTATTCAAAGTATTGTCCATCTGAAGCTATGACTTTTTCCCATCTTTCTGGCAATTTGTGGATCCCATCCCAAAAGAACTGCACCGGCTTGGCAACCAAGAATGAATCAAGCCAATTTTTGATATTCTGCTCTGATGTGAACCGTATTTCAGTGAGGGCGTTCTGCATCGACCGGAACAAATGGTAGTCAGAAGGGGCAAGGTCTGGCCTATAAGACGGGTGGGGTAAGACTTCCCATCCACTGTTTTCCAAATAGTTCTTAACCGGAATAGCAACGTGGGGCCGGGCGTTGTCGTGATGGAAAATTATTGCCTCGTGTCTGGTCGCATATTCCGGGCGTTTTTCGGCCACTGCTCTCTTCAAACGGATTAATTGTGTTCGGTAGCGTTGTGCATTGATGGTTTCAACCGGTTTTAGCAGCTCATAATACAGCACACCCATCTGATCCCACCAAATACAGAGCATTGCCTTTGCGCCATGGATATTCGGCTTTGCCGTTGATTTGGCTGGTTGGCCGGGATTCACATATGATTTTTTGCGCTTGGGGTTGTCGTTGTGGATCCATTTTTCATCGCCAGTAACAATCCGATGCAAAAATTACTTCCTTTTGTGGCCTTCCAGCAGCATTTCGGACATGCAAAACCGCCTTTCGACGTCTCTCGGATTGAGTTCATGTGGAACCCAATTTCCTTGCTTTAGAATATATCCAGCTGCTTTTAGACATTTTGAAATGGCTGCTTGAGTGACACCCAAAGATTCTGCGAGCTCTTCTTGTGTTTGGCAAAAATCTTCATAGAGTAATGCTTCCAGTTCGTCATCTTCAAACTTTTTTGGCTGCCCAGGACGTTCATCGTCTTCCAAGCCAAAATCACCACTTTTAAATCGTGCAAACCACTTTTGGCACGTTCGCTCAGCTAGCGCATGTTCACCATAAACTTCCACCAAAATACGATGACTTTCGGCAGCAGTTTTCTTCATATTAAAGTAATGAAGAAGAACTCCCCGCAAAAACACTTTTTCAAGCACAAAGTTCGACATATTTGAGTGAAAAAAAATTATTGTTGTTTACGTCTCAAATGAATGACATATACTGAAATGACGTACAATGACAGTAGCTTTCCAACGCATGTTTCAATGGAATAATACAAGTTACGCCATCTTTTAGCAAACCGCACGAATTAAGTTATAGCCCCAATATTTCCGGAACAAAATTTTACTTATGTTACAAATATGTCCTCAGTTGGATTGTTTGAGCTGTTTTTCGATGAAGAGGTTATCGGACATCTCGTCAACCAGTCAAATAATTATGCTGCCTTCAAAAACGGTTCATCACCTAATATCAGTTCTAAAGAAATGAGAGTGTTTCTGGGAAATCTTCTTTTATCTGGTGTCTGTAAAGCGAAGCTTTAAGAATCTTTCGACTTGCACAATAACCTCGTAAAGCAATCGTTTTTTAGAAATAGCAAGATATCTACATTGCGCTGATAACACAATCATACTCGTAATACCGAATGACAAAATGTGGAAAGTACTATATGCACTTTGTTTGACCTCATTTTGAAAGGTTTAAAATGCAATACAGACCAGAACAAATCATGGACTATGACGAAAGCATGCTTCGGTACTATGGGCACCATGGTTGTAAGCAATGCTCGAAAACATTTCGGCTACCACACGGCACTTACCATATGATCTGTTTTTCGACAACTTATTCACAGGTCTCCATTGTAAAAAGTTTTCATCGTTTTGTTGTGTGTTGCTTAGGAAAATATATTTCTTATTTCTTCGTTAGGAATGAATTTACTTATTAACTTACAGTAGAACAGGGACCATGCGAGAAAACCGTGTACCGAAGCGCCGAACGAGGAACGTATAATCACGCAAGTGACATAAGGAACGGCGTGGTAGTAGCTCGGTGCGTTGCCAACAACTTAGTTACTGTATCGTCCAATAAATTTGTAATTTTCCCCGAAGCAAAGGCTTCCAGGTTTTCTTACCAGAAAAAGAAGAGGGTTACCATTGTACGACCTAGACTCATGCAGAAGTACAATAAACGAAGAAAATTTGGAAACTTCAAAGTAAAAAAAAAACAATTTTCATAATTCATGTAAATTTTTTTTATCTGCTTTAAAACGCTGTTTTTATTAAATTCATTTACAATTACAAAAAATAAAAAAAAATATAATCCTCAACTTCTTTCGAATGTCCTTCATAAGGTTGGTGACTGTTACATCCGTGATCTTTTTGGACGCTCTTTTCCATTTCGCACTAAAACCTTTTACGTCCTTTGCACACTGTTCACTTTCCCTCAATTTAGCTGTGGCCAAAGCCCAATACCTTTCAATGGGACGGCACTGTGGAACATTGGGTGGATTCATGTCTTTTGGGACAAAGTCGACATTTTCAGCAACAAGAAAGCTCAACGTCGCATGAGCATAGTGAGCTGAAGCTAAATCTGGCCAAAATAATGTTGAACCCTCGTGTTTGTTTAAGAAAGGAATCAACCGTTTTTTTAGACACTCGTTAATGTACACTTCTCCGTTAATTGTTCCCGTTGTTATAATCGATGAGCTTCTGTGTCCACATTGGCAAATGGCCTGCCAAACGAGATATTTTGACCCGAATTTTTCCATCCCAATCGATGTTGTTGATTGCGGAAGAATCTCAGCTTCAAACGAGTTGTAAAACTGCGCACCTGGAAGAGTAGTAAAGTCGGCTTTGACATAAGTTTCGTCATCCAAAACCAAGCACGCTTTCTTGTTGCCGTTCAACTTGTATAGCTTTCGGGCTCGTGTTTTTATGACTTTTTTTTGCTTTTCAGTAACTTTTGGTATTTTTTGTTTTTTTCGTGTTTTTAGATCGTTACGTTTTTTAGATCTTTGTACCAATGTTTGGTTGTTATTACATTTCCGAGCAACATCTCTGGATGACATAGTCCGGGTTTTTACGATGGTACCCACTATTTTCCTGTCCAAATTTGTATCATGTGCTCCACTCTTAGCTTCACTTTTCTGTTTTCGCTTAACTGTCAACGTCTCCAAATATCGTTTAATAACAGAATCCACTGTACTGCGTGCTATGTTTGAATTTTTTGCGATGAAATGGTTTGGATGCGAAGTATTTTCGAGCCATTTGTCGATGATCTTTTTACTACGTTCCTCTTGACTCATATTTTATAAATATTTTAAATCGCACCGAACTAAAATCAATAACAAACTGAAACTAGAGAATATACAGGCTAATTTGGGTACAAAATGGGATTGCAATTTTTACGCATTGGAAGTATAGCCCGTAGTAAAATTTACAGATTTTATTCGTTTCAGTCCTTAGCAGTATAACCGCCCAGCGTATCCATAGGTACGCCTAATATATATTCAACCACTCCACCTAGCGACGAAAAAATTACAGGATCACTTATGGCCCTAATAAGATAGTACCCTGTAAATAACGTTAAAACGTTCTGGGAGGAAATGGGGATGATTCAATTAGATTTCCCTGCATTTGTCTGTAGTGTTTTTTTTTCTAGAATATACCCAAAAATTATTTCCCCAATTATCCTTGACGAATTAGGGAACACCCTGTATTTTATGAGCAAGATACACTTTTATGTGTCCGTGACAATATGCGTACACGAGTACTTTAGTTGAAGCGCGTGTAAAATAACGTTTTCAGGTGACGATTGATTTGCATCAGGTTCCTTAGTCGCCGTGCGGTTTCTTCGCTTGCTTGGCTGCCGGATCAGTTTTGCGTTTTGCGGCCGTTTGTGTTGCAGATAGATATTAGGTTCAATGGACCAGTTACTTGGTGCATTTTTCAAGGTCGAGCTCTTTGGGCTCCCGTACGTATACCACGAGAAAAACGCTTGCGCACTGCCCGTTTATATGCAATGCAACATTCTTCCAATATGGAATCTTCTGCCTTTCAAATATAGATGGCGCTGTCCACATTCAAACGGATACCACATTACTTTTAAACAATGGTCGTAATCCTTTGAAGACGCGAAGTTGTATGTATAAACACGGCACTTCCCCCATTTGTACCCACCCATCTTCTCAGGAACCAAATGTTACTTTTGGGTGCACCGACTCGCCCAAACAATCCAATGGTGACGGTAAGTGATGTTCGGGTCCAATTATTAAGAGTACATGTCGGAGAAACAAACAAAACAAATCGTGATTTAATTGACTGAACTAGAACTGTAATGGTGTCTCATTAAGTGGTACATGGAACTACCCTCTAGGTACGATCTGCTCATATTAAGTTTAAATTGTCGTTTAAAGGGAAAGGGAAAAGGAAAAATACAATATATCTGTGGCAATAAGACAGAGTAGCTAATGATAAAAAAAGTGATTTTGAGATATTGACGTTTTTATCTAAATTTGTTGCTTATGAACTTTAAAATTTTTTTTTAATGCTTAAATACAATATACTCGTATCACCTTGATTAAAAAGTTCCCGCACCACACCTCTGTGTGGCGCTCCCATTATTCCGATTTGAGTTTTTTTTTTTTGTTAAGTTGGTAAATCTGTTGTTGATATTCTCTCTAAATCTTAGCGTCATAGCTTGATATTTGCAAAAGTTACGTAGCCAAGAGTACATCTATCTATGTGTGTTGTTGGCAATTTTTTACAATTTTAGAAATGGATTTAAATTTGCAACAACGAACTTGTACTCGTATTAAATTTTGCGTAAAAAACGGATTTAATGGTGCGCTAACGTTGGAAATGTTGGAAAAGTGTTTCGGCAACGATTCTCTAAAGAAAACGGTCGTTTACGAGTGGCACGAGCGGTTCAAAAGGGGTCGTGAGTCAATCGAAGATGATGAACGCAGTGGCAGACCATCGATCAAAAACCGACGAAAACATTGATAAAGTAAAAGAAATGTTGGTCAATAACCGCAAATTAACCACCAGAGAGATAGCGAAGGACTTGAACATTGCCTATGGATCCGTCCAAGATATTTTGGTTAATGATTTGGGTTTCCGTCGTATAGCAGCAAAATTGGTGCCAAAAGACCTCAATTGACGTCGCAAAAGAGATGATTTGCGAGGCTGAATCCGAGGCAGAAAACTCGTGGAACGAGGATAACGCACGGTCGCACAGTGCCATCATTATTCGTAATTTTTTGACAAAAAATGCAACAAATACCATCCAACAGCCACCGAATTCACCTGATTTGGCTCCCTGTGACTTCTTTCTGTTCAATCGAGTTAAAAACTCAATACGGGGAACGCGTTTCAGCAGCCGAGAGGAAGTAATGGAAAAATCGCAGGAAGCACTGATGGACATACCGAAAGCCGAATATAAAAAATGTTTCGAGGATTGGATCAAGCGCTGGCATAAGTGTGTTGCAGTCGATGGGGCTTACTCTGAAGGGCACAATATAGATTTAGATGAATAAACTTGTATTTTCAATTTCCGGGAACTTTTTTATCAATGTAGTATACGATCCCAACTTGTGGATAAAGTTGTCGAAAATCGGATTTCAGGATTGCGCTTCATGCGAGCTTGCAATGGCACGCATATGCCCAATATCGTATTTAAACACTAATTGCGTAAAATTATCTATTAAATAAGGTTCAAGTATTTTATTTTATATTGAATTTATATAACTCTAAAGAAAAACAACCTTTATCACCATTTGTCTCTACTTAGAACACATATGCAAGTTTACGCAAATCTAAGGCTGTCGTATTTCATAAAGATTCCAGCGCCACATCTTTGATTGGCCTTGACGTCATTTGTAAAGATTTTGCACACTCCTCTCAAAGCCCAGATTCTGGCCAGATGAGTATTGTACAAAAAGTTTTTTTTCGTGATTTCATAATTTTTTTTCAGTTTTCACTCACTTCGTACAATATCGAATTCTGTGTGATACTTGGTAGTCTAGAATTTGTTGCTATTCTTAAATTATACGGTTGAGCTTCTTGAACGTATACTAAATCCTCTTGAAGATAACAAGAAAATTGATTATGTTTTACATTAAGGACAAACACAAGGATTTTATCATTAAACGCGTTTTTACATTTAGCCACAATAGCATTTCCAACATTCAGGAAGTAGGAGTGCATCTACCAAACTTGGATATTACGCGGATCGCCTTGCTTTATAAAATTTGTAGTCTACTTTTTGTTTTATTATTTCGCATGCTGAAAATTGTTGCACAGTAGTCGAAATGTGGTAAACAATAGAGCTGATAATCATTATTTTATTTACGTCTTTTTCCTTTTCGGCAAAGAAATCCATTTTTTTTAAATTTGTTCGGCTACACGATATTGCCTCGCGTCCACACAGTATGTGTGTTATGTCCTCAACAGCTTGCAAATCACCGCAGAATCTGCAAATATCCATATCTACAAATTTGAGTTTCTTTGCGTGTTTCCGCAGGAGACAGTGTCCTGTCAGGATTCCTATTACAGTCCTAAGCTTATCACTGTTTAACTTTATTAACTTTTTGGATATTTTACGGTCAAAAAGCGGCCAGAAAGCCGTGGAGACCCTGTGTCCCTCAAGACTTGTCCATCTTTGTGATTTTTTCATCGATAGTGCCTTGAGCACTATGCGACAGTCCCTGACTGTATCGGAGTTGACGTTGCTTTATTCCATTGGCTATCGATGTACATAGCAATATCTCTTTCGGATACCGAACTCATCTGCATTAGCTCAGCCGCTCTAAGGACAGCCAGAACCTCTGACTGGAAGACCCTGCTTGCGTCTGGTAGTCTTATAGATACTTTTCTCCTTCCTTGCTCTGTTTTTAAGTCATCTGTGAAAATTTCAATTTCATTTGACCTGATTATTGCTTTTTTTTCCATTCCTCCCCCTTGAGATATATTATCATACGGCATGTCGAAGTCGACCAAAGACGGAATTTCATCGGTTAAAATTGGATTGCGGGGCAGTAGCTCCACTAGGACTGTGCCATGTCCGAAATTACTGCTCTTTGAGTAACCCAGATTAGTGAGTCGTATCGCACTGTTGCCAGCAAGTTTTTTGATCTGTAAATTCAGCGGTGTTAGGTGCAAAAAGGTGTCCAATGCTGTCGTATGGGTGGTTCGGAGCGCACCTGTAATGGCTTGGAAGCCGTTTTCTGAACCGCCGCTAATTTTTCATAGACCGTTTTCTTGTTTGTTGCTTTCCACCATACTAAAGCGCCGTATGTTAGTATGGGTTTTACCACCACTGTGTACAGCCAGTACACCATTGCAGGTTTTAAGCCCCAAATTTTTCTTACTGTTCTTCAGGAGATAAAAAGATCATTATATGCCTTTTTGGTTCTTTTCGGTACATTAAGATTCCAATTCAGTTGTTTGTCCAGTCTATTACAACTCCTTAATATTTAAAAGCATTTGTTCAATTTGTCCATTAGCAACGTTACCAACTTTAAGATACAAGAGTTCAAAATCATTAATTTACTTTTAGAGGTATTTAGTTTTAATTTGTTCATACACATTACACAGCCATACTACTGAGTTCCAATACCTTATTGTATACTTCACTTATATTCTTACATTCAATATATAACGAATTATCGTCAGCAAATAACACAATTTTGCATCGCTTTAACACAGATGCCACTAAGAGTGCAGATCTAATTGACCAAGTTCGGTGACGAGTCCCACGCCTTCACGAATACTTCTTCTTTCCATCCGTTTGTAGTACTCGAATGCATTTTGCAGAACGGTTTTATGCACATTAAGTTAAAAGGGTTTGTCCAGAAGCTTCAGCAGAAAGAAAGTAAGAACAATTGGTCTGTGGTTGTTGTCGAAAGAAAGCCATCTCTTCCGATTGCAGTGATAGGTTTGCAATGAAGATTCTCTTCAGAAATGGCAGCAGCAGATCCAGATTCGTTGCCATTAGTCCTATCCAACTTGGAGCCAGAAAATTAAAAATACAAGTTTATTCATCTATATCTATATTGTCCCCTTTAAAGTATCCCCATCGACTACAACACACATATGCCAGCGCTTGATCCAATCCTTGAAACATTTTTTATATTCGGTTTTCGGTATGTCAATCAGTGCTTCTTGCGATTTTTCCATTACTTCCTCTCGGCTGCTGAAACGCGTTCCCCGTAGTGGTTTTTTAACTCGATTGAACAGAAGCCAAATCAGGTTAATTCGGTGGCTGTTGGATGGTATTTGTTGCATTTTTTGTCAAAAAATTACGAATAATGATGGCACTGTGCGACGCACGGTGCGTTATCATGGTGCAAAATCCACGAGTTTTCTGCCCACAATTCTGGTCTCTTTCTCATAACGCCCAAATAATACTCTTTGTTTACTGTCTGGCCTTCTGGTAAAAATTCATGAAGCACTACACCGTTGTAATCCATGAAAACCGTGAGCATTGCCTTCTTTTTTGACTGAAAACGACGTGGTTTTTTTGGTCTCGGCTCATTTGGTGAACGCCATTCACTTGCCTGATGTCTGGATTGCGTGTCGTACTCATAAACCCACGTCTCATCTCCAGCAATGATCCTTTTGATCAGCCTCGCAAATCATCTCTATTGCGACGACAACACGGTCTCTTTTTTGCATGAAATTGACGTCTTTTGCCACGAACTTTGCTGGGTCATCATTTTCGATTGACTCACGATCACTTTTGAACCGCTCGCGCTCGTGCCACTGGTAAACGACCGTTTTCTTTAGAGAATCGTTGCTGAAACACTTTTCCAACATTTCCAACTTTCGCGCACCATTAAATCCATTTTTTACGCAAAATTGAATACAAGTTCGTTGTTTCAAATTTAAATCCATTTCTGAAATTTTAAAAAATAGCCAACACACACAGAGATAGATGTACTCTTGGCTACGTAACTCTTGCAAATGTCAAGCTATGATGTCAAGATTCAGAGGGAATGTCAACAACAGATTTACCAACTCAACAAAAACACAGAAGTCAAATCGGAAGAATGGGAGCGTCACACGGTGGTGTCCTCCGGGAACTTTTTGATCAAGGTGGTATACGAACGCAATAATATACATATATACCCTGAATGACTAGAACTGCAACCAATTTAAGACTGCTATAATTTCTAAGCCGTTCATGACAGTGAGCTCAAATTTTGACACATGACAGATAATTTTATTATTTACAAGCCTTTCAAACGATTTGCGTCTCAGTTGTGTTGAAAAATTTTTATCCGCGATGGAATTCAAACGTGATAGTGTGATTGCTCTATATTTGGCTGGAAAACCACAAGTAGCTATCGTTAGAGCCCTCCAGCACCTCAACGTGAATAAATCGTTTGTGTCTCGAACCATAGCTCGTTACCGTGATACTGCCAGCGTTGCAGTACGCCATGGAGGTTTTTCTAAGATTTCTCCTCTCCCGTATAGTTGAGAGTTCAGATCCAGTTTTAAATTCTACTACCTACGCCTATAACTATGGTATGTTAACATGAATACTTCCGATAGAGTTTTGAAGCTGCCCAACGTATCAGTAGACCATTAGTTACCCTTTTTTTGTAACAAATGTTACAATGTAAATCTTATTTTAACCGAGTCAGTCGATACAATGCAGTCGTAGAAGTGGTTGCTCCTTACATTGCACTTTTTTGTATAAGGAAGATATCTCAACATTAGCAACGCCGCATATGCTGCTCGGCCGTATTTTTATGGAATCACAAAATTCCAAGCGCTTGGCTTCTACCTTTGCTGGTGCCATTGAATAAACTGAAGGGGAAATAGGCTAACGCTATGAAGTACTTATGCCATTTTTCAATTATTTCGTACCCGCTATAGAAAGCACCGTTCTGTCTCTCGGATCGCCCACTATAGGAAGCTCTGAAAGAAAGGCTGAAAACCTCAAAAGTCGTAGATCCCAGGGAGAATTTTCTACAGAGCATCGCTTGGCAATCCAAAGGGTTTGCTGCATGGATAGTTTCGGTTTCCGTTCCTCCATCCATTTTGTCTTGCTTTGTTTGCACTGTGTGTGTTGCTCAGACAATTATCGTTGCCAGCTTTTCAATTTCGGAGGGTCAGAGAGGAGATAGCAGCCTAATTATAGTCAAGCTGCTTCTCTTGCTCTCAGTGGCGTTCCGCACTTTTTTTGAAAGAGATTTTTCTGTGACATCTTCTTCCTATTCGGCCAAATTGCAGCATCAGTTCAGTTCAGTTTTCAGTTTATATGCATTTTTATTATTTAACTTATTTTATTCTTACTTGCTAGACAAAAAAATGCTTAAAAGTTAGCTTAATTAACTTAAAATTATCTTACTCTAACTTACTGGCCCCATGCGGGCACTCTAAGTTAAACCTAACACTTAAATTATGTCTTTCGACGTATCTTACATTACATGCTTATACTATGTCTATTTATTATAATTAGAACTAAGAAAACATTTTTTAAGAAAAACTTAGTATCATGACTTATATTTTTTTTTAACTTATTATAAAACTTAAAACTAAAACTTACAAACTACCTAAGAATAAATATATAATATATATACATTATATATATATACGTAATATATAAATACATGTACATACATATATACATATATATATATATATATTTTTTTTTTTTTCGCTTAAATCTAACTTAATTCTACCTAAAATTATGTAAGCCGGCCAACGCTAAAACAAAAAAAAATTTTTTTAGGCTGACCCACTTTGCTTCGCAAGAAGCTATCTATTGCTGAAGGAATTCGATGACGACGCATCCTCTTCTTCAACAAGCCACCAAAATTGTTGGTGCTGATGAGCAACATCCCTCATGTCGCGACTCCCTACCGCTCTACTGAACCGGAGACGCTCCGCACTGCCGTGTGCGATGTCTCTGTCGTAGTTGAGTCGCCTGTCCGCAGCTGTTCGAGCAACGTGGAAGATTTGCGGCACAGCCAATCTGTACTGGATCAGACCTTTACTATCTAGATAGAGGAACGCTTCTGGAGGAATAAAGCCGTCAAGGCGAGCTCTCTCGTAATACATATAATTGGGGTAGTAAGCCCCGGAGATCAGGTTATTCGATGAGGTCATTGCTCTTGCAACGTGCCGTCGAGTCAACTTAATGGCGAAATTGTCCACTCTTATTAGGTTCGCCCTATTATACAAGACCTCATTGCGATAGAATTTTATGTACTCAGACTCTGGTGTTCTGTATAACCGAAGACAAGCCCTAAGGCAAGCCCTCTCAAACACCCGAATCTTTTCCAATAAACTTGCTCTCACGTTTCGAGTTGGCTGTTATAAAACAGTCTCTTTGTAAGGGCAAAAGCACCTTTGGCTCTGGCCAGAGCAACATCTATATGTTTGATAAAATACAGATATTGATCTAGCCAGATCCCAAGGTATCTGACTACATTTCGACAAGCAAGTGGCTGTCCATGTTGTCCGACGATAGAGAACTTTCGCCAATTCTTTCTGGTATCCCTAGAGGCCCCAGACAAAGGCGTCCTAAACAGAATGGTTTCCGATTTCTGAAAGTTGATTTTCAACTTCCAGTCATCGCAATATCGCTTAATTTTGTCGAAGTCACGTTGCAAAAGTGTATTAATGACCTCAATCTTTGGACCTGATCTGTACGCAATTAAGTCGTCTGCGTACGCTATGGCATGGTGAAGTGAACCTATCAGATCACTTGTGTAAATGTTGAATAGGATCGGCGAATTTACCGCACCTTGTTGCAGACCGTTTTTAATGTTAAATGTTCCGGCAGAACTCACATCGCCATTCTTCACGATGAACTGTCTACTGGAGAGCATATCAAAAAGAATATACAGTAGTGGTTTACTAATGCCCAACCTGTCCAGCTTGAAGAAGAGTTCCTCTAACCATACGGTGTCGAAGGCTTTTTCCAAGTCAATCAGGCAGGCACCAGTGCACTGTTTTTTGCCTTTGTTCCATTGGATATCAGAAACCAGTTTAGACGCAGCATGAATGATATCATGCCCCGCCTTGAAACCGAATTGATTATCCGGAATGATATGTTTGTCCTCAACCCACTTAGTCAGGACTCTATTGATCACCTTCTCGAAAACCTTACTGGTGTTTGGAAGAAGACTGATCGAGCGGAGATTCGCCGGATTGGAAGTATCTTTATCCCTTTTGGGAATGGGATGTACCCCCGCAGTTTTCCAATGCGCTGAATAATGTGCATTATTCATTGCATTATTAAACAGGGTGGTATAAGTGTCCACCGCTTCTAGTGGGAGATGTCGAAGCACAATGTTCGGTATTTCATCGGTTCCCACTGATTTCTTACTTCTAAGTGATTCGAAGATCGTTTGGAGCTCTTCCTTCGAAATGAACGGGGGTAATACCCTTTCGTTGGTGATGACATTATTTGCCATATTCTCGTCACTGAACTGGGTGAAACCCGAGCTCTCGAATCGCCAACTCGCAATTTCATTTCGAAGGCAGGAATTGTGCACAAGGACTCGACTCTCCAGGTCGTGGTTGGGGCCAATGATGTCATTCGCCTTGTACACTTCCTGGAAAGTCGCTCCTATAGCCTCTACCTTCTCCTGCGGATCCTCGACCACAAAGAAGTTGTCATCATCAACGGCCTCATTTGGATCAATGCCTGCTGCTACAAGTATTTGTTCGTTGTTCGTCGTTCGGGCGATTTTGAGACATGGAAGGTCGTTCTGATTATTTCTCCGAAATAGTTTATTTATTTGCGGGAACATATTCGGGTTGCTGGTGTTTACGGCTCGAATTCTGTTGTTCCCATACAAACTTACAGAATTTCTGTAATTTTCCTTTATTAATGTCTGGAGGTTTTTAATCGACGATTTCAATGTCATGATCTCCGGGTTACGTCTGTCAGTGAACTGTCTGTACAAGGTTTTTAGTCTTGACAGCAGTCTACTTTTATGTCGGTGCAGTGCGTCAATAGTTGCGTTGCGGAATAAGTCTTCGTTGTCAGTGTGTTGATACCGTGGTATCGTTTTGTCCATAGTTCGTTTGATTATCTCGTCCATTAGTCTTAGATATCTGTCAATCTCCTCGTCTGACAGATTTCTATTGGACGGTGGGTAGAGCGAATTCGAGGAGAGTGCTCTCCTCAGTATTCTTGAGAAGTGTGTCCAACGCACTCTACTATAATTGTAGGAATACCTTTGAACAAACTCTTCCAATTCCGCAGTTTCGGTGGGAACAGTTATTTCGGTGCTGAGACCGCAATGGTCACTGTCATACACGAAAGTGCGTAGACAGTTTGTAGTTTGTTGGTTAGTGCACGTCAGTTGTATTCGTGAGTCGAACAGCAGGAGATCCAAATAGGACCCGTGTCTGGGAAACGACGGACTATCCGTCGCTTTGAGCCCGAGTCGATACATCACACTGTGCTGACCCCACCAATTGAATAGTAGGTTCCCTCTAGTATTTGGTCTGTTATTTCCCCAATCTCTATGTTTGGCGTTGAAATCTCCGCCGATAATAAAATAGTTGTCTTCCAATTCCAGCCTCAGGAATCGAAAAAGTGTCTCGAGCTCTGAGATGAATAAGGTGGATTGAGTAGCCCTAGGTGCATAGACAGACACCATGTACAACCGCTTTCCACTACGGAGAGGTATGTACATGACGCATGCTTCCAGCACCCGAAACCTACGTACCACACCACTGTATATTCTTTTGGAACGCAGTCCCTTTCTTACAAAGATTGCAACACCTCCTCCTTGAATGGAATTGAGTCAGTTTCTTCGTAATATTTCATACCTTCTGTGCCTCATTTTGTGTCTTTTGGTAAGCTTAGTTTGGTCTTTAAGCAACTTAAACAGTATGGCTCTTCGTTCGTAATCAGTGAATTAACATTCCCTGCAAGGACCTTCAAGGTTCGCTCCGCCATGTACGTACCCATTACGACTGGACGTGCGTTAGGCCCGGCAGCAGCGCGTATATTTGATCTACCCGCGTAGCCTGTTCCTGTATTTGACGCTGAAGCTGAGCCATCTGCCCCTGAATAGAGAGCAAGATAGCCAGCATTTGCATCTTGGGCAGGATGAAAGCATACAATCTGCCAGAATTACAAACTTATTTTCTATTTATTGCCCCAATTTCATCCAGAGATCGGTCGTTGAGCTATCTTCCCCTTGGATCAGTTTACTACAACTTTGACTACGAACGATTAATTGGTTTTAGTTGCTACAATTTCGAACAATCGAACAATCTCTCCATACTGCCACTCTCTTAGGAATGTTCCTTTTAGTTCTTACGTTTTCGATTACATCTGTAGTATTCTTGAGCTATATGTCTGATTCACATGTTTTCTCCTTTTCAACTGACTCCTAGCATGTGGCTCTTCAGAACATGTATGATCTGGGGCCCACTCAACCTTTTCGGTTTTCTGGAGCCAAGCCATCAAAAGCAGCATTCCGATCTGCGGTTTGTTTATTTTGATGCAGTTGATATGACGAAGCTCTTCTCACTGTTCAGTCAACCTAATATATAACCTAATATAACTTGGCTTAGTTTCCCGTTAAGTTTGTTGATTGCGGCCTGTATCTTTACCCCGTTCGCAGTCAAAAAACACCCAGGTCTTTGAGATTTAGTACGATGTCTCGCCATTGATATTTTAAAAATCCCTAGATCTATGATTCTCAATCCGTATCATAACAACTAGCTCAAAACGGAAGAAAACTCTCCGGTTTACATCTGTAAATCTTGGTTTGCTTGTTACTGGTATCTAGAATGGACAGGTTAGTCATTATAATATGAATCCTTCTATCTTTTTTATGTTTCTGTGTTCTAATGCACTAAACATACATCTGATATGTACAATGAGACTCCGAAACGAATCATCTAAATAGCATTTTCCACTCTATGACTTCCGAGTACATCCCGAAGGAGTGTGTAGATACTCCGGTATATGATGCACTCTTGACCCCATTTCCCAAAGACAACATACTACTTCTGGTACGTATAAAAATGAGTATATGAAAATCCCATTAAACTTTTCTGCTACAAGCCTCATAAAATTAAAAATCCCATTTCCATGGCTTGGCAGCACACAGGATACTGATACCTAGGAGTGGTACCGTTGGTCTCTACATACTCTCCTTTGGTAAACTTTAAACCTTTTCTCTGGCATGCTATGGCAATGACAGTGCTTGCCGGTGCTACAAATCTGTCCCATATTCATATTCAAATTTAATTTTCAACTTGAATTACTTTACTTTTTACTAACCATGAAATTGATCCCGACGAAGATTGCCATTGCCATTGCCATTGCTATTGCCGTTGCCGTTGCCGTTGCCGTTGCCGTTGCCGATGCCATTACCATTACCATTACCAATCGGGGTATCAGGAAAATAAGTTTTGCATTTAAATTACATTTCGTCCTGGTTGAGCTGCAACGCAGCAGGACATAAATTCCAAAAGGTCTCGAACAAAAAGAACTTCCAACGCACACTGAAACATTGTTTCTTTTCGAGAAAGGGATACCGATACACCACCACTGTACACCGTGTCGAATTGATTCTTAAGCCGTTTTTAACTTCTTTACAACTAACAAGGGCGAATTTTTGAATGGAATATTTCCAATAGCAACCATAACCATCATCGAACATATTTACCAATAATAATTCCTATTCTCGAATGAATCGTTCTGCTTTCGAAAAAAAAAGGAAGAACGAACAAAGTTTTCGGATTAAAAATGTCTAAGTACCATAACAACCATTTTTAAGAAAAAGTTTTCCAACTTACGAGTACCCCTCTGATGTAGTTGGTCGGTCGGTTTATGTGCAAATACTTTGTTTACGGATGGAAACAGTTTTTCTATGATTTTCCTTAAAAGGGGGAGGAAAATCCCAAATCGCTTTGGTACGTGTAGTGAAATTTTGAAGCAGGACAAATAGTAAACGGAAATGTATTTAATGATGTAACTTAAGTTGAGCAGGAACTGAATGCGGATAAGAGATGTTGCAAACGTAAAGGATTGTACAACATGAACATTTCTAAAAAAATCAAAACAAAATCTTGGGATTTTTGGTTTTCTTTCGGAACAGAGTATTCTGATAAACACGAATAACGAAATTTCTCAGTCTCCCATAGAGTGGTGACTAATTGCGCTTAGAAGTACTTCATTGGTAGGTGGCACCACGAGTTATATGAGTGGGAGCCAGTCGTGGTCCCCAGAAAAATTAAACACCAAAATATTCTATTGTAATAAGAGCTCTTTATTCAGTAGAGTCCAAACATCGAGTAAATCTTAAAACTACTTTAACAAAAAACGAAACCTATCCTTCACAATGTTCCTAACAGTACTCTTAGCAAAAGAAAAAAGAAAAAATAGCAGAGCGTTGTTGTTGGGCTTACATGCAGCGTACAAAACAACAAAGAGAAAATGAGATAAGTACTCGTTCGGCAGCTTCTTCATGCATAGCAACAGAGTGTTTGGCCTCATGGGATTGTCGCTTGGCTTCTGTTGTCTATTGGCTTCTGTTGTGATGGGATGATGGGGACAACTGCATCTGTTAATACCGCTGCTAATACCGCTTGACAATACATGGCTTGGCTTTTTCTTTCTGTTGCCAAGATCGGTACAGCCTGCATAGTTGTAAGCATGTGACTCCTCCCGCCTTAGTATGGACAGAACATGGATGTGAATGTTCATAGTCATATGATGGTCAGAGGTAAATATGAGGTTTCATGCTATCAGCATCATGTTACTGCTTTTGAATGTAATAGATTCTGTGTAGTATACGCGCTATTTTTCTTTTTCGGTTGTAATATATTACGTACATACATGTTATGGGTTTTGTTTTTTTAATTGTCATTACATATTTTTTTCGTACATAAATATTTATATATATTTTTGTGTGTATGCTATTTATACGAATATTACTTTATGATCTTTACGCTTTAATTACAAGTACTTAATTTATTTATTATGTAAATGTTGACTTATTTTTTTACAATATTCTATTTAACTATTATTATTTTTTAACTTAAAATATACTACATGATTGACTTGAATCTACATGAAGAAATATTTTTAAAATAAACCAAAATATTCCATATTCTTTTTAGCTTTTAACTTTTAACTTAAGAAAACATTTATAACTTTTTGTTTTGCATTATTTATTTAATAATTTAGTTAATAGGTATGAATGAATTTTTTTATTTATAAATAATGTATATATATTTAGAGGGATTTCCGTGATATAAATGAGATCATTTAGGTTTTCGATTCCACTATGAATGGTAGCTAAATCAGATCTAATATCTTCGGTTTCGTTATGATAAACTTCTAAACGACTCAGGAAATCAGCTACTGTATTTTCTTTTCCTTTAATGTAATCTATATCGAAATCGAATTCGTTAAGTTTGATTTTCCATCGCTGGAGCTTACTATTGGGTTCCTTTAGCGAATTTAGCCATACTAAAGGACGATGGTCAGTTTGTACTTTGAACTTGCGCCCAAATACCGTGCTATAATTTGTTTCGTGACGATTTAGAGTCCTGGAGGAAAAAGCTACCGGATGTTGATTTTGAGAAAGAACTGCCCCTAAAGCCGCGTTGCTCGCATCTGTCGTAAGAGTAAAAGTTTTTGTAAAATCTGGGTATGCTAGAACAGGACAAGTACATATAAGATCTTTAAGTTTCCTGAAAGACTCAATGTACTCGCCGTCATTTATGTTTATTTTTGTACCTTTTTTAAGGTACTTTGTCATAGGAAGGGCTACATTCGAATAGTCCTTTATGAATTTCCTGTAAAATCCTGTGACTCCCAAAAAGGATTTAATTTGTTTTGTTGTACGAGGCAGTTTAATATTTTGAATTGCCTCAATTTTAGTAGGATTGGGCTTTATACCATCCCTAGAAATTATATGACCCAGATACTCTGTTTCGCGATTTAAAAAGCTACACTTATCAATTTGAACCTTAAGATTGTACTCGGCTAATCTGCTTAATATCTTGTTGAGATAGTCCATGTGTTCTTGAAGAGAGGTTGAAAAGATGAGTATATCATCGAGATATACCACGCATATTTTATTAATAAAATCGAATAGGACTTCATTCATCATCCTTTGAAAAGATGCTGGTGCATTTTTTAGCCCGAATGGCATGCGTGTAAATTCATAATGCCCGCTTGATGTTGAAAATGCGGTTTTATGCCTATCCTTTTTACAAATTGGGATCTGGTGGAATCCTTTCGCAAGATCTATCACTGAAAAATACTGAGCATTTCCTAGCTTTGATAAGATATCGTCTATGATTGGAATAGGAAACTTATCTTCTGTGGTTACGTCATTTAATTTCCTATAGTCCATTACGATGCGCCATTTTTGCCGTCCTGTGTTGTCCGCCTTTTTAGGAACAATCCAAATAGGAGCATTATAAGGACTAGTGGAATTTGTTATAATACCTGAACTGAGCATACATCTGTTCACCAACCTCATTTTTCAGTGCTTCAGGATACCTATAGGCTTTAGAATATATTGGGATATCATGTTTAGTAGGAATTTTATGGCTGTATTTAACGACGGAAGAGAGATCATCGCCCTCAACGTAAAACACATGTTTATATTTTTTAATAGTAGCTATTAATGATTTTATTTCCTCTTTGTTTAAGTTTTCTAGTTTAAGTCTTACGGTAATTGCACCAATATCTGGTGTCTCGAATTTAATATCAACTATGTTCTGATTTAATTCATGAATTTCAGTTTTTGTTAATTGAGATGAAGTATTGTCAAATATTAAGGGCAAAGTAGCTTCTTTTGTGTTAAGTTTCGACTTTTCCAGATCAATCTTTGCTTGCAAAGGCTTTAAAACATTGCAGCCAAGAATACCGTCAAAGTCTCCAGTCAAATCCGTTTCAAGCATTTCAAATGTTGTTGTTGGCCTTTTGAATTCTTCAAATAAAGGTATTGTAATTTTTGAAATAACGCTAACATCTGAATTGATGGATTTGAGTATTATCGGTTTTTCAAGATCCGATTTAAAGGAACAGTGAAATAAACCCTTCTGAATTAAAGAAGTACTTGCACCGGAATCTATTAACAATTTTATAGGACGTGAAGTGGTTTTAACGACTATGCAGGGAAGTGATCGAATGTGCCTAAAGGAAAATTTTGAAACCTGAAATCGTCTGGATTTTGTTTATTTTGCAGATTTTGGTTAGGGCTAGAATTAGGCAAATTTTGTGCTTGGAAGTGATCGATTTCCATTGATCGTTGATTTGTTTGAGAGGAGCTTAATCTAGGAGTATGTTGTCTAATATAGTTAGAAGTATTATTAGTAAATTGCCCTGAGTTATTAAAACTACGATTTCTTGTTGTGTTGGGATAATTAGCATTTGGAATATTTCGCGAATTGGTATACTGAAATTGCTGTGGGTTACTATTGCGAAAATTATATGTATTCTTCCGGAAATTACTGTTGTTATTTTGCGAAAGTACATTTTGATTGGAATTATAATTGTTTTGATTATAATTAAAATATGTCCTATGAAAGTTGTCAGTATCTACTAGAATAGTTTTAGCTTCTCTAAACCCTGATGGGTTCCTTGCCTGAAGGATCAATTTTGGTTCACTAGGTAGTTTATTAATTAAAAGTTTAAGAACCATTCTTTCATTTTCTTCGCTATTATACCAGCTTGGAATATCTTCAGTAAAATCTGATTTTATATTTAGCTTAGTAAGTAAATTTAAAGACGCTTCAAACAAATGTTCCACAGAACCTTCGAACTTTAACATTTTAATTTGGTCTACTATACACTCGAAACTTTCGGTTATTGAACAATTCGCCTGTAAAATAGTTTTTACTTCAGTCCAAGAAGTTGGATTTTTATTGTTTATTAACGTTATATTGGCCTTGCCTTTAATTTTTTGCCTTATTTTAAAATCTATAAGTGTTTTAGACACTTCATCTAAATTTTCACAAAATCTGTATATAAAGTCTACGTGTTTAATAAAAAGATCTAATTCTTCTGGTAATCCAGAAAACTCGGGTAAGTCTTTAACTTCGTCTAAAAGAGATTGTGAATTCGCCATACCTGGAACTTTTCTTTTCTTCTTAGGTTCTTCCTCTTATTGGGTTTGTTTTGTTTTCTGTTGATCAATGTCGTTTTTCTTTTTTTATTATTTCTATTTCAACTAAACACACTAGATCTTCCGATTTTTTGCTTTGTTTCACTTTGTAGAAAGCACTTTTAGTTTCTTATCAAACTCCTTTTTTGTTCAAACGAATTTAATTGTCTAATGCAATTAAGATTTTATCACCTTATTTTTGTAACTTTACTTCTGATTTTTGTTTCAATCGCTGTTGAATATTTTACGTTACTTATTTTCCAGACTATTAAATTAACATAATTTTGCACTTTTTTTTTTTTTTTCCGACTGCGCCAGTTATATGAGTGGGAGCCAGTCGTGGTCCCCAGAAAAATTAAACACCAAAATATTCTATTGTAATAAGAGCTCTTTATTCAGTAGAGTCCAAACATCGAGTAAATCTTAAAACTACTTTAACAAAAAACGAAACCTATCCTTCACAATGTTCCTAACAGTACTCTTAGCAAAAGAAAAAAGAAAAAATAGCAGAGCGTTGTTGTTGGGCTTACATGCAGCGTACAAAACAACAAAGAGAAAATGAGATAAGTACTCGTTCGGCAGCTTCTTCATGCATAGCAACAGAGTGTTTGGCCTCATGGGATTGTCGCTTGGCTTCTGTTGTCTATTGGCTTCTGTTGTGATGGGATGATGGGGACAACTGCATCTGTTAATACCGCTGCTAATACCGCTTGACAATACATGGCTTGGCTTTTTCTTTCTGTTGCCAAGATCGGTACAGCCTGCATAGTTGTAAGCATGTGACTCACGGTCCTTTAAACGTAGTTAAATTTCAATTTGAAAGACTCAATAGGGTTTGGTTGAGCGAAGCGTTGTTGTCTATTCTATCTATGTCACCTAAATAACTCATCGACCCAGGAGAGCGTACCGAACCGCTTCTATTCCATTCGCCTCTAATATTCCGAGATCTCACTAATCTTGGGATTAAAATGGAACAGCTCCGGAGCAGTAAGTGAGCCGCCTGACTCTGGCAACGCAGAAGTGGTGGCATATTACCGGCATACCATCCCTATCAGGAAGCTGATGACTGTCCTATAACTTGGATTGAGGCAGTAGAGCAGCAGTCGAGTTCGTAAAATAATGCTTGGCCTATTTCCCAGTAGTGGCCTTGATTATGCAATAAATACTTATTCATCCAGGCATTTTAGCCGGCGCGTGGTCGACCCGGGCTTACATCACGTAGGTCCTAAACGGATGAGTTAAAAAAAATTGGACAAACCAGCTAATGGCGTCGGATGGTAACGGATTCACTGTTGACGATCCTGGCAAACGATTAAAGAACAGCGATCTTCGGATCTGCACGTGGAATGTTCGAACTTCAAAAAGTGCTGTAGGATTGATTGATTGATTGATTGATACAAACAACAGTAGCACAGTTTACTCGGATGCGGATTGGCCATAAGCGGGAGACTTAGAGAATAACTCTTAAGCTTCAGGCATGTAAGGAGGCGCCTGGCGATGATGCGCATAATGGCTAAATTCGCCAACATAAGCCTCGTAAACGGCCACGTCCCGACAGAGGAGAAGAACGACTTTATTAAAGACTGCTTATGCGAGCTCCTCGACAAAACTTACAATCAATGCTCTAAATATTACGTGAGAATCCTCCTTGGTGATTCACATTCAAGAGATTAAAAAAAACGTAGTGCCTCGTCACGGCGTTAGTAAACGGCCTGCATTGTTTCCTACTGAGGGGCAGTAAGAAAGCTGCTGACCTCTTCGAGACATCGGGAAGTGTTCGGTGGATCTGGCAGCAACCTGGAGAGTCATGCCATCTGTTGTTGACCTAACTGTCACTGGCAGGCTCCTCTGAGCATTGCCAAACAGATTCATCAGCGATTTAATTTTCAGTGACCCCATTGTGACCTGAGACCTAGATAAAACTCAGTGAATTCAGTCTTCCGACTGCGTGAGGCTTTGCATTCTCGAACTACAATAGCTTGGAAGTCCATCTATTCTTCCCAAAACAGTTTTTTTGCCATCAGGATTGCGTACATCTCCGCTTAGTGGACAAACTCAAGTTCTCCTAATGAAGAGTGGAATTTAAAGTTGTGGCCCTCCAGAAAGGAACCAACTCCGCATCCTAAATGTATCCATCTGTGACAGCCCATCTACATTAATTTCTTGGCTCAGATTCAGCCCGAAACCATTCCTGGCCACAGGGACAGCCTTACTTACTTGCTTAAAGCGGCGCTACAGTCTAAGGTAGTCCTGGGCCTCAACCAAACAAGCGTCTCCAGCCGGTTCGGTCTTTAGCCAGTTGCCTTCAGTTTCCACGCTAAGTTGGTTGAGGTGCCCTCCCACTTGCTTTCGCCTCCTGAATCGTTGTCTTCTTCTACTGTGCTGTTCCTCGGGGGCGGATTCGAAGATACTCTTCTGCTCGTAAAGCTCGTCAGCAGCTCTGGTCCTTCTATACTGCGCCGCTTTGTATGCATCTTGTTTACCTGCATATGCTTCCCGGCACACGTCATCAAACCAGTATATCAGCTGCGGCATCTCTGACGGCTTTTTGGCAATGCTACCATTGGTCTTCGGCATCATAACACCTCTTAAGAGATTAAGGGAAACCCGATGAGAAAAAGATTTGGCGGTTTCTTGCGATTGTAGCTGTCCGATGTCGAACTTCCTCACAGTATTAGCTTACCTTTGCGATGTTCGGGATATCCGCAACCGTACCTTCGCTACAACAAGGTAGTGGTCTGAATCGATGTTGGCCCCTTGAAACGTTCGGACATCCATAGTACTGGAGGAGTGCCGTGCGTCGATCGTAATATGATTAATCGGGTTGACAATTGATTGATGTTCTCCAAGTCCCCTTGTGAATATCGAGATATGAGAACTTAGCCACGACAATGTTTCGCTCCGCCGCAAAGTCGATTAGCCTGGTGGTATCGTTATCGTGGGTGATATCGACAGACTAGGTCCTTCATAGGTCTGTCTTAAGATAGAAGACATTAGCATGTACTCGTAAGGATAATGTTGGCAAATTTAGCCTTAATATGGGCTATTACGAGGCACTCGTTCACATGCGGGAAACTGAAGAGCTTTTGCTTAGATCTACCTCTAACAATAAATCCGCTTTCAAATAGGCGCTGCTTTTGCGGCCGATAACAATCACCATAGTAGATATCGCAGTTCTCCATCCTCTTTTTGTCCGGCAAGTCCCAAGATTCGTTCGTATCTGATGCTTGTTGTTACTTGGTAACTAAACTTTCTTTTCCACAGCTGGGCAGATACCCCGGCGGTACGACCCCCAACCTGGAAGTCTGGTTCCATTGTAGATAACGTTAGAACGTGGGGTCGGTTGCAAAGCAGCCAGTAACCCGTTCGTGGATGTAAGCGCTGCCGTTGCTTCAATAAGGACTCATCAACTGACTTAGTTTTGGAAATCCTCACCGGTTTGAGCTCCAATATTGTCGGAGTAGCCCGGATAAGGACTCATTGGTTTTTTAGAAAATTTTTATTTTTTTTTTCACTCAATTGGGTATGACTACACGTGTTAAGTTCTTTGGAAAATATTACAGAGAGAGAAAGAAAGACTTTTGGGCTCCGTGGTTATTACGCTCCATGGGTTGCATCCAACATTTAATCGGGAGACTAAATTATTAGTGCAATTGGACTTGTTGTTGTATTCTAGGCAACCACTCATCTTATGTGGTTGCAGTTGCGAAAAAAAAAAAGAATGTTTTTCGGGCACGGTCGGAACTGAACACCGAACCGTCCGATGTGGAAGCTAATTCGGCCACCCAGTTTGGCAAGTTGAGTCCGGATGAACATTGACCGGTACAAGATGATTTCTACTTGGAGCTAATGATGATGAGTAGAAACAGTTACATCATTGTATATCGCCCGGTTGACACTTCGCAGTGGCTAATCTATTTCTACAGCACCCAACAGTTGATTTGGTACTTTTCTTGCAGCAGGGGTTCTGATGTCATTGCATCAGACGGTATGTCCTAAGACCGGAGTCAAAGCGCGTACTATCGACCATTCCTCATTAAAATGAAGATGATCTTGAGAGTGCAGCCCATGATATGAATATTAAGAGGAGGGAGATTCATCAGTGCCTTTAAAACCAGAAGAAAGAGATCTCAACGAACAATGTGGGCAACTGGGGCAGTTAACTTGTTGGTTGACTATCAGGTTTACTCTAAATTTTAGACGCCATTTTACCTACTTAAAAAGTAGATTTTACAACCATTGCTGTCTGCTTGTGCTGTTCTTTTTCTCGGCGCGCTCTCCTTCACTTCCTTTTCTATTTTTTTTAGGTAACCATATGCGATTAAAGGACTATACCATAAATATCCACCTGATATCATTTAAGTTAAACTCTCTTAACCTTAACTGAGCTCTTCTATTACCTATCGTAGTATCTGGTTGTAACAAATAGGAAGTAAGTATTACAACGTTTTTCCATAAAATCCTGCAATTTAAAATTTTGTTCAAAAGCTACCTTTTCAATTAAGTTTATATTATTATTAAAAACAAAAACAAACCCAAACACAGTCAACAGTTTTATCTCTGACTACTCTCATTTTGGAGGCAACATAGAGAAGAAAAAAAAATTGAAATTAAGAATATCCATGGTTAGAAAAAAAAAAAAGAAAAAACAAGAAAGCAGAAAAAAAGGCAATTGCCGACATTATAAATGCAGATCCGGGTGGAAATTAGCATATTTTCCGGTTTGTTAAGTTTTTCCGGGTAACGTAACCGTTTGTTGTAGTATCGCTAGCATCTGCAACAAGAATCCTTCGGCAAAAAAATAAACACACAGACAAAAGGAAAACGAAACTTTCTCCATTTGTTCCCTGTTCTTAATTAAAGTTTTCAATTCAAATTTTGAATACAATTGCTTATATATGTAGTATTTTGTTGTTGTTATTTTGTTTGTCTTTTTTTTTCACTTTTTTATTTATTGTCCGTTCTCTTTGTTTACCACGGAATTTATATTCAATGGATAAACAAGATTCCAACGGATTTATATGTTGGTGTTTTTATCAGTATCTGATAACTGAAATGAAAAGAAAACATTCCATTAGCGTCTGCACTGCGTAGGAATGGTGCGAGTTATGACCGACTCAGTGGTACAGCATATCTATTTGGCTAAAACTCTCCATCGCTATGGGTTAACATCCCGTATCCACGAGACAAAATTATATCAGACGAAGCATCTGACATCTAGTCAGCCATATTTTTGTTTTTTTCCATCATTGGGAGAATTATGTCAAAACATTTAATTTTGCGAGCAGATGTTCATGCGGCAATACCCAAATTAGTTCCTGCTTTTTACTTGACATTTTTTTAAATATTTAAATGCGAAATGACGGCTCAACCAAGTAAAACTCAACTAGCTGCAATAAAAAATATAAAAGCTATTCAAAAAAATAAAAGAGCTGGAAAAGCCCCAAGCGTCGCGGTCGGAGAGAAAGAGGAATCATCGGTCTTTGGCATTGCGAAAGGCTCATGAGTTGGAGCAACATCTGCTTAAGAATATATCCTGGGAAGGTGGAAGTTATTACAGGAATTTTTGTAGAATGTCAATCGATGAATTCGACGAAATTCTAACAATCGTAAGCAGGCAAATTGTTTTTTCATTCTACTGGAAATCGGAGAAAATGGGAGAGTGTCCGATGTTATAGTTTTCAGAAACTGTGGCCTCTATCAAGGATATCAAACAGGTCTTCAGAATATTTCACTTGTAGGGCCATTCAAGGAACAAGAGGTTCTACGCCATACTTTTTGGTTGGCGACGATATATTTGGCCTCGACAAATATCCGATGAAAAGTTTTGGCATGAGTGCAAAGCTATCTACCCCATAGATGTCTCTTGTGTTTTACGTAGGTACCTGCCGTGAGGGCTTAAGCCTACGGTGCATCTTCGCACAAGATATCAAAATAATGCGTTGATAAGCGCCCTTCGGGTAGTACAAGTACTACTCGTACCTCCAGTACCAGATTCGAAGTCGTGTGTAAGACACGAACTTCCCCTCTGGTGAAGGGTCGAGGCTTATCTAATTCTGTGGGTCATGGCACCCGGTTGCAATGCAACTCCATATCGAGCAGACCAATTGGTTCTATAGCAATCCCATCGTTTAGCACAGGTCGTAGTAGACTCCACATATGTTAAGCCATGAGATGTCCAAGCACCATTAGTTCTGCTCTCCCCGTGATTTTGGGTACAAACCTACAGCCACCACGATACTCCCATAGTTCCGGGGGCTCCTGACCTCCCGTGGTACCAGAATATAGCTTCCGGTCGAGCTTCGCAACCTTGAGGTTACTTCCAGTTAGGCACCTCACTGCCCAGGACTGGCGGCCTTGCAACAATTTGAATATCTACAAACTACCCGCTAGCTGCCTACTGCGCCTTCTATTGAATACGTCTTTTGCAAAACTACGGGTTCTTTCAAACCGTACGGTATCAGTGATAATTCCACTGACATCGTAGGTCTCACCATTAAAGGTGATGCCCATAGCCTGCAAGTTCCTTATGTCAGCGTAATTGGGATACTCACATAGGACATGAAGCCAGTCCTCATAAGTGGCTCCACATGAGCAGCTCGCAAACCCGCTAAGCCCCCTCTTATGCAAGAATGCATTGAGAGAGCCATGCCCGGTCAGCAAAAAGCCCAGGCTGAGGTTAGCACATCCCTTAGGAAGCCGTAAGTAACCCTACCATTTTCGCTAGCATCCCATCTAGATTACCATCTAGATAGAACACATGCATGTAGCAAGGTTTTACGCTGCTTCAGGAATAGGCCATCCACTTCTTCCGGGGAAACCCAATCACGCTCATTTAGAGGGAGACCTTTTCTGATCTTGAAAGCAATACCACGACGTATCACTTCCAGATCCAGAGGTGGCACTCCAAGCAACACTTGCATTGCCTCTGTGGAGACAGTGTGGCACACCGGTAAACAGCCAAGCAAGGCGACCCTTTGACAAGTCAAAATCCGCCTTTGGCCATCAACAGTCATAACTCTGTCGTACCGATGATCCATATGTTGCACAGGCAACAAATAGGCCATCGTATATGATACGAACAGAACGCCTGTTGAGTCCCCAGTCGGATCGCAAAATGCGCCTTACTTGGCCTACGGCACTCAGCATGCGTTGTCTGGTTCGAACTAGGTGAGGCATGAAGTTCATACACTCACCCATCGTTATGCCCAAATACGTGACCTCAGTCACACATCTAATGCCAACGCCGTTTAAACGTATCGCAGGAGCCCGACGTCTTACATTCAATTTGCCCTTGAGCTTCATTGAAACAGTCTTATCCTGCGACACACTTACCCCAACGCTTTCTCCCCATTCAGCAACGACTGCTAGAGCTCTTTCTCCTAGTGCCTCGATTTCGGCCCTAGACTGGCCTTCGAGGATGAGGAGCAGGTCATCTGCGTAGGCGCAGCACCCACAGAGCTCATTTAGTCGCCGCAAGAGTGGATCCATCATAAGGTTCCAAATAAAAGGACCACAGATGGATCCCTGGGGGCAACCTCTCTCAACATTGATTGAAACGCTGTCGTGCGTACTTACCACACTCGCTTTTCTGTCGGAAAAGTAGCTTCCCCAAAGCCCAATTTTCCGACAGCCCAATTCCTGCAACCTGGTTACTATTTTCTGCCACTTCAGGTTATCAAAGGCACCTTTAAAATCAATAAAGATACCTATAACCACGCTGGCCCTGCTTCTGAGGACTCTGTCTTTTAGGAAAGACCATGCATCCTCGACACCCTTGCCTCTTGTAAAGCCGAATTGAAAGGGGGACATTGGTTCCGCCATGCTCTCCGAAACCCTTTCCATCATAATCCTTTCCAGCACTTTTCCTAGTACAGGAAGCAGGCTGATGCCCCGATAAGATTTAGGGTCGGACCTATTCTTATCAGTGGACTTCAGGAGCACAACCACCCTTGACATCTTCCAATCCTTGGGGAAGTAGCTGCAAGCAATACATTTGCTATAAAGACCAAGCAGGTATTCTGGGACGGCCTTCCAGATGGCTCTCACCATCTCTCCGGTCATTCCATCAGCTCCAGGAAATCTCCTGGAGCGAAGAAGTGAAACCCCATACTCGACTTCTTCAGTCCTTAACTCCGGAGGGATCGGAGGCTCTTCATATGAAGAGTCCTCTAAGCGCTCCTCTCTCGGGAAGAACTGACCAAGCAATGCAGTAAGGCAATTTTTCCATGTGGATAAAACCGTATTATCCACACGAATGCCTTCAATGTCAGCAGTCTTTCTAGTGCTACGGCAAATCTTATAGAGTTTGCCCCAGGGATCATCTCTATTGTTAGAGGCAAAGTTTCTCCAGTGAGATTCCTTTGTGCTGACAATGAAACGCTTGTACTCAGCGAGCCCTTGCCGAAAGGCGATGCCCAACTGAGCCAGGTTCTCAGCGTTAGCCGCCCTGGCCCTTTGGAATCGCTTCCTTAGGTTTCCGACCACCCTTCGCTTCTCTGTCAGACAGCGGTTCCACAAACTTACCCTTTTTTGATTCGCCCTATGGCTCCTCTCAAAGAGTTCGTCGTTAACCCGCCATACGCACTCATTGATGTGCGCGATTTGCCGGTCAATGCTTAAGCCACCGTACACTTGCGGTGTCAGGGAGGAAACCTCCGCAAGTATACGCGCACCATAAACACTCCAATCAGCGCCTCGCACACACCATCTCCTGTCGGAAACTCCATTGTTATCTTCTATTGCGTGAGCGATCTCAAACTGAATCCAGTTGTGATCACTCACCCCTACACTAACACGCCACCTAAAGCTAAACGCCCTAAAAGCTGCCTCGTTGGCAAAAGTAACGTTAATGTCACTCTTGCCACCGTTGACCGCATCAAAGGTATACACCTCACTCGGGCATTGCGCGCAACGACCCATTCACCAAGAACATTCCCCCGATTCTGGCTCCGGTTACCCGTTAAGGGTCCCGATTCCTTACTGAACCAAAGAGGGGAGGTTGCATTGGCGTCAACACCGATAATGAGGGGTTCACTGCCCGCAAGCGAAAACAAACCATCCAGATATTCAATATATGGGTCAATTTCCTCACTGTATTTGCAGTAGACGCTGGCAAGAAAAATCCTGCCAAAAGCGCCTTCTATGCTTACGCAAACACCTCGTTCGCTGGAGGAGACAGACACACAAACTAAGTTTACATCCCTTATAATTATCGCAGCATTTCCTCTGGTATCAGGGAAGACCCGCATTCCTGCAGGCAAACCCCTAACACATCCATCGGATATGTAGGGCTCCTGAACCAGGGCAATGCTGCAGCCCTGCCTAACCATCTGAGCTCCTAAATCAACCCCTACCGAAAAAGCGCCCTGACAATTTTGTTGGACTATCTTCCTGGCTGCCAACCTTGCCAACTCTGTTACTTGCATGGGGCAATCGGTTGACCCCATAAGGTGGTCAGCCGGCCGTCTTCTTCCATGACCCGGAGCAAAACACCGGAAACATCCCACTCTTATTTTGTATTCCCTTACCGGGAACGAAAACCACTTAATGTAGCATCTGCCCGTGCTACGTAAGGCGTCTATGGACGCAGCTGGGCCTTCTAGCACTACATTTGTTGTAGCCCCTTCAGCAACCTTAAATGGTTTTTAAACCACTTTCAGCCTATTTTGTTCGGCAGCCTCTGGGAAGTTCAGACGGTGTAGCTCCGTCATAAATTCTTTCAGCGTTAGGGTTGTGTGTACGCCATGTACCACGACCCTATTGCCCGGTTTCTCGGGTACTGCCACGTCAAGGTCCATATCCTTGAAAATCTGCTCTCTTTCAGCAGCCGAGGGAGTGCGTATTACTACGCCCCCATTCTTGAGCGGTCTGACCGCATTCACCCTAACTCCCAGGGTGGGGGCGATTTTGTCCATTATCCTGGATACAACTTCCGTGGAGGAAACGGCCGCCTTTTTGCTCTTAACAACCACCGACCAGGTGGGAGCAACAGGCTTACCTTACCCCATAGGAAATTTTTAATCACAGAGTGAGTCATTGTCGTCTAATGATAGAAATGCCATTTGGGCGATTGGCTTCGCGCGTCAGAATTTTCCACCGTCCAATAAATCTGGTTTTGGAATCCTCCGGTACTTTGGTAAAAGTCTTCACAATTTTCTATTTTCAAAAATGCATAAAAAATTAAGATGTACAGCTGATCATTGTTTAAACTCTCCAAGACACGATATTAGCTCTTTCTTCCCAAGAACACTCTGTCCGCAAGTTTGCCTCCAAAATTCAGGTTTCTTAGGTACACTATTGTGTGGAAAAAAGTTAACAAACCAGTTGATGTTGTTTTGCTGGTCATAAGCTAATGTTTATTGTGAAATGCTGACGAAAAAACTCGTTGCAAAATTAAAAGATTGGTTTATAAACGAAATTAGAAGCGTTTTTTTTTTGACTGATCTTTATTTTTCAGTTAAACTATCAGCGTAAACTATTGGGTATATAAATGTATTCGTGCGGTTTTTTTTTTTTTCAAAATTTGAACGTTTATTTAAGAAAAACATGTACAATAGTATTATTCAAAGTATTGCCCATCTGAAGCTATGACTTTTTCCCATCTTTCTGGCAATTTCTGGATCCCATCCCAAAAGAACTGCGCCGGCTTCGCAGCCGAGAATGAATCAAGCCAATTTTTGATATTCTGCTCTGATGTGAACCGTATTTCAGTGAGGGCGCTCTGCATCGACCGGAGCAAATGGTAGTCAGTCCCATCCACTGTTTTCCAAAAAGTTTTCAACCGGAATAGCAGCGTGGGACCGAGCGTTGTCATGATGGAAAATTATTGCCTCGTGTCTGGTCGCATATTCCGGGCGTTTTTCGGCCACTGCTCTCTTCAAACGGATTAATTGTGTTCGGTAGCGTTGTCCATTGATGATTTCACCCAGTTTTAGCAGCTCATAATACAGCACACCCATCTGATCCCACCAAATACAGAGCATTACCTTCGCGCCATGGATATTCGGCTTTGCCGTTGATTTGGCTGGTTGGCCGGGATTCACATATGATTTTTTGCGCTTGGGGTTGTCGTTGTGGATCCATTTTTCATCGCCAGTAACAATCCGATGCAAAAATGACTTCCTTTTGTGGCCTTCCAGCAGCATTTCGGACATGCAAAACCGCCTTTCGACGTCTCTCGGCTTGAGTTCATGTGGAACCCAATTTCCTTGCTTTCGAATATATCCAGCTGCTTTTAAACGTTTTGAAATGGCTGCTTAAGTGACACCCAAAGATTCTGCGAGCTCTTCTTGTGTTTGGCAACAATCTTCATAGAGTAATGCTTTCAGTTCTTCATCTTCAAACTTTTTTGGCTGGCCAGGACGTTCATCGTCTTCCAGGCCAAAATCACTACTTTTAAATCGTGCAAACCACTTTTGGCACGTTCGCTCAGCTAGCGCATGTTCACCATAAACTTCCACCAAAATACGATGACTTTCGGCAGAAGTTTTCTTCATATTAAAGTAATGAAGTAGAACTCCCCGCAAAAACACTTTTTCAGGCACAAAGTTCGACATATTTGAGTGTTGTTTACGCTTCAAATGAATGACATATACTGAAATGACGTACAATAACAGTAGCTTTTCAAGGCACGTTCCAATGGAATAATACAAGTTACGCCATCTCATAGCAAACCGCACGAATAAGTTATAGACCCAATATCTTAACATCGACTTAAGATCTAACTTAAAATTATGGCATCGGGCACACGGGAGTCTCACTTAAAATCTGTAGAAGATGTCCGCAGTTTTCATAGCGTTCTGGAGTTGGTCATTACGCTCAATTGAGCTGGAAAATGAGCATGAGCATGAGGATGATGAGGATGTGCTGCATTTTGTTTTTGGAGTGATGACCTGTCAGACATTTTTTTTTTTGTTAATTATGCTAACAATAATAAAAGTTTTTTTTTTACCTGGCACTGAAACTGTCGAGCTCAAAATAGCAGCTAGGGTATCCTCGTATTTATGATATTTCGAGGTGTTTGCAAATGTAAGTCGCCTGGCTGACGGTTTTCTGCCTGAGCCATTAGAAGCATTTAGACGAAATATCCTAGCTTTCGGTGACTTGTGTCATCTCTACAGATTTGAGTGTGCTGTAGTATTGGAGTACAAATTCTCAATACCTTCGGTCGCGCGCTTCTCGTGTTCTATTTTCTTCTTTAGGAGAAGCCAATGTTCTTTCTGTCTTTTCTGCTCATAGAGCACAGGAGCGGTTGCCTTGTTGCACGTACGCTTTTTGTTGAGCTTGTTGTCCTTGCGGGAACTTTTCATCAAACCAGGGATTGTTTTTCTGTTTTTTTTTTGGTAACGTGGGGCCGTAAAGCAAGCTGCTTTTATGGTTAATAACATTGGGTTAGGCCTTAAAATGATAAATAAAATTCATACATTACTTATTTTCTAATTCCCTGCTGTTTCATTTTAGGCATAGGAAGGTTTTAAACTTTACAGGAAGGTTTGAGGTCTTACTGACTCGCAGCGTCGTTTTTCACTCGTTGTTGTCGCCAAAATGAAAGGTTTTTTTTAGCTATAAATAACTATACTACAATTATAAATATAGAAACAATAATATTCGAAGACAGTAAATAACTACGATATGATATGGAATACTGCAGCTATTCGCCACGCTAACTTTCTTAATATATTAGGAATCCTCACAGAGAACATCGATTACACCATACCTGAACTTTGGTTTGACAAAGACTTCCATGTAGATCCTTCTGGGAGGAAGATGCTTTCATGCAGGACAAGTCAATCCACACAAATGGATCTAAAACCGATTGCGAGGTTTGTGGTCTCGGATAAGCAAAATCTAAGCCTCTCTTTGCGTCTTCCAAATCACTGGAAACTCTGTCCTGGCTGAAGAAAAACGTGATATGTGCATAGGATATCCGCATCTTTTCGGATAGTCAGGCAGCTATCAAGTCCCTGGAGTCAGTCTCACTAAATTCGAAAACCGCTCTTGAATGCCGATCATCTCTTATGGAGATGGCAGAGCAGTTCAACCTTCACCTTTGCTGGGTGCCGGGCCACAGACGTATTCCAGAGAACTCGCCAAATACGGAACCACTCTACCTATTCTATCGGAAAAGGGTAGCATAGGTATACCAATTGCCTCATAGGCAAACACGCAAGACGGCTTGGCGCCTTTACAAATGATTTCTGTAGAAGATGCATGGACGAGGAGGAAGAGGAGACAAGCCTGCATCTTTTCTGTACTTGTAGAGCTTCCTCCCAGAGAAGAAAACTTCACTTAGGAGCTTTCTTCTGCAATGACTTAAGCGATCTAAAAAAATATGGACGTAAACAGTCTCCTACGCGTCATCGAAACCTCAAACTGGTTCCATGAGTAAGAGTATCATAGATCCACGTGGCATCACAAAGGGCCAATAGGCCTAAGTGGGTTAGTGTTTCCAACAGCCACTCTTACCTACCTACCTACTTTCTATCAGTTAGGCAGTTGTCGATCCAGTTTGCCAGGATTCCTCCCACACCAACTCTATTGACAGTTTCAATCAAGTTTTTATGCGTTATGGTATCGAAGGCATCGACAAACATCATGAGCAGATAATGATTTTCGTCAAGGCCTGCAGTGACCGTGATGCAACCCAACAGATTAGTTGCGGCATCTCTGATAGCACTTGATGTTGGCGGCATAGGAGTTGCTGAGAGATTTCGCGGAACGTATTCGCCGAGGGTTCTGGCGGTCTCTTTCAATTGCAGCTTTTCTACGTTATACCTTCTCACAGTAGTTTTTCATTGTTGTGGCGCGTGAGAAATCCATATTCGTACCTTGGCTGCAACTGGCTAGTGATTCGAGTCAATGTTAGGATCTGGAGTCCAGAATACTGGGGTTTTATGATCCGGAGACTATCATGTCCCCTTGTGTATATTGAGAAGAGGAAAATGTGTGCTTGCTATGTTGGCATTTTGTCCCGCCGCAAAGACAATAAGCCTAAGTTCGTTGCCAGACGTGGTGTCGTGAAAGCTATATTTACCAATTGTCCTACTACATATATCATATCAGGACTTGTCGAGGAGTTCGTAGAAACATTCTTTGGTGGTGTTATGCCTGTCTTCATTAGGCTTTTGTTAGCGAATTTACTCGTAGCCTTGATGCGGATTGTCCAAAGACGCTCACTAACGTGCCAGAAACTCAGGACGTTATTATTATCATCTCGCCAACATGTGATCCGGAACTTGCTTTGGAATATTAAGGTCCTTATGTGGCCCGGTATTTAGCCTCACGCATAGTGTGTGGTCAAATCAGCAGGAGCTTTTATTCGTTCATCGTTGAAAATGCGTTTGCTGAAGGACTTCGCATGAAAAACGTCAAACTAATGCGCTCAAGGGATTTGAGTACTCTTAAAATGCTTGCACACAGCGCGGGTGAGGGCAAAGAACCACGGTTCTACGAAGTACACTACATGCTAGGCATATGTGATATATTCGACGAAAATTTCAAGCATGACTGTTTGGGTGTTTTGACGGTGGATATCTTCTTTTGAATGACCTGTAATAATTATGCCTTAATGGCTTAGCGTTCGAGATAGGTTCTTAGTGGCATTCGTTGGAATGAGGCTCGCCAAATATGTAAACATAACTGTATGGCACTCGACATATCAAATATCCGACATCTGCCTTGCCAAATTTGTTAAGCGATCAACATTAGTTTACTCTTCAGAAACATGTAGGAATTGGAGGTCATGGGAAAACAGAGAGCTGAAAAATTAGTTACCTGCGTTCATTGTAGATAATTCAAAGTAACGAGAAAACCGTAAATTACCCGTATACACATGAAAATGCTCAGCATGATGGATGGCATACCATATCTAAATAGTGAAATATGTTTTCTGCAGTATAGGAGAATTCCGGTTATCGAGTAAAATAGATGATGCCAGCTAACTACAGCTCCGCTAGAAAGAAAAGGAAGAGAAAACTATTACAACGGATGAAAATACAATATGTAAACCAGATTACCGCAAACGAATATTAGTAGGTACACCAGATATTCAAACTGGGGATGACCTTATGAGAGATTCAGGGGTCACAAAATGTAGCTCATATTCTGAACTCCAACCCAATTTGCAATTTTAATACTTCAATAGTTCCATTGTCCTTGAACGAAAACTTCGACGAATACTAATGAAATGTCTTACCCGAGAAACAAATTTGCATAACACAATCTGAAACAAACATCTGAAATCAAGTCTCTACGAGTGGAAGTATCCGTAATTGCAAAAGAACCTACAAACCGACCAGCATGAAAATTCGCTAGTTCATAATTGAATCTGTGTCCAGAATTTTAATTCATAAACCAAAATACAATAGTTCGGGAACTGTTCCGACAAAAACCTAAGCAAACGAAATCAGGAACACCAAATACTCGCTGGATGTGAGATGCAAATGAATTGAGAGCCTGAGCGAAATTCAATTAATTTAGGACATCAAATTGACTAATTGCGCTTCTAAACTCGACGAGACTACAAGCACCGTAATAGGTTGGGACGTATCCGTAGAACATCTGCTGGAATTTCAGCAAGTAAATTAACAACTCTTCCAAAGTCTGGCTCTGTACGAATAAAGTGCTGTGCATTTCACCCAAAAGGTATTTTCGTTTGTAATTTATTATGCTTTCGTCCTTACGCGCGTTAAGTAATTAAAGGCAAAATACGTGTAACGTATTCGAATGCCTTTGCTTTAACCAACATAAGATGGGGAGCTGGTTGGAGTTGTTAGAGTGGTTAGAGCTGACTTTGGATTGGGGCTCTTTAGGCAATGCGTCAACGTGTAATCATTTCAGCCGAACGGAAAATTTATTGAAATTCTCTCGACCTTCCTCATGAATCCTTAATTATATTCAAATAGGGGTAGCTCGGTAGCGTTATATTAACAACAGCCTTATTCCGTTGCTTTTGTAATCCTTTTTCGGATAAGAAATTTTAATTATTAGCTATAATTCAATGTGAGTTCCTTCACTTAGTTTTAAATTTGCAGGCTCGGTATGGAGTAAGGACTGAGTAAATAGAAATATTTTTCGTCAAAATTGATGGGATGTAGGAGAAAGTCTAGTGCGAACACCTCATCAAACAATAGGATGCAAGCGAAATTTTTCTTTTTTATACCACTTTTCGGTATGGCCTTTGGCCTGCCAAAGCCCAATGGACACACTATACACACCATTGATAAGCATCGGCGTTTACCGATTGTGAGATTTATCTGGTACACCGTCTTCGACTTCTTTGCCTACAGACGCCTGCATTACGACGTTTCGCAGTTCAATAAATGACCACAGAGCTCCCGTGAGGGTTTATCCGACACTGGTATGGAATTTAATGTAGCCAACCGAGAAGCAAATGGATTTATGGAAGTTTTTGATAGTGTGTGGGTGTTAGAAGACTTCTTCCCCAAGGCAATTAAATGGCTACAAAAGTGCAGGGGTATGCAATGGAGAGCATTAATTTATCTACATTAGCGGCTCTCCGAAAGCATACTTTAGAATTATTAAATAAAAAATGTTGTGATGAATGAGCCCGCTCATTTATCGAGAGTAGAAGACTCACCATAAAATGTGATCTGCCTTATGACCTAACTGATATATAAAAGCTGGGCAGAAACGTTAGAATGTTAAAAGTCGAGCAGTCAGAGATTTAGACAAACTATGGTATTACCCAACAATTTTGTAGAAAGCAGAGCTTGCTCGTACAAATTCTGCCCGGGAGCACGGGGTTACGATATGACAATGCTTTTTTCATCTTCTTCAGACATACCGCTTTTGAATTGTTAAATATTAACGTGCTAGATCGAAAGATTTAATCCTTTGAAGACGACGCAACAAATTTCTTTCGCTCAAAATTTGTAGGACTGTATTAACGGCTTCCTAAAGGGTAGGTCAACCACCACAAATCTCGTTGAATTCGTATCCTTTGCCATCTCTGCTCTAGAAAATGGCAACGAAGTCGATGTAGTTGCAACCGATTTTATCAAAGCCTTCGATAAAATCTCTCATCGATTAATACTCTTCAAATTGTCTGCCCTCGGCTTTGAACCTACACTGTTAAAATGGATATCCTCTTACCTCGAAACCCGTTTTTACAGTGTTCGTTTTAGGTCAGCCCACTCCGCTCCATTTTTGGCCACCTCTGGAGTTCCTCAAGGTAGCCATCTCGGTCCCCTTCTCTTTATATTAACCATAAATGATCTCGATAGGATCATCAAATACTCGTCCGTCTCCCTTTACGCCGACGATACCAAATTTTTCAAAACCATTTCCTCTCCCCATGACACCTTCCTTCTTCAACAAGACCTTGATAGTTTTTCGATCTGGTGCCTCAAAAATTGTTTGGAACTTAATATCACCAAATGCCAATCCATCACCTTTTCACATAAGCGGCTCAAATCTCCTCCCCGACTCTAACTTCTCCACAACCAACCTATCTCCTCCGTTGAATCTCTTCGCGATCTCGGCATTTTGTGTGATAGGGAGCTCAACTTCCGTTTGCATATGGATGAGATAATCCTTAAAGCCAACTCTGCACTAAGTTTTGTAAAACGATGGTCCAAAGAATTCATCAACCCATACGTGACCAGGTCCCTCTATATTACCTTTGTTCGTCCCCTCCTAGAGTACGCCAGTCAAGTATGGTCCCAATATCATCGCGTTCATATCTCGAGAATCGAAAGCATCCAGCGCCGTTTTCTTCGATTCGCTCTTCGAGGTTTGCTCTGGGATGATTCTTTTACTCTGCCCCCCTATCAAAACCGTTTCAACCTTATTAACCTAAACACACTTGAGGAACGCAGAGATGCAGCCGACTTTCTCTTCATTCATCGACTTCTTTCAGGTCAGGTTGAATGCACGTCCCTTCGCAATTCTATTTTCCTCAACACTAACCCTCGTAATCTACGTAATCCTCGTCACTTCTATCTCCCAACCCACCACACCACCTATGGCGCGAACGAACCAATCTCCCGCCTGCTACGAAAAATTAATTCAAACCCTAGCGTCTTTGACTTCCACCGCACCACTTCCTACCTCAAATCGGTTCTCCTTCACCACAATAACCAATCTTAGTTTTAAGTTTTATTTTAAGTTTAATTTTAAGTTATAGCTTGTATTGAGCCGAATAAATGGGGGCTTTCGCCCCCACCAAACTTAACAATGTGTCCACCTATGTAGTCGGTCCTTTTTTTTGCTTTACCATTTCTTTTATTTTTAGTGGATAATTAAGATCTCAGGTTTTTGATTTTTTTGCTTTCAGAGGAACTCGACTTCGAGTTCATATCGTATCGTCTTAAATGGTATGCTCAGTTCGATGTTTTCTTTAATTTCTTTCTTGAAGCTGTCCCAATTAGTTGAACTACCAGTTAGTCTTGTTGGTTCTTGTATTTTAATTAGAATTTCACTCATTGTCAAAATAACTGGGAAATGGTCAGAGGAAACCGATTAGACACTAAATAGATGAAATGGTAACGAAACTATTTATTACACGTGCCGTGACTATGTACTTGCACAATTTTAAGCTTAATTTTAGGTTTTCAGAATTTTCGACAGATTCTTGAATATACAAAAGTGTACAATATATTCGATTGACGATACCAAATTTTTATAGGTTTTTAGGGTGCATCTACAGAGAGACATAGTACCGCCATAAAAAAATTCCCGGAATTTATTCAGGAAATTGGAAATACAAGTTTATTCATCTAAATCTATATTGTCCCCTTCAAAGTAATCCCCATCGACTGCGACACACTTATGCCAGCGCTTGATCCAATCCTTGAAACATTTTTTATATTCAGTTTTCGGTATTTCCATTAGTCCTTCCTGCGATTTTTCCAGTACTTCCTCTCGGCTGCTGAAACGCGTTCCCCGTAGTGGGTTTCTAACTCGATTGAACAGAAAGAAGTCACAGGGAGACAAATTAGGTGAATTCGATGCCGGTTGGATAGTATTTGTTGCATTTTTCGTCTCGGCTCATTTTTTTTTCTGTTTTAAATCGACTCTGCCTCATTAGTGAGGCTGGTCCGTAATTGACGGAAACGACGACGAAACATCTTCTCCATCATTCAACCACCAGAAATGCTGGTGCTACCGAACGACATCCCTCTTATCGCGATTCCCCACCGCCCTACTGTACCTGAGACGATCCACACTGCCGTGTGCGACGTCTCTGCTGTAGTTGAGTCGCCTGTCCCCAGCTGTCCGATCGACATGGAAGATTAACGGGACCGCTGATCTATCCTGGATCAACCCTCTCTGATCTAGGTAGAGGAATGCTTCCGGTGGAACAAAGCCATCAGAGCGCACACTCTCGTGGTAAAGGTAATTGGGGTAGTAAGCCCCGGATATCAGGTTATTCGTCGAGGCCATTGCTCTTGCAATGTGCCTTCGAGTCAGCTTAATTACGAAGTTGTCCACTCGTATTAGGTTCGCCCTGTTGTAAAGGACCTCATTACGATAGAATTTTTTGTACTCCGACTCTGGTGTTCTGTACAAGCGAAGGCAAGCCCTAAGGCAAGCCCTCTCAAACACCCGAATCTTTTCCATTAAGCTTGCTCGCACATTGAACCACACGGGACAACCAAATACCAGCATGGGCCTGATAAGGGCCATGTAGCAGATTACCTTTACCCTTGCATCGAGTTGGCTGCTATAAAACAGTCTCTTTGTAAGGGCAAAAGCGCCTTTGGCTCTGGCCAGAGCAGCATCTACATTTTTGTCAAAATACAGAAACTGATCTAGCCAGATCCCAAGGTATCTGACTACATTTCGACAGGCAAGAGGCTGTCCGTGTTGTCCAATGATCGAGAACTTTCGCCGATTTTTTCTTGTATCCCTAGAGGCTCCAGACAACGGCGTCCTAAAGAGAATGGTTTCCGACTTCTGAAAGTTGATTTTCAACTTCCAGTCATCGCAAAATCGTCTTATCTTATCGAAGTCACGCTGCAAGAGAGTATTAATGACCTCGATTTTTGTACCTGTTCTGTACGCTATCAAATCGTCTGCGTACGCAATAGTATGGGGAAGTGAACCTATCAAGTCGCTTGTATAAATGTTGAATAGGATCGGCGAATTGACCGCGCCTTGCTGAAGACCACTTTTAATTTGAAATATTCCAACAGAAGTCACATCGCCATTTTTCACGATGAACTGTCTGTTGGTTAGCATATTATAAAGAATGTACAAGAGTGGTTTACTGATCCCCAGCCTAGTCAGCTTATAGAAAAGACCCTCTAACCATACGGTGTCGAAGGCCTTCTCCAAGTCAACAAGGCAGGCATCAGTGCATTGGTTTTTGCCTTTATTCCATTGGATATCGGACACCAGTTTAGACGCGGCATGTGAGATATCATGTCCCGCCTTAAAACCGAATTGATTATCCCGAACTATATGTTTGTCCTCAACCCACCTAGACAGAGCTCTATTGATTACTTTTTCAAACACCTTACTGATATTCGGAAGGAGACTTATCGACCGGAGATTCGCCGGATTGGATATATCCTTTCCCTTTTTAGGTTGCACCACCGCCGTTTTCCAATGCGCTGGATAATGTGCATTATTCATTGCATTATTAAACAGGGTGGTGTAAATGTCCACCGCTTCTAGAGGAAGATGTCGAAGCACAATGTTCGGAATACCATAGGTCCCCACTGATTTCTTAGCCCTGATTGTGTCGAAGATCTCATGGAGCTCTTCCTTCGAAATGAACGGAGGTAGGTCACCCTCTCTGGTAATGACATTATTTGCCATATTTTCTTCGCTGAACCGGGTGAAACCAGAGCCCTCGGATCGCCAGTTCTCTACTTCATTTCGAATGCAGAAGTCGTGCACCAAGACGCGATTGTCCAGGTCATAATTAGGGCCAATGGTATCAGTGGCCTTGTATATTTCCTGGAAAGTCGCTCCTATGGTCTCAACCTTCTCCTGTGGATCCTCGATCACAAAGAAGTCATCATCATCAGCGGCCTCATTTGGATCAATACCTGCTATTGTCAGTAACCGTTCGTTGTCTGTTGTCCGGGCTATTTTAAGACACTGAAGGTCGTTTTGATTTTTCCTCCGAAATAGTTTATTTATTTGCGGGAACATATTCGGGTTGCTGGTGTTTACAGCCCGAACCCTGTTGTTCCAATACAAACTTACAGAAATTCTGTAATTCTCTTTTATTAACGTTTGAATATTTTTAATCGATGCCTTCAGTGTCCTAATCTCCGGGTCTTGTCTGTCAGTTAACTGTCTGTACAAGTTTTTGAGTCTTGACAGAAGTCTACTTTTCTGTCGGTGCAGTGCGTCAATAGTAGGATTGTGGAACAGGTCTTCGTTAGTCGTAGGTCGATACCGCGGTATTGTAGCGTCCATAGTTTGTTTAATTGTCTCGTCCATTTGTTTTAGGTACTTGTCGATCTCCTCGTTTGACAAATTACTATTGGACGATGGGTGGAGCGTATTCGAGGAGAGCGCACTTGTCATGATTGCGGAGAATCGTGTCCATCGAGTCTTACTGTAGTTGTAAGAATATCTTTGGACAAACTCCTCCAATTTCGGTGCTAAAACCGCAATGGTCACTGTCATACACGAATGTGCGCAGACAGTTTAGCGTTTGTAAATTCGTACCTGTCAGTCGTATACGTTCGTCGTACAGCAGTAGATCCAAATAAGACCCGCCTCTGGGAAACGACGGGTTTAAGACCGTGTCTGTACATGACATCGTGCTGACCCCACCAATCGAGTAGTAGATTCCCTCTAGTATTTGGAAAATTATTTCCCCAATCTCTGTGTCTAGCGTTGAAGTCCCCACCGATTATAAAATAATTCTCCCCTGATTCCAGCCTCAGAAGTCGAAAAAGCGTGTCGAGCTCTGTAATGAATAAAGTGGATTGTGATGTCTCAGGTGCATAAACAAAGGCCAAGTACAGCCGCTTTCCACTGCGGAGCGGGATGTAAATGACGACTGCCTCTAACACCCGGAACTTACGCAACACTCCCTTATACACTCTGTGAAATTTTATACCTTGTTTAATGAAGATCGCGACACCGCCTCCACGTTTGGATCGGGGCCGGTTTCTTCTTCTAACAATATAATTATTGTATTCCAGTTTGTGCTTATCGGTTAGCTTGGTTTCGCTAGCGAAAAGTACATCAGGAGTTTGGTCTTGTAGCAATTTAAACATCGCGGCTCTTCGTTCGATCCTAATCAGTGAATTAACATTCACCGCACGGACCTTCAAAGTTACGACATGTGTTGCTTTAGGCCCGGCAGCAGTGCGTAGATCTGGTCCACCCGCTTGGCCTGTTCTTGCACCTGCTTTTGCAGCTGAGCTATCTGCCCTTGGATTGCAAGCAAGATGGCCAGCATGTTCTGTGCAGCTTCCGTTGTTCTCGGCATTGGCGCCGGAGAAGCAACAGTCGCTTGCTGTACCGTAGCCCCCCTACCTGCCGCCATTTGGGCGTAGGAAATTTGTGGCATGACGGCTGGTGTTTGAAACCTAACAGGTGAACGTTTGACCTCCACCTTCTGCTGCTGAGCCAGTTTTGCTTTTTTAATGTCAGCGAACTTAGGACAACCCCGATAGTTTGCGGTGTGTCCCACATTCCCAAATAACACTCACGAGAGCTGCGCCCTATCGGATACTCCGTCCCTACCCAGAGCACACTCCTCGGAACTGTGGTTCTTTGCGCACTTCACGCATCGAGGCTGCATTTGGCAGTTCGACGCGGCGTGCCCGAACCTCTGGCAGCGAACGCATTGTATAACGCCTTCGCTCCTTTTTAATTTTTCCCAGTGAGCCACCTGGTAGTCTAGGACATTGATACTCCTTAGACTATCCAGACGGCTTTCGGGACTGAGCTGCACCAGGTAGAACGCAGACTCTGTTTCTCCCGCCTGGCTCTAGCTGTGGTAAATGGCTTTACCCCCACAAATTTGAGTCCTTCGCACTCCTTCTCTTTGAGCAGTGAGAGGATCTCCTCAGGAACAGAAGACGGTTCCAATCCCTTCAGCAGCATCGATTGCAGCTTTTCACACTTCGGTGTGAATGAGTAGTGCTCCGTCGTCGTTTCCTTTAGGAGCTCTTTCACTTTCGCGTAGCCCTCCACTGTATTACAGTGGATGGCATGGCGATCATTCCCCAATCTCTTAATGTTAAAATTATTGCCAATGACCAGTCTACATAGGTCCTTGGTAGCACTTACCTCCAATTTATAAGTGTTTATAGGAGGCACCTTCTCCTTCTTCTTCCGCTGCTGCTGCTGCGGTTGTTGTTGTTGTTGTTGTTGCTGCTGCTGCTTCTGCTGTTGTTCTTTCTGCTGCTGCTGCTGTTTTTGCTGTTGCCGTTTTTGTGGCTGCTGCTGTTTTAGCTGTTGCCGGTGTTGTGACTGCTCTTGTTGTTGTTGCTGGTCTTTCTTAGGCTTTTGTTGGTGTAGCACTTGTGCTATTTTATTTGTTTGATGTTGTTGTTGGGTCTGCTTTTGAACAAGCTGCTGTTGTTGGGATTGCTCCTGCTCTTCCCTCTTCCTTCTTAGCATTTGCTTTTCTTTTATGGCCAGCACTCTTCCTCTTCATCTTCAGATTCGCTTGTTGCCAATGAAGCGAATTTCAGAAAAAATGTTCATATTCAATTCATTAATATCTTTGTTTACCATGTAGGTAAGGACAGTTAAATGGACAGTTCCGCAATGTTCCGAACACAAACTCTCAGCCCATGCACCGATGATTTCATCTAGTCAAGTATCAAGCCTTCTTTCAAACTCTAGAGCAAGGAGCAGTATCTGATAGTTACTACTTGAATGTCATAAGCATTCACAAAATGTATCCATATAATAAAACACAGATTTACTGACCTGCACCTGGATTGAAATATGTCAGAAAATTTATAGGGCTTCTTTGTTTTCAAAAACTCTCATTACTTCGGGTTGAGAGACACTCCAGAAGTACTCATTAAATCACTTATTTATGAATAAGAGGACATTCACTGACATCTATAATACTTATTTTCCAAAAATTCTTCTTCGAAAACCATTATCTTTCTCAGTCGATAACAAATGTTCGCAGCAACATCTTTTCGTAATGCTTCACCGATTGGTTATCAATTTTCTGTACATTATGTTAATCCGGGTCCTTGAAGCAATAAAATAATAATACAGAATGAATGCGCTTGATGCTATGGCATCACCATTCATAATGTCACTCACGACAATATTGCCAATGATATACGAAACCATTATCCTCTTCCCTTAGTCTTGAATTTTTTTATTTCATTGTTTTGATGGCTTTCCACTTTTTTTATTTTGTTTTGTTCTTCTTTTGAGCGGGGGATAAGTTACAGGAAACTGTTTTTTTGTTTTGTTTTTATGTCGTCTCTGGTTTTAAGTTTAAAGTAGGAAACGCGAAATGTGTAATGCCAATGGCAACTATCCTTAATCAGGAAATAATATCAGATTAAAAGATGGATAAATGAATAAAAATGGGAAACGCCAAACAATCTGCTATCTATAATAATGGAGCTCGCATCAAGCGGAATCTCGATGAGGATGTCATCAGAACGGGTAAAGCACTGGCATTTCATAGCTAATATATTTTTATCTTTTAATTCATTACCTCTTACATCCTAAACAAAAAATGGTTAATAACTACCTTTACCAGGTTAATTAATTCTGACAGACCGACCTTGCCTCTTTACGCGCTACGCGGAATCTGAAGAAAACGGCGCAGGAGTTTCCTACCGTACTCCAAGCCACCAAAATTTTTGGTCATGCCGTGGGATATTCCCTCATTAAGCGACTCCCTACCACCATACTGAAACGGAGTTGTTCCACACTCCCATGTGCGACATTTCTGTCATTGTTAAGTCCCCTATTCGCAGCTGTTTGAGCAAGGTGGAGGTGCCCTGGATGCAAAACGGCTCGATTCTAGAGCTCGTGGTTGGCGACAATGACATCAATAAGTTTGTACTTCTTGTAAAATTGCTCCTATGACTTCTACCTTCAGTTGCAGATTTTCAAACACAAAGACGTTGTCACATCGAAAGCTTCTCCTGGATCTGTACCTGTATTTCGAAGTAGATGCGAATGATTTTTTGTTTTGAAGTGAAAGAAAAACTCAATCTCTGTTGAGCTAATGGCTCTTTATTGGTTTCCAAAATTAATCTGAACTTATTCAAGTTTTGGTTTACCAGCTAAAGGACATTAAATATTCGAGGCCATCGAAAGTAGGTCATAAACAGAAAATGATTAGTGTGCATTAAATTGACGATCAATTGCTGGGTGAAGGAATGAAAACAGAATTGTATATTATGGGCAGTACTAATTAAAATTTGTAGAATTGCCTGCCGAATGTGTTGGGTGAGGCTGCGTCCGGGACGTAACAAGCGCGCTCTATTGATTTTGAGTAGCATCAAAATGTTTGCGCGGGGGAAGGTGAATTAGAGAGGAAAAGAATGAGAGGCACCGATATAGGTTGGTTTTGAATGTTTGCAAATTACAATGACAAGGAAGTAAAGAGCTCAGCATTCGTAAGCTGTTCCAATACAAACTTAGAGAAGCTTCTATGATCTGTGTCATCGTCTTCAAGTCTGTACTACAGTATTAGTCTCGAATAGTTGATGAATTGGGCGCAAAGTGTCGTTGCGGAATTTGTCTACATTTTCGGTATGTACAGTATTGTTTGAAACCTTAGCACCTTTTTCTTCTAAATTATACAAAGTTGAATATTTATATATTCATTATTATTTTTAGAACTTAGATAATTTTTATTTATTAAAGTAAGTACTTAAATAGATTTAAAAATAAAAAAATCAATTCATTCAATGAAAAAAAATAAATAAATGCAAACTCCTCTCAAAATGCAGCTGTTCGAAACCTTAGCAACTTCTACGTAAACACAACTGTTCAGTGAAAAACGGTACCTTACGGTAATTTTTTTGCGACTTTTTTGCAATTTTGCATGCAACGCCTTTTGTTTAAATTAGTTGAGAGCATTTGTTGTGTAAAGAGGTTCGAGTTCACACCCGTTTTTTCAATTGTTATATTAATTAATTATGGCGCGTATACAGCATGAACAAACGATTAAAAATAAAATAATTAAGTGTTATAAAAATGGAGAATCACAAATATCAATAGCTAAAAAGTTCGATATCAACAAATCTATTATTTCACGGCTTATTAAGAATTATAGAATAATTGGAACAACCGAGAAAGTGAATTTCGGTGGACGTCCTCGCAAAACAACACGCCGGATCGATAGAAAAATTCTCCGTTTGATCACAAAGAACCCTTTTATGTCATCAAGAGACATTGCGAATGAATTGCCACTCAACGTTAGTTCCAGCACTGTTAGAAAATGTGCACTGGAAAACGGCTTAAAAAGTTATTCGCCATCTAATAAGCCCTTATTAACAAAGAAACATTTAAAAAAAAGGTATACTCGTACCTATAAAAATTTAGTTTCTTGTCTCGAATGTTAAAATTTTAAAACACTTTCAGATTAGATTTTGCAAAAGCGCATATAAATTGGTCCATAAACAAGTTTAAGACGGTTATTTTTAGTGATGAATCAAAGCTCAACCTCTTCAACTCTGATGGCATCTGTCACGTTCGGAGAAGAAAGGGTCAAAAGCTGAATCTCCGGTATTGCAAAGGCACAATTAAGCATGGAGGGGGGAGTGTAATGGCGTGGACTTGCTTCTCTGCGAATGGAACTGGACATTTTTGCCAAATAAACACTATAATGGATCGATTTGTCTACCGTGACATCTTGCAAGATCAAATGCTACCATACGCCGAATGTGATATGCCACTTCGATGGGTGTTTCAGCATGACAATGACCCGAAGCATTCATCGAAGCTGGTAACAGAATGGCTGTCGACCAATGGGATTCAAGTTCTGAATTGGCCAGCCCAATCCCTCGACTTGAATCCTATTGAAAATCTGTTTGGCATCTTAAAGCGCAGAGTTGAGAATCAACGCTTCAAAAATAAGGATTAGCTCATGACTTGTTTGAAAACGGAATGGAAATCGATACCAACGTCCACAATACAAAACCTAATTGAGTCTATGCCCCGTAGATGTGCGGAGGTAATCACAAATAAAGGTTATCACACTAAATATTAAAAGTTGCTTAGGTTTCGAACAGCTGCATTTTGAGAAGAGTTTGCATTTATTTATTTTTTTTCATTGAATGAATTGATTTTTTATATTTGTTTTTTCTAAATCTATTTAAGTATTGGGTCTACAAGTAAGTTTCCAGCGTTAGTCAGAGATGGCGCCACCAGTGGATCCCGGGCAGAAATGTCAGACCCCATGTGTTTTATTTGTAGGTTTTGTATCTGTCAACAACTTTGCAGTGTTATATTTGAGCAGTTCTATCGGTGTCGTACATTTTATCGAGCAAAATCATGGCAAGTTTCCACCCAAATAAACGTCATTTGCGGGAAGCGCGGCTTTTATTATTTAATATGAAGAAAAGTGCGTCTGAGGCCTATCGTTTGCTTTCGGAAACTTATGGGGCAGAATGTATTGGTGAATCGACGTGCCGCGAGTATTTAAAACGGTTCAAAAGTGGTGATTTTGGAGTTGAAGACAAAGATCGCCCCGGAAAGCCGAAAAGTTTTGAAGACGAGGAATTGGACACTTTACTGGAGGAGGATCCGTGTCAGATTCAAGAAGAACTTGCTGCATCATTGGGCGTCACGCAACAAGCCGTTTCCCTGCGCCTAAAAGCACTGAAATTCATTCAAAAGGTTGGAAACTGGGTGCCGTACGAATTGAAGCCAAGAGACGTCGAACGGCGATTTTGCATGTCCGAAATGTTACTGCAGCGGTATAAAAATAAATCATTTTTGCATCGTATTGTCACTGGTGATGAGAAATGGATTTATTATGATAATCCTAAACGCAGAAAATCGTATACAAAGCCCGGCGAGCCCGGCGAGCACGCCCAATCGACGCCGAAACGAAATATTCACGTGAATGAGGTCATGCTCTGCATATGGTGGGATCAAAAGGGTATACTACGAACTGCTTCCGAGTGGTGAAACCATCAATGGACCATTATATCGAACCCAACTAATTCGTTTGAAGCGGGCATTAAAAGAAAAGCGGGCAGAATATGAGACCAGGCATGAGTCCGTCATTTTTCATCACGACAACGCTCGGCCACATGTTGCGGTTTCGGTGAAAAACTATTTGGCAAATAGTGGATGGGAAATTGTGCCTCACCCGCCTTACAGTCCAGACTTGGAACCATCTGACTACCACTTGTTTCGTTCGATGTAGAACGCTCTTACGGGAATACGCTTCAGCTCAGTAGAGGAAATCAAAAATTGGCTCGATACGTTCTTGGGCTCGAAAGACGAGAAATTTTTTTGGTCCCGAATTCATAAATTGCCAGAAAGATGGAGGAAAGTTGTAGCTTCCGATGGACGATACTTTGAATAAAGCATTGTAACTATGTTTTCATAATAAAACTTCAAATTTTGGAAAAAAAACGCTGGAAACTTACTTGTAGACCCAATACTTACTTTAGTAAATAAAAATTATCTAAGTTCTAAAAATAATAATGAATATATAAATATTCAACTTTGTATAATTTAGAAGAAAAAGTTGCTTAGGTTTCGAACAATACTGTAGGTACCGAAGTATCGTATTATCCAACGTTTATCTTATGGTTTCGTCCACTTGTTTTATGTCCATATGTTCTGGAGAAGTGTGTACAACTTACCATACTATAATACCTTTGAGCAAACTCCGCCAGTTCCGCAATTTCGTTGCGAACGGTTGTTTCAGCACTGGTGGTAGTGTTCTAAAATGCAGTGTTCACACGAACGTTTGTTGACGGTTTACAGTATGTTAGTTCGTGATGGTCAGTTAGTTAGGTATGCGTACGTAGAGGAAAAAGAGATAACGATAGAAGCCAGGTCCTTGAAATGACGAATAATTCGCTGCTCGAGTCGATATATGTACATAGAATGTTGTGCTTACCCCACCAATTTATTAGTGGGTCCCCTCTAGTATTTGTTATAATATTTATCAAATCTCTATGTTTGGCGTTAGAATATGACAATTACGATGCACAGTTCTATCAGACACTGTTTTAAACCGCAAAACAAGGACACAAAAGGACGTAAGTAGTGTACCTCTTTAAATGTATGAAATGCAGTACCTGGCTACAGCTGCATTTCTAATAGTGCAGTAAAGTATTGGTCTGTTTACCTGACCAGCAAGTTGAGAAGTTTGATGCATTCTGACGTTTTTTCCGCATTAATTTTTTCGGCGCTCAGCCCCATACTGACCTTCCATATTAGATATCATAGGAAATTATGTGACTGAAGTTCTACAGAAACCGAATGAAGTAGTTTTAGTAGGGGAACATAGTTGCGGTGACAAAAAATACAAGCATCTTCCAATGTAAAAGGAGAAAACAAAGTCATAAACTGAACGGTCAGAACTCAGCACTTACTTGATCAAAACTTGTATTTAAAGTTTATTTATCTAAACCTACACCCTGAATGACTCGAACTGAAACCAACTTCAGATTGTTAAAATTTCTAAGCCATTCATGACAGTGAGCTTAAATTTTGACACATGACAGATAATTTTATTATTTACAAGCCTTTCAAACGATTTGCTTCTCAGTTGTGTTGAAAAATTTTTATCCGCGATGCAATTCAAACGTGACAGTGTGATTGCTTTATATTTGGATGGAAAACCACAAGTAGCTATCGTTAGAGCCCTCCAGCACCTCAACGTGAATAAATCTTTTGTGTCTCAAACCATAGCTCGTTACCGTGATACTGGCAGCATTGCAAAACGCCATGGAGATGGTCTTAAAAAATCAGCAACATTGGCAGAAATGGTTCGGAAAGTGAAGGCTCGAATTGAGCGAAATCCGCGTCGAAGTGGAAGAAAAATGGCTTGTGAGCTCAACATATCGTTGGAACGGATACAACACATATTGAAAAATGAGCTTGGGCTCAAGCCATTGAAGTTCCAAAAAGCACACGATCTTACACCGCAAGTTAGAGTCGAAAGAGCGAAGGAGTTGCTACACTTGCACGAAAATAGTGAGTTGCCGAATTTGGTTTTTTCCGATGAGTCGCCATTTGTTATCGAGCAATATGTCAACAAACAAAATGATCGAGTTTACTTGCCAGAGAGGTCCTTCGAAAATTTACCTTCGGACGGCCACCAGAAAGCAGACAGCACCGATGGTGTTGGTTTGGGCTGCCATAACCGCCGATGGCCGCTCTCCGCTCGTATTTTTTTGACCGTGGCGTCAAAATTAATGCGATAGTGTACCGTGAAACTATATTAGAGGCAGTATTGAAGCCTTGGGCAAACAATCATTTCGGTCGGAGACCGTGGACATTTCAACAAGTGCGCGTCAACCAAGATTGGTTAAAAACAATGTTCCACACTTCATTTCTTCGACACAATGGATTGCAAATTCTCCGGATACAAATCCGTTGGATTTCTCTGTCTGGGGTATTTTGAAGGCGAAGTTTGGCACTAAAAAATACCAAAGTTTGGATAACCTCAAACAATCACTTCGCTGGGAATGGGCCAAAATACCGCAGAGCCACTTGCGTGCACCGTGCAATGCTTTCTTCGGCCGTCTCAAGGCCATTATTCGCGCCAAAGGTAGACATATTGAAAACTACTGATACAATTTGAAAATTGATGTATTTTCCAACAGTTTTTGCTTTGGCACAACAAAATTTATCAAAAAATAAAAAAATTACAGCATTTTAAAAAGGTGGGGTTTGAGTCATTCACCCTGTATAGCTATACTACTTTGATCAATAAATTCCAGGAATTTAGTCAGAATATTGGATGTACAAGTTCATTCATCTAAATCTATATGTTCCCCTTCAGAGTAATACCCATCGACTGCAACACACTTATGCCAGCGTTTGATCCAATCCTCGAAACATTTTTTATATTCGGTTTTCGGTATGTCCATCAATGCTTCCTGCGATTTTTCCATTACTTCCTCTCGGCTGCTGTAACGCGTTCCCCGTTGTGGTTTTTTAACTCGATTGAACAGAAAGAAGTCACAGGGAGCCAAATCAGGTGAATTCGGTGCCTGTTGGATGGTATTTGTTGCATTTTTCGTCAAAAATTACGAATAATGATGGCACTGTGCGACCGCGACGGTGCGTTATCATGGTGCAAAATCCACGAGTTTTCTGCCCACAATTCTGATCTCTTTCTCATAACGCCCAAATAATACTCTTTGTTTACTGTCTGGCCTTCTGGCAAAAATTCATGATGCACTACACTGTTGTAATCCATGAAAACCGTGAGCATTGCCTTCTTTTTTGACTGAAAACGACGTGTTTTTTTTGGTCTCGGCTCAGTTGGTGAACGCCATTCACTTGCCTGATGTCTGGATTGCGTGTCGTATTCATAAACCCACGTCTCGTCTCCAGTAATGATCCTGTTGATGGATGTGGGATCGGATTCAGCCTCGCAAATTATCTCATTTGAAACGTCAACACGGTCTCTCTTTTACATGCAATTGAGGTCTTTTGGCACCAACTGTGCTGCTATACGACGGAAACCCAAAACATTAACCAAAATATCTTGGACGGATCCATAGGCAATGTTCAAGTCCTCCGCTATCTCTGTGATGGTTAATTTGCGGTTATTGACCAACATTTCTTTTACTGCATCAATGATTTCTTCGGTTTTCGATATCCATGGTCTGCCATTGCGTTCATCATCTTCGATTGACTCACGAGCACTTTTGAACCGCTCGTGCCACTGGTAAACGACTTGAGAATTGTTGCTCAAGTGCTACCATGGACCTTGCCTACAACAAGGATGTGGTTCTCAAATCAATGGAGGTGTTTTAGATCGTACAACGTATAGATGATGGGAAGCATAGGCCTAAGACTACCGCGTCCAATTGTGAAATGCAACCCCAATTCGCTAAGCGCGGAAAGAACCGTAGGTCCGAAAATACATTTTGGATAGAGATTGAGCGAAAGAATAATCTCAGCTCTCGTGTGCTTTATCAAGATTGCAACTATCAAAGTTGTCAGAAATTGAAAAGATTGAATCTGGCTCTGCACCAAAATATGGAGATCAAACGTCCAGCCATATATAATACAACAAAATAACAGAATTCGCTACCCACGTTGACTACGTGCGATTGGCAGCAGGTAAAGGAACGCCTAGAACTGTCTATTTGGCTCTTTATTCAGGGACAGATATTTCAGTTAAAGCATCCGATACATGCTTTGATGGGCCAAATCTTAGTGTTGCTGCTAATTCTGTCGCAGCATTAGTCATAATGCATCGTGATCGAGGAAATGGAGGGATGAAAAAGACCGAACCAGAAACCTTTAACAGTCGTCGCTGGGGATACGGAAAAAATACTTCTGCACATGGTTAAACGGCGAAGACGACCCAAACTCCGATGTCAGGCAGAGCGAACTATTCAACTAGACAAATTGAAGTAAAAATAACAAAAAATCGCAATATCTAATCTTGAGCATAACAAGGGTGCCAGACTGGACGGACTAAATAACGATCTACTTAATGCAGCATATGACGTGGTAGAGAGAATAAATCTACTCCTGATGCCTGGTGGATTGAACCTTGGCATCATTTGTTCAATAACTGAGAATCGCCTTGATTGTTTTGCACAAAAAATCCTTTAAACTATTCCTGGTCCTGATAAAGGGCCTTGGAATAGGATATAAAACAGCGAACTCTTAGGGCTGTTAACGACATTGACCTAATGAGAGCAGATCATTCACTTGAGATGGGAATGAGTATCAAAGCTCCGGCGTAAAGAGTCTTGGATTCCTATCCGGATGAACGACAGACGCAGTATCGCAGGACCTTGCCTGAGATAGTACTTATAAGCGGAAGCGGATCTCAACCATCTTGGAATGGATAACCGGAATCAGTTGGCCAAGGACCGCGATAACAGAAAAGGTTTATTGATTGAGGCTCGGTCCACCCTGAAGTGTAGCGCCATCTATGTAAATAAGTAAATAAATTACTTCCGCCTATTTTCATTGTTCTGGAATATATTTTACTCAAGTGAAGAGACGAACTTAATTAAAACTTTGTTTTAGGGAAAAAGATACAAATATCTTCCTACCACAAGTTTGTCTTATACATATATCTCCGTCACTCTCTGAGCTTTTTGGAAGGCTTCCTCACTAGCAGGAATTAATTGCTCTTCATAAAGTGTTTCCCTTCTAAATGAGAACAGCCACATCCATATGGTACCCTAAGAGGGCTCCTTACAACGATGGAACGTTTCTGGTATAATTTAAATAAACTCATCAATTAAACGTTGCTAAACATTTGCAGGCTACAAATAAACAAAACAGGAAGCTGGAATTTTGTTAAAATGACGTGCAATGATATATGAAGTGAAGTGCATAGATATTTGGATATATGAATGCATAATATTCCTGACAATGGGGATTACATTTTGGATTGTTTTTCTAAAACAAAAAAAAAAAAAAAAAAAACAGATGAACCCCAAAGGGTAGTGCTGCTAAAATAATATTTGCTTCATAAAAGTACACCCTCGATAAAACAGACAGGCAAAAGCGAAGTTTTGACACGTTCGTTGTCTAAAAGGATTAGTTTTCATGTTGGGCGAAAATATTCGATTTGGAGATGGAATTTAAAATTAAGTTCAATAAATAATCGAGGGCTGTTTTGGGGGTTGTGGATGGGTTTGTCATACATGCGCATACAAGCCTTAAAAATGAATCGTCATCCTTTATGGCTTTTGTCGTAGGAAACATTCTGATGGTGAAAAAAACGAAAGGAAGTATCATTGATCTCTCATCCTGTTCATTTGTATCATTAACATTCAACCATTACTCCGTACATCTTACAGTTACTCTTTTGAATGGTACGGTTTTATCTTAGAAGTAGAGACCTCATTCAAGTCAGTATAGAGGGATCAGGCAGAGAGATATCAAAGCTCATATCCATAAGGTGGGATTCTAAGACTTGATTCCTGCTATTTTACGGGAGTTACAGATAAATATTCACGAAGTGATATTAGCTTTCATCTAAGTTTCAATATCTATATTCAGGGAAATATCCTCCCTGCCAGCACTATACCCTAAAATCTCCTTCTAGAAGAAAAGTAGCTATACAGCAACAAGAAGATATAAAATTATCTTTACTGACTGCAAGGGGCTAATAAGAAATACGGAACTAGTAATACCAAAAAGAAGATTTCTTCTCGATTTTCACGAACTGACTGCTTTTTGTTTTTAATTTTGATCTCAAATCGTAATACAACAAAAAGTGACGTAATCCAAGGATAGTTATCTTGATTGCAGGGGCCGTGTTAGTTATAGTTATTTTTTCCAACTCTTTTTCCAAGCCTTAGTGAAAGTCCAGAAAGCCAGTGGACAACCGGGATATCAAAAAGTAGCTATGGTATACCATTAACATAAGCAGAAATAGCAACAGGTCCTTCAATGTTGACAAGTTGGCGAAGATTGACTAAACTTTTCCAAGTGCAGCATAAAGGTCCCCGCGTCGAGTCGTGGCGTGCCCGAAAGAGGTGCAGAGAGGGGCTCCAATGCGATCCTAGGCGTGTAAGTGGAAGCACATAAATCAGGGTAAGTTTGTCTAACACTTTGGCCTGATTACACTTAGTCTGAAGGCTGTGAACAGCAGTGTAGAGGAACTGGTCAAACGAAAGGAGGCCGTAGAACTTAAAGGAGAGGATAATTCCCACTCCGACACCAACACACACTGATAAACTGAGATGCCTACAGGTGGATCTCCAACATGCTTAATCGGAAGGCTTGTTGATGTTTCTTTTTTTTTTAAGAACTATCTTATTAGTTTAATTGGACTTATTGTTGTATTCAAGGCAACTACCACCCTTACGTGATTTTAGTTGCCTGCTAAAAAGAATGTCTTTCGCTCTTTAAGGCGCGGATGGGATTGAACGCCAAACTGCCCGATTTGATAGCCAATACCATATAACCCACATCACTGCCTACTACTACAAGTACCCTAGCTATTTACAGGCTTTAATAACATAGGCACAGATAAATCCATGTTGAAACTGCATGCAGACCTAGGGCTGCGGTAATACTGACATTGAAATCTTGCCACTACCCTCAGAAAGTTTCTTATCATTGACAGCGATGTGAACGCACAAAACACAGTGTGGGGCAACACAGACGGAAACATGAAAGACTTCTAACTAATCAACAATATAATAATTGCGAATAAGGGAAATGAATCAACCTTTGCAATACGTCAGGAGGTCTTACACATTTGGTTCAGAATTGGAGGGTTTCAAAAGAAGACTCCATGTCTGACCATAAACATATTCTCGACGGGGCTTGGTAAAGAGTGCTATACTCTATAGGTCGATATGCTCACAACTTATTGCAAAACCAACGGCCGATATGTTTAGATTCCCCCAGGGAAATTTTGCAACACAACAGAGGAACCTGACTGATGCGATTGTATTCTCATACCAATAATACTGTGCACCGAAGGCCGGACCAAAAAGTACAGGGCGGTGTGCTGAAAAATTATAGGAGACAGCTTAACCATATGTTATAACCTTTGAAGAGATAAAATGGGCAGTAAACTCATTCTAACTTTACAAATCTTCAGGAACTTACGGTGTCTTCATAGTAGTTCTATTTAGAGGTGCTAGTATACTCACACCGACATTAGTCAAGTCAAAGTCTGTCTCGTATGGGAATATATTACATTGACTTGGAGAGCAGTTAAGGTAATCTTTATACCTATGGGAGGCAAAAAAACTCACAAACTCACTAAAATCCAACAGACCATTATCCTTTCGCCTTTGAAAAAGCTAATTGAGCTGTACATATGGAGGATATATATCATGAACTCCTTTTCAAAACTTACACTTTGCCTAGTAAAATATCTACAAACTGGTCTAGGACGTATAAAAACCAAAATCTACGACAAAACGTCACGATAGGAAGGTACAATTTTGAGGTAGTAAGGCACTTTATCTATCATGGCTCCGCTATCAACTCCGACAATGACACCAGCGCGGAAATCATTTGAAGGAACATTCGTGACAATCACCGCTTCTTTGGGCTTAGAAGGCAAATAGTAAAATCCTTTGTTGAGCAACCAAAAAGATATTATACAAGATACTGATCATCCCAGTCCTGCTTTTCATCCGCGTCGAAACTGACGAAAGCTGATAAAAATGCTCTCGGGCGCATGGAAAGAAAAGTACTTTGGGTAAATTTGGCCCCGTTTGCATCAATGGAGAATGGAGAAGACGTTTCAATGGCAAACTCTATAGGCTGTACAGTGATGCCGACCTCGTGAGAAAAGTTTGGATAACCCGGTGTAGATGGCTTGGTCACCAGCGTCCCAGACCGAACAGTTTTCGACCCCAATCCAGAGAGACAACGTAGTAAAGAACGACTTCATCTTAGGTGACGCACACCAGTGGCAGAGGAGCTCAGCCATGTTAGCTGAGACCCTGGTCCACCCGATCTAAGTAAGTGAGTAACGCGGACTAGCCGACTAGTGAGAACTCCTGCATGGGTTCAACTTATAGTTACAATAGTAAGCTTCCAACATACACTTAGTATAGTAATTAGTATCTCGGTTGTATCTGGAATACTAATGCGGTGAGGAGATCTTGTACAGTTACCATAGAGAATGTAGGGAGAGAAGTTGGTATTTTCCTCAACCAAATAAAATACTTCTCTGTCAACGGTCTCGCCACACTGAAAGCATCGGTTCCCGCTCTACTATTCAATTGGTGGAGTCAACACAGCATAATGTATCAACTCGGGCTTAAGGCGACGGATAGTCCGTCGTTTTCCAGACACAGGTCCTATGGATCTTCTGCTGTTCGACTCACGAATACAACTGACATGCACTAACCAACAAACTACAAACTGTCTACGCACTTTCGTGTATGACAGTGACCATTGCGGTCTCAGCACCGAAATAACTGTTCTCAACGAAACTGCGGAATTGGATGAGTTTGTCCAAAGGCATTTCTACAATTATAGTAGGGTGCGTTGGGCACACTTCACCAGAACACTGACGGGAGCACTCTCCTCGAATTCGCTCTACCCACCGTTCAACTGAAATCTGTCAAACGAGGAGATTGACAGGTATCTTAGACTAATGGACGAGACAATTAAACGAACAATGGACAAAACGATACCTCGGTATCAACACACTGACGACGAAGACTTATTCCGCAACGCAACCATTGACGCACTGCACCGACATAAAAGTAGACTGCTGTCAAGACTAAAAACCTTGTACAGACAGTTCACTGACAGACGTAACCCGGAGATCATGACATTGAAATCGTTGATTAAAAACCTCCAGACATTAATAAAGGAAAATTACAGAAATTCTGTAAGTTTGTATTGGAACAACAGAATTCGAGCCGTAAACACCAGCAACCCGAATATGTTCCCGCAAATAAATAAAATATTTCGGAGAAATAATCAGAACGACCTTCCATGTCTCAAAATACTTGTAGCAGCAGGTATCGATCCAAGTGAGGCCGTTGATGATGACAACTTTTTTGTGATCGAGGATCCGCAGGAGCAGGTAGTATAGCCTCTACCGACTTTCGACGAAGTGTACAAGGCGAATGAGATCATTGGCCCGAACCACGACCTGGAGAGTCGAGTCCTTGTGCACAATTCCTGCCTTCGAAATGAAATTGTGAATTGGCGATTCGAGAGCTCGGGTTTCACCCAGTTCAGTGACGAGAATATGGCAAATAATGTCATCACCAACGAAAGGGTATTACCACCGTTTATTTCGAAGGAAGAGCTCCAAACGATCTTCGAATCACTTAGAAGTAAGAAATCAGTGGGAACCGATGAAATACCGAACATTGTGCTTCGACATCTACCACTAGAAGCGGTGGACATTTATACCACCCTGTTTAATAATGCAATGAATAATGCACATTATCCAGCGCATTGGAAAACTGCGGTGGTACATCCCATCCCCAAAAGGCATAAAGATACTTCCAATCCGGCGAATCTCCGCTCGATCAGTCTTCTTCCAAACATCAGTAAGGTTTTCTAGAAGGTAATCAATAGAGTCCTGACTAAGTGGGTTGAGGACAAACATATCGTTCCGGATAATCAATTCGGTTTCAGGGCGGGGCATGATATCATTCATGCTACGTCCAAACTGGTTTCTGATATCCAATGGAACAAAGGCAAGAAACAGTGCACTGGTGCCTGCCTGATTGACTTGGAAAAGGCCTTCGATACCGTATGGTTAGAAGGACTCTTTTTCAAGCTGGACAGGTTGGGCATTAGTAAACCACTGCTGTATATTCTTTTTGATATGCTCTCCAGTAGATAGTTCATCGTGAAGAATGGCGATGTGACTTCCGCTGGAACATTTAACATCAAAAACGGTCTGCAACAAGGTGCGGTAAATTCACCGATCCTATTGAACATTTACACAAGTGATCTGACAGGTTCACTTCACCATGCCATAGCGTACGCAGACGACTTAATCGCGTACAGATCAGGTCCAAAGATCGAGGTCATTAACATACTTTTGCAACGTGACTTCGATAAAATTAAACGATATTGCGATGACTGGAAGTTGAAAATTAACTTTCAGAAATCGGAAACCATTCTGTTTATGACGCCTTTGTCTGGGGCCTCTAGGGATACCAGAAGGAATTAGCGAAAGTTCTCTATCGTCGGACAGCATGGACAGCCACTTGCTTGTCGAAATGTAGTCAGATACCTTGGGCCAGATCCAGAGATGCTTTTGCCCTTACAAAGAGACTGTTTTATAACAGCCAACTCGATGCGAGGGTGAAAGTGGTCTGCTACATGGCCCTTATCCGGCTCATGCTTGTATTTGGATGTCCAGTGTGGTTCAACGTGAGAGCAAGTTTATTGGAAAAGATTCGGGTGTTTGAGAGGGCTTGTCGTAGGGCTTGTCTTCGCTTATACAGGACACCAGAATCCGAGTAAATAAAATTCTATCCTAATGAGGTCTTGTACAATAGGGCGAACCTAATAAGAGTGGATAATTTTGTTATTAAGTTGACTCGAAGGCACATTGCAAGAGCAATGACATCGTCGAACAACCTGATCTCTGGGGCTTACTACCCCAATTATATGTATTACGAGAGAGCTCGCCTTGACGGCTTTATTCCTCCAGAAGCGTTCCTCTATCTAGATAGTAAAGGTCTGATCCAGGACAGATTGGCGGTGCCGCTAATCTTCCACGTCGCTCGAACAGCTGCGGATAGGAGACTCAACTACGACAGAGACGTTGCACATGGCAGTGCGGAGCGTCTCCGGTTCAGTAGGGCGGTAGGAAGTCGTAACAGGAGGGGTGTTGCTCAACAGCACCAGCAATTTTGGTGGCTTGATCAAGGCGAGGATGCTTCGTCGTCGAACTCCTCTAGTGATAGGTAGCTTCATGCGAAGCAGAGTGGGCCAGCCTAATTGTTCTTTTTTTTATTAGCCATGGCCGGCTTATATAGTTTTAGATAGGTTTAAGTTTGATTTTAAGAAAAAAAAAAATATAAAAACAAAAAACAAAATAAATAAAAAAAAAAAAATATGTACGTATTAGATGTAATTAGGTTAAATAGATTAAGGTTTATTTTTAGGTAGTATTTAGGCTTTTAGTTTTAAGTTTTATAAAAAAAAATAAAATGTCCATATACTAAGTTTTTGATTAAAATTTATTTTCTTAGTTTTAGTTGTAATGAAAATGTAAAATTAAATATAGACTGTAAGATCCGTCGAAAGACTATTTTAAGTGTTAGGTTTAACTTAGAGTGCCCGCATGGGGCCAGTAAGTTAGTATAAGTTTATTTCTAAGTTATTTAAGCTAATTTTTAAGCGTTTTTTTGTCTAGCATGTAAGACTAAATTAAGAGATCAAATAAAAAAGCATTTAAACTGAAAAAACTGTTTCGGTTCCCGCTAGATCACCGAAATCAAGAAGTGTTGGGCGCGGTAAGTACGTAGGTGGGTGACCACATGGGAACTCAGTACTCCGCGTGCTGTTGACAAAACGCGCCACATGGGTATAGTACCCCGGCGTTAAATCCCGGACCCTACAAATTAATTTGTATCGTTCCCTTGATAATAATAATAATAAAATACTTCTAATATGGTAAGGTATTCGATTTATTAGTTTAAAAATACCTACAATAAATACAGTTATTACAATATATGTACGAGTATATAAATGTGGTTATTCAAACAACTTTTATTTATGAATGAATTCCACGTGTGTCCTAGTTACGTTTCAAATTGAAAGAACTCGAGTTTGATTTGCCAGATCTGACACTCCCCCCCGGTACCTATGTCCCTTCCGGGACCAACCTCATCCTCGTATCGACGTACATTCAGCACGGCAATCTTCGTAGCAGGCCTTACGCACAATCTGGCTGCTGTTTTCACCAAAACGCTTCTTACGCCTCCATCTCTGCTCTTTTCCACAGCAACAACCCTACGCTCAGGCCAGCAGTTCCTCGCATCGTCCGAATCAACAATCTCGATAGGTTTCACATCGTCGAACCACTTACAACGTCGAATAATGACAGGAAGGTATTCGCGGACCCATCTCTTCCAGAATGCATCTACAAGCTGCTGCGCAGAGGGTGAGGAAGAGGTTTCGAACCTCTGGAGCTACCTAATATGAAGTGATTCGGTGTTAGAGCTTCATACTCCTTATGACTGACCGGTCGGGGTCGTGAGTTAACAATCATTTCTATCTCCATTAGAACCCTATGAAGGAGTTCATCAGTTGGATTCCGAGACGGCAATATTTTATAAAGTATGCTCTTGACTAATCGGACCACGTGTTCCTAAGCTACTATCATGTGAGGTGACAGCGGTGGTATAAATTGCCATTTCACAGATGGACTCGTAAACGTTCTTATTGGCTTGTCCTGGTCCAATACGGAGAATGCCTCCGGTAATTCGCCTACCGCGCTTTTAAAGTTGGTGCCGTTCTCGTTCCACAACTCTAGGGGCGACCAGCGCCGTGCCATGAAATTACGAATGGCGATGATGCAAGAATCCATAGATAACGTGAAGGCCAATTCTAAATGTATCGCTCGCGTAGTAAGGCATGTCAGGAGCACACCATACTCTTTCTCGCTGCTTCAGCGTACTGCCACAAACATGGGCCCAAAGTAGTCTACGCTCATGTAAGTGAAGAAAATGAGGCGACCGTCGTTAAAGGGAGCGGCTTCATTTTCTGTGGTGAATGTTGAGCATAGTAATTTTTGCATACCAGACAACTCCGCCTTAACTTGTTTAGTATCGTCCTGATGTTGGAAACCCAAAATCGCTGCCGGATTTCGTTGACAATGGTTTCGAAACGACCTGTTTGTAGCACATTTGGTCAATTTTGTGATGGCCAATATATTGGGCTCAAAGATCCTCACTTGTTGATACGCACTTCTACTCGTATATCCTTCTCTTGCAGTCTGACTTTAAAAATGCTGCTCCGTTAAGCCAGCGGCTTTCGCTTGAAAAATCGGGATTTCTTTGCCACTTCGTTGCTTCATCAGCCACGTCAGGTCTAAAATTTCGCTCACACGGAAGCCAACGAATTGACGGTAACGATGATGTTCAGAGCGCAACCAAGACAGTGATGTGCTGGAGTCTGACAAAAACGTTTATTGGAAATTTTGACTGAGTACGTTGCAAGAAGACTCTTAGCTAATCCTGTCCCCAGCACTGCAGCCTGAAGCTCCAATCTTGGCACAGACATCATCTTTAAGGGAGTGACTGGGGTTTTGCATCCTAGCAGCGTGCATTTTACAAGGTTTCCGTCGGAACATCTTAAATAACTCACCGCGGCATATCCGTCTTCACTCGCGTCAACGAATGTGTGTAGTTCTATGTCTGAATGACGTCCGAACAAAGATTTGAAATAGCACATCGGTATTTCCATTAATCCCACTTCTGGTAATAGTGGAAGTCACAGTAGCCACTTTTCGAATTGACTGTCATGAATCTCTTCATCCTGCTGCACAACGCCATGTCTCCTGAAATATGATTCTGGGGTACATCACGAAAAAGGCTAAAAGACCTAGCGGGTCAAAGATGGTTATTCCGAGACTTAGCAACACCCTCTTAGTAGGTCTCCTGTTTCCCAATAGAACCTCATGGTTTTGTTGTTAGATATTTTAAAGATGAAGCAGTCGTCCGAGGTGGACCACCACATTGCTAGTACCTTTTCTGTTGTCATTTGCGGATCTATCTCAAAACTTGGTGACTCAACTGATGGGGGTTTTAGGGCATTTAGAACGGTCTTTAAATTTAATACCCAATTACGCATATTGTATCGCCGCCTGAAGTGCCCACACTGGACTTCCCTCACTAGCTTTATGGCCTCCTATCGGTGTCCACGCTGTCAAGCATGTCATCGATATAACTTTCTAAAATGTATTGAACTATCCGAGGATATCGTTCACGAAACTCTTCCGCGTTTTTGTTTTTTCTATATTCTGCGTAACCAGAGATGGTTTAAAGGTCACCACCATCATCACGTTCACGCAGAGTTCTGGAGATTCTGGCTCGATCCAGAGAAAACGCTGATAATTTTGGTCTCCTTCTCTTTTCCTCAGCTGGAGATACATTTCGGCGATTTTTCCTCGCGCCGCCGTGTCCGGCACAAGATGAAGCTTTCCCGGTTTATTTGCATTAGTATCCGGGAACACTGGTAAATACCAACAATTCTGAACTTAAATTTCATCTGGCCATAATTTTCTAGCAAGTCCTTTATTTATGTAACATCAATTTTAGATTGCGAGGCCCGGACTGGATTAGATGGTCTCTTAGCATTCTTGCGTGCAAAGATTTGGCTGTACGTCGAGCCATGGGAAAACTATCGAGATGTGGGAAGCTCTTAGCTTTCCATAAAAGGCCGATGTTGTCGGCGCAGATATAAGTTTTCACAGTTTCGAGTAGTTCGGCATTTGCTTCAGTGTCGCAATCGCAGATATGGAAGGCCTCGTAGTTCGTAACTCCCTCACTTGACCTGTCGTTCCCTGATTGACCTTTTAGAGTCCAGCCTAGGGGTTTTCCTGCTACTAGCTTAGAGTTCACAGCTTCCTTTGATTTTAGGTTTAGAAAAAGTTATTCAATCCTATTTTTAACTGTGTGTACATCGTGAAGGGGGAATCGCATTGCCGAATCCTTTACTGATATTTCCAAATCGACAAGCATAGAATCGTCTTCATATCGATGGGTGTTCGACGTCCACTGTAGACGTAGTGGCTGATGGGTGCCTTTTAGGTTTAAACTTGTAATCAAGTCTTCATCAATAAGTGCCACCGATGATACATCATCGATCCATTTCCATTTCCATACAACGTCACTGGGAGCACGCGGAACAGTGTGCAATCGTGATCATGGCAGTGAATGTTGCAAGTTTTCTTTGAAGATCCCAGGGCTGCCACTGGCCTCTTATGCAAACTGGGGTGGTGAAGAAAATGACATCCATAAATCCTGCATATTTATGAAGGGCATGCTTGAGGATAATGTGACTTCAGATATCTGCAGCAAAGCTGGTTGGCCCTCACAATACTCCATTTTTTAGATCTATCTAATTTCGAAATGCCCCACACCTGCCCACCTCAGAACAATAACATTCGCAGATAATACAAACCTGGACCTTCGGTTGATCATATGTGTCCAATTCGGCGTGAGTGTTTAGCGTCCCTCGTCGCCTTACCTTGCTTGATGTACTAGGTATTATGATACTGCTCGCGCCTTGTGCTAGCTGAAAAAGCCAGTTACTGAAATCCTCTAAGGTGAAAGGCGATAAGGTGATTTTGTGCATTCCCTGAAATGAGCCTAACAGGCCAGAGAGCTTGGCAACTAACGATTTGGATTACTCAAATGGCTCATTAAGCCAGATGCTTATTGGCGCTGATGTTTTGCACCTCCATGGTGAAATCGACGATGGTTTCGGGGCTAGTCTCCTTAGGTTGGTCGTGGTTCAAGTGGTAGTGTATTGGCTTTCCAATCGGACGGTCAGGCTTCAATACCAGCCGTGACCGAAAGACTTTTTTCCAAGCAACTAAAATCTCGTGAGACGAACGGTCGCCCAAATTCCATATCAAGTCAATTTACACTAATAATTTAGTCTGCCACTTATGGAGTGAAATTTCCACTGAGCCCAAACATCTTTCGTTCTCTTTCTGTCCCATTTTCGAAAAACTGAACACACTCTTTGGCATCATAAATGTAGTCAAACGCACTTGAGTGTTAAGTTCGTTTAAAGAAAAAAAAAAAAAAATTCCTTAATCTGCGACAACAAGGTGTCTATAATCAGTCCTGGCTCTCTGAATTTTATACGATATAATTTGAGGTACACAGGTGGCGTGCAACAATACTGCTTTCCCGGATAAGCCCTCCAAAGCTTGTCGAAGGCGAATCAAATTTTCTTGGGCGGACAATCCACAAAAAGCAGTAGTCTATTCATAACTAGTCACAAACAAGGACCACTCTTCTGGGTTGCCCATAAACTTTGGAAGTTCTTTAGAAAGACCATTACTTGCTGATAGCTGGTTTCATCTGATGAGATGGTTGTTACTTTGATCATTGTTATAAGTGGTTGCTATGCTTCACTTAGATATCGTTTGTCACGTTTGTGTGGAATACACCAGGCATCCGTTCCGAAGTAGAGGGGTTTCCACCTGCACTCGTGGATCGTAGACCACAATTTGTTTCTAATGCATGCAGCTTGTTAAATATCAGTTTCAGCACTGGGTCTTGCGGATGGGTACTTACTTTGTTGTTTTTATCACTTAAATGTTGTTGATATGAAGGTGGCCCAGTTGCCGTTGTGCTTTCGTTAAGCAGTTACTCTTAAGCTAGCTCTCAACTTCAACGAAGCTCTTGTTTTAGTCCTCGGATTCAGAATACCACTTTCTTTATCGTCAAGCTACACCATACACGTAACACCATGTTTACGTAGAAGATCATCCTTCTGTAACACTAATGCTACTTTCTGTTGCAAGATTAAGCTCTTCTCATGCATGTACTTGAGCTCTGCATGTAATCAACGAATGCTGGTGGATGAGTTCTTATAACCTGTTGACTTGCCGACGTTTCTACTTATTAACTTGATTGACGAGAGACCTTGAATAGCGACTTACGGTAGATGCAGGAGCACTTAGAGCCTTATCGACTATGTTATGGGAATTTTCTTCCTTTGTTAAACGAACCAAAGGAATGTTTCGAGACTTGTCGACCTGGCACAAAGTGACATTCATTCATCTCTTCACCGGGAAGAGATAGACGATGACTACCTGCTGCAAATTTACTCGTTAGAAAAACCTCTGTCTCACCACTCTGCTTTCGTTGTTGGTACCACACCCCGATATTATTGAGATTCTACAAGAGCGCTCGCTAGCAGCGTGGAACATGAATTACACCGGCAGTCGCAATTTGCTACAGCTTCACAAAAAAGTGATACCAGCCTTCACAATTGCCGCAGCACACCCTGCGCATATCATCTTCTTTGTTGCATGAAAGGCAACTATGGGTTTTTTTTATTGGGTGCACGATCCGTGGTCCTGCCATTTTTTGGTGGCATACTAAACGCATTTTCGAATATGGGGGAGAGAAAAATCCTCGAATAGTTGGATTTCAAGATGAAAGTGCAGTGTTTGGCTTACAAATTGACAGAAGTCGAGTTTGATTTCAATGCTGCCAGATCTATCGTGACAGAGAAGAAAACTAGAAAGTCGTTTTGGAAAATGCCTTTCAAGGAAACAACAGATAAAAAAAAAAATACTTCAACGCAAGGACACCCAAAAGGTGCATTCCGTCATTCTTTTTCTCATTTTATAACCTACGCATTCTTTCGTCATCTGCTAAGGCAGACAAGACTGTTAAGCTCTCTAATGTTTTGATTATTATTATTAGTCTTAGGATAGACGAAGCAATGGGAATCTTGACCGGCTGGTAATTGGAAAAGTAAACCGGAGGCTTTTGTTCCGAGTCATAATGGTACCCAATAGAATTAAGAGGCTCAAATTCGGCCTTAAGTTGACTACACCCTGGCTCGTGAGCATGAAAAGTTCACGCTATTTGCTTAACCTAACCGGTCTTACACACAGATTTTTCCTTCCAAATTACCTAATTTAGAACGTTCGATCTCAGGACCTCTTTAGAAAAATGAAACAGTCCGTCGACATTTCGCATTTTCTGAGACCCTTACAGTTGAAGAGGACCTCTTTTACCTTCACAGGGAAGGTATAGCAAAGGGCTGAGTTACAATGGGCCTTCGACTAAAAAAAACCAGTTAAGCCTATAATCAACTTCTATTTATAGAACTAAAAATTTACAAAGTCATATTCGCGATTCATGCGGCAATTTAAGCACAAAGTCCTGGTTTCGGTAAAGTATTTAGCTGAACTTCTATCTGGATTTATCGGGTGCACTAATGGCAGCTTGAGTCTGTACATCGGAGTTGATAAATCGATTTCCTTCTCAGTCACTGATATAGCCATCTGATGTACGTCAACTGTCTCCTCGGGCATCTTCACTTCAATAACCATATCCTCGCAGCTACTGGATGCACTTGTTTTGTTGCCCATCTAAAATTCATTACCAGTTTCGATAAGCCAGACATTGGAAATCACTTTATTTCTAACCTGTAAAAATACATCCTCCGTGCCGACAAGTTGCTTGTAACTGATTCTATACTCCGGTCTTTTACGAGTTTCCAAAATATCGTCGTCTTGCTTTTCTTGCTCTTCTAGCCAAGTGTCAACAGTCATGTCCTTTTTCAATTCGGCTACAGATTCACTATCACTCCTTGTGTATGGTAATCCAATGGGCTTCTTAGCCTTGGGCTTAGGACCAATCTGAGAAGGACCTGGCAAAAGATTTCATTGCAAAAGTCTTCCTCTTCGATAGAGTTAGAAAATGGTCTTACCAAATTGATGGTTACTCTTTTGATTTTCATCTTCCGAATCCGAACTAGAATTGCCCTTTTCATCAGGTTGCAGGAGTTTTTTGAGCAGTAAAATGCTATCGGGATTATCGAAAAGCGACATAGTTGAAGACAGAAATAATAATGACCCAGTTACACAAAATGCAACGCAAACTTATTGACTAAACAAAGTAGAGTAGAATCGTTCCCATGGAAATATGATTTACTAAGGTATTGCCATATGTCGGGAAATATTTACCTTCCACGATACCTATGAAACTCATGAAACTTAAGTCGCATCAATTATTCACAAAATATATCTCAGCAAAGCAATATCACGTTCAAAGTGCTGTGACTTTAGAGCCATAACCTCATCCTTCTTCACGATTTTTATGATTTTTATAGCCTTAGCGAGGATACTATTTCGAATGATTAATGCCTCAATTGGGAATTCTGCCAAATATGTATGTAGACGCATGGTAAGAGAGTGTTTGTTGGTTGCGCTGCTATTGTTGTTGATGATGAAATGGCTGAAGAATATCAGTATTCAGGAGTGCCTTACAATTTCGCAGGAATAAATTGCCAAAGGCGTTAACATGTGAAAATGACAAAATACTCCCAACGAACGAGCTATAAACTGTGTCGGGTTTAAAAGGGCAATGAGCCAAATAAAAAGCGACAGAAAACGATTATAAAAAAAATCTGTGAGCCATCATTTATGCGGTATCCTGAAGATGGCAGGTATGGTAATGAAGGAGGTGGTATTTGCCGACTTAAGATGTGCCTCATTGGTTTTTGTAGACTTGGCTGCTATAAATCATCAAAAGTCATAGGCTAGAAAGGGTGATGGGTTTAGCTTCATCAAGAAAACAGAAGTCCGCCCTTGAGGAACTCCTTAATATTTCCATCTGGCAGAAATAGACGCACTCGAGAGCACTGTATTTTACCAGTCAGGATGGAGTTGTATGCTCTGGATGCATCTATTTGACTGAATGATGTCTTGCAAAAATTGGGCCAGATTTCAATAGAAACATTAGGAGAGCGTACAAGGAGCAGAAGGAATCACAACAACAACATCAAGAAATACCACGACAAGAAATAAGCAACCGTAAGAACAATAACAACAACACCAAAAGCAGCCAGCCACAGTAACAACCAAAATAAATACCACAACAGCAATGACTACATCGGTCGGGAAATGATGAACGCCACAGCTTACTGTAATGTGCAGTCTACGTATGCTTATTCTGCAAGAACTAGTTCCAACCCTACAAATTCATTCAATGTGCTCGGTTTCAGGATCTAAAACAGAAGCCAGAACCCAAAAGTAGATCATCCAAGAAGAAAAGCAATTTAAGAGTGGTACTCACATGGCAGCGGGACCGGGTAGCGCTACAATGACCTTTAAAAAAGCAGACGTTATCTATTTGGACCTGTTTGATATGTTTGGCGCTGCGATATAATAAATTAAATCAAATTAAATGAATAATTTTTTTTTCCCTGTCCGAACAGAGTACCCAGACAAAAAACTAGTCCGTTGTACTCCTTGTGAGTTCGTCTTACTGAAATTTCTCGGTGTTTCAATGAAAGAAGAGTGAGGGCTTCAGTGATAAGGTACCAAGAGTACCAGCGCCCATCACGCTAGCGCCGAGTACCTGCACCCTAATGCGACCGTAATCCGGACATTCACAGAGATAGTGTTGCGCGGTGTAGTCATTACTTTCACAGCAAGCGTCGCAGGATGTTATATCACTTATGCCCAGATCACTTAAGTGATTATCAAAAGCGTAGTGCCAAGTCACTTCTTCTTACTGAGTGACAGCAGGAAACCCGCTGACTGCTTGTCAACATCGGAAAGCATTCGTTTGGTTTGCCTAAATGACAACCTGCAAAGTCATGCCATCTGTGGTGATGCTCATGTGAGACCCAACTGTCCATGCCTTAAAGCCTTAACCGAGGACGAAGGCAGACCTAAAAAACTCTCCACTGAGCCTACCCTAGCAAGTTCAGTAGTGGTTTCATTTGTGATCGCATTGTGACCTGGTATCCAGACTAAACTCACTGAATTTAGACTTCCGATTGCATTCAGCGAAGTCTTGTATTCTCGAACTATCCTGGAAGTTATGCGAGAGTTCAGTAAGGCTTTAAACGCAGATTGGCTGATGCAAATGCTTTGGCTCCTCCACCGATTCTTTACAATATACATAGTTCCTTGCAAAGAGCTGCGCTTAGTGTTATCGGTGTTTGTTATTTTTTTTTGTGAACCTACGTAATCGCTTCCCTGAGTATGTCCACGTTTATAAATGTAGGCCAGCTATTTTGGCACTTAATGAAACACAAGTAGATCCCCGCCCACACAAAGAGGCTGCCAGGGTTTGAGAAATATTTTTTCGGCCATATGAGGCCAACTTGGAATCATTTGGTCCTGTGAAATTTCAATACGTCCAGTTGACAGTCGTTTGAGTGAGTCGATGTGAGTATTTTTTGTGAAAATGGAAAAAATTGAGCATCGAGCTTGTTTTTGAAAGACAATACGCCTACGCAAATCAAAAACTAGTTGGACTCTGTGTATGGGGACTCTGCACCATCATTTACTACAGTGAAATTTTGGGCAGCTGAATTTAAACGTGGCCGTAAGAGCTTGTGAGATGATGAACGTTCGGGACGTCCAAAAACTGCAACCACTGACGATAACATTGCTAAAGTTCACCAAATGGTGTTAGACGACCGCCGAATTGAAGTGAGAGAAATAGTAGAGGTTATGAAAATGTCCGAAGAACGTGTGTGTTACATATTAAATCAAGATTTAGGCATGAGAAAGTGCCGCGTTTGCTTACATTAGACCAAAAACTTGTTCGAATGAACATTTCCTACGCTCTGTTGGCGCAGTTTAGGTGCAATAAATCCGAGTTTTGGCGCCGATTAATTACTGTCGATGAAACTTCGATACACCATTATACGCCCGAAACAAAAATTCAGCCAAAACAGTGGACTGCAAAGGGCGAACCGGCTCCAAAAAAAGCATTAACTGTTTTTTCGGCTGGGAAAATGATGGCGACTGTTTTTTGGGATAGTAAAGGAGTTATCTTAATCGATTATCTTCAAAAAAGAAACACCATTACAGGAGCATACTACACATCATTACTTGCCAAGCAGAAGGCAGAAATTGCGGAAAAACGGCCACATTTGCAGAAAAAGAAAACCCTGTTTCACCAAGACAACGCACCGTCTCATACCTCAGCGGTTGCCGTGGCGAAAATCCATGAATTACAGTTTGAACTGCTTGACCATCCGCCTTATTCACCAGATCTATCCCCAAGCGACTTCTTTTTGTTCCCTCATCTAAAAACTGCGCTCGGGGGACAGAGATTTTCGTCAAATGAGGAGGCAATCACCTTCGTGAACAATTATTTTGCAGAGAAAAACGCCAAGTACTATTCGGACGTTTTAGAGAGATGGGAGCATGTGTGTAGAGTTACAAGGAGACTATGTGGAAAAATAAAAAAAAAATTTGAGAAAAAATGTCTTGTATCATTTCAGACAACCCTCGTATATTGCACTATATATTCACTTATGTATAGGTATTCATTTGTAAGATGACAATGATATCCAGTCGTGGATACGAATAAAAAGAGAATATTACTACGAGTTTTAATCAGACACTTCATGACATGTCGAATGAAGACTGCCAAATGTGGAAATCCACGGTAGAATTTCTAAAATGTCGATAAAAATCCCAGCGTTTTAGAGAGCACGATCAAATCTTTGGTTCAAGGGGCCGGTTAGACCGAAGCCAGTAAGCCGTTCGGGGATGTGAGCATTGCCGTTGGTCCATTAAGGGCTCATCCGCCGCCATCTCTTTTGCAATACCCTGACTGAGATTCTTACCGGCCTGAACGCCAAATATGTTGCAGTAGCTCGGATAAGGTCGTAATTTACAAAAATAAACCCAACATCCTTTGGGACGAAACTCATCTTTACCAGCAGTACAGCGAGGAATCAATTTTAATACAGCCATAGGAAAACAGAATTCCACATTGTACAAGATCCTGGAAGCTCATCATTCTCGTCCTACTAATAATTTTATTAGGAACTTAAACTTTCAGAAATATTAAAAAGGAAATTAGAATATAACACAATGGCGCTCCTGCCCAATATACGTTATTGTACCTTTGGAGGAGTTACATACCATAGATGATCAACACAGAATGCAAAATCAACAACAACACCACCCAATACCTGAAACCACCATTTAACATATAACAACTTCACAAGTCATCAAAATCCGAACAGCTGACGCCGCCAGTCACAGGCATTAGAAATCAAGTCAGCAGTTTATTTCATTATGTTAGTAATCCAAAAATTGTTAACGTAGCATTAAATAATAATATAAAAGCATGCTATATTTCATCTTGACTAATAATAAAATATCAGTGTTCGTTGCAAATTGATTTAGTTTTTTTTTTTAATCTAGGCATCGCTTCCACATATAACTCGCGTAGTCCTCTTTTCCGATTTTCGGTATAAAGGCTACTTGCGGTAAGTATGCCAGTGCCAGTCTAGCATTGAAGTTTCTCTTCAGAACTACCAGCAGTTGGTCTGCACCTTTTTGTAATATACGAGTAACTGGGTATATGCCATCCGTGCCAGGTGACTTGCAGCTATCAAAGGAACAGCATGTTTAATGGCATGATCTGCCACCGTCATCATAGCCGAAGAGCTGCTTCTGATTAGGTTACCTCAAGCATTAGACGGAGAGTCTTTGGTTTTGGCTCAATGTCAATGTCATCAGATTTTCTGAGTGATTCCTGCCTGCTCGATTTTCTTTTTTGAGGGCTTTGATAAGCAACCAATCTTTTCTACTGGTTTCATCAACACTTTCGATCTTTTCGAAAGAGTAAGACGTTTTCGAACGCAATTCGGCATTTTTTTTTACTCTAAGCTTGACAACATTTTTCCGACGCAGAGGGGGAAACTTGTGTAGGTCTTCTTGCAGCAGAAAACAGTCAGAGGGAGACGAAATCTGTCGAAAGGTTTGGATATCATCTTAATATATGTACTGATACTCATTTACGAATACGTAACAACTTTCAATATGTTCTTGCGAAAATCTACGGCCCATGTTCCAAGCACTCTGCAGTAAAGTTAACTGTCAGCCACCAATACTTAAGAACCGAAACCAAGCTCCGCCGATCATTTTGCAATTCGCCAGCACAGGAGAGCGAAACTCCGTTCTACATGCAGCAAAAGTGTCTGTTCACATTGGCGAGGGGATGAAAGTCCTCATCATGAACGTTGTGTTCACATTTTCATGGTGTTGAAACATTTGAATCAGACCATTTGTAATTGTTTTTTAGTGCCAGCAATTAATGTGATTTATTGTGAATAATGGTTATAAAAGTTTTGATGGAAACTGCAGCAACAATATTTGTATGTGGAGCTGTACTATTGGTGGAAGAGGCAGCAAAAACAAAAAAAAAGTATAGAAGAAGGAGGAAAGAGTGGGTCAAGGACTGGAGATTAAGAACAACACAAAGCAGTTCTTTTACCACCCTGCTGCGATTAGAGGACATAAATGCGTACAGGCATTTCCTTAGGATGGATGAACACTATTTCTAGACATACTGATGCCATCGATAGTTAAAAAAAATACACAACTCAGAGATGCAATGTAATGGCAGCTGAGTTCTTACATCAATGGCAGTTTCCCTTATGTTTGGGTGCGCTGGATGGAAATCACATTCGATTTAGGGCATCAAAAACCGATGGCGCTTTATACTATAATTACAAAGGTTTCAATAGCATTGTATTAGCGTTGTGTGATGCTCACTACAAATTCACTTTAATTGATGTTGGGTGTAACGGCAGAACGAGTGATGGAGGAGTAATTTGCGGCACGTTTTAAATAATGCATCATTATATAATCCTCCAAATAAGTTGATAGGCGCAAATAGGAATTTGGCGTACTGCATTATTGGAGATGATGATTTTCCTTTGCAGCGGAATTTAATGAAACCGTACTGCCCTCTAAAAGCAATAGTACGCACTTCTAACTCCCCAGAATGATTTACCTCTAACACCAAAAAACTCATAGTCCAACGCGACACTGCCTATCGGAAGGGGAGGAGATTTCGTATCGATGCATTTCAAAGTGAATATCGTTCATAGCGCAACAAAGTTATCTCGAAAATCAGATCTGCTAAAATAACTTTGTATAATCAGAAGTTTAACCCGTCTACTTCGGGAAATTGTACGAATACTTATGTGGAAGAAACATAGCGATCTAGGCATCGGTAAGAAAAATACTAAAATTTTTTCATTCCCAAGGAGGTTACTTTTCACCCCACCTAGTATCGTAGTCCTCACTGATGTCAACTTTGACCAGTTGAACTTGCATTTCTGTAGTCCTTATCCTCTAGAGTCAAACACGGCAAATGACACTAAAGGGGTTTCCTGCTTCAATAGAGTCAAGGAAGTAGATGTTGTTGAAGCACTCCTCTCGATAAAATCCAATGCTACTGGTCTCGACTCCCAAAATCCAAAGTTTATAAAACTGTTTCTTCCTTATATACTTCCTCACATTACTCACATCTTTACTAGTATATTCACTACTTTTACTTTTTCCTCCCAATGGAAAAGAGCAAAAATAGTCCCGGTCCCTTAGAGAGCAATGAGGAATACGACTGAATAAAGACCAATCGCTATCCTGCATTACCTGTCAAAGGCCTTTGAAAAATTAGCACTAAAAGAAATTCGTTACTACTTAAATAACAAAGATCTTCTATGTAAACATCAGTTTGGTTTTCGGCATAACAGGAGCTGTAAGACAGCGCTGATATGAACAGTAGACGGGATTCGTAACGCAGTGGATAGGAATTGTCCGACGCTCTTATCATTTTTCGACTTTTCAAGGGCATTTGACACAGTCAATCATGCGGTCATTTGCACTAAGCTTAAAGATTGTTTCGCTTTTAACCCTCTGTCTGTATCGGGTCTTACTTAAACGAAAAAACAATGTGTTTGGATTGGTGAGAATAGTTAAAAACTTTAAATACTCTTTTCTCCTTATATGTGAACAAACAAGGTTTGTTAAATATTGCAAAGTCCATATGCACGCTGATGATGTGCAACTTATGATAAGCTGCCCAACAAATGAAATTAATTCTGCTAATTAAACATGATCTTCGACTTAATACTGACAACTCGAAAGTAAAAAGCTTCTGATCTCTCAGGCCTTCAGCCTGTCTATATAAATCAAATGCCTGTAGAGTGGGCTGTTTCCGCTAAAAACCTTGGTGTGACTTTTAATTCAAATCATTCTATCATCGGCAAAGTTTACAGTGGATTTCTCTAATCTATGCGTCACTCAACATCTTCTACCAACAAAAACTAAATTAAACTTAGCAAAAACTCTTCTTTTACCAATTTTATTACACGGATGCGAGATCTTTTGCAAGCCTGACCACAATAGTCTCAGAAAACTTAACATCGTCTTAAACAATATCTCGAGATACAATTTTATATCAGTCAGCGCGATCATATCTCTCATTTTTCTAAGCAAATAAGTGAATAAACTCTTCCCAGCCTCCTAAAATACAGATCACTATGCCTTCTGCATAATCTTATTAAAACTCTAGAGCCAGATTACCTCTCTTTCAATTTTTGCAATCACACAGGTTGTTTTCGCTAGTTCAGCCAAAATACTTTAGTCTCACTTCTGAGCACCAATTCTTTGTTCAAGTTGTCCGGCTTTGGAACTCCCTACCTACTGATCTGAGAACAATGACAAGCACCAATAAATTTAAGTCGTCCTTACTCGCACTACTAGCTACAATCTAATATGCACAAACTTATATGAACATGTTTTTGAACTCTTTGTGTACTCCTTATCAATTTATCTTGACCTTACTACTTTCTCTTTTCTACTTAATTTAAATTTTTTTCTTAATTAATTATCCTATCGGAAGATGGTATAATTTTTGCAAATGGCGTCGTATGTCAATCATATTTGACATTTGTGAACTAGGCAGCTGCAGTATACAAACAGTCAAGCAATGGAGCGCTATACTCCGCGAGAGCGTGGAACAATTGTGTCGATGTTTTTGACCAATAATCGGTCGGTGGTGTTAGCGCAGCATGAATTTCGACGTCGATTTCCTAATCGTGTCGCGCTAATTGGGCAAACATTCCGATGCTTAGCTACTCGATTCGAACAGAATGGAACCACAGGAGACAATGCAGGGCATGGCCGCCACCGGACTGGTCGTTAGGCCGAGAATATCACGGCTGTGTCTGCCGATGTTGCAGACGACGGGCCACTCAATTGGACATCACCAGATGGACCCTACAGTGAATCTTAGTGAAAGACTTACACATGTTCCTGTAAAAAGTGCAAACAGTGCATCAGTTAATGCCTCCGCCAGTCGCGTGTGAATTACTGTAAAGCCACCCTTAATCTCAACAACGATGAGGACGAGTTTGTGTCGAAAACCATCATGAGCGATGAGGCGCATTCCCACTTATGCGGTTACGTCAATAAGCAAAATCTTCGTTTCTGCGTCACTGAAAATCCGCGTAGTGATGCACGAAGAGCCATTACATCCACTCAAAGCCATTGTGTGGTGAGGCGTTTACGCGGGAGGAGTGATTGGGCCGTATTTTTTTTGAGGACGCCATCGGCAATACGGTCACTGTTACTGGCGAACGCTACAGGGCCATGATAGACGACTTCTTACTACCGGAATTGGATGAGCGGGGCTTGGTGAACATGTGGTTTCAACCAGACGGTGCACCAAGGCTCCGTTCTGTCTCCGACATTCTTTTTAATTTTCATTAATGAACTCTTGTCTGCTACTTCTAATCCAATACATATATTCCTTTGCTGATGACATCACTCTCTGCTTTTCATATTCGTTCCCGGACTCACGCCCCTGCTCTTCGGCTGTAGAACGGGAACGGCAGCATATGTTAAGCTCATTAAATTCCGATATTAACAGCATAACCAATTGGGGAACTATCAACCGAGTGGAATTTGATGCTTCCAAAACTCAATGCTGTCTGCTGTCATTAAAGCGAAATTCAAATACCCAGCCATTATCCATGAATGGCACTTGCATCGTCAAAACCGATAAACTTTCCATTCTCGGTACGTGTATCAGTGACAACTTACGTTGGAATGACCATATATACGATGTCGCCAAAAATGTTGCGAAATGTCTAGGTTTTCTCAAGCGATGTAAGAAATATTTTACCCCCTCTGATCTGGCCACGATATATAAGGCCCCCATCCGCCCAAAATTAGAGTACAACGCCCACATCTGGTCAAGTGCTCCGAAAACATCTATGCACCTGGTGATACTAATATCAGTCAATTAAATGACTCCCTCGAACACCGACGTAATGTCTCCTGTCTCACTTTGTTTTATGGCTGTTTCCACCACCGGTGCTCCATTGAAATCGCCAGTAGCATTCCGTCCATTCAAACTTTCAACCGTAACACCCGTCTCGCTATCAATGCTCATCAGTATACTCTCAATCCCATTTTCGGACGTACTCTAGTCGTTATAATTTACAAACATTTAAAAACAATGTACATCGGTACCTGTCTTTTCTTTCTCCCTAAATTTCCTTCGCCCGAGTTGTGTATGAACATTTTGAGGGTACAAAAACCCCTGAGCTCGCGCTGATTATGAAAAAAAAAAAAAACCTTCACACACAGCACGGGCCACAATGGATATTGTGAAGGAAACGTTTCCTGGTCGTCTTGGCGATTTGGCATAGCCAGTAAGATCGGTCGATTTAACCATCACAGACTTCTTTCTTTGGGGGTACTTGAAGTCGTGGGTTTATACCAAGAATCCTCAGAAAATCGCAGCCCTTAAGGAAAATATTCGACAGGAATGCGAACAGTTATCACTGGAAATCTTGTGAGAAGTCATGGGAAATGCAAGTTTTTTTCTTTTTTTTTTTACAATTTACGCGCGCCTAAGGGGTTATGAATACCCTTCTACTGTTGCCTTGTCGCGGGCGGAAAGATAGAAGGAGGAGAAAGGAAAGTTTGTGATGTAGTGGTTTGAAACTCAGGTGTGTTTGGTTTCGTTATTGACTCCCCAGGGGTGGGAGTCCGAGTAGGACGGAGGGATTTTTCTTCTCTCGGAATGTGAGGTTGTGAATTTTAACGGTTGTTTTGTGCTTGAAAAACCCTACAACAGCCAAATCTACATGTCAGTGTCATGCCTTGACACGCAGATTTTTCTGACTGAGTTCCAATTACACAAATGAAAACTTGCTGTGGCTAGGAGTCGAACCTTGACCTTCCGAGTGGGAAGCGATAGCTAGTACCACTACATCACGGCCACCACAGATAAAACGGGCACAAATGTGTATCAACACTGGCGGCAGCCACTTGGCGGATATCATCTTTTCCACTTAACAGAAACAATTGCAAAGGTCCGAATTTTGCGCCACCATTTTATTTGCGTTCTCTCTCTGTAACTTATTTTTTCCCCTCTTTTTATTTCTAACTTCAATTCTTTTTTAATGTAAATTCTTACAAATCATTGTATAAGACTATTTAATCTTCCTTCGTATATTGAATAAATAAATATGATAGCGACAGTAGTGTACACAACGCACGGGTTGGAAATTGGATTTACTGTGATTTTTCAACAACGAAATGTGTGACCGAAATCTCTAACAAACAATCGTGAGAATAATGAAAGCTGCCGAGATGACACCGGCGCTCGTGTGTGCAAAAACCTGGTACAGTCCGGGTTGGTGTTACCTCACAACAACGCTTCTACATACATCATTCTACAAGTGCTAAAATTTGGCAGAAAATTGGACATTCCAACGACATCATACCGATTTGCAGCTCCACCAATCTTCCGGTTATCTCTCAAAGTGAGGAGTCTCATACCGTCTCCAGCCGATTGAAACCATTCCGCAGCAGACAAAAAAGGTTCTGAGGGGCTTTAGTTCTTACTGGTATATGTACAATATGTACAGGTAATGTTGTCATCGCAATTCTAGCATCAGCTTAAATATATCTACAGTTCAAACGCAGTGCCCGTACTTGTGACCTTCTAAGGGATATGATAGACGATAAATCCTAAGGTGCCATAACAACATTTATCCATTCAAATCGATACTAACTGAAAAATCTTAAAGCACTTAACCCCTTTAAGGTTGAAATCAACGTAACCTACAATGATGGAAGTCAAGCACGGATTAAGTTAGAAATCAAAAATTAGTTTCTCCTACTTGTATCTAACTTAACCTAAAAGGGTACAACTCTGTTCCTGTTTATCTTCTATCAGCACTTGATTCACCTACATGCTCCAAATGAATCAGTTCACATCCTAACTTCCAGGAAGATGGATGAATTTTCTTGTTTCAATCACATCTATCGGTGTTCTTTAGTTAGGACAACATTTGGATGTAGGTAAGAGAATCGTTTTAAACTTCCAACAAATCTAATAGGACTTTTGACATTCTCAAACAAAATAATTTGCAAACAAAACCATCTACAACGCAGAACATGCAAATGTTGAAGTACAGGATCACAGGAGTAGAAATGAGTGAACAAACAAACAATTTACAATTCTCGAGCGCTCTTGGAGCTGGTTACTGTGGCAATGGTTGCTTGGTTGGTTCACATGTTTCCTTGTAAGTCCTGTTGCAACTGCATTTTGGAGCTGCACTCAAGTATCAAAATCATTAGGGCGACAACACAGAGAGTTTTCCTCAAAAACACTTAAATCCTTATAAGATCGGAATACACACGCGTGCAAGTTGGGATTTTGAAAGTTTTAATTAACCTTACCTACAGTCAGGATTGTACATATGTATAAGGTAAGAGGATGGAAGAGAAAGTGAATCTATGATTTGGTAAGAATCTATCGCTAGGGGAGAGTTTAAATTAAAAATGATGCAACTTAACTCAAACTAGGAATCTCATCATCCGGGTGTAAAGGTAAGGTTTAAGACCAGCAACATGTGGGGCTATGAGCTTTGCTGAAGTTGAATTTATCAATATCAGTCATCCTACAATATTATGTATATGGAGTTTGTGGAGCATTAAAACATTCCATTCTGGGGAACTTCGTCACTTCACAAATGTCCTTGCAAAGTCGCATTGTGCAAACTAGAGAGAATGAAGACTTATCACTACAGGTTACACAAACTTCAGATTGTATCAACTAGGAATTCTATAAGATTTCTGGATGTGTCATTATTATTGGAGATTTCTAATTGTTATTGGGGATTTCAACATTAACAATTTAGATAGTAATGAAACTGTCTCCATTGTATGACAGGACTTCTTGTAGAAACGTTTTATAGGAAGAATAGCAATTGTTCAGTTTCTTCTCGTTGGACAGTCGAAGAAACTGCGAATCGCCCAGAAAAAGAAATTCAACGTTGGACGCCTTAGCACACCTGGAGTAGCCAGAGACTACAGAGAGCGCCTGAGTAAGAAACTCTCCACTGTGCACTCACCTACCACAGACGCCAACCAGACAGTTGTTCCAGTATCGCGACATCAAAAAGGAGGTAGCCGAAACTATCTTAGGGTACCAGCCACCCCAGAGAAAGAGGAAAAAGGTGACAGAAGATGCACACAAGAAAATGCTGCAGTGCAAAACAAGGGCAGCAAGGGAAGAGTATCGAGCCAGGAGGAGGGAAGAGAAGATCCGGCGTAGAAAAAAGAGGGCCTACGCAGCATCAAAGTTCAGGGAGATCGAAGAGTCTCATGATCGAAACAACATCTGGAGGTTTTATAAGAAAGCCAAGCAACTGGCTGCTGGCTTCAAAACCGGAACACAGGCTCTTCGAAACACCGAAGGAAACCTAGTCACCGAAGCACGGCGAATAGTAGATGTGTTTAAACAGCATTTCCAGCAGCTGCTAAATGGGCATCATGTAGAGAGAGTGATGGGGCAAGAAGAGAACCCACGTCTAGTCAATGAAGAACCAGTTCCACCACCCAGTATAGAAGAAGTTGGCTTAGCTATAAAAAAGCTTAAGAACAACATGGCTACCGGCTCTGATGGTTTACCAGCCGAGCTCTTCAAATACGGTGGCGATGTTTTAGTAGGGCGCGTACACCAAATCATCATCCAAGTATGGGTGGAAGAAAGCATGTCCGACGACTGGACTATCAGCTCCATATGCCCCATCTACAAAAAAGGCGATCCTATGTCTTGCAAGAACTATCGTGGCATATCCCTGCTTAATGTCGCATATAAGATCCTATCCAACGTGCTGTGTGAACGTCTCAAACCGTTCTGCAACACACTAATCGGTACGTACCAGTGTGGCTTCCGGCCCGGCAGATCGACTATAGACCAAATTTTCACACTGAGAAAAATCCTGGAAAAGACCAACGAATTTCAAGTCGAGACTCACCACCTTTTCATCGACTTAATCGTCAGGAGTTTTATGGCGATGGCCGAATTCAGGATCCCGGCAAAACTGATCCAGTTGTGTCGCGTGACACTGGAAAGCACGCACTGCAACGTGCAGTGTGGAAGTAGCTCCTCCGAACGCTATCATGTGATTTCTTCAATCTCGTCCTAAAGCAGATAGTGCGCAGGGCAGGTGTCAACAGGGAATGCACTATCTTCAACAAGTCCGTCCAGCTCCTGGGATATGCGGCGCTCGCAGCGTGCCGTTATAGAGGCTTTCACAGCGATTGAAGAACAAGCGAAATTCGTTGGCCTGGAAGTAAACGAGGACAAGACCAAGTACATGCTATCAACAAACAAAGAATCATCTGTCCATCGCATAGGACAAAACGTCACTATTGATAGCAATAATTTCGAGTTAGTTAAGGAGTTCATCTACGAGTACCTCGGAGTAAACATGAACTCCACGAATGACGCCCTAGTGGAGATCCGACGAAGAATTACCATAGGAAACCGCTGCTACTTCGGTTACTCGAAGGACGAAATGTACGCTTTACAAAACCCTTATCCTGCCAGTTCTACGGTATGGCGCCGAGTGCTGAACGATAAACAGGAAGGGAGAGCTAATTCTGGGCTCCTTCGAAAGAAAAATTATTCGACGGATTTTTGGTTCTGTGTGCGAGAGGGTGAATGGAGGAGAAGATACAACCGCGAACTCTATGAGCTATACCAAGATGTGGATGTAGCCCAAAAAGCCAAAATACGTCGAGAATCTTCTAATCTCAGCCCTTAGGTTCGACAAGGAAGACCGAACCTACGTTTCAAAGACCAAGCTATCGCGGATGCCAGAGCGCTTGGTCTGGATAACCGGAGGTAGCGTGCCCGGGATCGTAGAGGAAGGCTGAAGTGTCTCAGGCAGAGACTGTCCATGGGTCGGGAGCTCGTTAAGTAAAGTAAATAAGCAATTGTTCAAAACCACTGAACAATATTATGAAAATTAACTCTGAAACAATCTCCGTTGTGAGTTTTGGGATGATGTCTATTCGTGTAATGATATTTCGAATTCGTACACAATATTTATTGAGTGCCTTAAGAAGCATATTTATAATTGTTGCTCTTTCTTACCTCAAAAAAAAATTAAGAAAAAGACTCAAGCCCTGGATCTCTAGATACTTAGTAAATAAAGTCAATAAAAAAAACAAACTTAGAATGAAAAATGCTTTCGATACCCAAGTGATATGAATTTTAAAACTAAATATGTTACACTAAATTGTACGCTGAGCTGAAAAAGAAGATTTCAATTTGTCGTGATACCTACTCGTATTATCGAAATTGTTTTGATTTTGCCAGAGGAAACCTCAGATACGAATGGAAATTAGTGAATAAATCTTCTTCCACAAAAGACCTATATCTTTGCGTATCAGTAACGGTTTAATCTCTGACAAATACGAAATCGCTGAAGCATTTAATGTCTTCTACACTAATATTGCCAGTAGTTTGCAATCCTGTCATCTTGTGCTCTCTGTATGTGTGCTGAACCGTTTCAAAGAAAAAGCTTTGGTTCTAAACCTATAACATCGCTTGAAATATTCGAAGCTATTCGCCGCTTAAAAAATACTAATTCAAGTGGCGCAGATGGTATCTCAAGTATGATTCTTAAAAAAAATTGCTTGGTTCATAGTGGATGTCTTAAAGGACATCTTCAATGGCTGCGTTTTTGCAGGGGTTTTTCCTGATGAACTCAAGCGTGCCGATGTTATACCTTCGTTCAAAAAAGGTTCTGCAGTTGAACTGTGCAACTACAGGCCTATTTCTCTCCTCCCTGTGTTAAGTAAGGTTTTCGAAAAACTAATGAAAGACAGAATAGTACGGTTTTTAGATATAAATAATTACTTTAGTCCTAAACAGTTTGGCTTTCGGAAAGGAAAATCTACTGAAGATGCTCTACTGCAGTTCTGTGCCCAAACAATGTATAATCTTGATGGTAAAAGGTGTATAGCTGGCTTGTTCATTGACATTACCAAAGCTTTTGACATGGTCAATCACGATATCTTGTTGGGTAAACTGGAAAAAGCTGGATTTCGTGGCTTTATGCTTGATTGGTTAAGGTCTTACCTAAAAAATAGGTCACAAAGTTTGAAGATTGATGAGATAAGGAGCGAAATAAATTTGTTTAACCTGGGTGTTCCCCAAGGCTCTGTCTTGGGTCCAATTCTATTTCTCATTTACATTAATTCACTTGCACTTGATTTTAAATTCTCACCAACGGAAGCCCTTTGGAACTCGTTGCTTACATGCGATTTGAATTTGTTGAGAATCTGTTTTGAGAATCACAAGTTGATGTCCACTTACCGAGTGTCAAAAATTCAAATTTTTCAATTGCAATTACATCAATAAACCTGCTACTCCCACTTTTTTTAGTACTCGTAGTTGTAATGATAAATGTTTTTTTATCGAGAAAGTAGATGAATATAAATATCTAGGTCTTACTATCGATTCCAATATGAGCTTTTCGAATCACACGGATTCTCTGAGATAGTATTTCCGTTCTACACTGAGATACTTCTACAGGGTGAATGATTCGAACTCCAAATTTTTTATTTTTTGATAAATGTTATTGTACCAAAGCAAAAAATGTTGGAAAATACATCAATTTTCAAATTGTATCAGTAGTTTTCAATATGTCCAACTTTTTCCTCGAATAATTGCCTTGAGACGGCTGAAGAAAGCATCGCAGGCTGCACGCAAGTGGCTCTGCGGTATTTTGGCCCATTCCCGACGAAATGCTTGTTTTAGGTGGTCCACACTTTGTTATTTTTTAGTGCCAACCTTCACCTTCAAAATACCCCAGACAGAGAAATGTAACAGATTTGCATCCGGAGAATTTGCAATCCATTGTGTCGAAGAAATGAAGTGTGGAACGTTGTTTTTGAATCAATCTTATTTGACGCGCGCTTTGTGGGACGGTGCTGAGTCTTGTTCAAATGTCCACGGGCTCCGACCGAAATGATTGTTTGCCCAAGGCTTCAATACTGCCTCTAAAACAGTTTCACGGTATACGATCGGAGTGGAGGGCGACCATCGGCGGTTATGGCGGCCCAAACCATCACCATCGGTGCTGCCTGCTTTCTGGTGGCCGTCCGAAGGTGTAAATGTTCGAAGGACCACTCTGGCAAGTAAACTCGGACATTTTGTTTGTTCACATATTGCTCGATAACAAATGGCGACTCATCGGAAAAAAACAAATTCGGCAACTCACCACTTTCGTGCAAGCGTAGCAACTCCTTTGCTCTTTCGACTCTAACTTTTTTCTGTTGCGGTGTAAGATCGTGTGCTTTCTGGAACTTCAATGGCTTGAGCCCAAGCTCATTTTTCAGTATGTGTTGCATCCATTCCAACGATATGTTGAGCTCACGAGCCATTTTTCTTCCACTTCGACGCGGATTTCGCTCAATTCGAGCCTTCACTTTCCGAACCATTTCTGCCGATGTTGCTGTTTTTTTCTGACCACCTCCATGGCGTTTAACAACGCCGCTAGCATCACGGTAACGAGCCACAAATGATTTATTTACGTTGAGGTGCTGGAGGGCTCTAACGATAGCTACTTGTGTTTTTCCGGACAAATAAAAAGCAATCACACTATCACTGCAGCTATACGCCTTAAAGCGACTAAACAGTGGACCAGAGGCCAAGTCAATCCATTTCTACACAGATGGATTTAAAACCAATAGCGGGGTTGGTGGCGGTGTTTTTTCAGACATGATAAATCTAAGCCTCTCTTTCCGTCTTCCAAATCACTGCAGTGTGTTCCAGGCGGAAATTTTAGCGATTAAAGAAGTTCTGTCCTGGCTGAAGAAAAACGTGATATCTGCAAAGGATATCCGCATCTTTTCGGATAGTCAGGCGGCTATCAAATCCCTGGACTCAGTCTCACTAAATTCTAAAACCGCCCTTGAATGCCGATCGTCTCTTATGGAGATGGCAGAGCAGTTCAACCTTCACCTCTGTTGGGTGCAGGGCCACAGAAACGTTCCAGGGAATTGTAGAGCCGATGAACTCGCCAAAATTGGAACCACTTTACCTATTCTACCGGAAATTGGTAGCATAGGTATCCCAATCGCTGCGTGCAAACTAATATTAAAGCTGGATGCCAATAAAATAACAGACCTTAGGTGGACTGTTGGACCAACATGTCTAGCGACCAAACAAATCTGGCCAAAACTGGATTTGTATCGCTCTAAGTGTCTGATCCTTCTAAATAAGGAACATCTCAGCGCTATCAGAGGTGTTTTCACTGGACACTGCCTTATAGGCAAGCACGCAAGAAGGCTTGGCGCCTTTACAAATGATTTCTGCAGAAGCTGCATGGACGAGAAGGAGGAGGAGACAACCCTCAACCTACTCTGTACATGTCCAGCTCTCTCCCAGAGAAGAAAACTTTACTTAGGAGCCTTCTTCTACAACGACCTAAACGATCTGAAAAATATAGACGTAAACAGTCTCTTTCGCTTCGTCAGAAGCTCAAACTGGTTCCATCAGTAAGAGGATCATAGATCCACGTGGCATCACAATGGGCCATTAGGCCTAAGTGGGTTTGGTTTTATCCAACAGCCACTCTTACCTTCCCTCTCCTATCACGTTTGAATTCCATCGCGGATAAAAATTTTTCAACACAACTGAGACGCAAATCATTTAAAAAGCTTGTAAGTACTAAAATTATCTGTCATGTGTCAAAATTTGAGCTCACCGTCATGAAGGGTTTGGAAATTATAGTAGTCTGAAGTTGGTTGCAGTTCGAGTCAGGCGGGGTACATTATTTGCGAAATGTCTGCTCCACAATTCTTCTAAAGAAAATCTACTATGGGATCTTTCATTCAAAGCTGCAATATGGAATTTCCTGTTGGGAAGGTACTTATCTTAACAAAATACAACCTCTATTAGTTTTACAGAAGCGTATATTAAGAAATGTCAAAAACATGTGAGATACCCTAGTTCTCCTTTGTTCAGCGATCTTAAAATCCTTCCTGTTCGTCATCGGTATTGTTTTAAAGTATTGAAGTCATTCTTTATGAAATCAGGTAATCGAAATTTTAGATTAATTTCTAATTGCAATTTACGAGGTAATTTTTCGTACTTTTTACCTGTCCAATTTGTTCGTACCACTGCCTATAGATAGTAAATTCTATTCCGTTTTGTCATTCTGCCTCTTTAATAAACTTCCACAGTCTATCAGGGCAATAGTAATACCTGGAATGTTTTTAAAATGTCTAAAAAAACTGGCTTCTGAACCACAACTACTCTAGCTTAGAATCTGTTACTTTTGACATTCTGATTTAACTTTAACTTAAATTCATTTGTCTTCTTTATTCTTTCTTAATTTATGAATTTAATTGATTTTTTTCGTCATCCTGCTTCTTTTGTTGTTTATGGCTACCCCATCATAAACTTTAATATTAATGTAAATACTAGATGGAGTGAAAAGTGACGTTCTTGGGAATGAAAAAAAAATTTTTTAAATGTTTTTTTTTTTATTATTCAATATAGTCCTTTTTTAGTTTGATACACTTATTCTAGCGATTTTTCAACTTCTTGATCCCGTCCGAAAAGTAATTTTCCGGAAGGTCTGCAAAATACTCCTCCGTGGCATTGATGATTTCCTTGCGTGAGCTGAATTTTTTATTGATGAGCCATCTTTTGAGGTTTGGGAAGAGATAATAGTCCGAGGGATCCAAATCCAGTTACCAATCGACGCCTAAAATCCGACCGATTCCGCATCAGCAAGTCCAAACACTCTTTCGAAGTGCTCTCGCGATCGTGATTTTGGTCAGGAGTGAGCATTCGCGGCACCCAGCGGCAGGATAACTTTTTCATATGCAGAATATGGCGTCTGTGCTCAGTACTAATCTTTGTGGTATCTGCTAGCTGGCGCACCTTCACTTTCCGGTCAGCCAACACCATTTCATGTATTTTTTTGACATTGTCATCTGTAACCGCATCGGAGGGCCTGCCTTTTTTGCAGTAGCAGCGCATTCTGGCGGTCAAAGATGTAACTTTTCACTCCATCTAGTAACTGATTAAAGTGGCATTCAAAACTATTTCACTACTTTTGTTAGTAAAATACAGAATGTCTCAACATTTCATATAAATAAGTTTTGTGCGTTAAACTAGGTTTAACATTTTTTAATGAATTGTATTGGGTCTACAAGTAAGTTTCCAGCGTTTTTTTTCCAAAATTTGAAGTTTTATTATGAAAACATAGTTACAATGCTTTATTCAAAGTATCGTCCATCGGAAGCTACAACTTTCCCCCATCTTTCTGGCAATTTATGAATTCCGGACCAAAAAAATTTCTCGCCTTTCGAGCCCAAGAACGTATCAAGCCAATTTTTGATTTCCTCTACTGAGCTGAAGCGTATTCCCGTAAGAGCGTTCTGCATCGAATGAAACAAGTGGTAGTCAGATGGTGCCAAGTCTGGACTGTAAGGCGGGTGAGGCAGAATTTCCCATCCACTATTTACCAAATAGTTTTTCACCGAAACCGCAACATGTGGCCGAGCGTTGTCGTGATGAAAAATGACGGACTCATGCCTGGTCTCATATTCTGGCCGTTTTTCTTTTAATGCCAGCTTCAAACGAATTAGTTGGGTTCGATATAATGGTCCTTTGATGGTTTCACCACTCGGAAGCAGTTCGTAGAATACGACACCCTTTTGATCCCACCATATGCAGAGCATGACCTTATTCACGTGAATATTTCGTTTCGGCGTCGATTGGGCGGGCTCGCAGGGCTTTGTATACGATTTTCTGCGTTTAGGATTATCATAATAAATCCATTTCTCATCACCAGTGACAATACGATGCAAAAATGATTTATTTTTATACCGCTGCCGTAACATTTCGGACGTGCAAAATCGCCGTTCGACGTCTTTTAGCTTCAATTCGTACGGCACCCAGTTTCCAACCTTTTGAATGATTCCCAGTGCTTTTAGGCGCAGGGAAACGGCTTGTTGCGTGACGCCCAATGATGCAGCAAGTTCTCCTTGAATCTGACACGGATCCTCATCCAGTAAAGCGTCCAATTCCTCGTCTTCAAAACTTTTCGGCTTTCCGAGGCGATCTTTGTCTTCAACTCCAAAATCACCACTTTTGAACCGTTTGAACCACTCGCGGCACGTCGATTCACCAATACATTCCGCCCCATAAAGTTTCCGAAAACAAGCGATAGGCCTCAGCCGCACTTTTCTTCATATTAAACAATAAAAGCAGCGCTTCCCGCAAATGACGTTTATTTGGCTGGAAACTTGCCATGATTTTGCTCGATAAAATGTACGACACCGATAGAACTGCTCAAATATAACACTGCAAAGTTGTTGACAAATACAAAACCTACAAATAAAACACATGGGGTCTGACATTTCTGCCCGGGATCCACTGGTGGCGTCATCTCTGACAAACGCTGGAAACTTACTTGTAGACCCAATATTTGAATTGTATACTCTGAATACTACTCGTATATGAAATAAAATTAAAAAAAAAAAAAAAAAAAGAAAATACCGAATGGATCGACTTCAAAATCAAAACTAAATTTATTTTCTTAATGAACTTAAAGCTACTTAACACATGGGCTGAAAAGTCTGTGTCGTTTTATAGTAAAACACAAAATTTTGGCAAAATTCAACTTTATTTATCAATATAGTTGCCTTCGAGGGCGATACACTGATTGAAACGATTTTTCAATCTACCAGTTTTCTGGTACGATTTCGGTTTAGCCTCAAAATAGGCCTCTGTTTCTTCGATTCGGTCTTAAATCTCTTTCCGGCGACCATTCTTTTGAGGTCTGCGAACAGGAAATAGTCGCTGGGGGCTAAATCTGGAGAATACGGTGGGTGGGGAAGCAATTCGTAGCCGAATTCTTTCAATTTTGCCATCGTTTTCATCGACTTGTGACACGGTTCATTGTCTTGATGAAACAGCACTTTATTTTTCTTCAAATGTGGCCGTTTTTCTGTGATTTCGTCCTTCAAACGCTCCAACAACGCAATGTAATAGTCGCTGTTGATAGTCTGCCCCTTTTGGAGATAGTCCCAAAATACGGATACCATAACCTTGCCAGCCGACTGTTGAGTTTTTGGTCGTTTTGGACGAGGTTCGTCGCCTTCTCGACACTCAGCTGACTGCCGACTTGACTCTGGTGTGAAGTGATGGAGCTAAGTTTCATCCATTGTCACATACCGAACAGCTTTAAACACTCCTCTGAATCATCAACACGTTGTTGTTTTTGATCGACTGTGAGCAAACGCGGCACCCACTTTGAACAGAGCTTTCGCATGTCCAAATATTCATGTATGATATATCCAACACGCTCTTTTGATATCTTCAGAGCCTCAGCTATCTCGATCAACTTCACTTTACGGTCATTCGTAATCATTTTGTGGACTTTTTTGATGTTTTCATCTGAAACAGCCTCTTTTGGATGTCCACTGCGTGCATCATCTTCGGTGCTTGTATGACCTCTTTTAAATTTTTCAATCCACTTGCGAATGGTTCGTTCTCAAGGTGCAGAGTCCGGGTAACACTTATCAAGTCATTTCTTTGCATCGGCTGCATATTTTCCCATCAAAAAGCAATGATAAATCAACACACGAAATTGCTTTGAATCCATTTTTTTTCACAATAACAAAAGTTGCTGCACTCACAATGCTATATCTCGAGAACTAATCGTCCGACAGCTGTCAAATTTATACACGTATCTTTTGAAGGTTGGTACTAACTGAAAATGGTATGGATTTAATTCAAGTGGTGCCCTCTCTTAGAAACGGACTTTTCAGCCCATGTGATACAGTTAGAAGTGATGAATATGACATTTTTTTCTCATCAAGCGCAAAAGACAACTCATCACTTTGGTGCATTTTATGACTAAACAAAATCAACACGTGTCTGGTATCATATTCTCATATGTGGGAGTTCAATCCAGAGGGTTGATTTTGCAAATGTTTATTTATGTGGGGGGTCAGATAACATTCATAACACTAGTTTTTCGATATATTAACATATTCACACAGTCTGACATTCTTTAGGTGCTCACACCAACAATCAACCACTTATCTAAGATCCTGTGACCGTGCCCACATAAAAATGGTAAACAGCTGAAAACTCTGACAATTTTCTGAGTGTAAATATGCGCTTGAGTTTCTTATAAGCTCTTGTAAGTCGTATGCATATTTGTATGTACAATGTACATGAATCAAGGGATTTAAGTAGCTTTAAAATGCTTGCACACAACGCCGTTAGAAATAGGATTATATAAGGTCGGATTCAGAGGATTCATATACAATTGGTTTGAGTCTTATCTTAAAGATAGAATGCAATATGTAAAAATTGGAAGCAATTCAAAAACCAATAATCTGGGGGTACCCCAAGGTTCTGTACTTGGCTCAATTTTATTCCTAATTTACATAAATTCCTTATTTTCTCTCGCATTCATAGGTAAAGTTACAGCTTTTGCCGACGACCTTGGAGTTGCATATTGTTCAGCCAGTCCGCTAAATCTAATCGCTGATATAAACCATGATGTTTTCCTACTTAGATGCTGATTTGCTAATCACAAACTTATTGTTAGTAGTAAAACTAAGTTGATGTTTATCAGTCTTACTGAGCAAGAGTACCACGACTTAGACATAGTATTTCATTCTAATGTCTGCCCGTGTCACGACTTGCTATACAGCCAATGCAGAATCCAAGATGTTAAAACCTTCAACAGGAATACCAACTGCAGTATTGATTGTTTCAAAATTGAAATAGTGTTTGTGGTTTTCACCGTTATGCGCACATAATGGACCTTTTTAGGGCCTTGAATATTCTCCCTTTGCGCCATTTATTCTATTTTAAAGTCCTTAAGGTCTTTTTCATGAGAGGCGGGTACCTGGAGAGTTCAATTTCTGACTTTCGCAGCTTACGCAGCCATTCAAACTTTGTTGTAAATGTCCCTGCATTTCGCACTACAAGTTACAGAAACTTCTACTTCATTGTTTCATGCAAATTTTTTAACAGTTTGCCCTTAGAAATTCGATCCATAAGAAATTTGTCCACATTTTCTAAAGTAGTTAAATCATGGCTTCTTAGTTTTAATCATCATGAAATCGAAACTCTTCTAAGTTATTCAATTTAAAATATAGTAAAGTAAATAAATAAAAGCTCATTTGCTCAACTACGAGTATGTATTTACCTATTTCTGCCATTTACATTTTTTATTTTTTTTATAATGTGGCATCGTCTCTATTTTTCATAAATAAAGGTGTCACTAACTATTCTATATGTATCAAATGCATGTAAAATCGTATTTTAAATTTGTAACTTTTGTATATACATATGAATAAAGAAATTTGAATTTTGAATTTAAATTGCATGACAGGTTGCACCACGTAATACCTACAAGATGAGACCACAAGTCATATAAGTTTTCTATAAGAAAAAATATCTAACATCTTAAGCACTTCAACCCCTTAACTGTTTCCAATATCCCGTGCAATAAAAGCCAACGACTTGGACGAAACTATCTCACATTCTACTCCTGAACACGTTCTTGTCATTATCTACTAAATTGAAAATTAATTAGGCAACACTAGTACTCTTAATCAAATAATTAATTACACGTGATGAGGGAAAATGAAGAACAAAAAAAGTCAATTGATGTTAGATAATTGAATCTGTGGTCAAACTGATGGAGTGGGTGAAGCATTCCACCCTCTCATTCTTTATATATATATACATGTAGGAGCAAACAGTATAAGCAAAGGAATTTCTGTTTTATCTCAACGAACCAGTCAAGTGGAATCGAATGTTCTATATTTACTCAGTGAAGACCTCCTGAAGTGCAATAGCTTGAGATTACAACAAGCAATCGATCTCTATAACAAATCCCAAGAGCAAAACTCAGGCAAACAATTCTCGACCTAAATTCGATTGTAGGTTAGGTTTTGACTTCTGGTAACTACTGCCATCCTATCCATCCAAGTGTGCAGATGACCGTGAACTTCTTACCTGCTTTAACCTACTGGTTTGTTTATAACCCTTATCTTATTTCAAGCTGAACGATTGTTGAATAGTACTTGTTGTCGTGCTCGTACTCTTGCTCGTAGCTATACATCAATTATTTTGACGTATTCCTACGGTATTGACCGACGAATATTGAATTTCTGGGAAAGGTTATTTTCTTTGCCCTGTTTTATCTTTATATCATACCTTTATTAGTTGCCTTAAGGATGCTTTTGGTAGGTAGGGTGAACTTTCTGAGTTAACCCTTTTGGTTAGTAGATGATTTGCGGTTTTGCGAGAAAGAGGAAAGTGACTAGTCCGACTATGCTGAAGGGCATAACTATCCAATTTTCTAAGAAAAAATAAGTATCTGAGTGTCATGCTGGATAGCAAAACTTCTCTGAACTAAATTTGTTACGTCGAAAGCCTCCAAGGTCGGAAAAACATGGGACTTGTCACCGAGAAGAGTTCTTTGGATCTACATGGCTGTAATAAGGCCAATTATATCTTACGCGTCGGTTGCCTGATGGAACATGTTCTCACGAAAATACATCGCTGCTGCTTTACCAGCTTTCAAAGGACGGTCTGTCTCCGCTGCATGGGAGTTCTTCCCAGGAGGTCTGTACTCTCAAACTCAATTTTCGTTTAAAGAAGCTTTGATGACTTTGCGCGCCGACGGTCTGTTTAATATGGTCTTAAGGTCATGCCGTCTAATGCAATGACACCAAAACTTCCGCTACGGAAAAAATACGAAATCGACTTTCCCTGTGCCCAAAACTGGTTTCGGCCAGAATCGGTCATCGACTTTCCTGCTGCCCATCAGTACTGCGGTAGTGAAGGGCAACTTCATCTTTTGCTAAGCCCTTAAGTAATGATGCTGGGTATAAGTGATGCAATATCTTGTGACTCTTGCCGTAAAAGTAATGATGACGCCTTACAGCACTACCGCTGTGAATGTTCGGCCTACGGTGGCATCAGGCTGTAAGTAACAACAAAAACAAGTACTCGCGTGATAAAGTGCCTACTGTACAGCACCTACAGTACAGCGCACTTTATCACGAGAGTACGTTTTTTTTTCTTTCGCTCAAGGGATTAGGTACCCTTAAAATGTTTGTACACAGCGCGGGCGACTGAAAATCAGGGAGGATCGAAATAGAGGTACCGGTGAACGTTGGTTTCAAATGTTTGAAGGTTATTATGAGTAGGAAACAAAGAGCTAGGCAGGGCATTCCATAAGCGAGTTGTACGGCTTAGGAACGAATCACGAACGAAAGTGGGCTTGAGGGTATACTGATGAGCATTCACAGCGAGATGGGTGTTACGGTTAAAAGTTTGAAGGGACGGAATGTTACTGGCGATTTCTATGGAGCACTGGTGGTGGAAATAGCGATAAAACAGAGTGAGACACGAGACATTACGTCTGTGTTCGAGGGTGTCCATTGTTTGAGTGATATTAGTATCACCTATGAGTTTTATAGCACGGTTTTGAATCCTATCTAGCAGGTGGGGAAATGTTTTGGGCGCACCCGACCGGATGTGGGCATTGTACTCCAATTCCGGGCGGATAAATGCCTTATTGAGGCCAGATCAAAGGGGGTAAAGTATTTCTTATATCGGTTCAGGAAACCTAGACACTTCGCAGCATTTTTAACGACACCGAATCTGTGGTCATTCCAACGTAAGTTGTCATTGACACACATACCGAGAATGTCAAGTTTATAGGTTTCGGCGATGCAAGTGCCATTCATGGATAATGGCTGGGTATTTAAATTTCGCTTTAATGACAGCAGACAGCATTGAGTTTTGGAAGCATTAAATTCCACTCGGTTGATAGCTCCCCAGTTGGTTATGCTGTTAATATCGGAATTTAATGAGCTTAGCATACGCTGCCGTTCCCGTTCTACAGCCGAAGAGCAGGGACGTGAGTCCGAGAACGAATATGAAAAGCAGAGAGTGATGTCATCAGCAAAGGAATATATTTGGTAAGAGGTAGCAGACAAGAGATCGTTGATGAAAATTAAGAAGAGTGTCGGAGACAGAACGGAGCTCTGGGGCACACCAGCATTTATTTTGTGGATATCAGACTTGAAACCATCCAAGACAACTTGAATTGAATGTTCCGAAAGGTAATTTTTAATCCATTGAGGAAGAGAGTCATTGATCCCAAAAGCACGCATTTTCGACAAAAGAGCCTGATGCCAAACTCTGTCAAAGGCCTTCGAAATATCAAATGCAACTATCTTGTTTGGCCAGAATGATGTTTGGTCCCACTTTTCGGTGAGACATGCCATCAGATCACCAGTGGACCTGTTGCTACGAAAACCATATTGCCGGTCATTGAGAAGTTTTCGTGTTTCGAGATATTTCATTAGCTGACGGTTTATCAGCGTTTCCATTACCTTGGTGAGAAAGGATGTGAGTGCAATGGGTCTGTAGGAGGAAAGAGAAGAAGATTCGCCTTTCTCAGGAACGGGCTGGACAAATGCTGTTTTCCATCTGCTCGGAAAGAGCCCTAAAGAGTAGGATTGATGGAAAAGCTTACGGAGTGGTTTTGCCAGCGAGGAAGAACACCTCTTCTGAAGATGGGGAGGTATACCATCTGGACCAGCGGATTTATGTACGAAGGTTGGCTGAAAAGTTTCCGACCGAACAATGATACAAGATATTTTTTCTCAAATTTTTTTTTTTTGTGTTTCTACATAGTCTCCTTGTAACTCTACACACATGCTCCCATCTCTCTAACACGTCCGAATAGTACTTGGCGTTTTTCTCTACAAAATAATTGTTCACAAAGGTGATTGCTTCCTCATTTGACGAAAATCTTTGTCCTCCGAGCGCAGTTTTTAGATGAGGAAACAAAAAGAAGTCGCTTGGGGCTAGATCTTTTGAATAAGGCGGATGGTCACGCTGTTCAAACCGTAATTCATGGATTTTCGCCATGGCAACCGCTGAGGTGTTAGACGGCGCGTTGCTTTGGTGAAATAGGATTTTCTTTTTCTGCAAATGTGGCCGTTTTTCCGCAATTTCTGCCTTCAGCTTGGCAAGTAAAGATGCGTAGTATGCTCCTGTAATGGTTTTTCCTTTTTAAAGATAATCGATTAAGATAACTCTTTTACTATCCCAAAAAACAGTCGATATCACTTTCTCAGCCGAAAAAACAATTTTTGCTTTTTTTGAAGCCGGCTCGCCACTGTTTTGGCTGAATTTTTGTTTCGGGCGTATAATAGTGTATCCAAGTTTCAGTTACAGTATTTAATCGGCGTCAAAACTCGGGTTTATTGTGACTAAACTGCACCAACAGAGCGTTGGAAATGTTCATTCGAAAACGTTTTTGGTCTAACGTAAGCAAACGCGGCACCTAACGCGTGGACAACTTTCTCCTGCCTAAATCTTGATTTAATATGTAACAAACACGTTCTTTGGACATTTTCATAACCTCTACTATCCCTCTCACTTTAATTCGGCGGTTGTTATCGCTAGTGGTTGCAGTTTTTGGACGTCCCGAACGTTCATCATCTTCCAAGCTCTTACGGCTACGTTTAAATTCAGCTACCCAAAATTTCACTGTGGTGAATGACGGTGCAGAGTCCCCATACACAGAGTCCAACTCATTTTTGATTTGCGTAGGCATATTGCCCCTCAAACACTCAAATGACTGTCAACTAAAAAGTGCGCGTCCAAAAGGACTGAAACTTCGGTAGTTAACTATCAAAAGATGCACAACTAGCATTCACTAGCTTTTATTGACGAGTGCCGCTATCTTTACGTCGTGGTTGGAAACTTTTCAGACAGCCCTCGTTTAGTAAGATCTTTAAGTACCCTTGCTATTACACGAGTGCGAAAGTGGATTCGTCTCATGGAAGATTCAACGCACTCAAGTGTAGGCGGGGACAGAGCACAATCTGGGAGTGTTGAGCTAGCCGCAAAGTGTGCAGCAAGAAGATTGGTCTTGTCCAAAGAGCTGATAGCTGGAATGTCATTCTAAATGAGCGTTGGGATGGAGGATGAGGCAGAGCTTCTAATGTTTTTGACGAACGACCAAAAATTTTAATTCCTCTGGGACATTGCAGAATTTTTTGCCTCAGTTTTTGGTCGTATTGGAATTTCACATGCTTGAGAAAGGCGTTGCAGTCATTTCTGGCTCGTTTAAACTTTTTTCGGTTTTCCTCTGTCGGGTTGGTCTTGTAGCATCGAAAAAAACATTTCTCTAGCCCTGACAGCCTCTTTACAGCTCTAGTCGTACCATGCCTTTTCTTTTGGTTTGATACTCTTCATCCGATGAGGGATAACGTTTCTTTTAGGAATATTTTCTCTAACTGTGTGGTCGGTGTTCGAGAAATTAGCTGATATCACACAATGGTCCGACGAGCCTAGAGGGGAGAGCACATCAACGCAGTACTTGTCATGGTGAGAAGTTAAAAACAAGTCCAGGGTGTTGGCGGTATGACTATCAACGTCTGGTATGCGTGTGGGCTCATTTACAAGCTGGATTACGTTATTTTCCTCAGCGAAGATATCAAGACGCCGTCCTTCGTGTGTTGTCTGTCCAGAATGTCGAAGCCAACCAGAATTGTGTATAACGATTTCAGAATGGGATAACGATTTCAGAATGGGATACAAGGATACAATTCTTTGAATGGAGTCAGACAAGTCGAATTGCTGTCCAGTTTGGGGCTTCTGTAAATCAAACAGCAGTGGATTTTTTTTTGTTTTTTGCACTTTTTCGCGATTTTTTTTTTCTCCACGCGAGGAGCGAATTTTACAGTGCACTTGCGCGTGTGCACTCGTCGATTGTCAGCTCGGCTTTCACTTATGAAATTCCAGTAAAAGAAACATGCATGGAGCACAGCGGACTAGTTCTTTTTGTGAGTGCTGTTCTGACAGAAAAAAATATGTACCATATCGGCCAGGAGTTTTCGTGGAAAGGGTGGAGTTGCTCACATAAAAGTTTGCCATCGAGAGGTGACTGACGCTTAGTGGACTTAGTCAAGTCTCGACTGTGCATATGTCCTAAGTTGTGGAATATTAAGTAGCCGAAGACGTAACCGTTCTAATATTATTGTTAAGTTTACAGTGCTTGGAAAGAGTCAGTGAGCTAGATTAAGGTTGAATAAGATTTCAACATTTTTGACTAAACGTATTACAACGGCAAACTTTTAAGCGTATCGGGCTTCGTCAGGTTGCCGAATCAAGTTTAGAAATACTGGTTGCATTATACCAACCATTCAGGCTGGACTCAAAGTGCTCCCAAAACGGTGAACGCAGGTTAGATTTGCCGAAATTCTTTCTTATATCTGCCCAATTTCGTTGAAGTTAAAAAGGTACGAATAGTTAAGTACAGCCAGAGCGTATGGACCAGCTGTCAAAGTGGAAAAGGAAACTCAGAAACTAGCGCACATTATGACATGATTCTTATGAAAAAAAGACTCGAATTCGGTCTTTCAAGGAATCGAACATGTCAAACACATTTCCCATTATTACGTCGGTGATACTAGTTTCTTATTAGCCAATATCTTCGAAGCCGAAGTGCCTATTATCGAGAATTAGAGTTAAGATGAAGACTAATTTGCATCAGATGCACTCAAACGTACTTCGCTTTAAATAACAACCGCTCAACCTGCCACTATACAGCATCCTAGATACTCTTTTTAATTAATAACCAGTTGGATTCCTTCGTACACATAATTGCAACAAACTAGTTCGCCCATCTACGGTCTGTGTATGTCATAGATACTCCACTTTAGGTACATACTTATTCAGCAATTACCTCTGAAGATCACTGATTTGCATTTGACGCCAACAAAACCATGACACCTCGATAGAGATTCTTCTCCAATCACTGCGTAGGCCAAGAGACAACAACCTTTCTGCCATCTGCGTCGCCCTGGATCTTTGGCATAATGTAATGGAAAGAAAATTGCTGACAAAATGAACGATACTCAAGGAGCATGGAATCATACAGGTGGTTACGGGGATGTCTAGGCTGATAGAATTTATTTGACAATTATCGGTGGTAATTGATAGAGTTTAGTAACAATAAATTTGCATAATTGTATGGAAATGGGAATACGGTTTAACTTCCAACCACGTGGGGACTAGGGGAGATTTAATGAATTTCAATTCAAAATACAGATAGTTTGTAACAATTGAACAATTTGCATTTCATATATGTCATTGGGGGAAACGATTTGCTTCGATTTGCAGCTCAGCAAAAAAAAAAAAAAAAGACATGACGTGTGGGTTTAATAATTGACATCGACATGCGTTCGGGGAATGTTTATTAGAAGATTGAGCAACGATGATGGATGAATCGTTGAATCGAAGAATTGGAAACTTTTTATGGACACAGGACTTGATGGACTTCTGTAGATGGCTGCTGAAGAGCAAACGAGGCTTCCTTAAATTAAGTGAGTAGATCCAAAGTTTTTCTGTACGTACAGAGCACTCAGACAAAGAATTAGTTCACTGCTCTCCTTGCATAGATGTTCTTTTACTGGAAAGTCTTTACTGATAACATGCTTTAGTGGTAAAGTACCTAGAGTACCAGCTCAACACGCTTAGGTACTCTTTCTTCCTACTGAGGTATAGCAGGAAGATCGCCTGAAGGGTCACAGCATCTGCAGTTGTGCTCATATGAACCGAACTGTCAATGGAAGCCCTAATTGAAGACGCAGACAGTCCTAATGCAGGTTCGGGCCCTGAGAAATTCTTCTCTGGATCTTGCTTGTCAACTTCATAGGCAATCTCATTTCCCGCGATCCCATTCTGACTTGGATTCAGTGAATTCAGCCTCCACGCATTCAGCAAAGCCTTGCATTTTTTAACTAGCTTGGAAATCATAAGAAGGTTCAGCAAGGCTTTAAGCACTCACTATCACTACGGATGTAAACACTTCGCCTCTTCAACTAATTTTTTAGAACATAGTTCATTGCCATGAGACAACCACCTGTCAGACAGCCGTCAGTTGTCCTTATGCGGAGTGAAATTTGAGATTGCCGGATTTGAGAAAAGCATTCAACCGAGCGCTTCAAATAAATCGTGCTCTATTTCCGTATATCTACTCTCGCCACCTTGGCTGGATCAAAGTGTCATCTGGACCGTCCTGACGATTCACCAAGCTGAGGGTATTATTTAGAAATAGTTCAATTGCTTAGGATGGGTTCAGTTGGCGGACGCATTTCTAACATATTCAGCCTTCTGTGGGGCTCTGTGCAAACCGATCATATTTTCACTAGCTATTCGTGAGAAAAAAATTTTGCATGTATTTTCCCAAATCTCTACAGCTGGACCTCAACCAAATACTCGGACAACGTTCTCCCACTGTCACTGACAGCACTGATTAGCGACACTATCAGTGTCTCCTTGACCCTGTCAGGCGATAGAAATCGGCTACAAGCGCTGCATAATAAGAGTCAACTACAAATAATTTGACACGATTCCTCTAGACGAAGACCAATTAAGCGGAGCAAAATAGTGCGATTAAGACCTGCCCGTGGATAGTCTTGTTAAGACGGTGGAAAAAGATTGGACTTCAGCAAAGAGGGACTTATTTGTCTGGGCTACTGAAACAGTACGGACGTCCAAACCTCACCTACCACAAACACTGCTTGAAGAACCCAGCTAATCTCCACTCAACCACGCCATCTGAAACCCGTTATTATGAAGATCAAAACACTGAAGCCCTTCCCTCGGAACACGGCGAAGAGTTTGTCAGTGGCCGTAGTCAACTGCACCCATGAGAGGCCCAGAACCATCGATGGGTCAACCAACACCTCAAAAAAGACAGTGAAGACTGTTAAAATTTTCTATAAAACTTTTTCTAGGTCAGAACGAGAAAGACACAATATCCATTCTAAAGATCTCTGACCATTCAGTCCGTTATTATTTCTGCTAAATCCTCTCGCGAGAATAACCGATCTTCACATCGAGGGGACTCAATCACAGAAGGCAGCTGAACGGCGATTGCCAGCATGACTACCAAAAAAAGCAAATCTGTTGAGATTACACTCACGCATTCCCTCTACCATCACTCAAAAAAATCACTATCTCTCAAGGAATATACATACAATGGTGGGGTTCCCTCATATCGAGGAATATTTCAACAGCGAATTGTCTGGACTGGACATAAAAACCCACCTACAGCTTTTGATCATTTCTCTACACCCTGAATGCCTCGAACTGCAACCAACTTCAGACTGCTATAATTTCCAAACCGTTCATGACAGTGAGCTCAAATTTTGACACATGACAGATAATTTTATTATTTACAAGAATTTTAAACGATTTGCGTCTCAGTTGTGTTGAAAAATTTTTATCCGCGATGGAATTCAAACGTGATGGTGTGATTGCTTTATATCTGGCTGGAAAACCACAAGTAGCTATTGTTAGAGCCCTCCAGCACCTCAACGTGAATAAATCATTTGTGTCTCGAACCACACCTCGTTACCGTGAAACTAGTAGCGTTGCAAAACGCCATGGAAGTGGTCATAAAAAAACAGCAACATCGGCAGAAATGGTTCGGAAAGTGAAGGCTCGAATTGAGCGAAATCTGCGTCGAAGTGGAAGAAAAATGGCTCGTGAGCTCATCATATCGTTGGAACGGATGCAACACTTACTGAAAAATGAGCTTGGGCTCAAGCCATTGCACTTCCAAAAAGCAAACGACCTTACACCGCAACAGAAAAAAGTTAGAGTCGAAAGAGCGTAGGAGTTGCTATGCTTGCATGAAAGTGGTGAGTTGCCGAATTTGGTTTTTTCCGATGAGTCGCCATTTGTTATCGTGCAATATGTCAACAAACAAAATGACCGAGTTTACTTGCCAGAGTGGTCCTTCGAAAATTTACACCTTCGGACGGCCACCAGAAAGCAGGCAGCACCGATGGTGATGGTTTGGGCCGCCATAACCGCCGATGGTCGCTCTCCGCTCGTATTTTTGGACCGTGGCGTCAAAATTAACGCGATCGTATACCGTGAAACTGTCTTAGAGGCAGTATTGAAGCCTTAGGCAAACAATCATTTCGGTCGGAGACCGTGGACATTTGAACAAGACTCAGCACCGTCTTACAAAGCGCGCGTCAACCAAGACTGTTTAAAAAACAATGTTCCACACTTCATTTCTTCGACACAATGGATTGCAAATTCTCCGGATGCAAATCTGTTACATTTCTCTGTCTGGGGTATTTTGAAGGTGAAGGTTGGCACTAAAAAATAACAAAGTGTGGACCACCTAAAACAAGCATTTCGTCGGGAATGGGCCAAAATACCGCAGAGCCACTTGCGTGCACCGTGCAATGCTTTCTTCGGCCGCCTCAAGGTAATTATTCGCGGAAAAAGTTGGACATATTGAAGACTACTGATAAAATTTGAAAATTGATGTATTTTCCAACAATAAAATTTATCAAAAAATAAAAAAATTATAGCATTTTAAAAAGTTGGAGTTCGAGTTAGTCACCTATATTATAAAGAAACCTCGTAGTAGAACATTCCAAGAGAGTAAGTTCAATCCGTTCATATGGAACCTAGTCTCTAATGGACTGCTTGCAACCTTAGAGGGCGCTGGATATGGTATGGTACCTTGTGCAGACGATATCATTCTAATTTTGTCGGGAAAAGCTTCACAAACACTTTGTAATGAGCTTTAACATTCCTCAACATGGCATCGGCATATTCTCCTCATCTATACTTAGCTTTGGTCTTAGCGCACGTCCAGGCGACACGAAGCTGATCCTCTTCACAAGAAAAACCAAGGCATCCTGCATCATCCCATCCAAGCTTAATCGCACGTCCCTGAGTATCTCGAAGAGTGACAGGTACCTTGTCCTCGTCGTGTAAACTAGGAAAAAAGGCTCTAGCAGCCGTTTACTCGTGTAATTGAGCAGCAGGTTCAAGACGGGGCTTACAAATCAAAGTCATGCATGTAAACATCATTGTCGTGGGGCCAACCGTTTATTGGTCTAGGATGGAAAGATGGACTAACGTCAACTAACTAGTGGGTGGTGGTGGATCAAGTGGTATTGTATTGGTTTCTAAATCGGATGGTTCGGTGTTCAATTCCAACCGCGCCCGAGAGACATTATTTTTTTTCAGGCAACTAAAATCACGTAAGATTGAATACAACAACAAGTCCACTAACTAATACGAGTACACTAACAATTTAGTCTCCCTTTTAAATGTTGGATGCCACACATGGAACGAAATAACTACTGAGCCCAAACAAACATTTTCCTAAAAACTTAAGACGTGCTTAGGCCAACTTGAATGGTTCTTTTAAAGAAAAAAAAATTAACAGACTGCCTGTAAAACACACTGACATGTTAGCAACCTCAAACACTCTGCTACATTTTCCTACCTATAGATCTTTTTTGGAATACAGCTTGTGATTTACTCTGCCCCCTAGGATTAGATTCACTCACGCTGTATCGGGGCCTTCTTTAACAGCCGATTTTCAATTAACTGAAATGTACTTCAACTTTACTTTCAGTCAGTTGATTCCAGGAAGAAACGAATAAGGACTCAAACTCATTGTAAGCAAGTCTATTTATATCTTCGTTTCAGCCGAAGGCGTGGGGCAGGGTCTTCTCTGAGAACTAGAAGCTGTCGTGGATCTCCCAACGAAATTACTAAACAGAATAGGGTCGTACCCGGCTGGGTTTCGGAAAATTCGAATGTCGTAAAGGACTCCGTTGTTAATGTCTAACTGTCCTCGACTTGATAACATACTGAGAAATGTCTAGGAAGTTACCACTTTTAATATATTAAATTAATCAAGTCATCTCTGGAATCCCACTCTTTCCACCAATTTTTGAGTAAGTGTGCTAATTTTTTTGTCACCACCGTAAAGTGAGGAACGTCAAAACTTGTATGAAAGAAGCCGAGCATATCCATCTGTACAAATGAATCTAAAAATAGGAAACCCAATACAATAGACTGTCACATGAACGTCTCGAGTCCGGTCAACGCAGACGATGGTAAATCAAGAGCTCTGACGTTGGATATCTGATATCTCAACGGCAGTCGAAATCCAAAAAAGTCAGTAAAAAGATTTAAATGTAATTCAAATTAAAAATTACAGAACAATTCATTTCAAATCCGTCGAAGAGAAAAAACAATTTACGTACAGCTTATTTCGGCTCTAAGAGTAAACGACTTCACCACTGGAAAACCAGTAAGAACACTAACACTCGAACGCATTTCAAGAACTGACATTATATGCCCTTGCACAAGGCAATCTGAATCGATTTATGTTGTCGGGGCTTTAAGTCGCTTCACTTCACTTTGTCAAGCTCCACTTGGAACGGAGTTAGCCAAGATTGAACATAACGCGCTATTTACTTCTTATCTCTTATCACACAGCAGAGTAGAACTTCTGAGATGGTGAACCGACCGTAACTCAATTGGTCGACCGTAACTCAGTGGAACGTAATTTGGCTAAATGAGCTAAATGCCTGCATTAGACGGTGAGTCTCACTGCCTCAGTCCATCTCTTAAGATCAATAGCATTTGGTGAAAAGGTAGCCCTGACTAAGTTAAGTTCCCAGGTGATAGTTAACAAGGATGCAGGATAAGACGGGCAATGAAAGATCAAGATCCGGTAATTTAAATCGAAAACCGGAGTTCCGGTAATTAGCAGTAGGAGAACGAAAAGATTAATACCAATCATTAGACAGACATGTATATAATCAGACCCAGAGTCCGCGGTTATTTATTGACAAAGTGCGTAAGGGATTAATTTCATTTTTGATAATTGCTCATTGCAAGTTGCTTTACGATTAAAATGAAAGAAGTTTCGACAATTGCATTCTCTCGAGGAGGTCCGGAAAGACCCGATTCTGTACATCCATTCCAAATTATATGCAAAAAAAAAAAAAACAGTGGGCGCTGCAAAATGACTAAATGCAGCAAAAAACAGCTCATCGTCTGCCAGAAATGCAGCGTTTATTTGTGTTTTAAACGCGGCTGAATTTAGCTTCGGAAAGCAGTACAATTTTGATTCCCACCTAAATTTTTGATCTCCTGAAATAGTAGGTGCAGATATCTGTAAGAGAATGGAACAGACGATTACAAGGAGTTTTCTTCACAGGCCACGTTGTGTAATTAAAAGTTGGACGAACGACTGTCGTATATAATAAACTTTTGAGCTTAAGAGGAGTTTTTCTGTCACAAAATACAGAGGCGTATTCGTGCCATTTAAGCCATTCCAGACTGACTTCGTACGCCCACAGACCCCATGTACATACGTAAATGTTTCTAACTTTTGCTAAATATGTAGATATCAGGTGCTGGGTTTTGCGGGTTTGGAGAAACGATAATGCAGATATTTGGCCGTAGTACAATTGATTCGTAACTGATTATCTGCTAGCGCCATTTAAGATTTTGTTTCAAGGGCTGTCACGTTGTAACTTATAATAGCGCTATCATCGGCGAAAAAAGAGATATTGTTCAGAGCTCGTTAAGGTGCTGCTTCAATAGAAAATCTTGCGCAACAGCCTTTGGACACAGTCTTGGCGTACTCCAACTTGCAATTAAAATTCTCTAGTTGTTCCCCCTGTAATTTTTTCTTTCGTTTTAACCTTCATTTCATCCTCAAAAAAAATCACGTTCTCTACCCTCGTGTGTAGATTTCTACACATATGAGATTTTAATGTATTTTCTAAATTCCTTTTCAAATTAAATCGAAAAATTGCTTTTATAATTTATTTCTAAAATAACAAGAGAAGGTAGGTAGGTTCAAATTAATTTTTCTTGAATGCATCTTACACATACATTTCGATTATGTTGATTTTTATATGCAGCTTTTGTGCAAAAACAACAAATCGTTTCATAGACAATATTTTTTTTGGCGGATTTTTCTTCAGGGCAAACGTGACATGTTGCTCTGCCTTTAATTTGTGGTGGAAAGCTTCTTGACCGTTTTGATGGATTTGTTAAAGTTGATGCAGAAACATCCTCTAAAGGTGACGATGGTGAACTTCCTTCCAAAACAGTTGCAAGCAATAAAGCAGACGATGCTGATCTTGGCTTCGCACTTCTAGCTTCCATAAGTGGTTTTGCAAGGGATATTCCAAGTTCACGTAGAAAATTCCTTCTCACTGTTGTTTTTTTTTGTTGCTTGCCAATTCGGATTCACTTCTTTGAAAATAATTAATGCATTCAAAGCAGAAATGTCAATCATGTTTGTAAATACATCCATTGGCCATCTGTTAGATTTTCTTTTACAGCTGTAACAAGTGAGCACTTTGTCAACCGTATCCATGAATGAAAAAAAAACATTAGAGGGTCTTGAAATTTCAAAAAGTAGTATATGAGCAAATCTTTTGTTTTATTGTAATAGGCTATAATCGCTGGTAACCTTTTTTCAGTCGATTCGATTTCAATTGAGTTATGCAAAGTACGTTGCAACACGGTACACTTATTTTTCCGTGCAATGTACGAAACAAGTGCTGTGTTTTCGGTAACTGCAAAAGTAGATTCATACAACGGTCTATTTTTGCATTCAAGAAGCTTTGGTGGGATGTTTCTTTTATTTTTTCTCATCGTGCCAACCATTGTAATGCCCTTTGACAATAATTTTTGCCCAAGCTCATATGAGGAAAAGAAGTTATCCATTGTTATGTTGTGACTTTTCAAGCCATCAACGAGATCTAAAACTACTCGTTCGCCTTGTCGTTTTTCACTCGAACTGGCTCCAATCGCCTTTCCCAAATATGGCTGCATTTTTCAAACATAGCAGGTATAAGAACAAACCAGCAACCAGAATTTTAGTCCGTATTTTACTGCTTTTGATGGCATATATTGACGAAATTTACATCTTCCACGAAAACCAAGTAATTGCTCGGCAACTGTCACACATTCATGTGGATTGTAGTAGTCACTCAATAAAATGGACCATTTATCAAGTCAATCCCGAATCGGTGCAAATTCATCTGTAGGTCGTTGCTGTCTTCTGCTAATGACATCATCAAAACGAATAGCTCGATTCAAATACTCAAATGTTTTCTTCGACATAATTGCCCTAAACACCGGACGACCGTTAATATCATCAAACAATTCAATTGTAGTTTCGTTTTTCTATCTAAAAGTGAAAAAGTCAAGAATCCGTTGAAATAAGAAAGAAAGCAACTACGACTTACCTTTAAAAACCAGCTAAAATCAAAACACCAATATATGCTTGCAACATATTCGAATCGATTTGTTTGAAATCCTTACCATATGTTGATTGTGCATACGCATTTGAATGCTTCAAAATGGTATTTCCAATTTGTGGTGGGAAGAAAAGCAAAAAAGCATCTTTGATGCCATCAACACGAGCTTTGGCATATCTTGTTGTTTCAGGATGAAGAGAAATTATATTTTCATTCCGCAATCTACCACTTTGATGCTGAAATAGCTGTAGTTGCCAAACAATACCATCTTTCGAAGCAAGCAGTGGATCCACATTTTCAACTTCAGCAATTGATTCGTTGGTTTCATTTGAACCACTCGCTTGCTGTTCGTCAGAATCGCTATCGTCTGAATATAAGTTATCGTCATCATCAATATTCTCTTCTGGCACATATTCGTCATTACTGTCTCCAGAAACATCACTGATATCGCCATCGCCTTCATTCAAAAATGCTTCCGTTTCTTCCTCTGTCAGGTATCTTGCTTTTGACATTGTTATCTTTTATTACAATATTTTTATAAATTTCACTAAATATACCAACGATGTTCACTTGCTAAAACACTTAACGCAAATGTCTTTTTATATGACATACACTTACTGTCCATATGTGTAGAAATCTACACATGAGGGTAGACAACGTAATTAGTGCATTATTAACCGCCATAAACATATTTATTATGGGAAGGTACGTTTTATTTTCGGTAATCAAGGATATAAACAAAAAGTCTCAAATTCCGGAAGTTTGCAATTTGTGGTTTTTGAGAAATTAAGAAAACAAAAATTTTTTGTGTAGTTTTCTACACAAGGATGAGATGAAGGTTAACATCATCTCTCATTCATACATAGGTCTCGAGTACTTACAGGACTTATCAAGAAGATTTATTGTTCAGGTTCCGAACAGTTTCGTCTATCTCCCGTCTTGCTTTAAGGTTTTTAAAGCTCCGCTTAAAATGTGGCAGACTGGTTTTCCCTTAATTCGTCCCCTTTAATAAGGGCAAAACTTCGCACGCAATCCAGACACCAATGCACTTGCAATAGTACTATCTAGCTGAGTACTATTCGGCGTTTCTGTTCGGTAGGCTCAAGTCTTTTTCTCGTAACATAATCGTATTTCAAATGATAGTTCAAAGCCCAGGAATGATTACATGACGTCCCGGTGATAATTGTCTCTCATAGAACACTTGCTACTACCAGAGAGAACTGGCATTTAATGACATCAGGTGTTGACGGTTTTTTTTTTTTGATTTTTTCGTAACATCTGCCTGCAGCAAATTGATCATGGTAGTAGAGCTTAGATGCTGATAGTGATTTTAGTACAATACGACTAATTCTCGATCTTTCAGATGCTCCCACTAGGGTACTGTGAAACCCACAAAGGTTACGTTTTTATTTTGTATAATTAGCGAGCACTCGAGGGGTTTGAAGTACCTGTAAAATGTTTGCACACATGAAGGAAGGGTTTCGTTTTCTAGATCATAATCATTCACTTCTCACACATTTCCGCGTTGTCCAGACACCAAATTTTCTTCCAGCAGCAACCGTTTGATAGCCATCCTTGATAGCCACTAATGGGCTTGAATTCTACCTGGATATGTTATAACCGCTTTGGCTGATTGACGTCTATAGAGCCAGTGCTAGGTGCTAGCCGCACGGGTTTTGCTGAGGCAGAGGGTCGTAAGCTTTTTTTCTTTCTACCTCTTGACCCTGTTCGAAATAGCGGAATCCTTGTTCGCCGTTGCTGCTAAAAGGATACGACTTTCAGCAGTTTTTGTCAAACTTGAAAAGAACTGCCCCGGTTGAAAAGATACTGGATCATCGCTATTTCTATAGTTAATTGATTAATGTAAATATATATGTATTCCCAAAAATCTAAACTCTAGTTTCTACAACTACAAGGCACTCGCAAAATAGAAGGACGCAATCATTTGAGATCCAAAAGATGCTGCTGGAAAGTACAATAGATGATGATTTTCCCCTTTCCAGTCAGACACTGAACGCTGGACAGAGAATGTTATTATGTTGCCAGATGGTATATCAATATGTCCTGGGGCTTTATCACGTACTCACAGTGAATATCGATCTGGGCTTCTCGGTATTGTTCTAGTATCTGCTGTAGCGTGATATTAGGTCAATAGCAGTCAGATTGGAAAATATACGCCATGATTTGTAGACTGATCCCCCTATAGTTAGCGTACTTTCGAGGGTGCCATTTCTTGTAGACCGGGGCCACGCTGGTGAGATTCCATACAATGGATATGCTTTCTTCTGACTTAATCTTGACAATAAGCTAGCGTTGCTTGAATTAGGCCAACAGACAAGCTGTGGTGAGCCGGCGCAGTTGGTGTCAACTACTACGAAAAGGCGTCGAAACTCAAAACTCGGTCAAAATCAAAAAGGAGATGTCGGATGTCTGATGTCACCCACTTTTAACGGGCAATGAAAAACCTCCAAAAAAAGACGTACCTTCGTTACAGCTATGTGTGCGTTAGTTAGTTAGTTGTTTTTAGTTAAATGGATTACTTTATTTCACAGTTGCTAGCTTCTTACTGTTCAGAAAATACGTCCGCACGTCTGGTATTCGTGTAGGTCCATTCTGATGACTGCGCTCCATTTATAAATTTGCCATAAATTTCTTCAGCAGGGTGTTTACCTTATGTCTTAATGATGGTTGGTTTTAGGTTACTGAAGAAGTGAAGTTATAACCACAATCCGATCCTAATGATACCCACTTTTATACATATTTCACCTTAATTCGTATCATTTGCGAAAGCATTAGCTTTTCGGAATTCTTTCCACGCTTATCCTATTAACCTTGACAATATTGTCCAAATGGAGGTAAAAGTTTTCAAGCGAAGCACTTAAGTAGTTGGGGCAGCTACTTTGGAGTTTAAAAACCCGCCTAAGAAAATAACGTAACAATTTCAGAAGGACAATATCCCCAAACTTGTGACGCGTACAACGGGATCTAAGGCTCTGTAGCTCGGAAGACTTTTTGCTTCGAGGTTTTTTTGTTTTATAATTTGCGTGAGCTCAAGGGATTATTTTTTTAGTACCCTTAAAATGTTTGCACACAGCGTGGGGGACGGAAAATCAGGGAGGATGGAAAGGGAGGTAGCGGTAAACGTTGGTTTTAAATGTTTGAAGGTTATAATGACTAGGAAATTCAGAACTAGGCAGGACATTCCATAAGCGAGTTGTACGACTTACGAATAAATCACGATATTTTAGAGTACGTCCGAATGTGGGCTTGAGGGTATACTGATGAGCACTCACAGCGAGACGGGTGTTACGGTTAAAAGTTTGAAGCGGCGGAATGCTACTGGCGATTTCTATGGAGCACTGATGGTGGAAATAGCGATAAAACAGAATGAGGCACGAGACATTACGTCGGTGTTCGAGGGTGTCCATTGTTTGAGTGATATTAGTATCACCTATGAGTTTTATCGCACGGTTTTGGATCCTATCTAGCAGATGTAGAGATGTTTTGGGCGCACCCGACCAGATGTGGGCTTTGTACTAAAATTTCGGGCGGATAAATGCCTTATATATTGAGGCCAAATCAGAGGGGGTAAAGTATTTCTTACATCGCTTGAGGAAACCTAGACATTTCGCAGCAGTTTTGACGACAACGTAAGTTGTCATTGACACACATACCGAGAATGGAAAGTTTATCAGTTTCGACGATGCAAGTGAAATCCATGGAGAATGGCTGGGTGTTTAAATTTCACTTTAGCGGCAGCAGACAGCATTGTGTTTTGGAAGCATTAAATTCTACTCTGTTAGTGATTCCCTAATTAGTTATGCTGGTAATATCAGAATTTAATGAGCTTAATATACGCTCCCGTTCCCGTTCTACGACCGAAGAGCAGGGACGTCAGTCCGGGAACGAATATAAAAAGCAGAGAGCACTGTCGTCATCAAAGGAATATATTGGATTAGAGGTAGCATACAAGAGACCGTTGATGAAAATTAAAAGAGTGTCGGAGACAGAACGGAGCCCTGGGGCACACCAGCATTTATTTTGTGGATATCAGACTTGAAGCCATCCAAGACAACTTGAATTGAACGTTCCGAAAGGTAATTTTTAATCCATTGAGGAAGAGAGTCGTTGATCCCAAAAGCACGCGTTTTCGACAAAAGAGCCTGATGCCAAACTCTGTTAAATGCCTTCGAAATATCAAATGCAACTATCTTGTTTCGCCAGAATGATGTACGCTTTGGTTCCACTTTTCGGTGAGACATGGCATCAGATCACCAGTGGACCTGTTGCTACGAAAACCATATTGCCGGCCATTAAGAAATTTACGTGTTTCGAGATATTTCATTAGCTGACGTTTTATCAGCGTTTCCATGACCTTGAAAAGAAGGGACGTAGGAGGAGAGAGAGGAAGATTTGCCTTTCTTAGGAACGGGCTGGACAAATGCTGTTTTCCATCTGCTCGGAAAGAGCCCTAAAGAGTAAGATTGATGTAAAAGCTTACGCAGTGGTTTTGCTAGCGAAGAAGAACACCTCTTCAGAAGGAGGGGAGATATACCATCTGGATCAGCGGATTTATGTATGTTGAGATCTTTAAGTACTCTTGCTGCTACACGAGTGCGAAAGTGGATTCGTCTCATTGCAGATTCGACGCACTCAAATGTAGGCAGGGACAGATCACAATCTGGGAGTGTTGAGTTAGCCGCAAAATGTGCAGCAAGCAGATTGGCCTTGGCTAAAGAGCTGATAGCTGGAATGTCATTGTAAATGAGCGTTGGGATGGAGGATGAGGCAGAGTTTCTAATGTTTTTGACGAACGACCAAAAATTTTAATTCCTCTGGGACATTGCAGAATTTTTTGCCTCAGTTTTTGGTCGTATTGGAATTTCACATGCTTGGGAAAGACGTTGCAGTCATTTCTGGCCCGTTTGGAGTTTTTTCGGTTTTCCTCTGTCGGGTTAGTCTTGTAGGACCGAAAAATCATTTCTCTAACCCTGACAGCCTGTTTACAGCTCGAGTCGTATCATGCCTTTTCTTTTGGTTTGATGCTCTTCATCCGATGAGGGATAAAGTTTCTCATTCCAAAGAGAATAGTTTCTGTGATCATATCAGCAGCGGCATCCACGTCGTTATCGAGGAAACATAACGACCAGTTAAAATTCCTAAGGAAGCTGTTAAGACCGCTCCAGTTGGCTTTCTCGTATTACCATTCGGTTGTTTTAGGAATCTTTTCTCTAACTGTGTGGTCGGTGTATGAGAAATTAGCTGATATGACACAATTGTCCGACAAGCCTAGAGGGGAGAGCACATCAACGGTGTACTTATCAGGGTGAGAAGTTAAAAACAAGTCCAGGGTGTTGGCGGTATGACTGTCAACGTCTGGTATTCGTGTGGGCTCATTTACAAGCTGGGTTAAGTTATTTTCCGCAGCAAAGATCTCAACACACCGTCCTTCGGGTGTTGTCTGTCCAGAATGTCGAAGCCACCCAGAGTTGTGTATATTGAAATCGAAAGTCAGATCGGAGTCAGACAGCGCATCAAACTCATTAAGTCGAATTGTTGTCCAGTTTCGGGCTTCTGTAAATAAAGCAGTAGTGGATAATTTGCTTACGGAGATGGAATTTTAACCACATGAAATTGAATTCCGGACTAGAACAGGGATTACATTGTGGTGGAGTTTGGTAAGCTACATCACTACGCACGTAAATGGCGAGACCGCGGTGAGAGAAGAATAATGGCACTAGCTCGTAGCCAGGTAGCTTCAGATCAGAGTGATCTTATAGGTGTGGGCGGGGATCTGCCTGTGTTTCACTAAGTGCCAAAACAGCTGGTCTATATTTACAGACGTTTACGTATGCAGAAAAGTGATTGCTTTTTAGCCCGCGTATATTGGCAATATCCACTCTGAATTCTCGAGTCATTATAAAGAAAGACAAAAACAAAAAACACAAACACCGACGTTACTAAGCGCAGATGTGAAGTACAAATTCAGAGTTGGCTTACCGAATCAAATTGTTGTAGGTGCTATGCCCTTACAACAATACGAAACAGCACACCAACAAAAATCATACCCACAGCCCGCTATCCATCGGTTGTTACAGAGTGTATACTGCACGCGCTGTATGACAGTGTAATACGTAATACAGCAACGGCAGTGACCGAGTGCAAGCAACAGTACTTGTGAAAAGGGGCAGGAAGGTTGTAATGTCCGCGCTGTGGACTTTGGTTTCACTGCGCGTTGTTGATCTTATTTTTGTTTTTTTTTTTGTCCGCACAGTGCACTTGTGCGTCCGCACTTGTCGATGGTCAGCTCGGCAACTGGTCAGTCTACTCACATAATGACCCGTGTTCCAAAGTGGAGTCTCAGCTATTCATCAGGCCGCTGCTTGGTTCAGCCTTAATCCAATACCACGTTGAATGCAATAAATAGACACTCGAGCAGCAACCAGATCGCTAAATTCGAATACATTAAATTCCGCGCATCTCTCAACGAGTTAGCTAAGCAGCGCAAAATCATATTTTGTTATGTTCAGGGACGTTCAGACGGCGCAGACTTGGAACGAATGAAAAAGCTGATTGAAAACATCATGTGCAATCTGAAGGTAACCATCACTTCTGAGATCTAAATGATCTCCCTTAACCTGCAACAAGTTTACTTGGGCTCAATATGACTGAAAGCAAATAGACGAGTTGTTTATCTCGTCGGCTACCTGCTGATTTATAATCTCCACAGCTCTACATTTTAAGTTAAGTGTGAGTTATAAGGGCATTGCCTGATTAATTTTTTTGGTTTTTGTATTTTCCATAATGACAATTAATTAATAAAACAAATGAGTAACTACTTACTTATTAATGTGGCGCTACAATCCGGTGTGGTGAATCCTCATTTACCGTCATTTACGAAAGATTAATTGACGGTTCCCTGTGCGCCCAATCACGGCAATGTCATCCTCTTACGCAAATAATTAAACTGGTCTCCTTTGTTGTCCAGTGAATTTGCACGATTCTTTCTAAAACGATGTTAAAAAAGTCATATGACAGTGCGTTACCTTAGCTAAAACCTTTTTTGACAGCAAAGGTCTCGGTTAATTCACTACCGATCTTGATGGAGCAGCGAGAATACCCAATAGTCATCGCCCAAAACCGAGTTTGGCGGGGATGTCAATACTAGACAAGGCTTATATACATAGCTAGTCCTTATATACTCTGTTATATGTGGCTTTAAAGTCGACGAAAAGATAGTCCATCACGATCTGAAATTCTCTGATGAATCTGCCGTAGTAATCGATAGTGGACTTTCCTATCTTAGAACCGCTCTGGTATGTTCTAATCAGGTTGTTCATGAATGGTTTCAGACGCTCGTGTAATAAAGAAATTATCTTATAGGTGATGTTAAGGAGACTAATCCCACTATGTTTAGAGCAGTCAAAAGGCTCTCCTTTCTTGTGAATCGGACAAACGATGCTGAGATCATATACTTGATTTGTTTCAAATTCATGGAACTGGGACAGTGGCAATAAAGTTTAGGGTATCCTCCCGTGAGTCTATGTCCCCACAACAAGGGGTCGTCGTTGGTAAGACGCGGCTTTACTGCATGCGCCCCAGAAGTTTCTGACCTGTGAGTAATCCAACAAGCGTAGATAGTTCAATTATGTCTTTCAACAGGATCTTACTTGTTCTGATTTTTCCACCTTTTATTGACTTTGATTTGCATCGTTTGATACTTTGATCATCCAGTTCCCTATTAAGGGAGGATGCTTTTCAAACTAACTTGCCTGCTGCGTGTAGTCAGGGACTCAGCAGAGCTAAATATTATCCTGAGCGCAAAGATCCTTAAGGTCTTCACCACAACTTTGATTTAGTTTAGACTGCAACGATGGCTTAAATGGAAGGCTGGTTGTCAATGAATATGGTAGTATCCTCGTGGGCTATTGCCGCAAGTCCGACCGCTTCTGCTACAGCCAATATCTTAGCCTGGAAGACAATGCTGTTGTCTGGAAAGCGATGCGAAAAAGTTCAATTAATCGTAGAAGATCTCACCTCACCGACTCCTATCTCCATCTTTGATACATCCCTGAAAATAGGCAATGGGGTCGTACGTATTGGTTATGATCCAACTCAATTCAAACTACACCAAATATTTATTTGAAAGAATTGCGGCGTGCCCCTTCTTGTTGTCTTAAAATATATTTCGCTACCGATTCTTGCATGCAGCGATCTAGGGGTAGGAGACCAAAATGTAGTCTCTAGTTCCGCCGTTAGCGTCGTTCTCATCATGGCATGAATTTTTCCCATTAACTTAAAGTTGCCAGCTTTTCTCTGGATTGTCACCGTATTAAGCTACCGTAGGTTAAGATGGGTCTTATAGCGATAGGAATTTAGCACTGCTAGACAGTAAGAGAGCTGTCCTTTCTATAGAGGGAAGATCAAATTATGGAATTATCCTTTTATGTGCGAAGTGGGCAGGTTTTGGACAGCCCACAGAACTTGCTCCATTCATTGTGGGAAGGAACGTATTTACACCCTTCAGAAATGTTTCGTTGGCAACTAGGGCCCACTGTCCTTGAGAGGTGCCTCTTGATGTAGTTACCCTCAGTATGCTGCTTCCTAGTGTTGCATTTGTGTTCTTTTTGCAGAGCACGCAGGTTATCAGGTTCATTATTGCCAGATTAAATCCGACATTTCCCAAGTTTCAACGAATATACCGGCAACGTTAAGATTGTTAATTCAATGTTAGAGAAGACTGCCAATGTGTATCGTTGATACTTTTGGTTCCCCAGTGTGGGACCATGTCATGGCGCACTTTATCTGTTTTGCTATTTTCACTCTACATAGTACACTCTCATTTAAAATTATTCCATATATTTACATACCTTACACGGCTAGTTCTTTCTCTTAGTGTAGAGCTATATACCATATGTATATTTGCAATATTTAGGGCTGGCCGCTGTCTTTATTTAATTGCGCCAGTTTTTTTTCTCCGTTTTCTGGTGTTTTCATGAAAAATTCTGTCAGCAAAAAACAGTGCTGACTTTTTCACGATTCGCGGCCAAGAACACCTTATAATCCTTTACTCGCATTTTCGCGTTATTCCATCAAAGATCGTAATTTATCCTGGTTTAGCGTAAGTTAACACAGCATAAATTCACACAGGTATCAACATTTGATTCGTCAACATAAACAGCACTACAGGGCAACGACAGAAGTTCATACATGTTCCCAACGCTCGATACACGACACCTACGTTTCACCGGCAACAGTTCAAACAGCATCGTCAGCATAAACAACAAGCAATAAGCAGCAAGCAACACTGTATTCACCAGACTACAATTTGACACCGTTTTAACTAAACTCACAGAAAGCACATCCGTTACCTCGACAGGTCAGCATAATTTTAGTATTTAAGCTCTTAGTTTTAGAGCCATTGTAATCAGTTTTTAAGTAAATTTTGTATAGGCAGAAACGCTGCCCAAATAAAGTTATTTTTTTTTTTTTAAATTTAACTTCAAATGTTTTAATTGGCGCCCGAGCAGGGACCGGTATTGTGTGTGTCTGGTAATAGTGTTCGACCGATTAAGTTCGATATAAATCGCCAAAAGTCCTCAAGAAGTTCAAGTGCGTTCAGAACATTCGGTTACCGGTCCAAACGAAAGTCTCGTTAAGACGGTCCTAAGAACACCTTTAGTGAGCCACACCCTTTAGTGCGTGAGTTTGAACCTGAGTCACCGAGGGATCTAAGTAAGCCAGCGGACAAAAAGGAGACTTCAACAACGCCAGTGTGGAGAAGCTTTCGATATTATTGTAAGTTAGATTAAGCTAAACTAAGTTAATATTGTTTAAGAAAAGTAAAAATTTAATATATCTATTCATAGTTTTTTTTGCCATTATTTAAATTCGTTCTCTTTATATTTTAAACTCGTTTTGAACTCGTTTTTTTTCAAAAATATAAACAAATATGTCTAGCCCAGAACAAGCCCAACCTAACCCTTCCAGACCTACCCAAAGCCTAACCCCAGAATTAGTTGTTCTCGTGACAGAGATAGTGAATAGAGTATTCCAGAATGAGGGTAGACAGGTTATTAACTCTATCCTTAACCCAAATGCCGATATTGCAACAGGAGGGGACCAGGAAATCCGACCCGAACTGCCAGGGAACCTATCCGATCTGGAAAGGATTCCTGACATTGTAAAAAGTCTTAGGTAATTCTCAGGGAACCCGATAGAGTTTTCTGCATGGAAGAAAAGCGTAGATCAGATCCTGCGTATTTACGAACACCTCAGAGGAACCCCTAAATATTATGGGATATTATCGGTGATACGTAATAAAATAACTGGCAGTGCAGACAATGCACTCGAATCATATAACACACCGCTAGAATGGAGAGCCATGTCGCGTTGTCTGACTTTGCATTACGCGGATAAGAGAGATCTGGGTACCTTGGAGTACCAAATGACTTCTCTAATACAGAGGCATTCTACCATTCACGGATTTTATCAAGCCGTGTACAATCATTTGACGTTAATCTTAAACAAAATTGCGTGTATGGAAGTCTCTCAAGAGTCTACGACCCTTCTCACACAAGTGTATAGGGACAAAGCTCTAGATATATTTGTAAGAGGGCTCAAAGGCGATCTGCCTAGACTGTTAGGTATCCGTGAACCAGCAGACCTCCCTCAAGCTTTGCACTTGTGCCTCAAGCTTGAGAACCAAAACTTTCGTGCCGCATATGCTAACAACAATCAAAATTCGGTGAAGAAGCCTAATAAAGGCTTACCTCCTTAGCAGCAATAGCGTAAACCCAATCCACACACTCCTATCCAGCAATTTTATCCTCACCCGAAATATCTGCCACCACAATTCAATCAAGTTCCTCAACCTAGACTAATCTGGCCAACTCAACCGCAAGGGGATCGAAACCAACAGCACGTACAATTCACTCAATACAATTATCAACCCCACTTCCCTCAACCAAATGGAGTCCCTCAAATCGTTACGAAACCTCAACCGAAGCCGGTGCCTATGGACGCTTCAACGATTAAAACAGCAGCTGCAAATCACCAAAGCAAGCCTTCAGCACCATTTGGATTTGCAACAAAGAGACCTCCTGTACCTCACCCTCAACAACATATACCAAATAAACACCAACGAAATTATCATATAGATACAGAACAAATAAATCTTGAAAATTATTTCCAAGCTATGGCAATGGAAGACGCAAATTACAGCCAGTCTCTTAATCAGTATTCACCTCCTGAAGAAGCCGCTAGCGTTACGGAGAACCACACCAACAGAGCTATAGATACCTTGACAGTGCCTGAATATACGGATCTGAATTTTTTAGGTTAACGTACTCTTTGTTACCCTATTTCCGATGTAGAACGAAGAGTGGCGAGTTTTTAAATTTTCTAATAGACACTGGATGTAGTTTTTACTACTTTGCGGGAGATGTTAAAGTTAGTCAACACACATTTCTTAATCTCTTTAACAATAATATAAAACTCAAATTTTTCCTTCTACCCACCCCATGAATGACAGCTTAAAAGTTCTATCTGCTGTAATTTACGCAAAGGATAGCTATATGGAAGTCCTTAACAACGTCAAAATTGAAATAAATCAACTCAAGTCTCCTTCAGTTAATTCTCTTGAAACCAAATTTGACCACATGACAAATTGGCAAAAAGATTCAATAAGAGTACTAACACAAACATTTTCGAATTTATTTTCTGAACCTGATGAACGACTCACCTATACGATCAAGGTCACAGGTGAAATCCGTACCAATACTGATACTCCAGTCTATACAAAATCGTATCCATACCCTGCATCCTTAAGATCCTAAATTGAAACCCAAATTGAGAAACTTTTAACTGATGGTATTATTCGACCGTCCCGGTCACCCTATAATTCACCAGTATGGGTCGTACCCAAGAAATGCGACTCCCAAGGGAATAAACAATACAGAATGGTGATTGATTATAGGAAATTAAACACCGCCACAATACCTGATCGATATCCCGAGTTTCGAGTTCCCAAAACATTAAAACAACTTCGATCCTTCCTAGACCTTTCCGGCTACTATAGGCGTTTTATTAAATATTATGCGCAACTCGCAAAACCTTTAACTTCCCTGCTAAGAGGAGAAGAAGGGCGAATCTCAAAAACGGAATCCCAAAAGACATCCATTACTCTGAATTCTGAAGGTTTAGAAGCATTCAAAAAAATTAAAAGCACATTGGTATCGCAGGATTTAATCCTATCATACCCAAATTTCTAAAAACGTTTTGAACTAACAACCGATGTCTCAAATGTAGCTTTAGGCGCTGTCTTATCTCAAGACAATCGGCCCATAACATTCATTTCTCCGACATTGAGTAAGACTGAGGAAAATTATGCGGCAAATGAGAAAGAAATGCTCGCCATAATTTGGTCTCTGAAGACGCTACGTAATTACCTGTACGGAACAGCAAGGGTCAGAATTTTTATGCACTGAGTTCTAAAAATCATAACTCCAAAATGAAGCGGTGGAAAGCTATTCTAGAGGAGTACAATTACGAACTACAGTATAAACCCGGACACTTTCAAGAATAACTCAGATTAACTCAATGACACCCACTATACACAGTGATGAAAGTTCATCGCATGAACTAATACCAGCTGTGGAAGCACCCATAAATGCCTTCAAAAGTCAGATAATGCTATCAACTGGAGATGAAGAAAGTTATAAGTTCGAAATCCCTTTCCCCACCTACCATCGTCACATAATCGTTAGAAAAAATTACTCTGAAGAAGCTCTTATCCATATTTTAAAAAAAAATATTTAAACCCTAGTGTTATAAATGGACTATATGTTTCAGAACCCGTCATGGGACAAATTCAAAAAATCTACCCACTTCATTTCAGGTCCTATAAATCTAGATTTACACAAACACTAGTAAAAGATATTTCAGACCCAATAGAACGAGAACAAGAAATACAATAGTTTAGAAAATAAAAACCAACTAATCCAACATTTCTACGAGTACTTCCCGCAAATGAGATCCGAAGTGAATAAGATAGTCCGACAATGTGCAGTTTGTAAGTAATATAAATATGATCGCCACCCTAACAAGCCGGAACTACAATCTACGCCAATCCTTCAATATCCCGGTCACAGTATCCACATAGATATATATTCTACCGAGAAGAGTTTAGTTCTGACTGCTGTGGATGAATTCTCAAAATATGCCCAGACCCGAATCCTGAAGTCTAAAGCCATAGAGGATGTGAGAGAACCTTTACGGCAAATCCTTTTCGCCTTTGGCGTCCCTAAAATCGTTGTTTTTGACAACGAAAAATCTTTCAACTCAGCATCCATTCGATTCCTGCTCCAAGATTAGTTATTAATAGAGGTCTACACGACTCCACCTTATACGAGCACAGTCAATGGGCAAGTGGAACGATTCCACTCAACGCTATCCGAAATCATGCGTTGCCTCAAATCTGATAACATACACAGATTTTTTGAGGAGTTACTCGATCGTTCGGTATACGAGTACAATTACTCAATCCATTCAACGACAAAGAAACGACCAATAGAGGTATTCTTTGGCCGTACTGTAAGCATCAACCCTGAAACTTATGAAAAAGCAAGGCAGGAAAATATTGAACGATTGAAAGCTAAACAAGCCCAAGACCTAACCTATCACAACAAGAGTAAACAGACTATTAAAACCTACAAGCCTGGCGAGACTACGAGTATCTATGTCAAAATTAATAAACGTTTAGGAACTAAACTATCTCCCAGGTTCAAGAGGGAAATAGTTAGGGAGGACAAAACAACAACAGTCCTAACACAATCGGGAAAGGTAGTCCACAAAAACCTCATTAAAAGTTAACATTTATTCTTACAGATTCCATGGCATGGAGTATATGCCTCGGCAGCATGCAAATTTTGGATTACTCAACCTCGCAAGCAATAGCATGGCACATGGGAAATGCATTAGATGAATATCAGGAAAAAGTTAATGAAATTAAGGCAACCATAAATTCACGAGTAACCAACAGAGACCCAATTTATCCCTTCCTTATCCATGAACTTTCCCAAATCCAAACCCACCTGTCAATTTCTACTGTTGCCTGACTAAGTGTATCCACTCGAAACATGTGTTCCCAACATTTAGTATATGTTGCTATAGATTATAGAACAACGGAATCGAGTGGTTTTTCCAATGTCTCCAATGCTCTCTCAAACAGTTGCAGAAACTCTGGGAACAGTCACGTGAAGGAGAGCCTCAATCCAACTCACTCAATGCGAACTTCAGAAATGTGAAATGTTTCCTCTGAAGCTACATGTAGTTGAAGCTGGGGTATTTTGCTTCGCAATAACATAATGTTTCGATGCATTTGAGGCAAGTGTGTGCAGATTGTACGGATGAAGGGACGTTTCTTGGACGCAGTTAACTTGTGTACAGGCATATAAACACAATATCACTCAACTTTGATTCGGAAAAATCATTTTGCCTCCTATCGATGGCTTGCTGCAATGTTTTGATGAGAATTATAGTATTCTTGCAACATATTACAAATGAACATGAGTCTGCGTTGGGCTAGGGATACATTTAGACCACTTCCTTCAGTTGCTTAATGATTCCTGCCTTCGTGACTACGCACGTATGGAAGGTTCACAAATTGGAATGGGTAAAAGTGAGTGGCAAAATCCTTCGAAACATGCAACTTGAGTGGAAATTCTCACTCAAATTTTGGACAGGCAGTCTGAATTATGACTTTTGTCGGACTTCATTGTTGGGTTGATTATGATTTTAAGGGGTGAATACGAAGTAATTGTGATAGCTTGGAGCAGGGTTACTATGAAATAAGGGAGCTATAACAGGTGGTTTTATTCTAAAAGGATATTTTTTGAACACTTAAGTTGCCGCGTCATGTGCGCTTTTCAGTATTTTAAACTGATACTGCAATAGAAGAAGTGCAACATAAGACGAAAGAATATCAGCTCCAACAGCACTGTTACTTTAGAATTTGGATGTGGCTATTCTTACCCTGGCCGTTTGGACCGAACTGCTAGCTGTCATCGTTCTTTTTGAGTGATTCACTTTCCTTGGTTATTACTCATAAGAAGTCTTGAGATGTGTTTCTTTGAAATTTTTAGTATCGACTGTGGTCGTGTTCTTTTGAAACACCATTACTTCAACGACTATATAACCTTTTTTACTTACTTACTTAGGTCAACCTTATTGCTTATAGTTAAGGTTGGACGTGGTCTTCAAGTAACAAACCTCTCCATCTACCTCAGTCCTTAGCTAACTGGCGCCAGGTAAATATCAGAAGAGTATTGGTTTCCATTTGCACTACATGTCCTAGTTGTATGATCAGATTGATGTTGCCATACAGCTGGTACTCGTACAATGTTATACTTTCAAGGATAAAGTAGAATCGTGAACAAAAAAGAGGAGTCTTTGATGGGCCCTCGAGGCAGCCCTCGCATCCCCGAAGTGGGTTGCTTACTTCTGTTTTTTTTGTTTCTGTTGAAACAGAGCAGTCAACCACAGAACTCGTCCATTCTACACCTTGTAAGTTTCTTTTAATGGAAAATCTCAGTCTTTCGAAGAAGGACGATGTGCCTGCAGTACCAGCATCCAACAATTCCACTGCATCCTGATGCGAAGGTAAGCCGAACATTCACAGAGATATTGCTCTCCGATGTCGTGATCACTTTCACAGCAGGCGTCGCAGGATATTGTATCACATATTCCTAGCACATTTAAGTGCTTAGAAAAAGTATAGTGCCCCGTCACTACGCCAGTAAGCAACCTGCAGTCTTTCGTACTGTGAGACAGGAGGAAGGCCGCAAACGTCTTAAAAATATGGGGAAGAGTTAGTTTGATGTGCCGGCAACCTGAATAGTCATGCCGTTTGCGGTTTTGCTCATAAGAATCCCAACTATGAATAAAAGCCCTGACCGAGGACGCAGGCAGACACAATGTAGGTTCGGGTCCTGAAAAACTCTCTTCTGGGTCTTGCCGAGTAAGTTCATCGGCAGTGTCATTTCCCGTGATCCCATTGTTATGTCCTTCTTATATAACTATATAATTTAGCCTACTGACAGTGTTGAGAAAAGTCTTGCAACCCTGATCTATCTTGAAAGTCGTAAGAGGTTCAACAAAGCTGTTAGCTCAGCTTGGCTGTCACTATAAATACAAATGCTTCGTCCCCATCACCGGTTGTTTACAATATAGTTCGTTACCATCAGGGTTGGGTATATCATTCTCCAGAAAGGTACAGGAAAAATAGATTTCGTTTTTTTCTGCAGCAGGAATTCTGGTGATATTGCATCAAACGGCATGTCCATAAGACCGGAGTCAAAAGACTAAGGCCTAGTGTACCAAAGACCACTTCTTTCTAAACGGCAGATGGTTTTGAGAGCGCAGCCCATGATATGAATATCAAGCGGAGGTAGATTCGTCAGTGCTTCTAGAGCGGTGCCAGGCGTCCTACGGAAAGTCTCCATGCAGCCGAGACGGAGCATCCTTTGGAGCCTGGTGAAACCAGCAATGACGTATTTTTGTGAGAGCTTACTCTACTGGACAACCGACGCATAGGATATAATATGTAGTCCATAGAAGTTTATTGTCCAAGATGATACCCAAAATACCTAGCTTCTTTGGAGATTACCACAACAAGATGGACTCTCTTCCCTTGAAAACTTTCGCCTTTACTCCGTCCACCCTTTTTCCCGAAATAGTTGTTCCACCAAAATCCTGAGAGACTGATGTCCTAATGGGCGCATTAGCCATAGATGCGATCTCTTGGAAGGACAATTTAAACAGGTAGGACGGACGGTCAAAAGCCCTGATTTTTAATTTAATTTAAGAGGACCGGATCAACCCCGGACGACTGCTTTCAAACTAAAATTAAAACTCATGGACAGGGATGAGCAGGGTCGGTAGAGGTGATAACTGAGGATGTTTTTGAGGGTACGAGTACTTCCGCTGCAATGAAAATCGAACATATGGGAAATTTGGTGGTTCATTGAAACCATATGCCGTTTGGTGGTTATTTGGACGAAAGAGAGGAACAGAACTTAGATTGCGGTGGTTGGTATTAAAAAAAATCTGATGCAGCAGTGAGGGACAGTCGATGGAGCGGATTGAGAGTTGGTGTATAAAGAGAATATCGACGGATTCGCTACGTTTTTCCAGTACTAGTAAACCCAGTACTTTAAGTCGTTCATTATAGGGTGGAAGGTTGTAGTGATTAGCCCATGGGAGTCTGCACAGAGCCAATCGTTGAAATCTGCGTTGGACGGCTTCGATACGAATGTGTTTTTTTTTTTTTTTAAATAAGACGACCATACCTGGTTAGCATATTTGAGAACTGGTCTAACAAAGGCGATATACAGGGATTTTGTGACATACGGGTCAGAGCACTCTTTGGACCATCGTTTAACAAAGTCAAAGGCGGAGTTAGCACTGCAAATTATGGAATCAATGTGGGTGCGGAATTTGAGTTCAGTACCACATATAACGCCCAAGTTCTGCTTTGAAGTGACCGAAGCCACAGCTTGAGTTGATATATAGTAAGTTCGGTCAGGAAGTGTTGAACGTCTGCGGGAGTATGATATGTCTTGGCATTTCTTTATGTTGTGACACAATATTGAGAACCTATTGCGATCATCTTGTAGAGGTTGAGAATCAAAAAATTTGGAAATTTGTCTGTCATTAGCGTAGATAGATAGATCCTGACTTGGTTCCCCTATCTTAGTCCAAATAGGAAATGAACATTCTTTGTCACTTTGACTTATTCCCGGGATCAATTTCGGGGAAAGAAGGAGTTGTTTGCACTCAAGACAATTCAGAGGAAATGTTCACCCAGGTGTCTAAGGAAATTCCCAGAGCTCGTAATTTCGATCTGGGTAATGAAAGTGGCACATTTGGGAGGATGAAAGAGCTGTCTAGCGGAGCTCTAAGACATGGTTATGTGCTCAAGCTAAATACACACATACATTGGGCCCACTAGAATCGATTAGATGCAATGCATGATTGTGTGTTTGGGTGGCCAATGACTGGACATAGCTTGAAAAGGGAAAATAAATAATTTTGCAACAATTGTCCAATTCATTTCTACTGGATCAATCCTTCGCCCTAAACGTGGCTGCCTTTAGAGCAGATAGTCACTAGACACGATCCAACAGACAGTACAGCTACATTATACGCGTATGGTTGGGCATAGACGTCAGAACTACTGAGCCCGTTGACCAGCAAATCGACCAAGATGCACCATTACAATGGAGACAGAACGACGTTTGTTCTGTCTTTTTTGCTTGCTGTCTTTGCAGTATCAGCAATCAGTGTCCTATTCACCAGCATTGCTTTGATTCACAAAATATGTGATTCGTCTATGCCGTTGTCTGACCAGGTTACTCATGCCATCGAAAGTTGTGTTGGCGGAATCATCCCCAACATTGAAGAAAATGTCCAGCGCGTAATCCTTCTTGTCGAGTACGGCTTCAATTCTGTCGAAAGTTTTTGAAGCGCACTCTTCCAAGATTTTCCGCTTTGGTAGGAGTATTGCAGCGAAGACAGAGGAGTTTTGCGCTCATGGATCTCTGCGAATCTCCATGCTTTTCAACATGAAGGAAGTCAAACGTATAGGTCTGAAGCGTTTGCAGAGCGTGTGGTCCTTTTTTATGATTTTCGGTATAGAGGCTAATCTCTTTGTTCGCCAGGGTTTCAGTATATATGCCAGTGCTAAGGTAGCAGTGAAGATTTTCCTCAGTGTTACTAGCAACTGATCTATACGTTCCTATAACATAACTCGGCATATGTCATGTGTGCCAGGTGGCTTGAAACCATCAAAGGAAGCAACAGCATGTTTAATGGACTCATCTGCCACCACAACCGATGAAACATACCAGCCACGGCGTGTTGTGTTATTAAGCTCACCAGCAGCTTCGTTAATAGGAGCTTTTGGTGAGCTGGTTCTGATTAGGTCACCTGGGAAGTGACCCTCAGGCATGAAACGGAGAGTCTCGGCTTTCGACTCAGTGTAGGTACAATCAGATTTTTTGAGTGATTCCAGCCTGCCTTTTGATTCCCCTATCGAAGATTTTGATAAGCCTACTGATTGCACCGATAGTTTCGATCTTTTCGCAAAGTGCTCTTCGAAATCCCAAGCAGCTACTTACATTCTTTTTGCTTCGCTCTGTAAAGACTTCCATTCTTCCCCAAATTTCTCTTAAGTGAAGTTTTTTGGTTTCTTCACGAAGTCACTGCAGATCTGCTTTTCACCAAGGAACGGTCGATCTGCAGGATTGATTTCTAGCTGAATATGCCTTTCAAAGCACTTAGTGAGGTCCTGAACAGCTTCATCTCTCTTTTGTTGTATTATGAGCTTAGGGGAAGCACTGTTGGGCCTCCCGAGCTCTGCTTTAAATCGCGTCCTGTTGGCTTTCACCGGCTTCCTCCTTTTCAACAACATCAAGACCTCGCATCCGATTCTTCTCGCCATCCTATCTCCGGGTATTGCCGAAATCATAAAATTTATAACACTGGTGTCAGAAGGGGGATGCTCGGTTTGATATGACGGCAGAATTAACTGAAAACTTGGAGAAATTTCTTTCCAAATTAAATTTTCTCCGCGCAAATGTGGAACAGCAAAACAGTGCAATCGCAGAACTCAGCAGCAGCGATACATAGAGCAACTACGCACATTAAGCCGAACAAATTTCATCGAAGAAGTTTTTCGATATTCTACACCCAAGGAGATTGACCATTCAGTTCAGACTATACAATAACCGATGCAGATACACCGGTTGTTCATAAAGAGGGAATACAAATGAAAAAGACGGACTTTCGAACACCTATTCACATCCAGCAATCTAATTCGTTTAGCCACTCGTGCATACTATTTCCAGCACCATTTGACAGTCACGTAACACGTAGGCGGGACTACCAAGTACAATTTTTCGTTGAAGCAAATGGATGGAATTCTAAAGAAAAGCCCCAAATATTAGCCACTTTACTTCGGCGAGAAAGTGTAGCTGTATTTACCGATTTGGATCCCACCGACCGTGTTGATTACGATAAGCTGTTCTCAGCTCTACAGCTGAAGGCTTGCTAGTCAAGAAAAATATATTCCTCACGCCTCTATTCGTTCCAGAAAGCAACGTCTAAAAGAAGATCTCCTGATTGGAAAATTCTTAAACAAAGTAAGCAATGGTATTATTCTCATACGAATAGCCAATCTAGCGGATCATTCTGTGGTTCTACCTGCCAATACTAGCATCGCCCTTTTCGAGGGGGTTGAATGTAAGGATGTGGCATTCTCAGACAATGCCGTTTGGCCGGAGTTCTTGGCAGACCTTTTCCCACCGTCGATAGAACACCTTAAGCCAGCACAACAATATGGTGCCAAAAAATTCGTGCAGAAATTTGCAGACGTTCTCTCAAGTGGAACTGACGACTTGCGTAGAACCAGCGCCGCTCAACATACAGTTGATATAACATACTCACAGCAAATCCAGTTAAGCAGCCTCCATGGAGATTACCTTTAGCGAAACAAGAAGAATCGGTAAAGACCATTGACGACATGCTGCACAGATACATCATCGAACCTTGTTTAATCGTGATGGTCCGAAAGAAGGACGGACCGACTCGGTTTTGCGATGATTTTCGTCGCTTGAACTCAGTCACTATCAAAGATTCGTTCCCGTTGCCCAGGATAGATGACACCTTAAATACTGTGGCCGGTTCGGTGTGGTTTAGCACCATGGATTGCCAGTTTGAATATTGGAAAGTAGGGGTGCATCCTAACGACCGGAACAAAACCGCTTTCGTGACCAGGGATGGACTGTGGCAATTCAAAGTAAAGAGTTTTGGGCTTGCCAATGCCGCGACGTTTGAACGCCACATGTCAAATATTTTACGGGGACTGCCCTTGGAAACCTGTTTAATTTATTTGGATGACATCCTCGCCCATGGTAAGACCTTTGAACAAATGCTCGAGACGTTCTGTTTGCAGTCGTCTAAATCTGGCCTGAAATTGAATCTGCCCAAAATGTAACTTATTCCGAAAGGAGGGTCGATTTCTTTGACATGTGCTGAATGATAATGGCGTATCACCTGACTCCAGTAAAATCAATGTTGTCCGCAACTGGCCTACTCCTACTTGTTTGACCGATGTACGCAGCTTCGTTGGACTGTGCACATATTACCGCCAATTTGTACCACAATTTTCGACAATCGCTCGCTCTCTACATAAGGTAACGGAGAAGAACATAGTTTTTAAGTGGACCGACGAATGTTCAAAGGTCTTCGATGAACTAAAGGGATATTTGACATCTTTTCCTATATTGTGCCTAGCCGGAAGGCGAATTCGTGCTAGACACCGATGCAGGCAACTATGGTTTGGGAACGGTATTGCCCCAACTACAGGAAGGAACAGAAAGGGCTATCGGCTATTTCATCAGAGTTTTATGTAAAGGAGAACGCAATTACTACACCGCACGGAAGGAGATGCTAGCCGTGATAAAAGCCATTGAGCATTTTCACGTCTATCATTTTGGCTGCGAATTTCTTATCGTTCAAAAACCCTGAGGGTCTATTGTCGCGATGGTTGGAGTGCCTCGCGATGAGAAACCACACCTAAATGCCGACGTATTATCACGCCGACCCTTCGCTGACGAGGAATGCAATCATTGTGACGACAAGGAGGAACGATTTCGTACCCAGGATAGACATGCAGTTAATTCCATCAGACTGGTTGGTAGCTATTTCGATGTGGATAAGTTAAAGCATTCTCAGGCTGCAGATAAAATTATATCGACGGTATCGCAATTGGTTACAGATGGCATTCTTCCAGGTTGGAATAAAATATCGGGTGTAAGCGGGATGCGTAAAGCATATTCGACTCAATTTTCTTCCCTCATTTTACAAAAATAAGTAATAAATAATCTTTTGTGTAAGAAATGGGTCCAACAACAAGTCCGCATCAAGAGCGTTTACTACCCTAAGTCCCTTGCCAGCGAGTTAATTCAAATGTATCACGAAACGCCAATATCGGTGGACACTATGGATCCAACAAGACGTTAGCCAAATTAAGATCCCGGCTCTATTGGGTCAGAGCGAGAAAGGACGTTGAGTGTTACTGTGCGGAATGCTATATTTGTGCCAAAAAGCGAGGTTCATAAAGCAGAATCCGAGGAGACGTGCTGCTCTATTTGGCGAGTGAACTCTTCCGCCACGTTACTGTTGGCTTTCTAGGGCCATTGCTACCAACTAGGCTCGTATTAATAGATTATTCTCCAAATGGGTTGAAATCTTTACACTGCCAGACCAGACTGCCGATACCGTTGCTAATACATTGGTAAACGAAATTTTCTCCCGCTATGGAGTACCACTGGAGCTACATTCAGACTAAGGTCGGAATTTCGACTCTACGGTGTTTCAAAATGTAATACAGATTCTGGGGATACGAAAAACACGCACCACACCATTACATCCTCGGTCCGATGGACTTGAAGAGCGGTTGAATAGAACAATACTACACTATCTAACCAAATTTGTCGGCGATAAACAGGACGACTGAGATGATCTTCTCCCCTTGTTTGCCATGGCTTATCGCTCTTCGCAGAAAGAATCAAACAAAGAGACTTCATTTGCTATGCTATATGGCAGAGAGGTGGGACTTCCCCAAGATCTACTTTTAGGACACCCGCCGCAACCTAGCTCTTATCCTGGGTTCGCCCAGCAGCTGCAGAACCAACTGCTAGAAATTCACGACCGACTTCTTTTCAGAATCACAGTATGGTTTTAGGTCTGGGAGATCCACGGAGGATGCAATCTTAAATGTCTGCTACGATTTTTTCAGTGGAGTTAACAAAGGACATTCTACCATGGCTCTTTTCATTGATATGACCAAAGCATTCGATATGGTGGACCTAAATATAATCTTAACAAAATTATACAGGGCTGGTTTCAGAGGAATGGCAGACAATTGGTTTAAGTCTTATTTATTGGAAAGGGAGCAAAGAGTATTGGTCAATGGCTTTTGCAGTACTTCACTTAAGCTTAGAAATGGCATTCCGCAAGGTTCTGTGCTAGGCCCAGTACTGTTCCTTGCATACATAAACTCACTTTTCATCCAGAGCTTTTACGGAAATCAAAGCGCATTTGCAGATGACATCGCCTTCATGTACACTGACGCTTCGCTTCATGAATGCGTTGCGAAAGTTAACAACGACCTTCATTTACATAAAATTGGGTTCAACTTTCATAAGCTTATTATTAGTGAAAAAACAAAAATAATGAACTTTAAGCTATGCCAAAATAACTTAGAAAGCTTTGCGTTTGTTTTTCATTCGAGCGATTGCCAAAAATTCTGTTTGCCACTACACACCTGTGGGAAACAAAACTTCAGTGTTTTTGGTAATTGTTCTACATGCTGCTTTAATATTGAAGGAGTCGAGTCTTTCAAATATCTCGGAGTTCTCATTGATAACAAACTAAATTGGAACACGGAAAATGTACGAGTATCTTCTGAAGCCATACAGCTCGCAAAGAGTACTTTCAATGCATTATTACGGGTTAGTCTAGTCAAAGCTTCAGTATGGGATTGTTAGTTGGGGAGGTACCTATCTTAGTACCCTAACTGCACTAGTCGTTGCCCAAAGGCATATAATTAGAATTATGTGTGGCAAAAATCGCTATACGGAAAGTTGGCCACTTTCTACAAGTCTTCAGATATTGCTACTTAGGCATCTATACATTTTCAAGGAATTTTTCGACTTATAACTTGCTAGTAAACAACTTGGTACTTTTTAACATCCCACACGTGCACAAAACACATTTTATGAATTTTTATTCCTGGGCATATTCTAAGAAAAAAATCGTTCTACGGTAAGAGTCTATCTCCAATGTTGACATTATTTATCGAGGATTTAAGAAAAGGCTTACTTTGGTGTACCCTGACCCATGTTAACAGAAATTACACTGTTAATGCTAATGGTAGAAACTTTGCGTATGACCTTATTTTTAGAAGTAATACTGGCCTTTATAGCCCTTATAAAATTTATAAAAAACGGTTTTTTTGCTTTAAGCTCCAAAAGCTCTAAATTAAAAATGATTTTGTGTGGTCTTAGGTAGTTTTTATTTTATATGTATACTAAAACAGTTATAATAGGTGCTCAAAGTGTCCTCCGTTGTTTTGTATGCATGCTAGAGGATTGCACTGCGAATATTGATGCTAACTGCTGCCTGACTTTCGAGAATACGAACTTCCATTTCAATTAAAGTTGCTATTTCGGTTAAATAAACAAGTTCTTTCATTCTTCCCCATACAAAAAAATCCAATACTGTAAGGTCAGGAGACCTTGCGGGCCAGTGAACTGGTCCATTTCTTCCTATCCAACGTTTACCTTACTCTTCATCTAGCCGATTCTTAACCTCACGACCATAGTGGGCTGAAGTACCGTCCTGTTGAAAATATGATGAAGCTAGTGAAATCAGTGGAATGTCCTCCAATAGTTCTGGTAAATCATTTCGCACTCTACAACTCCAGATAATTTGTAGAACTCGTGTACTTGTTTCCAAGTACACCTGCCCACATGTTGACGTTGAATTTGTATTGAAATGATTTATGTCTCATTGTACGTGAAATATCCGCAGCCCACGTATGAAGATTATGAAAATTTGTGATCTCTTGTAAATTCAGATTCGTCCGTTCAAAGAATCTTGCTAATAAACTGGTTGTCATCCAAGCTCCGCTCCAGCAACCAATTAGAAAACTCAAGTCTCTTTTCCAAATCATTGGGAAGCAGTTCTTGTACAGGTGTATGGCGGTATGGATAAAGATTTTCTCCATGCAGTACATTACAAATTTTATGTCTGGAAACATGGAATTGCAAAGCTAAGCGTCTGATGCTGATTGATGGATCAGTAGGGCCCCCGCCCAATTATCAAGGCTTCGCCCATCAATGACGTTGTCTAATAAAAAGCGGGGGCAGAGCATATTATTGGTCTTATCGTAAACATCTTCAGATAATAACACCTCTGAATGGTTGCTACGATTTGACCAGTTACAAGTTACCGGTCATAGGTCTTGTTGGCGGCTGGACCACCGGTAGTCCATACCAGGACTTAAATCACGGTACCATGGGAGTCAGGAGCCCCCCGGATTTCGGTCCGGGCCTGGCTTGTTAGAGGTAGGCCCGCTTGTGGGAGCGTCATGGTGGCTGTGGTTTAAACCCAAATCGCGGGTACGGGTTTTCCTTGGTTTAACCCATTGCAGAATAGCAAATAAGTACTGGGTGCTGTGGCTCTAAGAACAGTAAGAGGTTTTAGGTCGGCCTCGACTCATACCAAGGGTGGAACTAGTGCCTCCAACATAGTTCCGAATTGGTATCAAAATATTTGTGGCGAGCGATGGCAAGGCGTATCCTTGCTCCCTATGGATGTATGGGCATCTCGTAAACATAAGGTTTTATGACAGGTGGTTTACGTTAAAAAACATGGAACGTTCTGATGGATCAGTTATAACAGCATCCAGTACCCTTCATCAGCCGAAATCCTTCTTACGGTCGTGTATTCGAAACTGATCCCGTTTCTCAAAGCCTTCGATACGTATTTATAAACACTCTTTTAGTAGGAAGTCGTCGGATAGGGTAAAGTTTATGGTTGAACTTCCATTGCATAGCCCATAAACGTAAATAATGTCTGCGTATTCTTGGCTTGTAACTGCTGACATTTCAAACAACATTTCTAAGCAACTGTAACCTTAGCGTAAGAAATTAAACTGATAAATTAATTTTTTTTCCTAATCTTTTATACCATTTCTGTGATGGACTTGTAGAGCTGAGAACTTTTAAGGGACGGGGTAAGGAAATGAGGGTTTTGAAATATAGTCAAATAAAAGAGCACGCTTTAAAACTCTTTAATAGCTATGGAATTTTAAAAAAAATATTGGAAAATTAGTAATTCGTGGAAGATCTCTCTCACGAGTATGTATTGTCAACTGTTGTTAGAAACGTTGGTAAAAAATCGTAAATTTCTTTTTTTACCTGTTGCAGGCTTTCCAAGTATGTATCATATAATCTGCAGGTGTTTGTGCAAACTTGATGATGATTTTTTGTTTTATTATTGTTACTTTCATAAGAAAAAAATAGTAAAACGTTATGTTAATTAGGCATTTTCGGGAAAAAGTGCTCTCAAATTCGAAAAATAGCATGGACAATGAAAATGGAACAGGCTCAGAAATTGTATAGCTAAAGGCTCAAACAAGATATCAACTTTATTTAAACGGCGTCATAAAGGCTGGTATTTGTTCTAAAAATAGTGTCCTACGCGAAGTTTTTACCATTAGTACTAATAGAGCAATTTTTGTTAACATGGGTCAGAGTACACAAAAGTAAGCCTTTTTTTAAATCCTCGATAAATTATGTCAACACTGGAGATAGATCTGTAGAACGATTTTTTTCTTAAAATAACATGTACCCAGGAATCATTTCCCAAATTATAGTTACTTCGCGGAGAATGTTTAATAAACTTCCTATGTCTATACGATCCAAACAAAATTTCCACTCTCTTTTAATATCACTTAAAGACTGGTGTTTTTACTATAGACCCCTTAAGCTCGGAGCTACTGTTGAAAATTATAACATAGTTTAAAAAAAAAATTGAATTCTTAAAGTTGTAACTAAAGAACACCTGATGATATCCCACATCAGTTCTTGTTGCGTACACGTTATTCCTATATTTCCATGGATCTGTCCACACAAACTTGGGTTTTAGAATGATCGTTAATTTATTCATCATCTTTAACTAGTAAATTAAATTGTTTGTATTCTAAATTAAAGAATTATCTACTCAGATTGTTAGCTAGCTTTAAGGTGATAATGAATAAATAAATAAATAAAAAAAAAAATGAAATTCAAATCCTCCTAGATTTCAGGTGGGAGATCCCGTTTAGTTTCACAATGCTAAGAGGAGATTACGGAGACTTTTTCGTTGCCTTCAGCTTCAATCGGAGGAAAATTATTATTTTTTGGCCGGAGATCTTAACGCTAGACATGCGGCATGGGGAAATAATCCGCCAAACACCAGGGGCAACCAGTTATACTACTGGTGGGGTCAAAATATGATTGAGTACAGACTTGAACTGTACGCGACGAACATCCCATCCTTCCCGTCAGCCGGCTCTTTCCTGGACTTGGCATTAACAGACAGTAGACTAGAGCTGACTAACACGGATCGAAACACAAGGAACTGTTTGCGAGCGTTTGAGTATGATAGTGATCACTACGGACTTGCCGCCACAATACGGATCCCAAACGAGCAAACGCAGCTGAAGCAGTATGATCAAGTGTACTCATACGACTACCGTAGAGTACGGTGGTTATGCTTCTCCAGAATCTTACAGCGTAATTTACGTTTGAGTGGAATTGATCCCCCGACTAACAGAAACTTAACTAACGAAGAAATCGACCGTAATTTACTGACGATGCATGACGTTGTCAAACGAACTATGGAGCAGACTATCCCTCGGATAGAATACTCCGACGAAAGCCAGATCGAAAAGTAGAGAACTCCAACAATCAACGCATTGTACGCACACAAAAGTAGACTACTCTCGAGGCTTAAGCAACTGTACAGACAGTTCACTGACAGAAACGACTCGGAAATAAAAGCACTAAAGTCACTGATCAAAAACCTAAAACAATTAATTAAAGACAATTACAGTAAGTCTGTAAGTCTGTACTGGGGCAATAAGATTCGGGCTATAAAATCCAGTGTGTCCGAATTCCACAAACAACAGAAAACAGACAGACACTACTGACCGTTGGCATAAATCCAGAGAGTGTCGACTCAGGCGACGGTCTTTTCGTAGTCGAAGACCCACAGAAGAAAGTGGATTTGCTGGGAGCTTTTTTCGAGGCCGTGTATACGGTGAACAATCCGGTTCACTGCAATCACGACATTGACAACAGGGCCTACGTAAATCACTATTATCTGCGCAATGAACTTCAAAATTGGCCATCCGAGAATCACGGTTTCACCGTATTCAATGAAGAAAACGCGGCAAACGTCATCGTCGCCGATGAACGAGCTTCCTTTCTTTTGTTCGTGCGAAAAGTGTGTGCATCTTTGAATCTCTGAAAAACAAAAAGTCGTCGGGAGTGGACGGTATTCCAAACGTCGTATTATGACACCTGCCCTTGGAAGCAGTGGATATATTTACTACGCTATTTAACAATGCGCTGAATAATGCATACTATCCGACGCATTGGAAAACAGCAGTGGTACATCCAATCCCGAAAAGGGACAAAGTTAGAACTAACCCTGCCAATCTTCGGTCAATTAGTTTGCTTCCGAATATTAGCAAGGTATTTGAGAAGGGGGTTAATAGAGCGCTGTTAAGGTGGGTTGAGGAAAATAAAATAATTCCGGAAAATCAGTTTGGTTTTAGGGCGAGGCATGACACTGCTCATGCTGCGTAAAAGCTGGTCTCCGACATACAATGGAATAAATGCAAGAACCAGTGTACGGGTGCCTGCCTCGTTGACTTTGAGAAGACCTTCGACACCGTATGGTTAGAGGGGCTTTTCTATAAGCTGACCAGGTTGGGCATGCCGAAACCCCTGCTATATATGATTTACGACATGCTTATGGGAAGAAGTTCGTCATTCCGAGCAAGATCTTTGACATTAAAAACGGCTTACAACAGGGGGCTGTGATTTCTGCGATACTGTTTAACAGTTATACAAGTGGTCTAGCAGGTTTCCTCAATCATTCCATAGCGTACGCAGACGATTTAGTGGCGTACAGATCAGGTCCAAGAATCGAAGTCATTAACACCCTTTTCCAACGTGACTTCGATCATATTAAGGCATATTGCGACGATTGGAAGTTGAAAATCAATTTCCAAAAGTCGGAAACAATTTTGTTTAGAACTCCATTGAGATGGGCTTCTAGGGATACCAGATATAACTGGCGAAATTTGTCCATCATTGGACAGCACGGACTGCCATTAGCGGTGAGAAGCGCTAGTGAGATACCTTGGTATCTGGCTCGATAAGTATTTGTATTTTGACAAACATATAGATGCTTGTCTTGCTGGGGCTAAGAAGGCTTTAGCCCTGACAAGAAGGCTATTTCACAGCAGTCAACTTGTCTCCAGGGTGAAGGTCATATGCTATGTGGCCCTAATCAGGCCAGTCATCGCGTATGGTTGTCCCGTGTGGTTCAATGTAGCGCCGTATCAGATGGAAAGGATTCGGGTGTTTGAAAGGCAGTGTCTTAGGACCTGTCTCGGCTTGTACAGAATACCAGAATCAGAGTACAAAAAATATTATCCCAACAAAGTCCTTAACAATGGGGCTAATCTGAATAGGATTGACAATTTCCTGATTAAAGTGATCCGAAGACACGTTGCACGAGCAATGACTAACGATAATAGCCTGATCTTTGGGGCTTAATACCCCAACGAAATGTACCACGAGAGCACGCTTCTATCGGGCTTTATCCCGCCAGAGGCATTTCTCCATATTAATGCTAAAGGGTTAATGCAGAGCAGGGATGGTATCCCGGTAATATACCACCGCCACCGCGGTGCGAGGGACAAGCGGCTCATCTACGACGGGTATGTTGCCAATGCTCAGGAGCTCCTCCGTTTTAGTCCCGCGATTGCGGACAGGGATCGGATCGATGCCGAGAAACAGTACACCGAATTCTGGTGGCTTCTAGAAGGGGAGAGGGTGGGCTCGCTTTCCTAGGTCGGTACGTTACTAAGGTAACACACTCCTCTTAGTTCTAAGTTAGAATAAGGATAGTTAGGGGGATTTCGTGGAGAGACCACGTTCGTCAACATAAGGCGGCGCCGCTGAGAAGTAACCGATGCTTTATGGCATTGGTTAAATCTCAGGGATGCTTGTGCACGATGTTGACGAATGCCAGGCACCCAAAATCGCAATTGGTATGGTGACCACTCGGTGCGAGAGGCTACGAGTGCTCACCACCCCGATTATTGTTAAGGTAGGTTAAGTAGAATAGGGACATAGTTTTAAGTTTTATAAAAAATTTAAAAGATATTATTTAGAAATTTCATATATTGTAATACTGATAGATAAGATTAATTGTAAGAGAGTTTTTAAGGCCGAAAGGTAAACTTTGAATGAGATTGTAAAGTTTAGAGCGCTCGGTAAGAGCCAGTAAGCTAGAATAAGTAACTATCATTGTTAAATTAGATTTAATCATTTTTGTCTAGAATGTAAGTAATAATGAAAGAATCAATAAAAATGAATTTAAAAGTAAAAGTAAGGAGATTACGGAGACTTCCTGTAGTATTTCTAGCCGGTAATTTCCTTAGCATACCTGTTGGATAACATTAAGTCGATTACTTGTTGTCTTACTATCGTAATAAAAGTTGGGTGACAACCAATATTGCCATTGTTGACAATCGATCAGAAAATAGTTTGAAATCCTGGCATTTGCTACTGTCCAATATTTAGAGTATTAGCAACGCAGTATATGATAAGTCCCATCTTCCAACATAGAATCATAGTATTCAATGAGTGGTGGTGGTGGTGGTAATGGTAATAATGAATCGTAGGGAAAATAAACAGATGCAACGAAGAAGTTGTGCGATTATCCGTTCGCTTCGTAGCTTATGTCTGTAACAACTGTAAGGTTACGAAATTCTGGCAACTCTGCCTAACCAACAGCGACGAGGTAAATCTAGAATGGCGCCAACGACAGGATAAAAGAACGATTAAAAAGAAGAACAAGACAGTTGAAAAAGGAATGTAGACGTTAAAAGACGAACCTGCAATCATTCTTTTCTGTAAAAGTGTTTATTTTTGTAGTATGTAAATAGATAGAATAAATATTCAGTGTGGACGAGATAGTTTTATTATTTCTTAACTCTTTTACAACTAAATCTTGGTTGCAAAATTATACAAGTTTAGATGGTGAGAGTAAATTCGGCACATAAAGAAGAATTTTCGATCTTTCCGATCGCTTGTCTTATAAGTGGTGTGAAACCCATTAAACATCCGAAACGACAGATGCGTTTACTCCACACCCATGTTTCCTGCATGGATATTATGTGAGGTTTTGCATTCAATATGGAAAGCCACCAATATAGAGATGTAGTAGCAGACTTGGAATATTGAAAGTTGGTTTAAGTACACAAAATATGTCGATGAGTACTGGGATGATCGTCTCTTATCTGCACTCAATTGGAAACAAAGTGGAAATTAACCCTTCCAATAATTGTCTCGATAGAAGCTTTGTCTAAGCTACAACAAGAGAAGAGCCAACACTTTTCTAGTGTTGAGTCCTGGGCTCTAGGTACATCAGCACTTCATCTGTTTCCCTAAGTTGCCCTGAAAATCTCGAACGTTTTAGTTTCCAGGAGTGGGATTTTCGGCACAGGTTTGTTTAACCATTCAAGAGTTTCCTACGTGGAGCACTTCATTCTAACAGTTCCGTTTTCCATATTGAATGTAAATACCACCTTGATCAAAAAGTTCACGCGCTCCCATTGTTCCGATTTGAGTTCTATTTTTTTTTTGTTAAGTTGGTAAATCTGTTGTTGACATTCCCTCTAAGCGTCATAGCTTGACATTTGCAAAAGTTACGTAGCCAAGAGTACATCTATTGTATCTCTGTGTGTGTTGGCGATTTTTCACAATTTTAGAAATGGATTTAAATTTGCAACAACGAACTTGTATTAAATTTTGCGTAAAAAATAGATTTAATGGTGAGCGAACATTGGAAATGTTGGAAAAGTGTTTCGGCAACGATTCTCTAAAGAAAACGGTCGTTTATCGGTGGCACGAGCGGTTCAAAAGTGCTCGTGAGTCAATCGAAGATGATGAACGCAACATTGATGAAGTAAAAGAAATGTTGGTGAATAACCGCAAATTAATCATCAGAGAGATAGCGGAGGACTTGAACATTGCCTATGGATCCGTCCAAAACATTTTGGTTAATGATTTGGGTTTCCGTTGTGTAGCAGCAAAGTTGGTGCCAAAAGACCTCAATTTCATGCAAAAAAGAGACCGTGTTGATGTCGCAAAAGAGATGATTTGCGAGGCTGAATCCGATCCCACATTCATCAAAAGGATCATTATTGGAAACGAGACTTGGGTTTATGAGTACGACACGCATTCCAGGCAAGTGAATGGCGTTCACCAAATGAGCTGAGACCAAAAAAAACCACGTCGTTTTCAGTCAAAAAAGAAAGCAATGAATGAATTTTTGCCAGAAGGCCAGACAGTAAACAAAGAGTATTATTTGGGCGTTATGAGACGTTTGCGTGATAAAGCACCGTCGCACAGTGCCATCATTATTCGTAATTCGCCACCGAATTCACCAAGTTTGGCTCCCTGTGTTCAATCGAGTTAAAAAACCACTACTAGTAATGGAAGCGCTGATGGACATACCGAAAACCGAATATAAAAAATGTTTCGAGGATTGGATCAAGCGCTGTTATAAGTGTGTTGCAGCCGATGGGAATTACTTTAAAGGGGACCATATAGATTTAGATGAATAAACTTGTATTTTTAATTTACTAAATAAATTTCGGAAAATTTTTGATCAAGGTGGTACTTATTCTCTGCTTTATATCTCTGTGGGAGATACACAGTTGATCAACACAGTGTTTGCAATCAGCATCGTTAAAACTGTTATCATTGCCAGTCTTCCTAATTCAGAGCGGCAGAGAGGTGATAGCGGCATCCTTGGAGGTGGGCTTTCCGGCGACATCCAAGTTCCGTCCGCCCAAACTGCAACTTCACCTGCTGGCAGTTTCATCCGGGTTTTATGCGCGGAAAAAGTCACCACCAGAGTTGTTTCTCAGGGGGATTTTACAGCATTAGACGACTTCCGGCGACCAGAACTGTAAGCTTTCTTGGTTGTGGCACCGGCATTAACCGATGTGGGTTACTGGCAACCGACCCCCTGTTGATGGTTTACTTACTTTCTTACAGCCCCAACAGAAGGGGGATAAAAACTGTGACACCTACTATGGTGATTGCTATAGGGAAGAGAAAAAGCGCATACCATATTCGTGTGCGGATTTGCCGCACGCGGCCTTCATATCTAACCCGGTGGAACAAAGTGAGCTAAGGATCCAGCTAACTGAAGAGGAAAATTGAGGCCCAGGTTCACCCCGCGCCACTTGAGCATGTATGTAAGTTTGACTTGGGGCAGTTCTCAACTTGTAGTTGAGAGTACTATAGAGTAACATATTTCAGATTCATCTTTCTTTCAGTCTAAGTTGGCAAGCCGCATGCCAAGTGCCAATGGGTATCAATTGAAGCCGTTTGAAAGATGCTTTCTCGCCTGTGGTGCATATGTAAGCATAGGCTGTGGCACTTTCACTGGTAAGTTAATGTAAGTCCTCTTCTCGAGTGCAAACCACTAAATGAATCCACTTAGTTAAAAATTGGCCCAGCGAGCACCTTGGACCTTCTTGCATGAAAGTTGCTACCTAAAGTCAGTCATTTTTTTGAGTTGACAACTAACCATAGGAAATTATAGATCACTTGAAAAAAGTACCCTGACCCGATTTAATCGACAAGAAGAACATATTGACAATATTGGGGAGCAGCCAAAAACATTCCAAAAAGCATTGTTGATGATAGAATGAGCACTTCGTATGTATGACTTAACCTCAATCATCTTGGGGATGCCAGGATTTCCCACAAACTTTGGATACCCAGAAACCACAGCAAATTCATGCTATTCAATAGAAATCTCTATTCTACCTCATAAAAACTATAACAACAAAAGAAACACGAAAAATAACTTTCTCAAAACAAAGTTGAGTCAATTTTTCGCAATCTAAAACTATCACCAGCATTTCAGGAGGGTGCAGAAAGGAAAACACCAATTCTCGGTTATGTTTGCTACCACCAACATCTCACTTTATGATTTTTCTTCTTGCTTTTTGTTTTTTTTTCTTGTTGTTTCAGTTGAATTCTTCATGAACACATGGTCGTTTGGGGAAATAACGGTTTAGCGCAAGGATAAAACTTTCTCTTAAAAAGTTAAAATAACTCTGACCTACCTTGTGAATGTAGCAAAGGTCCCTTATGTCTGCCAAAAAAAAAAAAAAAAATAAAATAATAATATAAATATTTGCTCCTTTTCGCTTATCCTTTGCCAGCGTATCGGAGAGGAGAACCTGTGTAATATCTGCTCCCAGACGGGACCTAGTCAATGGTGGCACGGATATGGATATGGTATCGTAACATTGAGTTCGATTGGAGTTTCCGGTTACACAGGTGTACCTCTGGATGTTGTTATTGCTAAATAAACGCCGTAATGGGATTATGATACCGACCAGGCTAATCGGTTTATGGAATTATTGAAGGTAGGTATACTCTATTCGTATTCCGATTTGGATTCACAGAGCAAATTGATTTTATGTTTTGTTGAAGGGTGGTGAGGATTTTGTTTTATCCGTTTTCCAGATTCCGATTTGCAGACTTTCGATAGTTGGGACTTAGAAATGGTCATTTCCAAATTGGATTTATTGTTTTAGTGTCATGAAGATTTGTAAACAAGAATATCTTGCCATTAAATTGGCTTAGTGAAATGTAAGCGAGTCGTTATAGTTCCTCTGAGGACAGAAGTGGCAATGAAAGGGTTGATGGTGGCAATTAAGTTGGATTTATTGATATTTTAAGAGTTGTTAAAATTTGAAGTCATCATTTGGTAATTTTCATCGTTTAGCATCCTTGTCTTCTTTCAACTTCATCATTCATATCGCGTGTCATTCTTATATTATGTATTCGTACATATGGCGTACATATTAGGGCTGTAACAAACCGTATGTATTCGTTACTTTGTACAGGGTATTTCATTTCATACCAAGTACCCAAACGTTACTCCCCAAACAATATAGTTACTCGCATCATGCAAGAAATAACGGTTGTGTTATATTTTTGTGTGTGTTAAAGGGTAAATAATGGAATAGTACCGTAAGTTGATTCATTTTTCTATTCATTTGGTTTAGTTTTTTATAGTGCACGAACGCATAAAGCGAACAAATAATAAATTTTACTTTTTTTTTTATACAAATCATGTGCCCAACAATTTAGGTGAGTTGTATTTATTTATATTTTTTTAATCAAAGATTCTATGCCGAGGCTGACTGTGTATTGTTGGATTGATTGAAATTTTGTGTATAAATTTAAATTTCAGAATGGAAAGAAAACGAAGTAAACTGTGTAACTTTTTTTAGCCAAATACCGAACAATGAAGAAAAAGTGAAGTGTGATTTATGTAATTCATCTTATTCAGTTAGAGGAGGGTCAGTCACAAATTTGAGAAAACATCTAATGGCAAAACATCGGCCGTCATATGACAGTTTGATTCATTCAGATACAACTGTCCATTTACCTTTGCTGCCATCCACTAGTCGCCAATCCTCTGAAGATGTTCCGGATCAGTGTTCAGGTATCTTAGACGCTCGTCGTAGTACACTTTCTTTAGTTTCTACTTGTATTCCTCCTTTGAAAAAACAAACGGACATTTACACGTTCATAAAAAAACGTATGAAGGCAGGGAGCGAAAAAAAATAGATGAGCTTGTTTTAAAAATGGTAATAAAAGACCTTCAGCCATTTTCAATCGTGACAGTCTCCGGATTTAAAGACTTAATCAATTATCTAGAACCAAATTACAACATGCCTTCAAGATATCTATTACTCGTAAGTAATACTTTACTGGATGTTCAGTTTTGCCTAGTTAAAGAAAAGTTAAAGGATGATTTGAAACGTGTCGATTATATAAATCTTATAACTGATGGGTGGACTTCACGTACAACAACCTCTTATCAGGCAGTTACGGCGCATTATACAGGGCGAATGACTTGAACTCCAACTTTTTAAAATGCTATAATTTTCTTATTTTTTGATAAATTTTATTGTGCCAAAGCAAGAAATGTTGGAAAATGCATCAATTTTCAAATTGTATCAGTAGTTTTCAATATGTCTACCTATGGCGCGAATAATGGCCTTGAGACGGCCGAAGAAAGCATCGCACGCTGCACGCAAGTGTCTCTGCGGCATTTTGGCCCATTTCCGGCGAAGTGCTTATTGGACGTGGTCCAAACTTTGGTATTTTTTAGTGCCAACCTTCGCCGTCAAAATACCCCAGACAGAGAAATCCAACGGACTTGCATCCGGAGAATTTGCAATCCGTTGTGTCGAAGAAATGAAGTGTGGAACATTGTGAGACGGTGCCGAGTCTTGTTGAAATGTCCACGGTCTCCGACCGAAATGATTGTTTGCCCAAGGCTTCAATTACTGCCTCTAAGACAGTTTCACGGTATACGATCGCATTAATTTTGACGCCACGGTCCAAAAATACGAGCGGAGAGCGACCATCGACGGTTATGGCGGCCGAAACCATCATCTGCTGCTGCCTGCTTTCTGGTGGCCGTCCGAAGTGTAAATTTTCGAAGGACCTCTCTGGCAAGTAAACTCGGTCATTTTGTTTATTGACATATTTCTCGATAACAAATGGCGACTCATCGGAAAAAACCAAATTCGGCAACTCACCACTTTCGCGCTAGAGTAGCAACTCCTTCGCTCTTTCGACTCTAATTTTTTTCTGTCGCGGTATAAGATCGTGTGCTTTTTGGAACTTCAATGGCTAGAGCCCAAGCTCATTTTTCAGTACGTGTTGTATCCATTCCAACGATATGTTGAGCTCACAAGCCATTTTTCTTGCACTTCGACGCGGATTTCGCTCAATTCGAGCCTTCACTTTCCGAACCATTTCTGCCGATGTTGCTGATTTTTTATGACCACTTCCATGGAGTTTTGCTATGGTTTGAGACACAAATGATTTATTCACGTTGAGGTGCTGGAGGGCTCTAACGATAGCTGCTTGTGGTTTTCCAGCCAAATATAAAGCAATCACACTATCACGTTTGAATTCCATCGCGGATAAAAATTTTTCAACACAACTGAGACGCAAATCGTTTAAAAGGCTTGTAAATAATAAAATTATCTGTCATGTGTCAAAATTTGAGCTCACTGTCATGAACGGTTTGCAAGTTATAGCAGTCTGAATTTGGTTGCAGTTCGAGTCATTCAGGGTGTATTTTATCAGACACCTGGGAGTTACGCTCAGCACTATTAGGTTGTTTTGAGTGTAACGTATGTAAACATACGGGAGAATGTTTAAAACAAGAACTTTTGGAGATAACGGATGACTGGGAAATAACTAAAAAAATAATTGTATGCGTAAATGACAACGCAGCCAATATTAAGGTAGCCGTACGACTAGCAGGCTGGGAGCAATTTTCTTGCGTAGCCCACACTTTAAACTTGATAGTTAAAACTGGACTAGGCGTTGTTCAAAACTTTTTAAAAAAGGTTAAATCTATTGTAGAGTATTTTCATAGAAGCTCTATAGCCACAACAAAACTAATTTCCATGCAAGAACAGCTTAAGCCTGGCGAGAAGCCAGTGAAATTAATAATCGACGTTGTAACTCGCTGGAACAGTACATTAGATATGCTACAGAGAGTGCAAATCTTGCAAGAAACCCTAGGAGCAGCACTTGGACTATTCCATAATCCTGTCGAAAAGCTTGCAGAAGATGAACGGCTCTTACTTCCTGAAATCGTTACAGTATTGAAACCATTTCAACAGCTTACAGAGGAAATGTCTTCTCAAAAAGATGTTTCTATATCAAAAGCGTTGCCGGGAACTAATAGTGTTTTACGTATATTAAACTGCCTACGTTCAACACCGATGAAAACCCTGTCTAAAGACCTGCTCAATAAATTAATTTTAGAGTTTAATTCTAGGTTCCCAAATAGCTCGAGTCATCCAGTCTTATCCAAAGCAGCTCTTTTAGACCCCAGATTTAAGAAACAAGCGTTTATTGACGATTCTTCTTATGAATGTGCTAAACATTTATTACAAACTGACCTTGAGAAATTGCCAATGGCACAATCGCAACCACCATCCGGACATCAAGAAGATAATTCTATTTCACCAGTATGTGAAATAGTTGAAGAAGACTCCATTTGGGTGGACTTTGACATGAGAACAGCTTCGAGCTCTGTCTGTTACCAATTTTCCTGCCAGTGTTATTTCTTTTCGCCAGTATATGAAAGAAAAGCAACTTAACAGGAAAGAAAATCCTCTCAACCGGTGGAATATAAGAAAAATCTTATACCCAGAACTTGCTCATTTAGCTTTAAAATACCTGTCTGTTGTGGCTTCGTCGGTACCATCCGAAAGAATTTTTTCGAAATCCGAAATTTTTTTTTTAAATGTTTTTTTATATTATTCAATATAGTCCCCTTTTTGTTTGATACACTTATTCTAGCGATTTTCCAACTTCTTGATCCCGTCCGAAAAGTAATTTTCCGGAAGGTCTGCAAAATACTCATCCGTGGCGTCGATGATTTCCTCGCGTGAGCTGAATTTTTATTGATGAGCAATCTTGGGAAGAGATAACAGTCCGAGGGATCCAAATCCAGTTACCAATCGACGCCAAAAGTCCGCCCGATTCCGCATCAGCAAGTCCAAACACTCTTTCGAAGTGCTCTCGCGTTCGTGTTTTTGGTCAAAAGTGAGCATGCGCGGCACCCAGCGGCAGGATAACTTTTTCATATGCAGAATATTGCCCAAAATATGGCGTGTGCACTCAGTACTAATCTTTGTGGTATCTGCTAGCTCGCGCACCTTCACTTTCCGGTCAGCCAACACTATTTCATGTATTTTTTTAACATTGTCCTCTATAAGCGCATCGAAGGGCCTGCCGCTGCGGACTTGATCGGTAGTGGAGTTGCGGCCACCACGAAACTCTCGAAACCAATATTTGACGGTGTAATCTGACGGAGCATTAGCCCCATAGTATTTATCCAACTTTTCTTTTGTTTCCTTAGTCATTTTGCCTCTCAAAAAATTATGTTTTATGAGAGAACGAAAATCTTTTTTGTCCATACTCAACATGATGCCAAATACGTCAACAACAATCAGCTGTCAAAACAAAACTAAAGACAGAATCGGAATGAAATTTGGCACGTCTGCCTAAATATGAACGGACTTTAAGGCACCATAACTTTTTTTGCAGTAGCAGCGCATTCTGGCGGTCAAGGATGTCACTTTTCATTCCATCTAGTATTATCCGAAAAACGTGCCTCTCTAAAACCAAAGCGAGTGGAAATATTATTTTTACATGTTAACCAAGATTTCCTTCCATAATATGTGTGTGTTAAATATAAAATTTATATATTAATGTAATAATAATTCAAGAAGACTGACACGAAGTATTTATTATAAAGAATCATTCGGTCATTTATATATGATTAATAAAAAGGTTTCAATGAATTCTACTATTGTTTTTTCTACTTTGTTTATTTCTTTCTATAATACGCTTTATATATATTTTTTTTAAGTTACGATGAAATATTTATCGTACTGAACTGACTAAATTAATGTATTGATTTATTTTTATCTATGTATAGTCAACGGCCTCGGCACACTGAAAGCGTCGGTTCCCACTACTTGGAGAAGGCCTTCGATACAGTATGGTTAGAAGGACTCTTTTTCAAGCTGGACAGGTTGGACATTAGTAAACCACTGCTGTATATTCTTTTTGATATGCTCTCCAGTAGACAGTTCATCGTGAAGAATGGCGATGTGACTTCTGCCGGAACATTTAACATTAAAAACGGTCTGCAACAAGTTGCGGTAAATTCGCCGATCCTATTCAACATTTACACAAGTGATTTGATAAGTTCACTTCCTCACAGCATAGCGTACGCAGACGACTTCATCGCGTACAGATCAGGTCCAAAGATTGAGGTCATTAACATACTTTTGCAACGTGACTTCGATAAAATTAGACAATATTGCGATGACTGGAAGTTGAAAATCAACTTTCAGAAGTCGGAAACCATTCTGTTTAGGACGCCTTTGTATGTGGCCTCTAGGGATACCAGAAGGAATTGGCGAAAGTTCTCTATCTTCGGACAACATGGACAACCACTTGCCTGTCAAAATGTAGTCAGATACCTTGGGATCTGGCTAGATCAATATCTGTATTTTAACAAACAGAGGTGCTTTTGCCCTTACAAGGAGATTGTTTTATAACAGCCAACTCGATGCGAGGGTGTAGGTGAAGCTTATCAGGCCCATGCTTGTATTTGGATGTCCGGTGTGGTTCAACGTGAGAGCAAAATTATTGGAAAAGATTCGGGTGTTTGAGAGGGCTTGTCTTCGCTTATACAGGACACCAGAATCCGAGTACATAAAATTCTATCCTAATGAGGTCTTGTACAATAGGGCGAACCTAATAAGAGTGGACAATTTCGCCATTAAGTTGACTCGACGGCACGTTGCAAGAGCAATGACCTCATCGAATAACCTGATCTCAGGGGCTTACTACCCCAATTATATGTATTACGAGAGAGCTCGCCTTGACGGCTTCATTCCTCCAGAAGCGTTCCTCTATCTAGATAGTAAAGGTCTGATCCAGGACAGATTGGCGGTGCCGCTAATCTTCCACGTCGCTCGAACAGCTGCGGACAGGAGACTCAACTACGACAGAGACGTCGCACATGGCAGTGCAGAGCGTTTCCGGTTCAGTAGAGCGGTAGGGAGTCGCGACAGGAGGGATGTTGCTCAGCAGCACCAGAAATTTTGGTGGCTTGATGAGGGCGAGGATGCTTCGTCGTCGAACTACTCCAATGAAAGATAGCTTCATGTGAAACAGAGTGGTCCAGCCTAATTTTTGTTTTTTAGCCATGGCCGGCTTACATAATTTTAGGTTGGTTTAAGTTAGATTGTAAGAAAAATTTATAAAACCAAAAAAAAAAAATATGGACATATTAGATGTAAGTAGGTTAAGTAGATTAAGATTTATTCTTTAGGTAGTCTGTAAGTTTAATTAATTAATTAAAAAAAAAAAAGTCCATATACTAAGTTTTTGATTAAAATTTATTTTCTTAGTTTTAGTTTTAACGTAAATATAAAATTAAATATAGACTGTAAGATTCGTCGAAAGACTTAGTTTAAGAGTTAGGTTTAGCTTAGAGTGTCCGCATGGGGCCAGTATGTTAGAATAAGACTATTTGTAAGTTATTTAAGATAATTTTTAAGAATTTTTTTGTCTAGCATGTAAGAGTAAATTAAGTAAAATAAATATAAATGCATTTAAACTAAACTGAAAAAAAACTATGAGGGCCAAGGTTCGAATCCTAGCCACGACAAAGTTTTCATTTGTGTAATTTGGAACTCAGTCAGAAAAATCTGCGTGTGAAGGCATAACACTGAGATGTAGATTTGGCTGTTGTAGGGTTTTCAAGCACAAAACAACCGTTAAAATTCACAACCTCACATTCCGAGAGAAGAAAAATCTCTCCGTCCTATTCGGACTCCCACCCGTGGAGAATCAATATCGAAACCAAACACACCTGAGTTTCAAACCATCACAAACTTTTCTTCGCCCGCGCCATGCAACAGTATAAGGGTATTCATAACCCCTTAGGCGCGCGTAAATTATAAAAAAAAAAAATGACAATATGATTGCATCTCTGGCGGCCTCTGAGTCAGATGACGAAGAGGAGGAGGTAGAGGAAATAAAAAATAATATAAAGCTTCTCTGGCAACGAGTGTTAGCTATTAAAGCTAAACAAATAGCAAGGAGGGAGAAGGAGCAACTAGGAGAACTTCTCAATTCTCAACAGGCACGACAACTAGCAGAAAAAGAAACCCAACACATAACGACGCAAGAGCAACAACAGCAAAACAGCAGCCCAAACATACACAGCCTCGAAAAACAAATCAGCGGACGCTACGCCAACAACAGGAACAACAACAACAACAACAGTAGCAGCAGAAGAGCCAGCAACAACAACAGCGGAAACAACATCAACAACAGCAACCACAAACAACAACAACAACAAAGTACATCTCAAACAATAAATACTTATAAAATGGAACTCAAATAGACGTAAGAGGGTTAGAGCCGTCGACTGATCCGGAGGAGCTCCTTGCACTGCTGAAAGAGAAGGAGTGCGAAGGACTCAAATTCGTGGGGGTCAAGCTATTTGTCACGGCTAGAGCCAAAAGGGAGAAGCGGAAATTACCTTTCTTCCTGTTTCAGCTAAGTCCCAACAGCAAACTGGATGGTCTAAGGAGCATCAAAGTCCTAGACTCCCAGGTTGTACACTGGGAAAAATTGAAGAGGAGCGAAAACATTTTACAATGTGTTCGCTGCCAAAGGTTCGTGCACGCCGCATCGAACTACGAAATGCAGCCTCGATGCATGAAGTGTGGAGAGAACCACAAGTCAGAGGAATGTGCTTTAGGTAAGGACGGAGCGTCGGAAAAAAGCCAACTCTCTTGTGCTTTATTTAGGAACATGGAACACACCGCAAATTATCGGGGTTGTCCCAAATTCCAATACATCAAAAGAGTAAATCTGGCTCGGCAGCAGAAAGTTGAAGTTAAACGTCCACTCGTGCAGGTACAAACGCCAGCTGTTACTCCCCAAGTTACCTACGCCCAAATGGCGGCAGGTAGGGGAACTACGATACAACAAGCAAAGGTAGCTTCTCAGGCCCCAGCGCCTAGAGCACCGGAACCTGTACCTGACATGCTAGCTATCTTGTCTCTATTGAGGGGCAGATGGCTCAGCTTCAGCGTCAATTATAGGAACAGGCTGCGCGGGTAGATCAAATATTCGGGCCTAACGCACCTCCAGTCGTAATGAGGCAGAAATTCTAATATTTTTGACAAACGACCTACAGTTGCGACATGCCTCATCTTTTGGTTGTATTGAAATTTCATACGCTTCAGAAAGACGATGCACTTAATCCTGGCTCGTTAAAATTTTTTTTCGGTTTTCTTTTGCCGGGTTGGTCTTGAAGGATCGAAAAAGCATTTCACTAACCCTGATAACCGGTTTACAGCTTGCGGCTTTTCTTTTGGTTTGATATCCGATGAGGGATAAAGCATCTCATTCCAAAGAGAATAGTATCTGTGATCATATCGGCAGCGGCTTCCACGTCGTTATCGGAGAAAAATAACGACGAGTTAAAACTGCTAAAAAAGCTGTTAAGTCCGCTCCAATTGGCTTTCTCGTATTGCCATACGGTTCTTTTCAGAATCTTTTCTCTAACTGTGTCGTCGGTGTACGAGATATTAGCTGATATGACACAGTGGCCCGACGAGCGTAGAGGAGATAGTACATTGTATTTGTCAGGGTGAAAAGTTAAAAACAAGTCTAGGGTGCTGGCGGTATGACTGCCAATGTCTGGCATTCGTGTGGGCTCATTTACAAGCTGGGTTAAGTTATTTTCCGCAACGAAGATCTCAACACACCGTCCTTCGGGTGTTGTCTGTCCAGAAAATCGAAGCCACTCAGAATTGTGTATATTGAAATCGCTCGTAATGACGATTTCAGTATGAGGATACAGGGATACAATTGTTTGTATTGAGACAGCGCATCAAACTCGTTAAAAGTCGAATTGCTGTCCAATTTGGGGCTTCTGTTTAATAGAGCAATAGTGGATAACATGCTTACTGTTACATGCATGGTTAATGTTTCTATGCAGGATGCTGATCGGGCGAGATCCATTTGATCTGTGGCAAGTTTGAAAATTGAAACTCGTGCCTCCGATAACTAGGTAATTGGTATAGCAAAAACTTTAAACACTCTGCTGATTGCCATTCACATTTGCTCTTAGAGTGATGATCGACCATGTCGTCAATATCTTTGACTGTGACAAGTCTAGTTGACCGTAGATCACTCGAGGCTTTTTCTATGCGTCTATGCGTAACACCATATAATGGTTATCTTCCTCTCTCTGCTCTTGAATCTTGCCATCAATATTCGATATGGTTTCTACGATGTATAGATTTTCCGTGCTTCTGCTAGAACCATTTGTTAGATGTACGTATTCTTCCATCAGCATCTGACAATCTTATTTTACTCAGCACGAAGATGCTAATCGTCAACCACATGAACTCTTTCTCTCCAATTACATTTATCTGATGTTCTGATGATCACCTTTTTGTGACTCGTGGAGGATTTTCACATCCACGAACGCTATCTGAATTGCTTTGCGGTGTTTGGCTTGTTGAGTATTTATCCTTCTTTGCGACGGAGATGGCTCACCAAATGTCCTTCTTACTTCGAAATTTCAAAACACATTCTGAAACGGCATTGTAGGACGGAACTATGGGTTAGTTGCAAAGGAATGAGCTCTTTCTTGTTTTTTGAAAGAAGCAACAACCTTTGGCATATGTAAGAGTTAGTCGCTGAAATCCATTGATCCAAATTGCATCGCGAGAAACGAGACATTGATAAGACTCTGTTATAGGCAAGAGTGAGGTCAGGGCTTCCATTGGCACAGGGGTATTTCGTGAGTACAATTGCAGAGACCATGACGTCTATGATACCAAAGATGAGGTGATGATAAACCCCTCTAGTTTCTGTGTCATTGTTTTAGCCTCTCTTATCGAAGATGACCTAGCAAACTTATTCACAAATATCCTTTTTTTTTAATTTTAGTAATGTGGCAAGACAGAGAATTTCATGGCCACCGATCTCTTACAGTATGCTCGTAAGTTAGTTATTCGAAAGGTGTAAACATTCTTGCAAAATCATGCTTCGATTTGCGCCCATATTTCTTTGAAAATGGTTGTTGCTGGAAGCTCTGCAGCTAATGACAATGACAACGTAATAAAGATTCTAAACTAACTAACAAACCTACCTACATGAAAGTATCCATATCATCTCTGACAAATTAAGAAAGACAGGAAATTTGACATTGTGGTGTTTCTGGAAGTTTGCGGCTAAGTGAGTTTTTATAGAATAAAATCGAAACTGTGATTTAAAAATCATACTTCAGATGAAAAGAAAAACTTTTCGTGGTGTACCTCTAAGCCAATTACGATTAGCAAGGATCTCTCTGTATCTATCCCACATCATACCAACTCAAACTTTGTGTCAAACTTCGTATTCACATACACGTCTTTACTATCATTTACTCAAGCCTATATCTCCATACCATCTAAAGACATCGCATAACCAAAAATTCCATTCAGATTTTAGATCCTAGACCTCGCTGGCGGCAACGAAAACGTCAAGTAGTTACGTATAACGTAACTTTGATAGCGGAATTCTCTTTTATATTCGTAATGTTTCCAAGGCTGCAAGCAAAAAGCTGTCAAACAATCCTTAACCGACAGATTCGACTACACAGAGATAACTTTCTCACTCCTCGAAAAGGGAAATAATTTTCCATTTACTACTATGTCTCTGCACCTTTGTCCAAGTTCTAAAATAACAAAAGGGATGCCGTCACACTTAATTCCCCAATGACACTGTACCCACATAACTATCTCTTATGCCTCATCAAAATCCAGTGCCAACTCCTGGAGTCAAGCAACCCAGATAAACACACTAAAAGGCTCCTCACGCAACCAGCTGTGCTATGAGAGGTGGTAGATGGTATCCTCGCAGTTGCTAAGGACGACAATAACCGTGCCCACCACAAAGTATTCGTTGTATGAAGCAAAATCACAGACGATTCGGTGGTGAAAGACGATGATGGCAATGAGAAGGAGCTCTGAAAGTGAGATGTACGAGTATCCGAACCAGCATGACGACTTTGGTAGAAAAAAAAAATTATAAGCCCTAGGGCTTTAATTAATTTCGCAGTCAGAAACGCAAAGAGCGAAATGACGCCAAAGAACAAGAATGAGAAGAACAAGAAGAAGAAGTGTCTGTCCAATTTGTCACAATGAATTGTAAACATTAAAAGCCAACCCAACAAAATCCAAGAGCTGGAATGGAAGATTCACCAGCAGCAGGAGCTGAGGAGAACAGTTGATTGCTGTTTCCACTGTTCAAGAATGAAAGGACCTTAACTCACAGATGAACAACTCTCAACACAAACGACTGCTCCTTCGACTGTTCTGACTGTTCCAACTGTTCCGACTGCTTGACTGCGCGACTATGTGCAATCATATTTCAAGGCGCACACAGAGCCCTTATTCTTATTCACTAGGATTTTTCCATCTTTTTCCAACTTTTCCGCTTTGGCTCCTTTTATGCATTAAGGATGAAGGTTCCTCTGGTTCCTTTGGTTCGTCTTGTTTCACTCGTTTACTCGTCATCGGGATACTACTCGTACAACAGCAGAACATTGCTCACCACCAAGACAAGACAATTGCCTCACAACGCTTGCTCAAGAAATTCTGATTCCTCTTGTAGTTTTTGCATTTAAATTGGTAATTAACGTTGAATCAGTGTTTTCGTGGTAATTACCGTTGATTTATTTGTCGTTGTTTCCGAAGGGAGGACAAGATGCTCGTAGCACCATGACAGTATGCCCAGTTGAAGACGACATATTTTGATGAAAGTGAACTGCTGAATGTATATTTAGATTTAAGCGAGCAGGCTCTGGAAGGAGGAGGAGTTTCCTGAAAACGAAAAATACTGGTGTACTCGTATTACGTGCTGGTGGGTCAGTTTTGTAGCTTGAGATTGTAAAGTGACGTAGGTCAGGTAGGCTTTGATCATAATTCTATTGTACGAGTATTATAATACCTTCTTTAATTTCGTTTTTTGAGCTCAAGGTAATCGTTTCTTGCTTGGGGTTTTCAAAGGATATGTAACTGATGGGCCTCAAACTTCTTTGTCTGACCACTTACAGACAACAGGGTGAGCAAAAAAGACAAAATTTTCTTGCCTAAAGATCTCTCGAAGAAGATCCATAACGAATGAATGAAGAAGAAATCTACCTTAGAGAACATTAGGATGACAATTTAAAGGCTTCTCCAAGACAAAGGCTTCTCTTCGTTTTGGGACCATCCGTGAAGACCCGGCTACATTCCTTTCCTGGCTCAGATTCTGGCTGAAACTACTCACATCAAATACCGATGTAAAGGAAATACAACAACCATCAGGACTCTGTAGACACAGAAGTGATTTCAGCCATATGCAAAACAGGATTGTCTATGAGGCCCGTGAGAGAGGGGTGAGTCTGTGTTATAGAGCAGACTCTTATTATTATGGCTTGATAAAATCAATACAAAATGAAGTCTAAGTACATCTTTCTATCGAGGGACAGCAGAGGAGTCGTTCACTTTGCAATGATGTCCGGAGGCATTTGTTTGATCTTACCATCAACCTGGAGAGCTATCCCAACCAATTTTATATTTTCATTATGCCCGAAATGTTGCTCAAAAGACCGGAATCAAAACGCAGTCGCTATGTAAGGTAATTGAAACTCTAGGGCGAATCGTATCAACGACTTATGGCTTTGAGTGTGCAGCCTATGATATACGAAGGGCGTTCAATATATTCTCGGTATCGATATGAAGGAAAATGCGAATTCAATTTAAATTGTTTTTATTTTTTCAATATAATCTCCCCTAACATCAATACATTTGTTACATCTTGAGATAAGCTTTTTTAAACCCTCAAAAAAATAAATTTCCTCTTTCTCTGCAAAATACCCATTTATTGCCGACTTGAGTTCTTCATCATCCGAAAATCTTTTTCCACGAAGACATTTTTTCAAATCCGGAAACAGGAAATAATCACTAGGGGCAAGGCCTGGACTATAGGGTGGGTGTTAGATTTCTTCGAAACCACAATCTCGTGCAGCAGCCTTGGAAACTCGCGCCGTGTGAACAGGAGCGTTGTCATGAAGAAGCAACACACCCGCTGCGAGTTTACCCCGTCTTTTCTTTTTAATTTCCTCCCGCAAATTATGCAAAGTGGAAGCGTAGGATATGGCGTTGATGGTTTCACCTTTTTTTTTGTACTCAATGAGCAAGATTCCCTTTGAGTCCCAAAAAACTGTGGCCATGAGCTTCCCGGCAGACGGAGGAGTGACTTTGAACTTCTTCGGGGGGTCTGTTCCTTTTTTATGCCACTGCATGGACTCTTGTTTGCTTTCAGGGTCATAGTGGTGGACCCATGTTTCGTCCCCAGTAACAATTCGATCCATAACACCGTCCGCGTTCTCACTACACATCTCCAAAACTCTCTACAGCATGCGATTCTCACTTTTTACTGAGGCGCTGTGAGCATTCGCACTGACCTTTGAAAGGTTAAGATGGTCATGAAGAATGGTGTGAATGGTACCAATTGAAAGCTTGGTGATCTCTGCCATCATTTTCACCTTTATTCGGGCATCCTCAAGAACAAGTTTTTTGACTTCTTGGATGCTTTCTCCCGTACAAGCAGTATTCCGGTCGCCGGAGCGGGGGTCGTCTTCAATGCTCTCTCTGCCTCTCTTGAACTCACTTGACCACTTTTGCACAGTTGATAATGAAGGTGCGGAACCCTGGTAAACAGCCACCATCTCTTCATGAATAGTTTTTTGACTTTTTCCTTGCTTAGTGAGAAATTTAATTACAGCGCGATGCTCAATTTTCACCATCATCGTCTCAGTTGCCATTATGATTCTGTTTAACTAGAGATAAAACGCGAATTAATAATCACATTTATATGAAATTTTACATGAATGCACTAAAATAATAGTACTACTTGATAAATAAGTCAATTTATATATGCAACCACAGCTTCACCCCGATACCGAGAATAGTTTGAACGCCCCTCGTACAGATGTAAATGTCGATCTGGAGCTGAACTAAGCATGTTGGAAAGTGCTCACAAGCTGTGTTGCTTGAAATCATTCTTTGAGATCTGATGAAACTAGTAATTTCATATTTGAATGAAAGCCTATTCCATCAAACTACTGATGCATATGATAGGAATGGTCTATGTAATTATGCCCTTGTGCAACAAACACTATGTCCTAAGGTCGTTTTGGTGCTGAAGTTCTCCAAAAGCGTATCAAATCTAGGTCGAATCTTTGACAATAATCTCAAATGGAAATTGAACAAGAAAGCATCTATAAAAAATAATGACTATTCCCAAAGATCATGCGTTGGCTGTATGTTAGATTGTTGTCCTTAGGACTATACTTGCATATGGCTCCACAGTTCGGTAGACAATTTCGAACGAAATACAATATTTATTACAGAAATTATTCACCAAGTTTCAACTAGCAGCTTTCATTTTATTTCATTCCATTTCATTTATTAAATTCATTTGAAAGTACAATATGATAAACAATCGTTTTTAGTACTTAGCTTTTTAAACTAGTAGCATAAGGCAATTGCTACGAGGGGAGATTAAATTAAGAACTCTGTGGAACTTTGTAAAACCTAATCTGTTCTACAAGTCGGATGGACGCTGACTATAAATAATAATACAATTTCGTGCACATATGGTATGTATTTACTACACAAATACAAGATATCTACAAGAAATCAACTCTACATAAAATTATTAAATCTAAATACAAACAAAAGTCTTGGATGTCATATGAACTAATTGAAGGATGCAAGAAAAGAGATCTTCTTTATCGTAAGAGGAAAAATAATCGTTTAAATAAAACATTCGAATTAGAATACAAAAGTTTTAGAAATTATTTAAACAAAAGAATACAACAGCAAAAATCATGTTTTTATAAAAACAAGTTCAGTGATACACGGTTGGACCCACGCAAAACATGGAATCTGATTAACGAGATTGTTCGAGATTGAAAGATTTCATTACTTATATGAAAATTTATGTTAACATATAATGTGTTGTATAATATATAATGCATAATGTATAATATGTAATGAACAGATATAATAATACAATGTATTACAATGAATAATTATAGCATAAAAAACCTATATTCAAAAACAAACAAGACTACACAATTGTCAAAATATATTTTATGTTTAGCAACATTGAATAAAACCGAAAGCAACATTTTATAGAGAAAAACATACAGTAATTTAAAACTGCTATTATTAACTGAAATATATTTTTATAACGTTTTACAACACAGAAGTGAAAAGTCGTTTTTATTTCAAAGACAAATTTTATTAAAAGGTTCAAAAGAATAATTTAGAATTAAATTCAACTCAATAAACATTTTGTGGTCCTTCGAGCCGGATTGTGAACCAAGTTCACAATAAGGTATTTAACATTTCCATGCCTTGATTTTTGGTCTGATCTTGTGTCTAGAGAATATCCTTCCCATTTTGGTCCATTCGAGCCATCTTAGTTCTCAACATACTTTTGTTTACATAAAGTTTATCAACACAACCCAAGTGCGCATTTAAAAAAAAAATAAAAAATTTAAAGGCATTTCAAACAAATTGCAATACTAGTAAATAGGTGAATAACATTTAAAAAATTGAGTGTGTGTGTAGTTAAATCACATTAGTTCTAAAAACTACCACTGCTGTATAAAAAAAAAAAATAAATAAATAAAATACTCGTAACTAAGAAATAAATATAGCATCTCAGCAAATTTGAGACACATCCATCAATATATCCATCATCTACAGCAGCAAATTCTAGTACCAGCAAGTGGAACCGCAGACCAAGTAAGTGGATTTTATTTCCTTTACTATTGTTGTATTAAATATATACCTTGTACGTACATATATATATATTCTGCAAATAAAAAGCAAAAAAAAAATGTCTTTCGGAAATTTGCAACTCTACATTTTGGGGCAGATAAAAAAAGATTTTGCTAATTTTAAAAAAGCAGATTCGTCCAGGCTCAGCAAAGTAAATTACCTTCAAACTCGCCTGCAAATGCTCGAGGCGAATCTAGAGAAGGCCGACGGGTACAATAAGGAAATCCTTGGTGGCGGAAAATTAGAGCCAGACTTGAAGATGCCAGAATTAATAGCGGTGTTCGAGCAAATTCAAGAAATATATACAGATTATCGAATTGAGATACTGGATGCTTTGGATAAGTTGCCACCAGGAGATGTGTCCAGTACCAAAAATAACAACCCTATGGAAAGCGAAGCAAAAGACCATAGGCAAAACGAGCTGCGACTGCCAAAAATCAATATACCTGTCTTTGAGGGAGGTTACGAAACGTGGAGGTCATTTCATGACATGTTTGTTTCCCTTATTCACAACAATTCGTCGTTGTCGGAGGTGCAGAAGCTTCATTATTTGAAGTCTAGCATAAACGGCGAGGTGGAGAGGCTTCTTCAACACTTGGCAATTAATAAGGGGAACTATGCAAGAGCATGGGAGATCCTCAAAGACAGATATGATCATAAGAGGGTTTTGGTGAACATTCAGCTGAAGCTTTTGTTCGGGCAGCCAGCTTTAACTTATGAGTCATCGGCTGGTATAAAACAAATACTCGAGACATCACAAGAGGTAATACATTCTCTTAAGAATTTGGAGTTGCAAGTGGAGCACTGGGACACAATATTAATCTTCGTAATTCTTCAAAAGCTACATTTAACAACACAACAACAATGGGAAGAAAGATTGGGTAGCAATAAAGAATTACCAAATATTAAGGAATTTTCTGAATTTTTGCAGTGTAGGTTTAGAACGTTGGAAGCCGTTGAACAACAGTTACCCTCGAAAGTAACGAAACAAAAAACGACAACTCAGGTGTTTCATACAAGCCAGGTACAAAAGCGGCAACTAAGCTGCAAAGTTTGTCATAAGGGACAACATTCATTAAGAGAATGTAGGAGATTTTTAGAGATGGATGTAGACCAACGAAAACAAACCGTTTTCAACATCAAGGTTTGTGAAAATTGCCTTGCCTACAGCCATTTTAAGAACAAATGTCCTAGCTCGAAATGTTGCTACCACTGCAAACAACGTCACAACTCTTTATTACACCCAATCCCACAATCTAATTCAAACTACACTTATCCACCATTCAATCCTAATACACCCCAATTCATACTACACAATCCAAATTTAGCACAATACCAACAGCAAACCACACATAACATTCCTTCAGCCCCAACAAGTTTCCATATCCAAAACAAAACACCACAAAACAATGAAACGTTACCCCAAAACCAAAACTACGATCCGAATCAGGCGTCGGGTCACCTAGAAACGGATGATAATGGGCCTTCAACAAGCCGAAACTATCGGGTCCATCACATCAACATCAACTCGCAAGTTCTGCTTTCCACGGCACTGATTAATGTGAAGACAGCTAATGGAAATTTCGTTACATTAAGAGCCCTGGTGGATACTGGTTCAGAGGCCTCTTTCATAACTGCAGCAGCTGTCCAGCGGTTAGGCCTAAAGACAAAATGGACACTTAGCCAAATTAGTGGGTTGGGGCAGGTCAGAAGTGGAGAAACCAATAAGATCGTCGATCTTTACATATCGTCACTGACATCTACTCGTAACTTTACAGGTAGGGTGCAGGCACTTGTACTGAAAACGCTTACTGGGCTCCTTCCGGCCCAATATACTAATATAGTAAAGTGGACTTACCTGGACGGGTTGCAGCTGGCAGATCCAACATTCAACGTACCGGCAAGGGTTGACATGCTGCTTGGAAGTGATGTCTACGCAGAAATCGTTCTCGGCGAAGTTGTGAGGAGTAACGAGTGCCCAGGTCCAGGATCTTGCTGGGTAAAGTGCCATCAATGGCACCAAAAATCATCCGAACTTTTTTTAACCAAGTCGACCTCAACACAACGATGAAGAAGTTCTGGGAAATCGAAGAAGAGCCTTTTGAAATCTGTAAAACAGAGGAAGATGAAAAGTGCGAAGAACATTTCAAACAACACACAACACGATTACCTGATGGCCGTTACCAAGTCAGTTTACCTTTCAAGAATGGTGAATATCCAAGTATGGGCCCCACACGACAATTTGCAGTCAGACGTTTCTTGCAGTTGGAAAAAAGACTGCAAGCCAACACAACTCAATAGCAGGAATATGTCAAAAGTATGACCGAGTACCTCGAGCTTGGACATATGACTCCAGTCGAGGATTCCAATGAGGTTCTTACGTCAACTTTCCATTATTTCATTCCACATCACTCCGTCATCAAGGAATCCAGTACCACTACAAGGCTGCGGGTCGTGTTCGACGCAACCTTTAAACCATTTTTTGGCTCTTCCTTGAATGACATGTTGATGGTAGAAATATAGATTTACCTTCATTGGCGATGTTGAAAAGGTGTACCGTCAAATCAGAGTCAACATGGCTGATGCAAACTACCAGTTAATTTTATGGAGAGAAGATCCCAGCCAGGATCTAAGGACTTATCGATTAGATACGGTAACCTTTGGTATTGCATCAGCTCCATTTCTCGCAATCCGGGTACTTTTGCAGCTAGCGGAAGACGAAGCATCGAAATATCCCATCGCCACTACTGTCATCAGAGAGGAGACCTATGTTGATGATGTTATAAGTGGAGCCGACACAGTTGCTGAGGCCCAACACAAACTTCAAGCGGTACGGGAACTTCTACAAACCGCAGGTTTCCATCTACCCAAACAAGTGTGCAACACAAAAGTGAAAAGTCGTTTTTATTTCAAAGACAAATTTTATTAAAAGGTTCAAAAGAATAATTTAGAATTAAATTCAACTCAATAAACAGAGATTGTGGGTAGGAAAAAAGCCAGCGTTGATAAAGCTATTGTTAACAATTGTCCTCCTAATAAATGTTTAAGTGTATTAACAAATCAATTTGCTGAACATTTTGCAGGACAAACAATTCGGATTTTGCATAATTGTGACTCAACTACCTCAGATCATGTTGGCGCCACGAAACCTAACTCTATTTACGTAGAGGATGCAAACTCTGAGGAGATACACAAGTTTTTGAGACATCTTGATATTAATAAATCTGCAGGATTTGATGGCATAAGAGCAGTTGAGTTGAAAACCCACGCCGACAATTTTGCTCCAATAATTTCGAAAATTATAAACCCGAGTTTACATCAAGGGAAGATTTCTGTTGCTCTTAAGACTGCTGTAGTGCGTCCTATTTACAAATGTGGTTCAAAAAAGGATATAGGCAACTACAGGCCAATTTCGATTTTACCTGCAATTGAAAAATGTATGGAGGAAGTAATAACAATACGTATGGTAAGCTTTATAGAACGTAACACCATTCTACATAACAAACAATACGACTTTCAAAAAAAAACAAAAGTACTGGGAAGCTAATACAATTCGTTAAAGCCTAAACAAAAATCACCATTTACTGGTGTTATTTATGGACTTTAGTAAAGCCTTTGATACCCTTAATCATCAAAAACTTATAGCAGCACTGGAGAAAATTGGTATTCGAGTTAAATTGGGTAACTGGCTAATAGACTACCTAAGCGTAAGGACCTTTCATGTGAAAATCGAAAATGAGTACAGCAGTAAAAACGAAGTCAAGTACGGAGTTCCCCAGGGATCTAAATTGGGCCCGATACTTTTTGTTCTCTTCACAAATGAACTACTTCGTGTATTTAAGAACGCTATCCCATTTGCTTATGCAGACGATACAGCCATTATTGTAGGACACAGATGTTTGGAGACGGCGACGCATATAATGCAAAGGGAGTTTTCGAAAGCCGTGCAGTGGTGCCACGACAACGGATTAATAATAAATTCATCAAAATCCAAAATGATGCATATTCGTGGATCATATCATGATGTTACTTCCGATAATATCGTCCTTCAGAACGGTAAGTGTCCCAGCTCATCTTCGAGACAGCCAATAGATATCGTTGAAAATTACAAATACCTAAGTGTAATTATTGACAGCCATTTCAACTGGGTTAAATATATCGACAGCTTACGGTCGGACTTAAGAAGAGCTATTTATGGATTATCTCATCTGCGCTATTACACATCATCACGTATATTAAAACAAGTCTACTACGCACTAATTGAATCTAAGTTGAAGTATGGTATACTTGCGTGGGGTAATGCTTCAAACACTCATCTCCAAAAGCTACAACGGCTCCAAATTATAGCTTTAAAGCAAATTAGATCGGAGAATCCGCGTTCCTTGTCCAATCAAAATGTAGTTAAGGCTATCAATGTCCAGAACATTTTTAAGATGTCTGTGTTGCTAGAATACAGCGATGACTTATGTTTTAAGAAAAAAAATTTGCCACGAGCAGAACACCAGAAGACGGGTCCAAAGACTACTGCAAGTTCCAAGTTGTTATAACACATACGGTAGAAGACAACTTATGTGCAGATTCCCGACATTGTTCAACGAACTTCCGGCTAACCTGAGATGCATCACAAATTTTAAAACACGAAAAAAAATGTTAAAAGATTTCTTTTTGCTGCAAATTTAAATCCAAAAATTTTTTAAGTCCAAAATTGTTAAAATTAAATTGCTAAAGTAAATCGAAAAATTTAAAATCACTTAAATATAAATTATATTTGAAACTTAACCGTCTGCAGAAAAGCCAATAAGGCTTCGCGGGAAAAACAAACAAATTTATAATATTTCATTGATAAATAAATAAATATTTCATTCATAATTTTTAGGCAGCCAAACGAATTCGAAATAAAACACTATAGCACTCCTCAATTGAGAAAACAATGTTAAAAAACTAGTTTCCTATTATGAATCAGCCATAACTTATCGAGACAAAATCAGAAATAAGAACTTTTAATGCTATAAGATCAAAAATTAATTAAATGTGTACATTTTAAAATTTTTTGTTATTAAGTGTTTAATTTAATGTCGGCAATGCCATGTTAATCGATTTTTTGTAAATTAAATTTTGTAACATAAACAAGAATAATAAAAATAATAATCAATCAACCAATATTCTCTGAGATCACAGCTTAAGAAAGATCTCTCACATAACCATATATATGGTCATGTCTACGAATATAATGTACTGCATCTTGAGAGCCACTTGCAACTTACAAAGAGATAGGGAATCAAGGCTACTATTAAAGGCAAGATTAGCACTTTTACCAGCTTTTGACGTGTTTGCAGTTGAGTAAAAGAAGCACTGAGCTGTAATTTGCGGAAGCATCCGTATACTAAACTTGATCAAAAAGTTGGAAAATTGGTAATACAAGTTTATTCATCTAAATCTATATTGTCCCCTTCAGAGTAATCCCCATCGACTGCAACACACTTATGCAAGCGCTTGATCCAATCCTCGAAATATTTTTTATATTCGGTTTTCGGTATGTCCATCAGTGCTTTCTCCGATTTTTCCATTACCTCCTCTCGGCTGCTGAAACGCGTTCCCCGTTGTGGTTTTTTAACTCGATTGAACAGAAAGAAGTCACAGGGAGCTAAATCAGGTGAATTCGGTGGCTGTTGGAAGATATTTGTAGCATTTTTCGTCAAAAAATTACGAATAATGATGGCACTGTGCGACGGTGCGTTATCATTGTGCCTTCACGCAAACGTCTCATAACGCCCAAATAATACTCTTTGTTTACTGTCTGGCTTTCTGGTAAAAATTCATGATGCACTACACCGTTGTAATCCATGAAAACCGTGAACATTGCCTTCTTTTTCTGAAAACGAAGTGGTTTTTTGGTCTCGGATCATTTGGTGAACGCCATTCACTTGCCTGATGTCTGGATTGCGTGTCGTACTCATAAACCCACGTCTCGTCTCCAGTAATGATCCTTTTGATGAATGTGGGATTGGATTCAGCCTCGAAAATCATCTCTTTTGCATCAACATGGTCTCTTTTTTGCATGTAATTGAGGTCTTTGGCACCAACTTTGCTGTTACACGACGGAAACCCAAATCATTAACCAAAATGTTTTGGACGGATCCATAGGCAATATTCAAGTCATCTGGTATCTCTCTGATGGTTAATTTGCGGTTATTGACCAACATTTCTTTTACTTCGTCAATGTTTTCGTCGGTTTTCGATATCGATGGTCTGCCACTGCGTTCATCATCTTCGATTGACTCACGACCACTTTTGAACCGCTCGTGCCACTGGTAAACGAACATTTTCTTTAGAGTTTTTCAACATTTCCAACGTTCGCGTTCCATTAAATCTGTTTTTCACGCAAAATTTAATACAAGTTCGTTGTTGCAAATTTAATTCCATTTCTAAAATTGTAAAAAATCGCCAACACACACAGAGTGAGATGTACTCTTGGCTACGTAACTTTTGCAAATGTCAAGCTATGATGCTAAGATTTAGAGGGAATCTCAACAACAGATTTACCAACTTAACCGAACTCAAATCGGAACAACGGGAGCGCCACACGGTGGTGTCCCCCGGGAACGTTTGGGTAAAGGTGGTATACAGCAGATGACCCTATTGGTATGGTTATATCCAGATAAACTATAATTTATTACGTAGCCAAGGCTAGTGACAGAATCAACAGCTTATATTTTTTTGTTGTTAAGGTAGATGTTAGGCAATAGGTTTAGATTTAATTTGGCCTTGGATATTGGGATTACTTGAAACTTAGTCGGATTGAGTAGTAACTCATTAGCTTCAGAACAAGTTTGAAAGAGTTTCATAACTTCAGTCATAGGAAGAGCTAATTCATCTAGTCTACAGTAGGGCTTAGCTAGATGAAGTTGGATATCATCAGCATATACCATAAGTGGACGGTAGTCCACTTTCACACAGATGGGCGGTGTATGTTTTTTAAGTATGACTAGGGAATTCAGGGTGGACGTAGCCAATATACGCGGGCTAAAAAGTAATCACTTTTCTGCGTACGTCCACGTTTGCAAATACAGACCAGCTGTTTTGGCACTTAGTGAAACACAGGTAGATCCCCGCCCACACCTCTCAGATCACTCTGATCAAAAGCTACCTGGCTACGAACTAGTGCCACTATTCTTTTCTCACCGCGGTCTCGCCATTTATGTGCGTAGTGATGTAGCTTACCAAATTCCACCACAAAGTAGTCCCTGTTCCAATCCGGAATTCAATTATTTACAGAAGCCCCAAACTGGACAGCAATTCTACTTAATGAGTTTGATGCGCTGTCTGACTCCGATCTGACTATCGATTTCAATATACACAATTCTGGGTGGCTTCGACATTCCGGACAGACAACACCCGAACGACGGTGTGTTGAGATCTTCGCTGCGGAAAATAACTTAGCCCAGCTTATAAATGAGTCCACACGCATACCAGACGTTGATGGTCATACCGCCAACACCCTGGACTTGTTTTTAACTTCTCACCCTGACAAGTACTGCATTGATGTGCTCTCCCCTCTAGGCTCGTTGGACCATTGTGTCATATCAGCTAAATTCTCGTACACCCACCACACAGTTAGAGAAAAGATTCCTAAAAGAACCGTATGGCACTACGAGAAAGCCAATTGGAGCGGACTTAACAACTTCTTTAGGAATTTTAATTGGTCGTTATGTTTCCTCGATAACGACGTGGATGCCGCTGCTGACATGATCACAGAAACTATTCTCTTTGGAATGCGATGTTTTATCCCCCATCGGATGAAGAGTATCAAGCCAAAAGAAAAGGCATGGTATGACTCGAGCTGTAAAGAGGCTGTCAGGGTTAGAGAATTATTTTTTCGGTCCTTCAAGACCAACCCGACAGAGGAAAACCGAAAAAAACTCAAGCGAGCCAGAAATGACTGCAACGCCTTTTTCAAGCTCGTGAAATTCCAATACAACCAAAAACTGAGGCAAAAAAGACTGCAATGTCCCAAAGGTAGTAAGAACTTTTAGCCGTTCGTCAAAAATATTAGAAATTCTGCCTCATCCTCCATCCCAACGCTCATTTACAATGACATTCCAGCTGTCAGTTCTTTGGACAAGGCCAATCTGCTTGCTACGCACTTTGCTGCCAGCTCAACACTCGCAGATTATGCTTTGTCTCCGCCTACACTTGAGTGCGTCGAATCTGCAATGGGACAAATCCACTTTCGCACTCGTGTAGTAGCAAGAGTTCTTAAAGATCGTAATATACGTAAATCCGCTGGTCCAGATGGTATATCTCCCCTCCTTCTGAAGAGGTGTTCTTCTACGCTGGCAAAACCACTGCGTAAGCTTTTTTATCAATCCCACTCTTTAGTACACTTTCCGAGCAGATGGAAAACAGCATTTATCCAGCCCGTCCATAAAAAAGGCGAATCTTCTTCTCTCTCCTCCTACAAACCCATTGCACTTACATCCCTTCTTTCCAAGGTCATGGAAACGCTGATAAATCGTCAGCTCATGAAATATCTCGCAACACGAAAACTTCTCAATGACCGGCAATATGGTTTTTGTAGCAACAGATCCACTGGTGATTTGATGACATGTCTCACCGAAAAGTGGAACCAAAGCGTACATCAATCTGGCGAAAGCAAGATAGTTGCACTTGATATTTCTAAGGCATTTGACAGAGTTTGGCATCAGGCTCTTTTGTCGAAAATGCGTGCTTTTGGGATCGATGACTCTCTTCTTCAATGGATTAGAAATTACCTCTCCGAACGTTCAATTCAAGTTGTCTTGGACGGTTTCAAGTCTGATATTCACAAAATAAATGCTGGTGTGCCCCAGGGCTCCGTTCTGTCTCCGACACTCTTTGTAATTTTCATTAATGATCTCTTGTCTACTACTTCTAATCCAATTTTTTCCTTTGCTGATGACAGTACTCTCTGCTTCTCATATTCGTTTCCGGACTCCCGTCCCTGCTCTTCGGCTGTAGAACGGGAACGGCAGCGTATGCTAAGCTCATTAAATTCCGACATTAACAGCATAACCAATTGGGGTACTATCAATCGAGTGGAATTTAATGCTTCCAAAACTCAATGCTGTTTGCTGTCATTAAAGCGAAATTCAAATACCCAGCCATTATCCATGAATGGCACTTGCATCGACGAAACCGATAAACTTTCCATTCTCGGTATGTGTGTCAGTGACAACTTACGTTGGAATAACCACATATTCGATGTCGCCAAAAATGCTGCGAAATGTCTAGGTTTCCTCAAGCGATGTAAGAAATATTTTACCCCCTCTCATCTGGCCACAATATATAAGGCATTTATCCGCCCAAATCTGGAGTACAATGCCCACATCTGGTCAGGTGCTCCTAAAACATCTCTGCACCTGCTCGATAGGATTCAAAACCGTGCGATAAAACTCATTGGTGATACTAATATCAGTCAACCAATTGACACCCTCGAACACCGACGTAATGTCTCCTGTCTCACTTTGTTTTATCGCTATTTCCGCCACCAGTGCTCCATAGAAATCGCCAGTAGCATTCCGCCCCTTCAAGCTTTTAACCGTAACACCCGTCTCGCTATGAATGTTCATCAGTACACCCTCAAGCCCACTTTCAGACGTACTCTAAAATATCGTGATTCTTTCCTAAGCCGTACAAATCGCTTATGGAATGCCCTGCCGATCTCTGTGTTTCCTGGTCGTTATAACTTGCAAACATTTAAAAACAATGTACATCGGTACCTGTCTTTTCTTCCTCCCTAAATTTCCTTCGCCCGCGCTGTGTACGAACATTTTAAGGGTACAAAAACCCCTTGAGCGCGCGCCGATTATAAAAAAAAAAAAAAAATTCATAAATATGCGGAATAGCAACGGACCCAAAATTGAGCCCTGAGGTACCCCCTGCTTCAGCTCTCTGAAGGATGAATAACGTTCATCAGAGAATACCCTTTGGATATAAAACTCCTGATTATCCTTACCACCCTACCGGTAAACCCGAACAGAGTGTTAAGCTTCCGACACAGGGTAGGATGGTTTACCTTATCGAAAGTTTTAGAAAAATCTAGTACATACAGAAGCAAAATATAGTATATTCACTCATATTCACATTAACATTCAAGTGGGTATGAATACACTTATAATGCCTCAGCATGTGTTAAGTGGTTATTTCGCTCCATGAGTGGCATCCAACATTTAATGGGAAGACCTACACCCGTATTCACAAACAGCACTTGCCCAAGTAAGACACCAATAATGTGCAAAGAATGCTTTTTCTCTATGCGTTCCTTTATGCAAGCCTTTCAATTCATAAACAATATTTAAGTAACATTTTGCTAAGTGAACGCAGTGCGTTAATTACTGCTCTGTGATTGGTCCATTTACCAAGTTATCAAGTGTTACCAAGTTCACGATGTAGTTTGACAGAAGAGCGTATGGCACATAAATAATTTAAAATTTGAGTGATTCGAGTTCATCCCTTTAAGTTGAATAGTTTTAGTTAAATGCGATAACATGAATATACGAGTATTCTTAATCTTTTTATTTCAGGTAGTCAGAATTTAAACATAGAAACACGGGCACTGATAAGAAGGACTGAACTTAATACCAAAAAGGACCAGGCATTATTTGAACTACTAACGGAAAGAGGAAGAATTGTTGTGGAACGAGAAAAAAATTTATTGAAGTTCGTACAAATTTGTCATGAGCTCCAAATTGAAAAATTAGAAATAGAAATAAGAAAATTAATAGAAAAAGAATAAAATGTTTTGCTAACCTAGAAGTTTTTATTTTATTCCATAAAAATCTTCAAATGTTGCAGAGTATAGCAGTAGCTACAATGACATGACATGTGGTAGTTAAATTTGTTGAGATTTTTTTTTTGACAAACATGGAAATATTCTTTTCCAGACACCTATTGTTCTTTCTACAGTATTTCGTGTTTTGATATGAGCTTTATTATAATTTTCTTCCTGTGTTATTACTGTCTGGAGCACAGGTGTTAACAAATATGTTTGGCAACTATAGCCACTGTCGCCAAGTAGTATTCCATTTATTACACCTTGTTGTAGCTTTCTTTTAAGTAGAGACGATTCAAGAATCCTATTGTCATGCACAGATCCATCCAGGTCTATCAGCAACAATGTCATAAATTTCCAAATGTGGCCCACAAACAATCCGTGTGTTAATAGAAAATGTTTTTTTTCGGTTTCTATACACCTCGGCATGAGGACCACCAGAATTTTGAATTGATATATGAGTACCATCAACTGCGCCAATAACTCCCGGAAAATGTTTATTCTATTACACATTCTGTTGTCTTACATTTTCGAAATTAGATGGAAACTTTATAAATTCGCTTATCTTTAAGCAAATGGGCAGCGAGATCCGTTTTACTACTCTTGAAATTGTAGGTTGGCTCAATTTTATAAAATGTCCTGTAACTATCTGTTAAAGACAAAAGTATAAGCGTTGATTTAAAAAGATTAGACAGCGTTTCTTCAAAAATGCGATAGGTATAGGCTGAAATGATTTCAAGCGCGAAAGTTCAAAAGGGCCTAACCCATCACTGCGGCTTATGGGAAATTCGATTCCCGTGCGAATCTTGTTTGGTTTTGAAGCATTTTGTAGTTATCTAAAGATATCTACGAGGCGTACCACCTTGATCAAAAAGTTCCCGGGGGACACCACCGTGTGGCGCTCTCAAGGTTCCGATTTGAGTTCGGTTAAGTTGGTAAATCTGTTGTTGACATTCCCTCTAAATCTTGGCGTACATCTATCTCTGTGTATGTTAGCGATTTTTTACAATTTTAGAAATAGATTTAAATTTGCAACAACGAACTTGATTCAATTTTGCGTAAAAAACGGATTTAACATTGATGAAGTAAAAGAAATATGGATCCGACACGCAATCCAGACATCAGGCAAGTGAATGGCGTTCACCAATGAGCCGAGACCAAAAAAACCACGTCGTTTTCAGTCAAAAAAGAAGGTAATGTTCACGGTTTTCATGGATTACAACGGTGTAGTGCATCTTGAATTTTTGAGAGAAGGCCAGACAGTAAACAAAGAGTTCTCGTATTATTTGAGCGTTATGAGATGTTTTCGTGAAGCAATTCGCCGAAAGAGACCACAATTGTGGGCAGAAAACTCGTTGATTTTGCCATCATTATTCGTAATTTTTTGACAAAAATGCAATAAATACCATCCAACAGCCACCGAATTCACCTGATTTGGCTCACTGTGACTTTTTCCTGTTCAATCGTGTTAAAAAACCACTACGGGGAACGCGTTTCAGCAGCCTCCTTGACCGCCAGAATGCGCTGCTACTGCAAAAAGGGCTATGGTGCCTTGAAGTCCGTTCATACGAGTATTTAGGCAGACATGCCAAATTTCATTGCGATTCTGTCTTTAGTTTTGTTTTGACAGCTGATTGTTGTTGACGTGTTTGGCATCATGTTGAGTATGGACAAAAACGATATTCGCTCTCTCATAAAACATTGTTTTTGAGAGGCAAAACGCCGAAGGAAACAAAAGAAAAGCTGGATAAATATTATGGGGCTAATGCTCCGTCATATTACACCGTCTAATATTGGTTTCGAGAGTTTCTTGGTGGCCGCAACTCCACTACCGATCAAGTCCGCAGGGGCAGACCCTCCGATGCGGTTACAGAGGACAATGTCAAAAAAATACATGAAATGGTGTTGGCTGACCGCAAAGTGATGGTGCGCGAGCTAGCAGATACCACAAAGATTAGTACTGAGCGCACACGCCATATTTAGGGCCATATTCTGCTCACTCCTGACCAAAAACACGAACGCGTGAGCACTTCGAAAGAATGTTTGGACTTGCTGATGCGGAATCGGGCGGAATTTTGGCGTCGATTGGTAACTGAATTTGGATCCCTCGGACTATTATCTCTTCCCAAACCTCAAAAGATGGCTCATCAATAATAAATTCAGCTCACGCGAGGAAATCACCGACGCCACGGCGGAGTATTTTGCTGACCTTTCGAAAAATTACTTTTCGGACGGGATCAAGAAGTTGGAAAATCGCTGGAATAAATGTATCAAACTGACAGAGGACTATATTGTTTTACCATAAAAAAAAATTCCACAAATCGCACGAAAATGTATCAAAAGGAACAGCTTGGGAAACTTTTCTATGCAAGTTTCCATCGCTTATCTTCTTAAATTGCCAAAGATATGGATAATTAATAAATTGGGTGTCGACTAGCAAGTGGCAGGCGACCAGTGAATAGGCGAAAATCGACACTAGGTAATTGAGGTTAGACATCTAAGTATAGACAACTAGACATCGCTAGATATATAGCATCAAAATGCTTAAAAACCGAAAAAAATAAGCGTGAAAACCTCATTCCGCATAAGACGCAATTTTGGGTAGGGCCCTTTTGAAGTTCCGCGCTTCATTTGTTCAATTAATAGAGATTCAACAGCACATACCACTTTTTGAGAGATGAAAAAAAGGCCACTCCACTGTACTTTCCTTATAAGGTATATCTTGTTCTTATAGTTACCTGAAAACTTCCAGACGAATAAAATCTTAAAGCTACTAATATCTGATATACTGGTGGCACTGGCAAACCTCTTTCAGTTGATTTTCGTAAATCATTTTCTACCAGCAGCAGAAGGATAGAACATACGATGTCTTTTGAAAATCTGTAACGTCTTCGAAATTCTTCCGAACTATAATAATCGAAGGGATTTTGAAAATCGCGCATCACTTTTCTTGTAATTATTGCCCTTTGCTCTGATAACATATCGTCAATATAATTAACAAATTCGTCCTCACTGCTGTAATCCATTTTATATTGTTTTGAACTTTTTGCAAACCTTAAAAACAAAACGAAGACATTTTTGACAGTTCCTATGCGTTGGTTAAAGTAGCTAGCAAGCTTCCTTAGTTGTGCGTTCATTTTAATGAACACACAGTGCGCTTTGACACTTAAGTAATATTTGTGAATTAAATTCACTAACCCTGCCCAGCAAACAATGTAAGCAATATATAAGACTTATTACAATGGAATATATGCCCTAGTATGTAAGGCTTATTTATCATAAGGAATCCTGATCGCATGCAGTATTCCTTATTTTATTTCTTATTTCAACATTGCCATGTCATTGGTCATAAGGCATAAACTTTATTTGCTTTATTTGATACCTGATGTATGCCTTATTTTAAGGGTTATTATTGGAGCTAGCTCCCTTATGTAAATTTTATTATGCCTTATATAGAGCTCATTATAATGAATCATAATTATAATAAAAATAAGAAAAACATAATCAATATATACAAATACATGTAGGTATTTAATGAAAAGATACTTTATTGAAAAAAAATGTTTGTTCAAAATAAACGTATTTAACTTATTGTTTTTAATTTTCGATGAAATTTTCTTTGGTCAAGTTTAGTTTTGCCCCTCTTGATAGCATCTTTTATGTCCGACTCGTATTCCCCGTAAGACTTGTAGGCATTGTGAATAGAGTAACAAGACATTATAAAAAGTTATTTTTGCAGTTTAACTAAAGTAAAATAATGAATTTACCATAAGGAGTCGATTCGAAAAATTTATAATATTTGATAGCTCTCATATTTTTTCGTCCGTTTCAATTTATTTCGGACAGGAAGTCACCTGATACCAAGACGCTAAAGCATTTCCTTGCTTTTCCCCTAATTTTAGATGGTTTTAAAAGGAAATATGTCATTGAATATATTTGGCTTACGAGATCTGCTTCAAATTGATCTGATTTTATTTTGTTGGCTGTCTCCACTTTCTTGCTTTCTTCCATCGGGACAACGGACATCCTCTCCTTAATTTGATTCACAAGCCGCTTATAGTAACGTTTCGAAAAAACAGCAGTGGCGGCCATAATTGTCTTTATTAATTCCTTTGAGTTCACTTTAAAAAATTTATTCAAATATTACTTTAATTCATTTTACTTATTGCTTAAAAAATTTCTTCACTTTTAACAGCTTCAAAATACTTTTTTTTTTTAATTTAATTAATCACCGAGTAATACGTTCCACGTACAAAATTCGTCACTGAACTGCTAGTCAAGGATCCTCAGCGACACCGGTACGAAAAATAAACTCAGAAGAAAACAATTATGTCGACATAATTCTCTTCTCTTCTGCAGCTGCGTGACATGCACAAACACGTTTCCCAAGTACGATTCTTAACATTAGAATATGCTTTATCATAAGGCTTAAATAAGTCTTAAGAAACGAAAGCCTTATTTACATCTAGTAATAAGGCATATAAATATAAGAAAATCTCTTATGATCATATTTATACCTTACAATATGGTTTTTCTAAGACTTATTTTAAGGCTTTATATAGTTTTACAGTAAGGGTTTTATTTTTTGCTTCCCTTTTCTTTCCCTTATGTCTTATAAACTTGACCACGAACTTTGCTGGGCGTGCACTCGTGCACACTATGAGACCTCACAGTAACGTTTGTGAATACGGGTGTAAATTCTTAGTGGAAATTGGCTTGATGTTGATTTCTAGTCAACTACTCATCTTACTTGATTTTTGTTAACTGAAAAAAATTAATATGTCTTTCGGGCCAGGCTGAGATTCGAACACAGAACCTTCCGATTTGGAAGCCAGTCCATGGTGATTTGACAAAATAAACTGAATAAATGACAGCCAATTTGACAGATGTTGCTTGAAGAATATAGCCGCTATCAACTGTCAAAGTTCGGAAGTGTGTAACATGGGCATACTCTATTTAGTATTTCAATAGTTTTAGTTGGGTTGGCACACATTGATCAAAAAGCTGAGTTAAAATATGGTGAAATGTTTAAACTTTTTTCTTTGGATCCGAACAAAGATGACATAGCTCCCAGGGGGCTGAGCAAGTCGCATTTTGGAGGGTGTTGAAATCGATAGAACTAAAATTTTTAAAGGTATTGTAAAATTATCCTCAGTAGTAGTTTTGCATAGATTCACATCATATATACAGAAGAGTAGACCATGCTCAGAGACATCAAAAGACAATTGATAAAATAAAAGAACTAGAGACGCATAAAAGATATATCTAGAAGGCTTGGTACTCGATTATCGGCAAATCGTGTAGGATAAGTGGTGTTTAATATCTCCATTTCCATTGAAGATACTAGATCTGCTATGTTTCGTTCCCGGCACCGATACCGCGATGCCCTGAACCAAACGATAGCACTTTATGTTTCTGGGATCTACCTATCCCCGCGGTGGATTCCTCCAGGTAGCGCTTTGATGGTAGCTAAACCTTGGAAACGAAATGGGCGCCACGTGATTTTTCGCCGGAATCACGAAATCTTTTTCCAAAAAACCACACGGAAAATCTTCCCCGAAGACAACAAGAAAAACGACAAAAAAAATGGAAGAAAACAAAAAAACTTTTTTTTTTTTCTCAACGTTATAAAACCCCGTTGGGGCTCGACGATTTATTAAAAAACTTTTTGTTTGTAGCGGTACACTCGTCGATAGAGTGACCCGCTATTTTTTTCCGTCCCGAAGCAGAGAAAAAGAAAACGTTAGCTAACGGGTCGCGTGTCCCGTCTGTTCTCGGGAATTTAAAGCGCACGCGCGGTCCACCGGAGTCTCAACTTTCACAAGAAAAACAAGCGGATTTTTCCCCTTTTTACTGCACTACGCTGCACTATACTTATCTTTTTTGTTTCGCTTCCTGGAACCGTTCTGGCACAGGTTCCTCACCCTTAGTCCCGCTACTGGGAACTCCACTGAGCGAGTTTATGGAAGCTGTGGATCCTAACTATGCCTAACCATTTCCTACTCTTAGGTTCTACAAGAGAATTTGCAAAAAGCAGAGTTTCTTTTCTTTCTGCTAACCGGGTAATTTCCCCCCGTCGGGTTGCAACAAAAAAATTTATTCCCAAAACCCAAAACGGGCGCGAAGGAGAAAGGAAATGCGATGGGACGGCAGCTGGAGTGTTGGGACAAAAGGAAAAGGTGTAGATACAATCCAGAAGGGATTGTATCTCGATCCACCCATCTGTTGGATCGCCGCCCCTCACAAAAGCTAAGTTTAGTGCCTTTGCAAATAATAATTTATTTATTTTTTTTTTTTCACGAACCCCTAGCTACTCCGGTGGATCGGCGGGGGGGTGGGGACTGACCAATAGCGGGTCACTCCTTACAATTATTTATTTATTTTTTGTTGTAGTCGGGCCCTTCTGCCCTCTGGCCTCTCTGCCAGTTTGTACCTTTTTTTTTTGGACCATTGCTATTTTTTTGTGTTTGCTGGTTGTTGTTGGGTAGTGTTCTTTGTTGTTGGTTGTTGCTGTAAGTTTGTATATTGTATGTATGTTTGTCTTTTCCCTCGGTGGAGGCGGTCTTATTACTTAGCCGTCCGCCTACACGCCTCTGCTGCTCCTTCGGTGCTCCATCGGTGGGGTGCTGACTTAAAAGGGGTCGTCATCCCTTCCCCCATCGAACCTAACTTTTACAGCTGGTGCGTCGTTGGGGTGTGCTTGATTGTCTTGGCCGTCCGCCTGCACACCACTGTTGCTCCCTCGTTGGGGTGTTGTTATAAAAGAGATCGTCGTCTCTTCGCCCATCGATCACTTGTTTCGGTGCATCCACATCCATTATTGTGATGTGATGCTGGTGCTTGTACCCTCCATCGGTAGCGAGATGGGGTGTTCTTTAAGCCTCCTGTTGTTGGCTTTCGTTGGGGTGTAGGTTCCAGGGATCGCCATCCCCCACCCGTCATCATAGTCTTGGGGTGTCCCCACCCGTCGGCGACTTTCAGACGTCCTGTCTGATGCTGCCCGTTGCGAGTCTCCCGTCTATCTATGGGCTCCGACAACGGTGTTCCCGATGGACCTCCTGTCGCACCCTGGGGTTCCTGGTTCGTCGTGAGTCTCCCTACTGTCCTTAGGGCTTCACCGACCGAACCTCCTCGCACTCCTCTGCTGGCAAACCCGCTCGTGGACCTATGTGGGTTGTTTTCGGAGGTCTGGGGTCGGTGGACCACTGGCTGATGGGACCATGGCTGCCCTCCACCTCCGCCAGAGCTCGGTGTTCCCACTCAAAGAAAAGAGGGTCCGAAGGGAGTTACAGGGAAAAGAGAGCCAAACTTGTTGCGGGAAAATTTACCGCAACAGATCCTTCAGTTGAAATGATAGTGGGTCGCTTATGAGTAAATTTGTGTTAAAATCATCACAAATTATTATGGGTTGCGCTGATATAGCGCAGAGTAACTGGAAATATCAGGAAAAGAGTAAGGGAGAGCATCTCCTATTTTTCTTGTACACACATGAAACCAAACATTTCATGTTGAATGTCAAATATCTCGACTAAAATGTATTCAATCCCATTGGTACTAGATTTGGTAATCGTTTTACATTTTCGGTTCGATTTACAATAAATCGCTACCCTACCAGCTGTAATATCGGTAAGTCCATCATTCCTAAAAATTTCATAGTTTTCCGTCTTATTTCTGGTGCTTCAGGTCTAGCCCCACATCCGGTTCAAAGGTAATGCTGCACATTCTTTCAAATGACGTTCAAGTCCTAAAAATGTCAGCAAAAAATATTGCACGCCTAAGAGTTGAATTACTGTGGATTTACACAAATCTAACCGAGAACCGACAAAATCAGCTGGATTTCTTTATTCAACGACGGCTATTCGAAAATTCGTTCCAATATTCGAAATAGGGCTGAGTTTCAACTGAAACTCGAAGAAGGTTCGGCGAAAGAAATATTATTGGATTTCTCAAATGCAAAATCAACGAGGTGATCCAGAAAAAACGTCTTTGAAGAAGCGATAGGTCAATAAGTTGCCAGAATTAAGCAAGCCCCCACAGCGACGTAATAGCGAGTGCCAATGTCAAAATCTACATATATTAGACGTTTCCATACACGTCACATATTCGAAAAATAAAAATATATGCTGCAGCAGGTTTTAAAAATGATTCCTCCTTAAGCTAGTTTCTTTTTTGAACCTGATACATGTTTTATGTCTAAGTCCTGGTTTTGTTTACTTTTGCATATATCTAAACAGTCAGGGTGTACATTCCCTGTATGCTTATCATATCCACCGATTTGTGTTTAAAGTTCACACTCGTACGAATATGCTAGGATTCCCAAACACACTATTCCATTCGCGTTTGTTAGCACCTCTTTGCTTATTACAAATTGGCTCAATCCTATTGAATGGGTCTACATCCGACTACGAATACCTCGAACATTTAAACTTTCCTCCAATTCAAGACAGTATTCTTATCTTATCCTTTTGCCTCAAAAAAAAGCGGAAGGAAAACTTATGCTCACGTAGTTATCCAATAAACGAGATTCATTCCCATCATACCGCAGAGCCACAGGGCTTTACGTCCCAGGAATTTCAATACGAAGGAATCTTTTCGAAAACCTCAAAAAACCCTTCTTACATCGTTTTTTTTTTTTAAATGTTTTTCTTTTCCTGGAGTTTTGACTGCTCTATGGTAGCGGGCGATGGGGATATGAGTACTCGTAGTATTCTTGTAGTCGCAGTCACGTTTTTTAAGTCGACTTAGTTTTTTTTAATACAATCCTCAATCCTTCCTCCCAGAGGACAAGCCAGGAATTGGATGGAACAAAGACAAAAAAAAAAACAAAATAAAATAAAAGGAATACTCGTGAGCGAGTGCGAGTTCTGTACCACCAAATGAATTCGTACGTGATGTTTTATTTTATTACATTTTGTTTAAGTGGATTCTGTGGCATTCACCATGGGGATGATGCTTAATATACCCCGTACAAAGGATTATGTCATCTTATCGTTTTTATAGTTTTCTGAGTGAGGTCTATTTGTTTGATGTAAAGTGTCGCAATTGAATATCAAGTTTGTCCATTAACATGACTTGGGAGACATTTCGAAAGAGTGCCCTTGAAGGCAACGCACTCTTAACATATTTGCATATAATGATGCCAAAGAAACTGGAACTGGAACTATAGGTATACCATGTAGACATGATTACCTTTCTGTGATCGTGGGTTCTCCTTGATGCATTAAAAGTATCATTAATGTCCTTTAAAGGCTTTGTCATACTCTGCCTAATCCAATAGAGCTGAATGCACTACAAGTCATCAATGTCCTTGGAGCGTCTGTACACAGTGAAAAGCCACATCCAGGTCTAGATATCTAGTGACCAGACAATATAACTTGATTTGAATTTATCCACACTCATTGCATCCTAACAAAAGTACCACAGATGGCTGTTGTCAGCAAGAAATGATTGACATTATCAACGAAAAACTGATATTCAATGACAATCAAACTTTTATACGATGAAGAATTCGTACAAAATCTGGTGCTACATAGTTAGAGAATTAGTCTCATGCTGACTGTGCATTTCTAAGACCTTTGGTGGACCACGAATTTGAGAGGCAATTTAACTAAACAAATAATCTCGAATCGACTTCTTCATTGCATGTGAAAACCGAAGACAGGAAGGACAATCTTTTAATCGCGTTCACGTATTCCATTTCTTAAGTACATTTGCTTAATGGGTGTGAGGTAGAAAGTCCACGGCAAAGGCAAGCTGATTCGTACCTCTATGCCTGTGGGACTTTCAGTACTTCTTATAGTACCCTGTAACTGGGTTAATACATATATAACAGCAATGAAGACACGACGTGAAAGTGAATTCAAATGCGACTTTACTTCCAAAACTATGAGGTGATGAAAGTTTTGGATTATTCAGTAACAAATTCATCAATTGCCATCTGCATCAAGCGGGATCCGATAGGTACATCGAATTCAGAATCGGATGCGGGTTCTCGACGTTGCTGAAGAGGATGAAAACCAAATGGTATACGCTTTTAGAAGATGATCCACTGATAATCACCTTAAACTCAGAATAAAACAAACTGTAGAGACAGCTGAACGGTGCCAACTGGTAACAAGTTTATGCTGATGTCTTTAGCTAGAAATCAATCCTTCAGATCGCCAGTTCCATGGTGGAACGCAAATTCGCAGCGACCACGTAAGGAAACCAGAAAACGTCTGAAGAATGCATTTACGACAAATTTGAAGGAAGCCTGTGGGATCTTTCAAAGAGTGCTTCTGATATAAACTTTTGTTAAACGATCGAAACAATTGACGAAACTAGAAGTCTAATTAAAAATATCAAAATGGGGGAATCAAGCAGACGGGAATCATTTAGAAAACCAGGTGGCACCTACACAGAGATTCTCTGTTTCATGCTTGAGTCTTACTTACCAACTCCTACCTACGAAGTAATACAACGCGCCGTAGCTGCTACCTTTTGTTGTGTTGACCAGGTTACTGAAGAATAACTAGTAACTACTAGACTGGCACTGGTATACATACCAAACGACTGACAAACAGTAAACATAGCCTTGATACCGAAATTCGGAAAATATGGCAACGCTCTCGCCAAGAGCTTCCGGATTATCAGCCTGACCTCCTTTATGTTGAAGAGCATGGAAAGAATGGTCGTACTTCATGTGTACAAATTTATTTAGCCAATGCATCCCCCATTCAAGACCCAATATGACCAATGCGCAAGATTCTGCGAAAGTGCATTTCAAAATCTAGAAGGCAGAATTAAAGGTGCACCCGACAGGAACTAATATGCGCTGGGCATTTTCATCGACATTACGATGCATAGCTGCACTATCTGTTGGATCATGCCAAGCGATTGCCTTCTTTAAAGCGCAATAAAAATGGGCATTCAGTCAATCCTCTCTAAACTGAGGTTGTTTTCTTTACGAGAAGGGGGAAGCTGACTGGCCTGACTCATCACCATCCATAAAGAAGCTAAGAATAATAATTGTGTGCCATCCCAGATAACAAACTTTTTTCGAGTAAATACGTAATGTCGAAAACCTTCAAAGGGGTGTCGGCTTTCTGGCAGCACGAAGGCGCTTCCGACAATACGTAGGGCCTGCCACCAAGGGGGGTCTTCTGGAATTACACGCTTATTATAAGACTATCAAAATCTTAACATCCAACCAGCTGGTTGTCTGGTGGAACAAGTTTTCACAAAAATACGTCGTAGTTGCTGTTGTCTTGGGAGGTCTCGGAAAGCAGAGATTGTGAATGAACAATAAAAATTGCTTTATTTCCTTTGTTGAAATTCAATTTTATTTTCTGCGAAAAAATCACTTAATCAAGCTAATGTACATTTATTTAAATAAATACTTACATTCCTTACAACTTCCACTTAACCCTTTGACGACTACGGGGAAAAATGTGTCCCTAGTTAATAATTAGAAATATTGGGTCTACAAGTAAGTTTCCAGCGTTTGTCAGAGATGGCGCCACCAGTGGATCCCGGGCAGAAATGTCAGACCCCATGTGTTTTATTTGTAGGTTTTGTATCTGTCAACAACTTTGCAGCGTTATATTCGAGCGGTTCTATCGGTGTCGTACATTTTATCGAGCAAAATCATGGCAAGTTTCCAGCCAAATAAACATCATTTGCGGGAAGCGTGCTTTTATTCTTTAATATGAAGAAAAGTGCGGCTGAGGCCTATCGTTTGCTTTCGGAAACTTATGGGGGGGAATGTATTGATGAATCGACGTGCCGCGAGTGGTTCATACGGTTCAAAAGTATTGATTTTGGAGTTGAAGACAAAGATCGCCCCGGAAAGCCGAAAAGTTTTGAAGACTAGGAATTGGACGCTTTACTGGATGAGGATCCGTGTCAGATTCAAGAAGAACTTGCTGCATCATTGGGCATCATGCAACAAGCCATTTCCCTGCGCCTAAAAGCACTGCGATTCATTCAAAAGGTTGGAAACTGGGTGCCGTACGAATTGAAGCCAAGAGACGTCGAACGGCGATTTTGCATGTCCGAAATGTTACTGCAGCGGTATAAAAATAAATCATTCTTGCATCGTCTTGTCACTGGTGATGAGAAATGGATTTATTATGATAATCCTAAACGCAGAAAATCGTATACAAAGCCCGGCGAGCTTGCCCAATCGACGCCGAAACGAAATATTCACGTGAATAAGGTCATGCTCTGCATATGGTGGGATCAAAAGGGTGTCGTATTCTACGAACTGCTTCCGAGTGGTGAAACCATCAAAGGACCATTATATCGAACCCAACTAATTCGTTTGAAGCGGGCGTCATTTTTCATCACGACAACGCTCGGCCACATGTTGCGGTTTCGGTGAAAAACTATTTGAAAAATAGTGGATGGGAAATTCTGCCTCACCCGCCTTACAGTCCAAACTTGGCACCATCTGACTACCACTTGTTTCGTTCGATGCAGAACGCTCTTACGGGAATACGCTTCAGCTCAGTAGAGGAAATCAAAAATTGGCTCGATACGTTCTTGGGCTCGAAAGACGAGAAATTTGTTTGGTCCGGAATTCATAAATTGCCAGAAAGATGGGGGAAAGTTGTAGCTTCCGATGGACGATACTTTGAATAAAGCATTGTAACTATGTTTTCATAATAAAACTTCAAATTTTGGAAAAAAAACGCTGGAAACTTACTTGTAGACTCAATATATTAATAATTGTGAAGCCAATACAAAATTATTTTATTTTTATTAGTGCTTGAACGCATCTTTAATTTTTTTTTTCGCCAAAACACTACGTTGGTAACACCGTATATTTTCTATGGTAATTGAAAACTGACAGTTCGTTTGACGCTTTTTCGGTCTATCTCTCAAAAGATTTTAGTGACTCCGAAGTGTTTTATATTGTTTTTTATTGAGCAATAATTATTACCTGGTAAGTAAATTGATATAATTTACATTCATCGAACCATTATTTACTTTGTTTACAGTGTCATGACATCAAAAACATAAAGGGACACCAGTGTCCGATAGGAAACACTATTTATGAGAAATTATTTTCTTGTTCTACTGATGATTTTTTTCAACTACCCTCATTTTCTTATTGGTATTATTACAGATTATGGTTCGTAAAGGACGTCGGGTTTTTGAACTCAGAGAGGATGAAGCTCTACAGATTTTGATGGGCAATAATAGTGACGAGGAAGACGATCTACATCTAGACGAAGATGATCAAAGGATTTTGACGCTGGATGATGATCACGGGGTGTTTGACGTTGAAATTGAAGATGCTTCTGTTCAATTCCAGGACATCTACAGCTGTTTTACCCGACATCGTAGCACACAGTAATCAGGAACCAGTTTTCCAGTGGAACCAGAGAACATATATCCCAAATACTTTTCGTGATGTGGAATACGAATTCGAAAAGGTACATATTTGTCAAGAAATTGATGCTGGTGTATTGACTCCCTTTGACATATTTTGTAGAACCATTGAGAGCATTCCTTGGTATGAATTTAGTTTAGTATATGGACATTTTATTTTTTTTATAAAACTTAAACCTAAAAGCCTACATGCTACCTAAAAATAGATCTTAGTCTGCTTAAACTACTTACATCTAATATGTCCATATTTTTTTTTTTTGGTTTTGTATATTTTTTTCTTACAATCTAACTTAAACTAACCTAAAACTATGTAAGCTGGCCATGGCTAAAAAAACAAAAATTAGGCTGGACCACTCTGCTTCACATGAAGCTATCTATCATTAGAGGAGTTCGACGACGAAGCATCCTCGCCCTCATCAAGTCACCAAAATTGCTGGTGCTGCTGAGCAACATCCCTCCTGTCGTGACTCCCTACCGCTCTACTGAACCGGAGACGCTCCGCATTGCCATGTGCGACGTCTCTGTCGTAGTTGAGTCTCCTATCCGCAGCTGGTCGAGCGACGTGGAAGATTAGCGGCACAGCCAATATGTCCTGAATCAGACCTTTACTATCTAGATAGAGGAACGCTTCTGGAGGAATAAGGCCGTAAAGGCGAGCTCTCTCGTAATACATATAATTAGGGTAGTAAGCCCCAGAGATCAGGTTGTTCGACGATGTCATTGCTCTTGCAATGTGCCTTCGAGTCAACTTAATAACAAAATTATCCACTCTTATTAGGTTCGCCCTCATTGCGATAGAATTTTATGTACTCAGACTCTGGTGTTCTGTATAATCGAAGCCCTAAGGCAAGCCCTTTCAAACACCCGAATCTTTTGCAATAAACTTGCTCTCACGTTGAACCACACGGGACATCCAAACACAAGCATAGGCCGGATAAGGGCCATGTAGCAGATCACCTTCACCCTCGCATCGAGTTGGCTGTTGTAAAACAGTCTCCTTTTAAGGGCAAAAGCACCTCTGGCTCTGGCCAGAGCAACATCTATATGTTTGTTAAAATACAGATATTGATCTAGCCAGATCCCAAAGTATCTGACTACATTTCGACAAGCAAGTGGCTGTCCATGTTGTCCGACGATAGAGAACTTTCGCCAATTCTTTCTGGTATCCCTAGAGACCCCAGACAAAGGCGTCATAAACAGAATGGTTTCCGACTTCTGAAAGTTGATTTTCAACTTCCAGTCATCGCAATATTGCTTAATTTTGTCGAAGTCACGTTGCAAAAGTATGTTAATGACCTCAATCTTTGGACCTGATCTGTACGCGATTAAGTCGTCAGCGTACGCTATGGCATGGTGAAGTGAACCTATCAGATCACTTGTGTAAATGTTGAATAGGATCGGCGAATTTACCGCACCTTGTTGCAGACCGTTTTTAATGTTAAATGTTCCAGCAGAAGTCACATCGCCATTCTTCACGATGAACTGTCTACTGGAGAGCATATCAAAAAGAATATACAGCAGTGGTTTACTAATGCCCAACCTGTCCAGCTTGAAGAAGAGTCCCTCTAACCATACGGTGTCGAAGGCTTTTTCCAAATCAATCAGGCAGGCACCAGTGCACTGTTTCTTGCTTTTGTTCCATTGGATATCAGAAACCAGTTTAGACGCAGCATGAATGATATCATGCCCCGCCTTGAAACCGAATTGATTATCCGGAACGATATGTTTGTCCTCAACCCACTTAGTCAGGGCTCTATTGATTACCTTCTCGAAAACCTTACTGATGTTTGGAAGAAGACTGATCGAGCGGAGATTCGCCGGATTGGAAGTATCTTTATCCCTTTTGGGGATGGGATGTACCACCGCAGTTTTCCAATGCGCTGGATAATGTGCATTATTCATTGCATTATTAAACAGGGTGGTATAAATGTCCACCGCTTCTAGTGGGAGATGTCGAAGCACAATGTTCGGTATTTCATCGGTTCCCACTGATTTCTTACTTCTAAGTGATTCGAAGATCGTTTGGAGCTCTTCCTACGAAATGAACGGTGGTAATACCCTTTCGTTGGTGATGACATTATTTGCCATATTCTCGTCACTGAACTGGGTGAAACCCGAGCTCTCGAATCGCCAATTCACAATTTCATTTCGAAGGCAGGTATTGTGCACAAGGACTCAACTCTCCAGGTCGCGTTTAGGGCCAATGATATCACTCGCCTTGTACACTTCCTGGAAAGTCGCTCCTATAGCCTCTACCTTCTCCTGCGGATCCTCGATCGCAAAGAAGTTGTCATCATCAACGGCCTCATTTGGATCAATGCCTGCTGCTACAAGTATTTGTTCGTTGTTCTTCGTTCGGGCGATTTTGAGACATGGAAGGTCGTTTTGATTATTTCTCCGAAATATCTTATTTATTTGCGGGAACATACTCGGGTTGATGGTGTTTACAGCCCGAATTTTATTGTTCCAATACAAACTTACAGAATTTCTGTAATTTTCCTTTATTAATATCTGGAGGTTTTTAATCGACGACTTCAATGTTATGATCTCCGGGTTATGTCTGTCAGTAAACTGTCTGTACAAGGTTTTTAGTCTTGACAGCAGTCTACTCTTATGTCGGTGCAGTGCGTCAATAGTTGCGTTGCGGAATAAGTCTTCTTCGTCAGTGTGTTGATACCGAGGTATCGTTTTGTCCATAGTTCGTTTAATTGTCTCGTCCATTAGTTTTAGATACCCGTCAATCTCCTCGTTTGACAGATTTCTATTGGACGGTGGATAGAGCGAATTCGAGGAGAGTGCTCTCGTCAGCGTTCTGGAGAAGTGTGTCCAACGCACCCTACTATAATTGTAGGAATACCTTTGAACAAACTCTTCCAATTCCGCAGTTTCGTTGGGAACAATTATTTCGGTGCTGAGTCCGCAATGGTCACTGTCATACCCAAACGTAAGTAGACAGTTTGTAGTTTGTTGGTTAGTGCATGTCAGTTGTATTCGTGAGTCGAACAGTAGAAGATCCAAGTAGGACCCGTGTCTGGGAAACGACGGACTATCAGTCGCCTTAAGCCCGAGTCGATACATTATGCTGTGTTGACCCCACCAATTGAACAGTAGGTTCCCTCTAGTATTTGGTATATTATTTCCCCAATCACTATGTTTGACGTTGAAATCTCCGCCGATAATAAAATAGTTGTCTTCCAATTCCAGCCTCAGGAATCGAAAAAGTGTCTCGAGCTCTGAGATGAATAAGGCGGATTGAGTAGCCTTAGGTGCATAGACAGACACCATGTATAACCGCTTTCCACTACGGAGTGGGATGTACATGACGCATGCTTCCAGCACCTGGAATCTACGTACTACACGACTGTATATTCTTTTGAAACGCAGTCCTTTTCTTACAAAGATTGCAACACCTCCTCCTTGAATGGGTCGGTTTCTGCGTAATATTTCATATCTTCTGTGCCTCATTTTGTGTCTTCTGGTAAGATTAGTTTCGCTAACCAAAAGCACATCAGGGGTTTGGTCTTTAAGCAACTTAAACAGTATGGCTCTTCGTTCGTAATCAGTGAATTAACATTCCCTGCAAGGACCTTCAAGGTTTGCTCCGCCATGTACGTACCCATTACGACTGGAGGTGCCTTAGGCCCGGCATCAGCGCATATATTTAATCTACCCGCTTAGCCTGTTCCTGTATTTGACGCTGAAGCTGTGCCATCTACCCCTCAATAGAGAGCAAGATAGCCAGCATGTCAGGTACAGGTTCCGGTGCTGTAGGCGCTGGGGCCTGAGAAGCTACCTTTGCTTGTTGTGGCGTGGTTCCCCTACCTGCCGCCATTTTGGCGTAGGTAACGTGGGGAGTAACGGCTGATATTTGTGTCTGCACGAGTGGACGTTTAATTTCCACTTTCTAATACTCTTTTTATGTATTAGAATTTGGGACAACTCCGATAGTTTGCGGTATGTCCCGTGTTCCCACATAAAGCACAAGAGAGTTGGCTTTTTTCAGACGCTCCGTCCTTAACTAGAGCGCATTCCTCGGATTTGTGGTTCTGTCCGCACTTCACGCATCGAGGCTGCATTTCGCAGTTCGACGCGGCGTGCCCGAACCTTTGGCAGCAAACACATTGTAAAATGTTTTCGCTCCTCTTTAATTTCTCCCAGTGTACAACCTGGTAGTCTAGGACTTTGATACTCCTTAGACCATCCAGTTTGCTGTTGGGACTTAGCTGGACCGGGAAGAAAGGTAGTTTCCGAATCTCCCTTTTGGCTCTGGCTGTGGTGAAAGGCTTAACCCCCACGAATTTGAGCCCTTCGCACTCCTTCTCTTTCAGCAGTGCCAGGAGATCCTCCGGGTCAGTCGACGGTTCTAACCCCCTCAGCAGCATTGTTTGCAGCTTTTCACCCTTCGGGGTGTAGGAGAAGAACTCCGTCGTCGAATCAGTAAATTTTTTATTTTATGATAGCGCTCCACTGTGTTACAATGGATCGCATCTAATGATAATGATAATCTTTTTATAAAAAAATTGTTGCCTATGGCCGACTTACACAGTTCTATGGTGTCCTTTAATTCCAATTTGAAAGTGTTAATTGGTGGCACTTTCGGTTTAGTGGATTTCTGCTCTTGCTGTTGTTGTTGTTGTTGTTGGTGCTGATGTTGCAGCCGTTGTTGTTGCTGCTTATTGTGCTGCTGTTGTTGCTGCTTAATCGGTTGCGATTTTTGTTCTTTGTGTACATCTGTCTTTTTCTGCTGCTCTTGTGCAGGTTTCTGGATGTTTTGTTTTTCCACTGGTTGTTTCTGTTGTTGTTATTGTAGAATCTCCACGTTTGTGTTCGATTGCTGTTGAGGTTTCTGGAGCTGTTGCTGCTTCTCCATCTCCCTCCTTGCCATTTGCTTAGCTCTTATAGCCAGCACTTTTTGTTGCAGCTGCTCAATGTTACTGCTCAGGGCTTCGACCACGTCGTCTTCGTCATCTGACTCGGATGCAGCTAGGGATGCAAAGCTGTTGTCTGCCCCCATGTATTCTGACTCCCCTTCGTCGGGTACATGTGGACCGTTGTTACTGTCCGATTCTTTCCTCTTTTGTTTTACTACTGCTGCGTTTGCCGATATCATCGCAGCCCTCTTCTTCACTCTACCATTCAGCATTTCTATGGAAGCTGAAAGGTAAGTGCGCTTTATGAGGTTCGGAGTCGGCTTCAGCTTTCTCCTCCTCTTAATGGCTATGTCTGTTGTTTTTGTTGTTGTTGTTTTTGGCTTTGAGTGATGGACTGGAACGGATTGATCGTCAGACGACATCATGCCATCTGCTGATCCCGCTATTGGGATAGCGGACCGCTTACTTCCACTCATGGAACTTTGTTCAAACACTTTTTTCACAATAATTGTTGTTTTTTTTTTTTATTATATTCAAATCAAATAGAAGGGGAAATGAAATAAAAAACTTTAGCAAATGCTGGGAAGCGAACCACAACCCCGAGATTTGCCGTCGGAGTCTTTAACACCTCGTCTACCGAGCACTTGAGAAAATCACTGCCTAAAAGTCTATTTCTTATTTTTCTGCACTTCTAAAGCCGAAACACAAAAACACATCTGTTCTCCGTGGAGGTCTATGAACGACTGATTTTTTCATCACCAGTAACAATCCGATGCAAAAATGACTTCCTTTTGTGGCGTTCCAGCAGCATTTCGGACATGCAAAACCGCCTTTCGACGTCTCTCGGCTTGAGTTCATGTGGAACTCAATTTCCTTGCTTTTGAATATATCCAGCTGATTTTAAAGGTTTTGAAATGGCTGCTTGAGTGACATCCAAACATTCTGCGAGCTCTTCTTGTGTTTGGCAACAATCTTCATAGAGTAATGCTTCCAGTTCTTCATCTTCAAACTTTTTTGGCTGCTCAGGACGTTCATCGTCTTCCAAGCCAAAATCACCACTTTTAAATCGTGCAAACCACTTTTGGCACGTTCGCTCAGCTAGCGCATGTTCACCATAAACTTCCACCAAAATACGATGACTTTCGGCAGCAGTTTTCTTCATATTAAAGTAATGAAGAAGAACTCCCCGCAAAAACACTTTTTCAGGCACAAAGTTCGACATATTTGAGTGAAAAAAAAATATTGTTGTTTACGCTTCAAATGAATGACATACTGAAATGACGTACAATGACAGTGGCTTTCCAACGCATATTCCAATGGAATAATACAAGTTACGCCATTTCTTAGCAAACAGCAGTTATAGACCCAATAGTTTAGGGGTAAATACATTTTCAAATTTCAAAATTGCTCTCCCGAAAGTTTTTAAAATTGTAACTTAGACTAGTTCTGCATTGTAGCGACGATATGTGTGCTGGGCATATATAGAATAATATTCTGCAACGTTTGCTGTGAGAGTGATAATGGTACAGCAGAGCACTGCCTCTATGAGTTTTTTTTTAGTTTTAAATGCATTTTATTATATTAATCATTAATTCTTACATACTAACAAAAAAATGCTTAAATGCTAGCTTAAAATTACTTAACAATCTTATACTAACTTACTGGCCCCGCACAGGCACTCTAAGCTACTCTAAATTCTTATATCTATGTCTTTCGACTTTATTTACATTTTATTGAAATTCGTATATATTTTGTATACTTAAGGCTAAGAAAAATTTGTTAAAAAAACTTAGCATATGGAGTTATTTTTTTATAAAAACTATCTAACTTAAAATAAACTTAAACCTAACCTGCATACACAATACATACACATAGATATTATACACAATTATATACATATATTAGTATATACAAAGGTATATACTAATATATGTATATATTTTTTAAATGCTAACCTGAACCTATGCAAGCTGGCCATCGGTATTCACAGTGTAAATAAGTAGGTCAGCTCTGCCTCATTAGTGAGGCTGGTCCGTAATTGACGGAAACGACGACGAAACATCTTCTCCATCATTCAACCACCAGAAATGCTGGTGCTGCCGAACGACATCCCTCTTATCGCGATTCCCCACTGCCCTACTGAACCTGAGACGATCCACACTGCCGTGTGCGACGTCTCTGTTGTAGTTGAGTCGCCTGTCCCCAGCTGTCCGAGCGACATGGTAGATTAACGGGACCGCTGATCTATCCTGGATCAACCCTATCTGATCTAGGTAGAGGAATGCTTCCGGTGGAACGAAGCCATCATAGCGCACACTCTCGTGGTAAAGGTAGTTGGGGTAGTAAGCCCCAGATATCAGGTTATTCGTCGGGGTCATTGCTCTTGCAATGTGCCTTCGAGTCAGCTTAATTACGAAGTATTAGGTTCGCCCTGTTGTAAAGGACCTCATTACGATAAAATTTTTTGTACTCCGACTCTGGTGTTCTGTACAAGCGAAGGCAAGCCCTCTCAAACACCCGAATCTTTTCCATTAAGCTTGCTCGTACATTGAACCACACGGGGCACCCGAATACTAGCATGGGCCTGATAAGGGCCATGTAGCAGATTACCTTTACCCTCTCATCGAGTTGGCTGCTATAAAACAGTCTCTTTGTAAGAGCAAAAGCGCCTTTAGCTCTGGCCAGAGCAGCATCTACATTTTTGTCAAAATACAGAAACTGATCTAGCCAGATCCCAAGGTATTTGACTACATTTCGGCAGGCAAGAGGCTGTCCGTGTTGTCCAATGATCGAGAACTTTCGCCAATTTTTTCTGGTATCCCTAGAGGCTCCAGACAACGCCGTCCTAAAGAGAATGGTTTCCGACTCGCAAAATCGTCTTATCTTATCGAAGTCACGCTGCAAGAGAGTATTAATGACCTCGATTTTTGGACCTGTTCTGTACGCTATTAAATCGTCTGCGTACGCAATAGTATGGGGAAGTGAACCTATCAAGTCGCTTGTATAAATGTTGAATAGGATCGGCGAATTGACCGCGCCTTGCTGAAGACCATTTTTAATTTGAAATATTCCAACAGAAGTCACATCGCCATTTTTCACGATGAACTATCTGTTGGTTAGCATATTATAAAGAATGTACAAGAGTGGTTTACTGATCCCCAGCCTAGTCAGCTTATAGAAAAGACCCTCTAACCATACGGTGTCGAAGGCCTTCTCCAAGTCAACAAGGCAGGCACCAGTGCATTGGTTTTTGCCTTTATTCCATTGGATATCGGACACCAGTTTAGACGCGGCATGTGAGATATCATGTCCCGCCTTAAAACCGAATTGATTATCCGGAACTATATGTTTGTCATCAACCCACCTAGACAGAGCTCTATTGATTACTTTTTCAAACACCTTACTGATATTCGGAAGGAGACTTATCGACCGGAGATTCGCCGGATTGGATATATCCTTTCCCTTTTTAGGTTGCACCACCGCCGTTTTCCAATGCGCTGGATAATGTGCATTATTCATTGCATTATTAAACAAGGTGGTGCAAATGTCCACCGCTTCTAGAGGAAGATGTCGAAGCACGATGTTCGGAATACCATCGGTCCAAACTGATTTCTTAGCCCTGATTATGCCGAAGATCTCATGGAGCTCTCCCTTCGAAATGAACGGGGGTAGGTCACCCTCTCTGGTAATGACATTATTTGCCATATTTTCTTCGCTGAACTGGGTGAAACCAGAGCCCTCAGATCGCCAGTTCTCTACTTCATTTCGAATGTAGAAGTCGTGCACCAAGACGCGATTGTCCAGGTCGCCAATGGTATCAGTGGCCTTGTATATTTCCTGGAAAGTCGCTCCTATGGTCTCAACCTTCTCCTGTGGATCCTCGATCACAAAGAAGTCGTCATCATCAGCGGCCTCATTTGGATCAATACCTGTTATTGTCAGTAACCGTTCGTTGTCTGTTGTCCGGGCTATTTTAAGACACTGAAGGTCGTTTTGATTTTTTCGCCGAAATAGTTTATTTATTTGCGGGAACATATTCGGGTTCCTAGTGTTTACAGCCCGAACCCTGTTGTTCCAATACAAACTTACAGAAACTCTGTAATTCTCTTTTATTAACGTTTGAATATTTTTAATCGACGCCTTCAGTGTCCTAATCTCCGGGTCTTGTCTGTCAGTTAACTGTCTGTACAAGTTTTTGAGTCTTGTCAGAAGTCTACTTTTCTGTCGGTGCAGTGCGTCAATAGTAGGATTGCGGAACAGGTCTTCGTTAGTCGTATGTCGATATCGTGGTATTGTAGCGTCCATAGTTTGTTTAATTGTCTCTTCCATTTGTTTTAGGTAATTGTCGATCTCCTCGTTTGACAAATTCCTATTGGCCGGTGGATGGAGCGTGTTCGAAGCGAGTGCTCTTGTCAAGGTTGCGGAGAAGCGTGTCCACCGAGTCTTACTGTAGTTGTAAGAATATCTTTGGACAAACTCCTCCAATTTCGGTGCTAAAACCGCAATGGTCACTGTCATACACGAATGTGCGCAGACAGTTTAACGTTTGTAAATTCGTACCTGTCAGTCGTATACGTTCGTCGTACAGCAGTAGATCCAAATAAGACCAGCCTCTGGGAAACGACGGGTTATCCGTCGCTTTAAGACCGAGTCTGCACATGACATCGTGCTGACCCCACCAATTGAGTAGTAGGTTCCCTCTAGTATTTGGCAAATTATTTCCCCAATCTCTGTGTTTAGCGTTGAAATCCCCGCCGATTACAAAATAATTCTCCCCCGATTCCAGCCTCAGAAGTCGACAAAACGTGTCAAGCTCTGTAATGAATAAAGTGGAATGTGAAGCCTCAGGTGCATAAACAGAGGCCAAGTACAGCCGCTTTCCACTGCGGAGCGGGATGTAAATGACGACTGCCTCTAACACCCGGAACCTACGCAACACTCCCTTGTACACTCTGTGAAATTTTATACCTTGTTTAATGAAGATCGCGACACCGCCTCCACATTTGGATCGGGGCCGGTTTCTTCTTCTAACAATATAATTATTGTACTCCAGTTTGTGCTTATCGGTTAGCTTGGTTTCGCTAGCGAAAAGCACATCAGGAGCTTGGTCTTGCAGCAATTTAAACATCGCGGCTCTTCGTTCGATCCTAATCAGTGAATTAACATTCACAGCAAGGACCTTCAAAGTTTGCTCCACCATGTGCGTACCCATTACGACATGTGTTGCGTTAGGCCCGGCAGCAGCGCGTAGATCTGGTCCACCCGCTTGGCCTGTTCTTGCACCTGCTTTTGCAGCTGAGCCATCTGCCCTTGGATTGCGAGCAAGATGGCCAGCATGTTAGGTGCAGCTTCCGTTGTTCTCGGCATTGGCGCCGGAGAAGCAACAGTCGCTTGCTGTACCGTAGCCCCCCTACCTGCCGCCATTTGGGCGTAGGAAATTTGGGACGTGACGGCTGGTGTTTGAAACCTAGCAGGTGAACGCTTGACCTCCACCTTCTGCTGCTGAGCCAGTTTTGATTTTTTAATATCAGCGAACTTAGGACAACCCCGATAGTTTGCGGTGTGTCCCACGTTCCCACATAATATGCACGAGAGCTGTGTCCTATCGGATACTCCGTCCCTACCCAGAGCACACTCCTCGGAACTGTGGTTCTTTGCGCACTTCACGCATCGAGGCTGCATTTGGCAGTTCGACGCGGCGTGCCCGAACCTCTGGTAGCGAACGCATTGTATAACGCCTTCGCTCCTTTTTAATTTTTCCCAGTGAACCACCTGGTAGTCTAGGACATTGATACTCCTCAGACTATCCAGACGGCTTTCGGGACTGAGCTGTACCAGGTAGAACGGCAGACTCCGTTTCTCCCGCCTGGCTCTAGCTGTGGTAAATGGCTTTACCCCCACAAACTTGAGTCCTTCGCACTCCTTCTCTTTAAGCAGTGCCAGGATCTCCTCAGGATCAGAAGACGGTTCCAACCCCTTCAGCAGCATCGATTGCCGCTTTTCACACTTCGGTGTGAATGAGTAGTGCTCCGTCGTCGTTTCCTTTAGGAGCTCTTTCACTTTCGCGTAGCCCTCCACTGTATTACAGTGGATGGCATGGCGATCATTCCCCAATCTCTTACTGTTAAAATTATTGCCAATGACCAGCCTACACAGGTCCTTGGTAGCACTTACCTCCAATTTATAGGTGTTGATAGGAGGCACCTTCTCCTTCTTCTTCTGCTGCTGCTGCTGCTGTTGTTGTTGTTGTTGGTGTTGTTGTTGTTGTTGTTGTTTTTGCTGCTGCTGCTGCTGCTGTTGTTGTTGTTGTTGCTGCTGCTGCTGTTTTTGCTGTTGCCGTTTTTGTGGCTGCTGCTGTTTTAGCTGTTGCAGTTGTTGTGACTGCTCTTGTTGTTGTTGCTGGTGTCTCTTAGGCTTTTGTTGTTGTGCCTGCTTTTGAGCATGCTGCTGTTGTTGGGATTTCTCCTGCTCTTCCCTCTTCCTTCTGACCATTTGCTTTTCTTTTATGGCCAGTACTCTTTGTTGTAGCATTTTGATGCTACAACTAATGGCCTCCATCTCTTCCTCTTCATCATCAGATTCGCTTGCTGCCAATGAAGCGAAGTTGTTTGCCGTTGATAGGGTGGGACGTTTTACCAAGTTGGAAGTTGGAAGCTTCCTCCTTCTCTTTGTTTTTGGTGTTTGGCTCGAACCACTCGAAGCCTCACCTGACACTTCAGCAGGTCCCGCTATAGGCACAGCGGACCGCTCTTCACAATCCATCACGTGATAGACAACACTTTACTACCACTTTAGCTTTATTGTTTTTTTTTTGTTTTATTCACTTTTAAAAATAAAAAGTCGATGCAACTTTTTCGGGAATCGAACCCACGACCCCTGTTTTGTCGGTCGGACACCACTACTTCTGCGCCACCGAAGCACTTGGCCAAAGTGTTTCTAATTGTTTTTTTTTATTACTATTTCACTATTTCACTTGAAAAGAAGCCGAAACACATCCGTCCTCTATCGAGGTCTATGAACGACTGAGTCTCTGCCTCTATGAGTGCCCCGCCTACGTTCGCATCAGCCTGCAGGTACTCGGCACTGATATGGTAGGTCTTGATACTGTAAGCACCTTATCAGTAAATCATTTGCCGACTCAGTAAAAGGAACATACTAGTAACACAGTGGACTAGTTATCTGTACCGGCAGTAAAAAAAAGGGTTGTTCGTTCCAACGATTTAAGGGTCTTAGTTTGACGTTATCAGATAGGTGCCACTTGTTATCAGTTTTGTTTTCCTTGCATAGGCATCTCATCTGATAACATGTTCTCGCAGAAAGTATCCGTCCATGAGGCTCTCAAAAGCGACAGAAAACCCAATACCAGACCATTTATCTCATACTCCCAGCGATTCATTGAATCAAGGAGTCAGGGTTAATCCTAACTCAGTTAGATGTGACTTCATTTAAGAGACACCATTCTCTATAAGCATTTTCTCACGGGCGACTGGCAAAAAAGACACCACTTAGCAGAACCTATTGTACTGGCTTTATCTTTCGCCTCATGCTACGGAGTTTATTGAAAAGATCATGGCCGAAAGTGTATAGAACACCAACAAGACAACTGCGATAAAAGAAGATGCATGCTTATATGATTATGTGGTAACCCTTAGGGATCACACGATATAAAACCTCAATCCCCACCATCAACTAACAATCTGCTTACAACAAAGTTTTGATCCGGATATCCAATTGCAACCTTTTCATTTGAATTCTGCAATAACTTCCGTGCCACTGTATAGGTATGAGACTTGTTGAAATCAACACATGAAGTAGGATAACATCTTAAGGCCCTCCGCCGAAATCTCATTTAAAATTCACTTAGCAATCCACTAAAATTTTCAAACTAAAGGCAAAGTCAAGCATTTATGTATATCAGAACGACATTGCATGTGAAAATTGCAAAGCTGAGTCATAAACTAAAACGAAAAAAACAACGTCTCCGACAAGCAGGAGAGTCACTTCAGTTAAGCCTTGTAGCCGGAGTTCATAATTAAAATTTTATGACGAAATTGCACCCTAACATGGCACAGGCGGAATACTCGTAGAAGGCTTATGTTAACTTGTTGAAAGTTTATTATGTGAGTACCCCGTCATCAGTGCGCTATAAAAGATTGCTTTATTGGAAAACGCAACATAGTATGCTTCGAAGTGATACTTGTACGTGGTCAGAATAGGTTGGCATAGACCAGGTGGAGACCGACTTAGACCAAGTAATTGATGCGCCATTACCAAAAGAGTAAGTAAATAAAATCATCTGGCTGAAGCGAAGCCATAAAAGTGCGTGTTCCTTAATAGAGGATGAGACTTGAAATCGACTAATTAAGAACTGCAAAAACCGCTTTTCTGTTTATGGGTACTTGTGTTTTAGTACTGCCGTCATATTTATCTCTTTGGTTAAATTTAATGAGCTACTTCAGAGCCTGAAGGTGGACAATTAGTTTTTGCATACCATCAGCTACTAATACATTGTTTTGTAGGAAGAAATGAAAGTTTGACTAGCTCATTTCATCTAAACATATTAATGTACTGGTAACTCCCATAGAATTTTTATCAATAAAAGCGGCTTCGCTAAACTGTAAAAGAGTAAGATGAATATCTGTTAAGGACGACTTATGTAATGTATTTGTATACTCCAAGTGATAGAGGAAGAGGCAGAAAGCTACTACCTATTCTTCATTTAGGCTGATCGATAGGTTAGTAGAAGTTGCTATAGCCTTGATCTTAAAGGAAACAGCTATTAGAAAGAGTGATTTTTACGTGATTTTCGCGTAGGTGTCAGGGTTTGGAGTTGATAGGTACCTTACTCTCTCAAAGCTATCGTAGCCTATCGTGACGTTTTGTCAGATGCGTCAATGTTGTGTGTCCGTCTTTGTTGTCCTTTTTTGTTTAAGTCATTTTCTGACCTCGACGCAGCGGAATGCGTTCTACACCGTAATGGTGCTCAATTGAAAGAGCGTGGCAGGGATCACAAAACTGGACATGGCTTTGTATAGATCATCTTTATATCGACTTGGAACCCTTGGGATTTTTCCAAGATCTGCGTAATGTGAAAATTTGTTATATGGTAGACTTTCCTGGCCTAAACCACACTGATAGGGGCCGATCGAACTGTTGACGAAGATCTAAGGCATTTACATAATATGGTAGACAGGATTTTGTATGCAATGTTGAATAGAGTCACTCATATTCCCTTGTAGTTGGCACAGTTCAGGCGACCGGTCTTCTTTGAAATCAGATAATCAATGCTGAAGTTACATTCGTCGGGCATACTTTCGTCGACCCAGATTTTAGAGATGAGCTGATGTATGCTCCGTATCCAATTACAGTCTGCTGCTTTAAACAGTTGGACAGTTAAGTCATTGAGTCTAGAATCTCTGCTGGTCTTAAGCCTGGAAATAGTTGTACTGACTTCATCTTGGACGGGTGTACGGAAATGTTATCTGTCTCCATCCAGGTTAGATGGTTCAGTCTGCCTGACGGTCTAATCTAATTACCTGCTCTCTAATTTCTAATTACCTGCTATGGTTATATTATGAGGATTCGTAATCCATATTTTTGTTCGGGCTTTACAGCGCAGGGATGTTGGCTTTAAATTTTTGTAAAGCTTCCGAAATTTCGAATGAGCGCCTCACGTACTCTTTCTGTTTTCTTCTGAGGAGCCAATGTTTTTACGTAGACTAAAGGAGGCAGTTGAAGATGACATCATCGAACCTGTGTACGGACCGACTTCATGGATCTCGCCTATTGTAATAGTGTTTAAGGATAAGGGAGATTTTAGGTTATGTATAGATATGCGTCGTGCAAACCAAGCAATACTCAGGGAAAACTACCCGCTTCCCACTCCTGTTTGACTCCTTCATGATCAAACTCAAAGGTGCTCGATATTTCTGTCGGTTGGATCTTAAGAACGCATACAACCAGTTAGAACTAACGGGGGATAGTCGCGAAATCATATCCTTCATCACCCATAAAGGGATATTCCGGTACAAGAGATTGTTGTTTGGGGTAAATTCAGCTCCTGAAATTTTCCAAAGGACAATGGAGAAAATACTGGCTTCTTGTCGAAATGCCCTGAATTATTTGAACAACGTTATTGTTTTTGGACTCACCGAGGAAGAACATGAACAAATATAAATGTAGCTGGAAAGTTCGAGAGCTTAAGTTCTTGGGTCATGTATTTGGTGCAACTGGGGTTAGCGTATATTCTGACAAAGTGACAACGATTCTGGAGTTCCGACCGCCAAACACCTAGGAGGAAATGAGAACCTTTTTGGGGCTTGTGACATATCTAGAGAAGTTCATTCCGCAGTTTCAAGATGGAAGCCCTCATCTCATTTGCCAGCAAAAGCCTCACTACTGTAAAGAGGAGATATTCACAAACTGAAAAGGAAAGCCTGGCGTTAGTTTGGGCTGTAGAACGCTTTTGTTACTATCACGCAGGAATAACTTTTGAGCTTGTGACTGGCCATAAGCCCCTAGAGGCCATTTTCAAACCAACATCAAAGCCTCCAGCTCGGATTGAAAGATGGGTACTGAGACTTCAATCCTTTAAGTTTAAAGGCGTGTAAATTGAATATAGCCGATTCGTTATTTGAAATTGAAGCAACTGACTCGTTTGACACCCATTGTGAATACAGCGTCTGTGCAGTAATCGAAAATACGGTTTCCCACGCACTTACAATAAGCGAGATAGTAAAATGCAACGACATGGATCAAGAACTCGTAGAAGCAGTAAAAAGTGTAAAGAGTGACGATTGGACGACCAATGCTAAAAACAAGTTCTTCCCATTTCGGTTGGAATTGTGCACCCTAGGGAACATTCTCTTACGCGTTACCTGAATTGTCATACCAGCGGCATTGCGACAAAGTGTACTAGACCGAGGACATGAAGGCCATCCAGGAGAAGTAAAGTTATTCATGAAGCAGCGTCGTGAATGTCTACTAGTTTCAAAACCACTAGTTCCCATGCAACGACATACATTCCCAGACGGACCTTGGCAATGTATCGCAATGGACATATTGGGGCCATTACCAAACAACGATTTCATTTTTGTCATCATTGATTATTACTCCTGACATCAAGAGACAAAGTTTATGAAGAAATTACAATAGCGGATATCGTTGCCAACTTGGAGGGAATTTTCTGCAGGTTAGGCTACCCTAAGTCGATAAAGGCGAACAACGGTCGGCAATTCGTTAGCAGCGAATTCAAAGCCTATTGTGAAGCCAACAATACTGAATTAACCATTGAACATAGGCGAACGACGAGGTGGAGAACATGAATCGATCTATTCTGAAGCGGCCTCAAATTGCCCAGATTATAAAAGAGAAGTAAAAAAAGTGAGTCGCCGTTGACGCTTCTTTACAACAGAACAATCAGGGACAAGATCCCCTCTATACAAGATATAAGCGAAAATATTTTGGATTCAGAGGCGCGAGACTTGGACACAATGAGCAAACATTTGGGAAGAGAAAGGGGAGACAGAGACCGGAGAGCAAAAGAAAGAGGTATTGGTGTCAGCTATAAGGTTTTGCTTCATAGGCTGGTTCCTGTAAACAAATTAACACTGACTTTTAACTCAATCCAGTTTGAAGTGGTCCAACGAGGCCCGAGCGAAGTAGTGGTTCGAGAAGAAGACGGAAAGACCTTCAGACGAAATGTAACCCATGTAAACAAGATTCCAACTCTATCTCAGACTGCTGTAGAACAATCAACAACTGAAGACACTCACGGCTTCTCACCTGGTGAAAGTAAAGAAGACGTCGCAAATGATGCTCGGACCGAGGATTCTTCCATGAAGCTGAAACTAAAAAAAATCGGAGGGATGTGGCGACCTGTCGGTGAGGACGAGCTCTGAGCTGACACGCAGGTTTACGCTCTCGCCACTCATCGCTTCACTACATAGTGCTCTCCACACCCACGATGCGCTCTCTCGCTCGCCGCTAATCCTCCACACAACTTCGGCTACGCGAGTTAGTCTGTTTGAGATCATGCCAGAGCGTGCACCGGTCATTACAGTTCGCTTTCTTTGGCTACAAAAAGATAATTTTTTTTATTTTTTTCTATGGAAACAGAGCACCCAAAAGAACTAGTCCATCCTTTCTCAGTCTTTCAAAGAATGATGAGTAAACGCCTCATTGGTAAAGTACCAGCATTACCAGCACTCATCACATCAACGCCGAGTACCTCCAGCTTGAAGCGAGCGTAGGCCGGACATTCATAGAGGCATTGCTAAGCGGTGTCGTCATCACATTCACATCAAGTGTCGCATGATTTTGTATCACTCATGCTCAGCATATTTAAGTGCGTAAAAAAAGTTCGTAAAAAAAATCCACGAGTTTTCTGCCCACAATTCTGGTCTCTTTCGGCGAATTGCTTAACGCCAACGTCTCATAGCGCCCAAATAATACTCTTTGTTTACTGTCTGGCAAAAATTCATCATGTACTACACCGTTGTAATCGATGAAATCCGTGAGCATTGCCTTCTTTTTTGACTGAAAACGACGTGGTTTTTTTGGTCTCGGCTCATTTGATGAACGCCATTCACTTGCCTGATGTCTGGATTGCGTGTCGTACTCATAAACCCACGTTTCGTCTCCATGAACGGGATCGGATCGACGTCAACACGGTCTCTTTTTCGCATGAAATTGAGGTCTTTTGGCAGCAACTTTGCTCCTACACGACGGAAACCCAAATCATTAACCAAAATGTCTTGGACGGATCCATAGGTAATGTTCAAGTCCTCCGCTATCTCCCTGATGGTTAATTTGCGGTTATTGACCAACATTTCTTTTACTTCATCAATGTTTCCGTCGGTTTTCGATGTCGATGGTCTGCCACTGCGTTCATCATCTTCGATTGACTCACGACCACTTTTGAACCGCTCGTGCCACTGGTAAACGACCGTTTTCTTTAGAAAATCGTTGCCGAAACACTTTTCCAACATTTCCAACGTTCGCGCACCATTAAATCCGTTTTTTACGCAAAATTGATTACAAGTTCGTTGTTGCAAATTGAAATCCATTTCTAAAATTGTAAAAAATCGCCAACACACACAGAGATAGATGTACTCTTGGCTACGTAACTTTTGCAAATATCAAGCTATGACGCCAAGATTTAGAGGGATTGTCAACAACAGATTTACCAACTTAACAAAAAAACATAACTCAAATCGGAATAATGGGAGCGCCACATGGTGGGTGTGTTCGGGAACTTTTTGATCAAGGTGGTATACTTATGTTACATCGTGTGGATTTCCAGTCAGAGATGGAGATTTGGGTTTTGTGCAGGAAAATGAATCCCTCTCTGCAGAAGTTCAATCTTTTTCCACATTTCTACCAAGGACTTCCAGAAGACAAAGCCCTAGGTTGTTTCGCGAGCTATTGTTTGGGCACAATTGGCCGCGTTGTATGTTTTCCAGGTGGCCCATCATGAAGCTTTATTAAGACTGAGATAGAGCAGATGCTCTTCAACTCTTCTATTCAGTTTAACAGCAGCCAAAAATAAGTACGAACTCGTGTTCAGGATTGTTTGGTAAGTGCCCGGCGAAAGGAGATTTTCTATTTGGTACTAAAATGCTGTTCCCACTGGTAGCCAGGAAATGGGTGGACGATCTGCAGCAACTTGCAAATTAAGCTGATTAGTCTAGCAATGTGCTCGATAACTGAACGCATTTTAGACGTCGAAGCTCTTTTAGAACTGATCTTTTAGACTTGCGTGAGATTAGCGACGGTGAAAAACAGGGGAAGGTGGGATGGATGAGCACATCTTAGTTTTCGGTGATTAGAGTTATGAGTTTGGCCTTCTTGAGGAGGCAGTCATCGTATTTCTACTTCAACAACACTCAACTATGATACTCATATATACAGGCATCTCGTATCTTTGCTAGCTTCAATCGGTCTTATTAAAACTGTCACTGTCGTTGAGAGGAAAATACTATTTCTGTCCTAGGGCAAATCTCATACACCAATAAAATTCTGTGCCATCTCTGGGCTTTCAGAATCAGATATTGAGACATCTAGGTTACAAGATACGTGTGAAAAAACCATATCTGTGACAACCTATTCACCTTTCCCCCCCCCAATCCATTAGCCCATCGCCACCCTACAACTTAAAATGCGAAGCGAGGATATTTTCCTTTCATTATTTCCGAATGTAGAACCCCAATGCCATGTCAAAAAGAAGTTTAAAAAAAGAAAAGACTGAAAATGGAGGCTACGGGTGCCTATCACATTAATGCTAACAATGTTGCTATGAAAAAGAGCGTAAAAAACTCATTTCGAACATTTAATCAATTCTCTCAATCTTAATCGGAGAGTAGTAGTCAGTTGACGTGATGCGCTGAAGGCGTTCCGCTTAATTAAACTTTCCCAACAATCGGCAATTTCCCAATGAACTTGCTCTCAAGGAATCTTTGATTTTATTTCCTTTACTTGTGTGTGTGTGTGTGTGTTTTTTTTTGTCATTGAACGAAAGATATTTGCATTAACTTCTTAGGCTTATTCAATGAAAGACACTTATTGGCATTGTACTCGTATCTAGGTCGTGACAACTTTTAAAGAAGAGTGCGGATACTTGTCCCGCATAATAAGACGATAACGACGACGTGTTACGGGTTTGTCGCTTTGTTAATGATTTGAGAGCAGGCGAACTCAGGAAGGATAAGAGGTAGTCCTAGTTATCTCATTAAATCCGATGGGCAGTTGAGTATTTTATTTTTAATTTTTTTTTTTCTAAGTCAGACCCCAATCTCATCGTTCCCCACAGCTTACCATTTTCACATGACAATAGAGCAATGCATTGCTTACTAGAAAGAAGGACCACCAGCTGTTGTCGATTACGACTATGTATTGCACGAGTATTCGTAGTCCCGTGCATAAATCATGTGATAAATATCTTTCACGCTGTTTGTGTAGATACAGAGAATAGAAATATTCGTTATACTCATACTCATACTCGCACTCGCACTTGTATCCGCAGTCAACAAAATGAGATGAAATATTTAACATTGATTTCATTAAATATGCATCATTAGGTGTATCTATCGATCTATGAGAATATTGTGTCTGATTTATTGGCTGTTGGTTTGAGATACAAATATTCATACATACTCCCTAGAGGATGTGATGCCGGTCTTGAAGTCGCAGTCTGCTTCATACTCTCATTCATTCTTGTGCTCGTATCTATCTTCCGCATCCTCTGGCACGTTGTAAGTGTTCGCATTTAGGTATGTGATTGAATTGATAGTCAAAGCCATACCACGCAGATACATGGTTTACTATAGACATGTGTACGTATGGATATAGGTACGAGTATTTGAGAAAGTCATAAATTGCGGTTGCCATACTCATAGACTCGTATTTACTCACATCCTTACATCCTTGGAAGGTTTATGTTGTCGATATGAGCTCGCTGAAACAACATGCAGTTCCGGTTAGTGTTGAGGTAATTTTCTTGTTATTATTGAGGTTAAACGCAACTTAAAGTTGAGTTGGCAATTATGCAAATTATTGCCAGCCAACTAGCCGGAGGTTTAATTGATGGAATTTGTTTAATATAACCATTGCCTTGCTTGGATTTTGATTAAAACCAAGGGCCTTGGGTTGAATGGCATTGTGCACCTAGAATATTCGAAGAAATTATCATTGAATATTCTAGAGTGCCTATATGTTCACATGTGCATAGAAAAGAAAACGACAAGGTTTAGGTTGTGTTCTTGCACATAGATGTGGTTTTGAAAATGTCATTTGACATGCATTTTCTAGTCACCTCCTGGAGATGTACGAGTATTGTATGTATAGGCTATTGGAAAATTGAAAAGCAAATTGCATGCAAAACCAAAGCTGAGGAATTTAATATTGAAGGCGACCAAAATTCAAACCTAGCCTTAAGATATTGTAGACATAGTAATTGGTATGGGAAATCAAGGAGCATTCGAAGGAAGCATTAACCAGTATTGTCATCAAATTCTTGACTAACAAAATGAATTCAAATTTTTGTGGTGTGAGAAGATGCTTGCTGGCCTTAAATAGTAGCTTTCCCGTCCGTTTTGTTATTCCCTTATCATTTATGTTTGTTCACTCTAAGACCTTATTGTTCTATTTCCTTTATTCATGGCAAATTGTGGCTCAAAATATCAAAAGTTGTAGCACAAATCGAAATTCCTATAGATTTGTTATATCATTTTGCTTCGATTTCTTGTAGGAATATACGTCGTCATAAGGATCACAACCATATACGGGACCAACGTTCACCGGTACCTATCTTTTCATCCTCGCTGATTTTCCTTCACCCGCGTGCAGTGTGCAAACATTTTAAGGGTACTAAAAAAAATAATCCCTTGAGGACGCGCAAATTATAAAAAACAAAAAAAAACAAAGATAAAAAAAGGTGACGAATAGCTTCGAATATTGGCGGAACCACTGTTAACGACCCTGAAAAACAATTAAAGGACAATAATCTTCAGATCCGCTCATAAATTATTCACATCCTTAACAGGAGTGCAGCTGAACAATTAGGGGAGATTCCCGACTGCTATAAAGCAGAAAACTGGAGCGACAAGGACAGTAGTAGAAGTGTTTATTCGGAGGCGGATTCTCCTTTAGAGAAAAACTTAGGGAACCAGCCTTGAGCTTCAAGCATGTAATCCAACTATTTATGATGATTCTCATAAAGACCAAATTCGGTAACATAAACCGCCCCGATAGAAGAGAAGGACGACCTTATTACGAGCTTCTTGGCAAAAGCTATGAGGATTGCCCATAGTATGACGTGAGAATCATGCTTGACGATTTTAATGTCAAGCTGGGTACGGTAAGAAAGTACAGCCTCCGGACAGGGATATTGCGATGGGACGTAATGCAACTATAGCACATAGTTACCACACCTAGATATCCATAAAGAGACCAGGGATCAACAAACTGTCAACCAAATTGATCATATTGCGATTGAAGTAAATCACCCCTCCAGTGTTTTGGATGTCCTAACGTTCGGAGCAGCTAACGTCAACTCAGACCATTATCTCGTTGTAGGCGGACGACTACAATCGCAAGAGTTGGCCAGAGTCCTTTTCGATCGAGTTTCCCCTAACCGCACTATGAGTCCGATGCATCGAACTTAGAAGACCAGAAGGCCGTCTCAGATGCATTCGGTTTCAACCCGCCCCAATAAAGAAACGATCACGAATGCAGACATACAAATCTGGAAAAACATCAGAAGTACAAAGCGGCCATGAACAAAAAAAAAAATGAGAGGGGCTCTTGAGCTCTACGGACAGGAAAGAAGGGAAGAGCATAGGTTCCTCATAAGAAAAAAGAAAGTACACTAGAAGCGCCAGTGCAACAACCAAAGTGGGAGACAGACTGCTGGTATTGGTACCATAGTATAGCAGTACTATTTTCTATACCACATGTCTGTCACTACAATACCACGTTAAAGGCTAGTATACTACGAAATATACCTGGTATTAAGATTTGCAATTTTGACGCTATACCACCCTCTTAATGATTGCAGCGCCACTTCTTTCTTAATTAAGAGTATGCTTAGTGTTAAAATGACAGATGAGTGATCTGAGGAGAGATCATAACTTTCCTCGATGTTTGTAGAAATTTTGGCTGCTCCCTTTATGACAAAGAAGTCTACAAGATCGGGGGTCTTTATTATATCCGAAGGCCAATATGTTGGTTTTCCTATCGAGAAAAAGTCAACTTTACATTGCTTCATAGAGTTGTCTGCCTTTCGTTGTATTACAAATGACCGAGTTTACTTTCCAGAGAGGTCCTTCGAAAATTTACACCTTCGGACGGCCACCAGAAAGCAGGCAGCACCGATAGTGATGGTTTGGGCCGCCATAACCGCCGATTGTCGCTCTCCGTTCCTATTTTTGGACCGTGGCGTCAAAATTAATGCGATCGTATACCGTGAAACTATCTTAGAGGCAGTATTGAAGCCTTGGGCAAACAATCATTTTGGTCGGAGACCGTGGATATTTCAACAAGACTCGGCACCGTCTCACAACGCGCGTCAACCAAGATTAGTTAAAAAACAATGTTTCACACTTCATTTCTTCGACACAATGGAATGCAAATCCGTTGGATTTCTCTGTCTGGGGTATTATGAAGGCGAAGGTTGGCACTAAAAAATACCAAAGTTTGGAAGACCACATACAGGCACTTCGCGGGGAATTGGTCAAAATACCGCAGAACCACTTGCGTGCAGCGTGCGATGCTTTCTTCGGCCGTCTCAAGGCCATTATTCGCGCTAAAGGTGGACATATTGAAAACTGCTGATGCAATTTGAAAACTGATGTATTTTCCAACATTTTTTGCTTTGGCACAATAAAATTTATCAAAAAATAAAAAAAATATATCATTTTAAAAAGTTACAGTTCGAGTAAGTCACCCTGTATATACTTGCATTTTTATCCAAAGCTTTCGAATGTATTGTAAGCAACCAATTTATAAAAGACGAACAGCTACTTAATCCTCTCCAGTTTCCTGTCAGGACACAGTTGCACTACAGTTTTATTAAAAGTTTGCGAAGACATAAAACAGGCAATTGATGTCAATTGATGTCATACTACTGTGATAACACTACTTGACTTTTCCAAAGCATTTGATTCTGTTAATCCTGAAATATTTGGTGATAAACTAGCGGCACTTTTTAACTTCTCTGACACTTCTATTCAACTTATTTATTCATACGAGCACTTGACTAATCGGTTGCAAGCCGTTTCATGTAATAGCAAACCGTCTTCGTTTTTTCCTGTTAAAAATGCTGTTCCTCAAGGATCCATTACTGTTTTCTCTGTTCATTAATGACTTACCTCCTCATTTATCTCATTGTAGATTCCACATATATGCTGACGCTGTCCAATTGTACATTAGTTTTCCTATTTGGCATCGTTGAGGACGCAATAGCAAAAATGAACCGCTGAGAGAAGACTGGAACAGATAAAATGAAATTTTCCATGAAGGCAAAATAATTTGGGCAATCAACTTTTTCCAACCCTTCAGGACCCCTGGTGAGGATGGAATATTCCCAGTTTTACTACAAAAGGGCATCACGCAACTGCTACCTGTACTAACTAACTTATTCAGAGCTAGCTACACGTGGGGATACTTACCAAAAGGTGGAAAGAGGTAGCTGTCAAATATATGCCTAAGGTTGGTATACCGTCTTACTTCCTTTTTCCTCAAAACCTAAAAACAAAAAATACCCGACTAACATATCAGAGCCGGGGTACTTCAAATGAATCCCCTTCACGAGTATCAATATGCCTACCAACCTGGAAAATCAAAATCTTACCTCAAGAATTGAAAAATCGGTTCGTTGTCGGTTGTTTCCTCGATATATAAGGGACATTTGACAACACAGAATTCTCCCAGATAGATAGCGGCATTCAAAACATGGGAGTTGATAACACCACATGTAAATGGATAAAATGTATGCTGGAGGATAAAACAATAAAAACCTCATTAGGCAGCAATAAACTCAGTGTGATAGCTAAGAAAGGATGCTCTCACCCCGACTATGGTCCATCGTAGTTAATGAACTACTGATTATACTCAGCAATGATGGCTTCTATGTCCGAAGATGTCCGAAGATATTGCTATCTTAATCACAGGTAAAATCGAGGACACACTCTCGGACCGCCTTCAGAGGGCTCTGAAACTAAGTGCTGAATGGTGCACCAAAGTTGGCCTCAAAGTCAATCCCAAGAAAAACACCATTGTTAGATTCTCTAAGAGAAGAAGGCGAGCAAGACTCAGAAATGCCACATCCCTCGGTGAAACAATAGAGTTCTCACCGGAAGTCAGATATCTAGGAATCAAACTGGATGAAAAACAAAGTTTTTGTTTTTTTTTTTTTAGTTTTAAATACATTTTATTATCTTAATCATTAACTCTTACATACTAACAAAAAATGCTTAAATGCTAGCTTAAAATTACTTAACAAAGTTATACTAATTTACTGGCCCCACACAGGCACTCTAAGCTACTCTAAACTCTTATATATATGTCTTTCGACTTTGTTTACATTTTATTTATTAATACTTATTTTCTAGAATTTAACAAAAAACTTTGCATATGGACATAATTTTTTATTTTTTATAAAAACTTAATATCTAACTTAAAATAAACCTTAGTCTACCTGACCTATATACACAATACACACATATATACACATAGACACTATACACAATGACATACATATACTAGTATATACCTATGTATATACTAATATATATATGTATTCCTTAAATGCTAACCTAAACCTATGCAACCTGGCCATCGCTATTCACAGCCTCATTAGTGAGGCTGGTCCGTAATTGACGAAAACGGCGACGAAACCTGTTCTCCATCATTCAACCACCAGAAATGCTGGTGCTGCCGAACGACATCCCTCTTATCGCGATTCCCCACCGCCCTACTAAACCTAAGACGATCCACACTGCCGTGTGCGACGTCTCTGCCGTAGTTGAGTCGCCTGTCCCCAGCTTTCCGAGCGACATGGAAGATTAACGGGACCGCTGATCTATCCTGGATTAACCCTATCTGATCTAGGTAGAGGAATGCTTCCGGTGGAACGAAGCCGTCAGAGCGCACTTTCTCGTGGTAAAGGTAGTTGGGGTAGTAAGCCCCAGATATCAGGTTATTCGTCGAGGCCATTGCTCTTGCGATGTGTCTTCGAGTCAGCTTAATTACGAAGTTATCCACTCGTATTAGGTTCGCTCTGTTGTAAAGGACCTCATTACGATAAAATTTTTTGTACTCCGACTCTGGTGTTCTGTACAAGCGAAGGCAAGCCCTAAGGCAAGCCCTCTCAAACACCCGAATCTTTTCCATTAAGCTTGCTCGTACATTGAACCACACGGGGCACCCGAATACCAGCATGGGCCTGATAAGGGCCATGTAGCAGATTACCTTTACCCTCGCATCGAGTTGGGTGCTATAAAACAGTCTCTTTGTAAGGGCAAAAGCGCCTTTGGCTCTGGCCAGAGCAGCATATACATTTTTGTCAAAATACAGAAACTGATCTAGCCAGATCCCAAGGTATCTGACTACATTCCGACAGGCAAGAGGCTGTCCGTGTTGTCCAATGATCGAGAACTTACGCCAATTTTTCCTGGTATCCCTAGAGGCTCCAGACAACGGCGTCCTAAACAGAATGGTTTCCGACTTCTGAAAGTTGATTTTCAACTTCCAGTCATCGCAAAATCGTCTTATCTTATCGAAGTCACGCTGCAAGAGAGTATTAATGACCTCGATTTTTGGACCTGTTCTGTACGCTATCAAATCGTCTGCGTACGCAATAGTATGGGGAAGTGAACCTATCAAATCGCTTGTATAAATGTTGAATAGGATCGGCGAATTGACCGCGCCTTGCTGAAGACCATTTTTAATTTGAAATATTCCAACCGAAGTCACATCGCCATTTTTTACGATGAACTGTCTGTTGGTTAGCATATTATAAAGAATGTACAAGAGTGGTTTACTGATCCCCAGCCTAGTCAGCTTATAGAAAAGACCCTTTAACCATACGGTGTCGAAGGCCTTTTCCAAGTCAACAAGGCAGGCACCAGTGCATTGGTTTTTGCCTTTATTCCATTGGATATCGGACACCAGTTTAGACGCGGCATGTGAGATATCATGTCCCGCCTTAAAACCGAATTGATTATCCGGAACTATATGTTTGTCCTCAACCCACCTAGACAGAGCTCTATTGATTACTTTTTCAAACACCTTACTGATATTCGGAAGGAGACTTATCGACCGGAAATTCACCGGATTGGATATATCCTTTCCCTTTTTAGGTTGCACCACCGCCGTTTTCCAATGCGCTGGATAATGTGCATTATTCATTGCATTATTAAACAGGGTGGTGTAAATGTCCACCGCTTCTAGAGGAAGATGTCGAAGCACGATGTTCGGAATACCATCGGTCCCCACTGATTTCTTAGCCCTGATTGTGTCGAAGATCTCATGGAGCTCTTCCTTCGAAATGAACGGAGGTAGGTCACCCTCTCTGGTAATGACATTATTTGCCATATTTTCTTCGCTGAACCGGGTGAAACCAGAGCCCTCGGATCGCCAGTTCTCTACTTCATTTCGAATGCAGAAGTCGTGCATCAAGACGCGATTGTCCAGGTCATAATTAGGGCCAATGGTATCAGTGGCCTTGTATATTTCCTGGAAAGTCGCTCCTATGGTCTCAACCTTCTCCTGTGGATCCTCGATCACAAAGAAGTCGTCATCATCAGCGGCCTCATTTGGATCAATACCTGCTATTGTCAGTAACCGTTCGTTGTCTGTTGTCCGGGGTATTTTAAGACACTGAAGGTCGTTTTGATTTTTCCTCCGAAATAGTTTATTTATTTGCGGGAACATATTCGGGTTGCTGGTGTTTACAGCCCGAATTTTGTTGTTCCAATACAAACTTACAGAAATTCTGTAATTCTCTTTTATTAACGTTTGAATATTTTTAATCGACGCCTTCAGTGTCCTAATCTCCGGGTCTTGTCTGTCAGTTAACTGTCTGTACAAGTTTTTGAGTCTTGTCAGAAGTCTACTTTTCTGTCGGTGCAGTGCGTCAATAGTAGGATTGCGGAACAGGCCTTCGTTAGTCGTATGTCGATATCGCGGTATTGTAGAGTCCATAGTTTGTTTAATTGTCTCGTCCATTTGTTTTAGATACTTGTCGATCTCCTCGTTTGACAAATTCCTATTGGACGGTGGATGGTGGAGCGTGTTTGAGGCGAGTGCTCTTGTCAATGTTGCGGAGAAGCGTGTCCATCGAGTCTTACTGTAGTTGTAAGAATATCTTTGGACAAACTCCTCCAATTCCGCAATTTCGTTGGGAACTGTAATTTCGGTGCTAAAACCGCAATGGTCACTGTCATACACGAATGTGCGCAGACAGTTTAGCGTTTGTAAATTCGTACCTGCCAGTCGTATACGTTCGTCGTACAGCAGTAGATCCAAATAAGACCCGCCTCTGGGAAACGACGGGTTATCCGTCGCTTTAAGACCGAGTCTGTACATGACATCGTGCTGACCCCACCAATCGAGTAGTAGGTTCCCTCTAGTATTTGGCAAATTTTTTCCCCAATCTCTGTGTTTGGCGTTGAAATCCCCGCCGATTACAAAATAATTCTCCCTCGATTCCAGCCTCAGAAGTCGAAAAAGCGTATCAAGCTCTGTAATAAATAAAGTGGATTGTGAAGTTTCAGGTGCATAAACAGAGGCCAAGTACAGCCGCTTTCCACTGTGGAGCGGGATGTAAATGACGACTGCCTCCAACACCCGGAACCTACGCAACACTCCTTTGTACATTTTGTGAAATTTTATACCTTGTTTAATGAAGATCGCGACACCGCCTCCACGTTTGGATCGGGGCCGGTTTCTTCTTCTAACAATATAATTATTGTACTCCAGTTTGTGCTTATCGGTTAGCTTGGTTTCGCTAGCGAAAAGCACATCAGGAGTTTGGTCTTGTAGCAATTTAAACATCGCGGCCCTTCGTTCGATCCTAATCAGTGAATTAACATTCACCGCAAGGACCTTCAAAGATTGCTCCACCATGTGCGTACCCATTACGACATGTGTTGCGTTAGGCCCGGCAGCAGCGCGTAGATCTGGTCCACCCGCTTGGCCTGTTCTTGCACCTGCTTTTGCAGCTGAGCCATCTGCCCTTAGATTGCGAGCAAGATGGCCAGCATGTTGGGTGCAGCTTCCGTTGTTCTCGGCATTGGCGCCGGAGAAGCAACAGTCGCTTGCTGTACCGTAGCCCCCCTACCTGCCGCCATTTGGGCGTAGGAAATTTGGGGCGTGACGGCTGGTGTGTGAAACCTCACAGGTGAACGTTTGACCTCCACCTTCTGCTGTCGAGCCAGTGTTGCTTTTTTAATGTCAGCGAACTTAGGACAACCCCGATAGTTTGCGGTGTGTCCCACGTTCCCACATAACACGCACGAGAGCTGCGCCCTATCGGATACTCCGTCCCTACCCAGAGCACACTCCTCGGAACTGTGGTTCTTTGCGCACTTCACGCATCGAGGCTGCATTTGGCAGTCCGACGCGGCGTGCCCGAACCTCTGGCAGCGAACGCATTGTATAACGCCTTCGCTCCTTTTTAATTTTTCCCAATGAACCACCTGATAGTCTAGCACATTGATACTCTTTAGACTATCCAGACGGCTTTCGGGACTGAGCTGCACCAGGAAGAATGGCAGACTCCGTTTCTCCCGCCTGGCTCTAGCTGTGGTAAATGGCTTTACCTCCACAAACTTGAGACCTTCGCACTCCTTCTCTTTGAGCAGTACCAGGATCTCCTCAGGATCAGAAGACGGTTCCAACCCCTTCAGCAACTTCGATTGCCGCTTTTCACACTTCGGTGTGAATGAGTAGTGCTCCGTCGTCGTTTCCTTTAAGAGCTCTTTTACTTTCGCGTAGCCCTCCACTGTATTACAGTGGATTTCAGTTTTCAGTTTATATGCATTTTTATTGTATTACTTAATTTACTCTTACTTGCTAGACAAAAAATGCTTAAAAATTAGCTTAATTAACTTAAAATTATCTTATTCTAGCTTACTGACCCCAAGCGGGCACTCTAAGTTAAACCTAACACTTAAATTATGTCTTTCGACGTACCTTACTACTATACTATACTATTTCTATTCCTTATAATTAAAACTAAGAAAACATTTTTAAAAAAAAAAAAACTTAGTAACATGACTTTTTTTTATATTTTATTATAAAACTTAAAACTAAAATCCTAAAAACTACCTAAAAATAAGTCTTAATCTACATAAACTACTTACATCTAGTACATACATATATATATATATACATAATATATATATACTTAATATATAAATATATGTATATATATATAGATGTATGTTTTTTTTTGAATTTTTTATTTTTATTAATTTTTTTTTTGGTTTTTATATATTTTTTTTTTCTTAAATCTAACTTACTCCTACTTAAAACTATGTAAGCCGGCCATGGCTAAAAGAAAAATTAGGCGACCCACTTTGCTTCACATGAAGCTACTAAGAATTGGAGGAATTCGACGACGAAGCATCCCCTCCTTCTAAAAGCCACCAAAATTGTTGGTGCTGCCGAGCAACATCCCTCATGTCGCGATTCCCTACCGCTCTACTGAACCGGAGACGCTCCGCACTGCCGTGTGCGACGTCTCTGTCGTAGTTGAGTCGCCTGTCCGCAGCTGTTCGAGCAACGTGGAAGATTAGCGGCACAGCCAATCTGTCCTGGATCAGACCTTTGCTATCAAGGTAGAGAAACGCTTCTGGAGGAACATAGCCGTCTAAGCGAACTCTCTCGTGATACATATAATTAGGGTAGTAAGCCCCGGAGATCAGGTTGTTCGATGAGGTCATTGCTCTTGCAATGTGCCTTCGAGTCAACTTAATAACAAAATTGTCCACTCTTATTAGGTTCGCCCTATTGTACAAGACCTCATTGCGATAGAATTTTATGTACTCAGACTCTGGAGTTCTGTATAACCGAAGACAAGCCCTAAGGCAAGCCCTCTCAAACACCCGAATCTTTTCCAATAAACTTGCTCTCACGTTGAACCACACGGGACATCCAAACACAAGCATAGGCCGGATAAGGGCCATGTAGCAGATCACCTTCACCCTCGCATCGAGTTGGCTGTTGTAAAACAGTCTCCTTGTAAGGGCAAAAGCACCTCTGGCTCTGGCCAGAGCAACATCTATATGTTTGTTAAAATATAGATATTGATCTAGCCAGATCCCAAGGTATCTGACTACATTTCGACAAGCAAGTGGCTGTCCATGTTGTCCGACGATAGAGAACTTTCGCCAATTCTTTCTGGTATCCCTAGAGGCCCCAGACAAAGGCGTCCTAAACAGAATGGTTTCCGACTTCTGAAAGTTGATTTTCAACTTCCAGTCATCGCAATATTGCTTAATTTTGTCGAAGTCACGTTGCAAAAGCATATTAATGACCTCGATTTTTGGACCTGATCTGTACGCAATTAAGTCGTCTGCGTACGCTATGGCATGGGGAAGTGAACCTATCAGATCACTTGTGTAAATGTTGAATAGGATCGGCGAATTTACCGCACCCTGTTGCAGACCGTTTTTAATGTTAAATATTCCAGCAGAAGTCACATCGCCATTCTTCACGATGAACTGTCTACTGGAGAGCATATCAAAAAGAATGTACAGCAGTGGTTTACTAATGCCCAACCTGTGCAGCTTGAAAAAAAGTCCCTCTAACCATACGGTATCGAAGGCTTTTTCCAAGTCAATCAGGCAGGCACCAGTGCACTGTTTCTTGCCTTTGTTCCATTGGATATCGGAAACCAGTTTAGACGCAGCATGAATGATATCATGCCCCGCCTTGAAACCGAATTGATTATCCGGAACTATATGTTTGTCCTCAACCCACTTGGTCAGGACTCTATTGATTACCTTCTCGAAAACCTTACTGATGTTTGGAAGAAGATTGATCGAGCGGAGATTCGCCGGATTGGAATTATCTTTATCCCTTTTGGGGATGGGATGTACCACCGCAGTTTTCCAATGCGCTGGATAATGTGCGTTATTCATTGCATTATTAAACAGGATGGTATAAATGTTCACCGCTTCTAGTGGGAGATGTCGAAGCACAATGTTCGGTATTTCATCGGTTCCCACTGATTTCTTACTTCTAAGTGATTCGAATATCGTTTGGAGCTCTTCCTTCGCAATGAAAGGTGGTAATACCCTTTCGTTGGTGATGACATTATTTGCCATATTCTCGTCACTGAACTGGGTGAAACCCGAGCTCTCGAATCTCCAATTCACAATTTCATTTCGAAGGCAGGCATTGTGCATAAGGACTCGACTTTCCAGGTCGTGGTTCGGGCCAATGATGTCATTCGCCTTGTACACTTCCTGGAAAGTCGCTCCTATAGCCTCTACCTTCTCCTGCGGATCCTCGACCACAAAGAAGTTGTCATCATCAACGGCCTCATTTGGATCAATGCCTGCTGCTACAAGTATTTGTTCGTTGTTCGTCGTTCGAGCGATTTTAAGACAGGGAAGGTCGTTTTGATTATTTCTCCGAAATATCTTATTTATTTGCGGGAACATATTCGGGTTGCTGGTGTTTACAGCCCGAATTTTGTTGTTCCAATACAAACTTACAGAATTTCTGTAATTTTCTTTTATTAATGTTTGGAGGTTTTTAATCGACGACTTCAATGTCATGATCTCCGGGTTATGTCTGTCAGTAAACTGTCTGTACAAGGTTTTTAGTCTTGACAGCAGCCTACTTTTTTGTCGGTGCAGTGCGTCAATAGTTGCGTTGCGGAATAAGTCTTCTTCGTCAGTGTGTTGATACCGAGGTATCGTTTTGTCCATAGTTCGTTTAATTGTCTCGTCCATTAGTTTTAGATACCTGTCAATCTCCTCGTTTGACAGATTTCTGTTGGACGGTGGGTAGAGCGAATTCGAGGAGAGTGCTCTAGTCAGTGTTCTGGTGAAGTGTGTCCAACGCACCCTACTATAATTGTAGGAATGCCTTTGCACAAACTCATCCAATTCCGCAATTTCGTTGGGAACAGTTATTTCGGTGCTGAGACCGCAATGGTCACTGTCATACACGAAAGTGCGTAGACAGTTTGTAGTTTGTTGGTTAGTGCATGTCAGTTGTATTCGTGAATCGAACAGCAGAAGATCCAGATAGGACCCGTGTCTCGGAAACGACGGACTATCCGTGGCTTTGAGGTCGAGTCGATACATCACGCTGTGCTGACCCCACCAATTGAATAGTAGGTTCCCTCTAGTATTTGGTGTATTATTTCCCCAATCACTATGTTTGGCGTTGAAATCTCCGCCGATAATAAAGTAATTCTCCTCCAATTCCAGCCTCAGGAATCGAAACAGTGTATCGAGCTCTGAGATGAATAAAGTGGATTGAGTAGCCTTAGATGCATAAACAGACACCATGTATAACCGCTTTCCACTACGGAGAGGGATGTACATGATGCATGCTTCCAGCACCTGAAACCTACGTACTACACGACTGTATACTCTTTTGAAACGCAGTCCCTTTCTTACAAAGATCGCAACACCACCTCCTTGAATAGAATTGGGTCGGTTTCTTCGTAATATTTCATATCTTCTGTGCCTCATTTTGTGTCTTTTGGTAAGCTTAGTTTCGCTAACCAAAAGCACATCAGGGGCTTGGTCTTTAAGCAACTTAAACAGTGCGGCTCTTCGTTCGAACCTAATCAGTGAATTAACATTCACTGCAAGGACCTTCAGGGTTTGCTCCGCCATGTACGTACCCATTACGACTGGAGGTGCGTTAGGCCCGGCAGCATCGCGTATATTTGATCTACCCGCTTAGCCTGTTCCTGTATTTGACGCTGAAGCTGAGCCATCTGCCCCTGAATAGAGAGCAAGATAGCCAGCATGTCAGGTACAGGTTCAGGTGCTCTAGGCGCTGGGGCCTGAGAAGCTACCTTTGCTTTTTGTACCGTAGTTCCCCTACCTGCCGCCATTTGGGCGTAGGTAACTTGGGGAGTAACGGCTGGTGTTTGTACCTGCACGAGTGGACGTTTAACTTCCACTTTCTGCTGCCGAGCCAGATTTACTCTTTTGATGTATTGGAATTTGGGACAACCCCGATAATTTGCGGTGTGTCCCGTGTTCCTACATAAAGCACAAGAGAGTTGGCTTTTTTCCGACGCTCCGTCCTTGCCTAGAGCGCATTCCTCTGACTTGTGGTTCTTTCCACACTTCACGCATCGAGGCTGCATTTCGCAGTTCGACGCGGCGTGCCCGAACCTTTGGCAGCGAACACATTGTAAAATGTTTTCGCTCCTCTTTAATTTTTCCCAGTGTACAACCTGGTAGTCCAGGACTTTTATACTCCTTAGACCATCCAGTTTGCTGTTGGGACTTAGCTGGACCAGGAAGAACGGCAGTTTCCGCTTCTCCCTTTTGGCTCTAGCCGTGACAAATGGCTTGACCCCCACGAATTTGAGCCCTTCGCACTCCTTCTCTTTCAGCAGTGCAAGGAGCTCCTCCGGATCAGTCGACGGTTCTAACCCCCTCAGCAGCATTGTCTGCAGCTTCTCCCCCTTCGGGGTGTAGGAGAAGAACTCCGTCGTCGAATCCTTCAATAAACTTTTAATTTTATGATAGCGCTCCACTGTGTTACAGTGGATCGCATGCCTATCTAATGATAATCTTTTTATAAAAAAATTGTTGCCTATGGCCGACTTACACAGTTCTATTGTTTCTTTGAGTTCCATTTTGTATGTATTTATAGGTGGAACCCTTTGTTTTGCAATTTGCTGTTTCTGCTGTTGTTGTTGCTGTTGCTGTTGTTTTTGCTGCTGCTGTTGTTGTTTCTGCTGCTGCTGCTGCTGTTTTTGCTGCTGCCGTTGTTGTGGTTGCACTTGTTGTTTTTGCTGGTGGTTTTTAAGTTTTTGTTGGTGTTTGTGTAGCACCTGCGCTATTGTGTTTGTTTGTTGTTGTTGGCTCTGATTTTGAGTTAGCTGCGTTTGTTGCTGGGATTGCTGTTGCTCTTCCCTCTTCCTTCTTAGCATTTGCTTTCCTTTAATGGCTAGTACTCGTTGTTGTAGCATTTTGATGCTACTACTAATTGACTCCATTTCTTCCTCTTCGTCTTCCGATTCGGTTGACGCCAAGGAAGCGAAGCTGTTCCCTTTCTGATGTTGGTGAACATCTGAAGCGAATGGGTTGCTGTCGGTAAATTGTCCGGGCGTTGATTGCGCCCCTTCCCTCACTCCACCAAGCAGAGTGGAAGTTGGTAGGGAGGGGCGTTGTGCTAAGGTGGCAGTTGGCCTTAGCGCCCTCCTTCTCTTTGTCTTCGGTTCTGCTTGGCTTGAACCACTTGACGCCTCGCCTGATTTATCTGCGGATCCCGTTACTGGCATAACAGACCGCTCTTCACCATCCATCGCGTGATGATTTTATCACTCACTATCACTATCAGTTTAGTTTGTTTTTTTTTTTTTTTCAATTGAACAAAAAAAAAAAAAAAAAAAAAAAAAAAAAAAAACAAAAAAAAAAAAAAAAAAAAAAAGTCTATTCGACCCGGAGTCGAACCTGCTACCTTTCACTTGGTAACCGGGCGCACTACCTCTGGGCTAATTGGAGCCCTATGTCACTTCTGTCAAATTCTTTTATACTGGTATTACTACCCAACCGAAAGCCGAAACACGTCAATACTCTACGGAGCTCAATGAACGACTGGTATTACAGTGGATGGCATGACAATCGTTCCCCAATCTCTTTATGTTAAAATTATTACCAATGACCAACTTACAAAGGTCCTTGGTAGCACTTACCTCCAATTTATAGGTGTTGATAGGAGGCACCTTCTCCTTCTTCTTCTGCTGATGCTGCTGCTGTTGTTGTTGTTGTTGCTGCTGCTGTTGTTGTTGTTGCTGCTGCTGCTGCTGTTTTTGCTGTTGCCGTTTTTGTGACTGCTCTTGTTGTTGTTGCTGGTATTTATTAACCTTTTGTTGTTGTAACACTTGTGCTATTTTATTTGTTTGGTGTTGTTGTTGTGCCTGCTTTTGAGCATGCTGATGTTGTTGGGATTGCTCCTGCTCTTCCCTCTTCCTTCTGACCATTTGCTTTTCTTTTATGGCCAGCACTCTTTGTTGTAGCATTTTGATGCTACTACTAATCGCCCCCATCGCTTCCTCTTCATCATCGGATTCACTTGCTGCCAATGAAGCGAAGTTGTTCCCTTCCCTCACCCCGCTAAGCAGCTTTACAGTGGCCGTTGGTTGGGTGGGACGTTTTTCCAAGTTAGAAGGTGGACTAAGCTTCCTCCTTCTCTTTGTTTTTGGTGTTTGGCTCGAACTACTCGAAGCCTCACCTGATACTTCAGCAGATCCCGCTGTTAACATAACGGACCGCTCTCCACAATCCATCACGTGATGGACAACACTTAGTACCACTTGTTTTTGAATTTATTTTAAATGAAAAAAAAAAATAAAATAAAATAAAAAATGTGTAGAGTCCACGGGGATTCGAACCCACGACCGATGATATGCCGGCCGAGCACACTGACACTCTGCTAATTGGAGCCTACAGCAATTTTCTCAAATGTCTCTTTGTTATTGTTATCACTGTTATCCAAGCCGAAACACGTGTGTTCTCCACGGAGATATGTCAACGACTGCCGGATGAAAAACAAAATGACACTCTGGATGTACACGACAATAACGAGACCTATCACCACGTATGTAGCCGCTGTTTGGTGGCATAAAGCAACGCAGAGGTCAACACAAGCCAAACTCAACAAATTACAGAGACTAACCTGTGTCTGTGCAGTGAAAACCGCACCAATAACTGCGCTTGAAGTTATCCTAAACATCCCACCACATCATCTAGAACTCATGAAAGTAGCAATGGTAAATGCGTACGTGCTCATCACAGAAGATGAATCCAATTCCAAACTAGTTTATGCTGAAATTCTTCACGAATTAAAAAATAAATCAACTACATACTTGGAATACACGTAATAGACAAATGTCTACCACGATATAATTTTCGGCACAACTTTAAGATTACATTTCCAGACCGTCTTGACTGGGAACAGGAAAAACCAACAATTGCTAAGGACTCACATGTATGGTACGCAGACGGATCCAAAACAAAAACAAGTGCGAGTCCTCGCACTAAGCCATCCATACATGCCAATATGGATACAAGCAGCTCCGTATTTGAGGCTGAAACCCATACACTAGACCTTTGCATTCGAGAGAATCTAAACAGACATAATATGTATTACAAACAAAAACATTAACGCCTTTGAAATAAAATCAAAAGTGGTCTGGGATTGCTTTCAATTCCTACTTGCTACTTGCCACCACAAAGAAAGTCCACCTGATTTGAGTGAAAGGACATAGCGGATATGAAGGCAATGAAAGAGCAGACGAACTAGCTAGAAAAGGATCAGCATCTCAATTGATGCCAAGACCATTCTGTAGGCTATCAATTAACACAATAAAAGGAAGTGTTAAAACCTGGCTAGAGGAAAAGAACCTTCATTTCTAAAACCTTATGCCAAGCTGTTGCCACAAAAAGACAAAACAACTGCAACAAGTAAGTATAAGTCAGATTTGAGTGGCCATCGATTTTCTTACAGGGCATATCAGAAGACAATACATGCATATTGTGCAACGAGGACGTAAAAACAGCAAAACACATACTATGCAATGGCTTAACTAAAACACGTCAACGTTACCTCAGTAAATTCTACATGGAAGCGGCGGACTCACCAGCTAACCTAAAGACGTAGCCGCCTTTCTCACAAACTGCGGCATCATACATGACCTCTAAATGAAGGGATATCACAATAGGCCCATCTGTAGCCGCAGTGAACTGAGATTCTTCATACCACCTCCCACAACAATCTACATATAATCTAATCTAGCAGGGGTTTCTCGAGGTAACGGGTAGAAACTCACGATATTGTCATACCGATGTTGGCGAAGTCTTGTATAGGAAGCACGAAGGGCTGGTACAAACGTGTTAATAAGATGTACAAAGTTCAATACGTACAGCTGTGTTGATGTCCGTAAGAATATTGCGAGTGTTCAATAAGTGAATACGAGTTAGAAGGGTTATAGAGTTAAGCAGCAACAGAAGAGTATGTCGCTATCATGAGCACTCAGTTTCTCATTGAGATGAAAATGTGGCCGAAGTACCCCGAACCCTACAAGATAACCAGGAATCTCAACAAAAACGTACGACAGTAGTATCCTCGTGTTGTCTCGTGTTATCTCCTGTGTTTTTAGTAAGTGTTACAAAAGTGATTGCGCAAGTTGTCAATAATATTTTTCGTACAGTAATAGGTTTCTGAAAAGTAAGCATTTGAAGTGCTAGAAAGTGATGAGGAAGAGATGCTTGAAGAAGCCGAGGATACACTAACCCTGATTGATACAAGTGACCATGTACGCTGGATGAAGTTTTCTTCCCGCCAAAAAACCTTTCCTTTCACTAGAAAGTCCGGTTTCCTAATAGACGTGCCTTCAACTATAAGCTGTCTTGAAGCCTTTTACCTTTTGTTGATGAGGAGGTTATACAATTTCTAGTTTTGGAAACAAATAGGTATGCAGAGCAGCAAATACATCGCGTTCCAATAACTCGTGCATCAAGAAAAAAGAAATGGGTTCCCACAAACGCCACAGAGATAAGAATATTCCTTGGGCTTTTACTATGGATGCGCCTTGTAAAGGTGGGATTGTTGGAAGAATATTGGTCGAAGAAAAATATTTACAATTTTGGCATTCCTGCTAAAACTATGTCAAGAAATCGTTTCCAACTTGTTCTGAACTTCAATCATTTTGCTGACAACACCTCCATAGCGGCAGGAGATAGAATTGGAAAACTAAAACCTATTCTGGACATGCTGCAGACGAAGTTTCAGAGGGTGCTTATACCCGGAGAAAATATGATCATGGATGAAACGGTCATTCATACCAAACAAAGCTCATCTTTATGGTGTAAAGTTATTCAAACTTTGCTCGACAGAAGGTTTCACTTGGTCTACCAAAATTTACTCCGGCAAAAGCTCAACAGGTGTTCGAGAAGTTGGGCTGGCAAAAAATATTTGTGAAGAACTAAGTTCCTTATTGAAAGGAGAAGGTCGCACTCTTTTTGTTGACAATTTTTATACGAGCTATGAATTAGCACGCTCCAGTGTTTTTTTTTTCAGTTTTAATGCATTTTTATTAGATTTCAATTAATTAATTCTTACATGCTATACAAAAAAACTCTTAAAAATTAGCTTAAATAACTTAAAAATAATCTTATTCTAACTTACTGCCCCCATGCGGGCACTCTAGGTTAAACATAATACTTAATCTATGTCTTTCGACGTTGCTTACAGTCTATTTTGTTTTTTACATTTATTAACACTAAAACTAAGAAAATGAATTTTAATTAAAAAAACTTAGTATCATGACTTTTTGTTATAATATAAAACTTAAAACTAAACCTATAAGCTACCTAACTTAACCTACTTAATCCTACTTAAACTACCCCTTATTTTACAGTGTGTTACCCACCTCTAATGTTCTAATATAATTTGATGACCGACTTTGCTTCACATGAACTTGAGGAATTCGACGACGAAATTTCCCCTCCTTCCAATAGCCACCAAAATTGTTGGTGCTGCCGAGCAACATCCCTCATGTCGCGACTCCCTACCGCCCTACTGAACCGGAGACGCTCCGCACTGCCATGTGCGACGTCTCTGTCGTAGTTGAGTCGCCTGTCCCCAGCTGTCCGAGCGACGTGCGGTGCCGCTAATCTGTCCTGGATCAGACCTTTCATATCTAGGTAGAGGAACGCTTCTGGAGGAATAAAGCCGTCAAAGCGAACTCTCTCATGATACATATAATTAGGGTAGTAAGCCCCGGAGATCAGGTTGTTTGACGAGGTCATTGCTCTTGCAATGTGCCTTCGAGTCAACTTAATAACAAAATTATCCACTCTTATTAGGTTCGCCCTATTGTATAACACCTCATTAGGATAGAATTTTATGTACTCGGATTCTGGTGTTCTGTATAAGCGAAGACAAGTCCGAAGACAAGCCCTCTCAAACACCCGAATCTTTTCCAATAAGCTTGCTCTCACGTTGAACCACACGGGACAACCAAATACAAGCATAGGCCGGATAAGGGCCATGTAGCAGATCAACTTCACCCCCGCATCAAGTTGGCTGCTATAAAACAGTCTCTTTGTAAGGGCAAAAGCACCTTTGGCTCTGGCCAGAGCAACATCTATATGTTTGTTGAAATACAGATATTGGTCTAGCCAGATCCCAAGGTATCTGACTACATTTCGACAAGCAAGTGGCTGCCCGTGCTGTCCCACGATCGAAAACTTCCGCCAATTCTTTCTGGTATCCCTAGAGGCCCCAGACAAAGGCGTCCTAAACAGAATGGTTTCCGACTTCTGAAAGTTGATTTTCAACTTCCAGTCATCGCAATATTGCTTAATTTTATCGAAGTCACGTTGCAAAAGTATGTTAATGACCTCAATCTTTGGACCTGATCTGTACGCAATTAAGTCGTCTGCGTACGCTATGGCATGGTGAAGTGAACCTATCAGATCACTTGTGTAAATGTTGAATAGGATCGGCGAATTTACCGCACCTTGTTGCAGACCGTTTTTAATGTTAAATGTTCCAGCAGAGGTCACATCGCCATTCTTCACGATGAACTGTCTACTGGAGAGCATATCAAAAAGAATATACAGAAGTGGTTTACTAATGCCCAACCTGTCCAGCTTGAAAAAGAGTCCTTCTAACCATACGGTGTCGAAGGTTTTTTCCAAATCAATCAGGCAGGCACCAGTGCACTGTTTCTTGCCTTTGTTCCATTGGATATCAGAAACCAGTTTAGACGCAGCATGTATGATATCATGCCCCGCCTTGAAACCGAATTGATTATCCGGAACTATTTGTTTGTCCTCAACCCACTTAGTCAGGACTCTATTGATCACCTTCTCGAAAACCTTACTGATGTTTGGAAGAAGACTGATCGAGCGGAGATTCGCCGGATTGGATGTGTCGTTATCTCTTTTGGGGATGGGATGTACGACCGCAGTTTTCCAATGCGCTGGATAATGTGCATTATTCATTGCATTATTAAACAGGGCAGTATAAATGTTCACCGCTTCTAGTGGGAGATGTCGAAGCACAATGTTCGGTATTTCATCGGTTCCCGCTGATTTCTTACTTCTAAGTGATTCGAAGATCGTTTGGAGTTCTTCCTTCGAAATGAACGGGGGTAGTACCCCATCGTCGGCGATGGTATTATTTGCCATATTCTCGTCACTGAACTGGGTGAAACCCGAGCTCTCGAATCGCCAGTTCACTATTTCATTTCGAAGGTAGAAATTGTGCACAAGGACTCGATTTTCCAGGTCGTGGTTGGGGCCAATGATGTCATTCGCCTTGTACACTTCCTGGAAAGTCGCTCCTATAGCCTCTACTTTCTCCTGCGGATCCTCGATCACAAAAAAGTTGTCATCATCAACGGCCTCATTTGGATCGATGCCTGCTGCTATGAGTATGTTCTCGTTATCCGTCGTTCGGGCGATTTTAAGACACGAAAGGTCGTTTTGATTATTTCTCCGAAATATTTTATTTATTTGCGGGAACATATTCGGGTTGCTGGTGTTTACAGCCCGAATTTTATTGTTCCAATGCAAACTTACAGAATTTCTGTAATTTTCCTTTATTAATATCTGGAGGTTTTTAATCGACGACTTCAGTGTCATGATCTCCGGGTTATGTCTGTCAGTAAACTGTCTGTACAAGATTTTTAGTCTTGACAGCAGCCTACTTTTTTGTCGGTGCAGTGCGTCAATATTTGCGTTGCGGAATAAGTCTTCGTCGTCAGTGTGTTGATACCGAGGTATCGTTTTGTCCATTGTTCGTTTAATTAGCACGCTCCGTGCTTGACCAAAAAACGCACGTAGTTGGGACACTTAGAGCGAACAAAAAAATCTGCCCAAAAGATGTTATGAAAGCACAACTAAAGAGAGGAGAAATCGTAGCACGTGAGGAAGAAAACGGTATAGTTGTTCTCAAGTGGAAGGACACCCGAGATGTCAGGATGCTATCGACAAAACCATGGTCCTGTTATGGCTGCCGTATCTGACCAATCGATTCCTGACCCAAATATTCCATCCACCAGTAGAGGCGGGAGAACAAACCGACGCCAGGGAAATCGTGAGAATCCTGCTGGTATTATTGAATATAACAAAGGAAAGTCGGGCATTGATCTATCGGATCAAATGGCTTCATATGCTACGACACTGAGAAGAGGTCTCAAGTGGTACAGGAAAGTTGCCATTGAATTTTTACTGGGAATGGCAGTTATAAATGCCTATTTAGTTTACAAAAAAGCCACAAAAAGTGTAATACAAATTCGAAAATTTAGAGAGGAGGTTGCTGAAGGATTATTGGACCTTCTTTCTCCACAACCTGTTACTTCAAAGAAATATTTTATAGAAAAAAGAAAGGATGCAAATGGTAAAACCATAAGACGGGCTTGCGTTTTGTGTTATGCCCAAACAAAAAAATCCTCCGATAGGACAACAACATTCTATCCAGAGTGCCTCAACAAACCCCAGCTATGCGTTACTTGCTTTCCAAGATACTCGTATGCACATTCAAAAAGGTAATTTACATAAACTACTCGTATCTCTTCAAATTAGTTAATTTCAACTGATTTCTTGTTAAACAGTAAAACTGAATTTTTGGAATTTTTGCCCTTTGCTAAAAACAAATTTTAGAATAAGTGAATAGTGAAATAATGTATTTTTAATTTTAACTTAATTTTTTGAATGAAATAATATTGTTATTTTTTTTATTTTTTTATTCTCTGAAAACGTGCGACATGGCAGTCAAAGTGTTAAGCCGAAATGTAAGGGCATTTACACAAGTATGTTAAATGCAAATACCCCGACATTGACCAGGCAAGTGGCTCAGGCATTTCCGGCACTGGCTTAACCAAATCGAGTATTCCATGTAACGTAGTAAGAATACTCCAGTGTTATCAGAGTATCTAACAAGTTGTATGGATAATCAGACGCTACTCAAACCATACACAGTGGCCTTTCTTTCACCTATAGCTAAGATCAAAAGTGGTGATTTGGTGTAATGTTTTCTGCCGCAGGCGTTAGAGTGGATTCCTAAAGCTAATATACGAATGAAATCACCCTATTTAATGCGATTACCGTTCGAAATTGCATAATTAAATTTCATCTCCAGAGATAAACCCTTTCCCTAGCAGCCATCACAATTCTAACATCAATATCATGTACCCTCAACTTCAGCACAGAACTAAAGAGTAATCAGACCATCCTTGTGAGAGCTGTACGACGAGGAGCCGGTTCATTATTATAATTACTTATTTGTCTAATTGCCGAGCAAATCTTGGCAACTCGGAGATTAATTAAAGCGCTTCCACTGTGATGTTGCTTTTGCCGCTGTTTGCCTGCCCGAGCTTAACTCGGTGTATGCTCACATTCATCTCCGACTTTACTTTTTCTTTTTTACTTTACATCTACGAATATATGTAGCTATAGATACTTCTGGTTCATCTCAATCCTTGGAATCATTGTCGTTTCCGTTTTAATTTTCTGTGCCTAATGAACGCAATGTTCTTGTCATCGTGCTTTTTGTACATTCTCAGCCCTGAAGATATGTATCTGCGAAATACAACAAGCAGCGACATAGTCCTCCCATTTTTAATGAATAGCTTAGGCGTACTCGTATCTAGGAGCAGCCTGAAGTACTCGTATCTATGTAGGGATGAACCTCATTTTTTCCACAACCAAGTTGGTTCATATGCTCGGTTCTATCAAATAGAACACCAACCATGGTAACAGTCTATCTTTTGTCCTGTGCGGCTGTGTTTGCTTTCAACTACAATACAATAAACATTTTGTATGAACAACAAACTGGATGACGGAGATGTCCTTTCTTTTAGTCATTGTCATCGGAGAATCTCCTTCGCGCCGATAGAAGGTGCACGAGTAGGTAGATAGATGCTCAGCTACTCCTACAACTCATAGCAATAATGAGAAGAGCTCTGTGTAATGTTTGCTTCAATGATGTCTGCAAATCGCTTGTGACGATGAGCTTTGTTGTGCTTTTGAAGGATTAAATGTTGTCATTGCTTGTGTTCTATAGTTGGAATGAAAAGTGACGAAACATTAGCGCCAATTTGAAGTTCATTCAACCGCTTTATGCCTAAACTGACATCTTCTTTTGTTTTGTTGGAAATGGAATGTAACGATTTTGTGATAAATCTTGAATGACATTAATTTGAAGGCAAGCAAGTGAAAGGCGAGCTAATGACTAATGTCATGATTTCGGCGGATAAGTCTACAATTTCTCTTAAATTTTATCTGAATCAACCATAACTTAGAATTGCTCAAGGATGTGTATTTCTGTGTCTTTGGCTTCTTCAAAATATATAGTCAACTGGAGTAGGGTAGATGTACCTGTGCAGATTCACGTAGAAGAGTAAGCCTGAAGTGAACTAAAAGAACAAATTGCTTGTGTAGAGATGTTACTAAACGCCGAAGAGTGCACACACGTTAACATAGTGCACTCGCAAGTTTACACTCGCTGCTCGTGTGTTGTACAAAAAACAAAAAAAATATCCCAACTGTCCCGGCCTCGGTCATAGTACTGTTGCTTGCACTTGGTCACTGCTGTTGCTGTATTTGTCATACAGCACGGGCAATGGCTGAGTGCATGTAACAACCGATGGATAGCGGGTTGCAAGTGTGAATTTTGTTGGTGCACTCTATCAATTTGATTCGGTAAGCCAGCGTCAGAATTTTCACTTCGCAGCCTTGCTTAGCATCGTCGGTGTTTGTGTTTCCTTGTGGTTATGACTAGGGAATTCAGGATTGACGTAGCTAATAGACGCAGGCTAAAAAGGAATCACTTTTCTGCGTCCGACCACATTTGCAAATATAAGCTAGCTGATTTGGCACTTAGTGAAACACAGGTCGATCCCCGCCCGCACCTCTCAGATCACTCTGATCTGAACCTACCTACCTACCTGAACCACGAACTAGTGCCACTATTCTTTTCTCATCGCGGTCTTGTCAGTTACGTACGTAGTGATGTAGCTTACCAAACTCCACCACAATGTAGTTCCTATTCCAATCCGGAATTCAATTTCATGTGGTTAGAATTCCATCTCCGTAAGAAAATTATCCACCACTGCTTTATTTACAGAAGACCCAAACTGGAAAGCAATTCGACCTTTGACGAATTCGATGCGCTGTCTGACTCCATACAAAGAATTGTATCACTGTAGCCCCATACTGAAATTGTTATTGTGGGCGATTTCAATATACACAATTCTGGGTGGCTTTAACATTCTGGACAGACAGCACCCGACGGTGAGTTTAGATCTTTGCTGCGGAAAACAACTTGACGCAGCTTGTAAATGAGCTCAAGCGAATACCGGACTTTGACAGTCATACCGCGAAAACCCTGGACTTGTTTTTAACTTTTAACCATGATAAGTACACTGTTGATGTGCTTTCCCCCCTAGGCTCGTCGGACCATTGTGTCTCGTACATGGACTACACAGTTAGAGAAAAACCGTATGGCAATACGAGAAACCCAATTGGATTTGACTTAACATCTTCTTCAGGAATTTTAACGGCGTAGATCACAAGCACTATTCTCTTTGGAGCTTTAAAGAGGCTGTCAGTGTTAGAGAAATGTTTTTCGGTCCTACAAGACCAATCCGATAGAGATAAACCGAAAAAGGTTCAAATGAGCCAGGATTGACCACAATGCCTTTCTTAAGCGTGTGAAATTCCACTACGATCAAAAGCTGAGGCAAAATATGCTACAATATCCCAACGGTAGTAACAATTTTTGGCCGTTCGTCAAAAACATAAGAAATTCTGCCTCATCCTCCATATCGACACTAATTTATAATGTGGTTACAGCTGAAAGATCAATCAGCTTACTGCACACTTCACGGCCAGCTCAACACTTCCAGATTGTGCTTTGTCCTCGCTTACACTTGGGTGCGTGGAATCTTCAATGGGACGAAAACACTTTCGCACTCGTATAGTAGCAAGAGTACATAAAGATCTTAATATACACAAACCCGCTGGTCCAGGCGGTTTACCTCCCCTTCGCCTGAAGAGATGTTCTTCGGCATTGCTTAAGCTTTTCATCAATTCTACTCTTTAGGACTCTTTACGAATAGATGGAAAACAGCATTTGTCCAGCCCGTCACTAAAAGAAGCGAATCTCCCTCTCTCTCCTCCTTACGTTCCTTCTTTCCAAGGTCATGGAAACGCTGATGAACTGTTAGCTCATGAAATATCTCGAAACACGAAAACATCTCAATGACCGGCAATATGGTTTTCGTAGCAACAGGTCCACTGGTGATTTGATGGCATGTCTCACCGAAAAGTGGAACCAAAGCGTACATCAATCTGGCGAAAGCAAGATAGTTGCACTTGATATTTTTAAGGCATTTGACATAGTTTAGCATCAGGCTCTTCTGTCGGAAATACCTGCATTTGGGATCGACGACTCTCCTCTTCAATCGATTAGATATTACCTTTCACAACGTCCACTTCAAGTTGTCTGGAATGGTTTCAAGTCTGATATTCAGAAAATAAATGCTGATGTGCCCCAGGGCTCCGATCTGTCTCCGACACTCTTTTTAATTTTCATTAGTGATCTCTTGTCTGCCACTTCTAATCCAATATACTACCCTGATCAAAGATTCCCGGAATGTATTTAGGAAATTTGAAATACAAGTTTATTGATCTAAATCTATATTGTCCCCTTCAGAGTAATCCCCATCGACTGCAACATACTTATGCCAGCGCTTGTCTAATATTCGGTTTTCGGTATGTCCATCAGTGCTTCCTGCGATTTTTCCATTACTTCCTCTCGGCTGCTGAAACGCGTTCCCTGTAGTGGTGGTTCGATTGAACAGAAAGAAGTCACAGGGAGCCAAATCAGGTGAATTCGGTGGCTGTTGGATGGTATTTGTTGCATTTTTCGTCAAAAAATTACGAATAATGATGGCACTGTGCGACGAAGGGTGCGTTATCATGGTGCAAAATCCACGAGTTTTCTGCCCACAATTCTGGTCTCTTTCTGCGAATTGCTTCACGCAAACGTCTCATAACGCCCAAATAATACTCTTTGTTTACTGTCTGGTCTTCTGGCAAAATTTCATGATGCACTACACCGTTGTAATCCATGAAAACCGTGAGCATTGCCTTCTTTTTTGACTGAAAACGACGCGGTTCTTTTGGTCTCGGCTCATCTTCTCATTTGGTGAACGCCATTCACTTGCCTGATATCTGGATTGCGCGTGGTATTCATAAACGCACGTCTCGTCTCCAGTAATGATCCTTTTGATGAATGTGGGATCGGATTCAGCCTCGCAAATCATCTCTTTTGCGACGTCAACACGGTCTCTTTTTTGAATTAAATTGAGGTCTTTTGGTAACAACTTTCCTGCTACACGACGGAAACCCAAATCATTAACCAAAATGTGTTGGACGGATCCATAGGTAGTGTTCAAGTCCTCCGCTATCTCTCTGATGGTTAATTTGCGGTTATTGACCAACATTTCTTTTACTCCGTCAATATTTTCGTCGGTTTTCGATGTCGATGGTCTGACACTACGTTCATCATTTTCGATTGACTCACGACCACTTTTGAACCGCTGCGTGTTGGTGCCACTGGTAAACGACCGTTTTCTTTAGAGAATCGTTGCCGAAACACTTTTCCAACATTTCCAACGTTCGCGCACCATGAAATCCGTTTTTTACGCAAAATTTAATACAAGTTCGTTGTTGCAAATTTAAATCCAATTGTAAAAAAATCGCCAACACACACAGAGATACAATAGATGTACTTCTGGCTACGCAACTTTTGCAAATGTCAAGCTTTGATGCTAAAATTTAGAGCGAAAGTCAGTAACAGATTTACCAACTTAACAAAAAAAAACAAACAGAACTCAAATCGGTGGTGTCCCCCGGGAACTTTTTGATCAAGGTTGTATTCTTTTGATGACAACAGTAATATCTGCTTTTCATATTCGTTTCCGGATTCATGTCCGCACTCTTCGTCTGTAGAATAGGATCGGCAGCGTATGTTAACCTCATTATATTTTGATATTAACAGCATAACTAATTGGGGAACCAGAGTGGAATTTAATGCTTCCAAAATACAATGCTGTTTGCTGTCGTTAAATCGATATTTAAACATCCAGCCACTATCTATGAATGGCTCTTGCATCGTTTCGTTCTCGGTATGTGTACCAGTGATAACTTGCGTTGAAATGATCACATATTCGATGTTGTCAAAATGCGAAATGTCTATGTAACCTCAAGCGATGTAAGATCGCTCTGATCGGGCATCAATATACAGGTGAATGACTCGAACTCCAACTTTTTAAAATGCTATAATTTTTTTTATTTTTTGATAAATTTTATTAAGCCAAAGCAAAAATGTTGGAAAATACATCAATTTTCAAATTTCATCAGTATGTCCATCTTTGGCGCGAATAATGGCCTTGAGACGGCATCGCACGCTGCAGGCAAGTGGCTCTGCGGTATTTTGGCCCACTCCCGGCGAAGCACTAGTTTTAGGTGGTCCAAACTTTAGTATTTTTTAGTGCCAACCTTCGCCTGCAAAATACCCCAGACAGAGAAATCCAACGGATTTGCATCCGGAGAATTTGCAATCCATTGTGTCGAAGAAATGAAGTGTGGAACATTGTTTTTTAAACAGTCTTGGTTGACGCGCGCTTTGTGAGACAGTGCCGAGTCTTGTTAAAATGTCCACTGTCTCTGGCCGAAATGATTGTTTGCCCAAGGCTTCAATTACTGCCTCTAAGACAGTTTCACGGTATACGATCGCATTATGTAATTTTGACGCCACGGTACAAAAATACGAGCGGAGAGCGACCATCGGCGGTTATAGCGGCCCAAACCATCACCATCGGTGCTGCCTGCTTTCTGGTGGCCGTCCGAAGGTGTAAATGTTCGAAGGACCACTCTGGCAAGTAAACTCGGTCATTTTGTTTGTTGACATATTGCTCAATAAGAAATGGGGACTCATCGGAAAAAAACTAATTCGGCAACTCACCACTTTCGTGCAATCGTAGCAACTCCTTCACTCTTTCGACTCTAACTTTTTTCTGTTGCGGTGTAATATCGTGTGCTTTTTGAAACTTCAATGGCTTGAGCCCAAGCTCATTTTTCAGTATGTGTTGCATCCGTTCCAATGATATGTTGAGCTCACGAGCCATTTTTCTTCCACTTCGACGCGGATTTCGCTCAATTCGAGCTTTCACTTTCCGAACCATTTCTGCCGATGTTGCTGTTTTTTTATGACCACCTCCTTGGCGTTTTGCAACGCTGCCAGTATCACGGTAACGAGCTATGGTTTGAGACACAAAAGATTTATTCACGTTGAGGTGCTGGAGGGCTCTAACGATAGCTACTTGTGGTTTCCCAGCCAAATATAAAGCAAACACTATCACGTTTGAATTCCATCGCGGATAAAAATTTTTCCACACAACTGAGACGCAAATCGTTTAAAAGGATTGTAAGTACTAAAGTTATCTGTCATGTGTCAAAATTTGAGCTCACTGTCATGAACGGTTTGGAAATTATAGCAGTCTGAAATTGGTTGCAGTTCAAGTCATTCAGGGTGTATAAGGCAATCGTCCGTCCAAAATTGGAGTAAAATGCACACATTTAGTCAGGTGCTCCAAATCATCTCTGCACCTTCAAGATAGGATTTAAAACTTTGCATTGAAACTCATAGGTGATACGTAATAACTCATGTCTCACTCTGTTTTATCGCTATTTCTACCACCAGCTCCATTGAAATCGCCAGTCCTTGCAAACTGTTAACCGTATCACTCTTCTTGCTATAAAAGCTCATCAGTTCACCCTCAAGCCCACTTTCGGACGTACTCTAAAATATCGTGATTCCTTCCTAGGCCGTACAACACGCTTATGGAAAGAATGCCCTACCAAGCTCCTTGTTTCCTAGTCGTTATAACTTGCAAGCATTTAAGACCGTATACATCTCTTCCTCCCTGCGTTTCCTTCGCCCTCGCTGTGTACAAACATTTTAACGAACAAACCATTCGTGGTTTTCTCAACTGAGACCACGGTATAGATTTAGATTTATAAATCGACAGATTCTAACTCCAGCCCAGTTGCTAAGTCATTCGAATCTGATAGCCCTTACAACTCTTACAACTTCCGTAACGACGTGCAGAACAAGTTATGAAGACAAAGCGTCGACATCATCCACTGTTACGTATTTCTTGATCACGCCTCGACGATGGAAACACATAAAAATAAAATGGATTGCAATCCTCTCGGTAATCAAAAATGTGAGTCATTGCTTATATCTGGGCAACCTTCTTAGTTTTCTTTTGGCAGTGGAAAATCTCCACTCTCTTGGTAACCCCTTGTCACGGTAAAATCATGAGATGTAGCCAGATAAGATTGCAACTTTGTTGGAAGGAAGTCGTCTGGAGTGGCTAAATCTCTCCGCAAAAATAACTACTCTGGTGTTATCAAGTAAATCTTGGAACGCGAAAAACGAGAAGATAGGCTTACCTTGCATACTTCCGAATTAGAAAGTTTGGCAACGACAACAAAACTTGTGAAAATCCACTCCTGAGAATGAATCTTTTTAAGATTTTTGGATCGTTTATGTTGACGTTGCATCACGGGCAACTGATGAGAATAATGGACTAGCTGAGGCGTCTTAAAACATTGAATCATCTTAAAACAAGATCATTTGTGAGCTTAGGCAAGGCTTCAGCCGAGAGCATTAGGCATGTATATAATTTGCGACAACAACTCGGCCTTAGAGAGATTTATCTCTGATTAGTTATCAAATGTATATCGTATAAATGAGTTTAGTATTTATCTATGATACCTACGAAGATCAATTCTAATCACTCTAAGGCTGCTTCTGCTCTTTTATGCAGCAGGGTATTGGTGTTCCAGAAAAACCCTCACAAAATATTTGTGTGGAAGAATTTGCTCTGCTTCAAAGTGCAGAGAGTTATGGTTTGTTTTCAGTGACTGTACACTGGAAATAGGCTTTCAGCTATTTACCTTAAATCCCAGTTTGTTTTACGAGAGGTAAGAAACTGAAATGGCTAACTTGGTGTAGGATATGGAATTAAAGTATGATGTCGGTTATTCACTCTACACTTTTCACAAATTCGACATTTAAAAATTATATTGTCAATGTCCCGATTCAGGAGAGGCCAATAAAAAAGCATTTTTTCCAAGAACTCGTTGCACTAAAGGCTTGGGAACAAAGATTCTGTTCTCAACAAAATGTCTTCAACAAAAAACCGGTCTTTAATATTTCAGTAAAATTTTAGCTCATCCGGCAAAGAATGCTTTGACTTAGGCCATCCGTTCTTGTATAATTGTATAATAAACCACACAACTATGTCCTCTATCATAGCCTCTTGCAACAAAGGTTTTTACGAGTCGCTCATGTTAGCCGTATGAACAATATCTGACAGTGAACTATCAGTTACAACACTTTTGTCTTCCAAGGAGTTTCTTGATAACAGATCTACCACATGAAGTAATTTGATGATGATGAACTTTCGGGACATCCAAAAATTGAAACCACTGACGATAACATTGCTAAAGTTAACCAAATGGTGTTAGGCGACCGCCGAATTAAAGTGAAAGAGATAGTAGAGGTTATGAAAATGTCCAAAGAACGTGTAAATCAAGATTTAGGCATGCGAAAGCTGTCCGCGCGTTGGGTGGGCCCCCGCCCAATTATAAAGGCTTCGCCCATCAATGACGTTGTCTAATAAAAAGCGGGGGTAGATTATTCTATAACTGGTTTTATCGAAAACATCCAGATTTTTTTAGCATGAATGGATGATACGATTTGACCAGTTACAAGTTGCCAGTCATAGGTCTTGTTGGTAGGCTTGACCACCGGTAGTCCATACCAGGACTTAAATCACGGTACCATGGGAGTCAGGAGCCCCCCGGATTTCGGTCCGGGCCTGACTTGTTAGAGGTAGGCCCCCTTGTGGGAGCGTCATGGTGGCTGTGGTTTAAACCCAAATCGCGGGTACGGGTTTCCTTTTTGGTTTAGCCCATTGTAGAGTTGCAAATGAAGTACTGGGTGCTGCGACCCTAAGAGCAGCAAGAGGTTTTGGGTAGGCCTCGACTCATACCAAGGGTGGAACTTGTGCCTCCAACACAGTTCCGAATTGGTATAACTCAAAAGCGAACTATTAAATAATACAAGCGAGTGATTAGCGATGGCAAGGCGTATCCTTGCTCCCTATGGGTGTATGGGCACCTCGTAAACATTAAGTCTACATGACAGGAGGTTTACGTTAAAAATCCAGGTACGTTCTGTCCGCGCGTTGGGTGCCGCGTTTGCTTACGTTAGACCAAAAACGTGTTCGAATGAACATTTCCAACGCTCTGTTGGCGCAGTTTCGTCGCAATAAATCCGAGTTTTGGCGCCAATTAATTACTGTGAATCAAACTTGGATACACCATTATACGCCCGAAATGAAAATTCAGCTAAAACAGTGGACTGCAAAGGGCGATCCGGCTCCAAAAAAGGGAAAGTGATGGCGACTGTTTTTTGGAATAGTAAGGGAGTTATCTTAATCGATTATCTTCAAAAAGGAAAAACCATTACAGGTGCATACTACGCATCATTACTTGCCAAGCTGAAGGCAGAAACTGCGGAAAAACGGCCACATTTGCAGAAAAAGAAAATTCTGTTTCATCAAGACAACGCGCTGTCTCACACCTCAGCGGTTGCTATAGCGAAAATCCATGAATCACTAATGGCTTATGGTCTTTATGCACTGTTATTTTGCCACCATAAATGTAGGTATGGAATTTTTCAGAGGTGTGCAATATACCCAGGAACTCTTTCTCTATTTGTGCATAATTTACTCCTGCATGAGATAAACTTTTTGATGCTAAACAAATTGGTTTACTCTTTTGAAAAAAACAACAACCTAGCCCGTTGGACCATCAGGAGAAGAACTATGCAAAATTGTAGCATTAGCTTGCTTTTCCTTCATAGTTCGTAAAATTGCGGAATTCCTCTTTGTCCAGACGAATTCTATGATTTTTTTTTAAGTACCTCCCTTAAAGGTGCATTTATTTCAGAGAAGTTTGGAATAAAAGACTTTAAGACATTTAAAGTTCCGAAAATTTTCTCTAGATCTTTCTTATTCTTTGGATCCTTAATCCCCTGAATGGCTTTTATCCGTGGTGATAGACCATCCCTTGAAAACACATGTCCTAAATATCTAACTTCTCTTTCCCTTTGTTGTAGTTGCTTTGGATTAAATTTAACATTTATTTCTCTTGCCTTTTTCTTTTTTGAATTCCATGTTGAATTTTATAAAATGTAATATATAGACTTAACATTCACCAAATAAAAACTTAAAAAAAATCTATCTTTTAAGAAACCATGGGGATGAAGGAGAATGGTATTGCTTTAAACACCGAACATGTAGTGCAACATTACATTTCTCACAGCGAGTAGTTGCTTGAGTGTGGCAAATTCTGCATCTTGTTCTTTTATCGTGTTCAACAATCATTTGTTGAATTTGATTGAATCGGATCTCTTGGTTTTCTGCACTTGAGGGCTTCAAATTTCTTGACCGGTTATTTTTGCCGTACATTCCCAGCAAGCCCCTTGCTATTCTTTGACGGAATTCTAGATTATCCAAGTGTCCATATCGACGCAAATAGCGAAAAATACCACTTTTTTCCTCTTATCGCGATGTGATAAAGACCAATATTTTGGGCCGACCTATCGACACCACCCAAGTTTTTGTTATATATTTTCACAAGTTTGGGCTGTGGAACAGTCACTTCCTTTCTTTCGGTACGAGAGAATCGCTTCGTAGCAGTCGTTGGGTGGACTGGTAAGCAGTTTGAAATCATATTTAAAATGCTGTTATCGTGCCATTTACAAACAATAAAATTTAGTTCTGAACATAGTCCAAAGCTGTATGCACCTCGACCTGTTTTCTTGGGAACCTTATATGATCCACGCACAGAACAGTTTTTCAGACTATTTTCCAGTTCCAGTTCCTCTCAAATTCAAAATATTCAATTCTTCACAAAAAGAAATTGTCAAAAAATAAATGGTACCTCAAGTTTAATCCTCTCGAAATTAGCGCTTGGCTGAAGTCCAAAACAACTTTCGTTCTAAGAGGAAGCGCGAGAGTAGTCTTTCGATCCTGCGTATGGGTCAAACCAAACAACATAACCGCTCGGAGTTTTGCCAATCCAAAACTTATAGCCCCATCTAATTGGCTTTCCTCTTATGAACTGTTTTGTAGGATAACGTCCGAAGTAGGGCACCATACCCTCATCGACACTGTAATTATCAACGACTGGGGTAAACAACAAGAACTTTTCCAATAGCATATCACACAATGGCCGTACTTTGGCATAGCGATCATTGGGATTCAATTGCATATTGTCGCAGCAATGAAGTACTCGAAAAATGTGTTCAAATCTGTTTCTTGTAATCGATTTGGACACAAATAAATTCTGCGCATCCTCTTCATTTTCACAGTACATCCTACGCCTCGAGACATTAGTGTCATCGCTCACCATCAGTACTCCAATGAAGACTTTCATTTCAGAGACTTGTATATCAGCTAAGAGATTGTGTTGCTGATGCTAACATTTCGAACAAACGTGCATCACAAAAAGGGGTGAAAAGATCCAACAGTGCCAAAGATGGATTCCAGCCGCAAATTTCCTACTTACTCGTAAAATCAGCTAAGCTTTCCTGCAAATCTCTTTTTTACTTTTGTTTTGACATGTTTTGTAATGAATAAGAAAAGAGAACTTTAACTGCTTACTACCACAAAACGAAAACAAATATTTGGAAATTGACGGGAAAATTGCATAACCCACTTTGATGAGAACTTTACTGCTAAGAAAATAATTAATTCAAAAACTGAGTTTAAGAGACATATTTTTTTTTCATGAGATGTACTGGTACGGTACAGTGGGATAATCCGGGTTAAAACTCGTTCTAGATTCTCATCATGTTCTTGTTTTGTCTTGCCTCCTACCAATAGGTCGTCAATGTAAACAAACACACCTGAGAGGCCACCAAAATACTTGACATTGACCTTCTGGAACTCTTCAGGTGCAATTCTAATGCCGAAAGTCAGAACGTTAAATTTGTATGGAGTACTGCCGCAAACCTCCCTTGAAATCAAGGACAGAGAAGTACTGCATTTCCCTCATTACGCGACAAAATTCTTCGATTTTCGGTATAAGAAAATGTTCTCCGATAAGATTGGGATTTAACGATTGTGGGGCAAGACAAAATACGCAAAATACCATCTTGTTATTCAAAAACCACTAAATTATGACACCTGTTGCGGCAAGTTGACCGCAACCGGAGACTTTTCTGTCAACTACTCTGGGAAGTGAAAAAAACTGCCTTTTTGCCAAGTTGTTACAAACCTTTATTCATTAAGTAGGTATATGTTAAATTACAGAGTTAAATTCACTTAGACAGTAACTTACTTAGTCTCCTTCTCCAGTTCAATTTAATTAAATTCAAATTATTTTTAATTATATAAACAGCATCTAACCTAACCAGAAGGAATCAGCGAGGAAAATCCATCTGTGTGGGGATTTATGTTTAATACTAAAACAAACTCTTTTACATTAAACAAGTAATATTTATTTCCACTTTAAAATTACAAAAAATTGATTTGAAGAAAAGTGCGCAGTTACACACGAAGCAGGCGTTGATAAAAAACAAAGAAAAAGAAAAGTGACATTTCGATTTAGTCTCTGTTTAATGGTTTGGCTGGTAGAGGGCTGGTTGTATCCCTACAATACTCCCTTCCGAGAAACTGCTTGGTTTTGGTTTGTAATAAAACTGATTTGCTTTTTATCTTGTTTTAAATAAGTTTTTGTTGCAGATGAGGATGTTGGAGTTGTTAGTTGCTGTGGACTGTGGTGTTGCTGTAGATCTGTTGTAGCTAAGTGAGCTGGCTTAAGTCTTTCAATATTTACATTGGTGATTCTGCCGTTAATATCAATTTTGAAAATGTTGTCATTAATGCGTTCTATTATTTTATGTGGTCCTGAGTACGGTTGATCCAGTCCTTGTTTTGTTCCGTCTTGACGAAGAAAAATGTGGCTGCAGCTGAAAATGTCATTGTGGAAAAATGTTTTTGATTTTGAGTGATGAGTCGCTGGAACAGGTCTCAATTTACGCATGTGAATTCGAAATTCCTCCAGAAAAGCATTTGGGTTCGAAGGTGTATCTTCACTTTTGATGAATTCGCCAGGTATGCGTAGCGTTGTTCCATAGAGATACTCGGCAGTCGATGATTTTATATCTTCTTTATAGCACGTACGTAGACCCAGAAGCACAACGGGAAGAATATCAGTCCATTCTGAAGATTGATGACAACGGATTGCCGCCTTGAAAGTTCTGTGCCATCTCTCCACCATTCCATTTGCTGCGGGATGATACGCAGTTGTTCGAACTCGTTTGCTGCCAATTAGTTTCGTCATCGCCTTGAACAATGTTGACTCAAATTGTGAGCCTTGATCTGTGGTGATAGTCTTCGGGCATCCATACCGAGCAATCCAGTTCGTGAAGAATGTTTTAGTGACGTTTTCGGCTGTTATATTTACCATTGGGATTGCCTCGGGCCATCTTGAGAAACGGTCGACCATAGTTAGACAATATTGAAATCCGTGGGATCCTGGTAGCGGTCCAACGATGTCAATATGTATGTGGTCGAAACGCTGGTCAGGTTCCAAGAATGCTGTTGGCTGTGTATGAATGTGTCTACCGATTTTGGATCGTTGACAAGGAATGCAATTTCGCGTCCAGTTGGTAATGTCCCTGTTCATCGATGGCCAGACGTAACGTTGGCATATCAGCTTGCAAGTGGCTTTTGCTCCAGGATGTGCAAAACCGTGAAAATTGTTGAAAATAGTTTTTCTGAATGACTTTGGTACGAACGGTCTTATGTCATTCTGAGATACGTCGCAGTATATTTGCTGTTTGTCTGCTCCAAAGGTGAGTTTTTGGATTTTCAACGATGTTGTGTTGTTCTCAATTAACTTTTGCAGTTCTTCATCGCTCGTTTGTGCTTGCGCCAGTGCTGGCAAGTCGATAGCATCTGTGGTGTCTGTTGGTTGTAAGGCATCAACTCGTGACAGCGCGTCAGCTACGACGTTGTTGATTCCTTTTACTGCTTCGATGTTTGTGGTATATTGGCTAATAAAGTTAAGTTGACGAACTTGCCTGTGGGTTGCTTTATCGGACCTTTGTTTGAAAGCATGTACCAGTGGTTTGTGGTCGGTCTGGATCAGAAAATTGTGTCCTTCTATGGATGGTCGGAAGAATTTTACTGCTTTGTAAATGGCGGTAAGCTCTTTGTCGTACACGCTATATTTTGTTTCGGCAGGCGAAAGTTTTTTTGAAAAGAAACCTAGTGGCATCCATTCGTCTTCGTCCAGTTGCTCTAAGACTGCTCCTACGGCTTTATCAGAGGCGTCCGTTCTTAAGCGAAGTTTGGCGTTGTATGCAGGATGTACTAAAAGTGCTGCGGCTGACAGATCCTGCTTGCATTTTTCGAAGGCTGCTCTCGCTTTTGGTGTCCAAGGTACAGGTCTGGTGTCTTTTTTGCGGGAGTCCTTCAGTAGTTCGTGCAAAGGAGCTTGGGTGTTAGCAGCATCCTTGACATGTCTTCGATAAAAATTGATCATGCCCAAGAATTGACGGAGCTGGGCTAATGTTTGTGGCTCCTTGAATGACTTGATCGCTTCGACCTTGTCCTCGAGTGGCTGCGAGCCTTCAGCAGATATCCGATAGCCGAGGTAGTCAACGGCATTCGCTCCGAATATGCACTTCTTCCTGTTTATTGTCAGACCAAACTGGTGGAGGCGTTCAAAAACAGCAGTGAGATGCCTTCCATGCTCTTCGTGGCTTGCTGATGATACAAGTAGGTCGTCCAGGTAAGCATAGACGAAATCCAGCCCGTCGAGTACTTTTTGGATAAATCGCTGAAAAGTTTGTGCTGAGTTTCGAAGTCCGAAGAGCATCACCATAAATTCGAATAATCCGAAGGGAGTTATCACGGCTGTCTTCGGTATGTCGTCTGGGTTGACAGGGATTTGATGGTATGCGCGTGCTAAATCCAGCTTCGAAAATACTCTTTTACCATGGAGGTTGTTGTCATAGTCATAAATGTTTGCGATGGGGTATCGGTCGGGCACAGTTTGAGCATTTAGCCGGCGATAGTCCCCACATGGTCTCCAGTCGCCAGATTTCTTTGGTACCATGTGTAAAGGACTAGCCCAAGGACTACTCGATGGACGGCAAAATCCTTGGTCTAGCATGAACTGGAATTCTTCTTTGGCTTTTTTCAACAGTTCTGGTGACAATCTGCGAGCTCTTTCATGAACTGGTGGGCCAGTGGTTTCGATGTAATGTCGGACATCATGTGACGCTTTTGGTTGCTGAGCGTTGTTTGCCAGGATGTTGGGAAATTTTCGAAAAAGATCTACATACTCCTCGTCTTTGCTAAGTTGCGAAATTCCGTGGATGGGTGTAGGAGAAAACTTACCTTTTACATGAAGTTTTGTTTCGCCATCCTCTACCCGACCTTGTTTGATGTCGACTATTAAACGGTAATTGTGTAATAAGTCCGCACCAATAATTCCGTATGGAACATCAGCCACTTTAAATACCCAACGCACGGGTCTCCTTAAGCCTAAGTCCAGGGTGAGCGCTTTTTCACCGTATGTGTTGATACAGCTCCCATTTGCGGCGTAGAGTTTGATTGAAGACTGATGCTGTCTGTCTTTTCGTTCCACAGGAACAACTGAAAGGTCAGCTCCCGTGTCAACAAGAAAACGTTGTCCAGTTGTATTGTCGTAAAGGAAGAGTCGGCGAGATGTTGAGCCACCAGTGACGGCTGATTGTACTGGTGGGCGTTTTAGTTTTCCGGCTTGAATTGACATGGGGTTGTGCACTTCCTAGCTTGCGATCCAAATCGTTGATGGTAAAAACATAAAGATTTGTCCTTCAGCCTTTTGTCGATATTGCGAGGACGGGATCGGGAACGTGAACGTGAAAGTTGCTGGCAAATTTTTAGTTCCTTCAGCAGCTGTTCGACTTGGTGGGAGAGATTATTGACTTTCTCTTCTAAACGTGCCTGGGTGTTTGGTGGTGCTTGCGACTGGACGGCCATAATTGAGTTGTTGGAAAATTATGAAATGTTCCACACGTCGTCTGCCAGTTGTGCTAATTCATCGTTGCTTAGATTTTTGCCAGCTGCAAGACTCATCCGCAATTCGCGTGGGAGTTGATCCAACCACAGTGCGCGCACATAGTTTGAGTCCAAAGCACCGTTGTTAAGCGACTGCATCTCCGCTAGCAGGAATGATGGTTTGCGATCGCCAAGAGCCAATCCAGAAACCAGTTTGCGGAATTTTTGTTCTTGACTGACGCTGAAGCGATTGAGAAGTGCTTTTTTGAGGTGCTCGTACTTGTCCTTTGATGGCGGATTAAGGACTTCTTCTTTCACTAGTGTGAGGATGTTTTCTTCGAGTCTGGAAACTAAAGCACTAAATTTAGAAGAATCTGATGTTACCTTCTGCATTTGGAGTTGTGCTTCCAGCGAAGCGAACCATAGCTCCGGTTCTTTGGTCCAAAAACAGGGAATATTCAACCGTTCCATACTGTTGACTGCAGTGAAAGTTGGCTGGGTTGCGCATGTTTCACCAGATTTGTGCGTGTTGGAACTTGTCGTCGTTGATTCATATTCCTTGTTGTCCTTTTGTGTGACAATGTTTTTGTCCTCGCTTGCCATTTTATTTAACGAAGAGGTCACCAAATGTGGGGATTTATGTTTAATACTAAAACAAACTCTTTTACATTAAACAAGTAATATTTATTTCCACTTTAAAATTACAAAAAATTGATTTGAAGAAAAGTGCGCAGTTACACACGAAGCAGGCGTTGATAAAAAACAAAGAAAAAGAAAAGTGACATTTCGATTTAGTCTCTGTTTAATGGTTTGGCTGGTAGAGGGCTGGTTGTATCCCTACATCTGTCAGTTAGCAACTCCATCTATCAGTCATTAGGTGAAGCTACTACTTTATGGTGCGTTAGCATTTTCGCCAACAACACCATATTGAAGGTCTGTTAACTTTGGAAATTATCCCTTTCTTCTCCATCTATGCTGCTCTGCTAGTTCTGAATTTGCCTCGCTTGACTCGCAGTAGTTGTTATTTATAAATTAGTTATTTATATTGTAAAACATCGGTTACTGGGTTCAGTTTCAGAAGCTACACCGAAAAGTAGAAAAATAAATACATAATTACTGGCCATCACATTTTAGGCGTTGGCGATGACAAAACAACATTTCAGCTAATTTTTTCTCGCCAAACAGATTTGGCATGAAACAGTAGGTCCTGCTTATCTAAATATACAAATACAAATACAAAAGCAAACAATAACAATGAATGTGGGGACCAGGCCGTGGTTCACAAAGGACTGTGAGCAACATTTTTGTTTTTCGCGTTTGTTGTGTTGCCTATCTTTGGCACTACTCCTTTGAAGAGCTCCTGTGTTATTTGCTGGGGATATGAGCAGTTTTTCACAGGAGTGCTGCTGCTTAAATATCTAACATAACATATACGTTTATTTCAGAATTTTTTTTTCTCTTCACGAAAATGTTACAAACTTTATTATTTAAATGGCCCGGACGAAAGCGTTTTCATTTCTCTCATAAAAACCGAATTTAAGGGCAATCCACTTTACGTCTGACCTTGAGTTTCACAGAATTATCATCGCTTAAGAGGTCTTGGCACGGCAGATCTTCAGCGCACCAATGGGTAGTAACAAAATTTAATTATAATTACTAAGTACGAACATAATGAAGCTACGCATAAATTTGCCACTTCTCAGTCCATGTTGTTGGTCTTAAATTTTCTCGGCTCTGGCTGGTTTCTGGTCATCAGAGGGTGATCATTTCACTTCTAATTTGCATTCGCGGGTCTATTGTGAAGGAGAAAAAACAGCAATACAGCAACAACATGCAATCGTTTTAACCGAAAACATAATTAATTACTCACTCAGTCTTTGCTACCTTCAGAGACCTGATTAATGCCCGACTTTACCTTTCTTCACTTCATTTGAATGCTGGTCTGAATTTGCCACCCAACATCCACCGACGTCACTACTGGCCAGAGGGTTCGTGTGGGTCTAGGTCCACCTTCTACTTTGCATATTCCTTGGAGTTAATCGCACCGCGTTTTCTTCTCTTATTATGGTGCACAGAATGTAATTTTCATCTTGTCGACCATAAAAACTGAAATTGCAGATGAAACTCGCCATGGAGGCATGTATGTACACGCAAATGTGTGTGTGTATATGTGGGTGACAGGCCTGGAGTGGGGTAAGGACACGACGGGCACCAAAGTGTATGTATCACAATTTTTCGCCGTTTAATTTTTTTTTTTTCGTAAATTCAGTGCCAGAAAATAGGTCGAAGTAATTTTTCTTTTGCGTCGCGTCGTTGTTGTGTGTTGTAGGAAATGTCTTCGTGATGCCTACTTGAACGTGCACCTTCAATGGGGGAAAGGAAAACGAAATGCGGGGGTGTCAACCCGGTGAGCTATAGCACACGGCCAGACGCCATCCAGTAGTCAACAGCTAGTCGGTCATCAATCAAAACGGAATTGTAAAAAAAAAGACGGCAAGAAACGGATCTGCCTTAATATTTTCTAGGGGAGAATAAAACGCCCATTAGGCAGACGGTCTTTCACTACGATGATAAGATGGAAATGGTGGTCCTGCTGGTGATGACTCTGGGTGATGGTACTGGTACTGATGGAGTTTAGTGAAGATGCCATTGGCATACCGCACCAAAAAAGAAGAGTGAAATTTTGAATTTCCGAAGCTCCATGACGTCATTATGATGAAGACGATGGACTAGGAAATTCCCCTTAAGCATTAGGGCAATTTTTCAATCCACAACACCAACACCAACATCACTTTGGATGGAGCCGCATCCAAAGCAATGGAAGAAATATCAAGTCGTTGTGTTGACAGCCAGAGGAAAGTACGCTGGTGACATTTATCATGACAGACGAAGGTTGGTTGTTTGTTGCTGTTGTTGGGTAAATTTGGGGCATTTTCTCATTTCTGAGGCGATGAAATGAGCGATTTGATGATCTAAGATGGTAATGAGATGTCTTGGAGATGTTGACAGATGAGGTATTTAGCAGATGTTGTTCGAGTAGGAGTAGTCCGGAGCTCAAAGTCCGGACATAATTTAAAGCTTAACTGGAGCAGTAGATTATTTTGTATTTGTTGTCTTGTCAGCAGGGCTTTTTTTTTATGAAAAATTACTAAGCAGGAGGCGCTTTAAACATTTGTGAGATTTTTGAAGAAGTAATTACTTGATTCATTCAAGATAACATAACTCTGCTTTTTTCTTAGGGCTTTAATTAAATTTCAGTCAGAAAATGCTGCATTAGAATAACTTAAGGTCTTAGAAAACGTTTTTATGATATCACAATTATATATTGTACATGTCAATGACAACAACATACTTAATATAATTTGGGTGTTAAATATTTTGGAGAGACTGCTATGCTATTAATTGGGGAATCAGTGTCTGTCATAGCTGACAAATGTAAACTGTCACTCCTGAAGCTCGCGGATATATGGAAATGAGGCTACTTCAATCGCTAATATCACGCAAAGCTTTATTTCTTGGCAGGCTTATGGTGAAATGAAAACGAAAAACTAGCTTGAATACTGAAAGGATCACTAGGTGCCGTTTTCAAAAGCAGGCTAAAAGAAGACAAAGTCAGTGTGATGGGACATCTGAATACGGTGAAGTATTTGTTAATTCCTGCTTCGCATACCACCTTCTCATAGGTGGATTTGATGTCATTCTCTTTACAAGAAGGAGGAAGCTCACTGGTCTAACTGCCTAATGGCATCGACATCCATCTGCGGCTTTCTTGCTGTCCCTCAATAGGAAAGGCTGTAGGCCGCTTGCTGGGATCATTCGGGGTAGTACGTTGTTGCTAATCAGTTAATTGCGCTGGGCATACGGGATACAACATTCTGCGGCGTTTGTTAATGGTGACACCATAGGAGCACTTCCTCTGCGAATATTCGGCATATGCTTGCATCATGCTGCAGGTACTGGGCACTGATGTGGTGGGTGCTGGTGCTGTTGGCACTTTAAAAATGAAGCGCTTATTCATATTTCTTCGAAAGACTGATAAATTTGAGTTCTTTGTCTGAGTGATCTGACAGACAATAAAAAAGATACATAGAATAAACATCGACGGACTAAAATATCCCTTCATGTAAGGGGAATATACTTCAGGATTATGAGAGAGAGAGACAAAGTGAAAACACGTACAAATATTAAGCTCCTGCGAATTTTTTTAAATAAAATTGATTATAGTGTAATAAAAGAAGTTAACCTTTTTCTAAAGAGTTCATTACTACCCAATCAGCACTCATATCCTCTAGGGTGAGTCAATATACAGCGCCGATTAGCTGAAATCTCACCCGATTCCTCACCGCAAAATAATAACGAAAACAAGGCAGTTGGTAATATGACTATTAGCGATCTGAAAAACCTTTTAGAAGGATCCATGTCAGTACTTCTAGACGAAAAACTTAAAGATATGCCAACGAAAGCAGACTTGGAGGGTATCGGAGCAGAATTGCACTCGCTACAACAAAAAAAAACAAATTGCTCCAAGGCCAACTTGAAAAAATGGAATCCCGCTGCATTATTCTTCATCTGCCGACAGAAAATGGTGCAGATGCAGCCGATAGAGCAAAGGAACTCGTGCTAAATCTTTTGGAGACGCAAAACGCGGAAATAATAACATCTGCGAGGCCAATTAAGTCCACCAAAGACCGCACCGAAAACGTCATCGTGGAACTTAAATCTAGAGAAGACGTTGGGCGAATTCTACAGGCAGGAACAAAGGAACAAAGCTTAGAGGCACAGGAATCTCGTTGCACAGAGATTACCCGATTGCGACGCGCGAAAGAAGAAGACATGCTTAGAAACTTAAAGAACAGATAATCACAAAACACCCCCAAATTAGCATACAATTGCGAGGAGACAAGATGAAAATTGAAAACCACACATTTTACTTCGATGTAAACAAGAACTTGGCATGTGATGAAGCAGGCGGAATGGCATTTGTCGACGTCTTACTACGCGGTGGTGAAATGTCAAATGCTCCAGATGTTGCGGCAGCCGGTGGCTCTCAAACTGTGAGAAATGAGCGAATACAGCGCTTTTAATTGTAATGCCCTCAGCCGTTCAAATAGTTTAGCTAATTTAAGCGATGTTTCTTTTAATATTCTTTCGTTTAACATAGCAGGTCTAGGTAATAAATTGTTATGTAGTGATTTTTTTAATTTTATAAATAACTACGATATACCTACGCGTATTTTTACTTTTTGAAACGTTCGTGGACAAAAATATGGAACGCTTCGAGTCTTATTTCAATCATCACTCTCTTCTTTGGATTCCATTAATAAGAACTTCTATACATGGCAGGGCCAGCAGCGGATGCTTGTTCGGAATAAAAAAGATTTAGGAACAAAGATTGGATGCTGCTTTATAAAAAAAGTTCGACAGACATTTAGTAAAAGTTGAAACTGGCAACCTAAAATTGTATATTATTCCAACTTACATCAATTCCAACAACTGGATGAACGATTTCACGAGTTTGAACAATTTTCTGTTGGAAATGGGCGAGACAGATATTCTGGTCATTGGAGACTTCAATGGAAGAGTGGGGAATGATCAAATACTAAATGTTGAACCAGAGCTGCTGCAAGGATAGTTGAGAGAAATGAGAAAGTCAACAGATGCAGTTACCGATGCAAACGTGAAAAAAAATAATCGAAATGTGCGAAACTATAGGCCCCTCGTTGCTTAATGGACGAACCAATAGTGATCAACAAGGAAATTTAACTTTTTTAAGAAGTACCGCGTGCTCAACAATTGATTACTGCCTGTTGCAGGGGAACTGGCTTAAGTATGCAACAGACTTAGAAGTTTTCGAATCAATATACTCAGTCCACCTACCAATATCCGTCAAAGTAGAGTTAAATTTGCGACAAACCAATACCGAAGTTCAGCAAAATTGCCTTCTTCCAAAACTACGCTGGAAAGACGGAATCTTAGAAAGTTACAAAGCGAATCTTACTCTGGATATCAATAATATAGAAAATAAGGAAGAAGGTACGGAAATCCTCACGACCTGCATCTTGAATGCAGCTAAACCCTTGCAAACAGAAACAAAAAGACGAGGAAGGCGGCCCTGGTATGATTGGGAATGTGAAAAAGCCAGCAAAAAATCATTAGCCTACCTTCGTCTGCTAAGACGCATAGGCACCGACAACACAAAACGGATGTACCAGCAAGCAAACAGAAGCTTTAAAATCAGATGCCAAGAAAAACGAAAACTCTACATAAATAATTTGTCGCTAAAACTTGCGCACACCAAAGACAGCAAGTCCTTTTAGAAATTGGCTAAAGCATTGAACGGTACGTTATTTGCCTTAGGAATGAAGGTTGAAGCGACTACTCTGGCGGAATACTTCGAAAAATTACTGAATCCACTAGTGGACCGGAATGAAATACAATTTGCACTGCCGTATTCCGAAGTAAACTCTTTAGACTCCCCCATAGCCCTACAGGAAGTTGAAAAAGAGAGATTTCGCTTGTAAATGCTGTTACCAAAATTTTTACAGGAGTCATCTTGGACCGCTTAACAACCTGGATATGTGAAAACGACCTGCTAAGCGAGTTTCAAGCCGGGCACCGTAAGGAGTACTCCACGATTGTCAACATAAGTTCTAAAGATTCTGCAACAATTTTATGAAGGCAATACAGCGGCGGTGTGGGACGGGAATATCTTGTCTAATCGGTTCCAAACAAACTCTGGAGTAAAACAAGGATGTCCTTTGAGTCCTCTTCTGTTTTAAATATTTTTGGATGATCTAGTTGAATTTCTTCCGGGCGGGTTGCTTCTTGAGGGATTTCCTATAAAACTCTTACTCTACGCCGACGACATCGTAATTTTCGCAGAAACCCCAAGCATGCTCCAAATTATGATTAACAAGTTGCAACACTATTGCCATATGTGGACCCTGCAAGTTAATATCAGCAAATCCAAATTCTTGATTTTTCGAAATGGTTGGGGGCGTCACGCAAAGAATGAAAAATGGACCTGGCAGAACGTGGAACTGGATATAGTCAAGGAATACAAATACTTCGGAGTTCTGCTCACCTCACAGGCATCCTTTAAAAAACACCTGCTAGAGAAACTGAAAGAGTCTAAACGTGCAATTAATTGCAACTGGAAAGGAAATCTGGTGAAAAGGAATGTTGCACCAAGTGTGAAGTACAAGATTTTCAAGGCGGTAATGAGGTCAATAATGTGCTATGCAGCACTAGTGTGGGGGGCTTGGCATTTTGAAGAGGTAGAAAAACTCCAAAGATACTTCCTTAAGAAACTGTTTAGGTTACCTGAAAATACACCAACTTACAAGTTACATCTGGGAACTGGACTACCAGCGCTACCAGATCCTTGTCTTGATGCTTATTTTCATTTCACCGAACTTTACGATTCCCTTTATCAGCGTTACCTTAATAATGCTCAAGTCAACCTTATAAATGACCCTAAGTCCCTTTTCCAATTTGTTAACTACAAAAGAAAGTCTGATGGTTACCCTCCTTCCCTCTCTTTCAACAACAAGTCATCAACCGATCCACTCACCATTGCCAACCTATTTGCCAGCTTTTTTAAACAATCCTTCACCAACGACTCCTTTGTACCAGATCCATCCTATTTTCGTTACCTGTTGAACTTCTCCATTGGCCCACTTCTTTCTCACATCTTGGAGCCCTCTTATATCGAATATAAATTACACCAACTCAATGACGAATTTACACCCGGTCCAGATGGCCTCCCTGCCATATTTCTTCAAAAATGTTCTTCGTCTCTTTCCCTTGCCCTTTCTGATCTCTTTCGTCTATCCCTTTCACAAGGAGAATTTCCTCAGGTTTGGAAAACCTCCCTTATAACCCCGATCCACAAAAAGGGATCAAAGAACGAAATAACAAACTATCGTCCAATCGCTAAACTCTCCCATATACCCAAACTCCTCGAAAGTATTTTGTATGAAGCTCTAAGCTTCCAATGCAAATCACTTATTTCCCCTAGACAACATGGCTTCCTAAAGGGTAGGTCAACCACCACAAATCTCGTTGAATTCGTATCCTTTGCCATCTCTGCCCTAGAGAACGGCAACGAAGTCGATGTATTTGCAACCGATTTTAGCAAAGCCTTCGATAAAATCTCTCATCGATTAGTACTCTTCAAATTGTCTGCCCTCGGCTTTGAACCCATACTGTTAAAATGGATATCCTCTTACCTCGAAAACCGTTCCTCAAGGTAGCCATCTCGGTCCCCTTCTCTTTATATTAACCATAAATGATCTCGATATGATCGTCAAACACTCGTCCGTCTCCCTTTACGCCGACGATACCAAATTTTTCAAAACCATTTCCTCTCCCCATGACTCCTTCCTCCTTCAACAAGACCTTGATAGTTTTTCGATCTGGTGCCTCAAAAATTGTTTGGAACTTAATATCACCAAATGCCAATCCATCACCTTTTCACATAAGCGGCTGAAATCTCCTCCCCGACTCTACCTTCTCCACAACCAACCTATCTCCTCCGTTGAATCTCTTCGCGACCTCGGCATTTTGTGTGATAGGGAGCTCAACTTCCGTTTGCATATGGATGGGATAATCCTTAATGCCAACTCTGCACTAGGTTTTGTAAAACGATGGTCCAAAGAATTCACCAACCCATACGTGACCAGGTCCCTCTATATTACCTCGTTCATATCTCGAGAATCGAAAGCATCCAGCGCCGTTTTCTTCGATTCGCTCTTCGAGGTTTGCCCCGGGATGATTCTTTTACTCTGCCCCCCTATCAAAACCGTGTCAACCTTATAAATCTAACACCCTTGAGGAACGCAGAGATGCAGCCGACTTTCTCTTCATTCATCGACTTCTTTCAGGTCAGGTTGAATGCACGTCCCTTCACAATTCTATTTTCCTCAACACTAACCCTCATAATCTACGTACCCCTCGTCTATTCTATCTCCCAGCCCACCACACCACCTATGGCGCGAACGAACCAATCTCCCGCATGCTACGAAAAATTAATTCAAACCCTAGCGTCTTTGACTTCCACCGCACCATTTTCTACCTCAAATCGGTTCTCCTTCACCACAATAACCAACCTTAGTTTTAAGTTTTAGTTTAAGTTTAATTTTTAAGTTATAGCTTGTATTAAGCCGAATAAATGGGGGCTTTCGCCCCCACCAAAACTACATATCTTCACGCTTAGACTGCACTTCCTCTATGCATCTTAACAAGCGAAACCTTAATTTCTTTGCGGAATGGTCAAGGCTCAGCCAAGAACGCAAACTGGGAGAGCACACTGAACGAAATGCTTAAAAAAATCCACTACTCAACACTGGAGCTTTACGGGACGCAAAGTCTCCCCAAGCATAAACTTGGGGAAAACAGCTACTTAAATGACCGGAACAGCGTATAGTCCATCTCAACAATATCCAAAGATAGAGACGAACTTTTGCACCTGAACTACATATATGCCATGCAGAAATAAAGAAGGAGACGAATGTACACTGTGTAATCTGGGAACGAAGGAAGATGTCTGGCATTTTATTGGAACGTGTCCCATATTAAATTCAATCAGGAGATCCTTTTGGGGAAAAAATGCCCTATCACTAAATGAGATGACAAACATCCTAAACGGCGTAAACTGGAACACTTTATACAACTTTCTAAAATGTGCACTGAATTATAGGCTACAAATTATAAATGAAGCTTTATAGTAATTACAAATTTATTAATTTCTTTCTCTCGGCTAACGGCAAAAGCCAACGCTTATTTTTGTTAATTTTGTTAAAGTTGTAAATATTGTAACAGAATTATACTACTTACTACTACTACTTCTGAAGAAGCGATTCATTGTGTTCTATGTACATAACAGTGAAGGCTCGAATTGAGCGAAGTCCGCGTCGAAGTGGAAGAAAAATGGCTCGTGAGCTCAACATATCGTTGGAACGGATGTGAAACACATACTGAAAAATAAGCTTGGGCTCAAGCCATTAAAGTTCCAAAAAGCACACGATCTTACACCGCAACAGAAAAAACCGATGGAGTTGCTAGGCTTGCAGGAAAGTGGTGAGTTGCCGCAATTGGTTTTTTCCGATGAGTCGCCATTTGTTATCGAGCAATATGCCAACAAACGAAATGACCGAGATTACTTGCCAGAGAGGTCCTTCGAAAATTTACACCTTCGGACGGCCACCAGAAAGCAGGCAGCACCAATGGTGATGGTTTGGGCCGCCATAACCACCGATGGTCGCTCTCCGCTCGTATTTTGGACCGTGGCGTCAAAATTAATGCGATCGTATACCGTGAAACTGTCTCAGAGGCAGTATTGAAGCCTTGGGCAAACAATCATTTCGGTCGGAGACCGTGGACATTTCAACAAGACTCGACACCGTCTCACAAAGTGCGCGTCAACCAAGATTGGTTAAAAAACAATGTTCCACACTTCATTTCTTCGACACAGACGTTAGATTTCTCTGTCTGGGTTATTTGAAGGCGAAGGTTGGCACCAAAAAATACTAAAGTTTGGACCACCTCAAACAAGCACTTCGTCGGGAATGGGCCAAAATACCGCAGAGCCACTTGTGTGCAGCGTGCGATGCTTTCTTCGGCTGTTTCAAGGCCATTATTCGCGCCAAAGGTGGACATATTGAAAACTACTGATGAAATTTGAAAATTGATGTATTTTCCAACATTTTTTGCTTTAGCACAATAAAATTTATTAAAAAATAAAAAAAATATATCATTTTAAAAAGTTGGAGTTCGAGTCATTCACCCTGTATAGCTATGCTACTTTGATCAATAAATTCCATTAATTTAGTCAGAATATTGGATATACAAGTTCATTCATCTAAATCTATATGTTCCCCTTCAGAGTAATACCCATCGACTGCAACACACTTATGCCAGCGTTTGATCCAATCCTCGAAACAATTTTTATATTCGGTTTTCGGTATGCCCATTAGTGCTTCCTGCGGTTTTTCCATTACTTCCTCTGGCTTGCTGAAACGCGTTCATCGTAGGTTTTTTAACTCCATTGAACAGAAAGAAGTCACAGGGAGCCAAATTAATTGAATTCGGTGGCTGTTGGATATACCATCCATTTGCATTGTTGCATTTTTCGTCAAAAAATTACGAATAATGATGGCACTGTGCGACGGTGCGTTATCATGGTGCAAAACCCACGAGTTTTCTGCCCACAATTCTGGTCTCTTTCGGCGAATTGCTTCACACAAACGTCTCATAACGCCCAAATCATACTTTTTGTTTACTGTCTGGCCTTCTGGCAAAAATTCATGATGCACTACACCATTGTAATCCATGAAAACTGTGAGCATTGCCTTCTTTTTTGACTGAAAACGACGTGGTTTTTTTGGTCTCGGCTCATTTGGTGAACGCCATTCACTTGCCTGATGTCTGGATTGCGTGTCGTACTCATAAACCCAAGTCTCGTCTCCAGTAATGATCCTTTTGATAAATGTGGGATCGGATTCAGCCTCGAAAATCATTCCTTTTGCGAAGTCAACACGGTCTCTTATTTGCATGAAACTGAGGTCTCTTGGCACCAACTTTGCTGCTACACGACGGAAACCCAAATCATTAACCAAAATGTCTTGGACGGATCCACAGGCAATGTTCAAGTCCTCCGCTATCTCTCTGATGGTTAATTTGCGGTTATTGACCAACATTTCTTTTACGAGTACTTCATCAATGTTTTCGTCGGTTTTCGATGTCGATGGTCTGCCACGGCGTTCATCGTTTTCGATTGGCTCACGACCACTTTTGAACCGCTGCGTGTTGGTGCCACTGGTAAACGACCGTTTTCTTTCGAGAATCGTTGCCGAAACACTTTTCCAACATTTCCAATGTTCGCTCACCATTAAATCTATTTTTTACGCAAAATTTAATACAAGTTCGTTGTTGCAAATTTAAATCCATTTCTAAAATTGTAAAAAATCGCCAACACACACAGAGATAGATGTACTCTTGGCTACGTAACTTTTGCAAATGTCAAGCTAAGACGTTTAGAGGGAATGTCAACAACAGATTTACCAAATTAACAAAAAAAAAAAAACAGAACTTAAATCGGAACAATGGGAACGCCACACTGTGGTGTCCGCCGGGAGCTTTTTGATCATGGTGGTATGTTCATCTGTTAGTGGAGGGATAACAGAGCAAATAGATCAAAAATTATTGGGTTCACAAGTAAGTTTCCAGCGTTTGTCAGAGATGGCGCCACCAGTGGATCCCGGGCAGAAATGTCAGACCCCATGTGTTTTATTTGTAGGTTTTGTATCTGTCAACAACTTTGCAGCGTTATATTCGAGCGGTTCTATCGGTGTCGTACATTTTATCGAGCAAAATCATGGCAAGTTTCCAGCCAAATAAACGTCATTTGCGGGAAGCGCTGCTTTTGTTCTTTAATATGAAGAAAAGTGCGGCTGAGGCCTATCGTTTGCTTTCGGAAACTTATGGGGCGGAATGTATTGATGAATCGACGTGCCGCGAGTGGTTCATACGGTTCAAAAGTGGTGATTTTGGAGTTGAAGACAAAGATCGCCCCGGAAAGCCGAAAAGTTTTGAAGACGAGGAATTGGACACTTTACTGGAGGAGGATCCGTGTCAGATTCAAGAAGAACTTGCTGCATGATTGGGCATCATGCAACAAGCCATTTCCCTGCGCCTAAAAGCACTGCGATTCATTCAAAAGGTTGGAAACTGGGTGCCGTACGAATTGAAGCCAAGAGACGTCGAACGGCGATTTTGCATGTCCGAAATGTTACTGCAGCGGTATAAAAATAAATCATTCTTGCATCGTCTTGTCACTGGTGATGAGAAATGGATTTATTATGATAATCCTAAATGCAGAAAATCGTATACAAAGCGCGGCGAGCCCGCCCAATCGACGCCGAAACGAAATATTCACGTGAATAAGGTCATGGTCTGCATATGGTGGGATCAAAAGGGTGTCGTGTTCTACGAACTGCTTCCGAGTAGTGAAACCATCAAAGGACCATTATATCGAACCCAACTAATTCGTTTGAAGCGGGCATTAAAAAAAAAAACGGCCAGAATATGAGACCAGGCATGAGTCCGTCATTTTTCATCACGACAACGCTCGGCCACATGTTGCGGTTTCGGTGAAAAACTATTTGGAAAATAGTGGATGGGAAATTCTGCCTCACCCGCCTTACAGTCCAGACTTGGCACCATCTGACTACCACTTGTTTCGTTCGATACAGAACGCTCTTACGGGAATACGCTTCAGCTCAATAGAGGAAATCAAAAATTGGCTCGATACGTTCTTGGGCTCGAAAGACGAGAAATTTTTTTGGTCCGGAATTCATAAATTGCCAGAAAGATGGGGGAAAGTTGTAGCTACCGATGGACGATACTTTGAATAAAGCATTGTAACTATGTTTTCATAATAAAACTTCAAATTTTGGAAAAAAAAACGCTGGAAACTTACTTGTAGACCCAATATAATAAAAAAAAAACAACAATTATTGTGAAAAAAGTGTTTGAACAAAGTTCCATGAGTGAAAGTAAGCGGTCCGCTATCCCAATAGCGGGATCAGCAGATGGCATGATGTCGTCTGACGATCAATCCGTTCCAGTCCATCACTCAAAGCCAAAAACAACAACAACAAAAACAACAGACATAGCCATTAAGAGGAGGAGAAAGCTGAAGCCGACTCCGAACCTCATAAAGCGCACTTACCTTTCAGCTTCCATAGAAATGCTGAATGGTAGAGTGAAGAAGAGGGCTGCGATGATATCGGCAAACGCAGCAGTAGTAAAACAAAAGAGGAAAGATTCGGACAATAAAAACGGTCCACATGTACCCGACGAAGGGGAGTCAGAATACATGGGGGCAGACAACAGCTTTGCATCCCTAGCTGCATCCGAGTCAGATGCTAAGACGATGAGGTCGAAGTGTAAGTGCTTACATTGGTCAACTCGGTCAATAATGCAGCAGTTATCGGAACAATTTGCTCGATCGTAAAAAGTTTGCAAGCCAGCAATATGTGGATTCTCAAAACGAAAGCTAGGATATCACAGTGAGTGATATTGGAGTGGCATATCTTCACAAACTCAACCGACTAAGTTAAATAGCATGAACTTGATTATGCTACTTATTAAAAGTTTATGTACGGCAAACTATCTACGTAGTAGTTCTAAGTCGGGTTTTAAGTCAGCATACAAATTAAAATAACTTCTATTTGGTAGGAAAGAGCTGTATCGTTAGCAAACGCTGTTGTTTTGCCTGTGAATGGTTGAAGAAATATTGAGTTTACATAAATTGGAAATGCAATTGATCCCACCCGACCTAGTGGAACACCAAGAATAATTTGTTTGTCAAAGCTCATACAGCTTTTGATGTTGACCCTTTGTTTTGGTTGCTTCGATATGAAACAAACCACTTCTGCACAAGTCCCTTGAAACCAGCATTGAACTATTTTATAAGCAACAGTTAATGATCCATCATGTCGAACGCTTTTGTTATGTCAATAAATAGGAATCATCAAAACAATTATACATTTCTTCACAATTTTCTGAAACCAAATTGAGTCACTAAAGAAACTGATGTGAGGTAGTAACCCCAATATCCTTGATTTCATCCCTTTTCCACATATTTTAGAAAAGTTGGATAAAAGTAAAATGGGCCGGTAATTGTTCAATACTGTTGTATGACCCTTTTTCTGGAGTAGTGTTAATATTGCAGTTTTAAGGGCTTCAGAAAATTCTCCCGACTGAATGCATATCTGATACGGTGAAGGAAATATTCTTCAGTTGTCTATTGGATTGGAGTTTTTGAGCGAAAATATGGTTTTTTGAACTTCCAAAGAAGTAAAGGGCTCAAAGAAAAAGCTTTCGTTCTGTCGGCCATACTTGGTAATAGTTCTATCCAAATGACCGTATAACTGCAAACTACCTTTTCTTGAATCGAAATTGTTAGTAAACCTTATATTTGAAAAAAAGTTGTTAAATAAAGAAGCAACTTCGAAGGGCTCAGAAACAATAATATTATTGTTATTTTGACAATATTTCAACCTTGGGCTTCTTTCTATTTAAAATATCGTTAACAACCTCCCACCTTTTCTTGTATTGCCAGCATTTTCATTTAGTTAATTTTTAAATTGGTATCTCTGCAAAGAGGAATTTCATATTTCAGTTCTATGCATAGTTTGTCATAGTATCTTTTCAGTTTCATGTTATTAGGATGCTTCAGAATTTTTGTACAGACCTTTTTTTTTATTTTTTATTTTTCTTAAAGAGTGAGATAGACATCCAAGGCTTGAGACAATGTAATTTGTTTAAATTTTTGTTAAATTCTCTCTTAAGCCCAAAATGTCACGGGAATACGCTTTTGTAAAATGTGTTCGAAACGTCAAAAGTAAAAATTAAAAACAAAACAAATAAGAAATTGTACAATAGCAGTAAAATTTTTAGATTAGTATTATTACGATTTCAATGATGTAATATGCGTTACAAGAGTTCCATTGTATTAGGGCATTAGGCGAATAATTCGCTTCAATATGGAGCTTTTTTTCTTCTCCTTGTCCATGTTTAAGTCATCTTTTGAGTTAATATGCATAAAATTGTAGCATTCTGACAGTGCTTTTACAATTTAATTGATTTGACGTTTTTTACGATTCTTGCCCAAAGAAGAATCTCGTGTAGAAATTTGTTAGAATTGGTAGGGTAAGAAAATGAATTACTTTCTCAAATACGTTCTCTTTCAGAAATTTTTTCGCTCGGGACAAGGTCTTGAAAAAATTTGGAGTCCTGAAACAGACCTAATGTAGATGCGAGTGATACTGTTGCTGTTGTTTCTGCTGCTGCCACCAAAGATATAAGAATTAAGTTAGGTTTTCATGGTCCTTTTTGTATGGTCCCACACCACGGCGGTGATATCTGCCCTTATGCGGTCTAGAGACTCTACTGGTCATTTGGGCGCACGAGGCTTGTTCATCGTATGATCACTCCATGTGCATATGTTAACGTCGTTGTCCTTTTTTTATCTTGCCTGATCGTAAGCAGTAAGCTCCCCTTATCCGAGCTTATGAGTTGATTCGCATTACTTTGTACGCAACTACCCGCAACCACCCGTCATAAAACGTTCACCCGCTAACTTTAACTTGTCCCGGAAAATCCTTCCTGACTGGAGCTCCAAATACATTGAGGAAGTTCTTATAAGGGATCTAACATGCCTACTGTCGACGCCAGCCGTGACTACGTCGTCCTTCTGAAAGTATGGCACTTCCGACATGACTTTTGTTGCTATCTTCACCAATTTTATAAACGCGCCTATAGGTTTCGAAAGTCCAGTTCGGATGGACGAGACTAGTACTTTAGACCACGAGGAGGTTAAATCAGCACAATTGATATGTAATCATAATTACTACAGCAATGTCGTTAGGCCGACGTCGCTTAGTGCCTACTTCAATTTTAGTTCTAAAATTTTCTACCCAAAGTAACACTTAGATACTTATTGGAAGGTTTGCTACGACCTTCCATGTCTCAAAATCGCCCGAACGACGAACAACGAACAAATACTTGTAGCAGCAGGTATCGATCCAAATGAGGCAGTTGACGATGATAACTTCTTTGTGATCGAGGATCCACAGGAGAAGGTAGAGGCTATAGAAACGACTTTCCAGGAAGTATACAAGGCGAATGACATCATTGGCCCTAATTATGACCTGGACAATCGCGTCTTGGTGCACGACTTCTACGAGGGGTGTTCAACATATTCTCAGTATCGGGGTGAAGCTGTGGTTGTATATATAAATTGACTTATTTATCAAGTAATACTATTATTTTAGTGCATTTATTTAAAATTTCATATAAATGTGATTATTAATTCGCGTTTTATCTCTAGTTAAACAGAATCATAATGGCAACTGAGACGATGATGGTGAAAATTGACCATCGCGCTGTAATTAAATTTCTCACTAAGCCAGGAAAACGTCAAAAAACTATTCATGAAGAGATGGTGGCTGTTTAACAGGGTTCCGCACCTTCATTATCAACTGTGCAAAAGTGGTCAAGTGAGTTCAAGAGAGGCAGAAAGAGCATTGAAGACGACCCCCGCTCCGGCGCCCCGGCTACTGCTTGAACGGGAGAAAGCATCAAAGAAGTCGAAAAACTTGTTCTTAAGGATGCCCGAATAAAGGTGAAAATGATGGCAGAGATCACCAAGCTTTCAATTGGTACCATTCACACCATTCTTCATGACCATCTTAACCTTTCAAAGGTCAGTGCAAGGTGGGTGCCACGAATGCTCACAGCGCCTCAGAAAAAAAGTGAGAATCGCATGGTGTAGAGAGCTTTTGGAGATGTGTGGTGAGAACGCGGACGGTGTTATGGATCGAATTGTTACTGGGGACGAAACATGGGTCCACCACTATGACCCTGAAAGCAAACAAGAGTCCATGCAGTGGCATAAAAAAGGAACAGACCCCCCGAAGAAGTTCAAAGTCACTCCGTCTGCCGGGAAGCTCATGGCCACAGTTTTTTGGGACTCAAAGGGAATCTTGCTCATTGAGTACAAAAAAAAAGGTGAAACCATCAACGCCACATCCTACGCTTCCACTTTGCATAATTTGCGGGAGGAAATTAAAAAGAAAAGACGGGGTAAACTCGCAGCGGGTGTGTTGCTTCTTCATGACAACGCTCCTGTTCACACGGCGCGAGTTTCCAAGGCTGCTGCGCGAGATTGTGGTTTCGAAGAAATCCAACACCCACCCTATAGTCCAGACCTTGCCCCTAGTGATTATTTCCTGTTTCCGGATTTGGAAAAATGTCTTCGTGGAAAAAGATTTTCGGATGATGAAGAACTCAAGTCGGCAATAAATGGAGGAGGAGGAAATTTATTTTTTTGAGGGTTTAAAAAAGCTTATCTCAAGATATAACAAATGCATTGATGTTAAGGGAGATTATATTGAAAAATGAAAACACTTTAAATTGAATTCGCATTTTCCTTCATATCGATACCGAGAATATATTGAACGCCCCTCGTACATTCGAAATGAAATTGTGAATTGGCGATTCGAGAGCTCGGATTTCACCCAGTTCAGTGTCGAGAATATGGCAAATAATGTCATCACCAACGAAAGGGTATTACCACCGTTCATTCCGAAGGAAGAGCTCCAAACGATCTTCGAATCGACTCAGAAGTAAGAAATCAGTGGGAACCGATGAAATACCGAATATTGTGCTTCGACATCTCCCACTAGAAGCGGTGGACATTTATACCGCCCTGTTTAATAATGCAATGAATAATGCACATTATCCAGCGCATTGGAAAACTGCGGTGGTACATCCCATTCCCAAAAGGAATAAAGATACTTCCAATCCGGCGAATCTCCGCTCGATAAGTCTTCTTCCAAACATCAGTAAGGTTTTCGAGAAGGTGATCAATAGAGTCCTGACTAAGTGGGTTGAGGACAAACATATAGTTCCGGATAATCAATTCTGTTTCAAGGCGTGGCATGATATCATTCATGCTGCGTCTAAACTGGTTTCTGATATCCAATGGAAAAAAGGCAAAAAACAGTGCACTGGTGCCTGCCTGATTGACTTGGAAAAGGCCTTCGACACCGTATGGTTTGAAGGATTCTTTTTCAACCTGGACAGGTTGGGCATTAGTAAACCACTGCTGTATATTCTTTTTGATATGCTCTCCAGTAGACAGTTCATCGTGAAGAATGGCGATGTGACTTCTGCTGGAACATTTAACATTAAAAACGGTCTGCAACAAGGTGCGGTAAATTCGCCGATCCTATTCAACATTTACACAAGTGATCTGATAGGTTCACTTCACCATGCCATAGCGTACGCAGACGACTTAATCGCGTACAGATCAGGTCCAAAGATTGAGGTCATTAACAAAGTTTTGCAACGTGACTTCGATAAAATTAAACGATATTGCGACGACTGGAAGTTGAAAATCAACTTTCAGAAGTCGGAAACCATTCCGTTTAGGACGCCTTTGTCTGGGGCCTCTAGGGATACCAGAAAGAATTGGCGAAAGTTCTCTATCGTCGGACAGCATGGACAGCCACTTGCTTGTCGAAATGTAGTCAGATACCTTGGGATCTGGCTAGATCAATATCTGTATTTTAACAAACATATAGATGGCTCTGGCTAGAGCCAGAGGTGCTTTTGCCCTTACAAGGAGACTGTTTTACAACAGCCAACGCGATGCGAGGGTGAAGGTGATCTGCTACATGGCCCTTATCCGGCCTATGCTTGTGTTTGGATGTCGAGTGTGGTTCAACGTGAGAGCAAGTTTATTAGAAAAGATTCGGGTGTTTGAGAGGGCTTGCCTTAGGGCTTGTCTTCGATTATACAGAACAACAGAGTCTGAGTACATAAAATTCTATCCTAATGAGGTCTTGTACAATAGGGCGAACCTAATAAGAGTGGACAATTTTGTTATTAAATTGACTCGAAGGCACATTGCAAGAGCAATGACCTCATCGAACAACCTGATCTCAGGGGCTTACTACCCCAATTATATGTATCATGAGAGAGTTCGCTTTGACGGCTTTGTCCCTCCAGAAGCGTTCCTCTACCTAGATAGTAAAGGTCTGATCCAGGACAGTCTCAGACAGCAACTTTGGTGGCTTGTTGAAGGAGACCTACCAGCAATAGGTAGCTTCATGTGAAGCAAAGTCGGTCAGCCTTTTTCGTTTTTTTAGCCATGGCCGGCTTACATAGTTTTAGGTAAGATTAAGTTAGATTAAAGTAAAAAAAAAATATAAAAACAAAAAAAAATAAATAAAAAATAAAAAATTAAAAAAAAAGTATATATATGTGCATATATTTATATATTAAGTATATATATATTATGTATATATATATTTGTATGTTTATGTTATGTATTAGATGTAAGTAGGTTAAGTAGATTAAGATTTATTCTTAGGTAGTTTGTAAGTGTTAGTTTTAAGTTTTATAATAAAGTACAATAAAAAAAAAAAAGTCATGTTACCAAGTTTTTGTTAAAAAAAGTTTTCTTAGTTTTAATAATGAATAGAATACTATAAACATATAACGTAAGATTCGTCGAAAGACATAGTTAAGTGTTAGGTTTAACTTAAGATAATTTAGTTAGAATAAGATAATTTTAAGTTAATTAAGTTAATTTTTAAGCGTTTTTTTTGTCTAGCATGTAAGAATTAATTAATGATTGAGAATAAAAATGCGTATAAACTGACTGGAAGGTTTGTTAAAAAAACATATGGTTACGCTCTTAAGTAGAAGTCGTGTCAGACAATTATATACAAAGCTGACTGACATTCTCGTAAGTAAACAACAACGGCCTCTGATTTTAGAGGCCGATTTTCGCCATAAAAGTAAGTTTTCTCACTTACCTTGCCTTGTTCAGCCATATTGGTGGTATACGTATGTCTGCCAACAACACAAAACGACTTGAAACTAAAAAAGGATGTAGCGAACTACTTCGGTTAGCAAAACTAGTAACAAAGCATATTTTATTACCCAGATCACTTGTAGTTTAAACGATAGGAGCGTGTTTTGATCTTACTTCGATTTGAAAGCTTGAATTTGTTTTTTTAGTAATCAAACTGAGAGCCTCTACTTTTGACGCTGTGTAGACACCTTCGAATTTTCTGAGTTCTTCTAGCTCTGCTGAGTTTTACTTTATAAGACATTAACTTAGATTTACTGATTGTTTCGATCTTTTTACTAAGACGTCCAAAATTCGAAGACTTGAAGACGGCTCTTACGATGATGCTAGAGCATTTGGTCTGCAAGGCTTATGATAAAATAGAGAGTAAATGGGAGATCCGTCGCAAGTTGGAATAGCCATATATTAAAAGAAAATTACTTTGGCTGACAAGTCTGAAAAATTCATAAGGTTGCGCGTCGCACGTCAATATGGGGCCTGAGAACATATTCATAACATGCAGTCAGGCGATTTTTGTGCAAACATGCTTTTCGATATGCTTGTTGGAATGGTCTTTTGGAAAAAGTTTATTTGACTTGTTGTTGTGGCTTCCAAGTGGTAAGATTATTTGGGTCACCTGTAATGAAATTCGAGTTGTAACTCGCTGCTTGTTAATGATCCTGTAGACCATTTGATTGTGCCGGCATTTCTTAACAACTGTTAGCAGTCAGTTTATTGCTTAACAGCAGAGCATTTGGAATTGCATACGAATAGAAACCTGTTATGATGGTACCTACATTGTGCGCTACACACATCGCCGTAGTTTTTATGTACCACAACTCGATTCGTACAACTCTATAATCCTTGTCGTAAATCTTCATAATGAAGTCACCATTACACGATTTAGCCAGCTCTTGTCCATTGTTCTCAATTTGTCCTTCGTCATTGCCTGTGGCATCGTCATCACTATCGCCAACACCATCGCCATTACATCGCCATCACCATTTCAATTGCTATTGCATTGATTTCGATGCGAACTAGCTGCTGTCGTAGTCGTCGTCGTCGCCGTCGTCGACATCCACAAAACATGGCTTAGCTAACTCGTAATAGTGTAAGTCGGTTTTAACAAGTACGAGTACATTAGCTGACGTTTGTCGGGGTTTGTTTCCTCCACATCGGAATATACCTCAACAATAGAATTTCAATCTGCAATCAACTAATCCCCCAATCCACCAATCCTCCAATACAATGGAATGAAGCTCCTTAGTTACGAGTATAAATGTACGTGTTCATGCATATGTCCATTGTTTTATTCAGCAGAATAACTCGACAATCCTATTATGTGGACCGCTAACACTTGTTAAGTTGAATTTCACTGGCTGTCTCCTGCATTTTGGTTGGGAATATACCATACCCCGGGAGAGAGCATAGCTTGGGTATCCTGAGTATTTCGGTTATCCTGAGTATCCTCTATTCCAATTGCTGGACAAATCGCTCGGATGATGTTGTGGCGTTTGGTGGTGGACTCCATGCAAAATTAATTGTTTAGGTCAATTGTTTGTGGAATTGCGCATAGCGAATAATGGTGTACCTTTAATTCACCAACAGAAATCCTTTAAATCAGACTTCACCATGGAAATCTGAAATAACCGGATGTTGAAGCCCACACTGGGTGACTTGGGGGAAAAAAGTTGAAAAATCTGCGATTAATTAAAGCAAAACACATGCACGACTATGGCACACAAATCGCATCAATCAAAATCGTGCCTGCACGCCCTCCAAAATGTCACAAATGTAAATCGGGTCACATAATGACGGCAGACCAACTAAACATATGTACGAGTATGATGAGTACAACGCAAGGACGAGGACAAGTACTCGTATGTGAGTGTTTGAATATAAAACGCAACATTCGCATCAATTTCATATTTGCTGCTAGGCATTCCCGGACTCACTCGCTCACTTACTCCCTGCTACCACTTCTAGGTTTTTGGGTGGAAAATTGTTTTAATTTTTTTTTTGTGTTTGGATTTAATTCGAAAATAAAACCGAAACGTTCCCGTCAAGCAATTAATCAACGTCCTTATGAGGCGTAAATCCCGCTGAGAGTCTCGTTTGCTTTGGCTCGTTTGGTTATCCGCAAAAGGGCGGCAAAAAATTTTGAAATTCGTATTAATAAGGGATATTGCCAGTGGCAATGGCAATGCGTCTTGTTGTCGCCAACACTTACTCGTATGCACAGAAAAGTCGACACACGGGACCAGACGACACACGGGACAAGCGACAGGGCCATTGTGCAATTAAGGTGCGTTCTGGTGATTCACGTGAAATGTTGTGATTAAATCAGAGGTTCTCTAGAAAGATACATCAAAACAGAGTTGACAGCAGTTGACATTAAATGCACGCAGTCTTATTTCTACTTTATTTTTTCGCTTGTGATCTTAATCTGATCCACTCAGTCACTTGAGATGTTTGAACTCAAAAGCCAAATTTAACAGGGTGCTCAGAAATGTAATTCTGTGAGATAACATATGAGTATGATTTATTGACTGGTATAAGCAAACTACACAACTGCTAGTCGGAATAAATTTAATAAGAATAAAATAAAACTAATATGATAGAGGGGTAACTACAACCAGTGACTAAAAAAGAGAATACGTGTACATATGTAAGACAACTGAGCAACTACTACCAAACGAACTGGTTTCTCACGTACCCAACTCTAACCGAAAATAGTTTAAGGGTAGTTAAGCACAGTTTAGCTGCCGCTATAAGCGCAGTTACATACTTCTATACCTTCAAAATATAGTTCATTGCGATTATCTCCGTTTGGACGTTGGTTTTTCTAAGTAGTGGAATCTTAAGTTGTCATCCTCCATCACATACCTGGACGTAGGTGTTACGTAGAACAGGATGCCACCTTGCGGATAGCCCCAGCTTGACACGCCAGTTGGACACGCCAAATTGGCTGAAGAACTTTTCTATTACAAGACCGCCGTGCCGAGCTGACTATTGACTAGTGCGCACGCACAAGTGCACAGTGCGCGGAAAAAAAAAAACAACAAAAACAACGCGCAGTGAAACCGAAATCCACAGTGCGGGCATCAAATCCTTCCTGCCCCTGGTCGTAAGTACAGTTGCTTGCACTCGGTCACTGCCGTTGCTGTATTACATTGTCATACAGCGCGTGCAGTGACTGAGTGTATGTAACAACCGATGGATAGCGGTTGGTGTGCTGTTTCCTATTGTTGAAAGGGCATAACACCTACAACAATTTGATTCGGTAAGCCAACTCTGAATTTGTACTTCACATCTGCGCTTAGTAACGTCGGTGTTTGTGTTTTTTGTTTTTGTCTTTCTTTATAATGACTCGGGAATTCAGAGTGGATATTGCCAACTTACGCGGCCTAAAAATAATCACTTTTCTGCATACGTCCACGTCTGTAAATATAGACCAGCTGTTTTGGCACTTAGTGAAGCACAGGCAGATCCCCGCCCACACCTATAAGATCACTCTGATCTGAAGCTACCTGGCTACGAGCTAGTGCCATTATTCTTCTCTCACCGCGGTCTCGCCATTTACGTGCGTAGTGATGTAGCTTACCAAATTCCACCAGAATGTAGTCCCTGTTCCAATTCGGAATTCAATTTCATGTGGTTAAAATTCCATCTCCGTAAGCTAATTGTCCACTACTGCTTTATTTACGGAAGCCCCAAATTGGACAGCAACTCGACTTTTCACGAGTTTGATGCTCCGTCTGACTCCAATCAAAGAATTGTATCCCTGTATCTTCATACTGAAATCGTTATTATTGGCGATTTCAATATACACAATTCTGGGTGGCTTCGAGATTCTGGACAGACAACACACGAAGGACGGTGTGTTGATATCTTCGCTGCGGAAAATAACTTAACGCAGCTTGTAAATGAGCCCACACGCATACCAGACGTTGATAGTCATACCGCCAACACCCTGGACTTGTTGCTAACTTCTCATCCTGATAAGTACACCGTTGATGTGCTCTCCCCTCTAGGCTCGTAAGACCATTGTGTCATATCAGCTAATTTCTCGTGAATGGACCACACAGTTAGAGAAAAAATCCCTAAACGAACCGTATGGCAATATGAGAAAGCCAACTGGAGCGGTCTTAACAGTTTCTTTAGGAATTTTAACTGGTCGTTATGTTTCCTCAATAACGATGTGGATGCCGCTGCTGATAGATCACAGACACCATTCTCTTTGGAATGAGAAACTTTATCCCTCACCGGATGAAGAGTATCAGACCAAAAGAAAAGGCATGATACGACTCGAGCTATAAAGAGGCTGTCAGGGTTAGAGAAAGGTTTTATCGGTCCTTCAAGACCAGCCCAACTGAGGAAAATCGAAAAAAAACTCAAACCAGCCAGAAATGACTGCAACGTCTTTTTCAAGCGCGTGAAATTCTAATACAACCAGAAACTGAGGCAAAAAATACTGCAATGTCCCAAAGGTAGTAAGAACTTTTAGTCGTTCGTCAAAAATATTAGAAATTCTGCCTCATCCTCCATCCCAACGCTCATTTACAATGACATTCCAGCTGTCAGTTCTTTGGACAAGGCCAATCTGCTTGCTACGCACTTTGCTGCCAGCTCAACACTCGCAGATTATGCTTTGTCTCCGCCTACACTTGAGTGCGTCGAATCTTCTATGGGACAAATCCACTTTCGCACTCGTGTAGTAGCAAGAGTACTTAAAGATCTCAACATACATAAATCCGCTGGTCCAGATGGTATATCTCCCCTTCTTCTGAAGAGGTGTTCTTCCACCTAAAAAAGGCGAATCTTCTTCTCTCTCTCTTCCTACATCCCTTCTTTCCAAGATCATGGAAACGCTGATAAATCGTCAGCTCATGAAATATCTCGAAACACGAAAACTTCTCAATGACCGGCAATATGGTTTTCGTAGCAACAGGTCCACTGGTGATTTGATGACATGTCTCACCGAAAAGTGGAACCAAAGCGTACATCAATCTGGCGAAAGCAAGATAGTTGCACTTGATATTTCTAAGGCATTTGACAGAGTTTGGCATCAGGCTCTTTTGTCGAAAATGCGTGCTCTTGGGATCTATGACTCTCTTCTTCAATGGATTAGAAATTACCTTTCGGAACGTTCGATTCAAGTTGTCTTGGACGGTTTCAAGTCTGGTATTCACAAAATAAACACTGGTGTGCCCCAGGGCTCTGTTCTGTCTCCGACACCCTTTTTAATTTTCATCGACGATCTCTTGTCTGCTAACTCTAATCCAATATACTCCTTTGCTGACGACAGTACTCTCTGCTTTTCATATTCGTTCTCGGACTCACGTCCCTGCTCTTCGGCTGTAGAACGGAAACGTTAATTCATTAAATTGCGATATTACCAGCATAACTAATTGAGGAACCACTAATAGAGTAGAATTTAATGCTTCCAAAACACAATGCTGTCTGTTGTCGTTAAAACGAAATTCAAATACCCAGCCATTATCTATGAATGGCACTTGCATAGTCGGAACCGATAAACTTTCCATTCACGGTATGTGTATCAGTGACAACTTACGTTGGAATGACCACATATTCGATGTCGCCAAAAATGCTTCGAAATGTCTAGGTTTCCTCAAGTGATTTAAGGAATATTTTACCCCCTCTGATCTGGCCACAATATATAAGGCATTTATCTGCTCGAAATTGGAGTACAATTCCCACATCTGGTCGGGTGCGCTTAAAACATCTCTTCACCTGCTAGATATGATCCAAAACCGTGCGATAAAACTCATATGTGATACTAATATCACTCAAACAAGGGACACCCTCGAACACCGATGTAATGTCTCGTGTCTCAGTCTGTTGTATCGCTATTTCCACCACCAGTGCTCCATAGAAATCGCCAGTAATGTTCCGCCCCTTCAAACTTTTAACCGTAAAACCCGTCTCGCTATGAATGTTCATCAGTACACCCTAAATCCCACTTTCGGACGTACTCTAAAATATCGTGATTCGTCCCTAAGCCGTACAACTCGTTTATGGAATGCCCTGCCTAGCTCTTTATTTCCTGGTCATAATAACCTTCAAACATTTAAAACCAACGTTCACCGGTACCTGTCTTTCCATCCTCCCTGATTTTGCTACACACAGCAGAATATTAAATGAAAACGCAAAAACGCAAAACATCCTTTGTGTAATGATTTTTATTGGTTAGTGGTTGATCGTAAACTAATCTACATGGTTTCTTCTAGTCCCAAGCTACCATATTCATACTGGTTAAAAGCAGACTTAAAATCTGCAAAGTGAGAGAAGCGTTGTAACAGTAATATCCCACGCTTGTTGTTTATCCAGAGCGATGGCTTCCGTTACTATGCTGTTGTGCAAAATTCATTCTTAGCGTTGTTTACAAATGCGGCCATCGTTTTGCTGCTGTTGCTAGGTGGCGGTGGAGATAATGATGGCGATTCGCATATGCACTCAGCTTTGATAGTAGCGTTATTACTAGGCCTTGTAACTCGCGCGCAAATAATAAAAAAAAAAAACCGCACTAGTCTTCCTTTATCTCGGTTGGGAGTGGTGGTGTTTACTCGCTCAGCATATTTCAGCCATTTAAGTCGATGACCTGATAAGTCTCAGTAATCTGTACAACCGCTCCAGTGACAAAGTCATCAGGGTGTTCCAGCAATTGTACAGGCTTTTCAAATAATTTAGCTTTGATATGGGACTGGGAGTTTCGCACAATTCTGAGGCAGAGCAGCCGCTGTTCGATCCAGGGCACACTATTTCCATTCGTCTAAAACATGCGCTCTGGCATCTGTGATACCTTGATCTTTAAGACGGAGCATTGGTCTTCTTTCCTTTTGGACCTCATATAACTCTTGGTACTGATTAAAAGAGTTCGTCATTGTATCTCCTCCCTTTTCGTATACGGAACGGAATATTCCATAAAGAGTTTCGTCCAGTACTCGGCTCTATAAGGCCGATCCAGCAATGGTATCAATGTTTCATCTTTCAGGAGTTTTGTAACAATTTCTTTCGCCAAACTGAAGTAGCAGCGGTTTCGTAGCTAAGTTTTCACCGAATCCCCACTAAAGTGTCGATGGTAGTAATGTTGCCTAGCCTTCCGATTTTCTATTATCTAGGTTAACTGGTTTAATGGCCTCTATAACGGCACGCTTGGAGCGTTTCCTAACTCCCTGTTCCAACACTTATATGGAAGTAAGAGGTCTTTCAAAATTCGCGCCTAAATATCTTTTTTAAAATAAAACATCTAAATCCTTAGATTCTTGCTGTTGTTTTTATTTTTATAAAAATATGGCTCTTAACAGCTATGCGTGAAAAATAACATCATTTAAATGTTAACAGCATGTCTAAGGCTCTCATATGAACATAAAAATTGTCAAGGACTCGCTTACACATTACCGCATAACGTTCATCAATTTCGGTCCGAATGTTGTTTTTTAGCTGCGCGATTGTTGTTGGCTTGTGTTTATTGTGTTTAATCGCATGATCTGGGTGGCAAGTTTATGCCCCCCTTATATGAAATTAATCAACCTGGAAACATAGACCGCTCAACATTTGCACGTGTTTTGTGACTCCAAGCTCCATCCTGTTGAAAATAAAAATTGTCTGTGTCTATTTCCCCGATTTACGGAGACAAAAAATCTTCAATCATTTGTTAATAGCGCTCGCCATTGACAGTAACAGCTCCTTCAGTTGCATGTTCGGAGCAAAATGGACCAATGGTTACAGCAGCCCAAAAACCACACCAAACATTACATTTTTGTGGATATAATGATTTTTCTCCCGAGATGAGACAATTTTGTTGGTTGACAAATTCATCCTATGTGAAATGAGCTTCGTCGCTAAAGATAATTTTGCGTGAAAAACCAGCATCATGTTCAAGCAAAACATTGACGAAAGTTCTGCGTTGATTATGATCTGTTAGCTTCAATTCGTGTCTTAATTGGGTTTTGTAAGGATCAAAATGTAAATCCTTGTTTAAAATACGCCAACCAATCGATGGATAAATGCCTAATGCCTGAGAACGTCGTCGTGACATCGATGTTGAAGGTTCTTCAGCAACACTTTGTGCTACAACAGCAATGTTCTCAGTAGAACGTCAACTTTTTACTCAACCAGACTATTATTTCGTAGATGACGTAAAAAAAGGCAGCGTTCAGAAATTATTTATTACTGACATCTAGGCGCGACTTTTGAAAGATTCTTTACATCTCCCTGCCGCGTTCCATTGTGCCTTGTATGTTTCACGTTGAACAGCTGGACTAGTGTTCGGCAACCTAAATTGGACGACCCTCACTTTGTTGCGTTTAAGACGATGAATGCTATCATATGCGGTTGGGAAATCGATGAAGAAATGGTAAGTCTCGAGTTGGAATTAGTTGGTCTTTTGTATGATTAAAATCTTGGATCAGTAGGGCCAGAAGCCACACTTATACGTTCCAAATGGTGTGTTACAATAGATCTTGAGACACTCACCCAATACGTTGGATAAGAACTCATATGCGACATTAAGCCGGGATGTACCTCGATATTTCTTACAAGTCGGGGCTCATGGTCCAGTCATCGGGGCTGCTTTCATCCGACTTAGTTAAAGATTTGACGTAGCACCCTACCAAAACCTCAACTCCTGTTTGAAAGCACCGATGGTCTACCACCTGCCTTATTGTTCTTCTGCTTTTGATAGCTAACCCAACCTCTTCTATACTAGAAGCGGGCTCTACTCTCTCTCCTTATATCACTCCCTACCGTATGCCCATTAAGTAGCTGCTGGATGGAATCCCTGCCCTTCGCTGTTTCGGATAGCTTTCCTTCCTAAATAACATCCGGATATTGTTTCTTGCGCGGGACTCATAGATATACTTTAACTGGGAGGTCGCTTGCACCTTTTTAGAGGATTTTTTATTTTCTTCCTTTCTGGCTCGATACTCTTCCTACACTGCACTTGTTTTGCTCTGCAGCGTTTATACATATGTAGGTCTAGGTGTTTCCGGCAACTTTTTTCGCTGTTCGCACTATACGCATTACAGCAGGGCCTCTTTTTGGAAGTGGCTGGAAGCCTACGGTGGTCTCTGCTATTTCTTCGATGATGTCGCGATACTACAGGAGAGTCCCTCCCTCATCTGCTCTATGTAGGCTCTGGCTATATCAGCCATTCTAAGATATCTAATGTTGATGTTTTGTTCTGGACAGTTTGGAGCTTTTTTCCGTTGGATCGTCGAGCTCTGAATTTGGCTGCAACAAGAAAGTGGCCAGAGTCGACGTGGGCGATTGGTAAGTAATCCGACCATGTGAAGAATGTCAACTTGCTGTGTGGATTCGTTGTCTTGGAAACTTACGGAAAGCCATGCTTTCCGACTAAATCACCGTAGATATTTTCCTTAGCGATTTAGACATCATACTCCGGATAAGTTGATCAGTCTCCGCTTATGAGGTCATAGCACTCCACCTTGGTAGAATACTCAACTTCACCGTAGGAACGTGTGCACATATTATGCTAGAATTTTGGAATGCTGTCTTCGTGGGGATCATGAGTCGCAGATCGGAGTCTGTTGTGACATCTGTAATAAGTTTCGCTTTCGTATATTTGATTCTACCTACTGTATCTCTTAGATTACGGTAATATCTGTCTTGAATTGCACTTGGCAGTTTACAGTAAATGTACTCGTACTTTCCAGGTGCATATTATGTGTTTCTTTCATATCAGGATCCATTTGAGGTGGTAAGGAAGGATGTTACCCCGACGTATTAAGGGCACAAAACAATTTTTTATGCTATGTATGAGATTTCATCTACGAGTATTAGCTGTATGAAGTACGAGTAAGCAATCAAATTTTCTTATCCACTCATGAAGTGAAAATATACCAGATGGTGTATAATAAACCTTTCTAATGGAGATACTTTGCAGTTCCTCAGTCAATAAGGCTTCTTTGAGAAATTTATGTCTGATTATGGAATATGTGTTACAACCACGCATTCACATTCACATAGAATGCAATATTCACTTTTCTGATTAATTCTGAGTGTCTGTGAGTGATATCGGTCTTTGGGATAAAGTTACGAGATAATTTACATTTCTGTTGGAAGGGTTTCATAACTCCTTTAGCCTTTCAAAGGTTCGGTATACTCTCCCAATAGGAAATACATAGTTTGTTATCTCAGTTGATTGTTGAATAAATTGCTGAATGGCACTAGGCCATTGAATGGATCAGCTGAATCTTTTCAAGTCAGTTGATCAGCTTTTTCATGTTCTCAATACCCAAATGCCCTGGTACCCACTAGAGGTAGACTTACATTCTTTGAGAAAAGCTAGAAAGTATTGAAGCACAGTGGCAGCGATTTGGAGTCAAACATACGAGTATTTGAGCTTAATGCTTTCAGTGCTGTTTTACTGCGAGTATGTGGATGGGGGCACCTTTCATTCCTGTTCCGCTTAAACTTTTTCCCATTGGCGTTGCAATGTTTATTCTTAGAATATGGATGCCTGCAACTACTCCGGTGTCCAATTTGAATTCATCCATATAGTACTTGTTACATTAGGGCTTGTTGTTGGGTTTTGGAAGATCCATACTTGTCGATTTGCGATCACTATGCTGCGCCTTTCCTGTAGTCGTATTTTATTTATCTGTCTATTGCTTTAACAAAAACGATGTCAATGTTAGAGGTCGTTAGGATTTAGGGAGCTCACTAAATTTGTTATATGGTTTGTGGAAGGTATCTCAGATCAAGGGTAGGGTAGGGTAGGTAAGAGTGGCTGTTGGAAATACCAACCCACTTAGACCTATTGGCCCATTGTGATACCACGTGCATCTATGATCCTCTTACTAATGGAACCAGTTTGAGCTTATGATGAAGCGTAGGAGACTACGTAAACAGTATATTTTTTAAATCCTTTAGTTCGCTGTAGAATAAAACTCCTAAGCGATGTTTTCTTTTCTGGGGGGAGCTGGACATGTGAAGAGTAAGTAGAGGATTATCTCCTCCTCTTCCACGTCCACGAAGCTTCTGCAGAAATCGTTTGTAAAGGCACCAAGCCTTCTTGCGTGCTTGCTTATGAGGCAGTGTCCAGTGATGACAACTATGATGGCGCTGAGATGTTTCTTATTTAGAAGGATCAGACACTTAGAGCGATTCAGATGCAGTTTTGGTCCAAATCTGTTTGGTCGCTAAACATGTTGGTTCAACAGTCCACCTAAGGTCTGTTCTTTTATTGGCATCCAGCTTTAATATTAGTTTGCACGTAGCGATTGGTATACCTATGCTACCCTTTTCCGGTAGAATAGGTAAAGTGGTTCCTATTTTGGAGAGTTCATCGGCTCTACAGTTACCTAGAATGTCTCTGGGGCCCGGCACCCAACAAAGGTGAAGGTTGAACTACTCTGCCATCTCCATAAGAGATGATCGGCATTCAAGGGCGGTTTTAGATCAAAGGCAGACATAAATTAGCACTTATAGTTGGTAGGATGAAAACCTGGCCTTTTTGAATCAAAGCTGTCTTGATTGAATATTTTTCCAGGCACACTGTTGGTTCTGCTATCGCTATAATAGATACTAGATTAAACTCAAGCAGAGTTCTTAGGGTTTCTTCTCGATTATATCTGAACGTACCATCTGATTTGAGTAATATACCCGTACTTGTTGAAGGGTTTTTAGAGATAAATTTTAGGAGACATGCGATTGGCAGGAGTTCTTCCAGATATTTGCAAGTTTTTATCCAGGATTCTTTCTTTGATTTTTTCAACTATGTAAATTTGATTAGTGTGGACTGCAAGTGTCCCATGGACTGGTGCGTTTTGCTTGATTGAAAAGTCTTCTTACTCTTCGGCAAAGTTGTGTTAGTAGTTTATTTCACTTTTTAACTCTGATTTTGCAGAGAGATATATAGCTAATGACGAAAGCGAACATACTCGTGGGTGGCCGTGGCTCAAGTAGTAGTGTATTGGCTTCCTAATCGGACTTCTCGGGGTACAATACCAGCCGTGCTCGAAAGACTTTTTTTCAGGCAACTAAAATCTCGTAAGATAAATGCAACATCAAGTCAATTTACACTAATAATTTAGTGCCCCATTAAATGTTGAATGCCACTCATGGATAAGGTGACCATAATTTTTTCTTCTTTCGGCAAAACACATAATTTTTTTGTTATTATTTTATCTTTTAAAATAAATTATCCAAAATATGGGAGGTTAATGTTTATTTCACATGAATTGGATAAAAAAATAAAAATATAATAATTAAACCAAATATGAGACATTTCTTATGTTTTATATTTAATGTTTGCAATAAAAATTAACACACGAAAATAAAATTAATCTTGAGCAGTTGAGGGGGTTGCTTCTTTATATTTTTCTGATGAGCAGATTTCTTTAAAATACCGGTTTTTTTTTCAAATATACATGGAATTGTCGACATGAGAAAACAGTCTTTCAACAGGGACATTGGAACCTGGTAGACAGAAAATGTACTCCACAATTCTAAAAAATTCGCGTGAGATATATCTTTAGCATGAAAGTGGGTAAATACCCAAATCCACCCAAAGATTTTCAGTACTCATTTTATCGATGTTCAATCTGTCACTGTTTGAGTTGTTATATAATTCAAAATGAGTGAAAACTCATCAAAAACTCCTGTATCTTGAGTGCTGCTGAGAAAACCCTGTTTAGTTAATAAGTCCATCACTTTTTTAACTTCCTCCCAAGAAGGGACTTTCCTTAGGTTCGCCCAAGCAAGAATTGCTACTTCAGAATTAAACTGGCACCAATGCTCTAAATATTCCTTGCTCGTATTGTAAAATTGAGCTGCTGCAGTTTTTATGCTGTCTTCATTGACAGCACCAGTTTCCTGTAACTTTGCCATTATATTACTGGTGGCGTGGAGAAGGAAGCATGAATTTTGTTTTTGGCTTAAATTGCTTATGAGCTGATTTATTTCATTCGCGGCCTCTGTTGCAGACACGTTTGGTCTTCGATCTTTAATACAGCTTGATGGAACGTAGCAGAGTGAGCGTGCATAAGAGATTACCATAATTCTGAGCTAGAATTTTTAAAAAAAAACTTTTAAAATATTTGGACACTTATCAATGATCAGAAAATAGTTTTTTAAAGGCTGAAACATTTGTAATACTCTTTCCAGCGTCGGCAACAACGCAAGCCACCTAGTTTTACTGTAGCCGGGAGGTTTCTTATATTCTGTGTCAGAGCCATAACAGAATTCTTTAAGAGTTTCAACACGATCGCTATAAATGTAGAAAAATGAATAAATTTTCACAATTACGCATTCAAAACCAATAGGTACACAATCTGCAGTAATTTTGATTGCATATGAGTGTCCTTCCAAGATACGTGTTCAATTTCACGTAAACATTATTAGCTCGTTTTCTATTTTTGGCTCCAAAATTGTAGTTGGTATTATCTCCACAAAATGCCAACATTTTTGATTTTACCTCATTTCCTTTTCAACACTTGTTTCAAATAATCAACTATTATATTGGGTCTACAAGTAAGTTTCCAGGGTTTTTTTTTCCAAAATTTGAAGTTTTATTATGAAAACCTAGTTACAATGCTTTATTCAAAGTATCGTCCATCGGAAGCTACAGCTTTCCCCCATCTTTCTGGCAATTTATGAATTCCGGACCAAAAAAATTTCTCGTCTTTCGAGCCCAAGAACGTATCGAGCCAATTTTTGATTTCCTCTACTGAGCTGAAGCGTATTCCCGTAAGAGCGTTCTACACCGAACGAAACAAGTGGTAGTCAGATGGTTCCAAGTCTGGACTGTAAGGCGGGTGAGGCAGAATTTCCCATCCACTATTGTACAAATAGTTTTTCACCGAAACCGCAACATGTGGCCTAGCGTTGTCGTGATGAAAAATGACGGACTCATGCCTGGTCTCATATTCTGGCCGTCTTTCTTTTAATGCCCGCTAATTCGTTTTAGTTGGGTTCGATATAATGGTCCTTTGATAGTTTCACCACTCGGAAGGAGTTCGTAGTATACGACACCCTTTTGATCCCACCATATGCAGAGCATAACCTTATTCACGTGAATATTTCGTTTCGGCGTCGATTGGGTGGGCTCGCCGGGCTTTGTATACGATTTTCTGCGTTTAGGATTATCATAATAAATCCATTCCTCATCACCAGTGACAATACGATGCAAAAATGATTTATTTTTATACCGCTGCAGTAACATTTCGGACATGCAAAATCGCCGTTCGACCTCTCTTGGCTTCAATTCGTACGGCACCCAGTTTCCAACCTTTTGAATGAATCGCAGTGCTTTTAGGCGCAGGGAAATGGCTTGTTGCGTGATGCCCAATGATGCAGCAAGTTCTTCTTGAATCTGACACGGATCCTCATCCAGTAAAGTGTCCAATTCCTCGTCTTCAAAACCGTTCGGCTTTCCGGGCGATCTTTGTCTTCAACTCAAAAATCACCACTTTTGAACCGTTTGAACCACTCGCGGCACGTCGATTCATCAATACATTCCGCCCCATAAGTTTCCGAAAGCAAACGATAGGCCTCAGCCGCACTTTTCTTCATATTAAAGAATAAAAGCAGCGCTTCCAGCGAATGACGTTTATTTGGCTGGAAACTTGCCATGATTTTGCTCGATAAAATGTACGACACCGATAGAACTGCTCAGATATAACGCTGCAAAGTTGTTGACAGATACAAAACCTACAAATAAAACACATGGGGTCTGACATTTCTGCCCGGGATCCACTGGTGGCGCCATCTCTGACAAACGCTGGAAACTTACTTGTAGACCCAATACCTGATGTTTCGCCTGGTTGCTCTTGGAACTTCAAAGCTTTTACCTGTACTCCTGCGTATGGTAGCATTCTAAGACAGGGAATAATTTTGTAGAGCTATGGTTTGAAGCATTCGTTAATAAAGTTATATAATTAGCCTTACGATGGTGTTCTTTTAATTCATTTGCTGCCATAGGCGCCAGCACATTCACAAACATAAAAAAAACAGCAACATCGGCCGAAATGGTTCGGAAACTGAAGTTAGAATCGAAAGAGCGAAGGAGTTGCTACGCTTGCACGAAAGTGGTGAGTTGCCGAATTTGGTTTTTTTCTGATGAGTCGCCATTTGTTATCGAGCAATATGTCAACAAATACTTGCCAGAGAGGTCCTTCGAAAATTTACACCTTCGGACGGCCACCAGAAAGCAGGCAGCACCGATGGTCGCTCTCCGCTCGTATTTTGGACCGTGGTGGCAAAATTAATGCGATCGTACACCGTGAAACTATCCTAGAGTGTTGAAGCCTTGGACAAACAATCATTTCGGTCGGAGACCGCAGACATTTCAACAAGACTCGGCACCGTCTCATAAAGCGCGCGTCAACCAAGATTGGTTAAAAAACAATGTTCCACACTTCATTTCTTCGACACAATGGATTGCAAATTCTCCGGATGCAAATCCGTTGGATTTCTCTGTCAGGGGTATTTTGAAGGTGAAGGTTGGCACTAAAAAATGCTGAAGTTTAGACTACGTCAAACAAGCACTTCGTCGGAAATGGGCCAAAATACCGCAGAGCCACTTGTGTGCAGCGTGCGATGCTTTCTTCGGCCGTTTCAAGGCCATTATTCGCGCCAAAGGTAGACATATTGAAAACTACTGATACAATTTGAAAATTGATGTATTTTCCAACATTTTTTGCTTTGGCACAATAAAATTTATCAAAAAATAAGAAAATTATAGCATTTTAAAAAGTTGGAGTTCGAGTCGTTCACCCTGTATATTCCTCTCAAACCGAATCTAACGGTTTCAGTTTTAAAACCAAAGTATGCTTCGTTCGTTCATCATTTTTCTCATTATAGATCCATAATCGATACAGATACGGCACACGGAGTGACAGAGCACAAGGTAGCTATTAACTACCCAATTATGTATTGTATTTCAATTTCAAGTCTGTTTTTTTGCTGTTTCTGGAAGTCTATCTGTGAGCAATATTGTTTTTAGTAATATAATTGTTGGCAATGAGTGTAATGAACGAAACATGCATCCATATAGGGTGACCTTTTTTTCAAAGCGGCACATTTTGCGTTTTTTGGGACAGCGGGACAAAAAGCTCGAAAGCGGGACGTATGGTCACCTTACCCATGGAGCTCTCTCTCTCTCTTTCTCAATTAAATTTTCCGAAAAACTTAACACGCGCTCCGGCAGTTGAGTTTTAAATTCTTTTTTTTTTTTTTTAAAAATCTCCGGGTTGCGGGTGCGGTTATGTGTATTGTCACCTCTCCGACGTACATAATCATTTCCGAAAGAAAGTCACTCGTGTCTACTCTTGGTAGTGCGTGCTACATTTATGGATTTTGGTCTATTGGAGGAAGTTGCATGAACTTTTCCTCTGGGACTAGACCTAGAAGCTCTAGGTGGTGGATGGCTCCTGACGTTGTTTCTAGCTGCAGAGATCTTAAATGCTCTACTAGTGGCTGCAGCCGCGGAACTACTAGTTTTGTTTTACAGACTTTTCTGAATATTGCTTTTGGCTGCAGTGAACTTGGGTATTCTATTAGTGGCAGGAGAAATGCTACTGCAGATTTTGTATTCCATTTTTTGATGTTCTGTGGGAGAGATTTCTCTTTAAGTTTGCTTTCAACATCCAAATATGCGCAGCGCGCGATTAAAATTGCCGTAGTAGATATAGTTTTTGACTGTCTTTTGGACCGGAAGGTGTATTTTATGAATGGCGAGTATATCACTCTTACAGATTTTCAGTGCCTCCATTAGGTTTTCAGGAGCAACTGGTTTGTTAGGAGTCGTAACATTACAGATGATGGATCTGCTATTGGCTCATTAAGGGCCATTTCTTTTCCATTGGACTGAGCCCTGAATATATTGAAGTAGCCCAGATAACGTATATTTTCTATTTCTGACTATTTGGGAAATACGTTTACTGTCGTGTTTATAGTACTGCGATTTATATGCTTTGTTCCACACTTGCGCCTATAAGTTTAGCCTCCATCCATCTCTCATGCAGCATCATGTAGTCTTTAGAAATCTAGTTACGTATGTTTATTTATAATTGTGATTGCTCTCTCTTTTAATTGGTTTAGTTAGTTTCTAGTGCTTTCAAGATGTCAACTACAATATCGTATTTAGCCCAGCCGCGATGTTAGCTATGCTGCATAAGCAATAGATCCGCTTAGTATAAAGAACATACATACATAAATAGATCCGTTCTGTATTTTTTTTTATCTATTGTCCTGTTAATTTGGATTACTGTGTTTATTATACTGCGCGTTCACCTGGCCTTAGAGGTAGTTCCTGACAAATCATGCAATTTGGTTTACTGCTAAATCATCCAACCTGATCATCCAAACTCAAAACTAAAATGGGAAACTATTTTGAATCACCCTATTTTGAAAACCAATTCCATCGTCCCGGTTGCTGATTTCACTTGAGGCGAAAAATTAAATACGAACGATACGATCATAGAGATAATTGAAAGATAAATGTGGAACAGTCTTTGGAAGAGATATGAGTACATATGTACATACATTTTTGTATTTTCATCACAATGGCGCCATCGATACTTTCATATGTTTCACTCCTGAGGTAACCCTTCCTTATGTAGAAATGTTTCGTGAAACTCCATCAAATCAGTGAGAACAGTACATATTTATGTAAATACATGTAAATACTAGATCGGCGCCTTTTGTTGTATTACAATACCGATCGAATGTTAGATTTAAGCAGCTTGATCTAAGCGCAGAAAACCAAGCGCAGATTTTACTTTCCGATTCTGGTGACCACATTGACTAGATTCACCATGCCGAGGCCTCGTACTGGGCACTCACAGCCTTAACTCATTGCTATCTTTTTTTCCAGCTAAACTTGACTTTGTGTCAACAAAAATAACACTCCCAAATAAGTTTGTGAACGTTATGCGTGGTTACATTCTTCAGGCTCAGCCTATCGAATCCTACATATGTGTTACTGAAGCGGTTGACCAATTAATTGACCTACATATCGGACCGAGTCATCAAAAATTGGACCGGCCTCTTGAACCACTATCAGAAAAGTCAGAGGCGACCATTTGAATGATGTGCTCTTCCACACAGAATGGCATGAATGTAGCTTCAAAATAAAGCCAGAATCAATTTTATATCTCACACCGTTGTTGTTTAATTAAAAATTTTGTATTGAATTCGTATCCTTTGCCTTTTCGGCCGTAAAAAATGGCAACGAAATCGATGTTATTGCAACAAATTTTGCTTAAGCTCTTGATAAAATAATCAATCGATCTTTCTCAAATTGTCTTCCCTCGTCTTTGACCCCATATTATTAAACTAGATAACTTCTTATCTGGTGAAATTTTATTGTAGCATTCGCTTTAGATCAGCCCTCGCAAATCCGTTTTTGGGCATTTCTGGCATCCCACAAGGCAGCCATCTAGGCCCGCTTCATCTTAACTAAAAACGATTTTGAGAGAATTATTAAACACTATTACGAGTATATTTTTTTCAATGGACTAGAAACTACCATCGCACTTGTGTGGCCGGAACTGAAAAAGTTTCCATTCTCGATATGTGTGTCAATGACAACTTAAGTTGGAATGACTGCATAAACGATGTCGCCAAAAATGCTGCGATATTTCTAGGTTTCCTCAAGCGATGTAAGAAATATTTCACCCCCTCTGATCTGGCTTCAATAAATAAGGGGATTTTCCTCCCAAAATTTTAGTACAATGCCAACATCTGGTTAGGTGCCCGTAATAGGATCCAAAATCGTGCGATAATACTCAAAGGTGATACCAATATTACAAAGTTATTCGACACCCCCTTGTATTGCTATTTTCACCAAAAGTGCCTCACCGAAATCGCCAACAGCATTCCGCCCTTCAAACTTCTGTACACTCTCAATATACTCTAATACATCGTGATTTCTTCCTAAGCCGTACAAATCGTTTATGGAATGCCTTGCTGAACTCTTTATTTCCTAGTCACTATAATTTGCAAACATTTAAAACCAACGCACATCGGTATCTCTCTTCTCTCCCTTTCGTGCGCTATGTACAAACGTCTTAAGTGTACATAAAATCCTTTATGCGCGCTAATTATATTTAAAAAAAAAAAACTGTCCCCTATCCATTTACAGTGTTGACACCAAATTGTTCGAAATCTCAAAACTCTATACTCCTTCAAGAAGCCCTGTTTGGTTTTCCTCTTAGTGCCTAAAAAATTGCTTAGAGCTAAATATGCCCAAAATATAAATCTATGATGTGTAGACGTCGTCTGCTGCACGACCAAGCTGTACCCTAAGTTCAATCCCTTCGCGACTTTGGATATTGTATGACAAAGAGTTAAGTTTCCACTCGTATATTGATGAGATAACCCTTAAAGCGAACTTATCATTTTGTTTTATCAAACAATAGTTCAAAGGATTTTCCATCCCCTATATGACCAGGTCTGTATATGTCCGGCCCCTACTGGAATATGCCAGCGAAGTATTGTTCAGCGTGTTCATATATATATCCCGAATTTAGAACACCCAAGGTTGTTTCCACCGATTCACTCTTCGAGGTCTACACTGTACTATAATGACACTTTTATTTTACCGCACTATCGTAACCGCCACCAACTTATTAACTTGACAGCCCTAGAAAAACGCAGCGACGTGGCTGCAATTCTATTTGTTTTAATACTAACCCTACGAGGGTTTACAATGTTCTCGTCCCTACTTTGTATATACATACATTAAACCACCGCAACTCTTATGCTGCTTGATTTCTTCGATCAATCGATCGTCCTGTAGACCTTTTGTAGCATAAAGTATGTCATAATGGTCGGTTTCCACAACTGCTGGAAATATGGTATTTCTTGCCTCGTGATGCTGACGCATATGTGATCTATAAGAGTAGATGTATTTCGTCTAAGATCAACACGTGTAGGTTTTTTAATGGCATTTGTGCGTGCTTTTGATGCCATCATTTCCATATGTTTCAGAACAATCGAGTTTGTTTAGTGTTGGAAAGCTAAATATTTTAAACTGAAAAAGGTTGTGAATTTTCACTGTTTGACACCGAATAAAATGACCGTTTTGGGTTTGTGTTACAAACGTTTAAAATCTGTTCTATTTTATTGTATATCAAAAAAATAATCTATGTTGCATGATTCTTGTTTTATGTTCCAATGTTGCTATACAGGGTGAGTTTTTTTTAACTTGAGACATCCAAATTACTCGAAAAATACGCGATATCGCGAAAAATGTTTCAGACAAAAGTCACAAGGTTCTGAAGGGGACATAAGATGGTGACCACGAGTTTGACCTTGAGACCCATTTTCAAGGTCAAACGAAGGTCACTTTTGATTTTTCAAATGATAATTCCTGATTTTCATTGCTCAGTCGTATTCCTCAATGGGGTACACGACTTTGTCTCAAAGGTCTTATTCATTCAGTGCTAGATACCACTGCACTGGCACGCCTAAATCATTAATCGGTTTCCAACGTTGTTAGGGTGTTAGAAGGTCAAGATTTGTTTTGAGGAAGTCATTATTGCCTCGAGTGAAGTTAAAACTCAAAGAAATTTCAGATAGAGACAAATTGTCCTAAACTTATCTGAGAGTGTATGATGTGCACTCTGCCCTTTTTTTCTACTTGAACGGAAATGTACTTCATTTAGAAGTTAGATATTTGTTTTGAGTAACTGATTATTATTAGTAACGTTTTCCAGATTAATAATGCAGGCTATTTCAATTCAAGAGAAAATTGAAATGATATTGATTTATGGAGAAAGTGAAAGGAACATCGATGGTGCTGTTGTTCTTTACGCCCAACGTTTCCCAGACCAGATACGATCGCGCGCTTCCTTTTATCGGGTCATCCAACAATTCATTGGCGAAGGAAGTGTGCAACCAAAGAAAAGGAATCGGTCAAATAGAGTAGCTGTTGAGGACAATGAAATAGCAGTGTTAGCTGCCGTTGACTACGATCCTCACATTAGCACTCGCCAAATAAGTCGTGAATCAGGAATTTCTCAAACGACTGTCTGTAAGATATTACATATCATGTGGGCCCTCTTCGTGGTGATAACCTAGAAAGGGTGGTACTGGAGGCTAGAAGACAAAAAACTGACCTCATCATCGGATGCGACGCTAACGCGCACCACACGGTATGGGGCAGCACCGACATAAATAACAGAAGTGAGTCACTTTTTGACTATATTATAAGTACTAACCTCTTTATTTGCAATATTCGCAATGAGCCCACTTTTATAACCAGAAACCGACAGGAAGTATTAGATATAACTCTTGTCTCCTACAGCATCACTCAAATGCTAATGTACTTGATAGTATCGTCTGAACACTGTTTTTCAGACCACAGATACATCCAATTCAGCCTGAATGATGCTCCTCCCAGTCAACCATCATTCCGGAACTACCGGAAAACTGATTGGCCAAAATACAGAGGAATACTATCAGAAACGCTATCCTCTGAACTATCAAGTCCCCCGCGTGACACCAATGAGCTTGGCATGAAGGTCAGGGATTTCACTCAGGCTCTCAATCAGGCTATGGCCGCTTCCTGCCCTCTTATTCAACCTAGAGGCAAGAAAAAGCCATGTTGGTGGACATCAGCACTGGGACTGCTCAGAAAAACTGGCAGAAAACTTTTCAACTTAGCAAAGAGCACAAGAAAAGTGACTGACTGGGACTCATACAAAGAATCCCTCAAATTATACAAAAAAGAACTGAGGAAGGCAAAGCGACAATCCTGGAGGTCCTTCTGTGACAAAATCACGGAAACCTCTGAGGCATCACGGCTAAGAAAAATCCTCTCTACAAATCCTATGATGCCTAGCTGTTTGAAAAAAACCGATGGCTCTTGGACAACTTCAAGTGATGAATCACTCAACCTGCTACTGGACACTCACTTTCCAGGTAGCTCTCAATTCGCGGCCAGCAGCAACCCAAACTACAACCGGGACCAAAATTCATGGTCTGATCACAAGAAACAAACTGCTCTGGATGCTGCATAGCTTCAAACCATACAAGTCTGCTGGTAGTGCCGAGCTACAGAGGTCCTCAGATATTATTCTGCCTGCGGTAGAAAATATTATGAGGAGCTGTGTAGAACATATCCACATTCCACTGTCATGGAGAGAAGTCAATGTAGTTTTCATTCTCAAAGCCGGAAAATCTTCTCATGTCGTCCCAAAGGACCTCAGACCTATAAGTCTATCATCTTTCCTTCTGAAAACGCTAGAACGATTGATTGATATCCATATACGAGCTAAAATTGATCCTAGACTCATATGCCTACTGTTAAGGAAAGTCGGTGGAAACGGCTCTGCATTCACTGACTAGCCACATCGAACGGTCCGTACAATATAAAGAGTACACAATGGTTGATTTCCTGGACATAGAGGGTGCCTTTAACAATGTCAACACATCCGCAATCACGACTGCGCTGTCCTCACCCCTTCTCGGGAACTTAGTAGTAAATGAACTACTGATATACCTGGAAGCGGGTGGTAGCGGGGTGATTGACTATGCGGATGACGTTGCTATAGCCGTCTCGGATAAGCATCTTAATACCATTAAAGAACTCCTTCAAGTGAATCTGAATAGATTAGTCCGTTGGGCAGATCGCTGTGGACTGGGAATAAACCCCCATAAAACTGATCTTGTCCTCTTTTCCAAGAAATACAAAATTCCAACTACAGACCCTCCTTCAATAAGTGGTACCAGTTTAGTGTTTTCCGATACAGCAAAATATTTGGGTCTCATTTTTGGCAAGCAACTAAACTGGAAACTTAACATTCAAGAAAGAGTCAATAAAGCTACATCTCGGTCATAAGATCGATAGTCCCTTACGGGATGGTAGTCTGGTGGACGGCCTTCGAAAATGCAGTTAACTGCATTAAAATAAGCAGAGTCCAAAGAACAGCATGTCTATGCATAAGCGGAGCATTGAGGTCTACCCCCTACATTCTGTTTCACTTGACACCCCTGCAGCTAAAGCGACTAAACAGTGGACAAATAATCCATTTTTCCACGCCTGTATTCCTAATACATTAGGAATCGTTACAGAGAACATCGATTACACCACACGTGAACTTTGGTTTGACAAAAGCTTCCATGTAAGCTACCCCTCTTCTGGGAGGAAGATGCTTTCATGGAGGACAAGTCAATCCATCTGCCATCTCTACAGAGCCGTCTCCCAAATCACTGTAGCATGTTCCAGGCGGAAATTTTGGCGATCAAAGAAGCTCTGTCCTGGCTGAAGAAAAACGTGATATCTGCAAAGGATATCCGCATATTTTCGGATAGTCAGGCCGCCATCAAGTCCCTGGACTCGGTCTCATTGTGTTCTAAAACTGCCCTTGAATGCCGATCATCTCTCATGGAGATGGCAGAGCAGTTCAACATTCACCTCTGTTGGGTGCCGGGCCACAGAGACATTCCAGGGAACTGCAGAGCCGATGAACTCGCCAAAGTTGGAGCCACTCTACCTATTCTTCCGGAAAGGGGTAGCATAGGTATCCCAATCGCTGCGTGCAAACTAATATTAAAGCTGGATGCCAATAAAAGAACAGACCTTAGGTGGACCGTTGGACCAACATGTCTAGCGACCAAACAGATCTGGCCAAAACTGGATCTGAATCGCTCTAAGTGCCTTATCCTTGCAAGCACGCAAGAAGGCTTGGCGCCTTTACAAACGATTACTGCAGAAGCTACATGGACGAGGAGGAGGAGGAGGAGGAGGAGGAGGAGGAGGAGGAGGAGGAGGAGGAGGAGGAGGAGGAGGAGGAGGAGGAGGAGGAGGAGGGGGAGGAGGAGGAGGAGGAGACAATCCTCCACCTACTCTGTACATGTCCAGCTCTCTCCCAGAGAAGAAAACTTCACTTAGGAGCCTTCTTCTACAACGACCTAAACGATCTGAAAAATATAGACGTAAACAGTCTCCTTCGCTTCGTCAGAAGCTCAAACTGGTTCCATCAGGAAGAGGATCATAGATCCACGTGGCATCACAATGGGCCATTAGGCCTAAGTGGGTTGGTTTATCCAACAGCCACTCTTACCTACCGACCTACCTAAGATACGAGGGCGGGTCAATAATTCCGTGTATTTTTGAATTTCTGACCTCTTTACTGAAACAGCAACACTGCTCCTGTCAACAGACATCTGTCAGTTGACTCCTGTCAAAATTTAAACTTGCTGCGTCAGTTAGTTTGTGTTTGACAGCTATTTTTATCAGACTACTCACTAATTTGAGGAGAAAATGGAAAAAAGTGAATTTCGTGTGCTTATTAAGCATTATTTCTTGCGAAAAAAAACCATTACCGAGACCAAGGCTAAGCTTGATAAATACTATGGGGACTCTGCACCATCGATTTCAATGGTAAAAAAGTGGTTTACTGAATTTCGTTGTGGCCGTACAAGCACTGAAGATGCCGAACGTCCTGGACGCCCAGTTGAGGTCTCTACAACCGAAACAATCGAAAAAATTCACGATATGGTGTTGGCCGACCGAAGATTGAAAGTGTGAGAGATTGTGGAAGCCGTAGGGATCTCGCATGGCTCAGTGGTTTCAATTTTGAATGATCACTTGGGCATGAGAAAGCTTTCCGCAAGATGGGTGCCGCGTTTGCTCACAGTCGACCACAAACGCAATCGTGTAACAACTTCACAGGAAGGTTTGGCGTTGTTTAATCGCAATATGGAGGAGTTTTTGCGCCGTTTTGTAACCGTGGACGAAACATGGATCCATCACAACACACCAGAGAACAAACAACAGTCAAAACAGTGGGTTTCTAAGGGTGAATCGGCGCCAAAGAAGGCCAAGGTGGGTTTGTCAGCCAATAAAGTTATGGCGACTGTTTTTTGGGATGCACGCGGGATAATCCACATTGACTACCTTCAAAAGGGAAGAACAATCAATGGGGAATATTATGCCAACTTATTGGACCGATTCAATGACGATTTGAAAAAAAAAACGACCTCATTTGGCCAAGAAAAAAGTTCTTTTCCACCAAGACAATGCAAGGGTGCACACATGTGCAGTTGCCATGGCAAAAATCCATGAATTGGGCTATGAATTGCTCCCTCATCCACCCTATTCTCCAGATTTGGCTCCGAGCGACTACTTCTTGTTCCCAAACCTGAAGAAATGGCTTGGTGGAAAAAGATTTGACTCCAATGATGAAGTCATCTCGCAAACAAAGGCCTATTTTGAGGACCTCGACAAATCATTTTTTTTGGAAGGGATAAAAAAATTGGAGAAGCGTTGGACAAAGTGTATAGAGCTCAAGGGAGACTACGTTGAAAAATAAAATTATTTTTTTATCAAAAAATCTGTTTTAATCACGGACTTATTGACCCGCCCTCGTATTACATCGGCATAAATACCATCCTTATCGTTTCAATGCATCAAGAACTTTCTAGTGAGGATTTTAGCAACCGGGTTTCCAAGCAAATTGAACGAGACCCCCTTTTCTTCGCCAAGGTGTTATTCTCTGGTGAGTCGACTTTCACCAATCACGGTACGGTCAATCGACATAATATGCATTACTGGGCTACCGAAAACCATTTTTGGTTGCGACAAATTGAACGCCAGCACCCTTGGAATGTTAATGTTTGGGCGGGAATTATTGGGGATAAATTAATAGGTCCATATTTTATTAAGGCAACTTGAATGGCGAAAAGTATGCAAACTTCTTGCGGGACAATCTTCCAGTATTACTAGAAGAACTGCCATTGGAGTTGCGACAAACAATGTTGTTTCAGCATGATGGTTGTCCAGCCCATTGTTCCCAAGTAGCCCGTGGCGTATTAAACAATGTTTACCATCAACGATGGATCGGACGAGGGGCTCTGAGACAATGGCCTGCTAGATCACCAGATCTTACGTCACTTGATTTCTTCTTGTGGGGCTACTTAAAAAGTGAGGTTTACAGAAAAAAGCCAACAACACGTGAGGTCATGAAAAGACGAATAACTGAAGCTTGCCGGAAGATTACGCCAGAAATACTTCTCAGTTCTGTTGGTTCATTTAGAGCGCGGATAGACAAGTGTATTGAAGTGAATGGTCACATTTTCGAGCATTTGTTGAAATTGTCTCGGGAAATAAACGTCGAAATGGGAGGAATTCAATGATTCAACAGTGGGAGGCAAGGGGATCCACTCTAATTAATCACCACGAAGGAAACGAATTACTGCTACGTCCACATCGTTGTTTCTGGCTTATGCTAAACGCAGTATGTAAAAACAAATGACAAGCCTACGAGCAATACGACTGAGCAATGAAAATCAGGAATTATCATTTGAAAAATCAAAAGTGATCTTCGTTTGACCTTGAAAATGGGGCTCATGGTCAAACTCGTGGTCACCATCTTATGTCCCCTTCAGAACCTTGTGACTTTTGTCTGAAACACTTTTCGCGATATCGCGTATTTTTCGAGTAATTTGTGACATTTGTAGTTGTGTTTGACTTGGATAATTAACAATTCTAGTTTCAGTATAAAACATTTACTATTTCTTTAATATTTAAGTTTATTTAGATTTTATTTTTTTTTATAATCTGCGCACGCTCAAGGGGTTTTTGTACCCTTAAAATGTTTGTACACAGCGTGGGCGAAGGAAATTTAGGGAGGAATGACAGGTTTTAGATTTGTTTGTATTTCATCTCCAACATTCTCCTTCACTGTGAACAAGTTCTCTATCAAGTGTTGCATCTTTACTGCTTGTTTACTATTGCATTTCAAGTCGTTTTACTCCTCGTGAATAAACTTCAGTTTTATCGGTCTTGAAACGGCTGGACTCTGTTGACATTAGTCCGGTTTAGCTCATGAAAAAAAAGAAAGTATTAATTGGTATGAACACACAAGATGCAAATCATGAACGCGTAGACCAGACAAACAATAGTAACAAATTGAATTCTTATTGCCCTATCGGTGTCCCCGTTGCACTTATTTCGGATTTGCATCCGTATTTTTCTTTTCCCCCTAATCCTTCTTCCGTAATTCGCGTAATTTAATTTCACTCCATTGATCGGAAGAGGGATGTGTCGCGAGTTATTTATTATTTTAGTTACAATTACATATACGAGTATATCCGCTTTATTTGTTTCCTGCGTGGACAGGCAATCAGCGACAGCAAGGCATTATGTACTCCATGTTATTTCATATAAGTTAAGTTCGGTTATTACTTAATTAGTTGATTTTATTATTTTGACCAACAAAGCATTGGTTTGTTTGATTTGTGTTCTTTCGAGTGGAATGTATAGTGTTCTATCGGGAATTTGTTTATTAAGTGGACTGTATGTTTGGATGATTAATGACTATTGGTTTGAGTGAAATGCTTGATTATTGCGAATTAGGCATTGTGAGCGGGACTTTGAATTATAATTTAAGTCCTGATCGGAATCTGTTGAGTGTCTTCTTTAAAGACTGAGTTGTGCAATGCTACCAATTGCGTAATTAATTTATTGATTATTCTTATAAAGGGTGTTTGATTTAGAGGTTTGGTTTGTAAACCTGCAACACTGTTTCTACAGATCGTCAATTTGACAGTTGAAAGTTGATTTGTGGTTAACATGTTTTGCCATTTTACGTAGAATAGATTAACGCCAGAACAGCGCGTGCAAATTATTAAAACTCACTGTTTGTTGTGCTTTATGGGCTGGTGGAATCATCGGCCCATATTTCTTTAACCTTCATCTCATCTTTGTCTAGAAAACTACACAAAAAAATTTTTGTTTTCTTAATTTCTCAAAAACCACTAATTGCAAACTTCCGGAATTTTCAGACTTCGTTTATATCCTTTATTACCGAAAATAAAACGTACCTCCCCATAATAAAAATGTTTATGGCGGTTAATAATGCACTATTTACGTTGTCTACCCTCATGTGCAGATTTCTACACATATGGACAATAAGTGTATGTCATATAAAAAGTCATTTGCGTTAAGTGTTTTAGCAAGTGAATATCGTTGGTATATTTAGTGAAATTTATAAAAATAATAAAAATTACAATGTCAAAAGCAAGACATCTGACAGAGGAAGAAACGGAAGCATTTTTGAATGAATCAGTAATGTTTCTGGAGACAGTAATGACGAATATGTGCCAGAAGAGAATATTGATGATGACGATAACTTATATTCAGACGATAGCGATTCTGACGAAGAGCAAGCGAGTGATTCAAATGAAACCAACGAATCAATTGCTGAAGTTGAAAATGTGGATCCACTGCTTGTTTCGAAAGATGGTATTGTTTGGCAACTACAGCATCAAAGTGGTAGATTGCGGAATGAAAATATAATTTCTCTTCATCCTGAAACAACAAGATATGCCAAAGCTCGTGTTGATGGCATCAAAGATTTTGTTTTGCAAATTGAAAATACCATTTTGAAGCATTCAAATGCGTATGCACAAGCAACATATGGTAAGGATTTCAAACAAATCGATTCGAATATGTTGCAAGCATATATTGGTGTTTTGATTTTAGCTGGTGTTTATAGGTAAGTCGTAGTTGCTTTCTTTCTTATTTGAACCGATTCTTGACTTTTTTACTTTTAGATCGAAAAACTAAACTACAATTGAATTGTTTGATGATATTAACGGTCGTCCGGTGTTAAGGGTAATTATGTCGAAGAAAACATTTGAGTATTTGAATCGAGCTATTCGTTTTGATGATGTCATTAGCAGAAGACAGCATTTTTTGATAAATGGTCCAATTTATTGAGTGACTACTACAATCCACATGAATGTGTGACAGTTGCCGAGCAATTACTTGGTTTACGTGGAAGATGTAAATTTCGTCAATATATGCCATTAAAACCAGTAAAATACGGACTAAAATTCTGGTTGCTGGTTTGTTCTTATACCTGCTATGTTTGGAAAATGCAGCCATATTTGGGAAAGGCGATTGGAGCCAGTTCGAGTGAAAAACGACAAGGCGAACGAGTAGTTTTGGAACTCGTTGATGGCTTGAAAGCTCACAACATAACAATCGATAACTTCTTTTCCTCATGTGAGCTTGGGCAAAAATTGTTGTCAAAGGGCATTACAATGGTTGGCACGATGAGAAAAAATAAAAGAAGCATCCCACCAAAGCTTTTTGAATGCAAAAATAGACCGTTGTATGAATATACTTTTGCATTTACCGAAAACACAGCACTTGTTTCGTACATTGGACTGCAAAATAAGTGTACCATGTTGCAAAGTACTTTGCATAACTCAATTGAAATCGAATCGACTGAAAAAAAGTTACCAGCGATTATAGCCTATTACAATAAAACAAAAGGTTTGTTCATATACTACTTTTTGAAATTTCAAGACCCTATAATGACAAAGTGGTCACTTGCTACAGCTGTAAAAGAAAATCTAACAGATGGCCAATGGCTGTATTGGCAAACATGACTGACATTTCTGCTTTGAATGCATTAATTATTGTATTTTCAAAGAAGTGAATCCGAATTGGCAAGCAACACAAAAAACAACAGTGAGAAGGAATTTTCTACGTGAACTTGGAATATCCCTTGCAAAACCACTTATGGAAGCTAGAAGTGCGAAGCCAAGATCAGCATCGTCTGCTTTATTGCTTGCAACTGTTTTGGAAGAAAGTTCACCATCGTCACCTTTAGAGGATGTTTCTGCATCAACTTTAACAAATCCATCAAAACGGTCAAGAAGCTTTCCACCACAAATTAAAGGCAGAGCAACATGTCACGTTTGCTATGAAGAAAAATCGATTTGTTGTTTTTGCAAAAAAGTTGCATGTAAAAATCAACAAAATCGAAATGTATGTATGTTTAAAATGCATTCAAGAAAAATTAATTTGAACCTACCTACCTTCTCTTGTTATTTTAGAAATAAATTATAAAAGCAATTTTTCGGTTTAATTTAAAAAAGAGTTTAATTTAAAAAATCTCATATGTGTAGAAATCTACACACGAGGGTAGAGAACGTAATTTTTTTTGAAGATGAGATGATGGTTAAGGACGATACCGGCCAGAATGTTACCGATACTATGAAGAGCGCAATAGAAACATGATTTCTGCATTCTTCGTTCCTCAATTCAATGGCATTGACGTTACAGAGCTTTGGTTTGAACAAGATGGCGCAACATGCGCAAAAAGTTCACTAAAACAATTTATTTTTGAGCCGTCAACCACTCCCAGTACATCTTATACAAATATTTCAACATTAAAGCCTTTAGATTTTTTTTCACTTATGGTAACCGAAGGTGTATATGAACTAATTGTGACCCAGACCAATCTCAACGCAAAAAACTTTATAGAAAATAATGTTATCACCAGAAATTTACGGACAAAAATATGGAAGGACACTTGTGTCCCTGGAATGAAAAAGTTTTTAGGTCTAGTGATGTATATGGGTATAGGGAAATATCCTTCTATATCTTTATGTTGAAGTATGGACAAATTTTACAGGAAAACTTTGGTCCCAGACATAGTGTCCCGAAACAGATTTCAGTTGCTGTTGAAGTTCGTTCATTTTGCGGACAACTCAAGCCAATGAATTAACCGGCTGGGCAAAATAAGCGGATTGCTCGAACCCCAGGAGAAGTATAAGCTGTGGACGAGTCCATGTTTCCATGGCGAGGAAGATTACAATTTCGTCCATATAATCCGGGAAAATCACACAAATATGGGATTAAAATTTAGAGCTTTGTGACCCTAGTGGTTACACGCATACAAGCTCTATATACGCAGGGAAGAATTACTCCCACAACCAACTAGGGAAACCAACTCCTTCAACTTCTCACAGCACCCAAATAGTAATAGATCTGGCAGAAAAATATTTGGATCAAGGTAGAACAATTGCTACAGACAATTTCTACACTTTGATTTCGCTTGCGAAATTTCTAATTAATCATCAAACCCATCTTATTGGAACGCTTCAGAAAAGAACGCTTCAGCTTCAGAAAGCAAAACCTCCAAAAGAGGTTACTCTAGCCAAGCTCAGGAGAAATGAAATTATTGGACGCGAGTCTTCTGAGATTGTTGTCTCAAAATGGAAGTATTGATGTTGAGTACAAAACATGGGCTAGAGGAAGTTTCAATAGGGGAAAAAAATCGAAATGGTGAGAAAATGAAAAAGCTTCAAGTGATCACGGGATATAACCATGCCAAGCAAGGCATTGATATTTCTGACCAAATGGCATGTTACTTTACACAACTAAGTAAAACCATCCGCTGGTACCACAAGCTAAAATTTGAATATCTTCTTTCAACATCTGTCGTAAAGGCGTTGGCTATTTACAAAAAGCACAGGAATATGCAAATAGTTCAATTTAGGCAGTCCATTTGCGAGACTACACTAGACATTTGCGCTACAAATTGATACACCATCAACCTCTAACAAGCATGATCTAAAGGAGTTGAAAATCAGGGTACACCAATCGAAGTACACGAAAACGTTGTAACAATTACTACAATGATATTTCAAAAAGCGAAGGAAGAAACGCAGCTATGAAAAAAGCAAAAAAGGTCTCAACTTACTGTGGTTCATGCGAGGAAAATCCAACATTTTGCTTTGAATGTTTTAATAAAAAAACACTAACTTTTTCCTAATATTATTATGTTTTATTTTTGAATTCATTAGTCTTTTTTTCTTTATTTATTATGTATCGTACTCGTATGAGACAAAATAACAAAACTTTGTACTACCTGAAATAAAACAACAATAAAAGTAAAAGTTTTGCATATAAGTGATTTTAGATTTTTTTTCCTGCAAAGAAGGATGTTAACTAGGTGCCAAGGCAAGAAAAAAAAAACATTTTATCAGCAAGCAACTTAAAAAACTTCCTTGCAAGAATAACTAGACCGTGACTTACCGGCGGGGCAGGTTTTGTGTGACCCACCGGTGGGTCACATGGCAGTGAACGGGCTAAGAAATATTTGAATTACTCGTACTTTGTAGTTTTTTTCTTAATTTTAAATTGTTTATTTGTAAATAATTTACTTGTATTGAAATGGTTTAAGATTACTGGTGAGTTATGTGTTGAGAGTGCTGATTTCTCATTTGAATCCCTGTGATTTTAGTATTTCGATGTTAGGGAGTGTTCCTTTTTTTTAGATTCGAAGTAAAAACGAGCTCCTGCAACACCGGTGTGGTATGAGTAGGGTCGGGGAGGGGCCATTTAGCTCCACAATCGTGATACCCTATAGTGTTAGGATCTACAATGTTTGATTTATGTGTTGTGTTGGGATCTATAAAGCTTAAAAGTTAAAGTTTAATTTGCATCGTGTTGTTTTTCCCGCACTTATTTGTATTGTTGTAACTTATGAATGATAAGTATATTTTATCTAATGGCTAGTTATATCTACCGAGTGCCGCGGGTGTGTTCTACTTTTCTGTGGCAATAATACAGAAAAGCTTATGTCGACTTACGTTGAAATTGAAATATATCTACAAAGTAAATCTTGAGTCTGGAGGTGTGTTTTTCTTTTAATAATGGTTTTATAATTTCGTCCACAAAAAAAGTTATACCCGCTTAAAAAAACACTTATTTCTATTTGAAAAACCCTGATTTCCTCAACACCTACTATCAAAATGTTAGATGATTTCGAACAAAAATATCTGAAGTCTATATTGATTCGCAAAACCTGCCATACGATATCTTCGCTCTTGCTGAGACCAACCTTTAATCTAATTTTAAGAATAGCGAGTTATTTACCCATGATTATGATGTCCACCGAAACGATGGCCTTATGAATAACGACGAATCAACTGGCCGCGGGGTACTTTTGGCTGTACCTACTCGCCTTAATTCTAAATTATTTAAGCAACTATCTACAGTTTGCTTTGAATTTGTGTGCGTAAGAATTCCTATTTCAAAGCGCAATCTCTTTAGTTGCTGTTGTTACTTTCGCCCATCGCAACCAACCTGCAGCTACCAACTAGCTATTGACGAATTCGATGCAATGTTTGCCAAAGCTGACCTAAATGACACGGTAGGTGTTATGGGTGACTTTAACTTACCACGACTCAAATGGATACGCACTGATGATTCAGACTACATCGCCAACAATGCAAGTTCGGAGAAAGAAATCCTTTTTATTGACTGTCGCGCGGACTCCGGACTTTTTCAGTTAAGTAGCATAACCAACTATCTCGGTAAACTACTCGATCTTATCTTCTCCACTGACGTAGATAACAGCATAGTAACAGCCAGCAAGCACCTTCTTACCACTCTAGATCCTCACCATCCGCCTCTTTCTATGAGGTTTTCGTATAACATTTCAAAACTTTTTTGTTTTGAACACATCTAGAGCTTTAATTTTCGAATGCCAACTTCTCTAAATTAAACAATCTTGTTTCTAAAGCTAATTTCAATTTTCTCTTCAACTCTTGTATTCCCGTTGATGATGCACTTACCTCTTTTTACAATATCATCTTCGATTGCTTTTCCCAGTCTGTTAGTTTTCTACGGCAAAAAAATCCATCGTTATCCCCACCTTGGTATAACAAGGAACTTCGGTCAATACGAAATAAGAGAAATAAACTTTAGCACGCCTATCTTCGTACACGTTCTGAAGCGGATTTTAATAAATATCACCTTGCTTACACCCAATTTTCAGATCTATGTGAATCACTGTATTCAAATTATTTAAACCGCATGCAATTTGTTGAAGTAATGCAATGAAGAAAAAAGCTTTTATTAATATACAGTCTTAACCTTCTAACCCCTCTTCTGTCTATTCATAAATGTTTATAAATGTTTCTTTTATATTTTATTGAGACAGGAGACTAACTCCTTCTACTCTTATAAAATGTCAATAGGCTACCGCATATACCCTAGACAAACCCATATAACTGCCATGTTTGACAGTCATGTCAAAACGAAAACATCAAAATAATAAAAGACAATTTAAACAACTATATCAACAGACTAACGAGTGTCCGGCGACCACGTTCGAATCCTGCTCCCACGTTATTGTCTCGCATTTGTCCAGGGATTCGCTTTCCCTTTTGAGGCTTAGCTGTCGTATATGTTGTCCCTCCACTCACAACACACACCTACAATTTGTATTTGTTTTGCCCTATGTGTGCTGATTTTTGGTATAACAGCTTCGTGCCGATGTGCAGAATTGAAATATAAAATGTATAATTCATGAGAGTTATTAATAATCTTGAATAAATTATTGCATCCTTGCCGCACCATCCATTCGATAATCCGAATGCCCCAACGACATCAGCTCCGATAGAATCTAATAGGCTACACAATTTAGCAAAACCGATGTTAAATGTGATTTTATGAAAGCCCACAACGTCAAAAAGCAACGGTGATCCAACTCGAAGTTGTGGTTAATTCAGCGTACAGAATAACAATGAGAGCTCAGCAGTTAGTAGTTACTAGTTACGAGGAGTATTGTATAGGTATCACGCTTTCGTTGGTCAGTTCTTGGTCAAGGATACATCATGGTTGTCATTTGGTAGGTTTTTAGAATGCAAACACTGGCCTTTGCTGAGATTTATTGTTTCGTTGGCATAAATTGTTTCCGTCTATTGGAACACTTAAGCCTGAGAACTGTATGTACATGGCAGTTCCAGTGAAGTGATTCGTGTGATTGTTCCCACTAAGCGGTGGATAAAAATAGTGACAGTAGATTGATGGGAAATTACAATTGTATGGATGGTGGATGGAATACCGACAAGGAGGGACTAGATAGACGACTCTTAGAAAAAGAAGGATCAACTTTAGCCGATGATTTTGGGTTAAGTTTAACGAAACCTTTAACTAAGACATATAAATTTTTCAGTGAACACTCCGAATGGCAGGCGCATTATGTCAAAAGCCAGAACGTGAAGAACATTCGAAATTCAAGAAACAAGGGCCTACTCAGCCAGATAGAAGAGCAGATCACCTTAAACAGACTTTTAAATTAACATCCCAATGCGAAAAAATTATTTAAAAAAAATTAACATGCAAATGAGAATGATTTATGTTGTTTACTGTAAGTAGAAGCTCCCAATGCACCCACGGACGACATTAGTTGTTATATAAAAAGTCAAAGATGACGAAAATAAACCCGTTAACTGCAACAATCAACGAGCTTTTGCATTTTATGTTATGCCAGTTTTAGTTTGCAGATCATTTTCAACAGGCGTACTTTTAAGTGTTAATCATTTTAATCAACTTATAATCATGGGTAGTGCTACGAGTGTTAATTGTTTTTTTACAAAATTATTAAAAATTGCATATTGAGATTCCAATTCCATATTAAAATCCCAATTTTAAGTGAGGCCCTTTGGAAGTGGACTTTTTTTTTTGATATGATGTTTGAGCAGAGTGTAAAAAAATTGCAGTTGTTGCAGGTGTTAAATTTACTCTTTTATACAATAGTTAGGGAATCAATTCTTGATAAGGAAATGAAAAAACAAAGTGCATTGAGACATTTATTTTTTACTATTTTGTTTAGAATCATCCACACCCGTCACAAGATTAGAGATTTTCGAAGTAAGGCTCCAAGATAAAAGTTTAAAGAGGAACGATTTGTGTTTACGTCTAATGGAACATATATCTATACACATAAGCTTTACAGAGAATTCTGCCAAAGAAATTTTTATAAAATTTATTAAAAATATTGAGATTAGTTGGAAGAAGTGCAACCGCAATCCAAATATACGAAGGTTGTCTGAAATGTTTCCGAACAATGATACAAGATATTTTTTTTCAAATTTTTTTTTTATTTTTCTACATAGCTTCCTTGTAACTCTACACACTTCTCCCAGCGATGCTCCCATCTCTCTAACCCGTTCAAATAGTACTTGTCGTTTTTCTCTGCAAAATAGTTGTTCACGAAGGTGATTGCCTCCACATTTGACGAAAATCTCTGTCCTCGGAGCGCAGTTTTTAGATGAGGAAACAGATCTGGTGAATAAGGCGGATGGTCAAGCAGTTCAAAGCGTAATTCATGGATTTTCGCCATGGCAACCGCTGAGGTGTGAGACGGCACGTTGTCTTGGTGAAACAGGATTTTATTTTTCTGCAAATGTGGCCGTTTTTCCGCAATTTCTGCCTTCAGCTTGGCAAGTAATGATGTATGTAAGTAGTATACTCCTGTAATGGTTTTTCCTTTTTGAAGATAATCGATTAAGATAACTCCCTTACTATTCCAAAAAACAGCCGCCATCACTTTCCCTTTTTTGGAGCCGGCTCGCCCTTTCCAGTCCATTGTTTTAACTGAATTTTTGTTTCGGGCGTATAATGGTGTATAAAAGTTTCATCTACAGTAATTAATCGGCGCCAAAACTCGGATTTATTGCGCCTAAACTGCGCCAACAGAGCGTTTGAAATTTTCATTCGAACACGTTTTTGGTCTAGCGTAAGCAAACGAGGCACCCAACGCGCGGACAGCTTTCTCATGCCTAAATCTTGATTTAATATGTAACAAACACGTTCTCACATTTTCATAGCCTCTACTATCCCTCTGAATTTAATTCGGCGGTCGTCTAACACCATTTGGTGAACTTTAGCAATGTTATCGTCAGTGATTGCAGTTTTTGGACGTCCCGAACGTTCATCATCTCCCAAGCTCTTACGGCCACGTTTAAATTCAGCTACCCTAAATTTCACTGTGGTGAATGACGCTGCAGAGTCCCATACACAGAGTCCAACTCAGTTTTAATTTGCGTGTAGGTATTGCCTTTCAAAAGCAAGAATTTAATAAGAGCTCGATACTCAATTTTTTCAATTTTCACTAAAAACACTTACATCGACTCACTCAAACGACTGTCAACTAAAAACTGCGCGTCCAAAATGACTGAAACTTCAGTAAGTAGCTGTCAAAAGATGCACAACTAGCATTCACTAGCCTTTATTGACGAGTGCCGCTATCTTTACGTTGCGGTCGGAAACTTTTCAGACAACCCTCTTATTCAAGGCACAAAATAGTGAATGGTTGATCTCCCCTCTAGATTTTAGTCAGGAAGAGAGTGTCCCAAGTTCTCAGAAACCTGGTCGGCCCCCTAAACAATTTGATCAGTGCGCGGTAAGGGGAAAACAGATAAGGGTGGAAAAACTAATAAATGAGAAAAGAATGCACCAGTTTACTCAAGGCTAGTAAGCGCTCTGCTGCCACACTTATTCGGGATGTTACTCAGTCAAGTTCCCCCATAGGTATAGGCGGGCTTACAAATCTTTAGAAACCAGCATAGATCAACCTAAAGCATACGCAGCTGAAGAAGCTCTATCTTTAAATCACATCAAATACTTTTATTTAGTTTTTAAATATTACAATGGTATGCCACCGCGCAATTTACAGTTCAGAGATGTGATATGTACTAAATATTGGGTCTATAACTATTCGATCGGTTTGCTAAGTGATGGCATAACTTGTATTATTCCATTGTTATTATTCCATTGGAACATGCGTTGGAAAGCTACTGTCGTTGTACGTCATTTCAGTATACGTCATTCATTTGAAGCGTAAACAACAATAATTTTTTTTCACTCAAATATGTCGAACTTTGTGCCTGAAAAAGTGTTTTTGCGGGGAGTTCTTCTTCGTTACTTTAATATGAAGAAAACTGCTGCCGAAAGTCATCGTATTTTGGTGGAAGTTTATGGTGAACATGCGCTAGCTGAGCGAACGTGATGATTTTGGTGATTTTGGCTTGGAAGACCAGCCAAAAAAGTTTGAAGATGAAGAACTGGAAGCATTACTCTATGAAGATTGTTGCCAAACACAAGAAGAGCTCGCAGAATCTTTGGGTGTCACTCAAGCAGCCATTTCGAAAACGTTTAAAAGCAGCTGGATATATTCAAAAGCAAGGAAATTGGGTTCCACATGAACTCAGCCGAGAGACGTCAAAAGGCTGTTTTGCATGTCCGAAGTGCTGCTGGAACGCCACAAAAGGAAGTCATTTTTGCATCGGATTGTTACTGCTGATGAAAAATGGATCCATTACGACAACCCCAAGCGCAAAAAATCATATGTGAAACCCGGCCAACCAGCCAAATCAACGGCAAAGCCGAGTATCCATGGCGCGAAGGTAATGCTCTGTATTTGGTGGGATCAGATGGGTGTGCTGTATTGTGGGCTGCTAAAACCGGGTGAAACTATCAATGGACAACGCTACCGAACACAATTAATCCGTTTGAAGAGAGCAGTGGCCGAAAAACGCCCGGAATATGCGACCAGACACGAGGCAATAATTTTCCATCATGACAACGCTCGGCCCCACGTTGCTATTCCGGTTAAGAACTATTTGGAAAACAGTGGATGGGAAGTCTTACCCCACCCGCCTTATAGCCCAGACCTTGCCCCTTCTGACTACCATTTGTTCCGGTCGATGCAGAACGCCCTCACTGAAATACGGTTCACATAAGAGCAGAATATCAAAAATTGGCTTGATTCATTCTTGGGTGCCAAGCCGGAGTAGTTCTTTTTGTATGGGATCCACAAATTGCCAGAAAGATGGGAAAAAGTCATAGCTTCAGATGGGCAATACTTTGAATAATACTATTGTACATGTTTTACTTAAATAAACGTTCAAATTTTGAAAAAAAAAAACCGCACGAATTATATACCCAATAAATAACTTCTCAGTGGTTTGTTCGTTCGGAGATTTGGTGTCGACCAACGAAAGAAGCATGGAATTTTTAGAAGAATCTGGTTTAATTCCCACTAAAACATCAACTCCCCCACTGTGTTGCAACTTACCTATGAAGGTAGAAAAGTGTACAAATGTAAAGTTCGTTTGGATGTGGCGATGCTCAAAGAAAAGCTCTAAAAAAAGGTTACAAAAATTGTAGAAATACAATCAACCCATCTATCGCTAAATTTTTCCATGGACTTCAATGTCGGCTAGAGATTCGCGGGTGCTTGCAATAATTATCGCTTTTGTTATCAAAATGCCTGTGAACACGGTTTTTCAGGTAAATTAATTAGCTACAACCTAAGGATTTTTTAAAAATATTATTACATGTATGTCATTATTTTAAAATTAGCATATAATTGCTTGGCGCCATCACGACAATAAAAGTGGGCTTAGTAAAGCTACTATAATAGATCACTATAACTATTTTCGTGAAATAGCCGAAATAATAGCATCTCACGTCGATGTTAACATTGGCGGCGAAGGAAAAACTGTACAAATCGACGAGACCTTTCTTACAAAAAGGAAATACCACAGAGGCCGTGTAACCGAACAAATGAAAATCGTAGTGCTGGGGTTATTTTGTAAAGAAGATAAGGTCGGACGCTTCTTTAAAGTGAACTCCAAAAGTAAAGAAGTCTTGTTGCCTAATATACTCGTACACAAATACGCTAACCCCAAGAGCAGTCGTATTTGTACCGACAGCGCACGCCCATACATAGGTATTGAGAAAATGTACCCTACTTCTACGACTCATGAAATTACAAACCACAGCAAAGGCGAATGTGTTGACAAGACCGATGCAACCAATACTATAAATGATCTTGAGAATCAGAATAAGCTTCTGAAAAAATCAATTTTATGCCGCAATACAACGCGGCACCTTCACCAATATATGGCACTTTTCTTTTGCGGGAAATTCTGCCTTGAAAAAAATTATAAGGACGACATGGGCTCCCAAATCACGCAATTTTTAATTGACGTAAAAAAGTATACCCAGGTTTTATCAAAGGTAAAGAAAGTGTGGGTTTGCAACTGAAGGACTTCAACCCTCCGACCGTTCACAATGAGCACTTAGAAGGTATTTTACCACTAAAACAACCTCGACTCTCACCATCATTAATTGACTACTCTTAACTAACACCTAACTTACTCACAAACTGACTGACTAGGACGCTGAATGCAATGCAAATCCACCTCTTCGTGGTGCATTCTGGGTCACGCTAAATGATTTGCTGTACTTTACTTACAAAGATGATCCTATCATCAATGTTAATCCTCAAAGTGAGATCACCATAAATATTAAAAAAAAAAGTCTTATAAAAAATAGTTTTAGTAATTTTCAAATTTCTCAAAAACTAGAAGATATAAAGCCATGCGGTTTTTTGTGTTCGTTTCAGAATTGATATGCGCATTGAACACAAAAAACCAATTGGGCACATCATCTCACAATTTTGAATAATATTGATTTAAAAAAAATTTTTTTTTCATTTTTTTCCAAAAATTTAAGTTTGAATGCGAATTATTCAAAAACTGTTCCCACAAATAATTTGATGTTAATTTTATGTTAAAGAACAAATTTTAGGCTTTCAAATCCTGTATAGTACTTTATTGTAAGTATTGCCGCTCTTTTTTAATAATTTCTTTCCCATTTTAAGTAATTTTTCTTTAAATTGCCCCTAACTCCTAAACGGGGCGAAATAGACCCCCCCCCTCTCCCGTAATAAAAAATGCTAGTTTTTAACCCCTCTACAAAATACCGTTATCAATTCTTGGCGCCAAAGTTATCGTAGTCTCCCAAGTATTTCATTGTAACCAGAGTGAGAGCAAAATATTCCTAACTTCCCTATACTGCAGATTATGTTTGATGTTAGTGTTTTTTTTTTTCTGTAATTAATTCTTTATTCTAGATTGGGTAATTTATTTTAAGTTGCTTAACAATTCTTACGATGCATACTACCTTGATCAAAAAGTTCCCGGGGGACGTCACCATGTGGCGCTCCCATTGTTCCGATTTGAGTTCTGTTTTTTTGTTAAGTTGGTGAATCTGTTGTTAACATTCACTTTAAATCTTAACATCATAGCTTGACATATGCAAAACAAAAGTTACGTAGCCAAGAGTACATCCATCTCTGTGCGTGTGTTGGCGATTTTTTACAATTTTAGAAATGGATTTAAATTTGCAACAACGAACTTGTATTAAATTTTGCGTAAAAACGACTTTAATGGTGCGCGATTCTCTAAAGAAAACGGCCGTTTACCAGTGGCACGAGCGGTTCAAAATTGATCGTGAGTCAATCGAAGATGATGAACGCAGTGGCAGACCATCGACATCGAAAACCGACGAAAACATTGATGAAGTACGAGTAAAAGAAATGTTGGTCAATAACCGCAAATTAACCATCAGAGAGATAGCGGAGGACTTGAACATTGCCTATGGATCCGTCCAAGACATTTTGGTTAATGATTTGGGTTTCCGTCACGTAGTAGAAAAGCTGGTGCCAAAAGAGCTCAATTTCAAGCAAAAAAGAGACCGTGCTGACGTCGCAAAGGAGATGATTTTCGAGGCTAAATCCGATCCCACATTCATCAAAAGGATCATCACTGAAGACGAGACGTGGGTTTATGAGAACGACACGCAATCCAGACATCAGGCAAGTGAATAGCGTTCACCAAATGAGCCAAGACCAAAAAAACCATGTCGTTTTCAGTCTAAAAAGAAGGCGATGCTCACGGATTTTGCACCATGATAACGCACCGTCGCACAGTGCCATCATTACTCATAATTTTTTGTCGAAAAATTCAACAAATACCATCCAACAGCCACCGAGTTCACCTGATTTGGCTCCCTGTGACTTCTTTCTGTTCAATCGAGTTAAAAAACCACTACGGGAACGCGTTTCAGCAGCCGAGAGGAAGTAATGGAAAAATCTCAGGAAGCACTGATGGACATACCGAAAACCGAATACGAGTATAAAAAATGTTTCGAGGATTGGATCAAGCGCTTGAATAAGTGTGTTGCAGTCGATGGGGATTACTCTGAAGGGGACAATATAACATAGATTTATTTATATATTTTATTTTATTTTATTTATTTATTTAAACTTGCTAACACAGTAAGAATTCACTTATAAATCTGTGAAAGATAAATATTATTGCGCTTAAGCTTTAATTTAGAATTTACATTTTAACTCTAGTGAAACTATTTACTATGATTGATACTTTGTCAATTTAATATTTTATCCTTTAATTCAAAAAGTAAAATTTTGATTGAAATTGCCTGAGAAGGTGAAAGGGTTGGGTGAACCTAGTTGCCCTGATTTTCAAGGAAATGTTGAAGTTCGTGTTTAAATTGTCTCGCGTCGTCTAGCTCTCGTATAGTACGTGGGAGTGTGTTCCAAAGATGTATAGTACGAGTAGCAATATAAAAATCGCGGAAGTAGTAAACAGGCAGATCTGCTAGACACCGGAAACTTGATTTTTTCGTAAACATATGTCGGCTGCCTACTTTTAATAATGCTGAAGAGAAATAAAAGCGCACGAAATTTTATATAATTTTGAAATGACATCTTTACCAAGTTTTTGGCTAGGTGTGAAACGTGGTCATATCTTTTGAGACAATATACATATCGATTGGTGGTGTTAAATGCTACTTGTAGTTTTCTTTTGCTCTCGGCGTCACATTCATGAAAAATTTCGCATCCATAAAACAGCAGGAAATAACTAAGGCTTTGGCAAGTAGCAGTCTGGTTTTAGTTGGTGTACACTTTTGGGCAGTCCATAGAGTTCGAAGAACGCCATATGTTTTTCCCACTATAGAATTTATATGGTTGTTCCACGTTAGTGTTCTATTGAAGACAACGTCTAGATTTAGATGTATAAACTTGTATTTCCAATTTTCTGAATACATTCAGAATACGAGTACATAGTTAGTGACATTTTTATTTAGTGAAAAAAAATAGAGAGAAATGCCACTTCAAAATTTACATTGTGGGATGGGCAAGCATTTCTGTATTTGTATATAACATACATTACATTTTTTAAAAAATTCAATTGTTTACAAAGAAATATATATGTATGTCAATAAGAGCTAACATAAATTCATAAAATTAAAAGTTAAAAAAGTTAAAAGTTAATAGAGAACTCAAATAATGATGCGTAACAAAATTTCGATTTCATTGTGATTAATCGCAAGAAGCCACGATTCTACTTTTTTTAGAAATACAGACGAAGTTCTAATAATTCGTATATTCTCGGGTAGACTATTAAATAGCTTGCAGGAAACAATTGAGAAAAAGTTCCTGAAGCTTGATGTGTGAAAAGGCGGAATATGTGAGACGGTACCAGTATTGCTCCGTAGATTATGGATGTCAGATAGATATAGGGCTTTTCATATAGCCACCTCTTATAATGAATATTTTGAGGACTTTAGAAGAGTATAAGTGTCTTACAGGCAGGATATTCATTCTTCTAAATAATTCTATGGAGTGGGTTAGGCGAGCTGATTTCCATACATACTTTTCTTATTACGGACTTTTGTAGGACAGTCAGCTGCTGTAGTTTATTGAGGTGTGTACCTCCCCATGGGCTTATTCCATACTGGGGTCTGGAGTGGTAAATCCCAAAGTAAATTGTTTTTAGGGTCTGAGTAGAGCAGTAATTTCTAAAACGGTAAAAGATGCGTAGAGGAAATTGCAGATACCTTTTCAAACTTAAGATGTGTTCGCTCCAACTCAAATTTCGATCAATAATAACACCTAGACATTCATAGTGCTCAACTAATTCTATTTTGAAGCAATTCGAGTTGCAGCTTATATTTTCGTCATATAGGACATTGGAATTTTGCACATCACAACAACAGTTTAGCAAGGTATATCTACAACAGGTAGATGAAATATAATGTGAAAGTTTGGGGAATCTTCCACTATTAATCTGAAATACATCAATTTAGTCTTATTGCTTACTACTAACTTGTGTTTGGTGAACCAGAGTCTTAGCAAGTGAACGCCGTGGTTTATGTCAGCAACTAGATTTAGAAGGTTGGTTGATCAATATGCAAAGGCAAAATCGTCGGCAAAATCGTCGGCAAAAGCCTTCACAATATCAATAAATGGGATTGCAAAAATAGAGTTGACATATATTAGGAACAAAATTGGGGCAAGAACGGATACTTGGGGTACACCAATATTGATTATTTTTAAACTACTTAAATTATTCCCGATTTGTACCTTTTGTGTTCTGTTTTTCAAATAAGATGCAAACCAATCTAAGGTAAAACCGCGAAACCTCGCAGAATGCAATGGAATGCATGGTCAACCAAGACACGGGTCCTATTTGGATCTCCTGCTGTTCGACTCACGAATACAACTGACGTGCACTAACCAACAAACTACAAACTGTCTACGCACTTTCGTGTATGACAGTGACCATTGCGGTCTCAGCACCGAAATAACTGTTCCCAACGAATTTGCGGAATTGGATGAGTTTGTGCAAAGGCATTCCTACAATTATAGTAGGGTGCGTTGGACACACTTCACCAGTACACTGACTAGAGCACTCTCCTCGAATTCGCTCTACCCACCGTCCAACAGAAATCTGTCAAACGAGGAGATTGACAGGTATCTTAGACTAATGGACGAGACAATTAAACGAACAATGGACAAAACGATACCTCGGTATCAACACACTGACGACGAAGACTTATTCCGCAATGCAACTATTGACGCACTGCACCGACAAAAAAGTAGGCTGCTGTCAAGACTAAAAACCTTGTACAGACAGTTTACTGACAGACATAACCCTGAGATCATGACACTGAAGTCGTCGATTAAAAACCTCCAAACATTAATAAAAGAAAATTACAGAAATTCTGTAAGTTTGTATTGGAAGAATAAAATTCGGGCTGTAAACACCAGCAACCCGAATATGTTCCCGCACATAAACAAAATATTTAGGAGGAAAGATCAAAACGACCTTCCATGTCTCAAAATCGCCCGAACGACGAACAACGAACAAATACTTGTAGCGGCAGGCATTGATCCAGATGAGGCCGTTGATGATGACAACTTCTTTGTGGTCGAGGATCCGCAGGAGAAGGTAGAGGCTATAGGAGCGACTTTCCAGGAAGTGTACAAGGCGAATGACATCATTGGCCCGAACCACGACCTGGAGAGTCAAGTCCTTGTGCACAACTTCTACCTTCGAAATGAAATTGTGAATTGGCGATTCGAGAACTCGGGTTTCATCCAGTTCAGTGACGAGAATATGGCAAATAATGTCATCACCAACGAAAGGGTATTACCACCGTTCATTTCGAAGGAAGAGCTCCAAACGATCGTCGAATCGCTTAGAAGTAAGAAATCAGTGGGAACCGATGAAATACCGAACATTGTGCTTCGACATCTCCCACTAGAAGCGGTGGACATTTATTCCACCCTGTTTAATAATGCAATGAATAATGCACATTATCCAGCGCATTGGAAAACTGCGGTGGTACATCCCATCCCCAAAAGGCATAAAGATACTTCCAATCCGGCGAATCTCCGCTCGATCAGTCTTCTTCCAAACATCAGTAAGATTTTAGAGAAGGTTATTAATAGAGTCCTGACTAAGTGGGTTGAGGACAAACATATCGTTCCGGATAATCAATTCGGTTTCAGGGCGGGGCATGATATCATTCATGCTACGTCCAAACTGGTTTCTGATATCCAATGGAACAAAGGCAAGAAACAGTGCACTGATGCCTGCCTGATTGACTTGGAAAAGGCCTTCGACACCATATGGTTAGAGGGACTCTTCTTCAAGCTGGACCGGTTGGGCATTAGTAAACCACTGCTGTATATTCTTTTTGATATGTTCTCCAGTAGACAGTTCATCGTGAAGAATGGCGATGTGACTTCTACTGGAATATTTAACATTAAAAACGGGCTGCAACAAGGTGTGGTAAATTCGCCGATCCTATCCAAAGATTGAGGTCATTACTACACTTTTGCAACGTGACTTCGACAAAATTAAGCAATATTGCGATGACTGGAAATTGAAAATCAACTTTCAGAAGTCGGAAACCATTCTGTTTAGGACGCCTTTGTCTGTGGCCTCTAGGGATACCAGAAAGAATTGGCGAAAGTTCTCTATCGTCGGACAACATGGACAGCCACTTGCTTGTCGAAATGTAGTCAGATACCTTGGGATCTGGCTAGATCAATATCTGTATTTTAACAAACATATAGATGTTGCTCTGGCCAGAGCCAGAGGTGCTTTTGCCCTTACAAGGAGACTGTTTTATAACAGCCAACTCGATGCGAGGGTGAAGGTGATCTGCTACATGGCCCTTATCCGGCCTATGCTTGTGTTTGGATGTCCCGTGTGGTTCAACGTGAGAGCAAGTTTATTGGAAAAGATTCGGGTGTTTGAGAGGGCATGCCTTAGGGCTTGCCTTCGCTTGTACAGAACACCAGAGTCTGAGTACAAAAAATTTTATCGTAATGAGGTCTTGTACAATAGGGCGAACCTAATAAGAGTGGACCTGATCTCTGGGGCTTACTACCCTAATTATATGTATCATGAGAGAGTTCGCTTTGACGGCTATGTTCCTCCAGAAGCGTTCCTCTACCTAGATAGCAAAGGTCTGATCCAGGACAGATTGGCTGTGCCGCTAATCTTCCACGTTGCTCGAACAGCTGCGGACAGGCGACTCAACTACGACAGAGACGTCGCACACGGCAGTGCGGAGCGTCTCCGGTTCAGTAGGGCGGTAGGGAGTCGCGACATAAGGGATGTTGCTCGGCAGCACCAACAATTTTGGTGGCTAGTTGAAGGAAGGGAGAGTTCGTCATCGAATTCCTCCAATGATTGGTAGCTTCATGTGAAGCAAAGTGGCTCGCCTAAGTTATTTTTTAGCCATGGCCGGCTCACATAGTTTTAAGTAGTAGGAGTAAGTTAGATTTAAGAAAATAAAAATATATAAAAACCAAAAAAAAAAAAAAATTAATAAAAATAAAAAATTAAAAAAAAAAGAACATACATCTATATATATATACATATATTTATATATTAAGTATATATATATTATGTATATATATATATATGTATGTACTAGATGTAAGTAGTTTAAGTAGATTAAGACTTATTTTTAGGTAGTTTGTAGGATTTTAGTTTTAAGTTTTATAATAAAAATAAAAAAAAACAGTCCTATTACTAAGTTTTTTTGTAAAAAATGTTTTCTTAGTTTTAATTATAATGAATATAAATATTGTAGTATAGTATGATTGTAAGATACGTCGAAAGACATAATTTAAGTGCTAGGATTAACTTAGAGTGTCCGCATGGGGCCAGTAAGTTACAACAAGATAATTTTAAGTTAATTAAGCTAATTTTTAAGCTTTTTTTTTGTCTAGCATGTAAGAGTAAATTAAGTACATAAATAAAAATGCATAAAAAACTGAAAAAAACTGAAAACTGATGCCTGCCTGATTGACTTTTGTTACCGTATGGTTAGAGCGGCTCGTTTTCCAGCTGAGCAGGCTGGGCACTAGTAAACCACTGCTGTATATTCTTTTCAATATGCTCACAGATAGAAAGCTCATAGTGAAAAATGGCGATGTGACTTCTGCGTGAACATTTCACATTAAAAACGGTCTGCAACAAGATGTGGTAAATCCAGTGGCCCTTTTCAACATTGAAACAAGTGATTTGGTCATGCCGTAGCGTATTTAGACGACAAAATCGAGTATAGATCAGGTCCACAAAATGAGGTGATTGATATATTTTTGCAACGCGATTTCGATAGCCGATTTCCAGTAGTCGAAAACCTTTCAGGGCGTCTTTGTCTGGGGCCTCTAGGGACATCTGGAAAAATTGGCGATGCTTTGGGATTTGGCTAGATCAATATCAATATTTTAATAGGCATATTAGATGTTGCTCAGATCAGAGCCAAATGTGCTTTTGTCCTTACATAGAGACTGTTTTATAGCAGCCTTTATCCAACCTATGCTTGAATTTGGTTGTCCCTGCGTAAGGGCTTGCCTTCGCTTGAACAGAGCACCAGAATTGGAGTACATAAAATATTATCCTAATGAGGTCTGGTACAACAGGACGAACCTGATTCTCGGCTCTTATTACACTAATAATCTGTGCAGTGTGCACTGTAACTGCTTCGTTCCCCCAGAAGCGTTCCTCTATTTTTATAAGAAAGGATTGATTCATGACAAATTAGCGATGCGTAATGGTTATGTACTCGTAGCAATTTTAGTGGATAACACAACCTGCATAACACAATTTCCAAAGATTCTGGGTCATCGACTTTATTAAATGTCGCCATAACTAACCCGCGATTCCCTCATGAATAGTCAATTGAATTACTAATTTCAGATGTTTGATCGGGTCAGTATCGACTCTAGCCATAACTTTATTGTAGCAAATGTACAAATGTCAATATTCCGACCTTACTATACTGAGCGAAACTGCATAAACCTACCAACAGTTCCGCTAAACAAGCCATAGACCAAGCGAAGATACCTAAGATCCTTTTTACTAGGGCTGGGTAGATTGTCTTAGATGACATAGCATTCACAATTCTATAGGAATAGACAATTGTATTAGTTTACGGACAGTTCTATTACTGCTATGAATCCTGATAAGCCAAGTCCCTGCTAATTCACTATATTGAGACTATTCTGTAGAAACTGGTATATGCTGTTAGATACGTCTTTTTAATTGTTATCAAAGTATCTAAGTGGTTGGCTACCATATAATCGTATGAATGTATAAAAACTGTCAGGATGTGAAGTGCAAAGTGTAAGCCATACATCTAAAAATCGAAGGTGAAATCTGCCTGCCAAGTTTTGAGAATAATTTTCCAATCAAAAGATTCCATCATTAACCATTCAAGCCATTCAAGTGCAACAACCCATCCATCAATTATGGTTACCGACACAACGCGAAGCGACGATAATTGATGAATAACAGTTCAAGCCTTCTTTGAATGTCCTCAGTGACCTGAATCATCATTGATTTATCTTAAGGCGCTTAATTCGTTAGTATGAAACTTTAAACGTACGTCTCATGAGCACATCGTATGCATAATTTTACAACACGGACACTTACATTATGTCGTCTTGCAACACTTTACCAAGTTCTACGTATGTAATATGTATGTACAATAGTTTGCCCTGCATATTTCGCATTGGAAGGTCTCACTGTCCCCCATCCATCAATCAAAAAGAAGAAAAATTCCATAAATGGTGGGCAAACGGAAAATGAATAATAAATGGAATCGTAAACTTGAAAGCGCGAAAAAAGGAAATAAATACGAGTACAACGTTCCCCCAAACGGCACTCGAGGCCTCTTAATGATTCCACATACCACGCCCGCCAGCCCGTAGCTATAGTGAATGTTTCGGTTTCTCAATCTAAGGCTGTGAGACAAATTGGACTTTGATTTATGAAAATGGAATCCTTTTTAGCCCGTCTCGAGATCGAGACATCGTCGTCATCGTCGTACTCACTAAACGTCTTCATGTGAAGGTTCCCTTCAAAGCGTGCACAAGGACAAATACGTTCTTCTCCGTTCCAACTCATACCAATGGCAGGGTGTCAAAGTGATGGATTTGTTTTTCGACGACGCACACTTATACAGCTATCTAGTGAAAGATACACTTCAGACTGTCGGCAGACTACAGAAAAAAAAAATAGAAACGAATACTATGCCTCAGGGTTCACGTTTAGCTACCATACGAGTAATATATTACCTCAGTTAATCAGTCAGTCATGTGACAAATAATAGGTTCTTTTTTTCTGCTGCCTGTGTGTACCTGTCAGGTGCGAAATTCTGATTGTCTACATGTGGATTGCTTGAAGGCGCTATTTAGCGCTGTTTAATAACCATCTGTATCGGCGTCAACTAGATCCCCTCATTCTGAAGGGATCCTAGACGGGGCTCCGTAACCATGAGTATTGTCTTCGCGTGTATTAAAAAACACGGATGCAACTTTAAAGAAGAGATAATCCAAGGCAAACAATGTAATCGTATCCTTGTTTCCTATATTCTTTTGCAGATCCTGGTAAAATCCCATGGGAACCAGCAGAGCGACACATGGGATAAGATACGGGTACGACTACGAATACGAATACAAATACGAATACTCTATCCCTCAGATAAGGGTTTCTCGCGCACGTAGAGTTGCAAGGATTCTTTTGAGAAGGTGGATTTGTTTGAGAAATATTTATCTGATAAAATCTAAAGTATGCCGGAATGACAAAGAGCTTTAGGTTGGGTACGAAATTACATACGTTTGAATGGGGGTAACTATTTAAAAATTTCATGCACGTTTTTCCATTTTAAGAGGGATGGGGGTTACAGGAGAAGACAGTAGGGATTGGTATAAAGGATAAAGAAAAGTTTACGTAACATTGATGTAGTAAAAGCTTTTCAGTTTGTTTATGGTGATTAGGCTTTTGTCGTCTTGTTTTATGGGACAACAGAACTACGCGAAAAGTGTCTATCTTGAATGTGAATAAAGCTAAAGATGTTAGCGAAATGCATGCATAAAAATGGCAGTGCAACCTAATAAGAGGTGATAAATATGTCTGCTCCACTTGTGCTCTGTGTCCTGATCTTTCAAACTCGGCATCTTAAAAACGTTTAGAATTGTCCATTCTGCTACCAGTATTCTTTGAAACTGTGAGAGTCTGTGCCATAGGTGTGGGCAAATACCACAAGAAGCAGCGCAAGTATAGCAGGTACTGAGATTCGGAGTTTGAGGTTCTTTACGAGAAACCACAAGTACCCGATTTTTTGTTACTTGCCAATATTTGCCACAGTAACAAGCTGTAGAAGTTCCAACTGCAACGGTTTCCGAGTTCTACTCATAAGAGAATTTCAACCAATAAGTACTCGTAGTATAGTCTTTCGTTTTCTTAAAAACGCCTTCCTTCCGGAGTAAGCCTTGCTATGGTGCAAAGGCTCGTGCGACTTACATGCATAAAGTGGCTAAAGCTATACTTCAGCTATTCGGTTGCGAAACTACTCGTAGTTGTTAGGCATATGGCCAACAGATTGATCTGGAGCAGTAAATTATAACTTAAATCGGTTTTGGAACCGCGCCTGAAGACCGGGCTAGATTTCTTTCCCGGCTCAGATTCTGACCGGAACCGGAATGATATCGTATTTTTTCCGCCACACGAGTTTTGGTGCCATCGCATCAAATAGCATGTCTATAAGACCAGAGTCAAAAGACAGTCGGCGCGCAAGGTCACCAAAGCTCTAGCGTGTGTTGTACCAAAGACCACTTCTTTTTACACGGAGGATGGCTTTGAGAGTGCAGTTCATGATATAAATATCAAGGGTAAGCAGATTCATCAATTAGTATAGAGCGGAGAAAGGCGTACGCATCCGAAATACAGCGTTCTTAGGAGTCTGGTAAAAACAGCAGTGACGTATGATATTTTCGTGAGAGATTATTCTACCAGACAACCGATGTAGGATATAATTGGTGTTATTATAGATCTAAAGGTCCGTCTTTGGTGATAGGCGTAATGTTTTACCGACCGCTTCCTTACGCTGCTAGATAACCGACAGCGGGTTAGAGGTTTTCGACTAAACATGTTTAGTCCAAGGAAGTATGTTATCCAGGATAACACCCATGTTCTTAGGAGAATTTGATGGTGATGCCTGTACTTAAGCAGTAGATAAGTCAGACCAGTTAGCTTTCTCCTTCTCAGACAGAGAATAACGTCCGTTTTGAGAGGATTTAGTGAAAGCCCACTTAAATTTAAATTTCCAATCATCTAACAGACAGTCCATCCATGTACTGAGTTTAGACGTCAAAACTGTTGAGAGCTCTAAGCAGTAGTCGACCAACATGTACCATGGCTGTGAAGGTAGGACGCTGCATAGCGCGGAAAGTCTGTTTAATCTTAACATCACATATTGGGTGCAGTCAGCATCCTCAATCAGCGTCCTATTCATGTATGCCATGTTGTCTGATCAAGGTACACATGCCGCCAAAAGTTGCGATGTCAAAAGTGCCCCCAATGTCGATAACAATGCCCAGTGCATATACGTTCTTGTCGAGTGCGCTTTAAATTCTGCCTATTAGATTTTGAAGGGCACTTTCTCGGGAATTTCCGAGTTGGTAGGCATGTTGGATATTAGATAGAGAATGCATTCACAAAGCAGTTTTATGCACATGGAGCCCGACCATTCTCTCCATCCATTCAATATAAACAAGGTCACACTGCTAGGTCTAAAACTCTTAGCGAATGGCTAATAACGTTTTCTAAATCTCGGTATAAAAGCTATTTTCACTGTAATCCAGGGTATCGGTACATATGCGGTAGGCTAATATAGAACATTTTTATAGAGTTACCAGTAGCTGGTATGTGCCTTTTTGTAACCTGGACTGGAGATATGCCATCGGTGCCAGAGGATGTGAAGCGTTTTTCGAAATGCGAATTAATTTCATATATTCTTTTTGAATTGATCTGTAAGAACTTAAGTCTTCCTCATCCAGCAAACGCTTAACTTGCAGCCCTTCACTTTAAGAGTACTGTTTTCTATATCGGTCAATGCAGCGTCGTTTTGTTATCATTGCCAGTTTTTCCAACGCGTAGCGCCAGAGAAGTGGTAGCGGGATCCTTATAGTTGCGGCGGTCTCATTTCCTTTTGCGTTTTGTGGTTTTCTTGGAGGTTGGTTTGCCACTTTTGCTGGTTGCAGTTTCTCAGTGTGGATTGCACAGTATCAACCGACTTCCGTCGTATAGAACTACGACCTTTCCTGCTTGCAACAGCGGATAAAACTACCCCTTGTTTTCGTCGCATCATTCCAGTTCTGACCACTAGAACTGCAGCTTTTGAGAAACGCGTGCTGGGATTTGGATAAAGGGAAGACCTCTACGTTGTTGAGGATGAGGGTGTTCATAGTGCGTTCCATTGTCATAAGTACATATCAAGAGGTCGCCAAATTACTTTTGGTATAAAAGGCACTCGAATTGGCTTCCAAAAATGTGGCACGTAGTTTAATGATAGACGGCCTCTAATGATATTTGCATAATGGGCAAAATACCATCAAAATCTGGGGATTTATATGGAGAGAAGCTATTAATGGCTCAAGAGATTCCTTGTTGGGAAGAAAATTTTGTGTGATGTTATCACTCTAAGGATTCCGTAACTGAAATTTCAGAAGTGACGGGCAACTATCACCTTTATACAAAACCATATATAGCCTTGCAAATATACATATTTCGAGATTCAATTGAGTGCATCTTGCGCTTCTAATCTCATTCTAGTATATTCTAAGGCAATCTTTGGTTTGTATGTTTAAGATCACTATTACTACGCTTGTTAGGCCATACCACTTTAAAGGCATGTTTAGACGTATACACTTTGGGATACAGATCAGCAGCAGAGTTAGTTGGGTATGAAGGTATGTTCTTAAGCTTAGACTAAGTTACCTGACTAAACTTTATCCAGTTTGAGTTTCTGGGATCTCTATAGAGCGTGGGAATCCGGCTTCTAAAACCTAATCCGAAGATATTGGGTCTATAACTTGCTCGTGCGGTTTGTTAAGATATGGAGTCACTTGTATTATTCCATTGGAATATGCGTTGGAAAGTTATTGTCATTGTACGTCATTTCAGTATATGTCATTCATTTGAAGCGTAAACAACAATAATTTTTTTTCACTCAAATATGTCGAACTTTGTGCCTGAAAAAGTGTTTTTGCGGGGAGTTCTTCTTCATTACTTTAATATGAAGAAAACTGCTGCCGAAAGTCATCGTATTTTGGTGGAAGTTTATGGTGAACATGCGCTAGCTGAGCGAACGTGCCAAAAGTGGTTTGCACGATTTAAAAGTGGTGATTTTGGCTTGGAAGACGATGAACGTCCTGGGCAGCCAACAAAGTTTGAAGATGAAGAACTGGAAGCATTACTCTATGAACATTGTTGCCAAACACAAGAACAGCTCGCAGAATCTTTGGGTGTCGCTCAAGGAGCCATTTCAAAATGTCTAAAAGCAGCTGGATATATTCTAAAGCAAGGAAATTGGGTTCCACATGAACTCAAGCCAAGAGACGTCGAAAGGCGGTTTTGCATATCTGAAATGCTGCTGTAACGCCACAAAAGGAAATCATTTTTGCATCGGATTGTTACTGGTGATGGAAAATGGATCCATTACGACAACCCCAAGTGCAAAAAATCATATGTGAAACCCGGCCAACCAGCCAAATAAACGGCAAAGCCGAATATCCATGGCGCGAAGGTAATGCTCTGTACTGTTTGATGTTCCAATATTGTCGAAATAAATTCCAGGTCGACAATGAAATATGCTGATTCAATTTCCTTTGCGTTTATTGTAGCCAACATTGTACAAGCGATGAATGAGGTGACCAATGCCGTACCAATAGATAGACCTCCCTTCCGTTTATGTGGTATGGGGCTTCCTTGTGAGGTTTGTTTTTTAATGATGGTTCAGCTGATTTGCCCCCTCCGGTACTGTGACGTTTCAAATGGTCAGTTGAAATCTCATCACTGGATTGTGATGGTTGCTGTATTGAGAGTGGTGCTTACTAACTCATCTTGGCCCTTGCTGACATTAATGATTCTGCCTATCGGCCATTTGACCATCATTCTCGGTTCCACATTTCGACATCTTTCCTTCCATATATACCTGTGCTGCAGTGGATTCAAATATTCACTTGACAAACGTCGCCAGAATTCGTTTTTAACATGTTCTTCGACGCTTTTATTGAAATCTAATTCCGCCTCGCGATCGCTGATTGGTATGTTCTGGACGAGTGGTTGATGGTTGGCACATCATTTTCGAAGCCTAATTTCAGCGGTTTGTAGTAAGCCTTGTAGTTCTTCCCGAATTCCGAGGAATTCACTTAAACTTTCGGGTTTTGTCACTACGTCTTCGTAGAAATTCCTTGGGATTGCTCTTGACGCTAAAGAGAATCGGCTCCGATGATTTTCAGCAAATTGCTGAAGACATCTTGTAGCGAAAAATTGTGCAGAAGTTTTTTCGGTATGTGACTGTGTTGAGTTGGTATTTTGTGTCTTCATCAGGTATCAGTATTTGTTGATACATCTTTTCAATGTCTGCGGTGAACATGTACCTCGCCATGCGGAATCTTATAAGAACTGAGAACACATCATCTTAAATAGTAGGACCTGTTGATAAGACGTCGTTTAATGAGATGTTAGACGACGTTTTTGCTAATCTCTCTGAGTTTTGTTGTGCTGCTGTCAGCCTTTGTTACACAATGATGTGGCAAGAAGTAGTTAGGCCTGTCTAAATGGTGACAATCTACTTCTTCCATGTTGGTACTCTTGCATGAACTCAATGTATTTTGTTTTAAATTGTATTGATTTAGAAAATCTGCGTTCCAGTGATATAAAGGCGACATCTTTTGATTCTCCCAAAAGGCTAGGTTCTTCCTTGAATGGATGTTTTACCACGAATCGTCCTTCATCACTTCTTGAGAGTGTCTGGTTGAAATAAACTTCAAGTGTTTCAACTGCACTGCATATCCAACATAGTGTGTTTAAGTTGTTGGTGTCTTCTATCTTTCCAGCGATGGTCCATCCAAAGACTGTATTTTGCAGTGTGGGCATGGATTGTCCCAATTTTATTTAACCCCTTTAAAGAAGAGTAATATAAGTCAGCTCCAATAAGGACATCTATTTTTCCAGGTTCATTAAAGGTTGGATCTACGAGTGGAATTTTGTTTCGAATTGACAAAGATTGGGTTGACAGGTTGACGAGAACAGTCGAGAGGAGGACATACAGCTGACTTAGATAATTTCCTCGCGCTGTTAAGGAAATCGACTTATCCTCATCCAGTTACATGTAGGGAGTATGTTGCTATTTGTAGGCTTCATAATCTGCTCTAGGTGCAAACGTGTGTTGTGTTTCTTGTCAGACATTTTGCAACCTCTGGAGCAGCCTTTCGAAGATGTGTCCCTATCCCTTAGGCAATTTATACAGCTGTTAAATCCCTTAACCATTGCAAATCTATGTGGCGGAGTCATTTGCAAAAATTTATTGCAAGCGAACAATTGATGCCGTTTCTTACATTTGCATTGAAATGGAGCTGTACGAGTATTTGAGGTTGTGATGAGTAATCTCTGGATATGCATTCGCTTATATGCATCATCGACAGCCTTAGCCTTCCTACCTAACGCTTCAAGCGACTGGGTATGTGTTTCTAAATATCCAAGAAAATCGCTTGGCGTTTGGATCGCTATTGGATGTTTTAACGATTGTTCCCCACAATATGTGTCATTTATCAAGTTTCTTCATAAACGTGTGCAGGAGTATTGGATCCCAAGTATTACAATAGTATCGACTCCTAAGCCATCCAATGCTAACAGGCATTCCTAAGTGATGTCATGTAATGCACGTACTGCAAAAGCACCTGGAATTGTTGCCGTAGGTTGCGACATCAATTTATTGAGTACAGGGGTGACTAAGAGACGTTTGTTTTCATATCTGTCATTTATGATTTCCCATGGTGCCTCGTAATTCGCTTCTGTTGGTATTATATGCAAAAAGATCTTTTGGCAATTTGCAATGAGTTGCTTGTGTACTAGTTTGGCAAAGAGATCGCTAAACTGGTGCCATTTCCTGTAATCTCCATTGAACTTTGGTAAGACTATCTTTGGCAGATTTAGATTGCTTGATGAAATTGTTAAATTCGTCTGACCTGATGATTGCTGCAGAGCTCGACTAGACAACTCATACAGCTAAATAAATTTGAGCTGAGTCTGATCTTCTAAATCGAAAAACTGCTGGAAATTGTATCCACTGATAGCAGGATGTACTGATTGCTCATAAATTTCCAGCACACCCATCTGATCCCACCAAATACGAGGGCGGGTCAATAAGTCCTAATAATTTCTGACCTCTTTACTGAAACAGCAACACTGCTCCTGTCAACAGGCATCTGTCAGTTGACTCCTGTCAACTTGCTGCGTCAGTTAGTTTGTGTTTGACAGCTATTTTTATCAGACTACTCACTAATTTGAGGAGAAAATGGAAAAAAGTGAATTTCGTGTGCTTATTAAGCATTATTTCTTGCGAAAAAAAACCATTACCGAGACCAAGGCTAAGCTTGATAAATACTATGGGGACTCTGCACCATCGATTTCAATGGTAAAAAAGTGGTTTACTGAATTGCGTTGTGGCCGTACAAGCACTGAAGATGCCGAACGTCCTGGACGCCCAGTTGAGGTCTCTACACCCGAAACAATCGAAAAAATTCACGATATGGTGTTGGCCGACCGCAGATTGAAAGTGCGAGAGATTGTGGAAGCCGTAGGGATCTCGCATGGCTCAGTGGTTTCAATTTTGAATGAGGGTACGTTGTAACAAAACTCATTGCACTCGACTTTCACCAAAGATGGCTGCATCCTGGAGTAACAGCATTGTTTACATTGATCCGTCAGGAATACTGGATCCTCGGCTGTCGAAATTTACTTCGCAAAATAACGCACGAATATATGAAATATTTTCGGCAAAGAAAGGCGACATCATCCTAACTTATGGGAAATCTACCCCCTCCACGAATTCAGATGAGCGATTATGCTGGACCCATCCAAATAAGATCTAAACTCGGACGGAAAACCTGTACGACAAAAGGATACAGCGCGCTGTTCATATGTATGGTTGCAAAATGCATACATCTAGAGCTGGTGAGTGATCTGACCACAGAGGCATTTTTAGCTGCTCTACGCCGTTTTGTTGCGAGACGAGGTAAACCATCACACATTTATTCGGACAACGGAACCAACTTTCGTGGTTCAGCTAGATATCTTTCGGAAATGCATCAATTTACATTGTCAGAACAACATAACTCGTTTATAGCCCAATCTCTCGCGCGTGATTCAATTACCTGGCATTTCATTCCCCCCTCGGCACCACATTTTGGTGGTTTGTGGGAGGTGGGAGTAAAATCAGTCAAAAGACACCTCCATCGCGTCATTGCTTCCGACATCCTGAACTTCGAAGAAATGTACACCCTTCTAACACAAATTGAGGCTTTGTTAAACTCCCGTCCTTTATGTCAAAATTCTGATAACGACTTTGATCCTCTAACACCTGCTCATTTCATTCTAGGTGAGCCGTATTCAGCTGTTCCTGAACCCTCCGAAGAAGTGCCGTTCAATCGATTATCCAGATGGCAAACTTTGCAATCAAAGATAAGGGGCTATTGGAACAGATGGAGCATGGAATATCTCTCCTCTTTGCAACAACGACCACGTTGGCTCGAGTCGCAACGAAACCTACAGATCAACGACTTGGTAGCAATCAAAGAAGCCAATCTACCTCCAGGAAAATGGGTATTAGGAAGAGTGACTGCAATACACCCGGGCAAAGACGGACACGTACGAGTTGTAACCCTACGAACTTCAAATGGAAACCTTGTTCGCCCAGTGCACAAACTGGCTCTTCTTCCCACTTGCTGAAACTTTATTCCAGGGGCGGGGGAATGTTTGGAAATATATGGATTTTAATTAATAGATATGCATTTATCGATAGTTACTTGTTTATTTCATTATAAATTTTATCATATATTGTTATCACTTGTAAATTCTCATTATTTTAATTTAATTGAACTAATATCGTATTTGCCAAACATTGCACAAATCATTCCATAACTGAGCTTCTCTCATTAAATTTAATTCAATTTGATAATTTTGATTAAACTCATTCTCACTGTATAACAGTTTATGCCATATGAAATTGAATTCAAATTGATTTTGATTTTGTCTCGCCCATTTGGATCTTGACTATCGCAGAATAAAGACCTCTGGTCGCTGGTATTGTATCATTTATTAAATTTTTGGTTTCATTTATCGGTAGAACTAGCCTGGTGTGCAACTTTATCTTTTGTCGCCTTGCTTTGGAAATTTGCACATCGACAGCATTCGTTCTTCAACAAACAGTATCATTCATAACAACATATAGACATTGATTTACAAAACTTTTATTAAAATTTATTTTACAAAACACCTTATCAAGGATTATTAATTTGCTGTTGTTAATACCCACGAAGTCTTCCGATTGCGTTTCTATAGATACTGCCAGATAAGGTGGAATAAATTTTTGTTGCACGAAGCTTATTGGACTTCCAGTGTCAATCATCGTTACAGCACACATGGTTGTACTGACGGCTCCATACTTGCTGGTTTGTAGACGGTACTCCAAAACACGATGAAAATCTTTAAAAATTGAAGAAATATCCACGTCTTGAATAAAATACACTGCTGAAGTTTTTGGACAATCTTTGACAATATGTCCTCGCTCGCCGCATCGAAAACATGAACCTCTCTCACGTGGTGGTTTTAGACACTTCGTTGACACGTGACCAGCTTGGTTACAGTTGTAACACTTGATGTTGAGTTTGTTACTTGGATTCACTGTTATTTTTGATTGCGGTGTTTTATGAAAAGCCTTTTTCAGTCAGTTTATATGCATTTTTATTGTTTCACTTAATTTATTCTTACTTGCTAGACAAAAAAATGCTTAAAAGTTAGCTTAATTAACTTAAAATTATCTTATTCTAGCTTACTGACCCCATGCTGGCGCTCTAAGTTAAACCTAACACTTAAATTATGTCTTTCGACGTACCTTACTACTATACTATACTATTTCTATTCATTATAATTAAAACTAAGAAAACATTATTACAAAAAAAAACTTAGTAACATGACCTTTTTTTCTATTTTATTATAAAACTTAAAACTAAAATCCTACAAACTACCTAAAAATAAATCTTAATCTACTTACATCTAATACATACATATATATATATATATATATACATAATATATATATACCTAATATATAAATATATGTATAAATATATATATATATACATTTTTTTTTTTTTTCATTTTTTATTTTTATTAATTCTTTTTTTTGTTTTTATATATTTTTTTTTCTTAAATCTAACTTACTCCTACTTAAAACTATATAAGCCGTCCATGGCTAAAAAAAATTAGGTGACCCACTTTGCTTCACATGAAGCTACCTATTACTTGAGGAATTCGACGACGAACTCTCCCTTCCTTCAACTAGCCACCAAAATTGTTGGTGCTGCCGAGCAACATCCCTCATGTCGCGACTCCCTACCACCCTACTGTACCGGAGACGCTCCGCACTGCCGTGTGCGACGTCTCTGCCGTAGTTGAGTCGCCTGTCCGCAGCTGTTCGAGCAACGTGGAAGATTAGCGGCACAGCCAATCCATCCTGGATCAGACCTTTGCTATCAAGGTAGAGGAACGCTTCTGGAGATCCCAAGGTATCTGACTACATTTCGACAAGCAAGTGGCTGTCCATGTTGTCCGACGATAGAGAACTTTCGCCAATTCTTTCTGGTATCCCTAGAGGCCACAGACAACGGCGTCCTAAACAGAATGGTTTCCGACTTCTGAAAGTTGATTTTCAGCTTCCAGTCGTCGCAATATCGTTTAATCTTGTCGAAGTCACTTTGCAAAAGTGTATTAATGACCTCAATCTTTGGACCTGATCTGTACGCGATTAAGTCGTCTGCGTACGCTATGGCATGGTGAAATGAACCTATCAGATCACTTGTGTAAATGTTGAATAGGATCGGCGAATTTACCGCACCTTGTTGCAGCCCGTTTTTAATGTTAAATATTCCAGTAGAAGTCACATCGCCATTCTTCACGATGAACTGTCTACTGGAGAGCATATCAAAAAGAATATACAGCAGTGGTTTACTAATGCCCAACCGGTCCAGCTTGAAAAAGAGTCCTTCTAACCATACGGTATCGAAGGCGTTCTCCAAGTCAATCAGGCAGGCACCCGTGCACTGTTTTTTGCCTTTGTTCCATTGGATATCAGAAACCAGTTTAGACGCAGCATGAATGATGTCATGCCCCGCCTTGAAACAGAATTGATTATCCGGAACTATACGTTTGTCCTCAACCCACTTAGTCAGGACTCTATTGATCATCTTCTGGAAAACCTTACTGATGTTTGGAAGAAGACTGATCGAGCGGAGATTCGCCGGATTGGAAGTATCTTTATCCCTTTTGGGGATGGGATGTACCACCGCAGTTTTCCAATGCGCTGGATAATGTGCATTATTCATTGCATTATTAAACAGGGCGGTATAAATGTCCACCGCTTCTAGTGGGAGATGTCGAAGCACAATGTTCGGTATTTCATCGGTTCCCACTGATTTCTTACTTCTAAGTGATTCGAAGATCGTTTGAAGCTCTTCCTTCGAAATGAACGGTGGTAATACCCTTTCGTTGGTGATGACATTATTTGCCATATTCTCGTCACTGAACTGGGTGAAACCCGAGCTCTCGAATCGCCAATTCGCAATTTCATTTCGAAGGCAGGAGTTGTGCACAAGGACTCGACTCTCCAGGTCGTGGTTCGGGCCAATGATGTCATTCGCCTTGTACACTTCCTGGAAAGTCGCTCCTATAGCCTCTACCTTCTCCTGCGGATCCTCGACCACGAAGAAGTTGCCATCATCAACGGCCTCATTTGGATCAATGCCTGCTGCTACAAGTATTTGTTCGTTGTTCGTCGTTCGGGCGATTCTAAGACATGGAAGGTCGTTCTGATTATTTCTCCGAAATATTTTATTTATTTGCGGGAACATATTCGGGTTGCTGGTGTTTACAGCCCGAATTTTGTTGTTCCAATACAAACTTACAGAATTTCTGTAATTTTCTTTTATTAATATCTGGAGGTTTTTAATCGACGACTTCAATGTCATGATCTCCGGGTTATGTCTGTACAAGGTTTTTAGTCTTGACAGCAGTCTACTTTTTTTTCGGTGCAGTGCGTCAATATTTGCGTTGCGGAATAATTCTTCTTCGTCAGTGTGTTGATACCGAGGTATCGTTTTGTCCATAGTTCGTTTAATTGTCTCGTCCATTAGTTTTAGATACCTCGTTTGACAGATTTCTGTTGGATGGTGGGTAGAGCGAATTCGAGGAGAGTGCTCTAGTCAGTGTTCTGGTGAAGTGTGTCCAACGCACCCTACTATAATTGTAGAAATGCCTTTGGACAAACTCATCCAATTCCGCAGTTTCGTTGAGAACAGTTATTTCGGTGCTGAGACCGCAATGGTCACTGTCATACACGAAAGTGCGTAGACAGTTTGTAGATTGTTGGTTAGTGCACGTCAGTTGTATTCGTGAATCGAACAGCAGAAGATCCAGATAGGACCCGTGTCTGGGAAATGACGGACTATCCGTGGCTTTGAGGCCGAGTCGATACATCACACTATGCTGACCCCACAAATTGAATAGTAGGTTCCCGCTAGTATTTGGTATATTGTTTTCCCAATCACTGTGTTTGGCGTTGAAATCTCCGCCGATAATAAAATAGTTGTCTTCCAATTCCAGTCTCAGGAATCGAAACAGTGTCTCGAGCTCTGAGAGAATAAAGTGGATTGAGTAGCCTTAGATGCATAAACAGACACCATGTATAACCGCTTTCCACTACGGAGGGGAATATACACGATGCATGCTTCCAGCACCTGGAACCTACGTACTACACGACTGTATATTCTTTTAAAATGTATACCTTTTCTTACGAAAATCGCAACGCCACCTCCCTGAATGGAATTGGGTCGGTTTCTCCGTACTATTTTGTATCTCCTGTGCCTCATTTTGTGTCTCTTGGTAAGCTTAGTTTCGCTAACCAAAAGCACATCAGGGGCTTGGTCTTTAAGCAACTTAAACAGTGTGGCTCTTCGTTCGAACCTAATCAGTGAATTCACATTCACTGCAAGGACCTTCAGGGTTTGCTCCGCCATGTACGTACCCATTACGACTGGAGGTGCGTTAGGCCCAGCAGCAGCGCGTATATTTGATCTACCCGCTTAGCCTGTTCCTGTATTTGACGCTGAAGCTGAGCCATCTGCCCCTGAATAGAGAGCAAGATAGCCAGCATGTCAGGTACAGGTTCAGGTGCTTTAGGCGCTGGGGCCTGAGAAGCTACCTTTGCTTGTTGTACCGTATTTCCCCTACCTGCCGCCATTTGGGCGTAGGTAACTTGGGGATTAACGGCTGGTGTTTGTGCCTGCACGAGTGGACGTTTAACTTCCACTTTCTGCTGCCGAGCCAGATTTACTCTTTTGATGTATTGGAATTTGGGACAACCCCGATAATTTGCGGTGTGTCCCGTGTTCCTACATAAAGCACAAGAGAGTTGGCTTTTTTCCGACGCTCCGTCCTTACCTAGAGCACATTCCTCTGACTTTTGGTTCTTTCCACACTTCACGCATCGGGGCTGCATTTCGCAGTTCGACGCGGCGTGCCCGAACCTTTGGCAGCGAACACATTGTAAAATGTTTTCGCTCCTCTTTAATTTTTCCCAGTGAACAACCTGGTAGCCCAGAACTTTTATACTCCTTAGACCATCCAGTTTGCTGTTGGGACTTAGCTGGACCAGGAAGAACGGCAGTTTCCGCTTCTCCCTTTTGGCTCTAGCCGTGACAAATGGCTTGACCCCCACGAATTTGAGCCCTTCGCACTCCTTCTCTTTCAGCAGTGCAAGGAGCTCCTCCTGATCAGTCGACGGTTCTAACCCCCTCAGCAGCATTGTCTGCAGCTTCTCCCCCTTTGGGGTGTAGGAGAAGAACTCTGTCGTCGAATCCTTCAATAAACTTTTAATTTTATGGTAGCGCTCCACTGTATTATAGTGGATCGCGTGCCTATCTAAGCTAAGTCTTTTAATATAAAACTTATTGCCTATGGCCGACTTACATAGTTCTATTGTTTCCTTTAGTTCCATCTTAAATGTATTTATAGGTGGAACCCTTTGTTTTGAATTTGCTGTTTCTGCTGTTGTTGTTGTTGCTGCTGCTGTTGTTTTTGCTGCTGCTGTTGTTGTTTCTGGTGCTGCTTTTGCTGTTGTTGTTTTTGTGGCTGCTGCTGTTTTTGCTGTTGCCGTTGTTGTGGTTGCTCTTGTTGTTTCTGCTGGTGGTTTTTAAGTTTTTGTTGTTGTTTGTGTAGCACCTGTGCTATCGTGTTTGATTGGTGTTGTTGGCTCTGATTTTGAGCTAGCTGCGTCTGCTGTTGCTGCTGGGATTGCTGTTGCTCTTCCCTTTTCCTTCTTACCATTTGTTTTTCTTTTATGGCCAGTACCCTTTGTTGCAGCATTTTTATGCTACTACTTATAGACGCCATTTCTTCTTCTTCATCTTCCGATTCGGTTGGCACCAAGGAAGCGAAGCTATTCTCTCCCAGGTGGTGGTGAAGATCTGAGAAAAATGGGTTACTGTCAGTAACTTTCCCGGGACAATTATTTGCTGCAGTTGATGACGTTGAGTGCGCCCCTTCCCTCACTCCACCAAGCAGCTTTACAGTGGAAGTTGGTAGGGAGGGACGTTGTGTTAAGGTGGAAGTTGGTCTTAGCGCCCTCCTTCTCTTCGTCTTCGGTTCTGTTTGGCTTGAACTGCTTGACGCCTCGCCTGATTTGTCCGTTACTGGCATAACGGACCGCTCATCACAATCCATCGCGTGATGATTCTTAACACTCACTATCAATTTATTTTGTTTTTTTTTAATCGAACAAAAAACAAAAAAAAAAAAAGTCTATTCGACCCGGAGTCGAACCCGCAACCTTTAACTTGGTAACCGGGCACACTACCTCTGGGCTAATTGGAGCCCTACGAGTATATGAATTTTGTCTGATTCTTTTCTGTTGGTATCACTACACAACCGAAAGCCGAAACACGTCTATACTCTGCGGAGATCAATGAACGACTGAGGTGTTTTATGAAAAGCGGTAGCACCTGATGAACAGTCCAGTTTCATTTGTTCGTATCTTCTTAAAACAGTTTTCAGCTCAGGCATAGTATTTGCTGTGAAAAGGATTTGTTTGTTAAAAGGCGACTCAGGTATACCTTTTATGTTGTATGATATGACATCATTCTCTTCAATATCAGATGAATTTGCAATTTCTAGCATTGTGAGAACGGATTGTTGTAGATGCGCTTCCTTCGGTTCCTCAATGTGTTGTGGACATCCGCAGCTGATGAATGGTGATGAAACTCGTTCGACAATGCTGTTTTTACTTCTTCCCAGGAACGGCATGAAGTTGATCTAAGAAACAGCTTTGCAGTTCCTTTTAACAGTCGTTGCGCAAAAATAAAGCACTTTGACACGTCAAGGTTATAGATTTCCTTAGAATGCTCAATATTTTAAATCCATTTGGAGATAGGAAAACTGTCATCGCCAGAGAATGTTTGCAAGGAGTCTTCTATGTCCCTAAATGAACAAAAATTTGGAAGTGACTCACTTGGATTACTGAGCTCCGCAAGTCGTTTTTGCAATGCTAGAATTTCTTTTTTTTCTCGCAACTATTCTCCGCAAATCCTCCAATTGTTGTTGATCCACATCATTCTCAGGAACATTTTCTTCGATGTTTTCAGTGTTGCTATCGTCAATGCTGATCTGGCCTCAATATAGAAGGCATTCATCTGCCCGAAATTGGAGTACAATGCCCGCATCTGGTCGGGTGTGCCCAAAACATCTCTGCACATGCTAGATAGGATTCAAAACCGTGCCATAAAACTCATAGGTGATACTAATGTCACTCAAATAATGGACTCCCTGGAACACCGACGTAGTGTCTCACTCTGTTTTATCGCTATTTCCACCACCAGTGCTCCATAGAAATCGCCAGTAGCATTCCGCTTCTTCAAACTTTTAACCGTAACACTCGTCTCGCTGTGAATGCTCAGCAATACATCCTCAAGTCCTACTCTAAAATACCGTGATTCGCTCCTAAGCCGTACAACTCGCTTATGGAATGCCCTGCCTAGCTCTTTATTTCCAAGTCATTATAACCTTCAAACATTTAAAACCAACATTCACCGGTACTTCTCTTTCTATCCTTCCTGATTTTCCTTCACCCGCGCTGTGGGCAAGCATTTTAAGGGTACTTAAATCCCTTGAGCTCGCGTAAATTATAAAAAATAAAACTCTGGACTACCGCGAGCACCCAAATTTCAACCAACTCAAGAATGCAGCGCTTCGTGAAAGGAAGCCATTAAAGTCGTTTAAGAAAATAATTGTCAATATAGGAGAGGCAACACGTGTCAGTGAATCATTCCCGTATATCACAGGAATCCCAGATGTGGAATTATGCCACAAACAAACCTAATTTGGAGCATACGCTTCAACCCCGTCCATCACTGCTCATTTGTACACCCCTTTATCACCTTATCAAATTCTGTGGCAAATTTCATCGGCATTAACTGTCTGCTTTAAAATTTCCACTCACTCCGATTTTCAGCAAAATATAGATACAAGAATCCACAACCACTTCCACAATCATTAACCATCTCGCTGTACGATTATATGTATATCTTCAGCTTTCAATGAAATTCCACATCAAATGCTTCTCGAGACCATCAACAACGTGTGCGTCCAGCCCACTCAACTTCTCCAGTGTAATTAATTAAACAATGCAAGTCCAAGAGAGTTGACTAATTTAATGCTAATTTAATTGGAGAATCCACCAAGATGTGTCCACCACCATTACCATTACCATGGTCGCCACCACCGCACCACCTCATGTATCTTTGGTCGATTTCGTATGCAGCTACAGAAACTGCAGCAGCAGGTATTCATCTTCTAAATGCAGACACGTACTATTCGTCGCTTACAAATACGTACCTCCCAAGGATTGCTTGCGCGCCATGTGTGTAGGCTGACTTTGTTTATGAGCCCCTTCCAGCCGGCTGAAGATAATCTTAATGAGGTGTCATTTGAAATTGCTCAACGAAAACCCTCAAATCCACTGGTGACATAAATAATCACGAGGCTATTTGTCGTGCAGCTAATATAAGGTCGTGGCAGTGGCTGAATCTGTATCTGAACTGCCTACACCTATTAGCAATGAGCGAGATCGTAAATTATAGCGCCAATGGACCAAGAACGCCTCCCTCCGCTTGCCGTCCATCGTCTTAGCCGCCTTCGTTAAAGGCGTTAAATGGACTGCTTACTGGAGAGATGCTAATGGTGTTGTAAGAGGCGTTTTAATATTGAAAGATGTCAGGATTGTAGCCGTGAAAAATGACTATAGCGAAAATCAATTCACGACTAATGGGATTAATTGAGATTAACCGGATTAGGGTGCTTCATAACTTCATTAACTCAGCCTGGTACTTCTTAGAGTTTGTTCAGGGATTACATGGTTGACCATGTGATTTGCCTGGCCATTGGCAAAAGATTTTTTATGCCATCAAGCCGCTTTAATGAGGAACAAATGGCCATAGACCATCTTGAAGTCTATATTAGCTATAAGCAGAGATGGTGGATATACTCGTACAAGCTAGTCGTAAGATATGAACATACGCAGGTACCCTGATTGATCAAGGTTCTCAATCGTGATTCGTGGCAGGCAAATTAGCCCGTCAACTGAGAGTTCTATTCAGAAAATATGTCAATGGAATCTGCGGACACAATTCATTCACCATGGAAAGATGAGGTTGGCGGTAGAAGCCCTAGTAATGTCAAAAACAACATCAAAACTGTCAGTTCTACAATTTTCACTCGTACAAAACTTGAAGTTGGCAAATCCATGGTACGATCAGTCGAAGGAAATTGCATTCTTGTTTGGATCAGACATTTTGCCACCATTTCTGACGCATGGAGTAGCCATTGCTCGGTCAATACTCCTATAGCAAAAAACTCAAGGTTTGGATGAATTCTATCGGGACCAGTCATCATAGTTATATGAGGCAAGAGTGGCCTTTTGGCACAATGTAATGCCACATGGATCTGTGATCCTCCTTCTCTTGGAACAAATTTAAGCTTCTGACGAAGCGAAGGAGACTACTAACATCTATATTGTTTAGATCGTTTCAGTTTTGTGGAAGAAAGCTCCTAAGCGGAGTTTCCTTCTTTGGAAGAGAGCTGATCATGTACAGAGTAGGTGGAGAATTGCCTCGTCCTCCTGAGCAATGCAGCTTCTGTAGAAGTCTAACATACTTGCCCATAAGACCGTGTCCAGTGATGACACCTATAACAACGATGAGATGTTTTCTGTTTGGAAGATCAACTGCGTCCAACTTTAGCATTAGTCTGAACGTAGCGGTTGGCATACTGATGCTATCTTTTTCCGATCGGATAGGTAGAATGGTTACAATTTTGTTGGCTCTACAATTCCCAGGGATGCCTCTGTGCCCCGGTACTCAACATGGGTGGAAGTTGATCTGCTCTGCCTCTTCCTAAAAGAGAGTTCGCCATTCAAGGCTGGTTTGAAAATTCTGTGAGACTCTGTCCAGGGGTTTGATAGCGGCCTGACTATCCGAAAAGCTGCGAATATCCCTTGCAGATATCATTTTTTTCTTCGGCCAGGACAGGAATTCTTCGATCGCCAAAATTTCCGACTGAAACATGCTACAATGATTTAGAAGGCATAGGGAGAGGCTTAGGTTAAGCTTATCTGAGAAAACACCGGCGCCAACCAACCACCCACTATCAGTCTTGGATACATCCGTATTGAAATGGACTGACTTGTCATCCATGGAAGCATCTTCCTTACAGAAGCATCGAATTTTGGTTTTATTCGGCTTAATACAAGTTATAACTTAAAATTAAACTTAAACTAAAACTTAAAACTAAGTTTGGTTAAAGTGGTGAAGGAGAACGGATTTGAGGTAGGAAGTGGTGCGGTTGAAGTCAAAGACGCTAGGGTTTGAATTAATTTTTCGTAGCATACGGGAGATTGGTTCGTTCGCGCCATAGGTGGTGTGGTGGGTTGGGGGATAGAAGAGACGAGGGGTACGTAGATTACGAGGGTTAGTGTTGAGGAAAATAGAATTGTGAAGGGACGTGCATTCAACCTGACCTGAAAGAAGTCGATGAATGAAGAGAAAGTCGGCTGCATCTCTGCGTTCTTCAAGGGTGTTTAGGTTAATAAGGTTGAGACGGTTTTGATAAGGGGGCAGAGTAAAAGAATCATCCCAGGGCAAACCTCGAAGAGCGAATCGAAGAAAACGGCGCTGGATGCTTTCGATTCTCGAGATATGAACGCGATGATATGGGGACCATACTTGACTGGCGTACTCTAGGAGGGGACGAACAAAGGTAATATAGAGGGACCTGGTCACGTATGGGTTGGTGAATTCTTTGGACTATCGTTTTACAAAACCTAGTGCAGAGTTGGCTTTAAGGATTATCCCATCCATATGCAAACGGAAGTTGAGCTCACTATTACACAAAATGCCGAGGTCGCGAAGAGATTCAACGGAGGAGATAGGTTGGTTGTGGGGAAGGTAGAGTCGGGGAGGAGATTTGTGCCGCTTATGTGAAAAGGTGATGGATTGGCATTTGGCGATATTAAGTTCCAAACAATTTTTGAGGCACCAGGTCGAAAAACTATCAAGGTCTTGTTGAAGGAGGAAGAAGTCATGGGGAGAGGAAATGGTTTTGAAAAATTTGGTATCGTCGGCGTAAAGGGAGACGGACGAGTATTTGATGATCCTATCGAGATCATTTATGGTTAATATAAAGAGAAGGGGACCGAGATGGCTACCTTGAGGAACTCCAGAGGTGGCCAAAAATGGAGCGGAGTGGGCTGACCTAAAACGAACACTGTAAAAACGGTTTTCGAGGTAAGAGGATATCCATTTTAACAGTATGGGTTCAAAGCCGAGGGCAGACAATTTGAAGAGTATTAATCGATGAGAGATTTTATCGAAGGCTTTGCTAAAATCGGTTGCAACTACATCGACTTCGTTGCCGTTCTCTAGGGCAGAGATGGCAAAGGATACGAATTCAACGAGATTTGTGGTGGTTGACCTACCCTTTAGGAAGCCATGTTGTCTAGGGGAAATAAGTGATTTGCATTGGAAGCTAAGAGCTTCATACAAAATACCTTTGGGTATATGGGAGAATTTAGCGATTGGACGATAGTTTGTTATTTCGTTCTTTGATTCTTTGAACGGGGTTATTATTATTTTTATCAAGGGAACGATACAAATTAATTTGTAGGGTCCGGGATTTAACGCCGGGGTACTTACCGCGCCCAACACTGCTTGATTTCGGTGATCTAGTGGGAACCGCTGCCTTCAGTGTGACAAGGCCGTTGACTTGGATCGGGGTTATGAAGGAGGTTTTCCAACTTGAGGAAATTCTCCTTGCGAAAGGGATAGACAAAAGACATCAGAAAGGGCAAGGGAAAGAGACGAAGAACATTTTTTAAGAAATATGGCAGGGAGGCCATCTGGACCGGGTGTAAATTTGTCATTGAGTTGGTGTAATTTATATTCGATATAAGAGGGGTCCAAGATGTGAGAGAGAAGTGGACCATTGGAGAAGTTCAGTAGGTAACGAAAATGGGATGGATCTGGTACAAAGGAGACGTTGGTGAAGGATTGTTTAAAAAAGCTGGCAAATATGTTGGCAATGGTGAGTGGATCGGTTGATGACTTGTTGTTGAAAGAGAGGGAAGGAGGGTAACCATCGGACTTTCTTTTGTAGTAAACAAATTGGTAAAAGGACTTAGGGTCATTTATAAGGTAGACTTGCGCATTATTAAGGTAACGCTGATAAAGGGAATCGTAAAGTTCGGTGAAATGAAAATAAGCACCAAGATTAGTTGGAATAGTCGGAAAAGGATATCTGGTACGCAGGAAAACAGCCCATAACTTGTTTCTCTTGTTTCGTAAGGAACGAAGCTTGCGATTATACCAGGGAGGACTAGTAGATGATGTTTGAAGGCGGGAAAATGGAACGTAAAGGCTAAAAGAATTAAATATTTCTTTATAAAAAATGGATAAGGCTTCATTTATACTTAGGTTGTGAAAGTTAAAGGGGGATCTGCTAAGATAGTCACTGATTTCGTGAAAGTTTGCTTGATGAAATTCGTAGGATGAGAAGTTGTGGGAGGAGTGGACTGGAAAGAAGAGTTATGAAAAAATGAAAGTAGAGGGGGTGGTAGTTGTTGATTGTAGAGAGAGATAGGGGACAAAGTGAGACTGAGGAGTTAATTGAATCTGTTGTGAAAATAAGGTCCAATTGCCTGCCAATATAGTTGGATACACCATTGACTTGGCATAGACTTGAGTCTGTTAAGCGATCTAAGAAGAGACATTCCTTAGCTGAGTTAGCATTTGAAGCGATGAAGAACGATTGATCGTCTGATGGAATCCACTGTAGCTGAGGAAGATTAAAGTCGCCGAAAACAAAGATATCGTCAGTAGAGTCAGACAGGTCAATTAAATAGTCGATCGCATCGACAACAAGTTGGTAAGATTCGGTAGGTTGAGCTGGCAGGATGTAGCAACATAAAACGTAAAGGGACTTGAAGGGGAGTGATATTTTTATAGCGACAAAGTTGACTTTAGAGGATGAAGAGATGGTAATGGGAGAAGAGTTAAAGCTGTTGTGGATCGCCAGTAGGACTCCTCGAGAGGGGGAATCATCATGTGGGCGGGTAGGATCGTCGTCGCGAAAAACATTAAAAGTAGGGGGATTGATAATGTTATTAACAAAGCTCATTCTTCGCTGTGATCCTTTAAGTGATGGTCCAAAGAATGCCCTAACCCTTACGTCACTAAATCGTTTACCCATACTACTCGTAGAATATGCTGGTCAAGTTTGGTCCCCTTACCACGAAAACCAGTCTAGGGGAATCAAAGCTATTCAACGCAGATTCATTCGATATACTCGTACATTATGGGCTATAACTTGGGCAGATACGAGTATCTATAACTTGCTTCCGTACAGTGATCGTTTAAATCTAATTAATCTTCAGCCCCTCAAAAACCGTCGAGAAGTTGTTAATGTACTCTTTGTTCATCAACTACTCACTGGTCATACCCTGCTCCAAATGATATATATATAATACATATAGCCATTCATACTAATCCAGGCAGCCTTATGTCTGCACCCCTCTTCCACATCAAGTTTCGCCGAACCGATTACGGCCGTAACGAACCTTTGACCATGTTCGATATAAACATCAGCAAAACCAGTCTTTGAAATTCCCTCTCCCAAGCTCATGCCTCCGTGGCTTTCTTGTAGTTTTTAAGCCAAATTAATGTTAGTTTTAAAGCTATATGTTTGTATTAAGCATTCAATAATCTGTCCAGGTTGAGCCGGCCTCAATCAATCATTCTCTGACGATTTAAACATATTTCATATTTTTGACTACTTCGATGGTTATTGTTGGACAACCTTCATTTCTCTGGAAGATGTTTAATACCACTGTTGATTGCTATGGAGTTTTCATTTCATTTAATTTATTTAATCAACGTAATAAAAGGATTCAACAATCTTATAAGATTATTTGTAAGTCTCTACACATTCAAATCTCAAAAATTATGAAGTGCGAACAATTGATTAGATAGTGAATAGCAAACTTATTCGTGCTCATCATTTTCCTCAGATCTTAAGGCAAAGAGTTCCACCGTGGAGCTGCTTGGACAAAAAATTGATACTCGGACGAAAGACGAAAGGAGAATCTGGTATGGAGAAGAAAAAGAAGATCTGCGCGATTATAAGATGGCCTGGCTTACGAGTTTGAATTATGTTTCTTAGAAGGCAAAGAGATCCGAGTTTCAGAAGATTAACAAAAGAGCAGCCGGTTACTTGCTGAGAGAAGCAGACCTTAACCCACAGGGAGCTCTCGACCCAGATAATCTGTACATCATTTTCGTAAGCATCTCTCTCAAGGTGATTTCGATATTAATCGAATATCGGCGCATTTTGAGAGCTCTGTAAATAGACTTAAATATTTTGAAGTTGTAAGTGAAGATGAAGTTTATTATGGCTATTAAGAGTGACCCTATCGGTAGGGATGGAGTACCCATACGATTTATTACATTATCAACTTCTGCATTACCACATCAGCTTTTCCCCATACCTGGAGAAAATTGCAAGGGTTTTCCCATCGCATGAGACCAATTAGCATCCTATTAGTTAAGCATACGAGTATTTAGAGGAAGTAGTTTCCAGAGGGTTACTTCTGGTAAGGAATCCTCTTCATTAAAAGTTCAAGGAGTTCCACGAGGCCCAATATTGTTCTGCATATTTATCATCCATCTCCCATAAGTCTATACCCACACTTCTACGCATCTTTGTGCAGATGACGTACTACTTCATTCAGGCAAATCCTTTAACGAGCTTGATGAACTGGCTCTCCTGGTTAATGAGGATTGCTCCTAAACCCTACAAAATCATAAGTGATAGCAAGTAATAGCAATTTCCAATGAAAACTTCGATCTTAGTATTCAGCAGCGAGCAGCGAGCTTTCTCTCCATCGTCATCCTGCACAAGCGGACGAGTTTGGTAGGGATGCCAAAACTAGACAGGGCTCGTCTCTGTAGATGGCGTCATATGCAGCTTTAAAATGGATAAAAAAGTGATAGTGAGTATCGAAATTCTTGGGTTTTCTCCAGGATCTGCCGTAGTGTGAATATTTAGTCAATTGTGGACTTATCGGGCCTAAAACCGTACTAATAGGGTCCAATCGTGACAGATACATAGTTTCAGGCGTTCAAACAATACCGCAGATTAGATCTCCTATGCAAAGTTTAGGAGACTGATACCTCTGTAGTTAGCGCTGTATAGATGGTCTCCTTTCTTCTGAACCGGCCAAACGATGCTGAGGTTAAATGCATCAGGCTTACATTCATGCGACCAAATCTTGGGAATATGTAATATGCTCTCTACCAAGTCATCTCTCGCTGCCTTAAATAGTTCGGCGAGTAGGCTATCCGGCCCGGCAGCTTTGTTCGACTACAGTTTGGATATTGCTATCCTCTGTTCATTTTGGTTGGGTGGACGGAATTCTTGACTTGTTAGCAGCCTGCAGAAATGTTTTTTTCCATATCCTCAGCGCCAACCAGGGAACACCCCTGTTCATCTCTACAGGTTTCCATTCGGGTCTTATTACCCTGACACGTTGTTTTTACCTTTTGGTAAAACTTCCGAACATTATTCCTGAAGTAGCGCCTCTCTATCTCCTCGATCGCGCGCTTTCTTTTTTGTCTGGAGAAGCCGAAGTTCTTTCCTCCTCTTTTGTTCGTAGAGCTCACGAGCCGCTGTCGTTGTTTTGTGCAGCGCCGCTTTGTACGCATGTTGTTTTTCTGCATGTGATTGCTGGCATTCTTCATCAAACCAGGAGTTTTGTGGTGGTGGGCGGGTGAAACCCAACATCTCAGTTGCGACATTTCTGATGGCTTCTCGGCATCTAAGCCACTGGTCTTCAGCACTTGATGCTGGCTGCAAAGGAAAGGAGGTTGGGGGATGCGAGATCGGCAAAGGCTCTGGTGGCTTGTTGCGATTGCAACCGTTCGACGGTAAACGCCCGTTGTTGTGGCGTCTGAGATATTCGTAGATGTACCTTGGCTGCAATTAGGTAGTGGTCCGAGCTTATGTTGGCCACTCGGAATTTTCGGGCATCTAAAATACTTGAGGAGTACCTTACGTCGATCGCAACATGATCAATTTGGTTGACAGTTTGCTGATCTGGTGTCGGCCATATTCCCTTGTGAATGTTGAGTTGAGAAAACCGTGTGCTTGCTATAGTAACGATACGTCCCGCAGCGAAATCGAATCTCCTAAGTTCGCTTCCAGACGTGGTGTCGTGTGGGCTATGTCTTCCGATTGTGCTACCAATGGTGTACTCCTTTCCAATTTTAGCATTAAAGTCGCCTTGGACGATCTTAACTTAATACATCGGACATTGCTCATAGGTTTTGTCGAAGAGCTCGTAGAAACTACCTTTCGTAGTATCATCCTTTTCCTCTGTTGGGGCGGAAGCGCATATAAGGCTGATGTTAACGAATTTACCTTTGATACGGATTGTTATAAGGCGTTTACTCATGTGTCAAAAGCTCAAGACTTCCTGCTTAAGTCTGCAGCTTATAACAAATCTGCATCCAAATAGACCCTGCTTACGTTCCCTATAGCAATCGCCGTAGTAAACATAACAGTTTTTCATCTTTCTTTTGCCCGGGCCATCCCACTACACTTCCTGGATGGCGGTGATATCTGCTTTATAGCAGTCTAGGGCCTCCGCTAATTGTACGGCTGCACGCGGCCTGTTCAATGCCCAAACATTCCACGTGCAGAACCGAAAGTCGTTGTCCTTTGACATAGCAGGGTCGCTAACAGTGTGAGTGCTGTCGTTGGCCCTTATTAAGGGCTCATCCGCAACTAACCCTTTTCCAACACCCTGATTTAGTGTTGGAGATCCATATCGACCTGGTATTCAAGTACGTTGAAGCAGCTCATATAGAGATAACACTAGTTGATTCCATCCTTAGAATTCGTTCGCTGTGTTCGGAAATAGGAGGAAGTGCTTTAGTGAGATATCCCCCCTTCGACGACTGCCGCCAAGGGGTTGGTTAACCCGTCTCCTGTCGAGGTACTAGTCACCCAGCAGTCACCACGTGGAGGTGAGTAGCAGGAGTTGAAGGTGTAAGGCCAGAGTGAGAACGCTGTGTTTTCATATAATCGCATTCAACACCCTTTTGACCACCATCGTAGCCGATACTTGAATTTATTTTTCATTGATGCTGTGTCAAACTATGGAAATCACTTCCTTCGCGAATCAAATTAATCTCTAATCACGCAAGACATGCAGTCTTCTTTTACTTCTCTTCCTCAACAATCCAATCCTAAGCCTCAACCATCATCTTTTCCTTAGAATCACTATCTCATATGTTAGTACAATATAAGTTAATTTATAAAATATTTTTGTGTATCGTAGTTTTTAAGTTGTTCACATTAAATCATTGCAGAATATACATATATCTACTCGTATAATATATAATTTTGTGTTTAAGTGAAAGGAGGTAGGTCACTCTATCGGTAATTGGTTTGTGTGAACAGGTTGCAAGCCTGAGGGATCAATAACTCTTCGAAGAATAACAAGTACCTAAGCGTTAAGGTCGTGCTTTATTGACCATTCAGATCTTGATTTAAGAGTTCAGTTGTGTGGTTCGTCTCATTTAGAGGGCGTGTTATTAGAAGTAGCACATCAGCTAAGCGCACGTGCACTTTGCACTGCTTTACAACGGTAGGTAGGTCATTAACGTACAGAGAAAAAAGGGTGGATCCGAGGATAGATCCTTGAGGTACGCTATTTTCTACATTAAGAGAGTTGGAAAAATTCTTGCTAACACAAACGAATTTCTTCCTTCCCTTTAGGTAGGACATTATCAATTTCACATTAAACAGGTCGAAGGCTTTTAAAAAATCAAGTATATAGAATTAGGAATATGCATCATTTTGGTCTTCGCAGCATTTATTCTAAACTGTTGTCCTGGCACCAACTTGAAACCTTTTCAAATTACTCATGCATTATAGTTCTTGTTGTATCTATATTTATGCTTCAATGCTTCACCACAATAGGCATATCATCTGCAAATGACTTTGTAGAAATCCGCAGTCCTTCATTTGTAAGAAGAATGAATAAAATTGGTTCTAGTTTAGATCCTTTCCAGAAGTGGATAGCGACGTTTCCAATCTATCCGAGGTGACAAGCAAGCCGTCGGTTTCTATTTCTGACACCCCGTCGGAAACGGAAACCGATGACGAAGTAAAACGAGGTCCTATACGATCAGAGGAAGAAGATGAGCTCTTGGGCATATCTTCAGAATCGAAGGACCTCAACAGCACCGTGGTGGAGGCTACTCTGGAAAACTGTAGCAATGATACGGTTTCTCCAGATTAATCTTCATCACTCAAAAAAGGCTTTGGCCGCACTCATTTTGCGTCTTTCAAAACACGCAGAAGACATTATCCTAATCCAGGAACCATGGATTGTAGAAGGTGTGGTTCGTGGACTTAGGACACCCGCATACGTCCCGCTCTATACAAGAGACAAAGGTAAGATCAGAACTTGTATATTAGTGAAACGTAGCCTTAATGTACTTCTACTTCCTAGTCTCAGCGACCCCGACATAACCGTTGCCAGACTAGAGACTGCCAAAGGCTAGCATCGGCATACCTTGGCCACGATCATGTGGGCCCTCTCCCTGGTGATAACCTAGAAAGGGTGGTACTGGAGGCTGGAAGACAAAAAACTGACCTCATCATCGGATGCGACGCTAACGCGCATCACACGGTATGGGGCAGCACAGACATCAATAACTAATGCTAATGTACTGGATGGTATCGTCTGAACACTGTTTTTCAGACCACAGATACATCCAATTCAGCCTGAATGATGCTCCTCCTAGTCAACCATCATTCCGGAACTACCGGAAAACTGATTGGCCAAAATACAGAGGAATACTGTCAGAAACGCTATCCTCTGAACTATCAAATCCCCCGCGTGACACCAATGAGCTTGACATGAAGATCAGGGATTCCACTCTGGCTCTCAATCAGGCAATGGACTGGGACTCATACAAAGAGTCCCTCAAATTATACAAAAAAGAACTGAGGAAGGCAAAGCGACAATCCTGGAGGTCCTTCTGTGACAAAATGAGGGAAACCTCTGATTCATCACGGTTAAGAAAAATCCTCTCTACAAATCCTATGATGCCTAGCTGTTTGAAAAAAACCGATGGCTCTTGGACAACCTCAAGTGATGAATCACTCAACCTGCTACTGGACACCCACTTTCCAGATAGCTCTCAATTCGTGGTCAGTAGCAACCCAAGCAGGTCTACTGCAAACGGGACCAAAATCCATGGTCTGATCACAAGAGACAAACTGCTTTGGGCGCTGCATAGCTTCAAATCATACAAGTCTGCTGGTCCAGACGGTATAATACCTGTCGAGCTACAGAGATCCTCAGATATTATTCTGCCTGCGCTAGAAAATATTATATAATAGTGTAGAACTTATTAACATTCCACTGTCATGGAGAGAAGTCAATGTAGTTTTCATTCCAAAAGCCGGAAAATGTTCTCATGTTGTCCCAAAGGACCTCAGACCTATAAGTCTATCATCTTTCCTTCTGAAAACTCTAGAACGACTGATTGACATCCATATACGAACTAAAATTGACCCTAGACTTCTGTCAACGGCTCAACATGCCTACTGTAAAGGAAAGTCGGTGGAAACGCCTCTGCATTCACTGACTAGCCACATCGAACGATCCCTACAATATAAAGAGTACACAATTGTTGCTCTCCGGGACATAGAAGGTGCATTCAACAACGTCAAAACATCCGCAATCACGACTGCGCTGTCAACTCTGCAGGTAGACGACTCACTTGGGGAACTGATCAGTCTTATGCTAAAAAGCAGGATAATCAACTCCAAACTGGGTGAGACTTCTGTTAAAAGATGTGTCAGCAGAGGTACGCCGCAAACCGGTGTCCTCTCTCCCCTTCTCTGGAACTTAGTAGTAAATGAACTACTGATATACCTGGAAGCGGGTGGTAGCAGGATGATTGCCTATGCGGATGACGTTGCTATATCCGTCTCGGATAAGCGTCTTAATACCATTAAAGAACTCCTTCAAGTGAATCTGAATAGATTAGTCCGTTGGGCAGATCGCTGTGGATTGGGAATCAGCCCCCATAAAACTGATCTTGTCCTCTTTTCCAGGAAATATAAAATTCCAACTATAGACCCTCCTTCAATAAACGGTATCAGTTTAGTGTTTGCCGATACAGCAAAATATCTGGGTCTCATTTTTTACAGAAAACTAAACTGGAAACCTAACATTCAAGAACGAGTCAATAAAGCTACACTAGCTTATCTCTCGTACAAAAAAGCCATTGGGAATAAATGAGGCTTTCAACCTCGGATAACCCACTGGCTGTACATCTCGGTCATAAGACCGATACTCCCTTACGGGATGGTAGTCTGGTGGACGGCCTTAGAAAGTGCGGTTAACTGCATTAAGCTAACCAGAGCCCAGAGAACAGCATGTCTATGCATAATCGGCGCATTGCGGTCTATCCCCTCTGCGGCATTAGACATTCTGCTTCATTTAACACCCCTCGATATTTTCAGCGATTTTAAAGCGACTAAACAGTGGACAAATAATCCATTTGGCCACGCCAGTATTCTTAATACATTAGGAATCCCCACAGAGAACATCGATTACACCACACCTGAATTTTGGTTTGACAAAAACTTCGATGTAAGCTACCCCTCTAGATCCTTCTGGGAGGAAGATTCTTTAATGGATGACAAGCCGAGGGATGGACGTAAAACCGATAGCGGGGTTAGTGGCGGTGTTTTCTCAGATACGCTAAATCCAAAACGTGATATCTGCAAAGGATATCCGCATCTTTTCGGATATTCAGGCCGCTATCAATTCCCTGAACTCGGTCTCACTAAATTCTAAAACCGCCCTTGACTGCCGATCATCTCTTATGGAGATGGCAGAGCAGTTCAAATTTCAGCTTTGTTGGGTGCCGGGCCACAGAGACATTTCACGGAACTGTAGAGCCGATGAACTCGCCAAAATTGGAGCCACTCTACCAATTCTACCGGATAAGGGTAGCATAGGTATCCCAATCGCTATGTGCAAACTAACATTAAAGCTGGATGCCAATAAAAGAACAGACCTTAGGTGGACTGTTGGACCAACATGTCTAGCGACCAAACAGATCTGGCCAAAACTGGATCTGAATCGTTCTAAGTGTCTTATCCTTGCAAGTACGCAAGAAGGCTTGGCGCCTTTACAAACGATTACTGCAGAAGCTACATGGACGAGGAGGAGGAGGACGCAATCCTCCACCTACTCAGTACATGTCCAGCTCTCTCTCAAAGAAAAAAAACTTCACTTAGGAGCTTTCTTCTACAACGACCTAAATTATCTAAAAAATATAGACGTAAACAGTCTCCTACGCTTCGTCGGAAGGTCAAACTGGTTCCATCAGTAAGAGGATCATAGATCCACGTGGCATCACAATGGGCCAATAGGACTAAGTGGGTTGGTATTTCCAACAGCCACTCTTACCTACCTACCTACCTGAGAACCTTGTGGTACACTATGCTTGTTCTGCTCCTCAACGCTAATCACACTGGATACCTTTACTTTGCTGTTCTTTCCGTAAGCCAGTTTTTAATCGACCGCGCTATTTTGCCTCTTATTTCATTGAGTTTGTCGTGCACAACTTTTTGTGAACTACTCGTACGTTTGTAAGTTATCTGCCTAGTGCTTCTACCTTTCTCGAAGCCGTACTGATTTGGATGAAGAATTTCGTGCCTTGTCATAAAAGCAGTTAGGTGCTTCATAGCAACTCTTCTAAAGCAATTTTCGACAACCGGCAGTATAGATATAGGCCGTTAATTCGCCTCACTCCGTCTTGGTATATTGGCCTAAATATCGATGTTTTCATTATTCTTGGGACATCGCTTTGCTCTTTATTAATAATAATTTGAACTATGGAACTAATTTTGTTTGTTGACGGACAACACAAAATTTTATTCATTTTCGCCTCGTTTGCAAGTTACAGGTGCATGAGTGCAAGTTTTACAATCACATGTCTCGTAGAAAGCGCATTCTAGAGGTCAAATTTTTGACCACTTTTTCGAGCAATTGGTGGCATATATCGCCTATTACTCTAACAGTGTTTTGTTCCAAAGCTGGTTTATCTAGTGAATACAGAAAGTAATTCAATTAACAAAGTTCAAGTTGCTGTGATCGATGACGAATCGGTAAATTGGGGTTCTCTTCAACAGAAGCTTCCAAATCTGCGAAATTTTCTTGCGAGCTCACTGCCCTTATTCTTGTTGGCATATGAATATCCAATTGTGTGAATTGATTGCGTAATTTTTCAATAATTCGATAGCACGTTCAGATGGCAGATGATATCTACGTAAATCTCATAATGTGCTCTGTAAGTTTCTGTCCATGTTAATCTGTTAATCTGTCCATGATAAAATGGCAAGCTATACTGAAAATACGTGAAGCTTGACAGCTCAATGTGGCTGTTGAATTGACATTTCTGTCTGTTTGTCACTGAAAAAAAAATCACCCATCACATATTTTCTTGCCAGAGTCGATAAAATTCCTTTGTGCAGGAAATTTGTTCTCCAGTTCATTTCTTTAACTGCACTGATTGGATTTTGTTGTAATTCTGACAGTGATAGTCACAAGGTTTATAATTGCACAATAGAACGACTCGCCGCTAATGTTCAAAGTTCGGTTCAGTCGCCACCTCTATCTACGCGATGTGAACTCTCTACCAACTCTGCATTGTCCAATATTTCGATTTCCTCTACTTACCTTAGCTCATCAATATCGTTTGCTGATTGCTTACTCTACATTGCTTAATGCCATACTTTGAATATCTAAAATCTTTGCAACTTTCGATTAAAGAGAAATAAAATTGCTTACGTCAAACTTTAGATGGAATTTCAGCGCCAATCTGAAAAATCACTCCTGTGCAGTAAATTAAGTCGTTCCATGATATCCGTAGATCTACTGCAAGTCCTTCGAAATTAGATGAGATTCATTTAAGTGAAAAAAATCAACCATAATGGTAGCCATTTTTCGCCACCAACCAATTTCATCTGCGTTCATTTTAAGTCTCCTAATGTTCTCATTTAAAATGTCCGCTCGTCGTGTCCGTATCCGTTTCCCTTCTGCGTTTCCTTAGTCCCATTCATTTGAACTTTTCTTGTGGTTGCTCTCTTCAATCAGATACGAACTCCAGTGATTCAGGAAATGACATCTTCACAAAAATGCGACTCACATAAAGCACTGCCACTATCGTCACCATCCTGATGACGTCATCTGTCCCTTGTTTCATATCTTAGCATTTTGGACACGCTTAATGTTTAATGCACACTCTTGGTCTTGGTCGTTTATCCCCAGATGACCATTCCAGAATTCTTTGGAAAAGTTTTGATTTTTCTCATACGAGTAGGAAGAAATAAATGAAAGAGATTCCCAGCCTAAGATACGAGGAACTCTGAACGGTTCGGTTCCTGGACCTGGACTGGATGAAACTAAATGGTGACTGGATGGTTTCATGGATACATTTGGTGAGTATTTGAGACTATAACTTCGGTGTAGAGTGCCTTAGATATTTCACAGACTACTCGTATATCCTCCCTCTTTCCAACTCTCTGGGTGACTTTGTAATTAATCTTCCTCCCCGATGGTAGTGTTTGCTGTCTTCCAAGTTGAAAACCAGTCTTCAACTAGGAGAAAAAAAAATCTTTTCTTTGTGTGCAATGTGAGCCTGGACAGCTATTTGGACAGTAAGCGGATAGAAATTTCTTCGTTTATCGAGATAATTTACCCACAGACCGAGAGGAGTTGGAGGATCGAATACAATGGTTGTAAAGGGAACATCGAAGATAATTGTCGGATTAGGAAAAGAGACGCATTGTGTTGCAAGTGAAGGTGTGAGAATCAATAGACGACTATTTAAAAGGCAATTAATTGTAATTGTAGGGAATGAGTGGTTAAGGGTAGTGACTTGAACGTCATTTTTGGACTAGTCTTCCTGGCATCTGATTAAAGCCAAGCTGTACGAATCCGAGTAATTATCCAATGAGGATAATGTTGTTTTTCTTAATTCTCTGGAAGGATTCTATAATACCAAAAGGGGATTAGAAGATGTACAATATACCTATACTTGATGAAAAGTGATTTGTCTTGCTATTTGAAATTTTTAAAAAAGTGTTATTACATAGTTCCATTTAGGATTTGGAGTAGCCAAAATGCGGTCCGCTTCATATTCTCAACCAAAATTTCTAATATTATGGTGATCTCTTTGCCATGTAGCCAGATTAATATTGAAGAGATTTCACTTTAGAATATATCATGAATTTGTTAAGAAGGAACCCATGGTCAGTGAATTGCTCTATAGGCCTTCTAAGATGTTAGTACAGCCTATGACTTTGGTGCATTCATTAATTTGATTGAAATCTCTTTTTACTTTATATTACCTAGGAATGTTTCTGTTTCTGATTATAGAAGTGCTGGGAGGTCTTTAAGCAAAGATTCTCATTTACAAAGCAAAAACTTGTAAATAGTCAGATTAGAAAGATACATTTGTTTGTTGGCTTCCATTAGCCGCTTCGTAGAGAAAATACCCTTGCGACCGCTGATCTTAGCTCATTTGGAAACTGGTTTTGTAAGTAAGTTTTATTTTAGATGGAGGGTAAATATCACATTGTAGTGAACGATATTGTCGATATCCTCTCTTAGTGAATAGTTTAAAACAGAAATTTTCTGGCGCTGCCAGAATGCCATTACCGTTGGATGGTGATGCCATTAAGCACTAGATGAATCAGACCAGTCAGCTACCACATTCTTGTAAAGAGAATAACCTCAATTTCGAGATATTGACTGAAAGTCCATTTCTAATGCACCAATCTTGTCCCTAGACAAGATCCAACAGACAGTAAAATTATAACAACTGCTTATGCCTGAGTATACGTTGGAACTATTGAAAGTGTTAAGTGAGTTCATCAACATACACGATAGCACTGGAGGTAGGACATCGTCTATGCCATGTTTTCTGGGCGAGTTACACTTGGCGTCAAAAGTTGTATTGTCAAAATACAAGATTTTGAAGCGCATTCTCGCAGGACATTCCGCATTAATAAGAATACTGTATCTTAGACAAAGGATGCATTCAGAAAGCAGTTTTGTGGACATGAAGCTCGACTACTCTTTCCATGGTGTTCAACATGAAGGAGGTTACATTAATGGGACTAATACCCTTGACGAGCTTGTAGTCCTCTTTTCCAATTTGCGGTATGCCTACAGAAACAAAATATTAGTTGCAAAATTGCCCAAGATAAGATGTCGAGAGTGAATTCGGCACAAAAAAAGACGTGTTCTCGGTTTTTTCGATTGCTCGTCATTTAGTGGTGTGAAACCCCTGACTTGGAATATTTAAGTTGATCTGAGTAAATATAGCCGATGGTTACAGGAGTAGCCATCTCTTGTCTGCATTCATTTTGAAATAACGTGGAAATTAACCCTTTTAGTAATCTCGACAGAAGCTTTTTCTGCGTCTTACGATCCATTTTCTGTCAATAAACCTGTAAAAATAGAGTTTCCACTCTGTTCTGTTCTGGGTATAAAGACGTGTGGTCACATCGCCTGTTTCCCTGAGTTGCATCGGGAATCAGGAGATGGCGCTCATCAATTGGAACGGGTTATAAACCCCAAAGACTTGCTAAGCCATTCATGAGTTTCTTGCATGGATCACTTCACTCGAAAACTTCCGTTTTCCATATCGCAGATCTCTGCGTCATTCAGACTGTTCCCACTGCCAACCGTCCCAATTTGAAATGTCAAAGATGCCATAATGGCGGCATACTTATAGGTACGCTGGCCTCGCCTCCATTAGCTCATCGCGGTCTTAGTGGAAGTGGGTTTTCCTGCGGCATCCAAGTCTAGTCAAATTCACCACCGGAGTGTTTTCTCAGCGTGAATTACACCGCATCATTTCATTGGCTAGAGCTTCGACCCTTACTTGTTGTAGTCTCACCGCTGGATTTATTTTTGCCATTACTGTCCACTATAATGACAGCCTATGTTTCAACGGACAGGGTAAGTGCCAAAACTTTCTTCTTCGTGGTCCTGTTCGGAATGGACCAGAGCATGGTCAGTTTCAGTGGGTTTCACTACCGACGATCTGTTGCTGTTTACTGGCGGCACTAGAGTGGTGATACTATTTGTTCTAGCGCCTTCGATTGCATTCCCGTCTCACTACAAATTTTCTTCCTCCCTTAAACGGGCCCTTTCTTTCAGAATATGCCCCTTAGATCCGTTTGGCCAGTTCATTTTAATGGAATTTTACTGTAATAGGCAGAGCCAGTTGGGCTGAAAGAGTCAATCGATCAGCGACTAAAGAATTCGATGCCTTGTCGTTGTTCAGAACACCACGGTGGATTAGTTTGCCCTAATTTGCTTACTTTTCAAATTTGGATTCTTAAAGCGGCAATAACAGACATATTCCAACAGACTTATAGGACAGATTAAGTCTCAGAATTGCTGTGTAAATTTAAAGGACCTTACTCTGAAAACCGGAAACGCATTTACAAAGCAAGAAAATCGAATGCGCATTGACAGTTTTCAATATGAAATGCTTAATTTTGGTGGGGGCTGAGGCCCCCATTTATTGGCTTAATACAAGCTTAATCTAACTTAAAAACTAACAGAAAGACTTAAGAGCTAGTGACCAAGGAAGTGATGGAGCAGATCTTGTTTGAGACGAGGAGTGCTCAGGTGGAAATGAAAAAGGGAGAGGTTTGAGTTGACCTTTCGGAGCATTCGGGAGATAGGTTCGTTGGTGCCATAAGAGGTGCGGTAGACCGGTAGATAGAAGAGACGAGGATTGCGGGGGTTGGTATTGAAGGAAATGGAGTTCAAAATGGATGCACAGTCGATGGAACCGGAGAGAAGACGATGAATGAAAAGAACGTCAGCAATATTCCTACGTTCTTCTAACGAATTCATGTTTAGAAGTTTGAGGCGGTCTTGATAGGGAGGTCAGATTAAAGGGTCGTTCCATGGCAGGCCACGGAGGGCAAATCGGAGGAATCGACGTTGAATACCCTCGATTCGGGAAACATGAACCCGGTGAAAGGGGGACCAAGCTTGACTGGCATACTCAAGAAGGGGCGAACAAAGGTAATATAGAGAGATCTGGTTACATACGGGTTGGAAAATTCCTTGGACCACCGTTTAATAAAGCCAAGTGATGAGTTGGCTTTGAGGATCATCTTATCGATATGCGAACGGAAATTAAGCCCACTGTCGAATAATATGCCAAGGTCTTGAAAAGACTAAACCCCGAATTGGTTGACCATGGAGAAAATAAAGTTGGGGAGGAGACGGGTTGCATTTACGTGAGAAGGTTATAGATTGACATTTGACTAGGCAGTTTTTGAGGCACCAGATTGAAAACCGATCAAGGTCTTCTTGAAGAAGGGCAGAGTCCTGGGGAGAGGAAATAGATTTAAAAAATTTTGTGTCGTCAGCGTAAAGGGAGAGGGAGGAGTGCTTAATGACACTCTCAACATCGTTAATAGTAAGAATGAAATGAAGAGGGCCAAGATGACTGCCTTGTGGAACTCCAGATGAGGCCAGGAATGGAACAGAAAGGGCGGATCTAAACCGAACACTATAGTATCGGTTTACCAGGTAAGAAGAAATCCATTTTAAAAAGAGAGGCTCAAAGCCGAGAGCAGACAATTTGAAAAGGATCAATTTATGAGATATCTTATCAAACGCTTTGGTGAAATCAGTTGCGATAACATCGATTTCTTTGCCATTTTCTAAGGCTGAGAGAGCAAAAGACACGAATTCAACTAGATTTGTGGTAGTTGATCTACCTTTTAGAAAACCATGTTGTCGGGGTGAAATAAAAGGCTTGCATTTGAAGCTTAACGCTTCGTATAAAATGCTTTCAAAGAGTTTGGGTATATGAGAGAGTTTAGCAATGGGACGATAATTGGTAACTTCATGCTTAGATCCCTTTTTGTGTATTGGGATTATAAAAGAGGTCTTCCAAATCTGGGGAAATTCTCTCTGTGTAAGGGATAGGCGAAAAAGGTAGGAAAGGGGTAGAGACAGGTTGGAAGAGCATTTCTTAAGAAACATGGCGGGGAGTTTGTCTGGGCCAGGTACAAATTCATCCTTAAGATTTTGTAACTTTTTTTCAATAACTGCAGGATCGAAATTTTGAGTGAGAAAGGGACCAATAGAGAAATTTGGTAGATCATTGAAGTAAGAGGGATCTGGTACGAAGGAGTTGTTGGCAAATGATTGCTTGAAAAATGTAGCAAAAGAGTTGGCGATGGTAGAAGGATCACATGAAGTTTTGGTTTCGAAAGTGAGGGAGGAAGGATAACCATCAGTCTTACTTTTGCAATTGACAAACTGAAAAAAGGACTTGGGGTCATTTATGAGATTGGTTTGGACACTATTCAGGTAGCGCTGATAGAGAGAGTTATAGAGTTCAATGAAATGAAGATATGTACCTAGATAATTTGAATAGTCGGAAGCAGAGTGGGTGCGAAGGAATACCGCCCATAACTTGTTTCTTTTGTTTCGTAGAGAGCGAAGTTTACGATTATACCAAGGAGGGGATGTAGAAGAAGTTTTATGGCGGGAGTAAGGCACATAAAGTGAGATGGTTTTAAATATTTCTCTGTAAAAAATGGAGAGGGCATCAACCAGAGATAGATTGGTAAACTCAAAAGAGGCCCTGCTTAGATAGGTATTAATTTTACGGAAATTAGCTTTGTGAAAATTGTAAGAAAATAGAACTGCGCGGGGAGGCGACTGAAGGGGAGAGTTGTGGAAAAATGAGAGAAGAAGTGGAGGATGAAAGTTATCAATAGTTGAAAGAGATAGGGGACAACACGATACTGAGGAGTTGATGGGATCAGTTGTGAAGATAAGGTCTAATTGCCTTTCCATATAGTTGGAAACGCCACTGACTTGGCATAGACTAGAGTCTGTTAGCCGATCTAAGAAGAGGCATTCCTTAGTAGAAATGGGATTGGAAGCGATGAAAAAAGATAGGTCTTCAGATGGAGTCCACTTCAGCTGAGGTAAGATAAGTCGAGCAAATTATCAATTTCTGCAATAGCAACTTGGTGGGATTCGATAGGTTGCGCCGGAAGAATGTAACAACACATAACATACAAGCATCTACGAGTGAGGGTTATTTTAACCGACACAAAGTCGAGCTTAGGAGAGGATGATATTGCAACGAGAGAGGAGTCCAAGCTGTTGTGAATAGCCAGTAGGACACCTCGACAAGGGGATTCAAGCAAGGGTCAAAGCTATGTTATGTAAAAGGCTATGTACTTTTTACTGATATATCCAATAAGGATAACTTCCAACTTTCATTTTAGACAGGTCTGTAATATTTGTGTTCAGTATTGCTTGACAAGTCATCGTTAAAGGACTTTTACCAGAAGAACATTCAAACTTATTTTGAAAAACGGTATTCAATTCGCAAACTCAAACGATATTTTTCGGTCCTCATAGTCGACCATTTGAGCTCGCTTTTCGTCATGTCACGGGTATACACTTTACACGCAAAATCGACAATACTTCAACGGAATGTGCGTATAGAAGAAACTGTAGTCGCTGTGATTGAAAGTGTGACGGGAGATCCAGAATTGTCAATTGCAATAGATTGCAAGAGTTTGGCTTATTACCGTATACAATGTCCAAGATTTTGCGAAAAGATTCCTGCCTTCTCCCGAGCTATATTGAACTTTTGCAAACCTAGATGAAACTGACACGATGGTCTTAAATTTTTGTAGCATAGCCAAATATATGTAAGTCATCTCTACCCGGAGGCCCGGAGCTTAAGTACAAAACAGCATTTTTTGTAGACTGAATTTCTTAGCTCAATTCTTATGCAATTCTTATGATAACCGGTTGTAAGCCGGTTATGATCTGGTTACCAGTGAAATTAATTTCGATCTTGAGGCTTCTTTCGAATCAGTGTTGATGTTATCGGATTTTCAGAAATCGGATTACTTTAAACAAATCGCTGGGTGAGTCAAATTCGCCGGTATTTTCGTAAACCTCTCTTTAACAAGAACTTGGCTTTCATATTCCTTATGTTTTGCCCTATCATTATTGTCCCAAATTAGTCCAAAGTGACTAAGAAGTTTCCTTTGCAAACAATAGAGTTGTGCATTCAATTTTGCCATTTCCAACGTCCCATTGAAACCTTATTTCGTTGCTACCATTGCACCTTAGAGTCTCCTGCAGTCATAAGTAATTTATAATAATTTGGCCAATGAGAGTGGCTTAAAGGCCAAACCGCAAACCACTGTCAAGTTGTTCCGAACTACAGTCACTAATTTGTGGTTCGAGCGAATAAATTTTGATCACCCTTAACCTGTTTACACAAAGTATTTGCAAACAATTTGTACGGTTTGGAAAATTGCCTTGAACTTTCGACAAAGACACAATTGAACTCCTTAAACGTCCTAAAGGATAATTAAAAACTATTGTCTATTTGCAGTTTTGCCCTTTCTACCTATTCCTGCCTTACTTGGCAGATCCTTGGCTTTTGCAAACGTGAAGCCTTTCAAGTAGATCTTTCACCATTTCCCAGGTTAGAAAAGACAACACCCAGCAGTTGCAAACTATTTGTTCATGCAACTGCAACCATTCCCACAACGAATGTTTGTATGCATGTACATGCATGTGTACTATTTGCGAGGACATTTTTCGTAATCCTATTTACAATGTCTTTGAAAGAGCAGCGGGCTTGCACCACAAAGGACTTCAAGGAGCTTCGGCACATTTAAGTGAATTGCTTTCGACACACAGTCGGGTCGGTGCGAGGCTATTTGAAAATTCTGTATGTTTGTATTTATGTGCATTTGTTTGATTGTATAGTTATGTATATGTGTATTTGTTTTAGGGGCAAAGCGCAAAATAATTGTGCGCATTAGTGGAGCGGAAAATTTCGTAAAATGATTCGACTGTTGGAAATTTCTGAAACTGAAATTGTGCTAATTAGTTTTGCACTCGGTTCTGGCTTACGGTGGTAGGAAGTGGGACGAGATGCGGGTTACTGATGCAATTGCGAGTGGGAACGAAAGTTCTGACGGTTCATTGGAAAAAGTCTGAACATAGATGATAGGGGTGGTTAGGTATTTAATGTCCTTTGTGTGTGTAATTAAGTGCGCCGTGCGGGAGAAACAATAATTGCCATTAATAAACCTCGATGGGGTGTTTAAGAAGGTAATCGTCGGCAATTCATTAACAAAACACATAACACATAAACACACCCCCAATACACCCCTTAGTCATTAAAATTTATTTGAGATTTCCATCGCGAATGCAAATAGTCATATTTGGAGAAATATTTGCTAATTAAACGTCAATACAATGAACGGTTCGTCGAATTCATGACATTAAAATTGTAAACTACTTACAGAATTCAGTTCAGCACAAGTTTGTAGGCCATAAGGCCAGCTGTAGCAGTCGCGAAATTAATAACTTTAACTCGGTATTGACTTTAATCATACGAAAGTGATGCAGTAATATGGTAAATGAAAAAAAAAACAAGATATGAAAACAACATTGTTGGATTACGTATACTAAAACTAAGAACAAGAAATAAGCAAATTCAAATACAATGTTGATTTTAAGCGTCTTTCATGGAAAAAGTACCTGGAAGCAGATGCCAGCGTAGGCCGAAATTCCAGAGAAATAGTGCAACTGAGGGACAGCAGGAAAATCGTTGACCTCTTAGAGACATCAAGATCAAGGACATACATCCTTAATGCAGATTCGGGTCCTGAGAAACACAACTTTTAGCTTTGCGAAACTGGTTCATTGGGGGTCTTTTTTCCCGTGATTCTATTTTGTTCTTAGACGCAAACCAGGCTCAGGCCTATGTCTTGCCGAAAGCACTTTTACAGTCCCGGAGAGCGGACAGCGCTTTGGAGGTTTTCCGCATGACATGTTTATTGCAAAGAAGTGTGTTATCCAGGATGGCACTCAAATGCTTAGTTCGATGGGTCAAACCAGATAACTTTCTTCTTCTCGTTCTGGTGAGAAAGCAACCTCAATTTCGAGAGCAATGACTGAAAGCCGACTTCTAGTGCTCCAATCGTCGATCACATTTAATGCTTTCTGCTCTTTAGAGTATAAGTTTGGACTATTGAGTGCGTTAAACAGTGAATCGACCAACATACCATATCATTGAAGATAGGACGTCGCTTTGCGGCCAATTCCCCTTTAACCCCGCCATCACATATGCATTACCTGCAGTCAGCACCTGCAATCAGAGTCTTATTCACCAGCATTTCTTTTATCCATAAAACCAGTGATTCGACTAGGCCGTGTTGTCTGGCGGAGTTACACATCCCGTCAAAAATTACGTTGTCGAAAGCATCCCCACATTGCTTCTTGAACAGAGGATGTATTCGCAAAACAGTTTCGCGTATATTGAGCGTGATCATGAATGAATGAAGTCAGATTGATGGGTCTAGGATTTACCTGATATCGTTGTCATCATCTTGAGCTTAACATACGCTGCCGTTCCCGTTCTACAGCCGAAGAGCAGGGGCGTTAGTCCGAGAACGAATATGAAAAGCAGAGAGTGCTGTCATCAGCAAAGGAATATATTGGATTAGAACTGGCAGACAAGAGATCGTCAATGAAAATTAAAAAGAGTGTCGGAGACAGAACGGAGTCCTGGGGCATACCAGCATTTATTTTGTGAATATCAGACTTGAAACCGTCCAAGACAACTTGAATTGAACGTTCCGAAAGGTAATTTCTAATCCATTGAAGAAGAGAGTCATCGATCCCAAAAGCACGCATTCTCGACAAAAGAGCCTGATGCCAAACTCTGTCAAATACCTTAGAAATATCAAGTGCAACTATCTTGCTTTCGCCAGATTGATGTACGATTTGGTTCCACTTTTCGGTGAGACATGCCTTCAGATCACCAGTGGACCTGTTCCTACGAAAACCGTACTGCCGGTCATTAAGAAGTTTTCGTGTTTCGTGATGAAATCATAAGCAGACTGTTTGTCAGCGTTTCCAATATCTTGGAAAGAAGGGAAGTAAGTGCAATGGGTCTGTAGGAGGAGAGAGAAGAAGATTCGTCTTTCTTATGGACGGGCTGGACAAATGCTGTTTTCCATCTGATCGGAAAGTGTACTAAAGAGTAGGATTGATGAAAAAGCTTACGCAGTGGTTTTGACACCGTAGAAGAACACCACTTCAGCAGAAGGGGAGATATACCATCTGGACGAGCGGATTTATGCATGTTGAGATCTTTAAGTACTCTTGCTACTACACGGGCGCGAAAGTTTATTCGTCCAATTTTAAATTCGACGCACGCAACTGCAGGCGGGGACAAAGCACAATCTGGGAGTGTTGAGCTAGCCGCAAAGTGTGCAGCAAACAGATTGACCTTATCCAAGGAGCTGACAGCTGGAATGTCATTGTAAATGAGCGTTGGGAACGAGGATGAAGCAGAATTTCTAATATTTTTGACGAACGACCAAACAATTTTACTGCCTTTGGGACATTGCACTATTTTTTGCCCCAGTTTTTGGTTGTATTGGAATATCACACGCTTGAGAAAGACGTTGCAAGTCATTTCTGGCTCGTTTGAACTTTTTTCAGTTTTCCTCTGTCGGGTTGGTCTTGAAGAACCGAAAAAACAATTCTCTAACCCTGACAGCCTCTTTACAGCTCGAGTCGTATCATGCCTTCTCTTTTGGTCTGATACTCTTCATCCGATGAGGGATAAAGTTTCTCATTCCAAAGAGAACGGTGTCTGTGATCTATCAGCAGCGGCATCCACGTCGTTATCGAGGAAATATAACGACCAGTTAAAATTCCTAAAGAAGCTGTTAAGACCGCTGAAGTTGGCTTTCTCGTATTGCCATACGGTTCTTTTAGGGATTTTTTCTCTAACTGTGTGGTGGGTGTACGAGAATTTAGCTGATATGAGACAATGGTCCGACGAGCCTAAAGGGGAGAGCATATCAAAGCAGTACTTGTCAGGGTGGGAAGTTAAAAACAAGTCCAGGGTGTTGGCGGTATGACTATCAACGTCTGGTATTCATGTGGGCTCATTTACAAGCTGGGTTAAGTCGGGTGTTGTATGTCCAGAATGTCGAAGCCAACCAGAGTTGTGTACATTGAAATCGCCCGTAGTCACGATTTCCGTATGAAAATACAGGGATACAATTCTTTGAATGGAGTCAGACAGCGCATCAAACTCGTGAAAGGTCGAGTTGCTGTCCAGTTTGGGCTTCTGTAAATAAAGCAGTAGTGGATAATTTGCTTACGGAGATGGAATTTTAACGACTTGAAATTGAATTCCAGATTGGAACAGGGACTACATCGTGGTGGAGTTTGGTAAGCTACATCACTACGCACGTAAATGGCGAGACCGCAGTGAGAGAAGAATAATGGCACTAATTCGTAGTCAGGTAGCTTCAGAACGGAGTGATCTGAGAGATGTGGACGGGGATCTACCTGCTTTTCATCAAGTGCCAAAACAGCTGGTCTGTATTTGTAGACGTGGACGTACGCAGAAAAGTGATTGCTTTTTAGCCCGCGTATATTGCGCGTTGTGTGTGTTTTTTTTTTTTTTTTTATTCAGCACAGAAGAGATTACGAGTTCGTCGATGGTCGACACGGTACTAGAGTCTGTTCGCCGATATATTAAGAGGCATTCCTTAGTAGAAATGGGATTGGAAGCGATGAAAAAGATAGGTCTTCAGATGGAGTCCACTTCAGCTGAGGTAAGATAAGTCGAGCAAATTATCAATTTCTACAATAGGAAGTTGGTAGGATTCGATAGGTTGCCCTGAAGAATGTGACAACGCATAACATACAAGTATCTACGAGTAAGTGTTATTTTAACCGAGACAAAGTCGAGCTTAGGTGGAGATGAAGTTGCAACGAGAGAGGATTCCTGGCTGTTGTGAATAGACAGTAGGACACCTCGACAAGGGGATTCAATCAAGGGGGTGTGCGATCATCATCCGGAAAAACATTGAAATAAGGAGGGAATAACTCCTGGTTTTGTATGTTTGGGATAAGATTAGTTTCTGTCAGCGCGTAGATATCAAATGGGAGAGCATGAGATTGGCGGAAAACAGCGTGGGTTTTAGAACGCAGTCTCCTTACGTTCTGGTAATAGAAGGTAAGAGGGAGATTTTTGTATAACTTTTTAAGGTCGAAAAAATTTATCGTGGTCAAGTCGACTGCGTTGGAGGTGTAAGACTCTTTTAGAGTGTACATGGTGGTGAAGAGCAGCAAGATCGTCTGCAACTTTTTGGGGGGCGTATTTAAATCTCGTGATACTTTATATAAAGTTTCCTGAGACTTGTAACGTCGGTAGGGAGGCCTTTCTGCTGGATAGAAACCAAGACGCTTGTTTTTGTTTTACCCTCGTGGCACACCGAGTCGGATTTATCGTGCAGATAAGCGAGATATAGACGTATATTCTCATACATCTTTTTATCTCTAAGCCTAGAGAGCACCAAATGTACACATTTTCTACAAAAGAGCCTGATGCCAAACTCTGTCAAATGCCTTAGAAATATCAAGTGCAACTGTCTTGCTTTTGCTAGACTGATGCACGCTCTGGTTCCACTTTTCGGTGAGACATGCCATCAAATCACAAGCAATTGCTCCGCGCTTGCTACCAGACTGCCTTAGATGTGTGTGAGCGAAAACAGTATTCTTATTTGAAGTTAAACAATGGCTTTTCTCATATGACCATACCAGCATAAATTGCTTTCTTATTGATTTGAATTGAAACGTTTTCAATCTATATTATTGTTTATTCTTCTTTCCTAATAGTTACTTTTAAATTTTTGCATTTTGCCCCACCAACTGTTATTAATCATTGCTAATATTTGCATTCAGTAGATATGTACAATCGCCATTTGTCGTTCGGGCGATCGATTTGTATCTAACTATTTCATTTCATAAAATTAAAGCTTTGCCATATTTTAACTCTATTTTCTAAAATTACTTATACTTAATGTAATAATTAGCTTTAAGTTTGTAAAGATGAAATGTCTGAAATATTTAAGAGTTTTTACCAGGAAAAGAATTTAGGAGACAACCTCACCCGATCACGTTTTGTTTGAGAAGAAAAATTTATTAGGCAAAATCATTTGACATTTGTTAGAAAAATGGCTATGTGCTTATATAATGACAGCACAGATGGAGTTGGTGTAAGATAGAAATAGTTCTACATAAAATGGTGAAATACAGACTTCAGTGAAACAATTATATAATGATTGAAAGATAGTGTGTAATGATTTCTAAACATTCCGCCCGCTTCGACGTCTCAATTTGAGCGTTGAAAAATAACTGCTGCTTAACTTGACGATTTTAACTTGACGATTTTTTCTCAGTAGCATCATTGGAAACTGGTAGCAAACAAAGTTTTGATATGGGACGCTTAAGTGTTGTTGACTGCGTCTTCACAGTGACGACTCTTACAAGTCCGTCACCACCTGGATATGTTGAAATAACTCGCGCCAGTGGCCATTTGCTTGGAGGATAACGTTCGTCAACCACAAGTACTAAGGCTCCTTCTTTGATATTTTCTGATGATTTATGTCACTTACCAATATCTTGCAAGCGTTGAAGGTACACGTGAGACCATCTCTGCCAGAATCTTTCTAGCATTTGGCGAAGTTGCTGATAACGCGAAAGTCTTGATGTGGGTAACTGGATTAAAGATGGTTCAGGAACTGTTGTTAAAGCATCTCCAACAATGAAGTGGCCTGGGGTGAGAGCTTCCAGATCACTTGGGTCATCCGAGAGAGGGCAAATGGGACGAGAGTTCAGAACAGATTCCACTTGTATCAGGAACGTGGAAAATTCCTCGTATGTGAGAAGAGCATCTCCTATCACTCTCTTGATGTGGAACTTGGTTGACTTAACAGCTGCCTCCCATTTACCTCCAAAGTGAGGAGCTGCGGGAGGGTTGAATGACCACTTCGTGCCATCATTGGCTAGTAGATCTACTAAAGATTTCATGTTATTAGAGGCAGAATTAAACAACTTACGCAGCTCTGCATCAGCGCCAACAAAATTGGTCCCACAATCACTTTTCAAAGTCGAACAAATTCCCCGTCGGCCTGTGAAGCGCTTGAGGGCCGCAAGAAATCCGTCTGTAGAGTAATCCGTGACAAGTTCGAGGTGAACTGCAGATGTAGAGAAGCATACAAACACAACTAGATATCCCTTATACCTTTTAGCTCCTCGCCCTTTCCAGGTTTTTAGTGTGAAGGGGCCTGCATAGTCCACACCTGAATGTAAAAATGGACGTGAAGGAATCGTTCGATTGATAGGAAGCTGGCCCATAAGTTGACTCGGTGTTGAAGCTCGATAGCGTGCGCAAACAACACAGCGATTAATGAAACTACGAACTGTATTGCGACCTCCTATAATCCAGTAGCTCCGTCTAAGCGTGGCCAGCATTAATTGAACTCCACCATGCAGTGTAGACTTATTTGTATGGTCCAGAATCAGCTTCGTTAGGTTTGACTCACGTGGAAGGATTATTGGATGCTTCGTGTCCGGATCGATTTGGGCGTTCCGAAGCCGCCCGCCAATTCGAAGAATTCCATAACAGTCAATAAATGGGGTAAGACGATAAATTGGGCTGCTGCGATGAATGGACTGTAAGCTAGACAAATTTCTAATTTCTGATGAAAAACTCTCGATCTGTACGTATTTGATCCAAAACACCTTAGCTTCATCTAGTTCCTCGGGCTTCAACCATCGACTGAATTTTGTGATTTTTGGTGGGACATTTCCATCAGATTTCGCTTTTTGTTTGAGGGTTTTCGAGAACGGTATTAGCCGCCTACACCAGGCAGTTAGTAATAGTCGTATCAGCGATGAGTATTTGTTTATGAGATCCCAGGAAGTATTGGATTTTTGTCTCGTAGTGAAAGCTACTATTGGCTGACGTTCCTCCAGATTAGTGCTAGTATCCAAATTAAGACACAGAGATGGCCAAAGACTTGAGTCGAGTTGCAGTCAACTGGACCCGAACCACCAAAGTGATTTCTCAGATAGCTGACGTGGTGACAAACCCCGCGACGCATGATCAGCTGGGTTGTTCTCTCCTGGTATATGATGCCAATGCGCCTCAGGAAGAATTTCTTGTATTTGAGAGACACGGTTGCGTACAAAATCTTTCCACCTAGTTGGTTGGCCTTGAATCCAAAACAAGGCGGTACTGGAATCAGTCCAGAGATGAATAGCTGATACCTTAGGTTTCAAGACTTTCCGAATATAATTGACGTGGCGTGTAAGAAGCAAAGCCGCTGAAAGTTCCAAACGGGGCGTTGTAACACGAACATTTCTAGGTGAATTACTTGATTTGTTGGTTTTTTGAATAGGAGCCACTTTGGTATTCGAGGCTAAAATAGTGATTTGAATATTGTCTATATCTCGGGCAACACGAAGACAGATGACTGTACCTAGAGCCGAATGAGAGGCGTCCTCAAAGCCATGAATCTCAACAGATGAATATGATGAAGTTAATCCAAGCCATCTTGGTACGCTGATTAAATGAAGATCTTGAAGCTCATGAATGTAGTTTTTCCAGCGCAGCTCAAGGTTTAGAGGAATAGCTTCATCCCAGATTAGATTAGCTTCCCAAAGCTCCTGCATGAATATTTTTCCTCGAACAACCACTGGCGATAGCTATCCCAACGGATCGAACAGCTTCGCAATACGAGACAAAACATTTCTCTTGGTGTAGACATCCGGTTCATTGAATTGTTCAGAAGTGAATATAAATCGATCTTCAGCAGGTTGCCAGTTGAGTCCCAAAGTACGATGTATGGGACCACCTTTGATAGAATGCGTTTGGGATGATGTACAGGACACACGTTCTTGAATAGGCACATCTTCTAAGAGACTTTCGTGGCTGGTTGCCCATTTTTGAAGTGGAAAACCACCCGCCTTGAAAAGATTTATTATTTGACTAATTTTGTGCTTACCCTTCAAGATGGATGAAGCTCCACTGTAGACATCATCGACGTAAGTGTAGATGACCTTCGTCTGCTGCAAGTTGTCGAAGAACTCTGTTTGCGAGATACGGAGCTGGGCTGGTTCCGTACGTTACCGTTGTTAAGACGAATTCCACCAGATTTGAGTTTTCAAGCCACAAAATTCTCTGAAAGTCCCAATCATCGGGATGAACCAGAATTTGCCTAAACATTTTCGTGACGTCAGATGAGAAAGCAAATTGATTCATCCGCCATCGTGTTATAACGTCTAAAAGATCCACATGAAGCTTTGGGTCTTCGTGAAGGAATTCATTAAGTGACAACCCTTGTTGAGTCTTAAAGGATCCGTTAAAAACAACTCGAAGTTTAGTTGTGGAGCTCATCTCACGCACAACTCCATGATGTGGTAAATAAAATACCTGATTAGCTACTTTAGGGGGTTCAGATGTTCGGCGCATGTGCCCTAAGTCCTCGTACTCTCTGATGAACTTAGAGTAATCTTCATAAAACGTTGAGTTTAGCATGAAACGTTTTTGCATCCTATGAATCATGTTTACCGCTGCAGTGCGAGAGTCTCCGAAACTTACTGGACGTGACTTAAAAGGAAGCCCCACGATATATCTTCCTTCCGAGTCTCGAGAGTGAGTGGTGTTAAAAATCTCCTCGCATTGTTCCTCTTCTAAAGTTAGTTGATTACAAGGCGAACTGAAGACTTCTTCTTGAATCCAAAATCGTTTTATTAGGTCGTTGAGTTCGTGGTCAATATGGCAATGGAAAACCTCCGCTTCCATCGATGCTGTATGTGCTGCTAATTGTACTGAGCCAGAGAGTATCCAGCCCAAACTAGTTAGTTGAGCAATTGGCGCTTCCGATGGACCCTTCCGAAGCCCATTTTGGATGATTTGGCTATAGACTTCAACTCCTAGTATAAGATCAATTCGACCGGGCTGATGATATTCAGGATATTCCGCGAGTTGCAGACCCTTAAGATGAGGCCAATTGTTGATGGCAACCGTTGTTGAAGGAAGATAGCTAGTTAGTTTTGGCAAGATAAATGCGTCAAAAACAGTTTTGTATTCATTCACACATGATTGAATATCCAGGGTAACTTTTCCATTTACTCTGTGTGAAGATAATGTGTCTGCTCCTATACCAGCTATAGACAACGATGTGTGAACACGTGGCAATCGAAGAATTTGACTAAGTTTTTCCGATATCAAATTTATTTCAGACCCTTGGTCAAGAAAAGCTCTAACCACGTGACGTGCTCCATTGCACGATTTGATTTTAACTAAAGCTGTTGCTAGGAGTATTCCGCTTCTTGGAGATTTATAGATGTAAGTGGCGTTTACTGATGCAGTAGATAAAGATGGTCCAATCGATACTGATTCTCTTGTAGAGCTGTTCTGTGCCAAGATGGTAGATTGTTGATTGGAAGCATTCTCACCTGGGTGAATTGAAGTGTGATGACGACCAGAACAGATGTTACACCTCTTCTTTGAATAGCATCTGCTGATTGAGTGCGGTCCAAGACAATTAAAGCATAGTCTTTTTTGTGTGACAAACTGATGACGCTCTTCAAAACTTTTCGAGAGATAACTTGGACAAGTTGAGATAAAATGATTCCCGTTGCAAAGAGAACACGATTGGGAAGAGTTCCGTACAGCAACATGATGAGATCTGGCTTTAGATAACTGATTCTTGACTGTTGATGATGGTTTTCTGATATCTTGCTGTTTCGGATTCACCCGTTCGAAGGCCTGAAGTGTACGAATGCGTGTTTGAAGGAATTCTTTAAATTCTTTCCAAGTAGAAGTTTCTGTTTTGCGACCTAGATGTTTTTCCCATTCTTTTAAAGATGCAGAATCCAATTTACGAGAAACTAAAAATACTAAAATCTCGTCCCACTGATCGACTTTGCTACCAAGGCCTTCTAAATAACCTACTGCTTGATTAATTGTGTTGAGCAAAGAATCAAGATGTTCTGCTGATTCTTGGGTGACGGATTTTGCAGAAAACAGTAAATCCAATGCTGAGTCAGCTAGAAGCCGCTTGTTGTCATAATGCTCCAGAAGATCATCCCATGCTACCTTAAAGTTAGCTGCTGTTAGAGGCGTCGTGTGCAAACGAGAAGCTGCTTTGCCACCAGCGAGACATGCTTTTAGATATTGTAATTTTTCGACGCACGTCAAGGAAGTATGAGCTCCGATTTGCGATGTAAAAGCGTCTTTGAATGGAGCCCAATCTGAAAACTCTCCACTAAAGATGGGAAGATCCATTACTGGCAAGCGAACATGTGTAGTTAACGAAGATGATTCTCGAACAATAGAGTAATCGAACAATGCTTTGCCATCCATGGAAGATTTTGGTTTGATTTATTCTAGCAAAATCGCCATCTGCTCCATAGCATCGAGATAATTTTCTTCACATTCCATGAAGGCTTTTCCCTTGAAATATGGATCCTCGTCATACTCTGCTTTCTGTTCACTCTTGACTGATGCTCGTAGTATTCCCAATGAATTATGGTTATTCTTGTAGTCATTCCAATTATTAGAAAGAGCTTTAATGCGGGATTCTATTCGATGACTGGTGATATTTGAGCTGGATTTAAGTTTAGCAAACGAGTTCGAGATTAACTCAGAAAGCTCGCCTTGCTGCTCTAGTAAATGTTGAATTTGATTAGCCTTAGACATGATAGATTTATATTCCAATATATTCGGCTTGAAAAGGACCAGAAATGTAAAGATGAAATGTTTGAAATATTTAAGAGTTTTTACCAGGAAAAGAATTTAGGAGACAACCTCACCCGATCACGTTTTGTTTGAGTAGAAAAATTTATTAGGCAAAATCATTTGACATTTGTTAGAAAAATGGCTATGTGCTTATATAATGACAGCACAGATGGAGTTGGTGTAAGATAGAAATAGTTCTACATAAAATGGTGAAATACAGACTTCAGTGAAACAATTATATAATGATTGAAAGATAGTGTGTAATGATTTCTAAACAAAGTTTATTGAAATAAAGTGAATTAATAATAAAGGAAAATGGTGTGTTACAATCTGTAATGTGGTGATGCATCTTAATGAAATTATAAAAAAAATATTGTAGCAGGAACACTACTAAACGAGAACCTCCTTTTCTCTGCTGCATGTTGGTAGGACTACTGTGAAAATCTATAGCTTTTCACTGCCTTTGGAAGCAAGCCGGAAAAAGCCCTGCCAAAATCCCGATATCTCATCTTCATTTATTTCAAATTGATGATTGAAAAATACATAAACCTTAATAGATTGTCCCTTAGAATGCTTCCTCTTAACATGTAGGCATTTAAGACATTTTTTTAAATTAAATCAGACCTCCGGGACACCTGCGGCACCTTTTAACAATGCAATCGAAGACAGTTTACATTGTGTGACCAATCTCAGACCGTCCACCAATGTCATAGCATACAAATGCAAATAGCCTACAAATAGCCAATTAAGCAATCCAATAAATCCACTTCAACACTTTTGTATCCGTATAATCAAATAGATAGATAGACATGAAATCTAATTTAGGAATAATCTAATCGATTAACCTACGCATCTCTGGGTTGTAGGTGCAACACAAAGGGCGGCCAAATTCGTCTCGGATCTTTGGTCAATTTGAATTTAATCAATGAAACCTTTTTGTAACCTAATTCACATCAAATAAAAAAAAAAAAAATACAAAAATGTTACCTTCATCTTGACACAGTGGAACTGGTTCGATGGACAAATAAGATATTCCACAAGAGTTCAATTCGATGGTCATTCGATTGAGAGGTCGTAGGTGGTCTCAGCACTGATTTTGGCCCATAACCGATCAAATTAGCTGTTAACGATTTGCTTATTAAATTAGGTAAACAAAATCGACGGGTGGTTCCTGGCTATCAAAAGCACTCTTGGGGGTGGATTTATGCATGAGTTGATATCAACTGAATGGGATTCAAATGAGCTCTGGCGCCATGACATTTGCGGCTGTAATGAGCAGTTGGTTTTCCTTCTGTTCGTGTCGTATGTGGTTGGAACATACATATCTGCATGTTGTATCTAGATAATATTTTTGTAGAGGGGTGTGATACGTAAGAATAAATGGATACATTAAGGCTTTGTACATTTATGAGGCAACAAATTATCAAATTGCATTACGAGTACACACGCGTTACATGTTAAGGGGAGGGGTAAGTTTGGCTACACTTTAGCATAATATACGAGAGTATGGCGTGTGGAAGTGAGGCCAAACCCTTGGATTTAAGTGCTTGCAAAAGACAACTTGGCAGCTAGGTGCGGCACCACTTAACAGTGGGTAAATTCCTTTAACAAATGATTGGAAAGATAAACCTGACTTCTGAAGTTCTTTATGGCCAGTATGATTCGTTCATTCAGATTAGTTGAAGGCAAATAAGTAATACGAGAGCAATTTTGAAAATATGTGAAGAAAGTAAAATGATTTACTCTATTCATCTACAAAATCCTAAATCCCTTATCCCTTGGATTCATTGTGTGGTGTTTTTAAAGATTTTATAAGACAAGTCAGAAACTGACTACGTAAGGAAATTACGACTACGTAAAGAAACCAAAAAACTTCTAACAACTCACTTAAGACTACTTTGTAAGAAGGTTAGAGCTTTTGAGATTGTATCAAGAAGAATACAAGAAGCTATCATAATTCAGATTTCGAAGACAGCCTCTTACAAAGATCGAAACACTCAGTGAATCCAGCAGACCAGTAAAAGCCATCCAAAAGCGCAAATCAAACAGACTAGAAACACTGAGAAGGTCTGATCGCAACTACACTGAATCGAAAGCAGAAGATCGCAGTCGTTGACATATCTCCGTGGAGAACACACGTGTTTCGGCTTGGATAACAGTGATAACAATAACAAAGAGACATTTGCGAAAATTGCTATACGCTCAAATTAGCAGAGTGTCAGTGTGCTCGGCCGGCATACCATAGGTCGTGGGTTCGAATCCCCGTGGACTCTACACATTTTTATTTTTTTATTTTTTTATTTTCATTTAAAATAAATTCAAAAACAAGTGGTACTAAGTGTTGTCCATCACGTGATGGATTGTGGAGAGCGGTCCGCTATGTTAACAGCGGGATCTGCTGAAGTATCAGGTGAGGTTTCGAGTAGTTTGAGCCAAACACCAAAAACAAAGAGAAGGAGGAAGCTTAGTCCACCTTCTAACTTGGAAAAACGTCTCACCCTACCAACGGCCACTGTAAAGCTGCTTGGCGGGGTGAGGGAAGGGAACAACTTCGCTTCATTGGCAGCAAGTGAATCCGATGATGAAGAGGAAGAGATGGAGGTGATTAGTAGTAGCATCAAAATGCTACAACAAAGAGTGCTGGCCATAAAAGAAAAGCAAATGGTCAGAAGGAAGAGGGAAGAGCAGGAGCAATCCCAACAACATCAGCATGCTCAAAAGCAAGCACAACAACAACACCAAACAAATAAAATAGCACAAGTGCTACAACAACAAAAGGTTAATAAATACCAGCAACAACAACAAGAGCAGTCACAAAAACGGCAACAGCAAAAACAGCAGCAGCAGCAGCAACAACAACAACAGCAGCAGCAACAACAACAACAACAGCAGCAGCATCAGCAGAAGAAGAAGGAGAAGGTGCCTCCTATTAACACCTATAAACTAGAGGTAAAAGCTACCAAGGACCTTTGTAAGTTGGTCATTGGTAATAATTTTAACATAAAGAGATTGGGGAACGATCGTCATGCCATCCACTGTAATACAGTGGAGGGCTACGCGAAAGTCAAAGAGCTCCTAAAGGAAACGACGACGGAGCATTACTCATTCACACCGAAGTGTGAAAAGCGGCAATCGATGCTGCTGAAGGGGTTGGAACCGTCTTCTGATCCTGAGGAGATCCTGGCACTGCTCAAAGAGAAGGAGTGCGAAGGACTCAAGTTTGTGGGGGTAAAGCCATTTACCACAGCTAGAGCCAGGCGGGAGAAACGGAGTCTGCCGTTCTTCCTGGTGCAGCTCAGTCCCGAAAGCCGTCTGGATAGTCTAAGGAGTATCAATGTCCTAGACTACCAGGTGGTTCATTGGGAAAAATTAAAAAGGAGCGAAGGCGTTATACAATGCGTTCGCTGCCAGAGGTTCGGGCACGCCGCGTCGAACTGCCAAATGCAGCCTCGATGCGTGAAGTGCGCAAAGAACCACAGTTCCGAGGAGTGTGCTCTGGGTAGGGACGGAGTTTCTGATAGGGCGCAGCTCTCGTGCGTGTTATGTGGGAACGTGGGACACACCGCAAACTATCGGGGTTGTCCTAAGTTCGCTGACATTAAAAAATCAAAACTGGCTCAGCAGCAGAAGGTGGAGGTAAAACGTTTACCTGTTAGGTTTCAAACACCAGCCGTCACGCCCCAAATTTCCTACGCCCAAATGGCGGCAGGTAGGGGGGCTACGGTACAGCAAGCGACTGTTGCTTCTCCGGCGCCAAGGCCGAGAACAACGGAAGCTGCACCTAACTTGCTGGCCATCTTGCTCGCAATCCAAGGGCAGATGGCTCAGCTGCAAAAGCAGGTGCAAGAACAGGCCAAGCGGGTGGACCAGATCTACGCGCTGCTGCCGGGCCTAACGCAACACATGTCGTAATGGGTACGCACATGGTGGAACAAACTTTGAAGGTCCTTGCGGTGAATGTTAATTCACTGATTAGGATCGAACGAAGAGCCGCGATGTTTAAATTGCTACAAGACCAAACTCCTGATTTGCTTTTCGCTAGCGAAACCAAACTAACCGATAAGCACAAACTGGAGTACAATAATTATATTGTTAGAAGGAGAAACAGGCCCGGATCCGAACGTGGAGGCGGTGTCGCGATCTTCATTAAACAAGGTATAAAATTTCATAGAGTGTATAAGGGAGCGTTGCGTAGGTTCCGGGTGTTGGAGGCAGTCGTCATTTACATCCCGCTCCGCAGTGGAAAGCGGCTGTACTTGGCCTCTGTCTATGCGCCTGAGGCTTCACAATCCACTTTATTCATTACAGAGCTCGACACGCTTTTTCGACTCCTGAGGCTGGAATCGGGGGAGAATTATTTTATAATCGGAGGGGACTTCAACGCTAGACACAGAGATTGGGGAAATAATTTGCCAAATACTAGAGGGAACCTACTACTCGATTGGTGGGGTCAGCACGATGTCATGTACAGACTCGGTCTTAAAGCGACGGATAACCCATCGTTTCCAAGAGGCGGATCCTATTTGGATCTACTGCTGTACGACGAACGTATACGACTGACAGGTACGAATTTACAAACGCTAAACTGTCTGCGCACATTCGTGTATGACAGCGACCATTGCGGTTTTAGCACCGAAATTACAGTTCCCAACGAAATGGCGGAATTGGAGGAGTTTGTCCAATGATATTCTTACAACTACAGTAAGACTCGATGGACACACTTCTCCGCAACATTGACAAGAGCACTCGCCTCGAACACGCTCCACCGTCCACCGTCCAATAGGAATTTGTCAAACGAGGAGATCGACAATTACCTAAAACAAATGGACGAGACAATTAAACAAACTATGGACGCTACAATACCGCGGTATCGACATACGACTAACGAAGACCTGTTCCGCAATCCTACTATTGACGCACTGCACCGACAGAAAAGTAGACTTCTGACAAGACTCAAAAACTGGACACTGGACACTAGGACACTGAAGGCATCGATTAAAAATATTCAAACGTTAATAAAAGAGAATTACAGAATTTCTGTAAGTTCATATTGGAACAACAGGGTTCGGGCTGTAAACACCAGCAACCCGAATATGTTCCCTCAAATAAATAAACTATTTCGGAAAAAAATCAAACGACCTTCAGTGTCTTAAAATAGCCCGGACAACAGACAACGAACGGTTACTGACAATAGCAGGTATTGATCCAAATGAGGCCGCTAATGATGACGACTTCTTTGTGATCGAGGATCCACAGGAGAAGGTTGAGGCCATAGGGGCGACTTTCCAGGAAATATACAAGGCCACTGATACCATTGGACCTAATTATGACCTGGACAATCGCGTCTTGGTGCACGACCTATACATTCGAAATGAAGTAGAGAACTGGCGATCCGAGGGCTCTGGTTTCACCCGGTTCAGCGAAGAAAATATGGCAAATAATGTCATTACCAGAGAGGGTGACCTACCCCCGTTCATTTCGAAGGAAGAGCTCCATGAGATCTTCGACACAATCAGGGCTAAGAAATCAGTGGGGACCGATGGTATTCCGAACATCGTGCTTCGACATCTTCCTCTAGAAGCGGTGGACATTTACACCACCCTGTTTAATAATGCAATGAATAATGCACATTATCCAGCGCATTGGAAAACGGCGGTGGTGCAACCTATCCCCAAAAAGGGAAAGGATATATCCAATCCGGCGAATCTTCGGTCGATAAGTCTCCTTCCGAATATCAGTAAGGTGTTTGAAAAAGTAATCAATAGAGCTCTGTCTAGGTGGGTTGAGGACAAACATATAGTTCCGGATAATCAATTCGGTTTTAAGGCGGGACATGATATCTCACATGCCGCGTCTAAACTGGTGTCCGATATCCAATGGAATAAAGGCAAAAACCAATGTACTGGTGCCTGCCTTGTTGACTTGGAGAAGGCCTTCGACACCGTACGGTTAGAGGGTCTTTTCTATAAGCTGACTAGGCTGGGGATCAGTAAATCACACTTGTACATTCTTTATAATATGCTAACCAACAGACAGTTCATCGTGAAAAATGGCGATGTGACTTCTGTTGGAATATTTCAAATTAAAAATGGTCTTCAGCAAGGCGCGGTCAATTCGCCGATCCTATTCAACATTTATACAAGCGACTTGATAGGTTCACTTCCCAATACTATTGCGTACGCAGACGATTTGATAGCGTACAGAGCAGGTCCAAAAATCGAGGTCATTAATACTCTCTTGCAGCGTGACTTCGATAAGATAAGACGATTTTGCGATGACTGGAAGTTGAAAATCAACTTTCAGAAGTCGGAAACCATTCTCTTTAGGACGCCGTTGTCTGGAGCCTCTAGGGATACCAGAAAAAATTGGCGAAAGTTCTCGATCATTGGACAACACGGACAGCCTCTTGCCTGCCGAAATGTAGTCAAATACCTTGGGATCTGGCTAGATCAGTTTCTATATTTTAACAAAAATGTAGATGCTGCTCTGGCCAGAGCCAAAGGCGCTTTTGCCCTTACAAAGAGACTGTTTTATAGCAGCCAACTCGATGCGAGGGTAAAGGTAATCTGCTACATGGCCCTTATCAGGTCCATGCTGGTATTTGGTTGTCCCGTGTGGTTCAATGTGCGAGCAAGCTTAATGGAAAAGATTCGGGTTTTTGAGAGGGCTTGCCTTCGCTTGTACAGAACACCAGAGTCGGAGTACAAAAAATTCTATCGTAATGAGGTCCTTTACAACAGGGCGAACCTAATACGAGTGGACAACTTCGTAATTAAGCTGACTCGAAGGCACATTGCAAGAGCAATGACCTCGATAAATAATCTGATATCTGTTGCTTACTACCCCAACTACCTTTACCACGAGAGTGTGCGCTCTGATGGCTTCGTTCCACCGAAAGCATTCCTCTACCTAGATCAAATAGGGTTGATCCAGGATAGATCAGCGGTCCCGTTAATCTACCATGTCGCTCGGACAGCTGGGGACAGGCGACTCAACTACAACAGAGACGTCGCACACGGCAGTGTGGATCTTCTCAGGTTCAGTAGGGCGGTGGGGAATCACGATAAGAGGGATGTCGTTCGGCAGCACCAGCAGTTCTGGTGGTTGAATGATGGAGAACAGGTTTCGTCGCCGTTTCCGTCAATTGCGGACCAGCCTCACTAATGAGGCAGAGTTGACCAATCTATTTGCTCTGTGAATAGCGATGGCCAGCTTGCATAGGTTTAGGTTAACATTTAAGAAATACATATATATATTAGTATATACATAGGTATATACTAGTATATGTATGTCATTGTGTATAGTGTCTATGTGTATATATGTGTGTATTGTGTAATAGGTTAGGTAGACTAAGGTTTATTTTAAGTTAGATATTAAGTTTTTATATAAAATAAAAAATTATGTCCATATGCTAAGTTTTTTGTTAAATTCTTTTCTTAGCCTTAAGCATAGAAAATAAGTATTAATAAATAAAATGTAAACAAAGTCGAAAGACATATATATAAGAGTTTAGAGTAACTTAGAGTGCCTGTGTGGGGCCAGTAAGTTAGTATAAGTTTGTTAAGTAATTTTAAGCTAGCATTTAAGTATTTTTTGTTAGTATGTAAGAGTTAATGATTTAGAAAATAAAATGCATTTAAAACTAAACTAAACTAAAGCAGAAGATCGCTGCCTCATGCTTGAAGCACAGCTCACATCCAACTGAAGTTGCCGGTGAGATTAATTACAAAACACCACGTAGCTGGTATCTATCTATCGGTGGAGGTGACGGATGGCTTTAAGTCACATGACACAGGTGGCATATACTCAGTTATATTACAAAAAGATATAATCCAACTGCTGGTAACCCTGAAGAGAATGTTTATTGTTAGCCTGGCATATGTGCATACCCAAAGATGACTACACCCTCGCCAAGAGCATCAGACCTATAAGTCTGACTTCGTTCATATTGAGGAGCATGGAGAGAATTACTGAAATGTATGTGCGCATAACTGCTTTGCGAATGCATTCCCTTTGTAAGATGCAACATGCAACTAATGCGGGAGATCGCGCTACAATGCGGTCCAAAATATGGCAGGCAGAATTAAAGACGCACTCGACAAGAAGGAATACGCCCCGGACAACTCAACTTGTGATGGCAATTGTATCCCGCCCAGACAACACGTTGTAGACGAATTACTAGCTCTGTGGATAAGTGCGATGCTCATGATTGCGAATGCTGGCTAAGGTCAATATGTGATGGCGCGGCGCGGTAAACAGGGTTTTCCCCTCAAGGCGCAGTCCTGTTTTCTTGCACATCAGCTATTGTGGTTTTCTTGTTGGATTTACCTCTCTTAATTTTAAACTCCGATTTAGATGGAAGGACCTCTATTTGAAGATGATTCAGCAATTGAAAAAACGTGTAACATATGAAAGTAATAATGAATATTGATTTCATAAAAAGTAGAAATATTTTCTTTAAATGCTTCTCACTTTGAAAATGTACAATAACACTTGGTGTAAGCAATGCACTTATATTGTACACCTCCAGTAAATGAAAAATACCATATTTGTACCAATTCTGAAGCTCCAGCATCCGTGCATTTGGGCCAGACTTTTAAGGAATCAGTGATGCACATTTCCCTAAAATCAACCTGTTGCATGCAATATGTTTTTTTATGCCATTTACAACGAACTTCATTCATATTCGTAAATTTTTAACAAAAGGGGTTTGTGCTGGAATTGTAAAGTTTCGGGTATATCTTCAGGCGGAATAGGTGAAGGGTTAAGTGGAAATTTTATGCACCATGTGCAGACACAGGCTAGCTCTTTCTGCTGATTGAATTCATCCAAATTAATTTAACATCACCACCACTTTCCTGCTATCACACTGTAGAAAAGAGTTTTTCCTTTCTTTTTTCATGGGGGGATCAATGCATCGATTCCCATTGGTAGCGCCGGATTCCCATCGGCTAAAACCACCTCCATCTGAACAGACCGATTTCTGCACACTGTGGTACCGTCGTGAGGCCTTACTTCGCTAGGGTCGGTTTAAAGACTTATCCTATTCTTTACGATTCAATTATTTTACCTCTTCGCTTAACATTGAGTCTTTATATACCTAAGGTGATATTTTTGCTAGTGAACTACTCTCCAAATTGATTACTAGGAATATCCTCTCGATTTCGTATCGTGAAAAATGAAAAACACTTGTTCCACGTCTTCCGGAACAATTTCACAACATGGACAGCTCAAGATGTTTTCGTAATTGCGTGTAAGCCTCCAAAATTTGAACCTGATGAAGTACGGCGAAACAACTTTAATTTAAACCTTACATTGATCACTGGTATAAGACGATGTGTCCATCTTTTTGTTAGGGATATGTCGTTGCCAGAATGCGATACTACGGTTCCTTTCGTAATTTGTTTTTTCTTAGTTTATACGGCCATTTTGAATCCGCTCGCTGACAGGTAGCATTGAAGACATGACGAGTATACCATCACGAGAAACAGTTCGAAACGTACTCTTAGTGCACCTAGACGGTGGACGGATTTGACGGACGCACGTCGCTTGACCATACTTCCGCTGTGTGCATGAGTATAAAACTTCAGCAAGAAGGAGTCTTCTATTCTGTTATGGGCCTCCGATATGACTCATCAGCGTTGAAAGTGCACTTAGAGTTTTCGATGATTTCTAATATATGTGCTCCAGATGATGGGTAAAACTTAGACGAATGTCTATAATAACCCCGAGATACGTAAAAAACGATTGAGAAAACATTGTATACCTTCCAACCCTAACTGCCATCGTTTCGTAAATTCTATTACTCGTAATGACCACCGCTTCAGTTCTATCATCGACTGCAGAATTCTCCTCTAAGACCATCGAAAAAATGATTTTTACAACATTTGTTAATGGGTTAGATTCAAACCGCTCTAGCGTAGTTACTAGTAGAGGTGTGTTAGAGTTCTAAAAATTATGTATTGGGTATATAACTTAATTCGCGAGGTTTTTTTTTCAAAATTTGAACGTTTATTTAGGAAAAACATGTACAATAGTATTATTCAAAGTATTGCCCATCTGAAGCTATGACTTTTTCCCATCTTTCTGGCAATTTGTGGATCCCATCCAAAAATAACTGCGCCGGCTTGGCACCCAAGAATGAATCAAGCCAATTTTTGATATTCTGCTCTTATGTGAACCGTATTTCAGTGAGGGCGTTCTGCATCGACCGGAACAAATAGTAGTTAGAAGGGGCAAGGTCTGAGCTATAAGGCGGATGGGGTAGGACTTCCCATCCACTGTTTTCCAAATAGTTCTGAACCGGAATAGCAACGTGGGGCCGAGCGTTGTCATGATGGAAGATTATTGCCTCGTGTCTGGTCGCATATTCCGGGCGTTTTTCGGCCACTGCTCTCTTCAAACGGATTAATTGTGTTCGGTAGCGTTGTCCATTGATGGTTTCACCCGGTTTTAGCAGCTCATAATACAGCACACCCATCTGATCCCACCAAATACAGAGCATTACCTTCGCGCCATGGATATTCGGCTTTGCCGTTGATTTGGCTGGTTGGCCGGGTTTCACATATGATTTTTTGCGCTTGGGGTTGTCGTAATGGATCCACTTTTCATCACCAGTAACAATCCGATGCAAAAATTACTTCCTTTTGTGGCGTTCCAGCAGCATTTCGGACATGCAAAACCGCCTTTCGACGTCTCTCGGCTTGAGTTCATATGGAACCCAATTTCTTTACTTTTGAATATATCCAGCTGCTTTTAAACGTTTTCGAAATGGCTACTTGAGTGACACCCAAAGATTCTGCGAGCTCTTTTTGTGTTTGGCAACAATCTTCATAGAGTAATGCTTCCAGTTCTTCATCTTCAAACTTTTTGGCTGCTCAGGACGTTCATCGTCTTCCAAGCCAAAATCACCACTTTTAAATCGTGCAAACCACTTTTGGCACTTTCGCTCAGCTAGCGCATGTTCACCACAAACTTCCACCAAAATGCGATGACTTTCGGCAGCAGTTTTCTTCATATTAAAGTAAGGAAGAGGAACTTCCCGCAAAAACACTTTTTCAGGCACAAAGTTCGACATATTTGAGTGAAAAAGAACTATTGTTGTTTACGCTTCAAATGAATGACATATACTGAAATGAGGTACAATGACAGTAGCTTTCTAACGCATGTTCCACTAATACAAGTTGCACCATCTCTTAGAAAACCGCACAAATTAAGTTATAGACCCAATATTATATAAAACACAAAAAAAATATCGTATCTATTTCTTTGTGTTATATACTAAATTTTTGCTGATAGTCATAACTGTTCTAAGTATCTTTTTTATTGTATATGGTATATATGTATATAAGTAATAAGTAAGTAAGAAATTCTTTATTCTGTTACAATATTTACAAGTTTAACAAAATTAACAAAAATAAGCGTTGACTTTTGCCGTCAGCAGAGAGAAAGAAATTAATAAATTTGTAATTACTATAAAGCTTCATTTATAATTTGTAGCCTATAATTCAGTGCACATTTTAGAAAGTTGTGTAAAGCGTTCCCGTTTACGCCGTTTAGGATGTTTGTGATCTCATTTAGTGATAGAGCATTTTTTCCCCAAATGGATCTCCTGATTGAATTTAATATGGCACACGTTCCAATAAAATGCCGGACATTCTCCTTCGTTCCCAGATTGCACAGTGTACATTCGTCTCCTCCGTTCTTTCTGTATGGCATATAACATAGTTCAGGTGCAAAAGTTCGCCTCTGGCTTTGAATATTCTTGAGATGGACTATACGCTGTTCCGGTCATTAAAGTAGCTGTTTCCTCCTAAGTTCATGCTGTAGTATTCTGTACGTGGATCTTGATTGGCTTTGTTGACTTTGCGTCTCGAAAAGCTCCCGTGTTGAGTAGTGGATTTTTTTAAGCATTTCGTTTAGTGTGCTCTCCCAGTTTGTTTCATTTCCAATTAGTTCGTGCAAGGGCACTTGCATTTTTGGCTGAGCCTTGACCATTCCGCAAAGAAATTAAGGTTTCGGCTTTTAAGATACATAGCAACATAGCATAGTCTATCAACAACTGCTTCCGTACTGTAGGCCAACTATCTGTACAAATCAGCACGGTTTCATGAAAGGTAAATCAACGACCACTAACCTAACAGAGTTCGTCTCTAGGACGCTTCATGCTTTAGAAGACGGTGATGAAGTCGATTCAATTTCCACTGATTTCAGCAAGGCATTCGATAAAATTTCTCACCAACTTATCATTTTTAAACTAAAAAAACTTGGCTTTTCCCCTCATTTTGTGGCATGGACCAAATCCTATTTAGAAGACCGAGAATACAGGGTCATCTTCAGATCTTCAATATCCGACCCAATTAAAGCAACATCTGGTGTCCCTCAGGGTAGTCACCTTGGGCCAATCATCTTTATCCTGACGATTAACGACATAAATCTTATTTTAAAGAATTGTAATCTTTCTATTTTCGCTGATGACATGAGAATTTCCAAAGTCATATCATTGCCTTCTGACTCCCATTGCCTGCAAGATGACTTAAATAAGTTGTCGGTATGGTTCAAGCAAAACTTTTTGGAGCTTAATGTCAGCAAATGCCAAGCGATAACCTATTCCCGCAAACGTTTACCTCCCCCTCCATGAAACTACTTCATATGCGATGAGCCACTACCAAGTACGGGACCTAGGAATAATTTGTGACAGAGAATTGAATTACGACTCACATAATGACAGAATTATAAATAAAACTAACTCTGCACTTGGTTTTATCAAACGCTGGTCGAAAGAATTTTCCAACCCTTACGCTACAAAGTCCCTGTACATTACTTTTGTAAGGCCTCTTCTCGAATATTGCAGCCAAGTTTGGTCACCCTATAAACTAACCCATATTCAAAGAATAGAAGCAGTCCAACGCAGGTTTATCCGTTTCGCACTTCGTGGTCTACCCTGGGCCGACCCATATGGATTACCCCCCTATGAAAATAGGCTGGAACTAATTAGCATGCATACCCTAAAAAAAGTCGCTGATGTACTTTTTATCCACCAATTACTGACTGGAAACATCGAGTGCTCGAGAATAACGCAAAATATTGCATTCATTCCCAATCCCCGTAATCTAAGATCTGTCCCACTCTTCCTGATCCGAACTCACCGCACCAACTACGGTCACTTTGAACCCATATCTAGAATGTTGCGTATAACGAACAACTACGCCGAAGTCTTTGACCTAAATAGCAGCAATTACGAAATGAAAAAAGCACTGCTCAATATGCCACTCCCTTAACATCTACCTCGTCCACCATTTCTCCTCGCCCCATATTAGGTTAAGAATATCTTTGTTAGTTTTAAGTCTAGGTTTAAGTTTTTGCTGGTTAATAAGCTAAATAAAGTTGTCCGGGGTAGACCCGGGCTAATAATAATAATAATAACCTTGTGGAGAACACGATGACTTGGTTGAGCAAAAACTTTTCTGATATAGAGGAAGTGCAGTCTAAGCGTGAAGATATGTAGCGTTGGTAGTCCAGTTTCCAAATGTAACTTGTAAGTTGGTGTATTTTCAGGTAGCCCAAACAGTTTCTTAAGGACTTTGGAGTTTTTCTACCTCTTCAAAATGCCAAGCCCCCACACTTGTGCTGCATAGCACATTATTGACCTCATTACCACCTTGAAAATCTTGTACTTCACACTTGGTGCAATATTCCTCTTTACCAGAATTTCTTTCCAGTTGCAATTAATCGCGCGTTTAGATTCTTTCAGTTTCTCTAGCAGGTGTTTTTTAAAGGATGCCTGTGAGGTGACCAGAACTCCGATGTATTTGTATTCCTTGACTATATACAGTTTCACGTTCTGCTAGATCCAGTTTTCATTCCTTGCGTGACGCCCCCAACCATTTCGAAAAATCAAGACTTTGGATTTGCTGGTATTAACTTGCAGGGTCCACATACGGCAATACTGTGGCAGCTTGTTAGTCATAATTTGGAGCATGCTTGGGGTTTCTGCGAAAATTACGATGTCGTCGGCGTAGAGTAAGAGTTTTATAGAAAATCCCTCAAGAAGCAACCCGCCCGGAAGAAATTCAACTAGATCATCCAAAAATATTGAAAACAGAAAAGGACTCAAAAGGCATCCTTGCTGTACTCCAGAGTTTATTTGGAACCGATTAGGGAAGATATTCCCGTCCCACAACGCCGCTGTATTGCATTCGTAAAATTGTTGCAGAACCTATAGAAATTTTGTTGGCATTCCTATGTTGCTGAGTTTAAGAAATATGGTATATGTATATATGATCGCAACATTATTTGATTTGTAAAGATGTCGGCTAATAAGAACACTCTGGTTTTGTCATTCGGAAGCAGATTTAACCAAAAGAGACTGTCTGGTTTGATTTTTTATTTTTTTTAGTTTGATTCTCTTACAGGTGTAAATAATTCTATGTGGTAGAGGAATCAGAAATAATTATTGCAAAAATAACAAGTGTCAGTCAAATTCTAGTAACAACAATTACTATAGCAAATCTCAAAATAACAACCATCATTCTAACCACCAGCATAATCAAAATAATAATAATAATAGGTCTAGTCAGGTTCAGAATAATTCAAACCATTCAAGACAGCAAAGAAAATACCAAAGAAACAGTTCAACTCAGCACAAATAAAACAATAATCCAGTTACACCCATTTCAATGGTCTGTGAACATGTACAACAAGAAAGCGAAAACGCAAATTTTAACTTCCCGCCTTCGAAACAGATTTACCCACAGTTGAATTAAAAATAAAATTAAATGTTCAATTGACACGATAAAACTTTACAGAACAAAACTTACTAACTACAAATGAATACCATTAAAAAACAATATTAAACTTAAACTGTTAGCGGAAATTCTGCATATAATAGTTAGATACTGAAATTACACTGGTCAACACTGGTGAGAACTCCGAAAGCGATCAAAGCCGTGAAGAAACGAATGACCGAAAACCGCTGCGAAAACAGAAAATCTTGTCGCGGGAAATGCAAATTTCGCAAAAATCCATGTCTCGCATTATCAAAGAAGACTTAAGACTCAGCGCGAACAAGCACATTGAAGGAAAAACGCCAGCGAAGATCGAAAGCGTTACTCAGCCGGTACGCGAAGTACGCTCACAGACAAATTCTGTTTATTGACGAGGAAATCTTCACCGTAGAAGAATCGTTCAATAAGCAGAACGATCGTGTGTATGCTCGGTCATCCAGAGAAGCATCCCAACCCATCCCGAGGGTACAAAGAGGCCACCATCCCGCGTCTGTAGTGGTATGGTGTGGAGTGTGCTACGATGGCGTTACCAAGCTCCATTTTTGCAAGAAAGGAGTGAAAACATCGACCGTCTTGGAACCCATTGTGAAGTCTTTCAACCAATCAATATTCAACAACAAGCCATGGACCTTCCAGCAAGACTCTGCTCCAGCTCACAAAGCAAAAACGACTCAACTGTGGCTCAAAAACAACCATCCGGACTTCATATCAACGGATGATTGGCCAACTGGTAGTCCAGACCTCAACCCTTTGGATTACAAGTTTTGCTCCGTATTAGAGGGCATGGCTTGCTCTACTCGACACTCAAATATTGAGTCGTTGAAGCGAGCCCTTGTCCGTGCAGTGGACAATTTCCCCATGCATGAAGTGCGTCTCGCAATCGATGAGTGGCCACATCGTCTTAAGCCGTGCTGGAAGGCGAATGGAAGTCATTTCGAATAAGTTGTTCTAAGATTTGTAGCCATTGAATAACCCAATAAAAACAAAAAAGTTGTTTAAATATTAATTCGTTTTCATTTGGCGCTGATTTTTCTGTGTAACAGTATTTATGTCCCTACTAGGTATGTATTAACAGAAAAATAATAAAAATTGTCTATTACATCGAAATATCTAAATATACTGCCCTCCATAAGTAGCCGGACAAACCATTTTCTTCCACAATTATACAGCTATTGATCTGTTTAGGACAAAATTTCTTCAAATCCTGTTAGGGTCGATATTAGGCATTATTACAACACAAAGCAATTAAAGAGTTTTAAGAAAAGGGGCGGAATCAAGGCACAAACCGATGTAGAGAGTAATAAAACAAAACTGCAAAGGTCATTAACTGACCATAAAACTCAACCTAAAACGGAAATAATAAAGTTTTTCATACAAAAAAAAAAAAAAATGCAATTTTGGGACTTTTTGGGAAAACCAGGTCTTTTTCTAATTACGAGTAATATAAAAGTAGGTTGCGTATTTTTCCACCCCTAGTTAGTCCTAAAACCTCAACACTTAAAGCACAAAAAGCAACAAAAAAAACTTTCAAAACCTCATATATACGCGTAAGATAAGCTATAACATACATTCGACATAATTTTTGACCATACTCGTATATCGAAAAAAGGTATCGCAACTGGCTTTACTAACAAAAACAAGATTGCTATATGGTACTCGTATGTGACTTAATTTTGGTGGGGGCTGAGGCCCCCATTTATTGGCTTAATACAAGCTTAATCTAACTTAAAAACTAACAGAAAGACTTAAGAGCTAGTGACCAAGGAAGTGATGGAGGAGATCTTGTTTGAGACGAGGAGTGCTCAGGTAGAAATGAAAAAGGGAGAGGTTTGAGTTGACCTTTCGGAGCATTCGGGAGATAGGTTCGTTGGAGCCATAAGAGGTGCGGTGGACCGGTAGATAGAAGAGATGAGGACAACGTAGATTGCGGGGGTTGGTATTGAAGGAAATGGAGTTCAAAATGGATGCACAGTCGATGGAACCTGAGAGAAGACGATGAATGAAAAGAACGTCAGCAATATTCCTACGTTCTTCTAACGAATTCATATTTAGAAGTTTGAGGCGGTCTTGATAGGGAGGTCAGATTAAAGGGTCGTTCCATGGCAGGCCACGGAGGGCAAATCGGAGGAATCGACGTTGAATACCCTCGATTCGGGAAACATGAACCCGGTGAAAGGGGGACCAAGCTTGACTGGCATACTCAAGAAGGGGCGAACAAAGGTAATATAGAGAGATCTGGTTACATACGGGTTGGAAAATTCCTTGGACCACCGTTTAATAAAGCCAAGTGATGAGTTGGCTTTGAGGATCATCTTATCGATATGTGACCGGAAATTAAGCTCACAGTCGAATAATATACCAAGGTCTTGAAGAGACTGAACCAGGGGAATTGGTTGACCATGGAGAAAATAAAGTCGGTGAGGAGACTGGTTGCATTTACGTGAGAAGGTTATAGATGGACATTTGACTAGGCAGTTTTTGAGGCAAAAGATTGAAAACCGATCAAGGTATTCTTGAAGAAGGGCAGAGTCCTGGGGAGAGGAAATAGATTTAAAAAATTTTGTGTCGTCAGCGTAAAGGGAGAGGGAGGAGTGCTTAATGACACTCTCAACATCGTTAATAGTAAGAATGAAGAGAAGAGGGCCAAGATGACTGCCTTGTGGAACTCCAGATGAGGCCAGGAATGGAACAGAAAGGGCGGATCTAAACCGAACACTATAATATCGGTTTACCAGGTAAGAAGAAATCCATTTTAAAAAGAGAGGCTCAAAGCCGAGAGCAGACAATTTGAAAAGGATCAATTTATGAGATATCTTATCAAACGCTTTGGTGAAATCAGTTGCGATAACATCGATTTCTTTGCCATTTTCTAAGGCTGAGAGAGCAAAAGACACGAATTCAACTAGATTTGTGGTAGTTGATCTACCTTTTAGAAAACCATGTTGTCGGGGTGAAATAAAAGGCTTGCATTTGAAGCTTAACGCTTCGTATAAAATGCTTTCAAAGAGTTTGGGTATATGAGAGAGTTTAGCAATGGGACGATAATTGGTAACTTCATGCTTAGATCCCTTTTTGTGTATCGGGATTATAAAAGAGGTCTTCCAAATCTGGGGAAATTCACCCTGTGTAAGGGATAGGCGAAAAAGGTAGGAAAGGGGTAGAGACAGGTTGGAAGAGCATTTCTTAAGTAACATGGCGGGGAGTCCGTCTGGGCCAGGTACAAATTCATCCTTAAGATTTTGTAACTTTTTTTCAATAACTGCAGGATCGAAATTTTGAGTGAGAAAGGGACCAATAGAGAAATTTTGTAGATCATTGAAGTAAGAGGGATCTGGTACGAAGGACATGAAGTTTTGGTTTCGAAAGCGAGGGAGGAAGAATAACCATCAGTCTTACTTTTGCAATTGACAAACTGAAAAAAGGACTTGGGGTCATTTATGAGATTGGTTTGCGCACTATTCAGGTAGCGCTGATAGAGAGAGTTATAGAGTTCAATGAAATGAAGATATGTACCTAGATAATTTGAATAGTCGGAAGCAGAGTGGGTGCGAAGGAATACCGCCCATAACTTGTTTCTTTTGTTTCGTAGAGAGCAAAGTCTTGGGGCACAGAAAGGGAGATGGATTTGAATATTTCTCTGTAAAAAATGGAGAGGGCATCAACCAGAGATAGATTGGCAAACTCAAAAGAAGCCCTGCTTAGATAGGTATTGATTTTACGGAAATTAGCTTTGTGAAAATTGTAAGAAAATAGAACTGCGGGGGGAGGCGACTGAAGGAAAGAGTTGTGGAAAAATGAGAGCAGAAGTGGAGGATGAAAGTTATCAATAGTTGAAAGAGATAGGGGACAACACGATACTGAGGAGTTGATGGGATCAGTTGTGAAGATAATATACCCTCATATCTGTATATTGTCTACACGATATTGTTGGTTTATTGACATTTAATAATGCTAGAGCACGTACTACAGTTAACGGCGTGCTATTTCTAATGTTTTTTTCAACGGGTTATTGTTAATTGTGAAAAGTTTGTTTTTGTTAAGAAGTGCGAGCATATTAAATACATATAGTTTACAATATAAATCGAAAATACTCCAATTCGCCGGATTTCTTTTGTTTTGTTTGTGAGAATTTCATTTCAAGTTCCAATCGAGAACGGTCCACGCCGTTACTTCGAGTAAATAACATTTAATATTTGTATTTTGGTTTCAACGTTTCGCGGAGTATTAATAAACCTTGGGCACCAAGTTTTTGTTTAAGATGTGTATGTTATTTAAAAGGATCGTTTAAGTGTACCCATCAATGCCCTTTTCTAATTTGGTAGGAACAAAAATGTTACGTGACTGAAGGGATATTTTTATAAAACAAAAGGTAAAATTGTATATCCTGCTGCGCAATCAGTAACTAAACTATTTTGTAATACTGACAGCCCACCACCGCAACTTCCAATAAAGGAAAAGGAGGCAGAGGACAACACAAAACACATCTCAGTCGCAAAATTTTGTTGTAAAAGAAAGTAGACCACATTTAATACATCAAATGTATTTAGTTAGAGACTTAAATCTGTCTAAGGCTCAAGGTTCCAGACTTCAGCAATGGAACTTACTTCATGCAAGTACAGCAGTTTCAGTGTATCGACAGGGCGATATATTGATCTCTTTAAAGAAGAAAGCGGCCTTACATATTGCAGTGATGTACAGAGGTTTTTGAATAACTTATTCCAGGGCTGCGCTACCTCTAGTAATCCGAGGGCCGCCATACGAAAATAAAAAACACATTTATTACTACGAGTACTTAGCTATGTTTTATTGAACAACTTCAAAGTAAAAAAAAAAAATATTTTCATAATTCATGTAAATTTTTTTTATTTGCTTTAAAACTCTGTTTTTATTAAATTCATTCACAATTACAAAAAATTAAAAAAATTATTTGGGTTCCCATTCTTTCCTCAACTTCTTTCGAATGTCCTTCATAAGGTTGGTGACAGTTACATCCGTGATCTTTTTGGACGCTCTTTTCCATTTAGCACTAAAATCTTTTACGTCCTTTGCACACTGCTCACTTTTCCTCAATTTAGCTTTGACCAAAGCCCAATACCTTTCAATGGGATGGCACTGTGGAACATTGGGTGGATTCATGTCTTTTGGGACAAAGTCGACATTTTTCGCAACAAGAAAGCTAAATCTGGCCAAAATAATGTTGAACCCTCGTGTTTGTTTAAGAAAGGAATCAACCGTTTTTTTAGGCACTCGTTAATGTACACTTCTCCGTTAATTGTTCCCGTTGTAATAAACGATTAACTTCTGTGTCCACATTGGCAAATGGCCTGCCAAACGAGATATTTTGACGCGAATTTTTCCATCCCAATCGATGTTGTTGATTGCGGAAGAATCTCAGCTTCAAACGAGTTCTAAAACTGCGCACCTAGAAGAGTAGTAAAGTCGGCTTTGACATAAGTTTCGTCATCCAAAACCAAACACACTTTCTTGTTGCCGATCAACTCGTATAGTTTGCGGGCTCGTGTTTTTATGACTTTTTTTTGCTTTTCAGTAACTTTTGGTACTTTTTGTTTTTTCCGTGTTTTTAGACAGTTACGTTTTTTAGATCTTTGTACCATCGCTTGGTTGGTATTACATTTCCGAGCAACATCTCTGGATGACATAGTCCGGTTCCGGTTTTTTACGATGGTACCCACTATTTTCCTGTCCAAATTTGTATCACGTGCTCCACTTTTCTGTTTTCGCTTAACTGTCAACGTCTCCAAATATCGTTTAATAACAGAATCCACTGTACTGCGTGCTATGTTTAAATTATTTGCGAAGAAATGGTTTGGACGCGAAGTATTTTCGAGCCATTTGTCGATGATCTTTTTACGGCGTTCCTCTTGACTCATATGTTATAAATATTTTAAACCGTACCGAACTAAAATCAATAACAAACCGAAACTAGAGAATATACAGGCTAATTTGGGTACAAAATGGGATTGCAAGTTTTACGCATTGGAAGTATAGCCCATATTAAAATTTACAGATTTTATTCTCTTCAGTCCTTATTAGCCAACATTAATAAAATGATGTATTTCAATGAGAATTTTGCGGTAACTCTGATTCCTTAACTAAGGTATGTTAGCTACATCAATACCAATGTTTGTAGTAGCCAAACGGAGTAAATTTCATAACGATTTATGGTACTTCAATATTAAGATTTTATAAATTTTACTTTTGAAAAGGTACTTTCACAGAGATAAGTACTGCCGACCATTGACCTAATTCTAAGATCAAAGTCTCGCAATTTAGGATACTTTCCTTCTGGTAAGAATTTAAAAAAAATCTTCTCCTGTTTCACATTTATTATTAAACAAGTTATCTGTTTGCAAATCACACAACTCTAATCGCAAATCGGATTTTACGTTTGTAATATTTATAGTTAAAGGTTGACTACAAAGTAAAATATTATGTTAAAAATTTCCAAAATCGAAAAATCGTTCTTAGATTTTCTGACTATAGTATATTTTCAATATACCACCTTGATCAAAAATTTTTCGGAATTTATTCAGAAAATTTAAAATACAAGTTTAACATATTCATCTAAGTCTATATTGTCCCCTTCAAAGTAGTCCCCATCGACTGCAAAACACTTATGCCAGCGCTTGATCCAATCCTCGAAACATTTTTTATATTCGGTTTTCGGTATGTCCATCAGTGCTTCCTGAGACTTTTCCATTACTTCCTCTCGGTTTTTTAACTCGATTTAACAGAAAGAAGTCACAGGGAGCCAAATCAGGGGAATTCGGTGGCTGTTGGATGGTATTTGTTGCATTACGAATAATGATGGCACTGTGCGACGGTGCGTTATCATGGTGCAAAATCCACGAGTTTTCTGCCCACAATTCTGGTCTCTTTCGGCGAATTGGTTCACGCAAACGGCTCATAACGCCCAAATAATACTCGTACTCTTTGTTTACTGTCTGGTCTTCTGGCAAAATTTCATGATGCACTACACCGTTGTAATCCATGAAAACCGTGAGCATCGACTTCTTTTGTGACTGAAAACGACGTGGTTTTTTTGGTCTCGGCTCATTTGGTGAACGCCATCCACTCGTCTGATGTCTGGATTGGGTGTCGTACTCATAAACCCACGTCTCGTTTTCAGTAATGATCCTTTTGATGAATGTGGGATCGGATTCAGCCTCGAAAATCATCCCTTTTGCGACGTCTACACGGTCTCTTATTTGCATGAAATTGAGGTCTCTTGGCACCAACTTTGCTGCTACACGACGGAAACCCAAATCATTAACCAAAATGTCTTGGACGGATTCATAGGCAGTGTTCAAGTCCTCCGCTATCTCTCTGATGGTTAATTTGTGGTTATTGACCAACATTTCTTTTACGAGTACTTCATCAATGTTTTCATCGGTTTTCGATGTCGATGGTCTGCCACGGCGTTCATCGTTTTCGATTGGCTCACGACCACTTTTGAACCGCTCGTGCCACTGGTAAACGACCGTTTTGTTTAGAAAATCGTTGCCGAAACACTTTTCAAACATTTCCAACGTTCGCGCACCATTAAATCCGTTTTTTACGCAAAATTTAATACGAGTACAAGTTCGTTGTTGCAAATTTAAATCCATTTCTAAAATTGCAAAAAATCGCCAACACACAGATTTAGATGTACTCTTGGCTACGTAACTTTTGTAAATGTCAAGCTATGATGCTAAGATTTAGAGGGAATTTCAACAACAGATTTACCAACTTAACAAAAAAAAAACAGAACTAAAATCGGAATAATGGGAGCGTCACACGGTGGTGTGTTAACTTTTTGATCAAGGTGGTATTCTACATGAGATAGAAATGATGTTTCCCCAAAATTCTTCATTTCTTCGAAATGTTTCTTGCAACTAGAGAAAATAGTAAAGTCGCTGTTGATAAATGTGGATTTGAATAGCTACCACTTTCTTTTAAAACCTTTGCAATGACCATATAAGCTTGCAATATTTTGACATTTACCCAGCAGTTGTAAGTTGAACTCGTGCAAGTGACTAATCATGTCAGCTAAAAATGCAAGGTCCAATAAGAATGTGGGATCCTGCATTTGATGCTCAAGTTGTTCTGTATCTGACTTCACTTCATTTTGAGGAATTATTGGTATTCCTTTCCGAAGAGCAAAAAAAGGTTTTAAGCTTTTTCCGGCACTCAACCAACGGATATCTGAATGGTGAGCTAAGTCGCTATATGCTGCATCCATGTAATTCAAGAAATCACAAAATTTACGATGTTTCCCGAACAATGATACAAGACTTATTTTTTTTATTTTTCTACATAATCTCCTTGTAACTCTACACACTTCCCCCAGCTATGCTCCCTTCTCTCTAACCCGTCCAAATAGTACTTGGCGTTTTTCTCTGCAAAATAAATGTTCACGAAGGTGATTGCCTCCTCATTTGACGAAAACCTCTGTCCTCCGAGCGCAGTTTTTAGATGAGGGAACAAAAAGAAGTCGCTTGGGGCGAGATCTGGTGAATAAGGTGGATGGTCAAGCAGTTCAAACCGTAATTCATGGATTTTCGCCATGGCAACCGCTGAGGTGTGAGACGTTGTCTTGGTAAAACAGGATTTTATTTTTCTGCAAATGTGGTCGTTTTTCCGCAATTTCTGCCTTCAGCTTGGCAAGTAATGATTTTTGAAGATAACCGATTTAGATAACTCCCTTACTATTCCAAAAAACAGCCGCCATCACTTTCCCTTTTTTGGAGCCGGCTCGCCCTTTGCAGTCCACTGTTTTAACTGAATTTTTGTTTCGGGCTTATAATGGTGTATAAAAGTTTCATCTACAGTAATTAATCGGCGCCAAAACTCGGATTTATTGCGCCAACAGAGCGTTGGAAATGTTCATTCGAACACGTTTTTGGTCTAACGTAAGCAAATGCGGCACCCAACGCGCGGATAACTTTCTCATGCCTAAATCTTGATTTAATATGTAAACACATTCTTTAGATATTTTCGTAACCTCTACTATCTTTCTTACTTTAATTCGGCGGTCGTCTAACACCATTTGGTGAACTTTAGCAATGTTATCGTCAGTGGTTGCAGTTTTTGGACGTCCCGAACGTTCATCATCTCCCAAGCACTTACGGTCACGTTTAAATTCAGCTGCCCAAAATTTCACTGTGGTAAATGATGGTGCAGAATCTTCATACAAAACTCATATTTGATTGGCGTAGACGTATTGCCTTTCAAAAGCAAGAATTTAATAAGAGCTCGATACTCAATTTTTTCAATTTTCACAAAAAATACACACATCGACTCACTCAAACGACTGTCAACTAAAAACTGCTAGTCCAAAATGATTGAAACGTCGGTAAGTAACTATCAAAAGATGCACAACTAGCATTCACTAGCTTTTATTGACGAGTGTCGTTATCTTTACGTTGCGGTCGGAAACTTTTCAGACAACCCTCGTATTACCACCTCTTATTTTTATACCTACTTTTATTGCATTGACTTTACGTAAATTTTTTCCACGGAGTTCTTCTTGGTGTACTATGCAATGATGTGTTGGGCAGTTAATATGGTTTTGCTTTAAGTCCACAAAAGCCGGGTTGTGTTCATAGCTTTCGCTCCATCTGCTACAATGCAGGAACACTTATCGAATTATCCATATTTTACAACGGAATTATGAACAGCTTCAAAAATGTCTCATGTAGAGATTCAAGGCTAAAGAGCTCCTCGTTTACAGTGAAATCTTCTTGAATAGTTCGAACAAATATTAAAAGTTGACTATCTGTCGAATTAGTGCTCTCATCCAAACACAAGGAAAAGTATTTATATTTTTCCATTAAAGGCCATATCGTTTTGGAAACATATTGGTCCATATGATCTACTCTTTTTGCTACAATTTGATGAGATAAAGCCACTGTGTCGAATTTTTGCGCTATTTTCGGCTCATTAAATTGTTTGCCATTTCAATTGCACAGTTCTTTATTAGCATGCCAGCGCTAAATGGTTTCTTGGCTTTCGCTAACTCCAATGCTACTAAGCCGCGAGGCTAAATGTTTCTGTGGTGCTAAGTTTTGTAAAAAGTGCGGTCTGATGCAACAATTTTTTTTATATTCTGCAATAATTGCAGTTCTGGATTCGTCAAATATTTTGCTATGAAGGCACTACAAATCAGCCTTTTTACATTATATTCCTTACAAACAGACAAAACTTGCATGCAGATTAGGCACTGAATCGTATTCTTATTGCTTATAATCAAATAGTCCGATTCCCATTGGATCTGGTACATTCGATTGGCATTACTAATTTTTCTTCTCTTCTCAGACATGGTTTTCGTAAATTTTGGGAGGCGGCACTAATCTAAATGCGGAAATGCGTAAATCCGAGTCGAAAAATTTACGAAACGTGCTCTCAATCATTTATTAATGATGATAAAGTAATTACGTACCTAGAGATTTTTTGACAGCAACGCCCACAAAATGCATATTTTAACAAAAAAATGATTACTTTTACTCTTAAGCTAGCGTCTTACATCACCCGTGAAATGAAGCTGTCAGTTGAACCTTAGAGCTGATGATGCGGCTTGTTTGTTAGCCGAATGGCTGCGAATGAGTTTGCGATCCTTTCGTCGGTTTGATAGTTTGTGCGAAAAATTCCTTTTTATAGAGCTTGGTTGAATCTGTTTTCGCTGGTCGCAACTACCGCTACTTGGGAGCGACATTCGAATGTGAGTGTTGATCGTCCTTGTTTTCCTCGGTCGGTTTTCAGAGAAAAGCATTTTGAAATTTGCACGCTTGACTTCCCTTGCACCTTCTTGACAAGCAGATGACGTAAGTGTGTATTATTTGATGGCAAATAATATTTAGAGTTCCATAAAATTATATATGAAAAATGCATCGCGGGCCGCATAAAGCTCCCTTGCGCGCCGCGGTTTGGGCAGCTCTGACTTAGGCTATGACTATTCATCAGATCATGGAGACTATTCATTGTTTCTTCAAAATTAAGTTGAATAGTAGTCTTACTGCATAATGGCAATGATCCTTCATCTGTACTTTTAGCACATGGCATCCATATAAAAGAAACATATGCTAACATAAAAAACCAGCTCTAGAAAATTCAGAACAACCATCATTCATGGAAAATATGTGCAGATCTTAAAGTGATTGAAATATTGCCTATATCGCAAGGAGGCTACACGAAATACTGTTGTTGTTTTGTGCGAGAGGGGTAGCAGAGCAAGAACTCAACACTACTCGTACATTAAAAAAGAATGGCCAATGAGGAGTAATTTCATTCCTGGCCAAAAGATATTTCTGAAAACGTCTTAGTAGTAGAGCCAAACAATATCATTTTACCGCCCTTACGGCTTCATGAAAACCCCTGGATAGAAATGCAGAAGATTTTCTGTTTTTGAAAACCTTGAGCGAACCTAAATTAAGAGAAGGAATCTTTTTTGGACCGGTTATAAGGAAGGTTATGAAAGATTCTAATTTTATCTCAAAATTAAAAACTGAAGAAAAAAATGTATCGCTTTCTTTTGTTGAGGTAGCAAATAATTTTTTGGGGAATACAAAGTCAGCAAACTATAATGAGATGGTTTCTAAAGAACTTCAGGATTATAAAGTCTTGGAATGTAATATGTCTTTGAGGATTCATTTCCATCTAGACTTTTTCGTTGAAAAAGTAGGTGCTGTAAGGGACGATCACGAGGAGAGATTCCTTCAAGATATCTTGGCGATGGAAAAAAGGTACCAAGGAAAATGGTCATCAAGAATGCTTGCATATTTTTGTTGGATATTAAAACGATACAATTCACGACGGCAATACCGGAAATACATTTCATATAAAAAAACGACGATCGTTTTTCTAATTTCACTAAACTGGTGATCCCGAATTAAATAATTTCGCGTTTTGGTTGAAGTAATGACGGAAAACAGTGTGAAATCTAATAGTGACCAAAGTGCATCTAGCGAGGATGGTAATGCTCAACAAGCGAGTACATATATAAGTACTCCCTCGCAGCCAACGAAAAATCAAGCATATAATTTTCACGCATCGCGTATTAAAAGCCACGATCTTTTTCTTCCACTCGTTGCAGGACCCTCCAAGTTCTGGCGCTATGACCCGAGTTTTGTGAATACAAGGACGCAAGAATTTTCTCGCTAGCTAGGCCGATACTTTGCGAAAAGGACCCCTTTATGATGTGTGGTTTCGGTAATGAGTCCTCCTCCACTAACATCACGTTTAGACGGCATTTCTCTTTGATTTTTGTGAAATTACTCCTCAGCCAATTCACAGCAGCTTCATTGGAGCAAGCAAACACAACCCAGCCAGCACTTATTTAGAGATGGCTTAAACCGGCTTCACCTCTTCGTCTCGAAGCTCATTCGAAAGATCGATAACTCCCTTCTGTATTTGAGCCATTTGCTCAACACTAAGGGGGTTGAGATTGATGTCTTCCAGGATTACACCCAGCCTAAAACAGCCCAGTATATTGCCATATGGAACCTTGTCGACTGTAGCATTTCCTGTTCGGACTCTCTTTGTTTCCGACACTGGGGGATTGGAGTTATCGGATCGGGTTCTTTTGGCCTCGGAGTCGTTGTTTTCGATTCCGCATTGGCAATCTATAGAGCACGCTCCCTAGAGTTACTTTGTGTCAAGGCTTGTTTGAACCTTTTTCTTTGCGAAACTCTCAGTCTAATGCACCTGGTAGATTTTTGTGACAGAATCACAGAATTTGTGGTTGCTTTCGTACTAGCGGATGGTATACATAACTTATCCGGCAGCGTGATAATTGTGTCTTTACACAAAGTATCAGAGTCTGAGTTGCTCAGAAGCTACAATATTTTCTTCTTCTCTACTCATTTCAGCGTCGATGTTGGGACGTCCCTAGAAGTTGATGTTTTTAAAGAGGCATCATCTCTGTTAAACAGAAACCACAAGAAGTAAAAAGTCAGCCAATTGACAAACGAAATCGTAATTTATTATGTTAAAAGCACATGCGTGGGCAAAGTGCAAAAGTCAAAAAGTGGGCAAAGTGCAAAAGTCAAAAGTCAAAATGTTAGTGTAGTGAATAATGCGAAAAAAAGGCGCCTATCAAAATGGCGTAATAAGTATATGGAAGTGTCATACCAAATGCGACTACTTCAGACCTTAAGGGTCTAAGGCAACTTTCGAATATTCCGCCCACCTCGCCCAGGTACTGCGGTGAAAAATAAATGAACAGTGGAAAGTGCATTAGCACCGCCCACCATTTGGTTATCATTAACATCGTTGATAGGCAGCACCACTTGTTTAGACACTGATCGCTTGAAGACTGAGGATCAAGTCTGAATAGTTGCCACTCGTACAATATGGTCCTGTCCATGCACCAAATCATTCACTCGAAGATTCCGCTGCGCTTGTTGCCACCTGGATCTGACTTGAAGCTCATGAGGATACTCGCAGCTCCAGCGCTTTCAGAAGTCTTGGTGCATCTGCTGTAACTGCTTCCATCTAGTCAGGCGATTGGTATTAGTATCAAGTAAATTGGGCTCGGGTACTGAGTTGATCGCACGTCCAACTAAAAAGTGCCCTGGTGTTAGCGCCAGTAGATCCTTTGGGTTATCAGACATCGCAGTTAGAGGTCTTGAGTTGAGAACGCTTTCAATCTGCTCGAGCACCGTGTAGTATTCTATTATCGTGTTGCCGTCCGTTGTCCGTTTGAGATGATGTTTGACACTCTTAATGCCGGCCTCCCATATGCAATCTCAACCTGCTTGCGATACTCGAATAATTCTTGTCTCAAGATTCTGTTAGCACCAACAAATGTTGTAGCGCAATCGCTATAAATATCTGAGAAAGCACTCCGTGCTCATGTCCCCTACCAGCTCCAGGTGTATAGCTCTTGTACTGAAGCACACAAACAAAGCTATGTAACCTTCGTATGTGCGATGGCCGCGACCCTTGGAATCACGAATTTGATAGGGACCGCCATAGTCCAGACCACAATGTAAAAATGCTGTTGATGGCGAACAGCGGGGAGATGGCAGGCTGCCCATTAGTTGACTAGGAACAGTTTGCTTCTGCCGAAAGCACCGGACGCATCGACGAATATATTTACCAATAGAACACCGGGCATCAACTATTCAATACCGTCGTCGGATAAAGTGCAGGGTAGCTTGAGTACAGCCATGGAAGGTGAATTTTTGGGCATGAGCATCAGCATACTGAGCGCGCTGTCTTTTGGCAAGATGACTGGAAATTTTTCAGATTCCGGTACCGATGCATTCTTCAGTCTCCAGTCCAGTCTTAAGATGCCTTCAGCGTTTAAATATGGATTCAATTTACGAATCTTACTGCTCACAGGAACGGGTTCGCCTCGAGGAAGACAAGAAATTTCTTTAATAAAATATATATGTTGAACGTACCTTATCCAGAATTGTAAGGCGTCTCTTCGTTCTTTGGCAGTACACCAGCTTGAGGTTTAATGTGGATTTCCCCTAGTGGCATCTGCAAACCGCCGACACCAAGCAGTAACAGTAATGAGCTGATTCAAATGGGAATATCTCCTCAACATTTCGTGCTCTTCCTGTTATACCAGTCCGCGGGCATTTCTTCATTAAATGTTTTCTGAACAGGCCACTTATCGGGTACAAGCCGCAGGTGGCAATATCAGCCGATGTTACATACCTCCAGCAGTCAACTGCAGTTAGCCCTTGTATTTTAGTAATGCGATTAGCGACGTAGTGTTTATGTTTCCCAGGATGAGATTTGATCCAACTCAGAGTAGTCCTAGAGTCCGACCAGCAGAAAGTTTGAAGTCACTTAATATTTAGCGCCGCTGTCACCTTTGCACACACTTTAGCTGCAAGCCGAGCACCGTTGAGCTCCAAGCAGGGAATCGTTATTTTCCTTAGCGGGGCAACTTTTGACTTGGTCATTAGAGTCGATACTCTGGTCCCAGCTTCTTGAGATTTCACCCTTAGGTAGGCCACAGCAGCATAGGCGAACGACGATGCGTCAGCAAACACATGTAACTGTACGTTGTAATCATCTGGGGATGTGAAAACCCACCTTCGAATTTTGATGTTTTCAATCAGCGGAAGCTCTGCTCGAAACTTAAACCAGTTCTATTGAAGTGGTTCAGGTATGGCTTCATCCCATCCGCAACCTTCGAGCCGGAGTTGTTGACAGACGATTTTCCCAGTAACTATAATTGGCGCCAACAGGCATGAAGGGTCGTAGATTTTGGCTATATCGGACAGCTGTTGACGTTTTGTAATTGGTCTTGTGGCTGGGGTGATATTGACATGGTACCCAATATGATCGGTCTGACAGCACCAATAGATTCCTAGAACCTTAGTGGTCCGATCTGCATCCAGGTCGCAGAAAACATTCGACGCAACCAAGTTATCTGGGAGGCTTTGGAGAAAAGTTGACAAATTAGAGTTCCACTTTCGTAGTGGGAAACCACCTCACTGAACAGACACAGTTATGCTCGATGTCTTCTTCCACGAGTTCCATATGGCCACGATTCTGATATTCAGCCAAGAAGTCCTCATACAATCCTTTTAGGTTTACGTCTTTCTCCAGTCGCCTTTCGAGAGAGCGAAAGAGCTTGAATGCATCCGACCTCGTTTCGCCTAAATGTTCTGGCTTGAAGGTAGCCTTGAATGGATAGCGTAGAACGTCCAGATGTAGTTCGACGAACTGTTTGTTCATAAAATTTCTCGCAGTGTACTTCATCTGGGGTGAGATCTGAATATCTTCTTGTTCATGGAACTGCCACAGGTCCTGCAACAATTCATCAAGATCAGGTGCACTAAACGCACATGTGGTGGTGGTCAACTCTAGAGACGTTGTTGGTGGCAAGCGCCCATAAACCACCCAACCTAGTTGTGTTTTTTGTGCTACAGGAGCACATGGGTTTACTTGTTTGATCTTCTCTTGCAGTATTGAACCGTAGATATCAGCGCCTAGAACGAGATCGATTGCCCCAGGCTTAGTGAAGTTGGGGTCCGCCAGTTCCAGACGCAAGAACGGGCGAAATTGTGCCAAATCCAGCTGCCTAGACGGCAGTAAATGACCCAGTTGCAGTTGCTGTACGGCATACTCGCTAATGAACGATGCTTGTGACCCGCTATCTAACAGCGCTCGTAGCTGTAGAAAGTGTCCAGTAGCAGATCGAGCACGCACCAGAGCAGTGGCGAGTAATACAGGTGCCAGCTGGCCCCGTGGTATATCCTCGTTTGATAGATCTGGTGGAATAGATGTATTAGTATGAGTCTAATAAGAGCTTACCTTGCGCAATGTAGATTGCACGTCATCATGCAGCATCGTGTGATGCTTTTGTTGGCATTTGGAGCATGTTTATGCTGATGTACACTGGTTAGATCGATGATCAGCTCGCAAACAATTCCAACATAACTTCGCCTTCTTCACCATCTCCATACGGTGAGCCGGAGTTTTGTGCTTGAAATCTACGCAGAACATTAAAAGGCGTTTGCCAGTGCAACTGGGACAAGTTCGAGGAACGGTTGCTTGATGACTTTGGGTTTTGTCTTTTTGCCAGTTGATGCCATAGCTAGGAGGCCTTGAAGGCGATTTTAAAGGAATTTGTTCAGCTCTACGTAAGTCGGAAGGGAGTTTGGGGATTCTAATGACAGTTCCCAATTTTTGCGAGTAAGGGAGTCCAATTTGTCGGTTAAAAGGACCACCAACCAATCGTCCCATTGGTTAGTTGGACGCCCGAGTTGTTGAAGTGCCCAAACTGCTTCAGTTGCTCCGTCTAACAATCTGCGTAATCCATCGGCAGATTCCTAATTCATCGACGGCAATTGTAAAATGCCCCGCAAATATGTTTTTACTAAACGTCGTGTGCTGTCGTAGCGGTTTATCAGCATGTTTCACGCTATAGTGAAATTGCTTTCGGTCACTGCTAGGTTTTGAATGAGGACCTTGGCTTCCCCTTGAACTGAGCTCTTCAAATAATGCAATCTCTGTACGTCTGAGAGAGAACGATCCAGGATTAAACAGGTGGTGTATCAATCTTTGAAGTCGAGCCATTCTTGAAACATGCCGTTGAACTTAGAGACCTCGATCGCTGGGAGAATGGATTTAGCAGCAATCGCCTCGCTCCTCACATTTTGACTGCCAGCGATGGTGTCTGGATTTTGACGTGACAGGTTCTCGATCTGGTCATTGAGTTCACCCAGCGCTTCCGAATATACGGTTTCAATGGAGATGAAATATTCAATTGCCATACCTTTACTTGCGTCTTTCACAGCTCCGTATGCTTGGAGTTCGTCATACTCAGCGGCGAATTTCTCCCAGTAACTGTGTAGCAGATCCTTTCTGCCAATGAAATATCCCTTTGTCTGCTTTTCCTATGCCGTTTTGTATGTGTTGCTGTTTGACATGTTTTAAAATTCATTTTTATTTTTCTATACTGTAAAAGGAAACTGGTTCCCCGCAAGGGATGTCAAAATGTTAAACAGAAACCACAAGAAGTAAAAAGTCAGCCAATTGACAAACTAAATCGTAATTTATTATGTTAAAAGCAAATGCGTGCGCAAAGGACAAAAGTCAAAATGTTAGTGTAATGAATAATGCGAAAAAAGGCGCCTATCGAAATGGCGTAATAAGTATATGGAAGTGTCATACCAAATGCGACTATCTTCAGACTTTAAGGGTCTGGGGCAACTTTCGAACAGTCTCTGATGTAATAACTTTTGTTTGATCAATCGGGATATGAAAGTCACCTAACAGCAGAGCCCGTTTTACTGAGAGTAAGGCTGGGGATTCAAGTTATCCAAAGTTCGCAAACTAGAGACTAAGCATTCTCTTAACCATGCATCCCTCAGTGCTTGCTGTTCCACCTTAGTTTTAGTGTTTTTTTAAAAGAGGTTAGCTCCTCTTTTGCGTTAATTTTTGCCTGTGTTACGATACTACGATACGTGAACAGAGACAAACAATCTGCAATATCAAAAAGAATTCATTAGCCATGGAATAACTACCGTTGCCCGGGGGTCTCTCCGTGAAGGCGATGAGTCTTCTTGTGTCGGTTATTCTTAGATATCGTCTTACAAGTCGTGACCTGACCACCAACGTAGACCTGTTAGAAAAAAAAAAATTCAATGAATGGGACTCGTGGAGAAAATGGAATTGTTAAAATTCAAATGAGTCACTTTAATTGAAGTTTTAAACATGTGGAATAATGAACATAGACGAGGACTAACAAGTATAATACGAACACGTTTTAAATGGATCTATGGAAATTGATCGACGAGAACAATCACAAAGCTATTCACAGACTGAATAAATAAATTCACATTAACAATTCAATGGAACTTTAATGTCATTACAGAAGACGATCGAGGTAGATAGACAGAGAACCATAGATCAATTTAATGTTTTTCGAAATGAAAATAAGAAATTGTCCCAAGAAAATTGTATACTTAGAATCTTCAATAAAAATTAAAATATTAAAATATATTAAATAGCAACATTGTTTCTACAAGTGTTGGAATTATGAGTAATAATATTTTTACCAATGAAGAACGTTTGAAATAGTTATAATGTTAATTTTGAAAAATTACAGAATATTAAAACTGATATAGCTAAGTAATATATAAAGAAAGCAAAATTATACATATTTGCAATTATAGTAGAATGCCTAATTAAATTACACAAGCCTACAAAAAAAAAAATAAAAAAATTGGTGCAGCTTTGTTTGTATCTGTGGTAAATAAGAAAAGTAATATACACATAATATCCATAGTTTTTTCTATCCTGTCACTACCTACCAGCTCATACACTGGCGATCACTACGATGAGACCATACATTTTGCAATCGATTTTCACTCTTTAAACCTGTTTGAAATTTTGTACCCACCTGTGAACAAGTACATATTTTCTCAACAGGAAGCCATAAAATTAAAGGGTAAATAAGAAACGACCGTTGGAATTTCCCAAAATCAAACAATGTCCTTCTTGAAAAGCGTATAAAAAGATGCGCCACTAGGCTCAGGCCATTGCGAATATTTCGTTGCAGGAGTTCACATCAGCGATTTTTTTCAAAGTTTTGTTAAGAATATTTAAAAAAGCGTTAAAAAAGGATGCACGGCAGAAGCAACAACATTGGGAGAAAATTCTACTCTACCAGCGACTAAAATAAGGGCCAACAGCGGAGTATCAGCCAGCATAGCAACGGTCCGAATGATAATACGAAAAATTGGTACTATACAGAGAAAAAAATTTAAAAAGAAACCTGTTTTGAGGCAAGAACACAAGGAGCATAGAAAGAATTTTACAGGACAACATGTCGCTGGAACACGGATGAAAAAAAGTTTAACCTTGACGGCCCCGATGGTTACAACTTTTATTTCCATGATCTAAGAAAGGAGGAGCTCATTTTGGCAAGACACCACAGTCGTACATCAGGTGTAATGGTGTGGGGAGCTATTACATACTATGGCACAATCGAGTTGGAGTTTTTGTCCACAATAACGAACGGAAACAACTATAAATGTTTGCTGGAACGGTCATTTCCAAAAGTGAAAAACATTTTCGGACCCCGGCCCTGCCTTGGATATTCCAACAAGACAATGCCCCCATCCACACTTCCAGGGTTGTTAGAAGTTGGATTCAATCAGAAGACGTGGAACTTGTGCCATGGCCACCCTATTCACTGGACTTAAACATAATCGAAAATGTTTGGGCTTGGTTATCTCGTAAAGTTCATATACGGCAGACAACTTGAAGACAAAGACACCTTAATCGAAGCTATTCGTGATGCCTGAGCCCAAATTTCTCTTGATTATTTAAAAAAAAACTTTATGATTCTATTCCAAACTGTCTTATAGAAGTCATATCGAAAAATGGCGGGCATACTCATTATTAATGAAGGAAAACATAATAAATAAATGCTTTAAAACCATAAAATGTAAACATTTTATTCATTTTTTCCTTTCTTTCGAAGATTTTGCATGTAGGCTCATCTTAATGGCTCATCTTTTTATATGCTTTTCAAGAAGGTCATTGTTTGATCTTGGGAAATTCCAACGGTCGTTCCTTATTTACCCTTTAATTTTATGACTTCCTGTTGAGAAAAAATCTACCTGTTCCCGGTAGTAAAAGGTTGCGGGTACAAAATTTCAAACAGGTTTAAAGAGAGATCGCTAATGTATAAAGATCGCCTTGCGCACCCTTTTTCAATGAAACCATTAAAATTGAAAATAAAAATGACACCATGGATTTGAATTAAACCAACTAAATTAAAAAGAGTAAACTAAGTTTGAAGTATTTACTTCACACTTCTTGGGTCCATTATCCGTTATCAGCGCTGACGCCTCGCAGTTTCCAGCTTCTGTAAGCGTACTGTTATAGAAACGTTATGTGTTTATTTCCTACGCTGTCCTCGACTTTATCGAATTGCCACTTTCCTCGCGGTTTAGTTTGTGTTAAGCCTGATTCGATTTAACAATTACACTGATAAAATAAATCTAAATATTTCATAATGGTTAGTAAGTTAAGACTTTGTGTTAACGGCCCTAATAAATTTTGTTACATTTGTGGAGAATAAATTTTCAAAGATTTTTGCTTACTTCAATATTGAAATTTGCAATCAAGATAAAGCGTGGGCGCCGCACAGTATATGTAAAATGTGCACTGAACATTTGCGACAATCACGTAAATCTTTAAAATCTGGAGTACCGATTATTTGGCGAGAACAAAACAATCATCATAACGACTATTACTTCTGTATGACAAGTATAGTGGGCATCAACAAAAACAATTGCTACAAATGGAAATATCCTAATATTTCTTCAGCAATAAGACCAATTCCTCATTCAGAAGACGTTCCATTACCAGTTTTTCATGAGCTACCACAATGCCAGGAGGAAGAAATTGAAGGATCTAGTACTTATTTTGAAGAACTTATGTTAACTGGCCAAGAAATTGCTAAAATTGAAAATTAAATCAGTAATTAAATCTGGACTTATACTATTGAAAAATTATTTGAATTTAACGAGTCCACAGGAATACCAGACGTTGATAGTCATACCGCCAACAACCTGGACTTGTTTTTAACTTCTCACCCTGACAAGTTATGCGTTGATGTGCTCTGCACTCTAGGCTCGTTGGACCATTGTGTCATATCAGCTAAATTCTCGTACACCCACCACACAGATAGAGAAAACATTCCTAAAAGAACCGTATGGCAATACGTGAAAGCCAACTGGAGCGGACTTAACAACTTCTTTAGGAATTTTAACTGGTCGTTATGTTTCCTCGAAAACGACGTGGATGCCGCTGCTGACATGATCACAGAAACTGTTCTCTTTGGAATGAGAAACTTTATCCCTCATCGGATGAAGAGTATCAAACCAAAAGAAAAGGCATGGTACGACTCGATCTGTAAAGAGGCTGTCAGGGTTAGAGAATTGTTTTTTCGGTCCTACAAGACCAACCCGACAGAGGAAAACCGAAAAAAGTTCAAACGGGCCAGAAATGACTGCAATGTCTTTCTCAAGCGTGTGAAATACCAATACGACCAAAACCTGAGCCAAACAATTCTGCAATGTCCCAAAGGCAGTACAAATTTTTGGTCATTTGTCAAAAACATTAGAAATTCTGCCTCATCCTCCATCCCAACGCTCATTTGCAATGACATTCCAGCTGTCAGCTCTTTGGACGAGGCCAATCTGCTTGCTGCACATTTTGCGGCTAGCTCAGCACTCCCAGATTGTGCTCTGTTCCCGCCTACACTTGAGTGCGTCGAATCTACAATGGGACGAATCCACTTTCGCACTCGTTTAGTAGCAAGAGTACTTAAAGATCTCAACATGCATAAATCCGCTGGTCCAGATGGTATATCTCTCCTGCTTCTGAAGAGGTGTTTTTCCACGCTGACAAAACCACTGCGTAAGCTTTTTCATTAATCCTACTCTTTAGGACTCTTTCCGAACAGATGGAGAACAGCATTTGTCCAGCCTGTCCCTAAAAAAGGCGAGTCTTCTTCTTTCCCCTCCTACAGACCCATTGCACTTACGTCCCTTCTTTCCAAGGTCATGGAAACGCTGATAAACCGTCAGCTCATGAAATATCTCGAAACAATAAAACTTCTCAATGACCGGCAATATGGTTTTCGTAGCAACGTTTCCACTGGTGACTTGATGGCATGTCTCACCGGAAAGTGGAACTAAAGCGTACATGAATCTAGCGAAAGCAAGATAGTTGCACTTGATATTTCTAAGGCATTTGACAGAGTTTGGCATCAGCCTCTTTTGTCGAAAATGCGTGCTCTTGGGATCGATGACTCTCTTCTTCAATGGATTAGAAATTACCTTTCGGAACTTTCAATTCAAGTTGTCTTGGACAGTTTCATGTCTGATATTCACAAACTAAATGCTGGTGTGCCCCAGGGCTCCTTTCTGTCTTCGACACCCTTTTTAATTTTCATTAATGATCTCTTGTCTGCCACTTCTAATCCAATTTATTCCTTTGCTGATGACAGCACTCTCTGCTTCTCATATTCGTTCCCGAACTCACGTCCCTGTTCTTCAGCTGTAGAACGGGAACGGCAGCCTATGTTAAGCTCATTAAGTTCCGATATTAACAGCATAAGCAATTGGGGAACTATCAACCGAGTGGAATTTATTGCTTCCAAAACTCAATGCTGTCTGCTGTCATTAAAGCGAAATTCAAATACCCAGCCATTGCCCATGAATGGCACTTGCATCGTCGAAACCGATAAACTTTCCATTCTCGGCATGTGTATCAGTGACAACTTACGTTGGAATGACCACATATTCGATGTCGCCAATGTCTAGGTTTCCTCAAGCTGCGAAATATCTAGGTTTCCTCAAGCGATGTAAGAAATATTTTACCCCCTCTGATCTGGCCACAATATATAAGGCATTTATCCGCTCAAAATTGGCCACATCTGGTCAGGTGCTCCTAAAACATCTCTGCATCTGCTAGATAGGATTCAAAACCATGCGATAAAACTCATTGGTGATACTAATATCAGTCAATCAATTGACACCCTCGAATACCGACGTAATGTCTCCTGTCTCACTTTGTTTTATCGCTATTTCCACCACCAGTACTCCATTGAAATCGCCAGTAGCATTCCGACCATTCAAACTTTTAACCGTAACACCCGTGTCACTATGAATGCTCATCAGTATACCATCAAACCCATTTTCGGAGGTACTCTAAAATATCATGATTCTTTCCTAAGCCGTACAACTCGCTTATGGAATGCCTTGCCGATCTCTGTGTTTCCTGGTCGTTATAACTTGCGAACATTTAAAAACAATGTACACTGGTACCTGTCTTTTCTTCCTCCCTAAATTTCCTTCGCCCGCGTTGGGTACGAAGATTTTAAGGGTACAAAAACCCCTTGAGCGCGCGCTGATTATAAAAAAAATTATAATCAGTTCATGAGATGAACCAATTGTAATTAAGGAAATTATTTGTTGACAATTCAGTTAACTTTTGATGAACTTGTAGTTAATCAAATCGAAAACACTGAAATTAAAATTTAGAAAAAAAAAGTCATTTGTATTAAAATATTGTTATAGGAAATACAGATCTATTTCAATCTAAGTTCGGTATATTTTTCATTAGATACATTGTTAAGGAAAATATGGACGAAATTCTGGGAATAAGGAAATAATAATAAAACACTTTGTGGTGTAATACAACCAGTATCAAGTGTATGACTAATAATAATATTAAAATTATTAAAGTCGAAAAGGGAAGTTGGAAATGAGAGTAAATTAAAAAGCGAAAAAAGAAAGCTAGAAAGAACATTGAGAAATCGTGCGAAAATGTAAGTATAACATAAATGTAAGAAATATTATGTTAAGACATGACTTGTATTTATATAGAATTTATTTCCATGCGTCACCAGATTGGATATATTAGACTGCAGTTTGGTAAAAATATAAGGCGCTATTGAAGTCGGAAAACGTCGATTGTGCTCTTTATTAACCCTAGGAACATCAATAGTAGACACATTTCTCAGCGAATATAATCCATTTCTTCTAAAGTATATGTTACCACTTCCAACAAAAAATACTTTGAGTGCTTTGTAAATAAAAAGGTGATGAAGTGGTAGTATTTTCGCTGATTTGACAAAGGGAAGCTAGGGCTCAAATCTGTTTTCACATAGCAATAACAGAATAATTTTTTTCTGTGCTGCAATAATAGGATTTAGATTACTTATATACCCACAACCCCAACATGATGCGAGTAGACCATACTCAAGCCGTTATTTAACCAATGCGTAGTAGATAACTGAAAGTACGAGTAGTCTCGATGGCACAAGTTTCCGCAAGTGATACGTTTTGTCAAGAATGACAGCTATGCAGTAGAAGCACTTTGGTATACTGGCAACTGAGTTAATTATTTTTTTGTCGAAACTTGCATGCAATCTAATAATTTAATTTTATCAAACTAAATTGAACGTTTCGCGTCTGTCAACATATAATTTTTTATCAAATAAACTGCATTATTACTGCAAAAATATTAAAAATCAAATACGAACTTTGGTCAAAATACATAGATATACAGTACAGTGCTAAACCTAAGCAACAATCTGGAGTCAGGACTTCATAGTAAATCTTTTCGACTTGCTACCCCACCAAATAAAAAGAAATGGATATGTAATGATGTGTAATAGAGTGTATTTTGAAATTCACAACTCTTTATAAAAGTAATAATACTTCAGATTTTAAAAAAAAACACAAAAGCCAACAAATTAGCCAAATTGAACGGTACAAAACCTCGCGTGAGATGAGCCATCTTTTGAGGTTTGGGAAGAGATAATAGTCCGAGGGATTCAAATCCAGTTACCAATCGACGCCAAAAGTCCGCCCTCGAAGGGCTCTCGCCTTCGTGTTTTTGGTCATTTGCGGCACCCAGCGGCAGGATAACTTTTTCATATGCAGAATATTGCCCAAAATATGGTGTGTGCACTCAGTACTACTCGTAATCTTTGAGGTATCTGCTAGCTCGCGCACCTTCATTTTCCGGTCAGCTAAGACCATTTCATGTTTTTTTTTGACATTGTCCTCTATAACCGCATCGGAGGGCCTACCGCTGCGGACTTGATCGGTAGTGGAGTTGCGGCCACCACGAAACTCTCGAAACCAATATTTGACGGTGTAATCTGACGGAGCATTAGCCCCGTAATATTTATCCAACTTTTTTTTTGTTCCTTCGCCGTTTGGCTTTTCAAAAAATAATGTTTTATGAGAGAACGAAAATCGTTTTTGTCCATACTCAACATGATGCCAAACACGTCAACAACAATCAGCTGTCAAAACAAAACTAAAGACAGAATCGCAATGAAATTTGGCATGTCTGACTAAATATGAACGGACTTCAAGGCACCATAACCTTTTTTGCAGTAGCAGCGCATTTTGGGGGTCAAGGATGTCACTTTTCACTTCATCTAGTAATGAGATGTTATGCCTTCAAGTACTAAATTTGGATTGGACAAGGAAAAACACATCGCCTAAGACTTAGTGCTTAGTATCAGTTGATGGTAATTGAGCCAAATACTAAGCAAATGTAAATCAGAACTCATTTGGTCTCGAATTATAATTGAAGAGTTGTCTGCGTATAAAAGTGCAAGATCGTCTGCATTACCAATTATATGTCCATTGACAGGTAGAGAAAATATGGAATTAGTGTGGACAAGGATTGGTCCTAGAACTGACCCCTGTGGGACACCAGTATTTGGACAGTCTACTTCATTGCCTACAACCCCTCTTATTCGAACGCGCTGTTTACGATTAAACAAGTATGACTTAAGCCATTCGGATACATACCTCTAAAACCAGCTTTACTTAGTTTCTGGATTAATAATTTGGATCATGGTTAACTAAGTCCGAGGCTTTTGTTAAATCAAGAAAAAGTCCACCTGTTTTCTGATTATTGTCTAATGCATTGTAAATTCTCTTTAAAAAGACCACAATTGCGTCTTCAATGCACTTACCTTTCAGAAAGCCAAATTGCAACTTATTAAAAAATCTGTTCTTTTCAAGAAAGTTAAGCATTTTGCTAACTATTACTTTTTCAAAAATCTTATTGGCCTATAATTGTTTGGGTCACATGTTTTAAAAATCGGAATAATTAACGAGGTGAAAGCTTTGATTAATAATATACCGCAAGGGGTTTACTATTGCCTTTCCTATCTTCTTGATTATTACGTTACTAATGCCGTCTATCCCGCTTGAATTTTTAGTTTTCAGGGTGTTAATAATAGCAAGAACTTCTGAATTACTAATGGGTCCAAAATAAAAAGAGTGTGGACTCGTTTTATCACGTAGATATCTTTCATTATTTTCATTTAATTGAACTCAAACATTAGGTTTGCATTTTTCGGCAACATTTTTGGAGAAGGTGTTCATGCCGTTACCTAAATCCTCATTACTGCTGTCTATTTTATTACCACGTTTGAGGAACTTAAAATCTGGTTCTTTTTTGTCATTCTCTAATATGTTATTAATGATCCGCCATTGCTCTTTAGGATTATACTGATTTCCTGCAAATTTGTTTTCATAGTATTCAGTTTTTTGCTTATCTATTAGATTGCGCACATTAGATTGTAATTCCTACGAGTATATACCTGTTTAACTGAAAGTTGGTTCATTCTGTTCTTATTTATTGCATAGAATTTATTCTTTTCTACTATTTTTACGAAAATTTTTCTGTTTATCCAAGATTTTACCTTATTTAAATTTTTTCTTTGCCTAACACTTTTGCAATCACTTATATACCCTTTAGCTTTTTCTAAAAAAAGAAGGACAATCCGAACTATACACAGAGTCCCACTTTTCTACAGATAAAAATCGAATCAGGATAGAGAAATTAATTTCTTTTACACCTGTGCTATATATTAAGTTGGATTTGAACTATTAGTATCAGAAGCTTTTTTAAAAACATTTTTAAAAGCAAGGCCAATTGAATAATGCTCAGTTATAGCTAGTTCCAAAATATAGGGATAGATATTGGTAAAATCTCTGGACTTGAGAAAGAGTTGGTCGATGCATGATTTTGATTTATCACTTATTGTTATAGGAAAATTTAAAAGCGTACGAATACCAAATGATGATAGCAGACGCATATAGTCATCATAATCTCTTGGAAGATTAAGTATATTAATATTTATGTCCCACTAAGCAAACATTTCAACCATTAATAGAGCACAATAAACCTTCGAGCTCGTTATTATTATCTTGACTGCATTTCTAACGTCAGCAATTTTGTTTAAAAGATATGGAAACTTAAAAGTTTAAATCGTCAATACGACCCGAGGGAGTCATTTCTTAAAGGAGAGATAGGTTAGATTGAACTCATATTCCATAAACAAGAGGATCCCTCATGGGAAACCTCAACAAACAAATTTTCCACACACGAAATTGTTGACGATGTCTAGAAGAAACATTGCTCGCAACGCTAATAGTGGACTTTGCATATTTTGTTCGGAATGATAACATTTCATCTTTACACCTTTAAGTCATCAAAAAAGGAAAAGAAAAGCTAAAGCAGCAGTAGCAGTCAGCCAGATTCACTTGTAGAGTTAAATTGTTAGTTATTTCTTAAATAAAGTTTTTGTTTTTTAAAACTGAGCGAAACATTTTACACTGTATTCGTGTAATTGAGGCAGTCCTGTGATGAATTTGACCAACAGTTACACTACTGTCTTGGTGTAAAAATAGGGTCGCAATATGATCGGGCATGTTGGCGATTAAATGGAAGAGCCTTTAATCCGAATTGATACAATTTGATAAGCTTCAGCCCATACTTCGTGATTCAGTTCTTCGAAGGGTCTCTAAAGCCAAGGTGCTTGAACAACCTTTCCCTTCTTCATCCGCTCGTTCTCTTAATTCGCCTGCCCTCGATTCTTGCCCGAAATACCTTGACCCACTCCTTCCACCTAATGTCAAACTCACTAAAAAAATTTCTGATATGAATGATCGTCGTTACGTAGTATCTCGTTTGAGAGACCTCCGCATTTATGAAAATGTTCGGCTCTACCTTGCCTACTTGCACGAAAAACCCAACTCCGTTTGCATTGATGGCATAACCAAAACCAACATTATGGTTTCGATTCAACGAGAAGGTCTTCCTATTAAGCCAGTAGAATTGATGCAAATTTTCGTTCGATACCATGAGAGTTTCGACAACTCTTCTGATGAAGTTCATAATGATCTTTCCACGCTGTCTTCGCATGTCAGCTCTAAACGTCTCTCCCACTTGCAAAGAACTCGTTCAAATTTTAAAAACTATTACAGTTCCTAACAAACTAAATCCTGTATCCTCCAGTCCACAATGCATGTCCATTTACTACCAAAATGTAAGAGGTTTGCGCTCTAAAATCTCCGTCGTATATCTCAATTCTCAAAAGTTACCCTATGACCTAATTGCTCTTACTGAAACAAATCTAATTCCGGACATTAATAACCTTGAGCTGTTTCCTCCAAATTTCAACGTTTTTCGAAAAGATGGATTTGAAAGAGCTGATAATCCCTATGGCCGAGGTGTTTTACTAGCAATCCGGAACTTTTTCCACGCAACTCCTGTTGATATTCCCCACACTGACAACTTTGAGTTAGTATGTGTCAACATTACGCTCCCCAAACGCTGTCTTTACGTACTTTGTTGCTACATTCACCCATCCCAACCAATTGAGTCTTATCGACATGTAGTTCACGCAGTGAATTTTTTGACTGATAATGCACAACCTGAAGACTGTATTATTCTAGTAGGGGATTTCAACTTCCCTCAACTTAAATGGGAGCCTTCCGACGACTCGTCTCATTTCGTCTCTCTTAATTCGTCCTCAGAAATAGAAATTTTGATGGTGGACTGCCTAACCAACTCAAGTCTATATCAGATTAGTGGAATACCTAACACAATGAACAGACAACTCGACCTTGTCTTCACATCCGATTCAGATAACTGTGTCGTTTATAAGAGTGATCATCTTCTTTCTACCCTAGACCGCCTTCATCCTCCCTTGTCAATTATATACTCATATGAAAATGGCAACGCAAGTGTCGATGCGGAAAATGCATTTTCATTTAACTTCCGAAAAACCGACTTTAACAAACTTAAAAACTTCATCAGCAACATTAACTTTGACATTATTGCTGAGACGACTAATATTGATCTTGCCCTATCAACGTTCTATTCGTTAATTTTCTCCTGCTTTGCCCAATCGGTTCCATATACCTTCTGAAAGGACTGCATGTCAGCTCCTCCCTGGTACATCAAGGAGTTGCGGTCTCTCCATAATTACAGAAACAAGTTGTGGCATAAATTCTTAAGGACTCGATCTGATTCCGACTACAATAATTATCGATTGGTATATAATCGTTTTTCTGAACTTTGTGAGTCTCTTTACCTTGAGTACCTCTACCGCATGCAATTTAACTTAGTCTCAGACCCTAAACGCTTCTACCAGTTTGTTAATACTAAAAGAAAGTCAGACGGCTACCCATCTACTCTCAAATTTCTCAGTGAATCTTCTGCCGACCCGAAAACTATTGCAAATTTCTTTGCCTGTCATTTTAATAAATCCTTTTCTAAGAAAACAGCTGAATCCGATCCTAGTTACTTTAGCTATATGAGAAACTATCCTGAGACATCATCCGTTTCGCTAAATATAACAACATCTTTGGTATCTGATAACATTACCAAACTTAAAGATGATTTTTCGTCCGGATCTGATGGCCTTCCGGCTATTGTAATAAAAGAGTGTATTAACCATCTCGGTCCTCCCCTTGCTACCCTATTTAACTTGTCTATCTCAACAGGTACTTTCCCTTTCCTAAGGAAGGAATCTTACATCATCCCTATTCATAAAAAAGGAAGTAAAGCCGAAGTCGATAATTATAGGCCCATAGCAAAACTCTGTTGCATACCCAAACTTTTTGAAAGCATAGTCTGCTTGCGTACTGCAGGCCAACTATCTGTACAAATCAGCATGGTTTCATGAAAGGTAAATCAACGACCACTAACCTAACAGAGTTCGTCTCTAGGACGCTTCATGCTTTAGAAGACGGTGATGAAGTCGATTCAATTTCCACTGATTTTAGCAAGGCATTCGATAAAATTTCTCACCACCTTATCATTTTTAAACTAAAAAAACTTGGCTTTTCCCCTCATTTTGTGGCATGGACCAAATCCTATTTAGAAGACCGAAAAAACAGGGTCATCTTCAGATCTTCAATATCCGACCCAATTAAAGCAACATCTGGTGTCCCTCAGGGTAGTCGCCTTGGGCCAATCATCTTTATCCTGACGATTAACGACATAAATCTCATTTTAAACGAATTGTAATCTTTCTATTTTCTCTGATGACATGAGAATTTCCAAAGTCATTTCATTGCCTTCTGACTCCCATTGCCTGCAGGTTGGCTTAAATAAGTTTTCGATATGGTGCAAGCAAAACTTTTTGGAGCTTAATGTCAGCAAATGCCAAGCGATAACCTATTCCCGCAAAGGTTTACCTCCCCCTCCAAGAAACTACTTCATCTGCGATGAGCCTATTCCATCCACTACCCAAGTACGGGATCTAGGAATAATTTGTGACAGAGAATTGAATTTCGACTTACATATTGACAGCATTATAAATAAAGTTAACTCTGCACTTGGTTTTATCAAACGCTGGTCGAAAGAATTTTCCAACCCTTACGAGTACGTTACAAAGTCCCTGTACATTACTTTTGTAAGGCCTCTTCTCGAATATTGCAGCCAAGTTTGGTCACCCTATAAACTAACCCACATTCAAAGAATAGAAGCAGTCCAACGCAGGTTTATCCGTTTCGCACTTCGTGGTCTACCCTGGGCCGACCCATATGGATTACCCCACTATGAAAATAGGCTGAAACTAATTAGCATGCATACCCTAAAAAAACGTCGTGAAGTCGCTGATGTATTTTTTATCCACCAGTTACTGACTGGAAACATCGAGTGCTCGAGAATAACGCAAAATATTGCATTCATTCCCAATCCCCGTAATCTAAGATCTGTCCCACTCTTCCTGATCCGAACTCACCGCACTAACTACGGTCACTTTGAACCCATATCTAGAATGTTGCGTATAACGAACAACTACGCCGAAGTCTTTGACCTAAATAGCAGCAAACACGAAGTGAAAAAAGCACTGCTCAATATGCCACTCCCTTAACATCCCCCTCGTCCACAATTTCTTCTCGCCTCATTAGGTTAAGAATACATTTGTTAGTTTTAAGTCTACTCGTAGCTTTTGCTTGTTAATAAGCTAAATAAAGTTGTCTCCACCCCGGACTAATAATAAAAAAAAACTTAACCACTTTCTTTAATCGCGTTCCTGCTTCTCTGTTGCTGAAAAGTTTCCGACCGCAAAGTAAAGATAACGACACTCGTCAATAAAAGCTAGTGAATGCTAGTTGTGCATCTTTTGGTAGTTACTTACCGACGTTTCAGTCATTTTGGACGCGCAGTTTTTAGTTGACAGTCGTTTGAGTGAGTCGATGTGTGTGCTTTTATGAAAATGGAAAAAATTGAGTATCGAGCTGTTATTAAATTCTTGTTTTTGAAAGGCAATACCTATACGCAAATCAAATATGAGTTGGAATCTGTGTATGGGGACTCTGCACCATCATTTACCACTGTGAAATTTTGGGTATCTGAATTTAAATGTGGCCGTAAGAGCTTGGGAGATGATGAACGTTCGGGACGTCCAAAAACTGCAACCACTGACGATAACATTGCTAAAGTTCACCAAATGGTGTTAGACGACCACCGAATTAAAGTGAGAGAGATAGTAGAGGTTATGAAAATGTCCAAAGAACGTGTTTTATACAAATTAAATCAAGATTTAGGCATGAGAAAGCTGTCCGCGCGTTGGGTGCCGCGTTTGCTTACGTTAAACCAAAAACGTCTTCGAATGAACATTTCCAACGCTCTGTTGGCGCAGTTTCGTCGCAATAAATCCTAGTTTTGGCGCCGATTAATTACTGTAGATGGAACTTGGATACACCATTATACGCCCGAAACAAAAATTCAGTCAAAACAGTGGACTGCAAAGGGCGAGCCGAAAGTAAAAACTGCTTTTTCGGCTGGGAAAATGATGGCGACTGTTTTTTGGGATAGTAAAGGAGTTATCTAAATCGATTATCTTCAAAAAGGAAAAACCATTACAGGAGCATACTACGCACCATTACTTGCCAAGCTGAAGGCAGAAATTGCGGAAAAACGGCCACATTTGCAGAAAAAGAAAATCCTATTTCACCAAGACAACGCGCCGTCTCACACCTCAGCGGTTGCCCTGGCGAAAATCCATGAATCACGGTTTGAACTGCTTGACCATCCGCCTTATTCACCAGATCTAGCCCCAAGCGACTGCGTTTTGTTCCTTCATCTAAAAACTGCGCTCGGAGGACAGAGGTTTTCGTCAAATGAGGAGGCAATCACCGTCGTGAACAATTATTTTGCAGAGAAAAACGCCAAGTACTATTTGGACGGGTTACAGAGATGAGAGCTTCGCTGGGGGAAGTGTATAGAGTAACAAGGCGACTACCACCTTGATCAAAGAGTTCCCGACCACACCCACTGTGTGGCGCTCCCACATTTCTGTTTTGAGTTCTGTTTTTTTTTGTTAAGTTGGTAAATCTGTTGTTGACATTCCCTCTAAATCTTAGCGTCTTAGCTTGACATTTGCAAAAGTTACGTAGCCAAGAGTACATCTGTCTTTGTGTGTGTTGGCAATTTTTTAAAATTTTAGAAATGGATTTAAATTTGCAACAACGAACTTTTTTCTAAAGAAAACGGTTATTTATTAGTGTCACGAGCGGTTCAAAATTGGTCGTGAGTCAATCGAAGATGATGAACGTAGTGGCAGACCATGGACATCGAAAACCGACGAAAATATTGATGAAGTAAAAGAAATGTTGGTCAATAACCGCAAATTAACCATCAGAGAGATGGCGGAGGACTTGAACATTGCCTATGGATCCGTCCAAGACATTTTGGTTAATGATTTGGGTTTCCGTTGTGTAGCAGCAAAGTTGGTGCCAAAAGACTTCAATTTGCGATGATTTGCGAGGCTGAATCCGATCCCACATTCATCAAAAGGATCATTACTGGAGACGAGACGTGGCCGTGAGTTTATGAGTACGGCACGCAATCCAGACATCAGGAAAGTGAATGGCGTTCACCAAATGAGCCGAGACCAAAAAAACCACCTCGTTTCCAGTCAAAAAAGAAGGCAATGCTCATGGTTTTCATGGATTACAACGGTGTAGTGCATGACGAATTTTTACCAGAAAGCCAGGCAGTAAACAAAGAGTATTATCTGGGCGTTACGAGGCATTTGCGTTAAGCAATTCGCCGAAAGAGACCAGAATTGTGGACAGAAAACTCGTGGGTTTTGCACCATGATAACGTACCGTCGCACAGTGCCATCATTATTCGTAATTTTTTGACGAAAAATGCAGCAAATACCATCCAACAGCCACCGAATTCACTTGAATTGGGCTCCCTGTGACTTCTTTCTGTTCAATCTAGTTAAAAAAACACTACGAGGAACGCGTTTCAGCTGCCAAGAGCAAGTAATAGAAAAATCGCAGGAGGGACTGATGGACATACCGAAAACCGAATATAAAAAATGTTTCGAGGATTGGATCAAGCGCTGGAATAAGTGTTTTGCAATCGACGGGAACTTAGATAAATAGATTTAGATGAATTAACTTGAATTTTTAATTGTCTGAATAAATTCCAGATCCTTTTGTTCAAGGTAGTATTAGTCCCCGAGATTATAATATTTAAACTAACGAAGCCTTCGCTGACGAGGATGAATGAGGTTTTGTGAAAAATTTAAGTGGCAAGCAATTAATTGCTTCTGCTGAAGCAGTTTCTAGAAACAAATAGCAAATTAAAATATTTTCAACTGGTGATCCTAAAGGGACTGTTTTGAAGGGAATATCAATAGTTATCAGTAAGACAAATCAGAAACTAAAATGGTCAAAGAAGATTTAAAACCTCCTAAAACTTCATTACCGCTTGGAAATTATATTCATTTTCTAAAAATATCACCCCTGCAAATGTTTAGTGAAGAACATTCGTTGATTGGGTTCAAATAATGATTGATGAAATTAAATGTTTCATTGCTATACTCATAGTATTCTGGTACAATCTATTACCAAGTGATAGACACTTCTGAGGCCCTCAAGATGGTATGTGAATTTACATGGCTTACAATGAAATGCGCAGAAACAGATTCAATTAATTGAAAAGATTTATGTAAGTATTATGCGGATAAAATAATAATTTAAATAACCATGATGAATTTTGCAAAATTGCGTCCATTTGCACATAAAATGCAAAAAGTAATTATCAGCAATTTTATATCAGAACAAAATCTATCATACGATGAGTCAATGATTCCATAGTGCATATTGTAAACACTGGCGTAAGCAATGTGTTAGAAGAAAGCCAATGCGCTTTGGTTATAAAGTGTGGTTATTGAACACTGCAGGCGGATATCAAGGCCAAAATCTAAATCCAAGGAAAAGTTTGAAAAACTATTTCAAAAAGCTGCACACCATTACTTCAAATGATTGAATTATTTCCTGATAACAAAAATATATAACCATACGAGTATATTGCAATTTATTTTTTTATAATCTGTTTATTAGAATAGATTTTTTTTCGCATTTGAAAGTCGTAGGCATAATGAGACTGGCAAAATTCGTGAGAATATGATTTCAGAAAGTTGTACTCTACCTCCAAAAAGTAATATAAAGAAGACACCACGCGGATTTTATGATTTCCGTACACCATATAATGGCATAATTGTAGAACATTAGGTTGATAATGGTGTTGTTAGGATTGTCTCAACCCAACGCGGAGTTGAGCTAATAAAAAGTACGCCCTGAAATTCTCGTTTGGGGAAGAAAATCGTCTCAATACCTCGTCCAAGTTTACTCCAGGAATAGGACTGATAGATTGACTGAAAACATTTCGTTTTATAGAATTGGGATACGAGGGAAAAAAACTTCATATGTGACTCAAATATCGTGTGGAAGTGAAATATATGCTATATGGCACAGTATGGGAATCAACCAAAAAGTATTGGGAAAGTATCAACATCAAAATTCAACTCTAATGATGCTCATATATCAGACAAAATTCGATGCGACACAAATGACCATTGGGTGCAAGCTATTAAAAATAGGGGCTGATTTGCTATGGAAAATTGTTACTCCTTTCAGTGAACACAATGCTCAAAATGTAGTTATGGTCTTTGTATTCACTATTTCAAAAATTTCCATATCAACTCCGAATAGTTTTTTTTTCGCCGCACCATTACAACAAATGTAATTAATTTCTTTTATAGCATTTTAATTATTTTTGTTTAACTTTTTTTAACAAACTGCTGTGCTAAATAAATACAAGTTTTAAAGAATAACAACGTTATTAACTCTAATCATAATTAAAGGAAAACTTGTGAAGAACAAATGTATGGAAAATGTATTTCTATGCGCATGCCGATACCATATGGACCAAGCTTTGTCTCCGAAAGTACTTTAAATAAGGTCTAAGAGGATCTTTTTGACGAAAAAATATCTAACGTATTTTCAAACCAAAATCGATTATCGGACTTTGGAAGGCAAAAGAATGAAATCTGTTTTGGAAATGGCTAAATTTCTGATACAAAGGGGCCCTGATTCGATATCTCTTTTGAGGGTTTATTACCTCTTTATCTGGATATACTTGTAGTTTTCATCATAATTTAGTTCGTTTAAATAGTACGAATATGTTATTTTTAGCAAAGCTTCCAAAATAGGGCAACCAGCTCTATGACATTTACCGAAAAACTGCGAGTATGGTTGCTGTATATTGCAGTTCCATATGATTCAGAATCCTAACCGCTCTATGATACTACTAAGCCATCTTTGCGAAAATTATTGTATATATGGCAATAGTCAAACGTTTCATTTTAGTATTCTTTGGATAATCGTCCGCATGCCATGCTGCCTTAAAAATATTAGTCGCATCTGTATTTTCTCTCAAATCTTTTAGTGCTTCGTTATCATTTTCTAGGTATCGCAATGACAATTCAATCGAATTTAGTGCCGCAACGCATTGAGGACATGCCAAGAGAGTCGGATATTCCTTATAGCTCTGGAAAAATTCAGTAGAACATTTAGATTTCCGTCAGAGTTTGCATATACCATACTTATACATCATGGACAATTTTGCAAATATTTTCGCCAGAGTCAGCGAATCAGCATTTGTTAACTGTTGGCTTCGTATTTCAGAAATTCTATTTGGTAACAAGCCCTTATCGGCTTCTTGTTTGCTTCTTCTTTCAGCCTGTAGCGCATTCATTTCATTCACCATAAGATTTTAACGATCGGTGAATGCGTCAATATCGGCATGACGCTTCTCATTTTCTGTTTCTCTTTTTTTTATGTACCTCTGCCAGAGATATTGTTAAGCTTGATATTTCTTTGTGTATCTTTAAAAGAGTCTCTTCTATTGTACTTATCCGTCCGTCATTTAGAGAAGTATGTTTTTGAAAAGAGACCATGACGTTGGATTTCGTATATGACAAACAAATAAATAAATTACGAGCGACTGAAGTGACTGGAAACAGATTACCAACAGCGAGAGCAGACCTGGAATTTTGAATACTGAGGTGGTCAGAAACGACCATGAGTTTCCAAATCGCTTGGAAACAAAGTGGAAATAAACGCTTCAAAGGTGCAGATAGGGACATGTGTACTATTTAAACTTAATGGCCTCGACAGAAGCTTTGTCTAAGCCCACAAAAAGAGAGCCGTCCTTGTTTTCCTAATTCTATCACCGACTTCAGGCCTCTGGGAATGAAGACACATCATCACATCCCTGAGTTGCCCCGGAATGCAGAAGATGTTAGGCGTCCATTCCAGTTGCCTGAAAACTTCGAAAGCCTTAGTTTCGAGTGGTGGGATTTTCAACGCAGGCTGTTCAACCATTCAAAAATTTGCTGCGTGGAGCACTTTACTCTAGGGGTTCCGTTTTCCATATCGTAGCCCTCTGCTTGGATGCAAACATTCTTTTCTCTGGCTACCACCCACAGTTGATGGACACAGTGTTTGCACTCAGAGTGTTATTATTGCTATCCTTCCCAATTTCAAGCGCCAAAGAGATGACAGCGGCATTTCTATACATGCGCGGTGCGATTCTCCTACTTCCTCGTGTCCTTTTCATCCACCCCTTAGACGATGGTCCTTCAGAATGTGCCTCTTTTAAAGCCTGTTCCAAATTTTTGGATTCGCGTGACAAGCAGTCAAAAGCCGGACTCTGACCAGCCACTGGCATATTCTGATGGAGTTTAACTATTGGGTCTATAATTTCGTGCGGTTTGCTAAGAGATGGCGTAACTTGTATTATTCCATTGTTATTATTCCATTGGAACATGCGTTGGAAAGCTACTGTCATTGTACGTCATTTCAGTATATGTCATTCATATACTTTCACTCAAATATGTCGAACTTTGTGCCTGAAAAAGTGTTTTTGCACTGAGTTCTTCTTCATTACTTTAATATGAAGAAAACTGCTGCCGAAAGTCATCGTATTTTGGTGGAAGTTTATGGTGAACATGCGCTAGCTGAGCAAACGTGCCAAAAGTGGTTTGCACGATTTAAAAGTGGTGATTTTGGCTTGGAAGACGATGAACGTCCTGGGCAGCCAAAAAAATTTGAAGATGAAGAACTGGAAGCATTACTCTATGAAGATTGTTGCCAAACACAAGAAGAGCTCGCAGAATTTTCGGGTGTCACTCTAGCAGCCATTTCAAAATGTTTAAAAGCAGCTGGATATATTCAAAAGCAAGGAAATTGGGCTCCACATGAACTCAAGCCGAGAGACGTCGAAAGGCGGTTTTGCATGTCCGAAATGCTGCTGGAACCTGGAACGCGACAAAAGGAAGTCATTTTTGCATCGGATTGTTACTGGTGATGAAAAATGGATCCATTACGACAACCCCAAGCGCAAAAAATCATATGTGAAACCCGGCCAACCAGCCAAATCAACGGCAAAGCCGAATATCCATGGCGCGAAGGTAATGCTCTGTATTTGGTGGGATCAGATGGGTGTGCTGTATTATGAGCTGCTAAAACCGGGTGAAACCATCAATGGACAGCACTACCGAACACAATTAATCCGTTTGAAGAGAGCAGTGGCCGAAAAATGCCCGGAATATGCGACCAGACACAAGGCAATAATTTCCCGTCATGACAACGCTCGGCCCCACGTTGCTATTCCGGTTAAGAACTATTTGGAAAACAGTAAATGGGAAGTCTTACCCCACCCGCCTTATAGTCCAGACCTTGCCCCTTCTGACTACCATTTGTTCCGGTCGATGCAGAACGCCCTCACTGAAATACGGTTCACATCAGAGCAGAATATCAAAAATTGGCTTGATTCATTCTTGGCTGCCAAGCCGACGCAGTTCTTTTGGGATGGGATCCACAAATTGCCAGAAAGATGGGAAAAAGTCATAGCTTCAGATAGGCAATACTTTGAATAATACTATTGTACATATTTTTCTTAAATAAACGTTCAAATTTTGAAAAAAAAAAAACCGCGCGAATTAAGTTATATACCCAATATAAACAGACTGAGCCTCTCCAGTACTCTCTCCATCGTTCCAGCCTACCTTCTAGCGATCGTGTGGTTGAAGGAATCGCAGAAGTCACTGGAATCAAGTGATCCAGCAGCTCCTGGATCAGCGTCTAAATCGGCGTGGGGATTTGGTAGTATTTTACTTGATGCCTCCAATACCACCTGGAGTATAATTCCTTAGGGTCATCACCGACTTACGTCTAGCTTGGACGTCTTTGACACTTAGCTAGACATTTCACCTGGAATCTTTAAATAACATTAGGATCTTTGACTTTTAAGCCTTCCTGCCACGACAGAGCAGCCAAAGAGGTGGAAGGACAATTAGATTTAATAACCAACTTTTTATTTAATAAGAAAATACTAGAATTAACAAAGCGCTACCAAGATACGACCGTACAATTTAAGCCACAAAAGTACCGAGCTGACCTCCGACGAGGCGCACTCGTAGAACTCGTCTGCCACCTGATCCCCTTATCCCTCAACTGTCATCTGATCCCCTTATCCCCCACTACCCACCGCATAATTAACTTCAATATCGACGACATCCGGTCACACGCCAATCATGTGTTTTACGTCTGCCACCTGAACCCCTTATCACTACCCCAACGAGTCAATAAACCACCCAACCACCCACCCCATGCATAACTTCAAGAACGACGACATCCGGTTACACGCCGATCATGTGTTGAATATATTGTAACATACATTGTGAAATCCACAAATTTCCAATATCAAATGCCAATGAAACCACGCATCTGTCGAATTAGCGTCTGCTGCATTTCTTGCATACGATAGATTAGATGTTTGAGAAAATATTGTAAGCAGCTCAGTTGTTCCTAAGCACGAGAATAAAACAGTCATTATAACGTTTAAACCAAAATAGTTTTTTTTTTTAATAAATTCAATAAATAATAATAATAAGTGCACCAAAAAAAAGCCTACGTGCAAAAAAATTCCATCTCCGTTAGCAAATTGTCTACTACTGCTTTATTTACAGAAGCCCCAAACTGGATAGCTATTCCATCTTTAAAGAGTTTGATGCGCTGTCTGACTATATTCAAAGAATTGTATCCCTGTATCCTCATACTGAAATCGTCATAACGGGCGGTTTCAATATACACAATTCTGGGTGGCTTCGGCATTATGGACAAGCAACACTCGAATTAAGGTGAGATGAGATCTTCGCTGAGGAAAACAACTTGACTCACCTTATAAATGAGCCCACACGAATACCAGACGTTGATAGTCATACCCCCAACACCCTGGACTTGATTTTTACTTCTAACCCTGATAAGTACACAGTTGATGTGTTCTCCTCTCTAGGCTCGTCGGACCGTTGTGTCATATCAGCTAATTTCTCATATACTGACTAAACAGTTAGAGCAAAAAATCCTAATAGAACCATATGGGAATACGAGAAAGCCAATTGGAGCGGACTTAACACCTTCTTTAGGACCTTTAAATTTGCGTTATGTTTCCTCGATAACGACGTGGATGCCGCTGCTGATATGATCACTGACACTATTCTTTTTGGAATGAGATCCTTTATCCCTTATCGGATTAAGAGTATCAGACCAAAAGAAAAGGCATGGCATAACTCGAGCTGTAAAGAGGCTGTCAGGGTTAGAGAAATGTTTTTTCGGTCCTATAAGACCAACCCGACATTGGAAAACCGAAAAGAAGTTCAAACGAGCCAGGAATGACTGCAAAGTCTTTTTCAAGCGTGTGAAATTTCTATACGACCAAAAACTGAGGCAAAAAATACTGCAATGTCCCGAAGGTAGTAAAAGTTTCTGGTCGTTCATCATAAAAATTAGAAATCCTGCCTCATCCTCCATCCTAACGCTCATTTATAATGACATTCCAACTGTTAGCTCTTTGGACAAGGCCAATATACTTGATGCATTCTGTGCGGCCAGTTCACTACTTCCAGATTGTTCTCTGTTTCCACCTACACTAGAGTCCGTCGTATTATCAATGGGATACACTCTCGCACTAGTGTAGTAGCAAAAGTACGTAATGATCTGAATATACACACTCCTGACGGTATATCTCCCTTTCTTCTGAAAAGGTGTTCTGCCACGCAGGCAAAACCAATGCGTAAGCTTTTTCATACATCCTTCCTTTTAGGACTCTTTCTGAGCACATGGAAAACAGCATTTGTTCACCCCTTCCTTAAAAAAAAAAACTAATCTTCTTCTCTCTCCTTGAACAGACCCTTTGCACTTACGCCCCTTCTTTCCAAGGTCATGGAAACGCTGATAAACTCATGAAATATCCCGAAACTCGAAAACTTCTCAATGACCAGCAATACGGTTTTCATAGCAACAGGTCCACTGGGGATTTGATGGCATGTCTCACCGAAAAGCGGGGCCAAAGCGTACACCAATCTGGCAAATGCAAGATAGTTGCACATGATATTTCTAAGGCATTTGACAGAGTTTGGCATCAGGCTCTTTTGTCGAAAATGCGTGAATTTGGGACGACGACTTTCTTCTTCAATGGATTAGAAATTACCTTTTGGAACGTTCATTTCAAGTTGTCTTGGATAATAATAAAATAAATGCTGGTGTGCCCCAGGGCTCCATTCTGCATCCGACACTCTTTTTTATTTTCATCAATGATCTCTTGTCTGCCACTTCTAATCTAATATATTCCTTTGCTGACGACAGAACTCTCTGCTTTTCATATTCGTTTCCGAACTCACGCCCCTGCTCTTCGGCTGTAGAACGGGAACGGCAGCGTATATTAAGCTCATTAAATTCCAATATCAACAGCATAACCAATTGGGGAACTATCAACAGAGTGGAATTTAATGCTTCCAAGACACAACTCCTTCTGTTGTTGTAAAAGCGACATTTAAATACCCAGCCATTGTCCATTAATGATACTTGCATCGTCCAAACCGAAAAACTTTCCATTCTCGGTATGTGCGTCAATAACAACTTACCTTGGAGTGACCACATCTTTAATGTGGATAAGAAATACTTCTCCCTCTTTGATCTGGCCTTAATACTCGTTTATCTATCCAAAATTGAAATACAATACACACGTCTGGTAAGGTCCGCCGAAAACATCTCTGAACCTCCTAGATAGCATTTAAAACCATGCGATACAACTCATAGGTGATGCTATTATAATGTGTATCAGGCAGTCAGTTAATCGAACACCGACGAAATATCTGGTGTCTCACTTTGTTCTATCGCAATGCTCCATAGAAATCGCCAGTAATATTCCGCCTCTACAGACTTTTAATCTTAGCACCCGTGTCGCTATGAATGCTCATCAGTATGCCCTCAATCCCGTTTTCAATCGTACTCTAATATATCGTGATTCGTTCCTAAACCGTAAAACTCGCTTATGGAATGCCCTGACAGGGTCCCTATTTCCTAGTCACTATAAATTTCAAACATTTAAAACCAACGCACATCGTTATCTCCCTTTTTTCACTCGCTAACTTCCTTTCGCCCGCGCTAAGTACAAACATTTTAAGAGCACATAACACGCGTGGAAATTATAAAAAAAGGCTTGATATGCACACGTCAGTGAGTAACAATACGGAGTGGGTACCTTAGTGAACTCATCCACAGGGATCTATGTCGTTCAACGCAAGAGATGTCGCATGGAGGTGTTCCTATTTCGAGACGATTTTTCAACTTCCTCAAGGTGTACTGCATTAAATCTAAATGGGATGTTAAAGATTATTTTGAGCAATTTTTAAACCAAGTATATATGGATACAGGGTTATGGGTTAAAATATTGTGCTCAGATAACGGGCTCAAGTTCGTCAACGAAGAAGTAACGCAAACGTGGCGTTCGTCACTAAAGAAGTACATGATACAATACATTCCCGAGGACAATGGCAGAGCGGAACGAGATGTGCAAGCAATAATCGGATCTGCTAGGTCAAGGATACGCTCAAGCGATATGTGCTATAAATATTGGGAGAAGCAGTAACGGAGTCAGTGTATACAATCAACCGGACTGGGTGTAGTCTAGAAAAAGGTAAGAGTCCTTTAAACTTGTGGTTTGGCATGTACCAAAGGACAAATGTAAAGGCGCAAGTTCCACCCGTAAGCTACTAGAGGTATGTGTTGGATATGACAATTATTCAAAAGACTACCGTATATAGCTGTGAATTTGATGTTTCAGCATCTGGACGCCTATTTTATTTTTATTATTATTATTATTTATCTTTATTTCATTCAAAAAAAACTTAAAGCTATACAAAAGATAAATCAATTTTTTTTTAAAGAATACAGCTTTTAGCTTTAAAGTGAAATAGCTACATACAATCTGTTGTCAGATTCTGACAAGAGGCGAATGTACGAATCGTATTTAACAAACAAGGATTAACTTATCGATGGGGATGCGATAAAATGCAGATATAAAATCAAATCATAAAAAATGAAAAAATAAAATGAGAGATTAAGTACAAAAAAGTTTTAAAAATATAGAAAAAATATAATCAGTAACAAAAAGAAAAGAAAAAAAAATTAAACCAAAGGAATCAGCAAGTCACCAATAATATCATAGTTTAAAAAAAAAAGGTAACGCTTAACATTTTTAAGGAAAACGGATTTAACTCTCAGGCATCTTAGATTACAAGGCATTTTGTTAAATAAACGGGGCGCAGTAACAAAAAATAAGCGAGAAAAATGCGATTTTTTTATGCGATGGGTACATTGACGAAATTTCTGGTGTTAACACGTAGATTTCGGTTATCATAAACCCTTGAGGAGTTATATCCGGAATTTTCAAAAAATATTTTTAAAATCTTATAACAGTACAAATATCTTAAAGGTAGAAAACCAAGACTTTTAAACAGCTCAAAACTATGAGTTCGACGATTAACCCTACATAAAATACGGACAGCATGCTTTTGTTTGATTATCAGAGGCTCTATTTTATTGGAATGTGTACCACCCCAACAAGCTATACCATACTGGAGTTTAGATTTAAGTGGACCGTTATACGAGTAGACTAGCTTTAAGATAGGCAAACTGCAATATAGACTAAGATGTCTAACAGCACAATGCTTTAATGGCGTGGTATGTTCTATCCAACTGAGCCTATAATCCAAAGTGATACCTAAGTACTTAAAGTTGTCTACGCGTTCGATTACAAAGCAGTCGGCAGAGCAATATGCATGGCAATCAAAAGTGGGTATATTATTATCGTGTATACAGGAATTAATTAAACGGAATCTATTGCAGTTGGGTGAGTGGTAGTGTAAATGCATTTCTTCACAGATTTTACCTATTATGTTAAAAAACATGAACTTCGTTTTATTGCTTATGACCAATTTGTGAAGTTTGAACCATCTCTTCATTAAATCTAGGTCATAATTTATATACAAAAAAATGTTGAAATAGCACTGACCGTGATAAGACAAGGCGGTGTCATCGGCAAAAGCTGTGAGCTTACCTTTGAAATGTTGAATGAAAAGCGAATTTACAAAAATTAAAAACAGAATAGGACCTAAAACAGATCCTTGTGGAACACCTATATTTATGAGAATTTTTTCACTCAAACAATTTCGCATTTTAACTCTCTGACTCTCTGACTATAAGTAGTAAACCAGTCATGGATAAAACCTCTGAAACCTGCGTTATAAAGTTCATTAAGCAATATCTTATGATCAACCATGTCAAAAGCTTTAGTGATGTCAATGAAAAGGGAAGCAGGGATATCAGATTCATTTAGACTATTATATATTTCACCACAGCTTTAATAAGGCATCTTGCCAAACTGCGAAGCACTGAAGAAATTTGTTTTATTTAGGTAAGACAGCATTCTTGATTTGACCCCCTTCTCGAAGACTTTTGAAAAGACTGATAAAAGGGAAATTGGACGGTAATTATTTAAAGACATTGTATCACCTTTTTTATGTAGTGGAATTACAACAGCTGTTTTAAGTGAATATGGAAAAATACCCCTTTGTATACTTAGATTGAAGATATGACATAATACATCTGAAACAAGAAGAGATATATTTTTCAAAACGTTACTTGAAATTTGATCACATGAAGTTGAATTAGATGCTTTAAGAGACTGTGTGTAGGTGTGTATTTCAAATGAAGAAAAACATTTAAAGAAAAAACTTTGTCTTTCGAAAGGGTCATGAGTAAGAGGGCTGTCACATATACAATCAGAAACATTACTAAGAGCGGAATCCCAAATAGACTTTGTTACATTGGCAAAATAGTCATTAAACACAGTGGCAACTTCAAAAGGCTCAGATATAATCACGTTATTATTATTTGAGACTGCGATATCCACGTTAGATTTAGTTTTATTCAAAATGTCGTTGACAACCTGCTATTCTTTTTTAGAGTTACCAATATTATTAGCTAATATATTACAATAAAAAGTGTCCCTTTGGAGAGGTATTTCCATTTTTAGCTCCTTACAGATCTTATCATAATACCTTTTTAGTCTCAAGTTACTTGGGTGTTTTTTAAAACGCTTATAAAGAAGTTTTTTCTGTGTGATTTTGTTGATTAGAGCACTAGTCATCCACTTCTTAAGAGGTTTCAATTTGTTGCTCTTTTTTATTTGTGTAGTTGCGCGAAGTAAGTGCAATTGTAATTTATTAATAAGCAAATCAAAGGCCATAAATGGATTTTGCTCTCTGTAGACTTCATCCCAGAACTCAGAAATTAAAGCTGCCTTGAGAGCTGAAAAATCAATTTTTGTAAACTTTTTAACTTCATATTGCTTCAATCTGGAGATCCGAAGGTCAAGTTGGATGGTGGTTAGGCAGTGGTCACTTATCTTGAGGTCAAATATAGCTGATCTAAATTTAGAAGGATTATTTCTATGTACTCTAATAAAAATATGGTCCAAACAAGAGGTTGTATCGTAAACCACACGAGTAGGAAGTGATATCAAACTATCAAGGCCAAAGGAAGACATAATCGATAGAAAATTATCAACTTCAACTGAGCTACTGCAAAGATCGATGTTAAGATCACCCAAAATTATTAGATTTCTACACACAAAATTATCAAGAAAGCCAGAGAAATCTTCCAGAAAGGCATTGACTGTACAATAATTAAATCTATATACCCCGACAAAACAGTATTGAACGCCAGAAATGTCGCAACTTAAACTAATTAAATCGACACTATTTAGACTAAAACGATCAACGACAACGTTTGACGACAAATCGCTTCTATAGAACACTGCGACGCCACTAGCAGAATAAGAGTTATTACAGGCTGCTTTGAATGTAAAATTGGGTATGGAATAATGAGAAACTTCATCATCAAATATCCATATTTCAGATAGAAAGATGAGATCCGGTAAGTGATCTAAGGATGCAAGGTGAGTTAAAAAAGTATAAAAATTTGTACGCATACTACGGATATTATGGTGAATTACAGAAAGACCTGAAAAAGACATTTTGTCTGGATGATCTATGCAAAAACATGTAAAACTATCCGAATTTAAGGAAGAAAATGTATCACTTGAATTATTATGAGAACTAATAGATGCATTATTTGAATTCATATTAATCATAAGTTAAAATTATAAAAAGAATTTAATTTTCTAGTCTACTAAATTCCTCAAAACTAATTACTTTGATTACTTTATCGCCTTCTTTTTTTCTGATGATGAGCACGGATGAGTTTCTTGTCCACACAAACTGACACTTATTGTCCAGTCTTAGCTGCTTTGCCTTTTCAAGAAGAGATCTTGTGTACATAGTGAGGGAATCATTGATAAAAATCTTGCCGCTACCTCTTGCGCCGCTGCCACTATCACTGTTGTTGTTGCTGTAGATGCTAGCAGAAAGCTTGATTTTGTCCATACGCAATTTGCACACTATCTTCTCCTTGGTTGGAAGAGATGAGAAACTTACATACACGATATTGCCAGTTGTATTCGTTTTTGCCTTCGATTTTCTTGTATTCTTTATGTAGCAAGACTCAATCTCACCCGGTGCGATTTGCACACCAACACCAGCAGTAATAAGCTTCATCACTCTCTCACGCGCATTTGCATTACTGACGCCAGGAATACCAACAACATCCACTGCACACTGTTTCTCTCTTTGCTCTAGCAAATTCACTTTCACCTCCAAGGAAACGATGTTTTTGTTGTGAGATTCATTGTTATTTTCCAGAGCTTTGATTTTTAAGAGTGCATCGGTATTTAGTTGTTGCAATTTCATAATTTCAGCAAACAGTATCTCCAGAGTTATAGGCTTCTTAACAAATAAAGAAAACCTTTTTCATCGACTGCCTTACTGACTCTGGTCTGTATCAATTAAGTGGTGTCACCAATAACATTGGCAGACAACTCGACCTAGTCTTCGCCACTGATACAGATAACTGCATCATTTTAGAAAGCAGACACTTTCTTTCCAAGTTGAATAGTTACCATCCTCCCCTTTCTCTTACGTTGGCGTATGAAAATGGTCTTACTCGCGTTTCTTATGAGTATTCTTACAGTTTTAATTTTCATAGGGTAACTACGCCAAACTGAATAATCTCCTCAGTATGGCCAATTTTGAATTTCTTTACGATAATCCCAACCTCACGGTTAACGATGCTCTCGTATCCTTTTATACCGAAATTTTCAAATGTCTCTCCCAATCTGTACCTTTTTTACCCAAAAAGAATCCCTCATCATCACCACCCTGGTATAATAAAGAGCTGCGATCTCTTCGTAATAAGAGAAATAAGCTCTGGCGTACTTATTTAAACCAAATGGACCGCACACTCATTTCCGACCCCAAGCGATTCTTTCAGTTCATTAAAACTAAAAGTAAATCGGAAAACTATCCATCATCTCTGAATTTTCTAGATAAGTACTCGGGCGATCCCCAAATTATAGCAAATCTCTTCGCAACTTTTTTTTAGCCAAGCGTTCGCCACCCATTCCCAAGAGCCTGACCATTCTTACTTTTCCTATTTAAATAGCTGCCCACAAACAACTTTGGAATCTGTGTCTATAACTTTAGAGCAAGTCAAAAATAAAATAATAAACCTCAAAGATGATTATTCCGCCGGCCCTGATGATCTTCTCCCTATATTTTTAAAGAAATGTGAAATGCACCTAGCCCAACCTCTTACAGCTTTCTATCACCCAGGGACTATTTCCCTCGACCTGGAAAAGGTCATTTATTATTCCGCTACATAAAAAAGACCGAAAAGATGATATTTCCAACTATCAACCAATTGCTAAGCTGTCCTGCATATCAAAGCTTTTCGAGAGCATTATTTATGACATAATGCTTTTCCATTCTAAACCTATTGTTTTCCAAAACCAGCACGGATTTCTTAAAGGTAGATCTACGACCACCAACTTAACGGAATTCGTATCAAGCACTTTATATGCATTGGAATCTGGAAATGAAGTTGATGTGATTGCCACCGATTTCAGCAAAGCCTTTGATAGGTTTTCACATGATATAATCCTTCTGAAATTAAAAGCTCTTGGTGTCCAAATAAACTTTATAACATGGGTTCGATCATATTTAAATGAAAGACAGTACTATGTTTTATTTAGGTCCATGATTTCTGACCCAATTAAAGCCTCCTCTGGTGTTCCTCAAGGCAGCCACCTTGGCCCCTTACTATTTATTCTGGCTATTAATGATGTTGATTGCATCATTAAAAATTCATACATATCTGTTTACGCAGACGATATGAAAATCTTTAGATATATATCTTCTTCCTCAGACAGCCTACCACTACATGAAGATCTTGACAGATTTTGTACTTGGTGTCAGAAGAATTATCTTGAGCTTAACGTCAATAAGTGTCAGGCTATAACGTATTCCCGTAAGCGGCCCCATACTTCACCTCGCTGCTATCTAATCTTTAATCTGCCTGTTCCCTTAGTGAATGAGTTGCGTGATTTAGGTGTTATCTGTGATAAGGAACTCAATTTCCGTTCTCACATTGATAACATAATAAAGAAAGCCAACTCTGCCCTTGGCTTCATCAAGCGCTGGTCTAAGGAGTTTTCCAATCCTTATGTTACCAAATCTCTTTACATAATCTTTGTTAGGCCTCTTCTTGAATATGTAAGCCAAGTTTGGTCACCCTACTACAGAACACACATCCTCCGGATAGAAGCTATTCAACGCAGGTTTTTACGATTCGCTTTACGTGGTCTTCCCTGGGATGATAGCCAAAACTTACCACCTTATACTGACCGGCTTAAACTTATAAATTTACAACCCCTTTCTGTACGTCGAAAAGTTGCCGACATTCTCTTTATTCATCAAATTTTAGTTGGTAATATCGATTGTCCTTCTTTACTTCGACTTATTTCTTTTAATACCAACCCACGCAATCTTAGGTCTGTGCCACTTTTCCGGCTCAATCTTCACAGAACGAATTACGGACACTTGGAGCCAATGTCTAGAATGCTTCGTGAAGTTAACGATATTCTGCCTCTCTTCGACTACCATCTCACCAAACTCTCTCTTAAAAACTCTCTTATTTCCACCTCTGCCTCACATCCTAACTTTTTTTAACCGCTCCCACCCATTAGTTTTTATCTTTAGTTTTAAGTGAAAATTGTTAGTTCTAAGAATAAGCTTGCAATAAGCAATAATAAATCTGTCCGGCGTTGACCCGGGCCGCAAAAAAGACTGAGATGATGAAGGTTCACCGCCAGCTTTTATGGTTGTAGAAAGAGCGGCCTGAACATCACAATCGGTTGAGAAAAGACTTACAGGTGGACGCCTAAGTGTGGTGACGGGTGAAGGGGAGTTTACAAGAGCGTAATCATACGAGTACATGATCGATTTTCTTCGCAAACTAACACAGCTATCACATCTGTAACCTTGCTCACTTTTTCCATAGCATTCAATTTCTCTTCCTTCAAGTTTGGCGCACTTTGCATGAAAATATTCATTGCAATTTGAGCACTGAATTTTCAGATCGATTCTTTCGATTTTTAAAACACACAACCTGCACTTCATTATTACTTCAAATGTTTTTGTTTTATAGTAAATAATCAATATATACGTTTTTTCTTTGTTTAATGTGTAAGACTTGTTCTCAGCGCATGTGTCCCCATCGACATTCACAGAGAATTTAAGGCCATAGAAGCTCGTTCGTAGCTTGCAAACCTTTTCGCTCTCATTGCAGTATTCCTTTGGGTTTTTCATATAAACGTATTTACACAAGTCTCCGTATAAAAGCTGTTTCGACATTAAATTGCCTCACTTTTAAATTTTCACTTGCACATAGAGTCTACTTCATGCTGTTGTGCAAACCCCATTACCGCTAATCTGGCCGTATGTCGTTCGACTGCACAATTTGTGCTGTGTTTTATTTTGTAGACCAATTTACTTGATATGGCTTTTTTGTCAGAAAGTATATTAGTTCCACAAGATACCAGATGTGATTCATCCTCAGAGAAGCAATTTCGTCATGGGTTGGAGTCTTCCACTGATTGCAAAACTCGGATATTTCAACGTCCTCTACACAGTCAAATAAATAAAACCTTTATAGGTAAGGCCGTCTGTTGCGAGTTTTTCATTTTCGGATCGTATTTTTGGAGATCCGTCGTCCTTTATTCTATCAATATTTCCAATTGTTATAACCGACGCTCATAAGGCAGCGTCGCAGCGGGTGCTTTGTAAAAAATGGAATTTCCTCAGACTATGTACACATTGAATCGGCACATAATGTGTGCACATAAAGCTCACCACCTTTCAGAGAAAGAACAATTTTATCTGCATCTGTACTAAAAGTAATCTTTACTCCAGCCCCTGGTTTGAATGGATGTCACAATATAAATATCCTAGCCGTTCACCTGCAAAACGTCATCTTCCAGTCGATTATATTGTATTTGCTTCCCCTAGAATCTCTGAAACTAGTGTATATAACATACTTTGGGCCTTGTTTGCGGCATGATCTTGAAAGATCAAACTATGCAGCAGTTGCACGACTCACGAGCCGCAATGGTTGTTACGAAAAACTAAGCTAATAGCGCAGCACCGGATGAAAAGTTAAATAAGTATACATTCGATGTTTTTGAGACAATAAAAAACTCAAACGTACATACTTCCGCTTCGCAGGATACGTACCAACTAGTTAGGCTTCGAGACAACAGTTTTGAGTCCTTGTATGCATCTTATGAAATTGACCAACCACGAGACTTCGTTTAAAAAAAATCTCCCAACGTAAAATTCTTACATTGATTTGTCACCCATCTGTCAAGTCAGAAGTCGGGAAATGAATTTTACAGGTGAATTCCCTGAGTCTTATTTTCTGTATAATACAACTACATAGATACCTTTGTTTCGCTAAATCTAATTGTAAATATTTGCACGAGCAGAAATTTATCCGGCTGAGAGAAATTAATTTCCGTCATATTCACTGAACGACTTGATGCAAAGAACACCTGTTTCCTTGGAAGTTTGACTCAAAATTATTTTCCCGATGTGTATCCGTAACCGTTATTGCGATAAGATGGTAATTAAATCTTCTCGGTCTTCCGGGGATTTATTAGTTATTCGATGTTGCTTTAACCAGTTACGTTGTACCAATGGCAATTGATTAAATTTTATGGAAATTGCGAAAACTTCTATCGCATTTCTTAAATTAACCCATTTGGGCTGGGCCTAGCTGAGACCTCCTGTTGCGCTTTTCTAGTTTACCGTCAGCCTCTTCAAGCTCCAATCCGATCATGTACCCGTATTTCATGTCGAAGAGTCATAAACGTAACAAATAATAATTCTGCAAACTATTCCACTGATTAAATTATAAATTCCAAAGGAAGAGCAAACATGACCACCAGCCAGCTTTTGTATGCCAGCACACTAGGAAAATAAGGAATACAAGGAATACAAATAATGCAGGGAATACGGGGAATACACGAGCGCGGCATGCATTTATGATCGCCAATAACTAGCTACAGCCATGGCTTGAAGCAATCTCGGGCCGGGCCATCTCAATGCACTCCTTCTCAGGGCAATTAATTGAGATCATTCGTGCGCTATATAAATATTTGCCATGACTGCACTCACAACCGCCTCCTTTGTGTGCCTAACTTAGTTACTATCCGTTCCAGACTTCCTCTTCCTCTTCGTGTTTCTTTCGGTTTAATGACTCCGATAATTACGCCTGTCCCCTTTTACATGGCAGCATTACGCCTCCGTGCGATTCAATTAAGATATCGACATCGATGAACTTATCGTTGCAATGGAGGACGACAACGAGGACTTTTCGGATACTTTAGCTGTCGGGAGTCACGAGTTCTTCCCTCTAAGCAGTCATCATCGACATCAACATCAAATGTGCGCCTGTACTCGTATGTAACTTGGGAGTCTCGCGTTAACAAGAAGCACACTGAAAGTATTCAGAGTGCATCATAAAGACACTTTGTGTGGTGGGATGATGTTTTTTTTTCTGTTTTCTTCTGAGTAGCTCTATAGAGCTCTGTGATTTTGACTTCGAGTTTGAGTATGGTATGTGCTTCTATCTTGGATTTTGTAATTAGGTACTACAGAATCCACTTTGGAGAGTTATGTCTCGTGAGAAGAGATTCCTTTTGTTGTAGCTGGAGATATGACCATGGGTTGATTATGAATAATTTATGAGTGATCAACGAGGAGCATGCTCAGCATGGTTGCGGTAACCCTTCAAGTCCTTGTATAGAGTAAACTTGTACATTTTAAGTACTACGTTTATATTTGTCTGATTTGGAAGATGCACGTTGAGTGGACGCTGTACAATTAAGCAGGAATTGAAATATTATAAAATCAGTGGAATCGGAATTGTTAGCATGCAGAGCGGAAATGCCATTTGAAGCAGAAAGAAGATTGGAAATTTGATGTACACTTAATTAGATCTTACCGTAGATAGATCAGAATAGTTTCTATTAAATTTAGAACGCGAAAGTGGTCAAGCCTTCTCTACCCGAATTGAGTGTTATCCTTTACACCAATCTTCTTTGAAATATACTTATTCTGTTTAGAATCGCTATGTCTATTGTCTGCCAGTGTGAGGTAGCTGTCGACTATTCATGGAGCTTGCTATGGGGAACAGTCTTTGGCATCTACGAGGCGCCAGTAAAATACAACTGTTTGCCCCAAAATTAAAACATAGGCTACGAATACCTTCTGCATACCACTAGATTTTAAGTGATCTTACGCTCCAGAACCAGTCGCAAGAGCGCGAAGTCGACTTTCCGCATACTCAGGACTGGCTTAGTCCAGAATCTTAACCAGGCAGCGTGGGAGTAGTGGTTGTACCATCGGAAAAACCAGTGAAGAATGAGGCGCTGGATGGCGTCCTCGCCGATGAAGGACGATAATTTTCAACTTCATTTCTCGTTTTGTTCACGCAATTCTGATGGCAATCAACAAAAATTATGAAAAGAGTTCTGCAGATGATTTTTTGGGTCCGGGGTCTGTATTAGATATGTACATGCGTGCTCAGTTGCGCTTTCCATTAACAGTTAGGTTTTCTATGAATGTAACCGACTTAACAGTCAGTTTCGGACGTTTCTTAGCATTTCTTAGCATGCTGTCCATCATCATGTTGTAGTCAAGATACCGATGCGTATCCGTAATAGGCCAAAGCCAGGGAACCATTGTGAGGAAATTCAACGTCGAACGGCTACTATCGCAAGAGTCCGCCAGAACCTTTCCTTATTGAGTCTCCCAATTCATCTTAATCTCTTAAGAATTCCGATAATGCCAGTATCAAATGTAGAAGACCAGTCGCATCACTGCTAAAGGGCACTCAGAGATGCCGCTTCTTATGTGTTGGGTTTCAAGCCGCTTCAACAAAGAAATCCCTGGTTCAATGAGGAATACAGCGAATTAAATTTAGAGAAATAATGGATGTACAGTGCGACGCTGTGGAAAAGAACAAGAGGGACTCGTGAGCTCTATGAGCATAAAAGAAAAAAGGAATATAAGATATTTAGACGATGAAAGGAAAAGCACTAGAAACGCTAAATCGAGACCATAGACATAGAGTTGGCAGTTTCTGGAGCACGTTCCCTACTGCGACCTTTTTTTAAAGCTTGTTTGACTTAGCCGATGTATTTTTCTACCACGAACATCGAACTTGCCGAGTTGTAGAGGCTGAGTAGGGTCAATGAATCTCGAGAAATTCTCCAGGCGAGTCCTGAAATCAAAGGATGCTAGCCATCCATGGCAAGGAATAGTCCTATAACTTCCTCCACCCCTAGCAGCAGCAAATTTGTGGCAGGCCACGGACTTGTCGCTGCTAATAAAAAACCTCCTCCCAAGGAGGAATCTGGAGCTTAGCCGCGTCGGCAAGCTCTATCTAAGGCGCTCTATGTAAGACGCCGAAATGCTTCACGCATATTCAAAACCTTCGGATCCATTCCGGAGGTTGAGAGAAGTGCGGACATAAGGAGCAAGATTGAGTGGGCTAACAGCATCCTAAAAGACGGACTGCCCACTGCTTCCACTGCTCCCAAAACACTTAAAGACTCCTCCAAGCGCCAGAGATCGTTGGAGGAAACCGTGCCGGTTTCCAAGAGGCCTAAAACCCACAACATAAAAACTCCTGGGCCATCCAACAACACATCTCTGAGGTCTTTCAGTGAAGTCCTAAAGGACGCCATAATAATCGCGGTAATCGATAGGAGTGATACCGACGGTTCAATAACACCTGAACGGTGGCAGCTGGCCAAGCTGAAGCTTTCGTGCAACTTCTTGGCCCTCATGCGGGAAAACCCCGGACCACCTCCTATCACAAGCGATGCTGGCTGGCATCAAGGCCACGTCAAGCTCATCGCATGTGCAGATCAGAGATCTCTCGATCTCTTCACAAAAGCCATAAGTGGTTTAGGAGAGATCTAAGGAGGACATCCCTAGTAGACCTCGAACTCGCACCTGAATCCCAGCCGAACCCTCCTCCCCAGAAAGCATTCTGGAGATCATCAGGCTCAGTAACCCGACCCTTCCGACTCATGACTGGAAAGCCGCGAAACTGGAGGAACTAAGGGGTTCTTATAGATGGGCGCTGATCGTGATCAACAAAGAATCCCTTAATCCTCTAGTGCAGACAAAGGGCATGATTCGGTTCGGATTAGAGTCAATCCATTTAAGGGTCTACAAAAAGGATGAACTGGATGCTTATAAGCAACCTCCTCCTCCTTTAACGGAGACACCAATAAACATAACCTCAGACCGTGGAGCGTCGATATCATTTCCAGAAATGGATAGCGACGACTCCAATCTATCCGAGGTGACAAGCAGCCATCGATTTCTTTATCTGACACCCCGTCGGAAATGGAAACAGATGATGAAACAAAACGAGGTCCTATACGATCAGAGGAAGAAGATGAGCTCTCGGGCACATCTTCAGAATCGGAGGATCTCAACAACACCGTGGTGGAGACTACTCCGGAAAACTGTAGCAATGATACGGTTTCTCCAGATTAATCACCATCACTCTAAAAAGGCTTCGGCCGCATTCATTCTGCGTCTTTCAAAAAACGCAGAAGACATCATCCTAATCCAGGAATCATGGATTGTAGAAGGTGTGGTTCGTGGACTTAGGACACCCGCATACGTTCCGCTCTATATAAGAAACAAAGGTAAGATCAGAACTTGTACATTAGTGAAACGTAGCCTTAATGTATTTCTACTCCCTAATCTCAGCGACCCCGACATAACCGTTACCAGACTAGAGACTGCCAAAGGCTCCTACTGGCTAGCATCGGCATACCTTGGGCACGATCATGTGGGCCCTCTCCCTGGTGATAACCTAGAAAGGGTGGTACTGGAGGCTGGAAGACAAAAAGCTGACCTCATCATCGGATGCGACGCTAACGCGCATCACACGGTATGGGGCAGCACCGACATAAATAATAGAGGTGAGTTGCTTTTTGACTATATTGTAAGTACCAACCTCTTTATTTGCAATATTGGCAATGACCCCACTTTTATAACTAGAACCCGGCAGGAAGTATTAGATATAACTCTTGTCTCCGACTGTATCACTCAAATGCTAATGAACTGGATGGTATCGTTTGAACACGCTTTTTCAGACCACAGCTACATCCAATTCAGCCTAAATGATGCTCTCCCCAACCAACCAGCATTGCGGAACTACCGGAAAACTGATTGGCCAAAATACAGAGAAATACTGTCAGAAACACTATCCTCTGAACTACCAAATCCCCCGCGTGACACCAATGAGCTTGACATGAAGGCCAGGGATTCCACTCTGGCTCTCAATCAGGCAATGGACTGGGACTCATACAAAGAGTCCCTCAAATTATACATAAAAGAACGAAGGAAGGCAAAGCGACAATGCTGGAGGTGCTTCTGTGACAAAATGAGGGAAACCTCTGAGGCATCACGGTTAAGAAAAATCCTCTCTACAAATCCTATGATGCCTAGCTGTTTGAAAAAAACCGATGGCTCTTGGACTACCTCAAGTGATGAATCACTCGACCTGCTACTGGACACCCACTTTCCAGGTAGCTCTCAATTCACGGTCAGTAGCAACCCAAACGGGTTTACTGCAACCGGGTCAAAAATCCAGGGTCTGATCACAAGAGACAAACTGCTTTGGGCTGCATATATTTCAAATCATACAAGTCTGCTGGTCCAGACGGTATAATACCTGTCGAGCTACAGAGGTCCTCAAATATTATTCTGCCTGCAGTAGAAAATATTATATAATAGTGTAGAACTTATTAACATTCCACTGTCATGGAGAGAAGTCAATGTAGTTTTCATTCTCAAAGCCGGAAAATGTTCTCATGTCGTCCCAAAGGACCTCAGACCTATAAGTCTATCATCTTTCCTTCTGAAAACTCTAGAACGACTGATTGATATCCATATACGAGCTAAAATTAACCCTAGACTTCTGTCAACGGCTCAACATGCCTACTGTAAAGGAAAGTCGGTGGAAACGCCTCTGCATTCACTGACTAGCCACATCGAACGATCCCTACAATATAAAGAGTACACAATGGTTGCTTTCCTGGACATAGAGGGTGCCTTCAACAACGTCAACACATCCGGAATCACGACTGCGCTGTCAACTCTGCAGGTAGACGACTCACTTGGGGAACTGATCAGTCTTATGCTAAAAAGCTGGATAATCAACTCCAAACTAAGTGAGACTTCTGCCAAAATATGTGTCAGCAGAGGTACGCCGCTAGGCGGTGTCCTCTCTCCCCTTTTCGGGAACTTAGTAGTAAATGAACTGCTGATATGCCTGGAAGCGGGAGGTAGCAGGGTGATTGCCTATGCAGATGACGTTGCTATTGCCGTCTCAGGTAAGCATCTTAATACCATTAAAGAACTCCTCCAACTAAATCTCAATAGATTCACCCGTTGGGCAGATCGCTATGGATTGGGAATAAACCCCCATAAAACTGATCTTGTCCTCTTCTCCAGGAAATATAAAATTCCAACTATAGACCCTCCTTTAATAAACGGCACCAGTTTAGTGTTTTCCGATACAGCAAAATATCTGAGTCTCATTTTTACAGAAAACTAAACTGGAAACCTAACATTCAAGAAAGAGTCAATAAAGCTACAATAGCTTTATTCTCTTGCAAAAAAGCCATAGGAAATAAATGGGGCTTTCAACCTCAGATAACCCACTGGCTGTACATCTCGGTCATAAGACCGATACTTACTTACGGGGTGATAGTCTGGTGGACGGCCTTAGAAAGTGCGGTTAACTGCATTAAGCTAACCAGAGCCCAGAGAACAGCATGTCTATGCATAAGCTGCAGTGTGTTCCAGGCGGAAATTTTAGCGATTAAAGAAGCTCTGTCCTGGCTGAAGAAAAACGTGATATCTGCAAAGGATATCCGCATCTTTTCGGATAGTCAGGCAGCTATCAAATCCCTGGACTCAGTTTCACTAAATTCTAAAACCGCCCTTGACTGCCGATCATCTCTTATGGAGATGGCAGAGCAGTTCAACCTTCATCTCTGTTGGGTGCCGGGCCACAGAGACGTTCCAGGGAATTGTAGAGCCGATGAACTCGCCAAAATTGGAACCACTTTACCTATTCTACCGGAAAGGGGTAGCATAGGTATCCCAATCGCTGCGTGCAAACTAATATTAAAGCTGGATGCCAATAAAAGAACAGACTTTAGGTGGACTGTTGGACCAACATGTCTAGCGACCAAACAAATGTGGACAAAAGTGGATCTGTATCGCTCTAAGTGTCTGATTCTTCTAAATAAGGAATATCTCAGCGCTATCATAGGTGTCATCACTGGACACTGCCTTATAGGCAAGCACGCAAGAAGGCTTGGCGCCTTTCCAAATGATTTCTGCAGAAGCTGCTTGGACGAGGAGGAGGAGGAGACAACCCTTCACCTACTCTGTACATGTCCAGCTCTCTCCCAGAGAAGAAAACTTCACTTAGGAGCCTTCTTCTAAACGATCTGAAAAATACAGACGTAAACAGTCTCCTTCGCTTCGTCAGAAGCTCAAACTGGTTCCATCAGTAAGAGGATCATAGATCCGCGTGGCATCACAATTGGCCATTAGGCCTAAGTGGGTTGGTTTTTATCCAACAACCACTCTTACCTACCTACCTACCCTAGCCGATGTATTGCATTTCCTAATTCTTAGCAATTGGTAGCTCATCCAACATAATGCTTAGTGTGTCTTCTCGTAGTGTATCTGGATCTGAATCACTCAGGAGGATAAATTCCCTTCTTCGCTTGTCATCTCAGTTGCACAAACTGTAAGACTAGTTACCGTCCACGGTTGATGCATTTATAGGAGCATACATTTTTTTTTTCTGGATTTACAATATTTTAATTTTGACGAGTAAGCGGGGAAAAAAGGTCACCAGTCAGCAGAGCCGGATTAGTTGAGAGGAAGACAGGTATTGAAATCAGAGGTCGCTTGTACTCGCAGCTGGTTAAGCATCTTCTTAGTCTTGCTTTCCTCAGCGTATGCTCTTCCATCTATGATAAAGTAAACGATTTTTCTCACCTTGTTCACTTTATCCGGAAGTCCTGTTGTCCGTCTCCAAGTTCCTGAAAGAGGAGTTCCGAGAGTGTTCAAAAAAGCGTTATCAGAACTGGCTGAAACACAGTATCTGCTGCACGGAGACAATGAGTTTTCTTGTGCCGGTTACTCGTAGGGATCGTCCTTCAACTTTAGCCTATGACCCACACAGAGAGTAGTGGCATTTTTTCATGCAAAAAATTACAAATGAATGGAGCAAAAAGTCATGAGTATTTGGGAACTAATAAAAATAGATTTTGTTCCTGTGGAACATCAGGTCAAAGAATTTGTCATTACTTTCACTTCATTGGAAAGCAGTCCACTGAACCACCCTTGGCCTCCACAAATGCGAGATTTTAAACAGACAAAAAACCGCCCCTAAAACAGACAAACTTTTCGCCTATGAAATTAATCTCTTTTCCAGCTTCGTCATAAGCTATTGGAATACCATCTAATGGGTCATTCGTTGCTTTCTTTATGCAAATCCTTATTCCCACTAATGTGATATAATAAAATATGATGACTATAACGAGAAACAAAAAAGCATGAAGGGGAACACTGAAGACAACAAACAACGGTCAACAGACGACGACAGAGGACAAATCACAAAACTTCCTCCTCATTGTGTTTTTGGTCACTTTCGGTTTGATTTCCCAAAGTTTTATGAGTCTGTCTGTTTGTCCGGAGGCCCGGCTGGCCCGGCTGGCCCTAGGCGGTGGCGTTCTGTTTGCCTTGAGTCCTATTATTTTGTTTTAAGGAGATTATAACTTCTCTTTTCTTCCCTCTTATTGTTGATGGTTTCCATCCTCCAGAGGGGGATGAAATACGAGCATAGATGTGATATTTGGATTCATAAAAGATTTCAAAATGCTATTTGGGTTTCGTTTGTTAGGCTATAGTCATATTGTTCTTTTTTGTATGTTATTTGTCTTTTGCTGTCTTGAAAACTGAAAGAGTGGAACTTCTAACGTGATTTATATAAACCTACGCAATGGAGTTTTGAGTAGAATGTTATAAATCTTCCTTCTCTTAAAAAACAAGGAAAACAAAAAAAATTGTTTATAAAACTGGGTCCTGCCATCCTGTGAATGGTATTTGAGGCATATTATTACCCTCTTAGACCATCAGTTGAGGGCGAAATTTGGAAAACTTTAAGAAAGAAAAACTCTTTTCAGTTTTTCCTCCGGGTCTTGATTAAGTACAGCCATGACAACAAGAAAACAAGACAATAAGACAACCAGACAGCAATTGGTTAGCAACGTCAATGTCATTTGACATTGAGATAGAAGAGAAGTTCAAAATTAAAATGACCGAAGTGTCCTTAGAATCCTCATTTGAGTGGGTTCCTTTGTTAATATTTGCCAATATGAACGTGACATTCATGTAAATTGTGTTTTATTTCATCTCCAACGGATTTGATGGATATTTTAATGGCTAGCTACGAATAGATGCGTAAATTGACAATACTTTTACCATACTGATGGAGTTCGTTAAAAATTTCTTTGGCATATAAAGGATGATTCAAAAATCGAGTTTAAGACTGGAGATTATGATCGAAAAGACATTTAGAGTCAATTTCAAGGGCAATTTGCTATTTGCTTCAATTTGGCAAAACATTACTTTGACCAAAAGTGGTCTATAGAAAAACCCTTAATCGGCAAGCCAGTTAGATAAATCTCTCCCGCCCGTCTGAACACTCTATGAGGGGAACCGAGCGCCATTGTTTTTTTTTTAACAGCAGTGACATATCTTCGTGATAGCTTGGTCCACCAGATAATCGTTTCAAAGGATATAATTGACCTTAGCAAAGCCCTGAGGATGCCGAGGATCGTTCACCATATTTTACCCAGAAAGCTTCTTTACACTGCCAGCAGGAAGAGAGCGGTTTTCGACTAGAAACGTCTAATCAAAAGAAGGTCGTCATCCGGGATGAAACCCAAATACTCAGCTGCCCTGGAGTAATGGACGGTGATTTATCGCAAAGAACCTAAGATTTGACAGGATTTACTGAAAGCCCACTTCTAATACACCAATCGATCACATATAGGGGAGTCAGTTGCTAGGTTTGGTCCAACCTACATACATCTAAACCTACCTGAGCGTAGACATTATAACTATTGAGAACGTTAACCAATGATTGGACCAACGTGCACCATAGCAGTGAAGACAGCACGTAGCCTTGCGGGAAACCCCTTCTACGCCTCTTCCCCCGATCCTGTATTGGCCACGGTCAGCATCTGCATATATGATCCTATTCACCAGCATTGCATTTGTCCACAAACTTAGTGATTCCTCTACTCCATGCTATCTGACCGAGTTACAGTGATTGTCTAATGTCGTGTTGTCGTAAGCATCCCATATGCCAATGAAACAGCCCAGCGCGGGATATTCGTTCAACTTTGGTTGGCATGTTGCATCTTGGATTAAGGGTGCATTCGCAAAGCATTTTTCGCTCATGAATCTCGACCATTCTCTCCATGCTTTGCAAGGAGACCAGCTTCATATATTTTTTTTTCCTCTGCTCTAAGCATCGACCTTATGGAGTTGGGTTAGAACAAGATGTTATATGACTCGTACCGAGGATTAGCCTGGCTGAGTACCCAGTATCTCCAAAAATAGTTCATTCGTGAAAATAGTATGCGGATACTTGACGACCGCTACTCGTAGCAACCCTAATGGAAGAGAATCTCAAAAAAAAAACTTTACCCTTAACTTTAATACCGGACGGTCATACTGTGATTACACCGGCTACCAGCAAGGCTCCTGGAATGTCGAGCAAAGGTAGAACTGTGACAGCCATGGTGCACCTTTTAAATACAAACGCAACGATTCAATATCCAAACCCTCAAGGAGTGACAAGACTGTGGCAGGCCACGATCTTCCTTCTGCTACTAAAACCCTTCCCTCAAAAGAGAAATCAGAGGCTCACCCGCACCGGCAAACACCATCCAAGGTACTCTACTTTAGAGGCCGAAAAGCTGTATGCATTATTAAAATACTTGGATCTATTTCGGTGGTCAAGAGAACTGCGGACATGAAGAGAAAATCACAGTGTCCTTAAAGACGGACTACCGACTGCTCCCAAAATGGCAAAAGACTCCTGCAAGCCCCAGAGATCGTGCAGGTACCCAACAGGCCGAAAATCAAAAACGTCAAAACCCCCCCTGGGCCTTCACAAGTCACATCTCTGAGGCCTTTTAGTAAAGTCCTAAAAGACTAATATCGATCGCGGTGACCGATAAAAGCGACGCCGATGGATCAATAACACCTGAACGGTGGAAATTGGTCAAGTAAAAGCTTTCGGGAAGCTTCTTGGCCATTATGTGCGAAAACCTTGGACCACCTCCCACCACAAGCGACGCTGGCTGGTACCAAGGCCACGTCAAGCTAGTCGCTTGTGCCGATCAAAGGTCTGTCGATCTTTATACGAATGCCATAGGTGAGGTTTGGCTGGGTCTAAGCCTCGAAGTCGTGGCTAAGGACGATATCCGCACCTGTATTCCAGCCAAAGCCTGTTCCCCATAAGACATTCTGGAAATCATCAGGCTCAGTAACCGACCTTTAAACTCATGACTGGAATATCGCGAAACTGGACTAACTACGGGGCCCTTATAGATGCGCGTTAATTGTGATCTATCAGGTATCCTTTAACCCTCTAGCGCACTTTAAAGGTATAATTCGGTTTGGTTCTAGGTCAATAAACCTAAGAGCTTACAAGGATGATGACTAACCTTCAGCATCAGATCTTGGAGCATCGATATCCTTTCCGAAAATAGATAGCGATGACTCCAATCTATCCAATTGGACAGTTAAACCGATGACCTCTACCTCTGACACACTTTCGGAAATACAAATCCGATATCATCCTGCCAACGCTAAAGAATATCATGAATAGCTGCGTAGAAATGACTCACATTCCCCTGTCATGCACAGAAGTTAATGTATTTTTCATCCTCAAAGCCCGGAAATGTTCTCTTGTTGTCCCGAAGGACATCAGACCTATAAGTCTATCATCTTTCCTTCCGAAAACTATAGAACGACTGATTGATATCCAATATCTATGTACGATCTAGAATTGATCCACTTTTGCATATGGCTCCGAATGCCTACTCTAAACGAAAGTCGGTGGAAATGGCTCCACATTCACTGATTACCCATATCGAATGACTATGGAGAATATACAATGGTTGCGTGCCTGGACATAAAAGGCGTGTTTAACAACATCAACATATATGTAATCACGACTGAACTGCCAACTCTGAAGGTAGATGACTCACTTGGGCAGCGGATGGGTCTTATATTAAATAGCAGGATAATCAACTCCAAACTGGATGGGGCTTCTGCTAAAAGATGTGTCAGTAGAGGCAGGCCGTAAGGCGACGTCCTTTCAACCCTACTCTGGAACCTAATGGTCAATGAAATGCTGATATATAACTTAATTCGTGAGGTTTTTTTTTCAAAATTTGAACGTTTATTTAAGAAAAACATGTCCAATAGTATTATTCTAAGTATTGCCCATCTGAAGCTATGGCTTTTTCCCATCTTTCTGGCAATTTGTGGATTCCATCCCAAAAGAACTGCACCGGCTTGGCAGCCAAGAATGAATCAAGCCAATTTTTGATATTCTGCTCTGATGTGAACCGTATTTCAGTGAGGGCGTTCTGCATCGACCGGAACAAATGGTAGTCAGAAGGGGTAAGGTCTGGGCCATAAGGCGGGTGGGATAAGACTTCCCATCCACTGTTTTCCAAATAGTTCTTAACCGGAATAGCAACGTGGGGCCGAGCGTTGTCATGATGGAAAATTCGCATATTCGGGACGTTTTTCGGCCACTGCTCCCTTCAAATGGATTAATTGTGTTCGGTAGCGTTGTCCATTGATGGTTTCACCCGGTTTTAGCAGCTCATAATACAGCTCACCCATCTGATCCCACCGAATACAGAGCATTACCTTCGCGCCATGGATATTCGGCTCTGCTGTTGATTTGGCTGGTTGGCCGGGTTTCACATATGATATTTTGTGCTTGGGGTTGTCGTAATGGATCCATTTTCCATCATCAGTAATAATCCGATGCAAAAATGACTTCCTTTTGTGGCGGTCCAGCAGCATTTCGGACATGCAAAACCGCCTTTCGACGTCTCTCGGCTTGAGTTCATGTGGAACCCAATTTCCTTGCTTTTGAATATATCCAGCTGCTTTTAAACATTTTGAAATGGCTGCTTGAGTGACAACCAAAGATTCTGCGAGCTTTTCTTGTGTTTGGCAACAATCTTCATAGAGTAATGTTTCCAGTTCTTCATCTTCAAACTTTTTTGGCTGCCCAGGACGTTCATCGTCTTCCAAGCCAAAATCACCACTTTTAAATCATGCAAACGACTTTTGGCACGTTTGCTCAGCTAGCGCATGTTCACCATAAACTTCCACCAAAATACGATGACTTTCGGCAGCAGTTTTCTTCAGATTAAAGTAATGAAGAAGAACTCCCCGCAAAAACACTTTTTCAGGCACAAAGTTCGACATATTTGAGTGAAAAAAAATTGTTGTTGTTTACGCTTCAAATGAATGACATATACTGAAATGACGTACAATGACAGTAGCTTTCCAACGCATGTTCCAATGGAATAATACAAGTTACGCCATCTCATAGCAAACCGCACGAATTGAGTTACAGGCCCAATATATAGAAGCGGGTGGTAGCAGCGTGATTGCCTGTGTGGATGGCGTTATTATAGCCGTCTCAGGTAAGCGTCTTAATGCTATTAAAGAATTCTTACAGCTACATCTTAACAGATACACCCGATGGGCGGATCACTGATCCGGTCCTCTTTTTCAGGAAATAAAGAATTCCAATCAAAAACCCTGCCTCAATCAACGCTACCAGTATTCTCCGATACAAAGAGATATCTGGGTCTAGTTTTCGACAGGAAACTAAGCTAATATTCAAGAAAGGGTAAAGAAAGCTACAGTAGCTTTATTCTCTTGCAAAAAGCCATTCGAAACATATGGGGCCTTCAAACTCGCATTAGCCACTGGCTATACGTCTCGGTAATAAGGCCGACACTCACCAACGGGGTGATTGCCTGTTGGCCTTACACAATGCGGTCAATTGAGTGCATCCTAAACAGAGTTCAAAGAACAGCATATCAGTGCACAAACGGAGCCCTACGCACTACTTCCTCCGCGTCACGTTATTCTGTTTCACTTGACACCCTCCATATCTTCAGCAGGTAAGTAGGTGCAACCGCAGCGTGGTTGATGGCTGTGTTTTGTCAGATAGGCTTAATCCAAGCCTATTCTTCAGCCTTCCGAATCACTGTAGCGTGTTCCAGATGGAAATTTTGACGATTAAAGAAGCCCTGTCCTAGCTGAAGAAAAACGTGTTATCCGATAGGCCGCTATCGGGTCCATGGACTCATTCTCGCTAAATTCTAAAATCATCCTAGACTGTCGATCATCTCTCATGGAGATGACCGAGCAGTTCAACATTCACCTAGGTGAGTACCAGGATATAGAGATATTTCAGAGAACCGGACGGTCGACGAACTCGGCAAAATTAGAACCCTGTAATGGGTATCATCGGTTTACCAATTGCTGTGTGCACACTAATACTAAAGCTGAATGCTAATAGAAGAATAAATCTTAGGTGGACTGTTGGGTCAACATGTCTAGCGACTAAACAAATCTGCACAAAGCTGTTGATCTTTGATGTTTGAGTTTGATCTTTCAAAATAAGAAATATCTCAGCGTTATCATTGGTGCCATCACTGGACACAGTCCTATAGGCAAGCATGCAGGAAGGATTTTCTGCAGGAGAGGACGAGAAGAAGATAATACCTCACCTACTTTGTACATGTCCATGATCGTTTTCGATTGACGTTAGTGTAAACAAGCCATTTTTCATCGCCAGCGATGAATTTCTTTCAAACCATGCAGAACCCAAATATCAAGCTTTTTAACGAGTTTTTGTTTTTGCGCTGTGTACTTTTCTTAACGCGAATAAAAAAGTAAAATGTGACGAAAAGGCTCGTTTTTGCACTCCATATTAAAACTGACGCCAAACTTATACCTTTACACAAAAATACGCGTAATTTGCTTCTAAAGCCAAGTAAGACTGACAGCTAACAAATGTCATAAGGAAAAAGATATGTCAAAAATATGGCCAAAGACATCTTTTTTGTTTTTTTATAAACCAGCTCGCACACAAGGGGTTAAAGTATCCTTAAAATATTTGCACACAGCGCGGGCGAAGGAAATTTAGGGAGGAGAGCAGGACAGGTACCGATGTACGTTGCTTTTATATGTCTGAATGTTGTAATGACTAGGAAATAGAGAACTCAGCAGGGCATTACACAAGCGAGATGTTCGGCCTAGGAACGAATCACGATACTTCAGAGTACGTCCGAGAGTGGTCTTGAGGGTATACTGATTAACATTCATAGCGAGACGGGTGTTACGGTTAAAGGTTTGGCGATTTCTATGGAGCACTGGTGATGGAAATAGCGATAAAACAAAGTGAGACATGAGACATTTCGTCGGTGTTCGAGGGTGTCCATTGTCTGAGTGATATTGTTATCAGCTATGAGATTTATCGCACGGTTTTGTATCCGGTCTAACAGATGCTGAGACGAATGCCTTGAATATTGAGGCCAGATCAGAAGGGGAAAATTATTTCTTACATCGTTTGAGAAAGCCGAGACATTTCGCAGCATTTTTGGCCACATCGAATATGTGGTCATTCCAACGTAAGTTGTCATTGACACACATACCGAGAATGGAAAGTTTATCGGTTTCGATGATGCAAGTGCCATTCATGGATAACGGGTAGGTATTTGGATTTCGCTTTAACGACAGCAGACAGCATTGTGTTTTGGAAGCATTAAATTCCACTCGGTCGATAGTTCCCCAATTGGTTATACTGTTGATATCGGAATGAGCTTAGCATACGCTGCTGTTCCCGTTGCTGAATATGAAAAGCAGAGAGTGCTGTCGTCAACAAAGGAGTATATTGGATTAGAGGTAGCAGGCAAGAGATCGTTGATGAAAATTAAAAAGAGTGTCGGAGACAGAACGGAGCCCTGGGGCACACCAGTATTTATTTTGTGAATATCAGACTTGAAACCATCCAAGAGAGCTTGAATTGAACGTTCCGAAAGGTAATTTCTATTCCATTGAAGAAGAGAATCATCGATCCCAAAAGCACGCATTTTCGACAAAAGAGTCTGATGCCAAACTTTGTCAAATGCCTTAGAAATATCAAGTACAACTGTCTTGCTTTCTCCAGATAGATGTATGCTTTGGTTCCACTTTTCGGTGAGACATGCTATCAGATCACCAGTGGACTTGTTGCTACGAAAACCGTACTGCCGGTCATTGAGAAGTTTTCGTGTTTTGAGATATTTCATGAGCTGACGGTTTATCAGCGTTTCCATGACCTTGGTGAGAAGGGACGTAAGTGCAATGGGTCTATAGGAGGAGAGAGAAGAAGATTCGCCTTTTTTAGGGACGGGCTGGACAAATGCTGTTTTTCATCTTCCCCGAAAGAGTCCTAAAGAGTAGGATTGATGAAAAAGCTTACGCAGTGGTTTTGCCTGCGTGGAAGAACATCTCTTCAGAAGAAGGGGAGATATACCGTCTGGACCAGCGGATATATGCACAATCTGGGAGTGTTGAGCTAGTCGCAAAGTGTGCAGCAAGCAGATTGGCTTTGTCCAAAGTGTGCAGCAAGCAGATTGGCCTTGTCCAAAGAGCTGACAGCTGGAATGTCATTGTAAATGAGCTTTGGGATGGAGGATGAGGCAGAATTTCTAATGTTTTTGACGAATGACCAACAATTTTTACTGCCTTTGGGACATTGCAGTATTTTTTGCCTCAGTTTTTGATCTTATTGGAATTTCACACGCTTGAGAAAGACGTTTCAGTCATTTCTGGCTCGTTTAAACTTTTTTCGGTTTTCCTCTGTCGGATTGGTCTTGAAGGACCGAAAAAATACTTCTCTAACCCCAACAGCCTCTTTGCAGCTCGAGTCGTACGATGCCTTCTCTTTTGGCCTGATACTCTTCATCCGATGAGGAATAAAGGATCTCATTCCGATGAGAATGGTGTCAGTGATCATATCAGCAGCGGCATCTACGTCGTTATCGAGTCCGCTCCAATTGGCTTTTTCGTATTGCCATACGGTTCTTTTAGGAATTAAGCGAGGATAGAAGAGTGCTGCAATCTCTTCGATAGTCAGCATGGGTTCCGCGAGGGCCGCTCGGCGTGCACGGCGGTTACCGTGGTCCCAAGGATCGTGAAACTGGCTTGCAAGTCCCCATAAGATGCGGAGTACCGGCATCCTGGCTACGATCAACGTCAAGATCGCATTTAACTTCGCAAGATGTACAGAGGTCTTGAAGCGGACACGTGGACTAACTTAAAATGTTACTGGATACCTATCTCCGGAATCGAATACTGCGGTACTGCACGACCGAAAGGCGAAGAGAGATACCATTGACGTCGGAAGTGGCCCAAGGTTCGGCACTTGTTCCCGATCTCCGGAACCTCGTCTACACCAGGCTCCTGTACCTAGAAAATACTCCAGGGGCCAGGCTAACCGGCTTTGTGTTGGGCGGTCGAGAGAGTGGTGGATTGGCTGCGGGGTCAAGGGTATAAACGGAGATGGTTGCTCTCACCAGGCAATGATGGTTCGCGTGATGGAATGCGTGCTAATAGCAGGAATGGGATGACGAGGTCCGGATAGGTGGACACACCGACTCTTGTTTTCTTTGTCAGATTACTACGTTATGCAGCTTCTCTCCAAGCACGGGCAGTTTAACGCATATTTGCACCGCATGGGGCGACCAAATAGATCTGGTTGGATCTGAGTCGCTCTAAGCGTCTGATCCTTCTAAATAGGAACGATCTCATCATAGGTGTCATCACTGGACACTGTTTTACAGGCAAGCATGCAAGAAAGCTTGAGGTTTTTAAAAACGATTTCTGTAGAAGCTGCATGGACGACGAGGAAAAGGAGACAATCCTCCACCTACTCTGTACATGACCAGCTCTCCCACAGGGAAGAAAACTTCACTTAGGAGCCTTCTTTTACAATGACTTAAACGATCTAAAGAATAAAGATGTTAACAGTCTCCTATGTTTCATCATAAGCTCAAATTAGTTACATGAGTAAGAGGATCACAGACCTACGTGGCATCACGATGGGCCAATGGGCCTAAGTGGGTTGGTCTTTCCAACAGCCACTTTTGCCTACCTACCTACCTACCTACCTACCTACACCGCATGGGAATGTAAGCATCATCCAGATACAGCTATTGCGCTGCTGTTAATGATGCCGACGAGCACACATACTTCTTTTGGACAAGGTGGCATCAGAAATGGCAGATGTTAGTTGAGAGAATGGACCTGAAAATATCGTTTCCTTGGTGTTGAGTTGCGGGGACGCAAAGTCGCTAATAGAGGAAAATAAAAGTGAGGACAGCCTTTTCACGCTTATATACATATTGGTATAGAGCCAAGCTGCGCTTGCAGCACATATCCCTGCTGCGCCAGTGCCTCTTGGTTGCAAGCAGGGTGAAACACTACATAGAACGAACAGACGCTAAGCGAAGTCTGAATAGAAGTCCAACGATATGAGACTATTGTACTTTTCCGGGTACTTGCGGTGGTTGCTTTATTGATTGGGAGATGACCTAATTACTGTTACTGTGTTCTAAGAATCCGAATGGTGGCTTCAACCCGAAGTAATGCTAGCGTGGTAGCTGGGTGGATTATAGACGCGCGACGAGAGAGGAGTATCAGGTGGTTCAAACCCAACCATTGCACGAGCCTTCCCTTACAGTGAATCTCTACTGTGTGCATTAGCAAGGTTTCCCCTCTCTACCCAGAAACAAAAAAAAAACAAAAAAAAAATATACCTAATGCAAGGTAATCCTCTACTGCGTTGTCCCTCCGGGTTCGAATCGAACTCCCTTCGGGCTGGAGCGATGGTGTTCGTGGTGTTCGCTCTACATGTCTTTAGTATCTTAGGAGACTAATGTGCAGTTTTCTGGCCAGGTCAATGTCACTGTAAAACTCGTAGAGTTCGTCGTTAGATCTCTTCCTCGAAACTGTCACTTCATTTTGGTCGGGTGGATGGAATTCTTGACTTTCAGCGTCAGGTCAGTTGAGTTGTTGTTCGGTTGTACGCGATCTTTTCAAGTTTCGAGCATCCATGTGCAGATTCGAACGTCGTTGTCCTTATTACGTATAGGAGGGTGGTCAGCAGTAGATCCGTCCCTATCGGAGGCTTCGCAATAGTAAGCTCTTTACGTGTCCTAGTAGGTTATCCTACGTACAACCCCTAACCTGAAGGAGCAGACATTTTATGATCTCTTGGGCGAAAGGGGCTGCATAATCCGAACTCAGTAATCCATTTCGGGGGTCTGAGAGCTGCCGCTTTAGAATTCATCCGCCACCAACTCTATTACAGCTCCAAATACGTAGAATCAGCCCCTATATAATTATCAGCTATACTGACGTTTAAGTCGCCGTTGATTCAAATGATATGAATTGGTGCACCGCACGTCCTCCTACTGAAATTCAGTCATTTGCGACAATGAACTGCCGTGGTTTTATTTTCTCTTGCTTAGCACTCGCGTTTATAAGTTTGGCAGGTCACGTCCGGTTAGGCGAGGCGTCTACCACAAAGTTACCTCCAATTGATGTGTAGTCATAGTAAAAACACGGGACACTGGGCGCAAGTGCAACAATATGTTACTTTGAATTTTGAGAGTGGTCCACCAGGACCTACATGCCTCGCCGCTAGGCTTTGTAATTGATCCCACCCGCTGGGGTAAAATTTTCGGCATGTGCTGGTGAGGTTGACACCATAGGATGACGGTAAGCTTGTAATATTGCATTTCAAAAACAAATCTTCCCAAGAAACTGCATTTTGACAGCTACGAGTAATTAATTAAATAGAATCGAATCATTTAAGTTTGAATTGAAATCATTGATACTAGCATTTAGATATTAAATTTCCAAAGTCATATGTGCAGTGTGATTGGGCAGATACAAATCAAATTCCGATTGCAAGGCGTACCCCTTTACACAATAACTACTCAATCGATAAATTACGATAAGTCATTGTCTTCCTAGTTCGATCAGGCTTACAAACATCCTCGTTCCTATACAATATTAATAAACGAAAAACCTTGCTACTATCATTCGTTGCATTCATCCTATCCTCGTCCTCTGTATAAACAGTCAAATGCCTCAGGAGTGCGAACTAACCCCAGTATCTAAAGTCTGACGTAGTACGAGTACCTATTTTATAAAAGTTTCCTTGTCTTTACTTAATCCCTGTCGAAACTCTCACTCTCACTGAAATCTGACGTCTGTTGCCTGCGGCAGGATGTTTAATTTATTGAGAAGGAAATTTTTCATTTACCCAACTGCAGCCGCCGCCGCTGCCTTTTCGTTAGTTGTTCCGTGACTTTCGGGCCTCTGGTTGCCAGTTGCTACCTCCAGCCAACACTACACCATTCAGGTGTTTTGATATGAGGAATGATGATGTAAGTACACTCTGAGACCGTTTTTATTTAATTGATTTAGTTTGGTTTATGGAATAAAACCTTAGATATGAAGTTTTCCATTGACTTGTGGGATACGGATACATCCGTACGGTTCACGGGTGATTCATATTTGCACGTTCTCATGGGTCCCTCACTCGCAAACTGCCTTTCTACAGAATTTTCAATTAAACTTTGCATTCCCTTGCCCTTAGCTTACAATCCTTTCATTCTCTCATATCCATGGTCAAAGTCAGAGTCAAAGAACTTCCCATAGCCATAACCAATGTCAGTATCAGTACCCAGTACCACTGCCAGTGCCAGGGTCGGAACCAGAGTCGGCACTAGTGTCGGCACCAAATGGAATCGCTTCATTAGTATGCAACGTAGCTGGAGAATATTAATTGACTACAACAAGCCATTAGCATATGCAGGAGGATGCCAGTCCAAACACACCCCACCATCTCACTGGGTATTTCGTCACACAAGGACCAAAAACGGAAGACACCACTTGTGCCATCATAGCTCTCGTGTACTGTTATTAGGGTTTAACTGAAATTGAAGTTAATTCTCGAAGCGTGCCTGGCATATTAATGTTTTCCAAATAAAGCCAAATAGGGTTGTGTCGGAATGGGACGATAGGTAGGTCAGAATTCGGTTGCGTTCAGAAGGCAAACCATAAGGAATGATGGAAAACTTATGCGAAAACGAATCGTTTCTAATTGAAATCCAACCCGCCCCAAGATGACTAATTAATTATGCATGGGGGTACTGATTGAGAACATTTGAGTACTTTATATATTACTTAGCTTGGTGTACGACTACTTGTATAGAGTGTCCTTTTCGATTTTGAATTTTAAGATGATCAAGTCCGAGACCGAAACCGAAACCGATTGAATTCACCTTGGACCTTTGAATTATTTAATATGACTTTCAGTAGATTACAATTCAAATTGGTTGCGTGGCAAATGCAATCACAGTTGGATGTCCGACGATGCCGATGGTCAGTAAATCATTGAGCAATTTCGAGGGATCACTGCGTGAGCAGTGATTTCTACAATCGAGTGAAACGCAACCGGTCGATTATATTCGAAGTATCAACCTACGATTCCACGCTGGCTTTGTCCAATAACAATTTCCTTTAGTAAATATCGAATAATCGTAAATCGAATGCCGCGGGCTTCCGATGTTCCTTAGGAGCTGCTCCGCCATTGTGTCTTGACCGATGAGATGAATTAAGGAGAAATATGAATTTCCGTTGTGATGCCTGGGAAAATAAATGAAACTCTATGTAACTACAACTCGTTGGGAAAACGACCAAGTAGGATGATTCATATGTGGATATGGGATGGTAAGAAGCATTTCTCTGGTGTCGCGGTATTTCGAAAAGAAAAAGTTTTAGCTAAACAGGATTCACACCGCCGCTGCGCCGGCGGGCCAGGTACAGGAGTTCAATGAATCTATTAGCGAAAACAGAAGACAAAAGTTGTCTTCTCCAGCCGTCTGCTAAAAGACAAAATTTTTCTTCTATTAGTCGCGCCTATGACACCAGTTTGTGAAATTTATTTTAGGAAAACCTAATTCTCAAGATTACGGTGACGGGTGTATTTCCTCCTATATAGAGTGCAGGCCGATGAACTACCCATATGAACGTATCAAACCAACTTTTTCCTGACTTTTAAGTATGCTGGTTAGTACTAAGACTACGTTAGGTAAGGATGAAGACACATAGATTGTCCTGTGACAATTCAGCTACAAATTTTCTTAAGCCAGCGGTGATTCTTATTTGAAGTTTCACTCCGAAACCTGTAGAGAGAGTGGTGGTTTTAGAACCGTTTAGATTCGGAGTATGAATCTCGGAATGTCGTCTTATCCCATGCTCCACATGTTTCTAATGCCAACAACATTTGGGACGGTACGCGATTCTAATACTGTACATCATATAAGCGCCAACCGTGCATTGGCTCTCAAGCAACGTTTATTACGGAAACAGCTGTCCAATTACTTCGCTTAAGGCCAACGTCTACTCATGTTGAGGTCTCGGGGCTGGGTTTAGTCAGCAGCGGCACTTGTCAGAAGTTTGTAAATATCACACTTGCATCTCACCATTCATCGTTTGGTACATGCACGCAAGCATTCGTTTTCAAGTCGTTGTCTGACCATGGAGACACCTTGACAGATATATGTTAGCTGATCCATCTTTTCATAAGCCTTCGAAGATAGATTTACTTTTGGGAAGCGATGTTCTTGCAGAAGTCCTTTTACCAGACTTAGTAAAACCAAATGATCCCACCATGCCCGTTCTTCAAAAAACAAGATTAGGGTGGATATTGTTTGGTAAGGCCCCTGTCCAGTCTGGTCCGATTAGAACTTTTTTACAAACGGCCAACGTCGATGCTCAGTTGCGTAGGTTTTGGGAACTTGAGGAAGCTCCATTTGAAGAAGAGGAATATTCCGAAACGCAGGTTTGCGAACAACATTTTCTCAGCAATGTGAGGCGGTTCACTGACGGCAGATATCAGGTTGCTCTTCCCTTCAAGGGCTCAACACCACCGGTGTTAGGCAGGTCACGCGAAGGAGCTATGCAACGCTTCAAATGCTTGGAGAAAAGACTGGCTTCGAACGCCCAACTACGAGACCAGTACACCGCTTGTCTAGAAGACTATCTAAGTTTAGGTCATATGAGCGTTGTAAAAGAAGAAACCATACCTGATTCCGGTCATTACTTTTTGCCACATCACGCTGTCATCAACGAAGCAAGTACGACAACAAAGCTAAGGGTAGTTTTCGACGCGTCATTCAAGACTACTAACGGCATCTCATTAAACGACCAACTGATGACCGGACCAACCTTGCAACAAAATGTTACGGATATAATACTGCGATGGAGGCAATACCGTTTTACCTTTACGGCGGACATCGAAAAGATGTACCGCCAAATCTGGGTCAACGAAAGTGATTATCTTTATCAGCTAGTGCTCTGGCGCAAGGATCCAAACGAAGCCATCAAGGTTTACCGTCTCAACACAATTACTTTCGGAACGGCGTCGGCTCCGTATCTTGCAATAAGAACGTTGAGGCACCTAGCAGATGAGTCTTGGCAGCAATACCCTCGGATAAAGGAGATAATCGGTGAAGAAATGCACGTCGATGATCTTATTTCCGGAGGAGACACCAAGGAAGAGTACCGAGAAAAAATTAAGGAAATAAGAGAATCATTTCAGGCAGCTGGCTTCAAGCTACGTAAATGGACCTCGAACACAAAGGAGTTACTTCAAGGTATTCCGATTGAAGACTGTGAGTCCTCATTCTCGGTACCTTCTGGAGAATCGGACCAAATAAAAACCTTGGGTATTCAGTGGCTCCCAAGCACAGGTGTCTTCTCGTTCCATTACATTCCTCCTTCTAATCCGGTACCAACGAAAAGGTTCATTTTATCAACGATAGCTCGGTTATTCGATCCTTTAGGTTGGATATCGCCATGTATAGTAAAGGCAAAATGCTTCATGCAATTACTTTGGTTACGAAAGACATCCTGGGATGAGCCTGTCGATCCCACAATACTGGGAGAATGGAATATATTCTTTCATGATTTACAACAAATAAATAAAATTCATTTTCCTCGCTGGATCAGAAGCACGATGGACACTCAATTCTCCGAACTGCATGGCTTCAGTGATGCTTCTGAGAAGGCTTACGGCGCAGCGGTCTACCTGCGCGTTAGGGACAGCGACAACAAGGTGCACATGCATCTCCTTATGGCCAAATCCAAGGTGGCTCCCCTGAACTCTATTAGCCTTCCTAGATTGGAACTATGCGGTGCAGTCCTCTTAGCAAAGGTTCTCCATTACGTGACTCGAGTCCTGAAAAGAGATGATGAAAAATCATATGCCTGGACGGATTCTACCATAACTCTTCAATGGATTCTCACATCCATCATTAAAGCGGAAGACATTCGTCCGTAACAGAGTGGGAGAAATTCATCGACTCACAAAGAAAGAGATATGGAGACACATATCAACGCAAGAAAACCCAGCAGATTTGGTGTCACGAGGCAGGTTCCCATCGGAACTACTCGGAGCGAGTTTGTGGTGGCATGGTCCACCATTTTTGCAATCAACCTGGATAATCGACTTCCCAACACAATCCACAAATTTAACCACCGAAGGAAGAGACCATTCGCAGCAACTAGAAGTCCACCACGGAAAAGCAGAAAAGAATATGATAAACCAATTGCTTCATCGATATTCAAGGTTAGCCAGAGTGACTAGGATTATAGCGTACTGTCTACGCTTCATATATAATATACGGAATAGACACAGACGAATGATTGAGACCCTCGACCCATGGGAATTAGGAGCGGCCATAAAAACACTCATACGTGGTGCGCAACGGGAAATGTTTCCGGAGGGGATTAGCAAAGACAGAGGAATGACATCGCTTAGTCCGTTTATTGACACCGAGGGCATCCTTAGAGTGGGGGGAAGACTCAAAAACGCAGACCTCACGTATGACAAACAGCATCCTATTATCTTAGATCCAAGTCACCATTTCACCACCCTCGTACTACGCGATGCACATGAAAAAACACTGCATGGAGGGATCCAGTTAATGATGACATGTATAAGGACCAAATACTGGATACTAAGGACGAAAAGAACGGTTAAAAAATTCATCAACAGCTGCGTTATATGTCATCGATAGCGATGTAAAACCGCTAAACAGGTAATGGGAAACCTACCTGCACCAAGGGTCACCGCATCAAAACCATTCTATCACACAGGAGTAGACTACGCAGGCGCACTCAACATCCGGTCTTGGAAAGGTCGAGGAGCCAAGATGCTTAAGGGCTATATTGTTGTTTTTGTGTGCCTTTCTACCAAGGTCATTCATTTGGAAGCCGCAACTGACTTAACTACGCAAGCCTTCCTAGCGGCCTTTCGGCAATTCGCAGCTCGACGAGGAGTCTGTGGTCAGATCTACAGTGACTGCGGAACCAACTTCGTGGGCGCTGAAATGGAACTGTACCGTCTGATGGAAAGGGCAGGACACGATTGGAAGGAGGTTGCTGAGATCTTAGCGATGCAAGGAACCAAATGGAATTTCATTCCCCCGGCTTCACCGCATTTTGGAGGATTGTGGGAAGCAGGAGTGAAGAGTGTCAAGCACCATTTTAAAAGGATCGTCGTTGAAGGGACACTTACCTTTGAGGAACTCGTCACGCTTTTGTCTCAGATCGAAGCGTGTCTGAATTCGAGACCCCTCTGTCCCCTATCGAAAAACCCAGACGATTTCCGCGCACTGACCCCAGCACACTTTCTAATCGGTGAAGAACTTTGCACTGTTCCAGAACCAGATCTGACCACAGACACGCAGGGATACATTGATCTGGAAGACCATCCAAAGAATGTTGCAAACGTTTTGGAAACAATGGCACCAAGATTACATGTCGCTACATATCTCTAATGAAATGAAATGATTTCTTGCTGTCCGAGTGCCCTTTATACAACAAAGACTGCACTAGACGAGGCATGATTGCCCAAAAAAGTAATGAACACTTTTTTACCCGGACTACTCGTATAATTGGCTTCTGGAATGCGAAAACGCTCCTTAGCCCTGGTCTGGAGTAAAACTCTTACTAACTCCAATAGCAGGCAAAGGTCTAATATCCTAGCAGTCCTATAGTAAACGGAATATGATGGTCAATGGACCAGTTGCCATCATACAACGAAAGCCATCACCTGAGAATGAGAGCTTCTTTAATTAACTAGATACCAACCACAATACAACACCAAAGGGGATGAGAGACTTGAATCCCAAGGATGGCAATGACTGGTAACCGCAATGACAGTAGAGAAACGTTTGTTCATTTCTGTCACCTGTCATAAGCGGATCCAAGTTTGAGTACAAGTCAGCTGGATGCCAAATGACAGGCAGCAAACTATCTAACATATCAAATTGACAACTCTGCGCTAAAAGTAGTCTCCTGGACGCACGAAGCAGACGAGGAAGAGATGAGGGAATATTACGATAGATACGGCAGAGAACGGTAGATAAAAAATATGATATTTAACTGCAGTTTAAATCAGTAGGTATATCCCTGTCAGCAAAGAAGTTTGTTATCCAGGATGATATCAAAATTGTTGCGGTAAAATTTATCACAACAAGCTGGACTCTTTTTCCTTGAAACCTTCGCTTCACTCCTTCGAACCTTTCCCTTTGTAACAGTTATTCGTCCAAAATTCTGAGAGAGTGATGACAACATAAATAGGTACGACGGACGGTCAAAAAAAAAAAGGAAGAACCCCGCAGAGCAGGCGGAGGATTTGCTACAAGAGCGCAAGGAAAGCGCTATAGGTTTTGGTTTTTGTGCAAGGGTCCAACACGAAATAGCCGACCCTTGTCCCAAATGTTGTTTTGTCTCCCCCAATGGGTAGTCTCCAGCCTTAAGTAGAGCTAAGGCATCCGTTTCATCCGTCCAGCTCCTAACCTCTTCACCTTTTGACCCACCTTGTCTGTTATGTCCGTTGTGTTGCTTTGGAGGAACGTATTTGCGAAAGGTACCTGTGGATTCTTCCAATCCCGGACTTCCGCCTTTACGCTCCTCGGAAGTGACAACCAGTAGGTCCACCCGGGAAAGACAGAGCCAGGCGGACGGTTTGGAACACTCTGAACATATGGCGGACGGCCACACAACACACCCATAAAAACAAAAAACACAAACACAGCAAACGAAACAGAAGACAGAAACAAAAAAAAAACGAACAACAAATTGTACAATGAAAAATAAAACATAATTAATGTAAAGAGTGGGACGCTATCTGATATTCCCTTTTCCTCCCCTCCAAAATCTGCACGGAAGCCCACCGGGTCCACCTTTCATTAGGGAATTTAATTCGAGAAAAGTTTCCTTCTTCCTCCATCGCTTTTCAAAAGTTTAACCTAAGATCCCTAGATCCTGACTTAGTTCCCCATTCGAAATCGCAAATGAATACAAAAGGAATTTTCTTTGTCACTTCGAATTACTTCAGGGATCAAATTCGGGGAAAGAAGGGGTTATTTGAACCCAAGACAACTCAGGGGAAATGTTCACTCAGGCCAAAGAAAATCCCCAGAATTTGGAAATTTCCCCAAGGATCTGGGTAGTCAAAGTGGCACACTGGAGTGTATGAAAGAGCGGTCTAGCGGTGCTCCAAGCCAAGGTCACACGCTCCAGTTAGGTATCGGAGCGCTGTACACATATACCAGACATTGGGCCCGCTAATCGAGTAGATGTAATGCACGAATGTGTGGGTGAGTGACCAATGGTCTGAGTAGACATAGTCGAATCAGGGCAGTCACTTTTTGGTTTTTTTAAAAGAAAAAAAATAAAGGGATCTAGGTCCAAGTGACAAAGAAAGTAGAGAAAGGAAAATTTAAACAACAAAACTAGAAAAAACATTTACGTGCAAAGCCAAAGGGAAAGAAGACAGGATCAGGGAATCACAGGAAGAACTGGGAAGACGAGGAAAGAAGGATACGAAGCAAAGCTGAGTATTGTGTAGTAACAGTGTATAGTGAGATCCCGGTAGGCTTTCGCCTACAATTTATTACTCGGTAATAAAGGCCCGTTTGCCTTTCACGCGACCCGCTAGAAAAAAAAGTTAGTTTCAATCATTCGGAAAGGCGGACGATAGCAGCCCATTCTTAAGCGGTTTCTACTACGGTAGTTTTAACTGCCGCTTGTTTTGTTCTGTAAACCGTTTCTACCGCTCAATTCCTTTGCTCAAATAAAAAAAGGTCCGATCAACCCATTATAACGTGACTTTCGAGTTTTGTTGTGTTTTTTCCATCGTTTTAAGGTTTCGCAATTCCTTCCTAAAAAGATTGCGTGGCGTCTACGGATACATTTGTGTATTTTTTTTTAGAGATCTGCGACTTTCGTATATTTTTATTTCGGTTTTTTTTTTTAAACATAAACCCACCCCCAACTGAGCAGCCGAAAGTGGCAGCACTCAACCTGCTGCCTGTTGCAAATTTCCCTTTTTTTGGTTTTCGTTGTTGGCGTTACAGTCCGCCATTACCGAAATAACCACCACCTGCGTGGTTCGCGATCGTTGTGTTGCTTTTATTTTGAAGTTTGATTCCTGCCGGCAGACCGGCTATTGAATATAGTGATTATTATTGCTAATTGCTAATTTTGAGAAACAGATGTTGAACTCTTTACGCACTAGCTGGGTCAGACCAGTTACCTTTCTCTTTGTCATAAAGAGAAAAATCTCAGTTTTGAGAGAATTGACCGAAAGACCATTTCTAATTAATATATAAACCGTCGATTACGTCTAGTGCTGTCTGCGCTTAAAAGCGAATAGTCGTTAGGGTGGATCATCATGATGACAGTACAAATACATCATAAGCATGTGGCTGAGCATCGAGGCGATTAAGAAGTGGCACGATAAGTAGCATAGCAGTGCAGACCGAACGCCGTCTTGCGAGCAAACCCTGTTAGCACCCGACATTAACGTCTATGCCGTGTTGTCTCTCGGAGTTACACATTTTTTTTTTTTTTTTCCGGCGAGGGCAGGTAAAAATCTTCCATCAGACACTATGAGGATCAGAAGCGCGTGCTCATAGTAGTGTGAGATTCTTACTCACTAAAAACACCTCCCTTCATTGTTGATTTTAATACCGTAACTAAGTAGAACTTATCAAGCAGTTTTTATTTCATAAGTTAGTCACGATTGGTAGGACACTTTCCAATGGAAGACCCTACATATTCCGCTTTCTTAATGCGGTTTCAATTTATCGCGCAAGGTCCAACGGTTTAGTTCGTTGAAGACGGCGTAGTATGTTTCGTTCGTCCAAGACTTCTAGGACTGTATTGTTAATATGGCCGCTTAACCGGACTTTATGTTTTCGTGCGCAGTTCCTGACTTCATCTTCCACGAAAGGAACTCCTAGGTCTCGATGCAGGTCATTATTTCTTATAAACCATGGGGCACGCACAAATTGTCGTAGCACTTTATTTTCAAAAGTTTGTATTATATTTACATTTGATTTCTTAGTACAACCCCAGAGTTGTATACCATAGGTCCACACCGGCTTTAGCACTTGCTTATAAAGAAGCAGCTTGTTTTCTAAGCTTAGCTTGGAATATTTACCAAGTAGCCAGTACATTTCTCTGTATTTGGCCTCTAGTTCTTTTCGTTTCTTTCTAACATGCGTTTTCCATTTAAGCTTCGCGTCAAGTGTCATTCCCAAATACTTAGCCTCGTTTGCAAAGGGGATACACACCGAGTTTATAGAAATGGGCAAGTGATTTATCTTTCTGTAGGTGAAGTCAACATGTACAGATTTTGTCTCATTAAGGGTAATTCGCCAGATCTTTGTCCACTCGTAGACTTTATTTAAAGCAGTCTGAAGTTTCGCCGTTGAGTCTTCTATTGATTCTCCAACCGCTAAGATAGCGGTGTCGTCAGCAAAAGTAGCGAGAACAGTATCCTCGACGTGTGGTATATCTCTTGTATATAAAAGGTACAAAAGTGGGCCCAGTACGCTTCCCTGCGGTACTCCGGCTAGGATATCTTTAAATTTCGAAACATCATTTCCGTATCGAACGCGAAAAATTCTATTTTCAAAATAGCTTGTCAATATATTATAAAGCTTTAATGGCAAAATTCGTCGCAGTTTGAACTTCAAACCTTCATGCCATACTTTGTCAAAAGCTTGTGAGACGTCAAGAAATACGCTCGAACAAATCTTTTTTTCTTCCAGGGATCTTTCAATTACATCAGTAATTCTATGCACCTGATCAATTGTTGAATGCTTAGTCCGAAATCCAAATTGATGGCTGGGAATAAGATTTTGGTTTTCGATAATTGGGAGAAGACGTTTTAGCAAAATCCTCTCAAAGATTTTCGACAGGATCGGTAGAAGAGAAATGGGTCTGTATGATTTTTTATCGTTTGGAGGTTTTCCTGGTTTTAGTACCATAATGACTTCTGCAACTTTCCACTGGCTTGGCACGTATTCAAGCCTCAGAGCCGCGTTAATAATGTGTAAGAGCTTTATAAGTGCTTTTTGAGGTAGCATTTTCAGAACTTCTCCGGTAATAAGGTCATACCCCGGAGCCTTCTTTGGTTTTAATTTCCTTATTACAGTTTTGATTTCAGCAAGAGTTGCATTTGTCATTACAAAATTACTATATGCTATTTCTAAAGTTACACATGCCGTCAAAAATTGCATTTCCGAAAGTACCCTCAATATCTATGAAAATGACCAGTGCATATTCCTGTTTGTTGAGTGCGCCGCCAATTCTGCCCACCGGATTTTCAAGCGCACTCTCGCAGGAGCTTCCGCGTTGGTAAGCATATTGCACCTTGGATCAAAGATGAATTTACAAAGCTGTTTTACGCACATGAAACTCAACGATTCTCTCGTTACTGTTCAACATGAATGAAGTTAGACAGACAGGTCTGAAATGCTTGGCGATAGTGTAGTCATATTTTCCGATTTTCAATATTAATTCTACTCTCTGCCAATGTTTGGGTTTGTATGTCAGTGCCAGGCTAGCAGTAAAATTCTCTTCAGATTTACCAGCAGCATAGGTAGACATATGCCACCAATGTCAAGTGACCGAACCCATCAAAGGAAGCAACATCGTATTGATGCCTTATCCGTCATCGTCACCATAGCCGATGAGAGATACCACCAACGACGCGTTGGTTTGCAGCTTCGTTGATAGGAGCTGGTTGTAAGCTTGTTCCAATAGAGTTTCCTTAAAATGAGTCTCAAACATGAAGCAGCTATCCTGTCAGTGTAGATGCTATCAGGTTTTCTCAGTGTTTCCAATATGGTTGATTTCCCCCTTTTTGAACTTTCTTCTCTCTAAAATGTTTACAAGAACCAGCCTTTAAAATCCAAATAAGCTTTCATACACATATTCTTTTTGCTTCGATCTGTAAAAATTGCAAAATGCATCCAAATTAGTCTAAAGTGACTTATTTAGAAGTTTCTTTGCGTAGTCGCTGCAAATAGGTGTACTACAATACCATGGAACGAGCGATATGCAGGATGGTTTCCAATCTGGACGTGCCAGCTCAAAACTCTTGGTTATATCCGTTCAGGTTCAGAAGACCTACGTTCCTCCTTAGAAAGTGTCCAGTTGTTCACTGATTTATCCTCCTTAATAAGGCCCAGAGCGTGGTTTCGTGTTTGAATTCGATGTACCTATAGTGTGATATAGATGTCTCCGATAAGACTTTACTGTCGACAACCTTCTAGCATATCTGCTGGATAACCTTAGGCCGATTATTTGCAGTTTTAATTTCGTGAGTTGGCTGAGAGTCATTGATGAAAGTTGAATTGCTATCCAGCTTGGAGCTTCTGTTAATATCACAGAAGTGGATAGTTTATGCAAAAAAAATGGGAAACTATTTTTTTTATTTTATTCAATATTCTTAGGACGATACATGTGCAGGTTAATTCTAACTACTCGGTAACAATTAGGGAATGTATTAAATTAAGAATATGTAATGACATTCGTATTTAGAATTCAAATAGTGTTGAATGCTACATCAGCAGAATTTTATGTAGATAATATAATTAAGAATTAAGATGAAAGTGATATTTTAACGTTTGAACAATAATTAAGAGAGTCTAGAAATAGCATTAAGTAAAATTAAATTACGTAGGACAGCAAAACTTCAATTTGATTGTAATCAAAATTTAGAAGCCAACTTTTGATTTTGTTTAAGAAAGATGAACATGTTGTAAGTACGTGAATCGAAACAGGAAGACGAGTAAATAATTTAAAGCTTACGACGGAGTAGAAGTCTCTAAAATGAGTGGTTCGGAATGAAGGTATGTCTACCAGGGATCGGATGTTGCTGTGTAGACTGCGGGCATCAGAGAAGAAAATTTTAAGCACCTTGTAGTAACTGGCAAAATTTTAAGGCTCCTAAAGAGTGCCATGGAATGGGTGGGTCGAGGAACACCGCAAATCGTTCTTATAGCATATTTCTGTAAAACAAATAGAGACTGGATTTTCGTGCGGTAAGCACCTCCCCAACATCCTAATCCATATTGTAGTTTTGAGTGAAATATGCCGTAGTAAACAGTTCTTAAACTATTGTTTGTGCAGTATTTATGAAGATGAAACAAACTACGGAGACAAGAACGAAGATACTGTTTTAGGTTTGTAATATGATCAGACCAATTCATATTTTATTTACTATGTCAATTTTAAAACAGTTCGCATGACACGCTATATCCACATCAAACACAGTTTTAGAAGAAGCTTCATTACAGGTGCAAACCGAAACTTTGTGGCGAGTACCATTAGCGGCATGAAAGTGAAAATCGAGGTCCGGCACAGCCTGCAACCTAAGGCTGAAAAACATTAGTTTCGTTTTATTGCTGACAATAAGTATATGTTTGGCGAACCACATTCTTAGTAGGTCTACATCATGGTTTATATCAGCTGCTAGCTGGAGGTGGCTAACAGAGTCGTACGCGATGTCAAGATCGTCGGCAAAAGCCGTAACTATTCCTGCAAAAGGTTGAAGAAACAGGGAGTCTATGTAGACTAGGAAAAGAGTAGGGCCCAATACAGACCCTTGGAGTACCCCTAGTTTAATAATCCTATTTTCACTAAAACAATCTCCAATTTTAACTTTTTGCTTCCTATCTTTGAGATACGATACCAGCCAACTATAAATAACTCCTCGAAATCCAGCTCGATGTAATTTCCTCAAGAGAATTGTATGGTTTACCATATCAAAAGCCATGGTTATGTCAACAAACAGACCTGCACAACTTTTTTTCGAGTCCAGGCCTTTATTTATAATCGAATAGAAACTCATGAGAGAATCTTCAGTAGAGAGTCCCGCCTTAAAGCCATATTGCAAGGGACTGAAAAAAGTAATTGTCTTCAGAAACCGCAGAATTCAATTTTTGACAGGTTTTTCAAAAATTTTCGAGATGGAAGAAAGTAGTGAGATAGGCCTGTAGTTGTTTTTATCTCTTTTGTTGCCTTTTTTAAAAATTGGTAGAACGTTTGCATATTTTAACCTGTCAGGGAATATACCAGTGGAAATACTTAGGTTAAAAAGGAAAGCAAGGTATATCTACTACATTCAGAGCGATCATCATCTCCACAGGAAGGCGAACGATTAAGCGAGTTTATAAGGGATAACATTTCGAGACCAGTGATTGGTTCAAAGGATCTTCCACCAGATTCCCTGCCATACAGTTCGAACAGTATTCAGATCTTAAATTGTAGGGAGACGCTTCACCAACTTTAACAAAAAAATCATTGAAAATATTTGCTACTCTTATAGGATCTTTGACAATAGAGTTATCAGTAGCAAGTTTGATAGGGTTAGGTATTTTAGAGGAATCGCGGTTCAATATGCTATTTAATACTTCCCATTCCCTTTTAGGGTTCACTTGAGCGTTCCGCATTTTAGAAATATAGTATCTATCACGACACAATCGAATTTTGCTGTTGATTGTAATAGATATGTGTTAAAGCGACTCCGGAGTACAGAATTAAGCGGATGCTTTACACATTTCCGGCGCAGCTTGTTTTTATGCTTAATTTGTTTAAGAATGGAGTTTCTTATCCAGGACTTCAGTTTTATTTCCGACTTTCTTGGCAGAGAGCGAGAGGTATATGAACTAAAATGAGACTGCAGTATCTTTAGAAAGGAGTTATAAGCGACAGAAGAATCATTTTCAGCATAAACAGCCTCCCAGCTCTCAGACCGTAGTTTGAAATTAAGTAGTTCAAAACTCATTTTAGTAACGATACGAGTAGGAACTCTAACTTCGCCTCCAAGATCTTTTAAACCGCGTATCCAAATACCTGTCATGCAGTGATCCGTAATATAGAGGTCAAGATTAACACCAACACACTGATCGGGAGATATATTACGAAAACGACCGAATACATGGTCTAGACAGGTGTTTGAGATAGGTCTTGTAGGCTCATTCACAAAGGAAGTAAGACCATGTGCAGCTATAAGGCACAGAAGTGACTCCGAGACTGAGGTTGATGCTAGGATGTTAATATTAAGATCACCTAGAATAATAAGGTTTTGAATCTTAGTTTTTGTCAGAAATAGAATTAATTCATTTAGGAATGACTGAGTATCATGGAATTGCAGTCTGTATATGCAGACGAAGTTAAAGGGCTCATTGCATAATTTACAACTAACCTGCATTACATCCACAGTCACAAACCTATGATGGTAAATATCAAACTCCAGAGAATCACTAACAAAAACCCCTACTCCGTCTGCCGAATACGATTCATTTGTATTAGGATAAAAGTTATACCCGGGAATTAAAAAATTTTTCCTTTCATATGCAAATATTCATATTTCTGAAACAAAAATCAAATCGGGTAAATATACGAACGCTTCAAGATTGCATACCAACAAATCAAAGATTTGTCACAAGCTACGTATGTTTTGATGTACCACAAGAAAAGTATAAGCCTTATCAGAAACACAATGTAGTAAACTGTCGCTTAAACTATGTAGAATGGAAGGTGAATTGGTGCTAGAAGGATCGAAGATATCGTTTGGATCAAACATATTTAATGATGTTATTAAATGAAAAGGCTCTAATCGCCCAAGGTTACTAAATCATCAAACGATCTTACAGCAGCAATTCTACCTTTTTCTACTTTCCTCAACAATATTTGTGAGTTCTGAAACCATAAATATTTGTAATTGTTTTCCATTTTAAATTTCTTAGCTTCCATAAATAATGCTCTGGTGTAACTAGTAAAAGAATGATTAATATAGGTCCTATTGAAAGAATTTGGAGCAAATAAAGACGAGTTTAATTTCTTTGTTGCAGTCCTCTTGCTTTTCATGAGGTGTAGTAGTTTGGGTAACTACATCACCACACACTTAAATGGCGAGACCGCGGTAAGAAAGTCTTAATGGCACTATAGTCAGACCGATTTGTTTTAGTCAAATATTTCTTGCAAAAATAGTAAGAACTTGTAGTTTGCTGTGTACACAGATATTATGGAAATTATAGAAATCAATTCTCTAGACCACATATAGTAGCCATTATCTGGTTAAGTCCATTCTCTCATGTTAAATATTGTTTATAACTTTGTTATCCTCAGGTCGTCCTCCCATCTTTCGAAATCATGACTCCCATCTGTTTCGTTGTCTAAAAATAAAATTTCCAAAATCGCTACACTACTCCCTCTAAGGATAACCCTTAAAAGATTTTTCCTTAACCTCAATTTAATGAGCTATATCCATAATGTAAACAAAGTTCCGTTTTAGTTTCCACTCCGGAGGTTCAGAACATCCTTTCACCATAAAAATGCAAATGATCTCATAAAAAATTTAATATTCGAGATTTCTCACTTGAGCACAATTTATGTACACTACTGTTGTGGCGGGCAGAGCACTAAGCACATTTCGGGAATCATCAATCATAATTTTATGTGAACAGAGTGAGCGTTTACAAGGCTTAAAAATTTCAATGCCAACGGCTTAATAGGTTCTCCTTTTTTCTGTGGTTTGACGTTGGGACAGATTGCTCTAAAAATTACAAAAATATCCAGACGAATGAAATATTAATTTATGAGATGAATCCTTTCCATTATATGAGCAGACGCAATATCAGGCGGCGAAAGGTTTACCCCAGATGGCACTCTGTCAATGATGGGTGATGGATTTGTTTTTTTTGGTGTGATTTTCATTTCGAAAGTAAAAGTTATTCGATATACGAGTAGACAGGATTTTGGTAGAAGAAAAAATTGACTCAGGAACTCAGCAAGGGTGTTTGGAGCAATTGAAAACTATTTAAGCACTGAAGCAGTGAGTTTCAGATAGAAACTATGACCATGACGACCATTTGGTTGGCGCTACAGTGCGAAATGAACTTGCCGTAACGCCCGATTAAACCGATGTCACTGTACAGCCCTTACAGTTCGCGATTTAATAAAATCATACGCAGCATCTTTCTCTCAAAACGGTTTTCGACAAGATCCAGAGGCCTACGGCATAGAGTAGGACCAGGATGATGTGGGTCTTGTATAAAGCTAGTTGGGACTTACGAAAGAGTGCACTACTACTAAACGGCCTCCTAGGCCCAAAGAAAGGGCGACTGACAAGAGTAATTCTGCGTCTGATTTCGGTCATCAATGTAATCGACATACGAAAGTTGTTGCGCAGATTTAAAGAAGATTGTGCCCCTTCTGTTGCCAACTGAATTTAGCACGATTATTTTTAGGGCGACTTTAAAAAATCCCCACATGATAGTGCATCGGCTTATCTATAAGCTTTATTGGCATTAATTCATTGCCGGCCTTGCTACAGCAGCGAGAAATCCCCATAGGGATCCTGCCCAACCTGACGAGTCTGGCAGGAATGCCAAGATGAGACATGGCATTGTATTGGGTCCCAGCCAAATATTTAGTTATATGAGGCTTTGAAGTCGATAAATAATATATGATGAGTGTCGACCTGAAATTTCTGGGATTTCCAAGATCTGAGGCAGTGTGAATGTGTAGTCGATGGTGGATTTTCCTGCCCTAAAATCGCTCTGGTGTGGACCAACTAGATAGCTCGTGAATGGTTTTAGACGCTCACGAAATACGACAGAATAGGTCTTAAAGGCGATGTTTAGGAGACTTATTCCTCTATAGTTGGCGCAGTCAAAAGAGTCTCATTGCTTGTAGTTCAGGCTTTATTAGAATTTAGCTTATATGTTGTTACTTTAGCTTCGTTTAGGTTAGGGCGACGGAATTCTCTATCGTCTGTCGTCCAGTAGGAAAGGTTCATTCTTCCTGAAAGCAGTATTTTTAGCATCGTTGTCGTTATACACTTTGCAGAAGTAGTGTTTTCACATTCTGAACTCCGACTGCAACTGTACTTCTAGTTGGCCATGTTCATCTTTCCAAACTTCCATTCTGGCTTTATAGCCCTAGTATGTTCATTTTATTCTCTGATAAAGCTTTCGAAGGTCCTTCCTGCCTGCCATTCAAGAATTTGCTCTTCTATTCTTTTCTGGTTGTAGAGCTCACGAGCTTTATACGCTTCTTATTCGGCTGCATACGTCGTCAAACCAGAGGCGTCCTTGTGGCGTCTTGACAATCTTAAAAGCTGTGAATTACGACTGCGAAGTGTTGGTATGGCCGAAATTCATGAATACAATGCATATGGGCAGGGTTGACCACAAGGCGTCACACTCAATACTAATATTGTAGTTCTGGCGACTATGCTCAGGCATATGCAGAAGATGCAGCTGTATTGTCTGTTGCATCATTCTAGCGACTATTTGCTCAAAAGCGCAGGCAGTCCTAGATGTAATCGACGATTGATAAATTGGAAATGGTCTCGCAAAACTTAGATCTTTCTTTTTATGGTAAAGATTAAGCTAACTGGTCTGATTTATCTTGCGCTTAAGCGCAGCACTATCCGTTTCTCCAAGAACCTATGTAAGTATTTGGGTGTCATCGTGGATAGCAAACTGCTTTGGACTAAACAAGTCATGTTGAAAACCCCCAATGTGCTGACGGCCTTCTGGAAATGAAAAAATATCGGGCTTATCATCGAGAATGATTAGTTGGATCTATTATATGATATGCTAAGGTCTAATATTTTCATTCGATGGTATGGTGGAACAAGCTTTCGCTGAAATATGTGGCCTCTGTTTGATGGGGGATTTCCATAGTATGCCTGGCTCTGCTCGAGACACACTAATGAATCTCTCTCCCATTGATCGTGAGATCCATTATCATAGCCTTCTGCCGTTTAAAGAGAAGAGGTCTTTGGTACGACACGCATTGGAATTTTAGCGACCTTAATCGTCGACTGTCTTTTGAAACGGATCTTAAAGACATCCCGTCTGATGCAATTAACCAGGAAAAGAATGTAGTCTGGTTACATATAAGTAGTTCCAAAACCGATTTTCGATGACCGCTCGAAAACTTGGGTTTGTACACTAGCGGGGATATATATAGTTACCTGATGGCAACGAACTATTTTTTTAAGGATCGGTGTAGTGAGCGAAGCATCTGCATTTGTAGCAACAGGTAAGCTGCGCTTAATGCCTTGTTAACCACTCTCAAGACTTCCAAGCTATTTCGAGAGAGATCAAGTCTTCACTGAATGCAGTCAGAAGGCATTATTCACCTGTTCTTGTTTGGGTCCCAGGTCATAACTTTCTAGACTAGATCTCAGAGAAGCTGACGCAAGTCAACTGCACCCTAATCGACTTGCTCTTATTCAACTAGCGAATACTGCTGCATAGAATGCAAGCAATGGAAGTGTCGCTTAGCCAGAACAACCGTGACTCGGTCTTCGATCTTATCATGTGGCTTCTATATTTTTTGGGCAGGATGCCGAGCGCAGGTCTTGCTTATTTGGTCATCCTAAGCTATCGAAAATACTTTACTTTTCACTCTGGTTGCCCTACAGAGCTAATTTGTGATCTAGAGCTAAGAAGAATGACCATTTTGGTTTTATCGAAATAAAGTTGTCATTTGGAGGAGGTCAATAACCCCTATCATTTCCTGAAATTACCTTCTCGCATTGAAGCATTGCTTCAGTTGTATGATCGGTCCAGTTGCAATTGCCAATTGCCTCATCGATGTATAGTTGAATTTCGCCATCGCTGCTGCAACCATCGTTTTATGGAGATAGTCCAGCATTTCATTTATCGCGCTTCCTGCGGGAATGCTTATGTTAGCTGTAAGTATGCTATCATAAGCTTTTCTCACGTTTTTAATCATCGAGGTTTTGAATTGGAAAAAACTCACTTGACCACTTGCTTTTGCGGATCTGCTAGACGTTGTGTCCTTGTCGGTCGTCTGTGTCGTTGGATGGGTCTTCTGTGCATTATAGCTAATAATCTTTACTTGTACCCGGAGATCCATCCAGGTAGACAGACGTTAGCCTATGCGACCTGAATGTACCGATTTTCTTAATTTATTTCTGAACGTTGTGCTACTTAATCCCTGTAGAACTCAATAAGACCGTCGATTTTCGCTCCGAGCTGGTAGCATTTTTGTCTTATCGTTTTTCTTCGTATACGTGATCTTAGTTGACGAACGCGCAAGCAGGGTCCTCTTCCTAAAGTTTCATGTCGTTAGATACTTTTCTGGTAAGATAATAGACTACAGGGTCAAGGCTAACCAAGCATGTAGCAGGTGCAACCCTTGATTCTATTGTGGCCATTGTAATTCGGTGACCTTGTTCGCCGCCCGTACAGAGGAGACTTTTGAACTGAATGCTGATAAGCAACCTCCTCCTCCTTTAACGGAGACACCACTAAACACAACCTCAGACCGTGGAGCGTCGATATCCTTTCCAGAAATGGATAGCGACGACTCCAATCTATCCGAGGTGACAAGCAGCCATCGATTTCTTTATCTGACACCCCGTCGGAAATGGAAACAGATGATGAAACAAAACGAGGTCCTATACGATCAGAGGAAGAAGATGAGTTCTCGGGCACATCTTCAGAATCGGAGGATCGCAACAACACCGTGGTGGAGACTACTCCGGAAAACTGTAGCAATGATATGGTTTCTCCAGATTAATCTCCATCACTCTAAAAAGGCTTCGGCCGCACTCATTCTGCGTCTTTCAAAAAACGCAGAAGACATCATCCTAATCCAGGAATCATAGATTGTAGAAGGCATGGTTCGTGGACTTAGGACACCCGCATACGTTCCGCTCTATATAAGAAACAAAGGTAAGATCAGAACTTGTACATTAGTGAAACGTAGCCTTAATGTATTTCTACTCCCTAATCTCAGCGACCCCGACATAACCGTTGCCAGACTAGAGACTGCCAAAGGCTCCTACTGGCTAGCATCGGCATACCTTGGCCACGATCATGTGGGCCCTCTCCCTGGTGATAACCTAGAGAGGGTGGTACTGGAGGCTAGAAGACAAAAAACTGACCTCATCATCGGATGCGACGTTAACGCGCATCACACGGTATGGGGCAGCACCGACATCAATAATAGAGGTGAGTCACTTTTTGATTATATTATAAGTACTAACCTCTGCATTTGAAATATTCGCAATGAGCCCACTTTTACAACCAGAAACCGACAGAAAGTATTAGATATAACTCTTGTCTCCGACAGCATCACTCAAATGCTAATGAACTAGATGGTATCGTCTGAACACTGTTTTTCAGACCACAGATACATCCAATTCAGCCTGAATGATGCTCCTCCTAGTCAACCATCATTCCGGAACTACCGGAAAACTGATTGGCCAAAATACAGAGGAATACTGTTAGAAACGCTATCCTCTGAACTATCAAGTCCCCCGCGTGACACCAATGAGCTTGACATGAGGATCAGGGATTCCACTCTGGCTCTCAATCAGGCAATGGACTGGGACTCATACAAAGAGTCCTTCAAATTATACATAAAAGAACGAAGGAAGGCAAAGCGACAATCCTGGAGGTCTTTCTATGACAAAATGAGGGAAACCTCTGAGGCATCTACAAATCCTATGATGCCTAGCTGTTTGAAAAAAACCGATGGCTCTTGGACAACCTCAAGTGATGAATCACTCAACCTGCTACTGGACACCCACTTTCCAGATAGCTCTCAATTCGTGGTCAGTAGTAACCCAAACAGGTCTACTGCAACCGGGACCAAAATCCATGGTCTGATCACAAGAGACAAACTGCTTTGGGCGCTGCATATATTTCAAGTCATACAAGTCTGCTGGTCCAGACGGTATAATACCTGCCGAGCTATAGAGATCCTCAGATATTATTCTGCCTGCGCTAGGAAATATTATATAATAGTGTAGAACTTATTAACATTCCACTGTCATGGAGAGAAGTCAATGTAGTTTTCATTCTCAAAGCCGGAAAATGTTCTCATGTCATCCCAAAGGACTTCAGACCTATAAGTCTATCATCTTTCCTTCTGAAAACTCTAGAACGACAGATTGATATCCATATACGAGCTAAAATTGATCCTAGACTTCTGTTAACGGCTCAACATGCCTACTGTAAAGAAAGTCAGTGGAAACGGCTCTGCATTCACCGAGTAACCACAACGAACGATCCCTATAATATAATGAGTACACAATGGTTGCTTTCTTATATATAGAGGGTGCCTTCAACAACGTCAACACATCCGCAATCACGACTGCGCTGTCAACTCTGCAGGTAGACGACTCACTTGGGGAACTGATCAGTCTTATGCTAAAAAGCTGGATAATCAACTCCAAACTAAGTGAGACTTCTGCCAAAATATGTGTCAGCAGAGGTACGCCGCTAGGCGGTGTCCTCTCTCCCCTTCTCTGGAACTTAGTAGTAAATGAACTGCTGATATACCTGGATGCGGGAGGTAGCAGGGTGATTGCCTATGCAGATGACGTTGCTATTGCCGTCTCAGGTAAGCATCTTAATACCATTAAAGAACTCCTCCAACTAAATCTCAATAGATTAACCCGTTGGGCAGATCGCTATGGATTGGGAATAAACCCCCATAAAACTGATCTTGTCCTCTTCTCCAGGAAATATAAAATTCCAACTATAGACCCTCCTTTAATAAACGGTACCAGTTTAGTGTTTTCCGATACAGCAAAATATCTGGGTCTCATTTTTGACAGAAAACTAAACTGGAAACCTAACATTCAAGAACGAGTCAATAAAGCTACAATAGCTTTATTCTCTTGCAAAAAAGCCATTGGGAATAAATGAGGCTTTCAACCTCGGATAACCCACTGGTTATACATCTCGGTCATAAGACCGATACTCCCTTACGGGATGGTAGTCTGGTGGATAGCCTTAGAAAGTGCGGTTAACCGCATTAAGCTAACCAGAGTCCAAAGAACAGCATGTCTATGCATAAGCGGAGCATTGCGGTCCACCCCCTCTGCGGCATTAGACATTCTACTTCATCTAATACCCCTCGATATTTTGAGCAGGCAAATAGCTGGGATACGCCTTAAAGCGACTAAGCAGTGGACAAATAATCCATTTGGCCACGCCAATATTCTTAATACATTAGGAATCCCTACAGGGAACATCGATTACACCACACCTGAACTTTGGTTTGACAAAAACTTCCATGTAAGCTTTCCCTCTAGATCGTTCTGGGAGGAAGATGCTTTCTCTACACAGATGGATCTAAAACCAATAGCGGGGTTGGTGGCGGTGTTTTCTCAGACACGCTAAATCTAAGACTCTCTTTGCAGGCGGAAATTTTAGCGATTAAAGAAACTCTGTCCTGGCTGAAGAAAAACGTGATATCTACAAAGGATATCCGCATCTTTTCGGATAGTCAGGCAGCTATCAAATCCCTGGACTCAGTTTCACTAAATTCTAAAACCGCCCTTGACTGCCGATCATCTCTTATGGAGATGGCAGAGCAGTTCAACCTTCATCTCTGTTGGGTGCCGGGCCACAGAGACGTTCCAGGGAATTTTAGAGCCGATGAACTCGCCAAAATTGGAACCACTTTACCTATTCTACCGGAAAAGGGTAGCATAGGTATCCCAATCGCTGCGTGCAAACTAATATTAAAGCTGGATGCCAATAAAAGAACAGACTTTAGGTGGACTGTTGGACCAACATGTCTAGCGACCAAACAAATGTGGACAAAAGTGGATCTGTATCGCTCTAAGTGTCTGATCCTTCTAAATAAGGAATATCTCAGCGCTATCATAGGTGTCATCACTGGACACTGCCTTATAGGCAAGCACGCAAGAAGGCTTGGCGCCTTTTCAAATGATTTCTGCAGAAGCTGCATGGACGAGGAGGAGGAGGAGACAACCCTTCACCTACTCTGTACATGTCCAGCTCTCTCCCAGAGAAGAAAACTTCACTTAGGAGCCTTCTTCTACAACGACCTAAACGATCTGAAAAATACAGACGTAAACAGTCTCCTTCGCTTCGTCAGAAGCTCAAACTGGTTCCATCAGTAAGAGGATCATAGATCCGCGTGGCATCACAATTGGCCATTAGGCCTAAGTGGGTTGGTTTTTATCCAACAACCACTCTTACCTACCTACCTACCAACCTACTATACATGTTGGGTTTTTTTTAACTGTATCCACTTCAGTTAGTTTCTGAATTTGTAATTTTGAACAAACCTGAAAATGTGCAAGCTGTTTTCATACGCACACGCAAGGCTTCAACATCCGCGACCTGTAGACGCACTGACGCACTGGGAGAACTGACAAAACTGCACACTGGATTTAGTGAATTCGTTAATGTATCTATGGGACGTTTAATTCACTAGTACGCAAGATTTGGTGATCATCGTTGTAGTTTTTTGTCCTCGACTACTTCGACTGAGGTCTATTTTCCATTCCAGAAAATGATCCCGGAAAATAGAAATAATTATTCTTATCATCACTACCTTACCGGCACGTAACGTAAACTGCTGAAGAAGAACATTAGGCATTTTCAAAAAATCGCACGTCAGTATCTCTTTATGAATACAGTGAATAGCAGAACAAGACAATAAGTAATGAGATTAGCCTTTGACCCGCATCCTACTGCTAAGCCATCAATTTATTATGTTATCGTTGAAGTTCGCTTTGGAAGATTCCCTTTGCATGCTTCCTTCTACACTACCATGTCAGCATTTCCCGGCCTGAAATGCAAGACTACCATCTTTGTAGTCTCAAACCGGGCTCCAGTTCCAGTTTCATGTAATATTTTTCTTTGTTCGGATTGATAGATTTTCTTGGTTTTCGCTCTCTTCTCTACCCGTTACAAGTTGGAATGATTGGCTATCATTATTCGAAAAAACATCGTTGTTGGGATCTAGGTTATTGGAAGGTAAACATGGGTCTACCTAAGAGGGTATTGACGAGTAAGGATTTTTCGACATGTTATGGAACACTCGATTAATTCTCTCAAGATATTGGTATTGATAACATTTGTACCTGTTGAAACAAGCTATTTAAAGCCATATCAAGCCTACCAGGGCTGTTGTAGATTCATCTGGATGACTATAGAACATCTCGAGCATCTACGAACAGTTCGATCTATTTCACTTACTTTCGCTCCGCAATTAACTCTGATTATAGTACTCGTACCAACATAGCAATTAAGATATTAATAAACTTAAAGTCAAACAAAGAGTACTTAGAAGAGAGGTTACGGAAAGGTCCGCGAGGTGGAAACCCTCCACTCAATGGCAGATAATCAATTTCGCTGTCAAGTGTATTTATAATTGAATCCCTTTTTTATTGAACTTGCTCGTAACCCATCTCAAGGTTATTAACCTTTTTTTTTTAATTTCCGGAAATTCTTTTCTACAGCAAAGGTTCTTCTCTTTCCCTTACTCACAGTTATCGATTCCATAAAGGACTTGCCGAAAATTCGAACCAAGTGAAAATTGCGTTCTCCATAAATTGATAGAAGGACCTCTTAGAACCCCCCAAATCCATTTAATATGTGCCTTTTCCAGTCGACGCACTCAAACCGCGTTGGGCTGCCGATGGCCGTCGGCTACGGCAACAAGCACTGGCGGAAAGTCGTCTTTTTAACTTTGCTGGCAAGGTTCTGCCTCTATTGTGCAGCAATTTTATTTATTGCCTCAAGCTACCAGACGGCAAACAAACCATCGAATCGACCCTGAATACGCTTCAAGGGCCACTCAATTCGCTCTTACTTATCCTGTAGCGATAGCTGGAGTAGTAGCGCACTATTTTGACTGCCTAGTGGATGGTAACAATGGGCGCTTCTATAGAAGCTACAACGTAAATTGGATATTAACTGCACTTCAAAACGGATATTTACCTTAAAATTTTCATAGTGGGTGTGTGTATTGTTGTTCAAGTTTCGCCCATGTGCTGGAGTATGAGTGTGCATATGGAAATGCGACAAAGGCTAGCACTTGTGCACACTGAAAGTGGTTGTTAGGTACGAATATGGACGAAAGCCGGAAGTTATCGATATTTTTTTCACTGTTATTTTTTTTTTTTCAAAAATAAAATGGAACCGGTGTTCGATGTTACGAATAGACTTTGAATGGATTTTTTTACGAAACATTTACTTTTGAAAATAGAAGGGAAAATGTGTTCACTTTGCCAATGCGGGTGCTTGTTACTTTTAGTAAGCAAGTGGGCAGAGGTAGAAGTCTAGGGATTATATTTTTCACCCATTCGAAGAATAAGACTATAAGTAAAAATGAATTAATAATAACTTAAATCAATCCAATGGGCAAAGAGAGTATAATATACCGCAGGCACTGCGCCAAGTGTAAATATGGGCTTCGAATTGAGGCATGTTGCCAAAATTTGAGCACGAGTAAGACATACAAGACTTTAGATACTTTGTATATTAAAAGGACAAAGGACAATGCCCGCGAGATTGCAGAAAAATTTTTTCTAGCTCTTCTATGTAAAAGCTGAATTTGTATTATTTTTATATTTACTATTTTGTTTGTTGCTTCCGTATTTGTTTGGGGAGCGGGTCAACGCCGGATAGATTTATTAACACATAACACAAGCACAGTTAAATTCTAGTGCGAACTGGTTTTATGTGAAATAACGTTAGTGACATTTCTTAGGAGCCTGGTGCGAGCAAAAGTCGAACGCTCGCAGAGAAAATGTTGCCCAGTGTCTTCGCCGCTTTCACAACTAACGTTACAGGAGGTAATGTTCACTATGCCTCGCATACTTAGATACTTAGTAAGATTTCAGTGTTCCACTAGATGCTAGATAGCAATTTTTGTTTTTCCTTGAGCAAGAATGGCAATGTGTTGTGTTCATAGAAAAGCCTACTGTAAGTGGAACCCCGTACCAAGCACACAGGTATTATTATCGTTTGTTCAGGTTCTAGAAAGTCCTCTGAGGTATGTCTGGCAAGTCCATCGACAAATTCGGTGTAGCCTGAGATTGCGATACAGTCCGGAGTGGATAAGGGCCTTAGCTAATCTGCATCGGCAGCTGGCGAGGTTCTTTGCCAGATGTCACTAGCTCGGCACATGAAGTTGTCTGAAGTTCCCATCCACTTGTATGCGCCACCTAAAATGAGGTCAACCTCTACTGCGGTGTCCCTCCTGATTGAAGTCGAAAACTTAGTGACTTAGCCACCCAAACCGGGTTATATGAGCTTCGATGTACAGTCCGTATAGTTCGCTGCTGAAACTTCTTCTCCATTCTTCATTAAGGGAAACGGGACCGACAATTTTCTTCTCTCTTTTTCCATCCTTGCAGATTTCTGTTCTGACTTCATAGCTTTGGCATGTTCGTTTTATTTTTTGGTAGAACTTCCGAGCTTCATTTTGCTGATAACATCTCTCAAATTCCTCTATGGTGAGGTTCTAGCGGTCTTTGTTTATTTTTCTGGGGGCCTATGTTCTTTCCTTCTCATAGATCTCGCGAGCTCCTTTCGTTTCTTTCTACAGGGCGCTCTATACATCCGTTGTTTTATAGATTTGCCTGTTTGAATTCGTAATTGAATCAGGGAATTCTTTGTTGGGGTGGGTTGAAGTCTAGTACGTGACAGGCGACCTTTGTGATTGCTCGTTTACAGTGATGCCACTTTCGTCGTAACCCTTTGAGGGGTTATGGAGACTCAATCAGAAAAACATTGGCGTTCCCTTAGTATCGTTCTTCTCCTCTGTCGGGGCATGGGAATTTATCAGGCAAATTTAGCCTTTATGCGAATCGTTGTTACTGACTTGCCCAAGACGTGTTCGTTAGGTCTTTCTCTGATGGAAAATTCATATCTGGATGAACACCGCGGCTGCTATACTTGTCGCGCAGGGTATCTATAACATTCTTCCTGGTAGATGTCACAGTTCTGCATTCACTTTTTGTGCGATCCATCCCATCGCAATTCTTAGATGACGGTTATGTCTGCTTGGTAGCAATCGAGATTCTCGGATAGCTTCTCGGCTGCACGCAGTCTGTTAAGGGTTCGTACATTACACGTGAAGATACAAACATCGTGGCCAGTATGGCGCTAACAGTTAGTCCGTTTTTAACCGATGCCATTAATTGGGTCGTCACATATTTGTTATCTCTTTCGCATAAAGTTGTGAGCCCTATGACGATGTACACCAGCATTATTCCACTTTTCGGGCACACACTTCCGATTTTAGCCTGCATTACTCATGCAGTCATGCATATATGTACTCATGCTGTTACGAGAGATTATCACTGGGAGGTAGAACAAGTACTCCGCTACGAACCTGACTGTAGCTCTGCTGGCCCAAGCCAAGTTATAGAAGATTTAGGAGTTTTCGAATCAATCGCCGAGTAGATCCCCAAGCGAGGGATACACAAAGAGTACGGGTAATGATTTTAAAATCAGTGGGGGAAATAGTTATATGTGAATAGAACCAGGTGTGCTGCTAGTAGAAAGGCCAATGCAGCCGGGATAAACTATTCTATAAAGTGATGTACATAGGACATTTGACGTCTTATTATGGGAACTTCTTCGGTGACAAGCCTTGCTGCCATGAAATCAGCAGAATTTTGGTGTACGTAGTTTTCAACGTGATAAAGAAGCCGAAACGAAAATGTTACGACAGCCGATCGTTGGAAATATGGAGAGTGATTATGGTCAACTCTTTCAGTCAGGCTAGACAGACGTACCCTTATGCTGAAGAAAGAAACCTCAACCGAAAGACGATTAACTGAAATACTATGTCTGAGCATAGACGTTAAATCTGTTGGGATCATAAAGTAGTGAATCAGCGGACATGTACCTCTAGTGTTTGGTGTATTATTTCGATTGCAACGTTAGGTTTTGATTTTTGGTCTCGGGCTCTAAATTAAATAAGGTCGATGTAGGTCCTTAGACAGAAACCTTTCAAAACTGCTTTCCATTTCGGAGAGAGTTGTACAGTATGGAAGAGGCACCTGGTATCCTCGCACTAAACAGATGGAAACTTTTTTAAATCGAAATCCTTTCCAGCACCTTGTAAGGAGGATTTCTTCTTCCTAAATTTATCTATTATGCGTCATTTTATGTATTTTAGTTAGCTTACCAGAAGAACGTAAGAACTTGGTCTGTGAGCAATATAAATAGTGTGTCGATCCTAACCTATGAATTTACATTGAAAGCAAGGATCTTTAGGTTTCACTCTGTCATGTTAGCAACCATTAATTACGGCTAAGATTTGGCCTATGCCCGTAGCCTGTTTTTGTATCTGACGTTCTAGACGAACCATGTGCCCTTGAATAGCTTCACTTTTTGTTTCGTGCTTCTTCTACCTTGTCGAAGACAATTTGGAGACACTTGGCTCTGATTTCATTCAGTTAAGGCCTTTGGATATTCAGTTATGACACACCATCATCCCATTTAAACAAAAACAGCAAAGGGGAAAATTTAACGTTGTTAGCTTTTCAAAACAAGGAAGAACCAATAAAATGTTTTCCAATTTATCCAGTCATTTGGCGGTTTTTCCCATATGCTGATGCCACCGTCATCGATATACTTTTTGCGCCCAACCATTATGCCTATAAAAGTTAAATGACAACATAAATCGGTTCCTTTATGTGTCTTAATGTCGTTACACTTAGATGGGATTAATTCAATTTCGACAGTGGGATAGGTATCGTTCTTGAAGGACTTTTCTTTATCTTATTTATTGAGCATTTATAGATCAATAAACATGTCGGCCAGACAACAGTTTATAGGTTATGCGAATGGGAATATTGGATTGTTTTTATATTGCAGCATTTATTGGACCTAACGTCTGTGACAATTAAAATAGTTGAATGTGTTGTTTGTCGACTTGATGAAATTTATAACAGGCAGATAATTTTAAAAGGCTGTTAATTCGATTGATAGTAGGTTGATGAAAGCATTTAGATACCCGTTGATTTAAGGCGCCAAACATTGTTCATGTTTTTGTGTAGCAATGGATTGATTGCTTCAAATTGGAGGGTCTTTTTCATACTCCGTATATGTATTACCAATTTGATAGTTCCCACACTTGATTGCATTCAAGTTTTAAATAGCATACATAAATATACGAGGGTTGTCTGAAAAGTTTCCGATCGCAACATAAAGATAGCGGCACTCGTCAATAAAAGTTAGTGGATGCTAGTTGTGCATCTTTTGATAGTTACTTACCGAAGTTTCAGTCACTTTGGACGCGCAGTTTTTAGTTGACAGTCGTTTGAGTGAGTCGATGTGTGTGCTTTTATGAAAATGGAAAAAATTGAGTATCGAGTTGTTATTAAATTCTTGTTTTTGAAAGGCAATACGCCTAAGCAAATCAAAAACGAGTTGGACACTGTGTATGGGGACTCTGCACCAGCATTTACCACAGTGAAATTTTGGGCAGCTGAATTTAAACGTGACCGTAAGAGCTTGGGAGATGATGAACGTTCGGGACGTTAAAAAACTGCAACCACTGACGATAACATTGCTAAAGTTCACCAAATAGTGTTAGACGAGCGCCGAATTAAATTCAGAGAGATAGTAGAGGTTATGAAAATGTCCAAAGAACGTGTTTTATACAAATTAAATCAAGATTTAGGCATTAGAAATCTGTCCGCGAGTTGGGTACCGCGTTTGCTTACGATAGACCAAAAACCTGTTCGAATGAACATTTCCAACGCTCTGTTGGCGCAGTTTAGGTGCAATAAATCCGAGTTTTGGCGCCGATTAATTACTGTTGATGAAACTTGGATACACCATTATACGCCCGAAATAAAAATTCAGTCAAAACAGTGGACTGCAAAGGGCGAGCCGGCTCCAAAAAAAAGCAAAAACTGTTTTTTCGGCTTTGAAAGTGATGGCGACATTTGCAGAAAAAGAAAATCCTGGTGAAACAGGACAACGCGCCGTCTCACACCTCAGCGGTTGCCATGGCGAAAATCCATTAATTACGGTTTGAACTGCTTGACCATCCACTTATTCACCAGATCTAGCCCCAAGCGACTGCTTTTTGTTCCTTCTTCTAAAAACTGCGCTCGAAGGACAGAGATTTTCGTCAAATGAGGAGACAATCACCTTCGTGAACAATTATTTTGCGGAGAAAAACGACAAGTACTATTTGGACGGGTTAGAGAGATGGGAGCATCGCTAGGAGAAGTGTGTAGAGTTACAAGGAAACTATGTAGAAAAATAAAAAGCAAATTTGAAAAAAAATATCTTGTATCATTGTTCGGTCGGAAACTTTTAAAACAACCCTCATATGAAGTAGGTGCTGGCATTTTGATAGCAGCATTTGACAAATTTTGGCATAATTTATGCCTTATTCCTGCCATGGGTGATTCACTGATGTACTCTTGAGTGCTCATATTTCCAGTCTGGCTGATTTCTTCCTTTTAAGTCCTTTGACTAGTCTCTTAATTTAACCATAAGAGGCATTTTTCAAAATTCAAAATAGTTCCTCATATTCCTTTTTCTTCATTGTGTTAAGATTTCAGTCTTCCTCCAAATGTGGCCAAAGTGATTTGATTAGGAGTTCTTAGATTTCCTTACATAATCGCTGGAAATTTGCGATCCACCAAGGAAAGGCGAGTTTGATGTTCTTTCGAAATCCATATAAAAATTTGTATTCCTTAATTAAGCACAATTCAGAGTGACTTCAACATTCTATAGGTACCCTTTTCAATAAAAGTCTGCAGTAGAGGGAAAATAAGAAGGTACCCTAGCAATGTATTTCCTAAAACAAAATATAAAAAGATATGTACTGAGTTGATAAAGGAAATATCAATTTGCCATGACTCTTATTACCGCGATCAATTTTATACAGCTAGAGGTAATCTTAAGAAGGACTGGATAGCTGTAAATACCTTTTTTAACAAAAAATCATCGAGTTAAAAAATGATTGTTCTACATACTCGTACGTATTAATAATAAGGTAAGAACAAATAATCATAAAATTGCTGAAGCTTTTAACAGACATTTCTCAAGCATCAGACATAATCTACAATACATACTAAACAAACTGAAAATCTGTGTTCCCAATATCATGAATATTACTTTTGAGCAAGATGAAGACATCAATAAAATTTATGAAATTAAAGATATCCTAGGAATGAAAGTACAAATTCATCCTTTGCGGAAATCAAAGCTAGTTCCTCAATGTAAGAACTGTCAAAAGCATGGTCACACTCACAAATACTGCAGTTCAAATCCGAAATGAGTTAAATGTGCATCAGACCACCACACCAAAGACTGCATAAGGGAAAAAAATGCAGTCCCTAAATGCCCCAATTGTAGCGAAAGACACCCAGCTATCTACAGAGGGTGTGTAGTAGCAAAAGAGCTGCAGCGGGTAAAAGACAACAAGCAAAAGAAAATGCAAAATCCTGTTCAAAGAGGCGCAACCAAGAACGGAGTAAAATGAAACAAAAAAGACTTGAGAGCGAAATCTAAGCCCCAAATGAATAAAAAATTGGATAGAGCTAAAGGAAATCTATCCTTAAGCGAAAATGAAAACTTAATCCTCATAACCGGTCCAAAGAAAACATGGTGCCGTGAAATAACGCCGAGTGAAATAAGGCTTCGGCCTCAAATTCAAAATTCAGCGTTATTCACTCGGTGTTATTTCACAGCACCAGAAAACATATGCACAAGTTGCTTCGAAAAATGTTGTAAAACCAGTCGGAAACCCCAAACCTCCCAGCAATGCTATGGAGGATATCATGCAAAGAATTCTTAACAGAATAGAAGAAATGGAAAAGAATAATAAGAAAATTCTGGAAAGAATATCTTTCATTGAATAAAAGAACTGTACCTAAAAGAACATAATGGCTAGAAACATACAAATCTTATTATGGAATGCCAATGGCCTCGAGAATCGCAAATACGAATTGCAAGCGACTCCCGATATAAACAAAATTGATTTACCATATGTCTAGTCTCCGAGACACATGTTAAAATTGGAACAAAATACAAGCTCCGCGGACACAAGACATAACATACTCCACATCCTCACAATACAGCAAGAGGAGAAGCCGCACTTATAATTAAGAAAGGAGTTAGCTACGATGAAGATGAAGAATACCAGTCATGTGAAATACAAGCCAAATCCGTAAACATAAAAATAAGCAACGACCAGATAACGGTAGCAGCGGCATATTGTTCTCCTGGCTACAGGCTGAAACAAAACAGTTTTGAAAGCCTCTTCCGTAAACTCGGAAATAAATTCGTAATAGGTGGAGATTTTAACGCTAAGAACAAATCTTGGGGATCAAAATTAACAAATACAAGAGGAAGAGAACTCCTTGAATCTTTAAAAAAAAACAATGTTAACTACCATTCAACGAGAAATCGAACTTACTGGCCCACTGGAACAAAATCCCTTCTTCTTAACTAAGAATATCTCCTCCAATACTACTCAAGTTAAGGAAGGGCCAGGTCTTGATTCAGATTCCACAACAATTAATACAATAGAGCAATTTGAAAGTACAGTCCTTCACCCTATCTCTACAAAAGGCTGCATGGGCTGCAACGCCTGAATTAAATAGCAAAGTAAAAAGAAACGTGTATCCCAAAGAAGTTTGCGACATAATATCTGAAAAGAGACGAGCTCGCAAACGATGGCAACTGTCAAAAGCTCCAAGTGATAAAAGTAGACTTAACAGCTTAAACAATAAGCTCAGAAAAAGGATAGCAGAATTTAAAAATTCATCGGTGGAAAGATACCTTACAAATCTGACAAACGATGCTAGTACAGAATACTCACTGTGGAAGGCTACAAAAAAAAAATGAAAAGACCAACGGCATATATTCCCCCAGAGAAAAACAGCAGTGGTAACTGGACTAAAACAAACAAACAAAAGGCGGATCTATTTGCGGAACGTCTTGAAAACGTCTTTAAGCCATACGACGATAATGATAATTCCCAACAAACAGAAGAAATAGCAGCGCAGTGCATTCTAAAAAACCATTATGTGGATGACATGTTAGACAGCGTAGACACCGAAGAGGAGACCATAAAGTTAGCGCTCAAAGTTTATCTCGTACATTCCATGGGCGGATTTCAGATGCGCAAGGCATTAAATCTTGGTGGTGAAACCGAAATGAACACGGAAAGAGTGCTGGGCATGTAGTGGTCTACGGTAGACGACTGCTTCGTATTTAAAGTGTCGGAGCGATAAACAGAGTGAATGATTCGAACTCCAACTTTTTCAAATGCTATAATTTTTTTATTTTTTGATAAATTTTATTGTGCCAAAGCAAAAAATGTTGGAAAATACATCAATTTTCAAATTGTGTCAGTAGTTTTCAATATGTCCACCTTTGGCGCGAATAGTGGCCTTGAGACGGCCGAAGAAAGCATCGCACGCTGCCCGCAAGTGGCTCTGCGGTATTTTGGCCCATTTCCGGCGAAGTGCTTGCTTGAGGTGGTCCAAACTTTGGTAGTTTTTAGTGCCAACCTTCGCCTTCAAAATACCCCAGACAGAGAAATCCAACGGATTTGTATCCGGAGAATTTGCAATCCATTGTGTCGAAGAAATGAAGAGTGGAATATTGTTTTTTAACCAATCTTGGTTGACACGCGCCTTGTGAGACGGTGCCGAGTCTTGTTGAATTGTCCACGGTCTCCGACTAAAATGATTGTTTGCCCAAGGCTTCAATACTGCCTCTAAGACAGTTTCACGGTATACGATCGCATTAAGTTTTACCCCACGGTCCAAAAATACGAGCGGAGAGCGATCATCGGCGGCTATGGCGGCCCAAACCATCACCATCGGTGCTGCCTGCTTTCTGGTGGCCGTCCGAAGGTGTAAATTTTCGAAGGACCTCTCTGGCAAGTAAACTCGGTCATTTTGTTTGTTGACATATTGCTCGATAACAAATGGCGACTCATCGGAAAAAACCAAACCAAATTCGGCAACTCACCACTTTCGTGCAAGCGTAGCAATTCCTTCGCTCTTTCAACTCTAACTTTTTTCTGTTGCGGTGTAAGATCGTGTGCTTTTTGGAACTTCAATGGCTTGAGCCCAAGCTCGTTTTTCAGTTTGTGTTGCATCCGTTCCAACGATATGTTGTGTTCACGAGCCATATTTCTTCCACTTCGACGCGGATTTCGCTCAATTCGAGCATTCACTTTCCGAACCATTTCTGCCGATGTTGCTATTTTTTTATGAACACCTCCATGGCGTTTTGCAATGCTGACAGTATTACGGTAACGGGCTATGGTTCGAGACACAAATGATTTATTCATGTTGAGGTGCTGGAGGGCTATGACGATAGCTACTTGTGGTTTTCCAGCCAAATATAAAGCAATCACACTATCACGTTTGAATTCCATCGCGGATAAAAATTTTTCAACACAACTGAGACGCAAATCGTTTAAAAAGCTTGCAAATAATAAAATTATCTTTCATGTGTCAAAATTTGAGCTCACTGTCATGAGCGGTTTGGAAATTATAGCAGTCTGAAGTTGATTGCAGTTCGAGTCAGGCAGGGTGTAGAAATGAGGATGTATTACTGGGATTAAAACGACTTACAAAAAGAGGGGTATTAAGTCTGGTTATGAGAATATTCGACCCACTGGGCCTTCCAGTATGTCATGTACGCAAAAAATTATGCTTCAAGAAACATGGCGATCTGGATGCGCCTGCCATGTGCCAATTTACGACCAACAACTAAAGAAATAGCTGCGCTGGCTACGATTAATGCGGGAAGTTGCGGGAATGAAAATACCGAGATGTTATGTGCACGCTGATTTTAATCAATACCCGAATATGGAGATGCACACTTTCGGTGATGCCAGCGAAAATGGATATGCAGCAGTATTCTACTTGAGATGTTCCGATGGAAACATTGTAAGCTGCGTTTTACTAGGATCCAAAACTCGAGTGGCACCGCTAAAATGAATGTCCGTTCCGCGATTGGAGCTTCAGGCCGCTTTTCTAGGAGCCCGTCTGGCGAAGACTCTAATATACGAGTACCTATACTCACTCGATTCAGATAATGAAACAGACATTTTGGTCAGACTTGTTATCATGGCTCCGCTCCGATCATCGGCGCTACCGGCAATTTGTAGCATTTCGCGATAACGAAATTTTGGAGTTGACGAACTTAACTGACTGGAGGTGTGTACCTACAACAGAGAACGTAGCGAAATGGCAAAGGACAACTAGCTTTTCCAACAACAGCAGGTGGCTTAACGTTCTTGAAGTTCGACGAGGGTGACTGGCCGTAAGAGAAGAAACGAAGCTGTACATCGACGGACCACACACATGACCACCCTCCGTACAAACCATTTATATCCGTAGGCCCCGAAAGTTTCTCGACTTGGAAGAAGGTTCTGCAATTAGCAGCTAAGGTAAATCAATGTGGACGTGCTTGGAGGGATAAGGTGCGTACTAAATCACCGCCACTAAAAGAAATCGAACTGACTGAAATTATGCTAAGGGACGCAGGCTAATGAATATAGAGAAGAAGTTACCTTGCTGTCGAAAGATCTCCCGTGAGAAACTAAAGTCCCATTTACCAGCTCTCCCTCTATCTTGACAGTGATCGGGATCAAAGGGAACCTCTTGATACTACCGGCCGGTGATACTAACACGGTTAATTATCCTCGATTATCATTACAGATACTCGTACCACCACGCCAACCACGAAACTGTAGTTATCGAGATTCGGCAAAAATTTTGGATACCGACACTTAGAGCGGAATTAAACAGAGCGCGGTGTAGCTGCCAGGTTTGTATAAATCGTCGGGCACAGCCGTCACCGCCAAGAATTTGATGCCTTTCACCAGCACGAGCCGGGTCACTTTGCCGCTCATTTTCGTACATTGGAGTGGACTACTTCGGGCCGATGTATGTAGCCGTCCGACGCGTGCTGCTGACTTGTTTGACCACCAGAGCGGTCCATTTGGAGGTGGCATGCCCGTTATCTACAGATTCCTTCATCGTCTCCATTCGAAACTTCATAGCGCGCCGAGGGTCTTCCATTGAGCTCTGCAGCGACAATAGAACAAATTTTAAGTGTGGGTTCGATAAGACATCGAACTTGTACCAGACTTGCTCTGCTGCGTAAAGCCACTTTGTTTATATATAAAGGTAGGGGCGTTAGTCTTGTTGTTGTTTCAATCGAAGTTCCGGAAATGCCCAAACATGCGAAACGCTGTCCTCTATTGGGCTTTAAAATGACTGTCCGTTGCGTGATTTCAGTCCAACATGCTATAGAAGCATAAGGTATGTAATGAGGGACCTGACCATCATTGGAGATATAAATCCAGTGAGTGATCTTTGGAGAGATCCCCCATGTGCTGCCATACATGCGACGGCAGGCAAACAAACCGTTGGTTGCTTTAGTTATTTTGTTGTTTAAGTGAGTGTTCCAGTTGAGTCTTTTGTCTAGAGTTGCTCCCAGATATTTGAATTCGTCGGAGTACTCAACGTTAAACTATACCTAAGTTTATGTTTCTTCTTTTAGTGTAATGAATTATGACCACCTTATTTGGGTTTATGGAGAGATTCTCTCTGGTACAGCAGTCTAGGACTGCTAAGGAAGTTTTGCATACGTGCAGTAACTTCGTTAGTCTCTCTGCCCCTAGTGATGATGACTAGGTCATCAGCATAACCAATTGTGTTTCAGCCTAAATTGATTAATTTTTTAAACAGATTATCTATGACCAAAGAACACAAGAGGTGAGATAATACACCTCTCTGCGGGCACCCCCTTACGGCTAATATTGATACTGAAGTCGGCCCTGATGAAAGCATCGCTTTGAGCCAGTTGATAGTAGGTTGATCGAAGTTTCTATGGAGCAAAATATTTGATATGGAGTCATGTCCAGTATTGTGAAAAGCACCCCCAATGTTAAGAAATGCGCAAAGTGCAAGTTCTCTGCTGCGGAAGGGCCTTTGCGTCGATTTGCCTTTCTGATAGGAGTAATAACATGGGTGCAGAGGCAAACTATTTTCTAAGCTTTCTCTGATATGGACGTCAAAAATTCTTTCCATTTTTTTCAGATAAAACGATGTCAAGCTTATAGGACGTTGTGATTTAGGTAGTTCCCTGGGTTTTTTGCCTGGATGGGAATAAACACCACGTTGAACTTCCTCCAAGTACGTGGTATGTAGCCCAAGTTGAAGCTGAAATTAAATAAGGCCATTAGGGTAGGTACAAGGAAGTCCTCTTTGTGGCGAGGCATCCATAGCACGGTGCAGGTTTGCCTGTAGCACACTTAGAAGGGATGTCATTTCTTGCGCGCATAATCAGGGTTCTGAGCTCTTACGGTCTGTTGTCAACTTTACGACCTACGGCACCTTGTTGAAATGAAAATCTCTTTTACCTCTCAGACCTGGATTTTATTTTTTTTTTTATAATTTACGCGCGCCTAAGGAGTTATGATACCCTTTTACTGTTGCCAGGGCGCGGGCGGAAAGATAGAAGGAGGAGAAAGGAAAGCATTGTTGTGATGTAGTGGTTTGAAACTCAGGTGTGTTTGGTTTCGATATTGGCTCTCCAGGGGTGGGAGTCCGAATAGAATGGAGAGATTTTTTTCACTCGGAATGATTCAGGTTGAGAATGGTGCCGTGCTGTACTGTGGTTTCTGCAGTTGCGGGTGCAGCTTCTCAGCTTTTTGGTACTACAGCATTTACGGTAGCGCTGACGCTAGCTCTTGGTGGGATATCGCTCACTTTCCCGCCAGCTCTCTCTTGCGTACATAGCACTCGTGGTGTTTTGTATTCCTAATTTCGAGCTCTGGTTGGTTGGCTTGTCCGAGGTTTTGAGGATGAGCTCGGTCTGACCAAATCGGTACGAGACCAGGCTCTACAGCTTTACGAGCCGCTTCACAGCGCTTTCGTTTATTGTAAGGACCAGGTGGGCGATATCCTCCGATGAAATGCCGTTTTGGAAGATTTTCCTCCTCGACAAGTTTAAATTTAGCGAAGTTGTTCTTTATCCACTCTGCAGTGGAGGCTCCACACAAACGATCAAAAGTCAACCGGCTTTGTAGATCGTACAGCGGAATGCTAGATTCTTTTCCTCATCACATAGCTCGATCATGATATCCATAATCCTCATTTGTATCTGAACCATGTGTTCATTTGTGAGAGGTTTACAATCGATTTCGACTGGTGTGACTCCCAGTCTGACATAGCTCGTTATATTGCTATACGAGACTTTGTCAACGGTTGCGTTCCAAGTATGAAATCGTTTCGATTCGAATTGGGGAGGAGTATTGTCCTCGGATCGAATGCGCTTCACTTCGGGACACTTTTTGAACACTTTCTTTTTTGCTTAAATCCAGGCTTGCTCGTAGTTGCATCCCTTCTTTAGAGCCCGCTTAAATCTGTGTTATTCAGCTTGCGTGAAAATAACTTACTTGGACTCAGTCTAAGCTGCTTTGCCAGAGGTTTTGTCAGTATCATCGGGATGTATCGTAATTCGTCCGATAATACACTGTTGCATAAAGTGTTGGGTTCTGAGACGGAGTAGCTAAGTGGAGTCAAGTTCTCTTCTAGGTCCTCCATCTCCGAGAGAATGCTTAATGACTCCGCCCGATTTGCAGATGTCATGTCAATATCGACAGGGTGTTCCAAAAAATCCCTACCTGATGTTGCAATTGTAGTGGTATCATTCTCTGTTGTTTTAGGGGTAAAATTATCAATTTTGATTCCCGCGAGTGAACGGGATAATCTGTCGCCCGTGGTCTACCCGTCTAATCACAGGAAGACTATCTTTAAGTCGGAGGTGGCCAGGTATCCGAAACTCGCAAACTAGTGACTAAACACCCTCTTAGCCATGCATCCATCGACGCTTGCTATTCCAGCACTGAACTGGGGTTTTTTTTTTACCGAGATTTACGCCTTCCTGTCCCCATTAGGATGCCCCTCCTCCTTTATCCGGGCTTGGGACTGGCAAGATGCTTGAGTGCCACTTGCATAGAGGCATTCAGGGAGTTTTTGAGTGCACTTAGTACTTGCATTAAATGAGGACCAACATTGAATCAATACAAAGTAAGATCAATGTAATTATCACAGTTACTGAATTTAAATCTACGGCCAAATATATTTTAATTTCGCTTATTATTGTGGATGATGATTTTTTTTTTTTTTTTTATAATCGGCGCGCGCTCAAGGGGTTTTGTACCCTTAAAATGTTCGTACACAGCGCGGGCGAAGGAAATTTAGGGAGGAAGAAAAGACAGGTACCGATGTACATTGTTTTTAAATGTTTGCAAGTTATAACGACCAGGAAACACAGAGGTCGGCAGGGCATTCCATAAGCGAGTTGTACGGCTTAGGAAAGAATCACGATATTTAAGAGTACGTCCGAAAATGGGCTTGAGGGTATACTGATAGCGAGACGGGTGTTACGGTTGAAAGTTTGAATGGGCGGAATGCTACTGGCAATTTCAATGGAGCACTGGTGGTGGAAATAGCGATAAAACAAAGTGAGACAGGAGACTTTACGTCGGTGTTCGAGGGTGTCAATTGATTGACTGATATTAGTATCACCTATTAGTTTTATCGCACGGTTTTGAATTCTATCTAGCAGGTGCAGAGATGTTTTAGGAGCACCTGACCAGATGTGGGCATTGTACTCCAGTTTTGGGCGGATAAATGCCTTATATATTGTGGCCAGATCAGAGGGGGTAAAATATTTCTTACATCGCTTGAGGAAACCTAGACATTTCGCAGCTTGAGGAAACCTAGACATTGGCGACATCGAATATGTGGTCATTCCAACGTAAGTTTTCTTTTCCTGTGAAGATTCTCCAACCGATGGTTGTCCTTGTAGTACTGCACTAAACGTTTTCCTTTCGATGTTAAGCACAAAAGTGCTTAAGTGCAGAAGATCCTATAATGAGAGAGTTTCATATATAGCAGATTATAAGCGTACTATTGTATATGTCCGCTCTTTGATTTTAAGCTTGATGTTGGTGTAGTATCTCGTGAAGAGTTGTTTTGCCAAAATAATACTTTTGAGCTCACAGAAATAGTCTCTTTCATACTAGGACGAAAATTCAAAAATTCAATTTTACGATTTGTTTTAAAAATATAGATGTACACTTATAGATGTACACTTTGCAAGGTCTAACCATTTTGTTTTATCCATATCCCATTAATCAGACTCGATCCTGTCCATCGTACTCCAGGCAGAAATCCTTTTTTGTGGTTCGAGAAAGTAAGTTTCCCTTTAATGCTAGGGTGTCTATGGTTGCTGTTCTTCGGTGGGTTCTTACCTCAGGCTTAGGGTGTTGTAGAGCATTGCATTTTGAGCGAAAAATAAGTCATGGGGCCAACACTTAGCGCAAAATTGAGTGCACTAGCAGACAGCGAAGTAGCGGCTAAACCTTTCGAAACATTTTTTTTTTCATTTATTTATTTCAAGCAATGAGCACATAATTAAACAATATACATATTAATAAACTTAATAGATATTACATCAATTTACATTGAGGAATATATGTGTGATACTTCCTTTAGTTAAAAAAACTAGTGACGGATGCATTAGCCCTTTGACGACTACGGGAACAAATGTGTCCCTAGTTAATAATTAGAAATATATTAATAATTGTGAAGCCAATACCCAATTATTTTATTTTTATTAGTGCTTGAACGCATCTTTATTTTTTTTTTCGCTAAAACACTACGTTGGTAGCACCGTATATTTTCTATGGTAATTGAAAACTGACAGTTCGTTTGACACTTTTTCGGTCTATCTCTCAAAAGATTTTAGTGACTCCAAAGTGTTTTTTATTGAGCCATAATTATTACCTGGTAAGTAAATTGATATAATTTACATTCATCGAACCATTATTTACTTTGTTTAGAGTGTCATGACATCAAAAACATAAAGGGACACCAGTGTCCCAGTGGTCGATAAGAAACACTATTTATGAGAAATTATTTTCTTGTTCTACTGACGATTTTTTTCAACTACCCTCATTTTCTTATTGGTATTATTACAGATTATGGTTCGTAAAGGACGCCGGGTTTTTGAACTCAGAGAGGATGAAGTTCTACAGATTTTGATAGGCGATAATAGTGGCGAAGAAGACGATCTATATCTAGACGAAGATGATCAAAGGATTTTGACGCTGGAAGATGATCACGGGGTGTTTGACGTTGAAATTGAAGATGCTTCTGTTCAATTCCAGGAATCAGAAAGTCTGCAATCTGAACCATCGACATCTACATCTGTTTTACCCGACATCGTAGCACACAGTAATCAGGAACCAGTTTTCCAGTGGAACCAGAGAACATATATCCCAAATACTTTTCGTGATGTGGAATACGAATTCGAAAAGGTACAAATTTGTCAAGAAATTGATGCTGGTGTATTGACTCCCTTTGACATATTTTGTAGAACCACAAATATTGATATTTTGGTTCAGAATATACTAGAGGAGTCAGTACAATACGTCATCAAAATGGCCGGGAATAAAATTCGCCCAATTATCGAACATTTGAACAAATAATTTCAAAATGCCCTCAATAATACAAAAAGACAGTCTATCGATGAAAATTGATAAAATTTAAAGGGCATAATGCAATGAAGCAATACATAAAAAACAAGCCAGTCAAATGGGGTTTCAAGTTATGGTGTAGATGTGATGCGGGAACAGGATACTCGTTTGAATTTGACTTCTATACAGGCAAGAAAATCTCTGGGACTGAATACGGGTTAGGTGAATCTGTAGTTCTTCAGCTTACGAAAAAGTTTGACGAATTAGGATGTGAAATTTATTTTGATTATTATTTCAACTCACCATTGTTGCAGCATAAATTGATTGCTCAGAATACCAATGCATGTGGAACCGTTCGAACAAACCGAAAACATCTTCCGAAAACTGCACCAGTTGATAAAAAAATTGCGCGAGGAGACATATACACCACAAGTTTTCAGAGCATATCATACGTGAAGTGGATGGATAATAGGGCAGTGCACTTGTTGACCAACTTTTTGTCGCCTATAGAAACAGAAACTGTAAAACGACGCAAACCTTTATCAGCGGAAAAAATTGACGTGAACAGCCCAAAAATTGTATCACACTATAATAAAAACATGGGAGGAGTAGATCTCATGAATCAACGTAAAGTGTGCTATGAAATCGATCGTAGATCGAAAATCAAATACTACCTTCGATTGTTTTTTGATCACTTTGACATTTCAGTGAACAATGCATATACCATCTATACAAAGCTTCACGATGAAAAACAAATGGAAGGAGGTATGTTGTCTCCCTTGCAATTCAGACAAGTCGTTGCACGAAGTTTGATAAACGGTTTCTCTGTCAGGCAGCGAGATGTTCCCACTTCAAAATCAAGTTCAGTACGCAGATCTATAAAACGACGGTTACCCATGCACTCCATGGAAAAATCAAACATCAGAAAGAGGTGTATCAACTGTGCTAAGAATAAGATTGAAAACACTTCTGTCCTATGTAAAGTTCACCTTTGCTATACTAATGAAAGGAACTGTTTTGCTGAGTACCATAAGTAATTAATTACTTTATATGACCATAGGGACAGATTTGTCCCAAAAATTTCCAAAGATTACTATCTTAATTTTTGTATTTTTATTAACGAGTATGTTTAATAAATGCATAATTAACTGTTCTATACAGCTGTTATGATTATAAGCCTTCCCATATTCTTATGGTCCTAAAAGGGTTAAATCAATTTAAAGAAATTTATAACTCAAGATAAAATACAATTGTTGTGGGGTAATTAAGATTATATTCTATAAGCTGAAAACATTATGCTTGCAAATTTAGTGCATGAATTAAAAAAAAAAAGCTGAAATTTTCTTAAGTAAAAGCTACGCTATATAATTACTATTATTAAGTTGTTTATATCATTGAAGTCAAACCTAAATAGCCACTTTTTAATTTTTCTGTTGAATGAAAAGATTTTTTTTATGCTTCGAAGTTCGAAAGGTAACCTACTAAATAGTCTGGGTGCTACTGAAGTGTAAAAATGTAAAAAGCGATGAGTATTGTAAGGTGGAATATTACAATAGTAAGATATCGTTCTGTTCTGCGAAGTCTGTAGGTAGTTAAATTTTGATTTAATAAGTTTCCACTTCTTAAGTAAAATATTTTTAAGGCTTTGTAATAATAAAGTATCTTTGATTTTAAGAACAAACAAAAACTATGTTCATGGCGTTGTTTTTTCAATATTAATCTTAGTATATGTTTCTGAGATACGATTAGGGATTTTAAGCTATTACTGTTAGTACCACCCCAACATACGAGCCCATATTGCAACTTAGTTTGTACCAAACTATAATAAATTGTTTCTAAAAGTTTCTGGGAGCATAGTCTCTTTAGGTGATACATAATATATTTTGCTTTTAGAAGATATTTTTTTAGTAAGGAAGTGTGTATACTCCAGTTCATATTTAAAGGCATAACAATTTTCAATAGAAAAACATTTTGAAGAGCAGGTCAGGCTTTTCGAATTTGAGTTTATTTGACCGTTATTTAGCAACATAATTACTAATACTAAAACACATTTTCTTACAATCAAAACTATGAAAGACACATTTAGAAGAGTGCCTGTCTAGTGATGGTAAGTTAAAAAACATGATTTTAGTTTTATCACTAATAACTAGCTTGTGCATACCGAACCAATGTCTTAGTATTTCCAAATCATGGTTAATGTCAGCAATCAAATCCATTACAGACACATTTGAATATACATACCCAATATCATCTGCAAAACCAGTTTCATTACAATTTAATTGTTGGTTAAAGATAGAATTAATTAAGATTATAAATAATAGAGGACCAAGAACGGAGCCCTGTGGATCTCCGATCCGAACATTTCGAATTTCACTGGAAGAATTTCCAATCCTAACCATTCGTTTCCTATCTTTGAGATATGAAGCAAACCAATTAAGAATAAAGCCCCTGAGACCAGACTTTTCCAGTTTAACCAACAGGAGATCGTGGTCAATAGTATCAAAGGCTTTGCAATTTAAACTATCGTGCACCAGACCAAAGAAATTAAGAAGTGCATCTTCTGTTGATTTGACCACTCTAAAGCCGCATTGGTCAGTGCTAAAGACTAATTTTTTTTCAAGAAATGCGACAACTCTCCTCTTTATTACTTTCTCAAACATTTTTGAGAAGACCGTAAGAAGAGAGAACGGTCTGTAGTTATCTGGCTTGGTGCTATCATCTTTTTTGAATATAGGAATGACCTCAGCTTTCTTCAATCTATCCGGAAAAATAGAACAATATACGCTTTTGTTGAAAATGTGTGCTAAGACATCAACAACATTAAAACAGATTTTCTTCAGGAAAGCGCTTCAGAATTCGAGTCCCTTATAATAATAACTTAACTGTATTTTTCGCAACAGAAAAAATTTTCTTTAAATTCTGCGCCCAAACCCTCATCCTCTATAGCGTCCTGAATATCCTCTCTCATTAAGTAGTTAAGAGAGCGGAAGTTTTCCGTTTATCTACGAGTATATTTAGAATAAAATTGGACCTAGGAGTTCAGCATAATAAAAGGCTTGCATATGTGCACAGCATATATACATTTGTATATAGATTACATTATGTAAATTAGCTGGTCCTTTTTTTTTCCACTATATTCAAAAAGTGTACAAAAATAATTTCAAAATAATCGGCTTGTATTAATACGTGCCGCAATGAGCCTGAAATCTTAAGGATTCTCTTCTAGGTGAAAAAAAAGACACATCTAAATAATTTGAAAAATGTATTTTTGAAGCGATATTTTCATAAGCAGATGAAGATTTTATAATAAATAGATTTATAGATGATATTTGTACAAATAATTTATATATAAATAAATAATGAAACTCAGTCATCTTAGCGAGTTTTGAGACTTTCTCGACTACATCCTGGGTAGTTTTGGCGATAGTTTCTCGCAGTCTGAAAATTTTAAATTTGAATAGAAGTTATTTAAAATTTAAAGCATATTATTAAGATAATCTGTGAGTTCATTCAAGCAAATGAAAACAGTATTCACTTGAGGTAGGAATTGCTTTTGATCTTTGTTTTTAGTGAGTTTGTTATTGAATTCTTCCATTTGTTTAACTCCGTGTTCAGCTGTATCATTGACCACATTTAATGATCTGGTTGGTCATTCCAAACTGTTGGATCAACGTACAAAAATTCTGCAGAAAGACAAATCTTTCGAAAATTTTCATAGATTTAGCTAAAATTAGATCTGATGGAAGATTTTTGATAAACATCAAAACATCAGCTGGTTTCAGATGTAATTTCTTCTTTACTTCGTCAACCTTTTGGTCATCTCCTTTAAAAAATTTTAAAACCATTTTTCGCTTTTCTTCAATATTCTGCCTGTCATTGAAAAACGAAAACTCTGCGAATTCCTCATTCAGGTACCATAAATGATTAAGGAACTTATTTATTGCAATTTCAGCTATACCTTTACCATCTTCTCTATAGGATTTGAGTCTTTTTAGAAAATTGATGTCATTTAATTGTGCTTGTAAGGCATCTGTCCCAGAAAACCATGATTGTGTGTAGCATTTGATAATAAAGCAGCAGATAGTTGACAAAACTCTTTTATCTTTCGCGTTCAGCTCGATTTGTTGCTGAAATAATATTATTTTAAGGCAATGTATTCCTTTTGACATCCACCGAGCCAAATGACAAGCTCCTGGTGTCAGAAATTTAATGCCACTTGGAGGAGTTCCTTCCAAATAAATAACTATCAGTTCTAGAAACTCCTTATAGTTATCCCGAGGGAAATTATCTTCTAGCCTTTTCATAGCAAATACTAAAATTTCTTCCCTTACATTTGCAAGGACGTGCACAGCCTTTTTGCCCGTGGACCATATGAAAATTTTACTTTTATCAATCGTTTTCCACTGAGTCTTAAATCTGTTAACCAAAAGAATATCAGGTCCAGAAGATGGATCCAATTTAGATACACTAAATACTCCTTGAAGAACACTTTCAAAAATGTGATGTCTGCAAGCTAGGTAGGGTATGTCTAGACCAATTTTATATTCTAACAGGACACAAAGTTGTATCAAAAACAAAATCTTGCACTTTATCCATCAATGACCAATCTTCCAATACTTCATACACTCATACTTTAATACCAGTTCCACCTGAAAGTTCCGGTATTCCAAGGAGTTGTTCAATTTTTGGAGCTGTTGCAATAATTGGAAGCCTGTCAACTTTAGCTTGGCCAGTTATATCGAGAAGGAGTTTGGAGTCCCAGTGTATTACGGCAAAGTTTAAACTCAAGTTGGTAAATTTTGTTTTATTTGCTGCAGCTGTTTGTTCGCGAAAATATTGACGAGAAAGCCTTATAGAGGTGTGGTTAATGACAAATTTTAAAGGATCCAAGGAAGTGGCTTCAATAAAGACTGTCAAGGGGTGAACGGCATCTGTGCCACTTATTTTACTTTTATCGAGCACTGCCGATAGACTGGAAGTTAAAATATCTACTCTAGCTCTTTACAAGCCTGACGGCCCTGACACTGGCGATTCAGAGATAGAATCGCAATTTGTTCATTCAAATATTTAAATAGAACAAAACAAAACAAAACCATTACCTACCACGAACTATGATCTTCAACTCGTTGTTTGGTTCTCTTCTCACGATCCTCTTTTCTTTTTTCCATTGTAGTCCGTTCCAAGCGTACACCCAGGTCGACTTTTCTGTCTTTGTAAAAGCAAAAACTTTTTATCCTCTTCAATTTTCATCAAACCCAAGGCGATATCAAATAAATCGTCTAAAGTTTCCGCAAAATCTTATTCTTTTTTTTTCGTTGTCTGAGTGTTTCTGTTTTTACTTTTCTCAATGTTTCGTAGTTCTTCGTAAAGTTTTTTCAATTGTTTTAAGCAATGACATCGATCACGAGTAGGAATTCTTACTTTTTTCCAAAATATAAAACACTGATCTATTACTAAACTGACACTATTTGCTAAACTTAACTTCACTCTTCGCATATTATAAAAAAGAACACCAATTACATCTTGTTTTGAAGTTCATTTAGAACCTATAATTTGATTTTTCATAGCACCGACTAAAAATAAATGTTCACATGGTATTTTCTAACAAATTAACTGATCACGGGCTACTAAAAGTTTCGATTGACAGAAATAATGAAGTTCATTTTGAATTCCATCACCTATGTTTGCTTAGAAAAAAAAACTTTATACAAGATAGTGAAAGAAAGTTACATACATTATATACAATAGGTATTAATGCAGTAGATGAGCTTTCGTAAGAGCGTAGACTGTTAACATGGTCGTAAAGAAAAAAAATTTGGGTAAAGTTTTTAGATATCATGGAACAAAAAAATTGGGCGCTCAAAAAAAAATTCCAACTTTTGAAAATAAGGACCACTCTAATGTACATATTTTACAGGCTCAGCTAATATTTTCAAAACTTACCTTTCAGAGTTTCGAAGAAGCACTCAAGCTAAAATTCCTTCAACAAATTGAACAACCTTTCTTCATCTCCTTCAATGTGTAGCAGCTCAATAATGACGTCTAAAATGTTCCCATTTCCAGCCACTGTGTCACTTTACTATTTGCATTTAATGCACTATTTTGTAGCACTGCACAATTTATCGTTGGTTCCATGTAAATTCTTTCAAACAATTATAAAAAAAAAAACAAACTATGAAACGCGCAACATTTACTCAACTCAACAGACTGCAGTAAACATGAATAGTAATAAGAAGCTACGGCATATTTCACTTTGATTTAAATACGCCCATGAGAAACGATACCTACAATATATTAAAAAGTTCTTAATGGTTTAATCGAATATCTTCAACCTGAAAATAAATTCGTAGTCTTTTTAAAGTGAAATGTTTTCAATTTTACGATTTCAAGAGTAGACCTAAAAAAACTCCTACCATTCAACCCCTAACCCACACGTTTTCCCCAATTTCGAACTCAGAACTGAGGCTAAGTATCCTAATTTCATCAGTTCTCACATTTTAAGCCCTACTTCTGAAACCCCATCCATTGCGACACCAAACTCATTAACCACTCCCTCTTCTATTGACCCCCTTTCCCAACCCACAGTTAAATTAACGCAGCAAACTAGCGATACCAACGAATGTCGCTATGCGCTCTCTAGGCTTAGAGATAAAAAGATGTATGAGAATATACGTCTACATCTCGCTGATCTGCACGATAAATCCGACTCGGTGTGCTACGAGGGTAAAACAAAAACAAGCGTCATGGTTTCTATCCAGCAGAAAGGCCTCCCTACCGACGTTACAAGTCTCAGGAAACTTTATATAAAGTATCACGAGATTTCAATACGCCCCCCAAAAAGTTGCAGACGATCTTGCTGCTCTTCGCCACCATGTACACTCTAAAAGTGTCTCACACCTCCAACTTGCTATTGGAGCAATTGACAATTTGATCGACTTATCAGACTCGCTTGATGATATCATTATCTTCGGCGATTTTAATCTACCTCAGCTGAAGTGGACTTCATCTGGAGACCTATCTTTTTTATCGCTTCCAATTCCATTTCTACTAAGGAATGCCTCTTCTTAGATCGGCTAACAGACTCTAGTCTATGTCAAGTCAGTGGTGTTTCCAACTATATGCAAAGGCAATTAATTAGACCTTATATTCACAACTGATCCCATCAACTCCTCAGTATAGTTTTGTCCCCTATCTCTTTCAACTATTGATAACTTTCATCCTCCACTTCTTCTCTCATTTTTCCACAACTCTCACCTTCAGTCGCCTTACCCGGCAGTTCTATTTTCTTACAATTTTCACAAAGCTAATTTCCGTCAAATCAATACCTATCTCAGCAGGGCTTCTTTTGAGTTTACCAATCTTTCTCTGGTTGCTGCCCTCTCCATTTTTTACAGAGAAATATTCAAATCCATCTCCCTTTATGTGCCTTACTCCCGCCATAAAACCTCTTCTACATCCCCTCCTTGGTATAATCGTAAACTTCGCTCTCTACGAAACAAAAGAAACAAGTTATGGGCGGTATTCCTTCGCACCCACTCTGCTTCCGACTATTCAAATTATCTAGGTACATATCTTCATTTCATTGAACTCTATAACTCTCTCTATCAGCGCTACCTGAATAGTGCGCAAACCAATCTCATAAATGACCCCAAGTCCTTTTTTCAGTTTGTCAATAGCAAAAGTAAGACTGATGGTTATCCTTCCTCCCTCACTTTCGAAACCAAAACTTCATGTGATCCTCCTACCATCGCCAACTCTTTTGCTACATTTTTCAAACAATCATTTGTCAACAACTCCTTCGTACCAGATCCCTCTTACTTCAATGATCTACCAAATTTGTCCATTGGTCCCCTTCTCATTCAAAATTTATCGTCCCATTGCTAAGCTCTCTCATACACCTAAACTCTTTGAAAACATTTTATACGAAGCGTTAAGCTTCAAATGCAAGCCTTTTATTTCACCCCGACAACATGGTTTTCTAAAAGGTAGATCAACTACCACAAATCTAGTTGAATTCGTGTCTTTTGCTCTCTCAGCCTTAGAAAATGGCAAAGAAATCGATGTTATCGCAACTGATTTCACTAAAGCATTTGACAAGATATCTAACCAATTGATCCTCTTCAGATTGTCTGCTCTCGGCTTTGAGCCTCTCTTATTAAAATGGATTTCTTCTTACCTGGTAAACCGATATTATAGTGTTCGGTTTGGAACCGCATTTTCTGTTCCATTCCTGGCCTCATCTGGAGTTCCATAAGGCAGTCATCTTGGCCCTCTTCTCTTCATTCTTACTATTTCCCTTTACGCTGACGACACAAAATTTTTTAAAACTATTTCCTCTCCCCATGACTCTGCCCTTCTTCAAGAATAGCTTGATCGGATTTCAATCTGGTGCCTCAAAAACTGCCTAGAACATAATATAGCCAAATGTCAGTCTGTAACCTTCTCATGTACTCGTAAATGCAACCCGTTTCCTCCCCGACGTTATTTTCTCCATGGTCAACCAATTCCCCTGGTTCAGTCTTTTCAAGACCTTGGCAATTTCATTCATCGACTTCTATCAGGTTCCGTCGACATTTTGCACTCCTTCAATATCAACCCCCGCAATCTACGTTGTCCTCGTCTCTTCTTTCTACCGGTCCACCGCACTTCTTATGGCTCCAGCGAACCAATCTCCCGAATACTCCGAAAGGTCAACTCAAACCTCTCCATTTTTGATTTCCACCTGAGCATTCCTCGTCTCAAACAAGATCTCCTCCACCACTTCCTTGGTCCCTAGTTCTTAAGTCTTTCTGTTAGTTTTTAAGTTAGATTAATCTTGTATTAAGCCAATAAATGGGGGCCTCAGTCCCCACCAAAATTAAAATAAAAAATAAAAAAATTTTTGAAATGAAGCATAAAATGTATGGATTCAAAGTTTTTCCGCAGTTATCTAATTTTCTAATACTTTTTCATATTTAAATCAATGAGTTTTTAATGGTTTGGCCACTCTGTGATATCCAAAAAATAGGACCTCAAAAATTATATCCCAAAAGATTATGGCCGGGGAATATCTTGAAGTGTTTGTTTTTCAAAGTATAGTACAAGGCCGCCAGGTAGGCAGCGACCTTAATATTAAATTTTAAACTCATTTATCTCAAAACTAAACGTACTAAATAAGTACTAAAATAACTAGGATTTTTTCTATATGGCATAGTTCATTTGTTATTAACAATTTTCTGGCGGTTTTTCTGCAAATTTTGCAAGTTTCACTTTCGAAGCTCGCCATTCGGCCAAAAATCTATATATCAAAAACTTCTCTGGATGTTGTCACGTTAGTTACGTATCCGGTAACGCATATTAGACGATACCCGAACCTCAACACAATTTCCAGTTGATTCATATTTTTTTTTTCTCTTTTCGCACAATCCTATCGTTTTTTTGCATTCTCTGCACTTTTAACTTGCTTGGTGCGATACACCCGAGTCGAACAGAATAAAATTTTCCCACACCAAAAAATGCTGAGCTAACAATATAGAACTAATAAAAGGGACTGACAAACACGCCAAGCCTCGGTCTTTTAGAAACAACCAGTGTATTAAGTAGTACTAAGTAGTACTAAGAGTAAAAGAAAGTACAATAATTTTTTTAACCGCGAAACCGGGACTAAAAATATCAGTCGTACAATGAAAAAAAAAATTTAATGACTTATCATAATCCAAAATTTACATTTGCAAAATTTACCTCCGAAAAAGGGACTTCATCTGAGAAACGCTGGCCAGCCGCAATTTTTTAAATAAATTATTCTATAAAAATCATGTTTTACAGTCAATCATACAGTATTGTGCAAAACTTAAGCAACCATCTGATATCGATACTTCGCAGTAAATCTTTTCAACTTTCTACATCACCAAATAAAAAGAAATGAAGATGGAATGATGTATATGGTATTTTGAAATTTATGACTGTTTTGAGAAAAAAAAATTACGAAAATAACAAAAAATAGCCAAATTCAGCTGCGCAAAACCTAAGCAACTTTGCAATCCAATGTAAAAAGTAAAGATCTAACAGTACTCTCCCAGGTTATAGTTAAAATGTTATAAACTCTTCGTCTTTGATCAGTTTTCTAGTAACTTAAATGCGTAATTGATGAGATTTAATTATTATCGCGACAAAGATACTCCATCTGTTTTAAACTTAAGATTATTGAAAAATGTCAGTCTGGAGACTCTCAGGCAACATTAGCTAAAAAAATAGTAAATCCATTATTTCACGTCTAATAAAAACATATCATGCAATGGCAGTCGTTGAAAATTTAAATTATGGTGATAGGCCGCGTAAGACAACAATTTGAACAGATAGAAACGTTTCTGGTGTAATTAAAAAACAACAATGTAATAAGTTTAAATAAAGTTGTAAAATTAATAAACTTAAACATTGATGCCAGCACGGTGCGTAGACGTGCTGTTGAGAAAAATTTTCGAAGTTATAGGCCGTGCAAGAAACCGTTGCTCACAAAAAGGCATTTAGAAAAGAGGTTGTGCAATTAAATCATTTAAACATAATTCAAACTTAATTGTTTTTTCATATTAGGCTAAATTTTGAAAGAAAATATGAACACTGGACCCTTGAAAAATTAAAAACATTTCTTTTCAGCGATGAGCCTAAGTTTAATTTATTTAACCCTGATGGGATTTGTCGTGTAAGACGGTGTAAAGGCCAACGACTTAATCCCAGATTCTGCACACCCACTGTTAAGCATGGTGGTGGTAGATTGATGGTATGGACGTGTTTTTCGGCAGGAAGTGTAGGTCCATACCACGAAATCGAAGGAATTATGAACCGATTCAAATACTACCTTGATCCAAAAGCTCCCGGAACCTATTCAGAAAATTAAAAATACAAGTTTATTCATCTAAATCTATATTGTCTCCTTCAGAGTAATCCCCATCGACGGCAACACACTTCTGCCAGCACTTGATCCAATCCTCGAAACATTTTTTATATTCGGTTTTCGGTATGTCCATCAGTGCTTCCTGCGATTTTTCCATTACTTCCTCTCGGCTGAAACGCGTTCCTCGAAGTGGTTTTTTAACTCGATTGAACAGAAAGAAGTCACAGGGGGCCAAATCAAGTGAATTCGGTGGCTGTTGGATGGTATTTATTGCATTTTTTGTCAAAAAATTACAAATAATGATGGCACTATGCGACGGTGCGTTATCATGGTGCAAAATTCACGAGTTTTCTGCCCACAATTCTGGTCTCTTTCGGTGAATTGCTTCACACAAACGTCTCATAACGCCCAAATAATACTCTTTGTTTACTGTCTGGCCTTCTGGCAAAAATTCATGATGCACTACACCGTTGTAATCCATGAAAACCGTGAGCATTGCCTTCTTTTTTGACTGAAACATTTTGACATTTGGTGAACGCCATTCACTTGCTTGATGTCTGGATTGCGTGTCGTACTCATAAGCCCACGTCTTGTCTCCAGTAATGATCCTTTTGATGAATGTGGGATCGGATTCAGCTTCGCAAATCATCTCTTTTGCGACGTCAACACGGTCTCTTTTTTGCATGAAATTGAGGTCTTTTGGCACCAACTTTGCCGCTACACGACGGAAACCGAAATCATTAACCAAAATTTCTTGGACGGATCCATAGGCAATGTTCAAGTCCTCCGCTATCTCTCTGATGGTTAATTTGCGGTTATTGACCAACATTTCTTTTACGAGTACTTCATCAATGTTTTCGTCGGTTTTCGATGTCGATGGTCTGCCACTGCGTTCATCATCTTCGATTGACTCACGACCACTTTTGAACAGCTCGTGCCACTGGTAAACGGCCGTTTCCTTTAGAGAATCGCTGCCGAAACACTTTTCCAACATTTCCAATGTTCGCGCACCAGTAAATCCGTTTTTTACGCAAAATTTAATACAAGTTCGTTGTTGTTAACCCGGATTATCCTTGTACCCTGTACTGTACCGTATACGGTACATCTCATGGAAAAAAAATATGTCTCTTAAACTCAGTTTTTGAATTAATTATTTTCTTAGCAGTACAATTCTTATCAAAGTGGGTTATGCAATTTTCCTGTCAATTTCCATAAATTTGTTTTCGTTTTGTGTTAGCAAGTAGTTATAGTTCTGTTTTCTTATTCATTACAAAACATGTCAAAACAAAAGTAAGTAAAAATATCTATATTACTATCAACAAACCTTGGATTTAGACGGTTCAATAGTCAACAATTGTTGAGCAATTGAATATTATTTACAAAATCCAAATTTTGTTGTAATTTAGTGGATGTCTTTTTTTTGTGTACCATATACGGTACAGTGGGATAATACACTACTATAGACCAGATCAGAAAATGCTGATGATGAAGATGATATGCCGCTTTCCTCCTTTAACAAAAGACCTCGAATTTTTGAATATATGTGGGAAAAAAGAGATTTGCAGGAAAGCTTAGCTGATTTTAAATTTGCGGCTGGGATCCATCTTTGGCACAGTTGGATCTTTTCACCCCTTTTTGTGATGCACGTTTGTTTGAAATATTAGCATCAGCAACACGATCTCTTAGCTGATATACAAGTCTCTGAAATGAAAGTCTTCATTGGAGTGCTGATGGTGAGCGGTTACACTAATATCTCGTAGCGTAGGATGTACTGGGAAAATGAAGAGGATGCGCAGAATTTATTTGTGTCCAAATCGATTACAAGAAACAGATTTGATCACATTTTTCGAGTACTTCATTGCTGCGACAATATGCAATTGAATCCCAATGATCGCGATGCCAAAGTACGGCCATTGTGTGATATGTTATTGGAAAAGTTCTTGTTGTTTGCCCCAGTCGTTGATAATTACAGTGTCGATGAGGGTATGATGCCCTACTTCGGACGTTATCCTATAAAACAGTTCATAAGAGGAAGGCCAATTAGATGGGGCTATAAGTTTTGAATTGGCAAAACTCCGAGCGGTTATATTGTTTGGTTTGACCCATACGCAGGATCGAAAGGCTACTCTCGCGCAATAAAAAACTGAGCTTCATCTTGAAAGTTGTTTTGGACTTTGGCCAAGCGCTAATTTCGAGAGGATTAAACTTGAGGTAACATTTATTTTTTGACAATTTCTTTTCATCGCTTCAATTGTTTCAAGAATTGAATATTTTGAATTTGAGAGGAACTGGAACTCTCAGGGGAAATAGTCTGAAAAACTGTTTGTAAATGGCACGATAACAGCATTGTAAATATGATTTCAAACTGCATACCAGTCCACCACCACAATGACTACTGTGAAGCAATTCTCTCGTACAGAAAGAAAGGAAGTGACGGTTCCACAGCCCAAACTTGTGAAAATATATAACAAAAACTTGGAAGGTGTCGATAGGTCGGACCAAAATATTGGTCTTTATCGCATCGCGATAAGAGGAAAAAAGTGGTATTTTTCGCTATTTGCTCATTGCGTCGATATGGACACTTGGATAATCTAGAATTCCGTCAAAGAATAGCAAGGGGCTTGCTGGAAATGTACGGCAAAAATAACCGGTCAAGAAATTTGAAGCCCTCAAGTGCAAAAAACCAAGAGATCAAATTCAACAAATGATTGTTGAACAAGATGCAGAATTTTCCACACTCAAGCAACTATTCGCTGTAAGAAATGTAATATTGCACTACATGTTCGGTGTTGAAAGCAATAATATTCTCCTTCATTTTGAAAACATATTGTATATGTATATACTGTACATGTTGTACTTAAAATGAAAATAAAATGTTGAATTGAAAAAAATGTTATAGGTACTGCATTATCCCACTGTACCATATAGGGTACAGCCCATCCCCATGGTTTGATGCTAAGATTTAGAGGGAATGTCAACAACAGATTTGTTAACTTAACAAAAAAAAAAAAAACAGAACTCAAATCGGAATAATGGGAGCGCCACACTGTGGGTGTGGTCGGGAACTTTTTGATCAAGGTGGTATACCATGCAATTTTTCTCTGAATGTAGTCGACGGGTTGTCCCATCTATCGAGGGAATGTCAAATTGTTGTATTATCCTTCCATGTATATGTGAATGGGACAAGCTCTGTTTTTTCCAGGAATCACTCACAGAGCTTGGCCCATTCACCGATGATTTCAAGTGCAAATACTTTAAAGGTGGGGTACCTTGAGCGACCGCCAATTTAAAAAAAAAAAGAACGTTTAGTGAGGACACCGTTTAGGTTCTGAATAGCTTCCTACGAATTTTGTTTTGCATCTGATTTTTAATTTGATTCACCTATGGTTTGACATGGATGCTTTCCATAGTACTCTCCAGCTGTTAATCTCTTTGGCGTGCCTGTTGGATAGTTTTAAGTCTATTACTTGCTATATTACCTTTTATGACAACCCATGTCAGACGATCCAGGAAATGGTTGCTTCTCATGTTTCATTTATTCATATTCCTGGAGTCACAGTATTCAATGAAGTAGGCTACTGCTTTCGGTTCTGGGTGGCGGTACTAAATCTTAGGGAAAAAACTGTCGCAACGAAAAATTTGTTTGTTGCGTAGCTTGTGTCTGTAGCCACTAAAATTTCGTTGAAAAATTCCCCAAGTTTAGATGGCGAGAGCGAGTTCGGCACAAAAGTGCAACTTCTATGTCTTTTCAATATGAAGTGGTGAATTCAACTTTAAAGGCCTCCTATATACGGATGTAATCGATAAGTAATGGAAGGTCGCCTCTTGTCTGCAGAAATAGAATGGTAATTAACCCTTCCAAGGTGCAGATGGGGGCGTGAGTCACACCTATATTTAATGGTCTGGACAGAAGCTTTATCTGAGTCTACAATGAGAGAAGAGAAATCATTCTTTTCGAGTTTCTTTTCTCCTTGTGAGAGTAGATTTTTCACTTTTCGGTGTCGAGTCAACGGTTCTGGGTATGAAGGCGCATCAACACATCCTTCGTTTTCCTGAGTTATCTCAGAATTTAGAAGATAACGCACATCAGTCTCTGTGGCAGATACTTAGTGGGCAATACAAGAGTTTCTTGGGTGGAGCACTTCACCATTAAAATTTCGCTTTCCATATCTTAGCCCTCCGCTAATATACACAACCCTGTGTATGCAATCCGTGACGTTTAGACTACTGTCTGTCTTTCTAATTCGGGAGAGACAGGGAACTGATAACGAAATCATTAAAGATAAGCCCGTCTCGTTCCGTTTGGTATTATGAGGTTTTCTCACAGCAGGATTTTCTCGCCTCATTCAAATCGTGTCCACTCGAAAGATTGCAACAAATATTGCGGCACCAGTTTAATCCGGGTCATATGCGCGACGAAAGCTACCACCACTTTGTACACTGCCTAGAATAAAAAAGGCCCCCAGGGGCGAGGATCATCTAGTTTTTTTTTTTTCTTTTTTTTTTTAAGAACTTAACACTCAAGTGAGTATGAATACACTTATAATGCCTCAGCATGTGTTAAGTTTTTTGGAAAATGGGATAGAGAAAGAAAGAAAGATTTTGGGCTCAGTGGTTATTTCGCTCCATGTGTGGCATCCAACATTTAATGGGGAGACTAAATTCTTTATGGAAGTTGGCTTGATGTTGATTTCTAGTCAACTGCTCATCTTACTTGATTTTCGTTAACTGAAAAAATGAATATAGTATATCTTTCGAGCGAGGCTGGAATTCGAACACCGAACCTTCCGATTTGGAAGCCAGTTCACTGCCACTTGAGCCACTGCCACTCACTTTCAATAGACTTTTAATAGACCGTCATAGTCTGTCAAAAAATTGACACTGTGTATGGGATGTGTTTTAGTCACAGCAAGGCTTGGCAACAAAAAATATGATTTTTGGCGCATTAAGTTCGCCACTTACCCTCTTCATAGATTAGTGAAAAGTAAATCTTACGAACAAAAATGTAGTGCATAACTTCAACGGCGTTAAGACTGCCTAGATATAGATGTCGAGATTATTGAGATAGATTTCAAAACTCTCCGAAATTTGAAATTAAAAAAAAAAGTTTGGAATATTCATTAAATTCTGGAATTTGCGTTTAAAGTTCTCCTTCATATAAAGGTATCACTTGAACCATCCATCTATTTGTTTCCCTTTTCAGCTATATTTTAAATGGAAATATCTTTAAAGCTCATCATACATCCCCCCCTGTCTTAGAATATTCGTAATTTGTTCCTCAAACAAATACAGCAACAGAATGCAAATTTGTCCTCTCACTACTCAACTCTCTGTGAAGTAATGCAATCATTTGACAAGAGATTTGAAACAACAAACAGAAACAAGGAAAAGAATTGAAGAAATTCTCATCAACTCATGCTCCTTTGCAAAAGGACATTCTCGTCATCCCTTCAGGTTGACATTAAAGTAAGCATGAAATTAAGGCATTCAATGACACACATAGTTGCACTCCGTAACTGTAACTGAGACAGAGACGGTAGTACACCCGGTCGCCTTATTCCACACCCACACCCACACCCACAAACACATACACATACATCCAGTAAAATGAGAAGGAATTTAACTTTGATCTTATCCGGGGGATTTTGATTACAGCACCCTTAGGTATAATTGAAACAAATGAAAACGAAAAAAAAAAGGCAAAGAGTGCAAACACACAGAGACAACACAGAAAACACAGAAAACACAGAAAACACTGTAAACCCAGAAAATTCAGTAAACTTTGTAAAAACCTTGCCAGACCAAGTCAGCCCAGCTACTTGTAACACACTATGAAGTAGGGTTGGCAGGGTGGCAAGTTATCATTCATCCCTTGTGCCGGCAAATGAAATGTTCATAGTTAGCTTTTATGCGGACATAATAACGGTTCGGGTTTCCCTTTGAAATGGCGACTTTAATGTGAGTTTGTCTAGGAAACCTTGGGAGAAATACCAATGTCCTTTTTCAGTGCGCCTCCACCCCCTGAAAAAAGGGTGAGTGACATGGATTTTAAATTCATTTAACCCCGCATTAACCCGTATCGTATGAAGATGTCGAAGATGGAATCTAGAATTCGGAATCCCTTTTCCGTTACCGCTCTCATTAAACATTAATTCGGGAACATCCTTAATCCATTATCCCCTTAAACCTTGAGTGGTACGGTATTTGGTTCATCAAGATATTAGCCGTTTCTTCGCGTGCGTTTCACGCTTCAATCGTCTAAATGATTTATTTAGCACCGCCGTACCTCAGTCGCCCTCTCTAGCTATGCAATTTGCACGAGTGTCGTGTATGGTAAAACAAGTTCGAAGCGGGTTGCTTTATGAGGGCGAAAGACGGCTTCCGTTGATTCCAACTATCCAACTGAAAGTGTCACAAATTTACAACTCCGAGGCTATTTGATCTCGATCGTTAAACAAACCAGTTGATTAGTAATTACAAATTTTTAATAGAGACGTACCATGGAATGACACGGAGTGAAGAGGAGTTGGCTGTGGGCGACGAAACTCTATAAGAGGTGATTGCTAGTGGGCGGAATTAGTCTCATAGTCCGGCTTTGAGGGACACCCGTTGGTGGTAACTCTCTGGCTACAATTTGTACAAATGGTTGCGTATGCAGTAGTCCAATGCCTCGTGCCGTGCATCGTATGGGATAGCCCCATGTTTCATGTCCTGCAACACGCCATCATGGTCTTCGGTGTTAATTAAAGTTTTATTTTAATTATAGCTCTGCAGGGGCAGACATACACTTGTTAGGCTTGATGAGCAGTGTGCCATTTTTGCCTGTCTGTCATTTGTAGCCCAAGGTTCATAAGATAATTAACGACTATGTGCAAGATTTCAAATCGAATCATGAAACTGGAATGACTTATGACAGTAGATCGTATTAGAAGAAGTCTACTTCTACATATTGCATTGAAAGAATTTAAATGTGAAATGTTCAGGATTAATGTAAAAATAGCCGAAATGGGTGCGACTGATGAATTACGCCAAGAAATTCCTGATAAGGAGAACTTGAAGTATTCTCCAATGATTTTCAATGTCTCATATCCTATTAGAATTTTGGACAATTTAATCCGAAAACAGGTTAAGCCTGACAGGGTTATGCTTAAAAGGCATCAACATCAATAGCTGGTCTTTATTTGAAGGAGAAAATGCTGTGTTCTTGGTGGAACTACAAGGGTTTGATATAATGAGTATGAACAGGTTAAATAAAATAGCACAAACGTCCTCCTTTGGCCAACGGAAAGGCCGATGAAAGCGAAAAACCCCAGCCACCATATAGTCCTGATATGTATTGCACCATCGGATTACCACCTCTTCTGATCTCGCTGCCAAAATCGAGAATTTCTTTTCGCTTGCAAACAGTTTTAACTAATGATGTAAAATAAATTTCTGATGACTAATTTTTGAAAAAGACAATTTGTTTTTCCTTAAAAAAACTACTTATTTTGAGAACGTTTTAATATGTTTTTAATCGCCTCTTACTCAGAGCGGAGTACCCTCTTGTCTTGTAACTTCTTATTTTTGTTTCACCAAAACCTGTCAGTCATGAAAGTTTGGCCGATGCTATTCCTCAAATAACTTAGATGATTCTGGCCCGATATTTTTCAAATTTTCGTTAAATGTGTGCTACGTTAATAGATTTTGATTAGTATTGCAAAAATTTCGAAAGAGTCCCCTTTTTGGAAGAAAAACTTAATTGAATTTTGTGTAAGTTTTTTTGTTAATAACTTAAAAAGGTATCGGTGGATTTTGGTTAAAATCTATTGACCGCGATTCGCCATGTACAGTGGCGAGCAAAAATGAATACATGTTGCAAGTGAATGAAATAAAATGCAAAATTTTTTATGTTTTGTTTCAATTTAGCTATATAAACTATATTTATTCTTAATCCTAAAATGTTGATTTATTTTTAAGCCAATAAAAAAAAATAAAAATATCCTTCAGAGATCACAGAGATAACAATTTTGCACGTTTCTTAAGTTATTTTCATTTACCTTTTTCTGGTACTATTTGATATTTGATCCTTGGTCCATAGTCCTTTATTTTTAATTACATTTCTTATTCTTTTTCAATATTTCCGTGCGGAATATTTGCCCACTGTTCTTGTATTAGCTCCCAGAGATTGGCGTTCGTCTTTGGGTGGCTATCGTAGGCCGCAAGCCGTTTTCTTAGAATCGCCCAGAGATTTTTAATCGGATTTAAATCCGGACTCTGTGCTGGCCACTTAATTGTGTGAAATGGCTGCTCTCCAAGTCAGCTCTGGACAGTACTAGCCGGATGTTTGGTGTCTCCGTCTTGCTGGAATATTATTTCCTCGACAGGATAAGCTGCTTCCTCCACAAATTCTGGTAAATTTTGTTGCAGAATATCAAGGTATTGTTCCTTTCTCATTATACCTTCGATTTTTACCAGCGGACCGACATTCCACCTGGTGAAACATCCACACACCATTAAGCTTCCACCTCCATGCTTCATGGTTTCTTTCACCTGGAGACTTTCATTTGGTCGATGTCAATAATACTCCATGCCATCTGACTGGAATCTATTGATTTTTGTCTCATCGGAGCAAATAACTCGTTTCCAATCATCAATGCTCCAGTTTTTCTGTTCTTTGCAGAACTTAAGGCGAGCTCTAACATTTTTGTCGGAAAGCGCTGGCTTTTTTTGCTTAACAGATGCCTCTAAGCCAATCTTACGTAAGGCTCTTCTAGCTGTCCACTCGCTGACTTTTTTGTTTAAGGCTTTCGCCGCCGCCTTTGATATCTTGCACTCTCTTCGCCTCATCAAACGCTCCATTAAGCTCGCATCAGCGTCAGCCAAAAGCCATGGTTGTCCTGGATTGACATTACTGGACTGCACATTTCTTCTTTTTTTAACCAAAAGTACAGTGCGTTGGCTTACCAGTGTTCTTTTGGCGATTTATCGTGAAGAAAGTCCTTCCTCAAATAAAATTATTATGCTGTTTTCTTTATTTGCTGACATTTTCCTCATTTTTAGTTTTTTCTCTACAAAAAAAATCATTTTTTTATGCTAAAAATGTATGAACCTAAGCTTACAAATATTCACCTTCAATCCAGACCTAATACAAGACTAAGAATAAAACAATTAAAACAAAGAACAAAGTTTTGTCAAGATTAGTGGGACTTTGAAAAGAACTGGGAGAAACGTTCAAAATTGAGTAAATGATGGTTTCTTTCAAATTTTAATTTTTTACAGTTATCTCTGAAGGACATTTTTATTTTTTTTATTGGCTTAAAAGTAAATCAACATAAATATAATTTATAAAGCTGTAATGAAACAAAACATAAAAATTTTGCATTTTATTTCATTCCCTTGCAACATGTATTAATTTTTGCTCGCCACTGTACGTATTCATTTGACAAAAATTCAAATCGATAGCAATTCGGACATACTCGTATGTACGAGTACATACAGATATGCACACACATTTTTGTTAAAAACTGTCTAAAAACACTGTAGATACCTGAAAATGTGAAATTATCACAAAATTTCCATTTTCGATTCTCTAGGTTAATGCTAGAACTTTGCTAACAGGAAGTTTTTGTATTAATTTTTTTTTATTCATTTCTTAAGTTTTTATTCATTATCACATATAAACAGGGTTATAACAATAATTCAATTATCAAAAATATAACAGTGAGTAGAATAAATCATTGATCACTCGGGAACTTTGAAGTTAGCGTTGAATGATCGACAGAAAGAATTATACTCAAAGAATAACTGACGTGGGGTACCATCAACTGATTTTATGTTACAAAAAATAAGAGCAATTTTCTATAAACAATAAACAACAAATAATTTTAGAAGACAAAATTAATTATTGATTGCAATTAAAAGTAAAAGAATCATTTGGCATTTTATTATTAAGTTGTTACTTTCAAAATTAACTCCAAGTAACACTGGTCCACTGTAAATAACCAATTTTTGACTTTTTTTAAGAATGAATTGAGGTTGTGACTTAAACATGCGGATAAAAGCTTAAAGATTCCAAGAGAGGAAACTAAATAAAAGTTCATAAAATGTGTTTTGTGCACGCGTGGAATGTAAAATAATGCCAAATTATTCACCCGTAAGTTATAAACTGAAGGAATTCCTAGATGGCATATTACCGCTTTGTTTATGAAACTCGTTTAGGACCTTAAAAATGCAAATATTCCTGATTGGCAAGATGCGCAGATTGATAAAGAGGGACCAATTTTGTTTGTAACGATTCTTACCGCACATGGTTCGGATTATATGCTTTGGGCAATTATTAGTGATTTCAATGTATTCCCCTACCTCACAATACCATATTGTAGTTTTGAGTTTAGTTCACTCAAAACTACAATAATAAAACATTAAAAGAACTTTTCGCGAGCAATATGGCTTTAAGGGAAACTTTTAACGTGTAATTAACATCATATACGGCTTTGGATACTGGCTGTGAACTTTCCAGTTTAATTTATTGTCAATAAAAACACCAAGATATTTAAAATATTCAACTGTTTCGACTTTTGTTTTGTTTTTATATAATCTGCGCGCGCTCAAGGGATTATTTTTTAGTACCCTCAAAATGTTTGTACACAGCGCGAGCGAAGGAAAATCAGTGAGGATGGAAAGAGAGGTACCGATGAGCGTTGGTTTTAAATGTTTGGAGGTTATAATGACTAGAAAATAAAGAGCTAAGCAGGGCATTCCATAAGCGAGTTGTACGGCTTAGGAACGAATTACGATATTTTAGAGTACGTCCGACAGTGAGCTTGAGGGTATACTGATGAACATTCATAGCGAGACCGGTGTTACGGTTAAAAATTTGAAGGGGCGGAATGCTACTGGCGATTTCTATGGAGCACTGGTGGTGGAAATAGCGATAAAACAAAGTGAGGCAGGAGACGTTACGTCGGTGTTTGAGGATGTCCATTCTTTAAGTGATATTAGTATCACCAATGACTTTTATAGCACGGTTTTGGATCCTATATAGCAGGTGCAGAGACGTTTTAGGCACATCCGACCGGGGCATTGTACTCCATTTTCGGGCGGTTAAATGCCTTATATATTGTGACCAGATGAGAGGGCGTAAAGTATTTTTTACATCGCTTGAGGAAACCTAGACATTTCGCAGCATTTTTGACGACATCGAATATGTGGTCATTTCAAAGGAAGTTGTCACTGACACACATACCGAGAATGGAAAGTTTATCGGTTTCGATGATGCAAGTTCAATCCATGGATAATGGATGTTTAAATTTCGCTTTAACGTCGGAAGACAGCATTGTGTTTTGGAAGCATTAAATTCTACTCTGTTAGTGATTCCCAATTAATTATGCTGGTAATATCAGAATTTAATGAACGTTCCCGTTCAACAGCCGAAGAGCAGGGACATGAGTCCGGGAACGAATATTAAAAGCAGAGAGTACTGTCGTCAGCAAAGGAGTATATTGGATTAGAGGTAGCAGACAAGAGATTGTTGATGAAAATTAAAAAGAGTGTCGGAGACAGAACGGAGCCCTGGGGCACATCAGTATTTATTTTGCGAATATCAGACTTGAAACCATCCAAGACAACTGGAATTGAACGTTCCGATAGATAATTTCTATTTCATTGAAGAAGAGAGTCGTCGATCCCAAAAGCACGCATTTTCGGCAAAAGAGCCTGATGCCAAACTCTGTTAAATGCCTTAGGAATATCTAGTGCAACTATATTGCTTTCGCCAGAATGAAGTACGCTTTGGTTCCACTTTTCGGTTAGATCACCAGTGGACCTGTTGCTACGAAAACCGTACTTCCGGTCATTAAGAAGTTTTCGTGTTTCGAGATATTTCATTAGCGGACGGTTTATCAGCGTTTCCATAACCTTGGAAAGAAGGGACGTAAGTGCAATGGGTCTGTAGGAAGAGAGATAGGAAGATTCGCCTTTCTTAGGGGCGGGCTGGACAAATGCTGTTTTCCATCTCCACGGAAAGAGTCCTAAAGATTTGGATTGATGGAAATGCTTACGCAGTGGTTTTGCCAGCGAAGAAGAACACCTCTTCAGAAGGAGGGGAGATATACCATCTGCACCAGCGGATTTATGTATGTTGAGATTTTTAAGTACTCCTGCTACTACACGAGTGCGAAAGTGGATTTGTCCCATTGAAAATTCGACGCACTTTAATGTAGGCGGAGACAAAGCACAATCTTGCGAGTGTTGAGTTGGCAGCAAAGTGTGCAGCAAGCAGATTGGCCTTGTCCAAAGAGCTGACAGCTGGAATGACATTGAAACAACCAGATGAACAACTACCATTTACGTAAATATTGAGTTTCCCACAGGTATGAAGATGTAAACAAAACTTTTGGCAGGCACTTGAGTGAAAAGAAAACTTAAATTTATCCAAAACACATTGTATTAGATTGAAGCTCATTATTTTTGTTTTTTCGCTGATAAGTTTGTGAATTGTGAACCAGATTCTCAGTAGTTCGAGGTCATAGTTAACTTTCGCAACGCATTCGTGAATCGAAAGGTCACTGTACGTGAAAGCGATGTCATCTGCAAAAGATCTACGCTCACCATAAAAATTTTGAATGAAAAGAGAGTTAATGTAAATGGGAGACAATATTGGACCTAGTACGGAACCTTGTGGGACACCACTTTTAAGCTTTAGTGAAGTATTCAAAAAAATCATTGACTAAGACCCTTTGTTCTCTTTCCAACAAATATGACTTAAACCACTCATATACCATTCCTCTAAAACTTGCTTTGCATAGCTTGGATAATAATATTTCAAGACCCACCATGTCAAAGGCTTTAGTCATATCGACAAAAAAAGCCATAGTTGATTTACTTTCATTTAGGTCACTAAACAGATCACAACAGACTTTTAAAATGACATCTTCAGTAGATCTGCCTGGTATAAAGCCATACTGATAGCGTGAAAAAAATTACATTTTATTAAGAAAGAAAGAATTCCTGATTTCATTAGTTTCTCAAAAATTTTTGATAACGTAGGGAGTAGAGAAATAGGTTTATAATCGCTGATGCTTTTGTAATTTCTTCTCTTAAATAGGGAAATGACTTCTGCCTTTTTTAAAGTATTGGGAAACTTATCACTGTTAACATTAAGATTGAAAGTAACACAGGACATCCAAAATTTCCCAAGCAATTGATTTTAGTAGAATGGCAGAAATACCGTCACTGGTGCTTGATTTCTTGTTTTCCGGATTCATAATTAATTTAAAAATTTCAAACGAAGAAAACTGGAGAAAGCAGAAACTGTTACCCTTTCTTCAATTAAATTGCAATTCCAGTGGCAGTTGCAGCTGGAAAGTATTGAAAGATATTGACAAAATACTCATTGAATTTATGTGCTATTAAGCGTGGATCAGATACGACTGAATTATCGAATTCTATATTTTGAACACTATTTGATTTGTTTTTCCTACTCAAAATACTGTTTACTAATCTCCATTCTTTTATAGGGTCTCCCCTAAATTGACTTAAGCGATTCACGATAGCGAACAGAACAGAAGTTGCATTGTTAACATGTTTAATTAAAATTGAAACATATTTATCGTAGGCCGCTGAGGGATCATTTTCTGAAAAAACAGGTTCCCAAAATTCATACCTGAGCTTCTCAGGTAGAAAAGTATAATCAATTTGAGTTTTTCCTTAAGAGTTAATACAATAGTTACAAGTTTTGTAAACTTTAAAGTGACAACATAGGACTCCACAGCAGTTAGGCAGAGTATCTGCTGACATACCGATTTGAGTTCTGTTTTTTTTTTGTTAAGTTGATAAATCCGTTGTTGACATTCCCACTAAATCTTAGCGTTATGGCTTGACATTTGCAAAAGTTACGTAGCCAAGAGTACATCTATCTCCGTGTGTGTTGGCGATTTTTTACAATTTTAGAAATGGATTTAAATTTGCAACAACGAACTTGTACTCGTATTAAATTTTGCGTAAAAAATGGATTTAATGGTGCGCGAATGTCGGAAATGTTGGAAAAGTGTTTCGGCAACGATTCTCTAAAGAAAACGGTTGTTTACCAGTGGCACCAGCGGTTCAAAAGTAGTCGTGAGTCAATCGAAGATGATGAACGCAGTGGCAGACATCGACATCGAAAACCGACGAAAACATTGATGAAGTACTCGTAAAAGAAATGTTGGTCAATAACCGCAAATTAACCATCAGAGAGAAAGCGGTGGACTTGGATCCGTCCAAGATATTTTGGTTAATGATTTGGGTTTCCGTCGTGTAGCAGCAAATTTGGTGCCAAAAGACCTCAATTTCATGCAAAAAAGATACCGCGACGTCGCAAAAGAGATGATTTGCGAGGCTAAATCCAATCCCACATTCATCAAAAGGATCATTACTGGAGACGAGACGTGGTCGTGAGTTTATGAGTACAAAACGCAATCCAGACAACAGGCAAGTCAATGGCGTTCAACAAATGAGCTGAGACCAAAAAAATCACGTCTTTTTCAGTCAAAAAAGAAGGCAATGCTCACGGTTTTCAAGGATTACAACGGTGTAGTGCATCATGAATTTTTGCCAGAAGGCCAGACAGTAAACAGTATTATTTGGGCGTTATGAGACGTTTGCGTGAAGCGATTCGCCGAAAGAGACCAGAATTGTGGGCAGAAAACTCATGGATTTTGCACCATGATAACGCACCGTCGCACACTGCCATCATTATTCGTAAATTTTTGACGAAAAGTGCAACAAATACCATCCTACAGCCACCGAATTCACCTGATTTGGCTCCCTCTGACTTCTTTCTGTTCAATCGAGTTGAAAAACCACTACGAGGAACGCGTTTCAGTAGCCGAGGGGTATTAAAGGAAAAATCGCAGGAAGCACTGATGGACATACCGAAAACCGAATATAAAAAATGTTTCGAGGATTGTATCAAGCGTGTGTTGCAGTCGATGGGGATTACTTTCAAGGGGACAATATAGATTTAGATGAATAAACTTGTATTTTTAATTTTCTGAATAAATTCCGGAAAATTTTTGATAAAGGTGGTAACTTGAAATTACCGATTTACCCTGAGAAAGACACACATGTAACATACATGGTCAACCATACTATTCTGTTGGATAAAATGTGTTGGGACTGTTTTCACTAAACTTCAGAAGTGGAATTACGGCGTTTACAGATGATGTTGGCTTCTCATATGGCTCTGAAAGTGTCTTGGATTTAATCTCCGACATTAATTGGGATCTTAGTCTATTAAGAATTTGGTTCGCAGAGCACAATTTGAACATTAGCTCAAACACAAAAATAATGTTTTTTAACTTAACTTACGAGTAGCTTCCCCAATGAGTATGAATGCGGACGTTTACATCCACGCATCAGAATGCCAAAGGTATGGATTAGCAGGCTGTAATTGTGATTCTAGTCAAACACTTCCAACATTTTGTAGCAGTCTTAACTGTAGGGATAATTGCTTTTCTAATTGAGGAAGTAGACGAGTTTAAGTATCTTGATTCTAGGATGTCATTTGCAAGCCACACAGAATCCCTAAGGAAATATTTTCGAAATACCCTGCAACAATTTTTTTTATTTAAAAAATGTTTGTTCAAAGCAATTATTAAAAATTATTTATTATGGTGTCTTTCACGCTAAACTCCAGTATGGAATTGTTTGTTGGGAGAGCGTGTATCTGAATAAAATCAAGCCCTTACTAGTCTTACAAAAAGGTGTGGTGAGGATAATCTGTCATCAAATCAAATCGGCGTCATCCAAGTTTCCCATTGTTTTGTGATATGAAAATTCTTCCAGTTCGTTTTAAAATATTGAAAACGTTCTTTCAGAGATCAGGAAATTTAAATTACAGACTTATATCTGATTACAATCTACGAAGAAACTGTTCTTATGTTGTGACTATACCCGTTTTCCGTACAACTGCATTTCGTAATTTTTATATTATCTCTTCATGTCGACTATTTAACAAGCTCCCTTGTTAAGATAAGAATTTCTGGAATATTTGAAAGGTCCATAAGGTCTTGGCTTTTTAATTATGATTCACAGAACGTGGAATACCTTCTCTCTTCAATTTCTGGTGTAAATAATGGTTTTTTCTTTTTCCTAACTTCCTCTTAACTTTTCTTTATTTTTATATAGTTCCTTTATTTTGATTTGCATCCTTCACTTTTCTTTGTAAATATAATTGTATCTCAAATTAACTTGTTCTTTGAATGTAATTAAACTGATCACCCCACCCACATATTAATAATATTAAAACCCATTGAATTGGCATTTGGCACTATTTTAATACTTTATATATAGAAAATATAAAATGACACTATATTATTTCTATTATTGTATATATATATATTTATTAATATAATTGTGTTCAAATCATGTAAATTTTACACATGTATTATATATAATGAAATAAAAATACTACTACTACTACTACATATATTCAGCTATAGAAGCAATTAATTTGCGGAGTTACTCAGGTCAGGTCCCTTTAGTTGGATGTAAAATTGTTAAATTATATGTACTGTTTATTAAGGTGCTTTATTTCAGCATTTAAATCATCTATGCAACATCAGTCCGCAAAAGATTGGCTCATTGTATAATTTGCCAAAAGAAGATCAGAAATTGAATTACTGATAATACTGTGATGTATTTTGTCTGATATTTCTAAATATGAATCAACCCGTACTCCTCTCTTTGCTCTTTCGATTCCGAGATTGCTTATTTTCTTTCTGGCCAATAACACTGCATCTGTACAGCAGTGTGTTTCGAAGTTAGATTGCTGGTATGTTTGCCCTGAAGAACATGATGGATAGCGCTACTACAGATGTATGTGCCTTTCGCTGATACTTAATTTTTTCCAGGTACTAGCTTCGGTAACACTAGAAGAAGTGGTTGCTTTTGAGTTTTATCTGTTGGTCTGTTATTTTCAAATCCAGCCCTGGCTAGGCCAGTCAATGTAGGTACTACGAGTACAAACCTATTACGAAGGTTCTATGTTCTGTTAGCATTTAAAATGTGTTATGCGTAAAGTTACACTAATACAAAGCGAATGCTTAATGTCTTTCTGGTGTGGGAATAGATATACCTGATAATCTTGAGATTGCATTACTAAGGCATATTCAACCAGACAACTGGTACATAGAATAAGATTGGGCTTACCATGACCGTGCAGATCAAGAGTACACTTTTGGATGACAAGCTATGTAGAAAGCCAACAGCGGCTTTAAGGTTTTCGAGGCGACATGTTTAGTTCATATTGCTAAGAGATGGCGTAACTTGTATTATTCCATTGGAACATGTGGTGGAAAGCTACTGTCATTGTACGTCATTTCAGTATATGTCATTCATTTGAAGCGTAAACAACAATAATTTTTTTTCACTCAAATATGTCGAACTTTGTGCCTGAAAAAGTGTTTTTACGGGGAGCTCTTCTTCATTACTTTAATATGAAGAAAACTGCTGCCGAAAGTCATCGTATTTTGGTGGAAGTTTATGGTGAACATGCGCTAGCTGAGCGAACATGCCAAAAATGGTTTGCACGATTTAAAAGTGGTGATTTTTTCTTGGAAGACGATGAACGTCCTGGGCAGCCAAAAAAGTTTGAAGATGAAGAACTGGAAGCATTACTCTATGAAGATTGTTGCCAAACACAAGAAGAGCTCGCAGAATCTTTGGGTGTCACTCAAGCAGCCATTTCAAAACGTTTAAAAGCAGCTGGATATATTCAAAAGCAAGGAAATTGCGTTCCACATGAACTCAAGCCGAGAAACGTCAAAAGGCGGTTTTGCATGTCCGAAATGCTGCTGGAATGCCACAAAAGGAAGTCATTTTTGCATCGGATCAGATAGGTGTGCTGTATTATGAGCTGCTAAAACCGGGTGAAACCATCTATGCACAACGCTACCGAACACAATTAATCCGTTTGAAGAGAGCAGTGGCCGAAAAACGCCCGGAATATGCGACCAGACACGAGGCAATAATTTTCCATCATGACAACGCTCGGCCCCACGTTGCTATTCCGGAAAACAGTGGATGGGAAGTCTTACCACACCCGCCTTATAGCCCAGACCTTGCCCCTTCTCACTACCATTTGTTCCGGTCGATGCAGAACGCCCTCACTGAAATACGGTTCACATCAGAGCAGAATATCAAAAATTGGCTTGATTCATTCTTGGCTGCCAAGCCGGCGCAGTTCTTTTGGGATGGGATCCACAAATTGTCAGAAAAATGGGAAAAAGTCATAGCTTCAGATGTTCAAACGTTCAAATTTTGAAAAAAAACCGCACGAATTAAGTTGACTATACGAGTCGGATAAGTCAGTTTCCTCCTTCTTGTAAATACAACGGCCTTAGTTATGAGAGGATTGAGTGCAAGATCATTTCAAGTGCACTTATTGTCGATCGCTTCGACTGTTGGATCACAGATAAGTTCACCGTCGATGCGGTCTCTCATCTAGGCTCGTCTTGTTTTGAATCAGATTCTTTATCCACCACCGGCTGAAAAGTATCAAGCCAAAAGAAAAGCGGTGATGCGCCTTGAGGTGTAAGAGAACTACTTTTTCATCTTAAAAGACCAACCCGACAGAGGAATACCACAAATAATTCAAACGAGTCACAAATGACTGGAACTTCTTTCTTAAGCTTGTAGAATTCCATACGACAAAAATCGGGGCAATACTACAATGTCCCAAATTCAGTAAAACCGTTTGGTCTTTTGTCTAAATCATTTAAAATTCTGCCCCATCCTCCATCCCAACGTTCATTTATAATGACATTCCAGCTATGAGCTCTTTGGATAAGTCCAATCCACTTTCTGGCCACTTTGAAGCCAGCTGAATCCTTCCAGATTATGTCATGTCTCCGCCTATAGTTCAATGTATCGAATCTGCAATGGGACGAATACACTTTCAACATCGTGTAGTAGTAAAAGCACTCAAAAATCGTTATATACACAAATGTCCTTGTCGTATATTACTCATTCTTCTGAAGAGGCGTTCTTTCACGCTGACAAAATCCTACTTTGTAGGACTCTTTCCGAGTAGATGGGAAACAACATTTGTCTAGCTCGTTCCAAAAAATGCGAATCTTGTTTTCGCTCCTCGTACAGACACATTGCACCTACGTCCCTTCTTTCCGAGGTTACGGAAATGCTGATAAATCATAAGCGGGTAACATATGTTCATCGAAACACGAAATCTTCTCAATGACCGGTAGTGTAGTGTTCGTAGCAACAGGTCCACTGTCTCACTGAAAAGTGGAACCAATCTGGCGAAAGCAAGATATGTTGTCCCAATTGACATTAATTTGGGATTAATGAATGAATGACCTTTTGGAGCATTCAATTCAAGTTAGATGGTTTCAAGTCCGATATCTACAAAATATATGCTGGTGTGCTTCAACGATCTATTCTGTCTCCGAAGTCCCTCTTGATCTCTTGTCTGCTAAGAAGTAGCAGACGAAAATACTTTCTGTTTTTCATACTCGTTCCCGAACTCGCGTCCCTGCTCTTCGACTGGCGAATGGGAACGGCAGCATGTGTTGAGCTTATTAAATACAGGTATTAAAAACATTAGTAGATGCAGAAGCACCAACAGAGTAGAATTTAATGCTTCCGATAAGGCGAAATTAAAACCCCCCGCCACTATCCATAAGTGACACTTGCATTGTCAAGACCGAAAAACTTCCCATTCTCTGTCTGCGTGTCTACGACAACCGATGTGGGAATGACCATTTATTCGATATCGCCAAAAATACTTCTTCAAGCGAAGTTAGAAATACTTTTCCGTTTATGATCTGGCCTCAATATATAAGGCATTCATCGGCCCATTGCAATACAACGCCCACATCTGGTCAAGTGCCCTCAATGCACTTGAACTTGCTAACATAGAATGAATTTAATTATCCAAAGCTGTGCGATGAGACTCATAGGTGACGCCAATATTGAACATCGGCGCATTGTCTTTTGCCTCACCTTATTCTATCGCTATTATTAACATCAGTGCTCCACTGAACTTGCATTCCGCTCCTTTCGACCTTCAATTGTAGCACCCGTCCCTCTATGAATTCGCATTAGTTTGTCCTTAAGCCCTCTTGTATCAAGATTCTTTCATTAGTCGTACAACTCCTTTATGGAATGCCCTACCGAGCTCTTTATTTCCTTGTCGTTATAACTTGCAAACATTCAAGACCAACGTACGTCAGTATCTCTCTTTTTTTCATCCCTAACTTTCCTTCGCCCGCACTGTGTGTGAACGCTTGAGAACGCTCATATTATTAAAGTGTAGTCATCTTTTCCTATTTTCGGCATAAAGTGTATTCTTGCTGTTTCGCCAGGGTGAAATCTCTCTTCAGTGTTGCCAGCAGCTGGCCAATAGCCTTTTGTACATAACTGGATATATCTCATCGATGATAGATACCAGATTGTGTACTCAGTTCACTTGCAACTTCGTTGGTAGAAGCTAGTTGCTACATGGTTCTTATTAGGTAACCAAAAAAGTGGGTCTCAAGTATGAGATAAAGAGTTTCCATCAGGTTTTCTGAGTGATTCCAGTCTGGTTCATTTCCCCATTTTGAGAACTTTTACTAGCCTGCTGGCTTTACCGGGTTTTTCAATCTTTTCGCAAAAGCCTTTATAAGAGGCAAACTGTGAAATCCGAACTAGCTTCTCATATCCTCTTTGCGTCAAGCTGTAATGATTCCGGTTCACTCCAATTTGGTATTGAGTAACTAAAAAGTTTTTTCATTACCTTACGTGGTCGTAGCAAATCTGAATTCTACTGTGGAAGATCGCCTCTTCAGTATAGTTTCCTTATTGGACATGCCAGCTTAAAGTACTTGGCGAGAGCCAAGTTCCAGTACTGAACAGATTGCTTTATTTGTTGGTTTGTTTTGAGTTTTGACTTGGCAATCTCGTCTTTAAGGTGCATCTAGTTGATTTCCCCCAGATTCTTTTTCTTAAAAGAGGTCGAGAATTCGATGTACCTATGGTATGACACGGAAACCCTCGACATGCAAATACGAGTAGATGTGGTCTGAAGTATTTTAGGAAAAAAACGATTGCAAGAAAGTTATGTCCATAGGATTTGAAGCCACGGGTGGAGGCCACCCTTCTCACATTTTATTACAATTGCAATATTCTCCAAAGTAAAGTTCAGCCGATCAGAAATTCTTCCATTAATTTAGAACGACTTAATAACCCAAGCGAACATTTAAGTGATTCATTAGATTGAGGAATAAATTAAAAGTTCTACCAAGGAAGTAGCTGGTCCTAGCCAGGCTATCATCGAAAAGAAATTATACCGTCAATTATCACGTCCAGCCTATCCGTATGGTTGGCATGTGGCACGGGGAGTTAAAGGAATATCTGCCAAACATGGACGCTTTTCTTCATCAGATATACCTCTAATGGTTTCATCGGTATTACATAGATGCCATACCAAGTTCTTTGGAACTAGTTTAACAGCTCTATCTGCAATCTTATAATTTATCTTGGACACCAGTCTTCCACAAGTCAAACTTATGTACATGTATCCAATGCCAGTCGCGTCTACGGATACTTTTACCTATCTTCGGTATTTGTTTTCAGTCTTTGACGAAGGAACACATTCACGGCTTATATGAAATGATTTATTCATGAAATTCACATCTTGTTCTTTGGAAGTTGATACGCGGAGCCAGAAAGCACTAGAGTAGACTTGAGTTGACTTGATAATAATTTACCTACTTACCACAGAAATGCGTTTGAAAAAGTTCACAGAGTGATTGTAGCTAAATTGACTTCTTAACAACTGCCCGACTTCAATCAGTGTCGCTCGGATAAGTTTAATGCAAAATCACCTCCATCGCATTAATCAATTTCGAAAATTACCATAACGGACAACCGCCTCTGTAGTGAATTGCCATCAAGGGGGATTCAAAGTAATTTGCAGTAAATTAACTGCTCAAAATCAGAATCAATATTCGCATTTTCACAGAAAGTCCGCTTGTGTCCGCTTGTGTCCGCTTGCGTCTGGTTTGTGAGGTTTCACGGATGACCTTAACCATCTTTACATAAGCGAACACAGTAGGTGTTCGTTTATCGATTGGCTATGCCGGCAAAAGCCACACGAACGAACAGTGCAAACGCAAACATCATTCTCCCTAACTAACCAACTTACACCAATCAGCCTTGGTAGCAACAATGCCCAGAGTCAGAATGTAAAAGCTGTAAGAGATGGCACAAGAGGTGTAAAAGGCGTAAGAGGTGTAAGAGGTGTAAGAGGTGTAAGTCTACCCTCTTTACACCTGACTACAGTACATCAAGGACAATACGAAGTGTGTAGCTGGTGTAGATTGACCACTTCACGGCAACGTGGGTAGTGAGCTCTGCGACTTGTAAACCAAGCACTGGTAGTACTCATGGACATGGACATGAGAATTACCCTATTTTCGTTGGCTACAGACATCCACATAATCACATCTTGAAGGGTTCTTCTTCAATTTTCAAAATGTTCACCTTGTCACACACTCTCGCTGAAGTATGATACATATACCCATGATGCACATGGCCATAAGTCCGAGGTTCCCTTGACCAGGTCTACTCTCATGACACCTTGTCATCATCACCATCGGAGAGTTGGCCTTTACTGCCTGCTCGGTCATTGAGAGAATGTAACGTAGTGTGTAGTGTAATTTAAATTTATGCTAATTCGGACATGCATAAATATTTTGAGGTGTTGTGTTAACTCGATTGCGTGGAACGAATTCATAAGCGAATGTCGGCCGGCTGACTGCCCTGGTTGGTTGGTCGGAATGAGCCACTGATCCCGGTACCAGAGTGGACGATGGTGCATTGGTTACATACAGGAGGAGGATACAAAGAGAGGGAGTTGGCTTTTTACTTCGATTTTCATCACGGCTAGATGTGGGTTTTGATATGTGGGCACAGAGACGCCTGGCGTGACACAAAAGAATGCTCAGGCAGAGGAACACAAATAAACAAAAACAAAAACTGACAGGAGCGCTTATATTGAACATTGTTGGCGATTTTTGTTTCAGCTTAACAAGAAATTTTACAGGCCACTGGGTTTTGGATCTCTTTTTTTTTTTGGTAGGCTTACTGAAAGTGATTACATGCGCTTTAAATATGATGACTAGATTTTAAGAACTGTCTACCTAAGCCAGCATTAAAATTGTTGGACTGGGAGTAGTGTCCCCACTTACTGGGTTGTAGGTGTTGCTGTGGTATGTGAGCGTCTGAAACCGTTCATGAACAATGTGGTTGGTCTATTTTATTGCGGTTTCAGGCCACTAAAATCCACCATCAATCCAATACTTACACTACGACAGATCTTGAAAAGAAAAGGCTGAATTTTCAGATCGACACTCACCATATATTTGTTTACTTCATTACAGCTTGCTTAGGACAACTCGATGTAAAGTTTTGACATCCCCGGCAAACTCGTGATGTTACGAGTATGCAGGACGGCTATGAAGGTCGACTGTAATGTAACTCTTTTAACATCACCCTAAAATGAATCGTGATCGAGTTTTGGCCAACAAAAGAGGCACGAACTTTTCTAGCTCCGCACAATAACTTACGTTCGGGGATGACGTTGATGTGATTGAACGAACACAGCAAGTCGTCAATAAAGCTTTTGTGAGTATTTAGAAGGAAGCGGCCGAAATGGGACCGCCGGTGAAAGAGGTCAAAACTAAGTACGAGTACATGCTGTCATCATCATACCGACGGTCAAGTCAGGCGGCTAGGTTGAGTCTACCATATTGAGCAAATGGGTACCACAGCTCCTACCCAAAAAGTCGGACGGCACAGCAAAGCACGGTTGCATCTAAGGTGGCACCACACGGCAGTAGAAGGGGACCTGAGCCAACTTGGAGGCAGCCGGGAAGAAATCGTACACCAGCTATAGAGGTTTTTTAGTTTAGGCCCAGGTTCACACCGAACTGTAGCGCCACTTACGTTCTTACTTAAATAATATATTCAAAGTAAACCGATAGAATGAACACTACAGTGCACTGTTGGTAAATATTGTAGTAGAAACAATATGATTGCTTTAATTGATATATGATAGAAGGCCCCATCAAGAATGAGAGTCAGCCACTTAGAAAATCTTAAAGTTGGTAAATGCCTAATCCATTGGAGCAAACCAAAAATTATTTACTTACTTGTTCGGCTAGCGAAGCTTGAAGGTTAATAGTCTTAGAAAAAAAACCCACTTCCTTTATTCGAAATCCCCGGGCGCATTGCTTTCAGTTTTTAAGCCGAGCTGATTTCTAATCGGAGCTTTGGTATCCCTTTATCGAATTAAGTGGCTGGGAATAAAAACTCTCTCGGGTGAACTATGGTACTGCTGTCTACTCGACCGATAAGACCGAACCAGTAGAGTTAACGGATTTTAGCTTTTCTGACTATATCCACGTCATATATCCCTTCAGACGGCACCTAATATCAGTTACATCTAGCTTCGGCTCCATTGAGTAAAACAGATTAAATCATTGCTTGGCTAACGAAGATATTCGTTTTTTCCTGCGAGCAATGATTTTTGACCCTCATATCTGGATAGACTGAATCAGTAGCGGTTGCCCAGAGTTATGCTTCATCGAATGTCCATCAATAGAGTTAACATTTGCCGAGAGGTAGGCAAACCACCACCAGCACTTTCAATTTTGTCTTTCCCAATTTCCTTGAATATGAACTTTTCCACTCTGTTAGTCAAACGCTGAAAGCCTTTAGTAACGGTACGCTGTATATGGACAATCAATTCTGTATCGTCAGCATATCCCAATATCACGTAGACTGATTTGGAGTCATATTATGAGAGGAATATCCCTGCTTAACAAGGCATAGTCGTTGCAAGTTATAGGATCGCCTTATTTGAAGACGGAGCATATGGAGCTGTATTTTAATCACGCTTTCCATGCATTTACTATGTTTGGTTCCCGTCACCGATAGTGCGATGCTGTGGGTTCCTTCAGATAGTGCTTGGACGGCAGCTCAACCTGGGTAAAACTAAAAAGGACGCCACGTGATTTTTCTCCGGAATCACGAAACCTTTCGATAGAGGAAAAAAACGCAAAATTGTTTGCAACATAAAAACGGCCGCGAAAGGAAACTCGATGGAAAGGTAGCTGGAGTGTTGGGATAAAAGGAAAAAAGTGTAGATACAATCCAGAAGGGATTGTCAAACAGGGATTGTATCTCGTTCCAACCATCCGTTGGATCGCCGCCTCTAACAAAAGCTAAGTTCAGTGCCTGTGAAAATTTTTATACGTTCTACTGCGGATCCCTTGCTACTCCGGTGTATCGGCGTTCAGATTTTAGGGGGGGGGGGGGGAGTAACCACTATCGTGTCACTCCTTACAATTATTTATTTATTTTTTTGCAATTGGGCTGTTCTGCCCTCTGGCCATTCTGCCCTCGGGCCACGACCGGTTTTGTAGTTTGTACTTGTGTTCTTTGTACAATAGTTGTTTGCTGGTTGTTGTTGGTTGGTGTTGTTTATTGCTGGTTTTGTGGTTTGTTGTTGTGTGTTGGTTGTTTGTTGTTTTTCTATGTTTGTGTGTTTGTATGTGCCACCGGTGGAGGCTGTCTTATTGCTTGGCCGCCGGTGCTCCATCGATGGGGTGCATTCACCCATTGAACCTGACTTTTACAGCTGGATGCATCGTTGGGGTCACTCGATTGTCTTGGCCGTCCACCTGCACACCACGGTTGCTCCTTTGTTGCTCCCTCGTTGGGGTGTTGCTATGAAAGAGATCTTCGTCTCTTCACCCATCGATCAATTGGCTCAGTGCATTCATATCCATTGTAGAGATGTGATGCTGGTTTCTGTACCCACATCGGTAACAGGATGAGGTCTTCCCTTTCCCTCCTGTTGCTTGGATTTCTTTGGGGTGTTAGGTCCAGGGAAGTCATTCCCGTCATCGTCGTTTTGGGGTGTCTGGATTGAAAGACCGTCCATCAACACCCGTCGGTGACTTTCAGACGTGCTGTCAACGACCGAACCTCCTCGTTCTCCTCTGCGGGGAAAAAAGCCCGTGAATCTATGTTTGTTGTTTTCCGAGGTCTGGGGTTGGTGGGCCACTGGCTGATGGGACCATTTCTGCCCTCCCCCTCCTCTAGAGCTCGGTATTTCCACTCAGTGGAAAGAGGGACGGAAGGGACTTAACAAGGAAAAAGAGAGCCAAGCTTATTGCGGGAAAATTTACATCAACACATTCATCCCCTCAGATTCGGTATATGATCTAGATAGTTCTCCCTCCGTTGCCACCTGCCATTTCTTTTTTTTATAATCAGCGCAAGCTCAAGGGGTTTTTGTACTCTGAAAATGTTCGTACACAGCGCGGGCGAAGGAAATTTAGGAAAGAAGAAAAGATAGGTACCGATGTACATTGTTTTTCAATGTTTGTAAATTATAACGACCAGGAAACACAGAGATCGGCAGGGCATTCCATAAGTGAGTTGTACTTCTTTACTGATGAGCATTCAAAACTAGTTTGAATGGGCGGAATGCTACTGGCGATTTCAATGGAGCACAGGTGGTGGAAATAGTGATACAACAAAGTGAGACAGGCCTTAAGAAGCGACAACAAAACATCAAAACCCACGTCTTTTTAATTCTTCAGCCATTTAATGACTGCGCCAACTTCTTAATCGTCGTGTGCTAGCTATCACGTCTGTTGAAATATTTCTACAGTGGTGCTGCCGTATTCTATCTGTTCACTTTACGTTGACGCTCTAACCGCCTAGGGTCACTGAGAATGTGCGCTGCTATATTTCTGAAAAATTTGGTAGTCCAGTTTGCCTCGTTCTGAAGATATTTTCGCGGATGGGCTACTGCCCAAATTGACCCCGGAAGGCAGTCCTCTCGGATTCGTATCGTAGACATTGAAATAAACTTGTTCCACGTTTTCCGAGAGAGTTTCGCAATATGGACAATTTAAGATGTTTTCGTGTTTTCGTTTAAACAGATACTCTATTTCACAATAGCTATGTCCGGGCAAAATTTGAGTTTGTTTCGCCATGTTTCCATTTAATCCTTGCATTGATCATGGTATAAGATGATGTGTCCATCTTCCTTTTAGGGATATGTTTCATTGTTGTTGCCAGAATGCGATACTATGGCTCCTTTCATATATTCTTTTTTCGTCGCTTACACGGCTATTTTAGACCAATTTACACTGAAGCTACGACGAGTAGAGCATCATGCTTGGTGATGCTTTGGGCCCTTGAACATTTATCCGCAAGTCGGAGTTTTCTATCTCGTTTTGGTCATCCACTTACTCCGAAATTTCTAGTTTTCGACGATTTCTCACATAATTTATTTTAGAACTTTTATAACTAGACGGTATTATATTCTTATTAATCGTAGTTATGTACAAGGTATCTAGGAACATAGATGTAATGAAGAAGAAAAAGAAGTAATAACATACTCGTAATAATAATAAAAATAAAAATGAAAAGTGAGGTACTTAAAATTTACCATTAGTCGACAAAAAGTAACAATCCACTAAAAACTGGTTATTACAATTCACTATTTACAAAAAAGACGTGCAGACTTTTGAACATGGAAAGCGACATATAGATATGTATTGGTATTGAATTCCAAAGTCTAATGCTATGGGCAATCTTGGCCCTTTCTGATCTCTTTCGTCTATCTCTTTCACAAGGAGAATTTCCTCAGGTTTGGAAAACCTCCTTCATAACCCCGATCCACAAAAAGGGATCAAAGAACGAAATAACAAACTATCGTCCAATCGCTAAACTCTCCCATATACCCAAACTCCTCGAAAGTATTTTGTATGAAGCTCTAAGTTTCCAATGCAAATCACTTATTTCCCCTAGACAACATGGCTTCCTAAAGGGTAGGTCAACCACCACAAATCTTGTTGAATTCGTATCCTTTGCCATCTCTGCCCTAGAGAACGGCAACGAAGTCGATGTAGTTGCAGCCGATTTTAGCAAAGCCTTCGATAAAATCTCTCATCGATTAATACTCTTCAAATTGTCTGCCCTCGGCTTTGAACCCATACTGTTAAAATGGATATCCTCATACCTCGAAAACCGTTTTTACAGTGTTCGTTTTAGGTCAGCCCACTCCGCTCCATTTTTGGCCATCTCTGGAGTTCCTCAAGGTAGCCATCTCGGTCCCCTTCTCTTTATATTAACCATAAATGATCTCGATAGGATCATCAAACACTCGTCCGTCTCCCTTTACGCCGACGATATCAAATTTTTCAAAACCATTTCCTCTCCCCATGACTCCCTCCTTCTTCAACAAGACCTTGATAGTTTTTCGATCTGGTGCCTCAAAAATTGTTTGGAACTTAATATCACCAAATGCCAATCCATCACCTTTTCACATAAGCGGCTCAAATCTCCTCCCCGACTCTACCTTCTCCATAACCAACCTATCTCCTCCGTTGAATCTCTTCGCGACCTCGGCATTTTGTGTGATAGGGAACTCAACTTCCGTTTGCATATGGATGGGATAATCCTTAATGCCAACTCTGCACTAGGTTTTGTAAAACGATGGTCCAAAGAATTCACCAACCCATACGTGACCAGGTCCCTCTATATTACCTCGTTCATATCTCGAGAATCGAAAGCATCCAGCGCCGTTTTCTTCGATTCGCTCTTCGAGGTTTGCCCCGGGATGATGCTTTTACTCTGCCCCCTATCAAAACCGTCTCAACCTTATTAACCTAAACACCCTTGAGGAAGGCAGAGATGCAGACTACTTTCTCTTCATTCATCGACTTCTTTCAGGTCAGGTTGAATGCACGTCCCTTCACAATTCTATTTTCCTCAACACTAACCCTCGTAATCTACGTACTCCTCGTCTCTTCTATCTCCCAACCCACCACACCACCTATGGCGCGAACGAACCAATCTCCCGCATGCTACGAAAAATTAATTCAAACCCTAGCGTCTTTGACTTCCACCGCACCACTTCCTACCTCAAATCGGTTCTCCTTCACCACTCTAACCAAACTTAGTTTTAAGTTTTAGTTTAAGTTTAATTTTAAGTTATAGCTTGTATTAAGCCGAATAAATGGGGGCTTTCGCCCCACCAAAATTAAAAATTTAACGTTGACGTTAATATTTCGGGTGCAATTGGAATGAGCCAATTTGGGTTTCTAAAAAGATATATTGGTTATTTAGTTTTTTATAATTTATACAAAACGGTGTAAGAATATTTATGTCTTATCTATAACTTGCTGAGAAAATTTGTAAATGTGGTCATATTTACGGAGGCCATATACTCGTATGTATTGAGTCACTGAATTAAACGCTAACCCTAATTTTCTTAACGACAATGCATCAACGTGACTACAAACTACTGAGCAGTAATTTATTTTGGGCATAAACGAGGATCTTACGCGCTTAAGCTTCACTAAGGTCCGAACATAAGCATACGATATATAGAGTTGACCACTATACCACCTTGATCAAAAAGTTGCCGGGGGACACCACCGTGTGGCGTTCCCATTGTTCCGATTTGAGTTCTGTTTTTTTTATTAAGTTGGCAAATCTTTTGTTGATATTCCCTCTAGATCTTAACGTCATAGCTTGACATTTGCAAAAGTTACGTAGCCAAAAATACATCTATCTCCGTGTGTGTTGGCGATTTTTTACAATTTTAGAAATGGATTTATCAGTATATTTGCAACAACGAACTTGTATTAAATTTTGCGTAAAAAACGGATTTAATGGTGCGCGAACGTTGGAAATGTAGGAAAAGTGTTTCGGCAACGATTTTCTAAACAAAACGGTCGTTTACCATTGGCACGCAGCGGTTCAAAAGTGGTCGTGAGTCAATCGAAGATGATGAACGCAGTGGAAGACCATCGACATCGAAAACAGACGAAAACATTGATGAAGTGCTCGTAAAAGAAATGTTGGTCAATAACCGCAAATTAACCATCAGAGAGATAGCGGTGGACTTGGATCCGTCCAAGATATTTTGGTTAATGATTTGGGTTTCCGTCGTGTAGCAGCAAAGTTGGTGCCAAAAGACCTCAATTTCATGCAAAAAAGAGACCGTGTTGACGTCGCAAAAGAGATGATTTGCGAAGCTGATTTCGATCCCACATTCATCAGAAGGATCATTACTGGAGACGAGACGTGGGTTTATGAGTACGACACGCAATCCAGACATCAGGCAAATGAATGGCGTTCACCAAAGGAGCGGAGACCAAAAAAAAACCACGTCGTTTCCAGTCAAAAAAGAAGGCAATGCTCACGGTTTTCATGGATTACAACGGTGTAGTGCATCATGAATTTTTGCCGAGAGGAAGTAATGGAAAATCGCAGGAAGCGCTGATGGACATACCGAAAACCGAATATAAAAAATGTTTCGAGGATTGGATCAAGCGCTGGCATAAGGGTGTTGCAGTCGATTGGGATTACTTTGAAGGGGACAAAATAAATTTAGATGATTTAGCTTGTATTTTGAATTTTCTGAATAAATTTTGGAAAATTTTTGATCAAGGTGGTATATTATTTGAAGAACATAGCTTCCTTCCTTCAGGAGACAATTTGTAATTAATGTACATCCCTGGGTTGTTTACCTGATTTTCATATGGAATCAGGTTTCCCATTTAATTTATTTGTGTGCAAAGAAATGGAATCAATCTTGTCGTTACAGATAATAATTCCTATAGATTTAGAAGGTTTATGGAGGGCTTATCCAAAATGGATCAGTTATAAATTCGATCTAAATCCTCATTGGGCCTACCAATACAATTATCTATTAAGACAATAGCCTTGGAAAGGTAGAGCATACAAATACACTGACGCTTCAAGTCAGATATTAGGCAAGTCATTAATAAATAATGAAAATAATAACGGTCCTAAAATTTATCCTTACGGTTTACCTGAATGTACACCTAAGAAAGTTGAGCTTCCATGTTTGGTTTCCACTTCTTGAAACCTAACGTTCAAATAATTGAAGATGAGAGGTATAGCATTGTTACTAAAACAGAAATGCCGTTTCAACTTCACAATTAAGCATTGATGGTTTACGATATTAAAAGCCTTAGAAAAATCCAATAAGCACATAATAGATACGATGTTTTTATCGTACTCTCTTCTCAAGTCATCTAGAATTTTAATTAAGGCTGTGGTGCAGCTGCGATTGAGAAGAAGATAACATTTTTTTTGAATTTATATGTTCATTGATTTTTTTCTTAATAAAATCTCAAATATTTTAGATGGACATGGCAGTATGCTAATAAGTCTGTAATTTACCGGTTGGTTCCTCGTGGTATTTTTAGGCACTGGAATAACCTTAGCATATTTCCAAGCTCTGGTAAACTTTGATCTCGTGAGACATGAATTTACAATGTGTGTAAGAGGATAATATAGTCAAGTCATTTGTTTTTGGAACTTCATGGATATACAGTCCAATCCTACTACATTCGATTTTATATTAGATACGGCCTTAATTATAACACTGTCTGATACACACTGAAACTCAAAGTGGTTTGTGCTATCATGATTCGTTACGGCAATGTTAGAATAGCTGCTATTAGTCGATACCGAACTGTCGCCTATTTTAACAAAGAAATTATTTAAATGGTTCGGATCTAGATCACGCCCCATAGACGTCTTTTCAACCACTCTCAAAGATCGGAGGTTTTTCCAATGTGTGGATTTAGGCTGAGTATGATTGAGCTGTTGCATTTTTAACCTCTGCTGTGGCTCTATTTCTTTGCAACTTGTTTGAATATCAATTATTTCTACTGCGATTTCGTCGCCAACGGGAGTATAATCTACTCGTATCTCTCTCTAAAATAGGTCTTCTTATATTTTTGGAGAACCAATACACGTTTTTATTAATAATTTTTTTTAATTTTGATCGGAAAGTGCTTCTCGAAAAGTGAGTGTACCAATGATTGAAAAGTGTTTACCTTGTCATCAACTGAATAAGTTTTCCAATAAAGGTGCAAAGGACTGTTAATAACACCGCAAAAGAGGTCAAGCTCTTTCACCTTGCTGAAATCGCGAAAGGAATATAATAAGGTACAGCGAGGAACAAATATGCGATCGTGATAAGATGAAATACAATAGAAAAAATAATGCATATGCGTCATAAATCGTACAGTCCATTTCTTTGTTTTTGCTCTAGCAGGCAAACAGACAACATCCTATCAGCGAAATAAATGTTTGCCATATTTTGGTTGTACATTTTTATAACCTCGGGTCTTTCCACTTGAACATACTTTTTATATTTGCTTTGCCAACGAGAATATTGGTCAGTAGTATCAGCCGCATGGACAGTGGACAGTATCAAAACTGGTTTATTATCAAGCCATTTAGTCACTGCCATGGTGTTGTCTTCATATACTAGCACATCAAAGTTCCCTCGTCCTCCAGTCTTAAGTGAATGGTCACTCGCTAATTTTTCTTTCAGACCACGAGGCAATCTATTTTCATAATTGTGCCAGCACAAATAAATCCTCTATTCCGGATTTCCTGTTGCCAATTTTATTGTGGGAAAATATCTGCTCTGTCAAAATAAAGAAAATAGCCAGGACGGGCGTTTCAGTCAATCTTCCATTCCAAACGAAGAAAAAGTCTAGTGGAAAGTAGTTAATCCCTGGTAAATTAGAATATCACATACCATTCCGTCGGGACTAGCAAGAATAAAAGCTTTAAGGCCCACTGGGCTGGTCTTGTTTGGGCAATATTGCTTCATGCCACACCATCCGGAAAAGGTATTTTCATTTTATGGACTGAGATCTTGTGATACCATACTTGCTTGTGACATCCACGCAAAATAGAATCAATCATAGGCCGTACCTTCCATAACTTGTGTTTATGGAATGTCGTATGTAGAAAAATCTGTCACGCTTCTCTCGTTGAAACTCGAAATGTATGTTCCCAGCACAGTAAAGTACAGTACAGTTCCCAGTAGGAACTTTAACTGTTATTTATGTTTCCTCGATAATCAGCGACATCCAGCTGCTGATATGATCACTGACACTATTCTCCTTGGAATGAGATCCTTTATCCCTTATCGGACTAAGAGTATCAGACCAAAAGAAAACGCATGGTATGACTCGAGCTGGAAAGAGGCTGTCAGGGTTAGAGAATTGTTTTTTCGGTCCTTCAAGACCAGCCCAACTGAGGAAAATCAAAAAAAGTTCGAACGCGCCAGGAATGACTGCAACGCCTTTCTCAAGCGTGTGAAAATCCAATACCACCAAAAACTGAGGCAAAAAATACTGCAATGTTCCAAAGGCAGTAACAATTTTTGGTCGTTCGTCAAAAACACTAGAAATTCTGCCTCATACTCCATCCCAACGCTCATTTACAATGACATTCCAGCTGTCAGCTCTTTAGACAAGGCTAATCTGCTTGCTGCACACTTTGCGGCTAGCTCAACACTCCCAGATGGTGCTTTGTCCCCGCCTACACTTGAGTGCGTCCAATCTACAATGGGACGAATCCACTTTCTCACTCATGTAGTAGCAAGAGTACTTGAAGATCTAAACATGCATAAATCCGCTGGTCCAGATGATATATCTCCCCTTCTTCTGAAGAGGTGTTCTTCCACGCTGGCAAAACCAAAGCGTAAGCTTTTTCATTAATCCTACTCTTACGCTTACGTCGCTTCTTTCCAAGGTCATGGAAACGCTGATAAACCGTCAGCTCATGAAATATCTCGAAACACGAAAACTTCTCGTAGCAACAGGTCACTGGTGATCTGATGGCATGTCTCACCGAAAAGTGGAACCAAAGCGTACATCAATCTGGCGAAAGCAAGATAGTTGCACTTGATATTTCTAAGGCATTTGACAGAGTTTGGCATCAGGCTCTTTTGTCGAGAATGCGTGCTTTTGGGATCGATGACTCTCTTCTTCAATGGAATAGAAATTACCTTTCGGAACGTTCAATTCAAGTTGTCTTGGACGGTTTCAAGTCTGATATTCACAAAATAAATGCTGGTATGCCCCAGGGCTCCGTTCTGTCTCCGACACTCTTTTTAATCTTCAATAATGATCTCTTGTCTGCTACTTTTAATCCAATTTATTCCTTTGCTGATGACAGCACTCTCTGCTTCTCATATTCGTTCCCGAACTCACGCCTCTGATCTTCGGCTGTAGAACGGGAACCGCAGAGTATGCTAAGCTCATTAAATTCCGATATTAACGGCATTACCAATTTGGGAACTATCAACCGAGTGGAATTTAATGCTTCCAAAACTCAATGTGTCTGCTGTCATTAAAGCGAAATTCAAATACCCAGCCATTATCCATGGATGGCACTTGCATCCTCGAAACCGATAAACTTTCCATTCTCGGTATGTGTATCAGTGACAACTTACGTTAGAATGACCACGTATTCGGTGTCGTCAAAAATGCTGCGAAATGTCTAGGTTTCCTCAAACGATGTAAAAAATATTTTACCCTCTCTGATCTGGCCACAATATACAAGGCATTTATCCGCCCAAAACTGGAGTACAATGCCCACATTGGTATTGTATACTAATATCAGTCAATCAATTGACACATCGCTATTTCCACCAACAGTGCTCCATTGAAATCGCCAGTAGCATTCCGCCCATTCAAACTTTCAACCGTAACACCCGTCTCGCTATGAATGCTCATCAGCATACCCTCAAGCCCATTTTCGGACGTACTCTTAAATATCGTGATTCTTTCCTAAGCCGTACAACTCGCTTATGGAATGTCCTGCCGGTCTCTGTGTTTCCTGGTCGTTATAACTTGCGAACACTTAAAAACAATGAACATCGGTACCTGTCTTTTCTTCCTCCCTAAATTTCCTTCGCCAGCGCTGTGTACAAACATTTTAAGGGTACAAAAATCCCTTGAGCGCGCGCCGATTATATAAAAAAAAAAGTATGTCTAGTCTGATTTCAGGATTAAAACAGCTGGTGCAACACACATGAAGAAAGAATGCAGAGAGATATGGTAATTATTATTTAAAGTTAAGTTGCAACAAATTATTATCCTGTTTTCAGAGGCGAACATTTCAAATCCGTTTTGTAGAATTGAATAGGGGTCAACTGTTATTGATGAAGGTCAGCAGGACTGCGACCTGGAAGCTATGGCGGCTCCTCCGAATGTTGCCGGTGATTCAGAAGTGGAATATCCAGATTTCGGCAAAGATGGTAATCCGTTCGAGAAATATCAGGAGAGAACGGTGGATGCGGAAGAATTTAAAATCCCAACTGCAACAGTTTTGCACCGTTACTTGTAAGGTGTGCTTCCTAGCATTGTCATGTAAAAGGATCGGACAGCGCCTATTGACCAACGCGGGTTGCCTTTCAACCAATTTTGCATGCAATATGTCGATTTCCTCATAAAATTTGATAGCGTTTATCGTTTCTCTTGGTTGAAGAAATGAAAAGTGGATTGGTCCTTTCGATGTCCACCAAACTGTCACCATAACCTTTTTTGGGTGCAGATCGGGCTTGGGGGTGTGTTTTGGTTTTTCCTCTACATTCAATCACTGACTAGATCATTTACGATTATCATACAGTATCCACTTTTCATCACTATCCAGTGCAAAAACGGTTCAGTTTTGTTTCTTAATATAAGCGATACGCAAATTTCAAGGCGCCGTAATTTTTGGGATTCGTTCAGTTCATAGGGTACCCACTCATCGAGTTTCTTTACCTTTCCTATGAGAGAAAGGTGTCGACTTATTGTCATTGGGGATACTCGCATACTTTGAGCAATCTCCTGCACCAATTTCGTTGGGTCCGCATCCACCGTTGCTCTTAAAACATCGTCGTCAACTAACGTTTCCGGCTTCCCACGTGGTTCATTTTCGACGCTGAAATCTCCGGAACGGAACTATCCAAACCAATGTCGGATAGTGCGTTCGTTTACTACTATATCCTCACATGCGTCATTAATGTTTTTCATTGTCAATGACGGATTATGTCCCACTTTAAATTCGTAAAGGAAGAGGGTTCGAATTTGAACTGCCGACAGCATGGTAAATAATTCCTAGAAGAAAAAAATAGCGGTACTTGTAACGAACCCTAAAATTCTCACTCGTTAAGCACATTCACCACTTTATTTTATTAAAAAAAACGAAAATTTAACGTCCTGACACAGATTTTCATTCGAGAACTTCTTATTTCTGACTGATCGAAAATCGGACATTTCATGTGGTATAACCCAATAGTTTTGAACACGTTTTTATACTCTGTATGTCTGCTGCTACCAGTTATATACTCAGATTCAACTCTTTTAATCTTATGAAGCAAACAATTTGGTCTGACTTTGTAGTCGTTGTGGGGAATCTTATGCATCAACCTGTGTAATCGTTAGGTGGCTTTTATAACTTTTTGTAAAGCGTCCGAATTCAAATCATCTGAACACAATTTTTTCTCCTCTTCGACTATAAACCCAGCCGATAGGCACTCTTTTTTTTAACATCTTGCTCGCGATTTCTGTGAGAAGGTTTGTGGCAGCTGTACGCGTTTCTGTTCCTTTAAAGTGACGCAGATCTCCTCCGTAGACGTCACTTCGTAGATATCTTTGGATTCTAATAAGACGTATTGTGTTATGGACCGAACTTTGTCCTTTTCAATAGCAGAGTAGGAGATTTTCTCCTGCTGTTTTTCGGATTCATATTCGTCTTTACTTCTTGAAGTTTAGGATCAGCCTTTATTTTACGAAGCATGTCAGCATATGATAAGTCTCCGGTATTCTTCGTTATATAGTCAAATCATGTAAAGGACCTAGACTTATCAACACAGTGAATTTTTTTCATATTTAAATGCCCTTTAAGATACATAAGGTACCAACAAAAGCTTACCGTATCTTGTAGCAAAAAAGATTATGTACAGACAGATTAAATGTCCTCATCTGAAGGCAAATTCCAATGTTAAATATATTTTTGCTAAACAGACAGGCTGCTTGCTCCTTCCTTCTTGCATTCGCCACACTATCATCTTCAAAAGGATTCTCAGATTTCCAAAACGAAATGTGTATCTCTGGGAGCTGCCGCCACTGTTAAACAGCATTTTAAAAACAGCGCCACAAAAGAATCTTAAGTGACGACAATTAATACTCGAATACTGAGTTCCGTGCACAGGGAAACATCAAACAAGTTGCATGGCGTGCGCCATAAATTGCGCGTCGCATTATACTACTTCAAACGGCTGAGCCGGCTAGCATCCACCTTCTGTTCTCCCAGTGGGAGAATCATCCTCAGACTGCTGATGTTCCAAGAACACAGTGGTACCATCCCATAAATTACACTCGTCACAGATGTCGTGTTGTGTTGCAACAAAAAGAGAACCATCCGCGCAATGAATTAACTACAAACCGACACATTAGTCACAACAAACTCGCACAGATACTTTTTCGGAATTAAAAGGGCATGTTGTGGTACTAGCTTATTTTTCTTCCTCGCTTTTCCCCTTCCACATTTTTCTTTTCGGTCCCCCCCCCCAACACAGCTGATTGGATCTGTCTTAAGTGGTCCAATTTGACAGGGCTTTTTAATTTCCTACTTTATGGAGTCGCCTTGATGTGATTCATTACAGCGGCATCAACCACGACGAAGACAGACCGTTCTAAAATGTAAATTTTATCACCAATTTGAGTTAGTAAATCCGAAAATGATGTCTTGGATTGCGTTAGTGGTCCTCCTTTTGGGTGGGACGTGTTTGTTGTTCGCCAGATTTAGGTGTCGAATCTAGAGCCATTAGTCAGATTCCGTCAAATGTTTCATAGTTCGAAGGATGGTGACTTGGTGTTAGTAGTGGTGGTTCGCCTGTTAGTTCTGGTTATGGTTTTGTTCTCATAAGAAAATTTTATTTCCATTTCGAGTGAAGAGAATGTGGATTTTGTGCTTTATTTAATTAGCGAGGTAGTTTGCAGGATTTGGAATGTTCATATGTATGTCTGACGGTGGTGACTGACTATAGACGGTAGATTTTCTTTACTAGAGGCGCATGATCATAAAAAATTTATTTATTACATTACAGACCACCCTTTTAGATAGATTTTATTGGGAATGAGTGAACTGCATAGCATTTAAATATTTTCGACCGAAATAACATGGTTGAATATTGATGAAGGGTGGGTTGCACCCGGATAGGACGGAATTTTTGGAATTTCTTGACAAGTTGTCGGGCACATTGGCTTTATCTGGTCTTGGTTGTCTAGTTAATATGGTTTATTACTTGTTTGACAAGATTTAGTGTAGAACATTCAAAGTGCAGCAACTGATGTGCTGCGGGGAGTGTGGTTAAAGCGTAGTTTAGCACGTAGTCATACTCTTGGCATTGGAAGTGCACAATTTTTGGAACATTTGTGATTTTGTTTTGGGGTCATATACTTTTGGTTGTGTGAAAATGTTTGATTTTGTGCCAAATAATCGTCATTTGCGGGAAGTGTTGATTTCCTTCTTTCATCCGAAGAAAACGGCGGCTAAAGCGCATCGAGAGCTCCAAAAAGTTTACGGAGATGCTGCTCTAAGTGAAATCACGTGCCATGATTGGTTCCGTCGCTTCAAAACCGATGATTTCGATGTTGATGACCGTCCTCGTGAAGGAAGGTCAAAATCCTTCGAAGACGCTGAGTTGGAGGCATTTCTCGATGAGGATCCATGCCAAATGTAAGAAGAGCTTGCTTCAGCCATTACCAACCAATTGCATGCGAAAAACGGCACAATAATAGCAGAGGCGCGAAAAAGTGATTCTACAGCATGACAACGCTCGGCCTTACGTTGCCAAACCCGTTAAAACCTACCTGGAAACGCTCAATAAGAAATCCTACCACACCCATAATATTCCCCAGACATTGGGCCGTCCGATTATTACTTGTTCGGTTCGATGTCACATGGTCTGGCTGATCAGCAGTTCCGCTCATATGGAGACATCAAAAAATGGCTTGATTCGTGGATAGCCTCAAAAGATGAACGCTTTTACCGTAACTGCATTCGAGCTCTGCCAGAAAGATGGGAAAAAGTTGTAGCTAGCGATGGGCAATGAATGATTCATTTGTAACAATTTTTTCACAATAAAGTTGCATTTTCATCAAAAAAAAAAAACAGCGATAACTTAGTTGCGCACTTAATATATATGTACATATATACAAACACACACACACACACGGAGTGACAATAATTAGTATTTGACTTCGTAAAAGTGGCATAACCCGACGGATGCTGGTTCTCTAAATAACCTGCAGCGAAAACCTTGCAGCTCTGCAAATAAGACCTTCCTCACGCATCCTCATGACGTCATCTGGGAATCCCTCCGGAGATTTCGAAGTGAAAAGGACGTATAGCGAGCTTACTGTGATACAAATCAACATAAGTTTCTGAAAAACGAATAGGAGAAATCCAGGTGACTAAATTTAACCCAGTATTAGGACTAACGCTTTTAGTATTCCATTACCTGAGTAAGCAGGAGTGAAATCCTGATGAAATGGCTTTCAAGCTAATGCTGCAAGCGCACCCGTTCCGTTTAAACCCTGGCAAGCCTCAGAGGAAGCCATTAAGCTGGTGGTGTAGGTCAAGAAGTAAGATTTTTTGTCAGAACCAGCGTGGCTCTGGCACAGCACCCTCGCATGGCCTCACTGTTTGAATAGACAACCAACTAAATAAGATAAAATAAATGAAGTTAACGAAACTGATAGAGTTAACTTCTTTCAGAAGACTTCTAGAGTGCAGAGGTCATTCGGGTGATAGTTACAAACACTTTAGAAGAATACGAGGAAAAGTGCGACTGCCCCAAAATCTGCGGTAGCACAGCAGCAGTGAACCACGGAGCCATCTATTTTCCACAAACTGGAAGAGCAGATAAAAATAGTAGTGGAAATTGTAAAAGGTGCTCTTTCCCATCGCAGTTCAGTTCAAACCACTACAGTGTTCAGTCGCCCTCTTACTTTACTCCATAATTAGGAATTTTCTATTTCGCTTATGCTAGTTCAATCAATCCCATAACCTAGCCTCTCACCAATTTTTAACTCTGACGCGCATTTCATCGCAATTTGCTTTTTGTTTTCCCGGTCTTCGTCATGCTTCTTGTAGATTAAACGACTGCTCCATTAACGACAATAATGCTGACTTTGTTTCCTGTAAGGAGATCCATGCTATTTGTGTCGGCCTAAGTAAAAGAAACGCGGTCTTCATTAAAGAGTTCTCGGAAAATCTGCTGTTCTTCTGTGATGAGTGCATCTGTATCTCTCCCTCATATGTGCTCCTTGAAGTCAAATGCCTCAGCGACTTTAACGAATCCAATCATAACTCACTCGTCAGGCTGATAACGGACAAACCATCATTCTTTGAACAAAGTCTAAGATATGCGGAAGACTTTGGTTATGACATAAATTACGCGTTTAATTGAATTAGAAAGTGCAAGATCCAGAAATGAAGAAACATTCAAGCGCCATCTTGATACAGTGTTAAGTGAATTTATATCAATCGGTTCCACAATGATGGATTCCAACAAGAAAACATGTTATTCGGTCAACTCTCTCCTGGAAGACATAGATATTCATCTCCAATCATTCACATCCAATCTCCATCTCGAACCTGCAACAAACAATCATCAACTCTCACAGTATTACGAGTCCATGCTTGAAATTATATTCGATTCGCGCAACAGTTACAATACTTCAATTTTGGCTGAATTGTTACCAACCGAAGTCGAACCATTGCCACATCCAGTGCCGACAACCCAACCTCCAATTCCTCGCACCAGCCATTGGGTGGCATTGGCTCAAGTGGTAGTGGAATGGCTTCCAAATCGGAAGGTTCGGTGTTCGAATCACAGCCTCGCCCGAAAGACATTCATTTTTCCAGTTAACGAGAATCAAGTAAGATGAGTAGTTGACTAGAAATCAACAACAAGCCAACTTCCACTAAGAATTTAGTCTCCCCATTAAATGTTGGATGCCACCCATGGAGCGTAATAACCACTGAGCCAAAACATGTTTCTTTCTCTCTCTATCCCATTTTCCAAAAAACTTAACACATGCTGAGGCATTATACTCGCAAGTGTATTCATACCCACTTGAGTGTTAAGTTCTTTTTCTTAAAAAAAAAAAGAAGCCCATTGATCCAAAAATCGTATGGTGATATAACTGCTCCAACGTCAACGCCCCCTGTCGCCGCCCCACGGAAACTTACACAATTTAACACGACGTGGACACCTTCAGAGTGGCAAAGCAGACTAGACCAACTCCGCACAACGAATCAGATGTTCACCACCCTATTCACCAAAGTTGCCCCCAATTACGCAGATATTGCAGATGGTATGGTATTAAAATCAGCCAATGCACATTATTCCCAACTTCTCACCACAAAAACAAACGGAATTGTAAGATCAACTTACCGGCTAGATATGAATCGTTATTAGTTAACGCATCCAAAACCAACCTCAACCTCGGAAAGTTGCGGGTCTCCAAATGGACAGATCAACCAACTGATAAAAATGTCGAAACAAAACGAAGCAAAGTCTCATCTAAAGTTAATTATAAATAGCCCAGATCCATTCCCCATTAACGTCCTAAACCTTACACCAACTGGAGCCTCAAAACCAAAATATTTCCCAACTTTTTCCCTCATGTCGAAGCAATCCCCTTCACGTCTCCCCCCAAAAGCACCAACTGCCGCTTTTCCGCCCAAACCTCAACGCGTTTCTTTTAATTTAACCCCTGCCCCTGATACTACCACTGCTCAACCGCTCACACCCTCTCCCACGAATACTAAGGTCTGACTACCCAATTTCGATCTTACAAGAGAAGCCAAATACCCAAACTTTATCAGCTCGCATATCTTGAATATCGATTCTAGTTCGCCTTCTCCCTCGGTTTCTCGGGCCCCTGCCCCTGTTTTTCATCCCCTTACGCTAGCTAACGTTAAATTGACTCTATAAAGAATATAGACACCACGGAATACCGTTACGCACTCTCTAGGCTAAGGGATAAAAAGATATACGAAAATATACGTCTCTTTCTCGCATATCTTTACGATAAATCCGACTCTGGTTGCTTTAAGAGAAAAACCAAAACAAGTTTCATGGTTTCCATCCATCAGGAAGGCCTTCCTACTGATACAACCAGTCTCAGGAAGCTTTACAACAGGTGCCATGAAATCCTCAACACACCTCCCTAAAAGGTTGCGGATGACCACGCTGCTTTCCTCAGCTATGTACACTCTAAAAGAGTTTCTCGCCTTCGGCGTAGCCGAGCTGCCCATGACAATTTTTTTCGTTCCTAACTTGTCTTTTTTGCCTGCAACTCATCTACACTCCCCTACTTTCCCGCGCAACAAACTAGCTCTTACATTTTACTGTCAAAATGTAAGAGGCTTGTGCTCTAAAACTCGTGATGTCTTGTCTAAAACTCATGGACTCTCTTTCGACGTCTATGCTCTTACAAAAACTAATCTGATCTACGACATAAAGAGCCATTAGCTTTTCCCATCTTCGTATAATGTTTTCCGAGAAGACGATCACTCTCTTCCTATGGTTAACGATCCTGCCCTCCCTAAAGTTGATTCTCCATGCAGAGGTATCCTACTTACTAGCCACAATAACCTCAACGCTTCTCTCATCGCTATCTCTACTTCTGTTAAACTTGACTTTGTTTCAATTAAAATAACACTTCGCAATAGGTCCCTGTACGTTGTGTGTTGCTACATTCTCCCAGCTCAATGTTGCTATTAAAGCAATTGACCAACTAATTGACCTAAGCGATTCCATCGACGATATCCTTATCTTGGATGACTGTAATCTGTTCCCGCTGAAGTGGATTCCATCGAATGATCATTTATTTTTTACCGTGTCAAACGCTAGCTCATCCAAGGAACATCTATTTATTGATAGCATAACCGAGTCAAGTCTATGCCAAGTAAGTTGCGTCCCTAACTAAATCGGAAGGCAACTAGACCTTATTTCCACTAGCGATCCCATTAACTCCACAGTAACGTTTTGTCCATTTACCCTATCAACTCTCGACAATTTTCAAAATCAGACGGTTATCTCCCCTCTTTCTCGTTCGATAATATATCATCGACCGACCCATGTACTATTGTCAAATATTTTGCAAACGTATTCAAACAATCATTTGCTGACAACTTCTTCATACCCGACCCCATATATTTCAAGTATCTTCCCAATTTCTCCATTGCTCCCTCTCTCTCTCAATCTATTGATCCCACCCTTTTCGAAGAAAAGTTTCAAAATCTCAATGATGAATTTTTACTCGGGCCAGACGGACTCCCAGCAATATTTCTCAAAAAGTGTGCTTCCAATCTTTCGCTCCCACTTTCCTCCTTATTTTATCTGTCCCTCACATAAGGGGAATTCCCCCAAATTTGGAAGTCTATTTCATAACCCCGGTTCACAAAAAGTGATCAATGAATGAGGTAACCAACTGTTCAAGAGTTTTCTATATGAATTTTTGAGCTTTCAGTGCAAGTCACTAATATCAATCAGTCAGCATGGATTTCTGAAAGATAGATCAATTAGCTACTACAAGTTTAGTTGAATTTGTAACCTTTGCGCTTTCAGCCCTAGGGCGAAATCGATGTTATTGCTACAGATTTCGCTAAGATCTTCGACAAAATATCACATCAATTGTTAAAATGGATATCTTCTAATCTGGAGAACCGTTATTATAGCGTTCGCCTAAGTCAGCCTTCTCAACCCCGTTTTTAGCCACTTCTGGTGTCCCACAAGGCAGCCATCTAGGTCCCCCCTTTTTTATTTTAACTATAAACGATGATCTAAAGAATTTTGCAACCCTTTTGTGACAAGATCACTTTACATTACCCTTGTCCGGCCCTTTCTCGAATATGCCAGCCAAGTGTGGTCCCCCTTTCAGTGGGTTCATATATCCCGAATCGAGAAAATTCAACGTCATTTTCTTCGATTTGCCCTTCGTGGACTATCCTGGGATGGCCCCCTTATCTTACCTCCCTATCGTGACCGCCTGAAGCTTCTTAACCTGAATACCCTAGAAAAACGCAGAGACGTAGCTAACATTCCATTCATTCATCGACTGCTCTCTGGTTCTGTGGATTACGCTACCCTTCACAATTCTATTTCCTGCAACACTAACCCTCGTAATTTACGCCGTCCTCGTCTCTTTTATATTCCAACCCACCGCACCTCTTATGGTTCTAACGAACCAATCTCCCACATTCTCTATAACGTCAAACCTCCTACTTTTTGATTTTAACCTGAGCACTTCTCGTCTTAAATTTGATCTCCTCCACCATTCCCTGACTTTCTAACCTTTAACTGTTGTTAGTTGTTAAGTCCTCGTTTTTAAGTTAGTCTACGCTTGTATTAAGCGAACTAAATTGAGGCGTCAACCCCACTAAATTTAAGCTTAAATTTAATCCACCAACAGATGAAAGATGCCATGGAATCCATCAAAGCGCTCTGTCGGCGATTGAAATGCACGACGACAGAGCCAACGAAGTCATTCGGCAAAACAATGCATCACAGATATCGTCATAGCTAAAAATGGTAGCAGATCCTAAACGAGGACCGGAGCTAAACGAGGAGATCCCAGACTCGAAGCGAAAGAAAAATTCACCTTCAGCTTCCTAAACGCCTCGCAACAAGTTAGGCACGAAAAGCAATGAACAAAAACTGCGAAAGGTCATAAAACCGACCGGAGAAAGCCGACAAACAATTTAAAATATAATTGGTGTAACCCTTTGCAACAATGTAGAAATACGGGCTATGATACACCACATTACTCTGGAAGCAAAGGACATCGACGAGGTGGCAACTACCAGTCCAATGACATAAATAGTTCAGATATAATTAGTCTGAGAAATGCTTATGGATATACCCGAATTGCGATGCTTAGCGTGCTTGCAAGCAGTGCACACAAAATGCTAAGGTCAGGGAGAATCAAAATTGAGTCGGTACACTGTGGCGTCCGGGAATGAAAAACCTTACCTACATGTTTCAGATGTCTTGAATTCGTTCATATTGCACGCTAATGCAAAAATGAGGTGAACCGCTTCAAGCAATGTAGAAGATGTGGGGAAGAAGGCTAGATAAACAAAGACGGCAACAAAGACCCGATTTGTGTCTTCTGCAGGAAAAACAACCCAGAGAAAAATAAGCATGTAGCCGGTAGCAGCAAATGGCTGGTCTTTAGGAGAGCCATTACCAGCAACCATGAAGATAATACAGATTAACCTTAACCAGTGTAGGACAAGCCAGAACATCCTGGCATGAACGGCTATAGACGACATTATTTTGATCAGCGAGCCGTACAAAACTCTCGACAGCAACATCAGAATCTGCGATAAATCAAGGCTTAACATCGTCGGTGTTTACGCTTTTTATGTTTGTGTTTTCTTTTACAATGACTAGGGAGTTTAAGGTGGACACATCAAATATACTCGGGCTAAAAAGTAATCACATTTCTGCGCACATCCACGCAGTATAAGGTCGATGTGCTCTATCCTCTAAGCTCGTCAGACCATTGTGTCATTTTTCTCGTATATTGACCACAGTTGGAGAAAATATTCCTAAGCGAACTGAATGGCAATACGAGAAAGCCAATCATGTTCTTTAGCAATTTTAAATAGTTGTTCTGTTTCCTATATAACGACGTAAATTCCGCTGCACTGACACTATTCTCTTAGGAATGAGGTCCTTTATCCCTCATCAGTTGAAGAGTGTCAAACAAACGAAAATTGAATGTTACGAGTCGAGCTGTAAAGAGGCTGTCAGAGCAAGAAAAAGTTTAAAAGAGCCAGGAATGGCTGCAGAGTCTTTTTTGAGCATGTGAAATTTGAATACGACCAAAAACTGGGGCAAGAAATACTACAATGTCCCAAAGGTAGTAAAAGTTGTTGGTCGTTCGTCAAAAACATTCAAAATTCTGCCTCATTCTCCATACCAACGTTCATTTATAATGACAGTTCAGCTGCCAGCCATTTGAAAAAGGCCAATCTGCTTGCTGCACACCTAGCGACCAGCTCGACACTTGCAGATTGTGCTTTGTCCCCGGCTACACTTAACTGCGTCGAATCTTCAATGTGACGAATCCACTTTCGTACTCGTGTAGTAGGAAGAGTGCTTACTTGCTACCGCTTGTCCAGATGGTGTATCTCCCCTTCTTCTGAAGAGGTGTTCTTCCATACTGCGTAAGCTTTTCCATCGCTCTTACTTTTTCGAACTCTTTCCGAGCAGATGAAAAACAGTATTTGTCCAGCACGTCCCTAAAAAAGGTAAATCTTCTTTTCTCCCCTCTTACGGACCCATTGCACTTACTACCCTTCTTTTCAGAAAACCACAAAGTTAACTGGTGATTTGATGGCATGTCTCACGGAAAAGTGGAAGCAAAGTTTACACCAATCTGGCGAAAGCAAGATAGTTGCACTTGATATTCTAAGGCATTTGACAGAGTTTGGCATCAGGCTCTTTTGTCAAACATGCGAGCTTTTGGGATCGGTGACTCTCTTCTTCAATGGATTAGAAATTACCTTTCGGAACGTTCAATTCAAGTTGCCTTGGATGGTTTCAGGTCCGATATTCACAAAATAAATGCTGGTGTACCCCAGGGCTCCGTTCTGTCTCCGAGACTCTTTTTAGTTTGCCTTAATTATCTCTTGGTTGCAACGTCTAATCCAATATATTTTTTTGATGACAACGGTACTCTCTGCTTTTCATATCCGTTTTCAGATTCACGCCCGTGCTCTTCGTCTATAGAACGGAAACGGCAGCGTGTGTTACCCTCATTCAATTCTGATATGAGCAGCATATCCAATTGGGGAACTATCAACAGAATGGAATTTAATGCTTCCAAAATACAATGCTGTCTGGTGTCGTTAAAGCGAAATTTAAACACCCAGCCATTATCCATGAATGGCACTTGCATCGTCAACCACCGATAAACTTCCCATTCTCGGTATGTGTGTCAATGACAACTTGCGTTGGAATGACCACATATTCGATGTCGTCAAAGATGCTGCTAAATGTCTAGGTTTCCTCAAACGATATAAGAAATAATTTACCCCCTCTGATCTGGCTTCAATATATAAGGCATTTATCCGGCCGAAATTGGAGTACAATTCCCACATCTGGTCGGGTGCGCCCAAAACATCTCTGTACCTGCTAGATAGGATTCAAAACCGCGCGATAGAACTGATAGGTGATACTAATATCACTCAAACAATGGACACCCTCGAACACCGACGTAATGTCTCCTGTCTCACTTTGTTTTATCGCTATTTCCACCACCGGCGCTCCATTGAAATTGCCAGTAGCATTTCGCCCCTTCAAACTTTTAACCGTAACACCCGTATCGCTATGAATGCTCATCAGTATACAATCAAGACCACTTTCGGACGTACTCTAAAATATCGTGATTCATTCCTAAGCCGTACAACTCGCTAATGGAATGCCCAGCCTAGCTCTTTATTTCCTAGTCATTATAACGTTCAAACATTTAAAACCAACGTTCACCGGTACCTCCCTTTCTATCCTCCTTAATTTTCCTTCGCCCGCGCTGTGTGCAAGCATTTTTAGGGTATTTAAATCTCTTGAGCGCGCGCAAATTATAAAAAAAAAAAACTTATAAGATATGTAAAAGCATCTACTTAACCTCAGCCTTATTGGCGCTCCCAACATCTATTCGAGTCTATCAGATGAGGAAAAATAAATTCTCTAAAGGCGCTGCATCATGAGGGACACCTGCCAATGATCCCTCTTGTCAAAGATGGAATTGGGGAGGCGACTTTGGAGTTTTAAGTCCTCTCTTCGCATCTTGGTGAGATGGCGGAGAGGTACTTCCCTTTTGCAGAGAGAGATTCTCCCTAGACTTGCCACCAACATTATTTCAATAACCCAACAAGGTCCCACCCAATCACGCTATGTGAAACGAAAAAAATTCTGTTTTCTGCCACTTGGAACACGGGGGGCAGTGTGGCAGTGGTTGTAGTCGCCTGCATCCCAAAAAGACTTAGGTCCATCAATGAAGGTCCCAAAAAAAAGTAAGTTTATCTAAAAGCTAATTTAATATGATTTCTGAGGCGGTAAACGAAAGTCTCGTAGTTACGATTCCTGACATGTCTAATTTTATTGGCAGCTTGTAGAGTGGTGTTGAATAGAAGATTCAAGAACGCTGTTGCCACCGGAGGTTCATGAAGCTAATGTTTTCGCAGGCGGACTGCTTTCAGAATGCCGTCAACGGTCTTTTTGAATTTTGTCCGGTTGCTAAATTGCAGGTCTATAACAGGGATAAGACGTGGGGACATGAAAGCCCTGAGCTCTCGGTCAATGGCTGGGAGCTTCTTGCAGGCTTCTGTGCTGTAAACTGCTGCAAGACACCCGGCAGAGAGAAAGTGGTCATGAGCCGATCTACCGTCCTCTACTTGACAGTCGAATCTAATCTTCATGCAAGTGCTCCAAACTACAATAGCATCTCCAACAGGCAACAAAAGTAGGTACACCCAGAATTTAACCTCTCTTTCTTACCTGAATACAGCATAGATTTAGCAGTTACACTGCTGACCATCATGTTCAGAAAAAGACATGGTTTGCATCTGGATATCTGTCCTAAGACGACCATCAAGCAGAATCTGCCAGACACTTCAAGAGGTTGGTTAATAAGATTACCGATCCACACTGCAGTTGAACCCATATTTCTGCAAATTTACGACCTTTGCAAGACATAAACAGACCACCTTCATAGGTCAAAACACGGCCTATAGCCTAAGCGTAACTTAAATAGGGCAGTGATCGACGGCGTGATGTCGTTTTCAATTTTTAGCTTAAGCTCTGCTGGATATTGGTTTCCAAGCTAAGGCAAGTAAATCGGAACATTTTAACCTTCGCATTCTTTTACTTTGCCATAACAGAGGGCCTCTACGAATGTACCATACTAGCTTTGAACGTTCAAGATTTTTTTTATTTGTCATACAGATAAAAGTATCTGATCTTCAGATAGTATTTCCGAAGCATAATAACATCTAGTCTTTCGCATATCCACAGCGATTTGTTTTTATTTATTTCTTTCCCCTTCTACTCCCTTTACCACACTTGGGAATTTTCAAAATTAATGTCATTTATCAACGTCACTCGGATAATTATCCCTCAAAAATAAATTGATATCATTTTCACATTTTAATTGTAATCGATTACTAATTAAAGTTCAGTTCGGCTTCCTATTGTTCTTGCTCGCCAACTGGTGGATGGCCACCCCGATGGCTTTCATTAGCAGCATTCCGTTTTGATAGCATTTAGCAGCGTGTCCGGTGTTCCTCATGCTGTTTCTGATTCTGTTTCTCATTCGACCGTGACCTTTTTTGATAGTCATAATCAATCAGGCGTTTAACATTTCCTATAGAGATTGTGGGCAATCTCCTTCTCTCTGCTTAGCCCCGATACTCTTAAGGGCTCCCATCTGGTTGAATGTGAAATAATTTATTAGTCCGCGCTGGCTTTCCCACGTTTCTCTTGGTTTCCTGGTCAAGTATGGCTCAAGCAGAGGGATACCTTTCATACCTGTACCTCGTTTTCGGCATCCAGGTAAGGAGGCCGCATTCGAATATTAATTTTATTGTATTCGTTCGTCTTTTGTGTGAGAGGGTGGGTGGAAGGAATCAACCCGTTTCACAGGATAAATGAAAGGCTATACAGACGTACGTACATACATACGTAAATGAATGTATGTAGAAACATGAAATGTGCCAACAGTGAAACTCAAGCCCATATATCAGAGTGCTCCAATTTACACTGAAATATCGGTCACGTACAATAGGCAACCGACCATCAATTACGAGTATTTGAAGAGACGGAAATGCAAAATGCGATATTTTGTTCGAAAATCGGAATTTAACTGTGGAAATTCATGGAAAGAGGTTAACCCTAAATGAGGCCGGATAGCAGATGGCTTCCTTTTTTTAAAAAAAATTTGGATACAATCAAATTGGTTTCATTTTATGGTTTCAATTCTACTTGTCAGATTGTTATTTCATATGTTGTTGTACGAAACCTTGCCAAAACAAAAATTTATCGTTATTTCAAATTAAAAGCTGTCTCATTTAAGGACGAATATTGTTCTTCATATTCAAGTACTTTTGGGAAACTAACGAACAACTACAAAGCAAGAGCTTTAGCTCAGAAAATTGGTTACTACCGCTACCACAATAGGCAATATCCGAACCGACTTGTTATGTGATACGAAGTTACTGCGCAGAATACTTCTTGGGGCTATAGCAAATGCAACGTAAGGGGCAATCACCTCCTGGATTTTATTGCCTGACCTGATTGTCAGCAATGTTGGCTACCGGCCAACTTTTGCTACGAGAGTAAGGCAACAAATAATTGGCTACCTGTTATCTAACAGGTACGCTGAAGAAATTACTGTCCGGCAAGTACTATAATGACCATACCCTCACCAAGGGTTTTGAACCGATATGTCCAGTCAAAAAACAATCCTGCAGATCGGCAGTTCTTTGGTAGAATGCAGTTCCGCAGTGACTACGTAAGGAGATCAGAAACTTTATGAGCAATTGCAATTTGGAGGACTGGAATCTTTACTGTTCGAAGCAAAAATAATATAAGAAGCTAATTCAGACTTCGAAGAATGCCTCCTATGAAGACTTTCGCGAAAAGATTGAAACTCTCGGTGAATCTAGCATGCTAGTGAAAGACGAAACATCAGCCAGGCTGGAATGACACCGAATCTAAAGCAGAGATTCTCCATCTTATGCTTGAGACTCGCTATTAACGAAGCTGTTGGTGAGATGAGTTACACATCGTAGATAATATACTATTGGGTCTACAAGTAAGTTTCCAGCGTTTGTCAGAGATGGCGCCACCAGTGGATCCCGGGCAGAAATATCAGATCCCATGTGTTTTATTTGTAGGTTTTGTATCTGTCAACAACTTTCCAGCGTTGTATTTTAGCAGTTCTATCGGTGTCGTACATTTTATCGAGCAAAATCATGGCAAGTTTCCAGCCAAATAAACGTCATTTGCGGGAAGCGCTGCTTTTATTCTTTAATATGAAGAAAAGTGCGGCTGAGGCCTATCGTTTGCTTTCGGAAACTTATGGGGCGGAATGTATTGGTGAATCGACGTGCCGCTAGTGGTTCAAACGGTTCAAAAGTGGTGATTTTGGAGTTGAAGATAAAGATCGCCCCGGAAAGCCGAAAAATTTTGAAGACGAGAAATTGGACGCTTTACTGGATGAGGATCCGTGTCAGATTCAAGAAGAACTTGCTGCATCATTGGGCGTCACGCAACAAGCCGTTTCCCTGCGCCTAAAAGCACTGGGATTCATTCAAAAGGTTGGAAACTGGGTGCCGTACGAATTGAAGCCAAGAGACGTCGAACGGCGATTTTGCATGTCCGAAATGTTACTGCAGCGGTATGAAAATAAATCATTTTTGCATCGTATTGTCACTGGTGATGAGAAATGGATTTATTATGATAATCCTAATTGCAGAAAATCGTATACAAAGACCGGCGAGCCCGCCCAATCGATGCCGAAACGAAATATTCACGTGAATAAGGTCATACTCTGCATATGGTGGAGTCAAAAGAGTGTCGTATACTACGAACTGCTTCCGAGTGGTGAAACCATCAAAGGACCATTATACCGAACCCAACTAATTCGTTTGAAGCGGGCATTAAAAGAAAAACGGCCAGAATATGAGACCAGCCATGAGTCCGTCATTTTTCATCACGACAACGCTCGGCCACTTGTTGCGGTTTCGGTGAAAAACTATTTGGAATATAGTGGATGGGAAATTCTGCCTCACCCGCCTTACAGTCCAGACTTTGCACCATCTGACTACCACTTGTTTCGTTCTATGGAGAACGCTCTTACGGGAATACGCTTCAGCTCAGTAGAGGAAATCAAAAATTGGTTCTATACGTTCTTGGGCTCGAAAGACGAGAAATTTTTTTGGTCCGGAATTCATAAATTGCCAGAAAGATGGGGGAAAGTTGTAGCTTCCGATGGACGATACTTTGAATAAAGCATTGTAACTATGTTTTCATAATAAAACTTCAAATTTTGGAAAAAAAACGCTGGAAACTTACTTGTAGACCCAATAGATGGAGTGAAAAGTGACCTCCTTGGGAGTTAAATTTTTTTTTTTTAAATGCTTTTTTTATATTATTCAATATTCTCTTTTAGTTTGATGCACACATTATAGCGATTTTCCAACTTCTTGATCCCGTTCGAAAAGTAATTTTCCAGAAGGTTTGCAAAATACTCCCCTGTGGGGTCGATTATTACCTCGTGTGAGCTGAATTTTTTTATTGATGAGTCACCTTTTGAGGTTTGGGAAGAGATAATAGTCCGAGGGATCCAAATCCAGTTACCAATCGAGGCCAAAAGTCCGCCCGATTCCGCATCAGCAAGTCCAAACACCCTTTCGAAGTGCTCTCGCGTTCGTGTTTTTGGTCAGGAGTGAGCATTCGCGGCACCCAGCGGCAGGATAAATTTTTCATAATCTTTGTGGTATCTGCTAGCTCGCGCACCTTCACCTTCCGGTCAGCCAACACCATTTCATATATTTTTTTGACATTGTCCTCTGTAACCGCATCGGAGGGCCTGCCGCTGCAGACTTGATCGGTATTGGAGTTGCGGCCACCACGAAACTCTCAAAACCAATATTTGACGGTTTAATCTGACGGAGCATTAGCCCCATAATATTTATCAAACTTTTCTTTTGTTTCCTTCGCCGTTTTGCCTCTCAAAAAATAATGTTTTATGAGAGAACGAAAATCGTTTTTGTCCACGTTCAACATGATGCCAAACACGTCAACAACAATCAGCTGTCAGAACAAAAATAAAGACAGTATCACACTGAAATTTAGCATGTCTGCCTAAATATGAACGGACTTCAAGGCACTATAACCTTTTTTGCAATAGCAGCGCATTCTGGCGGTCAAGGATGTCAGTTTTTACTCCATCTAGTATCTCAGCGGGTGTTGTAACGGATGTGGCATCAAACATGCTATTGCTTGATCAGATGGCTTCAAGTTCCCTGCCACCTATCACATATACCTAACATCGATTTCAATGATCTACGCAGGGATATAATCAGATTTTGTAAGGTAAATAAATCTACTAATATTAATCGTTTGATGTAACGTATAGAAATGGGTGCTACCTTACAATTTCTGTTATGTGTAGCACCGACCAACGAATGAAAATTTCATTAAACCGGATGCACGGTTTTCAAAAAAATTTAAAGCTATTTAACAGGATAGTTAATGAATGTTGAAGTCAAAAAAGTTAAAATCTCGAACGGATGCGGCAGCAGATAGAATGTTTTCATCTCACGAAATCCGCTAATTCCTTCTAACTTTCATTTCCAGTTCAAACGACTCCAAATCACCGTCGCCCTCTGCTTTGCCATGACCGTCATTAAGTTGCAGGGCCATACGCTAAAGACGGTTGCTGTAGACTTCCGAATGCCTTGGTTCGTCCACGGGTAAGTTCGCCTGTTCGAGGGTAGGTGGCTCTTTGAATCTCATCATTTACGTGTCGACCACCGACGAGTGCACACGTCACCTAGTGCACTCGTAATTTCTCATCGCGCGCGTGTGCAAAAAAAAAACAATAAAATAAATTAACGTGCAGTGCAATTAATTAAAAAATATCACAGAGTGCAGGTATCCCACCTCTCCCGCTCCTGGTCGTAGTACTGTTGCTTGCAATCGGTAACAACTGATGGATAGCGGGTTGTGTGTGAAAATTTTGTTGGTGCACTGTTTCATATCGTTGTAAGGGCATAACATCTACAGTAATTCGATTCGTTAAACCATCGTCAGAATTTTCACTTCGCAGCCTTGCGAAGTGTTTACTGTGTTTGTTTGTAATTATGACTAGGGAATTCAGGGTGGACGTAGCTAATATACGCGGGCTAAAAAGTAATCACTTTTCTGCGTACGTCCACGTCTGTACGTACCGACCAGCTGTTTTGGCACTTAGTGAAACACAGGTAGATCCCCGGCCAAACCTGTCAGATCACTCTGATCTGAAGCTATCTGGCTACGAACTACTGCCACTATTCTTTTCCCATCGCGGTCTCGCCATTTATGTGCGTAGTGATGTAGCCAACCAAATTCCACCACAATGTAGTCCCTGTTCCAACCCGGAATTCAATTTCATGTGGTTAAAATTCCATCTCCGTAAGCAAATTATCCACTACTGCTTTATTTATAGAAGCCCCAAACTGGACAGCAACTCGACCTTTCACGAGTTTGATGCGCTGTCTGACTCCATTCAAAGAATTGTATCCCTTTATCCTCATACTGAAATCGTGATTACGGGCGATTTCAATATACACAATTCTGGTTGGCTTCGACATTCTTGACAGACAACACCCGAAGGACGATGTGTTGAGATCTTCTCTGCGGAAAATAATTGAACCCAGCTTGTATATGAGCCCACACGAATACCAGACGTTGATAGTCATACCGCCAATACCCTGGACTTGTTTTTAACTTCTCACCCTGACAAGTACTGCGTTGATGTGCCGTCCCCTCTAGGCTCGTAAGACCATTGTGTCATATCAGCTAATTTCTCGTACATGGACCACACAGTTAGAGAAAAGATTCCTAAGAGAGCCGTATGGCAATACGAGAAAGCCAATTGGAGCGGACTTATCAACTTCTTTAGGAATTTCAACTGGTCGTTATGTTTCATCGATAACGACGTGGATGCCGCTGCTGACATGATCACAGAAACTGTTGTCTTTGGAATGAGATGCTTTATCCCTCATCGGATGAAGTGTATCACACCAAAAGGAAAGGCATGGTACGACTCAAGCTGCAAAGAGGCTGTAGGGGTTCTACAAGACCAACCCGACAGAGGAAAACCAAAAAAAGTTTAAACGAGCCAGAAATGACTGCAACGTCTTTCTCAAGCGTGTGAAATTCCAATACGACCAAAAACTGAGGCAAAAAATACTGCAATGTCCCAAAGGCAGTAAAAATTTTTGGTCATTCGTCAAAAACATTAGAAATTCTGCCTCATCCTCGATCCCAACGCTCATTTACAATGACATTTCAGCTGTCAGCTCTTTGGACAAGGCCAATCTGCTTGCTGCACACTTTGCGGCTAGCTCAACACTCCCAGATTGTGCTTTGTAACCGCCTACACTTGAGTGCATCGAATCCACAATGGGACGAATCCACTTTCGCGCTCATGTAGTAGCAAGAGTACTTAAAGATCTCAACAGGCACAAATCCGCTGGTCCAGATGGTATATCTCTCCTTCTTCTGAAGAGGTGTTCTTCCACGCTGACAAAACCACTGCGTAAGCTTTTTCATCAATCCTACTTTTTAGGACTCTTTCCGAACAGATAGAAACAGCATTTGTCCAGCCTGTCCCTAAAAAAGGCGAGTCTTCTTTTTTCCCCTCCTACAGACATATTGCACTTACGTCCCTTCTCTCCAAGGTCATGGAAACGCTGATAAACCGTCAGCTCATGAAATATCTCGAAACACGAGAACTTCTCAATGTCCGGCAATATGGTTTTCGTAACAACAGGTCCGCTGGTGATTTGATGGCATGTGTCACCGGAAACTGGAACCAAAGCGTACATGAATCTGGCGAAAGCAAGATAGTTGATATTTCTAAGGCATTTGACAGAGTTCGGCATCAGGCTCTTTTGTCGAAAATGCGTGCATTTGGGATCGATGACTCTCTTCTTCAATGGATTAGCAATTACCTTTCGAAACGTTCAATTCAAGTTGTTTTCTGCGGTCTCAAGTCTGATATTCACAAAATAAATGCTGGTGTGCCCCAGGGCTCCGTTCTGTCTCCGACAGTCTTTTTAATTTTTAGCAATGATCTCTTGTCTGCTACTTCTGATCCAATTTATTCCTTTGCTGATGACAGCACTCTCTGCTTCTCAAATTCGTTCACGAACTCACGTCTCTGTTCTTCGGCTGTAGAACGGGAACGGCAGCCTATGTTAAGCTCATTAAGTTCCGATATTAACAGCATAAGAAATTGAGGAACTATCAACCGAGTGGAATTTAATGCTTCCAAAACTCAATGCTGTCTGCTGTCATTAAAGCGAAATTCAAATACCCAGCCATTGCCCATGAATGGCACTTGCATCGTCGAAACCGATAAACTTTCCATTCTCGGCATGTGTATCAGTGACAACTTACGTTGGAATGACCACATATTCGATGTCGCCAAAAATGCTGCGAAATGTCTAGGTTTCCTCAAGCGATGTAAGAAATATTTTACCCGCTCTGATCTGATATATAAGGCATTTATCCGCCCAAAATTGGAGTACAATGCCCACATCTGGTCAGGTGCTCCTAAAGCATATCTGCACCTGCTAGATAGGATCCAAAACCGTGTGATAAAACTTATTGGTGATACTAATATCAGTCAATCGATTGACACCCTCGAACACCGACGTAATGTGTCCTGTCTCACTTTGTTTTATCGCTATTTGCACCGCCATTGCTCCATTAAAATCGTCAGTAGCATTCCACACATTCATACTTTCAACCGTAACTATCCTCAAGCCTATTTTCGGAGGTACTCTAAAATATCGTGATTCTTTCCTAAGCCGTACAACTCGCTTATGGAATGCCCTGCCGATCTCTGTGTTTCCTGGTCATCGGTACCTGTCTTTTCTTCCTTCCTAAATTTCCTTCGCCCGCGCTGTGTACGAACATTTTAAGGGTACACAAACCCCTAGATCGAGAGCTCATTATGAAAAAAAAACTCCATACCGTTCGGTATGTTTTGATTTCCTCCGTCAAAGAGAGGACTGAATTCACTTCACTTGCAGCGTCTCTATACACTGAACAATGTAAGCTAGCTGTTAGTGACGCAAAACCTGGAACCAGCGAATTAAAAATTCTAATGCAAATTCAATAAAAATATGCTAAACGTTTACATTTAAACATGACATATGTTTTTAAGTGATTTTAAAATATTTTTTATTTTATTTTTTTAAGAACCTAACTCCCTTTAATATAAAACTAAATACCTCACATGTTTTTAGTTGCATGCGAAGATGTTTGCCCTTCGGGTCACGGTCGGGTTTGAACGCCAGACTTTCCAATACACTATCACTTGTGCCACGGCCACCTACCAGAATTCTTATTCATTAAAAGCCTAATTAATATTGTAATAGTGTTATTATAAGAGTAATGAATTATTATTTGGAGTTTTTCGTAATGATGGCCTCGAAAATATTATTTATGATATAGGTCGTGGTACACCCTTGGTAATCCACACTTGTCTTGACCTTGAAACCAAGCTCATAAGCGTAGTCTTAACTTTCTGTGCTCTTAACAATATGTATATTTGCCATTCTCATCCTGTCCCTCCTCAATTACAAACTTGCTGAAGATGCTTTTGCCTCCGGCGACGTTGAGAGATCTTGACCCCCCTGTCTTTAAGGGGCACTCTCTAATTGCAAGGCTCATTTCATTCAGACTCATCAAATAAAGAAAACTTAATAAATACCAAAAGAAAATCGGATAGTCATCACTTCACTCTTAGTTTCGAAAAAAGTGTGAACTTCTTGGCATAGGGAGGGATCACAAAGAATATCAGATTTCAGTCTATTCAGATGATATGAAAATCTATAAGCAAATCTCAGCCCTCTCTGACGAAGACTGAAATAGCACGCACGGTGAGCTTCCTCCGCCATTATAAAAGAACAAGTATTCATGTGGTCTATCAAGTTGCAACCGTAAAACACAATAATCTCCGAACGGATATGGATACCTTGTTGATAAGCATTGGCAATCAACCTAGGACAACGCTTGGGCTCTGGAAGGTTAAGACCCCCCTTGGCAATGGGATAGAAAGGCCTCAGAACTCCAGATTTCTCCAGCTTCAGCGAGAAAAATGAGCGTTCTTGAAGTTAGCGCAATAAACGTGGAGCACCATCCTCTGATAACTTCAATATGCCTTCGTACTTCAACCATCAAGAACGATCTCTCCGAAGGGTGATTTTTTACTATTTGGTTTCTCAGTGTTCTATTTTGGACAGCTTATGCGTGATTGGTGATACGTTATGTGTCCAAGTCAAGCATGCCCAGCTATCATTGTCATTTTATCGTGGAAAGACTTATGTCCGAACAACGCTTGTATATTATTCAATTTTATTATCAAAACTCGTGCTCTGTGAAAAATGTTTTTCGCGCACTTCGACCATTTTACCTTCGTCATAATCGACCTACTGAACAACCACTTCAAGCCATAGTGACCAAATTTCGAACCAATTTCACGCTATTGGACACCAAGCCACCTACACATATGCGCAGAGTGCGTACAGAGCAAAATATTGCTGCTGTATCCGCCAGTGTTTATGGAGACCCTGATTTGTCCATTCGCCGTCGTTCGCTGCAATTGGGATTGTGTTACTCGACTACGTGGAAGATTTTAGCCAAGGATCTTGAGTAAGCCGAGCGACCTGTCATAGCGTCGAATTTTCGGTAAGTGGGCCTTTGATAAGCTGGAGGAAGATTCGCTTTTTTTAACGAAAAATTGTTTTCAGCGACGAAACAAAACTGTGGTATTTGGTCCGATGAGCAACCTCACGTTGTAAAAGAGCTGAGAATGCACCCAGAAAAATGCACTGTTTGGTGCGGTTTATGGGCTGGCGGAGTCGTTGGCACGTATTTTTTTCAAAGACGGCCGTGAGAACATCGTTACCGTCAATGGCGCCCGCTATGGTTTAATGATTTCGAACTTTTTTTGTCCAAAATGCACGAGCTGTACCTGGTCGACAAGTGCTTCCAGCAAGACGGCGCTGTACCACCTTGATCAAAAAGTGTTGGCGATTTTTTACAGATTTAGAAATGGATTTAAATTTGCAACAACGAACTTGTATTAAATTTTGCGTAAAAAACGGAACGTTGGAAATGTTGGAAAAGTGTTTCCGCAAAGATTCTTTAAAGAAAACGGTCGTTTACCAGTGGCACGAGCGGTTCAAAACTAGTCGTGAGTCAATCGAAAATGATGACCGCAGACCATCGACATCGAAAATCGACGAAAACATTGATGAAGTACTCGTAAAAGAAATGTTGGTCAATAACCGCAAATTAACCATCAGACAGATAGCGGAAGACTTGAACATTGCCTTTGGATCCTTCCAAGACATTTTGGTTAATGATTTGGGTTTCCGTTGCTGCCAAAGACCTCAATTTCATGCAAAAAAGAGACCGTGCTGACGTCGCAAAAGAGATGATTTGCGAGGCTAAATCCGATCCCACATTCATCAAAAGGATCATTACTGGAGACGAGACGTGGGCTTATGAGTACGACACGCAATCCAGACATCAGGAAAGTGAATGGCGTTCACCAAATGTCAAAATGTTTCAGTCAAAAAAGAAGGCAATGCTCACGGTTTTCATGGATTACAATGGTGTAGTGCATCATGAATTTTTGCCAGAAGGCCAGACAGTAAACAAAGAGTACTCGTATTATTTGGGCGTTATGAGACGTTTGCGTGAAGCAATTCACCGAAAGAGACCAGAATTGTGGGCAAAAAACTCGTGGATTTTGCACCATGATAACGCATCGTCGCAGAGTGCCATCATTATTCGTAATTTTTTGACGAAAAATGCAACAAGTACCATCCAACAGTCACCGGATTCACCTGATTTGGCTCCTTGTGACTTCTTTCTATTCAATCGAGTTAAAAAACCACTGCGGGGAACGCGTTTCAGCAGCCGAGAGGAAGTAATGAAAAAATCGCAGGAAGCACTGATGGACATACCGAAAATCGAATATAAAAAATGTTTCGAGGATTGGATCAAGCGCTGGCATAAGTGTGTTGCAGTCGATGGGAATTACTTTTGACGTGGTATGCCACACAACACGCGAATCGGTGGACCCAATTAAGATGAGTTCGGTGTGCAATTTATCTCTCATTTTTGACCGGTGAATTGTCCGGGTAGATCATGCGATTTGACACCTTTAAACTATTTTTTATCGGTATATGTCAAATCATTCGTCTATAAACCAGCCTCAATTGCAGCCCTGGAAGACTACATTACATGTTTTATTAGCGAGACACAAACCAATATGCTCGAAAAATTAAAATTAAAATTGTACTCTCCGCATGGATCACTTAAAAGGTGGTCGCGATCAACGTCTTTAAAAAGTAAATGGCAAACATTGATCTATCAACTCAAGTAAAAAATTGTATACACTTTTGCAATTTTCCCGTGTTTTTTTTTTGATAATTGAAGACCAAATGCTTAAGAAATGTCCCATTAAAACCAACCAGCTCCGCCGCGATTCTTATGTGTGCCAACAACTACGGGACCACATCGACGAGCAGTAGAAGGCTGAGATAAACGTTTTTTTTTTCTTTTTTTTTCTTCTACGGCAGACATCATTGTCGATAGAAAACAAAAAGGCCAGAGGACGGGGTTTTTGTTCAGCAGTTATTGGGCACGGATCTAAGAGTGTACATTTCTCAAATCTTGGATTGTAAAATCCCAGACAGTAGTGCGACTCGAGTTGGAAGTTCAATTTCACATAAACTAAAAGGAAGTGCAGCGTAATGATAAGATGTGATAAGCATAATTATATCAAGGCATATAGCGACTAGTGTAGGACGGTCTACAATATCACAAAGGAACTTATAGTTGGCCAAAGTTCCAAATCCCATTTTGTAAAAGACTTAAACGGGGACTTATTGACTTCGGATGAGAAACAGCTAACTAGATGAGGAGATCACTTTACTGCTGTATCTAATCATTTGTCAAGTATTGAACCGGTCCCAAACTCCAATAAGTGTTTTGCTGAAAGAAATTCCCGAATACGCACCCTCGCTCACAGTAGTATCGATATTATATCCGCTATCAGGGCCTTAAAGCAAAATATAAGAAAACTAGGCATAGATGACATAGATGGCATTTCTTCCAAGTTCAACAACTCAGCAGAAGTCTTACGGCAACAAATTAGGTAGGTAAAAACCTTCATAGGTACCATTAGCACGCGCTCATAAGAGTACCACCACACCACCACAGCAGCCACCATAAGCACGAGCACCTACTGCCTACCACAATGGCATAGCAGCACCTACTATAAGCACGCCCTCATGGTAGTGTGAGATTCTGACTCACTAAAAAACGTCCCATTTTCTATAAGACTACGACCAAGTTTCCTTAACAAGTAGCTCAACCTTCTATAGTTTATCGCGTTTGGTAGGTAGCTTTCCAGCGAAGGTACCTACTATTACCGTTATTTCATACGGTATCTCCTTAAGACGCTAAGTCGAACGGTCTTGTTCTTTGAAGTCGCCGCACAAAATTTGTCTCGTCCAATCTCCGGATTATTTCCTGGTTTACTAGCAAAACTTGTTACTTCGCCTTTCCCGGTTGCAATTCCCAGATCGCGGTGAATATCGCTACTCCTTATATACCATGGAGCATTTACGATTGCTCTAAGCGCTTTGTTCTGTAATGTCTGTAGGACAGACATATTGTTTGGTTTGGTACAACCCCATAGTTGTATACCATAAGTCCACGAAGGTTTTAGCACTTGCTTATATACATAAGCTAAATTTTTATTTATTTAAAAGTCATAAAAAAAACTATTTTTATTTTACGGCTAAATGCCAACTTTATTCAACAACTTTAACACTACGTGAGGACTTAATTACAACTCTGCATAGCACAGCACATAACATATTGGCTGAATAGTCCGCGCCGTTTTATAGTAAAACACAAAATTTTTGCAAAATTCAACTTTATTTATCAATATAGTTGCCTTCGAGGGCGATACACTGATTGAAGCGATTTTCCAATCTTTCGATATCAGTTTTGTAGTACGATTTCGGTTTAGCCTCAAAATAGGCCTCTGTTTCGGCGATTCGGTCTTAAATCTCTTTACGGCGAGTATTCCTTTGAGGTCTGCGAACAGAAAATAGTCGCTGGGAGCCAAATCTGTAGAATACGGTGGGTGGGGAAGCAATTCGTAGCCGAATTCATTCAATTTTGCCATCGTTTTCATCGACTTGTGACACGGTGCATTGTCTTGATGAAACAGCACTTTCTTTTTCTTCAAATGCGGCAATGTAATAGTCGCTGGTGATAGTCTGCCCCTTTTGGAGATAGTCGATGAAAATTATTCCATTTGCCAGCCAACTGTTGAGTTTTTGGTCGTTTTGGACGAGGTTCGTCGCCTGCTCCCCACTCAGCTGACTGCCGACTTGACTCTGGTGTGAAGAGATGGAGCCAAGTTTCATCCATTGTCACATACCGACGCAAAAATTCGGCTTTATTGCGGTTGAACAGCTTTAAACACTCCTCTGAATCATCAACACGTTGTTGTTTTTGGTTGACTGTTAGCAAACGCGGCACCCTCTTTGAACACAGCTTTCGCATGTCCAAATATTCGTGTATGATATATCCAAGACGCTCTTTTGATATCTTCAGAGCCTCAGCTATCTCGATCAACTTCACTTTACGGTCATTCGTAATCATTTTGTGGACTTTTTTGATGTTTTCATTTGGAACAGCCTCTTTTGGACGTCCACTGCGTGCATAATCTTCGGTGCTTGTATGACCACTTTTAAATTTTTCAATCCACTTGCGAATGGTTCGTTCGCCTGGAGCAGAGTCTTATCAAGCCATTTCTTTGCATCGGCTGCATTTTTTCCCATCAAAAAGCAATGATAAGTCAACACACTAAATTGCTTTGAATCCATTTTTTTCACAATAACAAAAGTTGCTTCACTTACAACGCTATATCTCGAGAACTAACCGTCCGGCAGCTGTCAAATTTATACGCGTAACTTTTGAAGGTTGGTACTACTGAAAATGGTATGGATTTAATTCAAGTGGTGCCCTCTCTTAGAAACGGACTTTTCAGCCCATGTGTTACTTATTTCTAAATGCTCCTATTTGCTATATGAGTTGCGAAATGCTGTTTGCTCAGGTGCAGACATAGCGTCAGCAATAATGCACCTTGGGAAATATTCTGTGTGATGATACTAGGTGTCTGATAACGGCATGTGCATTGCATCCGACACCTACATGAATTCTGTGAGAATGGAATTTGGCAACATTAACTTGTAAGGTGATAACTTATATAAGCATCTTGTTATATGTGCTTAGTTTAGAGTATCTTCCGATAAGCCAAATCATTTCTCTTAGCCTGATTTCGAGCTCTTCACGTCTCTTTTTTACGTGTGATTTCCACTTCAGTTTTGCCTCTAGGGTCATTCCCAAATATTTTGCCTCGTTTGTATCGAGTTGATGAATAAAGGTGAGTTGCTTATCTTTCTGCACGTGAAATTGACGTGTGTTGACTTAGTCTCGTTTAGCACGATTCGCCAGCTCTTCTTCCACTCAAATATTTTGTTCAGAGCTCGTTGAAGTTTTGCAGTCGAGGATTCAACTGTTTGTCCTGTGGCGAGGATCGCCGTGTCATCCGCGAACGTGGCTACCACAGTCTCTTCATCTAGAGGTATGTCTCTAGTGTACAGTAAGAATAGGTATGGCCCCAGAACGCTTCCTTGTGGAATGCCAGCTTGAATTTCTTTGAATTCAGAGTATTCAGTCCCATATCTAACCCGAAACAGCCTATTTTCAAGATAAGATTCGAGTATTCTATTCATTTCTCTCGGTAAAATTTGTTGTAGTTTATACTTCAAGCCCTCGCGCCATACCTTGTCGAAGGCTTGCGATACATCGAGAAAAACACTTGAACATATCTTTTTTCCCTCTAGCGCGTTTTCAATTACATTTGTTATCCGATAGACCTGATCGATTGTGGAATGTTTGACCCTAAAGCCGAACTGGTGATCCGGGATCAATCGCCTTTCTTCAGTTATCGGTTTTAAATGTTTAAGCAGAAGAATTTCGAAGACTTTTGAAATTAGCGGCAGGAGCGAAATGGGCCTGTATGATTTTTTGTCGTTTGGACTTTTCCCCAGTTTTTGGAACCATTATGACTTCTGCGACTTTCCGTTGGCTTGGAACGTATAAAAGTCTCATGGATGCATTTATAATGTGGAGGAGCTTGACAGACGGTTTTCAAGGTAGCTTCTTTAGAATTTCACTTGCAATCAAATCGTATCCTGGGGCCTTATTATTTTTTTAGGTTTTTTATTATTTGCTTTAGCTCAGACAGTGATACGGATTTTATATTGTAGTTGTCGGATGCTGTTCTGAGATTAAGCACTTGGGCTAATTGACGTCCTTCGAATGGCTTGAAAGTTTCTTCCAAGTGGTCGGCAAACAAATTCGCTTTCTCTTTGTCTCTTTTTGCTTTAATTTTATAAATATAATCGACTTTCTCGTTTCGATCAAAAGTAAGTTTGAAAATTGAAAGTCCTCGCTTAACTACGGTATCTTTGTCGCTATCTGTTTGTTGCTTTACCTTCTGGATTATGTTCACGGCGTCAGTAATCTTAAAACCTTGTGCTTGAACGTCTTCTATTACGTCTTCTTTTTTGCACGACGGGTGAAGTCCCATAGCGAAGGATCGTAACGGTTTTTCAAACTTATTTTCATAAGTATACCATTGAATTTTATCGGTGTTAAGTTTCAGTGACAATGCGCGGCAAGAATCGGAGTTATCTACATTAATTTTCCACACGTTATTACGGAGTGAAATTATATTGAACTTTGTTTTTAGTGTTCTTTGGAGAAGGTCCCGTAACTTTCCGTAGTCTGCAATCCCGACCACATTTATTGCGGGTGGAGGGTGGGGTTTCGTTTGGGGTTTTGTCTTGGTTGGTACGGTGGGCTTATTTTCATCTCTTGGTTGTAAAACTTCGGGAGATGAGCCTGCCTCACGTTTTTTGCTAGGCCTTTTCACGTGTACCGGATTGTTTTCGCCAGCAAGTTCTTCTTCGTCCGTCAGGTATTCCACTGAACGGTTCGGTATTGTCTTGCAATCTAGAGATAAACGAGAGTTTTTTAGAACCTCGCTTTCTTTTCGAAGAGAATCTACTTCATTTTTAAGCTCGTAAAAGGGTCGTTGCATTTCATTGAGTTTAGCTCGGAGTTCATTGTTCCCTGTTCGAAGCATTTGCTTTTCACTGAGTCCTGATTAACCGGCGGACTTCGTTTTCCGGAAATATGCGATCTAGATGGTGGAGATCGGAGTACCTTTGATGTTTTTGCAAAGGGATTTGACAGCAATAAATGGCTCTCCCCAGAATCCGTAGAGCCTACCTCCGAAGAGGGTTTTAACTTCCGTTTGTTTTGTCCATTGCATTTTTGCATGCCCACGCACTCGGCATACAGAGGGTGCATTTTAGTCGCCTTTTACGACAGGCATGCCAACATCGGGTATATTCTATTTTGCCTACCCGAAGGGGGCGGAATAGAGTAATGATTATCAAACTATCAATGTAAGATGGGAAACCTGACTGAATGTGAAAACTAAAGAGGACTATGCCTGCTTCCAGCTAGAGTAGCTAGTGTGGTTCTAGAACAATTTAACCATAAACAGGCAGGCTTTCGGACTGGATCCTCCTGCATCGATGTGGAATATGTAATAGGTCTCCGCTACATTTGTTGTTCACCGACTTCGAGAAAGCTTTCAGCAGTTTGAATCGAGATGTTATATTCTGTTTTACGCAGGAGAGGTATACCAGATTGTCGCCATAATTAAGACTACATATGAAGGTGGTAAATGTCACATCTTAGGTCTTAGATAATTTCGAAGTTCGAAGCAGAGTGCAACAAAACACGTCCTTTGTTATGCTCCATGCAGTACTATCGGGAACATATATGGGACTAAGATGAGCAATGACATCGTACCTGAAACATATCGACTTCTGAACTACACCAAATAGCCCTTAACTTAAAAGGAGATGCGTACAAAGTTGAGCTAAAAAAAATGTGGAAAAAATAAGGCCCTAATACCAACGCTCAAATTCTACATCTCCGGGCAAGTCGAAATTTCTTTAAGATGAAGGACATACAGCAGGACTTGGACAGTAGTAAAAATCTGGAAAACCAATGTTTTTAGAACTAAAACCAAACTGTTTCGGACCAACGTAGATTACGTGTTACTAAATGCTTTAAACGGTGGAAATGCTTTTCATCGGTGCAGATTTAAACGGTCACGTTGAAAAATGGAACTACGAATATGAAGACTGCCATGGAGGAAATGGTTTCGGAACGAGAACCGCAGCTTGAGAAGATGTAAGAAGATGTACATGTAAATTACACACCCTTACTATACTAAATACGCTTTCTATTGTATGTTGGAGTTATGCGAAAAGGCGATGTTAAAGTCATTTTAGGCGAACCACTATCAAGTCAGCACCGACTTTTGCTGACAGGATCTTTCGCGGTAAAATCAAAGAACAACCAACGAAACTGGCATCAGCAGAAAAAATAAACTGGCACAATTGGGCGTTCAATTTGAATATATATAGAATATAGAAGAACTAAGCCCACTAGCTACACATGTGCAATAACTGCGAAGTACGAGTAAAATGTAAGTCTAGTGCGCAAAATCTGGTCGGTGTTTCTAAAGCACAGCGCCCATAGTGATGACATTATAAAACGGAAATGGAGGTAAATAACAAAAGACAAGTCTTCTAAGTACAACAGAAATAGCAAGTGCGTCTTGAGTTAGGCTCAAGAGGTCCATATAGCAATAATAGAAGTGCGACATCGAAGCGCGGGTAACCGACCTACATTTTTTTTACGAAAAAAACTCCCAAGATATTCAATCGTATAGGAAATATATTGGCGATGAGCAGGGCAACATACTAACAGGATCAATGAAATTTGCAATAGATAGAAAGAGTTAAATTCCCTCGGCTGTCCGGCACCAAGAGCGTCAGATTACATGAAAGCCGAAGTTAGGGAAGCAGGACTGTGCAATCGGACCGTATAACATACCCTCGGAAGTGAATGCCTAACCAGAGAAGGAAGAGCTTCCTGGTTCCACTGTATAAACACAAGGGCGACATTAGAAATGAAATCAATGTCGCATGCTATGAAAACATACGAACGTCTAGAACACGGAATATTGTTAAACTCCAGCAGTCAATGCGACTTCGTCGGAAACAATTTGACATACTATGACGCGATTCAAATCTTACGAATAAATGATGAAAAAACATTACGAAGCTTCTAACGATCTACATAATATCGTCTTCATTGACTTTGAAAAAGCATTCGATAGAGTTCCCAGGGATCTTATATGGACGGCACTAAGATCTCAGAATGCACCCGAATTGTATGTAAGAATGATACGCGATACATACGATGATGTTAAAACGAAAGTTAGATTCACAGCGGGTATAACCGGAGAACTTGAAGTTAAAGTTGGAGTATACCAAGGCGGTGTATATAATTCGTTGCTTTCTGAAGTCGATCAAGATCTTCTGTTGGAACGACATACTAGGTGGAGTGAAAAGTAACGTCTTTGACCGCCAGAATGCGCTGCTACTGCAAAGAAGGTCCCTTCATATTTAGGCAGACATGCCAAATTTCAGGGCGATACTGTCTTTAGTTTTGATTTGACAGCTGATTGTTGTTGACGTGTTTGGCATCATGTTGAGTATGGACAAAAACGATTTTCGTTCTCTCATAAAATATTATTTTTTGAGAGGCAAAACGGCGAAGGAAACAAAAGAAAAGTTGGACAAATATTATGGGGCTAATGCTCCGTCAAATTACACTGTCAAATATTGGTTTCGAGAGTTTCGTGGTGGCTGGAACTCAACTACAGATCAAGTCTGCAGCGGCAGGCCCTTCGATGCGGTTACAGAGGACAATGTCAAAAAAATATATGAAATGGTTTTGGCTGACCGGAAAGGGAAGGTGCGCGAGCTAGCAGATATCACAAAGATTAGTACTGAGCGCACATGCCATATTTTGGGCAATATTCTGCATATGAAAAAGTTATCCTGCCGCTGAGTGCCGCGAATGACCAAAAACACGAACGCTGGAGCACTTCGAAAGAGTGTTTGGACTTGCTGATGCGGAATTGGGCGAAATTTTGGCGTCGATTGTTAACTGGATTGGGATCCCTCGGACTGTTATCTCTTCCCAAACCTCAAAATATGGCTCATCAATAAAAAATTCAGCTCACACGAGCAAATCGTCGACGCCACGGAGGAGTATTTTGCCGACCTTCCGGAAAATTACTTTTCGGACGGGATCAAGAAGTTGGAAAATCGCTGGAATAAGTGTATCAAACTAAAAGAGGACTATATTGAATAAAATAAAAAAAACATAAAAAAAAAAACTTTTCATTCCCAAGGAGGTTATTTTTCTAGTATAAACGAATCCCCGAAACAACTTCTCCTCTCATCGCCGTTGATAGCAATATAGTAGGCAACGATGTGGCAGCCGCTCAAGCAACACTTAATAATTGGAGAAGATTACGGGTTACGAACTACAGTCGTACTAAGACCGAATGTCTGCATTGCCGATTTTCCGGAGCGCCAGTGTGGGATGGCTTAAAGGCTTTGGCAATGTTGGACAATGTCCGAAAAATATAAAGGAACAATCACAGCGACGGCAGTGAATATGTTACGAATGTCTTCGGGGATTACAAAACGTGGATTTATAAGGGATATCCGCATCCGCCGAAGACTCCATTTTAAGAAACCGATAGTGGAGAATCTTCAGGCTAAGCAAATCAGTTGGTTTTGCTATGTTCAAAATCCGGTCCAAAAATCAAATGTGAAACCATCGGCAAGTACTTGGTCTCACTAACGACGTGATCCGAAATAGAGTTTTAAGGTACACAAATTTAGCCTGCTCAACAAGTGGTGCAGCAACAATACAGATATGTGGGAGAAGTATGCATCATTAGAAGTAATTATGCGCGTTATATAGTTCCAGAAAAAAAAGGAAGATAGGTTGAAGTTAAATTACGCTGTCAGAAGGAAGAAGGAAGCTGTAAACTTACATTCATAGATGTATACGTAGCATCTCATGCAATTTAGGTGTGGTCCACTTATTACAGCCATCTTACGTAAATTGGAGTAATCCAAGGCTTCATCGTCTCCAAAAACGTTGAGATGTAATAATTCTTCCAATCTTCCGCTTATTAATTCAATTCAATTACCTTTCAATTTTCTTTCAAAGAGTTTCAGCCTTTATTCTTCAGAACTCAGAACTTCTGTTTAGCTAAATCTAGTATCTACATGTCAGTCCAAAAAAAAGTACAAAGTTACCTTTACACGATCCGTTGATCTAGCATGTGCGTTACGCTTGAAAAAACAAGTTCGCTCGATATTAGATCATAACTCCTAACTCCTACCCTTAAAGCATCACTAGATTCCTCACCGGAACACAAAAATTGCTCCAATATCATAAATGACAATTTGAAACAATTAGTCACATGCTGATGATTTTCCATTTGCGGAACAATTAAAGAGTGGCGCAGCACTCAATAAACACCGCACCACTCAACTAAATGAACCGAAAACTGAAAACCGTCTCTCGAGGCATTTTAGGAAGTCAGCGCAGCACTCCCTTCCAAAGTTTCTGAGGCGTCATCAATAAATTGAAAGTTAAATCCAGGTAAACTACTGAATACTCTCAACAAACGCATATCTATATGTTGGTTCAGTTTTCGGTTCGCACCCCACGCTTACGCCTTTAAAGCGCACTAACATCGCTCCCGTTGTGTTGTTTTGGAGTGATAATAAATTCCACTTAACGCTGTCATCGTTAGATTCACCGACGCATTGCACTCGTTTCGATTTGGCCGGGAATCCGGAATCTTCTCTAGTATACGAGGTATGTGTATACATAAATACAACTCCCGTTGGCAATGTTGTTATATTGAGACAAAAGATACAACCAACACAAAAATCGAAACACATTCGATCTATGGATACACACAGTATCTGTACGTACGCAGGGGAACAAAATATAAAGCCGATGTGATATTAATGAGGCCCTTCTAGCCGAACCGCATCCAATCAATTTTATTGCGCGGGAGGGAACGTTTATTACCATTTGGTAGCTGGTTATTGGATAATCAAAGACAGCCATGCCAGCCCAGGCCAGATATGTTCCCTCGGTCTTGTCCTCGGTCTTGGTCTCGGTCTGGAATTTTGTTCATCTTTATCCACAAATGAAATCAAACGATTTAAAGTTAATTGGACTTGTTTCGTCGTTGATAGAAAATTGGTAAATTTTTACGACATTCGTCCGGTGATTAGCTCTAAATAATTTTTCCCAAAGTATTTTGAGGGTTTTTTTTTTTCCAAGTTTTGTTTTCGTCTCTTTTGGGTATTTGTATCTGTATTAGACGGTTATCTGGAGAAACTTAATTGAATACATAATAATGTGTAATGATGATTGTAAATATCGTTTAGAAGTTAGTAGCACTATAACTGGAATAGGACAGGCTTTATGACTAAAAATTTAAATCAGAAGGTTGTAAACAAAACGATTCAGGTAAGAGATAGTGTCGCATTTCACTTGGAAATCAAACTTTACGACCATCAGTTCTGTAAGAGTGTTTCACAAATATTTTAGTGGAAAACTTCACAACGCAGAAGCCATTGTGACGGAGACAGAAAGCAAAACAAGAAAACTGTTTGGTCTAATTATACTTTTACGGGTTTCGGGTTTTGGTAGGTGAGGATTGTTTAAAAATTGGTCTATAACTTGGATAGTGTTCGCAGAATAACAATCAAGTTCGAAGCGCAGTTCTTGCCTGCAGGCTAAAATTGCATGTATGTCCTCGATAAGTAGCGTATACTAGCCTAGTGATGAGAACTATCGAATCAATAGTTAGTAACTGAATGATTTTAGCTATCGAATAATTTTATTCATTCATTCATTCATTCATATTCGTGCATCCAAACAACGTTTTGTCAAACGCGTTGGGGAGATGGGAGTGGGGGTGTTATACCTTATATACATTTTATACCTTATACAATACATTACGCCCATTATTATAAATTTCAAAAAAAATTCAACCTTGATAGTCCGAACCAGTGAAAAAATCAATCATGCATATGAAAATCATTCGAATATTTTTCCAACCCCGATAGTCCAAAGTCCACAAAACCTTTCAATGGTATGAAAGCTAAAGGAACATTGCTCCCAATCCGGTATGAAGAACAATCGAAGAGTGTTTTTTTTTTATTCGACAGCCTTGAAATAATGATTTATGAAAAATAGTAAATATTTGAACAATTTTTATATACCACCTTGATCAAAAAGTTCGCGGAGGACACCACCGTGTGGCGCTCCCATTGTTCCGATTTGAGTTCGGTTTTTTTCTTAGGTTGGTAAATCCGGTGTTGATATTCGCTCTAAATCTTAGCGTCATAGCTTGACATTTGCAAAAGTTACGTAGCCAAGAGTACATCAATCATTGTGTGTTTTGGCGATTTTTTAAAATTTTAGAAATGGATTTACCAGTAAATTTACAACAACGAAATTGTATTAAATTTTGCGTAAAAAACGCATTTAATGGTGCGCGAACGTTGGAAAGGTTGGAAAAGTGTTTCGGCAACGATTCTCTAAAGAAAACGGTTGGGGGAGAGTACGATAACTTTGGCGCCAAGAATTGATAACGGTATTTTGTTTAGGGGTTAAAAACTAGCATTTTTTTAATATGGGAGGGTGAGTCTATCTCTCCCCGTTTAGGAGTTATTGGCAATTTTAGAAAAAAATGACTTAAAATGGGAAAGAAATTATTAAAAAACAACGGCAACACTTACAATAAAGTACTAAACAGGATTTGAAAGCCTAAAATTTGCTTTTTAATATAAAATTTACATCAAATTATTCGTGTTAACAGTTTTTGAATAATTCGCATTTAAACTTAAATTTTTGGTAAAAAATGAAAAAAAATTTTTTTTAAATCAATATTATTCAAAATTGTGAGATGATGTGCCCAATTGGTTTTTTGTATGCGCATATCAATTCTGAATCGAACACAAAAAACCGCATGGCTTTATATCTTCTAGTTTTTGAGAAAATTGAAAATTACTAAAACTATTTTATATAAGACTTTTTTTTTTGGTAATTATGGTGATCTCACTTTGAGGATTAATATTGATGATAGGGTCATCTTTGTAAGTAAAGTACAGCAAATCATTTAGCGTGACCTAGAATGCACCACGAGGAGGTAGATTTGCATTGCATTCGGCATCCCAGTCAGTCAGTTTGTGAGTAAGTTAGGTGTTAGTTAAGAGTAGTCAATTAAATGTTCAATGTACGAGTACATATTAAAAAGGTATGTAAGTTTTGTCAATGTCGATTTCGTTGAGTTCGTCGATGATGGTGAAGAGCCGAGGTTGTTTTGGTGGTAAAATACCTTCTAAGTGCTCATTGTGAACGGTCGGAGGGTTGAAGTCCTTCAGTTGCAAACCCACACTTTCTTTACCTTTGATAAAACCTGGGTATACTTTTTTCCGTCAATTAAAAATTCCGTGATTTGGGAGCCCATGTCGTCCTTATAATTTTTTTCAAGGCAGTATTTCCGGTAAAAGAAAAGTGCCATATATTGGTGAAGGTGCTGCGTTGAATTACGGCATAAAATTGATTTTTTTCAGAAGCTTGTTCTGATTCTCAAGATCATTTATAGTATTTGTTGCATCGGTCTTGTCAACATATTCGCCTTTGCTGTGGTTTATAATTTCATGAGTCGTAGAAGTAGAGAACATTTTTTCAATACCTATGTATTGGCGTGCGCTGTCGGTACAAATACGACTGCTGTTGGGGTTAACGTATTTGTGTATATACGGCCACAAGTCTTCTTTACTTTTGGAGTTCACTTTAAAGATGCGTCCGACCTTATCTTCTTTACAAAATAACCCCAACACTACGATTTTCATTTGTTTGGTTACACGGCCTCTGTGGTATTTCCTTTTTGTAAGAAAGGTCTCGTCGATTTGTACAGTTTTTCCTTCGCCGCCAATGTTAACATCGACGTGAGATCCTATTATTTCGGCTATTTCACGAAAATAGTTATAGTAATCTATTATAGTAGCTTTACTAAGCTCACTTTTATTGTCGTGATGGCGCCAAGCAATTATATGCTAATTTTAAAATAATGACATACATGTAATAATATTTTTAAAAAATCCTTAAGTTGTAACTTAAGGTTAAATTAATTTACCTGAAAAACCGTGTTCACATGCATTTTGATAACAAAAGCGATAATTATTGCAAGCACCTCGCGAATCTCTAGCCGACATTGAAGTCCATGGAAAAATTTAGCGATAGATGGGTTGATTGTATTTCTACAATTTTTGTTACTTTTTTTTTAGAGCTTTTCTTTGAGCATCGCCACATCCAACCAAACTTCACATTTCTACACTTTTCTACCTTCATAGGTAAGTTGCAACACAGTGGGGGAATGGATGTTTTAGTGGGAATTAAACCTGGTTCTTCTAAAAATCTCCGAACGAACAAAACACTGTGCAGTTATTTAGTTTAGGATTAGAGGATGCTTAGCCGTCATTGCTTATTCACAAACAATATCACTTGATTCGCACTACGGTTGAGCACAGAGTGATCTTCCTGAATATCAATAACTACACGTATTATTCTTTCACAAAAAGAAATAACGGTGTAAAAGCCAAACGTTTGTTCGGTTATATTTTTGCATCATTATCAAGTGCATTACATATTACATACGTACAAACATAGATATTTCGCAAAGTATTGGGTTTACAAGTAAGTTTCCAGCGTTTGTCAGAGATGGCGCCACCAGTGGATCCCGGGCAGAAAGGTCAGACCCCATGTGTTTTATTTGTAGGTTTTGTATTTGTCAACAACTTTGCAGCGTTATATTTGAGCAGTTCTATCTGTGTCGTACATTTTATCGAGCAAAATCATGGCAAGTTTCCAGCCAAATAAACGTCATTCGCTGGAAGCGCTGCTTTTATTCTTTAATATGAAGAAAAGTGCGGCTGAGGCCTATCGTTTGCTTTCGGAAACTTATGGGGCGGAATGTATTGGTGAACCGACGTGTCGCGAGTAGTTCAAACGGTTCAAAAGTGGTGATTTTGGAGCTGAAGGCAAAGATCGCCCCGGAAAGCCGAAAAGTTTTGAAGACGAGGAATTGGACGCTTTACTGGATGAGGATCCATGTCAGATTCAAGAAGAACTTGCTGCATCATTGTGCGTCACGCAACAAGCCGTTTCCCTGCGCCTAAAAGCACTGGGATTCATTCAAAAGGTTGGAAACTGGGTGCCGTACGAATTGAAGCCAAGAGACGTCAAACGGCGATTTTGCATGTCCGAAATGTTACTGCAGCGGTATAAAAATAAATCATTTTTGCAAAGTATTGTCACTGGTGATGAGAAATGGATTTGTTATGATAGTCCTAAACGCAGAAAATCGTATACAAAGTCCGGCGGTCCGCCCAATCGACGCCGAAACGAAATATTCACGTGAATAAGGTCATGCTCTGCATATGGTGGGATCAAAAGGGTTTCGTATACTACGAACTGCTTCCGACTGGTGAAACCATCAAAGGACCATTATATCGAACACAACTAATTCGTTTGAAGCGGGCATTAAAAGAAAAACGGCCAGAATATGAGACCAGGCATGAGTCCGTCATTTTTCATCACAACAAAGCTCGGCCACATGTTGCGGTTTCGGTGAAAAACTATTTGGAAAATAGTGGATGGGAAATTCTGCCTCACTCGCCTTACAGTCCAGACTTGGCACCATCTGACTACCACTTGTTTCGTTCTATGCAGAACGCTCTTACGGGAATACGCTTCAGCTCAGTAGAGGAAATCAAAAATTGGCTCGATACGTTCTTGGGATCGAAAGACGAGACATTTTTTTGGTCCGGAATTCATAAATTGCCAGAAAGATGGGGGAAAGTTGTAGCTTCCGATGGACGATACTTTGAATAAAGCATTGTAACTATGTTTTCATAATAAAACTTCAAATTTTGGAAAAAAAACGCTGGAAACTCACTTGTAGACCCAATAAATAATTTACTGCAACATTGGAACACGTGAATTTTTTCTAATGCGAATTAGTGAAACTTTGTTATTAATAGGAACTTTGTAATTTTGTGATGAGTACTGTGGATGAAGTGTATTGATGACATAGGCGCCTGCCTGACGAAAAGCACATACCCCGAGCGGAGCAACGAAGTTGCGTGAGCGGGACCTGCCGTCATTTGTTTTTAAATTGCCCATAACTCCTAAACGGGACGAGATGGACCCAGCCTCTAATAGTAAAAAATGCTAGTTTTTAACTCCTCTACAAAATACCGTTATCAATTCTTGGCGCCAAAGTTATCGTACTCGTGCCAACGGTTGTTTACCAGTGGCACAAGTGGTTCAAAACTAGTCGTGAGTCAATCGAAGATGATGACCGCAGACCATCGACATCGAAAACCGACGAAAACATTGATAAAGTAAAAGAAATGTTGGTCGTTTTAACTATCAGAGAGATAGCGGAGGACTTGAACATTGCCTATGCTGCCAAAAGACCTCAATTTCATGCAAAAAAGAAACCGTGTTGACGTCGCAAAAGAGGTGATTTGCGAGGCTGAATCCGATCCCACACTCATCTCATTACTAGAGACGAGACGTAGGTTTATGAGTACGATACGTAATCCAGACATCAGGCAAGTGAATGGCGTTCACCAAAAGAACCGAGACCAAAAAAAACCACGTCGTTTTCAGTCAAAAAAGAAGGCAATGCTCACGGTTTAATGGATTACAACGGTGTAGTGCATCATGAATTTTTGCCAGAAGGCCAGACAGTAAACAACGAGTATTATTTGGGTGTTATGAGACATTTGTGTGAAGCAATTCGCCGAAAGAGACCAGAATTGTCGGCAGTGAACTCGTGGATTTTGCACCATGATAACGCACCGTCGCACTGTGCTATCATAATTAGTAATTTTTTGACGAAAAATGAAACAAATACCATCCAACAGCCACAGAATTCACCTAATTTGGCTCCCTGTGACTTCTTTCTGTTCAATTGAGTTAAAGAACCACTACGAGGAACGCGTTTCAGCAGCCGAAGGAAGTACGAGTAATGGAAAAATCGCAGGAAGCACTGATGGGCATACCGAAAACCGAATATAAAAAATGTTTCGAGGATCGGATCAAGCGCTGGCATAAGTGTGTTGCCGTCGATGGGGATTACTCTGAAGGGGACAATATAGATTTAGATGAATAAACTTTTATTTCAAATTTTCTGAATGCATCCCGTTTTGATCAAGATAGTGTCTATCGAATAAATGGATATTTAACAACTATCGAATAATACGATTGTTTTTATTCAACACTAGCCTACGCCATCATAGGGCACATGCGGAAGAGAGAATGAAATTGACGAATCAGCCAATCAGCCACGGATAAAGACGGATTCACTCTTGACGACCCTAACACATGATTAAAGAACAACCGTCTTTGGATCTGTATGTGGAATGTTCAGACAATTACCAAACTTTGTGTACCCGTATTAGGACCAGATAAATGCAAAGCAGACCTATACGCCATCAAACAAGTGTGAAGGAATAGACCGGATGAAGAGAGGATGGAAAACTGGAAGCTGTTAGAGAATAACCGGCGTGACAAGGAGACTAGTCGCAGTGTTTATTTGGATGGGAAGACCTACATCCGTATTCACAAACAGCCCTTCCCCAAGTAAGACACCAATAATGTGCAAAGAATTCTTTTTCTCAGTGCGTTTCTTTTGGCAAGCCTTTCAATTCCTAAACAATATTTAAGGAACATTTTGCTAAGTGAACGCAGTGCGCTAATTACTGCTCTGTGATTGGTCCATTTACCAAGTTATCTAGTGTTACCAAGTTCACGATGTAGTTTGATAGAAGAGCGTATGACACATAAATAATTTAAAATTTGAGTGATTCGAGTTCAGCCCTTTAAGTTCAATAGTTTTAGTTAAATGGGATTACATGAATATATTCTCAACCTTTTTATGTAAGGTTGTCAGAATTTAAACATAGAAACACGGGCGCTGATAAGAAGGACTGAACTTAATACCAAAAGGACCAGACACTATTTGAACTACTAATGGAAAAAGAAAGAATTCTTATGGAAAGAGGAAGAATTGTTGTGTCACGACAAAAAAACTTATTGAAGTTCGTACAAATTTGTCATAAGCTGCAAATTGAAAAATTAAATTTAGAAATAAGAAAATTAAAAGAAAAGAATAAAATGTTATGTTAACCTAGAAGTTTTAATTTCATTTCCTAAAAATCTGCTGGTGATTCTTGTCTTCTTTGGGTTATGTGGTTTGACTGCTGGTAGCTCCTTTCAGCATTAACAAACTCTGGGATGCCATGATATCTCCAAATATTGTAAAGTATAGCAGTAGCTACTATGACATGACATGTGGTAGTTAAATTTGTTGCCATTTTTTTTTGACAAACATGGAAATATTCTTTTCCAGACATCTATTGTTCTTTCTACAGTATTTCGTGTTTTGATATGAGCTTTATTATAATTTTCTTCCTGTGTTATTACTGTCTGGAGCACAGGTGTTAACAAATATGTTTGGCGACTATAGCCACTGTCGCCAAGTAGTATTCCATTTATTACACCTAGTTGTGGCTTTCTTTTAAATAGAGACGATACAAAAATCATATTGTCATGCACAGATCCAGGTCTATCAGCAACAATGTCATAAATTTGCAGATGTGGCCCAGAAACAATCTGCGTGTTAATGGAAAATGTTTTTTTTCGGTTTCTATACACCTCTGCATGGGGACCACCAGGATTTTGAATTGCAGCGGCAGAAGGATAGAACAAACGGTGTGTTTTGAAAATCGAGCACCACTTTTCTTGTAATTATTGTATAATTATCAAATTCTTCCTCACTGCTGTAATCCATTTTATATTGTTTTGAACTTTTTGCAATTCTTAAAAACAAAACGGAGGCATTTTTGGCAGTTCCTATGCGTTGGTTAAAGTAGCTAGCAGGCTTCCTTAGTTGTGCGTTCATTTTAACGAACGCACAGTGCGCTTTGACACTTAGGTAATGTTTGTGAATTGAATTCACTAACTATGTGCGCTCGTTCACACTATGAGACCTCATAGTAACGTTCCTGAATACGGGTGTTAGAGAACAACTCTTGACCTTCTGGCCTGTATTTGTTATTTGATATTTACTGAGTAAAAAAACGCTGCACATTAAGAAAAACTTTTTAGATTTACACAGGATATAGCAAACTAACAAAGAAGTTACAATACATATGTTACAAGTTAAAAAAAAAAAATAATAATCATAATATTAGTAATAACAATTACGAGTATAAGGATGAATAGATAAAAGCAAAAATAAAATAAATTAAATAAAAAACGCAACAAGTTAATAAAATTTTAGAACAAGAACTATATCAGTTCAAACTGGATAAGTGGTCAAAGCCTGCTGCTTGAAATTTTCTGTGTTCGATTATAGACTTCACGTGATCAGGGAGTTTATTCCAGAGTTTGACAGCATAAATAAAGCAGTGTCTCAAATTTTTGTGGCGATTGCATACACAACAGTTAATTTTTTGAAACAAATTGGCTCCTTCTTGTGAATAACTTTGAAAAGTAAGGAACAGCACTTATATTTGAAGTACGTTTCTAAGTTACAGCCAAGAATTTGACGGGCTTCAGGCGAAATGTGATCAAATCTACGAAAATTGAATACAAACCGAGCAATGGAGTTAATAGCAACTCTAAGTTTTTGAAGCGTGTGGGAGTCGGGATCGGCAAACAACTCACAACCATACTGGATTATTGGAACTATCAATGCCTTCACTAGTTTAAGCTTAAATTGTGTCGGCAAAATTATTTTTGTTATAGATAACGCTCATAGCGACGCGTAGACTTTTTTCTTAAATTGATTTTATATGAACGTCCCAAGTTAGTTTATTGTTAAAAATGATTCCAAGATTTGTAGCATGGGTGAAACATTCAACTTGACGTGTGTTTAACATAACAGGCAATGTGGTTGGAATGGTAGGTATGGCTTTTGTTTCGTTAGGATTTTATTTAAGACCATTCCGTATGTGCCACTTGAATATTGAAGATAGGTCATCATTTACGAGGGGCGTTCAACATATTCTCGGTATCAGGGTGAAGCTGTGGTTGTATATATAAATTGACTAATTTATCAAGTAATACTATTATTTTAGTGCATTCTGCATAAACAGAATCATAATGGCAACTGAGACGATGATGGTGAAAATTGAGCATCGCGCTGTAATTAAATTTCTCACTAAGCAAGGAAAAAGTCAAAAAACTATTCATGAAGAGATGGTGGCTGTTTACCAGGGTTCCGCACCTTCATTATCAACTGTGCAAAAGTGGTCAAGTGAGTTCAAGAGAGGCAGAGAGAGCATTGAAGACGACCCCCGCTCCGGCGCCCGGAATACTGCTTGTACGGGAGAAAGCATCCAAGAAGTCAAAAAACTTGTTCTTGAGGATGCCCGAATAAAGGTGAAAATGATGGCAGAGATCACCAAGCTTTCAATTGGTACCATTCACATCATTCTTCATGACTATCTTAACCTTTCAAAGGTCAGTGCAAAGTGGGTGCCACGAATGCTCACAGCGCCTCAGAAAAAAGTGAGAATCGCATGTTGTAGAGAGCTTTTGGAGATGTGTAGTGAGAACGCGGACGGTGTTATGGATCGAATTGTTACTGAGGACGAAACATGGGTCCACCACTATGACCCTGAAAGCAAACAAGAGTCCATGCAGTGGCATAAAAAAGGAACAGACCCCCCGAAGAAGTTCAAAGTCACTCCTCCGTCTGCCGGGAAGCTCATGGCCACAGTATTTTGGGACTCAAAGGGAATCTTGCTCATTGAGTATAAAAAAAAGGTGAAACCATCAACGCCACATCATACGCTTGAAGTTTGCATAATTTGCGGGAGGAAATTAAAAAGAAAAGACGGGGTAAACTCGCAGCGGGTGTGTTGCTTCTTCATGACAACGCTCCTGTTCACACGGCGCGAGTTTCCAAGGCTGCTGCGCGAGATTGTGGTTTCGAAGAAATCCAACACCCACCCTATAGTCCAGACCTTGCCCCTAGTGATTATTTCCTGTTTCCGGATTTGAAAAAATGTCTTCGTGGAAAAAGATTTTCGGATGATGAAGAACTCAAGTCGGCAATAAATGGAGGAGGAGATGTAATAAATGCATTGATGTTAGGGGAGATTATATTGAAAAATAAAAACAATTTAAATTGAATTCGCATTTTCCTTCATATCGATACCGAGAATATATTGAACGCCCCTCGTAATTTCGAAATTTCGTTTTCAACCACACCAATTGGAAAACTAATGTATAGTTGAACATCGTCAGCATACTACCTTGACCAAGTTCCCGGAATGTATTCAGAAAATTGGAAATACATACAAGTCTATTCAACTAAATCTATATCGTCCCTTTCAAAGTAATTCCCATCGACTGCAACACACTTATACCAGCGCTTGATCCAATCCTCGAAACATTTTTTATATTCGGTTTTCGGTATGTCCATCAGTGCTTCCTGTGATTTTTCCATTACTCGTACTTCCTCTCGGCTGCTGAAACGCGTTCATCGTATCGGTTTTTTAACTCGATTGAATAGAAAGTAGTCACAGGGAGCCAAATCAGGTATTTGTTGCATTTTTCGTCAAAAAATTATGAATAATGGCACTGTGCGACGGTGCGTCATCATGATGCAAAATTCACGAGTTTTCTACCCACAATTCTGATCTCTTTCGGCGAAGTGCTTCACGCAAACGTCACGTAACGCCCAAATACTCACAATACTCTTTGTATACTGTCAGGCCTTCTGGCAAAAATTCATGATGCACTACACCGTTGTAATCCATGAAAACTGTGAACATTGCCTTCTTTTATGACTGAAAACTACGTGGTTTTTTTGGTCTCGGTTCATTTGGTTAACGCCATTCACTTGCCTGATGTCTGGATTACGTGTCGTCTCATAAACCCACGTCTAATGATCCTTTTGATGAATGTGGGATCGGATTCAGCCTCGCAATTCATCTCTGTTACGACGTCAACGCGGTCTCTTTTTTGCATGGAATTGAGGTCTTTTGGCACCAACTTTGCTGCTACACGACGGAAACCCAAATCATCAACCCAAATTTCTTGGACGGATCCGTAGACAATGTTCAAGTCCTCTGCTGGTGGTTAATTTGCGGTTATTGACCAACATTTCTTTTACTTCATCAATGTTTCCGTCGGTTTTCGATGTCGATGGTCTGCCACTGTGGCCTTCATCCTCGATTGATTCACGACCACTTTTGAACCGCTCGTGCCACTGGTAAACGACCGTTTTCTTTAGAGAATCGTTGCCGAACACTTTTCCAACAATTCCAACGTTCGCGCACCATGAAATCCGTTTTTTAAGCAAAATTTATTGTAATACAAGTTCGTTGTTGCAAATTTACTGGTAAATCCATTCCTAAAATTGTAAAAAATCGCCAACACACACAGAAATGGATGTACTCTTGGCTACGTAAGTTCTGCAAATGTCAAGCTATGACTATAAGATTTAGAGGGAATGCCAACAACAGATTTACCAACTTTTTGATCAAGGTGGTATATGCGGAATTGACAATGAGATAAAACAGAAGGTAAGCCATTTATGAACAGAGAGAACAGTAATGGACCAGGAATAGATCCTTGGGGAACACCACCATTAACATTAAGAATCAAAGGCATTTTATTATTACATGAAACAGCTTACCAGCGAGTTATCATGTATAAATAAATATGGTTATGAAATGTGCCAGAGAAGTTGAAATAATTCGTCAGTCGTATAATTTGCGTCAATTGCTTGTCTAATATCGTCAGAAACTTTAATTAAAGCTGATGTACAGCTGTGTCCAGACCGGAAACCAGACTGAAGAGGGTTAAGGAGCTGTTTTTCGTTAATGATTTTTTTTATTTGATTGCTTAAAAGTGATTCGAAGACTTTAGATAAAAAGGGAATAATTGCTATGGGTTTATATTCCGAACTTGTTTCATTTTTGGGAATTATCCCGATTTAGACCCCTTCCAGGCAGAAGGGTAGGTAGACGTCATTATAATGGTGTTGAATATATGAGTGATGGACTTTGCATTTGATGGACAAAATAGCGACTCTTACAGTATATTCGTCAACTGCGGCTAAAGGAAATTCATCGCCCCTGTCATTATATGTTAGTGTATAGCGAGAACTTAATGACGTAACTGGTATTGAGAATTTATAGTTTAAATCTTCTATATAAATGTTGTCGTCCAAGACTGATATATTCTTCTCATTTAGCCCAATTTTTCTAACTTCTTTCAACATAAACTTGGAAGAACGGTCAGAATTAAATCTATTGTTGTAGAAGTTAAGTTCTGCAGATCTTATTAACTTAGTAATAATATTACGGCATATTTTGTACTTTTTGAGCATTTCTGCACAACCCAAACGTTTCCAGCAACGGTAAGAAGAGTCTCTTAATTTGATGGAGTTTATATCGTCACTTGAAAGCCAAGGACAGGACACGAGTCTTAAAAGGAATATGCTTATGAAATAGGTAGTCAGTCGCGGTAGTCAGGAACTCAGTTTGTTTATTTACGTCAGATGTTAGATAAATACAACTCCAGTCAATTGACGAACAATCACGAAAAAGACTTTTATAAATAATATTGCGGAAATCGGGATAATGGATGGACTGGGATGAGCTTTTATCAACATGTAAGTCAAAGGTAGCAAATACAAGATCATGATATGAAAATACGGGAACAGGTAATTTACTAAAACATTTAACGAGGCTGTATGCATGTTAAATTTCCTTTCCTCGACAATACCTACGAGCAATGCCATTAAAATGATGTACAAATTGTTCTTGGAGGTTTTAGTGCCAAGCTGGACAAAGAGGGCACCTTTGATAATACGATCGGAAAGTACAGCCTCCACGACATCATCTTCGGAGGCGGACACAGGCTTGTCGATCTTGTGACGGAACTTTATGTATATACCATATAACCGGCACACGGTTTCCACACCGTGATATCCCTAAAGGGACCTGACTAACTAACCGTCAACCGAATTGACCAAAGCAGAGTGAACCACTCGGCTTGGACCATGACAGACAATATTTCCGTCCACCCGACCACGATGATAACAACTTCCAAGTTTACGTCCAAGAAAGTTGCCTGATCCGATGGCTTAACTGCCGAGCTGTTGAAAGAAGTGGTTAATAATTGGATGCGAAGCATACATCAACTCATCTCCAAAAACTGGCTGCACAAAACTATGCCCGACAAATGGAACCTTATGTTTCAAGGGTGGTAGTGGACTGGTTTTCAAATCGGAAGGTTCGATGTTCGAATCCCAGCCTCACCATATTCACTTTTTCAGTCAACAGAAATCTAGTCAGATGAGTAAGTCAACTTCCAATTAAGAATTTAGTCTCCCCATTAAATGTTGGATGCCACCCATGGAGCGAAATAACCACTGAGTCCAAACATCTTTCTTTCTCTCTCTACCCCATTTTTCAAAAAAAACTTAACCCTCTTGAGTGTTAAGCTCTTTTATAAAAAAAAAAGGGAGATCCCTTGAACGGAGCGAACTGCAAGATAATGAGTCTCTTCAACATCGCATACAAAATTTTATCTGCTGTATTATGTGAACGCCTAAAACCGTTCGTCAACAATCTGACCGGCCTTTATCAGTGTAATTTCAGGCCAAGGGAGGCCACTTTAGATCAAATTTTCACAGAGCGACTTATCTTGGAAAAACCAAGGAGTTTCAAAGCGATACACATCATCTGTTCATCGATTTCAAATGTATGGAGACTATCTATACAGACCATGCAAAATGAGGATGGAGAGTAACACATCTGCTGCTCCGTCGAGGTCGGCAATGACAAAAGCGAGACCTTGAATGTCAGAAATGAACTTTAGTCAACTCCAGAGTCACCATCTTTCAAGAGTTTGTTCAGTTACTCGCATACGCATACAACATTGACGTAATGGGAAGAAAAAGGCGAGTGTTTGCGACTATTTAAGCAGAAGCGGCAAAGATAAAAAAAAAACAAACCATCATATATGCTGTCAATAAAGATGAAAGCCTGGGATAAAAAGTCTCGATAGGAAACCACAACTTTGAGATACGATAGTAAGTATGTACGGTATTTCGGTTACACTATCAGGTCCGGCAACGACATCGTAATAGATGAAACAAACTCTCACGAAAATACGTCATTGCCTCTTTTACCAGACTCCAAAGAACCGTCTGACTCAGCTACATGGAGGCTTTCCCTAGCACGCCTAGCTCTGCTCTAGACACATAGATAGATCTCCCACACCTTGATATTTATATCATGGACTGTACTTCCGAAAGAAGTAGGCTTTGCTACAACATGCATTGGAGCTTTGATGACTTTGCGCGCCGAGTGTTTTTTTGACCCGGGTCTTATGTACAATACATACTGCCTGATGCAATGACATCAGAACTACTACAGGAAAGCAATGTACTTGGGTCTTCATGGATACCTCCAAAACCGATTTAGGATCCGGCGCAAGTGTATTTCCGGTGGACGACATCGTTAGACTTCACTACTCGTTAGGAAAACTTGCCTCTGATGGTTGTTCGAGAATACAAGCCTTCACTCAACACAATCGGAAAGCTAAATTTACTTAGTCTTGTCTGGGTCCCAGTCAGAATGAGATCACGAGCGATCAACTTGCTAGCCAGGGCTCAGAAGAGAGTTTTCAAGAACAAGTTAGGGCTTACCTTGACAGTGGGGTTTCTTATGACCATAACTGCAGACGGCATGACACTTCAAGTTGCCGGCAGACTAAACAAATGCTTGCTTCCCGGCGTCTCTAAAATATCAGCGGCTCCCCTGCTGTCCCTCAACAGAGAAGACTGCAGTCTACTTAATGGAGTCCGAACGGAGCACTATACTTCTGTTAAACACTTAAGTCTGCTGAGAATCCTGAGAAGCTTGCTGTGAAAATGATGGCGATACCGCGGAACACTTCTCTGTAAATGTCTGGCCTACGGTCGTATAAGGTACTCGACCGACAAAGGTGCTGGTACGGTACTATAGGCACTTTTGCACTGAAGTTCCCTTCCATCTTCCTTCGAAAAAATGAGACATTTCAGCAAAAGGAATTTGCATCCTTCACTTCTTTTCCTGTAACTTCGAATATCAAAACCAGTGCATTGATATTGAAAAGAAGACGAGGTCTGTATTGAGAGGTGTTACAAAGTGCTCTCCTAACTGATCTGCTTGTAGCCCTGAAACGGTAGGATTTCTTTTTCCATTGATAATTTTAAGCTTTCCAAAATTCGGTTTGGAATTTCTATGTTTCTTATGTTTTATAGATTCTTAAAATGTTTGTTTGCAGCTTCGTAGAGGATTTTGAACGTGTTAGTACTGTTTTCCTAGCTTTCGTGCATTCATTATCGAACCGTTTTTGTTGGGTCTTGATGGCAGGTTCCGTGGGACGGCTATTTTTAATATTTCCGATAGAATATCAATATTTGGTGAAATACGAGTAGCTTCTCATTTAGCAAGCTCTCTATTTAGATTTGCTCTGTATGCTTCCTGAAAACGAACGTTCCGTGCCAACTTCGGAAACAGTTTTAGTCGGCTTATATTACTTGCTGCATGGTGGCTTCTACAAACCTTAAAAGACACCTTTAAAGGCTTACAGTGTGAAAACGTTTTCGCCCCTCCGCAGAAGTCACTGATGCAAAAGCTAACTTGTTTTGATTCTATGTTATTTTTAAGTCATAATTTCATTTGAAATGTTAAATTTTCTAACCTAACTAACAGGTTCAACTTGGGATCTACAACTCAAAGTCAGGCACTGGATCGATATAGTGAGACCAATTTTTACTCATGGCAGAGCCGTTTAGTGACTTGCACTGAAAAGGCTGGCATCAACTTGTCCGTAACCAACGGGTGGTTGGTGCATTACTTAACGGCAGCTATCTACATAAAAGTTTTTTTACATGCAGATTGCACACAAAATACATATATAGGACGTACTGGTCTCCTCATGCTGCTAAGCAGCTTTCCCCAATTAAATGAGATTCAATTGACTGAAATTGGTTTCAACATTGACTTCAATCAACTGATTCCAGAAAGAAACAAGTGGAGACTGGTCATTCTCAGTAATGCGTTGAAGTCAAGGTCACCTCGGCATACTCGTTCATCAATCATTCAGGGAACCACATACTATATCGACTTCCTAGCTAAAGTCAAAGCTATTCTTTGGGCTGCTTGAATCCAACATTTTGTCATTTGTTGCAGATATTGCAAATAGGCGTACATGGTCAATCAGACTCTTGACTTCGAAATCCTATTAATTCGAGGGTGGTTAGGGTCTATCTCGCATCTCTCAATAAGATGGCTAAGAACCATAATATCACACTCTGTTGGGTTCCGGAACACTCGTACTTCCTAGGAAACTGCGTCGCTGAAGCACTATCCAGACTTGGATATATAAAAAAGTAAATACTAGTCAGCTTGACAAAGCCAATCCAAAAATGTCCTACGCTATACAGATGATGCACTTTCAAGCACTCTCTAAGGCCAGAGCTAGGATCATCCGGAGTTAGTGAGACATCTAGGCTAGACAGTACTATACTTGACCCGCCAAGAGATTCGATCGACCACTGCAGAAAATATAATCACTAGAAGAAGACACCCGCAACGAGTCAGTATTTCTTACAACAATTTCAGCAGGTAGGAAGAGAAATTTTCAACTTTGCAACAGCCCTGCTTTTACACGCATCAGCATGCAATCAGCATGTAACATAGTTACTACTTCCGAAATCTTAATTATCTCAGCTGTATGAAAATCACCGAGTTTACAAATACATGTCCATGGTTCCAGAAGCTCAACGATAGTTATAAGTGATATAAAGGCACCTCAACGAGGCCCACCATAACCTAACCTAACCTAACTCAGCTAATTTCCTGAAAAATTCCATCCGAAAGGTTTCTCCTTTCCACAATCATGATTTCAATGACTCTGAATTTTTTTTTATTTCAGAATCTTTTCCTATGAGGGATGGCCATTGAAACTCCAGACGGTACTGCTAAAAGGGATCGATCCAGCAATAAAAACGGAGGAGCTCTAAGCAGAGCTCAAAGGGCAAGGGGTGGTAACCGTAATTTACCATTCTTCTTAGTGCAATTAACGCCCAACAGCAAAATCGATAGTCTGCGAAAAATCAAATTCCTGTACTATCATGCTGTAAGTTGGGAAAAATTAAAGAGGGCAGATCGTGTACTGCAATGTATGCGCTGCCAGAGGTTCGGGCACGCCGCAGCTAATTGCAATATGCAATTTAGATGCGTCAAGTGCGACAAGGATCACAAATATGGTGAATGTCCTTTAGGCAACGATAGAGTAGTGGATAGGGGTCAACTCTTTTGCGTACTCTGCAGGAACTCGGGGCATCCTGCCAATTTCAGGGGTTGTCCTAGGTTTCAAGAGCTGAAAAATAAAGTCCAGGCTCGAAAACAGTTCATCGAAGAAGAGAAGCGTCAAAAGAGTCGTGCTTTCTCTAATTTTGTGGCACAAAATGTATCCTTTGCCCAAATGGTATCTGGAGCGGGTAAGGCCACAATAACAGCAAAAAATACGCCAAAGGTAGCTGAAAAAGCACCGCAAGCGGATCTGGATTTGAAAGCGATTCTTTTGTCCCTACACGGAAAAATTGATCATTTTCAGAAACAATTAAATGAACAAGCGGCTCGAATTGACGTCATCTATTCGACCCTGTTTGACAAGTCTGGCACGTCGATATAATGTCTGCTACGTTGAATGAGGTTAATCTGAAGATCCTTGCGCTAAACGTTAACTCACAAATCAGGATCGAGAGAAGGGCCAACCTACAAAATCTGTTGTTAAGTGAATGCCCAGATGTGCTTTTGGTTAGCGAAACTAAGCTCAACCAGAATCACAAAATTGGCTACAGCGGCTACGATATATATAGAAGAGACCGTCCTCATTCCTCACGAGGGGGTGGGGTTGGTATCTTATTACGCAAAGGCATACGCCATAGGGTCATATATAGCGGGGATTTAATGAGGTTCCGGGTGTTGGAAGCCTGCATCGTATGCATTCCTCTTCATAGTCGAAGGCGAGTGTATGTGGTGTCGCTTTATGCACCTGAAGTACCTAATCCCATCCAATTTATAACTGAGCTCGAAATACTTTTTCGTCGCCTTCAACTTCAATCGGAGGAAAATTATTATTTTTTGGCCGGAGATCTTAACGCTAGACATGCGGCATGGGGAAATAATCCGCCAAACACCAGGGGCAACCAGTTATACTACTGGTGGGGTCAAAATATGATTGAGTACAGGCTTGAACTGTACGCGACGAATATCCCATCCTTCCCGTCAGCCAGTTCTTTCCTGGACTTGGCATTAACAGACAGTAGACTAGAACTGACTAACACGGATCGAAACACAAGGAACTGTTTGCGAGCGTTCGAGTACGATAGTGATCACTACGGACTTGCCGCCACAATACGGATCCCAAACGAGCAAACGCAGCTGGAGCAGTATGATCAAGTGTACTCATACGACTACCGTAGAGTACGGTGGTTGTGCTTCTCCAGAATCTTACAGCGTAATTTACGTTTGAGTGGAATTGATCCCCCGACTAACAGAAACTTAACTAACGAAGAAATCGACCGTAATTTACTGACGATGCAAGACGTTGTCAAACGAACTATGGAGCAGACTATCCCTCGAATAGAATACTCCGACGAAAGCCAGATCGAAAAGTACAGAACTCCAACAATCAACGCATTGTACGCACACAAAAGTAGACTACTCTCGAGGCTTAAGCAGCTGTACAGACAGTTCACTGACAGAAACGACCTGGAAATAAGAGCACTAAAGTCACTGATCAAAAACCTAAAACAATTAATTAAAGAAAATTACAGTAAGTCTGTAAGTCTGCACTGGGGCAATAAGATTCGGGCTATAAAATCCAGTAGTCCGAATATGTTCCCGCAGATAAATAAATTTGTTCAGGAGGAAAGATCACAATGACATTCAGTGTGTCCGAATTCCACAAACAGCAGAAAACAGACAGACACTACTGACCGTCGGCATAAGTCCAGAGAGTGCCGACTCAGGCGACGGTCATTTCGTGGTCGAAGACCCACAGGAGAAAGTGAATTTGCTGGGAGCTTTTTTCAAGGCCGTGTATACGGTAAATAATCCTATTCACTGTAATCACGACATTGACAACAGGGCCTACGTAAGTCACTATTATCTGCGCAACGAACTTCAAAATTGGCGATCCGAGAATCACGTATTCACCGTATTCAATGAAGAAAACGCGGCAAACGTCATCGTCGCCGATGAACGAGCTTCCTCTCATTTGTTCGTGCGAAAAGATGAACTCCTGTGCATCTTTGAATCCCTGAAAAACAAAAAGTCGTCAGGAGTGGACGGTATTCCAAACGTCGTATTAAGACACCTGCCCTTGGAAGCAGTGGATATATTTACTACGCTGTATAACAATGCGCTGAATAATGCATATTATCCGACGCATTGGAAAACAGCAGTGGTACATCCAATCCCGAAAAGGGACAAAGTTAGAACTAACCCTGCTAATCTTCGGTCAATTAGTTTGCTTCCGAATATTAGCAAGGTATTCGAGAAAGTGGTAAATAGAGCGCTGTTAAAGTGAGTTGAGGAAAATAATATAATTCCGGAAAACCAGTTTGGTTGTAGGGCGAGGCATGACACTATTCATGCTGCGTCAAAGCTGGTCTCCGACATACAATGGAATAAAGGCAAGAACCAGTGTACGGGTGCCTGCCTCGTTGACTTTGAGAAGGCCTTCGACACCGTATGGTTAGAGAGGCTTTTCTATAAGCTGACCAGGATGGGCATGCCGAAACCCCTGCTATATATGATTTACGACATGCTTATGGGAAAGAAGTTCGTTGTTAAATGTAACAACGTCATTTCGAGCAAGATCTTTGACATTAAAAACGGCTTACAACAGGGGGCTGTTATTTCTCCGATACTGTTTAACATTTACACAAGTGATTTAGTAGGTTCCCTCAATCATTCCATAGCGTACGCAGACGATTTACTGGCGTACAGATCAGGTCCAAAAATCGAAGTCATTAACGCCCTTTTGCAACGTGACTTCGATCATATTAAGGCGTATTGCGACGATTGAAAATTGAAAATCAATTTTCAAAAGTCGGAAACAATCTTGTTTAGAACGCCATTGAGATGGGCTTCTAGGGATACCAGATATAACTGGCGAAATTTGGCCATCATTGCACAGCACGGACTCCCACTAGCGGTGAGAAGCGTAGTGAGATACCTTGGTATCTGGCTCAATAAGTATCTGTATTTTGACAAACATATAGATGCTTGTCTTGCTGGTGCCAAGAAGGCTTTAGCCCTGACAAGAAGGCTATTTCACAGCAGTCAACTTGTCTCCAGGGTCAAGGTCATATGCTACGTGGCCCTAATCAGGCCAGTCATCGCGTATGGTTGTCCCGTGTGGTTCAATGTAGCGCCGTATCAGATGGAAAGGATTCGGGTGTTTGAAAGGCAGTGTCTTGGGACCTGTCTCGGCTTGTACAGAACACCAGAATCTGAGTACAAAAAATATTATCCCAACAAAGTCCTTTACGATGGGGCTAATCTGAATAGGATTGACAATTTCCTGATTAAGGTGATGCGAAGACACGTTGCACGAGCAATGACTAACGATAGTAGCCTGATCTTTGGGGCTTACTACCCCAACGAAATGTACCACGAGAGTACGCTTCTATCAGGCTTTATCCCGCCAGAGGCATTTCTTCATATTGACACTAAAGGGTTAATGCAAAGTAGGGATGGTATCCCGGTAATATACCACCGCCATCGCGGTGCGAGGGACAAGCGGCTCATCTACGACGGGTATGTCGCCAATGCTCAGGAGCTCCTCCGTCTTAGCCCCGCGATTGCGGACAGGGATCGGATCGATGCCGAGAAACAGTACACCGAATTCTGGTGGCTTCTAGAAGGGGAGAGGGTGGGCTCGCTTTCCTAGGTCGGTACGTTACTAAGGTAACACACTCCTCTTAGTTGTAAGTTAGATTAAGGATAGCTAGGGGGATCTGCGAGGAGAGGCTGCGTTCGTTAACATAAGGTGGCGCCGCTGAGAAGTGACCGATGCTTTCTGGCATTGGTTAAATCTCGGGGATGCTTGTGCACGATATTGACCAATGATAGGCTCCCGAAATCGCAATTGGTATGGTGAGAGGCTACGAGTGCTCGCCACCCCGATTATAGTTAAGGTAGGTTAAGTAGCTTAGGTAGGTTAAGTAGAATAGGGCCATAGTTTTAAGTTTTATACAAAATTTAAAAGATATGGTATCTAAGTTTTTCTAAAATTTTTCTTGGAAATTTCATCTATTTATAAGTGATAGATAAGATTAATCGTAAGATAGTTTTTAAGGCCGAAAGGCAAACTTTGAAAGAGATTGTTAAGTTTAGAGCGTTCGGTAAGAGCCAGTAAGCTAGAATAAGTAACTAAAATTGTTAAATTAGATTTAATCATTTTTGTCTAGAATTTAAGTAATAATGAAAGAAATAATAAAAATGAATTTAAAAGTAAAAGTAAAATGGATGGCCATTGAGTCCAGAATTAAAAAAAAAAAAACAGTTAAATAGTTGGAAGTAGGATCTTCTTTAAGATTTAGATCAAACTGTGCCTCACTGCATCGGGTCTGATTTCCGGGTTCTCCTTATTATACTTTAATCTAAAGAATTATCCTGGGACTGGGTTATATACAGGATATTTGATTACCTCCTCCTACAATACCACCAGTCTAACATTTCAGTTCACTGATACTTACATTCTTATACGCTGCTGTATTCGTGCACCTCGTGACCTCAGATTGCATTTCCTAGTTTCTCGAGATACCCTGTGCAACAACCTGCAGCATGTTTATAATGCTGTTTGTTATCTTGTTGAGCAAATCACCACCCGAATGAAACTTCATTCCAAGGCATTCCACCAATACATTATGCTCCACCAGGTACTTGGAGCACGAAATCAAATGTTTCATCGGTAGGTATTCTTGTAGTCCGTACCAGTGCAGCGCATGGATGGAATCTTCAGCCTATACAACGTCTGCCGTAATTGTTGTTGCTGTTACTATTCGACACAGAAGAGTCAACAAGTTTTGGGATGATGATGACATTGTTTGTTCAGCTACAAGACGAAAATGACCAGCTAACAAGAGACAAAAAAAAAAAAAATGGCAAACATCTTTCAACATCGTACTCAGCGAGCGACGACGGACAAACGTACAATCGGACACGGACGACTATCAGAGATGCGATCGGGCAGAAACAATCGAGGATAGATACATTGGCATATACAAGTGTGTCCCACGCCATCCTGGCCTCCTGCCAATCGCTGTGTAATTAATTAAGCGACATGGGGCCAGCGCAAGGTAATTAAAAATTAATTCTTCTTGTCCGTTGGCCGGATTTTGCTTGGCCAAAGCACACACCGCTGCGTTACTCTGATCCCTTGCTGAGTTCTGGAGGACTGGGTCCGGATGAAAGAGCACCTCTTATTGCCAGTGTAGATTCATTGGGCGTCTGTTGTTTCGTTTCGACATTTTGATTCCTCGATTTCGATTTTGTTTTTTTGTTTTTTTTTTTTTTGTCTGTGTCGTTTTTGTTTTTGTGGTTGGATCTATAGGTTTTATTGCTGATTGGGTTCACTGTTTACTGGCGCGCTGTTGGACTTTTTACGAGGTATAAATTGGACATTTTATTTGGCAGTGTTTCGTGGAGCCACACAAATAAAAATGTTCTCGTGTTACCCCCGTTGTGGCTTTGACTTGAAGTTTGCATACAGCCCTTGAGGCGCATAATCCTAGCTTGCGTTGCCTTTTTCGTGCAATCTTGTTCACTTGTTAACGTTTAGTTTGGCTGCTCATTAAGAGTGGACGTAGGTTAGAAAAGGTGGTTAACCAGATTGTTAGTCAAGTCCATGGTTTAGTTTGGCATGATGTTGTCTTCAATCGCATTGTGGGACAAGGTTTGAAGACATACAAAATTTTATTGCAGAATTGAGGAAGCGAAACTTCAAATGCTTAAATTGGTTTGGTTTGCTCAAAAATTCAAACGCAGCAGGTGGGAACATTAAAAGTGTTGATCAACTGCTTCAATGGCTATTCAAGGGAATTTTATGATGATTTTCATAGACGAAAATGAAACACGATGTTAATTTACATCTCAATGAAAAACGTTGGTAGTATAGTATAATTGACAGTAAAAGTTTATCTTTTGCAGTGGTCTGTTTATAGAATTTCAAGTCTTACATGTATGGAGATGTGATTCCAAGTTTTATTTTAATTAAAACAACATTTTTAAAAGTGTAATAAATAATAATAAATTTTAAATTTGCTGATTAGATTTTTTTTCTAACGTTTTTCTACTTAATTAATTTACTTTTAAGCACCACAAGTGTATATTTAGACAACCTCCCAGCAAAGGTGTCCATTCAGATTTTCCTTTTCAACCTTTCTCCCTCCAAAGCACGGCGTTCGAATGTCATTTAAATAGGGCACGCAGCAATAATATGATCATAGTTGCAGGGATCACAGAAGATACATAGATAGCTCAGCTGTAATGGAAAAGGTCCTAATGTTTCCACGATGTTTAAAAATTTTATTCTCAAAACTGTAGTGGCTCCGTTAGTTGAATAAAACTAAGGACGTGTGTATAAAGGTTTGCTAGTACCTGTTATATTTTTACGCAATGTGTGTTGTTCGATAGCCTTTGTTTCGGGCCGATTTTCTGTAGGGTTTCCACTTTTACGTTTTTAAAATTAGTGGTGAGCAACCTATTTCTTTATGAATCATGAATCATACTCATGAGAGTATTATTACCTAAATATGCACTTTAAACAACAACGATTTCAACATGCTCAAAATTGCGCAGCGTACAGCAGTACAGTCGGGCATTCATTCGAATCGTTTTCTTTTCAAAGCTAAGGGATACACGTACTACAGACTAAATTTATTGCCCGATCACCCAAATAATTAGATTTTTTAACGTTCTACTAGATGGAGTGAAAAGTGACCTCCTTGACCGCCAGAATACGTAGCTACTGCAAAAAAAGTTATGGAGTCTTGAAGTCCGTTCATATTTAGGCAGACATGCCAAATTTCAGTGCGATACTGTCTTTAGTTTTGTTTTGACAGCTGATTGTTGTTGACGTGTTTGACATCATGTTGAGTACGGACAAAAACGATTTTCGTTCTCTCATAAAACATTATTTTTTGAGAGGCAAAACGGCGAAGGAAACAAAAGAAAAGTTGGACAAATATTATGGGGCTAATGCTCCGTCAGATTACACCGTCAAATATTGGTTTCGAGAGTTTCTTGGTGGCCGCAACTCCACTACCGATCAAGTCCGCAGCGGCAGGCCTTCCGATGCGGTTACAGAGGACAATGTCAAAAAAATGCATGAAATGGTGTTGGCTGACCGGAAAGTGAAGGTGCGCGAGCTAGCAGATACCACAAAGATTAGTACTGAGCCCACACGCCATATTTAGGGCCATATTCTTCTCACTCCTGACCAAAAACACGGACGCAACAGCACTTCGAAAGAGTGTTTTGACTTGCTGATGCGGAATCGAGCGGACTTTTTGCGTCGATTGGTAACTGGATTTGGATCCCTCGGACTATTATCTCTCCACAAACCTCAAAAGACAATAAAAAATTCAGCTCACGCGAGGAAATCATCGACGTCACGGAGGAGTATTTTGCAAACCTTCCGAAAAATTACTTTTCGAACGGGATCAAGAAGTTGGAAAATCGCTGGAATAAGTGTAGCAAACTCAAGGAGGACTATATTGAATAATATAAAAAAACATTTAAAAAAAAAATTTTTTTTACTTCCCAAGGAGGTCATTTTTCACTCCATCTATTGAGTATATAATTTAATTAGTGCGGTTTTTTTCAAAATTTGAACGTTTATTTAAGATAACCATGCACAATAGTATTATTCAAAGTATTGCCCATCTGAAGCTATGACCTTTTCCCATCTTTCTGGCAACTTGTGGATTCCATCCCAAAAGAATTGCGCCGGCTTGGCAGCCAAGAATGAATCAAGCCAATTTTTGATATTCTGCTCTGATGTGAACCGTATTTCAGTGAGGGCATTCTGCATCGACCGGAACAAATGGTAGTCAGAAGGGGCAAGGTCTGGGCTATAAGGCGGGTGGGGTAAGACTTCCCATCCACTGTTTTCCAAATAGTTCTTAACCGGAATAGCAACGTGGGGCCGAGCGTTGTCATGATGGAAAATTATTGCCTCGTATCTGGTCGCATATTCCGGGCGTTTTTCGGCCATTGCTCTCTTCAAACGAATTAATTGTGTTCGTTGTCCATTGATGGTTTCACCCGGTTTTAGCAGCTCATAATACAGCACACTCATCTGATCCCACCAAATACAGAGCATTACCTTCGCGCCATGGATATTCGGCTTTGCCGTTGATTTGGCTGGTTGGCCGGGTTTCACATATGATTTTTTGCGCTTGGGGTTGTCGTAATGGATCCATTTTTCATCACCAGTAACAATCCGATGCAAAAATGACTTGCTTTTGTGGCGTTCCAGCAGCATTTCGGACATGCAAAACCGCCTTTCGACGTCTCTCGGCTTGAGTTCATGTGGAACCCAATTTCCTTGCTTTTGAATATATCCAGCTGCTTTTAAACGTTTTGAAATGGCTGCTTGAGTGACACCCAAAGATTCTGCGAGCTCTTCTTTTGTTTGGCAACAATCTTCATAGAGTAATGATTCCAGTTTTTCATCTTCAAACTTTTTTGGCTGCCCAGGACCTTCATCGTCTTCCAAGCCAAAATCACCACTTTTAAATCGTGCAAACCGCTTTTGGTAAGTTCGCTCAGCTAGCACATGTTCACCATAAACTTCCACCAAAATACAATGACTTTCGGCAGCAGTTTTCTTCATATTTAAGAATGAAGAAGAACTCCCCGCAAAAACACTTTTCCAGGCACAAAGTTCGACATATTTAAGTGAAAAAAAGTTATTGTTGTTTACGCTTAAAATGAATGACATATACTGAAATGGCGTACAATGACAGTAGCTTTCCAACACATGGTCCAATGGAATAATACAAGTTACGCCATCTCTTAGCAAACCGCATGAATTAAGTTATAGACCCAATAGTACATTAAGATCAACTACTATTGGAACACCGAGATACCCTTACCGTCTTACAACTTCGATAGGTTGGACACTAGTAACTGTATCGACAAGAGAGAGTGTATAGTCGGTAATACGATGAATAATTCTGTTGCAGTTAATGCTGCAGCTGATGATGTAAACGGGTGCTGTGTTTGCTATCATATCTTTCGCAACCTCTTCCTCGACAAGGTTTGAAGTAATGACCCAACTTCAGATAGTTTCTGCAAATTGCACCCTATGGGTCATTTGAAAATAATAAAAATTGTAAGCATTTCAATATGCTTTCCCAAATTACACATTACAAATTACATAACTGGAGCCAGGCAAACAAAATTATAATTTGCTATTGTGGCGTTCCATACAAGCCTATAGGGTCTTAGGCGTTCACATATTGCAGTATATAGAATCTTCCCTTTAAAAATCGGGCAAACAATTCTTAGGTTTTATTCACTGGACATTCTTTCGTTTGACCAGATTTTACAGATGTGCTGGCTTCTGTCTGCTGCAGCAGACTTATAGGTTTTTAGTTTAGATATCGCTATCCACAGCTCTGGTCGGGAGGACTGAGGTTTTGTCGGTCATCATCCAAGGAGAAGAAGAAGAAGTAAGATTTTCAGCACCGACTGCGGCTCTACTATATCTTACTAATCTTTATCCCTGCATGCCACCGTTTGGGATTTGTGTCGGAATTTTCGGAATTTTTCATTTTTTCTTATAAGCCAGTGATCCTCCCGTCTATTTTAGTCATAGAGTTTGCGGGCAGCTTACATGTTTATTTCCGCCGCCGCTTTGCATGCTTTTTGTTTCACTCAACACTCTTCATCAAACCAAGGATTTTGTTTTGATAGTCGGGTGAAATCTAACATAACATTGACAGTAGTTCCACTGGTCTTCTACACTTGATTCTGAGAGCATAGGATTTCCCGAGAGGTTTTGGGAGATTGTCAGAAAATGCTAAAATTTTCTCACCGTACTGCTTCAGTGTTTTGTCATCCGGGATATCCGTATTCGGTCGTAAGGTTCAGATATTCAGAGTAATCGAACTGTATCTCGAGTCGATCACGATCACAATGTGATTAATTTGATTGACTATTTTGTGGTCAGGAGATAGCTGGGTCTTATTGTAGAAGTTGAGGTGGGGACACCTGTTTTTGGCTATGATGGCATTTCGTTCAGATGCAAAATCGACCAGCCGAAGTACGCTTTCGGAGGTGGGGTCATGAAGGTTTCAATATCCAAAGATGGTTTCTTTTCCTAGCATGGCGTTGAAAGCAATAAGAATGATCACCCTGCTCATAAGGTCGAGGTCTAGAAGCACGTACAATCTTTGAAAAAGTCGTCCGTCTCTTCTCTGGTGGCGTGAGCACTTATCGACCTTATGTTTTCAAATCTATTCCCAATACAGATTGTTATCGGTATCTAAAATACAATACTCGTACCATATCCGTTTTCTAGCGGTCCCTGGCATCCGCTAGTTATTTAGAGTAGCACGTGTTTTCTAAAGGGTCGTATATATTGAACCATACCACAAGCTGCTTGTCTCTCACAACGATGAGTGTTTTACGTTTCGGGCAGATAAAATTACATAGAATTCCCAGACCCTTTCGAGAGTATTGCCTACATACCTATTGTGAATGCCTCACTAATGCATAATTTTCCAAGCAGAGAACAGTCATAGGGCCACTAAGGCGCTGGCATCCACGAAAGTCACGCAGTAGCTAATGATTGTAAGCGTTTGAAAAATGTACGGGAAGTTGCTTGGAGGTGCGCAAGGTGTGCACATGTGCAGACATTGTGCGTGGTAAACCATCCGCAAGACACTCCAAAGAAGTGATGATGTGACTTTCCTCACCATATCTCACTGCAGTACACAATTTCTTGATCAGCCTCAGATCTTCATATTAAACATTTTCTCATCCTCAAATATCCTTTTATCACCATCGTTCGTAAGTTAAAAGACTCTTTCTGAGACCTAGGTCTTTTTAGAAAAAAGTCGCTCAAAGCAAGCCGACTGTAGCAGACCTTTTCATATTTTTTCTTCACTGAGATACTAACTAATATCCATTTTAAGGCTAGTTCTTCTTTCCGTACCTCACTCTTTCAAAAAATAAGGAGGACATCTCTCCTCAAAAAAGTTAAAACATAACTTTCCGAAAAGAATATTTGAACTTGGTCAAAGGAAATAATCATATTTATGTCCTATAGTCCCAGGTTAAAAACCGTTAAAGCGCTTATGATACGGGCTATGCCATCAAACGAATAAAACAAAACATTAACCTCATCATCGTAATATGGTTGAAAAGAGGCATACCTCTTTATAGCACGGTGTCATGGGGACATTTAATCACCAACCACAAAGTACTGACCAGGTCAAAGTTGGTTCAGAGTTAAACGTCTAACTACTCAAGAATCGTTACTAATTCCATTAAATGCACTCCAAGTGTCTATATCTGTGAAACCATAAGCCCTCGATCTTATAAAAAAAAAATTCCTAAACGAAAGCACCTGTGTTCAGATGAAATACTTACAAATAAACCTGATACCATATGTGTTGGCAGCATGACCAACTTCACTTGAAGTGATCCTTATACATAATATGATACCATCAAAATGCTCATTTCCAAACAAACCGAGTCGGCTGGATGCCCAGAACCAGAAGTTCAGCAAAACCATTACTTGCCAAGCCAAATGTGTGATGCCATTATCCCATCCATTCTAATAGCTTCCCCATCCATTCAGCCATCGGGCGAGACTTCTCCACTGCACACTACTTCTGGTCTGATGATGACTTGGAAACATAGAACCATTCACATCGCCTTACCTACGCTTCATGTATCTAGTCGCAGCAGTAAATGGGTCATATTAATGCGATTTTATTGCGGTTACCCTGCCTGATGTGTAAATGCGGATGATGAGGTTTTTCCTTCCAGGGACAGTCGGCAAAACCTATTTGAAAATCTGTAATTTGTTGCCAGGAAGAGATGTGTTCATTTCTGTTAAAGACATCACCGAGATGTACAGACATATGTTTTGTATACTTGTATAACCAGACGACTAGTATCTTGGCTAATGGAACTAAACAGACGAGGGTTATCAGTCGTGCTGCGTCTTTCTTTTAATAAAAAATGACACATGCGTAACACGACTTGCTTGGACATTTTAATTGCCTGGAATGGAATTAGTATAGTAGAATAAGAGAACGAACACTCTGTCACAAAGTCCAAGTGCTTGCACCAATTTGTACGTCAACAACTTACGCTGGACTTCATTCACCTTCACATAAATAACTGATTCAGTTCTTTGGTCCAACAGATAGACGCAGTTCCGAGACTCTTGAATGCCAGTAACATTTCCATTTGTTACTGCGGAGATTTATGGCCAATTCCAAGTCGACAAATCAACGCCCCTTTTGGAAACAATTTCCTTCTTTATATTAACCTGGTAGAGGCCAGCGGGAGAGAGGCATTCAACCGGTATACTTGGAGTAACGAATGTGGTAAGGAAAGTTTATGCCACCCTGCATTAGACTGGGACTAGAACTTGGAACCTGAACTGGGTACTGGGATTAGCCTATGTACTATATAAGTATCCGTATCTCTTGGCGAATAACAAGGCATTTAACTCGCTCCAAATTGGCATTCGGACAAAATTTTTGTCTTTCTCCTTTTAGTTGGGTGTCTATCAGATGAGGTTAATGTAAATGTGGGGCTAACTCTCTCTCTTTGTAGACCTTAAAACTTGTTGCTTTTAGACTGGACTCTGGGTAGGCTTTTGCAGTAGGTAACTGCAACGAAACGAAAATAAATCATTTCAATGGGTTGTCTGCACTGAATGCAGTTGGAAGACGAACGAGTATGAACCCAGAATCGGAAGATACATTATACCACAGTAGTAGATGTATATTATGTTGGGATATCGAGAACCGAAAATTCGTGTGGACATTGTATCCATAAGTGAGTGCTCTATTAGGAAGAATTTCTTTCGAGGGCAATAGTATTACACTGCAGATATGGTCGCTCTGGACAAGTGATGAATTTATGGTGTACGCTTGAGAAGAGTGATCATAGTGGAACACAAATAGTCTATTAGGGTACGTATTGTGTAATAAAAAATTTGCTACAGAATTATAATTTGATGCAGAATCCGGTTGTGCATCTTTCGAAAGGGAATCCGTGGACGTGAGTTCTGAAAGACTTATATTACAAGGGAACATTCAAACGGAATACTCGTACAATTATTAAGCCATACTAGGAAAGGGCATCAATGTCGAATAGCTGCCATTCGAACTATTAACTTTGAATGAAACTGTAGAATTCTCGACTTAAGGACATGGTTGTCAACTATTGGGTCTACAAGTAAGTTTCCAGCGTTTTTTTTCCAAAATTTGAAGTTTTATTATGAAAACATAGTTACAATGCTTTATTCAAAGTATCGTCCATTGGAAGCTACAACTTTCCCCCATCTTTCTGGCAATTTATGAATTCCGGACCAAAAAAATGTCTCGTCTTTCGATCCCAAGAACGTATCGAGCCAATTTTTGATTTCCTCTACTGAGCTGAAGCGTATTCCCGTAAGAGCGTTCTGCATAGAACGAAACAAGTGGTAGTCAAATGGTGCCAAGTCTGGACTGTAAGGCGGGTGAGGCAAAATTCCCCATCCACTATTTACCAAATAGTTTTTCACCGAAACCGCAACATGTGGCCGAGCTTTGTTGTGATGAAAAATGACGGACTCATGCCTGGTCTCATATTCTGGCCGTTTTTCTTTTAATGCCCGCTTCAAATGAATTAGTTGGGTTCGATATAATGAGCCTTTGATGGTTTCACCACTCGGAAGCAGTTCGTAGTATATGACACCCTTTTGATCCCACCATATGCAGAGCATGACCTTATTCACGTGAATATTTCGTTTCGGCGTCGAATGGGCGGGCTCGCCGGGCTTTGTATACGATTTTCTGCGTTTAGGATTATCATAATAAATCCATTTCTCATCACCAGTGACAATACGATGCAAAAATGATTTATTTTTATACCGCTGCAGTAACATTTCGGACATGCAAAATCGCCGTTCGACGCCTCTTGCCTTCAATTCGTACGGCACCCAGTTTCCAACCTTTTGAATGAATCCCAGTACTTTTAGGTGCAGGGAAACGGCTTGTTGCGTGACGCCAAATGATGCAGCAAGTTCTTCTTGAATCTGACACGGATCCTCATCCAGCAAAGCGTTCAATTCCTCGTCTTGAAAGCTTTTCGGCTTTCCGGGGCGATCTTTGTCTTCATCTCCAAAATCACCACTTTTGAACCGATTGAACCACTCGGGGCACGTCGATTCACCAATACATTCCGCCCCATAAGTTTCCGAAAGCAAACGATAGGCCTCAGCCGCACTTTTCTTCATATTAAAGAATAAAAGCAGCGCTTCCAGCGAATGACGTTTATTTGGCTGGAAACTTGCCATGATTTTGCTCGATAAAATGTACGACACCGATAGAACTGCTCAGATATAACGCTGCAAAGTTGTTGACAGATACAAAACCTACAAATAAAACACATGGGGTCTGACATTTCTGCCCGGGATCCACTGGTGGCGCCATCTCTGACAAACGCTGGAAACTTACTTGTAGACCCAATACTATGTACATTTAGAGGCCAAAGTAATGATTCTGTTAGTACTCATGCACGGCTTTTGGCATTTTTTTTTTAAAAGAGTTATAATTACAATGCAAGATTTCAACTAAAACCTTTTGTCGTAATATGTCCAATATAATAACTCTTGTGTTATATTACTCTAGGAAGTGTATGCAGTTGCTTTTCAATTTAAATTCTTGCGATCAATCTTGGATTAGAAGCTAATGATCTTTGTAGAATGTTACATCGCACTTGCACTTCTAGTTGAGCAGATTGGATAACGATTTTAATGGTTACGACGGCTAAAGGTTGTAGTTGTGAATGTTATGAAAGTAAATTGCATCTTTAGGGATTAGATGTCGCTCTTGAAAGAAACTAAATTGCCGCACCTCCTACATAAGGCGATAATATCAAATCTGTATGTTGGTCAAATTCAGAGCTCGATTATCTTCAGAGCGCTTTGATTAAGAATTTTAACCTCTTGTTCCTTCGACATGTAGAAGTAGTATCCAAGGCAACCAGTAACACCGAGGGAGATCTAAATTGTAAAATTTGACTAAGATATTTGCTCAGAAGGCATAGTAATTTAGTCAGTATAGCATTATATCTTCGCTGGGCGGACTAGTTAAAGGAAATGCAGCCCGCACCTCTCTATCCGTTTCAGCTAAAAAGTGCATAGATCACTTGATAACTTATTTCCCTGTTTTAAAAACGCAGCATGTCTAGAAAAGTCTATTCGTCCATGCTGTTTGTTACGTGTTTCTTTTTCGGGCTACTTATGTCGATGACTCATGCATCTATGAATTCGAGTAGCCGTAATCCTTTACATATTTATACATAACAGCCTGGACTCCTCTCTCGAAGCAACTTCATCTTCGCCTAAGCTCGACTTTGTGTCATCAGCATCACTTACTCGTAGATGCTTGCTATTGCAACAATTGAAAATTTGATCGACTTATTGATGATATTATAATCTTCGGCGATTTTAATCTGCCTCAGCTGAAGTGGACTCCATCTGAAGACCTATCTTTTTTCATTTCTACTAAAGAATACCTCTTCTTAGATCAGCTAACAGACTCTAGTCTATGCCAAGTCAGTGGCGTTTCCAACTATTGGGTATATAATTTAATTCGTGCGGTTTTTTCAAAATTTGAACGTTTATTTAAGTAAACCATGTACAATAGTATTATTCAAAGTATTGCCCGTCTGAAGCTATGACTTTTTCCCATCTTTCTGGCAATTTGTGGATCCCATCCCAAAAGAACTGCGCCGGCTTGGCAGCCAAGAATGAATCAAGCCAATTTTTGATATTCTGCTCTGATGTGAACCGTATTTCAGTGAGGGCGTTCTGCATCGACCGGAACAAATGATAGTCAGAAGGGGCAAGGTCTGGGCTATAAGGCGGGTGGGGTAAGACTTCCCATCCACTGTTTTCCAAATAGTTTTTAACCGGATTAGCAACGTGGGCCGAGCGTTGTCATGATGGAAAATTAGTGCCTCGTGTCTGGTCGCATATTCCATTGATAGTTTCACCCGGTTTTAGCAGCTCATAATGCAGCACACCCATCTGATCCCACCAAATACAGAGCATTACCTTCGCGCCATGGATATTCGGCTTTTCCGTTGATTTGGCTGGTTGGCCGGGTTTCACATATGATTTTTTGCGCTTGGGGTTGTCGTAATGGATCCATTTTTCATCATCAGTAACAATCCGATGCAAAAATTAATTCCTTTTATGGCGTTCCAGCAGCATTTCGGACATGCAAAACCGCCTTTCGACGTCTCTCGGCTTGAGTTCATGTGGAACCCAATTTCCTTGCTTTTGAATATATCCAGCTGCTTTTAAACGTCTTAAAATGGCTGCTTGAGTAACACCCAAAGATTCTGCTAGCTCTTCTTGTGTTTGGCAACAATCTTCATAGAATAATGCTTCCAATTCTTCATCTTCAAACTTTTTTGGCTGCCCAGGACGTTCATCGTCTTCTAAGCCAAAATCACCACTTTTAAAACGTGCAAACCACTTTTGGCACCTTCGCTCAGCTAGCGCATGTTCACCATAAATTTCCACCAAAATACGATGACTTTCGGCAGCAGTTTTCTTCATATTAAAGTAATGAAGAAGAACTCAATGCAAAAACACTTTTTCAGGCACAAAGTTCGACATATTTGAGTGAAAAAAAATTATTGTTGGTTACGCTTCAAATGAATGACATATACTGAAATGACGTACAATGACAGTAGCTTTCCAACGCATGTTCCAATGGAATCATACAAGTTACGCCATGTCTTAGCAAACCGCACGAAGAGTTATAGACCCAATATATGGAAAGGCAATTAGACCTTATCTTCACAACTAATCCCATCAAATCCTCAGTATCGTGTTGTCCCCTATCTCTTTCAACTATTGATAACTTTCATTCTCCACTTCTTCTCTCATTTTTAAACAACTCTCCCCGTCAGTCGCCTGCATCCGCAGTTCTATTTTCTTACAATTTTCACATAGGTAATCTCCCTAAAATCAATACCTATCTAAGCAGGGCCTCTTTTGAGTTTACCAATCTATCTCTGGTTGCTGCCCTCTCCATTTTTTACAGAGAAATATTCAAATCCATTTCCCTTTCTGTGCCCCAAGACTTTGCTCTCTACGAAACAAAAGAAACAAGTTATGGGCGGTATTCCTTCGCACCCATTCTTCTTCTGACTATTTAAATTATTTAGGTAGATATCTTCATTTCATTAAACTCTATAACTCCCTCTATCAATGCTACGTGAATAGTGCGCAAACCATAATCTCATAAATTACCCCAAGTCCTTTTTTCAATTTGCCAATTGCAAATGTAAGACTGTGATCCTCTACCATCACCAACTTTTTTGCAACATTTTTCAAACAATCATTTGTCAACAACTCCTTCGTACCAGATATCTCCTACTTCAATGATCTACCAAATTTCTCCATTGGTCCCTTTCTCATTCAAAATTTCGATCATGCAGTGATTGAGGAAAAGTTACTAAATCTTAAAGATGAATTTGTACCTGGCCCAGATGGACCCCCCGTCGTGTTTCTTAAAAAATGCTCTTCCAACCTGTCTCTACACCTTTCCTACATTTTTCGTCTATCCCTTATACAGGGAGAATTTCTCCAGATTTGGAAGACCACTTGCATAATACACAAAAAGGGATCTAAGCATGAAGTTACCAATTATCGTCCCATTACTAAAATCTCTCATATACCCAAATTTTTTGAAAACATTTTATACGAAGCATTAAGCTTCAAATTCAAGCCTTTCATTTCGTCCCGACAACATGGTTTTCTAAAAGGTAGATCAACTACCACAAATCTAGTTGAATTCGTGTCTTTTCTCTCAGCCTTAGAAAATGGCAAAGAAATCGATGTTATCGCAACTGATTTCACTAAAGCGTTTGATAAGATAGCTCACCAATTGATCCTCTTCAGATTTTCTGCTCTCGGCTTTGAGCCCCTCTTATTAAAATGGATTTCTTCTTACCTGGTAAACCGATATTATAGTGTTCGGTTTGGAACCGCATTTTTTGTTCCATTCCTGGCCTCATCTGGAGTTCCATAAGGCAGTCATCTTGGCCCTCTTCTCTTCATTCTTACTATCTCCCTTTACGCTGACGACACAAAATTTTCTAAAACTATTCGCTCTCCCCATGACTCTGCCCTTCTTCAAGAGGGCCGATTGATCGGTTTTCAATCTGGTGCATCAAAAACTGCCTAGAACTTAATATAGCCAAATGTCAATCTGTAACCTTCTCATGTAAATGCAACTCGTCTCCTCCCCGACTTTATTTTCTCCATGATCCTCAAAACCAACTCATCACTTGGCTTTATTAAACGATAGTCAAAGGAATTTTCCAACCCGTATATAACCAGATCTCTCTATATTACCTTTGTTCGCCCCCTGCTTGAGTATGCCAGTCAAGCTTGGTTCCCCTTTCGCCGGGTTCATGTTTCCCGAATCGAGGGTATTTAACGTCGATTCCTCCGATTTGCTTTCCGTGGTCTGCTGTGGAACGACCCTTTAATCTTACCTCCCTCTCAGGACTGCCTCAAACATCTAAACATGAATTCGTTAAAAGAACGTAGAAATACTGCTGATATTCGTTTCATTCATCGACTTCTCTCAGGTTCCATCGACTGCGCAAACATTTTGAAGTTCATTTCCTTCAATACCAACCCCCGCAATCTATGTTGTCCTCGTCTCTTCTATCTACCGGTCCAACGCACTTCCTATGTCTCCAACGAACCAATCTCCCGAATGCTCCGAAAGGTCAACTCAAACCTCTCCCATTTAGATTTCCACCTGAGCACTCCTCGTCTCAAACAAGATCTGCTCCATCACTTCCTAGCTCTTAAGTCTTTCTGTTAGTTTTTAAGTTAGATTAAGCTTGTATTAAGCCAGTAAATGGGGGCCTCAGCCCCCACCAAAATAAAATCAGTCCACCTAAAATGTCTGCGTATACGATTCTGACATCTTGCTCTAGACAGGCTCTAATTGAAAAACTCAAGCGCGAGTATTCGGCTGTACAATTCTGAAAAGATTACCTAATTACCTGCTACATCTTCTCACAAATCTGTTTTAGCAATTCATCGCATACTTATAAACAATATTCATTTGCTTACTTAGGTGGCGCTACGGTCCGGGTGAATCTGGACCTCAACAAGCGAGCTTCTCTAACTAGCACTATATTTCACCAGCTGCCTCCAATGCCGCAATCCAAATTGGTTGAGGTCCCCTTCCACTTCCGTGTGGCACCTAATATTCGGTTGTACTCTGCCGGTGAAGAATAAAAAACTCTATGGTGTCCCTTGATTCAATATAGCCCATCCATGTAGTCTTGAAATCTATCTTGACACTGAAGGTCTTGGTTAATGCATTACCGACTTTGATAGAACAGCGAGAATTCTCCATAGTCGTCCTGCATAACATTACGAGCTTGGCAGGGATGCCAAAACTTTACAAGACATATTTTGACGCTAGGCTAAGCGTTACAAAAATGTAACACTCGGGCACCTTATTTTCTTAAAACAACTACAATTTGTTTTTCACTGACTACTGAGTTTAAAGTTTATGCAATGTGCAGTATGAAGGATACCAAGGAGAACAAGATAAAAATACTGCATTGTGCTTGTGGTTTTGTTGACAGTAGACGCTTTTTTAAACGTTCGAATTTGAGATGATATTAAAATGGGGACGAGCAGAATGTAGGCATTTGTTTGTTAATTCTTTTATTGGACTTATTGTGAACTCTAAGAAAGGATATGAGTGGTGTGTTATTGCATCATACTATATATATAATACTCGTAGTAAATACGTGAAAAAAAATATTTTTTGAAAATTAGTTTGTCTAATTGCTCAGCTTACCATATATGTAACGTTAGTCCGCATATAACATAACATAATTTGTGACGGAAAATACATTTATGTAACATTAGTCCGTATGAAGCAGGCCTTGTTGCACTGTTGAAGCCATTGTCAGATTTATTGAGAAATTTAATTCGGATGAAGAAAAAGTTGATCGTATATATTTAGTATCACCAACTGAAGATAACTTATCTGGATAAGATTCAGGCGAAGAAGACGGAGGTGGTGAGTTCATAAATTTACCAGTCAAGCAATTGAAAGCGCCATGTGCGATTGTGATCCATGAAAATGTGGAAGAAGACGATACTCCATCTGTAGATGTTGATGAAGGACTGATAAGTTATTTGAACAATGTTATAGATAACCCATTTCTTAATTTGGATGCCAACCTCCTAGAGCAATCTTTAACTCCATCAGCATCCATTCATTTAGTAACGGGGGGATTTGTCAATTGTAAGTGGAGCACCATCAAATTTACCATTATCTACCAATGTGACAAAAGGTATAACAAACAAAACAACGCCAACCAAAATTAATGTTCGTAAGCGTAGTTTGAAAACACAGGCACTCGACCCTCTTCGAGGGCATAGACAGTTCGCCGGGTTCGAAATTTCAGAGGTCAAGCAAACGAGGAACAGTAGCAAAACTTTGAGGAATCAGAAACAGAGAAGGAAACTCAGTCTATCCGAAAAAGAAAAGAACTGAGGGAACAGCAGAGCTTGTTTGCACCAATGACGATGTTGGAGCAATGATACCGCGCTTTCCTGAGGCCAATTACACCGATTGCTGAAAACTTGAGGCATATCAACAATTCGAGAAATTTGTTGACGAAGAGATATATAAGTTGTTGTGTGAGGAAACAAATAAGTATGCTGTGTCCCGAGGAGCTGCTAACCCAAACATCACTACGAACGAAATGCGCGTGTATATTGGCATATTGATAGTCACTGGTTATAATACTCATCCTAGCAAAAGAGACTATTGGGCTGAAGATGATGATATGGCGGTTGGAATGGTTGTAGAAGCAATAAGACGTGACAGATTCGAAACAATCAATCGTTATTTGCATTTTAACGACAAAATTTGGAAAATCCGTCCGATAACTGGTGGCCTGAAAAAAAAGTTTCCATTCGGAGCAGCACCTTAGTTACGATGAATCTATGGTGGAATATTACGGCAGATACGGCTGCTAACAATTCATCAGGGTAAAAACACTACGTTTCGGCTATAAAATGTGGTCGCTCAATACACCTGACGGATACCTCATAGACTTCGGGATGTACCAAGGTAACAACCCAAGGCTAAACGTGGATTATCCTGCAAAATGCGGTAAGAACGCAACACCATTATTTTGTATGCTCGACCAATTCAACGATGTTATAAAGCGTTTGCCGTTTTGTATTTATTTCGATAATTTATTTACGTCAGTGCCTGTCCTACTTGGACTAAAACAAAGAGGTTACAATGGGACCGAAACCATTCGGGAAAACCGCATTCCGGTTTCTTGCCCTCTAAAAAATAAAAAAGAATTGATGAATACAAAGCGGGGTACAATTGAGTTCTCGGAATTTATTCAAATTGCGTTGTTGCGTCTACACTTTTTGGAAAAAGTCCAATTACGAATTGGAATCTTCCCGATATTCCCGGGAAGAGCATAAGGCTACTGAACTGCTACGACCCTATGCAATTGTACGGTATAATGCAAATATGGGTGGCACGGACCGTATGGACCAAAATGTAAACAACTACCGAATAGGTGCAAGAGGGAAGAAATGGTGGTCGTATATATTGTATTTACGTGGCTGATAGATATTTCCATTCCAAACGCTTGGTTACTCCATAAAAAAGCTGGCTCAAAATTACCCCAACCTCAATTCAGGCGTTCGACAGCACGGTTTTATTGTCGGACTCTTGGTGAACCGAAACCTCCTGATGGTTTTCGTAGACCTAAAATGGAAACGGAATATGCTAATACTCGCTACGATCGAGTGGACCATTTTATTATAAAGATCACCAATGAAGAAAGATGACGACTTGCAGGTTCGCTATGCAAATCGCATTGTACTAGAATGTGTTCTAAGTGTATCTTGTTTCCAGAAATATCATTATATGTATATATTTAAATTTGTGAAAAAAATAAAAAAATACTGAAATTATTTGTTTGCATATATACAGTGTATACTATGTGTATACTACTGTCTCCAAATCCATGTTCATTCTGGCTTTGTAACCCCGGAATGTTCGTTTTATACTCTGATAAAACTTTCAGACGTCATTTTTTCAGTATCATTTCCAGCATATTTTAATCAGTGCCTATAATACGCAATTCTATTAATTTCATTCATTCGCCCATCAATTCATTTAATGCACATTAATCATTTCCTGTTTATGGCCTTCTTCAATGAGCTCTCTGTTTGATAACGTTTAGCTGATAAAGCAAAACTTGCACTTGGAAGTAATTTTGAAACAAATAAACAAACATCCGCTCTAAAGAGAATGAGTTTTCTTTTCACTTCTAAACAAAAGGACGCATTGGACGCGGTCGATGGAGTGCAGTTCCAAAGAGCTCCATAGAGCCAGCCTCTAATTCATAGTAGAATAGTGAGATATTAAAATTTCAATTAGAAAAACAGCATAAAGAAACTTAAAGTACAAAAGTACATTTCAAGTGTAAGAAAACCGTGAAGTTGATGAGAAAACACAAAAGTGAAAAGTTTGATTTGTACAGAAATTTAAATGTTCATACATTTAGTCATAACGAGATAATTATAGTGTGTAATCCTGAAACAGTGACACAAGCAATTACTTTTGCCATAAAGGACTTAAAAAAGACGCATAGCGAATCGCCAATCCGTGGCGATGATACTTCTGCCCTCACTTCTTTCTACGGGAATTTTATGCACTCCTGCCATTATTGGAAAGTTGTCCCCAAGCAAATCAATATGTGTATCAACGAATAATATTCAACACCAGAGCATCAGCTAAGAGAAGAACCCTTATGGTTGGATATAAAAGCAGCATTAGTGAGCAATTTTGGGGTGCAAGCGTCATACCACCATCTCTACCACAATGTTTTCTCTATTCAAAACTGTAACTTAAGTGCCATAGAATTGAGAAATATGTTAGTTAACTAAACGGCAAATTTGAATATTATTCAAAACAACCGGCGGAGTTTAGTCCTAAAAACAATGAAGCCATTATTTTAAGAACTTGACACAAACTCAGCATCAGTTGTTTTAAATAGGAACTGTAAAAGTTTGCGAGGAGCTTTTGCCTTATTCAAACAATAAACGACATTACAATAATTTCATTTCTGAGTCACAAAATCGAACACAAGGACAAGACAATATTTCGGTCAACAAAATATTGACCACAAACAAAGGGAAAATTCGGTACAGATCATAGTAGTTCGCAATGTAATTTCAATAATGGACAAAACTCTGAGCATAGTCATGACAGTCGTATTCAGAATTTTGCACAGACAATGGGTACACATGAACAGAAGCAGTAATAACAACACAAACTCTGTTAATAACAATGCTAAAGCGATGAGCATTGACGAAGTTGAACATGATGTATTATTTTCCAACATTCCCTTCCCAAAATACTTACCTATAGGCAGAGTCAAAATGATATGCTTAGTAGATCCGAGTTCACCCATACCTCTGCTCAATAAGGAAAAAACTATCAAGATATGAGTGTGTAACTCTATAAGAGCCTATAAAACTTATATCGCTTAATACCGAGAACATTACATACATATGACAGAGAGTAACAGAATTACCAAAGGAATTTAGAGGAAATGCACTTATTACTTGGAAACTAACCTATCAAAGTTACGAAGGCTTTTAACGCAATTTTGGGACAAAATATTCTTTTAGAAGCCATAATACTCGTAGATCTGAAAGAGGAAACTCTAACAGTAATTAAATTTAATAATAGTTGTCCATATACGGGTACTATAGAAGAAATTCACCAATTTTTAGAACATTGACACGGACATAAGTTGGAGTTTCAAGATCTTTTCAAACCTACATATTAAAAGCGAAAAAAAGAAAAACAAATGGAGGATTTAATTAAGTTTAATAAAGGCCTCTTATAAAGACAATTACAATACTTCCCCCTACGTTGGATATTTCCACCAGCGTATATAATGCGCAGGGTATTAGACCACCTGAATTCGGCGAAAGGACGCTACATTATAGTGACACCGGTTTGGGAAATAACGTTTTCGATGGCAGATTTTAAGTGACGAGCCCTAACAAATCCGATGGAGATAGTAAATCTACAAGAAGTCCTAGTGGATGTCTCAACCAACCTTCCTCCAGCACAAGTAGACCGTCTGGCCCTTCAGGCTTGGTTAGTTGGAGGCAGGGCAAACTAACGGAAAAATGGCCTACTCCAGAAAAACAACTTTTCAATGAGAGTTAGAGGCTTTCCACACTAAATACATACTATCCAGCAATTAAACGGTGGCTATTCTGGTGCGAAAAAAATTTAGTAAACCCAACCTCACCACAATCTCAACACGTTTTTAGCGCATTTGTTTATTAGACGAGAATCTAGCGTATAGTACAATTTTAATTCACAAGTCAGCCATAGCTACTTTCTGTGTCTAGTTACGAGTACCATAAGAATCATCTGAAAATATTTTGGTTAAACGAGTGCTTAAAGCAATTGCATCGGCTTAGCCGGAGAAAGTACAGTTGCCGATTTGGGACCTCCAGATTGTTTTTGATTGGTTGGTTTCGTCTCGGTTTCGATGAACGGGTACAATTCTCTTGTTAGCATCAGGTCGCAGAGTGCATGATCTAACGCTACTGCGGACTTCAAAAGATAATATGATATGTCTTCAGCGGATGGGAATGTAATATTATGGCCAGTCTTTGGATCAAAAACTGATTCTTGTACTCACTGGCAATCTGGATGGCTTTTATCCAAGCATCCTCAAGCTCATAGCTATTTCGGACAAAAGAAGAACAAAGGTAAACGCATTAGCAAATCTTTTTATAACCCTAACAGGTGATCTCAAACCCGTTCGATCAGTTCTCAGAGACGATGGCATAGAAGCATCACCCGGAAGCATCAGATCAGCTATAGCTTCAGTCAGTTGGGTAGAAAATCATTCTATTCAAGATACTTATACTTGCCAGAGGCAATTGGAAAGGTGAAAGCACCTTCAAGAAATTTTACTGTAAGGAGATACAAATCAAAGAAGGAAATAAATCGAAACTTTTATTTTCGAATTTTCGTTTAGATTGAAAAGGAATGCTGTATTATCAAAAAAAAAAAATAAAATAAATTAGAAAATTCTATGTATACGAGTACTAAATCAAATGAAGTTACTTTTGGTGAAATTTTGAATTGAAATAAAATAAAAAAAATACACTTTTCCAAATAGCGTTTTGTGCCTCAACACCAGCAGATATCAAACATATTTTTCGAAAAGCACATACAAAATATGAAATTTTGAATTACAACAAAATTGTTATTATGTACTGGAAGAAAAACACACAGCGTCGCAGGAATATTTTCCTGGCGAAGCCGCATTGAGATGATCGAAGTCACATACACTTCTTTCTAACTGAAACCGGTGGCGTTACAGGCGATAGGCAGAACATTTATGATACGTACGTAGACGTTTAAGGGGTATGTTACTCAAACCATTCTTCAAAGCAACGCTGTGTGTTTTTCTTTCCGTACATAATAACAATATTGTTGTAATTCAAAATTTCATATTTTGTTTCGTAGTTTCAGGTAGTTTAATTGCAGAAGGTCAGTTGACTTACTTTTATCAGGCTTGACTCCTTCAGAGGGCAAGAAATGGCTTAAATATGTACTATATACTATTTATGTGTTCATTGAGTATTGTACTATAGTAAATATTAAAATACCATAGATGTAAATAACACATACCACCTTGATCAAAAAGTTCCCGGGGGACACCACCGTGTGGCGCTCCCATTGTTCCGATTTGAGTTCTGTTTTTTTTGTTAAGTTGATAAATCTATTATTGACATTCCCACTTGGCGTCATAGCTTGACATATGCAAAAGTTACGTAGCCAAGAGTACATTAATCATTGTGTGTGTTGGTGATTTTTTACAATTTTAGAAATGGACTTAAATTTGCAACAACGAACTTCCATTAAATTTTGCGTAAAAAACGGATTTATTGGTGCGCGAACGTTAGAAATGTTGGAAAAGTGTTTCGGCAATGATTCTCTAAAGAAAACGGTCCTTTATCAGTGGGACGAGCGGTTCAAAAGTGGTCGTGAGTCAATCGAAGATGATGAACGCAGTGGCAGACCATCGACATCGAAAACCGACGAAAACATTGATGAAGCGAAAAAATTTTGGTCAATAACCGCAAATTAACCATCAGAGAGATATCGGAGGACTAGAACATTGCCTATGGATCCGTCCAAGATATTTTGGTTAATGATTTGGGTTTCCGTTGTGTAGCAGCAAAGTCGCTGCCAAAAGACCTCAATTTCATGCAAAAAAGAGACCGTGTTGACGTCGCAGAAGAGATGATTTGCGAGGCTGAATCCGATCCCACATTCATCAAAAGGATCATTACTGGAGACCAGACGTTGGCGTATGAGTAGGACACGTAATCCAGACATCAGGCAAGTGAATGGCGTTCACCAAATGAGCCGAGAACAAAAAAACCACGTTGTTTTCAGTCAAAAAAGATGGTAATGCTCACGGTTTTTATGGATTACAACGGTGTAGTGCATCATGAATTTTTGCCAGAAGTAAACAAAGAGTATTATTTGGGCGTTATGATATGTTTGCGTGAAGCAATTCGCTGAAAGAGACCAGAATTGTGGGCAGAAAACTCGTGATAACGCGCCATCGCGCAGTGTGACAATTCGCACATTTAGTGGGATTTAATTCAAAAATCGGCATGCACAAATGTAAACAAAAAACTGTTTCTCTTAAACAGTAAGTTTATTTTTTTTTCAGATAAAAAGTGTTTTCGTAAAAATTAGGGATGCTTGAGAGTAAAAAATTAGTGATAAATTATGTGTTTTATGTGTTCATTAGACCAAAAGTGTAATTGTTCAGTGTTTTTTAAGGTTGAGAACATTTTGTTTTAAAGGCTTATATATGAGGAACCAAAAAGTGTTTTGACTTTTTGCGCACAGGTGCGACACCCATACTAAATTTTTCGTATTTTAGGATGGCAACCGAAATTACAAAAAAACAAATTTTTGATGTTTGGATTTCCAAAATCAAAATTAAGCGCTTCGATGCTGTATTTGCTTTCGTAATGGATTTTTTCAATAATTTTTCATTTTGTGAAGAGGCAATTAAGTCATTGAAGGCAACCTTGAAAAATTTATGTTTGAGGTTTAACGAAAAATTGGCCAAAAATGGTCGCCATAGAGAACGCTTCGAAAGCAATAATTGTGCCTGGTTAAATGAAACTTTAACAGTATCACAAACTGTTTTAGATGAAATTCCCTCTTCATCTCATGGCACCATGGTATTAGGAAGAAAAAGAAAAAGCTTCGAAGAGTGCGGTGAGAAGACCAAGAAGAGGAAAGTATAAACACTTCTAGATTCATTTAGCGCTGAAGAAATCAGAACTGCGAATGAAATAAAACTTAGGAAAGCTGGAAAAAGAAATACTACTACTGCAGTTAAGCAATTATCAATATGTTCTCCAAAAGAGGTTAGTTTTTTGCTTAAGTCCATTTTTTTTTTCTTATAAATTTTATCATTTGTACCTAAGGTTCAATTGTAAAGAAAACACTGGAAACACATATTGTACATCTGATTTTTTGCCAATATCTGTAGATGATGCATTAGCAATGATAACAGACGCACAGCTATCCACTCATCAGTACGATATAATACGTCAAAAAATTAATATAAATGTTCCAAATCTACTCGTACTATCTTCGTACCACAAAATCGGCAAAATACGAGTACTATCCTGATAGCAGAACTGTGAGTGAGTCTTCTGCTGAATGCGGCTTACAAAGCTTGGTAGATCATAGCATTGAACGTTTATGCTTAGCTCAAAAAGATGTTTTAGATTCTGTTTCGGGTTTTAAAACTGGGCTTAAAGAATTGTTCCTGCTCATAAAATGGGGTTGCGATGGTGCTCAACAAAAACAATACAAACAGAAATTTTCATCAGGTCATCATTTCGATGAAAACCTCTTTAGTATTTCCATGATGCTAATTCAGCTATATTTCTTACAGGAAAAAAATAAAAAATGGTATGGGAAAATCCAGCTCCATCATCCACAAGATACTGCCGGCCTATTAAATTGAACTTTGCAAAAGAAACGACAGAATTGATCAAGTTGGAAGTAGATTCAATACAAGAACAAATTAAAATGTTACAGCCAGTTGAGATAAATAATGACAGCTTTCACATCCAAATAAAACCAATTTTCTTACTTACCATGATCGACAGCAAAATATGTACTGCTTTATGACCTATAACTTTTAGTCACAAACCTGTTATATTTGCCCAGCAAAACCATCTGAAATGAACAATTCAACCAAACTTTCAGAAAAGTAAGTGGACCAACAAGCAATGTCCTATGGGCTAAGTCCCCTTCACTCTTGGATCCGATTTATGGAATGTATCCTACATATCGCTTATAGACTGGATGTTAAAGTTTGGCAGGTTAGAGACCAAGAAAGTTGATTCATTATAGATTTAGAGCGGAAACTGGGTTATTGGTTGATATGCCAACTCAACAGTCAGGCAATACGAATGATGGAAACACGGCCAGAAGATTTTTCAGAGATGAGGAAAAAACTGCTGAAATAACAGGGATAGATAAGGAAATTATCAAAAAATTTCACATAATTTTAGAAGCGATTGGGTCTGGGTTTCCAATTGACATAGATGCCTTCGAAACATTTGCAAGAGAAACGAGAGAGCTACGAGTATATATCAGAAAGTATGGCTGGTTTTGTATGCCAGTAAGTGTACATAAGGTATTATTTCATGGGAAATAAATAATTTCTACTTGTATATTTCCAATTGGGCAACTTTCCGAGGAAGCTTAAGAAGTTAGAAACAAGGAAAATCGTAAATTTAGGGAGCTGTTTACCAGGAAAACCTGGAGAGTGGATACGAATACTGACCTTCTTAATAGGTTGCTAGTATTCTCAGATACATTTTTGGTAAGTCTTCGATGCATTCCAAAAACAAAAAAAACAGTAATTGAACACGAAGTTCTACAATTGTTAAATATACCAGCTGAGTAATAAAATGCAAACTATTGGCTGTTGTATGTTTTTTTTTTCATCACAACTGTTATAGATATGTTTAGAAAATTTACTACATTTCATTCTATAAACAATTTTCATAAAAGTAAGTAAAAAACATTTACCGCTAAATGAGCGAATTGTCACACAGACCTTGCCCCTTCTGACTACCATTTGTTCCGGTCGATGCAGAACGCCCTCACTGAAATACGGTTCACATCAGAGCAGAATATCAAAAATTGGCTTGATTCATTGGCTGCTAAGCCAGCGCAGTTCTTTTGGGATGGGATCCACAAATTGCTAGAAAGATGGGAAAAAGTCGTAGCTTCTAATGGGCAATACTTTGAATAATACTATTGTACATGTTTTTCTTAAATAAACGTTCAAATTTTGAAAAAAAAAACACACGAATGTCAATAGATGTGACATTTTTCAGTCCAAACGGCATCGAAATGACCCTGAGGCGTAATAAAAGCAGATTTCTTTCTATTTTTCTTTCTCATTAAAATTTGGTGAAAACCGTTTGCTAAGTCAAGGGTCGTAAAATATTGAGCCCTGTCGAGTTTGTCTAGAATATTGTTCACTACATTCGAGAGTAGAAGCTTGTTACTGTTTGTAATTAAATTCAATCCATATACATATGTTATATGTATTGTGAGATGCTGTTTCTAATTACATGCTCATGAGTTTGATGATAAGTTATATTACTGAATACATATATGAGAGTATCCACTTTTGTCACTATTTCATGCTGAGTTACGGTCGTACAAGTTAAATGGTATTCGTGCGATTTTTTTTCAAAATTTGAATGTTTATTTAAGGAAAACATATACAATAGTATTACTCAAAGTATTGCCCATGTGAAGCTATGTCTTTTTCCCATCTTTCGGGCAATTTGTGGATCCCATTCCAAAAGAATTGCATATTCCGGACGTTTTTCGGCCACTGCTCTCTTCAAATGGATTAATTGTGTTCGGTAGCGTTGTCCATTGGTGGTTCCACACGGTTTTAGCAGCTCATAATACGTGCAAACCACTTTGGCAGCTAACGCATGTTCATCATAAACTTCCACCAAAATACGTTGACTTTCGGCAGCAGTTTTCTTCATATTAAAGTAATGAAGAAGAACTCCTCGCAAAAACACTTTTTCAGGCACAAAGTTCGACATATTTGAGTGAAAAAAAATTATTGTTGTTTACGCTTCAAATGAATGACATATACTGAAATGACGTACAATGACAGTAGCTTTCCAAGGCATATTCCAATGGAATAATAACAATGGAATAATACAAGTTACGCCATCTCTTAGTAAACCGCACGAATACGGCCACGTTATAGACCTAATACAATTAATGGCTGAAGGCTGAGAAGAGAGCAAACTGATCTCTGCAGACTAATGAGACGTAGCTGTTGACGACGGTTGTTTCTGCAGACGCTAATAAATCGACGTCTGGAGTGCCCCAATGATTGAAGATTTTGTTTATTGCCGGAGAAAACAGGTGGAACTCTGGAGGACGCCGTCCCCGAGACAAATGGTCCGCAATGCAATTGTACCTCCCCGGAAGGTATTGTGCTGACAGCTGAATTTTCAAACGGTCTGCCAAAAACAATAATTTTCAAGTTAGTGCCAGTAGACTTAAAGAGTATGTTCTGCCTTCTTTTCAAGTAGATCCTATTAATGTCTTGTTATCTGACAGAACAAAAATGTGGGCATTGCTCAGATGTTTTCTGCACTCAAGGCCGCATAAATCGCATACAATTCTTTTCGGTTTGAATGCCACTTTTTTTGTTCTTTGGTCCAGATGCCGAACAACAGTTTTTCGTCTACCTGCGCTCCCTCCGCTGAATCGGTTGTTAAGAAATTGGTGTAGGGCTTTGGATGCAAATCTGACTTTACGCTACCTTAAGTCGACAATTACTTCAGGAGTAGCCCTTTGCTTCTTTGTCGGCTTTCGATTGAAGCGCCGACAGTATGTTTACAAATGACGATAGTACAGACGACCTCTTGGAACTTCGAACGTTGCGAAATTCAACTGGCCTAACAATCTTTGAACTTGTTTCTGTCTGTGGAACTGTTTGGTCAAATAGTTGTCTATTGCAGGTAATATCTTTTCTGTTTTCTTTTTTGAGAGAAAAATTGTATTGGCCTTGGTGTCCCATGTTACTCCGAGATATTGGAGTTTAGGTAGTTGATCTGCCATCCCAGAAATTCCAAAGCATTTACAACCTCCGCGGTTTGTGAAATTAATTTGTTCTTATCCGGATGGGCAACCAAAAAGTCGTCTAGATAGACTAAGAACCGAATACCATGCTTTCGAAGGATCTCCGCGATCCAATTCGTTAAGACAGCAAACATTCGAGGAGCGTAGAAAACAACGATGGCTCATCGATATGGGAACGTGAAAGTATGCTTGGGATAGTTCAAATTACCATCCAGTCGTGTTTTTGGAAAAACTCTGGGGCTAATGCATGGGAAATTAGTTGAAAATGCTTTGTCTTTATATAAGAATCCAGACCTCGAAGGTCGAATACTGGATGAAGACTTTCGTCGATTTTTTGATCAAGAAGCATTTTTGACAAGAAACTTGGTCCTGCGATATTCGGCGTTTCCAGTATATTTTGAAACTTCAATTCGTTTATCAATTTCGTCATATTTGGAGAAGTACGAGTAGTGGTTGAAAATTTTATCATCAATTCGGGAGTTGGGAAATTTAAGGGGGCTTCCGGCAAAAACGAATTCGAACACCACAGATGATTTTCGTTCTAAAACTGTTTGCTCCTAAGGAAAGCCAATTTGTTTGAAATTTTTGACAAATTTGTTTTGATTGTCACTTCTTATCTTTTGTACAAAAGGAATTATTTTTTGAATCCGAAACGAAAAACATTACGAAAAATCCGAGATTAATGAAAAGTATTTGAGGACTGTTCTTGGAAATTTGTTTTCCGTTTAGATTCTCTTTTATCTTTTAAGTAAGTGGACGGACTAAGCCACATAGATGTACCACCAAGCGAATTAATTATGGAGGCCAAATTGGTACGATCGAAAAGATGTTCAGCGCTTGGAGGTACATTACGCAATGTGGACTGCAAGTTCAGTCGATGCTAAATAGTCTTTTCCTCTATTTAGATGACATAGTTCATCATTGACTTTTAATTCAGTAATGCCAGGAGCAGCTAAGAAACCCTGGAGTGACTTCGAGTATTTCACATTTTTCCACGAATCGGAAAGAAAATGCTGCATCTTTATCAAAGACTCCACTTTAGCATGAGGTGCTTGTTTAATTGCATATTTGTTGTCGACGCAGGTCTTTGCCTCACCAAAATCGAGAATTTTTGTCGGAAGAGGATCAATTAAGAAAGGTGTACTGCCATCTCTTGCTCTACTTGTTGATAGTAAATTCAATTCGCCCCATTCACTCGAGAATGAAAATTGTTAGGATGTTATGAAATTTGTTAAATAACTTGCTTGATTAATCAGGGCATCAATCCTCGGATCTTGTTTTGCTATTTTGTTTGGAGGTCTTGAAGAATTCCAATCAGATTCCAAGTCGGATGAGGTGTAATTTCTACTAACTTCACTTTCTAGAGCACGCCGTCGTCTCCTTTCTTGCTCCGTGATTTTGACGGGTAAATCTGCATCAGAATTTTCTTTTTGGATTTCTCTTGTATATCACTCATAATAATTTATTAACAGCACTGAGTAATCAATTTATTATTTTAACTTTGGTCTATATAAAAAACACGACTGTTCATGGGGAGTACACAAAATGCTATGAGATGACAGAAGTCATGAAACTGATGGCGTTGCAGACGATAGGCAGAACATTTATGATACGTACATAGATGTTTAAGGGGTAAGTTACACATCAGTCGTTCATAGACCTCCGCGGAGATTAAACGTGTTTCGACTTGTAAGTGAGAAGTGACGCTTAAGTAAGATACTAAACAAATTGGATTTAGGCTCCAATTAGCGCAGAGACAGTGTGTTCGCTTGAGAGTGCAAAGGTCATGGGTTCGACTCCAAGTAGTCGGAAGACAATTTTTTTTTTTTTTTTTTTATGTTTTTTTATATAAATCTAAGTGTGGTATTGAATTAACATCACGTGATGGATTGTGGTGAGCGGTCCGCTATGCCTATAGCGGGATCTGCTGAAATGTCAGGTGAGGCTTCGAGTGGTTCAAGCCAAACCCCAAAGACAAAGAGAAGGAGGAAGCTACCAACGACCTCTGTAAAGCTGCTTGGCGGAGTGAAGGAAGGGAACATCTTCGCTTCATTGGCCGCAAGCGAATCCGACGATGAAGAGGAAGAAATGGAGGCAATAAGTAGCAGCATAAAAATGCTACAACAAAGAGTGCTGGCCATAAAAGAAAAGCAAATGCTAAGAAGAAAGAGGGAAGAGAAGGAGCAATCCCAACAACAGCAGCTTGTTCAAAAGCAGACCCAAAAACAACACCAAACAAATAAAATAGCACAAGTGCTACACCAACAAAAGCCTAAGAAAGACCAGCAACAACAACAAGAGCAGTCACAACACCGGCAACAGCTAAAACAGCAGCAGCCACAAAAACGGCAACTGCAAAAACAGCAGCAGCAGCAGCAGCAGCAACAACAACAACAACAGCAGCAGCAACAACAGCAGCAGAAGAAGAAGGAGAAGGTGCCGCCTATCAACACCTATAAATTGGAGGTAAATGCTACCAAGGACCTGTGTAAGTTGGTCATTGGTAATAATTTTAATATTAAGAGATTGGGGAACGATCGCCATGCCATCCACTGTAATACAGTGGAGGGCTACGCGAAAGTGAAAGAGCTCCTAAAGGAAACGACGACGGAGCACTACTCGTTCACACCGAAGTGTGAAAAGCGGCAATCGGTGTTGCTGAAGGGGTTGGAACCGTCTTCTGATCCTGAGGAGATCCTAGCACTGCTCAAAGAGAAGGAGTGCGAAGGACTCAAGTTCGTGGGGGTAAAGCCATTTACCACAGCTAGAGCCAGGCTTGAGAAACGGAGTCTGCCGTTCTTCCTGGTGCAGCTCAGTCCCGAAAGCCGTCTGGATAGTCTAAGGAGTATCAATGTCCTAGACTACCAGGTGGTTCACTGGGAAAAATTAAAAAGGAGCGAAGGCGTTATACAATGCGTTCGCTGCCAGAGGTTCGGGCACGCCGCGTCGAACTGCCAAATGCAGCCTCGATGCGTGAAGTGCGCAAAGAACCACAGTTCCGAGGAGTGTGCTCTGGGTAGGGACGGAGCATCCGATAGGACGCAGCTCTCGTGCGTATTATGCGGGAACGTGGGACATACCGCAAACTATCGGGGTTGTCCTAAGTTCGTTGATATTAAGAAAGCAAAACTGGCTCAGCAGCAGAAGGTGGAGGTCAAACGTTCACCTGTGAGGCTTCAAACACAAGCCGTCACGCCCCAAATTTCCTACGCCCAAATGGCGGCAGGTAGGGGGACTACGGTACAGCAAGCGACTGTTGCTTCTCCAGCGCCAATGCCGAGAACAACGGAAGCTGCACCTAACATGCTGGCCATCTTGCTCGCAATCCAAGGGCAGATGGGTCAGCTGCAAAAGCAGGTGCAAGAACAGGCCAAGCGGGTGGACCAGATCTACGCGCTGCTGCCGGGCCTAACGCAACACATGTCGTAATGGGTACGCACATGGTGGAGCAAACTTTGAAGGTCCTTGCGGTGAATGTTAATTCACTGATTAGGATCGAACGAAGAGCCGCGATGTTTAAATTGCTACAAGACCAAACTCCTGATGTGCTTTTCGCTAGCGAAACCAAGCTAACCGATAAGCACAAACTGGAGTACAACAATTATATTGTTAGAAGAAGAAACCGGCCCGGATCCAAACGTGGAGGCGGTGTTGCGATCTTCATTAAACAAGGTATAAAATTTCACAGAGTGTACAAGGGAGTGTTGCGTAGGTTCCGGGTGTTGGAGGCAGTCGTCATTTACATCCCGCTCCGCAGTGGAAAGCGGCTGTACTTGGCCTCTGTTTATGCACCTGAGACTTCACAATCCACTTTATTTATTACAGAGCTTGACACGCTTTTTCGACTTCTGAGACTAGAATCGGGGGAGAATTATTTTGTAATCGGCGGGGATTTCAACGCTAAACACAGAGATTGGGGAAATAATTTGCCAAATACTAGAGGGAACCTACTACTCGATTGGTGGGGTCAGCACGATGTCATGTACAGACTCGGCCTTAAAGCGACGGATAACCCGTCGTTTCCCAGAGGCGGGTCTTATTTGGATCTACTGCTGTACGACGAACGTATACGACTGACAGGTACGAATTTACAAACGCTAAACTGTCTGCGCACATTCGTGTATGACAGTGACCATTGCGGTTTTAGTACCGAAATTACAGTTCCCAACGAAATTGCGGAATTGGAGGAGTTTGTCCAAAGATATTCTTACAACTACAGTAAGACTCGATGGACACGCTTCTCCGCAACATTGACAAGAGCACTCTCCTCGAATATGCTCCACCCACCGTCCAATAGGAATTTGTCAAACGAGGAGATCGACAATCACCTAAAACAAATGGACGAGACAATTAAACAAACTATGGACACAACAATACCGCGATATCGACATACGACTAACGAAGACCTGTTCCGCAATCCTACTATTGACGTACTGCACCGACAGAAAAGTAGACTTCTGACAAGACTCAAAAACTTGTACAGACAGTTTACTGACAGACAAGACCCGGAGATTAGGACACTGAAGTCGTCGATTAAAAATATTCAAACGTTAATAAAAGAGAATTACAGAATTTCTGTAAGTTCGTATTGGAACAACAGGGTTCGGGCTGTAAACACTAGCAACCCGAATATGTTCCCGCAAATAAATAAACTATTTCGGAGAAAAAATCAAAACGACCTTCAGTGTCTTAAAATACCCCGGACAACAGACAACGAACGTTTACTGACAATAGCAGGTATTGATCCAAATGAGGCCGCTGATGATGACGACTTCTTTGTGATCGAGGATCCACAGGAGAAGGTTGAGGCCATAGGGGCGACTTTCCAGGAAATATACAAGGCCACTGATTGCAGTGGACCTAATTATGACCTGGATAATCGCATCTTGGTGCACGACCTCTACATTCGAAATGAAGTAGAGAACTGGCGATCCGAGGGCTCCGGTTTCACCCGGTTCAGCGAAGAAAATATGGCAAATAATGTCATTACCAGAGAGGGTGACCTACCCCCGTTCATTTCGAAGGAAGAGCTCCATGAGATCTTCGACACAATCAGGGCTAAGAAATCAGTGGGGACCGATGGTATTCCGAACATCGTGCTTCGACATCTTCCTCTAGAAGCGGTGGACATTTACACCACCCTGTTTAATAATGCAATGAATAATGCACATTATCCAGCGCATTGGAAAACGGCAGTGGTGCAACCTATCCCCAAAAAGGGAAAGGATATATCCAATCCGGCGAATCTCCGGTCGATAAGTCTCCTTCCGAATATCAGTAAGGTTTTCGAGAAGGTGATCAATAGAGCTCTGTCTAGGTGGGTTGAGGACAAACATATAGTTCCGGATAATCAATTCGGTTTTAAGGCGGGACATGATATCTCACATGCCGCGTCTAAACTGGTGTCCGATATCCAATGGAATAAGGGCAAAAAGCAATGTACTGGTGCCTGCCTTGTTGACTTGGAGAAGGCCTTCGATACCGTATGGTTAGAGGGTCTTTTCTATAAGCTGACTAGGCTGGGGATCAGTAAACCACTCTTGTACATTCTTTATAATATGCTAACCAACAGGCAGTTCATCGTGAAAAATTGCGATGTGACTTCTGTTGGAATATTTCAAATTAAAAATGGTCTTCAGCAAGGCGCGGTCAATTCGCCGATCCTATTCAGCATTTATACAAGCGACTTGATAAGTTCACTTCCCCATACTATTGCGTACGCAGACGATTTGATAGCGTACAGAACAGGTCCAAAAATCGAGGTCATTAATACTCTCTTGCAGCGTGACTTCGATAAGATAAGACGATTTTGCGATGACTGGAAGTTGAAAATCAACTTTCAGAAGTCGGAAACCATTCTCTTTAGGACGCCGTTGTCTGGAGCCTCTAGGGATACTAGAAAAAATTGGCGAAAGTTCTCGATCATTGGACAACACGGACAGCCTCTTGCCTGTCGAAATGTAGTCAGATACCTTGGGATCTGGCTAGATCAGTTTCTGTATTTTGACAAAAATGTAGATGCTGCTCTGGCCAGAGCTAAAGGCGCTTTTGCTCTTACAAAGAGACTGTTTTATAGCAGCCAACTCGATGCGAGGGTAAAGGTAATCTGCTATATGGCCCTTATCAGGCCCATGCTGGTATTCGGGTGCCCCGTGTGGTTCAATGTGCGAGCAAGCTTAATGGAAAAGATTCGGGTGTTTGAGAGGGCTTGCCTTAGGGCTTGCCTTCGCTTGTACAGAACACCAGAGTCGGAGTACAAAAAATTTTATCGTAATGAGGTCCTTTACAACAGAGCGAACCTAATACGAGTGGACAACTTCGTAATTAAGCTGACTCGAAGACACATCGCAAGAGCAATGGCCTCGACGAATAACCTGATATCTGAGGCTTACTACCCCAACTACCTTTACCACGAGAGTGTGCGCTCTGACGGCTTCGTTCCACCGGAAGCATTCCTCTACCTAGATCAGATAGGGTTGATCCAGGATAGATCAGCGGTCCAGTTAATCTTCCATGTCGCTCGGAAAGCTGGGGACAGGCGACTCAACTACGGCAGAGACGTCGCACACGGCAGTGTGGATCGTCTCAGGTTCAGTAGGGCGGTGGGGAATCGCGATAAGAGGGATGTCGTTCGGCAGCACCAGCATTTCTGGTGGTTGAATGATGGAGAAGATGTTTCGTCGTCGTTTCCGTCAATTACGGACCAGCCTCACTAATGAGGCAGAGCTGACCAATCTATTTGCTCTGTGAATAGCAATGGCCAGCTTGCATAGGTTTAGGTTAGCATTTAAGAAATATATACATATATTAGTATATACCTTGGTATATACTAATATACCTTGGTATATACTAATATATGTATATAATTATGTATAATATCTGTGTGTTTGTATTGTGTATGTAGGTTAGGTAGACTAAGGTTTATTTTAAGTTAGATATTAAGTTTTATAAAAAATTAAGTCCATATGCTAAGTTTTTGTGAACAATTTTTTCTTAGCCTTAAGTATAGAAAATAATTATTCCTAAGTAAAATGTAAATCTAGTCGAAAGACATAGATATAAGAATTTAGAGTAGCTTAGAGTGCCTGTGTGGGGCCAATAAGTTAATATAAGATTGTTAAGTAATTTTAAGCTAGCATTTAAGCATTTTTTGTTAGTATGTAAGGGTTAATGATTAAGATAATAAAATGCATATAAAACTAAAACTAGGTAAGTTACACAAACCATTCTTCAAAGCGACGCTGTGTGTTTTTCGAAAAGCACGTAATATATCAATTTTTGTCACGACTGGCTGTTTTAATTAATACTAATGACCCAAATTATGTTGATGCTTTCCAAAAATTAAAATGCATTATTACAGAGGCACCGCTATTAAAATAACCGGATTTCACGAGAAATTGGCAATACTTTTACGATCGGTGCAGTACTTCAACATGGTGACTAAGCTACCTGCCTGGCTAGCAGAACGTTAACGACAACGAATGATTATTATTTAACCACGGAAAAGGAACTTTTGGCTGTTGTCTGGACCACCAATTATTTTAGGTCATACTTCTACGGTGTAGAATTTGATCTGTTAATAGACCACCAATCTCTAATATGTTAACATATTAAACTAAACGGAAAAGACACTAGTCCCAGGCTTCCAGCTTCCATACAGCCTTTAAAATTAGTTGAATATGGTATCAACATTGACTACATAAAAGAAAAAAAGAAAGCATACCATATATGGTGGCCGATTTCCTTAGTCGCATTAATGCTGAAATGAAATAAATGTGACAGAAATATACGTGGAAAATGCTGAGAACTCTGAAGAGGTCAGTAGTTCGTCACCGCATAACAACATGGACAACACCGATGAAAATACTGTTCATTCCCAAGAAGAGCATTTTATTAATCATATCCTTATACTTGATGCTGTAATTAACCGATTTCAAACTCAGATAATATTAACAAACAGAAAGAGTAATGAATTTGAAGTAAAAGAAAACAATAAAAGGATTTATATAAGAGTGACCAGACAGCAATGAAAGTTTTTCCAGTTGTTGTGTTTTAGCAGCTGTCAAATTTACCAATGACATCCAGCTGTCAAAATACTCAGCAAGATTTGCCATTATATCATACAATGTTTTATGCTTCCCGAACGTGCCAAAATTATTAAAAACTATTATCAAATTCGGGCTCAGTTGTAAATACGCAAAGTGAATTTCGTCTAGCGGTCGGTCGTCATCATGGTTTCAGTGTGCAGACAATTCTACGCACCGTGGAAAAGTTTGAGCGTGAGTACAGTCTCTTGGATCTTGAGCCACCAACCTGGTAGAGATTGGTGTGAAATTAAGAAAACATAGCCGCCGCTGCGGCCAGTATCGAAGAATACCCAGAAATGTAGATTCGGCGTCGATCAGCTGAATTGGACATCGCCAGAAAGTCAAGCCCGCTTATTTTGCCATTGGATTTGGGCCTTCATCCATATAAGATTGTGCTGACGCAAGAATTGAAGCATGACGACCATACACAACGCCGTGAGCTCGCTAATTGGGCGCTGGAAATGATGGCCGCAGATCCAGATTTTGGGCAAAAAATCAGTTTCTCGGACCAGGCGAATTTTTGGCTCAGTGGCTATGTCAACAAGCAAAATTGCCATTATTGGAGGGAACACAATCCGCAAGTATCTTATCTTACGAGTATTTCATTCAAGATTTTGTTGGTGGACTGTTTCATATTATTGTAAGGGCATAACATCTACAGCAATTTGATTCGGTAAACCATCGTCAGAATTTTCACTTCGCAGCCATGTGGTTAACATTCCATCTCCGTAAGCAAATTATCCACTCCGAAGCTCCAAATTGGAAAGAAATTCTACCTTCAACGAGTTCGATGCGCTGTCTGACTGCATTCAAAGAATTGTATCCCTGTATCCTCGTACTGAAATCGTGATTACGGGCAATTTCAATATATACAATTCTGGGTGACTTCGACATTCTGGACAGACAACACCCGAAGGACGGTGTGTTGAGAACTTCGCTGCGGAAAATTACTTAACCCAGCTTGTAAATGAGCCCACATAAATACCAGATGTTGATAGTCATTCCGCCAACACCCTGGACTTGTTTTTAATTTCTAACCCTAATAAGTATATCGTTGATGTGTTCTCCCCTCTAGGCTCGTCGGATCATTGTGTCATATCAGCTAAATTCTCGAATACCCACCACACAGTTAGAGAAAAGATTCCTAAAAGAGCCGTATGGCAATACGAGAAAGCCAATTGGAGCGGACTTAACAACTTCTTTAGGAATTTTAACTGGTCGTTATGTTTCCTCGATAACGACATGGATGCCGCTGCTGACATGATCACAGAAACTGTTGTCTTTGGAATCAGATGCTTTATCCCTCATCGAATGAAGAGTATCTAACCAAAAGAAAGGGCATTGTACGACTCGAGCTGTAAAGAGGCTGTCAGGGTTAGAGAATTGTTTTTTCGGTCCTACAAAATCAGCCCGACAGAGGAAAACCGAAAAAAGTTTAAACGAGCCAGAAATGACTGCAACGTCTTTCTCAAGCGTGTGAAATTCCAATCTGACCAAAAACTGAGGCAAAAAATACTGCAATGTCCCAAAGTCAGTAAACATTTTTGGTCATTCGTCAAAAACATTAGAAATTCTGCCTCATCCTCCATCCCAACGCTCACTTACAATAACATTCCAGCTGTCAGCTCTTTGGACAAGGCCAATCTGGTTGCTGCACACTTTGCAGCCAGTTCAACACTCCCAGATTATGCTCTGCCTCCGCCTACACTTGAGTGTATCGAACCTTCAATGGGACGAATCCACTTTCTCACTCGTGTAGAAGCAAGAGTACTTAAAGATCTCAACATGCATAAATCCGCTGGAAAATATGGTATGTCTCCCCTTCTTCTGAAGAGGTGTTCTCCCACTCTGGCAAAACCACTCCGTAAGCTTTTTCATCAATCCTACTCTTTAGGACTCTTTCCGAGAATATGGAAAACAGCATTTGTCCAGCCCGTCGCTAAAAAAGGCGAATGTTCTTCTCTCTCCTCCTACAGACCCATCTCACCGAGGTCATGGAAACGCTGATAAACCGTCAGCTCATGAAATTCTCAATGACCAGCAATATGGTTTTCGTAGCAACAGGTCCACTGGTGATTTGATGGCGTGTCTCAGCGAAAAGTGGAACCAAAGCGTACATCAATCTGGCGAAAGCAAGACAGTTGTACTTGATATTTCTAAGGCATTTGACAGAGTTTGGCATCAGGCTCTTTTGTCGAAAATGTGTACTTTTAAGATCGATGACTCTCTTCTTCAATGGATTGGAAATTACCTTTTGGAACCTTCAATTCAAGTTTTCTTGGACGGTTTCAAGTCTGATATTCACAAAATAAATGCTGGTATGCACCAGGGCTCCGTTCTGTCTCCGACACTGTTCTTAATTTTCATTAATGATCTCTTGTCTGCTACTTCTAATCGAATATATTCCTTTCCCAGCCGAAAAAAACAGTTTTTTCTATTTTTGGAGCCGGCTCGCCCTTTGCAGTCTACTGTTTTGATTGAATTTTTGTTTCGGGCGTATAATGGTGTATCCAAGTTCCATCTACAGTAATTAATCGGCGCCAAAGCTCGGATTTATTGCGCCTAAACTTCGCCAACAGAGCGTTGGAAATGTTCATTCACACACGTTTTTGGTCCAACGTAAGCAAACGCGGCACCCAACGCGCGGACAGATTTCTCATGCCTAAAACTTGATTTAATACATGACAAACACGTTCTTTGGATATTCTTATAACCTCTACTATTTCTCTCACTTTAATTCGGTGGTCATCTAACATCGCCGGTGGTGAACTTTAGCAATGTTATCGTCAGTGATTGCAGTTGTTGGACGTCCCGAACGTTCATCATCTCCCAAGCTTTTACGGTCACGTTTAAATTCAGCCGCCCAAAATTGCACTGTGGTAAATGATGGTGCAGAGTCCCCATACACAGAGTCCAACTCATTTTTGATTTGCATAGGCGTATTGCCTTTCAAAAACAAGAATTTAATAAGAGCTCGATCCTCAATTTTTTCCATTTTCACAAAAAACACACACATCGACTCACTCAAACGACTGTCAACTAAAAACTGCGCATCCAAAATGTCTGAAACCTCGGTAAGTAACTGTCAAAAGATGCACAACTAGCATTCACTAGCTTTTATTGACGAGTGCCGCTATCTTTACGTTGCAGTCGGACACTTTGCAGACAGCCTTCGTAGTACGAGTATATGGCTTTCACCCTGAAGACAAGTTGACAGGTGTGAAATAGCCTTCATGTCAGGGCTTCGCCCCAGCGAGACAAGCATCTATATATTTTTCCAAATAAAAATTAAACTTCTCACCGCTAATGTCAGTCCGTGTTGTGCAATGATGGCCAAATTTCGCCAGTTATTCCTAGTATCTTAAGAAGCCCATCTCAATGGAATGTTTAACTATTGTACATACAATATATTACGAGTATTTCTGATTTTTGAAAATTTATTGTGCATTTCATGTTGCTGAAGAATATTGATGACCTATGTTTTTGGAAGAGATCTGTGTGTAAATATGTTAAATAGTATTGAGCGGTTCTTCCAAGGCCTTGCTCAAATTACATTTTGGTGAAGAGCAGTATATTTCCGTTGTGACTAACTCTCCGGGAAGCAGACAGCTTCAGAATGTTAATGTGTTCAAATGGTGTCACTGAAAACCATCCATATAATCTGAGTCCTGCTAAGTTGGAAGATGCCATATTTTCAAGAAAGAGGCCTAGGTTGGAGATTCAACTTAGGCAAGCAACCCTTTTGGATCGATACCCTACTTTCTCAATAAGAGTATTGGTGTTACTTATGTTAAACTTCCATGGAACTACAGGAGTGCTATAATATTGTTGAGCCGTAAAAACATGAGGTCAGTTTTACCCGCTTTTCTGACCATGCAGCGAAGCGCTCAATTTCTCCTTGAAGACCCAACTACATTCCTTCCCTAACTCAGATGCTGCCTGCGTCTTGTGTTCCCCAGCTTACTTGCAGCTTCTATGTGAGCAGGTTCTAATCAGGTTATCTGGTCTCTGAGTTCACTCAATATGCAATAGGTGCCATCAGATCTCCTGAGTGTTTCCAGTCTGGATAATTTGCCCTTTCACCAAATGTTTTGATCTTTTCGCAAACATTTTCATAAGACGAAAGCTTCGATATCTGAATTACTCGTACCCAGCTTCCATATTTTTTTTTGACTCGAACTCAAAAATTTCAGTCTTCCGCCGAGTTAGTGTTAAATGATTTATTTCGAAGTTTACGTTGTCATCAGTGAACCTGTGTTTCACCATGGAACGAGTCTGCAGGATTGTGTCCTAGTTGGGTACGACAGTACAAAACACTTGATGAGGGGACCATTCAGGTTCTGAAAAGCTTCGTACGAATTTAGATTTGTTCTGAGTTTAGGAGGAGTATTGACAGACTTCTGATATCATCCTTAGAACGTGTCCTTAGAAAACCAGCTTTCCGGGGATTTCTCCTCTTCAACAGGGCTGAGACTTCGGATCCAATTCTTTACAGGTATACCAGTCTTACCCTTTGGTGTATCGGGTTTATATCGTGGTTTTTTCTTATGCCGTGGTTTGTACAATAGTTTACGATTTGCAGGTCCACCAGGAGTAGTTTTCCACGCTTACTGTTGATTGGCACCCTCTCTACGTCAAACAAACCATTGGAAATACGCCGTTGCCTCACTAGGTCCTAAAGACATCTTCTGCGATTGATGATTGCAATTTCACCAATCTGATTGACAATTTGATGATCGATTTATCACCCTTTACTATAGAATTCTATTGAGGAATTTAGGCTTTATGAATAGTCCAGCAGTTATTCAACTGCATGTGACTAAGCACCCTAACAATTTTATAATTGTCGTTGTTCGTGCAAAAGGTGGGACATAACACTTTCTTATTATGATCTAAGGATTTGTCAATTTAAATCTCAGATGTTGCCTTTTAAAAGCAACGTATTAAACATAAATTCGTTATAAAAAAACCTTACTACAATATTATGCTGCAGATACGAATATGCGTGGCAGTTACGCATAAATGTAACCTACCATGCTGTGAAATTGAATGCAGTTGGTCTTGTCGAAACGTTCGGCGATTCGATTTATCATTTCTCTCCGTCATAAAAATAAGCTTTTTAAATTAATATAAGGGTATCTCAGTTTTTTACTATTCCACTTGGTGTGGTTGGGACGAGTAGATACGTCTATTTATCTTTTGGGGATGCCACAAATTTATTAAGTTTGCCATAAATATTTACTGAACAGCAAATAATGTAGCCGCCAATATAGGAAATATTAACCAACAAACTGTTTGTCTTTCTGTGAGTTTTATTTCCTGGAAAAAAGGATCACACACAGCACAGGAAGAAGCAGCCACGAAAGTTTTAGGTTTGGTGCTATACCTGTGCGGCACCGCAAATATATATATTTTTTTTTCCTTTTTTCCGGCAACGACGACATAACTTATCAAGTGGAATGTGTTTTAGGAAATTTAATATCTGAACTTATTTATCTGAGAGGATGTTCTGACAGTGTTTACCCTTGTGTGTGATTGAAATTTGGAAAATTAAGAGGCTTTCAGCTGAGGGGTCTCATTGTACTAGTGTGTGCTTTGAAGATGAGTCTTTTGAGGGAGCTTGTTTGTTTAGACTTGTTTCTTTTTTTATTGGCAATTTTGGGAGGTTGCGGTAGGTAAGACTGTTGTCGAGTTGTTGGTTATATGATATCATCATTATATTTTGTGGATGTAAATTCATTCATTGAGTATAATGGTTTACGATTTTAAAGAGCAGAATTTTGAACTTCAACTTATTCTACAAGATGTAAATAAGAGTACAAATCTAGGGCAGTTTTTAATATTTTTAAAGTAATGGGCTTGATGGCAAGAAATGTTTTACCCTCTCGTTTTGTCAAGAGTTCTTAGCGTTCTTTGTTTTTCGATGTTGGTAGGTTTTGGTTGTGCAACATTTTGAAGCATTATTCAAAGACGACTTAATATGCTTATTTATTTTCTTACTTAGATAGCGCTACAGTCCGAGGTGAACAAGGGCCTGTACTAACATATTTCTGCACCTAACGCAGTCTTTTGCCAGCTACCTCCAGTAGCGCACACGAAGTTAGATGAGGCTCCCTTCCCCTTGTGTGTGGCATCTAGGATGAGGTCATCCTCTACCTCGTTGTCACTGTTGGAGTAAAAAATTTCCGGTGAAGGTGACCTAGCTACCCAAGCCGAATTATACCCCTCTTTGCTGATGAGGTCGGCGAGGACGAATTCGCTATTGAAGCATCCCCTCCACATTAATGCAAACGGGAGCCACAATTTCTCGAAGAACTTTTCTTTTGAAACCAGTATGGCAAGTTCTGTGCAGTGAAGTAGAACTGGCATGATAAATTCCCTGTATTAAGACATTGACTTCTAAGCTCAAAGAATCGTTCCATATGTGCCAATGTAATCTGGGTATGCGAGTGACTAAACAGACATTTGAAACTTGGTGCCTCTGGTTTGCGAGTTTCTGGCATTATGGTATTTTCAAGAACAATTTTTAAAAAAATTGCGTAATATATTACGTTATTTAAGTATTTTTCTGACATTGAAGGCTTTGCCATAACCGACCTGAAGGGAGCAGAGTTCATATTCCATGGAAATCCTCAGCAGTCGAATGAGCCTGGCAACGGTGTCAAAACTAGGCACGTTTCTGTATAGTATACGCTGTCACATTAGTGAAGAAGTGTTGAGTATTCATTTAGAATTCTAACTCTACCAAAACCTGCCATATTGGTCTTCCTCTGACGAATGGTCTTAGGCGTTCACATAATACGGGATACAGAATTTTATATGCGATGTTGGCATACATATTCCCTGTAGTTGGCGCAGTTCAAGGGGACTCCTTGCCTTAGGATCGGATAAACAATGGTACGATTGCATTCGTTTTGCTTTGTCGGCTCAGACTTTAGAAATAAGTTTATGTACGTTTCCATTTTGTAATTATAATCCTAAGGGTCAGTTCACATTATTTGTTTTTTTTTTTTTTTTAAATCTATTTTCAGTTTTAAATTTTTTTTAGATGCTTATTATAATGTCTAAAATATTCCCTTAAAATTTCAATCCGAAATTCCTCCTCCTTAAAATGTCATATGTATATACGGTGACCAGATAAGAACAATAGGGATTATATTTAAATAAAACAATATGTGTGTGAGATATACGAAGGTAGTCCCAGAAGTACCCGATCTAACAAAGAAAACAGGAAAAAAAATGAGGAAAAATATATTTATTTCCCTACGTAGTCTCCTTCTAGTTCAATACACTTTTCCTAGCGATGTTCAATAGCTCCGATACTCTGTTTACAGTGAGAATTGTCAAGCTCCTTAAAATAGCCATCAACCGCAGATTCACCTCTTTACTGTTAGCAAATCTTTTACCAGCGAGCCATTTTTTCAAGTTCGGAAATAGAAAAAAATCCAATGGGGCTACATCTGGCGAATAGGGTGCATGAGGAAGCAACTCGAATTTTACCTCATTGATTTTGGCCATCGCTATGACGGATGAGTGAACTGGTGCATTGTCTTGATGAACAAAACTTTTTTCTTCGCTGCAATAAGTTCGCATAATACACGCCGTTGATTGCTTTTCCTTTCGCATCGCAAAAACCTGACGCTATAACCATCGCCTTCTGTGGAGCCAATTCTCCCTTTTGGATCCATTGTTTTGACTGTTCCTTCGTCTCGGGTGTGAAGTTATGGCCCCATGCTTCATTCATGGTTATTGCTGTGAAACTTCGCTAAACACTAGATTGAAATATCCTCACGACGATGATGATTTTGTTCCATCGTGATTAATCACGGCACCCATCTTGCGCACAGCTTACCCATATCCAATTTTTCAGTCAACATGCGATGTACAGAGCTTTTTGGAATGCCTACCATATCTGCTAGTTCACGCACTTTCAATCGACGGTCATCCAATACAATTTTGTAGTTTTTTTTCAACATTTCTGGTGAACTCACCTCATTTGGTCGACCATGATGTTCGTCTTGGCAATTCATACGGCCAAGCTTAAACTCTGACACTCAAAATTTTATAGTTGTAAACGAAGCAGCAGACTCCGCCAGAGTAGAATCCAGTTCCGTTTTGACGTTGGTTGGAGTTAGGCCTTTCAGGCGATAGCCAATTTTTTGCATATTTAAAAATTCATTGAGGGCGTTCACTATTGATGGCTGCCCACCAAATACATAGCATGGTCAAACTTAAAACGTATACGTTATAAGGTTGGTACTTTTTACAACTGTCATTCTTTTTAAACAGCAACCGCCATCTATACCCCCGGTTGGGTACTTCTGGGACTACCAACGTAAAATTGATTCTGGCTTTATTTTGAAGCTACGTTCATGCCATTATGTGTGCAATAGCACATCATTCAAATGGCCGACTCGGCTTCGGTCGGTCGGTCCAAATTTTGATGATTCGGTCCAATATGTGCGGCGTTTTTCCGGCAATAGCGTGTCGAATGTTGGCCTCCAGCTCATCCAAAGTGGTTGGCTTGTTAGCGTAGACAAAGGACTTAATGTAGCCCCAGAGAAAGTAATCGAGTGGTGTCGAATCGCATGATCGCGGCGGCCAATTGATGGACAGTAGCCGTGAGACGACCCAGTCGACAAATTTCTCCTTCACAATTTCCAGCGTTGCGTCGGTTGTATGGCATATAGCGCCGTCTTGTTGGAACCATAGCTCGGATATTTCGACGTTGTCGAGCTCTGGCCAAAGAAAGTCGGTTAACATCGCTCTGTACCTGAAACCATTGACGGTAACGGTGTCTCCTTCCTCATTTCAAAGTAAATAAGGTCCGATGATGCTGCCATGCCATAAACCGCACCAAACAGTCAATCTTTGTAGATTCATTGATGCTTGGCCGAACACATGTGGATTACGTTCGCTCCAATATGGCAATTTTGCTTGCTGACATAGCTGCTGAGCCAAAAATTGGCCTCGTACGAGAAGATGATTTTTTGGATAAAATTCGAATCTCCAGCCAACATTTCCAGCTCCTAATTTGAGAAGTCACATCGTTGTCTATGATCATCTGGCTTCAATTCTTGTGTCAGCACAATCTTACTTATATGGAGGTAGGCCAAATCCAATCGCAAAATAAGTCGGGTTGACTCTCTGGCGATGCCCAATTGAACTGATCGGCGCTGAATCGACATTTCTGGGTCTTCTTCGATACTGGCCGATGTGGCGACTATGTTTTCTTGATTTTCCAATAATATCTGTCTGGTTGGTGGCTTAAGATCCAAAAAAGTGTACTCACGCTCAAACTTTTCCACGGTGCGACGAATTGCCTGAGCCGGAATTTCGATAATATTTATTAATAATTTCCGCACGTTCTGCAAGCGTAAAACGATGAATACTGAAATGGCAAACCTTACTGAATATTTTGACAGCTGGATATTAATGGTAACCTTCACAGCTGCTGAAACATAACAATTGGAAAAACTATCATTCCTCTCTGGTCACCCTTATATATAGGCATATAGAGACTCTTCGAAAACGGTGAAATTTGGATTGGAAAAATAATAACGGAAAAAATAAAAAATCGTTTAAATTACGAGTATACATACTCGTATATACGAGTATTCCAATGGCGAGTTTAGGGTAAAAGTAGCCAACATAAGGGGGCTAAAAAGTAATTACTTTTCTGCTTACGTCTACGTCTGTAAACATAGACCAGCTATTTTGGCACGTGAAACACACGTTTATCTCGCTCACACAGCTCAAATCATTCAAGTCTGAAGCTACTCGTATTCATGTGGTTAAACTTCCATCTCCGTACGCAAATTATCCACTGCTGCTTTATTTACAGAAGCTCCGAATTGGAAAGCAATTCTACCTTCAACGAGTTCGTGACTCCATTCAAAGAATTGTATCCCTATATCCTCATACTGAATCGTGATAGGGACCACACAGTTAGAGAAAAGATTCATAATATTGTAGAACCATACGGCAGTACGAGAGAGCCAATTGGACGGCTTCTTAAGGAATTCTAATTGATCGTTATGTTTCCTTGATAACGTCGTGGATGCCGCTGCTGATATGATCACAGACACTATACTCTTTGGAATGAAATCCTTTATACCTCTTCGGATGAAGAGTATCAAACCAAGAGAAAAGGCATGGTACGACTCGAGCTGTAAAGAGGCTGTGAGGGTAAGGAAAATATTTTTTACGTCCTTCAAGATCACCCCCTAAAGTGGAAAAACGAGAAAAGTTCAAACGAGCCAGGAAAGACTGCAACATCTTTCTTAAGCATGTAAAATTTCAATATGACCAAAAACTGAGGCAGAAAATACTCACAAAGATAGTAAAATTTGTTGATCGTTCGTCAAAAATATTAGAAATTCCACCTCATCCTCCATCCCATCGCCCTTTTATAATGACATTCCAGCTGTCAGCTCTTTGGGCAAGGCCAGTCTACTTGCTGCACACTTTCAGGCCAGCTCCAACACTTCCAGATTGTGCCTTGTCTCCACCTACACTTGAATGTGTCGAATCTCCAATGGGACGAATCCACTTTCACTCGTGTACATAGTAGCAAAAATACTTAAAGACCTTAACATTCACAAATCCGCTGGTCCAAATGGTATATCTCGCCTTCTTCTCAATATGTGTTCTTCCACGCTGGCAAAACTACTGCGTAGGCTTTTTATCAACCCAACCGTTTATGACTCTTTTCGAGCAGATGGAAAACAGCATTTGTCCAGCCCATCCCTAAAAAAGGCGAATCTTCTTTTTTCTCTTCTTACAGACCCATTGCACTTACGTCCCTTCTTGACAAGGTCATTGATACGCTGATAAACCGTCAGCTCATGAAGTATCTCGAAGCATGAAAACTTCACAATGACCGACAGTACGGTTTTCGTAGCAATAGGTCCACTGGTGGTCTGATGACTTGTCTCATCGAAAAGTGGAACCAAAGCGCACATCAACCTGGCGAAAGCAAGAGAGTTGGACTTGATATTTCTAATATATTTGACAGAGTTTGGCATCAGGCTCTTTTGTCGAAAATGCGTGCATTTGGGATCGACGACTCTCTTCTTCAATGGATTAGAAATTACGTTTCGGAACCTTGAATTCAAGGTGTCTTGGATGGTTTCAGGTTTGATATTGACAAAATAAATGCTGGTGCGCCCCAGAGCTCTGTTCTGTCCCCGACACTCTTTTTAGTGTTCATCAATGATCCATCTGCTAATTCTAATCTCCTTTGCTGACAACAGTACTCTCTGCTTTTCATATTCGTTTCCAGACTCACGTCCCTGCTCTTCGGCTGTAGAACGGGAACGTCAGCGTATATTAAGCTCATTAAATTCTGATATTAGCAGCATAACCAACAGAGTGGAATTTAATGCTTCCAAAACAGAATGCGGTCTGCGAATGTTTCCTGTCTCACCTAGCTCTGTCGCTCTTTCCACCAACAGTGGTCCATAGAAATCGGCAGTAGTATTCCGACTCTTCAAACTTTTAACCGTAACACGTATACCCTCAAGCCCACTTTCGAATGTTCTCTAGAATATCATGATTCGTACCTAAGCCGTACAACTCGCTTGTGGAATGCACTGCCAAGATCTCTATTTCCTAGTCGTTATAACTTGCAAACATTTAAGACCAATATACTTCGTTACCTATCTTTCCTTCCTCTCTAATGAGGAGCAAGAGAGGGATTCACCTTTCCTAAAGACAAACTGGACAAATGCCTTTTGCCATCTATTCAGAAAAAGTCCTAAGGCGTAAGATCAATGAAGAGCTTACGACGCCGATTTGACGACGTTGAAGAACACCTCTTCAGAAGCAGTAGACCTACGCTATCTCAATTAGCGGATTTTTGTATATTGATATCTTTGAGTACTTGGATTTCTAACATATCATATTTTTCGTGCTAGGTGGATACATGACGCAATTTGACTCCGTGATGTGTTTTGGTACTGCCACCGTTCGTTTTTCCTTTCGCAAAATATTGTTTTATGGTAATTGTGGTGAGCACTGACCTTCTATGTTATATTTGAGCAGAGCCATTGCTGACAAAACAAGTTTCGTTGACCAAGCATATTCCATCCCTGCTGACCATGTGTCTGTTGACATTCTTTAAAACCGTCTACGTCTAGGTCTATCCCCTGGTTTGTACTTCTGCAGTCAAATTCAGAGGTCCATTCGGTAAAGTCTCTGGGAATTACATCCCTACTCCGACTTCTGACGTCTTTGGTTAGCCTATCAATTTCCCCGATCGTAAGCGTCAGCGGAGTGTTATATTTATAGCTGAAGTATCCTTCGTTTTCGCCACGAACAAAGAGTTGTTTGCCCTGTAGCAAATGAAGAGTTGTTTTCCTCTAACATCCGCTGTCCAAGCAAAATTTATTTTATATGTACACATAGTAGACACGGTTCCCTTAAGATTGTTACGGCTATGCGTAGGCCAAGTACCATCTGGATTGTGATATTGCAGATCTAGACTTAGGGTCATCTGAAGATGTTTGGAGGAAATGTATTTGTAGTGGAGAAGGTATTTTATTATGGTCAGGCGGTCTTTGAAGCTGCACATGGTTACAGAATATGGGTTCTTGAAGAACGCGAAGTGTTTCTCTTATCGTGGGATGTTAGTTTTATCGAAAAGGAATTGGTGTCGAATGTCAGTGCAGCAATCAGATGAAAATGAAGAGCTCAAGGAAGAAGAACGGAACCACGGCATTGTGAGTAAATTTTAAAAAAATGTACTCTAAGTCCCAAGATCTGAATTCAAAGGGACTTAAAGGATATACAAAATTTGAGACTAAAAAAAAATCAAAGCAAATCAAACAACAGCATCTGAACAGAGGATATACGATTTGAGACAAGGAAGAGGAGGACACTTTGGTGCCTGTGGCCTGCATTGAATTGGTCAGCGTCCAAATGGCAATGTCACTTTGCGACAAATTATCAGATAGCTGCCATTGCGATTTATCTTACCGGAAACCTGAAGGAGGAGATTAACATGGTGAAATAAGATTTAAGCTGAAGGTATACATCAAGGAGCAGTTGCAGAAGTTTAAGATGGGCGAGCTAATATTGTTATTGTCAATCTACTTATATTGTCGAGTTAAGACTGTCGTATTGTCCTTCATCGAAAAACCATATGTGCAGCTATCGAGTCATTTACTATTACATCGTAGTTGCTGTGGATCGACGAAAGTCTCAAGATTTAGTCATTCGGTCATCTGTGAGGCTTGTGTATGCTACTTACGAAATATTAAAAATTATAGATAAAGGACAAACTTAGTCTTCAATGGTTTTCAGAGACAGATAGAGCATTAGGCACGGGATACGTTTTTACTCTTGTGGAGCAGCAATAATTTGGCGTTCTCCAAAGCAAGTGTTAATGGCTATTTTGTCAACGGAAGCAGAAAATGTTGCGCTCTATCTGAATCATCTTCAATCATGGCTAAAATCAGTTTGCCGAAATAAACTGCGATACAAGATCCAACAGCATAACACAAAGCCGAAATTGCAGCTTGCTACTCTCGCACAAAGCACGTTGCAAATATTATATTTTGTGACAGCTGCTAGAATAGAAAGATGGTCATCGTGAACATTCCACCTGAAGGAATCAACAAAGATGTATCAGTTAAAATATTTAGAACCTTTCAGATGACGAAATTATTAGTGATTAAGTCAATCAGAAGAAAAGTGATTGATGAAAGGGGGAAAACAGAGGTAGTTTCAGTAATATTGCCACTGAACATTGACTGGTGACGGTAAACGCTTTATGAAATCACGTGCCTACACTACTTTAAGATTGACTGAGCAGTCATAAGTTACTTATAGTCATCAACTTAACCACACCTAACCCAAAGCCAACTCGATTGCTATATCACCTCATAGAATTAAACATGCCGTTAGTATGTAACATAAATCAACTAAGCCGAACATTTGAAGTCCACTGAATCTTTCCACTCAGCTCATGACACTCATGAAACTCATTCTTATGGACTTTCATCTTCCAAACTATTCGGCACTATCCTGTCAAGCCCTCACATTAAAACTCATTACCAGCACTTAAAAGGGTATAATGAGCTTAAGATAAATTATTTCGATAAATTCACCGACTTATGGGTATGAATACGACTACAGATACTCCCTCTCGCCCTGGTAGGTGGTCCAAAAATGAAGCCACCTCTCATTATTAATTAACTCCGCTTAATTAGCCCAAGACAAACACGTAGCAGTTTCGTTTTGATAAATATTAATCATGCCTCTAGGCCGACGCCACCGTTACCGTCACCACCATCGCTGCCGCCGCATTTTAACCCCAAATACTACAGATACTCATACTCGGCACACATAGTGATGGGTAGGTGCCATCGTTTCTGATGTTAAGCCCCAAATCGTTTTGTTTCTTTTCGAAAACGAGACGCGCTACATGTGTATATCTGTCAAACAGACATGTCTATTTGAATCTTTTCGAATACGGAAAAATTTCTTTGTCATGTTAATTGAAAGACATAATTAATCAAAGTCGATATGAGTGATACTCGTAGTGCGTTCGAATGTTGGTTGTATTGCCGGTGACGGTGGTGTAGAGTAAATAAGTCTCAGTTCTCGTCAAGTTTGCTAAACAAAGTGGTTCAATTAGGGCCAATGTTTCGATTGTTGAAGATGAGAACTTTTTTCAAAAACTATTTTCGTTCTTTGACGGATATGGATGACTACGTATTACCTCGGATGTCTTCAGATGAAATAATGGATCAAGATATGTTTTATTAGTCAGCAGTCACTCATAGTCTCTATACATAGATGGTTACGAACTTGTTAATGTGCCAATTAAACACTTTCAGGTAAAGGAACAACCTTAAAGGTAAATTAACCGGAAGGCTAATTTCATGAAACTACATTTTCAAAGGGTCGCACACCCTATTGTATTCAACAGCATTGATTTAAAGCCGAACCCTGTGGAACTCTGTATTTAGTTTCGAGTAGGTATAATTTGGATTAATCAAAATACTAAAAGATGTTCTGACATTCAGAATGTGACGTGATAGCCAAGACGTGCGAGAGTTTATCATAAAAAAAAGGTTTTACATTTGATAGTATGTCCAAGAAAACTTGTTTCCGTTTAACAATTGGTAAAAGGCATTTCCAGAAGGGCTTATAATTAAATTACCAAGTTTTTTTTTGGCACGAGTACGATAACTTTGGCACCAAAAATTGATAACGGTTTTTTTATAGAGGGGTCAAAAACAAGCATTTTTTACTATGGGAGGGGGTCTATCTCACCCCGTTTAGGAGGTAGGGGCAATTTTATTAAAAAATGACTTAAAATGAAAAAAAAACAAAAATTATTAAAAAACAACCGCAACACTTACAATAGACTACTGTACCAGTTTCGAAAGTCAGAAACCCATTCTTCAACCCTAAGTTCCAACTACACGTGCGGTTATAAAAACCGCACCATATCAAAATGAATGAAAAATTGTTAATAACTACGATAGTAATTTTTATAATGAAATGAAATTTTTGTTGAGTACTCCGCAGTAGTTTATAAGTATTTCTATCTAATTTCCATCTGTTTATTGAATGTTTAAAAAAAGATATTAACAAAGAAAGAAAAACCAGTTAATTTTCTTATTTTTTTAAAATATTTTAATACAGTCATTGGTTAACAAAATCAAACGATACATTTTTTATGTATGTTTCTATAAGATATTTAGATACGCCACTTTTACCAAAAAATTATCAATAGCGAGTTGCTCCTCCTTTGGCGGTTATAACCGCTTTTATTCTAGAAGGCATCGAGTTTACTAGAAGTTCAGTAATATCCCCTGAAATTTCAGTATTCCATACATGTTCCAGAACTTCATTTAGCTTTTTTTTACTCTCTGGTTTATGTTCAGCCACCTTACGTTTCATTACATGCCACAAGTGTTCGATTGGGTTTAAATCGGGCGAATTAGCTGGCCAGTCTAGTCTGGTAATTCCGAGGTCAAAAAACTTTGTCTTGAGCTGAAAATTATTGAAAGACTCTAGTTACTTGTCTGTTTGTTATTTATAAAGTAGACATCCAGAAGTTGATTTATAACACTTTACTTAAGGATTTGGAGCGGTGGCAAGGTACAGAATCATCTTGAAAAATGCACTTGTCAGTATACGAATGATACTGTTTAATTGCTGGTACCAAAAATTCCCTTACTACTTCTCCATACTTTTGAGCGTTCATAGTTCCATTAACAAAGTGCAAAGGGAGCAAAACGTAAAAAGAAAAACATCCCCAAACCATCTGGCTTTGAGAAAACTTCACTGTTTTGACTATACACTCGTCCTTGAACTTTTCACCTGCTGACCGTCGTACGTATGGCAAATTGTCGGCACACAACAAATTAAATTTACTTTTAATCGGACCATATCACACATCGCCAATCATCCTGCGTTCAATCTTCGTACTTTTTTGTCCACGTCAAGCGAGCTTTTTTCATTTTTTGTGGTTAGGAGAGGTTTTTTTAGCTGGTCGTCTTCCATATAAACCTATCTCCCGTAGCCGTCGGCGTATGGTTCCGGCGCTTAGATCAACTTGACGAAATTCACTCAGCTCTGCTCTTATACGGACAGCACTTTTAAAGCGATCTTTCATGCTAATTCGTTGTAATACATTGTCCGTCTTCTGGGTTGTTTTACGTTTTCGTCCCGAGCTTTTTTTCCTTTCCAGTGGATCCAAATTTTCTTTTTTCTTCATCAGTCGTACGATAGTTGAATGACAGCATCCTATTTTAACCGCGGTTTTTATGACTGCAAGTGTATATTATTTGTATCAATAGCTTTTAAGAAATTCGCATGCAAACCCAAAATTTTGATAAAAAAAATTTTAAAAATGAAGTTTGGACAAATTTTTTTCAAAATTGTGAAATGAAGTGCTAAATTGGATTCCTGTGATCGATGCATATATCAATTCTGAATCGAACACAAAAAACCGAATGGATTTATGTCGTCTAGTTTTTGAGAAAATTTAAAATTACTATTTATGTTTTTTTTTTCTTTTTTTTTCCATTTACATGGTCTTCCCTTGAGGTAAGTAAATGAATATAATAAATTAAACGTCTGGCAGGCCCCTATATCAATAGTTTTATTAATTAAGAGTACACGGGTGATTAAGGGATTTCAACTCTCTTTCCGCAGGCGGCAGGTCCCGCTCACGCAACTTTGTTGCTCCGCTCGGGGTATGTGCTTTTCGTCAGGCAGGCGCCTATATCATCAATACTCTTCACCTACAGTACTTATTCCAAAATTATAGAAAATTCACATGTTCAAATGTTGTAGCAAATTATTCACTTTGCGTAGTAACACATTGGCTGAAGAGTCCATGCCGTTTCTAAGTGAGGGCACCACTTGAATTCAATCCATACCATTTTCAGTTAGTACGAACCTTCAAAAGATACGCGTATAAATTTGACAGCTGTCGGACGATTAGTTCTCGAGATATACCGTTGTGAGTGAAGCAACTTTTGTTATTGTGAAAAAAATGGATTCAAAGCAATTTCGTGTGTTGATTTATCATTGCTTTTTGATGGGGAAAAAATGCAGCCGATGCAAAGAAATGGCTTGATAAGTGTTACCCGGACTCTACACCAGGCGAACGAGCCATTCGCAAGTGGATTGAAAAACTTAAAAGTGGTCATACAAGCACCGAAGATGATGCACGCAGTGGACGTCCAAAAGAGGCTGTTTCAAATGAAAACATCAAAAAAGTCCACAAAATGATTACGAATGACCGTAAAGTGAAGTTGGTCGAGATAGCTGAGGCTCTGAAGATATCGAAAGAGCGTGTTGGATATATCATACACGAATATTTGGACATGCGAAAGCTCTGTTCAAAGTGGGTGCCGAGTTTGCTCACAGTCGACCAAAAACAACAACGTGTTGATGATTCAGAGGAGTGTTTAAAGCTGTTCAACCGCAATAAAGCCGAATTTTTGCGTCGGTATGTGACAATGGATGAAACTTGGCTCCATCACTTCACACCAGAGTCAAGTCGGCAGACAGCTGAGTGGGGAGCAGGCAACGAACCTCGTCCAAAACGACCAAAAACTCAACAGTCGGCTGGCAAGGTTATGGCATCCGTATTTTGGGATGCACATGGAATAATTTTCATCGACTATCTCCAAAAGGGACAGACTATCAACAGCGACTATTACATTGCATTGTTGGAGCGTTTGAAGGACGAAATCGCAGAAAAACGGCCGCATTTGAAGAAAAAGAAAGTGCTGTTTCATCAAGACAATGCACCGTGTCACAAGTCGATGAAAACCATGGCAAAATGTATGTTTATACTTTGCGTAATATATAATGCACTCGATAATAATTCAAAATATAACCGAACAAACGGCTGACTTTTGTACTGTCGTTGTGCTTTTCATACACATGTGGTAAAGCGTGTAGTTATTGATATTCACAAAGGTCATACTATGTTCAATCTTAGTGCGAATCGGGTATTACTCGTATTTATTGTGAATAAGCAATGGCGGCTAAGCATCCTCTAATCCATTCTAAACTAAATAACTTCTCAATATTTTGTTCGTTTGCGGATTTGGTGTCGACAAACAAAACCAGCATTGCTTTCTTCGAAGAAATTGGTCTAATTCCCACTAAAACATCAACTCCCCCACTGTGTTGCAATTTACGGATGAAGGTGGAAAAATGCAAAAATATAAAGTTTGGTTGGATGTGGCGATGCTCAAAAAAAAAGCTCTAAAAAAAATGTGATAAAAATTATAGGAATACAATTAACCCATCTATCGGCACATTTTTCCATGGGCCTCAATGTCGGCTAAAGATTCGCGAGGCTCTTGCGATAATTATCTCTTTTGTTATCAAAATGCCTGTGAATACGGTTTTTCAGGTAAATTAATTAAATCCTAAGTTACAACTTTATGTTTTTTTTAAATATTGTTGTATATAATTTTTTTTAAAATTAGCATTTAATCGCTTAGCGCCATCATGACAATAAAAATGAACTAAGCAAATCTACTACAATGGATTACTTTAATCTATTGCCGTGAAATAGCTGAAATTTTTCTTACGAACAGGAAATATCACAGAGGCCGTATTACTGAACAAATGACAATCGTAGTATTGGGGTTGTTTTGCAAAGAAGATAAGGTCGGGCGGTTCTTTAAAGTAAACTCCAAATGTAAGGAAAATTTGTGGCCTTATATCCATAAATACGTTGACCCCAACACCAGTCGTATTTGTACCGACAGCGCGTGTCAGTATATATTGTAGGTGTTGAAAAAATATTCTCTAGTTCCACAACACATGAAATTACGAACCACAGCAAAGGCGAATATGTTAAGAAAACCGATTCAACCAACACAATTAATGATCTGGAGAATCAGAACAAGCTTCTGAAAAAAACAATTTTATGCCGAATAACAACAGACCACCTTCATCAATATATGGCCCTTTTTTTTTATGGAAAATACTGCCTTAAATTATGGAATTTTTGCTGGACGTAAAAAAATTATATCCATGTTTTATCGATGGTAAAGAAAGTGTAGGTTTGCAATTAAAGGACTTCGACCCTCTCACCGTTCACAGTGAGCACTTAGAAGGCATTTTACCGACAAAAAAAAACCTCGGCTCCTCACTATCAATGACGAACTCAACAAACTCGACAGTAACACCAGTACGGACGATGATTTTATTGACGAGACTTAAAATACATAACTTTTTAATATGTACATTAAAAATCGACTTGACTATTTTTAACTAACTACTAACTTACTGAAAAACTGATTAACTGAGACGCGGAAAGCAATGCAATGCAATTCTACTTTCTCGTGGCGGATTCTGGGTAACGCTAAATGATTTGCAATACTTTACTTTCAAAGATGATAGGTTCATCAACATTAATCCTCAAAATGAGATCACCGTAAATACCAAAAAATAAAAATCTCATAAAAAAGTAGTTTTGGTAATTTTCAATTTTCTCAAAAACTAGACGACATAAATCCATTCGATTTTTTGTGTTCGATTCAGAATTGATATATGCATCGATCACAGGAATCCAATTTAGCACTTCATTTCACAATTTTGTAAAAAAATTGGTGCAAACTTCATTTTTAAAATTTTTTTTATCAAAATTTTGGGTTTGCATGCGAATTTCTTAAAAACTATTGATACAAATAATAAAGCTGGAACTTAGGGTTGAAGAATAGGTTTCTGACTTTCGAAACTGGTACAGTACTCTATTGTAAGCGTTGCGGTTGTTTTTTAATAATTTTTGTTTTTTTTTTCATTTTATGTAATTTTTTAATAAAATTGCCCCTACCTCCTAAACGGGGCGAAATAGACCCCCCTCCCATAGTTAAACATGCTTGTTTTTGACCCCTCTATAAAAAATCCGTTATCAATTTTTGGTGCCAAAGTTATCGTACTCTCCCCCTTTTTTTTTTTAATGAATTCTTCTTTCTCAATTATGTACAATTAAATATAATACTAAATTTAATTAACAAGTAAAAAGAGAATAGTTAGTAGCATTTATATTTCAACTTCAGTTAACAATTCAATGTGGGTTGAGTAAATTATAAAATTATGATTAAGAGAATAATGGAAGTAAATAAAGCAAAAGATAATTATTCAAAGCAAATTCATGACAATAAAAAATAGTTACAAAATAAATAAATAATTAAACCGCTTCAATTTCATTATGGTCGAAGTCAAGAAGCCAAAGTTTAACTTTTTTCAAAAATGAGGAAAGAGTTACTATGGTTCATATGTCAACAGGGAGTTTGTTAAGCAATTTGCATGAGACAATAGAATAAGAGTTTCTAAAGCTTGTGGTGCGAAAAGGAGGAACTGGGACTTAATATTGGAAATTGCTACGTAAAGTATAACCGTCAGATATTAGACTTTGCAAGTACCCACCTCTCATAAAAAAAATTCTAAGTACTTTAAAATAAAATAGATGTCTCAATGGGAGAACTCTCGTGTGCCTAAATAGCTCCATAGAATGAGCTAGCCGGGAAGAATTACAAACTTTCCTTATTGCACATTTTTGCAGGACAGATAGTTGCTGAAATTTGGCGTGTGCCTCCCCAACAGCTTATTCCATACTGCCATTTAAAATATTGTTAGAGCAAAATGTTCTAAGACGATAAAAACATCGAATAGTTGAAAGAAGATATTGCTTCAAACTTTGGATATGCTCAGATCAGCTGAAATTTCGGTCGATTATAACGCCTAAGTATTTAAAGTAACCAACATTTTCAATTTTAACGCAATTGACGCTACAATCGGCCGTCACATCAAAGGAGTCCTTATCAATAAGAACAGAACACGTATTACTAGACAGGTTATATCTTGGACAGTTTGATGCATGAAACGTAATATCAATATCCGGGGCCACTTCCGTATTAAAGGAAAAGAACATGACTTTAGTTTTTTTACTAACTAGTAGTTTAGTTTATGTGCAGCAAACCAAATTCTCAGAAGGTGAACGTCATGATTTATATCAGATACTAGGTGCAGGGGGTTAGCTGATCTATAGGCGATACCCAGATCATCTGCAAAGATCTGAGCTTTTCCAGCAAAAATGGAATTAATATAAATTAAAAATAGAATAGGCCCAAGAACAGATCCTTGGGGAACGCCAATATCAATCGTTTTAAATTTACTAAGACTGATTCTTATGTTGACCTTTTGTTTTCTGTCTTTCAGATAGGAAGCGAACCAATCATAGATATAGCCACGGAAGCCTGCATTATACATTTTGTTTAAAAGAATTCTGTGATCAACCATATCAAAGGCTTTGGTTATATCTACAAAAAGCCCATTGCAGAATCGTTTGTCATCTAATCCTTTGTGTATAAAGGTACAAAATTCAAAAAGAGCATCCTCAGTGGAAAGGCCTTATCTAAATCCAAATTGGCTCGAACTAAAAAACTTTTTATATTTAAGATATTTCAACATCCTACATTTGACAATTTTTTCAAATACTTTTGAAATAGAAGGCAACAACGAGATCGGTCTGTAGTTACTTTTTTCCTATCTACTTTCCTTTTTAATAAGGGGTATAACATAGGCACATTTCAATTCTTCAGGAAAAATTCCAGTTACAATATAACACTCAAATTAAAAAGATGTATTAAAATATCAATTATGTTATGGGCAATTTTTTTCAAGACAAGATTAGAAATATCATCACTACCAGATGAATTCGAATTGCTTAGGGAATTTATAGTTTTCAATAACTCAAGACCCGAAATAGGCTCAAAATAGAAGCTATTTCCGTATAGAATACTACTCGTATCTGTAGTACCATTTCTAGGCTCAGGATAATAAAAGTTTGGTGAATCGCTCGGAAATAACATTTGTCCTACTGAAGCAACTCATTGAATTCGTTTGCTACTTCTGTAGGATCTGAGATATTTACAATACCGTTGATTAGTGTTATAGAGGTATCAATGTTCCTAACATTTCGATTAATGATACTATTAACCACCTTCCATTTTTTTTAAGGTCACCTTGAGAATATAAGAGAATTGCGTGATGCATAATTAGTGTAACCTTACTCAATATACTCCCTGCTTTGAAGAGGCGAGGACACTTCAATTGGTAGCAAACAGCTCTTAAGAGAATCGTTGAAGAAGTTTTTACTGTGACCACTCGAACGACATCGTCCTTTCCAGGATTTAGTGCAGGTATCCAGCCCAACTTCAATTTTAGTGGTGGGAGATTCTCACCGTTAAGAACTATTAACATTCCGACTGATATGTTTTCACGGGTGCTGTGGCACTTTGTGCGCTTCTGTAGACTTTGTAAATATTTCGACGACCATCTTGCCCAAAAGGTTTGCATAACCCATTGCATTTGCTGCCATCGTGAAAGTCTGCTGAGGTGATCGTCTTTTATGTTATTTTCCACGTCAATGGTGCACCTATTAAAAAATGACCGCAAGTTAAACAGGTGTAATCGTTAGGATCATTAGATAAGGGAGTAAGGAGGCGCCAGTTTAATATAGCCTCTATTTGAGTGAGAACTGTAGTAAATTCGACAAAGGTAGGGGAGATTAAATGAAACAATCGTTTCGTGTGAAGCTTCGTGCACTTTACTGCTGCTTCCCAGATACCTCCCATGTGTGGAAATCTGGGTGGTATCGTCTTCCATTCTATTTCATCTTCTGTGCTATGTGCACAAAATATGTTTGCGTTGTTTCATAAACAGCTGATAAAGTTCATGAAGCTCATTCCTTCCTCGCTCTAGATGATTGATGATAATCTACGTTGATTTGTAAAAAGCCTATAAAATCAGCAGGTGTAAGGTCCTCAACAACAAAATGTATGGCACGAGTTATAATGCATATGAATAGCGAAACGTAAGCCATTGCTTATTGCATTGCCACAAAAATCAATACCCACTGTTGAAAAGGGTCTTGCTGGCAGTACGCGAGATGAGGGTAAATCTCCCATAAGGTGTTCAAGAGGTTTGGGCCACCGAGTGAATTTGCGCGCAATTCTTTTAGTTAGCATCCTCCTATTTGTTGGCCAAAATTGTTGACGAACAACAGCAGCGAGATTTTTCAGACCCAAGTGACCATGTTTGTAGTGAAGGTATCGAATGGTGCAGGTGGTGAAAACATGTGAAAAGGGCAATAAGATACGACGTTTGGCGTTAAATGCAATATTTGAATTTCTTATTCTACCACTGGATCCAGGAACGGTGCAAGTTACGCAAACTACTTCGTTGGGGAATTTGAAAATTTTTACGTAACGACCTGAGCCCAGCAGAGAGACAGCTTTCTTGAATCAACTTTATAACAAGCACCAGAGCATTTTTCCATGTCTTCTGCTGATATTGGAGGGACTTGCTTCAGGACATTGTTTAATTCAGCTGCAGTGACTTGTAGAGAAACGACATTCTATTTTAAATCAATTAATATTGGAAACAACACGAAGAAGCTGCACGTATAACTTGTGGCACTTGGTGTTTTCGATGAAATCGCACTGCGTTTGTGAGGAGAGCATAATTTGAACCTTTCGACGTTCTATGATGCTTTCATCAATATTCGATTGCGGCTTAAGCACGGTCATTGATGTTGCTCTTGTCTTAAGAATAGGGGGCCTTAAAACCACATGTCTAAGTCAATCAATGCTGATGGCAGCGCTTCGCGAGAAACGATATTAGCAGGATTTAAATGTGAGTCGATGTGTCGTCCTTGCTGCCAGATGTTTGTTTCCTGAATACTACGAGTAGCTATACGATTGGCAACAAAAGTTTTCCAAGTTTAGGATTCCGTCGATAACCAAGATAGTACGATTCAGGAGGCAGTCCAGTAAAAAATATTCTCAAAGTCGACCCCAAGAATTTGTATTATGCGATGCGTAAACTGGGCTGCCATTTCAGCAACACATAATTCAGGACATGGTAAGCACATAGCCTTCGTAGGAGCAACTTTAGATTTCGCTGCTAACTCTAGTTTGAATACTTTTGTGTTCCAAAAATGAACGTATGTATAAGCGTGTACCGTATGCAAGCTCAGAACTATCGGCAAATACATGAATTTGTGTCCTTGCCTTTTGAGTGGATATTACCATCCATGGCACTCGCAACTGCTGAAGAAGGTTAAACTCTTTATGAAATTATGTCCACCTTTTTCTGCGTTCTTCGGGCAGAGGCTGATTCCAAGAAAGTTTTGTTTGCCACAGTTGCGTCATGAAAATCTTGGCAAGAACAATTACTGGATTAACAAGTCCAAGGGGGTCAAACAGCTGTGCAATGTCAGTTAACACTGATCTCTTTGTTGTCCGGATTCCCTGTTGTGGACTGTCGCTGATGTACATAAATACATATTGATTTGGATCCCAAATAATGTCCAACGTTTTGATCGCATTGTTCTTCTGCATTTGAAAGCAAGACTCTCTTCGATCACTAGGAATGTTTGATAACAAAGCTTCGGAATTGGAATACTACTTTCTTAATTCGAATTTCCGCTTTTCAACACTGCTATAAACCCCGCTTGTATCAGTTTGACTTCATACAGGGCATCTGAGTCCGTTAAAACATCGTCAACATAAAAGTCGCAATTCGATGACTTTAGCAGCAGCCTTTCATCATTGCCTAGTTGATTCAATGCGCGAGTGGCTAAATTTGAGGCAGAAGAGGTTCTGTAAGTGACTGTGTATAGGCGACAGGTTTTATGGGTTCGCTATCCGGTGGTCTCGACAGGATCAGCTGAAATTTACGGTCTCCTGGATCTAGGATAACCTGGCGATACATATTTATAATGTCAGTAATAAAAACGAAGCGAAGGTCAGATTAGACAAGAGGTCCAGTTATTAGTACTTCATTTGGAGACTTTCCGCTGTCAGAATTGAAGGAGCCATAAAAGACGACTCTCAATTTTGTTGTAGTGTTTCCGGGTTTAAAAATTCAGTGGTAAGGGAGATAGAAATGACGTTTCGAGTGGTTAACAAAATCGACAATCTCCATATGATTAGGTAGATAGGTAGGTAAGAGTGGCTGTTCGATATACCAACCCACTTAGGTCTATTGGCCCATTGTGATGCCACGTGGATCTGATGGAACCAGTTTGAGCTTCTGACGAAGCGTAGGAGACTGTTTACGTCTATATTTTTCAGATCGTTTAGGTCGTTGTAGAAGAAAGATCCTAAGTGAAGTTTTCTTTACTGGGAGAATATCTGTATAAAACTAAGTAATGAGTTTATGTAGCTTAAACATAATTTGTTGGAATGCTAGAAGCATTCGAGGAAAGCAATTAGAATTTTATTCTTTTCTTAGTAAATTTAATATTGACTTAGCATTAGTTTCTGAGACATGGTTAAACTCAACAGATCGTTTGTCTAATTCCGTGTTTAAAAATGTTATCGTTTGGATAGGGAAGAGAGAAGTGGTGGCGGTGTTGCCATGGTAATAAAACGATTGTTAATGCATAAAGTAATTCCTATTATAAAAATGAAATTAATTGAAGCCATTGGTATTGAAATTCCTTTTGTTAATGGCCTATCGCTAAAAATGTATAGCTCTTATTTTCCATGTGGGGCAAACTCACCTCAAAAAAGAGTCGATCTCCGCAATGACCTTCTACTGTTAATTAATACTACCGATTTGTTCCTAATAGGTGGTGACTTTAATTGGAGGCATAGGAATTGGGGTTGCATTAGAGCAAATGCTTGGGGTAACATTCTAGCTGACTTAAATTTAAGACATCCTTTTGAAATTCTTTTTCCACCTAATCCTTCTTACATTCCGTCTAGCAGAAATAGAAACCCATCCACATTAGATCTATTTCTAACAAACATGCCTGACCTCTTTACTCCGCCTATAACCCTTAATGAACTAAGTTCCGACCGTTTACCTGTTAAGTGTAGTGTAATAGCTTCTCCAGTGCAATGCACAAACCAAGTCTATGACTTTGGAAATGCAAACTGGAACTTGTTTAGGAGCTTGACTAAGGTAAAACTAGAAAATTCTCTGGTTGAAAATAACAGCCCATCTCACATCGATAAGAATGTCAATTCTTTTACTCATGCCATTTTGTAAAGCGTTGAACAGTCAGTGCCAAAAAGAACGGTCATTCTTGAAATGATAGCACTAACAAACACTTGCAGATCCAGATGGAGACGTACAAGAAATGACTTCTATCTCGGACAAAATAAACAAATGAATGCTCTAGTTAAATATGCTATAGCCAACTTTGGAAACCAATCGTGCAACAAATGACTACAAGGTTTAGATAAAGGAAGCCAACCATTCTGGAATGTCATTAAAATAATAAAGAAAAAAAAACCTATATTCCTTCACTAAAGGTTGGTAGCTAGCTCTGTAATGTTTTCTTGCCCCGAAAAAGCAAACTCGCTTGCAGTTAACTTTTTTAAAAATCATTCGATAGCTAGTAGGGCTTCGCTGACAACGCACAATCAATCTTCCGTTGACCAGTCAGTGAACTTTGTGAATTCACATTCCACTTTTAATGATATTACTCTAATACCCCTTAAGGAACTAAAAGATATTATGAGTAATTTAAAAACGAGGAAAGCCTCCGGTTTTGATGGGATAAGAAACCTCTGTCTTAAAAATCTCCCAGATTTTGCTCTTAACAAATTGACGGATCTCTTTAACAACTGTCTTAGATTGGGATACTTCCCCAATGACTGGAAAACTGCTAAGATTATTCCAATCTAAAAACCTGGGAAAGCACCTGACTTACCTTGTAGTTACAGGCCAATTAGTCGGCTAAGTTCACTTAGTAAGTGCCTGGAAAAAATTATTAAGAACAGAGTTCTAACTTTCGTTGCTACTCGTAACAGTGCAATTTTGCTCCCAGAGCAATTCGGATTTAGAGCTTTTCACAGCACTACTCATCAAGTGCATCGGATCACAAATCATGTTAAAAAAAATCTGTCAGAGGGTAAAAGTACTGGCATGGTCATCTTGGACATAGAAAAAGCGTTCGATACTGTTTGGCATGATGGTTTGATTCATAGGCTAGTGAATTTTAACTTTCCTTTACATTTAATTAAAATCATCCAGTCATTTCTATCCTCCCGAAGTTTCAAGGTATCCATTAACGGGAGCCTCTCAAACAATGAACTGATGCATGCTGGAGTTCCTCAGGGATCTGTTCTTGGACCAGTGCTCTTCAATATATATACGTCGGATTTCCCCAACTTAAACAACTGTGATATTGCCTTATTTGCTGACGATACGTGTATTTATTCCTCAGATGCAATCGGTTTCAATGTTGAAACTAATCTGCAATCAGGCTTAAATGCTGTCGAAGCGTATTGTAGTAAATGGAAAATTAAAATTAATCCTACAAAGACTCAAGCTATTTTTCACACACGTAAAAGGAAAGCTTGTTTACTTCCAAGTAACAGTCTTCAAGTCAACGGTGTACAAGTCGAGTGGAAGTCGAATGTAAAGTATCTTGGCATTCACTTAGATAAACGGTTAACATTCAAGCCTCACATTCAAGAAGTCATTAAGAAAATTAATGTTACCATAAGGATCCTTTATCCATTCATATGCAGAAATTCAAAATTGAATGATGCCAATAAATTATTAATTTTTAAAGCTATTTTCCAAGCAATTATATTCTACGGCTCTCCTGTTTGGGGCATGTGTGCAATAAGTCATCTACGCAAACTCCAAATAGCACAAAACAAACTGCTCAAAATGATGCTTAATCTTCCCTCATTTTTTTCAACAAAGGAATTACATATAACGGCTAATGTAGAAATGGTTACAAATAGAATCGAAAAACTTTATCGCCAATATAATATCTCTTGCTTATCGTCCGATAATGACTTGATTTCCAGCTTAGCCTCATGAGAGTATGACTTAATTATTTTGAATTTACTTATTTATTCACTTGTTAATTATTTATTTATTTATTTGTTTGTTTTCTTATTTATTTATTTATTGAATTATTTATTTATTAATATATTTCTAAATTTATTTATTTATCTATTTATTTATTTATTTATTAATTTTTTTTTTTAGTTGTTCCTTTGTTGTTATTTATTCTTTGTTGTTACTAATCTATTTCTACGTTTATCTATTAATTTATTTATTCATTTTGTAATTTACTTATATTGTCACTCAATTTTAAAATTGCTTAAAATCAAGTGTTGTAACCACTTCTCTCTTCCTCGCTGAGACATAATGCTATCTTTAATGAAGGTTTTTAGTGGCTTTTCCTTCAAAATTTCAATAAAATCTGTGATATTACATTTAAAAAAATTATATATATATTTTAGTGTAAGGTACTTTAAACCAAATCTCTATAAAGTGATAATTGTATCTAAATGACTGTAAATTTGTGCCACAATAAATATCTATCTATCTATTTATCTATCTTTACTGGGAGAGATCTGGACAGAGTAGGTGGAGGATTGTCTCCTCCTCCTCCTCGTCCATGCAGCTTCTGCAGAAATCATTTGTAAAGGCGCCAAGCCTTCTTGTGTGCTTGCCTATGAGGCAGTGTCCAGTGATGATAACTATGATGACGCTGAGATGTTCCATATTTAGAATGATCAGAGACTTAGAGCGATACGGATCCAGTTTTGGCCAGATTTGTTTGGTCGCTAGACATGTTGGCCCAACAGTCCACCTAAGGTCTGTTCTTTTATTGGTATCCAGCTTTAATATTGGTTTGCACGCAGCGATTGGGATACCTATGCTACCCTTTTTCGGTAGAATAGGTAGAGTGGTTCCTATTTTGGTGAGTTCATCGGCTCTACAGTTCCCTGGATCGTCTCTGTGGCCCGACACCCAACAGAGGTGAAGATTGAACTGCTCTGCCATCTCCATAAGAGATGATCGACATTCAAGGGCGGTCTTAGAATTTAGTGAGACTGAGTCCAGGGATATGATAGCCTCAATATCTCAAGAGATATAATTCGTTAAATCACACGATATTGGAGGCCAGACCACAGATCTATTTCTAGAGATAATCCTGCCATCGAACACTTCCGTCAATTACTAAATGGTTTTGCCAGGAGCATAACACATATCACCATCCTATTGAATCCAAATGTCGTGCACACCATGCTCATATTCTTTTTTGAAAACAAAACATTGTTGATCACGGCTCTATACATATTTAAAGAAGTACGGTTCGATTCGGTTCGCACCGAATTGTACAATTCCCATGAGTATCGGTAGCTGATCTACCACATTTAGATTTTCCTTACTCCAAATTATTTATAAAGGTCTTGAGGCAGAAGAGAGTAAGTCTCATCTACTTACTTACCTACTTAAGTGGGGCTACAGTTCGGGCTGAATCTGGGCCTAAATTAACAAGCCGCTCCAGTTACACCAATCTTTAGCTCACTGCCGCGATTTGCACACTCCAAGTTGGTTGAAGTCCTTTTATACTTGTGCGCGTTGCCAGAGGTGACACCTTTTGTTGTTCGGGATCGGGCCTGAATTTCTACTGAGGTATTTTTGGCAGAACTGATAGTAGAACCAAGGTAGACAAAGCCCATTACTATTTCGAAATTATAGCGGTCGACTGTGCCTTTCTGTTGTTGTGCATATACTTGGTTTTGCCCCAACCAAGAACATTTTGGCAGCTTCCATCTTAATACTAGCGAACACACCGGTGGCATGCCAATGAATTCTGCCAATTATGCATTGATGACGAATCGATGAATTAGGATATTCCTCACCACTTGCGTCAAACGGCCGATAAATTCATCAGTGCACTTTCTGGCCAATCTTGTCAGTGGCTTGAAGTCCAAGAGAGTGAATTGTTGAATTTTATTGCGAATAGCCGACTCATTTGATGATTTCCCAAATAATACTGGATTAAAAGATGGTGTCAGCTGTCCGATTGACTATCAGCTGTCTGAATGTTGCCATGTTTAAAAAAAAAAAACGTATCATAAAAAAACATCATTTCTAAGTATATAAGGCTTTGTTTTGCTTTAAATATTATCATTTGGCAATCACTATGACTTCCACCTCTCCCCATGTACACTTTCTATACGGTGTATTCATTCTCATTCTCTGGGCTAGTAGTGATACTCAAGCAGGAGACAGGGAGTTTCTGCTTCGACTCGTGTAGGTGCCAGATTTCCCCCTTTTGAGGCCTTGGATTAGGCCTCGAGTTCACAGAGTGTTTCGATCTTTTCGCAAAAGTCTTAAAAAATACACACTTTTCGAAATTTGAATTAGTTCCTTACATTATCTTGCTCCGATCTTCCTCCAAAATAGTCTCGAATGATTTGTAAAGAAGTTTTCGAGTAACCCCCTGCTTGAATGTAAATTTATCTCCTTTTGGAGATAACAACTAGCACCCACAATTGATCAACACAGTATTTGCAGTTAACGTCATTCAGACTGCTTCCTTATAGGTAAGGCTGGTCGTCGTAAGAATAACAATTTACCGACAGAGGGGGGTCAAGAGATTCTCTTCTTCTTGGCGCTACTCGGAATGGAAGAAGAGGAGCAAGTTTTAGTTCCGAGAGTTTGATCGGTTTCTGTGGGCGTCAGCCCTACTGATCTTGCGTCTTCGGCATCATTTGTCTTCTCTTTATGCTATGCATTTCGCTCACCTGTTTAATTGCCCCATGGACGGTAGTCCTTCAGAGTTTGCCTCTTCTGGAGCCCCTTTCGTCTTTTTCGGATCCCCGGCATCCTGATAAATCACCAGCAATCAAGTTAAGCCTTCTCTATACTCTTTCCAATTGCCGAATATGTTCAGGACAGAATCGCAGGAGTCATCGGATTCCGTACCTTAACCATGTTGAATTATCGCTAGTTTAAGCATCACCTGGAATATTGTCCTGTGGTTTCAGTCTTATCTGGATTCTTTTGAGAATCTTAGGACCTATGACTATTAAACAATCCTAACTCGACAAGGCAACCAAAGAAAGGAAAGTTCATCAAACAACTTCATATTATAAATGCCTCGTGAAGATAATCCTAAAGGCTGACCGTGGCTTAAGTGGTAGTGTGTTGGTTTCCCAATCGGACAGTTCAGGGTTCAATACCAGCCGTGGCCGAAAGTCGTTTTTTCAGGCAACTAAAATCTCGTAAAATGAATAGTCGCCTAAATACAACATCATGTCAATTTACACTAATAATTTAGTCTCCCCATTAAATTTTGGATGGAGCGAAATAACCACTGAACCCAAACATCTTTCTTTCTCACTCTCTATCCCATTTTCCAAAAACTTAACACATGCTGAGGCATTATAAGTGTATTCATACCCACTTGAGTGATAAGCTCTTTAAAAAAAAAAAAGGTCAAGACAATGTAAATTTACTGAGTTTATATTTCTATACCCAGTAAAGTCTCCAAACGCTATGGAATAGCCCAGACCGATCTCACTCCTATCGAACCAAAAAACCATAAATTCATGACCTTTCCTTGACGTCTCTTAGGCCTTCGCCAGAGGTATGGGTTGAAGTTTCACCTGAGACAGATGCTACAGAAACAATTGTACGAGAACCATACCTTACTAGCAGCCTTATTCGTGTTAAACAAGAAATTTAAAACCCTAGACTTAAGGGAAGTAGTATCCTTAGTCCGATCTTGCCCTAACCCTTCACTCGAGATTTTCCCGTATCCCAAGAAGAAGGCAGTGGCATAGTCACGTGGACAAATCAGTCGAATGATGTTTGGACAAAATTCACGACTGGATAAAGATTTTGTGCAGTGCTCACAGTAAGACAAACTATTTTCATAAACTCGATACAAATACCGTGTGTAAACCAGACAAATTATCTAGGATCTCGACGTGAAACTCAGACGCTACGAAACTGAAAATATTATACATATTGTAGATTTGGCTTTCAGCCAAATACATTAGCTTTCCATACTAAGGTACTAAGTCATCTAATGGGCCAAATCCACAGACAATACAAAGTGTCACCAAGGGAACTGTAAACAAGTGTAACTCGTTTAAAGGCCGATCAAAAGTCAGTTTAACTTATTGGACTGGTAGACAGTAAGTTACTGGACAATCTGTAATTTTACTTACTGACTACCTACAATACATTGCTTCTTACAGCCATCTATTCGTTCAACGGTTACCAGTTTGTTGCATTGACATTATCAGACAAGCACTAACTTCTCCACTCGTTCTATACCCAAACATCATATCCTGCTCCTGTCATTATTTGTATCTATTTACACGCTTTTGTACCTATAACAAAAGTTTTGACGCAAATATTTGTCCAAATGTCAAATAATAATTGCGCAAAGATGTGCAAAGAGCAGAGGGAAGGATTAATCAATATTTACATGGGCGATTGTATGTGCGACTGAGTAGACTGTAGCCTTGTACGTGTACGAATATGTGCGTTAAGTTCTTTGCCTCAGTGGGGATTTCCTTTTTCATTTTCCAAAGGATACCCAGGAACACCGTAGAATATCCTGATATTCCATTGGGAGAAAGAACAGTAGTAGGGGAGAGCATAAGCATCGCAGGATCATATCGGAGAAAGTACGAATGAGTACATCATTGAGGGCAGGAGACTTTGGCTAGGTTCTAACATTCAAGTGTAATAAATCTTTCTTTGCGAACGTGCTATGCAGATTTAATATATTTTTTATTTGCTCCAAGGAACGTTCTTATGTTTGCCAAAGTATTTGATTGGGGATATTCCTGTTATTTAGATTTTTTTTTTTTTGTTCAACCGGAAATACAGGATGTTTTCCGTGTATATGAGTGGCAGAAGAGTTATTCGTAAATGGAAGGTTATCTGTGCTTAGTTCCTTTTTGATAATGCGTCGTGCCTAGTAAAGGTTCAAGTGGTTGAGGACTGTTAGGTGGTGTGACGATAGAGCTTAACAAATGCTTAAAATGGAACAAAGTAGTTGATGTCAGCTAAATTATATTCCATTTTTGAGACAGCAGCTCTTTGTTGAATATTATTCAGAACCTTCTAGTACTCTGCCACGTAATACTTCCTTGAAACAAAAGAGTTGAAGCTCGGGAAGTTGAGATGATTTGTGGTTAATTGCTCAAAAACCGCCCACCTGTAAAGAGGCTCTGCTGCCGTCATTTTTCCAGACTAAGCATCAATAGACAATAGACAGAGTTTATCTGTGGAAATGCGAGGTTTTCCGTCGGAGATTAGCCTCTGAGGTGATCAACTTGTAGTTACCCCAACTACACTAATGAAATTATATAATGTGAACTGCGTTCATCATCTTTGATTGACTCACGACCACTTTTGAACCGCTCGTGCCACTGGTAAACGACCGTTTTCTTTAAACAATCGTTGCCGAAATACTTTTCCAACATTTCCAACGTTCGCGCACCATTAAATCCATTTTTTACACAAAATTTAATACGAGTACAAGTTCGTTGTTGCAAATTTAAATCCATTTCTAAAATTGTAAAAAATCGCCAACACACACGGAGGTAGATGTACTCTTGGTTACGTAACTTTTGCAAATGCCAAGCTATGACGCTAAGATTTAGAGGGAATGTCAACAACAGAATTACCAACTTAATAAAAGAAAAACAGAACTGAAATCGGAACATGCAATGGGATCGCCACACGGTGGTGTGGTGCGGGAACTTTTTGATGGTGGTATACCATATACGAAGAGCGTCGTTTGGTTGTGGCCCAGCGAGCCGCACAATAAAACGAATCAAAACGGATATCGAAGCCACCAATATGGGCAAATACTTTTTGACTACATTTTTTTATCGTATTCAGACAGCGGTCGGTGGGACGTATAGACATACAAGCTGCTCATATTGGCCAAATTACCTTAACTTGAGAGCCACATTATATTCTTCTATGGTAAACCAGCTCCGTATTAAGTTTTTTTTTCTTTGCTATGATTTGTGCCAATGGATGTGGAATCTTAGTAGATACCAATACCCCGTACTACTGGCAAGAACGATTTTCCTGCACCTCGCGCTTACTTGCTAAACCACACCTTTACGCTCGTCAAGCAACACTCTAACTTGGCACTGCCATTGGGTATAACTTCACGGATCTGGTAATTATTATGCTGTATTCCACAGGTCTCTCTATTGGTCTCTACTCAAAGCTTCAGCTCTTCACAGCTCGTTCCGCAAACGCAATAAAAACGTGTAGATTTCCATCCAATCGCCTTCTGATCCTGCCATGTGGCCTAGGGTTCCTCTAGGCTTGCCAGGTTCGCATTTACATTTCGGACACAGCGGTGAATCATCGTGCCTAAATCTATGGATGTTTTTCTAAAAGCGGCCGTGCCCGGATGGAAATTGTGTACGGATTTAGTTAAAGTCTCCTCTTGACCATTTTGCAGTGCTGTCAGTTTAAGCGTCGTCTACGATACAGCCTTTGCATATTGTTCAATAGCCGCTCATAATTCTAATTTTGCAGAGTCTATACCCTGACGCCACCTTTCTTTAATCTATCATACCGCTAGTGCAGCCGCCCATGTAGGATAACTGAACTACGAGTATGATACTTTGGTCGGTACGATCCTGCGGGTGTAACCAGGTCTACCAAGAATCGGAAGCATCAGGGAGAGTGCTGCCTGCCTCAGCTACACCTTATTGCTGATATGGCCTCTGAATAGCAACCTGTTGTCGACAATCACTACGAGATATTTAAGTGACCACATTGATCCGTTTCCGACCGATTACTAGGACAGCAGCTAACCTTTTATCCTCCCAACAGCCCCATCCTTGGCGGACTTAATTTCATGGATAAGCTTGGTTACGTTGACCATGACGTTGTCGTCAGCAAATTTGATCACTCTCTTCCTTTCGGATAGTGTTCGCCTCATAGCTCTGTCGTACATTATGTTCAAAAGGGGAACTCCAAGGATCTAGCGTTGCGAGACTCCTGCAGAAACTTAGTATTATAGAACTCAGCGCCATCGTGTATATGATATTTTGCCTAGTGTTACTACAATTGTGTGCCGTAGCCTGTGACTTTCTTCAGCAGATTGTATTCTGTATCTAATTTGGTGGCCGTGGTTCAAGTGTTAGTGGACTGGCTTCCAAATTGGAAGGTTCGGTGTTCGAATCGCAACCGCGCCCGAAAGACATTCATTTTTCCAATTTACAAAAATCAACTAAGATCAGTAGTTGACTAGAAGCCAACAGCAAGCCACCTTCCACAAAGAATAGTTTCCAAGAAACTTAACACATGCGTTGCCGTTATACCATGTGCGCAAAACTGTTTTGCGAATGCATTCTCTGTTTAAAACTCAACATGCTTATCAACTTCTGTGCTTCACATGTGCATTTTAAAATGTGGTAGGCAGGATTGAAGGCGCACTCGACAAGAAAGAATAAATTGAGGGTGCTTTTGACAACGGAACTCTTGACGGCATGTGTAACGACGCAGATGAATCACTAGTTTTGCGGTTAAAATCTTTGAAATGGTTAAAATGCTGGTGAATAGGCACTGATTACGGCTAATATGTGATTTCGGAGGTAAACAGGGGTTGCTCTCAATGCGACGTTCTACCTCCACTGCTATGGTGCATGTCGGTCGACTCACTGCTCAAAGCGGTCAGTAGGTCCTACTTCTTAATGACCGGCAGTACGTTTTTCGTAGCAAAAGGTCCACTGGAGATCTGATGGCATGTCTCACTGAAAAGTGGAACCAAAGCGTATATCAATCTGGCTTATGCAAGATAGCTGTGCTTGATATTTCTAAGGCATTTGGCAGAGTTTGGCATCAGGCTCTTTTGTCGAAAATGCGTGCTTTTGGGACAATTCAAGTTTTCTTGGATGGTTTCAAGTCTGATATTTACAAAATAAATGCTGACGTGCCTCAGGGCTCCGTTCTGTTTGAATTTCTGACCTCTTTACTGAAACAGCAACACTGCTCCTGTCAACAGGCATCTGTCAGTTGACTCCTGTCAAAATTTAAACTTGCTGCGTCAGTGAGTTTGTGTTTGACAGCTATTTTTATCAGACTACTCACTAATTTGAGGAGAAAATGGAAAAAAGTGAATTTCGTGTGCTTATTAAGCATTATTTCTTGCGAAAAAAAACCATTACCGAGACCAAGGCTAAGCTTGATAAATACTATGGGGACTTTGCACCATCGATTTCAATGGTAAAAAAGTGGTTTACTGAATTTCGTTGTGGCCGTACAAGCACTGAAGATGCCGAACGTCCTTGACGCCCAGTTGAGGTCTCTACACCCGAAACAATCGAAAAAATTCACGATATGGTGTTGGCCGACCGAAGATTGAAAGTGCGAGAGATTGTGGAAGCCGTAGGGATCTCGCATGGCTCAGTGGTTTCAATTTTGAATGATCACTTGGGCATGAGAAAGCTTTCCGCAAGATGGGTGCCGCGTTTGCTCACAGTCGACCACAAACGCAATCGTGTAACAACTTCACAGGAAGGTTTGGCGTTGTTTAATCGCAATATGGAGGAGTTTTTGCGCCGTTTTGTAACCGTGGACGAAACATGGATCCATCACAACACACCAGAGAACAAACAACAGTCAAAACAGTGGGTTTCTAAGGGTGAATCGGCGCCAAAGAAGGCCAAGGTGGGATTGTCAGCCAATAAAGTTATGGCGACTGTTTTTTGGGATGCACGCGGGATAATCCACATTGACTACCTTCAAAAGGGAAGAACAATCAATGGGGAATATTATGCCAACTTATTGGACCGATTCAATGACGATTTGAAAAAAAAAACGACCTCATTTGGCCAAGAAAAAAGTTCTTTTCCACCAAGACAATGCAAGGGTGCACACATGTGCAGTTGCCATGGCAAAAATCCATGAATTGGGCTATGAATTGCTCCCTCATCCACCCTATTCTCCAGATTTGGCTCCGAGCGACTACTTCTTGTTCCCAAACCTGAAGAAATGGCTTGGTGGAAAAAGATTTGACTCCAATGATGAAGTCATCGCGCAAACAAAGGCCTATTTTGAGGACCTCGACAAATCATTTTTTTTGGAAGGGATAAAAAAATTGGAGAAGCGTTGGACAAAGTGTATAGAGCTCAAGGGAGACTACGTTGAAAAATAAAGTTATTTTTTTATCAAAAAATGGGTGTTTTAATCCAAAAGTCACGGACTTATTGACCCGCCCTCGGTATTTATCCGCCCGAAATTGGAGTACAATTCTCACATTTGGGTGCTCCCAAAACGCCTCTGCACCTGCTAGATAGGATTCAAAACCGTGCGATAAAACTGATAGGTGAAACTAATATCCTCAAACCCTCGAACACCGACGAAATGTCTCGTGTCTCACTTTGTTTTATCGCTATTTCCATCACCATTTCTTCATAGATATCGCCAGTAGCATTCCGTCCCTTCAAACCTTTAACCGTAACACCCGTGTCGCTATGAATGCTCATCAGTATATCCTCAAGCCCACTTTCGGACGTAATCTAAAATATCGTGGTTCGTTCCTAAGTCGTACAACTCGCTTATGGAATGCCCTGCCTAGCTCCTTACTTCCTTCAAACATTTAAAACCAACGTTCATCGGTACCTCGCTTTCCATCCTCCCTGATTTTCCTCTGCCAGCGCTGTGTGCAAATATTTTAAGGCCACTTAAATCCCTTGAGCGCACGCAAATTATAAAAAAAAAAAATTCCTGCGTCTGTCCACAAATCGACTACAAATGGGCTTTTAGACAATCCTCTCAAAACTGAAGTTCTTCTCCTTACGAGAAGGCGGAATGGCTGGTCTGGCTCATGTAGTGTTTACCATAAAGGCATCGACGCCAACTTTCCGAAAAAACAATCATCCTGGATAACAAGCTTTTATGGACTAAACATGTTACGTCGAGGGCCTCTAAAGCGCTGTCTGAGTTCTGGTAGTGCAAATGAGGTGTCGGCAAGACATGGACCCTGTCGCCGAGAATGGCCCTCGGCGACGGACAATTATATCCTATACGTAGATTGTCAGGGGGAACAAGCTCTCACTCTAAAGAACGGTCTGTCAAGGAAACCATCGTGGTTTCCATAGCATGCTTGGCTCCCCTTTAGACGAATTGATGAATCTCGCTCGCCTTCATATTCATATCATGGGCTACACTCTCAAAGCCATTTTCCGTTTAAAAAGATCTGGTTTTTGATACAACACGTACTGACAAGGACTTTCAACCCTGGTCTTAAGGACATACCTAAAATGACATGGACTAACACCAGATGCCCCGCTTAGAGCCTTATTGAGCTCTCTTACGACTTCCAAGCTAATACGAGAGTGCAAAACATGACCAAACGCAGTCGGAAGGTTAAATTCACTCAGTCTTGTCTGGGTCCCAGGTCACAGTGGGATCACGGGAACGGAAATTCCCGATGAACTTACTAGGCAATGCACAGTGGAGAGTTTTTCAGAACCCGAACCTACGTTAGGCCTGCCTGCATTCTCGGTTCTGATTCCCATTGACTCTTCAGGGTGCCGGAAGACACCCTCCGACGCTTGCTATGAAAGTGAATGTCTGGCTGCAAGTACTCGGCATTGACGTGGTAGGTGCTAGTACAGTAGGCATTTTATAACTGTAGCGCTGACTCATCTTTTAGCGAATGACTGAGACATTCCTTCCCACAAGGAGTACAATGTATTAGTTATTTGGCTGAATACCCTGTCCCGACAGAAAAAAACTATACCCAACAAATCCATACGGCAATCCATTATCCGTTGTTCACTCAATCATTTCCTTTGATGTACGAGTATAACAATGTATTACAATAACTGCATTCTCATAACCGGATCCCTACGTTTGCAAATATACAACAGCAAAGCGTAGATGCAACGGCGGTAACCTTCGCGCGGGACCTGAATCGTTCGAAAACCTTCGGCTTGAGATTTTTTACACAAAAGAAGTAGCATGGTGGGACGTCCCTAAATAATTTACTCGGAAAAATTGCTCTCAACTCCTCTTTCAAGAATCTAGTGGTGTGCGGATTGTCACCATCTTGCTAAGATAGCGTTCTGTTGGTGTACCCAGTAAGCAGCTGCAGTTTCGACAGCAATCACTATTTCCCTTTACGTAAAAAAAAAATTAGGCGAATTATTCATCGGGCAGAAATCCCATTTAACATTGTGAACGTTTTTGATGGCGTTCTCTAGGGTTATTCATACACGAGTAGCGCACATTCTGCTTATTCACATTGCCATCAATATGATAATATGATTCGCCCTTGAACAGTATTGTTCCAAGCATTGTTGTCGTTCGAAAACGATTAAATATTAAGGAAAAATAAAACGAATGTAAACGGTTATACCAAAATGTTATATAATCAGAAACAAGCATATTCTCGAAAATGTATGTGTATGTATGAACTCGTCATGGTTCGCAAGAAATAAACCACTCAAAAACCATATTTTGTCAAATTTGGCAAAAGATTTGAATATGCACGCTTACCAAATTTAGTTAACGCAGAAATTTAAGCCTCCAAGTCATTTCAAGCACCGTACATTCGCCAATTAAACGCACGAACAAACAGAACCTGATGAGGGTTTTTCAAAGAAAATCATCTTGAGTGCCATGGCCCGTTGAAAACCCACGAGAAATTGTCAAGAAACCAATGCTTCCTCAGAGAGTCACTGTTTGGTGTGCTTTTTGGGCTGGAGTATTAATATTAGATCCATTTTTTTTTTTTTTTATTGCAAATGGTACCGGTAATGTGCCACATGCCACAGAGCCAATTCAACAAAACTTTATTGCAGGAGAATTTTCCGGTACTCACTACCAAGGGAAAAGGCGATGTCCAATAGCCACCGAGATTGTGCGATTTGCCACCCTTAGACTTCTGTCTTTGGGGTTATTTCAAAATTAAAGTCGATTCCAATAAGCCAACAACAATTCAAGAACTAAAGGACGAGAAAATAAGGCATAATAGTGAAATAGTGGAGCAATTATCTAGGATATAATCGTAAATTTAGACAGACGGGTTAATATATGCGGCCGATGCTATGGTGAACATTTGGCCGATAATATCCTTTAAACATCATCATTAACAATCAATAAGCATTATTCAATAAAGGAATAAAAATCATTCCAATGCAATACATTTTTGTTTACTATTTTCATGGTAAAATCCTTATTAGTCCACCCTGTATAAATGCAGATACGTTGGAGTAACATATATAGATGGACTATAAGCCGAAGAAAAATACAGTGCAACAAGTTTAGTGGGAATTTGTTTTGCGTCTTATTTTATTTATTTTAATGAAACACATAAAACGTTGTATACATCATATAAGTTATATTTCAAAAGATAAAGAGTAGAATTACAAATATTTCCGATGAAATGGTGCTTAATCATAAGACTTAATTTGCCACTGGAATTCTAGATATTCCCCCATTGGAGGGTTTGGCATCTCGCAGCACAAAAACCACTCAGATCCATAGGTGCATAAATAATCATTATTATTATTTTTAAGATAACAACTGTCTCTATGTACGAGTAACTCAACAAACCAAGCGCTATCCTGCAAATCAGGATATGATGGCAGCACAAAATTATTTTTCTTCACTTCGTTCGCTTTGATCCCATTTTTGAATAAAAATTTACCATCCGATAGTTCCACATGCCAGTATCCCTTACGGAAGTTTCCTCTTGAGCATCCCGGAGGAGGATAGAACTGTTTTGTACCTCTATTCCAAAGGCAAATAGTTTTGGAAAAGGCCAGATTTCTGGCACAAGAAGGCGTTTCATTGATAACTTCGCTGACGGATTGTTTTTGTTCTTCAGGGATATTCTTGTAATCTATCATATCCATCATTTTCTTAAAATAGTATGTAATGCTTGCCACGTATTTATTAAACAAATAGTAGTCATTTTCCAACATCTGGAAAAGAGCTACCATTGCTGTGACTACTTGCCTGATACTATATGTGTTGTTGTGCAGGTTATCGGCAATCTTGACTGGAGAAACACTTCGATATGTTTCACGTACTAACCGCTTCATGACTTTATTCGAGATATCTGCATTAAACTTAAATATGATCTCAGTTAGTTTTTTCACTTCGACATTGTTTTTATAATTGTCCGCGTTCATTGCAGTCTTAAGTGTCTCCGTCACGGCCGTTTCAATCCAGTCGATCACTTCACTGATGATGTTTTCTGAGGCGTCTTTTATTTCAGCAGTAACACATTTCTGGTTAAAAATTTTAGTTCTTAAGCACTGCTCTAGGGAAATAATTTTATATGGATTACAATGGCAATTGGATCTCATTTCATGCCACAATGCTTTAAGAACGTACCACGAAAGATTAGTATCTTTTACAGCTATAGCACAATCCAGGAGAATACTAAAATTTTCCTCAGAGTAAGCGTATACATCATGGACAATGTTATGAATATCTTCGTTGTCATTCAGTTTATGAATCAGAGATTCGGCCAATAAAAATCGTTGTCCTCGTATTTCAGCAACTATATTCCTTTTGGCTTCCTCCTTATTTCTTTTTTCGGTTGCCGCCCTTAGTGAATTCATTTGTCGCTCCACTAAATTGTAATGATTGGTGAGCGTTGCGATTTCTGCACGAAGTTTCTCATTTTCTGCCACGTTGTCACGTCGCTCATCACCGATATGGCGTTGCAACTTTTGAAACTCATTTTCCAGAGCCGATAGTCGACCTTGCAATATTATAGTTGATTCGCTGTCGCCAACTAGTGCTAGAGCTTCGGTTAAATTGGAAATATCATTTTGTATCTTTAGGAGAATGTCTTGCATATCAGTTATGCGATTATCGTTTGGCTTTTGGGTAAACATTATGTCGCAATTGTAAATCTTCTTTTTTTTTTCTGTAACATAAATATTAAACAATGAATTACATTCCAATAGCTGTTTACATCAACAAAACATTATTACTTAACAAAAAATTATAAGCATTAAAATAACACAGATTTTTGAAAAAACTACTTCGTATGTATGTACGAATACAGGTTGAAGGAAATTATTTTTTATCAGCCGTATCGCCAAGAACAAAAACTTATTGTTTTATTGGTTTTTATTTTCAACCTCCGATTTTTAATACAACTTTAAATGTTCTGAAGACAAATACTTACATTTCATGATATTAAGTGATACTGCTTAGTATATTATTGAGATAATTGAGATTTAAACTTAAGACCGGTCTGATATTAATTAATTTTATAAATATCAAACGAATAAGCAAAAGTATATCTAAGTACCGTGCCGACCACCGACGAGTGCACACGTCATCTTGCACTCGTATTTCTCCGTGCTGTAAAAAAAAAAAAAAAAAAAAAAAAAAAAAAAACCCAAAAACCCCAAAACCCCAAAACCACCGCGCGCGCGTGAAAAAAAAAATAATAATAATAATAGTGCAGTGCCATAGAGAAAAAAAAAAACATTATCACACAGTGTGGGAATCCTACACCTCTCCCGCTCCTGGTCGTAGTACTGTTGCTTGCACGGGCAGTGACTGAGTGTATGTAACAACTGATGGATAGCGGGTTGTGTGTGAAAATTTTGTTGGTGCACTGTTTCATATTGTTGTAAGGGCATAACACCTACAGCAATTTGATTCAGTAAACCATCGTCAGAATTTTCACTTCGCAGCCCTGCTTAGTATCGTCGGTGTTTGTGTTTACTATGTTTGTTTGTGATTATGTCTAGGGAATTCAGGGTGGACGTAGCCAATATACGCGGGCTAAAAAGCAATCACTTTTCTGCGTACGTCCACGTCTGTAAGTACCGACCAGCTGTTTTGGCACTTAGCGAAACACAGGTAGATCCCCGCCCACACCTCTCAGACCACAATGATCTGAAGCTACCTGGCTACGAACTAGTGCCACTATTCTTTTCCCCCTCGCGGTCTCGCCATTTATGTGCGTAGTGATGTAGCTTACCAAATTCCACCATAATGTAGTCCCTATTCCAATCCGGAACTCAATTTCATGTGGTTAAAATTCCATCTACGTAAGCAAATTATCCACTACTGCTTTATTTACAGAAGCCCCAAACTGGACAGCAACTCGACCTTCCACGAGTTTGATGCGCTGTCTGATTCCATTCAAAGAATTGTATCCCTGTATCCTCATACTGAAATCGTGATTACGGGCGATTTCAATATACACAATTCTGGCTGGCTTCGACATTCTGGACAGACAACACCCGAAGGACGGTGTGTTGAGATCTTCGCTGCGGAAAATAACTTAACCCAGCTTGTAAATGAGCCCACACGCATACCAGACGTTGATAGTCATACCGCCAACACCCTGGACTTGTTTTTAACCTCTCACCCTGACAAGTACTGCGTTGATGTACTCTCCCCTCTAGGCTCGTCGGACCATTGTGTCATATCAGCTAAATTCTCGTACACCCACCACACAGTTAGAGAAAAGATTCCTAAAAGAACCGTATGGCAATACGAGAAAGCCAATTGGAGCGGACTTAACAACTTCTTTAGGAATTTTAACTGGTCGTTATGTTTCCTCGATAACGACGTGGATGCCGCTGCTGACATGATCACAGAAACTATTCTCTTTGGAATGAGATGTTTTATTCCACATCGGATGAAGCGTATCAAACCAAAAGAAAAGGAATGGTATGATTCGAGCTGTAAAGAGGCTGTCAGGGTTAGAGAACTGTTTTTTCGGTCCTACAAGACCAACCCGACAAAGGAAAACCGAAAAAAGTTTAAACGAGCCAGAAATGACTGCAACGCTTTTCTTAAGCGTGTGAAATTCCAATATGACCAAAACCTGAGGCAAAAAATACTACAATGTCCCAAAGGCAGTAAAAATTTTTGGTCATTCGTCAAAAACATTAGAAATTCTGCCTCATCCTCCATCCCAACGCTCATTTACAATGACATTCCAGCTGTCAGCTCTTTGGACAAGGCCAATCTGCTTGCTGCACACTTTGCGGCTAGCTCAACACTCCCAGACTGTGCTTTGTCCCCGCCTACACTCGAGTGCGTCGAATCTACAATGGGACGAATCCACTTTCGCACTCGTGTAGTAGCAAGAGTACTCAAAGATCTCAACATGCATAAATCCGCTGGTCCAGATGGTATATCTCCCCTTCTTCTGAAGAGGTGTTCTTCTACGCTGGCAAAACCACTGCGTAAGCTTTTTCATCAGTCCTACTCTTTAGGACTCTTTCCGAGCAGATGGAAAACAGCATTTGTCCAGCCAGTCCCTAAAAAAGGCAAATTTTCTTCTCTATCCTCCTACAGACCCATTGCACTTACGTCCCTTCTTTCCAAGGTCATGGAAACGCTGATAAATCGTCAGCTCATGAAATATCTCGAAACACGAAAACTTCTCAATGACCGGCAATATGGTTTTCGTAGCAACAGGTCCACTGGTGATTTGATGGCATGTCTCACCGAAAAGTGGAACCAAAGCGTACATCAATCTGGCGAAAGCAAGTTAGTTGCACTTGATATTTCTAAGGCATTTGACAGAGTTTGGCATCAGGCTCTTTTGTCGAAAATGCGTGCTCTTGGGATCGATGACTCTCTTCTTCAATGGATTAGAAATTACCTTTCGGAACGTTCAATTCAAGTCGTCTTGGACGGTTTCAAGTCTGATATTCACAAAATAAATGCTGGTGTGCCCCAGGGCTCCGTTCTGTCTCCGACACTCTTTTTAATCTTCATTAACGATCTCTTGTCTGCTACTTCTAATCCAATTTATTCCTTTGCTGATGACAGCACTCTCTGCTTCTCATATTCGTTCCCGGACTCACGCCCCTGCTCTTCGGCTGTAGAACGGGAACGGCAGCGTATGTTAAGCTCATTAAATTCCGATATTAACAGCATAACCAACTGGGGAACTATCAACCGAGTGAATTTAATGCTTCCAAAACTCAATGCTGTCTGCTGTCATTAAAGCGAAATTCAAATACCCAGCCATTATCCATGAATGGCACTTGCATCGTCGAAACCGATAAACTTTCCATTCTCGGTATGTGTATCAGTAACAACTTACGTTGGAATGACCACATATTCGATGTCGCCAAAAATGCTGCGAAATGTCTAGGTTTTCTCAAGCGATGTAAGAAATATTTTACCCCCTCTGATCTGGCCACAATATATAAGGCATTGGTCAGGTGCTCCTAAAACATCTCTGCACCGGCTAGATAGGATTCAAAACCGTGCGATAAAACTAATTGGTGATACTAATATCAGTCAATCAATTGACACCCTCGAACACCGACGTAAAGTCTCCTGTCTCACTTTGTTTTATCGCTATTTCCACCACCAGTGCTCCATTGAAATTGCCAGTAGCATTCCGCCCATTCAAACTTTCAACCGTAACACCCGTCTCGCTAGGAATGCTCATCAGTATACCCTCAAGCCCATTTTCGGACGTACTCTTAAATATCGTGATTCTTTCCTAAGCCGTACAACTCGCTTATGGAATGCCCTGCCGACCTCTGTGTTTCCTGGTCGTTATAACTTGCAAACATTTAAAAACAATGTACATCGGTACCTGTCTTTTCTTCCTCCCTAAATTTCCTTCGCCCGCGCTGTGTACGAACATTTTAAGGGTACAAAACCCCTTGAGCGCCCGCCGATTATAAAAAAAAAAAAAAATAATAATTTTTTATTTTTTCCTTTATTCTTATTTCATATAATCTTATACAAATATTGTAGTTATAACAGTTCATGAAATATAAATTGAGAGAATAGTTAGTGACATTAATATTTATACAAGTAAATAGAGGAAATGCCACTTCAAGTAATATAATGATATATGTAGTGGGGAAGTTGTAATTCAATAAATCAAAAATTTTATAAGCTGCGCATATTAGCAGATTACGAGTATTTAGAGGAATAACAAAAATAAATTAAAATACATCAACTTATAAAGCGCAACAAGATTTCAGATTCATTGTGATCGTAACTAAAAAGCCACAATTTTACTTTTTTTATAAATCCGGAGAGCGATCTAATGGTTCGTATTTGTACAGGTAGACTATTAAATAATTTACAAGAAGTGCTCAAGTAAAAGGTTTTCATTGTTGAAGTACGAAAAGGGGGAATACAGACTACGTTTTCAGAGTTGCTTCGTAGGTGAAAAACATCAGAAATAGGACTTTGCAAATATCCAGCTCTTTTAAAAAATATTTAGAGTACGAGTACTTTGAAGAAATACAGGTGCCTTACGGGTAATACTCGTATTTCTAGTTTCCTGAATAATTCCATTGAATGAGGCCGACGGGTCGTTTTACATATATTTCTAATTGCTTTTTTTTTTTAATAATAATCAACTGCTGAAGTTTAGTAAAATATGCTCCAACCCATGAACTTATGCCATGCTGCAGATAAATTGTCTTTAATGTTTTGATAGAACAGTAATTCTTAAGGCGGCAAAAAATACGTAAGGATGATAAGAAATATGATTTTAAGCTTGAAATGTGATCGTACCAACTCAAATTTTGGTCGGTAATTACACCTAAGTACTTGTAATGTTAAAAGAGTTTACATCACAGCTCATTTAATCACTAATTGAATACCAGCTTTGAGCTTTGTTCAGCACAGATGCAAATTAAGTTGTGTTTACGATAAGTGGCTGCATGGAAGCTTATTTCAACATTTGGTGGTCCTTTTAGTGAGAAACTGAAAACATTAACATCGTTTTATTGCTTATCACTAGCTGGTGTATTGCAAACCAGAGTCGTTGCAAATGTACATCGTGGTTAATCTCCTCAACTAAGTTTAGATTGCTTGCTGGGCTATAGGCAAAAGCAAAACCATCCGCAAAGGCTTTGACATTACCAAAAAATGGAAGAGCAAATATAGAATTAGCATAAATTAAAAATAGAATGGGACCGAGGACAGATCCTTGGGGTACACCTATATTTATCTAGGATAAATCTCCGAAAACCGGCACAATACAATTTATCCAAAAGAATACTGTGGTCAACCATGTCGAAAGCTTTTGCAATGTCAACGAAGAGTCCGGTACAGTATTTCTTGCTATCAAGACCTTTGTAGAGGAAAGTACAGTAGTCGAGTCGAACATGTTGAAAATTGAAATTTGCTATGTGTCAACATATGTATGTACTATGTAGATCCTAATTTTTCTTTCTTACTTGACATACCAATAAAACTTAACAGTCTCTTTGTTACTCTCGTATCGAAAGGTTGCTTTTCCATATTTTTGCTCTAAGTTTCACAGGTTATTGGTCCAGAACACGCGGCGTTTGTTCGTTAAAATTAATTATAGATATACTTGATGGTATTTAGTTTTTTTTCTTAAAACCGCGGACCGTAAGTGGACATAAAAATGGAATCAGATCTGCAAAGGGTTGACAAATTTCAGAATAGTGAGCAGTGGCTAGTTTGGAAGTTCCAAATTAAGATTTTGCTAAAAGCATACGATTTGTGGGAGATCGCCAATGGAACAGCGAAGAAACCGGTTGTCAAAACTGAGACTTCAGCAGTGGACTCGGAGGCACTCCAGAAGTGGTTAAGAGCCGACAGTAAAGCCCAAAAAGTGATTGTTACATCGATGGGACAGGAGCCATTAATGCATATAATGAGTAGTGATAATGCATTCGACATATGGGCCAGGCTTGAAAATGTGTATGAGCAAAAGTCTAAGACATCCATCAACTTACTTCAGCAACGATTTTAGTGCTTTGCAAAAACTGAAGCCGAAAATTTATCGATTCACATACCAAAGCTTCAAAAAATCGTTCAACAGCTTAAAGATTTGGGGGAGGATGACTCAGACTCAATATCACCACAAAAATTCGAATGGCTCTACCACCGTCATACTAGATGGAGTGAAAAGTGACCTCCTTGGGAATAAAAAAAAATTTTTTTTTAAAATGTTTTTTTTATATTATTCAATATAGTCCTCTTTTAGTTTGATACACTTATTCCAGCGATTTTCAAACTTCTTGATCCCGTCCGAAAAGTAATTTTCCGGAAGGTCTGCAAAATACTCCTCCGTGGCGTCGATGATTTCCTCGCGTGAGCTGAATTTTTTATTGATGAACCATCTTTCGAGGTTTGGGAAGAGATAATAGTCCGAGGGATCCAAATCCAGTTACCAATCGACGGCAAAAGTCCGCCCGATTCCGCATCAGCAAGTCCAAACACTCTTTCGAAATGCTCTCGCGTTCGTGTTTTTGGTCAGGAGTGTGTATTCGCGGCGCCCAGCGGCAGGATAACTTTTTCATATGCAGAATATTGCCCAAAATATAGCGTGTGCGCTCAGTACTAATCTTTATCTCACTTTCCGGTCAGCCAACATCATTTCATGTATTTTTTTGACATTGTGCTCTGTAACCGCATCGGAGGGCCTGCCGTTAAGGACTTGATCGGTAGTGGAGTTGCGGCGACCACGAAACTCTCGATATTTGATGGTGTAATCTGACGGAGCATTAGCCCCATAATATTAATGTGTTATGAGAGAACGAAAATCGTTTTTGTCCATACCCAACATGATGCCAAACACGTCAACAACAATCAGCTGTCAAAACAAAACTAAAGACAGTATCGCACTGAAATTTGGCATGTCTGCCTAAATATGAACGGACTTCAAGACACCATAACCTTTTTTGCAGTAGCAGCGCATTCTGGCGGTCAAAGGTGTCACTTTTCACTCCATCTAGTATAATCACTTCTACAGCGCACAGGAGTCAACAGCAGCGAGTGAGCAAATATTAAAGAATTTGACTTCCCGTCTCTTAATGGAAGAGTCGAGAATGAATACACAAAATCAAATGGAGTGCGAAGCCCTGGTCGCAAGGAAAGGTAAAACCTCGTCAAAATCCGTTTTTCGAAGTAGCAGCGGTAAATGCAAAAAATTGGCCAAGTGTTTTATCTACAAGAAAACAGGCCATTGGAAAGAGGAATGTTCTACAAAGCAGAAAGAGAAGACAAATTTTGCAAATGTCGTCAAAAGAGGGGAAGCATTTATATCTCCAACTGTTTTTGCCAAAACGTCGGAAATGGATAGTTGGTTTCTCGACTCGGGTGCAAGTGATCATATGACATCTAGAAAAGTTTGGTTTATTTTTTTCAAGAAATTTGAGAAACCGGTAAATATTCGCATTGGAAACGCATACGGTTCTGGAGATATAAACATTCTGCCATATAATAAAATTGGCTGGAAAGAGAAGCATATGTTAAACGTGCTTTATGTTCCAGATATAAAACTAAATTTGTTTTCAGCGAGCTGTGCTCTTGATAAAGGACTAGTCATGAGATCAAATAAAAAGGAATGTGAGCTGCTTAAGGATGACGATGTTGTTGCTGTTGGTGTGCGCGAATATAAAATGTTCAAGCTTTTGTTTCAAGTGTTAATGGTGGGTGAACCTCATGTGAATAGTGCTGTTCAGGATTCAAGTCACATGTCTGGAGATTCTTCATTCTTTTGTGCTACTTGTGCCATGGGAAAAAGCCGTAGGTTGCCGTTCATCAGAAGTGCGAAGAAAGCGTCTGTGCCTGGTGAGCTAGTGCACTGTGATCTTTGCGGCCCCATGCATGAAACATCTTACGTAGGATCCAGGTACTTCCTTTTAACGAAAGATGATTTTTCTAATTTTCGTTATGTTTATTTTCTTAAACAAAAAAACTGAGGTAACTAAACAGCTGCAGATATATCTAGATCAGGTGAAAATTGATACAGGTCGCTCTGTTACAATCCTCCGTAACGATAATGGATTAGAAATCGTCAATAAAGACGTACAATCGTTACTAAGGGCTCGGGGCATATGTCATCAGAAAACCGTTCCTTACACCCCGCAACAAAACGGGCGAGCCGAACGAGATATGCGGACGATTGTCGAAGTAGCCAGGTCAATGATGTGCGGTAGGAATCTCAAGGTAAAGGTGTGGGCTCAAGCGGTAAATACCGCAGTTTATGTTTTGAATAGGAGCTGTCCAAACCAAATAAAAGGGAAATCTCCATTTGGACTATGGTTCAAGAAAAAGTGTGAAATGTTCGAGTATAAAGTATTTGGCTGTGAAGTTTTTATGTACATCCCGAGTCAAAAAAATAAGAAATGGGATAAAAAAGCTAAAAAAGGGATTTGGGTTGGCTATGCTGATAACACAAAGAGTTATCGAATTCTTTTAGAAGGCAGAAACAGAGTAGACATATCGAGAGATATAATATTTAATAAATACTTTGCTAATCACTCAAATTTTGAAGAAAATATTGACAAATCAGATTACACGTATGTTAAAATGTTCGACGACGAGAAAGACGATGACGTCTATCATGGATCAAATTCATAGAGACGATGGAGATGGAGGATATGACCATCTGCATGATGATGTTTTCGAGAGTCCGGATGGCAACGAGAACGGAGATGATGGTTCGCAAATAAGTGTGTGCAGTGGCGAAGGAATTTCGAATACCGATAATGTTAAGGAGCAACAAAAAAGCGAAAATTGTTCAGGTGAGACAGATGACCTTTCTGATAATATTAAATGTAGATTGCGAGGTAGAAAGCAAACCAATTTTGTTATGTCTGAGGGATTTGCTTTTGTTGCTGAAATGATCGAACCTCCTAGTTATCAGAAAGCAGTGCAGTCTCCGTGGGCAGACAGATGGAAGCGTGCTATGGATGAGGAAATCTTGAGTTTACTGCAAAATAACACCTGGTAACTTGTAGATTTACCCAAAGCAAGGAAGGTAATTGGTAATAAATGGGTTTACAAGGTCAAACTATCAACAGATGGCAAAGTGAATCGATATAAGGCCCGCCTAGTTATCGAGGGGTACAGCCAGAAATACGGTCTGGATTATATGGAAACTTTCAGTCCTGTTGTAAAATTTGCATCCATTAGAACAATTTTAGCTGTAGCTGCAGCTAAGAATTTAAAATTGTACCAATTTGATATGAAAACCGCCTTTTTAAATGACGATTTTTCTGAAGACATTTAGATGCGACAACCTGGAGGTTGCGATAATGGAAGCGAAAAAGTCTGCAAATTAAAAAGGAGTCTTTATGGACTAAAGCAATCTTCCAGATGCTGGAACAAGAAGTTCTCCGGATTTCTTCAAAAATTTGATTTCAATGTAAGTTTATATGATCCTTGTGTATTCATTAGCTCTTCGAAGGGAAAGAAAATTTTGCTTGCCATCTACATCGATGACGGCTTGGTAGCAGCATCAAGCAGAGAAGACGTGAACGATCTTCTCAAGTGCTTAAAACAGGAGTTTGAAGTAACGTATGGTGATGCCGACTATTTTCTTGGACTAGAAATTTTGCGAAGGAAGGACGGAAGGCGGCTTTTAAAGAAATTCAACATGGACGATTCAAAACCAGTTTCAATCCCATCTGAGAAGATATCAAGTGCCGTCGTTAGAGGTGTTTATGGAGGACAATTCCCTTTCCGCGAGGCAGTAAGATCACTTGTATATTTGGCTGTTGCAACGAGGCCTGACATCTCTTTCGCCATCAGTTCAGTTAGCAGACACTTGGAGAATCCCGATGAGACCGATATATGCGCAGTGAAGCGTATATTTAAATACATTAAAGGAACTTTCAATCATGGTATAATTTATAAAAATACTAATGAATTGCATTTGCATTGTTTCAGCGATACTGATTACGCGGGGGATGTTAAGACAAGAAGGTCGACGAGCGGTGCTGTTGTGATACTGAGCGGTGGGGCGATTTCTTGGCAGTCCCAGAGGCAGAAATGTGTATCGCTATCTAAAACCGAATCCGAATAAATCGCTGCATCATCGCCAAGTAAGATGAGATTACCCGCTTTTGTATTTTTCAAGAATACAGTGAACTCTTCCAGAAACGATTCTAATGATATGTACAGCACTCTGTATACACAGATGAAATTTTATTTTACTGGTACTGCATTTGGTTCTGCAATAAAGTAGCAGTTTACGCGCATATAATAACTTTTCGGCTCGATATATTTGTACGAGGGTAGTCCCGACCTGACAGGCAGTTGTTGTTTAAAAGGAATGGCAATTGTAGAAGGTACCAACCTTATAAAGCTTAACTGTGAAGTTTGACAACGCTATGTTGTTTAGTATTTATTCGGGAGGAAAAAATTGGTCATCATTATGTGATACAATACTTTCATTTAAAAGGCCTCAATCCAACCAACATCAAAACGGAACTGGATTTTACGCTATGGGAGTCTGCTCCTTCATTTACAACAATAAAATATTGGGTGGCAGAGTTTAATCGAGGCCCTACGAGTTGCCAAGACGAACATCGGAGTGGTCGACCAAATGAGGTGAGTTCACCAGAAATGTTGAAGAAAATCTACAAAACGACCGTCGATTGAAAGTGCGTGAACCAGCAGATATAGTAGGCATTCCAAAAAAGGCCATGTTGACTGAAAAATTGATCATGAGAAAGCTGTGCGCAAGATGGGTGCCGCGATTACTCACAATGGAACAAAAATACCGCCGAGTGTTAAGCGAATTTTACAGCAATGAAACGGCGTTTTTGCGTCGACTCATAACCGTGGATGCAACATGGGTCCATCACTTCACACCCGAGATGAAGGAACAGTCAATGGACTCAAAGGGGAGAATCGGCTCCAAAGAAGGCGGAGACAGCTCCATCTGCAGGCAAGGTCATGGCGTCAATTTTTTGGGATGCGCGTGGGATAATTTTCATTGATTATTGAAGCATTTAAAAGATGAAATCAGGACAAAACGGCCGCATTTGGCGGAGAAAAAAATTTTGTTTCATCAAGACAATAATTCATCAGTTCACTCATCCGTCATCGCGGTGGCCAAAATCAATGAGTTAAAGTTCGAATGCTTCCTCATGCACACTATTTGCCAGATTTAGCCCCCTCGGATTATTTTCTATTTGCGAATTGGAAAAAATGGCTTGGTGGTAAAAAATTTGCCAACGGCAAAGAGGTAGAGTTTGCGATTGATGGCTATTTTAAGGAGCTCGATGATTCTTACTATAAACAGGGTACCGAAGCAAGAGACTATGTAGAGAAATAAATACAGTTTTCCCCAATTTTTTTGTGTTTTCTTTGTTAGATCTGGTACTACCCTTGTATATATTTCTGGCAATCCAAAATGTCGTTTGTTTTGCAATGGAGATACAAAGAAAACGGACATCTTTGCTGACCATCTGAAAGAAATTTCTAGGAAATGTTGATAGTCAAGCGCTCATTCATTATGCTTCGAAAACTGGAGCTTATAATTACACTAAAGAACGCTCCGGTTAATGTAAATAATAATAATAATAATAATAAAAATAGAACATAATAAAAAATGTTGCTTGGAAAAGAATTAACCAATTTCTGTATATAATAAACGCGGTAGTCAGATTAGAATACGTTACGAGTCAGTGAAAAGTTTCTGAAGTCAAAACCAAAATCAAGGAAACCACCGTATGACAGTAAGTCTTATAGACCGGTTTCCCTTCTCCAATGTATCAAACATATTTTTTGATGTCTTGCAAGCCTTTGACTAGCTGAGAGTCGAGCTTGAAACCTTAAAAATAAAACTGCAAGAGGTCTTGCCTTAAAGTCTGATAACTTTTCTGATAAGAGTCCGTGTCAGACACGCAAACGAATTTTCGCAATTCAAAGATTTTTAATCTCCTATATACCCGTGATATACAATATCACAACACTAGGGGACCGTTTTAGCAACATTTGCTGATGACAGTTCTTTACTAGCAGCAGGTTTAATGATCAAAGCGGTTGAACTACAAAACTCTCTTAATAATGTAGATGAATGGACAAAGACCTGGCGAATTGGACAAAATGAAACCACGGCGGTGAGAACCTATGGTATACAACTCTGGGATTGTACCAAGGAAACGAATGTAAATATAAGAAAAAATTAGAAATGTGCTCCAAATCTTGGACGAAAGAAATCTATTACGCCGTCTTCAAGGGACCAAACCTCCCAACCCAGCACGCTAAAATTTAACCGCATTCAAAAGCGAAACAAGCAGAACTTCCACTCAAAGGACACCTGCTAAACACGTTTGTTACATGATCAAAAAAATACTTGTTTAGTCGAGGCTTAAGTGCAATGACAAACACATTAATTGCGAAGGGAGGTGTTTTTATAGAATAAGAAGCGATTCTCGTAGATGTGCATGTCTATAGAAGATTTTAATTTTCCATCTTCTGGGCATAAATTGCAAGGCGGTAGTGCTAAAAAACATATTTGGTCTTTAAAATGAATGCTCAAATGCAGTTCAAGAAAATTTTGTTTCTTATAAAAAAGCATTTAGGAAAATGTCGATGTTTTCTAATGAACCCATTTCACAAGATTGCAACTTTATTGTGAAAAAATGGTTACAAATTAATCATTGAGAGTATGGCCCTTCGCTAGCTACAACTTTTTCCCATCTTTCTGGCAGAGTTCGAATACCGTTACAGTAAAAGTGTTCATCTCTTGAGGTTATCCACTAATCAAGCAATTTTTTGATGTTTTCATATGAGCGGAACTGCTGATCAGCCAGACCATGTACCATAGAATGGAACAAGTAATAATCGGACGGCCCAATGTCTAGGGAATATTGCGGGTGGGGTAGGATTCCTGTAGGATTCCTTATTGAGCGTTTCCAGGTTGGTTCTAACGGGTTTGGCAACGTGAGGCCGAGAATTGTCATACTGTAGAATCACTTTTTCGTGCCCCTGCTCGTATTGTGGGCGTTTTTCGAATGCAATCGCTTGGAAATGGCTTGGAGGTAACTTCTAATGCTGAAGCAAGCTCTTCTTGCATTTGGCACGGATCCTCATCGAGAAATGCTTCCAACTCAGCGTCTTCGAAGGACTTTGGCCTTCCTTCACGCGAACGGTCGTCAGAATCGAAAAGACCCTTCCTAGATCGAAACAGGGATCGGAAAATTCATATAAAAATCTTGATTCGATAGCAATACATCTAAACCCTCTAGCAATTATTAAATTCACCTACAAACGGCGCTCATATTTTCCCCCTTAAATTAATGAATTAATTTTGTATGTTTGAACCGTTTAACCAGATCCTAGACAGAACTTGTTTGAGTAAACCGGTTTCAGTGTGATTATGCAAGGGCGGATCATTATAGTAATTACCCATTTTTGAAGACAGATAGCTAAGGAAAGTTCGCATCACCATCGAAAACTATATACCATCCTCGAAACGACGGCATACAAAATTTCAGATTGATTTTGATTTGACAGCCATTTGTATCTACTTGTATTAAAAGTGTTTAGTCTTTATTGATACTCATGCAATGGAAAAAGATCTATATGGGTCTAAAGAATCTAGACGTGGCAATATATCTGTTCCTGATGGGGAGTACTCAATCCACAAGGCAGACGTGATTAATAAGAAAATCGTTGAAAAGTTCGGTGACATGATTCTTGTTGACCGCCGAAGACAAGTGCGTATCGTACGAAATGGCAATCAACATTTCACTTAGTAAGTTGAACAAGAAAACCCTGTCGGCGTGATAAGTGCCCCGATTACTCACAGTGGGCACACTTTGGAGTTCTTAAAGCGAAATTCACAGCGGTTTTTGCGCAGAGACAACTTGGATCCATAACTACAATACATACCCGAGGTCAACCGGCAATCAAAACATTGCATTTTCCCACGCGAATCTGTTCCTTGAATCTCCTTGAACTTTTTTTAAGAAAGTAAACACGATCACAGGGTATAATACTGCCGAATATTGAATTATTGAAACGATTTAATAAGAAATTGAGAGAGACACGGTCCAATTTCTGCAAAAAAAAAATATGTTGCACAACAATGCACCAGCTCTCGCACACAAATTGCACGGATTACCCAAAGAATTGCAGCCGAATTCACTGCACTTGCCCGATCCGGTTCCATGCGACTTTTTTTTGTTTTCCAACATGAAATCTTGGCTCGAAAGTGTGTGCATAGGCAAAAAAATGTATTTTCATCAGGAAGACACTACAGGGACTGGAAAGTATAACTTTAAGTTGTCGGACTTTTATGTAAAAAAAACATTAATAATGCTTCCTTCCTGCCTTCCGTCCAATTTTTGGCGGCTGTAACAGTTTAAACGCCAGTATGCAGCTTGCAGTCCTTCCTGCTGAAGAACAATAGATCGTCGCTGACCTCTTAGAGACATCAGGAAGCATTTGGTTCATCTGCCAGCAACCTGAAGAATCAAGCCATTTGAAGCTATACTCATATGAAACACAACTGCCAATAGAAGCCCTAATCGAGGATGTAGGTAATCCTCAGACAGGTTTGTGTCCTGAAAGTTCTTCGGCAATTTAATTTCCTGTAATCTCGGTGAATTCAGGCTTCTGCTTGGGTTCAGTGAAGCCTTGCATTCTCGAACTAGCTTGGAAATGGTGAGAAAGTTTAGCAGCATTTAAGCGTCCTCAATGGCAAGCCCAATATCTTGCCTAAAAGTCCTTTACACTTTCAGAAGGCGGATAGGGTTTCAACATTATATATTTAGTCCAAAAAAGTTTGCTATCCAGGATGACACCCAGATATTTGACTTTGTAGAAGAAGCGGATTGTGATGCATTTACTGGATGAGTCAGACCGGTCAGCTTCCTCCCTCTCATAAAGAGAACAGCCGCTTTCTATTTAAAGCAACGTCATGACAAACGAAAAATTGAGCGATTTGAAAAAAATTCGAATCAAGTTATTTACTCTGAATGTTACCGTGCCAGTGAGATAGCAAAACGCGAGGAATGAAGAGAATACTGCGGCCGTACCCGAGTCGGTCGGGAGAGCCAAAACCACAGACAATCAATTTTGAGCGGTTGTGAAGAGCTAGAAATCTCCCATACATTCCTCTGGTGTAATTTGCGAACGTCCATGTCAGATCGTATTTACCTAAGACCTACACCCAAATGACCACCGTGCACATCGAACTTTCTCTGATTGGGCCCAACTGAAGATTTAAGGAGTTTAACAGAAAAATCTTCCTCAGTAACACGAAATATTTTTGGTGAAGTGGCTTGAAATTGCCGCATTTGGTCAAGCGGACAGTTAAAAGTGTCCCAGTAGCAGACAGTGAATACAATGTACTGCTTGTTGTAGTTTCCATACCGAAGGTGTCATTAGGACGCACTTCTTCAGAGATTAAGCCGGCGAGTCAATGGAGTCAAGTACAGTCAAGACCCTCATCGGTCAAAGTAAAAGGCTTCTATTGAGCATGACATGGAGACATGGAAAGATAGCAAAATCGATAAATTGCATCCTGAGTTAAAGTATGAATGTTGTAAAAAAAAAAAGGTGAAGAAAGTGGTATTTAGAAGACGCACCGTACCAGCAGGCTCATTATATCTGAATGAGAATAAATAAACTCGCAATCAATAAACAGGCGACAAGCAATGCAAGGAACGTATCAAGGAAGCACAGGAGAACGAGAACGAGTTTACAACCACTGAAATATTGTAGATAGAAAGAGTACTTTAACAGGTCACTTATCGAAGAAAAATTCCGTCGCTTATAGAACGAAGTGCAAAAGGGTTATTCTACGGATACCTAATCAGCGAATCCATCGAAATAATGAGCCGTAGGTCTGCAGTCGAACCGGATCGCTTACCTCAGTGGGCTTAAATGGCTCGCGATTTTGTTAAACATAATGATGAGAGGTGATTTCATGCTTAACCAGTAGCATGTCGGCAAAGCGTTTTAAAACTTATAGGTACTGTTCGAGAAACATCCCGAAGTATCAAAAAGCTTTAATATCACAATGATTTCGACAAGCATTTGATAGAGTTCCAGAGATTTTGTTTGGATGCCGCTATATATATCTCATATGTACAGGAATGGTCAGCGATATAAGGCATGACTTTAATAAATTTTAAGTGAAAGTGACAGTATACCAAAAAAGTGGTTAAAGTCCGATGCTTTTGTGCAATATTTTATATTGAAGCAGCACATTAACAAGTGACAATCCTGTCATAAGCAACAGCGCAAGAGCAATGCAGATAAATTTTAAAACTTGGATAAAGGCGCTAGAAGATAACGAGTTACAAATAAATCGCCCAGTTCATGACATCTATTTCGAAGAAGTCGTAGTCCCGAAGTGCGAAAATTGAAAAACTACATATGATGGCGGTGTTGCATGTGGAAACTAGCGTGGGGTGGCCTACGTAACGCGCAAATTCCGCTGAATTGTTTGTCTGGAAAATGCTTCAAACATTAAGGTTTGTTATACTTGCATTGTCTAGGACAATGTGCCGGAAATACAAAATAAAAATGAGAGCGCATGAAATGAAAGTGTTACGAGTATAATAAGAATGCACAGTGGCAAAACTTCAGTTTGAACAAATCTGTCACGAATTTACAAGCATAACATGATTTCTTATGACCTAAACAGTTCAGCTGAATAGATGCGGTGGGTACAGATATATGTACATATACTCGTATGTATCGGAACAAAATTTCAAATTTTTCCTTAGCGGTGATATTTTAACGAACAAATTCTTACTTTGCTGTCTTGATGATTCTTTTTAAGTTACACCTTTATTCTCAGCGTTATATAAATAAGTGTACGTTTTAAGCTTAAATCTGTATTATCTCAGCAACATTTCCTTCAACCTGCAAATAGTTTTGTCAAAATAATATAAAATGCTTTTCGGTCAACTGAATACAATAGTGGAATTCAACAGAAATAAATATATGAAAAAATCACTGTATTAAAACTGATGAATATCGAGACTTAAACCAAAGTTTCTTGTAATTGGCAGAGCAACTGTTGAGTCACGGGTCTTGTGTTTTGAAATTTAGTTTCACTTCGTTATTTTTTCATTTCCATTTGTACGTATTGTATAGTTACTCGGAATTTTTTTAAATAAACTGCTACCTATAGTCCTCGAGGAATTATGGTCGAAATTAGAAACACAATGTAATCAATTCATTAAGATGGCAGATTTAAAAAAAAAATTTCCTACAAAGATTAAAGGCATACAGGGTACAAAAATATACACCCTGAATGACTCGAACTGCAACCAATTTCAGACTGCTATAATTTCCAAACCATTCATGACAGTGAGCTCAAATTTTGACACATGACAGATAATTTTATTATTTACAAGTTTTTTAAACGATTTGCGTCTCAGTTGTGTTAAAAAGTTTTTATCCGCGATGGAATTCAAACGTGATAGTGTGATTGCTTTATATTTGGCTGGAAAACCACAAGTAGCTATTATTAGAGCCCTCCAGCACCTCAACGTGAATAAATCATTTGTGTCTCGAGCCATAGCTCGTTACCGTGATACTGGCAGCGTTGCAAAACGCCATGGAGGTGGTCATAAAAAAACAGCAACATCGCAGAAATGGTTCGGAAAGTGAAGGCTCGAATTGAGCGAAATCTGCGTCGAAGTGGGAGAAAAATGGCTCGTGAGCTCAACATATCATTGGAACGGATGCAACACATGCTGAAAAATGAGCTTGGGTTCAAACCATTAAAGTTCCAAAATGCACACGATCTTGCACCGCAACAGAAAAAAGTTAGAGTCGAAAGAGCGCAGGAGTTGCTACGCACGAAGGTGGTGAGTTGCCGAATTTGGTTTTTTTCCGATGAGTCACCATTTGCTATCGAGCAATATATAAACAAACAAAATGACCGAGCTTACTTGCCAGAAAGGTCCTTCGAAAATTTACACCTTCGGACGGCCACCAGAAAGCAGGCAGCACCTATGGTGATGGTTTGGGCCGCCATAACCGCCGATGGTCGCTTTCCGCTCGTATTTTTAGACCGTGGCGTAAAACTTAATGCGATCGTATACCGTGAAACTGTCTTACAGGCAGTATTGAAGCCTTGGGCAAACAATAATTTTGGTCGGAGACCGTGGACATTTCAACAAGACTAGGCACCATCTCACAAAGCGCGCGTCAACCAAGATTGCTTAAAAAACAATATTCCACAACAAAATGGATTACAAAGTCTCCGGATGCAAATCCGTTGGATTTCTCTGTTTGGGGTATTTTGAAGGCGAAGGTTGGCACTAAAAAATACCAAAGTTTAGACCACCTCAAACAAGCACTTCTCCGGGAATGGGCCAAAATACCGCAGAGCCACTTGCATGCAGCGTGCGATGCTTTCTTCGGCCGTCTCAAGGCCATTATTCGCGCTAAAGGTGGACATATTGAAAACTGCTGATACAATTTGAAAATTGATGTATTTTCCAACATTTTTTGCTTTGGTACAATAAAATTTATCAAAGAATAAAAAAATTATAGCATTTTAAAAAGTTATACTATTGTTCGAGTAAGTCACCCTGTACATACTATAAAAGATCGCAAAAGGTAAGAAATAATTTACTGGTGACATAAAGCTAGACCGATATTTTTTATAATTCAATGGAATAGCTGTAATGAGTCGGGTTCGCGAGCTCTAAGCGCAGAAAAGGGGGGAACAACCCTTTGAAAGGTGCGACGAGATGCTGTAAATCCCAAACAGAAAACTGCAAGGATGGAGAGGGAAACTTCGTAGTAGAACCACAACCTGTACTGGGAATTTGGAAGGATTATTTCTGTAGACTATTGACAAAAAACTAACGAAAACAGAAACCATTTCCGGCCATCAGCATGTATCAAGTCATCTCGAAAATCTTCATCAAAGAAAGTATGCCTAACCAATGGAGCCCCGCATTGTTTGTCCGATCCTAAGGAAGGGAAATCGCTTGAATTGCACCTACTACAAGGGAATAAGTTTCCTGAACAACGCATATGAAACCCTGTCTCCCATATTATGTGAACATCTGAGACATTTCACCAAAAGCCTGGTTGAGCCCTATCAGTGCGGTGCAGTTAGGGAAGTTAACAGCAGATCAAATTTTCACATTACGGCAGATCAGGGAAAAAACTCAAGAGTCTTCTTCCATAGGGAGGAATACAGAGCCATGGTTAGTTTTGGCATCCCTGAGGAGTTCATTCGACTATGCTCCCTCAAGGTCGTTAATGACAAAACCGAGACCCTCAATCTCAGAAAAGGGCTTAACCGATATCGTTACTGAAAGGATTGTGCGAGACTCACAAGTGAACTCCAAAGGCACCTTCTTTCAAAAGTCTATTCAGTTATTTGCATATGTAGACGACAGTCTCATATAGGGAAGAACACTGCGATCAGTTAATCGATCGTTTGCAACTATTGAAGGGCTACCAAGTGTCTTATTATATGCCTTACGAGCAAATACGCGAAATATGATCTACACAGGGTGTCCCCTAATTCGTTGACGATAATTTGGGAAATGATTCCTTCCTGGGCATATTCTAAGAAAAAAATAGTTCTACAGTAAGGGTCTATCTCCAATGTTGACATCATTTATCGAGGGTTTAAGGAAAGGCTTACTTTGGTGTACCCTGACCCATATTAACGGAAATTGCTTTGTTAGTACTAATGGTAGTACTTTATTTTTAGTAGAAATACCAGCCTTTATAACGGCGTATAAACAAAGTTGATATCTTGTTTAAGTCTTTAGATATTCAATTTCTAAGCCTGTTCCGTTTTCATTGCTCTTGCTAATTTTCGAATTTGAGGTCACTTTTCGCAGAACATGCCTAATTGACATAACGTTTTACAATTTTTTCTTATGGAAGTAACAATAATAAAAAAGAATCTTCAATGAGTTTGCAGAAAAACCCACAGATTTTATGATACTTGGAAAAACCTGCAGCAGTTAACATTTTTAAAAAGGGGATTTTTTGCTTTAAGCTCCAAAGGCTATGCATAAAAAATGATTTTGTGTGGTCTTAGTTAATTTTTATTATATGTGTATACTAAAACAGTTATAATAGGTGCTCAAGGTGTCCTCCTTGGTTTTGTATTTATGCTAGAGTCCGTTTTTGGATTGCACTGCGAATGTTTATTGATGCTAACTGCTGCCACACTTTTGATGATGCTTCGAGAAGACAATCTTCCAATTGAATTAAAGTTGCTATTTCGGTTGAATAAACAAGTTCTTTCATTCTTCCCCAGACAAAAAAATCCAATAATGTAAGGTCAGGAGATCTTGCGGGCCAGTGAACTGGTCCATTTCTTCCTATCCAACGGTTACCGCACTCTTCATCTAGTCAATTTTTAACCTCACGACCATAGTGGTCCTGTTAAAAATATGATGAAGCTAATTGAATCAGATAGTTTGTAGAATTCAGCCTAGGTGGCGGTTTTGAAGGGGCCGATTAACTTGTTTCCAAGTACACCTGCCCACATATTGACGCTGAATTTGTATTGAAATGATTTATGTCTCATTGTATGTGGATTATCCGAAGACCACGTATGAAGATTATGAAAATTTGTGATCCCATCTCTTGTAAATTGAGATTCGTCAGTCCAAAGAAATCTGCTAATAAACAGTTTGTCATCCAAGCTCCGATCCAGCAACCAGTTAAAAAACTCAAGTCTCTATTCCAAATCATTGGGAAGCAGTTCTTGTAGAGGTGTATGGTGGTATGGATAAAGATTTTCTCCATGCAGTACATTAGAAATTTTATGTTTGGAAACATTGAATTGCAAAGCTAAGTATCTGATGCTGATTGTTGGATTAGTTGCAGCAGCTTCCAGTATTCTTTCATCGGCCGAAATTCTTCTTTGACAAGCTCCCGCTCTAGGTCATGTATTTGAAACTGATCCCGTTTCTCGAAGCCTTCGATATGTATTTATAAATACTCTTTTATTAGGAAGTCGTCGGTTAGGATAAAGTTCATGGCATCTTTGTCGCTCACTAGTTCAACTTCCATTGCATAGCCCATAAACGTAAATAATGTCTGCGCATTCTTGATTTGTAAAAGCTGACATTTCAAAAAGTGTTTCTAAGCAACTGTTGGTTTTTGTGAAACTTGATGATGATTTTTTGTTTTATTATTGTTACTTTCATAAGAAAAAAATAGTAAAACGTTATGTTAATTAGGCATTTGCTGGAGAAAAGCGACCTTAAAGCCAAAAATTAGCATGGGCGAATGAAAATGGAACAGGCTTAGAAATTGCATATCTAAAGACTCAAACAAGATATCAACTTTACTTAAACGCCTTTATAAAGGCTTGTATTTCTTTTAAAAATAAGGTCCTACACGAAGTTTTTACCATTAGTAATAACAGAGCAATTCCCGTCAGCATGGGTCAGGATACACCAAAGTAAGCCTTTTCTTAAATCCTCTGTAAATGATGTCAACATTGGAGACGGACCCTTATTGTAGAACGATTTTTTTCTTAGAATATGCCCAGGAATCATTTCCCAATTTATCGTCGACGAATTAGGGGACACCCTGTATATCTATCTGCATATCTAGTTTTTATAGAAAGCGTTTTGTGAAAATTCAAATTGTAAATCGTAAAATCGTAAATAAATAATGAAATAAATAAATACATAGTAATAAAAAGATAAGTTTGGATGTTAGTGAAGGAAAAACAAAGATATGCTGTCAATAAATTGGGATACACAACATCGACGCCTAGGACAAACAGGGACTTCATCTACCACGACTCTATGCTATTAACTCCGACAACAAAGAACAATCAAAGAAGAATATTTTAATAATATCTTGTGGCTACCATCAGGTACTTCTAAAGAGCCAACGTACGATCAACCCAAATCTTATTCTTATCAATCAATACAACCAAATATTTGTACGATTTGACACTATCAGTAGTAAAACATTTGCTTGAATATGATTCCGGTTGACGACATGTTTGTAACTCTGTTCACGAGTCACAGATCTCTGTAACATTTATTCAGTTCTCGTAATGGAATAGAAATCTTGAAGGAGTTGCATTTCCGACTACTGCACCGACACAATAATTTTCTTAAAATATGTCAAGGAATCACTCTTTAAAGTTTCTAGCACTTTATTTGGAACACCCTGTATACAGCCAACCATCAATTTGTGGTAATTTCATTTGTGTTGCAATAAAACTGAACGTGAGTCAAATCCATAGTGAATATCGTTTCAAATCTCCAAAGATTCTAATGTAAACGTTCTCGATAATTTTACTCGTATCTTGGTCTGCTGATTTCATATTACAGTATTTCAACTTAAACAGATTGAGCTAAGATATGGATTCAGTAAGAGGGGGTAGAATAAAGTTTTTTTTGTTTTGCTCTCTTCATTACTGCGAAAGTGACACCAGTGTTCGTTCCGCGTTAATTTGACATATGCGTTGATGGTATAGCATATAAAGAAATTGCTGACGTATATGCTACGTACTTTCGCGGCGCTCTGCCACGCCCTACTACTCATTCAGTCGGCCTGCCAATTACAAAAAAACGCTTACGAGTATCGTGATAAAGTTAAGATTAGACTCTATGGCCTCTTTTTCAATTTTCTTGTTATTTTTTTCCCAAATTTAGGAAATATTATCACACGAAATAATTGCGGCGTATTCGAAAGAATTTCACTCCAGTGATTCACTCATCGACGGAAAACAATTGAGAAATTGTTCAAATCACATCCAATCGAACGCAACCGAACGATACCACAAACCAACTGCCGTGAGAGCTCTTTTGACGTTTCGGCTGTAGATCGCGTAGGCTTTCGTTGATTATTATATGTACATAATCTGTCCAACAAAAATCTGCTCTACAAGGGAGATAGGAATACGAGTATTTGCCTCTCACTTGCCTCTCACTTCACTCTTGAAAGCTCACATAGGGATACCATGATATGCATATTTGTCGGCAGGAATTTCTGATGGTAATTGCCATAGGGTTGTCGTTTACCTGTTTTTATTTATTGTGCCAAACAGTGTAAAATATAAGTTATACTATAGTGAATATAAATTCGAATCTGTAGAATAGTCGTATAAGTAATCACAAGATTCGTGTTTGCTTATTAATGAATAAACCGATACCCTGTGCACCCCGCGACACAGGAACTAAATGTGTGACAGAAAGATGTGAGTGAGAGCTAATTGTTTTCTTTTTATTTTCGAACTTGCGCAACACCATGATTATGATTGTGATTTTGGATATATTGCAGTCATTTGTATGTTCGTTCTGATTTTTTTAAAAAATGTTTTTATTGATAAAGAGAATGAAAATGAACTGAAATTCTAATTCATGTTAATAGATAACGTTCTTCGTTCGGCCGGCCGGTGCGTAACCTAATAAATCTGTTTGTTTGCGAACACGTGAGCATACCACATACTAACAACTTTCCATGGTCGAAACATGGATTTTCCAAGTTTATTCCGTAAACTTATAGCGACTAGTCTTGTGTTTGTTGATTGGAATGGTATGTGAGTGGGTATCATCGGTATCCGTGGCAATAACATATCTGCCAATCAGAAGTCTGATTCCGTTGCAAGGTTTTGGTGGTCGGAGATTGCTAAGCAAAATGATAACTGCACCGAGATCGATCGTTAGTTCATGTGATGGCAATCCGGGCATGTCAAGTGAATTCAGAAATTCGGTTGGATAATTGACGGCACTTTTATCTTGTGTTACTGAAAGAATCGATTTTTATTTGATGGAATATTCTGCGATTTGATTCAGTAAGGTTGCATTAAAGACATCGGCATCATTATTCTTGACAGCCAATATTAGTCTTTTTGGTTGAAATACTCATTTTTTTCCGTTTATTTTCTCTTTCTATGTCTTTTGTTTATTCAAGGCGTGGTTTTAAATTGGACCTCTCTATGCAAAACTGGCAAAGTTGTCGATGTCGTTCGATGTCTTTACGCTTAATTTATAGCTCTGTTGGTATCATATTAGGGACTCGTTCCTCTAATTCTGCATCTCTCACAGCTATCGCATGTGGTTTCGCTCGATTGTATGTAGTTTCTAGTTTCTCGCAATCTTCATAGATTAGGGACACGTCGTGTAGGAAATCTTCGTTGATACTCTGCTCGCGCCACCTCAGCACTGTCATCACAAAATCCATAGACAAAATGGATGTCTGCATATTCTTCACTTTAATACCCTGTCATTTATAATACTTCAACTTCAATGTGATGCTATCGAAATTCAATAAACAACTGATAACTAATTTTTTAGTAATAGCAAAAAATAGTCATATTGGGGATTAATTTATTCAACCTTATACCTGGTAAATTGTAAGTCTCAGGTAAAACCTTTGTATGGTGAATTTGTAGGCAACATTATGTCGCACCAAAATAGTAAAAATTAAAAAAATTCGTATTTGAGCAACAATATCTTGAAAATGAAAGCATGGATAATAGTAGTGTTTAAATATGAATTAATCACTGATCAATTGGCTATCAAAAATTGGTTTGGTTGCTCTAGGTTTAATGCACTAAAAGTTGTAAGTAAACAATTGTTGGTATCTACTTCTCTGAAGGAACTTTTTAAATATCCTGCAACTCAGTGGGTGTTGAAGCTAGACCCCTTCCCTCCTATACATGAACCAATGAATCAGATCCCAAAATATCTGTATCCCAAGCAGGAGCGCCCTGTATAGGTAATAATTTCTATACCGTGCATTTTAACATCCATATAAACAATTTTAATCAAACAAATGATACACGCACAAATGCCAACACCTACCGCTCTTTTCGAAGCTCGCAACAGCTTTTGAAAATAACAAAAACCAAAAGAGCTTATGAAAATACAAGCGAAAAAGCAATATCGCTTTGTTAAAATTAATTCTGGTAACTCTAGTCCCATTACAAAATGCAGAGAATATCAATGGCGGACAATTGATGCATGCAATTGATCATTCTGAGCAGACTGGTCGCATTGGATTCGTAGAGGATTGTTAAAGGCGTTACAACAACAATTTCGGTGTAAACCAGTGGCAATTTGTAGTACTTTACACTGAAAACTGAGCGGTAGGCACCCGTGTTCGAGAAAAAGCTTTCCCTTAAGGCCTGTACTACAGATTTTTGTTGAAGAGGGTATAAGTAGGTATGTTCGCTTTCTACTTTAGTGCATTCAGTTCTCTAAAAATGCACTTCTGTGTTCGCCGTAAAGAGGGTGTTCGCTGGGAATGTAAAAAAAAATTTTACTGAGTTTTTCATTTTAATTTATGCTTTTTCTCTCTATTCCCAGATACAAAAATCAGAGAACTATTTTTGATATATTAAAAACGAAAAGCTTTGCTGTAGTATCTAATATTAAAATAGAATAAAAATTACAGGAACTGTTAATTAGAATCTCCATTCCAGTAAAATGTCCTTCTAGGAACACTAAGTTAAATACGCAACGTGCGTATAGAAGAAAATATCGGCGGTCTGACAGTGCCATCAGCCAAAAAAATTAAACGTTTAATGACCAAATTTAATGAAAGTGTCCCAACATCCAGTTGAAATAATGAAGCCATTGATGCTGCTTGGCTTGTGTCTATCGACTATTGGGCAGATCATAAAGATTGGTTTGCACAAGTTCTCATATATGGTGCGAGTGGCTCAAGAATTATTGCCATGACTTGACAAGCCTCATGTTATTCTATACGACCGAACCAAGCAAAATAACATATCGTTGATAGTTAACCTCAATTTTTTGGATCATGTGATTATGACCGACCACGACATTAATACGCACTTTTTGAAGAAAAGAATCACGGTCACAGGGCAGTAATAGAGTGAATAATTCGACCGATTTGATAAGAGATTGATACAGAAACGGCTCGATTTGCAAAGGAAAAACCAAATTGCATAATTGACGGCACGAATTGCTGCCGCATCTACTGAACTAGCCCGACCTTGGCTCCCTGTGAGTTTGTTAAGTTCCCGAACATGAAAACGCTGCTTATAGAAAAAGAGTTCCACTCGAACGAGGAGGTCGTCAGCTAGACAGAAACCTGTTTAGAAGAGTTTCTAAAATCTTTTTTTTTTTAAATAGATTTTATCATCAATCAAATCTAAGCCATTGTCTGAAAATCGCCTAATAAAGCTTTGATTACATCGATTCACTTCCACTAGTGAAAATAAAGAATTATATAAAAAGGTTTTTTTTTTAGAGGTTTAGTTTTTAAACTGGCAATACTATTTCCACAGATTGTCAATTTAACAGGTGAAAGCTCATTCGTAGTTAATACATTTTGCCATTTTACGATGAATTGATTAACGTCAGAGCAAAGGCGTGCAAATTGTGAAAACTTATTTTGAAAACTATGGTTTGGTCCGCCAAACATATCTAGTGCGCTACGTCCATTTTACAATCGACGTAATCGTCCATCTGAGTAAGTTATTCGGAACACGATGAATCGCTTTCGCACCACGTAAGTTAACACGACACCCCACTCAATTCATAATTTTTTCCCACAGTTATTTGACCCTCGAATCGATCGGCGCATTTTTGCTGATCCCAGCAAGTTCACGCAGCAAATGACCAGCACCACAAAAATCCTGACAATGCAAATCCCCCATTATTACCGCAGGTATAAATAAGTTAGCGATAAGTAGAATAAGCTCAGTTGTAAATATGTTGGAATGCTAGAAGCATTCGAGGTAAACAAATTGAATTTTATTCCTTCCTTATGACTTAGCATTAGTATCAGAAACTTGGTTGAATTCAACCGACCGCTTATCTAATTCTGTATACAAATGCTATCGTTTGGACAGGGAATATAGAAGTGTTGGCGGTGTTGCCGTGGTAATAAAACGTTCGATTCGACATAATTTACTACCTATCCCAAGTACGAAATTAGTTGAAACAATTGGTGTCGAAGTTCCCTTTGTTAACGGGCTTTCATTTAAAATTTTTAGTGCTTATTTTCCGGCGGGTTAACATCTCCGCAAAAGCTTATTATTTACTAAGGCTTATTAATACTAATGATTTATTTCTAATCGGTGGTGATTTTAACTGCAGAAATAGGCACTGGGGTTGTCTTAGGGCTAATGCGTGGGGTAACATCCTTGCAAATTTAAACTCAAGACATCCATTTGAAATACTCTACCCACAAAATCCTCCTTACATTCCATCGAGTAGGAAAGGAATCCCTCAACTTTAGATTTATTTTTAACAAACATACCTGATCTTTTTACTGAGCCTAAAACTCTTAATGGACTTAGTTCCGACCATCTACCCGTGCAATGTAGTGTAATTCTTTCTCCAGTCCCTTGCACAAGTCAATTTTTTGATATCAAAAATGCTAACTGGAAGTTATTCAGAAGGCTAATGCGCGCAAAACTGGAAAACACATCAGACCAAAATACTATTCAATCTTTAGTTGATCAAAATATAGACACTTTTACGACTGCCATTATTGAAAGCATTGATCAGTCAGTTCCAAAAAAAAATGGTTTCTAGACATAAATCATTTATTCTTCCGCATTTCATTCTTGACATAATAAAGTTAAGAAATACTTGTAGATCCAGATGGAAACGTACGAGAAACGACTTATATCTCACCGAATATAAAAAAATGAATTCTTTACTAAAATATGCAATCGCAAATTTTAGAAACCAAGGGTTAGAGAAAGGTAGCAAACCATTCTGGAACATTGTTAAAGTAATTAAAAAGAAACACACATATATACCTCCACTTAAGGTTGGGAACTCTGTGTGGAGGTATTCTTGCTTGGAAAAAGCTAACGCCTTAGCAGATAATTTTGCAAATAATCATTGAAATTCTAGTCATGTTATCCCAGGCACCCACATAACTTCCTCCGTTGAGCAATCAGTCAACTTCATTAGGTCACATCCACTGATAAGAAATGTCAATCTAATATCCTTAAGTGAACTAAGGGATACTATACAAAATTTAAAAACCAGAAAGTCATTCGGCTTCGATGCGATCAAAAACGTGTTTCTTAAAAATCTTCCAGATTCTTCTCTTAAATATTTGGTAAATACTTTCAATGGCTGCCTTAATCTGGGATACTTTCCGAAAAACTGGAAAACCGCCAATATAATTCCGATTTTGAAACCTGGCAAAAGTGCAAACTTGCCCTCTAGTTACAGGCCAATAAGTCAGCTGAGCTACCTTAGTAAGTGCCAAGAGAAGATTATCAAAAAAAGAATTATATCCTTCTTTGACGATAACGAAATATTACTTAAAGAGCAATTTGGATTTAGAGCTTTGCATAGCACTACTCACCAAGTGGATCGTATAACAAAATAACGATAATTTTGGACGTAGAAAAAGCGTTCGATACGGTTTGGCATGATGGTTTGGTACACAAGCTTCTGAGTTTAAATTTTCCGTTATACCTTATAAAAATTACTGAATCATTTCTATCTTTTCGAAGTTTTATCGTGTCCTTAAATCAAACCCTCGCAGACAATAAACTGATTAATACAGGTGTCCCACACTGATCAGTGCTTGGGCCAGTCTTATTTAATCTATATACCTCTGATTTCCCCACTTTGATTAACTGCAATATTGCTTTATTTTCTGATGATATTTGTATCTATTCGTCGGATGCAATTGGTTCCAATATTGAAACTAATCTCCAATCTGCTTTAAATACTGTTCTAACATATTACCATAATTGGAACATTAATATTAATGCTTCTAAGACCCAAGCTATCTTTTTACACGAAAAAGAAAAGCTTTCTTACTTCCAAGCAACCGCCTTCAACTCAACGGTGTTCCAATTGAGTGGAAATCTAATGGAAAGTATCTTGAAATTTACTTAGATAAACAATTAACTTTCAAGCTACACATACAAGAAGTTATAAAAAAGATTAATGTTACGATCAAGATTCTCTATCCATTCATCTGCTGGAATTCAAAGCTAGACAATGATAATAAGATATTGATTTTCAAGGCTATTTTCCAAGCGATCATGTTCTATGGATCTCCTGTCTGGGGCACATGCGCAAAAAGTCATCTTCGTAGACTCCAGACAACACAAGATAAATTATTAAAAATGATACTAAATTTGCCCTGGTTTTTCTCGATAGAAGAATTACATAACATAGCTGACATTGAAATGGTTTCAACTAGAAATCAGAAGCTTCATAGTCAATACAACTTATCTTGTCTGGCTTCAGACAACGACTTGATTTCAATCCTAGTTACATAATGTGAAATTATAACTTTATTCTTATATATTTTTGCTTTCATTGTTATTTATTTATTAATTTACTTATTTATTTATTTATTTATTTATTTATTTATTTATTTATTTATTATATATCATTTATTTATTTACTTATTTATTTAATAATAATTATTTTCTTTTTGCACTAGTACATAGCACTTTGAAATCAAGTGTTAACACCACTTCTCTCTTCCCTCCAACGAAATAAGGCATTTTATTTGTCAAGAAGGTTTTTAGTGGCTTTCCTTCGAACTGGTAGTATTTCTGTGATATATTATCGATACGATGATTGTATTTTGTAAATTTTAAATATTTCTGCCACAATAAATATCTATAAAAAAATTGTTTTTTTTATTAGTAAACTCGCAAATCGTAGTTTAACTCGTACACTCTAGTGGATAATATGCAAACTCTAAGACGACAAACAGTGCGAACAGAAAGAGTGTTAAGGAGAATCCGAATGAGTTCTCCGATAAGGCCCATTTTTGGTTGAATGGATATGTAATCAAGCAAAATTGCCGAATTTGGAGTAGAGAAAACAACCTTACAACCATTAAAACTCACTGTTTGGTCTGCTTTATGGGCTGGTGGAATCATCGGGCTATATTTCTTTAAGAACGATGCTGGCCAGAATGTTACCGTCAATAGAGAGTGCTATAGAAACATGATTTCTGACTTCTTCGTTCTTCAGTTCAATAGCATTGAAGCGACAGAGCTTATGTTTCAACAAGATGGCGCCATATGCAACACTGCGCGAGATACTTGTCTTCGGTTGTCGCTTTAATAAAAATAAATACAACTTCGGTTGTTTCTAATAGAATTATTTATTAAGCTCCATTCCCTTTGAATGTGGTCTTAAGACTAACTTATACATTGTCCTTAAACCTAACATGAACCTTAATATTACTTTTTCTTTTGGAAACATGAATATGTGAACTTGTCCTTGCTTCCGTTCTCACAGTTGGCGTAATCGCTGGCTTTGCAAAATAAACGTTCTCACAGTTGGCGTAATCGCTGACAGTGTTAGCGGATCGCCAGTTTTCAGGTTTCGGTTAAACATAATTTTACTGTCTTATTAAGAACTTTAATTTTAACTTTATCGTTCTTAGAATATAAATACAGTATAATTATGTAGAATAACACAAAGAATTATTAGTGAAAACGATCCCAACCCATAGTTGGCGTATCTATGGTACAATATTTCTTTTATTTCTTTTATGTTATTAATATTATTAAGATTAATTTTTTTAAGTGAGAGTTCTTAATTTACAAGTGATATGTTTCTATTAGTAGGTATACCGAATCTATTGTATTAACAAATTTGTACGCTTTGATGAATACTTTCGACTTGATTTCTAATTACGTTGAGTTTGAATAATAATTCCAGATATAAGTTCTGTTCAGTGAGGTTGTCAGAACAGAAAAGTACAGAACAACTTGCATTTACTCTTGAGGAAATATTTAACCAGTCGCTTGGAGCCGAATCAGCCACCAACCAAGATTTCGTAGAAATTACAACAACTGCAGAAGAAAAATAAAAAGCAATTTTACTGGAGAAGGACTGCCAGCTCCTCATTTAGATCCAAAGGTCCGCAAAATATTTTCCCTCGAAACAAAAAAAAAACTATTTGAGCAGATTTCTAGCCGCATGCAGGAGTTCGGATCAGATTTCACTGTGGTGCAGGTTGAGGGGAAGTAGAAGAATCTTCAACGTGGGTTTAAGACTAAAATGAAGCACAATGCCACAACAGGCAACAACAGGGCCACCGGTGCCTATGAAAAGTATGTAATTTATATTCATACATTCTAATTTCTTATATTATATATATAAAACTTTTTCCATAAATACAATAGGGAGCTCTCAGATATACTTCTGGACCGACCTACAATTATTCCAGCCTATCGGTTGGGCAGTACCACTGGAAGTGGAAAAGCAAAGGAGGCAACATTGGTAGAGGCTGGAACTTCTTCCATTGCAAGTAAGTGTATAACATTAAATAATACAAAACATTCAAAACCCCTCCATTTCTTTTTAATAAGGAATGCCAGCCAGTTAAAGTGATACTCTGCTGGATAGCATAGAAGAAACATCTTCAGAGAACGTAGAGCCAACAAGAAAACGGAAGAAAACCAGCACTGTGGCAGAAGAGCTGAATAAGTGGAGTGAACAGTTCGCTGAAGAATGCTGAAGAATATGCCAAGCTTGAGGCCTATAGAGAGAAAACTGCTGAGCTGGCCAAACAGAGATTAGAGAAGCGCGAATTATATTTGGCTCTAATAGATTCTTTAAATAAAAAATAAATGCATAAAAATAAAAGTACAAAAATAATTTTATGATTTTTTATTTAGTTTTTCTTATCTCCTCAATTAAAATACGAAAACACTTCTTGGCACAGCCTATTTCGAAGGCTGAAGCCATACTGCTGGTCAGCAACTGTATTGAAATTGTCATTTTCTTCAATGTTTTCGTCAATTTCAAATGGCAGCTCATCATCGTTGCATAAATTATGCAGCACAACGCAAGCTCGAATAAAATGACAGAGATTCTTTACTCCTCTCAGCTTGCGATAATAAAGCTGTCGAAAGCGCTGTTTAAGAACACCAAAGGAGTGCTCTATTACGATCCTACCGGAACTTAACTTCCGGTTAAAAAACTTCTGCTTTGAAGATAAGTGGCCATTGTCGCGATATGGGTTTATTAGAAACTGTGAGCACGCATAAACGGAATCTCCCAGTAGAAACCCGCTCCCACATAAATTAGGTAATTTAGAATATATATACGAATCCAACGAAAATGTCTATAAACTTCCTTTTCTCGTTGCATATTGCTTGAAGAGATAGACTTGTAATGCAGTCGTAGTCATCTTTTCCATGCCTAGGGGGGTCAATTTTGATATTTGTACCATCTATGATCCCTGCAAAATTAAGAAAAGAGGTAAGTTACTACATTGTTTGTCAAATTTGCTACATTGTTTGTCAAAAAACAATAACCGCAATAATTCGTGCGGTTTGCTTAGAGATGGCGTAACTTGTATTATTCCATTGTTATTATTCCAATGGAACATGCGTTGGAAAGCTACTGTCATTGTACGTCATTTCAGTATATGTCATTCATTTGAAGCGTTAACAACAATAATTTTTTTTCACTGAAATATTTCGAACTTTGTGCCTGAAAAAGTGTTTTTGCGGGGAGTTCTTCTTGAAGACTTTAATATGAAGAAAACTGCTGCCGAAAGTCATCGTATTTTGGTGGAAGTTTATGGTGAATATGCGCTAGCTGAGGAAACGTGCCGAAAGTGGTTTTCGCGATTTAAAAGTGGTGATTTTAGCTTGGAAGACGATGAACGTCCTGGGCAGCCAAAAAAGTTTGAAGATGAAGAACTGGAAGCATTACTCTATGAAAATTGTTGCCAAATACAAGAAGAGCTCGCAGAATCTTTGGGTGTCACTCAAGCAGCCATTTCAAAACGTTTAAAAGCAGCTGGATGTATTCAAAAGCACGGAAATTGGGTTCCACATGAACTCAAGCCGAGAGACGTCGAAAGGCGGTTTTACATGTCCGAAATGCTGCTGGAACGCCACAAAAGGAATTCATTTTTGCATCGGATTGTTACTGGTGATGAAAAATGGATCCATTTCGACGACCCCAAGCGCAAAAAATCATATTTGAAACCCGGCCAACCAGCCAAATCAACGGCAAAGCCGAATATCCATGGCGCGAAGGTAATGCTCTGTATTTGGTGGGATCAGATGGGTGTGCTGTATTATGAGCTGCTAAAACCGGGTGAAACCATCAATGGACAACGCTATCGAACACAATTTATCCGTTTGAAGAGAGCAGTGGCCGAAAAACGCCCGGAATATGCGACCAGACACGAGGCAATAATTTTCCATCATGACAACGCTCGGCCCCACGTTGCTATTCCGGTTAAGAACTATTTGGAAAACAGTGGATGGGAAGTCTTACCCCACCCGCCTTATAGCCCAGATCTTGCCCCTTCTGACTTCCATTTGCTCCGGTCGATGCAGAACGCCCTCACTGAAATACGGTTCACATCAGAGCAGAATATCAAAAATTGGCTTGATTCATTCTTGGCTGCCAAGCCGGCGCAGTTCTTTTGGGATGGGATCCACAAATTGCCAGAAAGATGGGAAAATTCGATTGTACATGTTTTTCTTAAATAAACGTTCAAATTTTGAAAAAAAAAACCGCACGAAGTTATATACACATGCAATAAATTTAGTACCTATAACACCTTCAATTCCAGTTTTGTTTCTCATATACGAGCTGATTTCCATTTTCTCATCTTCAGTAGACCAACGGATGACCGAGTCGCAAAGATTGCTGATGAAATACAGCACTCAATTGATAAAACTGCATACAGTTCCCAGGTGAGTTTGAATCTATCTGCAATATCGCTGTAGAAGCAAGCCTCATGCCCAGCAAACTAAAGAAAGAGCGCTATATGCATTTCAGCAGAATATGTTTTGCGGGCCTCTAATTTGACGTAAATATCCGATGTTGCAAACGAGTCTACCAACCGTTTATAAAGACTGCGAGATATGCGGAAATGTGTCACAAATTCCTTTTCATTGTAGGAAGGAACTATTTCTTTCAAGAAATATGCGATACAGTTCCTTGAAACTTTCCCGACAGAAAAAGGAATAACGTTCACTAGACTCGACAAAATGATATCACTGCCACTATCGATGTCCACCAACTCTTCTAATATAATTTGTTGAATTTTATTCAAAGCCATTTTTATTTATTCAAGCTTGTATTTCACTTTGAGAATCTTTTCAACTTTTCAACAACTGCACAAGAAATGACAAATACCGAATGTCAACATTTTTGACAGCTAACATATGGACTGTACTTTTCTGTTCTAACTTTGATCCGACATTTTTCATGAATCTGCGATTTTCTGTTCTAGTTTTTCCTCACTGAACAAAGCTATAGTTATTCAGAATAAAGTGATTTTTCTATTTTGCTAATTTCATTTAATCTACCTAGGATCTTTAAGTGATCTGATTCTATTCTACCTTTTATTAACTGAAATGTTTCGTTAAAATTATTGTTTATTTTTACTTGTTGATTTATATCCTCAATAGCATTGTGAATATTTGTATCAGTTGTTCCGAAACGGTTCTCTATGTTCTGTCTGTCTTCATTGTCCATTGTCCCGTATATCCACTTCATTACTCTACCACCGAAATTAAAAAGTCCTCTTTTAGACCTATTGGGTAATATACTCGGAGATCTGATTTTATTTCACTACGAGTGATCACCACCCCGATTATAGTTAAGGTAGGTTAAGTAGAATAGGGCCATAGTTATAAGTTTTATAAAAAATTTATTGGGTCTACAAGTAAGTTTCCAGCGTTTGTCAGAGATGGCGCCACCAGTGGATCCCGGGCAAAAATATCAGACCCTATGTGTTTTATTTGTAGGTTTTGTATCTGTCAACAAGTTTGCAGCGTTATATTTGAGCAGTTCTATCGGTGTCGTACATTTTATCGAGCAAAATCATGGCAAGTTTAAAGCCAAATAAACGTCATTTGCGGGAAGCGCTGCTTTTATTCTTTAATATGATGGCCTATCGTTTGCTTTCAGAAACTTATGGGGCGGAATGTATTGGTGAATCGACGTGCTGCGAGTAGTTCAAACGGTTCCAAAGTGGTGATTTTGGAGTTGAAGACAAAGATCGCCCCGGAAAGCCGAAAAGTTTTGAAGACGAGGAATTGGACGCTTTACTGGATGAGGATCCGTGTCAGATTCAAGAAGAACTTGCTGCATCATTGGGCGTCACGCAACAAGCCGTTTCCCTGCGCCTAAAAGCAGTGGCATTCATTCAAAAGGTTGCAAACTGGGTGCCGTACGAATTGAAGCCAAGAGACGTCGAACGGCGATTTATTTTATACTGCAGCGGTATAAAAATAAATCATTTTTGCATCGTATTGTCACTGGTGATAAGAAATGGATTTATTATGATAATCCTAAACGCAGAAAATCGTATACAAAGCCCGGCGCGCCCGCCCAATCGACGCCGAAACGAAATATTCACTTGAATAAGGTCATGCTCTGTATATGGTGGGATCAAAAGGGTGTCGTATACTACGAACTGCTTCCGAGTGGTGAAACCATCAAAGGACCATTATATCGAACCCAACTAATTCGTTTGAAGCGGGCATTAAAAGAAAAACGGCCAGAATATGAGACCAGACATGAGTCCGTCATTTTTCATCACGACAACGCTCGGCCACATGTTGCGGTTTCGGTGAAAAACTATTTGGTGAATAGTGGATGGGAAATTCTGCCTCACCCGCCTTACAGTCCAGACTTTGCACCATCTGACTACCACTTGTTTCGTTCTATGCAGAACGCTCTTACGAGAATACGCTTCAGCTCAGTAGAGGAAATCAAAAATTGGCTCGATACGTTCTTGGGATCGAAAGACGAGACATTTTTTTGGTCCGGAATTCATAAATTGCCTGAAAGATGGGGGAAAGTTGTAGCTTCCAATGGACGATACTTTGAATAAAGCATTGTAACTATGTTTTCATAATAAAACTTCAAATTTTGGAAAAAAAAACGCTGGAAACTTACTTGTAGACCCAATGAAAGATACAGTATCTAAGTTTTTCGAAAACCTTTTCTTAGAAATTTCATATTGTAATACTGAGAGATAAGATTAATTGTATGATAGTTTTTAAGGCCGAAAGGTATAATTTCAATGAGATTGTAAAATTTAGAGCGCTCGGTAAGAGCCAGTAAGCTAGCATAAGTAACAAAAATTGTCAAATTAGATTTAATCATTTTTGTCTAGAATGTAAGTAATAATGAAAGAATCAATAAAAATGAATTTAAAAGTAAGTAAAGTTGATTTTATTTCTTACATTATTAATTTCATCAATTGCAATGACTTTATTATTCCTATATCGAGAAGGTTTATAGAAATTTCTAAGCTATCAATAATTTCTAATATTTGGTTAGGATTAATTATGTGTAATATTTTATCGAATTTACTTGATATTTCTCGTCCGTTTTGATCTCTGAATAACCAAGATCAGATTTTTTTCAATTATCATCGTTTGGTGGCTGAAGGTCATAGTTAATATCAGCGGCAGTAGGATCAACACTTTCTGAAAAATTTTGAGGTCTCTTAATATTACTTTCATGAACATTTTCAAGTTTATATTTTCTAAATTTAAGCTCTTCCTTATGTCTAAGAGATTTGTAGTTCCAAATGTAACCTTCTTCTCGCTTTTCTTCGTAATGCTCTCACTTAATATTACGTTTATCTAACACTTCTTGTTTACTTTCGTTTATTCTTTGCTTAGTAATACTTTAACACACTTTTTTCTCTTGTACCTGATTGGGGTTGCCTTAATAGTCGAATGGTAAGAGTTATTATAAAATTTTATAGCTTTTAATATTTGCGTTTGAATTGGAAGTTTTTCTTCAAGTTAAGGGATCTAATACGTTCTGTGATTGTGCTATTTAACCTTTCTACGTCCGAGTTTCCAGTAGGACTAATATAATATTCTATTCTATTTTTTGAATTAAATTCATTATCGAAAATAATTTTTTTAATTTTGCCCTATCTTGATAAGAACTGTCTAAGTTTCTCGATTATGGTTTGATTGCTCTTATCTGCCAGATAAAAACTAACTGCATGTTTGGAAAATTTGTCTATAAAAATAATAAAGGAATGTTTGCTATTAGTATATGTAGATATCTACATAAACTATCTCATTAGTAGCTGAAGGGGTTTCGGTAAGGTGAAATTTATTTTTGATGGGGTTTCTGTTACGAGTATATTTTGCGCCTAAACATACATTTGTCACAGTTGTTTATTATTCCGTGGATTGCTGTTTTCAGACTGGACGAGTTGGGCAGGGATGCCTCGGGTCAACGGAGTTATAGTTTCATTCACTTGGCATACTTTCATCGGACCAGATTTCATTAATGAGCCGGTGCTTCTTACCAAATCCTCTCCCGTAGCCTTAATTAACTCGGCAGGGAGTTACATCTCGCTGTCCAAAACTTTTCTTGGTTGGCTGAACGGTGTTATTGTAGGTCAGCGTCGAAGTTGAATTATTCATTCTACCTGACCTCGAAGTGGTGGTCGTGCCCGTAGCTCTAGTGGTAGTGTGTTGGATTCCCAAACGGACGATTCGGGGTTCAATGCCAGCCGTAGCCGAAAAACTTTTTTTCAGGCAACTAAAATCTCGTGAGATGAATGGTTGCCTAAATACAACATCAAGTCAATTTACACTAATAGTTTTGTCTCACCATTAAATGTTGGATACCACCCATGGAGCGAAATTACCACTGAGCCCAAACATTTTTCTTTCTCTCTCTATCCCATTATTTTCCAAAAAACGTAACACATGCTGAGGCATCATAAGTGTATTCATACCCACTTGAGTGTTTTCTTTAAAAAAAGAAAAAAAAACAGTCTGCAGAAATAATCCTTCCAGATTTTCAGGGCCAAAGTTGATATTACTATTACGTTCCCGTTCTTATAGTATATCTGCACCCTCTGTTTGGGGTTTACGTCCTTGCCACGCTCTTTTGACTTTTTGATAAAACTTCCGAACATCGTTCCGGTAATGGAATTTTTCTAATGTTTCAACCGTTTCTAATGCTTCTCTGGTTCTTTCTTTTCCTTTTTGAGAAACCGGTGCTTCTCATTCTCTGCTTGCCTATAATAAAGTAGTAGCCTGAGTCGATACTAGCTTCTCGGAACGTTCTCTCATCCAGAATATTCGACCTGTGTTTTGTGTCGATCAGAATACAGCCAGGTCGCTTTCTGGATGTTGAGGTGTGGGCTACGATGACATTTCGTGCTGCAAAATCCATCAGCTTAATTCCGTTCCCGGTACACAGACTATATTTTTGCATCGCGTGGCAATAGATACCCTCTTTTTCCATCTTGGCATTGGAATCACCAACGATGATCTTAATGTCATGCCTACGACCCATCTTATGCGTTTCGTCTAGGAGCTCGTAGAAACAATATTTAACAAAGCCGTCCTTCTCCTCTGTGAGGGCGAGAGTTCATTGTTGCAAATTGTTATCAATTGTTCCGTTATAAACTTGATGTTTAAGACTTTTTTTCTAAGTCTTCCATCAATGACAAATACGCTTCCAAATAAGCGCTGTTTCTTCTCTCTGTAACAGTCACTATAATAGATGTAACATTTTTTCGTACTTCTTTGGCCCGGTTCATCCCACCACACTTCTTGGATGGCGAAGCCAGATTCTCTCATGGATAATACCAGTATCCCACTACGGGGGGATGGGTGCTGACACTGGTTCGCTAGTAAACTCTTCCGTCACCAGTTCTATCCCAATATTCTGAGTACATTGCGAAAATAAATCCTCAAATGACCTGAGCTTCAAAAGTGTTGAAGTAGATCTGGAGGATCGCCATTTGACGTCGCCGTTAACTCCATCTTAGGAATTAATCCAACGAAACGTCCCGTTTGTACTTTTTCTGGGTCATGCTTATGCACTGAAGTTCACTCAGCTGTTCCGAGTTTGCTCAATTATTCGGTTGCATTTACATGGTTAGACTCAGCATACTGCAAAGTAATGTTAATAAAACAACTTTCCTCCTCTTTTCTCAACGTTTTTAAAAAATATTCCCGTCATACAACGGTAGGAGTTATAAGGGTCAAACATGCTGCCAGTAGGAAGATACACGTTAATATTGGATCAAGTGCATAAACATGGTGAAGACTGGTGGCTGACATTGCTCTGATAGTTTCACTTACATATAAAAATAGACCAGGTTTCGCCAAAAGTGCTTGGTATGAATCCGAAACCAAATATGCATCTAAGATACTAAATTTGCCGAATCCAAAGATATCGTTGAAAAGTGAAGTCTTTGAACACAAGTATGTTACAACAGCCTTCCCTTATCTCAGACGCACTTCCCAAATTGATGACATGTATGCCACATACATACGACTACACTTTTTAAATCAAAGACTTCATCATCATCCCCATTCAGGTTTCGTACAAAAGTTCTCACTCCATCTGCGGAATACTTTTAGGGACTAGCAAAAACTAAATAATTTGAAATACTAAAATCACGTTAATTCAGGCAGATTCAGTCCAGTGATTCTACACAAGACTATCACCATTTCTGAACTTGGGATATCAAAAAGTGCTATCGGAATTCTAAATGTCAGCTGTTGCTTTGCTGTTTATTGGAATACGAGTTCCTCACAAATGAGATAATCGTACACGTATTTTTTACGAAAGTTTTATAAAGTTAACAGAAACCGATTCGACGTATTTTTAACAACTTTTGAAATGATCTAATTCCTTTTATCTGTTGATAGTTGTCAAGGCAAATACTTTGCACTTTTTGACAGCCACGAAGCTTTTAACTGCGCACCACGGGCAATTTTCTCAGCAGAGGAGGACGAAGAGATTCGGTCAGTGAATCCATGAGTTCAGTAGATAGAGTCACGACGAACCAGGAGCTCAAGGTACGACAGGAGGTCCACAAGGAACAACGTTGTCGGAGCCCGTAGGGTAGACGGGAGACTCGCAACGGGTGTCATCAGACAGGACGTCTGACAGGACAGGAAGTCATCAACGGGTGAGGACGGACGGGCTTTTCAAGCTAGACACCCCAAAACGATGATGACGGGTGGGCGAGGACGATCCGTAGAGCCTACACCTCAACGAAAGCCAAGTAACATGAGGCTTAAAGAACACCCCTTCCTCCAACCAACGTGGATGTGAATACCGGCACCACTTTCCACAACTGATGTGGGTGCAGATAGAAGGAGAGCTAGCACCGAGCCAATCGATCGATGGGAGAAGAGACGACGATCTCTTTTATGAAAACACCCCAACGAGCGAGTAACAGAGGAACAACGACGTATCAGCTTTAAAAGTCAAGCACCCCACCGATGGAGCAACGAAGTAGCAGCAGAGGCATGTAGGCGGACGGCTAAGTAATAAGACAGCCTTCACGGAGGGAACATAGAAACAAACACTACAATAAACCAACCACATCAACAAATACAAAACCGGCCGAGGCCAGGGGGCAGAAGGACCCACAAACAAAATAATAAAATAAATAAGTAATTATAAGGAGTGACACGCTATTGATTAGTTCCCTTTCCACCCAAATCTGAACACCTATCCACCGGAGTAGTTGGGCACCCGCGATCAAAAGATAAGAATTTGCACAGACTTTGTACTTGCCTTTTGTTAACGGCGACAATCCTGAAGATGGCTGAATCGAGATACAATCCCTTTTGGATTGCTAAAAGTCTCACTCCCTCAGCTGCGACGGAGAAGAGAAATAGGTCGACGGAAGTAATACCCTCTGAAAGCAAGTAACCTCTCGGATCTGAAACTGTGCCCTCTTCATTTGTCCCGAACAGGGCCAAGAGGAAAAAAAATTCCAGCGGTGGTTTTACATGTAAACGGTGTTCATATAAGGCCAGTGCTACAACCAGCAAAGGTTGTAGTTCTGGTCGACGGATGTTGGCTAATGCGGTTTTCCCAGCGCTCAGGATTCGGCTGAAACCGCTGCTGCAACCAGCACGAGTTGCACTTCGGTGGACGGAACTTGGATCTGGCTGGAAAACAAACCTCCAACAAACCCCGAAGTGCTAAAAGGAACGAGGCAGGCACACCTATAAAGATGTCGCTATCTCCTCTCCGGTGCTCTGAATTGGGAAGGCTGGTAGTGACAACAGTCTGAATGACGGTGAGCGAAACACTGTGTCGATCAACTGTCAAACCAGAGAATGCTTGCGTTCAAGCAGATTGCTACGATATGGAGAATGGAACTCTTAGAGTAAAGTGCTCCACGCAGCAAACTTTTGAATGGTTAAGCAAGTCTCTGCCGGAAAACCCACCCTCAGAATCTAAGGCTTCCGAGGTTTTCAGACAACCCAAACTGACGCAAGTCATCTTTTAGGTTCCGAAGAAACTTAGAAAAACTGGAGATGCATCTTCATACCCAGACCCTGGACTTGACTCTGAAAAGTGGAAAATCTACTGTCACAGGGAGAGAAAGAATCGGGAAAACAAGGACGTTGTGTTATGGGCTTAGACAAAGCTTCTGTCGAGAACATTAAGTCTAGGCATGACTCACGTGCCTACCTGCACCTTGGAAGGGTTAATTTCCACTTTTTTTTCCAAATGAGTGTGGATACGAGACGACCATCCCAGCACCCACCTATTCTGTGTACTCAAATCAACCTCCAACATTCCAAGTCTGCTACTGCATCACTATGTAGGAGGCTTTCCGTGTTGAATACAAAACCCGACATAATATCCATACAGGAACCATGAGTGTGGAATAAACGCATCTGTGGTTTCGGATGTTTAAGGGGTTTCATACTACTTTATAACGAGTTATCGAAAAGGCCGAGAGCTTATCTTTATGTACCGAACTCACTCTCATCATCCAAACTTAGGCAATTTTGCAACCAAGGTTTAGTTAGGAGAATGGCACAAATTCGTCGTTGGGTTTCCTTATTTTCCCTATGATTCGTTATTACCGCCATCACCAAAGGCGGCAGTTGAATACGGTGATTCCAGGAAGATGGCACTACTCATATGCTGCGTTGCTAATACTCGGAATACTTTTTGAGGCAGTAGCAAATGCAACCTGAGAGGCAATCATCTCCTGGATTTCATACTATCCTCTAACTTGGTTGTCAACAATGTTGGCTCTCAGCCAACTTTTTTTTACGAGAGTAAGACAGCAAGTAATAGCTTAACATTTCCCAATAGGTATGCTAAAGAAATTACGGACTGGAAAGAACTATGGGAGCCATGTCAGACCATCAGCACATCGAATTCAGAATCGGATGCGAAGCCTCGACCTTGTTGAAGAGGAGGAATCCGCAGAAAACGAACTGGAAACGATTTAAGGAGGAGCTCGGAGAGTGCTCCTCTATGATCAGGGCAAGCCAAAATCTATACAGTCGCCAAGTGTTTTGTACTGGCATGTCCAGCTAGAAAGCAATCCTGTAGATCTCCCGTTCCTAGGTAGAAGGCGTCTTCATATAGAAACGAGAAAACTTCTAAACAGATCACTAGAGACTAATTTGGAGGAAGGCTGGTATCTTCACACATCAGAGCAAAAAGACTATGAAAATCTTATTCGGATTTCCAACAGTGCCTCTCATAAAGGATTTTGCGGAAAGATCGAAAAGACCAACCAGTAAGTTGGTAAAAGTCCTCAAATGGGAAAGATCAACGAGGCTGGAATCGCTTTGAAAATCTGATGGCACCTATGCTGCATCGGAAGTAGAGACTCTTCGACTCATGATAGAGGCTCCGAGGTAACCTTATCAGAACCAGCTCAGAACTAATGAAGCTGATAGTGTGCTGAATAACATAACATGCCGTAACTGGTATATCCCCTCGGTTGTCAACATGCTCTTGCTTCCTTTGATGGCTTCAAGTCGACTGGCACCAATGGCATATAACCAGTTATGTTACGAAAAGGTATAGACCAGATGGTGGTAACTCTGAAAAGAATCTTCACTGCTAGCCTAACACTGGTATACATACCGAAACCCTGGCGAACAGTTAGAGTAGCCTTTCACCGAAAATCGGAAATCTTCCTTCATGTTGAAGAGCATGGAAGGTTGGTCGAGCTCCATGTTCGCAAAACTGCTTTGCGAATGCATCCACTGTTTATGGTGTAACACGCTTACTAACGCTGAAGATCTTGCGAGAGTGACAAGAAGTAATACGGGCTGGACATTTTCATCGATATTGCGGGTACTTTCGATAACGCAGCTTTTGACCGCATTTGTAACCCGGCCAGGCAATACGGTGCAGACGAATCACTAGCTTTGTGGATAAAAGCAATGTTGATGAATACGACACTAATTGCGGATGTTGACAGTGGGCAATATGTGATGGCGGGAGTAGAAGGTATTGCCCGCAAAGGAGCATTCTGTCTCTGGCATCTCTATACGTGTACGATGATTAGTGCCCAAGAAATGGGCTTTTCATTTCTCTCAAAACTGAGCTTTTTCTCTTTAAGAGAAAGAAGAAGCTGTCTAGTCTGACTCATCTACTATAGTTCGGAAAGCCATCACCATCCAATTCTCGAACAAAACTAAATATTTGGATGTCATCCTGGATAACAAACTTCTTATGGACTAAACATATTACGTTGAAAGCTTCCAAGGCACTGGCGGTGCAGGAAGCTAACACGGCAATAAATGGGGCCTGTTACTGAGAAAAGTCTGGCTATGATCGTTAGATTTCACTCAAAGTTACGTCTGTCTTTCAAGCGTCTTATAGCCTTCCTAAACTCCCTGCCGACTTCCAGTCAGAAGACCAACTTCACTTAATCTTGTGAGGGTCGGAGGTCACAATGGGATCATGGGAAATTAAATCACCGATGATTTTGCTAGGCTCAGAGAAGAGTTTTTCAGTACCCGGCCTCGTTAAGTCTTCTATTGAAAGTTGGACTTCATATGATGTCAACTGCAGATGGCATGACTCTTTAGGTTGCAGGCAGACCAAGCGAATTCTTCCCGACGACTCCAAGAGGTCAGCGGTTTTCCTGATTTCCCTCAGCAGGTTGACGTGGTGGACGCTGGTAATGTAAACACTTTAATCACAGAAGCGCTGACTCATCTTTCTTTGAAAGACTGAATAATTCTGAGTGCTCTGTTCCGTCTGAACCAAAAAAAAAGGATTTATTCGTAGACATATATACATATATTGCAAAGGAGCAGCAGAAATTTGCCATAAATGGAAACAACACTTCACCTGAAATTAGCGAAGTAGTGAAAAGAATGAACCATCTAAGTTGTGACCCATACAAGCTCAAATGCCTAGTGCGTTCTCGACCAGAAGCATTACATTGGCCTACGTCGTCATATGACTAACACCCCTATAAGCACGCCTCGAATAATAAGGCGACATTGATTATCGGATCTGCATCTGCAAGTGTCCGACCCTTGCAGCAAATCAACTAGCGGGGATCCTTGACTGTTCTAAAGTAGACATAACTGCCATACAGGAAGTGTGGTAGGATGGACCATACAAAAAGAAGGTGGAAAACTGTGATATCTACCATGGAGAATATTACAGACAACCGACGCGACAAGTACGCAGCAGCGGCAGCGTTTATTCGGCTGTGGATTTTTCCTCAGAGAGTGGCATGTAAGCGAACGCCTAAGGACGATCCGCATAAAGGGTAAACTCGCCTATATAAAACTAGTAAATGCACAGGCCTCAAAAGAGCAGAAAGACAACCATTCCAAAGATTATTTCTACGACTTCCTCGACAAAATCTATGAACAAAGCCCTAGATATGACGTGAAAGTCGTTCCTAGCGATTTTAATGTAAAGCTAGGCAAGGAAGCCACCTTTGGAAAGTAGAGCCTGCAGAACCTCGGGAAACGAACACATGTTTATTGGTTTTGAAGTGGGCCACAAGGTACTCAAATCAGCACACGGTTTCCGAATTATAAAACCCTCAAGGGACTTGGCTGACGCTATATCAGACAACCGTCAACCAAATTGATCGTATTGCGACAGATGTACGCATTTCTCCAGTGCGTTGGATGTCCGAACGTTCCGAGCAGCTAACATCGACTCCGACCATTAACTTGTTGTATCCAAGACACAGATGCGGATGGCAGCAACAGCCCAAAGCCATCGAACCATTATGAAGAAGTTCAACGTTGAACGGCAACAATCACAAGCGATCACGAGGGCGTTTTCCGTTCGAGTTTTCCTTAACCCATCGAAGATTTCGATTCCGCTAGCATCGAACGTCGAGTATGAGCAATCATAGAGGCTGCTTCTGATGTACTCAGTATTAAGGCACCTCAACAAAAAAACCCGTGGTTTGATGATGAATGCAGGCAGATAAATCCAGAAAATTCAGCGGATGTACAGAGATGGCCTGAAAAAAAAACGAGAGAGAACATACGCTCTTCAAAAGAAAAGAGACATAGCACGAGAATCACTCTAACGAGGTCTTAGTGAGATGCTGCCAGGAGGATTAAGTTCGGACGTTTTACCAAAACATTAAACGAACATAACAAATCTATAAATCTCGGATAGCAATCTGCAAGAATATAGAAAGAATTACACTCGGTGCTGAGGTCCTAAAAATTTATTTCTGCAGATTGTTGAACAGTGATGACAAACAACATCTCGCTGTTAGACAGAATGACCAATTTAACCTGGACAATGACAGGCAACATCTCCGTTTGCCGACCCGATGCGTTGACATATGATTTTTTCAACATCGCTCTTAAACGAATTGTCCGAAACACCCAAGTCAACTCTAGAGCCAACATGTTTTAAAACTCTGATGACATTGGAATAATAGAAAAAACAAAGCAAAGTGTCAATGGAGTGTTTGCGGCTATTTTAGTAAGACGGGCTTAACTGTTAGCTACAACTTTCAAGTACATAGTTAAGTACTTTGCCTACTTTGGCTCAGCTATCTAAGCAGCAAGCTTGTTAATGTTTTCTGGTCTTAGAGCGCAATTGAGTGGTAAAGCCCTCTCTCCAGTTTTAAAAAAAGACATTAGTTGCAAGACACTGATAGTCCCAGTCCTGCTTTACACCGCAAAAGCTAAGACACTGGCGAACGAAAGCGGATTCATTCCTTTCACTGGCTCGCTAGCTTTGGCTTCTGTCAAAGCTCCCTTATTCATCTTCAATTCAAATATATTCAGGCAATTTCTTCCGAGTTTTTTCGCCGTTGTGTGGAAATCTTAAAAGTGTTAGGTCGTGTGTATGTGCTTTGACGTTGCACTTCTTCCGCAGCTTAGGGCCTGGATTATATATAGCAAACGAATATCTGCAAGGTCAAAGCCTCTACGACTACCACGCGAGCGTACTAGCTACAGTATTCAACCCATATCGCTACTTCCGCTGTATCACGCTTGAAATTCTTGCCTTTTGTCCTTTACCGCTCAATTTTTTTTGTCATTCCACCGAGACGTTGATTTATTTGGAGTCCACCTTTCAAAATATTATTGAGTGTTTTTGAATTACTGTTAATTTTTTTTTTTATCCTTGAGCGCCTGGGTCGTCTGCTGTGCTTATAGTTAATTCTTTGAACCTTTCCTTCTCTAACTTGTGTCATCTTATGACTATTTTTGTTTGCCTTTCTGTGGCTTCTGCAGAAGAATGTTAGCCTTTACTTTATACTTTAGTATTTCTTAATCACCGCTGAGTCTTTCGCTCCAATCTCATTAACTCTATGGCGGTCTTCGTATTGGCAATTACGTATAGTCCTTGACGTGTCCATTTTTCTCCATAAAAAAAAAATTTGCACCCCGGAGCATGTATGCAAATTACCTTTAATTCCAATTCCAAGCTTAAATCGCTTGCAGAGCACAATCAGAGCGACCTCTTTGGATTAAGCATTTCATATCAAGAGACACCCACTGTACATATACCTAGGGAATAAAATTAATTTTTCCTTAAACACTTCATTTCATGTACCTGTCATTTCAATATTAGTAGCAGACAAATGTTTAAAAGGCGCTATAATGCACTGCGTGTTAAAGTTCACACCTATTCCGGATGTCGTCTTCATAGTCCTCCCAACACCCATTGCCTATCTTCAATAGAACTTTAATTGAAATGTCCATTCAAAAGTAGCTATCGACTATCAAAGTCACTGCTTCCGATAACCATAAAATAAGTCAAGCTCATGACAACACCCCATTCAAAGTTTTCACCCTTCTCTCTCCAGCAGGAAGCCAATAAATTTCCAAACCAAAGCCGTGTTACATGTCAAAGGTTTTCTCGTAATTAGAATGCCAAAATATTGGACTGTGACACGCACTTCGACGGGTCTACGACCAATAACCGTCTAAAAAGTGATTTTCCAAAAAAAATAAAAATAAAAATAAAAATAAAAATAAAACAAACAGAAAGAGAAACAAACTCAAAAATTCGTCACACGCGCCATATCCGCTTTGGAAAACACGCACCCTGACAGCCTACACCCTTTACCACAAAATCACGACTTTTCTATATGTTCAAATGCGCAACACAAACAATCTAAATGACATTTTCATTTGACGGCATTGAGTGTTTTTCGGGACTAAAAGCTGACTTAACTGACACAATCGACTGGTCTCAGTTCTGGGTCTGTGATTGGGTCTGGGTCTGGGTCTAGCTCGGGATTTTGACCTTACCAAAATCATGTCATAATTCATTTGACAACTCACGTGACATATCACGTAGGCAATTTATTAACAATTTCTTGTCATGTTCATCGAATTGGAAAAAAGGGTACACACACATACAAACACTCTTACGCATAAAAATCGTCCCAAACCTGACCCTTGTTTTGGTGGTGGAGGAATCGGAATGATGGTGATTCCATTCTACAAGAATGCAAAGTGTCACGTTAACAAAATGCCGTTATCTTTGCGTACAACTACGCCTATAATGCTCTGCTTAGGACAAGAAACATTCCGTGCACACGTTCTCAACAACTGAAGCGCGCTAACTTCGTAACGTGTTTTGTTCATCATGACGTAATAAATTATCGGAACCATACAATTTGAATAAATGACCAATTTCTACCACGGCAGAGAGCAAGACCAAGAGCAAGACCAAGACCGGGAAGACGACATAGACGAACTAGAACCCGAGGAGTAGGGCAAGGGTACCGTTACCCGTACGAACGTCGTCGCGGTCGGTACCCTACCTGTAGATTCTTATTCGAGAATCCTGCCTGACAGTTCTACTACTCGTATCTGTCGAATGTGTAATTTCAAATTCGATTTGAATAACAAGGTTTCTTTCGTGTTCATTTGTTTTGGGTTCCCATTGTTATGGGATGCTGTTCAATGGGTCATTGTGGGTCATTGTGGCTCATTTGGAGTCATTATGTTGTTGTTGGAGGTCAATTAATTTTTCCCGCGTTCCCGCTTCGCTCACACTCAAGTGTCATTATTAATTAAATTCGGACTCAGATAATTTGACAGATCACATTTTTCTCTTCATTTGGTCTGTCCGCCGCCGTTTGTTTGTTTGTCTGGTTGGTTGGTGTCCGTTCTTTGATATGGAAATTTGTGAGATATTGTGAAATTATCTTGAGTTATGAGGTCAATTTGGGAATTCTATGTTTGGCATTATGCTCGAGGCGACAGATAGCTTTAGACATGAATGACAAATGACGGAAGGGTTATGAGAGAGAGTGTGTTAAAGTATCTTGTTTGCGCGACGATGATCTCGCAACATATTCATCGCCGATGTCTGCTCATAGGCACTCGTTGGAGCTGGAGTTAAGTGTTTTCAATTTTTTTGACAGCTAACGTGATTTATGCTGTTTTTTTTTTTTTTTCTTTCTTTAATCTGACAAATGGCATGTGTGTGAATGTCAAAATGTCGCTGTAAACTGATGCCTCAGTCAAAGACTTTTTTTTTTTTTGTACCTGAGGCTGTCATGCGAGAAATGTTTTTACCCTTGAGTGATGGTGCTGATCTTTTCCATAACTCAATTCCGGTGGTCGTGAATGGAATTGAAAAGAATCCACTGGCACTTTGGTGGCGTAACTACAAAATGAAATAAGAAATATTCAAGCAAACACTTGAACTAAGATTTTATTTGAAAATCAATTTGGTGCAAGTTATTGGTGGTGAAGGAAATTAGTTTTGGTCTGTCTTATGCAAGACTACGAAATCGACTCAGCCATTTCAAAAAGGAACCTAATGCAAAAGATAGCCTATTGGGATAGGTTATCCAGCTCCATCCCAGTATCCTGAATGCTGGTACACGCCTGCTTATTCCTTATGAGGACGCTCTAATTCAAGAAATATCTTATCCATTTTTTTATGTCCCTCCCCGAAACAGTGTGCATAGTATGAATCCATAGCTCATCAACGGCTAGCACTGACAGCTTATCCAAACCGTCTGGGAGAATCTTTTTCTTGATATCATCGTCATTTTACCCTTTACAATAAGTAGAATTCTTTGCTGAATCAGTTAGAATTTTGATGACATTTCAGAGAAACTCAAAATCATTCGTTCAGGTTGTCTGTCCATTGGGAAAGCCACAACTGAGGACGTAGGATGTCGCAACGCAGATTCAGTTACCTTGTTATTTCACTGGTCTTACAGATATTCAAAAATCTGTCTTTAGCGTTCGGTAAATCACTCTTGTGTCATTATTCGTATGTCTTTGTGCATTGAACACTTCTTTCTTGTGGTAATCTCATCAAGACTTTTCAACTCTATCAATGATTCTTGTGTTAAGATTTTCACATCAGCTTGTTCAACTACGAGTAGAACATTTTTTACCTTATTTTCCAATTTGGTAGCTTGTGAGTTAGCAGTTGTTTTAAGCACTTTAAGTAGGTCTCCACATATTTCTTTGAGTTCGGGATCGCTTTTTACTTTTCGGATCATCTCTGCATATGTAAATTTTCCTTTGTACGTAGGAGCAACGTACAACGGGCGGATCGGTTTGCTACAATTTTTGGGTCGACGCTTCTGTTCTATCGAACCATGTGCAGGTTCAGTTATCTTACCATCTTCCGATGGCGACCAAAACTCTTTGCCCTCCGTTGCACCTTCCTTCAAGGATGACTTTTTTCTTCAGTTTCGTATTCCTCTTCCTTTTGGGGGTGTCACAAATATTTCCATGATGGCCTACAAAGCATTTGACAGTCTCTATGCTACAATACATATGCAAGGATGTCTATTATTGTAGTTGCCACCTTCTTCGTTTTTATCGTCTTTGTTGTAGTTTTGGGAGTACAGTCTCTGTCCTCCTTAGTGGGTTTTACGCTACCGTTATCGACTAACTTTTGTAAGCTACTAGTAGGAGACTAACTAGTAATGTCATGCTGAACGTTATTCATGCCATTGTAGAAGCTCACCAGGTTTCCAATTCTTCTGTCTACGATCGTCAGAGGATCATTTCCAATTTTTTCATCATTGGTGACAGCTGTTTTCCCGCCACCCCTTTCTTCGTGATTTCGGTTTCTTTTTCATGTTTTTTTGAGCTTGAATGCTCTTTCTCTGTGGTCACTTCTGATGATGATCGTATAAGCATTGTGCTCTTCCGGAAAGGATAAGGGATCCCTCAGTGTTTTTAATTGTTTTTGTGATTTTTTTTTCATTCCCATTCATTTTTCTTAGGAAGCAAGTCATCATGGTTATCTGTGCAAGTAGGGAGGCCACGCAAGGGTGCCTGTGCCGGAGGTGCTAATCACGAATGTTACATATGAACATACACTGCCAAGTTACGGCGAGTTGATGGTGAATGTACTATGAAGCTCGCCAGGGTTTCAACGGACGGTGGCGGTTGCAGCATTGGTTGGAAAGCCATTTCGGTTAGATTTCACTCTAATTTACTAAGGTAACAGAATACTACAATACAACTGTCAGCCCACAGGAATAAAATCAAAAAGTAATGATCCGATATACCGTAATTAGGATCTTATCTCGTTGCCACTACTAGCAGTAGTGTAATGGAGTAGAGGTATCCCGTTTCATAGCTCTCACGGGAATACCGACGTATCAAAAACATTGCCAATTAAGTCGCTTATGAAGGCACCCAGGAAACTCACCGAAATGGGCAAAGTACGCATAGATGAGTTATGTGCCGAATACGTGAGAGCCAGACGTACTCAAGTATTTCAAATATTTAGCATTTGGATATAAAGCCAAGGCTGGTAAAAGCACAAGAGACTGGTCGAAACATTGCTTACTATGTGGTGATATTGGTCATATTGCGAAGCTATGCAAGACAGAACGAAAGTGCCTATTCTGCCAAGATAAGGAAGGCATTGGTAGTAACCACTCTGAAACTGCAGCTAAACCTAAATCACTATGAAGGCGCTATTACGAACAACTCATGAGTTAGGTATAGACGTAGCAATCTTAAGTGAATCATATCAACAATATGCCAAACTGCAATGTGAACCCGCGAAAAGTGACCCCCCAAGAGGCAGAAGGGAGCACTGAGTGATATGTACTTTGTTCAGGCCAAAATCGGCGGTTGCTACATCTGTATCTGATGTAGATGCCAGAGATCGGAACCCGGTTATCATAGCCGGAGATTTCAATGCATGGGAGAAGGTGGAGGAGGAGGAGGAGGAGGAGGAGGAGGAGGAGGAGGAGGAGGAGGAGGAGGAGGACGCGGAGGAGGAGGAGAAACAAACTATTAGAGGCATTCACGATCCTAGACTCAGTACTTTTAAACAGCGACAATGAACACACATTCAGCAGGAATGGAGCAGGCTCGATCATCGACCTCACCTTCGTAAGCACTCCACTTACGAGTAGAAGAACATGGAAAGTCACTACTCACGGACGGAAAACCAGTACGAAAAATTTTTTATCGATATACTAGCGGGTGTAACGACGACTGGCTCTGTTAATGAAAAGTCTATTCAATTAATCGCCCAGATCACCAGGGTAAGAAAACTAGTTCATATTATCAAGTAGTTCATTGGTGGAATGAAGTAATCGTGAAGCTACAATACAAGCTGAATGCCACTGCGCAAGAGGACTGTGTCAAAGCCCTCAAAGAAGCAATTTCACTGAACCCCAGTATCGGTATAAATTAGCACGGAGAAAACTTAAAGTGGCGGTGAACATGAGCAAACGCCCCAATTTCAAAGAACTGTGCAATGAAGTGGAATGAAGACTCTTGTTGGAGGGCCTTCCCTTCCGAGCTCCATGTCCCACTTGATGTACTGCAGAAAATAGTGGACCTTTTTTCAAGACAAAGGGGAAATTCGTTGGAAGAGGAGTTATCGACAGCAGGACAACAAATCCCTAGAGTCACAGCCGAGGAGATACTTAACGCTTTCACAGAAGTGGGAACAAAAAATCCCCTGGACCAGATGGCATACCAAATATAGCTTCACGGCTGCGGTTTGATTGAGAGAAGGAGGTTTTCCCTAGGCAGGGCACCCATCAGCCTAGCGTCCACCATGTATGCAGGATACGGCGGGAAAAGTATTGGAGTGTATCACCTCTAACAGATTAGAAGCAGCCATTGAAGGAGCAGGAGGGCTATCAGAACATCAGTACGGTTTTCATAAGGCACATTCACATATGGATCCATGAAAGCGTTTGCTGATACAACAAAATGTCAATAGAAGGACGACTATGGAGAAGAGGCACAAAATGCTACCGCTTACCATAACTCTGAACGTAGAGATCTCTTTCAGCACTTCGAGTTGGGTACATATTCTAGAAGCGCTACGGAACATGAGAGTAACAATTTACATCTAAAACATTGTGAAATACTGCTTCCGACAGAGACTGTTACATTACGACACAGACGATGGTTCGATGGAGTACACGGTCACAGGAGGTGTGCCCAAGTATCGCTTCTACGGCCGGAACTATGGAACGTAGTGTACGATGACATCGCTCTCTCGTAACAGCAAAATTTTTAAAAGAAGTTGTCCAAATAAGCAACGAAGCAATTTTAGTTGTACGATAGTGGCTGACAGCATCTGGTCTCAGACTAGCTGGATACAAAATGGAAGCGGTATTAATAACAAGTAGAAAATGAAAACAAACCATTGCCCTCATAATAGGTGAACATGAAATACTCGTAGTATCCAAGTCAGTAATAAGATATCTTAGCGTTATGATTGACTCAAGATTATCTTTTAAGAAACACCTGGAAGTTGCAAATCTTGTGATCCATAATGCATATAATGCCGAATATAGGCAGACCCAAGTACAGCAGGAGACTTCTCCTAGCTAAAGTAGTTACGTCTGTAGTGCAATCTGGGCCGAAGCTATGACAGTGAAATCATACAAAAGGAAAATCAAAGCAGTGAATTCTTTTTTTGCAGTAGAATTATCAGCGCATCCCGTACAATCTCGGACGAAGCGCCGTGCGTTATCGCAGAAACGCTTCCATTTGATATACTTGCAGAGGAGCTGCAGAGAAGGTTCATAAAGAATGGGAGAGAGGGGCAGCTCCCGCTTAGTGACACCGATGTAACGGAAAGCAACACGAGTTTAAGACAGTGGCAACAACGCTGGAGACTCTTGTCCAAATAGCGATGACTTTTCGCCTTGTTCCGACTGTCAAAACTTGGACAAATCGAAAATATAAAGAAGTTACCTACTACATGACACAATTTCTAATGGGACATGGCTGTTTCCGATCGTATCTACACCGTTTTAAAAACGACGAGTCCCCTCTTTGTCCATTTTGTAGTGCTGCTAATGAAGACGTGGAGCATATATTCTTCCACTGCCAAGATTCCAGTTGCAAAGAGAAACACTTTGGGGAATACTGGAAAAGCACCAAGTCCGGATAACATAGTATGTCACATGCATGAATCGGAAAATAAGTGGAACATGGTGAGCCTCTTCGCGCGAGAATGCGAGAGAACAACTGCAACAGCAACGCAAGCAAGACAGCCAGGCTTACGCGAATTTATACGCATACAACAGCATGGAAGAAGGCAAGAACCAAGAAGAATAAACGTCGCTCCGGCGAGGAGCATGCAAATGTAGCACTATTTGGTGAGCAAAACGACACAAACGTTAAAACTTCCTTACAGAGCTCCACCAAAACTCACATCCGTACACATGCCCGCATACACTGCACACACGTAAACAAATAAATTCACACCCACATACGCATTCATTTAAATACAAGCACGCAAGTTCTCGCACGCAACCTCTCATACAGACACTTAAACACAGCTACATATCCTCTTTACTGACAAACTCAGGATACATATTTAATGTATTCTTCCACATACCAACTTACTCACACATGCAGAAATACCATATGCATACACACATATGCATACTCGCTCGCACATACATTTTCACAAACTAATACCCATCAAACGATCACGCACAAATATTCTCGTCCACAAAACGAGTACAGCCATATAGACTACGAGTATTCTACACTTCGGTAGAATAAATATTTGGACAAACAAGTCCTTGATTTCTAGCTTAAAGTTAATTCCCTACCGCACGAAGTTATGACTTACGGCGGTCCCGTATGGTGAGACAAGGACGATGATTCCTTCCTGAGGTTAGGTTTAGTGGATGAGAGTAACAGATTGACACCTGCACGGTGTGCAGTCATTATACTTTCCCCTCCGAAAACCAAAAAACCCGCCGAAATAGGTCCGACCGATGGATCACGCCAAGTATTGTACTTCCTGAGAAAGGAAACTTGTAGTAATCTCCAACGGTTTTTAATATTTCATTTCTTATTAGAACTCAATATGGAGTGAAAAGTGACCTCCTTGACCGCCAGAATGCGCTGCTACTGCAAAAAAGGTTATGGTACCTTGAAGTCCGTTCATATTTAGGCAGACATGCCAAATTTAAGTGCGATACTGTCATTAGTTTTCTTTTGACAGCTGATTGTTGTTGACGTGTTTGGCATCATGTTGGGTATGGACAAAAACGATTTTCGTTCTCTCATAACACATTAATATTATGGGGCTAATGCTCCGTCAGATTACAAAATCAAATATCGAGAGTTTCGTAGTGGCCGCAACTCCACTACCAATCAAGTCCGCAGCGGCAGGCCCTCCGATGCGGTTACAGAGGACAATGTCAATGTCAATGTTGGCTGACCGGAAGGTGAAGATGCGCAAGCTAGCAGACACCACAAAGATTAGTACTGCCGCTGGGTGCCGCGCATGCTCACTCCTGACCAAAAACACGAACGCGAGAGCACTTCGATAGAGTGTTTGGACTTGCTGATGCGGAATCGGGCGGACTTTTGGCATTCGATTGGTAACTATTGATGAAACTTTGATCCACTATTACATACCAGAGAACAGAATGAGTGCCCGGCAATGGACTGAAGAAGGCACGAATGCTCCAAAGCGGCCGAGGGAGGCTCGATGGGTCGGAAAGGTTATTGCGTCGGTTTACTGGGATTGTCATGGCATACTCTTCGTGGACTACCTCGAAAAAGAAAAAAACCATCAACAGCGAGTATTACTGTGCGTTATTGGGGCGATTGAAGGCCGAAATCGCTGCAAAACGGCCTCACATGAAGCGAAAAAAATTTTGTTTTTGCAAGACAATGCGCCGGCGCACAAGAGCATCGCAACCACGTCTAAAATCAATGACTTACGGCTTCAATTGCTGTCGCATCCACCGTATTCGCCCGATTTGGCTCCCTCAGATTATTATCTCTTCCCAAACCTCAAAGGATGGCTCGTCAATAAAAAATTCAGCTCACGCGAGGAAATCATCGACGCCACGGAGGAGTATTTTGCAGACCTTCCAGAAAATTACTTTTCGGACGGGATCAAGAAGTTGGAAAACTGCTGGAATTGTATCAAACTAAAAGGGGACTATATTGGCGGTCACTTTTCACTCCACCTAGTATTACGCATAAAAGTTCGACCGGTCGGATGTAGGACTCCCTGTATTAACCAAATCGTAGTTGAATAACTCAGATAAGTCTGGGCCGATTTTGTTTTTAAATTTTCGTCAAATGTTAAATGTATTTTGTGCAGGTTTTCTTTAATAACGATTCGAGGTGAATGCGAGAACTTTCTTATCAGGAAGTTACAAACAAAAACTGAGGCCCAGGTTCATGTACATGTTTTGGTTGTCTGAAAGGCATCGTTATGTGGTTAATCTGGTTTGATGTCGCTACCTCTCTGATGAGACTCACCCGATCTTGAGGTAGATATGGTGTAAACACAATATGCAACTAATGACTAGACCAAGTGCATTGCAGAAATTGATAAAACATTTCTGTCTTTGTGGCAATAGAACCCAATCGTTGTCCTTAGGCAATAACCCAAGGTTATTAACAAATGTCTAGATCTGAGGTATTCTGCTGCAGTTTAGGACGTTTCTCTTGGGCTGCGGCATCTCCAATGTGGACAAAAATAATGCATTACTTTCTGCTATCAAAGTTATGAATGAGGGTCTAGAAGTGAATGTAAATGCTGATGACGTTGAGAGTTGCTACGTCAAAGCAATACAAAGTAATAAGTCTGCAAACAACAACAATAACAATATTCAACCCGTTTTTTCTTCGCCGGAGAAGTCATTGAACATCGTGTGCATCAAGTTTAAATCAGCTGAGTACAAGCAAAGTATCGTAAACAACAAACGAAAGAAGCTACTGACATCCAGCTTATTTGGTGGACAACATGGAAGTCATCCCATCCACATTAATGAGTCTCTAACAAAAGCTAATAGGTTATTGTTTAATAAAGTCAAAAAAAAAATTAAAATTCGAAAAAAAGTACTCGTTCCTATGGGTAAATAATGGTGACATTTTAATGAGGAAAAAAGAAGGAACTAAAGCATTAAGAATCAGTTCAGTCACAATGCTAATTTATCTTCGATTAGTACTATCTCTGATTTCAGAATCTCCGATCATTGTATGACATGTATCTGCTTTAAATCTGGTCGTACTCATACTAGACCTACCAACAACTGTAGTGAGTTTAAACCAGTAAATAGAATAGATTTTGAAGAACTAAATATCCGCTTACTATATGAAAATTGGATAAATTTGATTTATTTCTAACTGTTTTGAAAGGTCATGTTGACTTGTGCTCATCTCCCTTAGGGAGTAGTAGGACCAATCCCAAGAGATTAAAGCCATGGATGTCGAAATACTTACTTAAAAAAATTAAAATCAAAAACAAACTCCGTTTAAAATATAAAAAAACGTCCTAATGACATACATGTTAGAGAAGCTTATGCAAAGATTTCCAAAGAAGTTAAAATCGAAACTCCTTTATGTGAAGAAAAGTACTATGTCAATAAATTTCAAAGGGCTAATGGAAATTTAAAACAGGAATGGGTCTTAATAAATCAGCTATTCAATAAAAATACATCTTCACGTGCACCATCTAGTATAAGATTTAATGATACAGTTATTGAAAATTCTTCTGAAATAGCTAATGCTTTTAATGTATTTTTTACGAGTGTTGCCATCAACACCTTGGCTGATGCGGGTTTTAAAAATACTCCCAACTCTTGCTTGCAAAGATGTTTTGACATAGAAAAAAGGCATGCAACTAGTTTTTTCTTTGAACCTATTTCATCTCTTGAATTGTTTAAAACTATTATGTTGCTTAATAAGTCCAATTCATCTACTCGTAAAAGTCATTCGAATGTATTTATCAAGAAGATTGCGTTAAATATTGTTAATGTTTTAGCTCACATTTATAACGAAAGTATATTCCACGGAATCTTTCCTGATAATCTTAAAGTTGCCGAGGTTATACCAATTCTCAAAAAGGGAGATAGATCAAAACTCACAAATTTCCGACCAATCTCTCTTCTCTCTGTTTTTTCAAAAATTTTTGAGAAAGTATTGGGTCTACAAGTAAGTTTCCAGCGTTTTTTTCCTAATTTTGAAGTTTTATTATGAGAACATAGTTACAATGCTTTATTCAAAGTATCGTCCATCGGAAGCTACAACTTTCCCCCATCTTTCTGGCAATTTATGAATTCCGGACCAAAAAAATTTCTCGTCTTTCGAGCCCAAGAACGTATCGAGCCAATTTTTGATTTCCTCTACTGAGCTGAAGCGTATTCCCGTAAGAGCGTTCTGCATCGAACGAAACAAGTGGTAGTCAGATGGTGCAAAGTCTGGACTGTAAGGCGGGTGGGGCAGAATTTCCGATCCACTATTTTCCAAATAGTTTTTCACCGAAACCGCAACATGTGGCCGAGCGTTGTCGTGATGAAAAATGACGGACTCATGCCTGGTCTCATATTCTGGCCGTTTTTTTTTTTAATGCCCGCTTCAAACGAATTAGTTGGCTTCGATATAATGGTCCTTTGATGGTTTCACCACTCGGAAGCAGTTCGTAGTATACGACATCCTTTTGATCCCACCATATGCAGAGCATGACCTTATTCAAGTGAATATTTCGTTTCGACGTCGATTGGGCGGGCTTGCCGGGCTTTGTATACGATTTTCTGCGGGTAGGATTATCATAATAAATCCATTTCTCATCACTAGTGACAATATGATGCAAAAATGATTTATTTTTATACCGCTGCAGTAACATTTCGGACATGCAAAATCGCCGTTCGACGTCTCTTGGCTTCAGTTCGTACGGCACCCAGTTTCAACCTTTTGAATGAATCCCAGTGCTTTTAGGCGCAGGAAAACGGCTTGTTGCGTGACGCCCAATGATGCAGCAAGTTCTTCTTGAATCTGACACGGATCCTCATCCAGTAAAGCGTCCAATTCCTCGTCTTCAAAACGTTTCGGCTTTCCGGGGCGATCTTTATCTTCAACTCCAAAATCAGCACTTTTGAACCACTCGCGGCACGTCGATTCACCAATACATTCCGCCCCATAAGTTTCCGAAAGCAAACGATAGGCCTCAGTCGCACTTTTCTTCATATTAAAGAATAAAAGCAGCGCTTCCCGCAAATGACGTTTATTTGGCTGGAAACTTGCCATGATTTTGCTCGATAAAATGTACGACACCGATAGAACTGCTCAAATATAACGCTGTAAAGTTGTTGACAGATACAAAACCTACAAATAAAACACATGGGGTCTGACATTTCTGCCCGGGATCCACTGGTCGCGCCATCTCTGACAAACGCTGGAAACTTACTTGTAGACCAATAGTAAAAAGTAGAATTTTTACCTTCCTGGAGAAAAATTCTTTTTTTAGCATAAATCAATATGGCTTTAGAGGGGGTAAATCAACGGAGGACGCGCTCTTAAACTTTTGCAGTCTAATTTATAATAGTTTGGATAGCAAAAAATTTACCGCTTCGCTATTTATAGACATTACCAAGGCATTTGACACTGTCGACCACGAGCTCTTACTAATAAAGTTAGAAAAGGCAGGCTTTAGAGGGTTTATGCTGAATTGGTTTGGATCATATCTCAAGGACGTCTCGTTCCGTCGTTGGAAACGTTTTGGGTGCGCGGAAATGTTCAGTGAAATTAAAGCATCCCGTAACCTTGTTACTAAGCTTATTCGATCCGCTAAACTTAGTTATTATAATGATAGATTTAATTGTGATCGTTCCTCAAAATTATTGTGGATAGAAGTTGGCAATATCGGACTGAATAAGACAAGTATCTCAGTTTCGGACGACAATATAAATCTAGACGAGTTGAACCTTAAGTTCTCTACACAGATTTCACCTCATACCACTAGCCCTACGACAGCAAAACAAGACCGAGAAAATGCTTTTTTCCTGGCCGCAGTTGACATGTACTGCGTAGGAGACGCAGTCTTTTCAATTAAATTCAAGTCTGTTGGACTTGATAATATTCACCCAGAGTTTATAAAAATGTTGCTTCCTCTTTTACTTCCCTACATTACCCATATATTTAACACTATCATTATGACATCTACTTTCCCCTGTGCGTGGAAAAAATCCAAATTCATCCCAATCCCAAAAAAAGGTACAAATTCTGAATATAGACCAATAGCTATCCTTCCCTTTTTATCCAAAGTTTTTGAATGTATTGGGTCTACAAGTAAGTTTCCAGCGTTTGTCAGAGATGGCGCCACTAGTGGATCCCGGGCAGAAATGTCAGACCCCATGTGTTTTATTTGTAGGTTTTGTATCTGTCAACAACTTTGCAGCGTTATATTTGAGCAGTTCTATCGCTGTCGTACATTTTATCGAGCAAAATCCTGGCAAGTCTCCAGCCAAATAAACGTCATTTGCGGGAAGCGCTGCTTTTATTCTTTAATATGAAGAAAAGTACGGCTGAGGCCTATCGTTTGCTTTCGGAAACTTATGGGGCGGAATGTATTGGTGAATCGACGTGCCGCGAGTGGTTCAAACGGTTCAAAAGTGGTGATTTTGGAGTTGAAGACAAAGATCGCCCCGGAAAGCCGAAAAGTTTTGAAGACGAGGAATTGAACGCTTTGCTGGATGAGGATACGTGTCAGATTCAAGAAGAACTTGCTGCATCATTTGGCGTCACGCAACAAGCCGTTTCCCTGCGCCTAAAAGTACTGGGATTCATTCAAAAGGTTGGAAACTGGGTGCCGTACGAATTGAAGCCAAGAGACGTAGAACGGCGATTTTGCATGTTCGAAATGTTACTGCAGGGGTATAAAAATAAATCATTTTTGCATCGTATTGTCACTGGTGATGAGAAATGGATTTATAATGATAATCCTAAACGTAGAAAATCGTATACAAAGCCCGGCGAGCCCGCTCAATCGACGCCGAAACGAAATATTCACGTGAATAAGGTCATGCTCTGCATATGGTGGGATCAAAAGGGTGTCGTATACTACGAACTGCTTCCGAGTGGTGAAACCATCAAAGGACCATTATATCGAACCCAACTAATTCGTTTGAAGCGGGCATTAAAAGAAAAACGGCCAGAATATGAGACCAGGCATGAGTCCGTCATTTTTCATCACGACAGCGCTTGGCCACATGTTGCAGTTTCGGTGAAAAACTATTTGGAAAATAGTGGATGGGAAATTCTGCCTCACCCGCTTTACAGTCCAGATTTGGCACCATCTGACTACCACTTGTTTCGTTCGATGAAGAACGCTCTTACGGGAATACGCTTCAGCTCAGTAGAGGAAATCAAAAATTGGTTCTATACGTTCTTGGGCTCGAAAGACGAGAAATTTTTTTGGTCCGGAATTCATAAATTGCCAGAAAGATGGGGGAAAGTTGTAGCTTCCAATGGACGATACTTTGAATAAAGCATTGTAGCTATGTTTTCATAATAAAACTTAAAATTTTGGAAAAAAAAAATGCTGGAAACTTACTTGTAGACCCAATATTATAAGCAACCAGATTAAACAATTTATAAAAGACAAACAGCTCCTTAACCCTCTCCAGTCAGGTTTCCGGTCGGGACACAGTTGCACGTCAGCATTATTAAAAGTTTGCGAAGACATAAGACAGGCATTTGATGCCAATTATACTACTGTGATAACACTACTTGACTTTTCCAAAGCATTTGATTGTGTTAACCCTGAAATACTCTGTGATAAACTAGCGACATTTTTTAACTTCTCTGACACTTCTATTAAACTTATTTATTCATACTTGACTAATCGGCGACAAGCCGTTTCATATAATAGTAAACGGTCTTCGTTTCTTCCCGTTAATAATGGTGTTCCTCAAGGATCTATTGTTGGTCCATTACTGTTTTCCTTGTTCATTAATGATCCACCTTTTTATTTATCTCATTGTCGATTCCATATATATGCTGACGATGTTCAAGTATACATTAGGTTTCCTATTGGCATGGTTGAGGACGCAGTAGCAAAAATGAATGACGATCTACATTCTATCTTTGAGTGGACTGCACGTAATGGCCTGACTCTGAATCCCATAAATACAAAAGCGATGCCAATCGTAAAACATCAACCGAATTTCTCTGATTTTCCTCCTATCTTTTTAAACTCTTGCCAAGTGGAATATGTCACTCACGCTAAAAATCTTGGAATCATGTTTAACGTGGGATTCTCACATAAACACGGTAATAAATAAGGTATATGCTTCGCTACGAGGACTATCTATTACTAAAACAATTTTACCCGTGCAAGTTAAGCTAAAATTAGTTAAAGCTCTAATAATCCCAATCATATCCTATGGATGTGAATTGTTTGCCGATCCTGACTCTCTTACACTTCAAAAACTAAAGGTTGCTTTTAACTCAATTGCCCGGTTTGTATTCAATCGTCATAGGTTTGATCATATCTCATTGGAAGCTATTCAAATTCGGCGCTGTTCTCTAGTTTTCAAAATTATTCATAAGAAAGAACCAAACTATCTGTTCTACTAATCGCTATATAGTGTTGCAACCTGCCAGATACACCTGTTTAACATCACGCAGGCAATTTTTTATTTTTGCTGTCAAGCTATGGAATGATCTACCCAATCATGTGAGGTCTACTATCGAACCTAGAAAATTTCATACAGTCTGCTTTGAACACTTTTCTAATTTGAACTGATTTGCCTTTTTTTTTTTAGTGATTAATTCTCCTTGGTTGCGATCTTAACTTATTTGTATTATATAATTTCTTTTATTTATTTTATATTTACTTAGCTTTAATTAATTATAATTTTCTTGGTATACTTTAGCACATTGTATGTAATTTAATGTCATTTTATATCCTGTACTAATTATAAGTTAATCTTTATGTACAGAGTTTTATCTGATCAATTAATAAATGAAAAAATAAATAAGGATATGAGGCAAATGGTTAAGATAGGAGACCATTTTAGCGAATGCCTTGATATTCAGGTTGGTGTCCCACAGGGATCCGTTCTTGGCCCCATCTTATTCCTAATATTTATTAATTCTATATTTAGTTAAAATTTGAATTGCAAACAAACTGATTTTGCAGACGATATAGCTTGTACATACTCCAATAATTCCATTTTAGACTTGGTTGCTGATGTAAACCATGACTTAGAAGTCTTAAGGCATTGGTTTGATATGCACAAGCTAGTAATAAGCGATAAAACGAAGATTATGTTTTTCAACTTACCTGCATTGGATCTACATTCGCCAGATTTGATCTTCCACAGTACAGATTGTACTAATGTGTGTGTGAATACTGATATTTGTCCTATAAATACTTGGTCAAATAAAAATAACGATGATCCTAGGTGCTCATCCAAGTGCTTTGTGACTGAAAGGGTTGCTGATTTTAAGTACCTGGGTTTACACTTTGACACTAACAACTACTTATATATTATATCATCTAAGAGTTTTTTTCTCTCGCAATCTGTTAGAGACGGTCTACCATGGTTTAGAGCAATCAAAGTTGAAGTATGGATTGGCTTGCTGGGGCGGTACTTATGACAATAAGATACAACCTCTGATTATTAGCCAAAAACATATTCTAAGAATTATTTGGAAAAAAAGACTATGCGAGCATAGCATCTTACTTTTCTGCAATTCAAAAATCCTTCCACTGAAGCATCTATACTTTTATAAAGTGTTAAAAATATTTTTTATAAGAAGTGGTTATCTAAGGTATCAAAATTCAACTGCCTATGCATTTCGCAGTAATGACAGGAACTTGGTTATCATTCCAATAACAGCACTCACAAGTTTTTTAATTTTTACACCTCTGTAGCACCTAGGTTATTTAATCTACTACCTTTTGAACTTCAGAATATTAGGAAATCCTATTCATTCTATAGAGGTATTAAAAAATGGCTTTTTAATTTTGACTTCAAAGAAATAAATCACTTAACAATAGTCATAAGTTGAATGGATTTTTTCTTTGATTGTTTATTCTTTTACTTTTTATTTATAAGTATTAATTTTTTGATTATCAGTGTGCTGCAATTGTTAATTAATAAATTATATTTTGCGTACTACTACCCCACTACTCTCATATAATCGGTCGTTTTATTAAAAGTTTATAGCTCGATACATTCGACACTAATTTTTCTTAAATTATACTCGTAGAATGTGTCTACTTAATTTTATATTTCAATGATTGTCTTTGTAATAGGAAAACACTTTTAGTAACTCGCTATTATTGTTAATAATTTAACTATAATTCTAAATTTGTATATATTACCATCAGTATTATAGCATTAATGTACTAAAAGCTTTGAGTTAAATGGAATATGAAATTTAAAAAAAATATAAAATAAAAATAAAAATAAATAAATAAAAATAAAAGAAGGCTTGGTATACGCCCTACTCAGTTCAATAGTAAGGTCCATATGATGCCGCTCGTCGTGCTGTAGAGTAGGGCCAACTGGCAAAGATGCCCAATTTTTGCTTTCAGAGGATCTTCCGCGTTATTTCGTCTTTTGACATTGAGACCTAACCAATATTTGGAAAATATCTGTCAGATAAGCCAAATATTATGATAAGATAAGTAGGACCTATGTAGTTAGGACTAAAATTGTCCTGACAATAACTATGCATCCTCTCAAATTGGTGGGCATAAGAATGCTGTATTGGCTCTTAGATTGAAATTGGATTGCTCCTTCTAGGTCTCTGATTTCGATAAAACCGTCACAAGTGCGCTTAGATGATTATAATTGTTAAACACCAGAGTAGGGGCATATACGAGTATGTATCGCATGCAGTAATAGCTGTTTAAAAACAACGCACCCCTTTTAAAAGTTACGTTGTCTGGTTGCTTGACTTATTTATTTTCTATTTTGTTTCCCCCTTCATAACACCTTCTCAAAATTTATAAACATTTTTTTGAGAGTACAAGCTCAAGGTGTACGACTTAACCTGGACAACAATAAGAAATCCACAACACGAAAAAGAGAGAAAGAAAAAAAGAATAGAAATAAAGTATCTAAGCAGCTTATACTCGTCCTGGCACTTTTCTATAAGTAGATATATACAATAAATACCCTTCCACAGGGAAAAAATATCATCTTTCAACGCTTCCAAGATAACCCATCCATTGGGGCTTAACTGAATGGAATAATAGTCTAAATAAATTTTCAAGCAGCAACACAATACCTCAGTTAAACTTAGACAAAGTGTTATTGCCGTTCCGCGTATCTGTTACTATGTATGTACGAGTATTCGTATTCGTAGCTATGTGGCTCGGTGTCAAAGGGAGAAAACCCCAGCCAAGCTACCCCCAACCCCCAGCCGAACACAACCCCTTGAAAACGCGCTCACAATATAATGTTAATTATTTACGGTGTTAATCAGAAGTTAAAACTCCGCCGTCTACTCATTTAGTTTTTCGGCTGGCAAATGGAGTGTCAGTTACTTCACTTAAGAGGGCCACCTTCTACCATCGCCCGAAACCTAGGGGAGAGTGTTCAATTACAGTTCTTTCCGGAGCGACATGCAGTTGGGGGTAGGAAAAAGTTGTAAAATTGTTTTATTATGGAACGCGCATTTGTCATGGTCTTCTGTTTTGGGTTGGGTTTTGAATTTATCTATTTGTCTGTTTCGGAAGAACAGTGGTATTCGTATTTATGTCTTCAATTTTATGGAATTTCGAATAATAGAAAAATGAAAAGGGAACAAGTCGAACTGTCAAATTTACAAAGGGCATGCTGGAGCATAGCGAATTTAAAGAGCATTCAGATGGACTTTAAAACAGTTGTGGTTTGAACTGATGGGTAGTTTATAACATCTGTCAGATAATTGAGCAGGGGAAGTGTTCTGTAAATACATTTACAAGATGTTCCAACTAATTTACAAGTTGTTTAGAGTCATAACTCAAGGGAAGGGATTTCACAATAGTTATGTTGAGTTTTAGACGCTTAAATGTCAATTAGTGAATGGCACTGAAAAGTCATAAATAGTCTGTATCAACTCGCAAATCTTGTTAATTGCATCCCCCTCTTTGAGCTTCTTGGTTGAAAGTTAGAGTGCATGGTCGGACGATTGTCAAAACTTCAGAACTGCTTAATACTCGTAATAATTTTTAGCTTCTCGATCTACAATAGAAACTAGATTATTTAGCTAAAATAAAGTTGATGGATACCTACCTTTTGATGCCCCTCTAAAGTGTTAATAAAGCAACTTGTTCAGCACAATGGCAAGAATATCCTCAGTTCGGAAACATGCTAATCGATACATAGCAAAGTGGTGAAATTTCCACCGTTCTTTCGAACTTAGTAGTCAATAAACTTTGTTCATGTAGATTATATTGCTGTCAGTATTACTGGCAAAAAATGTAATACTTAAAGAGACCTAATCCATGAGCGCTTAATAAACTCTCTAACAAAAGTGGAGCTTTATTGTAAGCCCAAGTTAATATTGTATGTAATCACATACTCACTCACCCTTTTTGGAAACTTTATCGAGCTCGTCAAACAGGAATAATTTCCAAGATCAATTCTGAACAACAAACTGAACTAAGGGCCTTACGCTCATTCATAAGACCAATATTTTTGTATAGGGTATCACCAGCTTATGCAGAGATCGGAGTGGCTGTGTATCAACGGAGCTCTTAGATCTTCGAGAGGGGGTGTTTTCTTCGAACAACTCGCACTGAGTACCACTTATTGCATCCAAAGCCACTATAATAACGTCGAAGGTAGTAAGAACTGTCATCTATCTCTCAACAAGAGTGTCAAATAGTTAATAATCCACAACTGCAGAGTATCTGGATACGGAGATGATCTCCAAATGTAACTTCGTTCCCAGATTGTGCATAAGCGCTACGACTATTTCCAGAATGCTGCCTGCAGGTTCAGCTGTAGTTTTCCGTGACAATCATCCAAAACCCCATGGGTTAGATCCAGTCATACTGAAGATACTTCAGAATCGAGGCAGATCCGGTTCCTAAAACGAGTGAAGAAACAGTTTATCTGCAGTACTAACTTTAAAAATATCGGGGTTAACACGATCAGAAGGACAACATCTCGAAAATACCACCATGATCTCAGTGGTCGCTAACAGTAAAGCAGCGAGATCTATATAGGGGCCTTCGTGGACTCTATACCATAACTGGTTGCCGGTCGAAAGTACGATTATAACCCCCTCGTGGTGGCTACCTGTAACAGATTACTAGGGACGGTCATGTCTCTGATTGGGGTTAGGCGAATATAGCGGTTTTCTGAATTTAACGCCTCTGAAGGTTGCTACGATTTGACTAGTTACAAGCTGCCGATTATACGAGTAGGTCCTGTAGAATATACCAGGACTTAAATAACGGTATTGTGGGAGTCAGGAGCCCTCGGGCTTCGGTCCGGGCCTGACTTGTTGAAGGAGGCTCCCTTGTAGGAGCATCATAGTGGCTGTGGTTTAAACCTAAAATCACACGAAAGGTTTTCCAGTTGGTTTCGTTCCGATGCAGAGTTGCAATTAGTACTGGGTTCTGTGATCCTAAGATAAGTAAGCGGTTTAGATCGGCCTTGACTCATACCACGGGTGGAACTTACGGGCATTCATTGGAATTAAGGCTTATATTTGTCAGGATTTCACTTAAAACAAGCGAGACATCTGTCAAAGACGATTAAGCTGCTACAAAGAAAAATGGGCGATTAGTTACCAGAAAATATTAAGTACCGCCGGCAAGAAATGCATGGTATACCCTTTGAAAAAGGAACTGAGCAGAGAAGAAGCGTATTTCAGAGCCTACCATCCATAAACTTCGACAAGGCGGTGATGGCAGCCACTAAACAGATACACGGACGAAATTCCGTCTGAGGCGTCGAGGAATTAGCAGTAAAAGGACGATCAGCCGTTACTAGCTAACGCCGTCGTAGAAGAAACAAGGAAAAGGTGGACCATCGCCTCATTGAAAAACGTACTGGCGAGCGTCAATATAGCAATTTCGGCAAGGGATTATCTTCACTCCACCCTTTTCACTGCTCAAATGGATCCGGTATAAAAGGTCCTAGTGGACAAAATAATAGCAGACAAAGGCTTGGCAACAAAACCAGCCTTCTTGGGTTTTGTCTATGGCAGGATATTTTCTCCTTCATCATAGGAAGAACATAATACGACCATTTACTATGGGACGCGTAGGAGTTCGAAATTCTTCACTCACGTGTGATCTCGTTAACCGCTGCTAATATCAAGATTCTGGAATTTGTACAGGAACAGGAAAAACGCCTTAATGGAGGATCTTACCGCGAGAAGTGCTCTAATGCGATGACGTGTACCTACGTCTGGAAGAGACTGAGTGTAGCTACCGTTTTGGTTAGATTACCCTGAATCTAAAGAATGCGAATACCAGTGCTCAAAAACAGGCCAAACAAACTGAGGTCGTGGAATTTGAAAGAGAGTATGACCCTTTCAGTGACTCAGAAAAAAACACACCGATAAAAAGAGGTGCCTAAGAAGGAATGTCCAAAAGGTAAAAGGACCAACGACGAGTCTCAGCCGGAAGTTTTCCGGTGGTATCACTAAAATACGATGACTACAAGAACCCTGAATCAATAAGGGGTGCTCAAAAAGATTCAATAATAAAAACACATTGTTTCAGATTCGACGAATTGTGGAGCGAACGATCAGAGAAAAGTTAAACATGCGAAAGAATTTTCGCTACCACAAACGAAAAAAAATAAAACTGCGAGTCAAACTTCAGATTCACTTTACAAATTTATTTCACCTTACTTCTGCGAGTACAATTCACGAGTGTCTCGGCTAAAACAATTTTGCCACCATCTAACCCACCCATGCACACGCACTATGCATTGTGCGTGGTAATTACAACAACAATATGATAATGAGGTGATGGGTGGTGCGATCTATGGTTCGATCTGCATTCTGTTGCACTGTTGTTGTAGAACCAACCAAACAAGAAATTAATAAATACATACAGTTTGATATGCAAGAAATACAGTGAGTCAGAGAAAAGATAACATTAACAAATAATAACTTGATTGTGAACAATTAATACATTAAGAATATAACAATATAATAATATAACAACATAATAACAAATTTATGGTTGGCTATGTCTTGAACACACATAGACAATCCAAGTTTAAACTGCAGCTAGACCAAGGGCCCCGACATTGAAATCTTGCCATTTACAGGATTCCCAGCCGGGGACACGTTTGCAATTTTGGTCACAAAGGATCGGGATGGTGGCATATGAGAAGTTGTTGCTTCATCCTACTTTTCAAGGGACTCTGACGACGCACCAAGAGGCTAGGGGAGTACTGTAATGCAACAAGCAAGGCTTAAATCGTGGCAACACAAACAGGAGGAGTGAGGAGCATTATAATTGAGCAATGATTGAAAATAAGGGAAAGAAAACAACTTCTGTTAATGACATACGTCAGAAGGTCTTGGACTATTGATCTTGCGTACAATTTTCCTTTGACTTGATCCAAAATTCGACGAAGACTCTATGTCTGGCCACGCACACATTCTCTTCGCATTGAATGATTCAATAAATACATTCAATGGGATCCAAAAAAAAACAACAGATTTGCGTCGGAATTCAACAATGGCATCATATACAACAGATGCATTTGATGGGTCAGTCACGACGCGATTGTATCCTCATACCATGAGTGCTGTTCATCGGAGACGAAATCCTCTACGAAAAGGCATCCTTGGTGGAACAACAAGTTTCTAAAACTAATTCAATAAGACCAAAAGAACAAATAATTGGGAGGACAACAGAACGTCTCTAACAAAGTATAGTGTCCTTGACTTCATTAAGCGCTGACTTAAGGAGTTTTCCAAGCCTTATGCTACCAAATCCCTTTACATAACCTTTGTTAGGCCTTTTCTTGAATATGCAAGCCAAGTTTGGTCAACCTACTACAGAACTCACATCCTCCGAATAGAAGATGATCAACGTAGGTTTTTACGATTTGCTTTGTGTGATCTTCCCTGGGAGAGATAGCCAAAACTAACCACCATACACTGATCGGCTGAAATTTATAAATTTACAACCGCTCTCTATATGCCGAAAAGTTGCCGATATTCTCTTTATTCATCAAATTTTAGTTGGTAATATCGATTGTCCTTCTTTATTTCAATTTATTTCTTATAACACCAACCCACGCAATCTTAGGTCGGTGCTGCTTTTCGGGCTCAATCTTCACAGAACAAGTTACGGATACCTAAAGTCAATGCATAGAATGTTGAGTGAAGTTAACGATATTCTGCCTCTCGTCGACTACCACCTCAGCAAATCCTCTCTCAAGAACATTCTTATTTCCACCAAACATTCTGCAAGTCCTAACTTCCTTTAACCGCTCCCACCCTTGAGTCTTTCTCTATAGTTTTAAGTGAAATTGTTAGTTTTAAGAATATGCTTGCAATACGCCTTAATAACTCTGTCCGAGGTTGACCCGGGCTTCAAATCAAATCACAGAACTAAGAAAATTTAAGAGCGAATCTCTGAGGATATTTTACGATGAATTAAGGGACATTCAGGCCATTGAGAAGCGTAGAATGGTGCGTTGCAAAATTATCGGAGACAGTTTGACCCCATAGTAATCATGGCTATAACTTTTCAGAATTTAAAATGCACAGTAAATTCTACAAATTACAAGGACCGTACGATATCTTCTCACAGCATTCACCTTAATTTTAGTCCGATTTTTCGGGGACAGTCTCAAGCCGGAAAATATTCCTTTGACTTGCAGGGCAATTAAAGTAATCTTCATTCCTAATGGAGGCAACAGATTCCTAGAATCTCCTAAATCGTACAGGCCCATTAGCCTCTTGTCTTTCATGTTAAAGATTGTGGAAAAGCTGATTGACCTATGTTTACATAAAGAAGGATTGACTCGTATTATCTATATTATCCAATTTCTGGAATTGACCATTAACCATGATAATTCGCTTCAAATTTCAAACGTTATCTAATAATGTGTTATACGAAAAACCTTGGCGAAAATCCTGATCATGTTCAATTTATTTTTCGCTCGCACCAGCGCGCTACTTTTTCGCTGTCGGTTCCAAAAAGATTTCGTTGCATAACTTAAGTGGTAAGGCCACTGTAGGATTTTCAAAAAATCGATTTTTTTTTATTGCTTTAAATGGTCCCTCAGGATCTCAAAAATTATATCCCAAAAGATTATGGCCGGAAAATATCTCGAAGTACTTGTTTTTCAAAGTATAGTACAAGGTTGCCAGGTAGGCGTTCTACAACTTAAAATTTTAACCGCGTTTAAGTCAAAACTGCATTTTGGAAGTTGACCGCACCTATAACTTGAACAGTTTTCAACCAAGTCACTTCAAATTTTAACTAGATCCTTAAAAATATATTTTCTAAATAAGTAAGTAGGATTCTTTTTATATATCATAGTTCATTTGTTATTAAAAATTTTCTGGCGATTTTTCTGCCAATTTTGCAAATTTGACTTTGGAAGTGCGCCATTCGGCCACTTACTTCTCTAGCTGTTGTTATGTACAATAAAAAAAATTTAGTCACTTATCATAATTCCAAATTTACAGAGGCTGTTGGTACGGCCATACACCCTTCCAAAAACCAGAGGTCATCTGAGAAACTCTGCCAAATACGAGCACAGATAACGTAGTGAGGCGCCTGGTTCAATACGCCACCTACGAGTACACTCGTGCTTGGCAGATGATTTTCCATCTAGCCTACAGAGCTAGACCCTCTAATTTTTTTGTGGCAATGGAAATAACTCCGATTAAGAGAAATAAGCCTCTTCACTTCCAATTTTTCACTTTTTTTTATATTTGAAATTGCATTAAACATAACAGTGCAAAATAACCAAAGTCTTGAGTGAATCTTATTTAAAATTAAATAAAAGTCAAAATATTTTGTTGTTATTTTTTAAGTCAATAACATTGTTATGTGTTATAATTTTTGGTGATAGACTTTTGAGCAATTACCCACACATAGAGCTGACATTTTGGGGCATGTTTCGCAGAAGTATTTATTTCTTTCCGATTTTTGGACTTCAAACAAACTCCAGAAGGTTTTGTTGGCTTTTTTTTTTGTATTGTAGTTGGGGGCAGCGGTTGAAGGAAATGCATTTCAAAGAACTTTGACCGTGGTTGTTTTATTGCTGTGCTGGTACATGGTTACAGAGTTCCTGATGCTTTTGAGTCACCAGGCCGTTCGCCAAGCAATTGAGCACTGAATTCTTCGCGGAATTTTAGTGAACTGATTTTGTTCGTATTTGGTTGATTGCAATAAATGATGTAAGCATTTTGTATATGCGTTCCAAACAAATGTATTCCGAGTTTTTTAAACCACCTTAGCGTTTTTCTTAAACATGTATAATACGACATCATTTGATCAGATGGGTCAATGTCTGACATTCCATCAGTATAATCTTTTATTCTGTTAGGTTTTTTTGAGGTTTTACTGCTTTTATTTGTGTAATCAACCGCCGTTTAACTTTTTCTTTTTAACTTCTGTCGGATTCGCTTTTCGATTAAAGCGAAGAGTTCCGCAAATACCAGGGCTATTCCAAAATCAACCTCCGATGTGTTACACTTCATTACATACGTGCATGTCGGTGATGTGTTTCTGCATGTAGCAACCAGTACAGTTTTCTCTAATAATATGCCAAGTTTCGACCGTTTTCGTTCAGTATTTTTCCAATAGTTGCCGTTTTAACATGAAGAATACAATTTTATCTCATCAAATTCATCGTCAGTTGTGTACTGTTTACGACAATACAGTGATAAGTAATGGTTCGGTACGTGATTGGTGTAGGCAATTTAAAAACGGACGCACAGATGTGCATAATGAAGGAGGCCAAGGGCGCAAATCGATCATGAATCAAGACGTGGTTCACCAAGTTGACCAATTTGTTTTATACAGAATCGTGTCTGAAAACTTGGGTTACCACAAGTTCTGTGCCCGTTGGGTCCCAAAACAACTTACAGATGTCCACGAGACCCTACGTGTCAATTCAGGAAAAGCATTTCTCGAACGTTTAGAAATGTAAGGTGAAGAATTTTTACAGCAGACTTGGGTCCAATATGTAAATTTAGAAAGCAAAGAACAGTCAAAGCAATGGATGCACACTCATTCATCAAAGAAGTCAAAAGAATTCAAACAAATTTTTCCTATCGAAAAATGATGGCATAATTTTTTGGAGCAGTAAAGGCATATTGTTGGCCGAGTTTATTGAACCTGAAAACACAATAAATGCAGCGGTTTACTGTTAAACTCTACGTAAGTCGAGAAGAGCAATCCAAAACAAAAAACGAGGAATGCTTACCAAAGGTGTGGTGCTTCTGCATGACAACGCACGACCACACACTGCTGCAAAACTTTAGTGGAGGAGTTTAATTGGGATATTTTTGATCACCCTCCATACAGTCCTGATTTGGCACCAAGTGATTATCACCTTTTCCCAAAATTAAAATCATCCTTTGCATCTCAACATTTTGCAAGTAATGAAGAACTTATGAACGGTGTGAAGTAGATCGTTCAGTCATTGTTTTTGTAAGCGAAACTGAGTTATATAAATTATCTCTAAAAAGGCTATCACCCTTGTCGAGAAACCCCTCCATAAGAGTCAGAACAACATCGGAAGTAACTATTACACCAACTTGTCATTCCTCAGATTTTCCGCAATAAATTTTGACTTTTAGCACTATTCCGTTTGATTCACAGAGTTCATAGAGTTTAACACCATTTTATGCCGCTTACTCTTAATATATTGGTGAAACATTAATCATCCACGCCGATACACCATTGATTCGTCAATGCATAGATTTTTCCCGGGGCTGTAAATTTTGCTCATTGTTTCATTTAAGTGGTTCAAAATAGGCCTTATCTTTTGCAATCAATCTGGGGCATTATTGTCAGCAAAGTGAAGAAAGCGTAATAAAATTTGGAAATGGTTACGATTCATAACATTCCTCCAAAACGGTACATTATAAAATGGACTTGTGCTCCAATAATGTTAGATAGTTGGAAGTGAAAAAGAGCCCATTTGGAAGAGTAAGCTTAAGAAAACTTTCATTTCAGAGACATTAGTGTCAGCCCAGTTTTTCATTCAGGAAGATCTGCGTAAAGAACTTTATTTTTTCCAAATATTGTTTTGCGTTTGTGTTAGTTTTGTCTACTATTAATTTCATAAAATCGTCGTTGAAGAACAAATTGGCGATATTTTTAAGTTCAAGCTCTGCCACTTGTGATTTTAGTCCTTGGCTGCGACAAAACTCAAAAACTGGTGGATCTTTTGGGACATTTGTCCATTCATCTCTACATACTTGAATTACCCGTTGTTGGGTGAAGTGGGTTCTCCACTTTGTGGAGCATCTTCTTCAGAGTCTGTTTCGCTTTCTTCGGGCGAAATTTTACTTACGTAAATATCAGTTCGAAATATGATTTATTTATTCGAAAATAATTTTCAGAATTCACTTAAGTATTCAGAACCATCACTACCACTAAAATCTACTTCTTCCGATTCAGATTCAGATTCATCGGAAAATTGCAAAAGCATTTGCTCGTCTGTGTCTTCCTGTAGCGACATTGTTTTATTATTTTGTAAGAACCGCACTAAGGAACTAACTAACTTAAATTAAGTCAACTATAAGGACCGACTGACTTGCAAATAAAAGAGAAGAAGAAAATAAGAATGAACGAGTCAACGGTACTTTAGATAGCTTTAAAAACTTGAAGACAACGGTTAAGAAATGATTCGAAAAATAATTTGCCCGCGATGTGAATTTAATGCACAACAACACTGTACGATTTACATTAATCTACACACGAAAGAAAACAAGGAAACAAAAAACACGAGACAACGGTACCTCAAAAATATTAATACTAGTAACGGAAACAGCCATGGTTGTTACCGTTGTCAGCTACGATATATATGTACATATATATCTAGACACCCACTTATACAGGGGGTATGACTTGAACTCCAACTTTTTAAAATGTAATAATTTTTTTATTTTTTGATAAATTTTATTGTGCCAAAGCAAAAAATGTTGGAAAATACATCAATTTTCAAATTGTATCAGTAGTTTTCAATATGTCCACCTTTGGCCCTCAAAATACCCCAGACAGAGAAATCCAACGGATTTGCATCCGGAGAATTTGCAATCCATTGTGTCGAAGAAATGAAGTGTGGAATACTGTTTTTTAACCAATCTTTGTTGACGCGCACTTTGTGAGACGGTGCCGAGTCTTGTTGAAATATCCACGGTCTCCGACCCAAATGATTATTTGCCCAAGGCTTCAATACTGCCTCTAAGACAGTTCACGGTAAACGATCGCATTAATTTTGACGCCACGGTCCAAAAATACGAGCTTAGAGCGACCATCGGCGGTTATGGCGGCCCAAACCATCACCATCGGTGCTACCTGCTTTCTAGTGGCCGTCTGAAGGTGTAAATTTTCGAAGGACCTCTCTGGCAAGTAAGCTCGGTCATTTTGTTTGTTGACATATTGCTCGATAACAAATGGCGACTCATCGGAAAAAACCAAATACGGCAACTCACCACTTTCGTGTAAGCGTAGCAATTCCTTCGCTCTTTCGACTCTAACTTTTTTCTGTTGCGGTATAAGATCGTCTGCTTTTTGAAACTTCAATGGCTTGAGCCCAAGCTCATTTTTCAGTATGTGTTGCATCCGTTCCAATGATATGTTGAGCTCACAAGCCATTTTTCTTCCACTTCGACGCGAATTTCGCTCAATTCGAGACTTCACTTTCCGAACCATTTCTGCCAATGTTGCTGTTTTTTTATGACCACCACCATGGCGTTTTGCAACCCTGCCAGTATCACAATAACGAGCTATTGTTCGAGACAGAAATGATTTATTCACGTTGAGGTGCTGGAGGGCTCAAACGGTAGCTACACGTTTGAATTCTATCGCGGATAAAAATTTTTCAACACAACTGAGACGCAAATCGTTTAAAAAGCTTGTAAGTAATAAAATTATCTGTCATGTGTCAAAATTTGAGCTCACTGTCATGAACGGTTTGGAAATTATAGCAGTCTGAAGTTGGTTGCAGGGTGTATGTATACAGGAAAAAAATCCTGCAATTAAAGTCCCAATATTTCATAGAGAAAAAGAGTTGAGGTACAGCCTATGCACTAGTAAAACTGTCGTGGCAGTCAACGTGTTAAAAATATGTTTTACAGTCGATCAAATGTACGATAAACTTCTACCTTTTTAAACTCGATGTATTTCATATTTTTGCTGAAAAAAAAAATCACATAAAAACCTATTTTTACGTCCTCTAGAGTGGCCTAACCCCCTAATTTCATTTCGCATTTTTCGCAACAGTTATCCTGATAACAAGGAGTTAATAGAGATCCTCCGGTTGACGGTCTAATCCCTTGATCGTTCAGTCACATTCGATCAATCTGGTCACACCATACCATGACCATGAAATGCGTTTGGAATGCTTAATGAGTATGTACTCATATGTGGGAAACCCACATAATACCCAAGCGCAAAATCCCCAGCTTTTAAAAAATTCTCTAGCCGATTATTCTCAAGCCGAAAATCCCCAAACGCAGGCAATGCAAGACAGGCTGAGTCAGTACGAACTTGTAATTGAAAATATATTGGGCAGTATTGCAGTACCCAATAAATGTACTTTAAACAGAGTATTTATCAGAATACTGGTACTTTACTGACAGTATCAAGACAAATTTTCCTCGAACGCAGAATACTGTCGAGGCCTGACATCGCCGCCTCCAAAGTACCGTTGGCAAAAAAATTCAGGCACTAGTTAAAAATTTGTGGAAGGAAATGGTTGTGGTGAAAACTACATTACAAAAAATTATTAGTGGGGAATCCGAATGGGGCTTATTTCATTTTTCATTGTTTTCATATCATGCTAAAAATAATTAAAATAAACGGTACCATGTCAGATCGACCAATTACAATTACAACTAAAATACAATTGCTAAGAAGTTACAGGCGCCTGCCTGACAGTTGTTGACATTCCCATAGCGGAGCGACGAAGTCGCATGAGCGCCTAAACCTGGGGAAGAAAATGTGGAATCCTGTTAGCGTGCGAAGGGAGCCACCTTTTTTAAACTTGAATTGAACACATATTTCCACATTCGACAATTCGGCTTTATTTCACAAGAAATGGTCGGCACTTTCATAAAGTGAAATAAAGCCGATCGGTAATATTTGGTCTTACTTCACTTTTACAAAGCGCCGTAAAATACAGCCATTGGCCACCTATTAGTCTTCCTGTTAGAAGATATAGATTAACACATTTGGTCGAAAAAATCGACGCCTTCTTTTGTTTTGTTATTAAACAATATCATATCCGGCTTTCAACTAATTTGATTAATTACGCGGTCTTCATCGCATGATGATAATAAGAATACCATCTTGGATGGCCTGGATTTATAGGATACCAATGTCAAAGGCCCATCAAAACAAAATATTGAAGAACCCACCGGCCGCGAATGTGGGTTCATTAAATCTTCTGGAATTTCTCTCTTGTTTGACCTGATGGTTCCCACTAAAGATAGATTGTATGAAATCGCAGGTAATATTTCTATTTGTTCCGTGTACTGTTTTCGTTAACTCCTTTACATAAAACTCGCCTAATGTACGCAGGCCACTTGTCTTTGTGGAAGCTTCACATATCATTGGAAATTTTATTCCATATCTATCCGGTTTATTGGGTTTGTGCATGCGGAAAGGACAACGACCGCGAAAACCTAACAGCTGTTCATCTACAGTCAAGTTAGTGTCAGGTACGTAGGATAGTCTACATTGGTTGATAAAAATCTCCCATATTTTTCTCACAGGTATGAAAACGTCTTCTTGACGTAAAATTGGTCATAGTAATTTATCGTCCATTTTCAAACACCTCAACAAAAATTCGAATGTCTCGCGGCTCATTTCAGAAACATATCGAGTGCAAGAGAATGAGGCATTGAACAGTTCGTCAGTAGAAAGATGATTGTGTTTCGTAACGGCCGTCAATGTGAGTATTCTTATAAGAGCCCAGATCTCCATTTCATTTGTATTCCTGTAGCTTGCTGAGATTTCCTTCAAATTGACACGTTTTTGTATCATTTCCACGATTGTCCACTTAACAATTTCCTCAACGATCTCTTCTTTGATGAAAAGTTAAAAGCAAAGCTAACAATATTTATAGCTGAGGTTCTCCCCGTGGACCGTCCTTTTATTGTAGACCATATGTAGTTATTTTTTCCACAAATTGAACGCTGAAGTAAAGTAATAATTCTGTGTGAAATCGATGGTGTTACTTCAATATTAGCCGCTCCTGAAGAAGAGTTAGGGTTCTCGATATCCTCTTCTAGACTGTTTGTCGGATTCGTGTCACTTACTAGATGGGGTGAAAAGTAACCTCCTTGGGTATTAAAAATTTATTTTTTTTTAAATGTTTTCTTATATTATTCAATATAGTGCCCTTTTAGTTTGATACAATTCCAACGGTTTTCCAACTTCTTGATCCAGTCCGAAAAGTAATTTTCCGGAAGGTTTGCAAAATACTCATCCGTGGCGTCGATGATTTCCTCGCGTGAGCTGAATTTTTTATTGATGAGCCATCTTTTGAGGTTTGGGAAGAGATAATAGTCTGAGGGATCTAAATCCAGTTACCAATCGACGCCAAAAGTCCGCCCGATTCCGCATCAGCAAGTCCAAACAATCTTTCGAAGTGTTCTCGCCTTCATGTTTTTGGTCATTCGCGGCATCCAGCGGCAGGATAACTTTTTCATATGCAGAATATTGCCCAAAATATAGCGTGTGCACTCAGTACTAATCTTTGTGGTATCTGCTAGCTCGCGCACCTTCACTTTCCGGTCAGCCAACATCACTTCTTTGACATTGTCCTCCGCAGCGGCACTTGATCGTTGGTGGAATTGCTGCCACCACGAAACTCTCGAAACCAATATTTGACGGTGTAGTCTGACGAAGCATTAGCCCCATAATATTTATCCAACATTTCCTTTGTTTCCTTCGCCGTTTTGCCTATCTAAAAATAATGTATGAGAGAACGAAAATCGTTTTTGTCCATACTCAACATGATGCCAAGCTGTCAAAACAAAACTAAAGACAGTATCGCACTGAAATTTAGTATGTCTGCCTAAATATGAACGGGCTTCATTCTGGTGGTCAAGGAGGTTACCTTTCACTCCACATAGTATGTAGTCCACCACTTTGTCTTCAATGTCACTTCTCATATCGTCTTCAATAACTCAATCTTCCTCTTCAGAGTCGGTATCGTTCGGAGAAAAATCGTCTTCATTTTCCAATATACGAGGGCGGGTCAATAAGTCCGTGACTTTCGGATTAAAACACAGATTTTTTGATAAAAAAATAATATTATTTTTCAACGTAGTCTCCCTTGAGCTCTATACACTTTGTCCAACGCTTCTCCAATTTTTTTATCCCTTCCAAAAAAAGTGATTTGTCGAGTTCCTCAAAATAGGCCTTTGTTTGCGAGATGACTTCATCATTTGAGTCAAATCTTTTTCCACCAAGCCATTTCTTCAGGTTTGGGAATAAGAAGTAGTCGCTCGGAGCCAAATCTGGAGAATAGGGTGGATGAGGGAGCAATTCATAGCCCAATTCATGGATTTTTGCCATGGCAACTGCACATGTGTGCACCCTTGCATTGTCTTGGTGGAAAAGAACTTTTTTCTTGGCCAAATGAGGTCGTTTTTTTTTCAAATCGTCATTGAATCGGTCCAATAAGTTGGCATAATATTCCCCATTGATTGTTCTTCCCTTTTGAAGGTAGTCAATGTGGATTATCCCGCGTGCATCCCAAAAAACAGTCGCCATAACTTTATTGGCTGACAAACCCACCTTGGCCTTCTTTGGCGCCGATTCACCCTTAGAAACCCACTGTTTTGACTGTTGTTTGTTCTCTGGTGTGTTGTGATGGATCTATGTTTCGTCCACGGTTACAAAACGGCGCAAAAACTCCTCCATATTGCGATTAAACAACGCCAAACCTTCCTGTGAAGTTGTTACACGATTGCGTTTGTGGTCGACTGTGAGCAAACGCGGCACCCATCTTGCGGAAAGCTTTCTCATGCCCAAGTGATCATTCAAAATTTAAACCACTGAGCCATGCGAGATCCCTACGGCTTCCACAATCTCTCGCACTTTCAATCTTCGGTCGGCCAACACCATATCGTGAATTTTTTCGATTGTTTCGGGTGTAGAGACCTCAACTGGGCGTCCAGGACGTTCGGCATCTTCAGTGCTTGTACGGCCACAACGAAATTCAGTAAACCACTTTTTTACCATTGAAATCGATGGTGCAGAGTCCCCATAGTATTTATCAAGCTTAGCCTTGGTCTCGGTAATGGTTTTTTTTCGCAAGAAATAATGCTTAATAAGCACACGAAATTCACTTTTTTCCATTTTCTCCTCAAATTAGTGAGTAGTCTGACTTATTGACCCGCCCTCGTATCTGCTATTTTATCTTCATTTAACTGTTGACGAGACGCCATTGTATCATACCCACTAAAAGAGAAGTATCATTTGAGAAATGTAAGAAAATAAAACAATAATCTAACAAAAAAATCACAATATTACAAGACGTTGAACATTTGCAAAAGTTACGTAAAGCTCAAACATACGTCAAATGAACGTGCAATGATGTTATTACGACCAAATGGCTGTAGTTACCGAAGCGACGCAACCGTCTTCTGATAGGTCTTGGCAGCTACTGGGTTGGTTCGAGCGGTCGCGACACTTGTGAAAGAGATTTTCGTCGGGGTATACGTCAAAACGACGTTGATTGGGCTTCTAGGATTAAACTTTGAAAACAAATTTATGTTATACTAATATCGTAATATGCATTAAATTTTAATGCATTTAAAAAGTCCTTGAACACAGTTTTTCCATATTTCGAGTATATCTAAGAAATTATGTTTGGCCGCCAAACTGTGTTAAAGAATTTTGTATTTGGGATTTTGGGCTTGGGGATTTTAGTTTGGGTATTTTGGTTTTGGGGATAGGGTACCCAACCCCTCGTATGTCCTAAGATAGAGATCCCAATAAGATATGTTTTTTGAACGTTTTGTTAAATGTTAGAGTAATAACCACAAGTTTTTTTTATTATAAGTGAATTCATAAATGTAAAAGAATTGCTCTAAATTTAGAGCAAAATTTGAGAACATTAATGAACACAACTTCAACGTCAAAATTGTGTCCATAAATGTATTATAAATATTTTAGTTGTTAACGTTAATTTTCAAAAAATACAATGTCTAGAAAGCTTATTTTGACAATTTTGTGTAAGTATCTAAGCAGTGTTAGTTTAGATAAAATACTTAGAGATTTGTATAAAAGTCTGATGGCCAAGAAAAGGCAAAGAATAATAATATTAAATACACTGCGTGGTAAAAGTATTGTATTTTAAGAAAAATTCCGAAAAATAACAATTAAAATTATACATTTGAAATGTAATACAAAGAAGCACAAATTAGCTATACTTTATATGTATACATAATACATATATTACACAATGGATTTTAATTTTTATTGGAGGTCTACCGGTCTGCGTCTTTTTAACCTTCTTATGTTAGCTTCATTGCCAGGTAAATTTCGTACTTCGTTATTAAAGTGGTTTGAATTTGTAATTTGATGAATTTTGCTTTGTGTTTCGATTTCGTGTTTAACACTAAGTATCTTGAGGTCACGATGGATGTCTTCGTTAGGAATATACCAGGGTGCATTGACAATCGTCCGAAGTATTTTTGATTTTAGTCGCTGTATAATGTCGATATTTGATTTGGTGATTTGGCAGCAGTTCCCCATATTTGAATACAAAAAATCCATATCAGCTTTATCACATTCTTGTGTATTAGTACCTTATTTTGCATCGAAAGTTTCGAGATTTTTCCTAGAACTCAGAATATTGGTGTAAATTTATTTTTTACTTGGTTGCGGTTTTGAGTTATGTGTAATTTCCATGTTAGCTTTTTTTCTATTGTAATGCCTAGGATATCTCTTATAAAAAAAGAAATGCAAAAATATATTACACATATATAAATGTATTATATGTACGTAATCATATCGATTAGAATACATAATAGTATTGTATAACTACTGTGCAAGAATAAAGCTCTGCAAGGCAATCGTGTTAAGACTGAATGTACATCCCAGTTACTAAGTGTCCCAGGACAGATGTAATTATATTTTATGTGACATAAAATATATTTGAAATGAGAATGTGGTCTTTGTCAATGAATAATGTTTATTTGAAAACAAGTTAGAAATAAAAGGGAAAAAATGCAAAAAAAATATTGCTGACTTAAAAACAAAAAGGAGCAACAAATAAAACAAAACCAAATTTAGTTTTCCGATCGCATCTTTTAAAGCTAATAATACGCCCAGCCTTTGTTTCTTAATTTTTAATTTCTCTGCAAGGAGTTCTGTGTGTCAAAGTTCATTCTCTTCAGCTTCTTTTTTCAGGAACTCCAAAATCGCATCGCTAGGGGTAATTTTGTTTTCTTCGGAGCGTCGTCTGTTCTTTCCTCATCCATATCGCCGAATTTGTATTTCACCTACAAACTCTGTCGACTACTATACACCTCATCGACATTTCCGAAATACATATTCCCAAGACGAAGCTTCCCTGCCAGTTTCACTATTTCGTTTTTATATCCTTATGTACGTAACTATTAAATTCGTATATTTCTTGCAGATTTCCTGCCGCAAGGTGAAGAAACTTTCTTTATGTCCTCGTAAACTTTTCTCCAAAGAACAGCATTTTTTCTCCTGCCGCTAATATAATCCGCTTCCATCGCTAAACATCTGGAAATTACAAATTCAATGTCTGCTGAAGTCTAATTCTTTATTTCGCAATCTTCCCTAAAACAATACAAATTAAGTCAGTTTTTGTTTTTCTTTTTTATAAACTTCAAAATTGCTACTTACATTTTTGCTTTCCTCTACTGCAAAATTGCAATACAAAAACAGTCGTTTTACGTTTATGAATACAAACTCTCCACAGTCGCAATATTTTTACAATTATGAACTCACCCCATCTCACCAAAGAGGGTTATACCCTGGCCTGACTTTGTTGAAGCGGGCACGTACATATATGACTCTAGTTTATGAACCCTGCTATTATAACTGATCAAATATTAAGTAACTTATAAAGCTGATAAAAAAGGGCATTTTGTAGTTTGTGTTCTAGGATTCTTAAAAACAGACTTTTTTTGGTATTGCTGGCGGTATTCGCCTCCAACAATTTCTTTCCATTTCTTACCATGAGTGTGGCAACTTATCGTCATCTGTTAACGAACATCGTTGCCCTCTTGCCCAAGGCCAAGTCTTAAGTATCTGTGATCCTTAGTGATTTCTTTAAATATGAGCTCTAATTGGGTCCAAGAACCCTGAAGAGGATCCTGCCTTAAGCTGGGGTCATCTCTGAATTTCAGGGTGAAATTTTGGGCCTGAATTATCTGAGTGATGTTCCCAAAAACCATTTTCTCTTTGACCGGTCGTCCATTTAGGATCCTTTCGCAAAGTTTATTCAGCGGTTTAATACCACAAGAATGCAGTCATGTGGAGATAAGTCTTACCCTTTGAAGGAGAAATACCTACTCAGCTATCTAGAGTCTTTTCCTAACTCTATTCATTAATTAATGCTCCCTTGATTGTTGGTGGAAATGTATTTTGCTCCAACCTCATCAAATAAGGGCTTGTCAGATCCGTTCATACCTTTTTGAACAGCTACAACTGAACTCATTTAATTGCCACAATAAGGACGAGACACAACCAACTCTCAGAACATGGAAAAAAAATCCACTACCTCGTCGTATCTATTTCTCTTGCATTAAATTATAACCACCAGATGAATCCGGAGCTGGAAAACGTGTAACTTATTCAAAGTACACATTGTCCCCTGTGACAACAAAAAAAAAAGGAACACAAAGTGAAAGGAGCACGGCAGTGAGCTCTTGTAAATGGAATATCCTTGTCGGTTCCTTTATCCTTGACTTTTTATTTTAATCAAACATCACTATAACACATGTGTGTACACACGAATGTCCTCGTTCGTATATATATGTGCTCGTACTCGTATGTGGTTAACACTCGACAAGGGATGACAATTATTTTCAGTCGAAACGATAACGACTGACTGAGTTCCTAAACTCACTTTCTGAAGACCCTGTGCTGTCACCATGTCACCATGTGTTTGCATGCGATAAATATGAGCGCTTAGCACTTTCGATAGATTCCTGACACTGTGCACTGTGCGCTTTAGATTCAGATTCAAAAACTCCTCCGCTCGCTGATGATGGTATTGGTAGGGCAAAGCATTTATGGAAAAACGGCAGACTTGGTAATTATGTTTCAACTGTTAGACTCCATTAATGCATCCTGTACGGAGATGTCTCTATGAATACTATAAGTGCGGGAGGGTAGATTTTACTTCTCGTACACTCATGCGATGTAAAAATATCTTCTTTCCATCTGACAGTGTGGCACTACGAAAGACTCCGATTCAACTCACAAGTCAATAACAGAGGAAGGAGTATGCTGCATATACAAACATATGCATATTGCATGCGATCTGCATTCAATAGAGGGTATGTTTACATTAACGACTTTCTTTTTGAAATACGATACTGTGAAAGGAGCCCAACGAACAGACCGACGACGCTGGGAGAGAATCCATATATAGAATTCAATTCAATACAAAGGGAATTTCTTTGTAAAGAGATGATATCGGTTTTGTAATGCCACCATTGGGATACCATATTTTCGACAAATCCAAAATGCATGTTTAGACATTTTAAGTGGAATCGAGTAATTGAATTGAAATTAGAACCCTTTTTCTGCTTACAGTAACAAGTATTTAGTTGTTCCTGTTGCTTCGCAGTTTAAATTGTAAAGTGAGTGGTGATTTACGATAGTTTGGTTGTGGGAACATACCAAACAAAATTTCGGTGTGGGTATAGTGTTTCAAAGAATCATTTGTCTATAATACCATACAACATGGTATACAAAAATATATAACTCAACAAAAAATGTAAAGAGTTGTGCAGCCCTAAATCCATTCTTTTCATTTTTAATTGTAAGGTAACACCAAACAGATGTAAATGTTTAGAAAAGGCGGTCGTATGGAAAGGTTTCAAAGTGCTTACTTACTCGCGCTTAGGTGGCGCTACAGTCCGTGAGCCTCAGCTAAAATACCTCTCCAGCTAGTTCGATCGCTTGTCAGCTGCCTCCAGTTGGGCATACGAAGTTGGCTAAGGTCTCCTACCAGATCCACTGTCCTAATAGGTTGGAGATGAAAAATTTCTGGGCCGGGGCGCTGGTGTCCATGCATTTAAGGTCAGCCCACCATCTAAGCCGTGTTATCTGAGTCTTTCTAATGAGGTCGGCATCGCTGTGCAGCCGGTACATTTCGCGGTTGAAACGTCTTCTCCATTCTCCATTAATACAAACGGGACCGAAAAATACCCGAAGAACTTTTATTTCAAAGCGTCCGACGGTATTTTCGTCCACTTTCGTCAATGGCCAATCTCCTGCGCGGGGACAAATTACAGCACATGTTATCGAGTGAGTAGATTCCATACCCGATCGAGTGTGCGGGAATTCCCCCCAAGACGGCTTGTATTGTATAGTGTCCTTTTGGTTGCTCGAGAGATGGCTTTACTACACATTTGCCTTCTAAACTGTCGTTAAAGCGAAATATAAATACCCCGCCATTTCTCAGAAATGGCACTTACATCGTCGAAACCGAAAAACTTTCCATTCTCGGTATGCGTGTTAATGACAATTTACGTTGGAATGACCACACACTACCTTCATCAAAAAGTTCATTCATCTAAATCTATATTGTCTCCTTCAGAGTAATCCCCATCGACGGCAACACACTTATGCCAGCACTTGAACCAATCCTGGAAACATTTTTTATATTCGGTTTTTGGTATGTCCATCAGTGTTTTTCCATTACTTCCTCTCGGCTACTGAAACGCGTTCCTCGTAGTGGGTTTTTAACTCGATTGAACAGAAAGAAGTCACAGGGAGCCAAATCAAGTGAATTCGGTGGCTGTTGGATGGTATTTGTTGCATTTTTTGTCAAAAAATTACGAATAATGATGGCACTATGCGACGGTGCGTTATCATGGTGCAAAATCCACGAGTTTTCTGCCCACAATTCTGGTCTCTTTCGGTGAATTGCTTCACGCAAACGTCTCATAACGCCCAAATAATACTCTTTGTTTACTGTCTGGCCTTCTGGCAAAAATTCATGATGCACTACACCGTTGTAATGAAAACCGTGAACATTGCCTTCTTGCCTGATGTCTGAATTGCGTGTCGTACTCATAAGCCCACGTCTTGTCTCCAGTAATGATCCTTTTGATGAATGTGGGATCGGTCTCTTTTTTTCATGAAATTGAGGCCTTTTGGCACAAACTTTGCTGCTACACGACGGAAACCCAAATCATTAACCAAAATTTCTTGGACGGATCTATAGGCAATGTTCAAGTCCTCCGCTATCTCTCTGATGGTTAATTTGCGGTTATTGACCAACATTTCTTTTACGAGTACTTCATTAATGTTTTCGTCGGTTTTCGATGTCGATGGTCTGCCACTGCGTTCATCATCTTCGATTGACTCACGACCACTTTTGAGCTGCTAGTGCCACTGATAAATGACCGTTTTCTTTAGAGAATCGTTTCCGAAACACGTTTCCAACATTCCCAACGTTTGCGCCCCATTAAATCCGTTTTTTTATGCAAAATGTAATACAAGGTCGTTGTTGCAAATTTAAATCCATTTCTAAAATTGTAAAAAATCGCCAACATACACATTGATAGATCTACTCTTGGCTACGTAACTTTTGCAAATATTAATCCATGATGCTAAGATTTAAAGAAAATGTCAACAACATGTTTACCAACTTAACAAAAAAAAACAGAATTCAAATCGAAATAATGGGAGCGCCACACAGAGGTATCCCTAGGGAACTTTTTGATCAAGGTGATATTCGATGTCCCCAAAAACGGAACGAAATGTCTAGGTTTCCTCAAACGATGTAAGAAATACTTTTCCCCTATGGCCCAATATATAAGGCATTCATCCGCCCAAAATTGGAGTCAGGTGCGCCTGAAACATCACTGCATCTGCTAGACCGGTTCAAAACCGTGCGATAAAACTCAGAGCTGATACCAATACCACTCAGTCAATGGACACCCTCGGATATCGACGAAATGTGCTTCAAAGAAATCGCCAGTAGCATTCCGCCCCTTCAAACCTTTAACCGCAACACCCGTCTCACTATGAATGCTCATCAGTATACCCTCAAGCCCACTGGAATAACCTGCCGAGCTCTCTATTTCCTAGTCATTATAACATTCAGACATTTAAAACCAACGTACATCGGTACCTATCCTTCTTTCCTCCCTAAATTTCCTTCGCGAGCGCGCGCTACTCTATAAGAAAAAAAAAGAAGCAGCAATTAGCAAGAATGATTTTTCTCTTGACCTACGTGCTCTTGTCATTGTCGGAGTCGATGGCTGAGGCGAGGTAAATAAAGTCCTTTACAACCTTAAGGTTGTAGCTGCCTATCGTGGCTTTTCGTCCTAGCAGTCGAAGTTGGGTGTCTCTCTTTGTTGATAGCTTTTACATACTTTCTTGTCTCTCATACACCTCTAAGTCCATTTCTGCTTCGATAGTCGCAATTCCTCCACTGACAACTCAATGTGTTCTGCCTATTATGACAAAGTCGTCTGCTGTGTGAGTAACTGAACAGGTTTTAAAAAGATGGAACCTCCCAAATTCGAATCTACCTTGACGGAGCAGCTTGCATTTCCATCGTCACGCTGCGCAGTCGAATGGGCTTGGTGGAGGATGCCAAAATTAGACATTAGACTTTTTTTTTATAATTACCGTGCTCTCGAAGGAAAATAAGGGAAGGTGAAAAGAGAAATACCGATGTATTGTAGATTGGTCTTAAATGTGTCTTTGAAATAAATGAACAGGTGATTTGTATCTATTTGGAACTCCAAGGTATTTTCCAAGATTTATCGCAATGGGAATATTTGATCCATGGTGGAGTTTCCTAGTCTAAAACCACACTGATAGGGGCCGGTCAGACTATAGGCGAAGCGTCTAAGGCGTTCCCATAATACGGCAGACAGGATTTTATAAGCGATGTTGAGGAGACTTATCCGACTGTACTTAGTCGGCGCAGTTTAAGGGTTCTCCCTTCTTTAGGAAAAACAATGCTGAGGCTGAGATTTTGAAAATGAGTTAATGTATGGTCCGTATCCAATCATCGCCTGCTTTAAATAGATTGGCAGTGAAGCCATCGGGTCAGCAGCTTTATTCATCTCGATCGGATGGACGGAAATATTGTCTATTATCCCTCAGGCTAAATGGTATATTCTGCCTGATGGTGGAATATTGTTCGTCATACCTTTTAACACTGCAGAAATAATCTTTCCAGATTCCCTACAACGACTGTGATTCTACTATGAGGTTCTATTCTCCTTGCAAATTTCTATACGTGCTTTACAACTTTTTTTCGTGAAACTTCCGAACTTCATTCTTCTGACGCCACCTTCCATAGGCCCCGCTTCTTGTGCTCTTTTTTATTTATTCTGAGAAGCCTGTGTCACTTTCTTCTTTTTAACATAGAGCTAGCATTCCCCCTCGTTTTTTTCAGCAGGGCCTTTCTGTGCATCCGATGTTTCTTTGGAGGGACACGTTGAAATCCAGCACATCAAATGCTTCTTGGCAGTAGTTCCACTGGTCTAGATGTTGGCGGCATCGAAAATCGAAAAAAAACCTTGCGATTGTAGCCGTTCGACTTTGAAATTCTTCACAATGGTCCTCTGGACTTTGGGTTGTTATGATTAATCGTCATCCATGTCTTAGCTATAACAAGATAATAGGCAGGTCGATGTTAGCTGCTCGGTACGTTCAGACATCCAAAACACTGGGGGAGTGCCTTACGGCGCAATATGATCAGTTTGGTTAACGGCTTGTTGATCAGAATCAGCCAATTATGAATATCAAGGTGTTGAAGCCGTGCACTGGATATACATTTCGCCACAAAATCAGTAAGCATGTGTCCATTTTCGGAGAGGATATACTTTCCGACCTAACTAATTTGCCTAGTTTGGAATTACAATTGTGAAGGAAGGTTTTCACGTCATATTTAGGGCACTGCTCGTATGTTTTGTATGGTCGTTCTTCCCCTCTGTCGGGGCGTAGGCATTCATTAAGCTTACATTTGTGAATTTTTCCTGTATGCGAATGGTCGTTAGGTGTTTTATTACATGCCGGAAGCTCAAGATTTGTCCTCTTACTCTTCTTCTGGCGTCAAACAGGCATCGGAATAAGCGCTGCGACTACTGTCCTTGCTGCGCAGGTTGCCAGTAGATATCACAGTCTTTCATCCTCTTTCCATTCGGGTCCATCTATCGCACTTCTGGGTTGGCGGTTATGTCTGCTTAATTTCTCCTCTGTTATGCCAATATTATTTATGTCATTAGTATATGAAAGTTGTTGCATAGACATTTAAATAATTGTACCTCTGGTGTTGACTTGCGGATTTCGCACAATTCCTTAAAGTGTGACATCATACAACAGCACAACATCTTCCCTAACCACTTGTTTGGATATCTAAGGCCTGAACGCTTCCAACTTATAAGAAGTAGCGAGCGTTCTCGCAAGGAAGATGCCCCATGATACTTCTCTTTCAATTAGAGCTGTAGGAGGTGGTGTCATTTATCCCCAGATATTTAAGATGACCGTCAAAACTTCAGTGTTGTTAACACGCCATCGTATCTGTCTACTGTTATGTACTCTCTTTAATTATAGAAATAAGAAATGGTATTCTAGTACTAACTTCTTGTACAATAGTACTTATTACGGATAGTAAGGCAAAATGCGTGCATTTAAGCCACATCTAAATTAAATTGGCGTCACGTTTCGGAGAGGAGAATCATAACTACAAAGGCGAAGCTAAAGGAGGAAAAGCCAACTATTGGGATCAGTGGGAAAAATTCGCGCCACGCGACGACAATTTCGAGGAATACATCGACCATTTAGGAGAATATCCCAAGTGCAACGAGATCAGTGAAACAAAGCAGACATCGGTATTAATAACACTAATTGGGTCAGAAGCATACGAAACCTTAAAAACCATCTTAGCGCCCGTTAACGCGAATACAAAATCCTATGAAGAGTTGGTCAATGAGCTGAGGAATATACATATGTATACTCACCGAAAAAATCTACAATTGCAGAAGAATTTCAGTTCTCACAACGAAATATTGTACATTGTTGCGCTAAAAATGTTACCAAGAGATTCTACGTTTGAAGGATTTCCCGATCAAGCTCTGAGAGACAAATTTGTATTCGGTCTGTATCCTCGAAGCAGAAGAAATAGAAGAAGAAGCAACAAATAGCGAAACCCAATCAGGTGCACATCGTCAAGGCCCGTGGAAGTAGCGCATATTACAAGCAGCAATAGTCGAAGTCCGGTATACAGATTAATGAACAGTCGACGTCGCGACAGGTTACCCGTAGCCGGTTTAATCAGTCCGAGTCTGATATCAACCATAGTCAGTCAAACGTACAGCGCCAACAATGTTGTAATCAGCACAGATATATAGTAAATGTACGATCGGCGTATTCATTTTGCAAAATTCTGCAAATAACGCAACAGAAAAGGTCAGACCATAGTCAGGTATTTGACGACAATAAGGAAATTAGTGATTTCAGTCCAAATAAAGTCAATAACATTCAAGGTATAAGCCGCCCTCAAGTCAGCACTCGTCTCATAATTTACTTTTGTTGGAAGACAGCAACATGCAGATGGAGGTGGACACAGGAGCTTGTCAATCAATTATGAGTTATGCACTCGTATTACATTATACATACTCGTGTACTACTAAAAAAATGTTTGATTAACGATGTCGCTGCCACCAGAATATGGCGATGGTGTGGGAAATGCCGCTTTTGGTTTCCAGGGTAATTGGCTTCTAGAATGTTAGTTTACTCAATTTGTGTTAGTATTTTTATGTTTTATGGTACAATTTTTGGAAAAATATTAAAAAAATAATCAGCGCCCATGTGCGGGCCTGGCACTGATATGTCAAAGTATTCAAAACATAGTCCAGGATTATTGTCGGAAGTTTCACAGTTTCAAATTGTGTCCTTACGCGTTTTATTTTTTCAGCGCTGACGACAAGCTTTGCGTTTGGGATTTCCTCTATAATTTTTTTTGATATTGGGTCTATAACTTCGTGCGGTTTGCTAAGAGATGGCGTAACTTGTATTATTCCATTGTTATTATACCATTGGAACATGCGTTGGAAAGCATGAATATACCCAATAATTTTATTAATCTTGTGTACTAAACCACCATGCGGTCTTGAATTGCTTCATTTATCACAGATAAACGGTAATGGTATAGGGACATTTGGGTTGACCAGAATACTTGTTAGGAATTTAGCATTAGAAGTTAGAAAAATGTGAATGCGAAGCTTGAACTAGGTAGGTAGGTTTGGGGAAATAATTTGCCAAATACTAGAGGGAGCCTACTACTCGATTGGTGGGGTCAGCACGATGTCATGTACAGACTCGATCTTAAAGCGACGGATAGGCCGTCGTTTCCCAGAGGCGGGTCTTATTTGGATCTACTGCTGTACGACGAACGTTTACGACTGACTGGCACGAATTTACAAAAGCTAAACTGTCTGCGCACATTCGTGTATGACAGCGACCATTGCGGTTTTAGCACCAAAACTACAGTTCCTAACGAAATTGCGGAATTGGAGGAGTTTGTCCAAAGACATTCTTACAACTACAGTAAGACTCGATGGACACGCTTCTCCGCAACCTTGATAAGAGCACTCTCCTCGAACACGCTCCACCCACCGTCCAATAGGAATTTGTCAAACGAGGAGATCGACAATTACCTAAAACAAATGGACGAGACAATTAAACAAACTATGGACACTACAATACCGCGATATCGACATACGACTAACGAAGACCTGTTCCGCAATCCTACTATTGACGCTCTGCACCGACAGAAAAGTAGCCTTCTGACAAGACTCAAAAACTTGTACAGACAGTTTACTGACAGACAAGACCCGGAGATTAGGGCGTCGATTAAAAATATTCAAACGTTAATAAAAGAGAATTACAGAATTTCTGTAAGTTCGTATTGGAACAACAGGGTTCGGGCTGTAAACACCAGCAACCCGAATATGTTCCCGCAAATAAATAAACTATTTCGGAGGAAAAATCAAAACGACCTTCAGTGTCTTAAAATACCCCGGACAACAGACAACGAACGTTTACTGACAATAGCAGGTATTGATCCAAGTGAGGCCGCTGATGATGACGACTTCTTTGTGATCGAGGATCCACAGGAGAGGGTTGAAGCCATAGGGGCGACTTTCCAGGAAATATTCAAGGCCAATGATACCATTGGCCCTAATTATGACCTGGGCAATCACGTCTTGGTGCACGACCTCTACATTCGAAATGCAGTAGAGAACTGGCGATCCGAGGGCTCTGGTTTCACCCGGTTCAGCGACGAAAATATGGCAAATAATGTCATTAACAGAGAGGGTGACCTAACCCCGTTCATTTCGAAGGAAGAGCTCAATGAGATCTTCGACACAATCAGGGCTAAGAGATCAGTAGGGACCGATGGTATTCCGAACATCGTGCTTCGACATCTTCCCCTAGAAGCGGTGGACATTTACACCACCCTGTTTAATAATGCAATGAATAATGCACATTATCCAGCGCATTGGAAAACGGCAGTGGTTCAACCTATCCCGAAAAAGGGAAAGGATATATCCAATCCGGCGAATCTCCGGTCGATAAGTCTCCTTCCGAATATCAGTAAGGTATTTGAAAAAGTAATCAATATAGCTCTGACTAGGTGGGTTGAGGACAAACATATAGTTCCGGATAATCAATTCGGCTTTAAGGCGGGACATGATATCTCACATGCCGCGTCTAAACTGGTGTCCGATATCCAATGGAATAAAGGCAAAAACCAATGCCTTGTTGACTTGGAGAAGGCCTTCGACACCGTATGGCTAGAGGGTCTTTTCTATAAGCTGACTAGGCTGGGGATCAGTAAACCACTCTTGTACATTCTTTGTAATATGCTAACCAACAGACAGTTCATCGTGAAAAATGGCGATGTAACTTCAGTTGGAATATTTCAAATTAAAAATGGTCTTCAGCAAGGCGCGGTCAATTCGCCGATCCTATTCAACATTTATACAAGCGACTTGATAGGTTCACTTCTCCATACTATTGCGTACGCGGACGATTTGATAGCGTACAGAACAGGTCCAAAAATCGAGGTTATTAATACTCTCTTGCAGCGTGACTTCGATAAGATAAGACGGTTTTGCGATGACTGGAAGTTGAAAATCAACTTTCAGAAGTCGGAAACCCTTCTCTTTAGGACGCAGTTGTTTGGAGCCTCTAGGGATACCAGGAAAAATTGGAGAATGTTCTCGATCATTGGACAACACGGATAGCCTCTTGCCTGTCGAAATTGGCTAGATCTGTTTCTGTATTTTGGCAAAAATGTAGATGCTGCTCTGGCCAGAGCTAAAGGCACTTTTGCCCTTCCAAAGAGACTGTTTTATAGCAGCCAACTCGATGAGAGGGTAAAGGTAATCTGCTACATGGCCCTTATCAGGCCCATGCTGGTATTCGGGTGCCCCGTGTGGTTCAATGTACGAGCGAGCTTAATGGAAAAGATTCGGGTGTTTGAGAGGGCTTGCCTTAGGGCTTGCCTTCGCTTGTACAGAACACCAGAGTCGGAGAACAACAAATTTTATGCTAATGAGGTCCTTTACAACAGAGCGAACCTAATACGAGTGGACAACTTCGTAATTAAGCTCACTCGAAGGCATATTGCAAGAGCAATGGCCTCGACGAATAACCTGATATCTGGGGCTTACTACCCCAATTACCTTTACCACGAGAGTGTGCGCTATGATGGCTTCATTCCACCGGAAGCATTCCTCTACCTAGATCAGATAGGGTTGATCCAGGATAGATCAGCGGTCCCGTTAATCTTCCATGTCGCTCGAAAAGCTGGGGACAGGCGACTCAACTACAACAGAGATGTCGCACACGGCAGTGTGGGGCCAGTAAGTTAGCATAAGTTTGTTAAGTAATTTTAAGCTATCATTTAAGCATTTTTTGTTAGTATGTAAGAGTTAATGATTTAGAAAATAAATAAATGCATTTAAAACTAAAACTAGGTAGGTAGGTAGGTAGGTAAGAGTGGCTGTTGGAAATACCAACCCACTTAGGCCTATTGGCCCATTATGATGCCACGTGGATCTATGATCCTCTTACTGATGGAAACAGCTTGAGCTTCTGACGAAGCGTAGGAGACTGTTTACGTCTATATTTTTTAGATCTTTTAGGTCGTTGTAGAAGAAAGCTTCTAAGTGAAGTTTTCTTCTCTGGGAGAGAGCTGAACATGTAGGTGAAGGATTGTCTCCTCTTCCTCCTCGTCCATTCAGGTTCTGCAGAAATCGTTGGTAAAGGCGTCAAGCCTTCTTGCGTGCTTGCCTATAAGGCAGTGTCCAGTGATGACACCTATGATAGCGCTGAGATGTTCCTTATTTAGAAGGATCAGACACTTAGAGCGATACAGATCCACTTTTGTCCAGATTTGTTTGGTCGCTAGACATGTTGGTCCAACAGTCCACCTAGCGTCTGTTCTTTTATTGGCATCCAACTTTAATGTTAGTTTGCACGCAGCGATTGATATACCTATGCTACCCTTTTTCGGTAGAATAGGAAGAGTGGTTCCAATTTTTGCGAGTTCATCGGCTCTAGAGTTCCCTGGAATGTCTCTATGGCCCGACACCCAACAAAGGTGAACGTTGAACTGCTCTGCCATCTCCATAAGAGACGATCGGCATTCAAGGGCGGTTTTAGAATTTAGTGAGACCGAGTCCAGGGACTTGATAGCGGCCTGACTATCCGAAAAGATGCGGATATCCTTTGCAGATATCATGTTTTTCTTCAGCCAGGACAGAGCTTCTTTTGTCGCCAAAATTTCCATCTGGAACACGCTACAGTGATGTGGACGATGGAAAGAGAGGCTTAGATTTAGACCAACTCCGCTATCGGTTTTAGATCCATCTGTGTAGAGATGGACTGACTTGTCCTCCATGAAAGCATCTTCCTCCCAGAAGGATCTAGAGGTGTTTTTTGTCAAACCAAAGTTCAGGTATGGTGTAATCGATGTTCTCTGTGAGGATTCCTAATGTATTAAGAATGCTTTCGTGGCCAAATAAATTACGATATTTGTCCACTGTTTAATCGCTTTAAGGTGAATAGCCGCAGTCGGATCTACTTGCCTGCTGAAAATATCGAGGGGTGTCAAATGAAACAGAATGTCTAATGCCGCAGAGGGAGTAGACCGCAATGCTCCGCTTATGCATAGATATAGTGCTCTTTGGACTCTGCTTAGTTTAATGCAGTTGACTGCATTTTCTAAGGCCGTCCACCAGACTACCACCTCGTAAGTGAGTATCGGTCTTATGACCGAGATGTATACTCGTAAATCTATTGTAGCTTGCTTTATTGACTCTTTCTTGAATGTCAGATTCCCAGTTTAGTTTCCTGTCAAAAATGAGACCCAGATATTTTGCTGTATCGGAAAATACTGAACTGGTACTGTTTATTGAAGGAGGGTCTATAATTGGAATTGTGTATTCCCTGGAAAAGAGGACGAGATCAGTTTTATGGGGGCTGATTCCCAATCCACAGCGAGTTGCCCAACGGGCTAATGTATTGAGATTTACTTGAAGGAGTTCTTTCATGGTATTAAGATGCTTAACTGAGACGGCTATAGCAACGTCATCTACATAGGCAATCACCCTGCTACCACCCGCTTCCAGGTATATCAGCAGTTCATTTACTACTAAGTTCCCGAGAAGGGGAGAGAGGACACCGCCTTTGGAGTTGATTATCCTGCTTTTGAGCATAAGACTGATCAACTCCCCAAATGAGTCGTCTACCTTCAGAGTTGACAGCGCAGTCGTGATTGCGGATATGGTGACGTTGTTAAAGACACCCTCTATGTCCAGGAAAGCAACCATTGTGTACTCGTTATCGTTCGTTCGATGTGGCTAATCAGTGAGTGCAGAATCGTTTTCACCGACTTTCCTTTACAGTAGCCATGTTGAGCCGTTGACAGAAGTCTTGCGTCAATTTTAGCTCGTATATGGATATCAATCTGTCGTTCTAGAGTTTTCAGAAGGAAAGATGATAGACTTATAGGTCTGAGGTCAATTAGGACAACATGAGAGCAATTTCCGGCTTTGCGAATGAAAACCACATTGACTTTTCTCCATGTCGGTGGAATGTGAATCAGTTCTACACAGCTCCCCATGATATTCTCTAGCGTAGGCAGAATAATATCTGAAGACCTCTGTAGCTCGGCAGGTATTATACCGTCCGGACCAGCAGATTTGTATGGTTTGAAGCTATGCAGCGCCTAGACCAGTTTGTCTCTTGTGATCAGACCATGAATTTTGGTCCCGGTTGCAGTAGGCCTGTTTGGGTTGCTACTGGCCGCGAATTGAGAGCTACCTGGAAGGTGGATGTCCAGTAGCAGGTTGAGTGATTCATTTCATCACTTGAGGTTGTCCAAGAGCCATCGGTTTTTTTCAAACAGCTAGGCATCATAGGATTTGTAGAGAGGATTTTTCTTAGCCGTGATGCCTCAGAGGTTTCCGTGATTTTGTCACAGAAGAACGTCGCTTTGCTTTCCTCAGTTTTTTTTTGTAGAATTTGAGGGATTCTTTGTATGAGTCCCAGTCAGTCACTTTTCTTGTGCTTTTTGCTAAGTTGAAAAGTTTTCTTAGTTTCGTTATATTTGGCCTTTCTGTAGTAGTTTTTGAGTTCTTTCCTTTGGATTCTCTTTCAAACTTTTGCGCAGTGTACCGGTACGATAGATCTTTTTATCTAGGAGCTGTTTCGCCAAACTGAAGCTGTTATAAATGTTGTTCATGTAGATTCCGTGACCACGATGAAGCTTATTCTCTAGCAGCTGCAGCACAACTTTTCCAATATGCCCGTTTCCTGAAACTTCGTCTGCATATACACAAAAGTTGAGAACTAGACCATCGGGTTCAGTAAGCGTGTACAACTTGACACCATACTTGTGACTTTTTTTTATAAATTGGCGAAAATTCAACCGATCTCTCCACGATATCATGCTCTTGTCCAAGGACAATTCTTTCGAAGGATAATAACAGTTTGTCATATTGTTATTGAAATAATCAATTACACCGCGAATTTAGTCTAAAGGGTCGTTACTATCCTGCTCCTCCCCACTGAAATGACGATATCGCACTATGAACAGAATTCTATTCCGACTCATTTGTTCACCGAAAACATGTATAGAAGATAGTCTGTCTGTTTTCCAATAATTCTAAAGTGGATTAAGTTCAATTATACCCGTACGAAAAAGCAATCCAAAAAAAATCTTTAGTTCAGGGGTTGTCACTTCTTTTCAAGCATTGAGGCTGGATCCTTCGGTTAGTCCATACTCCAAAACTAGTCTTCTAGCTTGAACGTTCCATATTCAATTGAAGTTACCCCAGGATTTTCATAGAACGTCTCACAGAACGCTTTATAAATGGAATTCCCTGCATTTTGCACGAAGCTGTCTATGAGGATATAGATCCTCCTGCTGATGGTTCATTTGTTGATAATTCTCATGAAACTTCAGGTTGTCCGTCAGAGGAATGTGAGAATGGTGCGGGTGGTACTTCCTCACTATTTGTCAACTGAGGACGGCAAAAAATCATCATCACTACCACTTATCGAATAACATATCTTCGAGTTCACTGTCAAGTAGTCTTGTAACATTCCTTTTTTTAGGCCTCGAAGGGCCCTCACTGTTTGCAATTTCTCCAGCACGAACAAAAAAAAAGGATAGGAAAAATATACTCTTTTGCAAGTCTTTTTACAATACTTTAACATACCGCCACTACAAACAAATGTGCAACGATCATTACCAACTGCTAACTGGATTTCCACCACTTGGCACCTCCACGGCACCAACATTTTTGAGAAATAAGAACGAAAACAGCGAAAAAAGCGCAACTTTGCACGTACTTTCACAATGTTCATGTGCAGTCCTAGTGCAATTTCCATGTGATATGACCAGTGCCAGGCGAGAAATGGGTCAAACTTTATAGATCAAACGAAGACAGCCCTCACATACGAGTGGCTGGTATCCGTGATACCATCATTAGTCCGCACATGTGCATGTTTGGCAGTAAAGCTGTTAAGTTGCAGGAGATCATTTAGAGTGCGTAGGAATTTGCAAGATAAGGGTTTCGTGGTCAGATGGTGGAGTGCTGGAAAAACAAGTTTTGGAGATATCGGTGGTTAAGTTTGACCACATTGCATCCCAATATTGGGAAAATCTTATAAAGAGAGGCCATGCGATTTAGGCAAAACAGCACGAGATTTAAAGCGGAAACCTTTTACGTTTTGGTAGTAAAATGTAAAAGGGAGTTTGTTGCATGGAGGAGTAGGGGAGTGTGGATGAAGGCAAGTTAGGGCGAAAAAAATTATCAAGGTCAGCTCGGTTACGCTGAAGATGAGAAATTCTTTTGGAGTGTACCTATACATATGTGGCTGCGAAAAGTAGCGACGTCATCCGTAACCTTTTGGGAAGGTGTGATGAAAATTTCGTGGTCCCCTCAAGTCGGATTTATCGTGAAGATTTGCGAGAAAGAGACGTATATTTTTGGATGCCTTTTTATCCCTTAGCCTACTTATAGGGCGCATAACGGCATTCAGTGATATCTATATATATTTTGGGTCAATTTAAGGTTCGGTGGTGAAAGAATATCAAAAATAGGGGCAGAGGCCCGTGAAACGGAGAAAGAAGGCAATTTAAAAGCGGGATTTAAGATATGCGAGCTGATAAAGCTTGGATATTTGGCTCCAGTTGTAAGATCGAAATTGGGAAAGCAGTTTTTAGCAGTGACAGTATCAGGGGCAGATGTTAAATTAAAAGAAACGCCTTGATGTTCGGTCTTGGTTGGAAAAGAGGCAATTGGTGCATTTGTGGGAGCACGTGAAGGGGTTGGACAGGAGGAGAACAATTTGGAAATATTTTGGTTTTAAGGCTCCAGTTCGGGTCATTCAAACGGGGAATGGATCAGGGCGATTTATAATTAGATTTATTATTGTAGATGAGACGTTGCTTCATTTTTTTTCTAAATTTTTAATTGTGGGTTGGTCCGCCCAGTTGGAGACCCGCTGCTTTCCAAGATGAAAGAAAGTTGATGCTGGATGGGTTAACAAATAACCAATCATATCTAGCCAGTAAGTTTTGATTCAAATTGCGTTTAATTTGTGGTGAGATGTTGTGAATATTGTGCATTCGCTGAAGGTCATGCCATACATCTTTTTGAAAAATTCTGAAATCCAAGCAACATCTACGAAATCTTGGGCACCTTTTACAAGTAGGGTGGTGAGCATCTGATTCGGTGTGCGAATGCCTGCTTTGCCATTCTGAAGGTATCCACGTCGTATTAAATTGTGTAACAAGTTTCCGTGGAGCGGCGACAGGAGGAGTTGACTTTGGGCAGTTATATCACCATAAAACTTTTGGGTTGAAGGGTTGGTGCGAGAATTTCAAGGTTGGATCATCGACACTGGATGTGCCAATGATTTGGCTTCGGTTTGTAGCAATACAGGTAAAATTGAAGTACTGTATTTATTGTGCGGCGGGGAATGAGTTGGAAGACCATCGATTTTTTGACATACTGTTTCAGTGAAGTTTTCCAAATCATTCAACACTGTTCTATTTGTAGCGAGTTCAACATTAAGCTGATTGATTTTATCGAATATAACGTCAAGCATGGACTCGTAATCCTTTGAGAGTGGATGACTTTATGCTGCCGTTATCAGTCTGACGAGTGAGTTATGAAGCACCTGATTGCAAGAGACACATGTGAGAGAGAGATATTGATACACTCGCCACAGAGGAACAGCAGATTTTCCAAAATCTCTTTAACGAAGACCGTGTTTCTTTTATTTAAGCCGACACAACTTGCATGGAATATTTTGCTATAGTTACCCTTACGGGCAACAAAGTCAGCATTATTGTCGTTAATGGAGCAGTTAGTTTATTAACAAGAAGACATGACGAAGACCAGGAAAATAAAAAGCAACGCAGAAAATAAATAAAAAATACACTAAACGCATTATCGCCAAATTAGCAAACTAGTAGGTCAACAATAAAAATGGCGCGTCATCGATAACTATTTTTGGATGAGAAATTATGTTATTGGATTGATTGAACTGGAAGAAGTGAAATAAGAATTCACAATCATGGGTAGAAGTAAGATGGCGGCTGCATACAGTGGTGGTTTGAATTGAACTCATAGAAGGGCTCACCTTGGATATTCGTGTTAACTACGAATATACAATATCCCTATTTTTCTTTTCCTGAAGCCTACACAGTTCCTAACTTGTAAAAGTCGCAGATGAGTTATTTCTCCAGTTAACTTTGTCAAAACGGCAAGTCCAATCGTCATTTGGCCGAGGACAGATGGATCGTTTAAAATTCGCATTGACTTTAAAAAAAAACTATAAGCAAGTTCATGTTGATGGAATATTATCCTTTACCTACAAGTGAGGATCATTTTGCTCAACTGTATCATGCTAAAATTGTTTGCATAATCGACCTATCAGGAGCTTACAAAGAGTTGAGAATGTCTGAAAATTCTCCTAAATTCCTTTGTATATATAAATACCCATAAAGCTATTTTTGCTTGTCATCGTTACCATTTGGAATCGAATCCGCCCCGATCATTTTCCAGATGAAATTTTAGCAGGCCTTGAAAACGTATTTGGTTAGATTGATGATATTCATTGGTGGTGAAGGCTACGAAGATTGTAGAAAATAGTTATATGAGGTTTTATGGCGATGACTATTTACATAACGTACAAGTGAAGCTTAAAAATTTGTTTTCTGTTTAAATGATAGCGAATATTTGAGGCATCGAATTGCATTTCATCAAATTAGACCAAATGAAAATAAGATGGAGGCCATTCTTCAGGCTCCTAGCCCTCGGACTTTTAAATTAATATGCTATGGGAAATTTATTCCAAATTTGTCTGTCAAATTAGAAAGTTGGTACATATATAGTAATCTTCTTAAAAAGAATGTTATATTCGTTTGGTTATCTACTTGTAGAAAGCTATTACAAGATAGTAAACAGAGGCTGGTGAAAAATTCGGTATTGGATTTACATGATCCAAAGAAAATGCTAGTTATATCTGAAGATGCCTCCCCTTACAGTTTGGCAGCGTTATTATCTCAGCTTACTCGTATAAATGGAATCGAACGTCCAATTTTTTATGCATCCTGCACATTAATGCAGCTGATCGCAATTATTCTCAGCGGGGCATTAGCAACCATTTTCGCGGTACGTAGGTTTCGGAGATATATTTCCAAAATATTTATGGAAAGCCTTTTATTATTCATAGTGATCATTAGCCACTTCGAGAAATTTTCAACCCCAATAAAGGTACACCACCTGTCGCTGCAGCAAGGTTGCAACGCTGGGCTGTAGTTTTGCCAATGTACGACTAATAAGATTGTTCATAAAAGAGCTCAAGATATGTGCCATGTGGATGTTTTGTCAGGATTACCTCTGACAGATTCAATTCAAGTGGTAGACTCACTAATTAACTCCTTTAAAGTCTCTGAAATTGATCCTCTGGATTTTAATACCGTTCGATCAAATATATCAAATGTATCCAGCGGTTGGCCGCCTAAGGTAAAACGTAAAGTCCGGAAGAGTTGTCGTTTTATGCAAAACAAAATTGGCAGTAGAGGATCAGCGCGTTTGCTAGTTATTCCAAAAACTTCGTATTAGGAGGTATTGAAGTTGATTCATGGGGATCATTCAGGTATGACTAGCATGAAGCAAGTAACGAGAAGGTAGTTTTATTTGAAGAATTTAGATAATCTCCTTGGACAGTTTGTGAGTAAATAAAACACGTATCAGTAGGTGTGGAAATCAAATCGTCCGGAAACCATACCTTGGCAAAAACATCGTTTATGCTTCAGAGAATACAGAGTGATCTCTTTTATTTTAGGAAATTCGACAATAACTATTGTCGATTCGTTTAGTAGATGGATAGATACATACTTGCTACTGAGATCAACAGTTGAGGTTGCTATTGAGAAATTAAAGATGAGTTTTTTGTATTATGGATTCCCAGTAGAAATTTATAGCGACAATGAGCCTCCATTCTCTTCCAACAAGTTCCTGGAGTTTGGCAAATAAAATCGAATCAAAGTACGCAAGTCTCCACCTTCATAGCAACGGGTTAGCTGAAAGGGGTGTAGCCGAAGTAAAAAGGGCCATTAAGAAGTTTTAGTTGATTCCAGGTACAATAAATTATCACCCAACGAAAAAGTAGTACAAAATTTAACAAACACACTCCAACATCAGTTATGAAGTTTTCATCTTCAAAAATTTAAATTCAATTCAATTTAAATTTAAACCTAGAATTTTCCCAAGCGAACGTAGTAATAATTTGCTAATAACAATTGAAATATTAAATATTAACCTGAAAGTCAGCAAACTAAAGGCACTAAATATGAAAACACTAAGAAGAACTTTAAATGACTTGTTGTTCATTCATTCGTTTAGTAACGAAGTGGATACCTCCAGTGATTGCTAAAGTAGTAACCCCTTGTGTCAATGAAACAATGCATAACAAATTAATGCGTTTAAAATATTGGGTTGTACCACATGTCAGATTATATGATAAAAATTTAAAAGTCAATATTATATTTCCGTACATTTTTGTTCAATCAAAATAGGATTTTGGTTTTTCATCTGCATCCAATCACTGCCCAGATCTTTTACGATTATCTTATAGTATTCACTTTTTATCACAGGTGACTATCCGGTGCAAAAACGGTTCAGTTTGGTTCCAGGCGCCGTAGTTTTTGGGATTCGTTCAGTTCAGGGGGTACCCACTTATTGAGTTTCTTTAGCTTTCCTGTGAGAGAAAGGTGTCGACTTATTGTCTTTATGAATACTCTCAAGCTTTGTGCAATCTCCCGCATCGATTTCGTTGGGTCCGCATCCACCATTGTACTTAAAACATCGTCGTTAACTAACGTTTCCGGCTTCCCACGTGGTTCACTTTCGAGGCTGAAATCTCCCGAACGGAACTTTCCAAACCAACTGAAGCATTATGTCTCTTTTTAACTGTTGTACTACGTTGGTGTTGAAAACTACATTTTTTATTTTTTGTTTCTAGATCATCTTAAAAGCCGCCAAAATACATCCCTGGACTTTTGTGACTTTTATTTTTTATGCTTAATGTACTAGAATCGAATGCTTCAATTCTTCTGCACATAAATGGAGCCCTCATTTTTCTAAACCGCAATTTAACAGCCATGGTGTAGATTTCTACACTACTCATATAATGGTGAAATTTGGAAGACAACTGTCAACGTTTTTGTGAATTTTGTTGGTTATAACTGGACGTAAAACAATTTCAGCGGATGTTGTCCATAATTTCTGGTTTTTTATTTGTCATTATCGTAATAGTTTTTTTTAGTAAGATAAATGGCCGGGTCTAGATATATGTCAGATGGAGATATTGAAGTGGTTTTGAATATGCAGAGCGAAAACTTTTTATCTGGCAGTGGAAGTGATAATGATTACGAACCATCCGTTGGCGAACAGCAAATAGATGAGGAGTTTTCTGACATCTGATTCTGAAAACATATCTCCTCCGCAAAATATTGATTGCATGTTCGTTTCAAAGGATTATATAGTTCAATAAATAACAGGGCGCAATGCAGCTTCGAATGTGTTGAGATTGAGGTGGGGTACCACCAGTGCTACTATATTTCGAGTAACCACTGTGATGGATGTTTTTCCACCAAATGTAGAGAAAAAAATACTAGATAGCACTAATGCTTTTGGGAGCTTGAAAAATAATAACCATGAAGAAGTGGATGGAAATTTGCTTCATGCATATTTTGGAGTTTTGTTGTTGGCCGTCGTTTACAAGTAAGTTGATTGTCTATATTATTTTGTCTTTTATTATTTCACAGGTCAACGAATCAAGCCATTTCTGAGCTCTTTAGCACTTTTGGCCCTCCTATTTTTAGAGAAATTATGTCAAAGCAGACTTTTCAATATTTAACAAATATTATTCGCATTGACGACACGGTTAGCCGAATGACGTCAATGCAACTCTCAGGACAAATTTGCTCCTATTCGACATCTATTGGATCGATGGAGTGAAGTAATTCTGCTATTTTTTAATCTTTCAGATTGTGTAACAGTAGATGAGCTGCAATGAGCCTTTCATGGACGCTGCTCGTTTAGACGATATATGCCTAGCAAACCAGAGAGGTATGGTCTAAAATTTTGGCTTCTTGTATGATCCGAAATACGTTATGTGTGGAAAATTCAACCCCATCTCGGAAAAGCTGCAGGAGCTGTTCCAGAAAGAAATAAAGGACAACGGGTTGTTTGGACTCAGTTCAAGGATTGAGGGGTCATAACGTGACCTCTTCCTACGAGCTAAGTCAAAGACTGCTTGAAAAAAAAATTAACAATGGGTGGAACTATGCGCAAGAATAAACGCAGAATTCCACTCAAGCTATTGTTGCGCAAAAAGGCCCCCTTCTATCAAACGACATTTATGTTTACCCATGACACAACTCTGGTATCATCTGTAGGAAGGAAAGTCAAATGCACTGTGCTTCAGAGCACATTTCACAGTTCAGTCCAAATAGGAAATGATTCAAAAAAATTGACGGAGATTGTATCATACTATGCATAATCGCATTTAAGGTGGTGTCGACACTGTGGACAAAATGATAACAGGGTATAGCTGCCAGAGAAAAACCAATAGGTGGCCAATGGTGGTTTTTAGCAATATGATCGACATTTCGGCTTTGAATTCCTTCATCATTTACAAGCAGTAAGATATGTATTTTTCATAGTTCTTACACAATTTCCAGCGTTTATCGTTCAAAACTTCTTAGGGGAATAGAACCGTTAACTTTTTTTTCACAACACATGCACTGATCAGTGAAGAATACTCGTCAATTTGGTTTCAGTTCGCGGTATTAGCGTTGCATAAGTGCGGAAAAAAGTGCTGGCTAAATTTACAACTTACTAAAACCACTCGAAATATCGTGAATATCCGTTTATCGGGCTATTGTTCGCTCGGCGAATTGTCTGGAGTTGAGGACAGGCCAAGAAGTGGTCGAATGAATTCGGGGAAATCCCCTTAGGAAGCAGAAGATCATGTCCAAGGAATATGATCCATGTCTAGGCTGATTCGGGATGATCTGCATATGAAAGCCTATCGTCGGTCCACGGGTCATCTTCTAACTCCTCAACTAAAAAAAATTAGGTTGGAAAGATCCAGGCAACTTTTGCAGTGGCACGCAGACAATGGCCATGAAAATATGAGACAATTTTTACCGTGGAAGAAGTTTTCAACAAATGAAAAAATTGTTGCCACTTCATCTAAGGGAGCTAAAAAAGTTGTTCCAAAGGTTCAAGGTGGACATCATCCCGCTTCCGTAATGGCTTGGTGGGGGGTGTCTCACCATGGTGTCACGTCCCTCCATTTCAGTGAAAAAGGCGTAAAAACTGGTGCAAAAATTTACCAAGAAGATGTGCTAGAGGGTGTTGTGAAGGGTTTGACCAATACCCTTTTCAATGGATACAGATGGATGTTTCAACAGGACTCTGCTCCATCGCAAAACGCCAAAATCACGCAGGAGTGGGTCAGAGTCAATATTCCTGGCTTTATAGTAGCAGAAGATTGGTCCTCAAGGATTCCAGATCTGAATCCACTATATTATGGTTTGTGGTCAGAATTGGAGAACATGGCCTACAAGACTCCCCACAGAAATTTGGAAAGCCTTAAAACAGCATTAACCAGAGCAGCGTAAACGATTTCCATGGAAATCGTACGTGCCGCTATCGCCCAATAGTCACACCGTTTAGGCAGTTATTTCGAGTGAATCCAATTTTTTTTAATAATCAATATTGTGGTCTAATAAATGAAACAATTTTGAATACAATATATTTACTGGTTTTGTTTTTATAGCGTTTTATATTTGTAACAGAACTTATGGCAAGACTAGGTAGTATAATTTTCTCAAATATCATAATTCTTTAGGGTGTATTTCAATTGGCCAGAAAGGCAGAAGAATGCTAAGTGTAGAATATTTATACGTAATTTGGAGTTAGCTCTTGCTCAAACTTACTTATCGGAAATAAAAAGACGTCCACGCACAAAGTCTTCTCTGCTACTTCCTTCCAGGTTTATCAGTAAATCATTCCCTAGAAAACATCGCCTCGGAAGATGGACCAGCTCGGAAACAGTCTAAAATTCCAGAAGAGGTAAAAAAAACGAGGCTGGTGCTTTTATTGTGTGCAAGAAAAGAATTCGAAGTCAAAATATAACCACGAGTTGGCCAGATGTTTTTGTCAAAAGACAATTTGCAAAGCCGATCACTGCCGAAATATTTGCATTAGATGCAACTGTTTTAATAATAAATAGTTAAAAATAAAAAAAAAACTTTTATTTTTCTGAGTTATTCTGAATTGATTTTCATCGGTCCACATATAAAATAAGCAGGTGTAGAAATCTACACCTCAACATGAGATTGCGAATTTTTTTCTAACGTTGGACTACGGTTAAATTCGTAAAGGAAGAGGGTTCGAATTTGAACTGCCGACAGCATGGTAAATAATTCCTAGAAAAAAAATACGGGTACTTGTAAGGAACCCAAAAATTCTCACATGTCAAGCACACACCTTTTCATAAGTCCTACGTAAGAATTGGTGCCATTTGTTTCCTACCCAACCAACATAATCTCTGCACCATCAGGAGTCATATCAATTGCAGTTATTCTAACAGAAAAGCCAAATGTTAATTAGTCAAGCCAGCCATGAGGATAATGAAGCCCAGCTCCGGTTCTGGTCATATAACTTCTGTGCGTGTTAAAACAACTAAAACATTTTATTACCCCAAAGATAGGCTTTGCGAGTATGTGAAGCCCAGGAAATGAATATCAAAGGAAAAGAAACATTTATCACAGCATTCTTAATGGGGCCGGATACTACAATACAAAAATTATCTATGCGAGGCATACCATTTTTCAAAAGCAACAGTGATGTACGAGTATGTGTTTAAGTAAATATTTAGTCCGTTCTTGTTTAGTCAGTTCTTTGATGCTTACAATAAAATGGATTTTATCATGTAATACCAAAGGACATTCTTTATGTTCTACTCAAGCACAATGTCTTCTCGAAAACTCCAACGCGCCTTTGAACACTAGACTCGTCAAACAAATCAACATTCAATTATCAGAAAATTAACTTAAAGTCGATTTAAAGGACATCAATTACTTATTTCGTCTAGTTTGTCTGCGAGGCATATCAGTCACAAAACATAATGCGACCTTCAGTAAAACCGAAAGTCTACAAATGTAATTCGGTGATGTGGAAAACTTGTCACTACGGCTGATACTGGAAAAAAACCAAAAAGTCCAAATCGATACGTAATACCTCTTTATTGATTTGAAGGCAGCATATATGCAGGGCGGTCCGGTTTGGGATACAGATATTTTAGGATCTGGTTTATTGGTTAATTGAAAAAAAAAACTTTAATTGAATACGGGTGGGTAACAGAGTGTTTAAAAAAGTTCCGTCGGAGAAGTAGATACCAACAATTATTTAGTTATAACTTCTAGCGTGTTAAGCCTAGAGATCCTAACCTGCGCTCGTCTGATTTCCAATGGATTATTGGTTAATTAATATTTAAACATCGTTACCATCCATGCTTTCATTCTCGAGATATTGTTTAGTTTTTTTAAATAAATTTTTGGGGAAATCGCATTTCTTATTATTTTGGTACGCCATAAAGCTACCTACAAATTCACAATACAAAGTTTTTACCAGAGGCTTATAGTTTCCTATGTATGTATAAAATTCAATAAATTAATCCCCAATATGATTATTTTTTATTATTACTAAAGAAATATTCTAAAATAAATGCACTTCCGTTTACGTAGAGGATGACAGTGGAGAACCTTTGCTACTTCGTAAAGGTCGGAAACAATCTCTCAGACACTTTCGATGTCAAAAAAGGGGGTTTACCCAAGGGGATGGGTTGTCATATTACTTTTTCAACATCATACTAGAGAATGTCAATAGGCTACACTTAGGAAACTTAAAATCCCCGGATATGGCTTAATTACGGGAGAGATTCTTAAAGCGCTACCGAAAAAAGGTTAGCTAAATCTGCTCTATCTTATAAATGCCACCATAAGATCAGAGTATGTACCGCTTCAGTGGAAAGTTGTCGAAGTTATTATGGTTCTGAAACCCGGTAAGCTACTAACTGAAGTCAAGTCATACAGACCAATTCGCTCCTCCCGATTATATCACAGGTCTTCGAGCGAATTTTACTTAATCATCTTAAACCGATTCTTAACACAAATCGCCTCTTGCCTGATCATCCATTTAGCTTTAGAAGCCAACACATTGCTGTTAACCAAGTGCATCGAATAACCGATATAATTGAATGAGCAATCGAGTGTAAGTTATTCTGTTCAAGCGCATTCCTTGACGTTTTGCAAGCTTTTGATAAAGTATGGCACGTAGGCCTGAAATATAACCTTCGACAAGTAATACCCGAGCAATTAATTGTCTCATATTTTTAGTTTATACATAGATGACCGGCTCTTCTGTGTCAGACACGGAAACGAATATTCCAGTTTTTAGATAATAAAGGCGGTGGTGCCGCAAGGAAATGTACCTGACCCACTGATATATTTGCTTTTCACCCGCTGCACACCGCAAAAGGACGATACTGTGCTAGCCACATTTGCTGATGTCACTGCCATTTTGGCAACAGCTAAAACCGTCGAAGAAGCAACTGCTAAGTTACAACGTGCCCTTACACGGATTAACAATTGGACAAAGACTTGGAAAATCGTGCTTAATGAAAACAAGTCTGTCCATGTGAACTTCACTCTCAAGAAAACCGACAGTCTATCTGTGTTTATCAACGCAGTACAAATTCCTTTCGCGAACGAGGTCAAACATCTTAAATTAAACTTAAATGGAGAGCATAGCTTGAGATTAAGTATAGAGAAATGTACAGGATTCTTGGAAAGTTTTCCAAGCTCAGTTTAGAAAACAAATTGCTGCTATAAAAGCATGTGCTAAAACCCGTCTGGACATATGGTATACTACTTTGGGGTTGTACCAAAATTATTAACGTTAACGTATTACAGACATTCCAAAACAAAGTTCTTCGAGGGTTTGTTAATGCACCATGGTACATTAGAAACGATGATATCCACAGAAACCTAGGAGTCCAAGGCATTTACTTAGAACGAAATTAAAATGTTTGCGCGAAAACACAAAAATCGACTACAAGGACATACGAATACTTCTGTTCAACAATTTATTGCGCCATCTGAAAAGGACTAAGCCTCTTGATCTAGCGCTGTGATCAGCAGAGCTTAATTCTTAAAGTACGTAGAAATTTTCAATAGGAAATCGCCTGCAAAATAAAACGCGAAACTGCTCAGTTGTAGTCTATATAAGAGAGGTGTTTTTTAGGGAGTAAAAATCTTACACTACTACTACTTATAGTGTCTATGAAGATTTCTCACCTACCCACGGGGGGGAAAAAAAAAATATACTAGAGAAACTTGTGCAAGGCTCGCAAATTTCCAAAAGTCTGTACAACTATTTACATATGTAGCCGATGACATTGGAATCTACGATTCCAACCAGGTGTGACAACGCAGTAGCTCTTCTTCTCTTCATTTCCCTGTTTTGCTGAAGTAATTTTAGGAAAACATGTGGTCTCGGCACAGTTTCTCCTTCCATCAACGGTTTTGTTGTCCACTTTCCGATTTGAATTTACAGGCTGTTCCAAGATTTTTTTTTTAAACCAACAATCGTCTGACTACGCAATCATCAATCCCAATTGCAAGATATATTAAAACCAATTTAAAAAGAGCCTTTTTCTATGAATAGGGGTTGGTTGCCGAATCAGTCCGTAAAGAAAGTTTAATTAGGGAAATTAATTGCCTTTTATTTCTGGTTGAATTCCTTTGGCTTCCGACTTATTTTTGAGGGGCAGACCTGGCAATGCTCTAGCTGCTCTCATTACAAGTCAGAGTTTGTCGATCTACGATGACAGTGTATCCAGACTACCAATGTGGTATGAGAACAAAAACATTTTACACGCTACAGGCCTCACTAACATCTGAAGTAATCCATGAACCAAATCTGGCCCTTTCACAATTTTATTTTTAAACCAAAAACCGCCCACCCGTCGGATTCCCATATCAGTAAGTCCTGACACATTCCAGTCATAAAATTACGTAAAATGTTGGTTTCCCTAATGATAGCTCTTAAATCTTGTATTGCATTTTAATTTGAATTACACATTTGATCAGAAACCTCATACCAACCTTTTGTGATAGTCCAAACAGTCATTGTCATTCATTCGGACTGTTTCCGATTTAAGTCGATCCCATAATTAATTCGGGTCACCAGAGCCATAAATAAACCAAAAGGTCAAGCTCACACATCGATATCAAAAGGTCAGCGATCGGAAATCCAAAAATCCAAAACAGAAAACAAAATCACACTATGAATCCATGGAACAGCAATTCTTATCACAATTTCTCAGTGATTATGTTAAAATAAAAATAAATTTACTCCTATATGCTAAAGAGGGGGGAAATGGGAAGTACAATAATAATAATACTGAGTCCCTATTATTCACAATTTGAATGGTGTTGACGATAACAAGTGCTGACTGAGGCGGACAATTAAATGAGTACGATATCAATGAATGTGCCCTTTGTAATATCAGATAAAATACGAATACGAGTGTCAATCCCATAGATGCTACTTTGATACTGAGAGCACAATCAACACTGTCGACTTCACGCAGTTGAATGAACAATGATGCAGATGATTAAGTTTGTTAGTTGGCTACGCTACAGCCAATTGTCTCTATTTTCTCTTAAAAATCTTTCTTTTCCACTTTCAGATATGTCATGACATATTTTTTCAGTATCCAGACTCATGAAATAAATGTCACACGTCTGAATTCTTATCATGAAATACTTTACTTGCTAAGACATAAAAGTTACTGCATGCATGACATAGCTGCTGTAAAGCAAATGCAGAACTGCAAATATTGCACTACATTTTTGGAATTGCGCATGTCAAGGAGATGAGAGCACAGATGTATCATGCACTCGAAAATTCAAAAAGCATTTGAAATTAGTTCGTTTGGATTTATTTAAAAATATCGAGATTTTTTTTAAGGCTATTCCCTTGTTGGAAATATGTGAAGGTTTTTCATTAGATGCGTTCCAATTTTCCAATAGGGATTCTCTCAACTCAGGCATATCATCTTTGACAGGTGTCATATTTATGTTACAGTTTGCCGACTGTTTAATCATGGAAAGGTATAAGCTTCAACGAAAAACCAATTTTACGAAAACACGTAAAAGATCGTATTGATTCAAGAGCTACACCAATATGACCATCATGCACGTTAAATTTTCGATGATTGTGCTCTATTGAAGATGGAAGGACGAATTTTCATCAAAAACCAACCTCAGTGACGAGGAATGCGTTTGGTCAAGCGAACAGCATAAGGTGAACCACAAGAAGCCACTTAAAATTGACTCTTTGATACAGTTTTCGTGTTGGAGGTGGCATTGCGCCGTACTTCTTCCAAGATGATGCCTGCTGGACACTTATAGTCAATGAAAACCGCTATCGCTCCATGTTAACAATTTATTTTTTTTTTTGATAAATTGGAACTGGAAGGCTTCAACAGCAAGGTGTACTTAATTGGCTCGCCTGTTAGCCTGTTTTCTTTGGAGTGACATTACGCCTTTGGTTTATAGCATCAAGCTAGAATCTTAGACGACTTGGAGGTGAACAATCGACGTGAAATTGCTGTACACTCATCTGAATTACGCAAAAAATTCATAGATAATTGTATTCAGCTCGTGCATTCAGGCAAGCGGTTTCGTGGAGGTAATATGAACGATGTCACATTCCATAACGATTGGAAATAAATTTCATTGTTACCACACGCATCTACTGAAAAACCCTGTTTACTGCCATTTACAATCATCCCATTTTGCCTATTTAAAAAATGCAAGAACTTTTTTTATCCAACTCATTGGCAGAAGAATCCTGTGAGCTTCAAAACGACAATTTGTATCCAATGATCTCATTAAAAATTGTGACTCAGTATACATGGTTCTCTGCTATTTACGATCGATAACTGGTCCGATCACTGTGTTCTGCTCTGACCAATTTGATTATAGGTGACCCTGAAGCCGCGATTGAATCTGAGTTTAAACCAAAAACTCCAGCTGAATCTTACTTTTTATTTAAGTTGCTCGAAGTCCTTTGTAACTAAAACGTACCACTTGAGCTCGGTATTCTTTTCTCCGTGAAAGGTTCGAAGACTCTTCATGCGAAAGCGTGGACATTCAACATTTCCTACTCATTATAGACTTATCTAATCTAACATATTTTGGACTCTCATAACCAGATGGATGTCGCTGTATAGGCCCAGAAAATTATATTTTCGTCAAAATCTGCTCTGCGAATTAGACTGGAAAACCAATCTATCTCTCTGTCGTGGTCTTGGGTGATTTTTACAGTCTTTGCATCTTTTCGATCATCTGGTTGATGGTGATTTTGTCCATGGATGGAGACTCATATGCGAGAGGATTCTTTATGCTGCAGGTACAGTTATCCCTTTCTTATTTTCGGTGAGAATCGGGCGAATGATGCTAAAAATCGGGAATACTTCCTTTCCCCCAAATTTCGCAGATGACTAGTGCAGTACTTTATTACCACCTTCTGTTTCACAACATGTGTAGTGATAGTGTGATACTTGTACATAATTGACAAATTTCTGTCACTTGCCTTCTGGATTGGATTCCAGTGGAGTAAGATTTATTAGCAGCTAATGGGAGACGAAAAGTGATTTTATCCGTTTGACATTCTCACAGCACTTTTTCGATGTTTTGTCGTGCTGTGTGTTATATCAGCATTTCTTATTATGGCGAAATCCGGGCCAATGTTGGCTCCCTGAAGTTTCCAAGGCTGTCGTTAAAAATAATCAATCTTTTCAAATTGGCACTAAAATCACCAAAGACAATTTCGACTTCATGATTAGGATAATGCTCGTACATATGTTTAGTCGAAGAGATAGTGGAAGCATACTTTGCCAATATCATCCTTTTCCTCAGTGGGACCTTATGTTGGCAATTTAGCATCGACTTATTTGACGACAAATCAAATCAGCAATCAAATATGGTCGGAAAGGCCTTTTCATCGTAATTATGTACACAGTAAGGCATCAATCAGCTAATAACTTACACAAGAGTGGTAAAAAACTAGGAAGTCGTTCATCATAAACAATTTCAGAAGTTTTCCACTAGCTGATGAAAAAAGGGTGGCTCTTGCAACTCCTGTAGTAATATATATGGACCTTAACACACGACAAATACCCTGGTCCAGATGGTATATTTCCCTTTCTTCTTCTTCCTTTGTCCTCGCGAAATCACTGCTTGAGCTTTTTTATCAATCCTATGTTTTCAGACTCTTTCGCCGTACATGCAAGAGAGCATTTGTCCAGGCCGATCCTTAAAAAGGTGAATCTTCTTTTCTCTGACCGGTAGTATGCTTTCCATAGCCACAGACTGGTAATTGGATGTCATGGCTCACTGAAAATTGAAACCACAGTCTAAAACAGATACAACCATTCGGGCCTTTCCCCCCATTTACCTTCCTAGCAAAGAAGACCTACAATAGCTTACGGCCAGGTATCTTACTTCGAAGGACCAATATCAGCTTCATCTTTGTGCATATTAAGCACTATGACCTTAAGAGTTTGGTTCAGTCAAATAACGTCAGTAAACACTTCTTCTAAGTTGTGGGTTGGATTTCGAATACGTCAATGTTGTTAGCATAGCCCGACAGTTTGATGAACTTGTTGAGGAAGCATTGTGCAATCGGGCAGACAATTATCCCCTTAAACATACTTGAAGACATTTGTGATTTGAATATCTGGGTTTACCTAACCCACTAAGTGGAACCTTTCCTTGTGCTATTCATCACCAGTTTTGATGAAGCTATGTTTTGTGCTAGCCGGAAGACGTTATCATTTAGTGGAGGTTAAATTTACGAACTTAAGTCGACTAAAGTTATATACGGTTTTACCACTGATGTTCCCAAGTACAATCATTACATTTCGGACAGACCGGGCTTGCAATTGTTGCCTCTTATATCTTCAATTCAAACTCTTGCCCGACTTTATTTTGGGCAGTTAGAGCAAGAGCTAATTTGCCTTTTTTCGTATATGGATCCGAGTACGAGTAAACGAACGTGCTTGGTTTTGCCTATGCTAATTGTTAGTTAACAGACGATATCCATAGTATCATATCATCCAAATACAATACCAAGAGCCTCCAAAAGAACGTGCTATATAATACATATGTTATGGAGATTTTTTCTATCTGCTTTTCTATGCTGAAAAAATCTTACTTTATATTACTTTTGATGGTGTCTTGCAGGCTATTGTAGTCACGGGTCTAAAACGACAGCCAGCTTGAACCATAGCTACCTGCCTCCAGTTATATACACCGAATTGGTTGATTCCCCGCTCCAACTACGGCCCAAATTCCCAAATTGTTAGATATAAGTAGGTGGACTCCAAAATCCCTTATGACTGTGGTCATGATGCCCATACGCGCTATATGGCCTAGCCATCTCAATCTCTGTAAGCGAAGCCTCCTGTCGGAATACTTCCTCGTTAAATCTCCTTTTCCGTAATCCCTCAATGCTCAAAGCAGCTAAGGGAGTCTTGCACTATAGTTATTATCTTTTCAGGTCTAGACATAAAAGTACAATGCTAAAATTCCCTTCATAGGACATGCGTTTAAATTTGGGGGATGACTTAGTGCACGCTGCTTGTCAGATTTTTTCCTTCAGTTTTTAAAAGTCTGTCAGTCGATTGTTTGCAGTTAAATCCAGGTATTACTACCCTCACTTCGTTTTAGTCGGGAGGATGGAAATTTTCGCGATCTCTTCCAGGTTGAATGGTGGTTCGTTTTGACAGCCTCTTTACCATTCTGGAAAAATTTCCAAACTTCATTGTTGCAGTAGCGATCTCTTGAGTGCGATGTGCGATGTCTAACCTTCTCACAGTGTTTTCTCTGTGATGTTCTGCCTTAGTTGCTACCAGCTGAGTCAATATGATCAAGCTGGCTTGTAGTGTTTTGATCAGGTAACCATCACGTGTCCATGTGGGTTCTAAAATGAGGAAAACGGAGCAATGCTTTTCAAGTGGAAGACCTCCATATAGTCTCGTTGTTTTTAAATGCTGCTCTGTGACAATTTTTCACGTTATCCTTTCAAAGTTAAACCTATTTTTGTCATTCTCTCAAAGTTGATCCTATTCAATACGAAGCCCATATCCCCAAACAGAACTTTTATTTTTGTTTTGTGGCTTTTACATTTTTGTGAACAATATTACTGTTTTACCAGTGTTTCCATTTGATGTTTCACAGGTGTCATTTCAGTGTTTAAGCGAATTTAATTTTTTGCGAACCATGTGTGTTTGTAGATCAAATAATTGTACGGCCATTGATGATGCAATTAGAATGATGAAATGTGTTCAAGTGTCTAAAATTCTTACTACAAACCAGAGTATATTATCATCCTTCAACCAACTTGAGTGTGTTACTTCCTCACCTGTGCAAGATAACGTTTTATTAGATGTTAAAGAGATCCAACAGGCTCTGTGTAATCAATTCGCCAGAAATGTTAAAGAATTATATTAGATGATCGCGATAAAACAATTCAATTGAATATTACGTCATTAAAAGATGAGTCTGCAGCAACAAAAGTGGCAGTCGCGGGAATAATCGAAGAGCCAAAATACATCTCAAGAAATTCTTACCGAAATTATTGCATCAAACCTAATTGATCTTAAAGGAAACACCAACATGACTGTTTCAATTTCTTGCCCGCCAACCAACCTAGAGGACACCAACCAACCAACAACTTCCCCAAATCCTCTCACCACCAATGAAATCGGCATAAAAATAGAAATGGAAAAATAGGCTTGAAAAACTTAATACTCGTCACCCCACTTTACAGAAATAGAGTCTAATGCTATTTGGGTAAACAAATATTTTGAGAAAAAATATGCGTTCACCGTTTATAGCAAGAAGATAAGTTCCAGATGCTTCAAAGTTGTTATCCCCTATAAATTTGAGTGGTTATTTGCAAATAATTTTAACGCCGCTGCCTCGACGGGATGAAAGTGTACAAATGGAACAAAATGAACAGGAAAGCACCAGCGAAGTTTCGAAAACTTTCAAAACTAAATCCTAAGCCTAAGTCTATTCCTAAAACTAAGAGCCAATAGAATTCTTCCGCTATAAATTGCAATTACGACTCGAATTGAAGTTTCCAAATTGGAGTTCCAAAACTGGAGTGTTCTCAAATTTTTCTTCCAAGTTCCTTGAACGTTTACCCATTAACCCAATGAACATAGGGAATATAAATCCTTCCGTTTTTCTCACCACTTCCAAATCAGCTTCTATCTTGACTAGAAGAAACCCCCTTCCAGCCCTTTATTTCCAGACTCTTAGATTACGTTTGTGCAAAAATTACGGTCTCCAAGCGCAGTTTTTTCATGATATGTTTCTACATTCGCCCATTCCAACCAATTCACAGCTATTACACTACTGACGCCGTACTAGATATTATAGACCCCAGAGATATGGTAATAGTTTTGCGGGATTTAAAATTTTCTCACTTTCAATGACTACTTCCTGATGACGAGATTTATTTTCTTGCTACCGACCCGACTTCAGATAAAGAAATCTTTTTTATCGATTCCCTCTCTAAGTCCGCTTTTTTCACATAAGTAGCATTGCTAACAACTTAGACAGGCAACTTAATCTTGTCGACACACAGAAAAACGTCGTTTAGCAAAACCCGACAGCTGCCACCCACCTTTATTCCTTACACTCGCTTACATACTCATCACCCTGGTACAATAATGACTACGGTCCCTGCGTAATAAAAGCAATAAATTATGGTGCACATATCTCAAATCTCGGTCTACCTTCGACTTCTTAGCTTAGTAGCAGACTTATTCCATTTTTTCTCGGCTTTATGAATCGCTCTATCACGATTACTTAAGCCGAATGCAATCTGAACTTTTCTCTATTCCTAAACTCATTTTCCACTTCACAAACACCAAACGAAAATCTGATTATAACCAACCAACCATTGAGCTTTTCTCTAAATTCATTAGCCAATCGTATGCTACGCAAGTTAAAGAACCTAATTTCAACTATTTTTCTTACATAACTATGCCCAAACTTCACTTACATCAGTTGAAATTAATATCGAGCATATAGAGAAGAAAATAAACTTGCTCAGGACCCAGTACTCTACGGGTACTGAAGGTCTGCCTGTCGAAAAATGTACAAATGGCCAAACCGCTCTCCACCTTTTTGCAGCTCTCTATGTCGCAAAATATGTTTCCTTCATTTTGAAAGAGATCCTAAGTAGTTACCTTCCATAAAAAAGGTGCCAAAAATGAAATCTCTAATTACTGTCCTCGCCAAACTATCAAATCCCGTATTTCCATCTATGCAGATGATGTGAAGATCTATAAGCACATCTTTATACCCTCTGACTCCCAAGCACGACAAGATGATCTGAGCAGCTTTCTAAAAGAATTTATTAGAGTTTAATGTTAGTCAAATATCAAACTATAACTTAATTCGCGTAAGCGTTCCATTTCATCGGCAGTAAATATATACCCTCTGTCACCTTGCTACGTGATTTATGTGTTATTTATGTGCTATAAATCCGGGCGTATATTGGTAATATTATTAAAAAAGCAAATCCTTCACTGGGATTCGTCAAGCAATGGTCCAAGGAATTCTCTAACACTTACGTCACTAAATTTCTTTAACTTACCATACATTCGTTAGGCACACACTAGAATATGCTATTCAAGTTTGGTCCCATTACAACGAAAGTCACTCTAGGTGAATTGAAGCTATTCAACGCAGATTCATTCAATTTGCATTTCGGGTCTACCTTGGAGAGGCCTTCAAAATACGTCTTGAAGTTGCTGATATGCTCTTTGTTCATCAACTACTTACTGGCTATATTGACTAACTTACCCTGCTCCAAACGATATCCATCAATACCAATCCACCCAACCATAGGTCTGTACTCCTCTTCTAAATCAACTTTCACCGAACCGATTACGGCTTTAATGAACGTTTGACCAGAATGTTGCGAACTGCGAACAACATGGTTAATGGATTCGACTTCAACATCAGCAAAAACCAGTCTTCGAAGTTTCGTCTCCCAAGTTCCATGACTCCTTGCCTTTCTTGTAGTTCTTGAGTCATATTAATGTTAGAAAGAATCATTAAACAGTCCACGGTTGACCTGGCTGTATGTATGTATACGTAGGCTGCGCATACCCCCTACACCCTTTTTTCTTATTTTGTCCTTAAAGTCGCCGAGTATAGTATTTAACTCACACTTGGGGTACTGCTAGGAGTTCGCAAAAAACTTGTCTGGTAACGTCGCTTTCTGCTCTGTTGTATATTTCGTATTTTGTGAATTCAGCTCAGATGCGGATGGTCATCAATTGCTTCCTCCAAAGTACATTATGTTACTTTATTCTTAAGTCTGCTTCCATTGACAAATTGGCATCCAAATACGCGTTACGTGCGATTGCAATTCTTGTCTAGTCCGCTCTATCCCATTTCTTGAATGGTGTCTCCACTAAGTATCCGGCAGCACCAGGTCTATTAAAAGTCCTCAAATACATACCCGAACATTGTTATCCTTATTACGTTCGTATTGATCATCGACAGTTGATGCAGCCTTATTCGAGGCTGTCGTTGCATTCATCACAATTTTGTTATTATTGTGCATAGACTTGTAATGTCTAAAATACGAGTAGCATGCTACTATTGGTGGATCAAGAACGGCGTTAATTGTCCACTGTATGCGCTGCCGTTTTCACGGGAAGCTTCTTGTGATAGAAGTGATCACGCATAATAAAGACTGTCATGTCAACGAAACATGTGTTCATTTTTTAGTGTGAGTCTTCGTTTGCGGTTAAAGACGACGAAACGGACTTGGTCACTCTGATGAATTGGTGCTAACATGTACCGTTTAAGATCATCCAGGCGAGGGAGAGGAATTCCAAGTGTGTAACTGCAGATGTTTGCCAAGCCGGACACATGCATATCGTTAGTTCATAGTTAACCAGTAAGCAAAGCAGGGACACCGTTTAAAGGTAATTTCATGTCATTTAAACAAAGGTGTTACCTTCATCACTAATGGCTTTTCCCATCTGAACATAATGCCTGTGGAATTTCTGGCGCTTGCTTCTCTTTTCACCTTGGAGTTGATAGCTCAAAAACCCTCTGGTCAGCAATATGATTCAATCTTTTTGCTTTTAAAGAATATGATTTTGATGTTGAGGTTGGAGTTTATATGTCCCAAGAGTGAAAGTTTGTGGACTGTGGCTTATGTACAGCTCCAGGACACATTCTCAAAACCCCATTAAAAATTAATTAGTTCTATTACTAAATTCCAGTTATTCTTAGTTGCACTCCAGTGATATTCGAGGCTAAGTTACTGAAACTCTAGAGAACTCAAGAAATTTTCTAATTTTCTATTCATGTTCCTTAAACGCATATCGGGACCATCATTTAACATACAGTCATGTGTTAATTTACTATTAGTAACTGCACTTTTAAAGATAAGATGGTCCTAACCATGGTACCGTATGCGTAAATGCAAATGCAAATACGAATAGATACTTATGCTTGACCACAACAAAATTGTATAATATTTTGTATATACTCGTATAACACATAAATGATAGCTATCGAGGCATTGATAAATTCGTTTGCGTTTGTGGCACCCTCGTCATGAAACATCCTATTGCCATAAGACGACATCGAAAGGGCTACCAGTGTTAAGGATAACTTCCTCATAAAGAGGCTCGCCAAATATGCTTCTCTTCCGAAAGTTTCTCTTGATGACACTTTGCCTAGTAAACCAGAAAATGGCATACAATATCCCTTCTCGCGATAAGTACAATATTGTTCTGATACTTTTCTATCTAGGAACTCTCTGACTTAATATAACTTTTCAGTATCCTGACAGAACAAAATTACATATTATAGAAATATTCGTATGATAGAATTGTTTCAATACACTTCAACTCTCTTCTTTCCTACCATGGCGAGATTTTTAAAACCGTTGAGGTAAATTACAAAAAGAAACATTTAATAAATTCTACGATAACCAACCGAGAAATGTATGTACCAGTAATAACGGCGTAATATTTTGCTTAAGACAATAGCTCTCTTAACATAAACTCTGATGGAATTTGAAAACAATTCTAAGGTATCACGAAATAGATATACATATATCAAAAAAAAAAAAACTAGCATGACATTTTGTTAACTCTCAACAAACAGTTCACTGCCATACAATTTATACTGCACGCGCTTTAAAAGTCTCAGCATTTCAAGACTACAAAATATCATCGTACCAAAGTAAAGAGTACCGCAAGCACGTATACGATATTTACGATTTACCCAGTAAAATTCTCATGATATAAGAAAGAGCACATCAGGCACCTGATGTTGAATAGCGGCAGTTGTTAAACGACCGCGATCCGAGTAGGGTGTATCTTTTCGGCCGTCTAACGGAAAATAGTCGTGTGCGCAATCTTTCACTTTGAAGAGATAGATATATCGTACACTGAGTGTGCTTTTGTCGGCTAAAGTGCGACAGTTGATATAAAAATTATCCCCTGAATGATGAATTTATTTAAGGATTAACGATATACTCGCTGTTAGTGGTTGTGTTCTGTTGTATTGTATCTGTGTACACTTGACACTTTAATGAATGTGTAGTTAAAGCGATTAACTAAGCGCCATCGGAACGGAACCCAATCAAAGCAGGGAAAGATTGTAGTAAAGGAATTTCAGGATAATTGCACTTGGTCATTTATGTAGTATGTATATCAAACGGGGACCTTAAGGGTTGTTTCATTGCCTCTGGAAATTGTCATAGTGTTTCGACAGGTTGGAAGATTGTACCTCGGAGATAGCATTTACCAATATATTCGTATCTTTAACTCCATGCTGCATGTGAATAGAAATGCAGTGTTTTAGTGGTTCATAGTTTCTTTTGTTGTTTTAAGTTGCCTTCGGCAGAGTAGTAAAGATAGTGTAATTGAGCATCTGCATCTGTGTGCTAGTAGTGCAACAAATTGGAATTGCCCTCCGATTTTGTAGTGAATTGTTTTGATTTCCCATTGATGGGTATAGTACGAGTAAATACGATTTAATTAATCTGTGCGGGACGGTGCTTTCAGTGACATGCGTATGTAAGTGTCAGAGTGCAAGGTGAAGAAGTGACCAACCAAGTCAAGTTTAAGAGAAAAATATCGAGAGAACATTTTCTTTCCGATAAGTGTTCTTATTTACCATATTTTGTTTTAAATTTTCTGTTTTGATAATGACAAGTGGATAACGTGGATATATTCGTAGATATAATAATCGAAATCAAAATCAAAATCAAAACATTTGGATTATAGAGAAACTTCGAGAGAAGGACGAGAGAATTCCTGGAGCTAGGATTTGCTTTTCCTTGGATTTAAGGTGAGTTGTTGACAAAATTGCCAACTTTCTCTCTAATTACAAAATGTCAAATCCCAATTTGACTATGGTAGTAGCTGTACTGAGGCCTAAGATGGGTACTGATTTGTTTCAAAATTATTTTAGGCTTCATTAAAATTTGGGGAAAAAATTGTTCACATCCTCTTCCAAAGTCGCGGGGAAAAGATATCGTTTCATCTAAATTTAGATAGGCTTATGCTTATGATACATGGGTGCACTGAACATATGCCTGTTTAACAAAAAAAAAAAATCTAAGGTCGACCCATAATAAATTAGATTCATAATTTTTCAGCTGTTAGGGTGCTAAGGGCGGTCCATCTTGCCTTAAGCTAGTACGAGTATCTAGGCTATTTAGTGTATAAAAATAGTCATGGTAGGGATATTGATTATTTTGTTCTGTGATGGTTGTGCTAGATTATCTTATTTTATCCTTTGTTAGAAATATTTCGGAGGCACGTAGAATGCTGTCACAGAGGACTTTTCATAGATTAGATGGCTTTATTTATGAATGATGGGTCTTTCGAAAATATTGTGATTCACGTATGCAGGTTACATTTTTATTTTTAATCAAGTAGGAGACGTTGGCCAGAACTATGTTGTTTTGTTTGCTTTGTTTTGCCACTAAAATTTCGATGAGTGTTCATGAGAAATTGTTGAAGACTTCCTTTCTCAATCGATTGTTTATCTTTAGTAGGAATTTCTTAAACAGCGAGGGTTGTATTGCTTCGGAACGTCAAGATAAAATTGTTGTGTGCTTGTGACTTCGAGCAAATGATGATGACAATTGTCATGGTTAAAACAGTCCATGTGTAAGTTTGTAAGATAAATATAGTTGCATTTCCGGTGCACAACTACTCAAATTTGAGTCAGCTTTGAATCCACTGCTTTTAGAAAACATGTAGAATAAGAATTTCCTGCAAAGTGTGGTTATGTGGTATTTAAAAGTTCCGGCTGCATACTATGCATCGCATTTACAATATCGGCTGATCTAATTTTACAAGTGAGCTCATTATGTGTCTCTTTAACTGGAAAGACAATCCATTTAACTGGTCATTTAGATTTGAGGGAACTGTAGAGTACATTTGACTTGATACTTACAGTCGAAGTTGTTTTAATAGTCGCACCTTGCATGAAGTTACATGGAGATCTAATAGATATCGAACTGGGAAGCTGGATGCTTTGTCAAAATGATTCTATCACTATCACTTCTTACCAAACCTGGCTTCAATCGAGTATTAAGAAAAGTTACAGCTTTAGGAACCCCAGTATGCACACATCATATGGTCAATTGTATATACCTTGTCGAAGGCAATTTTTAAAAAAAATTGACACATTCGATTTGAGACATTTACAAGGATAGATGAGGTAATTGCGAAGAGCTATGTTTGTCGTTCGTTGACAGCTTGAAACTGAGTTCTTACTTATCTTCAAGATTCGAGTAAGCTCTATGCAGTCTAACGAAGACTTTAAATCACCTCCAGTGGATGAAACGAGGTGTATATTTCTATCAGGGGAAGACACTTTGAAGCTGCAAAGGGAAAATACTATCCGACAGATGCTAGCTGAAACCTGAGCACTGTAACTTTTTGCACAGATCGGGTTAGACCTTTGTAGACAACCAAGTGTGTGTCACTCATTTGTTAGCGTTGCAAATTGTAGTGACTTCGGAGATATTTCCAGCAGTCTTTGCAGTGCTCTTCTCTTGAATCTAATTGTTTAGTTGAATTACCTTGAATTGTTTTCTTGTGCAATGAGCTCTTGTCCAAGAGTAGGTTTCCTTCCATTTCTCCGCACAATGGGGTAAAACTTGAGGTCTGATAGACTTCAATTTTATTCGCTAAATATTGGACTGTGTTTCTTGTAATTTGCCCATAAATGTGTCAGAATGATGTAGAGCCATCTAATTACGAAGGACTGTAGTTCTTGTGTGGCGGAAGATTGTTTTCTACATATTGCACTCACACAACAATATCAATTGAAGGTCTATTATGATTTCATCAGTGTAGTTAATGTATTTTAGGTAAAACGCAATTGGGTATTCGATTCATTTGCCTCCTTCCGACAGTGCATCAAATATAATTTCGACAAAATAAAAGCTTGTTCTGTCATACATCGTTGTCTGAGAGCTAACTATTTTGACATTTTGCACTTTTCTATGCACAAATGCATTATTTAGGCCTGATAGCACTCATCTTATTCTGGATCTCATTCAAAGTAAGAATGTCCTAAGGTGTCTCAAAGTCGAAAAAAGTTTAGGTAAAGTAGATATTTATTACTCACGCTCTACTCTACTAAGACCTGCAACGACTAAAGTCATTCTCAGTAAAACCATCTCCGTTTTAACAGTCTGCTCTATAACATCAGAAGATTTTGACGCTTGCTTCCAACTCAAATTTATCAGATTGCATCCACACTCTTCAAGGAGAAGTCTCATTTATTTATCAGGCACTGCTGACGTATCCGCGGCGATATTTTCTGAAGATCTCTGGATATAGCAATTCTTCAGTTTACCTCCACACTATATCGTCTGATCTAATTATTAAGACGAAGTCTTATCTCTTCACTGGGCCGCTGCTTGACTCAGCTTAAATACCCTCGATGAATATTGAAGTGCACATATGTATGTAGATAGCCAAGCAACGATCACATTCTTTACTTTGAACGAAATAGTTAAAAGCACAAAATCACACTGTCGATAGGTGAATTGGTCTCGCTGTAATCTCTAGAACCAAACAGCAGGCAACATGTTTACAGTAAGCCATCAATGCCCTGCGCCTAATAGAAGACACCCCCTTAAGCGTACTCTAAAGCTAGTCATTAGCGAATTCATCTGGATAACTGTGAGACATTTAGACTTACATACAGATATAAGTTAACAAAATATTCTACACAATCCGGAGAAGCGCGCACCAAATTCAATTTTCCCACACTGTTCCCATGCTGTAACCAAACACCTGCAATCTGGACAAGCAAACAACATCAGATACCTGCAAAGCGTGAGAATCCACATGTTGCTGAGCTAGCAGTAAAATAGTATTTAAGATTTAGTTTTTTAAGAATGAAAACAGTTATAATCAAGTAGGTAAACTCGCCGCCCAAATAAATAATTCATTTTTTTTTAATAAAAGATTTAATGTAAATCTTTAATATATATGACTTATGAGCTCCAAATAAACACCTTCTGTTGAATTTATGGTCCAAATGTGAAAATAGTGTTTCCGTTCCTCGGCACCGATGGATCTTTAAGACCCAGTCAAAAATGTTTTGATAGTGTTTTAACTTGTTTGACTTCATTTTCTCAGTCAGTTAAAACTTGAACAGATGGTTATATGTTCGGGGAACAAGACCATACTGTTGTTATAAAAGTCTACCTAAATGCCTTGTTTGGTTCTGAATTATAGGCATAGCAATGATCATTAATGACGGTCCACAAAAAAAGTTAAACCTAGTCCAATTGAAACTTGTGGAATATTTTTCAAATTTGCACTGTTTCACATTTTTAAGTGAAATTCTATCTATGATATTTCTATATATATTTAATACGGCAAAGACAAGTACTGAATATGTATTTTAGTAAAACCTTGCAAACGACATGTAATTGAAAAATAAAGTAGTCCTTAATATTATTATATCCATATTGTCTATAAAAGAATTATAAAAACATGTGTTTAACTATTTTCAATTCACCAGAATTTACCCATACCTGACATGCGTAATTTGCAAGATTTAAAGACGGTTAAAATAACTTCTACAGCAGTAACCGAATTTCTAACCAGATACTATGAAATCTGAAATAACCTATAATCTTTGGCTATCGTCAGAACCATCTTAGACTATGGTAGCTTAGTACTCGTATGTTGGTAATCCATAAATAAAACGAGCATCATGAAGTTAATGACAACAGCACAGAGGACTGCATATCTTGGCACAACTGACGCCATGAGAATGAGGGGACTAGAAACTATGCTTGATCCCTTGCCTGTAAACGTCGGCAGCAGAAAATGCTTTAAAATTAAGTCAGTTTAATTAATGGAAACCAATTGAACGCCAAAGGGCCACATATATATCCTTTTAAATGAACTGGGCTTATACTCTAATACAGATTATATGGTAGCACATTATGATTTTGAAATGTCATCCGCCTGTCATTCGCCTATATTTTGCCAAGCAGAGTGTCATGGGACAGAAACCAAATGGTAGAAGACTCAATATCCATTTTTACGGATGGATTGGATATGGAGATAGAAGGTGGCGCTGGGATCTTCTCCGGTCAATTTAACTTAAGATGCTCGCTCGTATCGCCTGCCAGACCGCAACAGTGTCTTCCAGGCTGAGGTACTAGCTGTAGCAGAATCGGCCAGACATATGACAATAAAAGCAATATCCCACGAGGATATTACCATATTTAATGGCAGTCCAGTCTGCCTCCTTCGATAAGGAACTGATAGATCAAAATATCAAACCTCCACTTTGCACTATAAGAATGCAAGTTGAGCAAAACATACAAATCAAAGCAAATGAAAGGTGGAACAACTTTTCAACCAGTAAAATTGAAGATAATTATGTCCAGAACTCCGCAAATCCAGAACAAGTCAGATTATCTTTAAAGACAAACCTGAACTTTCTTCGCTTGATAGATCGCTCGCAGGCGATAATCTTCTGAGGGTGCATGCAATAAAGCTGCGCGTTACCGCCGATAACCTATGTAGGGGCTGTGGGGACATAGACTTACGTAGGAAATTTTCCCTCTTTTTTTTTATACAATCGAACCAGCATCAGTAATCGCAGAGCTATCTGCTATTTTATTTACATCTTTAGATTCGCTAATGCAAAAGGATGGTTTAAACCCAGTCAAGGTCCAAATGACAACGTGAGACGGAAACTGCAATTGGCAACCGCAATCCAATTCCTATTCACTCTCAATTCCCCCACCCGGTCATCACCATGGGTCTACTCAGACCTAAGAGCGGTGGGGTATAATCCTCTCTCGGCTCAGGAAAACATATAATTTTTAATAAGCTAAGCTCGTCTACATTTGCTGGGTGAACTTATGATCGCAATACAGCACGGTACAAATCTAGGTCCGTGATCAGATATCCGATGCACGTCACGGGGTTTTTGTATGTTCTGTTATTGTAGATGACAATATATGTTAGTAAACAATCATCATCTGAAAAAGTATGAAAAATAGTTAAATCAAAAATCTCTGCATATTCTTTTAAAATAATAAAATTTCGTATATATTTCATTGGTATTTTTAATTTCCTGCTAAAAAGACACATTTAAAATCTCTGCAATCTTCCAATGACTGCAATAAGTTCAGCAGAATAACTCAATATTAGAAAAAGATATCTTTTATTGATTTATTCCAGTTGCTGTTGTACAAGTAAGCCTTTAATTCTCTTGGCAATAACAATTTTCAATTTGTATCTCTTTTTTTCACAAATTCTTCTCTGGTCTATTGCCATTTAATATAAATTTTTTGCGAGTGTAACTGGTCATTCTACAGATTTGCTATCGTCATTGAACAAATTCCCCGAAATAAAAGTCAGTAAGCCCAGCGAAATGTACACTTGTTGGAGATACGTAGACATACATTTACATAAATACTGGTGTTTAATGATTTTGTGGAAAATGTTGTCCTCAGATGTTCAATGTATGAATCGCTTGCCATTTAAATCGCTTAAGGTAATTCGAATGGAAAATGTTTTCTTCTGCTAAAAATAGTATTCCATATCCTTTAATTGACGACCAAAGTTGATTTGAACAGCTGTGATAAAAAAGAATATTCAGAATGGAAACTGCTAATAATTGTTTGGAGTGATTCGTTGTTCAATGTTACTCGTATATGAGACGATATTCAAGTTAAAATGGTGACTTAGTTTAAAAAAAATATCTTTTTTTCCAAAGAAAATATGTGGAATTATAATTCATCTAAATGACTGTTCCTTTCCTTTTATTTTACAGCAAAAAACATGAAGCAATAGTGTCTGGGAAAACTTCTGCACACTAAGATACTGATGTTGACCTCGAATTTCGAAGCTTCATTTGGTTGACCTTACTACTTTTCCACTAATGCCGTTTAAATTATTAAGTGTGTTGACTAAAATGTTCAATTAAAAGGATCTCACTTAACTGTGTTTGTGGTGTAATGAAGGAAGCCTTACTTTATTGCGTGAAGAACCTACAAAAGTTTTTTTTTTTTTTTAAATCTCCCATCATCTCGAAATGTAACACGATCATATGGAATAGAAGGATCAGTGGAAAAAAGTGTTTTGTTTTTTGAACATGAACTTTCAATCAAATCTGAGGGTGTTCTCTTTACAAGAAAAGTGACTAATCGGCTGACTATCTGGATGTAATCCTTGACAGGAAACTTCTTTGCACTAAATATGTACAATGTACGAGTACATAGCTTCAAAAATTGTTAAGGCTGTTTTGGTTTTCTTGATTTGTAAGGGTGCTCTCGACTGTTTAACCAAAAGAATCACTTGCATTAACTTGACTATTATAAGGTATTGTCTTTTATGTATATATATTACTCGTATGTACGTAGGTTGTTTGATGAAATACAAATTCAATTCAACTCACATATTACTACTGTTGTCATCGCACTCCATTAAATGGTTTGTCTCGGCTGCAATGTTGCTTTCCTTAGCACGCCTGGCTTTGGTCAATATTCATTTTATAGGCTGAATCGTTAAAACAATCTTCCGATACTTAAATTAGGCCTGTTTTTTAGTTAAGATAGAGTTTCACTACTATTATCTTATGTTCAATCAACCGGTCTTACAGGAAGCTTAACCTTTTCCATAGCATTTGAATGAAAAAATGTAAGTTGGTACATTTCTTTGATTGTTTGGTTACTTTCCGGCGAGTTAAACGTGGATTGCTGTTTGTTCTTTTTAAACTATGTGCCTCTGTGAAACTTCTACATTGTTATAAGTATAAGTCTCCCCTATGTTATTACCGATTCTTTTTCCCTTTAGAGTGCAGTTTGGAAAAAAACCAAAGAAAATTCAAAAGACGTATGACCATTTTCTAATTTTTATTATTTTCTAATCAAAATATGTTTGTCTTCAATTCACAGTTAACAATCTCATTATTACTCTTCAATTATTCAAACAATAACAAAATAAAGGAAAAATAATTGATAAAATTGATGAACAAAACTTAGCCTTCACCTTGTCGGTCTACATATACCTGGGTGTAGATCGCGATTTTCAATTTCGCTTATTTCCGAGATTTATTAAGCGAATCTAAAACGGCTACTACTCAGTGACTAAAATGGTGAGTTCTTTCGGAGAATGAAATTTTTTCATTTTAAAAAGATATTGTGATAATGTAGTTGTCATGTTTTTACCAATTTTTCGACTACCTTGACAGTACAGGGTGACTTACTCGAACTATAACTTTTTAAAATGCTACAATTTTTTTTATTTTGCAATAAATTTTATTGTTTGAGGTGGTCAAAACTTTGGTATTTTTTAGTGTCAACTTTCACCTTCAAAATACCCTAGACAGAGAAATCCAACGGATTTGCATCCGGAGAATTTGCAATCCATTGTGTCGAAGAAATGAAGTGTGGAACATTGTTTTTTAACCAATCTTGATTGACGCGCGCTTCGTGAGACGGTGACGAGTCTTGTTGAAATGTCCACGGTCTCCGACCGAAATGATTGTTTGCCAAGGCTTCAATTGCTGCCTCTAAGACAGTTTCACGGTATACGATCGCATTTTGTAAATTTGACGCCACGGTCCAAAAATACTCGTACGAGCGGAAAGCGACCATCGGCGGTTATGGTGGCCGAAACCATCACTATCGGTGCTGCCTGCTTTCTGGTGGCCGTCCGAAGGTGTAAGTTTCCGAAGGACCTCTCTGGCAAGTAAACTCGGTTATTTTGTTTGTTGACATATTTCTCGATAGCAAATGGCGACTCATCGGAAAAAACCAAATTCAGCAACTCACCACTTTCGTGCTAGCGTAGCAACTCCTTCGCTCTTTCGACTCTAATTTTTTTCTGTTGCTGTGTAAGATCGTGTGCTTTTTGGAACTTCAATAGCTTGAGCCCAAGCTCATTTTTCAGTATGTGTTACATCCGTTCCAACGATATGTTGAGCTCACGAGCCATTTTTCTTCCACTTCGACGCGGATTTCACTCAATTCGAGCCTTCACTTTCCGAAACATTTCTGCCGATGTTGCTGTTTTTTTATGACCACCTCCATGGCGTTTTGCAACGCTGCCAGTATCATGGTAACGAGCTATGGTTCGAAACACAAATGATTTATTCACGTTGAGGTGCTGGAGGGCTCTAACGATAGCTACTTGTGGTTTTCCAGCCAAATTTAAAGCAATCACACTATCACGTTTGAATTCCATCCCGGATAAAATTTTTTCAAACAACTGAGACGCAAATCGTTTAAAAGGCTTGTAAATAATAAAATTATCTGTCATGTGTCAAAAATTGAGCTCACTGTCATGAACGGTTTGCAAATTATAGCAGTCTGAAATTGGTTGCAGTTCGAGTCATTCAGGGTATATATACTGTCATGCAAATAATTCTTAAACTTCACAAATAAACCGCAAATAAGTTCAAGCGTATGTATAATACATACATATGTACATACAGAGTATATATACGAGTATAATAAAATTGTTTGATCATATGATTTGATGGATGTAATTTATCTGTACGAGCTATTCAATTTTACGAAGTAATTGAATGCACTAAATTTTTATTTATTGATTTTATTGAAAAAAAATTAACTCCATGTATGTAGGATAAGTACTTACTAAATAAAGGTACAAATTATTACAAATTTAAAAGCACATTATTTATAGTGTGACATTCTTCACATTTTGTTTGTGTTAGGCTGTGCATTTGGCAAACTGTGTTTTTTGCACTATACGCAGACTTTCCTCCCATTAGAACATAGAGCAGTGGCTTTTTTTAGTGAGACGACCAGATCCATCTCGATCCATCAAATCATCCGGTACGAACGGCGCAACTCTTTTACTGAGATATCTAGAATGCATTCTATAGCACTTCTTGCTGGAAAGTGGTTCATAGCTCTCAGAATTTGAGCCCTTTTCTTGATGACTGGAATGTAAAAGTGTTCACCCAATTCTTGCAGAAACTCCCTTCGTCGGCTTGTTCGGACATTATGTTTGCTTGGCGGGTTATTTTTCGTAAAAATTATGTAAGCTGCGACTCCTGCTGTGTCAATTATATTGAAGAACATCGCTAGAGGCCATCAATTTGTGTTTCATTTCGTAGTATACTGGGACAGCATCTTATCCATCGTATCAGAATAATTTCCGGCTTCAGTTTTGGCCCAGAAACACTATTATCATTATGTTGGGTAGACAATAATACGACAGCCTTGTCCTTTTTTGGCACATAGGAGCAAAGCAGCATCTTTTCTGCAAAACAAAAGGTAGTTGATATAACCTCTCTAGTTTTCGAAGCTTTGAATTCGACAGGGATATAGCGTTTGTTTTTCTTCATGGTGCCGACAACAGAGAGATTCCATCCCAGTAAATCCTTGGCTACAGGAAGCGATGTGAAAAAATTATCCATTGTCACATTTCTGCCAGTGTTTTTATAAGGAACAACTAAATCCATCATAACACCTTCGCCTTGATTCTTATGTCGGATATTGCCAATTTTCCCAGTATAAATCTACCCGTTCAATGGATATGCCGTGTCCGAAGTGCAAGCCCACCATATCTTGATCCCATATCTCGTTGGTTTTGATGGAATATACTGAATGAATTTGGTGCAACCTCTAAAAGGGAATAGTAGGTCATCAATTGTTATATGTAGAACTGTATGGCCTAAAATTGTCCTTTAGATTGGTGTCCAGCATTTTGAAAATTTCGCTAATGTGTGCCGCCTTATCGGTTTCAATTCTGGCTTGTCTCGAGGCATCAAAATCAAAGCGAATAAACCTCGTTATGTTGTAGAAGCGCTGAAGAGACATAGTTGCCCGATATAGCGGAAAAGCATTGTTTTTCCAAAGCTGATCAACAGCTTCGTAATTTGATCGGTGGCTCCCAATATCAATCAGAAGTCCTCTTCTTCTGGGTCGCGATCAAAACTTTTTTATTAGGATTTTCTGCATTCCATTTACAGTACTCCTGCTCGGCCTTTCTGTTTGTGTGCCTGAAAATTCCCATACAAAACATATGAAAGTTATATTTCTATACCCGAGCGTTTACTGTCAAGATTCAGAGTTTTTTTATTGGCGACAAAGTGAAGGTTAAGCAAAAGTGCGCTATATTAGAAACAACACTCCCGTTTTCAATCAAATTTGTTTTTTCTCAAGCAATATATTTGTATGAGTAATAAAAGCAACAAGTGCTTGTGTGTGATACGCGTTAGAGATTGAACTTTATAATTAAAACAGAAAATGTGATAGTATGGCGGACAATAAATATTCCCCACATCTAAAAGAAGGAATAGTGTCTGATTTCAGTAACGGCGAATCAATTACATTTATCACTAATAAACTTCGAATTAGCCATGTGGTGATTTCTCCATTCCACATTCGGCGAAATGTCCAAACGTTCCTTATTGGTGGTAGACCCCGACAGAGCACCAGTCGCGATGATAAAAATATGGTCAGGCTAATCTGGCAGACGGCAAAGCCATGCATAAACGATTATTATAAAAACAATTTTATATGTTCTTAAAAGAAAAAAATTAATCTGTCTATCTATCTTTCCATCTTTATATCGTCGAGAAGTATTAAAAATGAACTTAGTTTATAAATTACAAGCATGATGATCCGGCGATCATCGGATTGTCATCGTACCGGACAACAAAAAAGCCATTTATTTCCCAAAGGTTTTGAGTTCGCAAATACATGTTCAAATTGGACTTTGGCAAAATGGACTCTGATGAGTCCAAATTTAATTTAAAGGGATCTGCCGGATTTCAGGGTACGGAAGCTAAAGGGCAAACGATTAATTACCCACAATTAAGCATGGTGGAGAAAATCTATGGGGAATTGTACAATAGATCAGAGGATTGATTGCACGAAATGCCACAATTTAAACTCCATGCTTCAACAGACTGAAATTACCTGAAATAACATCCCTTCAGAACCTTATTGACTCTATGCCCTGAGATGTCCCTCAGTAATTCGAAATAAAGGCTACGCTACCAAATATTAGCAATAAAACTTTTTTTTTTAATTTATGAATTCTAAAATGTGCTTTAGTTTTGTCCACAGATTTATTAATAAATTATTTTCTAAATAATTGAAGAGAAATAATAATATTGTTAGCTGAAGACCATTGAAGACTAATTAATTTTGATCAGAAAAAAATAAAATTTAGAAAATCATCATACGTTTTTTGAATTTATTTCATTTTTAGTTACATCCGATCTATTTGTTTCGCTTTAATCCCGCTTCTAATCCCAATCCGCTATCTATCTAGGTACCTACATTATGAAGATTCAAGCTACTCGTAGAAATGATTTATTGATTGCCTTTCATTGCTCTCTGCAGCACTGTGCTTGGCTTAGATATAAAATTTCTAATGGACATACATCCTACACTCTGAAACTGCTTTCTAGGCGAAATATTTTAAATACTACCAAAGATTCGCCTAGATTGCCATACAACAGGGAATTGACGTTTTAAAAATACTCGTACCTTCGAGCATGAGTTAGGGGAAATTGACAGCTAGTGACAACGAAGCGTATATAAGCGCTCCAAAATTTTAATATCGAATATATCGATGAGATTCTTTTGGTTGGTAAAGTGATCCAGATCAGGTTTATTGTTTATTACAATTGTGGTGTAAGCTTTTTACATTGACGAAGACAGTATCCATCTACACTTTCGTCAGATCATCTAATGATCAATACTAGCCCGGTACAAGGTCACATCCAGACAGTCACAAAGTTGCCACAAAATCTCTACAATACAATACTTTCAAAAGATTAACTTCTACCTTTAAAGCTGACTGAGTTGATTAATGTCGCTGTGTTATTGTTATCGGCGTCTAAGTTTTGTGGTTACTGATTTCGTCTCTTGAATCCTAACCTAACTTCCACTTTTGAAGCTAACCGAGTTGATTGATGTTGCTGTGTTGTTGTTATAACTGATTTTTTGCCTTAAGCTATGAAAAAACTTAGCTCCTGTACACGAGGAATATTGACCTTATCTATCACCATCTATCATAGATGGTCGCAAGGCCATGAAGATTCTCTGTGTGATCTTCGGTCCGATCCGTGTTGAAAGAGTGTGGAAAAGAAGGTACAACCAAGAAATAAACCGGCTGTATGGTGGCATGCCTAAGCCATGTAGAACGTCTGCATACCGAGTATACCAGCCTCTAGGGCCTTAAAACTCACTCCAGTGAGACAAGGCAGTATATGAAGACCCTACTTAAGCCAACCAACTGGGAGCTGCTACCTAAAGAACGATCTGGCTGCTGTAGCGTGGTGATTGAGGACATTCTTCAATCTATCATATTTCATTGTCGCATCGACCATTTAGACGAAAACAGTATCTTTCTGTTCAGCAATTCTGGGCCCCCGCCCAATTATCAAGGCTTCGCCCATTAATGACGTTGTCTAATAAAAAGCGGGGGCAGAGCATATTACTGGTCTTATCGTAAACATCTTCAGATAACAGCCTCTGGTTGCTACGATTTGACCAGTTATAAGTTGCCGGTCATAGGTCTTGTTGGCGGCTGGACCACAGGTAGTCCATACCAGGACTTAAATCACGGTATCATGGGAGTCAGGAGCCCCCCGGATTGACTTGTTAGATTTAGGCCCCCTTGTAGGAGCGTCATGGTGGCTGTGGTTTAAACCCAAATCGCGGGAACGGGTCTAACCCATTGTAGAGTTGCAAAAAAGTACTGGGTGCTGTGACCCTAAGAACAGTAAGGGGTTTTAGGTCGGCATCGACTCATACCAAGGGTGGAACTTGTGCCTCCAACACAGTTCCGAATTGGTATCAAAGGAATGACGGAGAGCGATGGCAAGGCGTATCCTTGCTCCCTATGGATGTATGGGCATCTCGTAAACATAAGGTCTTATGACAGGTGGTTTACGTTAAAAATCATGGAACGTTCTGTTCAGCAATTCTTTATTCCTTAATCTGTTTCTGACAGCTTTGTACCATTAGCATTTAGCTTCTTTAGCTTTAATTCCGATCGACCTATACTATATTTTATATAATTTAATTCATTGAACTCTGACCTGTATGCAGGTACAATACTGTTAGCAAACTTCCATCGGGCACTAGGGCAAAATAAACAAAAAAAAACTTTGCATTGCTCAAAAGCACCTCAACCATCTCCAATTAGAGATCCTTGAGTCCCAGAAGAACCATCTATCCCTTCTCATTCCTCCACCGCTGCACCTTAGTACCTTCGTCTTGGTTTCTGCAACCCGCTGCCTAATTAAAAATTAAATGTTTAACCAGACATCAAAATGCTCTTTACAAAGTGGGGTGCTTCTTCCATGATAGTGCTCTAACCATCCTATGAGGATAAAAAAAAAATTCTTTCTTCTTTGCATTTTCCATTTTGTATCTTTTATCTTCTTCGTTGCTTTTTTGCCAAGGACCTTATTTAATTATCCCCAGAAAGTTTTCCCTACATAAATGCTAAGTAGCCCTTTGCATAGGTACACACGGCCCAACTGGCTTCAATCATTCTAAGCCGAAGCTACCCTATACCTTGGCCGTAAGCGTGAGAAACCAAACGAAGCAAAAACAATTTATGTCGTCCTGTCAACTTGAAAAAGTTCTGTTGAACATGGAATGATGTAAACGAAGAAAGAGAAATGTCGCTGTTGCCACTGCCTAAATACGGGTATCCGTATCCGTCCACATAAAGTTTGAGAGGTCAATAGTGCAGTAGTCTCTAGGACCATACCATATAGGAAGGAATATTTTCTGGGTCAATTGGTTGAACAGAGATGTTTTTTTTCTTTTTACCTCCTCCTACCTTACGTTCTTTAGGGTTTTTCCTTCCCTTTTCCTTATACGACTCAAGTGACTTTCACACGAAGAAAATGAAAAACGAAAACGATAGAAAAACGAAGGAAAGGAAACGTTTCGTGTTTAAAAGGAATTAAGGCGAAATTAGGGGAGCGTGCATTTGTGTTTGCCTTTAAATTTGTCGAAAGTTGATTCTACCAAAGTTGATGCCTGAGTTTTGAGTTGATTTTTGAAATTGTTGGGAGACTTGAAGTTACCTTCTCTTCCTACGTTGTAGCCGATTAATGGTGGAAAAATATTGGAGAGCTGACAAAGTTTATTTTAGTGTGAAACTCTATTCAATTGGTGAATACTGCCTAATGTCGAAGTGAAATTGAGATTAACTTTGGCAGACTTTTAGAAGAACCTAGACGAGGTGAGCTTGTTGGAGCTTGTTGGCGTTTGTAGGCATTTCAGAATTTTACATGCACGGCAGACGGGATTTACGAGTGAAACTTTAATTGAATTGGTCTAGATTAACTTTATGAATTTATTTCTTAAGCCTCGAAATCTACACGCAATGTGCAGACGATTGTTAATCGGTAAATCAAATTTTCAGAAACAAATTTTGGAAAGAGGGAGAGCTACGTAACATATAACGACATGACGTCGTCTGTAATTTTGATTAAATAAGCTAATTTTATCGACATAAACTGAAATCCCTACTCGACAGGATTAAGTTCAGTCAGAGAATGGTTTCTCTACATTTTTTCTTTGAGTTCTCTGTGGGTTGGTGTGTCAAAAGCGACTTTAGAGTTGAAGTGGATAAGATTTTATGTTTCAAGAATTTATTAAAAAGCTGTCAAAAGCAAGCAGTGCTTGAAAATAGTCTTAGAATTAGCAACAATGTCTGCCCTTAGGTGACAACCATTGCGGACAGCAAATGATTCTTATTTTAAGTTTAAGTCCATAGGAGTTTATATGTATAAGCGTTAATGTCCTTTCTGGGGAAAAGTTTATTAAAAAAAAGTGTCTGACTGTAAATCACATATGTAGGCGCTAAGCCCCTCAGTAAGCCCTTAGCTCATGATTTTAAAACAGGAGAGCAATTTTCGGTTAATTAATAATTAAAAAAAAAAAAAATTAATCGGGAGTACCTTAAACGTCGGGTAATCGATATCGATGTTCTCCGTACGGAACTTGTTCTTATCTTGCGAAGAATGACCTGATATGGCCGGGATAAGGCAGACGGCAATATAACATAGACAAATATTTCTGGTAATAATTACGAATGCACTAAGATACCTATTTATAGTATATACGAGCACTATAGCACATCCTTCTTTTGTCCTGAGCTTCGTCTTCAAGTTAAGAAGCCAACTGTTTTCCTAAGCAGAGGTCATTCCCTATATCCTTCGAATTTGGATTATTACGAAGATTTGAATTAACAGATGGTTTGAAAACCGAGGCTGATACATAGATGGCGACTCTAATAACATATCCATACGATTTTTAGTTAGTAAAAGACTTGAAAAGATAATCGAAAAAATTGGTGACATTTCGACCATTAGTCATGTTGATATTGAATTTTTAGTGGATTGATATTTGATGTTTTCAAACCATAGAAAAAAACGAATTTCCTACCAAAGTTGGTAAAACACTCTATCTACTCTGTCGAAAGCAACCATTTGTTGCTGGTTTGCTGAATTCAAACGCCGTTGTACGGACGTAGAAAATGCTGAGCTCTCTGGGCACCCAAGTGAGGCTGTTACGCCGGAAAACATAAAACAAAATCCACACAAACGTTTTGAATAGCGTAAAGCAAAAGTGCTTGAGATAGCTGACATAGTAAAGTTACCAGTAGAATAGATACATCATATTTTGCATTAGTATTTGGGTATGCGAAAGAACCATTCGAAGTGGGTACTGCGTTTTTTCACATTTGACTAAAAACAGCTTGGTGTTGATGATTCAGACGCTGTTTGGAGCTGCTTAAGCGAATCAAAACAATTTGTCCATGCGGTATGTGACAATGGATAAAATATGGATCCTATGGCAAACCCGAAAGACGGTGTATTGAGATCTTCGCTGCGGAAAATAATTGAATTCAGCTTGTAAATAAGCCCACACGAATACCAGACGTTGATAGTCATACCGACAACAGCTGGACAGTTTTTTAACTTCTCACTTTGACAAGTACTGCGTTGATGTGCTCTCCCCTCTAGGCTCGTCGGACCATCGTGTCATATCAGCTAAATTCTCGTATACCCACCACACAGTTAGAGAAAAGATCCCTAAAAGAACCGTATGGCAATAAGAGAAAACCAATTGGAGCGGACTTAACAACTTCTTTAGGAATTTTAACTGGTCATTATGTTTCCTCGATAACGACATGGATGCCGCTGCTGACATGATCACAGAAACTATTCCTTTTGGAATGAGGTGCTTTATCCCTCATCGGATGAAGAGTATCAAATCAAAAGAAAAGGCATGGTACGACTCGAGCTGTAACGAGGCTGTCAAGGTTAGAGAAATGTTTTTTCGGTCCTACAAGACCAACCCTACAGAAGAAAACCGAAAAAAGTTGAAACGAGCCAGAACTGACTGCAACGTCTTTCTCAAGTATGCGAAATTCCAATATGACCAAAAACTGAGGCAAAAAATACTGCAATGTCCCAAAGGCAGTAAAAATTGTTGGTCATTCGTCAAAAACATTAGAAATTCTGCCTCATCTTCCATCCCAAAGCTCATTTACAATGACATTCCAGCTGTCAGCTCTTTGGACAAGGCTAATCTGCTTGCTGCACACTTTGCGTCTAGCTCAACACTCCCAGATTGTGCTTTGTCCCCGCCTACACTTGAGTGCGTCGAATCTTCACGACTCACGTTCTTGCTCTTCGGCTGTAGAACGGGAATGGCAGAGTATGTTAAGCTCATTAAATTCCGATATTAACAGCATAACAAATTGGGGAACTATCAACCGAGTGGAATTTAATGCTTCCAAAACTCAATGCTATCTGCTGTCACTAAAGCGAAATTCAAATACCCAGCCATTATCCATGAATGGCATTTGCATCGTCGAAGCCGATATACTTTCCATTCTCGGTATGTGTGTCAGTGACAACTTACGTTAGAATGACCACGTATTCGGTGTCGTCAAAAATGCTGCGAAATGTCTAGGTTTCCTCAAGCGATGTAAGAAATATTTTACCCCCTCTGATCTGGCCACAATATATAAGGCATTCATCCGCCCAAAATTAGAGTACAATGCCCACATCTGGTCAGGTGCTTCGAAATCATCGCTGCATCTGCTAGGTAGGATTCACAACTGTGCGATAAAACTCATAGCTGATACCATTATCACTCTGTCAATGGACACCCTCGAACACCGACGAAATGTCTCGTGTCTGACTTTGTTTAATCGCTATTTCCACCACCAGTTCTCCATTCAAATCGCAAGTAGCATTCCGCCCATTCAAACTTTCAACCGTAACACTCGTCTCGCTATGAACGCTCATCAGTACACCCTCAAACCCATTTTCGGACGTACTCTAAAATATTGTGATTCTTTCCTAAGCCGTTCAACTCGCTTAAGGAATGCCCTGCCGATCTCTGTGTTTCCTGGTCATTATAACTTACAAACATTTAAAAACAATGTACATCGGTACCTGTCTTTTTTTCCTCCATAAATTTCCTTCGCCCTCGCTGTGTACGAACATTTTAAGGATACAAAAACCCCTGTATGATTCCAATGCAGAAGTGATTGCCGAAATTGAAGCGTATTTTGAAGGATTGAACAAATCGTTCTAGAAAGGCGTAGAAATGTTAGACAGACGCTGGAATTATAACTCTTGAGGGAGACTATGATGATAAGTAAAGTCGAATTTTGCCAAAAAAAAGTCTCAGGACTTTTCAAACCACCTGTTATGCTGATGTTGTCAAGTGCCGGACGGATGCACTAAAGAAGACTCACTTTTCAGTTGAAGACAACATAATGGGTGAGGAGCACTGTGAAGTCTTTAGCGCTGTCTTAGAACTTCTTCGGACAAGAGGATGCCTGCGCGTCGTAAAATAAGAATAATTGTCAGTTAAACCCATTAGGCTCAAAATAGTACTGCTGGTTTGTAAAACATTTTCGGTTATCGAAAATGGACAATGGTACAAGCTTGGAAAGTGAAGACCATCCTCGTTTTATGAGAAGACTCTTGACTTAGAATTTTGGGTTAAGGAAGCAATATAGCGGGATGCTATTGAATGCCAGTTGACCGCCAGAGCTACTAAATTACTCCACTCTACCAACGCAAGTTGAAGCGTACGGGAGACCGGGCTAGGGATAATACTAACATCAACAACATGGAAAAGGTTAATAGCGTGAGAACCGTGCATTAGCCTGATATTGGCAGTTAGCTTTTGAAGAAGAGTAACAACGATTCTCATGACACAGTGTCATGTACCGAAAGAAATTTCGACTGAGGATAAGTAAAATTTAGATGTTCAATTTTGTTTTCTGCTGAACTATGGCAGATGTATTCTCCATTGATGGTTTGTAAAAATGCTTTTGAATCTGAGCGCGGTACATGGCAGTAAGATGCGGCAAAACCACATCACATGGCTATACCACACTAGAAGAAGAATCGCAGAGCTTATTTTAAAATTCACATTGCCGAGGCCATATTAGGACAGAGATAAGAAATGGCCGAGCATGCAGCAGTTTAGCGTTGCAGTTGGTGCATATTACATATATATGTATTATATACATATACATAACTACTACGAAACTCATAGATGGATTCAGCTCCAAATATCGTCCCAGAAAAAGCCTGACAGATTCATCTTAATATCGAATGACAATCAGTTCACAAAATTACTTCACGACGCTCTTAAACTATCATCACAGTGGTGCGATGATCTCACATAGTATCATTTTACGTGGATTGCAATGTAATATACATACTCGTAGATATCTTCTTCTCCGGTGAGGCTGATTCTGGATAGAACCAATGAACAACTGGATTCAACTCTCGATGTCGAACATTCCAACTTCCGTTCTGATTCCCGCAGGATTATTATAGAGCAAGGCTCGACATACTTAAGTCTACGGTTTACTAGCTTTTTATCGGTTTTACGAGGGATTTCGCGGCTTAATTAATGAGCTTATACATATAAACAGTATTTTGCATGCTGTTTGATATTGGTAAAACAATATAGGAAGTTGCAAAATGTCCCATTTTACGCAACGGTAAGCAGCCACAGGTTTTTCAAATTTAGCGTAGAGACAGTATTTTGTTGCCGCTATTTTTCCTGTGGATAACAATCGGCGCTTTATTGGCCCCATTGAAGGAGGAAGACTTCCAGCAAACCGTGATGTCTAGGCAAGATTGAGAGGCGAAAGGTGCGTTCAGTATCCTGTGAAACGGTTGAAGGAGTAGTGTTTTCTGCGTTTAAACTAAGCTTTTTCAGCTGCATTGTCATCTTCTCAGATAGATGATACAGCATCATTCTGAGAGTTTCCCTGCCAAACCGTATCTCAAATAATCATTGAGAGCAAGTTCAAATTTCCCACACTTTACGACGTGAATACAGCTCCATGGAACTAGTTGTTTGCGTTTGCCTAGCTCTTCACAAGTCCAGCAGTAGAAGTTCTCTATTGCGGTCTGGAACTTAATGAAATCCAATATATGTATGTACTCGTATCTTAGTGGGTTTCAAACTTCAAATCTGAAAGAATGTATGTATGTGCGTACAGTAAATGTTACTGAGTGGTTTCTGATGTCCGAAGTTTAAAATGTTTGTACAAGTTTTGTCTACCTTGTGTCCATCTTTTTAAGAAATGCAAACTACATAATTACGGATACGGCACATATCTACATACATAGATAATAACAAAAAAATGTATCTTTATGTGGGACTCATTAAAATTTTACCCAAATTATATGCCTTAAAGGTTAATGGATTGTATCTACCTTTTCCTTCAAATAATGCCTAAAGTGCCCCTGAATCCATCTCGCCCCGTCACAAAACGAAAGGGAACCCAAACCAAAGAGCCAATTCACGTTCATCAATAAAATAAAAATCCATCCTCCAGCATAATAATCCTTCAAATAAGAAGCAATCGATCATGTATCCGTATCTATTGTCGTAGACAAAAGAATCTGATAATTATCTCTTGAACGATTGTGCGTTCCATTCTTTACGTTATGCAAAAGATGGGTCTGAGTTGAGCGATCAGATACACGCAATTGCTCGCCGGCGATATGTATGTACGGATACATGGCTTGTTCGGATAGGTCTGGGTTCTGGGTTATTGATTGGTTGGGTATATCCGTCTACCCTGCTTCTAACGAACGTCTCGATTTCAATTAACAATCGTGTTTGCTTTCAGACACTACCGACGACGATGACGACGACGACGGCCGCCGCGCACATGGTATATGTGGAGAGGTTTGTTTTTTTTTATTTTTCGGTATCCATCAGATAGATATTCGTACACAGTGTTTCCTTGTTGTTTTATGTTTACATGAATGAGTATAACAAAGGGGCTGTCAATCAGAATCAGAATCGAAATCACATTACGGCCATTAACGCTACCAATTTAGAGAGAGGGCTCGATATGTTCGAAAGATTCAAAATATGATACTATGGGTATGATGGTTAGCCACTGCTGTACGCGTCCCACATGTACAATATATGTACGAATGAAACTCTTTCCGATTCAAATAAATGTATCTTTTCACTTTATGTTTCGAAAATATTCTTATACTCGTATTTATCTATCCCAAAGGTGATTTATAACTTCTCATACTCATACTCGTTATAATGATGTTCAATCCTTTTTTGGGGATTCGATCTGTTTGCAGGGATATCAGCTTCAGCACCGATGTATCCATACCATTATCGTGTCGTGTCTGTGTAAAAGCAATTAAGTTAAACACACAGACTGTGGAGGGAGTACAACTACATAGGTGACAATGTTCGGTGACTAAATTCGATAAAATTCGACAGAGTATCTGTTACCACAAAAACCAATAAAATTCAAATTTGTCGTCGCCAGTAATAAATTTTGTAGTGCCATACAGCACATCGAAGAGACACACGTACGAAAGATAGCCATATCGGATAAGGTGGTATTGGGCGGATCCAGAAAAGCCACACCGGGACTAGCAGGCGGCATTAATCACGTTTTGGGCTGCATTATTAGATAAATAGTTAGTTATAAGTTTAAATGGATGCGTTTCATTAGTAGAGATGTTATGTGTGTGATTTTTGAATCAATGACCCAGATTAGGTGAAAATTGAATGAATGAGTGTCATCGTTGACTATGTTGGGGCGATAACTTTGGCACGGAAAAGTTATTTGAATAGATTAAGTTGGACGGTTTGAGTTATGGAAATTTGGTTTCAACTTTTAACGATATGGAGTTTGATAGTTTTGATTTATATCAATGAACCAGAGTTGGCTAAAAAACATCAGGCATACACTTAAATTCACGAAAAGTGAAGTGAAATTTTCTGGTGCACTTGTGTCTACAAATAAGCAATACAGGTTTTTGAATGTTGAGGAATAACAACGCCTATGATCAGAATTATTAAAGCTATCACTTCTTATATCCGGGAGAATCTTTTTAAATTAGGAAAATAGTATGCTTCCATTTTATGTACACTTATCTCTGATACCTTAAGCATCGCAAGTATTCATGACTATTATTGGCCAATGGTTTTAGAAGTCGGTCCTTACATTTCCTGGCTTTCTTCAAAACTCTGCTCTGAAGATATGTCTCCTTTCTAACCGAACTCTAACGCTTGGTATATACATATATAGGTTTCAGGCGGAAGATTCTTCGATAGATGGTTTATAGCTTTTAGTAACAAAAATATAACTTTAGCTAAATAAAGACGTAAATTTTCTCTATAGCAAAATTCACCACATTTTTTGCTATTCTGAATTACTTATTTTATTTTTTTTATAATTAGCGCGCGCTTAAGGGGTTTATATGTTATACCCTTAAAATTTTTACACATAGCGCGGGCGAAGGAAACTTAGGGAGGAAGAAAAGAGACATATCGATGTATGTACATTGGTCTTGAATGTTTGCAAGTTATAACGACTAGGAAATAGAGAGGTCGACAGGGCATTCCATAAGCGAGTTGTATGGCTTAGGAACGAATACGATATTTAAGAGTACGCCTGAAAGTGGGCTTGATGGTATACTGATGAGCATTCATAGCGAGACGAGTGTTACTGTTGAAGGTTCGAATAAGCGGAATGCTACTGGCAATTTCTGTGGAGCACTGGCAGTGAAAATAGCGGTAGAATAAAGTGAGACACGATAAATTGTCCATTGTCCAGTATCCATTGAATGAGCGATATTATTATGAGTTTTATTTTATTTTGAATTCTATCTAGCAGGTGCAAAGGTGCTTTAGGAGCACCTGACCAGATGTGGGCATTGAGGCCAAATCAGAGGAGATGAAGTACTTCTTACATCGCTTGAGCAAACCTAGGTATTTCGCTGCATTTTTGACGACATCAAATTCCAACGTAAGTTGTCATTAACACACGTACCGAGAATGGAAGGTTGTAAGTCCGGAAACGAATATGAAAAGGTATTACTGTCGTCAGCAAACTAATATGTATATTGGACTGCGCTATCCGTAAAAGATCTTGCTGGTTGAAGGATTTCTTGTTTATTGTTAACGGGCTTCATTCGGAAGTTTGTAACTCCAGTGATTTTTTGCTGGTTGGTCAACAGAGGATTCTTATGTACTGCTTTTTTAATAAGATTCAATCCGGATAGGTTATAGTCTGCTTGCAACCTCTAAGAAATTTTGACGCTTGTTGCGTAAATCTCTAATCAGCGAGTTCTCTAAGGATCTATTGATTTTGAGTATGGATCATGCTTCTGTTGACAAGGTGGGCTAATGCACTGGGGATGTACAACACACCAAGTTGCTGGGATCATTTACAATTCGATTCAGCCCTCGTGGGAAAGGCATTGGCCATGTTCATACCTGCGCGTGGCCATGTTATAGTCCTTTTCTGTCATCAAATGGATCTGAGAATTCTCCATTATCATTTAGATTTTTTTTTTTTTTAAAGAACTTAACACTCAAGTGGGTATTACTAAACTTAAAACGCCTAAGCACGTGTTAGGTTTTTAGGAAAATGGGACAGAGAGAGAAAGAAAGACAGACGTTCAAGTCTTGGTAAGGTATCCAAATAAGACATAGCTTGGTAGAGCTTTTATACTTAGCTACGACTTAATAAGCGACTTTAAAATCGATAAAAAATATAAAGGGCATCGACCTGGAATAGTTTTGAGAGAGCTACTTAAGGTGTTGATAGTGTTTTTTTTCTCTTTCAGGTTGGGCAAAGTTTCTTGTATCTGACACCTTGAGATCGAGCAGCCTTTTTCTTTTCTTTTTGAATTTGTATAAGATTATCTTCATGTGTATGGGGATGTACTTTTAGGGCTAGGTTCAGAGGAAAGTTTCCTGCATCCTCAGTTAGGCTTTCATTGAATTGATTCTCTTATGAGCATAATTGCAGAAGGCATAGCTCCATAAGCTGTCGGCAGATCAATCGAATGCTTCCTGACGTCTATTAGGGGTCAGCGACTTTCCTGTCATCCCTCAGTAGAAAGGACTACAGACTGCTGTACTAGACATAAGGGGCACAGCATCCTGTGGTGCTCCCTGTGAAAACGCCTTGGGGCACTATCTCTGTGAGTGTCCGTCTGGATCGAAAATAATTTCTGATTGTTTTCTATAGTCTGATCAGTTTTAATAGCTCCTATAAGACTCTTGATATAGATGTGGTACCTGGTGGAAATGCATATGTTCATTGCCGTTTTAGCGACCAGAGCCTTTATTGATGGAAATTTCCATCTTTACAGGTTGCGCCTGGTTAAGTCATATATTTCTGGACTTGCTATTCCATCAGTTAAGTGTTTTTCGAAGATGTGCACAGCCTACCGAGGATTCTCACCATTGTGTGCCCTAGATGAAAGATCTGCTTAGAATAATCTTTCTTCAATTTTGATGCAGGGAAACATAATCTTCCGAGGATAGCTGTGGGCATAATTGTGCTTCTAGGTTGCTGTTCGATTGAATAGCGCTTGACACAATATCACGCATTTAGTTATGATGAAAAAGATGTTCGTGATTGCAAAATGACAGTGGTATGATCATGGCAATTGAATAGACATATGTAACCACCTATGCATAAACAAAAAATATGATCCCCATCCGTTAATCCTTCCAACCTCATCCACCCCAAATCCAATTTGCAAACCCTTATCTGACAAATTTCATCAATTTCTTAGAAATCGAATTAAAAATGCATAAATTCCCACAAAGTGTTTCATTTCATAATCTAATTGCCCACCCTCTCCCATCCACAATCTAGATATTACGATTTGCAACCAGTCAATTTCCAAGTAAACCACATGCATTTGCATGACGCTTTGGCATGCAAGAAGTTTACATTTCCTTCTCACATGCGTTATCGCTATTCTTGCGCCATCGTCTTCATCGTCAACACCACAAACAACAACAAAAACAACGGCATCGAGGAAAATTTAATAATAATTTTGCATTAAACAAGTGCGCGCTTAACAATAATTTCATGCACTTTGCTTTGCATTGGGATTCCAGTTGTATTTCTATTTGCTTGCGGTTCTATTTTAAGGGTGCAGCAAGTGAGGAGCAGCAAGGAGTACCGGACCAACCATGGCCATTCTTTCAACTCCAAGTGACAAGGCACGTCACAGTATCAGCTTGCATTCTAGCCGTACAGTCAACACACGAACGCTCACCAACACGACCTTAAGTGTTATCGTGTTAAGTTCGATATGACCAAACGATAGCGCCGGTGATTGTTGTGGCTGCGTGACACAATAAAACGGCCCATACTACATATTCAGTATGCATGCAACAGCAACTCACCAACTTCTGTCCTGTCGTTCTGAAGGGTTGAAATGCGCCGATTTTCTCTGTTTCCTTTTTTCGCTATCGGCATTGTGAGATCTTTTGGCTTTTGTATCTTTGTATCTTTTCTCGTTACAAGTGGCGCATAGCAAACATGAAAGTCTTAGAGCCCACAGAGTTAACAACAGGACTCAGAGAATCAACAGAACTCAAAGAGCTCAACACAGATCCTTTCTATTGCGGATGTCTGGTGTAGAAAAAGAAGAAATAAAACCGACACCGAATCTACACATGCCTATAGGCTGCAGCTCACGGAGCCAACCTTAACCCATATCACAGGTTGTATCAAGCGTTGCCATCTGACCTCATGAACACGGTTTTAATTACTTTCTGTCATTCCGTGAACTGATGTTGTTTTCGTTTTTTTTTTTTTTTTTCGGGGAAAACGTCTGATAGTATCTGGAACAGCCTCTCATTTAGTCTTGCAACACAGCCGGGAGGGAAGTTTACTGTGTTCACAGCGTCGTTTTTGTCTGTCTTTTTTTTTTCTAGATTAACAGCTTCGATAACGCTGGACCAAAGCAATCTCTATCTCCATCGCCATGGTAGAAGAAGTGGAATACATTAATTTAAAAAAGGACATTTGGAGACAGATTGGCTAGACATGTAATGGGAACAACCAACGTATACTCGTACGTATTTATCCGGAAGAATGAAGGCAACCATTTTTTTAATAATTCCACTTGGGGTATAGTGTGAGATACGGATCCACATACAATACGAGTATCCGAACGTATTGCGTGATAAAAGTCAAAATGCGGGAAAGACGGGAGATAGATTTTTTCGGGCAAGATAACGAATGATGTGGGTAATGGAAGTTTGTGGCCACTAATGGTGCTGTATTAGTGACTGCGAGACTGATAAATGAATTTTCTGTCAGCACCACAAGGAGTACGAGTTAGAGTACGATCACGAGTATCCGTTGTCTTGAACGTGAACCCCTCCGAAGTGAACAGCAGTGGCTTTAGGTACTAGTGAGTAGTAATAGATTAATGAATTCTTGTTGTGGTCATGTCATTTGAATTGGATTTTAGTTTTTAACTTGAATAAAAAAGAAAAGATAGCTTCTGTGAAAGGAAGAGATTAAATAAGACAGACGTTGGTTTCTATTTAAGTATCCGCCATTATGCTTTAGCAAGTTGAGAACTTAAGGAAGCAACTATGTGATATCTAGATTGTTGTTTCAACGATTAATCATTTTATTCAGATATGATGGACTTATTCCATAAGGCCACCCATACCTACATCGACTTTAAAAAATTTGCAAGATCTGAGGTTTCTTAAGATTTTGAGACATGAAGAATCGATGTCAAACTCATCATATATTATATGTACTCATACAGTGTAGTCTACCAGCCGACTAGTTCAGCAATAGTAACCCCATTTCAGACCTGAGGAGTCGTCAGATTTTTAGTCTTTTAAATAACGTGGTATGATTCCTAGGACCCAGATAGAAAACAGTGTAACATTTTTAAGCCGCCGCGCCTGTCCAGTTTTGTAAGGTTCCGCCATTATCGTTTCAGTATCATAGATACTTACTTCTTACCATTCAGGTTTTTGAAATATCCGAGAACAGTGTTATCGCTACCTTGGTTATACGAAAGATTATGGCATGCTTCAGTTGGCTTAGCAGAGAGGACTAAAATCGAGTTGGCGAAGAGTAGCCAGCAGCATCACATCATTTTATTTTAATAAGTCCCAAAAAGCCCATCTAGTACTGTACTCGTATCAACTTTGTCTCAAGTTGAATGAATAGTGGCATTCTGAGAACCATCTTCTTGGGATTTGAGTTGAGCACCATGCTTCTATCCAAATCTGATCTTTGCTCACATTCTATAAACTGAAGCGATCTCGAACGGAGCTCGAATCATTTCTCAAATGCCAAAGAAATATTCCCAGATTGCACCGCGGGAATGCATAAAATAGGGCTTTGCGTCAAAGGTTGCAAAGGATTTCGCTGCAGGGGTCCGTTTTCGTTACATAGGAAATCATCAACCTTCGGAAGTTGTCATGCCTCAGGTTAACCTTAACATGTATGGTTGTCGTCATATTATGAATGTTTAGCAGAATCATGAAAAATTGTTCCCTCGGCGAGGTTGTGGTTGTGGTTTTTCAGTTTAAAGCTTCTCGAAAATATTGTGGAATCGATGAACGAGGACCGCCAGATTTTCTTCGAATTCATTGTTTTTATATGTCACTAGTTCATTAATATGATGCATCAGACTATGTGCAAGAGTATGGGTGGACAACATAACCCTGAAGACCTCATGTCGGGCCTTAAATGTTATTTATGAACAAAATTTTTATTTTTGAATGAATGCGATTAAAATGATTAGTCTTTTCAGCTTTTCAGTTAAAAACGGCTCTAAATTTCTACTTAAGGGGTTATAGGCCACTCTAGATGCCACTTTTTTTTCAGGAAAAATATAAAATAAACCGAGTTTATAAAAGCAGAAGCTTATTGTACATATGATTGGCTATAAAACATAATTTTTATAGAATAATTTATTAAAAAATGGAAGGGTCTACGCCCTTCTAAATATTTTATTGTACATAACAACAGCTAGAGAAGTAAGTGGCCGAATGGCGGACTTCCAAAGTCAAATTTGCAAAATTGGCAGAAAAATCGCCAAAAAATTGTTAATAACAAATGAACTATGCCATATAAAAAAAAAATCTTACGTACTTATTTCGAAAATATATTTTTCAAGATCTAGTTAAAATTTGAAGTGAATTGGTTGAAAATTGTTCAAGTTATGGGTGCGGCTATCTTGGAAAATGAAGTTTTCAGATAAACTCCTTTAAAATGTTAATTTAAGCTCGGTGCCTACCTGGCGGCCTTGTACTATACTTTCAAAAACAAGTACTTCGAGATATTTCCCGGCCATAATCTTTTTTTGAGGTCCTAAGGGACCATTGGAAGCAATGAAAAAAATCGATTTTTTGAAAATCTTAGAGTGGTATAATACCTTAGATCATTCTTTGTCAATTCGCTTTAGGCATGGATTCAGTAGGTCTAGATTTTATTTAATCTCTTCTTCTTCGAAAGGAAATCCCTTTACCTATATACGTATTCATGTTATGTTGTTCGTTGGTACTCGTACTTCCATGTGTATCCTTTTGTGAAAATGTTGCTTTTTTTGTTTGTTGTTTCTGGCATTTTCATAGCAAAATGTGTTCTTGCTTAGATGTCGGCTTGGTGGCATAGATATGGAGCTTCTTAGGAAACTAGAAGTTTCCAAATATTTATATATAATTTACAGACATTTTCAGGGCTTCTCTTTGTGCCATCATGAGGCAACATTACATGGTTTCGGTTTAGCTTCCAGCATCGATATTGGTCTATTGAAAACTGAATGATTTTTACAGCCCTTTCATTATTGCCTTCGAGCCTATTTGAACAGGTGATATATTGATGGGAATTACTCCGTTGAACTAGCTTTGAAATTGCCATTCACATTCATTCTTATACAGACGCGCCTGATAAATATGTTACTCGTAACACTTGTTGTTGTCTGGATTTTAGAGTCTTTCAGCGAATGTCGTCTACTCTTTTTGCTCACGGTAGGTAAATTTCATTGGTGGCTGCGTGTTGTACGATTAAAGTAAGCACTGAGCGGCACAAAATATTGTGCATCATAGTAATATATATGTAAGTTGTGCTTAGTTTATTTCCTCGTCGTTGGAACTAGGTGCAACTTTCATCCAACAAACTTACTTAAATGTCCGAGTGTTGGTTGAGAGAAGATAGCAACTCTATAATGTCCTGTAAGAATTGACAAAACTTCAGAAGGAAAAGGTCCAACGCTTGTGCCAATTGTCAGGTTGGCAAAGTATCCAGAGTATCGTATGAATCCTTGGTCGTTCAACGGCAGCTCATATATCCTCGAATCTGATTATTAGCTCCAGAACACCCATCACTTTCTGCCCTTAGGGGTCCTAGTCCAACTGATCCGAGATTGTGCGTGCAGCTGACTGTCCTGCCATGTAAATACCCCACCGATACGAAGCAACGGAAGTCCTTAGATAAGAAAAAATCCATTCTTAACGACCCTACAAAACCAAGAAAAATAATGACCTTCGAATCTGTAATGAAGTGCTCCAACCCTAAACAGGCCGTGTGCACCTGTTCAAATAGCGGATGTTCTAGACTGAGCAAAAGGAGGATACAAACCTGTGATATATATTTATTGAACTATAGCGACCGCTATAGAGAACAAAGAAAGGGACCATTTGCTTACGCAGTCTTGAACTTTCGACATGTCAGTGAACGCATTATAAGAATCCGCACTAAGGCTTCATTCGACAACAAGTATTTCTCAAGCTCTCGTTAATGCATTTTCATCGATCCAACACATGAGCTGAGTCTGTGAGTTAACGGGGAAGAACATTGCGTTCTCTGGAGAACAAATATGGAAATGGGGAAATGGAGATTTGCTACTCCAGGAACAACGTTCAGAAGTTTTACCAACGGGTAAAATGAACCCGAACAGAAACCCTTAAAGACGAAGAAGGAAGAACAGCTGGTATAGTTAATATGGTAAAGACACTTCTGCAGACTATTAAACCGCGGGCACTCAACGAACGAACGAAAGAACGATTCAACTTTTTCGATAAAAGCCAAGATTCGTGGCCACCAGATCAAAAATGAAGTAAGATTTTGTTCTTCTTGCCAAGCTATTTAAGGCAACAAGAGATGATTTGGGAGAGAGCATAGGTCAACTCATTTGCAAAATGTGGTCGAAGGAAATTATGCTCGACGTATGGAACCTTAACATCATTTTTCCGATTCACAAAAAATGAGTCCTTCCAAACGGCGCCCAACTGTGGAGGCAAACGACAGTTTCCTTGCGTAAAAGATTCTGCCTGCTATATTGTGTGGACGCCTGAAACCATTTCTCAATGATCTGATTGGCTTTTATCAGTGCGGTTATAAGTCCGGTAAGTATACATTTGACCAGAAATCCTGTTCCACATACACCACCTATTTATCTATTTTAATGCCGCATATGACAGCACCTAATAGACTTTTCGGACCGAAGCAATGCTATCAATCAGCTCTAAATGACTCAGCCATCTCAGTCGTTGGACCTTCAATATACGGGCTAAGTCGATGTAGCTGTACAGCACGCACAGTTCGTCGTTGTGTCGCCTCCTCCAGTTATCATCTATGCAGATGGGACTAAAAATAACCCGAAAAATGTTTCTCTCAAAGCAGCAAAGAGTACCCTCATCCATTTTTGATAAAGTCCGTGCCTCTTATATAGTATAGGGTCACTTCTGTTTTTCGAGATAGGGCGTTACTAATCTTCTTAGCCCATAGACACAGTGATTGGCAAGAGTTATTCTTCGTTTGATCTCAGCGCTGGAGTCGTTGTCTGAATTGATAGTTCAAATAGTGTCATATAGACCAAGTCTTTAACAACCTCAAACTTATATCTGTCGAGGGTGATGTTTTATCCGAGTCGCTGGTGTTGGGTGTCCTTTCTTGTATACATTATATACTTGGTATTGCCCTCATTGACCGTTAAACCCATCTTCGCCGCTTTCGTCTGAATACTCGCGAAACCGCCACTGCTACATGCTGCTTTCTTCCGATTAGGTCAATATCATCGGGGTATGCGAGTAATTGGACGGACTTTTGACAGATTGTGCCCCTTGTGTTGGCGCGTGAGTTTTGCACTATTCTTTCAATGATGTTAAAGAAATCAAATGATAGCGCATCGTCTTGACTAATTCCTTTTTTAACATCAAAGGTCTCGGTGAGTTTTTTAAGGACCTTGATGGAGCAGAGTGCATTCTCCATCGTTATCTTGCACAATCGGACGAGATTGGCAGGGATGCCAAAACTAGACATTACTCTGTATAGCTCATCACACAGCTGTTAAAATCGATGAATAGGTCGTGTGTATCGATTTGGAGCTCGTTCCTTTTTTCCAAGATCTGCATTAGTATGCATATTTGATCGATGGTGGTCTTTTCTGGCCTGAAGTCACACTGATATGGACCAATTAGATTGTTGAAAAACGACTTCAGGAGTTCGCGCACTACGGCAGATCGGATCTTGTAGGTAATATTAAGGAAACTGATGCCTTTATAGTTGGCGAAGGAAAATTAGGGAGGAAAAAAAAGGTACCAATGAACGTTGGTCTTAAATGTTTGCAAGTTACAAAGACTAGGAAATACATAGCTTGTCAGGTCATTCCTCAAACGAGTTGTACGGCTTAGGAAAGAATCACGATATTCTAAAATACGTTAAAAAGAGTGCTTGAGGGTATACTGATGAGCACTCATAGCGAGATCCTGCTCCGGTTAAAAGCTTGAAGGGGCGGAATGCTACTGGCAATTTCAGTGGAGCAACTGGCTACTGGCAATACTGCTGGCAATGAGTAGTTTTCTACGTTGCTTTTAACTTATGTTGGACATTAGTTTGAAACTTGTTTGTTTATATCTGATACTATCCCATACTTATCGGTATCTACACATGGTCTAATAGCTCCTTTAGAATGTTGCCTTTACTACTCTTTCACTGATATTTATTCTCATATCAAATTGCCCTCATCTCATTGAACATTAGCACAAAGATCATCTTCATAATCACTTTGATTCATGTCCATGTGCCAAGTGTTCATCACCAAAGCCGGAAAGTAGTCCTTCAAAGTTAAATCTGAAAACTAAGCCAACACATATTATGTTTCTGTTCCCTCTATTTAACTAACACTTAACTATCATATAAAAATTTCACAATCTCCATTATGATTAAATGGACTGAATGTATCATATCGTCTATAATCAGCGAACCCGTATTACACTCCATTACGAGAATACCTCACCCTCCGGGAAGGGTGAAGATTCCAGAAGCACCCAGTGGCCGGGAATCAAAACCTCAAACATTGAAAGTATCTCCGGAAAAAGGGTTACTTTCCTGTGGACGAGTACATACATATGTATTACACATATTCGTATGTGTAGTGAGTCCATTCCATATTGCAGTCTGCTTCACATAGCAAGAATTTGTTTAACTAAGTGGCACATGAGAACACCGACATCTGAATAAAGTGTCATTTGAGACTTTACCCACAACAGAACTGCGAACCCTAACCTGCATCTTAGCATCTTAGATACTACATATGAATATTCGACATACAGTTGTCATTACAACTGCTGGCTGCAGAGTAGATACATCTGAAGATACTACACGACTATTCTCAAGAGTGTTTCGCATTTAACCATTTAATAACCGCATTAGCTCTGGCTATGAGTGGCGCAGATTGGTAAAGTGACAGAGTGGCGAAACAGGAAAATGGCAGTGGCTAAGTGGTAAAGACAAGTTTTGATTTGATCATAAAAACGTCTACACTTTCTAAGAAAAGACAATGTCTTCTGTTTTCGCCTCTTTCACTGTGTCAATGTATCTTCAAATACATCTTAAACACATTCTCACACATGCAAACTTGACTTAGTCACAGTGATACGACTATATAGTCAAAGAGTCGATTACTAAAAGTGGCACAACGTATCCGTTGAGATAATGTTATGGGAAAAGGATAAACCAAGACGACTGTTAGACTTTAAGACTGTTGAGACTATTAGATACGCGCTACATGCAAATGGTAGCTTGCAGTTGATATTTCTATACTGTAAACTGTAAACAGCTTGCCAGTTCCACTCACAGTGGGAATTCTAAAAAAAAAAAATGCATCTAAATACTCCTTCTAAAGAGTTGATAATTTGTGGCGATAATGCGGGAATTACTCGTATATACCATGCACTTTTGGGATACAGATGCGCGTAGTAGTGGAAACATGTCGAATGTGGTTTTAAGTCGACTGTAATAGAGTTTAAGTGCATTTGACAGTGCAAGATACAGATACAACCGCTGCCGCTATGTATGACAATAAGATAAATTTTTATTGGCTTTTCGGTTGGCCGCACTCTTGATAATGGTAAGAGGAAGAGTTTTTTGCCTAATGGTTAGACTATGGAAGTAAGGTGGTCCGTGTGTAAGTGGAATGTGGTAGCCATTTCAATTTAACGATTACGGTATGAAAATAATTTAGATTTTCATTAAAAAAAGTTTTTAGACAGGGAAACAGCTGTAAAGATATTTCGTAGACATGAATGGGGCTGAACTAATGGTGACGAATTTTTAAAGGAATTAAATGGGATTCCCAACTTTTTCGAATTTACATTTTTGAAGCCGAGGTATTTGGAGAGGAGAAATATCATTGAATTTTAAATAAATTAAGACAATTAAGTGAGGGTGCAAGTGAGTGAGTTTTAGGCATACATACATACAAATGTACTTAGTTTCAGCTGGCTTTTAGGCTCTGTCGAATTTTTTCCCTACTGAGGTGCGCGCTCGACCAATGTGCTTTGTTTTTTCAACTCAATTACTGAATTTGGACCTTTTTCATCAGTGCGGCTATCAATAAGGCTTCTATAAATTTTCGGTATAAATATATATGTACTCGTATGTTACTGTGTTATAGCCTGTGGTGGATCTGAGAGTCAACCAAGTGATTCGACTACAGATAGTCGTCTTCAGACGAACAATTGAAATTGAATTAGACCCATCTCATCAATGACATGGCCTTCATCGAGTACGGTAAATTTTTAGATTCTTCGGACAGAATTTTCAATTTATTTATCTTTAAATTGAAAAAAAAAACAAAGTGTGTGTGAGATATCATCGAAATTTTTTATTCGTTTGAACGGCCTATCGATGCCATTATGTATGGAATGTAACATCGTTCAAATGTCCGCCGCGGCTTCTCTAGGTGGCGGACATCCGAAATTTCCAATTTTCCATGACTCTGGCGAATAAATCATGCGGCTTTGAGGGCCGCTGTGGTTTGTGGCTTGTTCGCATAGATCTGCGACTTCAGAAAACCCCACAAGAAAATTTTTATCGGGGTCAAATCGCACAATCTCGGTGGCCAGTTCACAACACCAACACGTGAGATGACGATGCCCTCGAATTGCTGGTGCAGAATTTCTAATGCGGCGTAAGCTGTGTTTCACGTAGCGCCATCCTGTTGAAACCACATGTCATTGGTGCCCATACCATCTAATTCAGGCCAAAAGAGGTTGATAATCATCGACCTACAGCGCTCGCCGTTGACGATGATGGCCTGGCCAACGTCGTTCTCAAAGAAATATGGACCGATGACGCCGCCAGCCCAAAATCCACAACAACAGTGACATTTTCGGGATGCGTTGGACGCTCTTGGTATCGTCCCAAATTCGGTAGTTTTGTTTGTTGACGTACCCATTCAACCAGAAATGGGCCTCATCGATGAAATTAGGGTTAGCTTCCAACTGCTCCAGAGCCCATTCAGCGAATACATGTCGTTGTCTATGGTCGTTTACCTTCAGCTGAATTTTGTACGATGCAAAATTCGCCAAGTTGTAGTCTGCGAAGGGCTCTCACGAACATCGGCGATGTTTTCGGCAGATCTTACGTTTCGTCGACGTACGGGTGTTGATTTATCGTTTACTGAACCAGTGGACTCAAATTTATCCACCACACTACGAATCAAATTCGCACGGACTGCAAATAGTCCTCTCGGTTGTACAATTATTGCGACCATAGCGATATAGCCCGAATAGAACACTCATTTTGATAAAACAATTTTATCATTTGCACGTTTTGTTGAACGCTTTGTCCGTCCATGGTGATTTGGAAAAACAGACTGAATAAACGACAGCGAATTTGGCAGATGTAGCTCCAACAATAAAGCCGCTATCGACTGTCAAAATTCGGAAGTCCCTATTGAAAGACCCTCTGCCTACGTTAGATTAAATAGTCTGTGGGGTGCATACAAGCTTTTATCACTAGATTCATGCGCTCATAGTTAATTGTTGTATTGTCATTAAGTATAGAGATAATCAATGATAACAAAACTGGATCCTTTCCGTTTATCTTTAAATGCGAAGGCCCCGATATAATACAATACGTGTCCCAGTAACCATATGTGATCTCAATTTTTCTCGAATTAAATCACGTTAACATGAAAATTTTGACAGAAGAAAATATATTTTCGCTCTTCAGAACAGAGCGCTTAGGCAAAGAACTAGTCCATTGTAGTCCTTCTCTGTTTCTTTTACTGAAATTTCTCAGCCTTTCGTAGAGATATGAGTAAGTGGTTTTGTTATAGAGTACTAAAAGTACAAGCGCCCACCAAATTTGCGCCTAAACTTGCAGTATAGACCGGACATTCAGAGAGGTAGTGCTCCGCAGGATCCACAGCGGACTTAGGTGTTTAACAAAAGCGTAGCGTAACATTTCTGGCCACAAGAAAAGTCGATTTCGTATTTTTCTAGCAATGGGGTCATTGCACCAGACGGTTGTCCATAAGAACAGATTGGGAAAACAGTCGTCGCGTAAAGTCATCAAAACTCAGTGCGTGTTGTGCCAAAGACACCTTCTTTTTAACTGGAAGATCGCTTTGAGAGTGCGGCTCATGATATGAATATCAAGGGAACGGAGATCCGTCAGTGCGTCCAATGCGGAGCCAGGCATGCATCAGAGACGGACCTGGATTCAGGTAAAGCAGCAGCGACATTTTTTTAGCTTGTTTCATCAGTCAACCGACGTATGAGATATCATTATCATAGCAGTGTTGATACAAAGGACCCTCTCGATGAAAAAATGTCTTCCCGAAAGCCACTTTATACTGCCAAAAGGCTGACTGCTCCTTGGGGTTTTTCGACGAAGTTTGTTATGCAGGATAAGAGAATACTTAGAAAAGGTGATAGTGATGCCTTTAAGCACTAGACTGATAGCCTATTTCTAGTCCACCAATCGTCGATCACATCTAGGGCTAAGTAAACGCTCGCTAGATACGATCCAACAGATAGTACAACTACTTCATCTGTACGTGCTTGAGCGTAGACGTCAGAAGTACTTAGTGTGTCAACCCACATACACATAGTAGTTAAGACAGAACGCAGCTTTGCAATCACTGCTTACCCCCGGCATCATGTCCCATATATGGGACAGGCAGCTTCCGCAGTTAGGGTCCTATTAAGAAGATTGCCTTTATCTCCTAAACTAGTGATTAGTCCACGGCATGTTGCTTTGCCGCGTTGCATATGCCATCAAATGTTTGAAAAAAGATCCCACATGCAATATTAACGCAGTCATCAATTACACGTCATTTGTGAAAATGGAACGAAAACCTTTCAACAACACACTGGAATTGTTAAAAATAACTGCAAATGCGAAAATGTGAAAATTTTGCTAAAATGGTTCGAAAAGTCGAACGTTTTCTCGGTCAACGTAAAGCACCTTTTGGTCCAGGAATTGTTAAATTGGTTCAGAAATTTGAGCTAGAACAGCTGGAAATATTGCCTCTGTAGCTCGGAAAGTGGGTAAAAACTCAGGTTTGTCTATTCCGCGTCAATTTCACGAAAACAACTCGAGTCATAAGGCCTTTTAGATTCAACTGACGCTAGAACGTAAGCGTGCCGACCATCATCAACATCGTAACTAGCAACTGAGTCTTGGAATTCATGCATTGGATCAAGAAATTAACCGAAGGATCATTCTGAGCGATGAAGCAAATTTCTATTTTACGAGAGTCGGGTTACCGACTGAACAATGTTACAAGACTTTTTTTCTCAAATTTTTTTTTTTATTTTTCTACATAGTCTCCTTGTAACTCTACACACTTCTCCCAGCGATGATCCCATCTCTCTAACCAGTCCAAATAGTACTTGGCGTTTTTCTCTGCAAAATAATTGTTCACGAAGGTGATTGCCCCCTCATTTGACGAAAATCTCTGTCCTCCGAGCGCAGTTTTTAGATGAGGGAACAAAAAAAGTCGCTTGGAGCTAGATCTGGTGAATAAGGCGGATGGTCAAGCAGTTCAAACCGTTATTCATGGATTTTCGACATGGCAACCGCTGAGGTGTGAGACGGCGCGTTGTCTTAGTAAAACAGGATTTTCTTTTTCTGCAAATGTGGCCGTTTTTCCGCAATTTCTGCCTTCAGCTTGGCAAGTAATGATGCGTAGTATGCTCCTGTAATGGTCTTTCCTTTTTGAAGATAATCGATTAAGATAACTCCTTTACTATCCCAAAAAACCAAAAAACAGTCGCCATCACTTTCCCAGCCGAAAAAACTGTTTTTGCTTTCGGCTCGCCCTTTGCTGTCCACTGTTTTGATTGAATTTTTGTTTCGGGCGTATAATGGTGTATCCAAGTTTCATCTGCAGTAATTAATTGGCGCCAAAACTCGGATTTATTGCGCCTAAACTGCGCCAACAGAGCGTTGGAAATGTTCATTCGAACACGTTTTTGGTCTAACGTAGGCAAACGCGGCACCCAATGTTATCGTCAGTGGTCGCAGTTTCTGGACGTCCCGAACGCTCATCATCTCCCAAGCCCTTACGGCCACGTTTGAATTCAGCTGCCCAAAATTTCACTGTTGTAAATGATGGTGCAGAATCCCCATACACAGGGTCCAACTCATTTTTGATTTGCGTAGGCGTCTTGCCTTTCAAAAACAAAAATTTAATAACAACTCGATATTAAATTTTTCCACAAAAAACACTCACATCGACTCACTCAAACGACTGTCAACTAAAAATTGCGTGTCCAAAATGACTGAAACATCAGCAAGTAACTGTCAAAAGATGCACAACTAGCATTCACTAGCTTTTATTGACGATTGCCGCTATCTTTACGTTGCGGTCGGAAACTCTTCAGACAACCCTCGTATCTTTGTAGATAAGCACAGCTATCGTATTTTTCAGCTTCGAAAATGGAAGATTTTTTGTAGAGAAACCTCTCTATTGCAACGTTTACTGTTTTATATGGCTTTTGAGCAGAAAGCATTATTGGAACTTACTTGTTTGAAGATTAACCGGGTGTCGCCGTTACTGCGAATGGATTGTGCTATCGAATCATAATCTATTAACTTGAAGTTACCGATTTCGCGAAAACAGTTTTCTGGCCGGGTGATTCCTTGAAATGGTGATCAAAATTGACCGCCGAGGTTATCCGATTTATCATCGCATCCCTATGGCGCCACTTAAAAAGAAGGTTTATACCAACGCTTACCACAAAATTGAAGCATTTAAAGCCAACATCAGTGGTGCTGTCCAGCAAATATGAGGGTTTTCCAAGCTTGGTTACATAGTCACCAAAGTAGAAATGCATGTCATTCGAGTAGATGAGTTTTTGAGCAATATGTACTCGTACAGCTCGGTGGTCAATTTGCCGGTGGTCAATTCGCCGGTGGTCAATCCGCTCTAATTTTTGTATAAGCTAAACCTTTAAAGCAGATAATCTAAGGTGTGTATGCACAAATTTTGCACAGGTTTGTATTAAGTTTCTAATAACTGTGGCAAGTTGATGTTCCACGGTTTGCTGGAACACTTTCCGCAACAGCAACAAAATTTTCGGCTCGACACACTAAAGGAATACTATGTAGGATAACTTGTAAGGAACCTGCGCTCTTGGCGCTTTTTTTCAATCGAAATTTTTTCTCAAAATTCGCAAGATTTCTGCAACACAGTAATTACTTTTAAAATAAGTTTTTAATGTTTTTTAATAAATTTTGGTGGGAGTTAAACTAACTTAAAAACTAGGACTTAAAAACTAACACAAATTAAGGATTAGGGAATAAGGGAATGGTGAAGGATATCAAGTTTGAGACGAGAAGCGCTCAGATTAAAATCAAAAAGGGAGAGGTTTGAGTTGACCTTACGGAGCATGAGGGAGATTGGTTCGTGGGAATTATAAGAGGTGCAATGGGTTGGGATATAGAAGAGACGAGGACAGCGTAAATTACGAGGGTTAGTGTTGAAGGAAATAGAATTGCAAAGGGAGGCGAAATTCATAGAAGCTCTCTGGTTCAGTTTTTCGGGGGTATTCAGATTAAGAAGTTTGAGGCGGTCACGATAAGGGGGTAAGATAAAAGCGTCATCCCAATGGCCAACTCACTTAAAAGGGCTCCACAGTTGGCTGGCATATTCGAGTAGGGGCCGGACAATGGAAATGTACAGTGGCCTTGTCACATAAGGCTTGCAAAACTCTTTCGACCACCGTTTGATAAAACGAAGTGATGAGTTAGCTTTAAGGATTATCTCATCAATATACGAATGGAAGTATAACTCTCTATCGAATAATATTCGAAGGTCGCGAAGTGATTGAAGCTGGAGTGCAGGTTGGCAATGAAGAAAATAAGTCAAGTAGGAGCTGGATTGGACTTACGTAACAAAGTCATAGATTGACATTTGGAGACATTAAGCTCTAAGCAATTTTCTTGAAGGAGCATAGAGGATTGGGATGAAGAAATTGTTTTGGAAAACTTAGTGTCGTCGGCGTTAATAGATAGGGGGCAGTGTTAAATAATCCTCTTAAGATTGTTTATAGTTAACATGTAAAAGATGGGACCTAGATGGCTGCCTTGTGCAACACCAGAAGTGGCTAAAAACGGGATTAAGAAGACTGACCTTAAACGGACTTCATATGGAAAGCTTCCGGACATTTTAGGTATGTGAGAAAGCTTAGCAATGAGTCGGTATTTAGTTACTTCATTCTTTAATCCCTTTTTGTGGACCGGTGTTATAAAAGAGGTTTTCCAAAATTGGGGGAATTCTCCTTGTGTGATGGACCGATGCAATAGAGGGGAAAGTGGATGCGAAAGGTTGGAGGCACATTTTTTGAAATACATTGCTGGCACGGCTAAAAATTCACCATTTAGATTTTGTAACTTTTCTTGGATAAGAGTAGCCAATGGAGAAATTGGGAAGGTGCCTAAAATGTATGAAGTCAAGAATGAAGAACTTGTCTGCAAGTGATTGTTCCAAAAAGTTTGCAAAATAATTGGCTATAGTATGTGGGTCGGTCGATGATATATTACCGAACGAGAGTGAGGTGGATAACTGTATGAGTTTCTTTTGTAGTTGACGAATTGATAAAAAGTCTTACGATCGTTGATAAGGTTGATTTGCGCTGTGTCGAGAAAGCGCTGATAGAGGCAGTTATAGAGCTGTGTGAATTGGAGGTAGGCTTCAAGATAGTTAGAGTAGTCAGGATTTGAATTGGTGCGATGAAAAACTGCCCATAATTTGTTTCGTAAAAAGCAAAGTCTTTTGTTATACCATTCATACCCACTTGAGTGTTAAGTTCTTAAAAAAAAAGGGAAATAGATGACATTTTATGCCGAGAAAAGGGGACGTAAAGAGAAATGGGGAAGAAGTGGCCTGGGTTGAAGAGTTACTGTGGAGTTAATGGGATCGTTAGTGAAAAAGTCTTACTTACTTACTTGGCATAAGCTTGAGCCTGTTATACGATCAATGAATATACATTCCTTGGATGAACTAGCGTTTGACGTGGTCAAAAACAAGCGATCATCCTATGGGATCCACTTCAGCAGAGGCAGATTAAAGTGACGAAAGATAAAGATTTGGTCGATGGAATCACTTAGGTCAATAGGTTGGTCCATCGCTTTAATAACAATGTTAATGTTGGATTCGATAAGTTGAGTTGCGAGAATGTAGCAGTACATAACATGTGTTACTTTGAAACAAAGTTAAGGTTGACATAAGAAGTTGAGAGAAGAGTTGAGGCTATTGTGAATGGTAAGTAGGACACCTCAGCCTGGAGAATTAAATATAGGGATGGTAGGATCATTTAGCATAGGGAGAGAGTGATCGTCATCTCGGAAAACATGATAAGCAGATGGAAATAGCTCCTGGCCTTTTATATCGGGGATCAGATTGGTCTCTGTAAGAGCACAGATGTCGAAAGAGAGGCCATGAGATCTAGGCAAAACATCACGAGTTTTAGAGCGCAAGCCTCTTACGTTGTGGTAGTAAAATGTAAGATGTAGTTTGTTGCGTGGAGGCCTACGGGAGTGTGAATGAGATGCAGACAAAGAATTGCCTTCTTTAGGAATGAAAAAATCTATGAGAATCAGTTCGGCTACACTGAAGATGAGAAATTCTTTTAGAGCATATATAGCTGCGGAAAGCAGCGAGGTCATCGGTAACCTTTTGGCGAGGTGTGTTGAAAATTTCGTGGTACCTGTTGTAAAGATTCCTGAGACTAGTTATATCAGTACGAAGGCTTTCCTGATGGATGGAGGCCATAACATTTCTTTTGGTTTTTCCCCTAAGCAAAAAGAGTCGGATTTGTAGCGAAGATATGCGAAAAGGAGACGTATATTTTCGTATATATTGGTATCCCTAAGCCTAGATAGCGCGTAACGGCATTCAGTGGTATTCATATTATTTTGGGTTAATTTAACGTTCTGTGGCAAAAGGTGACCAAAAATAGGGGCCTAGGCCCGTGAAACCGAGGAAGAAGGCGAGTTAGAAGCGGGATTTAAGATATGCGAGCTGATAAGGTTTGGATGTTTGGCTCCAGTTGTAAGATTGGAAAAGCAATTATTAGCAGTGACAGTATCAGGGGCAGATGTTAAATTAAAAGAAACGCGTTGATGTTCGGGCATGGATGGAAGAGAGGCAATTAGTGCAATTGTGCGGAGACGTGAAGGGGTTGCTTAGGGATATATGTAGACGGGGGGTGAGAAATTTGGAAATATTTTGGTTTTAAGGCTACAGTTCGGGTCATTATTATTGTAGATGAGACGTTGCTTCGTTTTTTTTCTATGTTTTTAATGGTGGGTTGATCAGTCTAGTTGGAGACCCGCTGCTTTCCAAGATGAAAGTTGATGCTGGATGGGTTAACAAATAACCAATCATATCTAGCCGGTAAGTTTAGCTTGAAATTGCGTTTATTTTTGTGGTGAGATGTTTTAAATATTGTGCATTCGCTGATGGTGATGCCATACATCTTTTTGAAAAATTCTGAGATCCAAGCAACATCTACGTAATTTTGGGCACCTTTCACAAGTAGGGTGGTGAGCATCTGATTCGGTGTGCGAATGCCTGCTTTGCCACTTTGAAGGTATCCACGTCGTATTAAATTGTCTGACAAGTTTCCGTGGAGCAGCGATAGGAGGAGCTGATGTTGGGCAATTATATCACCATAAAACTTTTGGGTCGAAGGACTGGTGTGAGAATTTGGAGGTTGGATCGTCTGCACTGGATATGCCAATGATTTGGCTTCGGTTTGTAGCAATAGAGGTAATATTGAAGTATTGTATTTATGTATTTTGCGGCGGGGGATGAGTTGGAAGACCATCGATTTTGTGACATACTGTTTCAGTGAAGTTTTCCAAATCATTCAACACTGTTCTATTTGTAGCGAGTTCAACATTAAGCTGATTGATTTTATAGAATATAACGTCAAGCATAGACTCGTAATCCTTTGAGAGTGGATGACTTTATGTTGGCGTTATCAGTCTGACGAGTGAGTTATGATTGGATTCATTGGAGTCACTGAAGCACCTGGTTGCAAGGGGCACATGTGAGAGAGAGATACATATTGATACTTTCGTCACAGGGGCACAGCAGATTTTCCAAAATCTCTTTAACGAAGACCGTGTTTCTTTTATTTAAGCCGACACAACTTGCATGGGATATTTTGCTATAGTTACCCTTACGGACAACAAAGTCAGCATTATTGTCGTTAATGGAGCAGTTAGTTTATTAACAAGAAGACATGACGAAGACCAGGAAAATTAAAAGCAACGCAGAAAATAAATAAAAAATACACTAAACGCATTATCGCCAAATTAGCAAACTAGTAGGTCAACAATAATAATGGCGCGTCATCGAACTATTTTTGGATGAGAAATTAGGTTATTGGATTGATTGAACTGGAAGAAGCGAAATAAGAATTCATAATTATCGACTAAAATAACAGGACGACTGAATACGGTGTCGGTTTGAACTGAACTGTTGCCCAATGTTGGTCAAGCTCAAGTCAACAAATTTTATTGATTTTCTAGGAGACGTCAGTGGCGAAATAAAAAAATTTTAAAACCAGAATGCAAATCATCCGAATATGATAAGCCTATCGATATACGGTTTTCTCCGATAGTGCCAAACGTTGGTATTCTCAGCTCTGCATTATCAACGTAGGTCATTGAAGGCGACATTCATCATTCTGGCACATACATACAAATTTCTATCAAACAATGGTGTCTGTCCCTTTCCATTCTTCCATTCATCCTTCTGGAAGGCCACCATGTAATATATGTATTGCGAAAATTACTCTCTCGCACTAAGAAGGTCAATTTTAAGTAGCGTTTTTCTGAAAGACATGAAGGGCCTTAAAGCGATAGTCTGGTTGGTATTGGCTAGACTGTCCACTTTGCATTTCCTAGAGCATCACCGTTTCTTTTTTTTTGCGGCCTAGATAGAGCCGAATTCATAGATCTTGCTATACCATATTATTCTCAATGTGGACTATATCTAATAGGGTGTCTATTTATCTCAGCGATAGCTTACTAAACCGGGAAACCAGCTCTGTTTTATATTTCCCAGTCGGAAACCGACCCAGCCGCAGCAAAATTGTTCAGCATTGACAGTGTGCCTGCTTACTTGTAAGCATCGACCACTTTATCTTGGGAAGCCATGAATACAGTGTCAATCCTGTGCTGGACTTCTCCTGATGCCAGGACTGCTGAAATAAGGAAGAGTGGATGTACTGTTTTTTTTTTTTTTGCAGACCCAGACTTTTGAATAGGGATTAAATGTCAAATCAGCTGTCACCTTGAGCTGCCAAGTACAGTTTGCCATTTCATCATGGAGAGATTGATGATACAACAACGACTTAAAATCGTTGAAATATATTTCCAAAATCGAAGCCCTGTTTGTCTTTACAGACCATTTTGTTAAGTTTACGGTAGACATCATCGGCTATCTGAGCGTGCTAATTATCGATTTATTGAATAATTTCGTCAATCAACAAAAATGAGAACAGTGGGTTTAGCAAGAGAATATCGCGGTTGTGGAAGCTTGGTTGAGATGGACCCTAATTTATCGATCGTCTTCGTAGTAAGATCTTGGTCTACAGGATTAGAGCTAAAGTGTGAGCATTTATTACATCAGGTATTCAGTGATTGGACTTTAAATCAACTGGAAGTTGAAATTTTGTTTTCAACAACGAGGCTCATTTCTGGATAAACGGGTACGTAAGCAATGAGCATCATTGCTATATTTGGAGCAAGGATAATCCTCAAGAAGTTCACTAGCTGCCATCGCATCTACAGGGTGAATGAGTCAGTAGTTTTCAATATGTCCACCTTTGGCGCGAATAATGGCCTTGAGAAGCCCGAAAAAGCATTGCACGCTTCACGCAAGTGGCTCTGCGGTATTTTGGCCCATTCCCGGCGAAGTGCTCGTTTGAGGTAGTCCAAACTTTGGTGTTTTTTAGTGCCAACCTTAGCCTTCAAAATACCCCAGACAGAGGAATCCAACGGATTTGCATCCAGAGAATTTGCAATCCATTGTGTCGAAGAAATGAAGTGTGGAACATTGTTTTTTAATCAATCTTGGTTGACGCGCGCTTTGTGAGACGGTGCCGACTCTTGCTGAAATGTCCACGGTCTCCGACCGAAATGATTGTTTGCCTAAGGCTTCAATACTGCCTCTAAGACAGTTTCACGGTATACGATCGCATTAATTTTGACGCCACGGTCCAAAAATACGAGCGGAGTGCGACCATCACCATTGGTGCTGCCTGCTTTCTGGTGGCCGTCCGAAGGTGTAAATTTTCGAAGGACCTCTCTGGCAAGTAAGCTCGGTCATTTTGTTTGTTGACATATTCCTCGATAACAAATGGCGACTCATCGGAAAAAACCAAATTCGGCAACTCACCACTTTCGTGCAAGCGTAGCAACTCATTTGCTCTTTCGAATCTAAGTTTTCTCTGTTGCGGTGTAAGATCGTGTGCTTTTTGGAACTTCAATGGCTTGAGCCCAAGCTCATTTTTCAGTATGTGTTGCATCCGTTCCATCGATATGTTGACCTCACGAGCCGTTTTTCTTCCACTTCGACGCAGATTTCACTAAATTCGAGCCTTCACTTTCCGAACCATTTCTGCCGATGTTACTGTTTTTTTATGACCACCTCCATGCGTTTTGCAAAGCTGCCAGTATCACGGTAACGAGCTATGGTTCGAGATACAAATGATTTATTCACGTTGAGCTGCTGGAGGGCTCTAACGATAGCTACTTGTGGTTTTCCAGCCAAATTTAAAGCAATCACACTATCACGTTTGAATTCCATTGCGGATAAAATTTTTTCAACACAACTGAGACGCAAATCGTTTAAAGGACTTGTAAATAATAAAATTATCTGTCATGTGTCAAAAGTTGAGCTCACTGCCATGAACGGTTTGGAAATTATAGCAGTCTGAAGTTGATTGCAGTTCGAGCAATTCAGGGTGTAAAAAAATGCATTGTATGGTGTCGTTTATATGCTGGTGACATCATCGGTGCTTATTTCTTCCGGCCGGAGCAGAAGTTACTGTCAGTAGACACCGGTACAACGCCATGATCAAGATGGCGCTCCACCCTATACTATTTACCAACGAAAACATCACCTCACTCCTTGCACCAAATGAAAATATTCCAAAATTTTGACGGACAAAATCAAGGCCTTAAGTTCCCGCCTTTAAGTAGCGAAAGGTTCGTGGGTGTTCAGTTTTCGTTGACGTAAAATTTTCTTGCATTGGTTTTCTACTCTGGATAAAATTGTTTGCTTGCCGGAATATCCTATACCGAATCTTTGATCACGATATGATTAAGTATAGTCAGCAGTAGATTGACAATGATATCATCAAATGCTTTTACATATTTTGAGGTGAAAGAACTACCAGCGGTGGCCGTAAATAGGAACGTTTTGTTTGCATAATTAACTTAGATAAACGTCTGTCGGTATATGTATTATGAATGTTCCTTTTGTTTGCTTAAAAAAAAAATTAATATAGTGAAGGTTATCCCAGTTTGTTGGGGTCGGCTTAGCTATTTCTTTGGGCTAAGAAGGCAATTGAATTCTTACTATTCAAAAACTCCGAAAAACTAAGGAAACTGTGGTGTAATGCCTTGATCAATCCGGTCCTACTATATGGTGTAGAGGCATGGACCCTATCGGAAGCAGTTGGTGATATCCTCAGTCGCTTCGAGAGATCAATCCTTCGAAAAATATTCGGTCCTGTTTGCGTTGACAGCATTTGGAGGTGACGATTCAACAACGAAAAATACGAGTTTTACAGCGAAGTCGACCTAGTAGAGGATGACCCCACCGTAGGTGGCACGCACAAGTAGAAGGGGACCTCAACCGACTTGGAGTGCGCAATTGGGTGCAGTTAGCTAAACACCGGACTAACTAACCTTGTTAGTTGAGGCTCAGGTTCACCCCGAACTATAGCGCCACCTAAATAAGGAAGTAAGTCTTTTTACCTTACAGAGACATAGTCGCATATAATAAGTCTATTCCGGCTGTCACTGTCACATGTCACATGTTGAGAAACCTTGCTATTTTATTTGAAGCTGTTGTTAACGCTTTTCTTAGTGGGTATGTGTCCTTTCTTCGTTTTCTGATGCTGTCAATAGCCTTTTCTATGCTAGACTAAAGCTTTCGGTTGTTTTACAATATTAGGGTTTAATACTTGATCAGATAGTGATCTTAAGAGCAAAACCCAAGCCTGTGGGCTGAAGGAATTGATAATAATTCGTGTCAGTGTTGACCTATAGAGAGTTCATCCACTGGCCTTAGGTTTTGTAGTAAGCTTTGAATATTTTGGGGTCAACTTTATAAGTAATAAGGTATGCACTATTGTATGGTATGTATGTACATATGTGGCAAATTAGACTTACTACAATACATCTTATCATCGGCGATTTCAAGGGAATTTGTGTATGCTCATAGATTGTGCGGCGTCAGGATTTGCTCAGCGGCATTCTTCATCGCACAAACTATGAAAAGCTATACTTTAGTATTAACGACGAAGTCTGTGTGGTGTCAATATGTTTATATTAACCTGAGAACAAATTCTAAGGGGAAATTTTTCATGTTAGACCAACACTAGTTAAAACTATTCAAAATCAAAAAGTACTTGGAATTCAGAAGTCGTTTCAAAAACAGAAATTGCTTTATAATTTGCCCATTCAAAAGTCCAGAGTTAACCCAGCTTTATGCCCTGTATATGGTACTCTCTTCTTTACAAAACCACATCAACTTCAACATTAGGCACTTGATTATAAATGTGCATACATACATATGTATCATATTTTGTGTTACTTTTCATTTGTTTGCATGGGAGGTCACAAATCAAAAAATCTCACATTTCAGCAAGTCAAATTAATTTCACTTTGCCGTACTGATACCAAGTCATCTACCTCCTGATCAGTATTTAGTCTACATATATCAAATACCCACTTATCTCACATCTGGCTGAGATGAATATTCATCCCTCTTTTGAGCTATTTTTACCACAAATATATTCATTAATAGTAAGGCACAGCCACAGAATCTTAGATGTATAGTATCCCTTAAGATACAAACTACAACTACAGCTGGGGTAATGCAAACAACACTCCATGGTCCTGCCAGATAAAATCCTCCTCGAACTCCCTTAACCAACTATGTCAAGTAGTTTCTTCTTTTCCCATTCATTGTTTCCTTATTTTTCGCTTCACTTTCCATTCTCGGTTTTCCGTTTTAACTTATCTTTCACGAAGCACTTGGGTAAACACATTGGTTACGACACATAGCCTAGCCGACTCTAAACATGTACGAGTACATACCTTGTTTGTACAAGACTCCTGATAAACAAAAGCGAAAAGAATAAACGAAATGAAAATGAGAATAAAAATAGCACAAAAACAAAATTGCTACACCCTGACTTGACACCGAATGGTGAGTAAAAACAGACAGAAGCAAATTTAAAGCTAAAGCATCATCATCAAGGTATGAGTATATGGTATCTCCTTTAGAAGCAGCCATCACACACCGCCCTGTTACCCCTTAACACTCATCTTTGCATCTACCACTAAACGGGGGCGGGTGAATAAATAACCCAGGACCGAGGACAAAAACCAGCTCTGAAGAGATACCAACCACTAACCATCATCAGTTCTATCAACCAGTAGCAATAGTAGTGACAGTGGTAGTAGTAGTAAATGGTAAGTGGTAAAGTAGCACCTCCACTCTTGGGAGATAAATGTCGAGTCAAAGTGCATTGAAATTTTCTTGAACACAAAAAGGAAGCTCAGAACATGGTGGAAGGGAAGTATGAGGCTCAAAGATGAGGCTGCGTAGTGGGCTGATTCCGGAACGAAAAATGAAGTGGACCAGGCAAACAGAAACACGAATTTCGAATTTCTACTCGTATCTAACGCCAGACATCAACATTTGCTAGAGCCAGACTCTCTTTCCATTAGCACCCCCATACGGTGTTAACAAACCTTTAGATTTGAGAAGTACTCGTATTGTACATACATATTCGTATTCTCCCGTATTTATCGCCTTTTAACATTTCACCCACCGTTTACCATTGCTGGTACCGAGTGTACTTGTGCTCGTATTCGTACACATATTTAACTTTCCTTTACTTTCTTTTGTTTATCTTCGAGAAAAGCATAAGAGTATCTTCATAATGCATGTGTTCACGTGAGTTAAGGATGCGCCGCTATAAGGTGAGATGGCTTAGATACTCGTATGTTCGGTGTACACCCTACCATCAGCCTAACCGTCACATTGTGCAGCCTTCGCTGCCTTACGAGGATGGTTCGTGCTCTGTAGAAATGAGAAAAATAAAAAAATTCAAAAAAAAAAAAAACAAAGAAAAAGATACGAAAGAAAATATCTGGTGACATATTCCCTCCTAGGAAGTGTCACGTTAAAATTCTCACTGAACACAATCCGATGGGGGTTGTTAACCGTTGTATCTTCTTTTTTTTTTTTTTTGTATTTTATTCTTTTCGGTGTTGTTATTTCCATTCCCTCTTTTTTCATTCACAACACCCACCGAAAGAAGGAAGAACTCAAATATTTAAAAAGGACTTCGACAGACTTAAAGAGGCTGACAACTTTTGGCTGAGAACTTTCGCCTTTTAAGGTTCTTTTATACATCAGGCTTAAGTGCTGAGTTATTTTTTAATTTACGACCAGGGGTTGTTGTCTTCGATTTCTTAATCCTTAGAAGATACTACAATACTATTCATATATTCCTATCAGGATCAAGACCAAAATGTTGGCCCCTTTCTCATTTTATTCAAATTGAGAACAATTCGAATAATTGAACTTGAACGATGGCATTTCTGATATTTCTATGTAGAGGGTCAAACAATTTTCAGTAAGATATTGTTACAGTCACCTCCTCATCGGCTTACGGACCATTTTTAACTCAGGCATGAGAACAATGTGCATTGATGAGATTTTATTAACACTTGTCGTACAACTCGAAGTAGGTGGATCAAAATTACAGGGTGCGAGATATGGTGGTGGTTATACGAATATTTATTGTCGTACGCAATTCCCGTAGTGTCAGCTAGATTGTTTTACAATTTTAAATTGAGGGTTGGTTAAATTGGGAATGGAAGGAGTGATGGATGTATTTTTCTTTTTTTGTCCATTCCATCCCAGAGGTAGATCAGAGTACTCATACTTTTGTAAGGGTTGAATGGAGCTTTAAATAAAAGCAGAGCATTGTTGGTTTTTAATTAAAATGTAAAATTAATCCAGCAACACAATTGGGCACTACTGAAGCTAAAATGTAAGAAACTTACAAGCTGTCACAACAATCGCAGATAATAAAAGAATTAGGGCAAGGGCGAGATTTTGTGGTTTCCTTATATTAATTTGACTAGATGGGTGATGGAGAGTGTATAAATTTTGAATCCGAAAGCATTAGCAGTTAGTGGATAAAGTAGTTCTGGAGTGGTTCGGATGTGTTGGTGCAAGGATTTGTTTATGTTACGTTGCTCCTCTGAGACTTCTGGGTATCGGTTTAAACATGGATTGCTGGATACTTACTCTAAGGGCGCTAACCACATCACCTTACCATTGAGTTCGAAACTCTAAAACTCCTAAAATCCGCAATTTTTGTTTAAAAGTTGAACGAGTATACCATGATATTTGAAGGCAAATTTGCAATTGATATTTTATTTGAGTCTCAGTGTGTGATTAATCCATTCCCACTTCCACTCTTTATATGTAATGCATAAAGATTCCTAAACACTTCGCTTATAGATCAGTGTACTCAAAATTCGGTTCATCTTTCTATAGTCAGTGCGATGATAACATGGGCGTGAGGAGCTCAGTGCATTGATATTTCCTTCTGCAACGTAATAAAGTTAAGGTAAGGTTCAAGGTTTCTGCCTATACTGATTTCTCTTCAGCATCAGGTTGTTTATATAAATTTCAAGTGAAATCGCTAACTTTCGCCAGTGGCGTCACTGTTATTTAAATTCTTTTTGCCAATGCTGCACGCTTTCAATAGTTAAGGGCTGTGATGCACTACCATATAAAAAATTTTCGGTTGTTCTTGCGTTTAAGGTAACGTAGCCATGTAAGCGGAGCTACCGGCATCGCCATACAGCGTTGTTTCAATATCTTCTCCATTTTTCATTGATGCGAGCGGAACGGAAAATTAGCCGAAGAAGTTTTCTTTCGAATCATCCAAGAACATTTCAATCCGCTTTCATCAGTGTTCAAGCTTAAGCGCCATAAAGCAGGACTGGGATTATCAGGGTAGTTTATAAAGTCTTTTTGGTTGTTGAAGAGAAGGTTTTACCGGCGATTAGCAAGAGTAATTCCTTCCGCGCTGGTGGCACTATCTAAGATGATAGTAGTACCGAATCTTTTACTACCTTAAAGTTGTAATATAGATGCCTATCATGACGGTTTGCCCTTAGCATCGTGTCCCTCTTTGGTTCACAGCATATATCTTATATTTCCTTCGTTGACTGCAAGACCTGCCTTTGTCGATTCTGTTTATTGGCAAATTCTCCAGTGACAGCTCGCTACATTCCTCTCCATAGTTGATACCCTAAATTTATCTCTGCAAGCTCTACTCGGATACGCCGACCGCGACGGAGCTACAGAAAACATAGAACTTCTACTGAAACAGGAAATAGTCAAATATCAAACATGATTTCAAGCAAGTAGCACCAAATGAGCGAATAAACTGCAATGGTTTAGATGGTTATGATACATACGGAAGAGATCTAAAGAACAACGTCACTAAACGTGTACCGAATTCGACCAAACACAGAAAAGGAAGACCTTGTCCAGTTTTCTGTTAAAACCGGTGTCAATGTCGGTCCATTCAATCGCTTAAGTACGTTCGAATATGTTATGCTTTGTATTCTCCTCATCCATATCTGTATTAACGTTTCTCCAAAAATCTGCCCTGATAAATTTTTATCCGCTTTTCAGTGAATATTTACTTGTACTTCATTAGTAAAACAAGGATGAGCAAGTACACATGGGTACGGATCCACTTTAGCATATGTAAATGCCACCAACGAATTTCGAAATTTTGTTGCGCCATTGGATCGACTGCTACATACCCCAAAACAACAATAATTTGTGTTGCGTGTAAATTTTTAAAATCATTTGCATTTTCAAGCCAACCACATATCGATTTACCCTTGGTACCCGTAGGTAGTGTTCAACTCACTCCTTTGTCGGCAGGGATGTGAGTTTATTGTGTACCACAATTGAGTACAAATCATAACGAATCCATCACTTCTGGAACGAGTGCTCGTTTCATACTATCGTTGTGCTCCAAACAATTACGCAAATTAAAATCCATTGTTTCACTTACATCCCTCCTCATAGTCGGTGGGTCCATTTAATAAGTGAGTAAATAGTGATAAAGTCCCGCGATGAATACATTGAATTCCCAAGCCTGGGAATTAATTGAAAAAGACTAAATATTCATGGAAAATGGCTGATGCGAATATACCGTGTCATGTGCTGAATGTGTATTTGTGTTGTCATGCGTCTTTCGCCTTTCGTCATATCCAGCAATCTCCACTGCAACTCTAGATCCTTTCACTTACAAATATCCTATCAGTACATTGCTACTGGCGTTACATGATTAATAGGTATCAATATTTGTTCTCTGTGCTCGAGATACAAATATGAATAAAACATATAGATACAAACTCAAATGCAACGTTCATTTTTGTGGCCTTTGTCTGACAGAGCTTGGCATTGCAATAAATTGATTTCCATTTCATGCATATCACTCGGCACATCAGGTAAATCAACCCCCAAATGGGGTGGTGGTTATGGGTAATACCAGGGGGCATACTTGTGCACAGGAAGCTTTTAATGATTATATTTTACAATTACAATCGAGTGCGGTATGACTTTCTATGGGAGGATGAACGATTGGCATAGCTGTCTGCTGGCATATGGTAACATACTTTGATGTGCCTCGGGGGTTCTATTTCATTTGGGATGTCCCTAACATAAGCGAGCCTACCAGTTTTTTATTTTTCCTTTTCGGTTTTTCAAAATTCAAATGAATATTTATTCAAGCACTAAAGACATTTGGACGTCAAATAGGAAATGTAGATTAAGGGAAGACTGAGAAACGAAGGAGTCATTGTAGCAAAACAAGTCGATGACTACGATTGAATTTACGATGAATGTTATGACGTAAAAGTATCGATGAAGCTGACGCTTTTGTATTCGTTTAAGAAACATCCAGGGGTTCTCTGATCCTGTGCAGGGTTGTATGGACTAGTTCATCAGTTTGTCCATCTTCAGAAATTACGCCCGCGCTGTGTGCAAGCATTTTGAGTGTACTCAAATCTCTTGAGCGGGCACAAATTGTAAAACAAAAAAAAAAAAACAAATTCCACTGTCCCGAGGAAAGCTCACTTTTCTTCATATCGCGATAAGACCTCTGTAATGATAAGAGGGTTGGACGCCTTGTCGTTTAATTGGTTCAACACCAAGCTCTTAGGCTATATTTGTCATTCGATATCAGCAACGAAGTGTCCAAAAAATGTCAAAGATGTATTATGGTGGAGCTTAAATCCACAGTCTATTGAGAAAATCATTGGCGCAAACAATTAGAGCATGTAAAGCTATATTAATTGTCAGATACGATTTTTGACGCATCTCGTTGTCTCATGATAGCCGTATACTCTAGTATTCACTTCCACTCTGTGGTTGTAAAAATAATTTTCGCAGAGGTATCGCCCTTGGTTGTTTACTCAGGTCTTTTAATTATTTTCACTTCTGGATTGTGATGATTCGTAAATAGTTTTCGTGCTGTAAGAGCCCAATTCTGTCTGTTGAACATAGCATGTTGGCATTGTTACTATTAACTGATACAGTATGAAGACATAAGATGGTGGTCATTTTGCATTCCAAATTCGTGCAACTTGGACGATTATAATCGTGTCTACTTGGTTTGATATAGCCTAACAGACCGGACTTAGCTGATTTTGCGGCGAGTTCGGTGATCAAACAGTGACTAAGTCGCAGCCGTTTCGAAAATTAAAATTTTCACTCGATTAATGATTTCAGTTTAGAAAATTGTTCCGAAGTAATTTGTGTTCTTAAGGCCATAAAACTAGAGGAGTAATCTGACTGATAGATGCTACTAAAGCGCTTAAAATTACTTATGACGAGAGTAGAAACAGAACCTCTGACATTGAGGAACAGATTCTCCATAATTCTACCTCCCAAAGATTTGTTGAATATACATTGATCTCTACGTCCCTTTAAACCCCAACTAACAGTTGTGTGGACATTCCGACAAAGCCGAAAAAGTTTGCATTCAAAGTTTGACACATCCGCCGCGGTCGGCTGTATTTAATCGTCGTCATATGATTTCTTTTTTTTTTTTTGGCGCCAAACCTCATATTGCATTCATCGCACTTATATACAATACATTCCCCGTTGTGGATATCAACGTTTTATCCAAAAAAGGTTAAACGATCTGACATTGATGCGTGCTCACAGCAGGATATGATTCATGGTTGTGCCTTTGTAAAAATCCAGATAATCGAACTCCCACAAGCAGTAAAGCGAAAAAATTACCAACTTTTGTGTCGTGACTTTACTTTAAATTTCGCAAAAGAAATTCGAAATTCGGGGAGTGTTGTACGAATAGTGCGCCGGCATCGATCAATCCAAACCAAATCAAGGCACAACAATGCTCATTCAATTAAACAGTAAATAAATCGATGAAAAACGAAACAATTCATTTTTCTTTTGAATAGTAATCGAGTTATAATCCGGTTAACTGATCAAAAGTAATTTGCATGCAAAATTCAGTCACGTTTTGTATCTTAATTATACCCAAACGAAAAGAAAACGTTAAATGATAATCAGAGGAAGTGCTCATGGGAAATTGAACGCGGAAAGGAGCCAGAGATACTAGGCGATTTTAAGAATTAAGAAATTGATTTAAATTTATTCGGAAAGAAATAATGTAAGGGACAAGCTCGGTATCCCTCAAATATTTCGTTTTGTACTACTTGCCTGTCTCATGTACACAGTCATGATGACCAATTTGCTCAATTTAAACAAGACAGTATTCATCTTGGGAAGAGATATTCTACTTCGAAAAGTGAAACCAAATTAAAAATCACATTTCGGAATGTTCAGTTCAAGTTGTCTTTTAGGGCTTCGAATCTCATATTTACAAAATAAATCCCGGTGTGCCGCAGGGCTCTCGTCTGTCTCCCGCATTACTGATCTACTGTCTGCAACTTCTAATCCAAGCAGATGGCAGCTAATGCAATGCTCATTAAATCAGTATATTATGAGTATAATCAATTCGGAAACCACCAACTAAGTGGAGTTTAATGCTTCCAACACGCTTTCAACTTTTTATGTAAACACCAAGCCATTGTTTGTAACAGTTACTTGCTTCGCCGTAACTGAAAACTTTCCATTTCGGTATGTGTGACAATGACAATGTTAGTATATCGCCGCCAAAAACGCTGCTCAAGTATCTTAGAAACACTTAATTGGAGTATATATTTGTGGATGTCCGTGGCTCAAGTGGTAGTGAACTCTGGTTCAAATCGGAAGGTTCGGTGTTCGAATCCCAACCTCTTCCGAAAGACATTAATTTTTTCAATCAACAACAAGCCATTTTCCATTAAGAATTTAGTCTCCCCATTAAATGTTGGATGGCACGCATGGGGCGAAATAACCACTGAGGCCAAACTCTCTCCCTCTTTCTCTCTCTATCTCATTTTCCAAAACAAAACTTAACACATTCTGAGGCATTATAAATGTAGTCATACTCACTTGAGTGTTAAGATTTTTAAAGAAATAAAAAAAAATGCATACATCTGGTCAGCTGGTACTAATGCTCCACCTGCTCATAGGTGGCGTCAGTATTCCTCAGTCAATTGATACTCTTCAACACCGACGTAATGTTTCCTGCCTCACCTTGTTCCATTGCCATTTCTACCACCAGTGCTCCAAAACAATTATCAGCAGCATTCCGCCCCTTCAATAGTAAAACGCGTCCCACTTTGAATCCTCGTCAGTTTACCGCCAAGCCAATCCTCTGACGTACTCTGAAATATAGTGCGTATTTCCAAGTTCTTTTTCTTCTTTTCTGATATTTATCGAAATATGAAACCCGTATAATTACATCTAATGCTTCTTATTTCTCCCACCAATTGCGTTACTACTGTTCCGCTCGTGAGCAAGCTTAATTTGCGAACTCTAAAACCATTCTACAGGCCATTCTAATTTGGATCACTCCGTTGCTAGTGCAAAGAGTTTGCTGATGTTTTGACTGCTGCAATTATTATTCTTGGAACTTCGGCTAGAACTTTAGCTTCTATTTTTTTTTGTACCGCATTCTTCGACGACCTTTGCTGAAGATGGTAAAACTAGTTGAATTACTCAGTCTGAAGTTATTGGGTCTATAACTTAATTCGTTTGCTAACAGATGGCGGAACTTGTATTATTCCATTGTTACTATTCCATTGGAACATGCGTTGGAAAGCTATTGTCATTGTACGTCATTTCAGTATACGTCATTCATTTGAAGCGTAAACAACAATAATTTTTTTTCACTCAAATATGTCGAACTTTGTGCCTGAAAAAAGTGTTTTTGCGGGGAGTTCTTCTTCATTACTTTAATATGAAGAAAACTGCTGCCGAAAGTCATCGTATTTTGGTGGAAGGTTCTGGTGAACATGCGTTAGCTGAGCGAACGTGCCAAAAGTGGTTTGCACCATTTAAAAGTGGTGATTTTGGCTTGGAAGACGATGAACGTCCTGGGCAGCCAAAAAAGTTTGAAGATTAAGGACTGGAAGCATTACTCTATGAAGATTGTTGCCAAACACAAGAAGAGCTCCCAGAATCTTTGGGTGTCACTCAAGCAGCCATTTCAAAACGTTTAAAAGCAGCTGGATATATTCAAAAGCAAGGAAATTGGGTTCCACATGAACTCAAGACGAGAGACGTCAAAAGGCGGTTTTGCATGTCCGAAATGCTGCTGGAACGCCACAAAAGGAAGTCATTTTTGCATCGGCTTGTTACTGGTGATGGAAAATGGATCCATTACGACAACCCCAAGCGCAAAAAATCATATGTGAAACCCGGCCAACCAGAAAAATCAACGACAAAGCCGAATATCCATGGCGCGAAGGTAATGCTCTTTATTTGGTGGGATCAGATGTGTATGCAGTATTATGAGCTGCTAAAACTGGGTGAAACCATCAATGGACAATGCTACCGAACACAATTAATTCGTTTGAAGAGAGCAGTGGCCGAAAAATGCCCGGAATATGCGACCAGACACGAGGCAATAATTTTCCATCAAGACAACGCTCGGCCCCACGTTGCTATTCCGGTTAAGAACTATTTGGAAAACAGTGGATGGGAAGTCTTACCCCGCCCGCCTTATAGCCCGACCTTGCCCCTTCTGGCTACCATTTATTCCGGTCGATGCAGAACGCCCTCCCTGAAATACGGTTCACATCAGAGCAGAATATCAAAAATTGGCTTGATTCATTCTTGGCTGCCAAGCCGGCGCAGTTCTTTTGGGATGGGATCCACAAATTGCCAGAAAGGTGGGAAAAAGTCATAGCTTCAGATGGGCAATACTTTGAATAATACTATTGCACATGTTTTTCTTAAATAAACATTCAAATTTTGAAAAAGAAAACCGAATTAAGTTATATACCCAATATAATTCTCATACATAAGACTAGTCCAGCATTGCGATATGTGTATTAGAGCTGGACAAATGATTACTTCGTATAACAAGCCTTTAAATCTAAGTGAGCACTTTACTGTCACAAAATACTGCGGAATTTCCGCGTCATGTGCGGCATCAACATCGAAATATCTATGGTGTTTAAGTATTTAAGTTGTTCACACTTTGGTAAGATGACTCTTTCTATAATAAATAACTAGATCTTGAAAGTTCGATTTTCGAGTTCGGAATACAGCAATACAGACATTCGGTCTTAGTACGACTGATTCAAAATTTTTCATCGCTTTAATCCAATTATTAAGAATTGCATGAAGCGGTTTCGTCGTCGAAAAAAAGTACTTTCGCAGTCGTTAATATGCTGCTTCAATAGAAATTCTCATACGGCATTAAGAGGCCAAGAACTTTGTATACTACCTTGATGTACTCCAACTTCAATCATTCCCGATATACTCGTACATCTAATTGTCATTTTAACATCATCTGAAATTGTCATTCTTTTATATGTCTCGGATATATTTTGAAATCCTATCACCGTTCAAATGATATCTCTTTGAACTCTATCGAACGATTTTTTCAAGTCACTGACGACGCTATTCAGCTCCATCGAAGCTTAAATCCTTATCTGCAATCTTTGAATGTCGACTTGGCTGTCACAAAATGGCCATTTTCTTTCAATTTAAAGTTAAATGATATTGCGTTGTCGACAGTCTTGTATAGTTTCATAGTATACGACACTAGTTTCACCAATCAGAAATTGCTTCAGATTCACGTGTAGTGGAACAAAGAAGCTCAACCTGCACTGGTTAGGCATCCGATCCCCTCTAAACATTTTATTAAACAAAATCGCGGGCCATGTAGACTCAATATGTCTTTCCCGCATAGCTCCATTGCAAATTTCGTTGATCACCGATAGAATGTACCCTCGCTCATCCTTAATATACATATTTCGGCGATTAAATCTCTTTCAAGTATTTTCTGCATTTGGCATTGCGGCTTTTTCTACTTCTTGTCGTCTGCCTATCGTTTGTATGGATACTTCTTCTAATTCCCGATACAATGCTCCAGCTACCGATTTTTTCGACTATTTTCTGCAACGTTCTTAGTCTTGGCAGTTTTGCTATTTGTACTTGTTGCATCAGCAACTCCTTTATATCACAAAATATTGCAAACAATGGTAACTCTGTTTAATTACCAATTAATGACATTTCAATTGCCGTGGAAATAAGCACAAACCGCATGATAATTTTTTCTTGGTGGTTAACCTCACACTTCGATCTGTGAGGTTTATTTTTTTGTCTACGATTAATAGAATAAAGTTATATTGAAATAGACGTTGCTGTTTTTTTTAATTTGCTCAACAAATACGTATAACATTGTGACGACGAGGATTGGCGCAGTATCATGAACCATGAAGCAATTCAACAATTGCTGGAGCGGCAACAAGCCTGGATGGAATAGATCTTTGCGTCTAACAAAGAATTTATGGAGAATATTTTAAAGAGGAATACTGTAGCTTCAACATCAATGGCGGTTCCATCGTTTCGTCTGTTCAACGCTGAGAAGGAAAGTTGGGAAAACTACCTATTCCAGCTCCAACAGCATTATACGGCGAATTCCCTGGTAGACGAAAATCTTCGGAGATCACATTTCCTGGCAGAGTGTGGTCCAAGTGTCAACGAGTTGCTCAGGAAACTGTTTGCAACAGAAAACCTAAGTACACACACTTTTAAAGAACTCTCGGAAAAACTGACTAGGCATTTTTCAACAAAATTACATGTTTTGGCGTCACGCTGCAAGTTTCTCCGCACAAAAATGACACCCAATCAATCATACGCAGAGTGGATCGCAGACTTAAGGGGATTAGCAAGAAGTTGCGCGTTTGTTTGCAGTAAAGAGGGTTGCGGTCAGTCATATGCAAATATGATGATCCGAGACATGTTGGTGTTTCACACTCCACATGATGCCGTCAGCAGTGCAGCTACTCAACGAAAAAATCCCACATTGGAGGAGGTTGAGGATATCGCTACGGTCTACGAGTCCACCCAACTTGCGAACGACATTTTAAAGAACACTGAGCAGCACACTTTCTCAGCTGAAGTTAATGTAGCGCATTCAAGTCGTAAACAGAAGTGGACGAATGAGAGCCAAGGACGAAGGTCTTGCCCAGGGTACAACGTGCACCACGATTGTCGTCATCTGGATTCAGTGTGTGATCTTTGCGGTAAGAAAGGTCACGTCAAAAGCGTATGTTTGTCAGTGCAGCGGTCAGTGAGGCAACAAAACGCAGGTAGTCGAAATAGAGGCAACGAATCAGCACATTCCATTCATTAGTTGGAGGAAAGGATTTCGGATCTTTCAGAAGTTGAAGGGGGTACCCGGCTTTCAATTCTAGTTGAAGTTTCGTCAACTTGGGAAATGGAACGTAAACAGCGGAAAATGCTTATAAGTTTAGAAGTGAACCAAACTCCAATTACTGTTCAAGTGGACACGGGAGCAACATCATCTCTGATTGGGCTTAATGGCTATAGAGATCTTAATAACCCAAAGTTACACCCCACATCCCGCACTCTGAAGGCGTATGGCAACGTATCCGTGCCATTGAAAGGTGAAGTGGTTGTGACCGTACGGTGGCGTGACGAGTGGCGACAGCTGTCATTGCTGGTAGTTGACAGTACTAGTGCTTCTAACATCATGGGCCTTGATTGGTTCGAAGCGTTCAAGTTTGGGGTTAAGTACCCAGAGGATGCAAGAGTCTTGCAGTTGTCGGATGGATCTAAGGATCAGCTCGCAGAACAGGCACGTGCCCTTTGTGAAGAATTCCAGTCGGTATTCAGTTCCGAGCTTGGATGCAGTAAGCATTTTGTTGCACATCTAACGCTGAAGTCTGACAGCCATCCACGGTATTTTAAGTACCGACCAGTCCCTTTTGCTCAAAAGGAAGCCATGAGGAAAGAGATCGAGCGGCTGACAAGTTTGGGAATTTTGCGAGCTGTTGAGACCAGCCAGTGGGCAGCCCCCATTGTAGTTGTAGAGAAGCAGAATGGCAATCTTCGACTTTGTGGTGATTTCAAGGTCACCATAAATCCTCACTTGGAAATTGATAGGCATCCTGTTCCTCGAATCCAGGAGTTATTTTGTCGGCTTCAAGGTGGCCGTTTGTTTTCAAAGGTTTGGGGTCAACAACAACAGAAATCGTTTGGTGATTTTAAAGAGAAAGTCATGAAGGTTTCTCGATTGGTTCATTTTCAAAATGAGTTACCCATTTCTTTAGCGACGGACGCCTCATCGCTTGGTACCGGAGCTGTGATTTCTCACACTGGACAAGCCAATTGTGTTTGCTTCCAAAACACTTACTGAAGCTCAAAAAGTGTATAGCCAGATAGAGAAAGAGGCGCTTTCGATTATTTATGGTGTGAAAAAATTTCACCAATATCTCTACGGTCGACAGTTTGAGTTAATTACCGATCAAAAGACTACCTGTGATGACTATTCAACGGTTACAAAGATGGGCCATAACCTTAATGAGCTACACTTACACGATACGCTACAGATCTACGAAATCCGTACGGGAATGCTGATTGTTTGTCATGGTTACCCCATGGACCAGACGAGGAGTTCGACAAGTCAGAGGAGGACATTGTTTATCTTATTGATAATGTATTGGAAAATTTTCCTGTAAACGTGGGAGAGACCGCTGCCGAGTCAAAGCTTGCTTAAATTAGATGCGAGGGAAGCTGTTGCATCAGCAACTCTTTTATATCACAAATTATTGCAAACAATGGTAACTCTGTTTAATTACCAATTAATGACATTTCAATTGCCGTAGAAATAAGCACAAACCACATGGTAATTCTTTCTTGGTGGTTAACCTCATACTTCGATCTGTAAGATTTATTTTTTTGTCTACGATTAATAGAATAAAGTTATATTGAAATAGACGTTGTTGTTTTTTTAATTTGCTCAACAAATATAAAAGTACTGTTTTTATGGCATCATTCCACCACATTCTCTGCATGGGTCTCTGCATGAAAAATTCTGTCTCGTAAGGTTTTCCTAGCGTTTCATCTCGCTTTGGAGTGCCCTGTCGATCTCTGCATTTCCTAGTCATTATACTCTTCAAACATTCAAGACCAACGTATATCGATATCTCTCTGTTTTTCATCCCTAAACGGCCCTATCTATAACATATAGTATTGTTGTAACTGTGTCTAGATCTCGGATATTTTGCCCTCGATTAAAGTTCCTACACGGATGACTATCCCTGTCCCGCAAAAGTACTTTACTGTCTCCACTGGGGTCGGAGTAAACTAGTGGCATTTGCAAGTAATAGTAAGAAATGGCTATGACCAGCGCCTGTGTTAGGTATTGATAAAAGACAATTTATTTTCGTTAAGCCAATTCACTCTCTGACATTCGTAAAAATATATCGTTTCAAAAATATACTCGTATCTATGTTTTATCTGTATCTTAAATTAATACTTTTTCTTAATTTTTTTTGCAGGTACGGATAAATTATTTTTATTTCTGAGTAAGTAAATTTAGATTTTATCAGCGGAAGAGATCTGCTTACAAAACGAACTTAAACCATATGTATTATATCAGCGTCACTTAAGACTGTTAGATTTAAATACTTTATAAAATCATAGTGGCCCTTTAGGACACTTGATATTCGTTCGCAGTCAGCCATCTACAATAGTTAGGAACACAACAAATTTGTTACGAATGTGCAGGTTCATGGTTTAAGTTTGCTTACGGCCGCAGAACCCTACCTTCGATGATTGTATTTCAAATAAAGCCCTATCCCCAACAGACAGTTCACAGAACGGAGCTTGAAGTAATGTCTTCTGAAGTTCATTGGTGAACCCATCTTCAGAGGTATACTTGTAAAAGGAAGGGTAAAGTTCACTTATCTGTTAATCTTAACTCGGAAGTGGCCAACTGGCTTTTACTTGTTTTTATTGGGTAAAACCCTATTAGGAAAGCAGATGTAATTTAAAAAGATTCCGATTCGAGAATAATTCCTCCTTGGTTCGTATTCTGAGAAACATTTCAGAACTTGAAGAAAGTTGACTCACGTCACAACAGAGCTTCTGGTTCTGGTCACACTGCAGATGTGATAAACAATAGTCCTAGGCTATTTTTCCACAAGGACTTCTGATCCAAATTCGGTTCAAGTGCTACCGAAAGCAATATTTCGAAAGACGGCGAATGTATTAGCTTAATTTTTTTGTTGTTTTATAATTAGTACCCCCTCAAAGTTTGCAACAGAGCGGGCGAAGGAAACTTGGGGAGGAAGAAAAGAGATGTACCAATGTATGTTGGTCTAAAAGGCTTGCAAGTTACAATAACTAAGAAATAGAGAGCTCGGCTGGGCATTCCATAAGGCAGTAGTAAGGTTTAGGAAAGAATCGTGTTATTTTAGAGTGCGTTCGAAAATGGGCTTGAGGGTATACTGATGAGCATAGCGAGGCGGATGTTACGGTTAAGAGATTGAAGGGGTGGAATGCTACTGGAGATTTCTATGGAGCACTGGCGGTGGAAATAACGATAAAACAGAGTAAGATACGAGACATTACGTCGGTGTTCGAGGATGTCCATTGTTTGAGTGATATTATGTAGTAACACCTTTGAGTTTTATCGCACGGTTTTGGATCCTATAAAGCAGGTGCAGAGATGTTTTGGGCGCATCCGAAAAAATGTGAGCATTGTACTCCAATTTCGGGCCGATAAACGCTCTATATATTGAGGCCTAATCAAAGGGGGTGAAATATTTCTTACATCGCTTGAGGAAACCTAGAAATTTCGCAGCATTTTTTCCGACACCGGATATGTGGTCATTCCAACGTTAGTTGCCATTGACATAAACACCGGAAATGGAAAGTTTTTCATTTTCGACGATGCAAGTGCCACTCACGGATAAGGGCTGGTTATTTAAATGTTGGTGGTTTAACGACAGCAGACAGCAATGCGTTTTGAGCATTGAATTCCACTCTGTTGATGGTTCTCCAATTGGTTATGCTGTTAATATCGGAATTTAATGAGCTTAACGCACAATGCCGTTCTCGTTCTACAGCCGGTGAGAAGGGACGTGAGTCCAGGAAGGAAGATGAAAATCAGAGATTAGAAGTAGTAGACAAGAGATCATTAATGAAAATTAAAAAGAGTGTCGGAGACAGAAGGGATCCTTGTGCACACTGGTATTTATTTAGTGAATATCAGATTTGAAACCATCCAAGACAACTTGAATTGAACCTCCGGAAAGGCAGTTTCTAATCCATTGAAGAAGAGAGTCATCGATCCCGAATGAACGCATTTTAAACAAAAGAGCCTGATGCCAAACACTGTCGAATGCCTTAGAAATATCAAATGCAACTATGTTCCATTAGCCAGATTTATGTACGCTTAGGTGGCACTTTTCGATCTCACCGAATCACCAGTGGACCTGTTGCTACGAAAACCGCACTACCGGTCGTTGAGAAGTTTTCATATTTCGAAATATTACATGAGCTGATGGTTTATCAGCATTTCCATGACGTGGGAAAGAAGGGACTCACTGGTAAGGAGAGAGAGAAAGATTCGCCTTTTTTTAGAGACGGACTCGACAAATGTTGTTTTTCATCGGCTCAGAAAGAGTCCTTAAGGGTAGTAGTGATGGAAAAACTTACGCAGTGATTCTGCCAGCTTGGGAGAATGCCTCTTCGGTATACCATATTGGTATACCATCTCGACCAGCGGATTTGTGAATGTTAAGATCTTTAAGTATTCTTGGTACTACACGAGTGAGAAATTGGATTCATCCCATTGAAAATACGACGCACTCACCTGTAGGCGGACACAAAGTATAATATGGAAGTGTTGAGCTGGCCGCAAAGTATGCAGCAAGTAGATTGGCCTTGTTCAAAGAGTTGGAAGCTGGAATGCCATTATAAATTAGCATTGGGATGGAGGGTGAGGCAGAATTTCTAATGTTTTTGAAGAAGGACCAACAGTTTTTATTACCTTTGGGGCATTGTTGTATTGCGCTCATGATACAGGTATAAACAGAAAGGGGCAGTGCCGGGGCATAGCAATAACGTTTTTTGCAACATCTTGTTAAATCCACATATCGCTCAGCTCTTCGATTGGTGGAAGGTTCTAAGAAAGCGAAAACATAAGTTAGTTGCTTTCATAAGTCTTCTTGTCTAATAGTTGGCTAGACTGACCTACTGGCGGTAAGAAATATAGTTCCACCAAAGTTTTGTTTATGAGCGATCCAGTATAAAATGAGACTGTTGATTGCGAGGGATTCATAGCACATGTGTTTGAGCCTTTATTTTCTGAGGACTGTCTAAACGTGTAATACTTTTTCCAAACTGAAGGTCAATCTTTGCTGTAGAAGCTGTAGAAGTACTACAGTCAAAGTCGATAACCGACAAGAATATGGCTTGTCGGACTATGCTAACAGGATGTGATTAGCACACCGCTTAAGTTATAATACGTGCGCAATCGTATATTATATTGAAGGAGTTTTGCATCGGATTCATTAAACAGCAAGTGGGGAATTCACTTTGTGATGATACATGTTGTAATTTGAGCGATCGTGGGCAACAAATGAAAAATATTTGACCAAAAGTCGTTAAACCACGTGGCCCAGGCTTTGTTAAAAGTGAATAAATGCTAAATTAAGCATTAAGTGGATATTTACTATTTTCTAAAGAATTGCGATAGATTATTTTATTCAAATCTGAAATTATCAAGATTAAATTGTTGCAACTACAGAAATTATTAATTTATGGAAAAACAAGATGTTTTAAAGCATAAAAGTCATGTGTCCTTTCAAGCATTCTCCAAGAAATGTGAATATATCGCGAAATTAATCTTGTCTTCGATAAGTTTCTAATCCCATACCTTCTACAGGACGGAAATCCAGCAACACCTCAACGTACTAGGATCACAGAAGAAACTGTAGCCGTTGTGGGTGAAAGCGTGGCGGCCTTTTTTTCGTCCATTGTGCGAAACATTTTGTGAAAATATCTCTGCTTTCACACATTTACGATCCAGCTGTTACAGGAACTGAGTCCACAGAACTATGGCTTGGGACGTGAGTTCGCGGATTGAGCTCTTGAACAGCAAAATTGCCAATTCTGGAATGAGACAAATTCAGAAGAGACTTATGAGGCTCAACTATACCCGCAAAAGTACATGGTTTGGTGTGGTCTTTACGTTGGCATCATTGGTACTTATTTCTTCAAAGCATATAAGTCAGAGTCAGTTTCCCAACGTTACCGGCAATGGGCAGTGATTATTTTTTCGAAAATACCGACGATATGTGGTTCCACTAGGATGGTGCCACTTGCCATATTACCCCTGAAACCATTGACTAAGTAGTAAGTAATTATATCGATAAATGAACTATTTTATTGGCTAACGAGATCATGCGATTTGAAGCCACTCGATTACTTCCGGCGGGGCTATGTTAAGTCCTTGCTGATAAATCGTAAATTATTAAGACTTGGCAAGCCAATATTCAGCGCATTATTGGTAAGACACTCTTAGAACAGCAAATGCTAAAAAAACTGGCTTAAAGTTGGACAAAATACGCACTTTACATACCATTGTGATTTTGTATATATTCAGCTTAAGGTGGAGGTGGATTCATGCTGATAGAGCAAAGGTATTTGCCGGTTTGAGGTGGGTCTCAATATGATGCACTTAAACCAACATAAATTTATTGTGGTGGCACTGAGAAGGAAGTGCACATTGTTCGCTTCTGGAAATAATAGAAAATATTCTTTAAAAAATTGTTCACGTAGAATTTAGTTATTAAGATTGTGGGCTTGTGTGCTGAGAAACCTCGTCTAGCGATTTCAACAGATTCGCAATGCTAAACGGTTTGAGTATCTTTCGGCAGTTTTTTAATGACTTATATCTCAAATTTCTGGGTGTGAGGAAATTGACAGCTCCCACACTGATTTTAGCCTGAAAGACGTTGCTTTGGTTCAGGGAGCAATTAAAATGAGGATTGTCGTCTTTAAATAAATTCTTCGTACCATGCCTCAGTTTTGTTGGCTATGATCTGTTGTAAAGGTATCGCGTTGCAAGTATTCTGATCCATTTGATATCGACTCATTTAGAATTAATTTAGAATGGTTTTCTGCAATTACCAACTTTAGAACCTGTCTCTGCATCATATTAAACACACGAATATGTTGTTGTTATCAGTATCATGCTTTGCCGGTGGTCGGTGGTCCTTCGTAATCGTATAGCCGAACTAGTAACCAGTTGATTTCCAACGGTTTCTTTAGGGAAAATATGAAGCAAGGTACAGCTGTATACTGATATTGAATTCATATTTAGTTTAGAGATAATCATGGAATATACAGTTTCTTTACTTTAATGATTGCAGGTGCAATTATGGGCTATCACCATAGCATGGTACAGCCATATTCGAATGTTTGATTTTTGTAGCTCGGGGCTGTTAACCCATCTTTGCCTAACTCCGTTTTGAAATGAACAAGTTTGTAAATAATTTTATCTTATTTACCGACTTGTTGATGAGTCTGTTCGATGGCAGCAAGCAGTCGCTATTGAAGTCTTCAATGCAAATGTCTCGCTACACTTTAAGTAATTTTGGAACTGCTAGCTTCTTTGTTTTTTGTTTAAAATTTTAATCACAGAAGCCACTATGAAAGCGAAGGTTACCAATTTCTGTATGCCATTGCATTGAATTGGCGATATCTAGCTTCACAATGTTCACTGCTGTAAATTCATCTCATTGTCATTCATTCAATCGGCTTCTTCCTCCGTCTAGAAGTGTTTTTCACCTTCTGTTACTTGTTGCATATGCTTGCTGTACGAGTATATCTGCCATCATTATCTTAAATTACATTCCATTATCGAAGTCGTCGTAGTTCCAATTGGGGAGTTCATATTCATTTCCCTAGCGCTATCTCTACATTTGCATACGAGTATTACAAATATTTCCTTGGAGTGACACCACAAAACTTTTACACTAGGACCACCTAATTTACCGACTGTTTGGAAAAAAAAAATCAATAAAATACCTTATCTGATCCGCCGAAGATCTCCACGGTTATTCCCAATAAATTCTCCTTAATTAGGTAACATGTCCGATTCATCCGCAAACATGTACTGACCGGGTGAATGTTGGTAATCATAATATCAACATCTTTATACCAAACCGTCCGCAATGATTTCTAGAAGAGATATAGAAGGATGTCAACGATAAAATCATCCGATCTATAGACAGCGCAATAATTGTGGCTGGCGGATTCAGATCCTTTATCCATGGCAAGCCAGACCACACGAATCCAGTCCAGAGACCAGACATCGTTATAATAAAACCACTTAACTTGGCTAACACTAAACAATTCGATTTTTCGATTTGGTGGCAGTCTGTTCATATTGAGATTGTGGTGTTGGTGGTGGTGGTCACAGTGGTTAGTAACCAATCGACCGATGGAAAAACTACTCGTATATGGCACAACTTCTGGCCATTTGTTAGGGCAAAATTCGAATCCGATTACACCTAACAGATACAGATTTTTATATATTTAAGTATATCAGCTTATAGGTGTATCGGTGTATCGGGAGAGGTGATGCAGTAACACCTCTCAAGTGGCCATACATTACGATAATTGTTCGGTTCCAGAGCACGTAAGTGATGCTGTGAGCCCATGTGGGTTGATAGGTTTTGCTCTCATCTAGGGAAAATAACTTGCCTAGTGCTAGTGCGTTCACTGCTTGGGTAGACGATGACGGTGATGTAAACAGAAAAATCGATTTCTAGACTCTGCTTCAATTTTGGAATTCTCTTCGGTTTATTGGTAACATCTGACATGGAACGGAGCTCAATAGCAGTTTATCCATCGTGAATGTCGCGCTTGTATACGTATATACCGTAGACAGTTTTACGATTTTGAAAATATTGTGGCAAAGCATTTTACGGTGGTCGATTCGGTGGTAACGTTTGTAAAACTCTTTCTGTCTCCCCACAGTATCGATGGTAATAAAGTCGTACATATTATTCTTGTAAATATCCGTTGTGTGCGCATATGTTATTTCTGATTGGAGTGCGACTACGATTGGAGGCTAATGGCGTTTATGAATCACTTGGCCGACGATTTGTGCATGAATTTGGGAGGTACGAGTTCGAGTATGATTGGACATTTTGGGTTGAGTCAACTGAATCAACTGAGTTGTGGGTGGAATTTATTAGTCGTATCTTAGAGTTTGCTTAACGAATATTGGTTGTGGACTTAAGAAATTCTTCTGATTTCTTTTGTTAAACGGTCCACATGTCCTTAATAGAGGTGATTTTATGCTCAATAATTTTCCGGAGATGAAGTGCCTTGTGCTTGATTGCTGGCTAATGAGAGAGATCTATAGGGAGTTCTAAATGTTGATGTTCTAATACTCGTATATCTGATATGTCAGGCTGGTCCCATTATTGGTCTTTTCTGATTGGTATCTCTTGTGCAAAGTTTTTAATTTACTCAAGACTAAAGGGAAGGAATTGCAATAAAAATTGTTACTCATGTCAGAGAAGCCTGACTCGGAAGTTTTTTTTAACGTAGTCGGCTTCCACGAAGACACCGTGAAGACTCGACTATGTATATGCCCTTCCTGATTCAAATTTTTTCCGAAACCATTACTTGTACATGGAAAGTCGTTCAATAGAAGTTCTGGTGTCACTACATCAAACAGCATGTTCACAAGACCAGAGTCAAAAGGCGTCGGTACGCAAAGCTATCAAAACTCACATGCGCGTTGTATTGAAGACCACTTCTTTTTAAACAAAAAATGCTTTTGAGAGTGCAGCCTATATTATGAATATCAAGGAGAGCAAGATTCATCAGTGCGTCTAGAGCAGAGACACACGTGTTCGAGAAAGCCCTCTTCCAGCAGAGAGAGATGTTTTCCATCGCCGTGTAGACCCTGAGGGCCCTCCCTTTTAGCAAACGCAATGTTTTGCTGACTGCTCCTTTATACACAGAGCCGACAGCACTGTGGACGTTTTCGACGTGATATATTGGGTCTATAACTTCGTGCGGTTTGCTAAGAGATGGCGTAACTTGTATTATTCAATTGGAACATGCGTTGGAAAGCTACTGTTATTGTACGTCATTTCAGTATATGTCATTCATTTGAAGCGTAAACAACAATAATTTTTTTTCACTCAAATATGTCGAACTTCGTGCCTGAAAAAGTGTTTTTGCGGGGAGTTCTTCTTCATTACTTTAATATGAAGAAAACTGCTGCCGAAAGTCATCGTATTTTGGTGGAAGCTTATGGTGAACATGCGCTAGCTGAGCGAACATGCCAAAAGTGGTTTGCGCGATTTAAAAGTGGTGATTTTGGCTTGGAAGACGTGAACGTCCTGGGCAGCCAAAAAAGTTTGAAGATGAAGAATTGGTAGCATTACTCTATGAAGATTGTTGCCAAACACAAGAAGAGCTCGCAGAATCTTTGGTTATCACTCAAGCAGCCATTTCAAAACGCTTAAAAGCAGCTGGATATATTCAAAAGCAAGGAAATTGGGTTCCACATGAACTCAAGCCGAGAGACGTCGAAAGGCGGTTTTACATGTCCGAAATGCTGCTGGAACGCCAAAAAAGGAAGTCATTTTTTCATCGGATTGTTACTGGTGATGAAAAATGGATCCACTACGACAATCCCAAGCGCAAAAAATCATATGTGAAACCAGGCCAACCAGCCAAATCAACGACAAAGCCGAATATCCATGGTGCGAAGGTAACGCTATGTATTTGGTGGGATCAGATGTGTGTGCTGTATTATGAGCTGCTAAAACCGGGTGAAACCATCAATGGACAACGCTACCGAACACAATTAATCCGTTGGCCGAAAAACGCAGAGAATATGCGACCAGACACGAGGCAATAATTTTCCATCATGACAACGCTCGGCCCCACGTTGCTATTCCGGTTAAAAACTATTTGGAAAACAGTGGATGGGAAGTCTTACCCCTTCTGACTACCATTTGTTCCGGTCGATGCAGAACGGCCTCACTGAAATACGGTTCACATCAGAGCAGAATATCAAAAATTGGCTTGATTCATTCTTGGCTGTCAAGCCGGCGCAGTTCTTTTGGGATGGGATCCACAAATTGCCAGAAAGATGGGAAAAGGTCATAGCTTCAGATGGGCAATACTTTGAATAATACTATTGTACATGTTTTTCTTAAATAAACATTCAAATTTTGAAAAAAAAACGCACGAATTAAGTATTTAATCCAATTAATTTTGTTATCGAGGATGACTTCGTTAGAGAAATGAATGCTGATGCATTTAAACACTAGATGAGGCACACTAGACCACTACCTTCTTTTCATAAATAGTAGAACCTTAATTTTGAGTGGAGTCCCATTTTTACTGCATCAATATCGTCTAGGACTACCTGTGCTTTAGGTTAGACTGATAGATCTGAAGTACTTCGTAAGCGTGTACCCATCTTTTCTGGTTTTCGGAATAGAGGCTACTGTAATCTTTTCGCCAACAATTCGGCATGAATGAAAATGCCAAGCTATTAGTGAAGGTTGCGAGCAACTCGCCTTTACCTTCCCGTAGCATAACTGAATGTGTCCCATCGGTGCCAGGTCTTCAAAGGAAACAACAACATGGTCATCAAAAATGTTAATTTCAGACATATCTCACTCGGCCTAAAAACGGCTCTCTAAACCAAAGTAAAGGTCTTTCATCAACAAATTGGACATGTACGTAACCTGTGTGACTTATTTAGTGAGACAGCCACCATTTTAGCGCGGCTCATCAGCTACCACAAGCGATGACAAATACCAGCTATGGTGTGTTGTGTTACTCAGTTCATTTACAGCTTAAGTGATAGAAGCTGGTTGAAAGCTAGTAATTATCAGGTTACTTGCAGTCTCAAGTATGAGACAGAGAGTTTCTGCTTACGACGAATTGGCCATTTTGAGGACTTTGATTAGCTTGCTGGCTTCACACATTGGGTCTATGGAGCACTGATTGAAATCCGAATTCGATTCTTCAACTTGCTCTTTCTAAGGCCCTTAGTGCCAGTTGTGGTCTCTTTAAAACTAAGGAACAGAGGCATATTTCCAATTGCTCATTTATATTCGAGACAGTCACGACGGTCTAAATCATTTAACACCGCCACAAAGTGTCCCTTCCATGTTCAGGAATGTTCCTTGTCCGATATATACAAAGAAGTTTTAAGTCTTCACGATATTATATTTTTCTGAGCTGAATAACCCGGTAAGCTTGAATATACATAGTTCAGAAGGAAATATTTTAGAACCGCTTTGCTGCATCTTTGGCATATATACATTCATAGGTACAGCTCAAGCATTGATTCGTTTATGCTTGTTTCGTCTTACACCATGCTGCGCTTTATTGCTTCTTTTATGGTAATGGTTTGTCCATTGAATTAAGTGAAAATACCTTTCCATAAGTTTCTAGCTACCATCTGGTTGTTGCTTCAATACAGAACGTTTCTCTCTGGATGCAGCATACTTATTTTTCACAGATTCTCATTGGTCATTCACAGTTGTCAACAGAAATCTGTTCACGATATCCGTCTCTTGGTTGAGATAGTCCCTAAATTTTTAGCGTGCTTATTGTATCTTAGAATTGCTGGATTGTTACCTACTTTCGTTACCGCTACCGGCCATCTGAAACAGAGACGGTGATGGAAACTGTACATTGTAGGAATCCATAAACTGAAGACAACTACATTCATATCGTATTAAAGCCCGGGAAGCTACGGCCTTGGAGTTGAAATTTCCATTCACAATTACGATGGGTGTTCAATTGCTGGCCTCATCTAGTTGACCATGCAGTTGGTTTTTCTCATTTGCTGTCAAAATTTCCTTTGGTGCTAACACAACCTGTTATTTAGCACTTTTCTCTAAAATCTGACCGTCAATATCCAGTCAATAAAGAGTTATCAAGAAGCTGTTCAGTCGTGGTCACAGCACCACGTTAGTCTAACTCCGAACTCCCTTATGTTTTCTGTTAGTTTGCTCGAGTAGGGTCAGATTGAGACAGTTTTGTCAGCTTGCAGTAGATAACTCGCCAGCATCCTACCGTCTTATACCTTCAGTTGAAGGAATCAAGTGTTTAAAGAATCTCCTTCTTCTTGGTTCAGAGGGAACTTTTCACATTCAAGTATGCGATCGCTGTCTGAATTCCCTTAGTATCAGTCCGTATTTGATGGTTCGGTTTCTGTTTCGGAACAATGAGGGGTTTGCAGTGCGAGACACTATAAAACAGACAAATCAGAAGGTTCATCATTTGCTTTCTTCACTTCGGAATCTACAAATAATTTACCAGATACTTAACAAGCTATGAAATAAGCTGCAAGTTCTTTTCTCGACACCGGTCGGAAGATGCTTCTTCTGCGAGTTTCTGTACTTCTCAGCGCTCTTCCCTAGGCACAACTACATATTTCCCTAATTACTAACTACTTCAATTTTGTTAATATTTGGATGGCAGCGTTCCTGAGTTTGTGAAATTGTGAAAAGCCGATGTGTTCAAAAGGAATTGTAAGGACGAATAAGTGAAAGTTAGAGCGCCTAACTCCACATATACTCGTATATGTAGTGCCACGATGACAACTTGAATTTTATTTTTTCTGATTGACGAACAATCTTCTTCTAAGATTTCTGAAATTGAGTAGCCAAATATAAGTCTTATTGCCCAATAAACAGGAAATTTCGTGACAAAATATTCATTGAGCTGCTAATGGCACAGTCAACCAACCCATTTCAGTAGATGAGCTCCAAAGTTATAAAACATCTTCGGAACATAACATATGTGTGCACAAGCATGCAATAAACATAAATTCATACAGCACTTTTCCAACTGGGTAGGTAGTCGTCCTTCAATGGCTTCAGAGTAGCAGATACACCCAGCCATGCCACAGTCCCATAGCACATCCTTAATCCTTATCCTTTGCAACGATGCATGACGGTAGAGAACCGAGCCCTCTTTCCTCATCTTTTGGGTTTGGTAATGTATGACTCACTGCCAATCCAACTGGAAAACAAGAAGTGTAATGAATATTTCCACGCGAATAATATGTAAATACACCCAACACAATGCTCTTCATCATCTGGTCCATTGAATTTTTCAATTTTAACTAAAATTTTTGATTTATTTCGCAATAAAAATGAATCATTGGTTGGCGGTTGGTGGTGGTAAAGTGCTCGTATTACAGAATTGAAAGAAGGGTGAGAATACCAATCGGCAGATCCACAAAAGTGGAAAAGCGAAATTAATTTGAAGGACTTTGTTCTCAGGCACCCTTGGAACGCTTAAGACAAAACCATGTTACCACGCCACCACACCATCACACCATCACACCACCTCACCATACATCAGGCAATTACGGAACAAAATCAATTTGGCTTGATTCCATTTACGGAACAAAGCACAGGACACATTTTCATTACCAGCTTAAGGACATTTTCCACAGATAATCACACTTGGAACGCACAATGGAGAGGTAATTTCTTCAGATACATTTACAGAATTTGTGTAGGTTCCTCCTGGAAGAACACACATTCTGAACAACAAGAGAAGACTTTTTGACAAAAAAGATATGACAGTAGTTGTGGGTGGACGTGGCTTTTTATTGCCTTTATGTGGATAGAAGGAAGTGGCGCGCATTTCTTAGTTTTATAGGGCAATCATAGCTATGGCCTTTGTTAATGGAACGTTGAGAAGTTTTTTGCGGTTGTCGAGTGGAAATGATCCATGTAGGCTGATTTATCCGTATGTAACGCCTATGCGAGCATAACTCTCAATGGGCATATGAGGAATTTGTTTTGAGATTTTATTTTATTGTTGTAGTTGTTGTTGAATATGGTTCAGATACTTTATTGCCTTTCTGCAGGGAATGTGATTTTGTAAGTAGTTTTGTGCACATACGCACATATTGTTTGTTAGATGAAATAAAAAAAACCTTACGAACGTACAAATACAATCGAGATACGGGAAAGCTATTTTGAGTTAGTACAATTAAAATACCAGTTTCAGTGTTCTTTTGTTTTTCTATAAGGCTAATATCTTGTGAGTGGAGATTTCAATGGTTATCACAGTGTTTAGTTGAGACTCAAATAAAACGCTTTTAATGACTTAGATCCCGGTTACTAAGATTGCTCAGTCTGATTAGTTAGATGGATATACTTGGAACTGTTGTTTCAATGTTTATTCATTTCTGATGAACTAATACGTAGTCTTAACTGTTTTATATGTAGATGGCTACTCATGTATTCTATCGAGTCCGATATGCTTCTTCCATAGAACACTTTTTAGGCGGAAATTCACAAAATCCTACACCAATAGCACGTCCGTGCCTTCAGAGCTGATTCCACGTATTCGCAGCCGATGTATAAAGCGAGTTCCTTGGTTGTGTCAAGGCCCTTTAATAAATATGGCAGCGGAATTAACCGGAATAGGTCAACGGCGGCTTCCATAACCTTAGTGAGGCTACTAGCACCGGAATGTTAAGCCTTTGCCAATGGTTTTTACTCGTGTTAATGACTTGGACCTCCAGGTTGTGGCTTGCGCCAATATTCACAAAACAAATGTTTCGGAGACAACCTACAGCCTCGGATATGGATGGATATAATGTTAGGGATCCCACATAACTTTTTAAGGACAAAGGATTTTGGTTTTGCATATGGGACGATAGGACTCTTTATGGGTCATGTGCTGCTGAACAACTTGGGGTGGCCATAGATCGCTCTAAAGCAGATATTGCCGCAATTTAAAAAGTTCGATGAAATGGGATTGGCAAAAAGAGAATAAAAAATCGAAATCTTCTACTGGGACTGGTACAAAGTGAAAAACAACGCTTATTTGGATGTAGATTTGTTAGTCCGGGGAATATTTGGTTAAAGGTCCCAGAATTTCAGCATGTAGGCGAATGCCTCATAACAATCCGCATCAAGATCTAATTTGGAAATACAATATAAGCCTGATTTGCGTCATTGCCCCTACAGAAGATAAGAATGAAAGTACCACAGACGAATTCTATGACCTCCTAGACCGAACATATGCTCAGTGCCCTAGCTCTGACACAAAAATTGTGCTAGGAGATCTTAGCGCGAGGCTGGGTAAGGAAGTCGCGTTTGAGTGGGTTATTGGAAAACCAAACCTGCATAAAACCACGCCCGAAGACGGACTAGGGGTTTTGGAAATCGTAACGGGGCGTAATCTTTCAGGTGCCAGTGAACTGTCAACTAGATTGAACACATTGCAATCAACACCAGAAACTTCTCCAGCATTCTGGACGGAACTTACTGAGGAGCCAACATCAACTTTAATCACTACGAATGCCGACATCATTGGCACAACAGAGTCAAGTAAGACCACCAAAGTTCGACGTCGAAAACGATGATAAACAAAATACCGCTGTCAGGCAGAATAAACCATTCTCCCTGGACGAAGATGATAGTGAATTTCGATCCCATTGCCAAGACGAAATTAGGGTAGCAATATCAAAGCTAAGGTCTGATAAAGCTGCCGGTGCAAATGGGCTGCGCGCTCCACTATTATCAAGGCTGGTAATGAATCAATCGAGACCTTCAATGCCAAGAAAGGCTTTAGGCAAGGCACTCCGCTGTTATGTGTGTCATGTGAATTTTTAGTGAATTCTAACTTCCAGCCAGCTAACGACTTGGTTTACCTTGGCTCTGGAATTATAAGCAGCAATGACATCAGCGTTGAAATCAGACTCTTGAAAATCGATGTTTATTTGGGCTCAGGAGCTAATATTTAGAGTAACGCGGACTTCCCTTGAAATACCAAACTGGCTTTGTACAAGACCCTTGCCGTCGTCGAAAGCGGATGTAGAAGCACTTGGCGGTTTCGAGAAAAATATACTGCGCGTGATTCTCTGTCCCATTTGTGTGGAAGGAGATTTAACCACCAACTTATGGGCTATACATTGACATCGGCATGGACAGGTATCAACGGATCCAACCTCTAAGATTGCCGGCCCATGAGGTACTACAGCTTCGGCCCAAAGAGCCTTTAATTCTAACACGCAAGTGGGTCCCCTTCCAGGCCGTTTAGCAGAAAATATTACAATGTATTCTGACGAAAGACTTGCATCTACATATTTTCAAAATCCAAGTGGTTGAACAATTCAAGTCTACAGACCACACACCGCGAAGAGAGGGCATCAATTGGTTCATTTGACAACAACTATAGAACGGTGATACCATCTTCAGCTACAAGCTTCATTCGTGTTAATGGCTACACAAAATAAGTAAAATTGTGACATTTTGAGTGACAAAAACCCACATGTGTTTGATGAAAATGAGATCCATCCCAAACGTGTCACTGTTTGGTGTAAATTTTTGGGCTGGAGGCATCATTTGACCAGTTTTCTTTAATGAATCTGCCGACAATATAAAAACATTCGATGGCGAAAAGTGTCGGGGAATTATAACCCATATCCCAATTGTTGTGCCTCAATTGGGTGGTATGAATGCCAAAGGCTTCCGATCTTCTGAAGGTCTGTCTGCGACACCAGCCTTCTTAATCTTCGGCATGGAGGTTCTACTTTTTTGCAATAAACTTTCTTACATCCGTGATTGATTGATCATAGTTCTGGTAGGTCTACAGAGCCAGACTATATGATCTAATCCCAGCTTCTTTGGTCTTGGGATGATGTCGTTGATTTTATACTGAGCTGTATCTATTATTCCGTTTCTGCAGCAATATTCACAACTTATAGCTTCACTTGTCGGTGGTTTACCATTCTTTGGTTTGTTCTTAATGTTTTACCAACTGAACTGCACACTATGCTGAAAGTACGTGGTGCAAGACGTTAGAGAATGGGTAGGCTTGTCGACTACTACGAAAGATGGTCTGCGCCCATTATCAAAACGCAGAACAAATAAGCCATTCTTCGGTAGGCGCCATTCGGTGTTGAAAATGACAAAGCGAATAACACAGCCAGCATTTTAATGGCAAGAGCATTGAACTCTAGAAAGTAGATAATGTTGCTTATGCATGTTAAGCCGCTTCAAAGTTGATCATGCACTATAATACACATACTTCATCTTCGTCCATATTTCAAGGATTTCTTAAAGTTTTCCTTGAAATGCCATAGTCTAATAAATTTTTAATGCGTTAACCCGACTTTTGTTTACGGCTAATAAAATTGCTGAATAAAACCAATTTCTTTGCCTTCTTTGAGTTCGAATTTAGATTAAGCCATTGGCTAATCTAAATTCGAATCCAACTGATTCTCTGTAAAAGACCCTTATGGTATCATTAGATGTTCTTAATGAAAAGTCAATCCAAAAGTAGATAACTTGCATCTTTGAACTTGTTTTCGTTACCGTGACATCTGTTTTATGATAGCAAATAGATCCTTCTTACGAAATGAATAAATTGTATGTGTGCTGGCAAGCGTGGGTTTCCTATTTTCCTCAAAAAGTAGCTGCTCGCAGTTACGCATCTCTGTACATCTTTTCACTCACAAGCTCTTTCGTAATATTTACAAACCATTTTGTATAATATAAGTACATCATCCCCACATTTTCTTACAACTGACAAACACACGAACTGACATAGTCGCACATACTCGTATCACCCCAATTCAGTATTCCCCAAGAATTTCATTTCCTGTACCGGATGCAAATTCATCTATTATTCATTGACAATCCCCATTTCCGTCACTTCCAACTCTCACTACCTTTTGTTGACAACCCCACTAGCCACAAATGTCAGACATAAAACCGCCAAGTGTCAGTCGAGTGATAGGGAAATATTTGACCGCAGCACCCTCTCAAGTACCACATTACAAGTGGCACTCTACAGAGATCAAAAAAAAAAAGAGGGCGTGACGAGCAACACACTCCAGCTCCTTCAATACAAAAAAAAAAAAAAAATAGCATACCGAAGAAATCTCTGCAGAAAGTGTACCTCAAAGTCACACTCAGTTGCGGGTTTGTCTATAACTATGATATTTCTCATTCGCAACTCAACACATTTTCATGATAAAAGATGAGATGCAGTGCTTGAGCTAGAAAATGCGAAAAGGAGTGCAGAGCAAATAGTACCAATACGAGTAGATACCGAAAACCATTCACATCGCACACTGACATTCATCCCGTACTGATGCCAATGCCATTGCCGATGCACATAAAACTTGAAGTTGAAGCTCAATAGGTCAAATATTTGACCAAAGTGTCCGCAACAATAGTACGTTCAATCTGTCATCACATATCCGTGCATGTTACATGTGACAAGGGTACGACTGTGAGTTGATAAAACATTTACTATCATCTTAGACGGTGACTTTTTGACTTTTAGTCTCCGTAACGTCACAATGTCGAATTCGATAGCAGATGACAGATGACGGATAACGGATGACATAAGTCATAACTTAAATGTTGTTGGTAATGGAACTTGGACTCATAAAACTGATTTCCATTGTGTCAAATTCGGAATTGTGGTTTCGAGGGGTGAAAAGATACGAGTACAACTTTCAATTGTTTTTCTAACGTTGGCTTTTACTTTGTTCCATGTGGTATCTTTGTGCGTCTACATACAAATATTGTGTGCGAATGGCTCAGTTTGGATCTTCTATTGAAGTGGGTGTTTTGCAGACTTTCGAGGAGAGTGGGAAAAGGCAAAACCGTAACCAAATTTCAGCTCATTCGCATGCCCTAAGAGGAGGAATTTTTAATGAGTTGCACATAATAATGACTTAAGGTGTGTGCGCCGTAGCATGGCGCTCTTAAGAGCGTGGTGCTTCTGACGTCAGCGTTGTGGGTATTTAAGGAAGATGCCATGTATTTTTTGTTTGCCTTCTACAAAAAGTTCATACTCAAGTGGAAGAGGAAGTTTTCGACGAGTTGCGAGTACGCTTCTGATGGTAAAGTTTTTAAGGGAACTGGTTTAAATTGAAATTTTGAGCAGACTTAAATATGTGGAACTCTTTGAAAGTCAGTATTCTTATAATGGTATGCACTAAGCATAAACCCTTTTCAAAAATAGTTTAACAATCTGGAGAAAACAAAACTGATTTGGGATGTGTAGTATTAACTCCGCTTTTGGTTTACAAATTTAAATCTATTTAATTGATACAAGCTACAGTGTATTTTAGTTGCGCCCTTAAGAGACGGATGCTATCATTTTAAGCCATTTGATTGCGTCAAGAGCTGGGTATCTGTCGATCATCCCTGCGGGATATGCGATTGCAATACCAAATTGCTCTCCATCAAAGTTGTTTGAAAATCGTTTTTTTTTTTCATAATATCAATAAAATCTTATTTAACTTGATACACGGCATTGCAGTCATCTGTATCTGTGCCTACGTGCATACGGTATACCCATACATAATACCGACATACTTTGTGATCCCACAGTCGGCCAGCAATTCTGGGATTATCTTAGCCCAGGAACAGAAATAGTGAATAGATCTAAGCACAAAATTGTGGATGAACTTTTTTGAATTTCTGTCAAAAATGTTAGCAACCTCGTAAGGCTAGCTCAGTGACGGAATGTATGTAACAACTGATGGATAGCGGGTTGTGTGTGAAAATTTTGTTGGTGCACGGTTTCATATCGTTGTAAGGGCATAACACCTACAGCAATTTGATTTGGTAAAGAATTTTCCCTTCGCAGCCTTGCTTAGTATCGTTGGTGTTTGTCTTTATTGTGTTTGTTTGTAATCGCTTTTCCGCGCACGCCCACGTCTATAAGTACCGAACAGCTATTTTGACACTTAGTGAAATACAGGTAGATCCCCTCTCAGATCACGCTGCTCTGAAGCTATCTGGCTACGAACTAGTGCCACTATTCTTTCCTCATCGCGGTATCGCCATTTATGTGCGTAGTGATGTAGCTTACTAAATTCCACCACAATGTAGTCCCTGTTCCAATCCGGAATTCAATTTCATGTGGTTAAAATTCCATCACCGTAAGCAAATTATCCACTACTGCTTTATTTACAGAAGCTCCGAATTGGAAAGCAATTCTACCTTCGACTCAATACAAAAAATTGTGTCCCTGTATCTTCATACTGAAATCGTTATTATGGGCAAATTCAATATACACAATTCTGATTGGCTTCGACATTCTAAACAGACAACAGCCGAATGACGGTGTGTCGAGATCTTCGCTGCGGAAAATAAATTAACCCAGTTTGTAAATGAGCCCACACGAATACCAGACGTTGATAGTCATACCGCCAACACCCTGGACTTGTTTTTAACTTCTCACCATGACAAGTACTGCGTTGATGTGTTCTCACCTCAAGGCTCGTCGGACCATTGTGTCATATCAGCTAAATTCTCGTACACCCACCACACAGTTAGAGAAAAGATTCCTAAAAGAACCGTATGGCAATAAGAGAAAGCCAATTGGAGCGGACTTAACAACTTCTTTAGGAATGTTAACTGGTCGTTATGTTTCCTCGATAACGACAGACGATAACAGAAACTATTCTCTTTGGAATGAGATGCTTTATCCCTCATCGGATGAAGAGTATCAAACCAAAAGAAAAGGCATGGTAGGACTCCGGCTGTAAAGAGGCTGTCAGGGTTAGAGAATTGTTTTTTCGGTCCTACAAGACCAACTCGACAGAGGAAAACCGAAAAAAGTTTAAACGAGCTAGAAATGACTGCAACGTCTTTCTCAAACGTGTGAAATTCCAATACAACCAAAAACTGAGGCAAAAAATACTGCAATGTCCCAAAGGCAGTAACAATTTTTGGTCGTTCGCGAAAAACATTAGAAATTCTGACTTGTCCTCCATCTCAACGCTCATTTACAATGACATTCCAGCATTCAGCTCTTTGGACAAGGCCAATCAACTTGCTGCACACTTTGCGGCTAGCTCAACACTCTCAGAATACGATTTGTCCCCGCCTACACTTCAGTGCATCGAATCTACAATGGGACGAATCCACTTTCGCACTCGTGTAGTAGTAAGAGTACTTAAAGATCTCAACATGCCTAAATCCGCTGGTCCACATGGTTTATCTCCCCTTCTTCTGAAGAGGTGTTCTTCCACGCTGGCAAAACCACTGCGTTAGCTTTTTCATCAATCCTACTCTTTAGGACTCTTTCCGAGTAGATGGAAAACAGCATTTGTCCAGCCCGACCCTAAAAAAGGAGAATCTTCTTCTCTCCCCTGCTACAGACCCATTGCACTTACGTCCCTTCTTTCCAAGGTCATGGAAACGCTGATAAACCGTCGGCTCATGAAATATCTCGAAACACGAAAACTTTTCAATGACCGGCAATATGGTTTTCGTAGCTACAGGTCCACTAGTGATTTGATGGCATGTCTCACCGGAAACTGGAACCAAAGTGTACATGAATCTGGCGAAAGCAAGATAGTTGCACTTGATATTTCTAAGGCATTTGACAGAGTTCGGCATCAGGCTCTTTTGTTGAAAATGTGTGCATTTCGGATCGATGATTCTCTACTTCAATGGATTAGAAACTACCTTTCGGAACGTTCAATTCAAGTTGCCTTGGATTGTTTCAAGTCTGATATTCACAAAATAAATGCTGGTGTACACCAGGGCTCCGTTCTGTCTCCGACTCTCTTTTTAATTTTCATTAATGATCTCTTGTCTGCTACTTCTAATCCAATATACATATTCCTTTGCTGATGACAGTACACTTTGCTTTTCACGGTCGTTCCCGGACTCACGTCCCTGCTCTTCGGCTGTAGAACGGGAACGGCAACGTATGTTAAGCTCATTAAATTCCGATATTAACAGCATAACTAATTGGGAACCACTAACAGAGTAGAATTTAATGCTTCCAAAACTCAATGCTGTCTGCTGTCACTAAAGCGAAATTCAAACACCCAGCCATTATCCATGAATGGCATTTGCATCGTCGAAGCCGATAAACTTTTCATTCTCGGTATGTGTGTCAGTGACAACTTACGTTGGAATGACCACATATCCAATGTCGCCAAAAATGCTGCGAAATATCTAGGTTTCCTCAAGTGATGTAAGAAATATTTTACCCCCTCTGATCTGGCCACAATATATAATTCATTCATTCATCTGCCCAAAATTGGAGTACAATGCCCACATCTGGTCAGGTGCTCCTGAAATATCTCTGCACCTGCTAGATAGGATCCAAACCGTGCGATAAAACTCATTGGTGATACTAATATCAGTTAATCAATTAACACCCTCGAACACCGACGTGTCTCACTTGGTTGTATCGCTATTTCCACCACCAGTGCTCCATTGAAATCGCCAGTAGCATTCCGCCCATTCAAATTTTCAACCGTCACAGCCGTTTCGCTATGAATGCTCATCAGTGTACCCTCAATCCCATTTTCGGACGTACTCTAAAATATCGTAATTCGTTCTTAAGCCGTACAACTCGCCCTGCCGATCTCTTTATTTTCTTGTCATTATAACCTTCAAACATTTAAAACCAACGTTCACCGGTTCCTCCCTTTCCATCCTCCCCGATTTTCCTTTGCCCGCGCGGTGTACGAACATTTTAAGGGTACAAAAACCCATTAAGTGCGCGCTGATTATATAAAAAAAAACCCTCGTAAGGCAGAGATATGTACATACGAGTATAATGGTAAAATGTACATGGGTACCCATAAATACCTGGAGATAGATTGGGGCATATTTAGCTCAACTAACGCTTTAGTTACATAGACTGTAGATAAAGCCAAATTAACAGTAGGATACAAATGATCCTACTGATAAGCAAAGGGTATCTCTAGAGAATTGAATTCAAAAACACATCCAATCAATGCATTTCTTTAGTGTTTATATGGAGGGAGTTATTAACAATTGTATTTAACCATTTAGAAGGCATAGAGAGGCCCCGAATTTGAATGGACAATACCGAAATTAGAAATGCGACTAACGCATTCATGGGACACTTCCTCAATTTTTCGAATCTATTCCTACACTAACACAGAGCGTTAATAATCGCATGGTCGACTCATCGTCGTGTAGATAATTCTTACAAACGATCGGAAATACCTGGAATCCATTATACGATGAAATCGTCTTTGTAACACCTGAGCTACAAAGACAATATCTATCTGCTTTGGATAGGGCAATGAACCTTCATTAGATGAGCCAAAAGTTGCAATCCATGGCCAGCACAGAAGATAAATGCTTTAAAAACAAAAACCGTTGTGCAATTCAGGCTCTTTCACCCAACTTAACATTCTTAATCCGAAGTATCACTTTTTCTGACTGCAGTCCCACAACAGAATCGGAAAAGTAAAATCTGTGTTCGGGGCGTTAATAATCGGGAAAAGCTATATTCGCAGCTTTTAGATTTTAAAATTAAATATTTAAATGTAAACGCTGTAATCACAATAAGGCCGCAACTTCGATATATGGACGCGCCATTTCCGGGTCAAACTATTCTAAACAAGCGCCTCCAAATGTATAGTAGTGAGGAGCCTATGGCCTACCCAGGCAGATAGGAGACGGAGACGACTGTAAGAAAACGTGGAAATACGTTGCCTAGGAACATTTACTCCAACTGACGCCAAAGGCGGCACATCACGGGATACTGATCCGTCGTAAAAATCAGCTCCGACCGAGTGTCATGAGCTTGAAGGCGATAGGTTATAATGCCAAATGATGTCAAGTTTTTCCACTTATGTTCATATGACATATGGCTGTATCAAGCAGAACCTTGTCAACTTCAGTAACACACTTTGGGACTTTCGTCATAAAATCACGATAAGAAAACAGCTTGCAGCTATCCAAATCGCAGCATCGTTGATAAGCAAATAGTCTCACAAAAGAATTAGTAACCTGGCTAATATTCGATGTTCAACCGTGAACCCAATCGATCATATTCCACGACGGTCTTTTTTAAACGTAGTCAAACAGATTTTGTGGCAAGTAATGTGCCTCTAATCATGCTATTGGCTAAATAAATGAATTTTCGCCATTCTCATTGCGATCGATGAGGTTGTGAGATCCCTTCTGGTAATTGACGTTTTGTATGTAGTTTGAAGTAAATATTTGTGGTTGGTGCCTAACCGGTGGTAGGAATTGTTTGTTCCGGCCTCCTACAAGCCCAAAAGATATTTTCCAAGCAAAAATGTTGCTAGTTTTTGGATATATACACGCCAAAATCGAGTTCTCTACACTATCTGTGAACCCAAATTAAAGTTCAGTTAAAGGATGAATATTTAATCTGAACATCGTTCACCAACGGTGATATTTATGTATTAGAAATTCTAGTATGCTTAAAGATGCCAAGTTAACAACAATAAGGGCTAGAGTAATAAGCACAGGTCGAAGAAGTAAACAAAGCGACGTTCAGTTGCATTACTTCTGCAGTGAAGTTTTAGTAATTGGGGTTTCGACGATGAGCATAAATTCACATCATATTCCATATTCCATAAGGTTAAATCAGCTTTCTTATTGACTGCTATCAGTTATTTGTTGTCGGTCTAGAGTCCTAAATTCTCCCATCTCAAGCCATCAAAAAGAAGTCGAACATAAGTTTTGTCGCAGTCCTCTTATTGTGTGTTACACCGTGATAAATAACCTGGTTAGCACAACAACCTGACTTCCAAAGGTCATCGTAAGTTAGGCCCTTGCGACAACACTGTTGTCTCCCATTAGAAAGAAATACTAACTTCGCCCTTGAAAAAAGAAAATATTCACATACTGTCAATGATACCATCAGAAAGTTATGATAGTTAAACCACTCTGATGACCTCCGTCAGCGCCATGACCAGAACCTTAACGGCTGGTTAACGATACTTCTACTAACAACAACATTTAACGGTTACACTCAACTCGCACGAAATGGTTTATCCACTAAGTCCTGGACTAACAACCGATAACAATCAAGCCACCACCTGCTACCTATCGTGTTTAATTCCAATTATCAAAACGAACTTTGCCAAGAGTTTATCCCGCTGAAACACCACTATCCTTTCTCGAAATGGTGCTTTCATGTTTGAATGACATTAAAGCGTTCCTGTTGGATGAGAGGCTCACCGGATTAAGGGTTTGTCGTGCTTAAAGTAGAACGGGCTGAGGGATAATTGATATAACTTGTTGACGGTGAAAAATTAACCATAATTATCATCTACAAGTACACATATTTGCTTTTGTGTTAAAAATTTTTTCCGTGCCACTGAAAACACAGAAAACTCTTTCCAGCACCAGAAGAGGTAGCGCTTTCTGCAAAAGGATGATAGACATGACTCCTTCACACATGAAGCACGTTTTTAGTAACTTAATTAAAACAGTAAATGAGAGGTATGTTTATTATTATTATTTTTTTGTTATGAGAAAGTTAGCATGAACCACCCTCTTGTCGTCTATATTTGAAATTAACATCAAGACTGTAGCCCATCCTTGAGTGTGCCACACCTAATGGAGTAATTCATTCACGGGAACAAAAAAAAAAAAAAAAGGAAATAAAAAAATTTCAAAATGCGAAGAGCACAAGTAGGTGTAGGTGAATACCCGTCCTCGTGCATGTACATACATCTAGGCTCGAGGGCTTTGAAATCCCCAAGTGTCAGACACGAAGGCTTCACTCTCAGTAGTCAGTACCCCTAAGCCTAGCCACCCCTAAATAAAATAAGAAAGAACAGAGAATTCAACTCAACCCAAACCACTAGATAGCACCAGTTACCACCCATCAGCCACAATCTGCGGTATTTAAATTCCAGCAGAGCATAGAGGTAAAGCACGGTCTCTACTCTACTCTACTCTCAACTAGAAGATGGGGGGGTGTACAAACGATAGACTCCTACCTACCATGTAGACGTACATGTAAATATCCTTAAGTACGTAATTGTTATCCTGGGGCACGTTAACTACCATAACGTGCATATGTGAAGCCCATTATAAGTGTACTCATTTTAAATTGTTATTTATTGCGCTTAACTCATTGTGTTGCTCTTCCGCTTTGAATTCGTTTTGGGATTTAAACAGAGGCCAGGACGAGGAGGACTATGAGGAGGATTGCTGCCAGGACTACTATTCGTATGACTACTACTACGAATGTGGTGCAAGTATATCAGCCAGCCGTATTGTCTGTCTGTCTGCGGGTAAATTTAGTTATATATTTTTTCCATTGTTACTCGTACTCGTACTCGTCCTTTGTTTTGCTTTTGAAGTACGTGGGTGTTTTCGACACTTATTTTCGCTCATAAATAATACAGAGCATTCCATGTAGCATGATGTATGGGCTGTTTTAATGCTACAATGGTGTATAGTGCCGCCAAGGGCTTGGAGAGCATTAACGACTTACGCGCAAAACGTAAGAAACAAAAAAAAAAAAAAAAACAACAACAATAACAAGAAAAACCAAAAAAGAAAAATGAAAAGATGAACGCACCGGTACTGCTGCATATAGATAGCGATACGAATTTAATAGTCCTTCCATTGTCCTCGTGAGATATGGTTATTATTTTCGAATTTAGAGCCCACAAAACGTTTCAGGAGTGACTACTGTTTGATGGAGGAGGTATATCCAAAGGTATGAATATGAAAACTGCTTTTGCCGCTTCCGCTAGGAGAAACGCGATTTGATAATCTGTAAGCAAACCAATAGAAAAAGAATGAAAACTTAGGAACACCTCTTTTATTGAAGCTTAGAGACGTAGTTACTGAATATCTTAAACGAGGAAAGAGAGTCTATTTAGGATTTTGTGGAATCTAGAAAGTGAATAGCCACCTGACGGTAGCGAGTTTTATTCCTTTACACCCCTGGTGGAATATGGTTGTGTTGAAAGGATACAGTTCATTGAAGGCTGTCATCACCACATCGTGGTTGAGTTGATTCTAGCAAAGGAGGTTTTATTGTTAGACACAGTGATCCTTGGGTTGACAATTTCAGTACTGTAACACTAGAGGAATTTATTTATTTGGAACAGGTCAAATACCATTGTAGTACTGCATGGTCTTCTATAGATCGTCCTGCAAAATTGACATGCATTTCATGGCAGTATTGGACCATCAGCTCTAGATTCTGTTCAGAATAAGCCAGCCCAAGCAAGTTTTGACTCTTTAAGCCACAGCATGTTCTCTTATCCCAAGGTTTTTTCATTTTCATATTTGTGGAGGAATAAAATTATTTCTTATCTGTACATAGGATGCCAAAAAGGTTTGCAATTGCCTGCCGGAAATTTCAACTCTAATTCAAATCCCGACGCTCTGACCTGCCTATTTTGCTTGAGGAGCTTAATTTAATCAAATTCTGGATATCAACCAATAAAATTGGAAATGTTCTAACTCGTAAACTATGGTATATTTAAATTTTCTAACGACTCACGAAATCTGAAGGTATCCTTCGTCAAAATTGAGATAGATTGCAGCATTTTAAAGTTCTCTTTTTGAAAGCTTCCGGAGTTAGGTTTCCCGAAGCTTCTAATAGTCTAAACTTGTTGAGAATTAGAAGGCGAAAGATAGCATTTAAAACAGGACATTGGAGATATCGTTAATATAACCACATTCTTATGTATAGGGATAGTACGGATGATTTGCTACCCTTAAACGGTTCAAGTCATCACTCAACTAACATGAGATTAAGACCTCTCGATGCTAAGATAGCATCTTTCCTAATTGTTAGATTTGGTGACAACTTAGTTGGGTATAGACTATTGTTTGTAATTATTTTCTCCAACAAACTCGATTTATAACCACCTGCCGCCAGTTTTGAAAACCATGTTAGCGCATGGTGCATTCCTGCCAGCTCAACCTACCGAATCTTACCAACTTGTTGTCGATGCGATCGACTATTTAATTGACCTGTCTGACTCTTCTGACGATATCTTTGTTTTCGGCTACTTTAATCTTCCTCAGCTACAGTGGATTCCATCAGACGATCAATCATTCTTCGTCATCATTTTTCATCGCTTCAAATGCCAACTCAGCTAAGGAATGTCTCTTCTTAGATCGCTTAACAGACTCAAGTCTATGCCAAGTCAGTGGTGTATCCAACTATATGGGCAGGCAATTGGACCTTATTTTCACAACAGATTCAATTAACTCCTCAGTCTCACTTTGTCCCCTATCTCTCTCTACAATCGACAACTACCAACCCCCCTTCTACTTTCATTTTTTCATAACTCTTCTTTCCAGTCCACTCCTCCCACAACTCTCTCATCCTACGACTTTCATAAAGCAAACTTTCACAAAATCAGTGACTATCTTATCAGATCCCCCTTTAACTTTCACAAGCTAAGCGTAAATGATGCCTTATCCATTTTTTATAAAGAAATATTTAATTCTTTTAGCCTTTACGTTCCCTTTTCCCGCCTTAAAACATCATCTACTAGTCCTCCCTGGTATAATCGCAAGCTTCGTTCCTTACGAAACAAGAGAAACAAGTTATGGGCTGTTTTCCTGCGTACTTGTCCGACTATTCCAACTATCTTGGTGCTTATCTTCATTTCACCGAACTTGAGACTGACTCCAGGGAATCGATAGCTGCCTGACTATCCGAAAAGATGCGGATATCCTTTGTAGATATCACGTTTTTCGGAAAGACGGAAAGACAGGCCCAGATTCAGCTTACCTGAGAAAACACCGCCGCCAACTCCGCTATCGGTTTTAGATCCATCTTTGTAGAAATTGATTGACTTGTCATCCATAAAAACATCTTCCTCCCAGAAGGATCTAGAGGGGATGCTTACATGGAAGTCTTTGTCAAACCAAAATTCAGGTATGGTGTAATCGATGTTCTCTGCAAGGATTCGTAATGAATTAAGAATTAAATGAATGAATTATTTGTCCACTGTGTAGTCGCTTTAAGGCGAATAGCTGCAGTGGCAGCTACTTGCCTGCTGAAAATATCAAGGGGTGCCAAATGAAACAGAATGTCAAATGCCGCAGAGGGAGTAGACAGTAAGGCTCCGCTTATGCATAGACGTGCTGCTCTTTGGACTCTGCATAGTTTACTGCAGTGAACTGCATTATCTAAGACTGTCTACCAAACGACAACCCTGTAAGTGGGTATCGGTCTTATGACCGAGATGTATAGCCAGTGCGTTATGCGGGGTTGAAGGAGGATAAAGCCACAGTAGCTTTTTTGACTCGTTCTTGAATGTTAGGTTTCCTGTTTAGTTTCCTGTCAAAAATTAGACCCAAATATTTTGCTGTATCGGAAAAGACTAAACTGGTACCGTTTATTGAAGGAAGGTCTACAATTAAATATTTGTATTTCCTGGAAAAGGGGACAAGATCAATTTTACGGGGGCTTACTCCCAATTCAGAGGGATCTTCCCAACGGGTTAATCTGTTGAGATGTAGTTGAAGGAGTTCTTAAATGGTGTTAAAATGCTTATCTGAGACGGCTATAGCAACGTCATCCGCATAGGCAATCACCCTGCTACCACCCGCTTCCAGGTATATCGTGAACTAATATGTTCCAGGTACTGCCTTGCGGAGTACCTTTGCTGACACATCTTTTAGCAGAAGCCCTACCCAGATTGGAGTTGATTATCCTGCTGTTTAGCATAAGACTGATCAACTCCCCAAGTGAGTTGTCTACCTGCAGAGTTGACATCGCAGTCGTGTTTGCGAATGTGTGGACGTTGTTAAAGCACCCTCTATGCCTAGGAAAACAACCATGGTGTACTGGCTAGTCAGTGAACGCAGAGCCGTTTCCACCGACTTTCCTTTACAGTAGCCATGTTGAGCCGTTGACAGAAGTCTTGCGTCAATTTTAGCTCGTATATGGATATCAATCTGTCGTTCTAGAGTTTTCAGAAGGAAAGATGATAGACTTATAGGTCTGAGGTCCATTGGGACAACATAAGAGCAATTTCCGGCTTTGCGAATGAAAACCACATTGACTTCTCTTCATGTCGGTGGAATGTGGATCAGTTCTACACAGCTCCTCATGAAATTCTCTAGCGTAAGCAGAATAATATCTGAGGACCTCTGTAGCTCGGCAAGTATTATACCGTCCGGACCAGCAGACTTGTATGGTTTGAAGCTATTGAGCCCCCAGAGCAGTTTGTCTCTTGTAATCAGACCATGAATTTTGGTCACGGTTGCAGTAGTCCTGTTTGGGTTGCTACTGGTCACGAATTCGGAGCTACATGGAAAGTGGGTGTCCACTTTGTAGAGAGGATTTTTCTTAACCGTGATCCCTCAGAGGTTTCCCTCATTTTGTCACAGAAGGACCTCCAGGATTGTCGCTTTGCCTCTCTCAGTTCTTTTTTGTATAATTTGAGAGAATCTTTGTATGAGTCCCAGTCTTGTGTTTTTTGCTATGTTGAGAAGTTTTCTGCAAGTATTTCTAAGAAGTCCAAGTGCTTATGTCTAACACTGTGGCTTCGCACACAGTATCTTTTTCTCGACCCCGCCAAGTGCTTCTTCATCTACTTTCGACAAGGTTAAAGCCCCTGCACCATAGAACGGAACTTCGATGATAATGGCCTTGTAGAAAGCCAATTTGTTCTTATGAAAGAGGACTATGTTGTTCAATTTCCTCCAGAACCCAAAGAAACAACAATTGGGTTGATTTCTGCGATAATATCGTTGCTGCTTGCACCTGCGGAGCCAAGGTAGAAAAAATCTTTAAATACCTCAAAGTTTTAACAGCCAATGGTGGAGCTCTAGAGAAGCCGGAGGTATGGTCCACAGTATTCACGAAATCTTCATTGACATTTAATCACATCAATATCATCCGCGTATACAAGTATTTGTGCTGAGAATTATGAAAAATGTTAAAAAATTCATGGGATAGTGCGTCGAGTTGTCTGAAGCTTTTCTGGACATTGAAGGTCACGGTTAATTCTTTCCCGACCTTGATGGAGCAGCGATAATTCTGCGGCTTTGAAGCCCGCAGATAGGTAGTGAGTGTCGATTTGAAACTCCCGCATCGACTGCGGTTCTACTACTAGTTGTGCATGTTCGTGTTTGCAAGGTTCCGTTATTGGCTTTCCACTTTGTTATTATGAATTCAATGATGGTAACATATGTGCCGTTCCCATACTACAGCCTAAACGAAGGTTGTGAGTCTGAGATCAAATGCCGCAATCTTGTTTTCGCCAGATTTGTGTTGGCCATGGTTCCACTTTTTGGTAAGACGGGCCAGCAAAACACCAGTGGATTTGTTGCTACCTAAACTGTACTCCGGGTTATTGACAAGTTGAGCTGCAGTGCGCAGCAAGCAAATGGCCTTGTCTAAAGAGCTGACACAAGGAACATAATTATAAATGAGCCTTGGGATGGAGGAAGAGGCAGAGATTCAAATGTCTTTAACAAGCGACCAGCACTGTTTACAATCTTTAGGACACTGTAGTATATTTGGCCTTTTAGTGTGGAACGGGCACACGATGATGAAGGTCCATTCACGAGGCATACTTTTTTCTGACCAACTTTTGTACAGGAGTTTGCTGCTTAACAGATAATTTGCAAACGCTTTAAATATTTCAGATAGTAGAGCATCTAGTGTGGAATATATTGAATAATTCATCCCGTCTGCGGGGTGCCACCATCACGCCGTGCAGTTGTCTTCTGAAATGTTGTTTTTTTTTTCAGTTCCTTAGCTGGAGCATATACAGTGGCGGTTTTTTCGCAGATAAGCTTAATCTAAGCCAAATCACTGTAGCGTGTTCCAGGCGGAAAATTTGGCGATTAAAGAAGTCCTGTCCTGACTGAAGAAAAAAACGTGATATCTGCAAGGGATATCCGTTCAACCTTCACCCATGTTCTTTGCCGGATCACAGAGACATTCCAGGGAATTGTAGGGCCGACGAACTCGCCACCCTACCTATTCTACCGGAAAAGGGCAGCATAGGTACACCAATCGCTACGTGCAAATTATAGCTGGATGCTAACAAAAGAACAGACCTTAGGTGGACTGCTGGATCAACATCTGGATCCGAATCGCCCTAAGAGTTTGATCTTTCAAAATAGGAAAGATCTTGTCGCTGTCATAGGTGTCATCGCTGGTTACTGCCTTATAGGCTAGTATGCAAAAAGTCTTGGTGTCTTCACAAATGATTTCTGCAGAAGCTGCATGGACGAGAAGGAGGAAGAGATAGTCCTCCACTCACTTTGCACATGTCCAGCTCTCTCTCAAATAATAAAACTTCACTTAGGAGCCTTCTTCTACAACGACTTAAGCCATCTAAACAATATAGACGTGAACAGTCTCCTTCGTTTCATCATAAGCTCAAATTGGTTCCAAGAGTAAGAGGGTCACAGATCCACGTGGCATGAGCCATGAGCTAATATGCCTAAGTGGGTTGGCCCTTCCAACAGTTACTCTTACCTAAACTAACCTATCAAAGACATACGATGTTGGCGTTTTTATAGCTAGAGAAATGTTTAAGCTAATTAGATCAGCAATATATCCAGTAGTCTCTTGCGATGGTAAAGTTTCCTTTCTTGCCAAATTTTCTTCAGCTTGGTGGAGTCTTGTTTCGCACTTACATAGCTACAACCAAATCGTTGTTTGATTCTGCTTCCAAATTTCATGATGCTGTATGCCTGCTGTTTATCGCAAGGCACTCTATCTGACTGATGATTTGATGATTTAGAGAACGCCAAATCACCTCATGAATTTAGAAACATAAAACATGTCTTGATGATGGTGATGTCTTGCCATAATGCAAAGCTGATCAATATGCGTCCTTTCGAAAATTTGGATTGTGCTGATTTTACTGCTGTTTATATTCTCCTTTCCTACGTAGCATTGAAGTCGCCAGATATGAACCTCGGAGCACTTTCCCTAAGACCTTCCTAGTAGTGTTGAGGCAGCAATTCTTGTTTCGATGTTTCAATGTTTCGGCCAATATATTTGCCTTTAAATTTGTATGGTATTCGATCAAGAGCGAAGAAGGTATTCTATTAGGCTTCGTGAAGGTCGCAAGCATGTCAATTGCTCAGAAATCAGGACTACCTGATTTCTTCTCCATCGTACAGAAATACGGGTACCTACATATCTATCCCTAGGCACTATTGGATTGGGAACTTTGGAAACCCGCGATTATCAAAAATCTGGGCCAAATTTGTTAAAAATGAATATTAATGTTGATGGATGATAGAAGGTTATTTACCTGCATCTGAAGTATTAAAATTGATGTAACAAACTTCCCATTCTACGCATAAATTTTAATCAAGATTGCCCCTCTTATTCATCTGCGACACTGACTGTCTGTCTGCCCTTGGAGTACGTAGTAACCACTTTCAGTTAAAAATAAGAACAAATGTCCCTCATCCAAATGAGTACGAATCCATGCAAACAACTACATTGTATACGTTAATCCACAAATCCATTTACTTACTCACTGTGTTACATATAACTACATATTTAGTCGCCTATATGTATGTATATCTCACGGAATCAAATGTAGACCTCAATCTTCGAGCATGTAATTTATTTTCGTCTGCCTTTGTGGCTCATCCCCATCCTCTCCGTCGCCGGCAAGTCATCACAAATTGAATTGGAATAGATTTCTACTCAACATCTTCCTCTACGTACGAATATCGCAGACTACATATACATAGGTATGTCTACCTCCTGAGGTTTTTATTTTGTCCTTCTGCCATGAACATCGACCAATTCTAACCGCATCACCTCAGCCAAGCACAAAATTAATCCGCAGGCAAATCTGTCACGTTAATTGAAAACAATTTTCGGCTTCAGAGCTCACTCACTCATTTACCATCACTACCGCCGCCAACGCCAATGCCAGCGCCACTGCCAGCACACGGGAATAAGGCTTGGTACCATCGCACACAGTTAGTTGCGTGAGGATTGAATGAGTGTTTCTCTGGGTCCCCACTCCTTCCTGGTTTGGCAGCCTTAATTACACCATCGACTGTATTTTTCTTCCTTATCCCCCGTCTATCCATCCCCCGCGATGTCGTTACTTTTGTTATTGTTGTCAATTGCTGACTCCTGCGGTAGCTTTGAATAAAATTTTGCGGTCACAAGACTGACTAACCGTTGGTGTGGGACATTAAATATACAAAACCGAGACCGACTGATCGGTGATATCATTGTCCTGTCACAGTGGCTTCCGATTGTAAATACTTACTACCTGGAGTGCGGTTATTATTTTTGCAATCCATCTTGCCTAGGTACGAATTTGTGCGGTTGGGAAGTCTGGGTATACTCGTATATATTTGTATCCCTAAGAGAGGGGATATGATGGGCGAGCTTTAAAATTGACTTGATTGCTGTTGAATTCAAATTACAAATTTCGTTTTGAATCATTTAATTCGGTACCTTCATGGTTAAATTGCATCAACCTGACCCCGCCTTTCATCTCGAGCCTAGTACTACTCGTGTCACTCTGGCGCGCCATTGATCCACCCTAATGAAGTAATTTATTCCACGCGTGCAATTTATCGGGGAAAGAAATAAGTGAAATGTCTGTCTCCTTCGGTCCTGGGTCTGATTCTAGTTGTGATGTCCTTTTTTTTCCCGGAATTCGAATTTGGGTTGGTTTGGGTTGCACGAAAATGAGGTCCCTCATGTTTCGCATGAGTGAATCTCTTTATTGGGCCATTGGTACTTTTGCCTAGTTTTTCGTGGGTAAGGAGAAAATTTGTCCTTGTACATGGAACACGTAGTCCGTTTAAGAGTACTTAGGATAGACGTTGTTTGCATAATTTCGCTTTACCATAGCTTGGGCCAACCTTAAATGCTTGGGAGGGAAAAAATCACATGATGATGATGATGAGAAAGATCGAACGAAGAATTGTCCTTAAGATAGATTGCTATCCGTACATAGAGTCTCCGGAGAATGGTTCAGGCTGTAATGAGGACTGATTGGGCACGTAAATTGGGAAGTTTCATTGATTGCCCCGAGTGGGCAAATTTGCTTAGGTATTCGTATAAATCCAACATTTTCATTCATTCGAGTGGACATTCAAATAGAAGTCAAGTTCCAGGGCGCCGTTCTTTGTTGTATTCGGATCTGTAATCTCTTTAGTATGGAAAATACACATACATGCATACATATGTATCATGGAACTGATTCAGCACTGATGTATTATAGTAAAGAACTGAAAATGCCGCTCAAGGATTTTTTTTTTCTTGGTAAGCGAACATAACGTCAAGCACTGTAAATCTGGATAATTGGTGCAAATATAGTTCATACAACGAGAAACATAGGTGTCCTTTAAACCAAATATTTTGAAGCCTGCTTTTCAAAACTCATACCTGCTAATGTGATGTGTTCCTCTTGGAGTAGAAAACTGGCATGGATGATCCACCAGTAAGCTGACGTTTTGAAATGTCAAAGACCTTTCTGAGACTTGAAGAAATGTGTTAAAGAAAGAAATTCCAGGAACTGCTATGAAAATCGTGCTTGTCCTGGTGGAAGTTCATTTCCCTCACTAAGGGGCCATTGCTAATGCTTCGGGTTTATTAGTATTGGCTCAGAAAGACTTGACATTTTTTTACTCTATTCACTGTTATTCTTATACGAGCAAATAAGCTATACCGTTTTTTTCAAGTAGTTCGGCAAAAGAGCGAAAGTGATCAAGTAAGGAAGGTGTGATACCGAGATATGCTACTAAATACTAAGCATTATCAGGGAAACCTATATAGACTACCCTCTCAGCAGCATATCTAATGACATTTATATAATCTTGCTGAGGTCACTGAGTAGATTATTTATGACCGCCGACTACAAAGCGGCTAGAGTCCACCACATTGAGGGCTACCATTCGGTGACATTACAACAAAGTACAGCAAGAGTACTTAAAGATCTCAACATGCATAAATCCGCTGGTTCAGATGATATATCTCCCCTTCTTCTGAAGAGGTGTTCTTACACGCTACAGATGGAAAACAGCATTTGTCCTGCCCGTCCCTAAAAAAGGCGAACCTTCTTCTCTCTCCTCCTACAGACCCAATGCACTTACGTCCCTTCTTTCCAAGGTCATGGAAACGCTGATAAACCGTCAGCTCATAAAATATCTCGAAACACGAAAACTTCTCAATGACCGGCAATATGTTTTCGTAGCGACAGGTCCACTGGTGATTTGATGGCATGTCTCACCGAAAAGTGAAACCAAAGCGTACATCAATCTGGCGAGAGCAAGATAGTTGCACTTGACATTTCTAAGGCATTTGACAGAGTTTGGCATCAGGCTCTTTTGTCGAAAATGCGTGCTTTTGGGATCGATGACTCTCTTCTTTAATGGATTCAATTCAGGTTGTCTTGGAAGGTTTCAAGTCTGATATTCACAAAAAAATGCTGGTGTGCCCCAGGGCTCCGTTCTGTCTCCGACACTCTTTTTAATTTTCTTTTAAGATCTCTAGTCTGCTACTTCTAATCCAATACATTCCTTTGCTGATCACAAAACTTTCTGATTTTCATATTCGTAGAACGGGTAGGGCGGCGTATGTTAAGCTCAGCATAACCAATTGGGGAACTATTAACAGAGTGGAATTGAATGCTTCCAAAACTCAATGCTGTCTGCTGTCATTAAAGCGAAATCCAAATACCCAGCCATTATACATGAATGGCACTTGCATAGTCGAAACCGATAAACTTTCCATTCACGGTAAGTGTGTCAGTGACAACTTACGTTGGAATGACCACATATTCGATGTCATCAAAAATGCTGCGAAATGTCTAGATTTCCTCAAGCGGTGTAAGAAATATTTTACCACCTCTGATCTGGCCGCAATATATAAGGCATTCTTCCGCCCAAAATTGGAGTACAATGCCCACAGCTGGTCAGGTGCTCTTAAAACATCTCTGCACCTGCTAGATAGGGTTCTAAACCGTGCGATAAAACTCCTTATTGATACTAATAACAGTCGCTCAATTGGCACCCTCGAACATCGACGTAATGTCACGTGTCTCACTTTGTTTTATCGCTATTTCCACCACCAGTGCTCGATTGAAATATCCAGTAGCATTCCGCCCATTCAAACTTTCAACCGTAACACCCGTCTCGCTATGAATGCTCATCAAACTCCTTTTTCGACGTACTTCAAAATATTTCATTCCTAAGCCGTACAACTCGCCTATAGAATGCCCTGGCGAACTCTCATATTCCTATTCGTTATAACTTGCAAACATTTAAAAACAATGTACATCGGTACCTCGCTTTTCTTCCTCCCTAGATTTCTTTCGCTCGCTCTGTATACTTACTGGTGTATTCACCATATATTCACCATTCAGCCTTAAAAGAAAGACATTGCCGGAATTGGTTTGACAAATTTCGTTCCGGGTATTTTTCATTGAAGGAAGACCAATCAGGTCGACAAAATGACAGTTATATGTACCAAAAAAAAATCGTTAAAAAGCGTGATAGTTGGGTTCCACTTGATTTGAAAGAAATTCATTTAACGAAACTCATTAACGATTGCGATTTGCATCTCAGACGCAATGAATCCGACCCTTTTTGGAAACGAGTCATCATTGGCGATGAAAAATGGATTGTTTACAGTAGCGTCAATCGGAAACGATCATGGTCGTAAGTTGATATCCACCAAAACAAGATTTTCCTCTCTCAGTTTAAGGCCTCTGGAGGTTGCTATGATTTAACCAGTTACAAACTGCCGGTGATAGATCCTGTTGGCGGCTGGACCATGCTTAATCACGGTACCATGGGAGTCAGGAGTCCCGTCGGATCTCGGTCCGGGGCTGTCTTGTTGAAGTAGGCCCCCTTGTGGGAGCGTAATGGTGGCTATGGTTTTAACCTAAAATCGCAGCAAGAGTTTTACAGTTGTTTCCGACCAGATGTAGAGTTTAGTTTAGATCGGCCTCGACTGATAACAAGAGTTGAACTTGTGCCTGCAATATAGTTCCGAATTGGTATTCATAATACATGTAAGCGATGGTAAGGGATATCCTTGTTCCTGTGGATGTATGTTCATCCCGTGAAATTAAGTCTTTACAGATAGGAGTTCATGTAAAGCCCTAGAGACGGACTGTGTAGGTACCCGGAGTAGCTCTGTCGACTGCTATGTTTCTTGTGTCCTGTGTGAATTGTAATTGGTTCTGACGTTTTTTGCTATACACTTTCAATTCAGTAGTTTTCCGACCTGTTTTGAGGATAGCAATCTCTGAGCACATCTTCAGCAAGAAAAATTATTTTAACGCTTGCTGAACATGTCTCCATTCCGCTGATCTTAACCAAACGTTCAAACATTTAAAACCAACGGTTCACCGGCACCTCTTTTCTATCCTCCCTAAATCCCTTGAGCGAGCACAAATTATAACAAAAAAAAAATTGCAACAACATTTTTTCAGTACGTACACTTATACCTATTTTGATAGATTGCACAAGCGTGCCTTCTAACAAAGTGTCCAATTCCAAATCACTTATAAGACACGATTCCATTCCTTGCTTTTCATCTCTTACTCAGAAGTAGTCTTTTTATCATCATTTCTAGCTCCACTGCTCATAAGGAACCAGGTTAGGTACTCTAGCAAAGAGACATCATTTCTCAAAAGAAAACCATTAGCTGCAGATCTGGCATTGCAATCGGAGATTGTCTAGTATTCAAAGTTGTTTTTCATTTTATTAGAGATTCAAGTAAGAAGTGTACTCCTCTTGTCGCTCACTTTGGATTAGTTCGTTATCCCATTTCAAAATCTCTACGAGGAAGCTGAGCGTTAATAAAGTCTTCACTCTAGTCAATAGTAGTCTTCTGCTCTTTTCCTCTCATTATTGTCTAGACACTGTGGCTGCTAGCCTGTTATCTATATTGTCAAGGTCTTCATATACATACATATGGTATGTATCCTTTCGAGTTGACTTTGAAGGTTTCAACATACTCCCTCATGTGTTGCCTGAAATACAAGACAGTACTGTTTGCGTCTTATGCTTTGCTAATTCTTAACTTCTCGGTCTTTGGCGTTGTATGATGGATGAGTTAGTTTAGAACTCGTAAGTTCAGAATACTGCTATTCATATTATACCAAAGTCAAGTTAAATGAATATAGCCCTATTGAATGACTTCAGTATTTTTATAATCCGGCGACTTCTGATCACATCTCTATCACGCTGGTTCAGTTACTTGGGTAGTGTCTACTGTTTTTAAAAACTCGACGCCAAACCTTCCATGAGATCATTTGTGGTCCGAAGTTGGATTCAATAAGAGCTTTCTGCTTTAGTTTTCCTCCAATTCGTTAATACTTCCATTCTGCTTATTACTTACGCTGAAGTAAGCACTGAAATAATTGTGGAGTTTTCACAAAACCCTCTTTCGCAAGAAGAGTTATTCGAACGCACGGCACATCTTCAGGTAATATGTTACAAGTAGGTGGAGGCGTGTATGCTTTCACAAACCCTTTTAACCTGATTCCTTTTGCATGTCTGCGTCCCAAGTACTACAAAAACATCGCAATAACCTCAAAACAGGTCACACTATTCATTAAAATTCAACGCCCTTTCACTCTATATGTTCACCATCTCTTGACAATTTACATTAACTCCTACACAAAGATCCCATTAGTCCGTCTAATTAACTGAAGATGTCAACACAAATTTTACTTTTCTCCTGCTCTAAAGTCCCCAACCCAACTAAAAGGAGATACAGAGAACAAAATTAAATAAAGACCCCATGCGTCAGGGGGACTATTTAAATACCCCGTGTCGAGCCGTCCTTTTGTGGAACGGACTATAACTCTACTGTCACTACATACAACACTGACTGTGACAGTCTATTCATGAGCAACAATCACTCGCTGGCATTGTTCTCACAAATCATCTCGCGCGCATAAAGTGCAACAGATGCATCTGAAAGTTGCAATTGCCCCGCCGCTCAGTACTTGCACTCGTAGTCATACTACTTACTTCTGTTGGTGCAGACGCTGTTGTTGCTGCACCTAAGGACTCGGCCTGAAAAGTGTAAATTTAACAAAACAACACAAATTGTGTAAAAAATATAAATAACATGATTTTAACGAGCAATAAATTTAAATTTTTATTTTTTTGTACGAGTATTTTGCCTCACTTCCCTGATGCCCCGATCCTGGGGTGAGATAAAACGAAAATGTAAAAGAGGCTGAAACCACTTGGTGGAGGGCTTCAGCCCATGGCCCTTTTGCGAATCACACCATTCGGTGTCGGAGAGATTTGTTTCATTAATATTTTTATTTTTGAAATACGATCCAATTATAAGTAAAAAAAAAAAATTCAAAATTATTTCAAAACAGCGTGTTGTAATGCAGTTTTCATTCGCAGCATGGTGCATTCGGTGCTACAAGCGACGGACACAGGGTTCACGATGTACTTCTCGAGTGTATAACTCATTCCAACTCGCTGTTGCTGTCACTCTATGCAGAAGCACATTGGAAGTACCATACAGGGTGGCAGCGAAATGGTTTTGAAAATTATTAATTCGTATTGAACTGGTTATACTGAAGTTTGTCAGTGCTCGCTAATTTTTTTGACAATTTCTTCATTCCTGGAAAATCCAGTGAGTGTTCGGTTGGTTTATCTGCATATTATCCTGTACAGTTACGGCGCTGACAGTTGTCATTTAAATCCTAGGTTTCCACCTGTTCGATTTTAATTTCAATTTCAATTTATTTGTTTTAGCAAACCTACAAATAAGATAATATATGTAGTCTTTTATAGTAAAGGTATACTATAAAAGTTTTTTTGCAGAGGTATACAAATTCAATATGAAATAAAACACTAAAAGCTAATGCTAAACCTATAATGTTAGCTTTATTCAATAGACAATTCTATGCCATTAGTGCATAAGTATAATTTTGGGCATATGAGCACCATGACTAGAATGAAGCGCAATCATGAAGTCCAATTTTCGACAACTTTATCGAGCAACTGGGACCGTATATCAGCAATGTTGACTTTCAAATCATTCAACGTCTCTGGTTTATCGGCATAGACTAGCGACTTCACATACCCCCAGGGAAAGTAATCTAAATAGGTGAGATCACAGGATCGTGGAGGCCAGTTTACAGGTCCATTACACGAAATTATGCACTCAGCAAATGTTTCCCGCAATAAATTGACATTGTCGCTCGCCGTGTGGTATGTTGCACCATCTTGTTAAAACCAAAGTTCTGTCACGTCACTGCCATCTAACTGAGGAACGACGAAGTCAGAAATCATATTTCTATAGCGCCCTCCATTCACGGTAACATTCTGGCCGGCATCGTCCTTAAAGAAATATGGGCCGATGATTCCACCAGCCCATAAAGCCCACCAAACAGCCCACTAATGGTTGTAAGGACGTCTCGACAAAGGCTTCTGGGTTTTCTTCACTCCAAATTAGGCAATTTTGCTTGTTTACATATCCATTTACCCAAAAATGGGCCTCATCGGAATTGCCGTTCGACTAATGAAAACCTTTTCCGCAATTCTACTATTGACGCACTGCACCGACAGAAAAGTAAACTTCTAACAAGATTCAAAAACTTTTACAGACAGTTAACTGACAGCCAAGACCCGGAGATTAGGACACTGAAGGCGTCGATTAAAAATATTCAAACGTTAACAAAAGAGAATTACCGGATTTCTGTAAGTTTGTATTGGAACAACAGGGGTCGGGCTGTAAACACCAGCAACCCGAATATGTTCCCGCAAATAAATAAACTATTCCGGAGAAAAAATCAAAACGACCTTTAGTGTTTTAAAATAGCCCGGACGACAGACAACGAACGGTTACTGACAGTAGCAGGTATTGATCCAACTGAGGCCGCTGATGATGACGCCTACTTTGTGATCGAGGATTCACAGGAGAAGATTGAGGCCATAGGGGCGACTTTCCAGGAAATATACAAGGCCACTGATACCATTGGCCCCAATTATGACCTGGACAGTCGCGTCTTGATGCACGACTTCTACATTCGAAATGAAGTAGAGAACTGGCGATCCGAGGGCTCTGGTTTCACCCGGTTCAGCGATGAAAATATGGCAAATAATGTCATTAACAGAGAGGGTGACCTAACCCCGTTCATTTCGAAGGAAGAGCTCCATGAGATCTTCGACACAATCAGGGCTAAGAGATCAGTAGGGACCGATGGTATTCCGAACATCGTGCTTCGACATCTTCCCCTAGAAACGGTGGACATTTACACCACCCTGTTTAATAATGCAATGGATAATGCACATTATCCAGCGCATTGGAAAACGGCGGTGGTGCAACATATCCCACAAAACGGAAAAGATATATCCAATCCGACGAATATCCGGTCGATAAGTCTCCTTCCGAATATCAGTAAGGTGTTTGAAAAAGTAATCAATAGAGCTCTGTCTAGGTGGGTTGAGGACAAACATATAGTTCCGGATAATCAATTCGGTTTTAAGGCGGGACATGATATTTCACATGCCGCGTCTAAACTGGTGTCCGATATCCAATGGAATTAAGCCAAAAGCCAATGCACTGGTGCCTGCCTTGTTGACTTGGAGAAGGCCTTCGACACCGTATGGTTAGAGGGTCTTTTCTATAAGCTGACTAGGCTGGGGATCAGTAAACCACTCTTGTACATACTTTATGATATGCTAACCAACAGAACGTACCTGGATTTTTAACGTAAACCACCTGTCATTAAGACCTTATGTTTACGAGATGCCCATACATCCATAGGGAGCAAGGATACGCCTTGCCATCGCTAAATACTCGCTTTATATTTACTAATACTTTGCTTATATTTTATACCAAAGCAGAACTTGTGTTGGAGGAACAAGTCCCACCCTTGGTATGAGTCGAGGCCGACCTAAAACCTCTTGCTGCTCTTAGGGTCGCAGCACCCAGTACTTTATTTGCTACTCTACAATGGGCAAAACCAAGGAATACCCGTACCCGCGATTTGGGTTTAAACCACAGCCACCATGACACTCCCACAAGGGGGCCTACCTCTAACAAGTCAGGCCCGGACCGAAATCCGGGGGGCTCCTGACTCCCATGGTACCGTGATTTAAGTCCTGGTATGGACTACCGGTGGTCCAGCCGCCAACAAGACCAATGACAGGCAACTTGTTACTGGTCAAATCGTAGCAACCTTCAGAGGCGTTATCTGAAGATGTTTACGATAAGACCAGTAATATGCTCTGCCCATGCTTTTAATTAGACAACCAATGCTAACCAACAGACAGTTCATCGTGAAAAATGGTGATGTGACTTCTGTTGGAATATTTCAAGTTAAAAATGGTCTTCAGCAAGGCGCGGTCAATTCGCCGATCCTGTTCAACATTTATACAAGCGAATTAATAGGTTCCCTTCCCCATAATATTGAGTGCGCAGACGAATTGATAGCGTACACAACAGGTCCAAAAAGCGAGGTCATTAATACTCTCTTGCAGCATGACTTCGATAAGATAAGACGATTTTGCGATGACTGGAAGTTGAAAATCAACTTTCAGAAGTCCGAAGCCATTCTCTTTAGGACACCGTTGTCTGGAGCCCCTAGGGATACCAAGAAAAATTGGCGAAAGTTCTTGATCATTGAACAATACGGACAGCCTCTTGCCTGTCGAAATGTACGAGGGCGGGTCAATAAGTTTTTTGAATTTCTGACCTCTTTACTGAAACAGCAACACTGCTTCTGTCAACAGGCATCTGTCAGTTGACTCCTGTCAAAATTTAAACTTGCTGCGTCAGTTAGTTTGTGTTTGGCAGCTACTCACTAATATGAGGAGAAAATGGAAAAAAGTGAATTTCGTGTGCTTATTAAGCATTATTTCTTGCGAAAAAAAACCATTACCGAGACCAAGGCTAAGCTTGATAAATACTATGGGGACTCTGCACCATCGATTTCAATGGTAAAAAAGTGGTTTACTGAATTTCGTTGTGGCCGTACAAGCACTGAAGATGCCGAACGTCCTGGACGCCCAGTTGAGGTCTCTACACCCGAAACAATCGAAAAAATTCACGATATGGTGTTGGCCGACCGAAGATTGAAAGTGCGAGAGATTGTGGAAGCCGTAGGGATCTCGCATGGCTCAGTGGTTTCAATTTTGAATGATCACTTGGGCATGAGAAAGCTTTCCGCAAGATGGGTGCCGCGTTTGCTCACAGTCGACCACAAACGCAATCGTGTAACAACTTCACAAGAAGGTTTGGCGTTGTTTAATCGCAATATGGAGGAGTTTTTGCGCCGTTTTGTAACCGTGGACGAAACATGGATCCACCACAACACACCAGAGAACAAACAACCGTCAAAACAGTGGGTTTCTAAGGGTGAATCGGCGCCAAAGAAGGCCAAGGTGGGTTTGTCAGCCAATAAAGTTATGGCGACTGTTTTTTGGGATGCACGCGGGATAATCCACATTGACTACCTTCAAAAGGGAAGAACAATCAATGGGGAATATTATGCCAACTTATTGGACCGATTCAATGACGATTTGAAAAAAAAACGACCTCATTTGGCCAAGAAAAAAGTTCTTTTCCACCAAGACAATGCAAGGGTGCACACATGTGCAGTTGCCATGGCAAAAATCCATGAATTGGGCTATGAATTGCTCCCTCATCCACCCTATTCTCCAGATTTGGCTCCGAGCGACTACTTCTTGTTCCCAAACCTGAAGAAATGACTTGGTGGAAAAAGATTTGACTCCAATGATGAAGTCATCTCGCAAACAAAGGCCTATTTTGAGGACCTCGACAAATCATTTTTTTTGGAAGGGATACAAAAATTAGAGAAGCGTTGGACAAAGTGTATAGAGCTCAAGGGAGACTACGTTGAAAAATAAAATTATTTTTTTATCAAAAAATATGTGTTTTAATCCGGACTTATTGACCCGCCCTCGTAGTCAGATACCCTGGGATCGCTGGATCAGTTTCTGTATTTTGACAAAAATGCAGATGCTGCTCTGGCCAGAGCTAAAGGCGCTTTTGCCCTTACAAAGAGACTGTTTTATAGCAGCCAACTCGATGAGAGGGTAAAGGTAATCTGCTACATGGCCCTAATCAGGCCCATGCTGGTATTTGGGTGCCCCAAATACGAGCAAGCTTAATGGAAATGATTTGGGTTTTTGAGAGGGCTTGCCTTAGGGCTTACCTTCGCTTGTACAGAACACAAGAGTCGGAGTACAAAAAATTGTATCCTAATGAGGTCCAGAGCGAACCTAATACGAGTGGACAACTTCGTAATTAAGCTGACTCGAAGGCACATTGCAAGAGCAATGGCCTCGACGAATAACCTGATATCTGGGGCTTACTACCCCAAGTACCTTTACCATAAGAGTGTGCGCTCTGATGGCTTCGTTCCACCGGAAGCATTCCTCTACCTAGATCAAATAGGGTTGATCCAGGATAGATCAGCGGACCCGTTAATCTACCATGTCGCTCGGACAGCTGGGGACAGGCGACTCAATTACAACAGAGACGTCGCACACGGCAGTGTGGATCTTCTCAGGTTCAGTAGGGCGGTGGGGAATCGCGATAAGAGGGATGTCGTTCGGCAGCACCAGCATTTCTGGTGGTTGAATGATGGAGAAGATGTTTGATCGTCGTTTCCGTCAATTACGGACCAGCCTCACTAATGAGGCAGAGTTGGCCAATCTATTTGCTCTATGAATAACGATGACCAGCTTACATAGGTTTAGGTTAGCATTTAAGAAGTATATATATAAATTAGTATATATAAAGGTATATACTAGTATATGTATTTAATTGTGTATAATGTCTATATGTGTGTATTGTGTATGTAGGTTAGGTAGACTAAGTGTTTATATTTAGCTAAAAAATTAGGTCCATATGCCAAGTTTTTTATTAAGAATTTTTTTTCTTAGCCTTAAGTATAGAAAATAAATATTACTAAGTAAAATGTAAATAAAGTCGAAAGCCATAGATATAAGAATTTAGAGTAGCTTAGGGTGCTTGTGTGGGGCCAGTAAGTTAGTATAAGATTTTTAAGTAATTTTAAGCTACTCGTAGCATATAAGCATTTTCTGTTAGCATGTAAGGTTTAATGATTTAGAAAATAAAATGCATTTAAAACTTAGACTGAAACTGAGCCTCATCGGAGAACAAAGTTTTGCGTTGTAAATGAGGATCAAGCTGAATCATGTTTTCGGCCCATTCAAAGAACCTACGACGCGTATAATGGTCATGTGGTTTCAACTCATACTCAAACTGGATCTTATAAGCTTTTAAGCCAAGATGACTCCGTAAAATCTTCCACAAAGTGGATGGGTATAGTTCCAATTGCTGTGCACGATCCCGAATCGACTCATTCGGATTCCCCTCAACACTGCGCTCCACACCGGCAATAACTTCTTCTGTTCGCACTGTTTGTCGTATTTTGGGGATGCGTATTAACCACTAGAGTGTACGTGTTGTGAAAACGATTCCGAATAACTTTCTCAGATGAACGTAGCGCACGATAAGTTGGGTGAACCGAACCATGGATTTCAAAATAAGTGTGCACAATTTGCATGCCTTGTTCTGGCGTTTGTCTATTTATTGTAAAATGGCAAAATGTACTAACCACAAATCAACTTTCAACTGTCAAATTGATAACGTGTAGAAACAGTGTTGCCAGTTTAAAAAGTAAACCTCTAAAAAGAATACCCTTTACTATAACAATTAGTATTGTATATTCTGGACAAGTGTGCAATAATTTATGCTTAATTCTAAGTTATTAATGTAAATGTTAATAATTTGAAATATAAATAGAAAAGGGGAAACGGAATTAGAACTAGAAGAGTGGTCGGGAAATAGTAAGGTGAAGCGAAAGGGAGAATAACGAAAAAAGAGGTCTAATGACTTAGCTAGCAATGTCTGGACTTTTAAATTTATTTTTTCCGATTAATTGTTTTATCGCCATTGGTAAACAATACCAAAGTCTGATCGGGTTGACGAAGAAAATACTCAAAGGGTTTGGGAAGAGGTGTTGTGAGAGCCAATGTTCTGGGGACAGCACAAATTGAAGCTTTTCAAAACGATACGTCGTAGATAATTGGTGGTAGATAATTTTGTGCAGAAACACACAGAAACTTATATTCGGAAACTGTTGGCGCGTGCAACAAAGAATACTATTTTGGTAGTCCGAGATATGATCATACCTGCGAAGCCTATGAACGTACCTGACGATACCGTTGTAAGAGATTGTTAGTTTATTTTGTGAAACAAAGTCCAATATCTGAAAAATAACCAGAGTGTCCGAAGTCACGCATAAATTCGGCCAACAGCGTAAGTTCATTTTAAAGCCAAAATTTGTCACATTATCCACAAATTGAAGTTGAGTGTAGTTCTGTGACCAGTTGTAGGTCACAAATAGATCTTCACTAAGCCTGCAAACGAGATCTTCAACCAAGCCAATCGGTCTTGACAGATAAATTTGTCCATCATTGACGTAAAAGTGAGCAGAAGCATTTGAGGATACTATAGTGAGCTCATTAATGAAGAGACAAAATAAGATTGGACTTAGGATCGAATATCCTTAGTTTCATACATACGATTCCATGTCACCCATTATTTTAACCAGAGCCGTAGAGCAATCATATTGAGAAACGTAATCAGATATCTGCCCCTCATTTAATAAGCATGAAAGGATGCTAACAGGGCGAACGTCTGTGGTCGAATTGGAATTTAGTTTCTTCTTTAAAGGAATAATCTTAGCCAACTTCCGACTGCCCGAGAGAGTCGAGGAAGGAATGCAAAAGTTGATACAACTCAGAAAGTTTGGTTAGGTAAGAGTGGCTGTTGGAAAGACCAACCCGTTTGGGCCCATTGTGATGCCACGCGGATCTGCGATCTTCCTACTCCTGGAACCAATTTGAGCTTTTAATGAAGCGTAGGAGACTGTTAACGTCTATAGTCTCTAGATCGCTTAAGTTATTGTAGGAAAAAACTCCTAAGTGGAGACAGCTGGAAATGTACGGAGTAGGTGGAGGATTGTCTCTTCCTCCTCTTTGCCCATGCAGCAGAAATCATTTGTAATGACGCCAAGCCTTCTTGCATGTTTGCCGATAAGGCAGTGTCCAGTGATGACACCTATAATGGCGCTGAGATGCTTCCTTTTTAGAAGGATAAGACTCATAGAGGGATTCGAATCTAGCTTTGGCCAGATCTGTTTAGTCGCTATACATGTTGGTCCAACAGTCCACCTAAAGTCTGCTCTTTTATTGTCATATTAATTTGCACGAAGCGATTGGTATACCGATGCTACCCTTTTCCGGTAGAATAGGTAGAGTGGTTCCAATTTTGGCGAGTTCGTCGGGCCTTCAATTTCCTTGAATGTCTCTATGGCCCGGCACCTAACACAGGTGAAGGGTGGACTGCTCTGCCAGCTCCCTAAAAAATGATCGGCAGTCAAGAGCGCTTAGTGAGGTTGAGTGCACGGGCTTGACAGCAGCTTGACTATCCGAAAAGATGCGGATATACCTTGCAGATATCGCGTTTTTCTTCAGTCAAGACAGAGCTTATTTAATCGCCAAAATGTCCGCCTGGAACACGTTACACTGATTTGTAAGACGGAAAAAGAGGCTTAGATTAAGTTTATCTGAGAAAACACCTAGACCAATCGGTTTTAGATTCACCTGCATAGAAGTTGATTGACTTTCATCCACGAAAGCATCTTCCTCCCAGAAGCATCTAGAGGGGATGCTAACATGAAAGTCTTTGTCAAAACAATGTAGGGGCATAGTGTAATCGACGTTGCTTTCCTGACTCTTTTTTGAATTCTAGGTTTCCAGTTTATTTTCCTGTCAAATAGAGCCAGATATTTTATATTTCCTGGAAATGGAAAAATCAGTTTTATGGGGGTTTAGTCCAAATCCACAGCGATCCGCCCAACGGGTTAATCTGTTAAGATTTAGTTGAAGGAGTTCTTTAATGGTATGAAGAAGCTTACCTGAGACGGCTATGGCAACGTCATCCACGTAGACAACCATCCTGCTACCACCCGCTTCCAGGTATATCAGCAATTCATAAACCACTTAGTTCCCGGGAAGGGGTGAGAGGACGCCGCCTTGCGGCCTACCTCTGATGACACATCTTTCAGCAGAAGCCCCACCCAGTTTGGAGTTGATTATCCTGCAGCTCAGACAACTCAGCAAGTCCGGCAAAATCATTATTATAAATTAGATCGAATGGTATCGATAACTTTTATCTCCGATACAACATCGAAGTCAGTTTTTGTTTCAAATGATCAGTTCAATTTGGAATAAAAACTGGACTCTATATTTGTCTGGAGACAAAAGCATTTCTACTATCACAATTGGTCGAAGGTTTTTCCAAAGCTTTTAAGAGGGTTGATGTATACCAAGTTTATTCAAAAAGTATCATTTTTTTCATCTACTCATAATAAAGGACGAGTTATTGCGAGCCCAACGGAAAGTTTCCCAATTTACAGATGTGGGATTTTCCTTCCATTTAGAGTACTTTATTTTCCGATTCCAAATGGCATTGTTAACCTCAGATGTCAGTTCTGAGAAAAAATAACAACTTCCCCATGGGAAGAGACTCACATCTAGTTGTAAGGCATTGTTGTCAATTGAAGCAAAGTTGCTAAACTGGAATGATAAACATTTAGGAGAACCTGACAGAGCGAAGCCGTATGTTCTGAACAATATACCCATGTGTAGCTCGAGAGGTAACGTCAGAAGACGCTGCCGCCATGGAATCGATTGATTAACTGCAAAGTTACTCGTATCTCTGTATGTTTGTCTAATTTCCTAAATCGAAGTTTTGTCAAAGCCAGTCCTCTGTACGAAGAAAGTCGGTTTCATTATTTATCAGACGTTACACCCATAGATCATGATTTAAAAGTTAGTTGACGCACAAGGTTATCGGAATGAGTTATACCAAAAACCTCTTCTTTTCTAGTAGAAGGTTGCATGCGGCTTATGATAGAGAAAAGCGGGTTCGTCAGTGCATCTAGAGATAAGCCAGATATGTCAGTGTAGAGTTCAGATAAAGAACCAATGAATTTTGTGAAAACTTTTACAAACAAACTTAAGGAAAAATAAGAAAAAGGGATAATAATTCTGTACGATTACATAGCCATCTTTATTGATTTTTGCTTAAAGACTATTTGTAAGCCTAACAATGAAGACCCTCTTCAGAGCGGAAAGTAGCTGGCTAATACTATTTCGCACTATTGATCACCATAAGATAAGAAACTCTATCATGCTTCTAGATCAAAAGTTGATTCAAACTTCCCTCTGGGAAGCCTTCTAGAAGTTCTCTTGTTTCTTTTAGGTTTTGTTCAATTTTTATTTGATGATAAGCATGGAATGGCAAGCCTGTGGCTGAAAATTAGGGCGTATTCTGAAATGGCGTCTCATTTATGATTACTGGTGTCAACATATCAGATTTCGGCTCTTGTCGCGCTATGATATCCGTCATATTCTACATTTACCTCTATACATTGGCAATGAATATTTTGGACCTTCACCTATAGACCTCTTTTGGCGAATGATGATCCTCGGGCGTAGTGACTTTGCCTACAGAGGTTTTGTCCTCTTAAGATAATAGACGACAATAAACATTATGAAAGTTATGCAGTTGTGGATCTAGGAGTAATTTTAACAAGTAGCATTTGGTTGCCCTAAAAGTTGTAAGTGCTTGTTGGACGATTGAAAAAAATGAATAAACGCTGTAAGTACGAGCATCCGCTTCCGCTAAAGTTAGTGATGTGAAGAATCGAAATCGTTTTCGTCGCGCATGAACAAATGGGAATACTCGTATCTCCGAGAACACAGTTTTGGTAATTCCAAGTCGATCGGAGAAATTGCGCGTATCACAAACAACACATCACAAAATTGTGCATACGGACTTGGTTCATTTGACGTAAAAATGTAAGCCTACTGAACATCAGCAGCATCGTTATTTTTCCAATAGACTGGAAATGTCTGACATAGTTCCATAATTTAGCCGAAAATCATTTTGAATGAAGGCGAATTTGGAGCTAAGAGGGTTCAAGAATAATTGTCGACAAGCCTTCCTATCCAGAACGTGTTTCTATTTTGTGCAGATTTTGGTTTTGGTTAGGAGGTTCTGAGGTATTGAGCTTTCAAATAGAGATGGCGTTATTGGTCAAACCAAACAAAAGCTTCTTCGGCGAGCTATTATTCAAAATTGTGATCAAAACTGGCTCCTGGGATCACCTGGCTTAACACGATGAGACTTCTTCCTTTGGGGCCATGTGACGAAGGTTTATGCCAACGCTCTAGAGTTAATTGAAGCACTCAAATCCACATGCGCTCTTAGCACGGATGTGCACCATATATTGTTTTTCAAATACTGGTTTTCCAGATAAATAAATTAACTCTGCGTAAGATCTAAGATACACAGAAACCGTTTGAAGAACCTTGTCGCCCCAAAAAGAAGCAAATCAATGGTAACTACAAAAGTGATAGCAATATTCTTATACTATGTAAAGATAATGGTTGCTAACCTATATTATGCCTGCCGAGACTTTGAGGATCCAGACGGCAAGGAAGATACTACACACTTTCTGTTTCACGGTCTAAGCTTAATCAAGCAACTCTTGATTCATTTAGTAATACTATTTACTAAATGCAATGGAACTAGGAGCCGTATAAATGCATTTTTATAATTAGATTCTACTATTCCCCCTCTGGTTATGAGAGTATCATGTATTTTCCGCCACGCTGTTTCTTAACATAGAGGCGTATCAGTCAGTGTTTAAGACTGTTTTAGTCATTCATCAAATATTGATGATAGCCCTCTAATCTCACCTTACATTAAGGGCGAGTGCAACCCTAGATGTGATCTAGGTCTCTAAAAATGGGCTTTCAGTCAAGTCCATCATCATCAGGAGACTGGTCTGATTCATCTTGTGCTTAAATCGTCATCCGTTTATCTAATAAAGCTAAGTATGTGGATAATAAACTTCTTTGGACTTGCCATGGTACATGAAAAGTCTCCAAGGCGCTGTCAGCCTTCTGGCAGTGTAAAACAGTTTTCGGCTAGACATGGTTCTTACCACCGAGGAGTGTTTTTCAGATCTGCACGGGTATGGTAAGGCAAATTATATTTTATGCGTCGGTTGTGTGGTTAAATAGGCGTTCACAGCGTTACTGCTGTTTTCTACAGACTTCAAAGTTTGTCTCGGCTACTTGGGGGGGGGGACCCTATAATGCCTGGATCTACTATAGACGCACTGCTTAACCTCCCTTCCCTCGATATTCATATCATAGGTTGCACATGCATGTGCAAAGTTTGATGACCTTGCGAGCAGACTGACACTTGCGTGTTTCTTTCAACTGTAGATATATGCAGTACTGATGGCAATCAACTATATTGTGGAGAACCGGTGGAGGGGGAGGATCACCAACATCTGTAGTGGCAGCAAAGTTGCGGTTAAAACCTTTCTGAATCTTCTCACGAGCTTCAACCTAGTTCGTGCGTTCGGACTATCTGCAAGTTGTCGGTGGGTCAAGCGAATGCTTTCCGATGTCTCTAAGAGCTCAGCGACTTTGCTGTTGTCTTTCAGATGGAAATCAGGTTACTTACAGATACCCAAGTGGTAGAAGATCCTGTTTCGGTAACTGTGAAAGTGAGCGTCCAGCTTGCTCTCGCATCAGGCTGCAGGTACTCGGCATTTAATGTGGTGGATGCTAATAATTTATGCACTTACTTAGGCGCTTACTTATCTTTCTTCGAAGCACTGACGTCTAGTAAAGAGTGTACACATTTATTAGGCCAGGTAAGGTGCATTTTGCGATCCGACTGGGGACTCAACAAGCGCTCTGTCCGTGTCATATACGATGGCCTTTTTGCTGCTTGTGCAACATATGGAGCATCGGTATGGTACGACTGGGTTATTACTCTGGATGGTCATAAGCGGATCTGGTCTTGCTAAAGAGTCGCCTTACTTGGGTGTTTACCTGTGTGCCATACTGTCTCCACAGAGGCAATGCAGGTGTTGCTAGGAGTGCCACATCTGGATCTGGAAGTGATACGTCGTGGTATTGCGTTCAGGATCAGAAAAGGTCTCCCTCTAAATGGGCGAGATTGGGTTTCCCCGGAAGACGTGGATGGCCTATCTCTGAAGCAGCGTAAAACCTTTCTACACGCATGTGTTTTATCGAGATGGCAATCTAGATGGGATGCTAGCGAAAATGGCAGGGTTACTTATGGCTTCCTAAGGAATGTGCTAACCATGAGAGTATTTCCAGAACGGAATTTTACTCTCAGCCTGGGCTTTTTGTTGACCGGGAATGGCTCTCTTAATGCATTCTTGCATAAGAGAGGCCTTAGTGGGGTAGCGAGCTGCACATGTGAAGCCACCTATGAGGACTGGCTTCATGTCCTATGTGAGTGTCCCAATTACGCTGACATTAGGGACTTGCAGGCTATGGGCATCATCTTTGATGGTGAGGCCTACGATGTCAGTGGAATTATCACTGATACCGTACGGTTCGAAAGAACCCATAGTTTTGCAAAAGAGGTATTTAAGAGAAGACGCAGTAGGTAGCCAGCGGGTGGCACATAGAATTTTTTTAAATGTGTTGTAAGACCGCCAGTCCTGGGCAGTGAGGTGCCCAACTGGAAGTGACCGTGAAGATATATTCTGGTACCACGGGAGGTCAGGAGCCCCCGGAACAATGGTTCCAGCCTGATCTAGGAGTTGGCCCCCTTGTGGGAGTATCGTGGTGGCTGTAGGTTTATTCACTATGGTGCTTGGACATCTCATAGCTTAGCATATGTGTAGTGCACTACGACCTGTGCTAAACCATGGTATTGCTATGGAACCAATTGGTCTGCTCGATATGGAGTTGCATTGCAACCGGGTGCCATGACCCACAGAATGGCTGAGGTATTAGATAGGCCTCGAGCCTTCACCAAAGGGGAAGTTCATGCCTTACACACGACTTCGAATCTGGTACTGGTGGTAGTGCTTGTACTACCCGAAGGGCGTTTATCAACGCATTGTTTTGATATCTTGTGCGAAGACGCACCGTAGGCTTAAGCCTTCACGGCAGGTACCTACTTAAAACACAAGAGACATCTGTACGCATTTATTTGTATTTATATGGGTGATTTGCAAAGCAATTATAACAGAGGTAAATGGTGGACTATCTATCTATCTGTGATACGCATTTCTCCATACAATATTTTGGTGGAAAAGCTAAAATTTGCGAAGAGAAGATATGACCTCTACCAGCACGATACGTCTTTGGTCACCGTATCTTCCGGGATCAGTGACATGGGACTCATACCATTCCTGAGATGGTCATTAGGTGACCTTAGCATGGTCAAGCAACTTTATGCTGATTTAGCCTAAAATTTAATAGAAAATTGCAGTGAAAATAGAACTAGACGGAAAAGGCCGATTTATTTTCGGTCGGCTTGCTGTCCTTCTATAAGCATCAGGTCTTGGAAACGTGTGACGCAAGTAGATATTAAAACAATTCACTTACCTGTATTACTTCCTGTTAAAATATTTTAACAGAAAGCAACAAGACCAATCTGAGAACTAAAATTTATAATTTAAGAGCTACATATTTACTTTTAATCTTACTAATTATTTATCTTCTTTTTTTTCTTACAGGTAGTCATCATATCATTGTACTTGTAGAAAACTTGTTAAGTCTAAATAAAGTGCGGAATACTTCAAAATGATGTGGATTTTATTAAGGAATTTGTAGGTAATTCCATTATTTTTTTCATGGCCAAAAAGATTCTGAAATTTATTTGAAATTATGGGGCGCATAAACTACAGTGTAAAAACCTGTAATACCGTTTGTGTCTTGAAATTTAAGTTTATTATGTGTACCTTATTGGGCAAGTTAACGTTTCTTATACTCACGTTAAGTGGGGCTGCAGTAAGCACAGACCTTTGCCTCATCCAATAGCTGTTTCCTTTTAAGGCTCCGTCAAATAGAGCGCGTCTTAATGCCGAGTTGTATTCTATTGAAATCATAGAAACTGTCACACAGAACGCGTTTTCACTTAGCGGTGATTTCACTGATGAATTCCTTCATTTCAACCCGGCCTTGATATTGCTTCGTTTTGCGAAACAGTGCTAATTTTGATTTAATTTGTGTGTAAATACCCATTTTTATATGATCAGAGTGATAAAAACTGCAAAATCAGAGTGATAAAAACTGCAAAAATGTTATTTCAGAGGCCGAAATATAGGAAATGTGGTAAAGATTTGACTGGAATGACCTTTGGATAGGTAATGCAAAGCTACTGAATCGAAATGTTGTATAGTGATGACCGCTCTTTGTTTAACGTCTTCTAACGCGACGGTTATACCGCGACGTAAAATAATTTCAGGGCAGTGCCATGGCGTTAAAAACGCGTTCTGTTTGACTGAGCCCTTAGCGCGATCTTATGTCAGTCATATCAAGTTGGTTGTGGTGCCGTTCCACTTCAGCGCGCTAGCTATCTCTCCGGAACCGTTTTTAAGGCATTCCGGTCCGGATCTTAATATTTAGTAGCCTTCAGAAACTATGAGTTCTAGCCCTTCTGAATACTCGTAGGTCAATATATCTGTATGTTCTTGCTCTAACTTCGTGTATGCGAACGGAATCGAAAATCACTAAGAGAATCTTTCTCTTGAAGCAACCAAGGGTATGTTCGTCCATCCTTCCCCGTCATATAATTGGACTGGGACGATAAGTGTCCTATGAAGCGCATTCTTCACAATTCTGCAATTTTTCAATTGCCTTTTTAGTCGAAAGAAACACAGATTGGAGAGAATAATTATTGGCTTAATTTCTGCGGTAGACTCAATGTTTGGAGTTATAGCCCAGATGGCTAAGTCATTTACCGCATCAGAGGATAAGATTTTCGTTGCAACATGCTGATGTTCTTTCTTGTCGACGGCATATACGAGTACTTTGTTTTATCTTCAATATGATTTCTTCAATATCGTCAGCGTATACTAGCATTTGTACTGCACTTTTGAAATATTGTGTGTGTGGTATTGGCCAGTGAATTTCGTACATTTCTTTCAAGTATGACGTTGAAGAATTCAGATCAGAACGCTTCACCTTGGTGAACTACTTTGGTCCCGTGGTGGTGTCTTTATAAACCTTTATGGAGCAGCGTTCTCCGTTATCATCTTACACAAACATGACATGACTCTATAACCTCATCTCTAGAAATACTGGCGTATGTGGTATTCAAGTGTTCGCACAGTGCTCTCTAGTTAAAATCGATCTTAAGGAGACTGATTCTAATCTTCAGTTGGCGAGACTTAGAAGATCTCCCTTCTAGAGAACCGGACAAATAATCCTGAGCTTCCATTCACGAGGTTTACTTCTATCCGACCATACATAGGCGGTTGATGTATGCTCTTTTTCAAGTCAATATATTCTAGCCGCTATTCAGATTTCTTAAATAAAGATAGCAAAAAGTAGCAACCAGGAATGGAAATGTTAGACAAGCGACTTCTTAGCATTCATATTTCATTGCCGCCATATTCCTCTTTCATAAAATGTAGCATGAACTGCTTACATCTACCATATTCTACTATTGTAATATCTATTATTTTGCAAGAAAAAAACAAGGGTGACCGCTCAATAGCTTATTTTGAAGAGTAAGGAGGGCGGGTCAATTTCTGACCTCTTTACTGCTTCAACAGGCATCTGTCAGTTGACTCCTGTCAAAATTTAAACTTGCTGCGTCAGTTAGTTTGTGTTTGACAGCTATTTTTATCAGACTACTCACTAATTTGAGGAGAAAATGGAAAAAAGTGAATTTCGTGTGCTTATTAAGCATTATTTCTTGCGAAAAAAAACCATTACCGAGACCAAGGCTAAGCTTGATAAATACTATGGGGACTCTGCACCATCGATTTCAATGTTAAAAAAGTGGTTTACTGAATTTCGTTGTGGCCGTACAAGCACTGAAGATGCCGAACGTCCTGGACGCCCAGTTGAGGTCTCTACACCCGAAACAATCGAAAAAATTCACGATATGGTGTTGGCCGACCGAAGATTGAAAGTGCGCGAGATTGTGGAAGCCGTAGGGATCTCGCATAGCTCAGTGGTTTCAATTTTGAATGATCACTTGGGCATGAGAAAGCTTTCCGCAAGATGGGTGCCGCGTTTGCTCACAGTCGACCACAAACGCAATCGTGTAACAACTTCACAGGAAGGTTTGGCGTTGTTTAATCGCAATATGGAGGAGTTTTTGCGCCGTTTTGTAACCGTGGACGAAACATGGATCCATCACAACACACCAGAGAACAAACAACAGTCAAAACAGTGGGTTTCTAAGGGTGAGTCGGCGCCAAAGAAGGCCAAGGTGGGTTTGTCAGCCAATAAAGTTATGGCGACTGTTTTTTGGGATGCACGCGGGATAATCCACACTGACTACCTTCAAAAGGGAAGAACAATCAATGGGGAATATTATGCCAACTTATTGGACCGATTCAATGACGATTTGAAAAAAAAACGACCTCATTTGGCCAAGAAAAAAGTTCTTTTCCACCAAGACAATGCAAGGGTGCACACATGTGCAGTTGCCATGGCAAAAATCCATGAATTGGGCTATGAATTGCTCCCTCATCCACCCTATTCTCCAGATTTGGCTCCGAGCGACTACTTCTTGTTCCCAAACCTGAAGAAATGGCTTGGTGGAAAAAGATTTGACTCCAATGATGAAGTCATCTCGTCATTTTGAGGACCTCGACAAATCATTTTTTTTGGAAGGGATAAAAAAATTGGAGAAGCGTTGGACAAAGTGTATAGAGCTCAAGGGAGACTACGTTGAAAAATAAAATTATTTTTTTATCAAAAAATATGTGTTTTAATCCAAAAGTCACGGACTTATCGTAGTATTAAATGGTGCGACTAAAAAAACCGATCAAACACATTTTGTGAGTCCTCTTCATAACCTCAAAAGTAGCCATAGAACTTATTTTTGGAGTACATAACATCAAATATCTAAAAATTCTGACGTGATGGGCCAATTCTGACTTTGGATTCGAATGCTACGCACCAAATTATTTCGGAAATGATTCCCAGTTGCTCAACAACAGAACCTTATAGACCTGTGTTATTAGTGTAAATTGACTATATTTTAGGTAGCCATTCGAGATTTTAGATGCCTGAAAAAAAAAATGTCTTTCGGATGCGGTTGGGATTGAACACCGAACCATCCGATTGGGAAGCCAATACACTACCACTTGAGCCACGGCCTCCTTTAAGTCTCTCTTTACTCTGGGTTTAATGTGTCCGCTTTGTGTATACCCTACTTGCTATTACATCTCCAGACAAAGGCATTATTGAGCGTAGTAACTGCCAATCTTTTTATTAAGTTTGACCTTTTCTGCAGAGTTGTATGGACCATAAGATAGGCTTTTTTTTAGAAAAGGAGAAGAAGTCTTAAACAATCGGTACAAGGTTCCAAGATCTGTGAGCTACAGGCAAACATGACATACAAACCGAACTTATGCATATATAAGTAAGTACTCGTATGTATATCCTTTTCCATTCGAATGTTCTAAATGTCCTAAGAAATCACTCAGCCGTTACTATACTCGTACTTATTCCGATTTAATCTTGCGGTATCTTAATCGACGTCCATACAACTAGTGGCACGTTCTGACCTTAGATCGAGTTACGAGTATTCCAGAAGGGGTTTCTGGATAGAAGCATTAGCAGTTAAAAAGCTTTCTGCTTTTGCTTACTGCCAGTATTAAGAACCTCTAGTATTTTCTACTCCATCCCTTTGTGGCGCTTTCAAACGTTGTTCACATAAAGACTTTTAGGCTTTTTTGAGTTAAATAAATAAGAAATTGAGTGCCCTTTTGGGAACTAAACAGGAATATAAGCCAGTCTACAACCCCGAAAAAGACCATAATGGGTTACAGATCTCTATGAAAACCTCTTCATAACAAGATTGCAGTATACAACAGCAAACTTCTTCTTAAAATTCTGATCTCTGCTGAAAGCATTTCTTGAAGAATTAGTTGATAAATATCAGTATCAGTATCAGTATCAGCGTTAAGATCTTGTTTATTTGTTGTCGAAAGTAATTCACAAATTTTCCTCTATCAAACAGTCCAGTGATCAGCAGAGCACTTCAAACTACTCCCTCCACAGGACTATACTCGTACATTGCATTCGATCTGACAGCGCAATTGTACTACATACTCGTACCTTCTCGAGGGATGTTACGAGTCAATAACTCATGCACTGAGTACTCCAACCCGTTTGAGCTTTCCACCTCATATCTCAAAAGTTGATGCCTCCTGGTTGGTTCTCCACCTAAGCCGTCTCGCAGTCTAGCTGATTGATTCCGCTGATTCAGAAGAATTCGGGATCGAATCACCATCGTCTAGATGGTAAAGGACTATTATAAATTATTCTCTCAATCTGGTATGATCTGATCCTCTTCCGAAATCAGTAGATTACTTTTTACTGAATGTTGTTTGGGGTTCCGACGGCTGCACTTGATTTTTGGTTCTCCGACCTTTGGGCCAAATGAGTGACGTTTATTCTATCCCACTGTACATATTTTTACGTGATCTATACTCGTAATCCGGTTGTATCTACTGCCCACTGCGAGCCGCCGCAATCCGAGGCTCGTTTACTCACAGTGGTCTGTATCGCGGTGTCTCTCGATAGCCATGTCCTGTGATTTTTCTGCCTATTTCTGCCTCTAATCCAAGATAATCCTTGCACTCTTGACGTCCTTGGAGATTCCCGAGCTGGTCGGAGCTAAACCTGTTAATTTGAGCAGACTGTTGTTGACGGATGCAGTACAAAGGCATAGAAAAGCTGAAATCCACATCTCTTTCGGACGTCAAAGAGATACCGGCTCTTTCAATCGAAATTTGTTAGATTATATGGGTCATGTTGTTAAAGCAACATTTGCCAGATTTACTGTGAATTGTTCAGTACTGTATGACAAATCATCATGGAAGGTTATAGTGTTGACTAACGCCTACAAATCATCAAATTTGTTTTCCATAATCAGTGCTTCGTTCGAGAAAAAAATCATCCTTCGCGACGTGGTCCATTTTCGTTTGAGATAATACCATTCCACACAATATACACCAGCAAAAAATGCATTCAGAAAAAGTCACTGTTTGTTGTGGATTTTGGTCTGGCAGAATCCGTACTTCTTCCAAAACGAAACTGGCATTACCATAACCGTCAATGGCGAGCTCTATAGATCGATGGTAACTAGCTGCTTGTGGCCTAAAGTGGATGATGTGGATACCGAAGAAATGTGGTTCCAACAAGACGGCACAGAGCGCATGTCAGAATGGATATTCCATACGAACGATTTGAGGGTACGGTTATCTCACGCGGCGACGACGTGAATTGGCCACCGAGAGCACGTGATTTAACGCCTTTAGACTTCTTCGTTGACAGCTATCTTGAATCGGAGGTCTATGCGAATAAAACGCAAACAATATAACGAACACCATACAGCAAATTCAGCCAGATGTATGTGACAAGGTCATCAAAAATTGGACCTGCCGAATACGTGCCACTAAAGCTGCTGCGGACATTTGAATCACGTTGTATTCCATACTTAATGCCAAAAAATGTTCTTTCAAATAAAAACAAAATGAGTGGATATCTCATGCACAATTTACATTTAAAAATCGAGCGTCGTTATTGAAGACCGCAATATGAACGATATGATTGGATATTTTGAATGTCAGTTAGACCCAAATGATCTTGTGGCAGATGTTATGCCTTAACAAAGTTTAAGTCCACAAATGGCTCACCATTGTCATTCCGGTCTCCAAGTTTGATCTCCCGTCACTTACTTAGGCATTCGGCTGTAGTCTCCTTGCTTAGGGTTGAAATATCGGATCACCATAACGATGTCCTCATTATGCGTTTGATTAAAGGCAATAGAAATTGTAAAGCATATAACTATTTTGTTGTAATTTTGTTTACTCTGCTTGGAATCTAGCTATTAGTATGAGGTTTTCATTATATGAAATTTCACCAGTCCTTTTGACTTCCATCCCAGCTGCCCAAATGGGTTAGAACATGGCAAGGCTTTTTGCTGGTCATTGGCATTTCCAAGTCCCTCTCAATCGTAAAATGCCTTTCTTATAGATTTCCTGGAATGAATCGAGGAGGGTGTTGACGCTGCATAAATCAATCGTCCATATACGACAGCAGAGGTCACCAAAAAAGTATGCGTCCAAGGCGTAGTATTTCGTTTTGAAGCAATAGAGTTTATAGAGTTGTAACTCCACCTTACACATATTTTGTTTTGTGACGTTGAAGTCTCGCCTCTTCCCTATCGTAATTTCTGAAGGAATCGCCAGTAAATACCAAAAGCCTACCAAACTTGCTAGCTTTTACTCTGCAGTGGATGTTTGTCTTTATTTAGCGGATCAACACCTTGCTGCTCTTATCATTCGTTTATCAATTGATCTAACATATTTCCACATTTTTGTTTTTATTCTTTTTAAAGAACTTACCACTCAAGTGGATATTAGTACACTTAAAGTGCCTGAGAACGTGTTAGATTTTTAGAAAAATGGAACAGAGACAGAAAGAAAGATTTTTGAGCCCTCTGGTTGATTTGCTTCATGGGTGGCATCCCCATGAGAGACTAAATTGTTAGTGTATTCTAGGCAACCACTCATCTCACTTGAATTTAGTTGGCTGAAAAAAAGTATGGCTTTCGGGCGCGGGTGGTACTGAACCCGGAACCGTCCGATTTGGAAGCCAATACACTACCACTTGAGCCACAGCCACCCACCCGCCACATCAACGGATCAAACGCTAATGACGGCATTGAGGTGTTTTCCAAACTAATTAAATTCTTCTATCCCCTAGATCATTGTAGCGTGTTTCAGACAGAGCGCGTATTCAAATGGTCCCCATGGACGAGTAGAAAAGAATAATATCCTTTCCACGGCAATATGGTACTGCCGGTTAACCTTGTTCCCAGAAATGATCATGTGGATCATCAGTAAGGTAGGAGCTATACAAGACATTGAGTAGATCTCTGATCTCTCGATGGTTACTCTCCACGTGGGATCACTAAAATGTGGTAATCTTGCGTAATACAAGTGGAGCAAAAGTAATGTCATTGAAAGATTTTTCGCAAATGTCATCAAGTATAATTTTGCTTTGACATTTATGGTATAGACAGACAGAAAATTTGTTGACAATAAGCAAAGGGGCGATACACAAGCGAAGAACGCGGAATTATTGTTACTGTGTTTCGTGCAAACTGGGTCCACTAGAGATAGCGCAAGAAGTAGTCTGCTCCGTATTGCTCGTTTGACCGAGAATATCACTGCTGTGGCCGAAAACGTCCGAAAGAGTCTACAAACAACGACAATTTTGTATCAGCAGACGTTCGTTCCGTCGAATTTTGGTGAAAAACTTGCAGTCTTTTCCTTATAAAATGCAAACCGTTCATCCATTGCTGCCTGCTGAGGTTAATTTATTCCCATTCTCTGTTAAACCTGGTGCAAGATGAGGATGATTTCGTATCCGAAATCATAATGTTCGACGAAACCTATTTTCACTTTATTATTTGAATAAACAAAATTTTGCAAATTTTTGGGCCACGGAGAATCCACGTGAAATGCACGGTGCGGGATTTGTAGTAAAAAGGTGATTGGCCCTTATTTTTTTGATGACACTGACGGCACCATCGCAACCGTAACTGCTGAGGGCTACAAACGAGTTTTTTTTTGCCGCAAGTTGCTGAATTGACTCTCGAGCATTGCTGGATCCTGCAGGACGTTGCAACCACTCACACACTTCGCTTTTGAATCATCAATTTCCAGACCGTGTGATCTCCCGTTTTGGAAATTTGATCTATTCAGCCAGAGCGCCCAACATTCTCCGTTGGGGCTTTTTGAAATTTTCCGTTTACCACAACAAACTTTGCAAATCTTAAAGGCCAACATTGAAGAAGAAATGACCAATTTGGAGCCAGCTGTTTTGAGAGCAACAATTCAAAATGCCATAAAACGACTACAAATGTGTATCAATTCATAAGGTCATTTGACCGATATCATTTTTTCAACTAAATGATATGAATTTTACACCTTTAAGTAAACTTTTTGTGGAAACAGAGCCCAGGTAGCAAATTCTCGTTATGATATTACTTTTGCTCCACCTTGTACACGTATCTGAAATGCATCTACTTCGGTTGCGTAGAAGTGACTTTTTAAATTGTTGGAAAAATTCCATGTGATCGACTTGGTGCTCCTGGATAACTGCGCAATGTCGATACATATATGAGAGGGTTTATCCCTGGTCTTGTGCTCATACATAAAGCCGCCTATGACATTTAATTTTGTGCTGATTTTGCTTAGATATGACACCGTTTATTCTAACATTGAAATATTAAATATATCTCGAGCGCACTTAGTTCCCTAAGCTGTCCAACTCCAGACATCCATACTATTTCCCAGTACTCCAATTATTATCCAGATGTGATAGTAGTCGTCAATTTGTGACAATTAATTTTCCGATGCATTAATATAGTGTCGTGGTTTCAATGGTATGCCATATTATTTAGAAAACCTTTTGCTTCGAAAAAGGAGGATGCCACTAATAAATGTATAATAGAGCAGGACATTGCGCAGTTATCCAGGAGCACCCGTAAGCAGAGATGACAAGGACTTTCAAAGTTGATTGTTATTGACTCAATTCAACTACTGAACAGTTCAAAGCTACTGGGTATCTGTGTGATTATCTGTGACATCAAAATGTTCTCTGGTTTTAATTTTTTTTTTTATCATACGAAGCACCCTGTAGAGTGTATTTATGTCACTTGTTGGCCTGATGCTTTAATATCTGAATAAACAGCAGGAGCAATCAAAAGATACATATTGCAGTCAAAATCAACTGAAGCCAAGTGAAATCAAATGGATGTCATGTTGACGGCACGCACTGGGTGACTGCGAGATGAGCCGGAACCAAAGACAGACCCTTTTATTGGGGAGCGTCTCTCCACCGAATACAAATTGTTTCAATTCACAGATTTTTTGTTTTCTTTTGCCAGTTGTCTTTGTCTTAAGTAATTTATAGCCGGCGAGCGACAGCCGACAACCGATAAATTAGTTTTTGAAATATTTTTTTGCAGAAAATTGAAATCAGCAGGACCAGGACTAGTTAAACCCCTGATAGTCATGGTATTTATTCTTCTACGTTCCAATCGTGTCCTTCTCCGACAAATCATGCAGCATCTTCGCCAAAGAGGTAAGCAAACGGTCTGGCATTAAAGGGGAACCACCAAATGAGAAATTGCTTCAAAAACTTTGGAAAAAAAAAAAAGAAAAAAAAAGAAATAGAATCAAAAACGGGCACGTGAAATAACGAAACAAAATTGAAAATTTATCACCGGACGTGACCAAATGAATGCTTGACTCCCAACTCCGTACTGCTCCCGCTAGTATTCCAAAACAGACTGTGGGAGAGAAAGGGAGACTTTGATAAAGGTGGCGGCTCGTTAAAGAGCCAGAGGGCTAGTATAAACCATCTTAAACCGTACCGAATATAAAGTACGGATACAAACCATTCCATCTGTACGAAATATCCGTAGTCTCCTAGTCTGCACAGGAATAAAAGAGTGAGTGCGCCTTTTTACGGGTTCCAACGTACAGCAGTTAATGTATCCTAATGTGGTCAATTGCGTCCTTTTGTGGAGCATTGAATTGGAAATTGGAAAGATTTTGTGCGCTTTGACGGTGGATGCGGTGGTACTGCAGAATATGGAGACGATCGAGTAGTAGACTTATGGCAATCATGGTCATGGCAATTGCCATCCATGACCAGTATGCCAGCTACAAGATACAATAGATACGGATACAAGTATCAGTACCAGTACCCATACCAGTGCCTTTGTACAATAGTATGTATACCTCTAAGGCATCAGGGGAGGGAAATTATGCTGGAGAGTTCAAACGATGGAATTATCCATAAATTCATGAGGCAATGAGACTCGAATGCGGAGAAGAATGGATTTTTATTATTTTTTATTATGCAGCATTCAATCATTCTTTACTACGGATCCTTTTATATCAATTGTATTTTTTTGGTTAAGGAATGTGCCAGAGGGAAAATTAAGTCCAGGGATGGAGTTGCTTAGTTAGGCTCCGTTGTTGACGAGCACAAATAAATGGCACACTGATGATTGGCGCTTCTTATTGTTAGATTTTGCCCTATTGATGAGAAATTGATTAATGGGAGTGTATATGTTATTTGTATTGTGTAAATTTTCATCATAACCATTTTAATAAGAAGACATTATCTGAAATTCATTGTCACCCCAGAGAATTCACTTCAACCAGTCAATGCTTTCGATTTCCATCTGATACCAGTCACTCTTTTGCTTTACGGGTGCTTGTCTAAATTAGATTTAGAAAAACTAATGAAGCGCAGTGTTTGTTGATGTTATTTCTAAATACATCTGTATTGCTTGCCTTCCGAAGGTTGTAAAACACCAATAAACAGAAGTTGTGCTTCCAGATTTTTAGGACCGATTGTGCCTCTATGACTACGTATCCTTTCTAATTTCCTTTCCTGTCATTGGCATGTAATTTATATCTATGGTAAAACTTTATTCCTGCAGTAGAATCTCTTCAAGCCCTCGACGAACCCTCTCTTGCGTTCCCTCCATGTTCTTCTGCTTTAGCAGAGAAGTCGCAAGATTCATCAGCAGCCCTCGTCCTTCTTTACAGTGGCACTCTATTCACCTAATCTATAGCTGCATGTCCTCTACATCAAAGCAGTGGTTTTGTTATGTTGGTCGGGTGAAACTCAACTCGTTAGATGTGACATCTCTGATGGTTTGCAGGTGACAGAGCAATGGCGACTATCTTCTATGTTTGATGCAGGTAGCATAGCACTTTGCTAGAGGTTTTGGCAGACTTGATCAGAAATGTTCAAGCAGTCCTTTATGAATCCTTTCGGCTACATATGGTCTTTTAAACGCAGCCTGTTCCACGTTCACAACCGGAGGCTGCTGTCCTTTTTAAGTGTTCCATGGTAATCAAAACCAAAATCATTTATATCCAAGATTTCTTTTTTGGTTAACAGCGTATACGGATACCTAATGTTGTTAGGCTGTAAGGGCACAACCATAACCTGGGGAATCAACCTTTTTAGAGAATGGTTTCAGTAGCAATCTTCGAGGGTACAAGCATTGCCGTTGATTCGTCTGGAGTTTCTCTGTTACTAATTGTTTTTCGACATCCTTGTTTTGTGCGCAAAAATCTTCAAACGACCTCAAAAGAGATGACCGTTAAATTGAGCAGGGCTGTCGCCGTCGACACTATCTAGTGAGCTATGTTTAGAGTTCACCATGAAACGAAAGTTACTGGAAGTCGCCAAGCTTAAAGCATCAGTTTCCACTTGATCGCCGAAATGCCGTGTACATTTCCGCATGTTGTTGGTATTGGGAAATATGTGAACTTTCTATTTTCTCAGATTTTGGAATAAAATTCAATTTGTGTACAAACCCAACACGTAGGGTAATTGAGCAGTGCCTGATAAGTCACACGATACGCACTTAAATTTTCGTTTCAGTTGGCATTCGTCGAAACCTGGAGGAAGAGCGCTAGTATTGATGAATGCAACTGCCGCAGAACAACAATATAAACTCACTGAAAAGAGGTGGCTTGATAGGAAGGCAAAACCGACCAAATATAGTAGGATACAGTTCAACATATGAGTGTCTTACTAACAAAGCTGAAAGCTATTCGTATATAGGTCCAATACAGAAGATCATTGCAGACTTGAATGCCGAAAATAATTGCTTCCTTTGACAGCATATTGACTGTACTGATGAACAGATCATTGGAGAGTTGAAAAAAGGCTGTGAAATATAAATATCGTTATGACTTTGTCTGGTATCGTTCGGAATTCATGTGATTTTCTCATGTATTTGACGTACTTCCGAGCTAGACAACGCCACTAAAACCAGCAGGAACAACGTTTCCCTATGTTTTTCCTGACCACTTAGTACTCATATTCTTTTCGAATGTGTCGCCTTCAAAAGAAATTCGAATGAACTAGGTGAAACTTAAACCAACTCATTTTGGGATCAGGCCGCCCATCTTTGCACCTACTGTTGTTCATATAAGACTGGCTCCGCTTTTACTAGAAAGTGATTCTAAAGATCTGAGTAAATAGAAAGCCACATTCAAGACAACATAATTCTGTTACCTAATGTTACGTAAAAATGCCCGCTGATAATATGTTATGCCAGGGAGCGCACTATGAATGGATGAGTACCTGGCCTATCATATTTCAAGCAAAGTCAAACGGATTTCATAAAAGTTTTGAAGCGATCGCAGATATGATCACAATTTCTTTTCATTCGTTCATTGCTGATGCTCTTGTGGTAGTGGTAAATGAAGAAATAGACTTCGGGTTGGTGAAGTCCATGATAAGACTTCTTAAGTATTGCCGTATATGCAAATGGGGATCTGCTTTGCTGGTTTTCAGATTCTCTAATGGTATATTAGCTTCAGTACACTTTCTTGTATTATTGGCTGTTAGCTTATTGAAAAATGTTTCTAAGTACGTAACGAGTTGTGACTCTTACCTTGTAATTGAATTTTTATGGATCTAGCTTCATCCTTGAGGTGGAATAATCTTTTTCGTTCAATACAAAACATGTTACAGGAATTTGGCTTGTGAGAGCTATGGCTTTGAGAAGAGATTTAACTCGTCTTCCAGGACTCCACCTTATATTTCTTTTATTCTTTTCTAATAGACTTAGTCAAAAAAACTTCTATTGGGTACTCGACCTTTCACGAGTTTGATGCGCTGTCCGACTCCATTCAAAGAATTGTATCCCTGTATCCTCATACTGAAATCATGATTACGGGCGATTTCAATATACACAATTCTGGTTGGATTCAACATTCTGGACAGATAACAACCGAAGGACGGTGTGTTGAGATCTTCCCTGCGGAAAACAACTTAATGCAGCTTATAAATGAGCTCACACGCATACCAGACGTTGATAGTCATTCCGCAAACACCCTGGACTTGTTTTTAACTTCTCATCCTGACAAGTACTGCGTTGAGGTGCTCTCCCCTCTAGGCTCATTGGACCATTGAGTCATATCAGCAAAATTCTCGTACACCCATTACACAGTTAGAGAAAAGATTCCTAAAATATCCGTATGGCAATACGAGAAAGCCAATTGGAGCGGACTTAACAACTTCTTTAGGAATTTTAACTGGTCGTTATGTTTCCTCGATAACGACACGGATGCCGCTGCTGACATGATCACAGAAACTGTTCTCTTTGGAATGAGATGCCTTATCCCTCATCGGATGAAGAGTATCAAACCAAAAGAAAAGGCATGGTACGACTCGAGCTGTAAAGAGGCTGTCAGGGATAGAGAATTGTTTTTTCGGTCCTACAAGACCAACCCGACAGAGGAAAACCAAAAAAAGTTTAAACGAGCTAGAAATGACTGCAACGTCTTTCTCAAACGTGTGAAATTCCAATACAACCAACAACTGAGGCAAAAAATACTGCAATGTCCCAAAGGCAGTAAAAATGTTTGGTCATTCCTCAAAAACATTAGAAATTCTGCCTCATCTTCCATCCCAATGCTCATTTACAATGACATTCCAGCTGTCAGTCTTGGACAAGGCCAATCTGCTTGCTGCACACTATGCGGCCAGCTCAACACTCCCAGATCGTGCTTTGTCTCCGCCTACACTTGAGTGTGTCGAATCTTCAATGGGACGAATCCACTTTCGCACTCGTGTAGTAGCAAGAGTACTTAAAGATCTCAACATACATAAATCCGCTGATCCAGATGGTATATCTCTCCTGCTTCTGAAGAGGTGTTCTTACACGATACAGATGGAAAACAGCATTTGTCCAGCCCGTCCCTAAAAAAGACGAACCTTCTTCTCTCTCCTCCTACAGACATATGGCACTTACGTCCCTTCTTTTCAAGGTCATGAAAACGCTGATAAACCGTCAGCTCATGAAATATCTCGAAACACGAAAACTTCTCAATGACCGGCAATATGGTTTTCGTAGCGACAGGTCCACTGGTGATTTGATGGCATGTCTCATCGAAAAGTGGAACAAAAGCGTACATCAATCTGGCGAGAGCAATATAGGTATACTTGATATTTCTAAGGCATTTGATAGAGTTTGGCATCAGGCTCTTTTGTCGAAAAGATCGATGACTCTCTTCTTTAATGGATTAGAAATTACCTTTCGGAACGTTCAATTCAAGTTGTCATCTGCGGTTTCAAGTCTGATATTCACAAAATAAATGCTGGTGTGCCCCAGGGCTCCATTCTGTCTCCGACACTCTTTTTAATTTTCATTAATGATCTCTTATCTGCTACTTCTAATCCAATATATTCCTTTTCTGATGACAGTACTCCCTGCTTTTCATATTCGTTCCCGGACTCACGCCCCTGCTCTTCGGCTGTAGAACGGGAACGGCAGCGTACGTTAAGCTCATTAAATTCCGATATTAACAGCATAAGCAATTTGGGAACTATCAATCGAGTGGAATTTAATGCTTCCAAAACTCAATGCTGTCTGCTGTCATTAAAGCGAAATTCAAATACCCAGGCATTATCCATGGATCGCACTTGCATCGTCGAAACCGATAAACTTTCCATTCTCGGTATGTGTGTCAGTGACAACTTACGTTGGAATGACCACATATTCGAAGTCATCAAAAATGCTGCGAAATATCTAGGTTTCCTCAAGCGATGTAAGAAATATTTTGTCCCCTCTGATCTGGCCACAATATATAAGGCATTCATCCGCCTAAAATTGGATTACAATGCCCACAACTTGTCAGGTGCTCCTAAAACATTTCTGCACCTGCAAAAAAGGATTCAAAACCGTGCGATAAAACTCATTGGTGATACTACTCGTAATATCAGTCAAGCAATTAACAACCTCGAACACCGACGTAATGTCTCCTGTCTCACTTTGTTTTATCGCTATTTCCACCACCAGTGCTCCATTGAAATCGCCAGTAGCATTCCGCCCATTCAAACTTTCAACCGTAACACCCGTCTCGCTATGAATGCTCATCAGTGGGGTGGCCGTAGTGTAGTGGTACTTGCAATCGCTTCTCACTCGGAAGGTCAAGGTTCGAATCCTAGCCACGACAAAGTTTTCATTTGTGTAATTGGAACTCAGTCAGAAAAATCTGCGTGTGAAGGCATAACACTGACATGTAGATTTGCCTGTTGTAGGGTTTTCAAGCACAATACAACCGTTAAAATTCACAACCTGAATTATTCCGAGTGAAGAAAAATCTCTCCGTCCTATTCGGACACCCACCCCTGGAGAGTCAATATCCTTTCTCCTCCTTCTATCTTTCCGCCCGCACCATGGCAACAGTAAAAGGGTATCATAACCCCTTAGGCGCGCGTAAATTATAAAAAAAAAAAATCAGTATACCCTCAAGCCCATTTTCGGACGTACTCTAAAATATCGTGATTCTGTCCTAAGCCGTACAACTCGCTTATGGAATGCCCTGCCGATCTCTGTGTTTCCTGGTCGTTATAACTTACAAACATTTAAAAACAATGTACATCGGTACCTGTCCTTTCTTCCTCCCTAAATTTGCTTCGTCCGCGCTGTGTACGAACATTTTAAGGGTATAAAAACCCCTTGAGCCGTGCGCTGATTATAAAAAAAAAAAAAAAATATAGGATGTAGAGTACGCAGAGTTCACAGATTTGGAGCAGATATCATGTTTCAATTGGCCTTGGGTCAGATTTCACTAATGTTTACCGATTCCTTGTTGCGGTAGGTAAAGACCACTACACTCACTCTGCGACTTATTTTTTTTGTGTAACTCAGCTGCAGAAGGTTTTTCGGCCGCCTATTAATGGCTTGCTTCTTAGTAGGGAAGATTTCATTCTTTGTGGTATGTGTAGTGAATAGCGGGCGGATGAAGCTTGTCTTAATGAAAACCTTCCCTAATTAATTTTGATTTTATTATTTCACTAATCAACTACATATTTGAGTGTCCTTTCCAATAACTTTAAGTTATTGGTTCGTCAATTGACAAGGTGCCCTCGCGCTTTTGATTACCTGTGTGATATTTCATAGAAGATTTGAGTGAATTTCTCTCCAATTTGTTACGATTTGCCCTCCTTTCATATTTTTTCTTGATACATGTAAATTCAGTCGAGTTTGACTATCCTTCACGAACTTTTCTGAAAGCCAAATCAGTCATCCCAAGTCGCCTTCTTTTCCGTCACTTGCTACAGTCCGCCCCTGTATAAAGTCTGCCATCCATTAGGGTACTCCTATTACTTTACAAAACCCCAAACAAAGACAATTCTGCAGACAGCATCTATAAAAGGAGAAAAAAAAAAAAGTTGGAAAAAGGAAAAATATTTAACACTTGATTGCCCAGTGCCTTCATTGTAGCCGTCGCGCGCAGTTGTCTCTGACTTTGTCTTCGTCTTCGTCATCGTCATGGTCCTCGTCGTTGTCGTCGTCATCGTCATCATCGTTCGACATTGTCGCCGTTGGCCATGACCATGATTAAATTCTGTTGCTCGCTTGGATTCCCTCCTTAAATGTCAAGATGCCTTTGATCGATGGCGAATGATTGAGCGGAATAAATCATTCACAAAATTGAAAAGATGGAGAATTCCACCAGCGCGTACATACACACGGCCATATGGACACATAAACCCAAAACAGTAATGCATTTCAAATCCCAGTTATGGTTGCTCATGGTCATGGCGGTGTCCTTCCTCGACCACGTTGGCATATAATTTTTTGAAATTGAATAGTGTACAGGCGGTCGATTGGTTGGCTGGCTAGCACAAATGGTCGGACGGACAACAATCGTTATGACCATCATCGTCATCATCATCAGCGAAATGATGAGGACAAGCGATGGATCTCTGGGCATAATGGTCTCCCGCAGTTGATTGAAATTGGTATTATAAAGTCAAACCGATAGACGAGCAGCAAGCACCAAAAATAAAAATAAAATGAGTCAGTCCAGCTAGCGCCAAGTATTGCACATGGGATCCATCCATAAAAGAGCGAACCTCAGGACAACTTCAACTCAACTGTAGAGTGGGATGAAGTACAAAAGGAAATTTGAAGGCTATCAAATCCTGATAGATATTGACTTATTGTGATGAGGGTGGACTTGAAAAGATTGCCCCAGAATGGATATTACATAGATATGAGATATGAGTATCCTTCAGGCTACTATTCCATCTCTATCCATCACCATCTTCCTAATCTTCCTGCTTATCTCTGGTTTGTTTTTCTGCAATTTTTTCGCCTCTCATAGTTCGACAAGGTGGCTAGATGGAAAGATTATTGGTGTTGGAAAAGATAGATACCGAGAAGTAGTCGCCTTCTGGCTCATTGGTGCGACGAAACTTAACATTGGTGATTTGCATTTAAACACTTTTTGATCATTTCTAATGGGAAATTTCATATTTTCTTCTCATTTTTTTTTCTTTTACACCCGAAACTCAGCCGACACAGGTGAGATGAAATAGAGATGACCAAGGTGCATCAAAGTTTTGTTCTGACTCAAATAAATTTTTTTGTTTTTTTTTTTGTTGGTAGAAAACCATTCCGACAACCCACTACGGCTTAATGTCGGATTATTGCATTTCGATACGAAAATTGATGTGGAGCCAGTAGATCTGGACCTTTGTGTCGAATCCGACTTTGAAAATATTTACAAGAGTTTGAAGTTTTCGGATGTTAAATTGATGACTAGCTTTGCAGCTTCGGGCACATGGTGTTAGGGTAGGGAAATCCGATTTGGAAGAGCATGTGACGAAATATCACACTCCACAAAGATGGAAATTTATGGCCGGGCTTAGGGTGTTGCTTTTGTGGGAAATTCCAATGGCAATTATGACATTATATGTTGGCACCTCTGCTGTGCTACTGTGGATTAATTTAAGCTCCCCAGTCGGGAGTTTTGTTCTGTCTATCGATTCTAAAAGAGGAATTGCGTATGTAAATTTGAATTTCACGTCGCACAGGAGATTAAGTGAGAAATTTGTATTCTCTTAAGCTTCAGAAGGCGAGGTGTTATAGTAATTGATTATAAGCGGATTGAAAAAGCCAAAGTGACAGTCTATAAAAAAAAAAACAAAGAAAAGGTTTTGAAACAGAACGCCTATCCTGAGTGACTCAGAGGGCTTATCAGGGAAATCGGGTTAGGTTCGAGACATGTTTTGGAGAGAAAGTTATTGGTTACGGTGTTTTCGATTTGTTCACACCTTTTAGGGAAGTATTGAACAAATTTGTATCCAGGTGCTTTGGTTAAGAGTTTCTGTTCTCAGTTTCTCCGTTCAGCCGTTACTGTTTCCCGTTCTTAGGATAGCTTATCCTTAAGTACATGCTTTTAGATTTAGACCTTATATTGCCCAAGAGATCAGAATCTAAGTTTTAAAGATCGGTGAATCGGGCTAATGCGTCCCAAATCTAATCAAAATTAATGTATTGTAGTTAGTATGAATATCCTGTTGATGGCCCTCACTCTGCATAGCCGGATTTCTTAAGGTTAAACAACGGGCACCGATCTGTAAATATGGGTTGAACTCGAAGTTGGTACGCGTTTGTCTAGCATATAACACAAGGTTGTGAATCTGAATATAATTGTAGAGATAGTGTGATTGCTTTATATTTGGCTGGAAAACCACACGTAGCTATCGTTAGAACCCTCCAGCACTTCAACGTGAATAAATCATTTATGTCTCGAACCATAGCTCGTTACCGTAATACTGGCAGCGTTGCAAAACGCCATGGAGGTGGTTATAAAAAAACAGCAACATCGGTAGAAATGGTTCGGAAAGTGAAGGCTCGAATTGAGCGAAATCCACGTCGAAGTGGAAGAAAAATGGCTCGTGAGCTCAACATATCCTTGGAACGGATGCAAAACATACTGAAAAATGAGCTTAGGCTCAAGCCATTGAAGTTTCAAACAGCACACGATCTTACACCGCAACAGAAAAAAGTTATAGTCGAAAGAGCGAAGGAGTTGCTACGCTTACACGAAAGTGGTGAATTGCCGAATTTGGTTTTTTCCGATGAGTCGCCATTTGTTATCGAGCAATATGTCAACAAACAAAACGACCGAGTTTACTTGCCAGAGAGGTACTTCGAAAATTTACACCTTTGGACGGCCACCAAAAAGCAGGCAGCACCGATGGTGATGGTTTGGGCCGCCATAACCGCCGATGGTCGCTCTAAGCTCGTATTTTTGGACCGTGGCGTCAAAATTAATGCGATCGTATACCGTGAACTGTCTTAGAGGCAGTATTGAAGCCTTGGGCAAACAATCATTTCGGTCGGAGACCGTGGACATTTCAACAAGACTCGGCACCATCTCACAAAGCGCGCGTCAACCAAGATTGGTTAAAAAACTATGTTCCACACTTTATTTCTTCGACACAATGGACTGCAAATTCTCCGGATGCAAATCCGTTGGATTTCTCTGTCTGGGGTATTTTGAAGGCGAAGGTTGGCACTAAAAAATACCAAAGTTTGGACCACCTCAAACAAGCACTTCGCCGGGAATGGGCCAAAATACCGCAGAGCCACTTGCGTGCAGCGTGCGATGCTTTCTTCAGCCGTCTCAAGGCTATTATTCACGCCAAAGGTGGACATATTGAAAACTACTGATACAATTTGAAAATTGATGTATTTTCCAACATTTTTTCCTTTGGCACAATACAATTTATCAAAAAATAAAAAAAATTATAGCATTTTAAAAAGTTGGAGTTCGAGTCATTCACCCTGTATATGGATTCTCTTAAAGAACGTTACGTCGATTTCCTACTACTCGGCGAGAAAAAATCTAAAGCAGTTGCATAGGTGAATCGAGATAGATTGTAATAATCGAGGCTTCTTCATATTTCGACACTAGATGAAAGCCGATTAGTTTCTAGTTATAAATCTTATCCTAATTAAACTAATCTAAAAATCTTTAAGTCACAGTTCTCACTTTTGTTTTTCTTATTATTTATGGGTCGCCCATAGATGAAGATTTCTAAAACTGACCATTTGAGATGGCTATAAGTCGGCTGGCACCGAAACCATATATCCAGTTAAAGGCTTTAATCATTTGCTCGGAACTTTGAAAATAATCTTCATTGCAAGCCTAGGATTGCCATACATAGTAAGCCCTGGTTAACACTGAAAGCGGACTTTATATTGAAAATTGGAAAAGACCAAAAAAACGCCCTCACCAAGACTTACCAAGACTTTCTTCATAGATGAGCGTCATGCGGACAAAATTGTTGTGCCAATGTATCCTCTGTCCCAGATGCAACATGTCAACCAATGTAGATCACTTCAAAATATGGTTGGCAGAAAAAAACGGCTACACGTGGGGCATTTTCAATGATATATAGTAGGACATGACATGTTAGTGACTGCTCTTTACTAACAGCTACGTTCAGGCATATGCGGATGACCTGGTTATACTATCAAATTATGCCTAACGACTGTTCGTTCTAAAGCGCAGCCAAAAGCTTAAAGACATCACCATTCGTTTCTCCAATGGATAACCAACTATATGTAGTATTTGGGTATCATCTTCGTTAACAAACTGTTTAGACTAAATATGTTACGTCGAAAATGGTCAAAGCGCTGTCGGCTTTCTGGAATTGTAGAGGCGCATTCGGTAAGACATGGGGCTTGTCATTGAGTAGGATCCTTTTGAACATAGTTCAGGCTCTCAAAAGATCAATATTCATCGGTTGTCTGGTGCTACAAGCTTTAATGAGAAGTCGTCGCTGTTACTTTTACTAGTCTTTAAAGAATGGTCCATCTTCCGTTTGCAACGAACTTGTTTTCGCTACAACGGCTTTGATGACTTGGTGCGCCGATTGTCTTTTGGCTCAGCTCTTATGCACCGTCTGATTCAATGACACTGTCGGATAGCTACAGTTACAAAATCTGGTTTACTATGGGATCACGGGAAATGAAATTGCCGATGAACTTGCTAGGCAAGGACCAGAGAAGAGTTTTTCAGTACCCGAACCTTTGTTAAGATCACCTACGTCGTCGGTTAGGGTAGAGCATAATTTCAGATGGCATAACCCTGTATGAGGTCAAGGATTTTTCTGCTGACCATCCGTAGATAAGACTGTAGACTACTTATTTTCATTCCAACAATGCACTACGCTTTTACTAAACTGCTGCTGTGGCACTTTATCAATGAATCATTTACTTATACTTCTAGGAAAGACTGAGAAATTCCAGTAATATTAGTTTTAACTCTCAAGGTATATAATGAATTAGTTTTTGCCTAAGTGCTAAGTACTTAGTGGTTAGGTTATACCAACCTTTATCTACTAAAATAAATTAATAACTTTTCCTTTTGGGGAACTGACGGTTTTAGATAGTCGGAAACTTGGTCTAAAGAAAAATTAGACATTTCGCGGTATTTTAGCCAACATCGAATATGTGGTCATTCCAACGTAAGTTATCATTGACACACATACAGAGAATAGAAAGTTTCTCGGTTTCGATGATGCAAGTCATGGATAATGGTTGGGTATTTAAACTTTGATTTAACGCGACAGCAGACAGCATTGTGTTTCGGAAGCATTAAATTCTATACTGTTAGTGGTTCCCCAATTAGTTATGCTCTTAATATCGGAATTTATTGTGCTCAACATACACTGCCATTTTCGTTCTACAACCGAAGAATAGGGACGTTAGCGAGGGAACGAATATGACAAGCAGAGAGTGCTGTCATCAGCAAAGGAATATATTGGATTAGAAGTAGCAGACAAGAGATCGTTGATGAAAATTAAAAAGAGTGTCGGAGACATAACGAAGCCCTGGGGTATACCAGCATTTTTTGTGAATATCAGACTTGAAACCATCCAAGACAACTTGAATTGAACGTTCCGAAAGGTAATTTCTAATCCATTGAAGAAGAGAGCCATCGATCCCAAGCGCACGCATTTTAGACAACAGAGCCCGATGCTAATGTCTGTCAAATGGCCTAGAAATATCAAGTGCTTGCTTTCACCAGACTGGTGTTGACTTTGCTTCCACTTTTCGGTGAGACATGCCATCAAATCATCAATGGACTTGTTGTTACGAAAACCATATTGCCGGTCATTGAGAAGTTTTCGTGTATTGAGATATTTCATGAGCTGACGGTTTATCAACGTTTCCATGCCCTGGGAAGGAAGGGACGAAGGTGCCAATTTTAAAGACGGGCTGAATAAATGATGTTTTCCATCTTCTCGGAAAGAGCAGGATCTATGGAAAAGCTTACGCAGTGGTTTTGCCAGAGTGTTGCAGAACCCCTCTTCCAGATATACCATCTGGACCAGCGAATTTACTGTATGTTAAGATCTTTAAGTATTCTTGGTACTACACGAGTGCGAAAGTGGATTCGGCCCATTGAAGATTCGACGCGTTCAGATGTAAACATTGACAAAGCACAATCTGGAAATGTTGAGCTGGCCGCAAAGTGTGCAGCAAACAGATTGGCCTTGTCTAAAAAGCTAACAGCTATATGTATATAGAGTGCATTCAATTTAAATAATTCCGCGATCGTTTGATTATAGACTAATTCAATGAGATAATATCATACTCTTATTCTGTTATTTTTGATTCTAAACTGAACCGAACTTCCTAGGGTATCGGAGGTCCACCGTTTTACTCGTATACTCATTTCGGGTCACTCATCAACTCATTGCGTAGGCACTTAACACCTGACAATATGAATCTTATCGATTTTGTCTAGGTTGGGGTAATATGTTATATCTTGTGAATGTTATGACATTCATTTGGCTTATTTTTGATGCAACACAGCTATTTATATCTGCAACTACGGGTGCTATTTTGATTCTAACAATACTAAACACATCTATATCTGAGAACTCACTCAGTCCATTGAAAGAGTCTTAAACCTTCGAAAGATTTACTTCTTAAAATGGACAGTGTTTTACACCAGCGTAGTTGGAAAATAATGGTAACGTTTTCAGCGGTGTATTACAAGTATTCTCCTTATATGAATATTCCGATCAAGCAATGAATTTGAATTTTGACAGCAATGTGGTACATACCCAACTTTGATTTTATATTTGGCAACGGCAAGGTTTTAATGATCTGCGGTTTGTTGGGAGCGGTGAGAGTTTATTTAGTGCGCCCTGGAGGGTTTTAATTTTTGCCTGAAATAAACTGCAATGATCAACTAATCAAATCGATAGAATGGCATCTGTCGGACGGAAGCAACCCCTCCGTATACGTCGTTATCTATTTTCGACCCGTCTGTATACATTTCCTTTACAGCAGTTAAAACTGATATTCAAATCATTTAACTTAAACAAATACCCTAGAACGTCAGATATAGTACTGGAAGAATCTAAGCATGACTTATCTGTATTGTAACCTGAGCTGAAACGATTTTCTTTGACTCGCAGCAGCAGTCTTTGCTTCAAGATTGGCTGAGTCGAATGGCGTTCACTAGGCTATACACGATCAGTACATTACCTTAAGCTGCACACCTTCTTTCAGGCCCAAGATGTTTCGATTGCGGAGGTGGAATGATGCCTTCTAGTGTCATGTACCATGCGATCATTTATTCATTTATTGAAATAAAGGATAATGCCTTCCGCAACTGCTGGTTATTTGCTTAAAAAACCTTCGATAGACTATAACAGTTTTACGTATCCATAAATATGACGAAAGCCAGGGTAGGATATTTTGATTAACTTATGCTCAGGCAAATGAAGCTACTCGACTAGTGGGATAAGGTTTATCCGGTTCTCAATCACCAATTAGACACTTGAATGCCAAGGAATTAGTATGGAGATGCGCACCTCATGACCAGGGGCATGTTTATCAAAAGTTTTCGAACATGTAAATCTTAGGGCGTAGAAAGTAATTCGGAATAGAGTTGTTCAGGAAGGCCATAGGATGGGGTGTGATCTGACAAATCGGCTCTCACATGATCATATTGGCCATACATGCCAACTTTCGAGTTTTCTATATTCTTATAATAATGGCTACCTATGATCATCATGGACTGTCATAACCTTCCCACATCTCAAATATAAGCTTCAGCATTCCAATATTTTTTTAAATATTTCTGTTTACTATCACAACTTTAAGTTGTATCTAAATCCTCTTCAATAAAGCTAACGATGTTATCACTATGATTTCCAGCGCATAACCTCACCAAAATGACCTCGGAATACTCATATTAGCAAGCACCTTTCACAGTACGAGAACTCGTGCTCGTACATCTATATATTGGCTGGTCCCAGACATGTCCCATATTGTTTGATATTGTGAAAATTAATTAATTTTTCCCTCACATGTCAGTGACTAACGAGAAAATTAATTTCTACCTCTAATGATCGGTTGCTAACAATAACTTATGAGGTTGCCTGTCCATAACGTCAGTACCAGTAGATACAAGAGTACGAGTATACAACAGTTGCCTGGAGAAAACAAACCAAACAGCAAAACTGAAATCAGCACATCATTACGAACAAATAGGCGTCCTCCGCTCTTCTAATTCTCAGTTCACCTAGACCGTCCACCTCGTAAAATCAACCTGCATGTGAATTTTCAAATTTACACCACAATTAAACCAAAGCTGCTCGCATCGAATATTCCCGTGATGTTAATGACCTACAACATATAATAGCCCGAAGGCGAATTTAGGCATGGGAACCTCCTGAGAGGTAATCAAATTACTACACGAGGTTATACGACTACACAGGAACATCGACACAATACCGAACTACTCATACTACACAGATTGGGATAGAAAAAAATGCGAAACGAATGAGATGCATATTTCAAATCGAAAGCTAAGCCTAAGCCTAAGCCCTCTATCCAATTTCCATTAGTCAAGAGGAAGAAACAAAATTTGAATATGATAATCCTGGGCGAGATCTTCTACGAGTACTTTCAAAGGAAATCGCAAGAGGAAATCCTTGCGGCTCCTCAGCATCAATCAAATTTGGTGGGATACGAATATGAGCATAGGAAGGGCACAGGAACACTGTTTGACCTTAAAGCCTGGCACCCATGTCAAAGTTTCAATCTGTAGCTTATCCCAATGTGTCCCCTGGAGTGAACTGAATGTGTCACTTGCTTTGCTCGTTTTTTTTTTTTTTGAATTTTGGGTTGGTTGTTCGTTGGCATGCTCATGTTCCTAAGGGATGGTGTTGTTGTTTTTTTTTTTTTATTTTTTTTTTGTTATGCATTTATGAAATATTGTCCTGGAAGGCACATATTGAAAGTAGATCCAGCTATAAATAACGATAAAGTCAGTCTGTGGTCTGTGTGGATGTTTCATTGAAACGAATATCCTTATCTCCCAGCAAAAAGAAAAAAGTGTTAGTCCTTTGGGCATGGTCACGATGATATGCGTTTGTCGGAGCTTTCGTGTCGAAAAAGGTCCCATCACGTTGGGAGGATTCGAAAGTGACTTAGTTGGAAAAGATTTCTTTTAAATAAATATAGTGAATATTTTATTAAGACCGAAGTGATTTAATATTTGGTAAGTAGTGGTTAAAAACAAATACAATCTGTCAAGTCAAAAGCAGTATGAAGGGTATGGAATATTTAAATGTCAACCTTAAATTTAATTTACGATCACAAATGAAGAGGCCCTTTTTTACTAAAAGAAAAAAAAAAGCAGATAATAGAAGGCTTCTGAGGTGAATTTTCTATGCAAGCGAAGCATGCGTAACCAGTTTTCAAAAATGCAATGAAATACAATACGAAGATTGCCGTAGTTATGACTTCCTTAGTGAATGCGTACTTCACTATAACTTGATCATTTGTAATTTGAATGTCGTAGGTACGAGTAGATTATTTCTGCGCCCATGTCCCTGCTTCCCATGAGTAAGTAGTAAGCCTGATTCCATTTCATGTATCCAATAGCTCATGGTAGTCTAACCTCACATTTTCTCAGCCAATACTTAGATTTATTTTTTTTACAATTGGTGAGAGCTCAAGGGATTCACACAGCGCTGGCGAAGGAACATAAAGAAGGAAAAATAGAGAGATGCCGAAGCTCATTGGTTTCGAATGTTTGCAGGCTATTATGATTACGAAATGACGGCCATTTCACAAGCGAGTTGTACGGCTCACGGCCCATGGCCCGGGAGAGAATCATGATGAGTATTCATATGGGTATTGCGGTTGAAAATTTGTAGGCTTGAAGGGGCGGAATGCTACTGGCAATTTTGATGGACTGATGGACCGAAGGTATTAAATTAGATTTCATATCGGAATTAAATGAGCTTAACATATGTTGCTGTACCCTCTAATTCCAAAGAGCAGGGGCGTGATTCCGGGAATATGACACACGAGAGTGACGTCGTCAGCAAAAGAATATACCGGATTAATTCGCAAATGGACATACCATATGTATGCATTTTCGACAAAAAATCCTGACGTCAAACTCTGTAAAATGCCTTTGATGTATCAAAAGCAAATATCTTTCTTTCACCGGATTAGTGTAAACTGTTTTCCCACTTCTCGGTTACACATGAGGCCAAGTAACCAGTGAACCTGCTACTACAGAGACCACACTGTTCATTGAGAAGCTTTCATATTTCGTGATATTTCCTGAGGTGAACGTGATTCCAATTGTCTGTAGAAGAAGAGAGAAAAATATTCGCCGATTTTAGGGACGGACTGGACAAATGCTGATTTCTAGATTAGTGAAATAGGTTGCAGTAGTTTTGCTTGCATGGATGCACACCTCTTCAGAGGAAAGTGAGATATATCATATAGGCCAGCGGTTTTCTGTATACTATTACGTATTTAAGTACTCTTGCTACTACACCAGCGCGAAAGTGGATTCGACCTATTAATGATCCGACGGCCTCGTGTATGGGCGGCGGCAATCTGGGAATTCTGAGTTGGATGCAAAGTGTGTAACAAGCAGATTTGCTTTGACTAAAGAGCTGACAGCTGGAAGGTCATTATATATGAGCTTTGAGATAGAGTATGAGACAGAAGTTCTAATGTTTTTGACGAAGAACCTGCAACTTTAACTACCTTTGGGACATTGTAATATTTGTTGTCTCGGTTTTTGGTAGTCTTTTTCTCGTTTGAACTCTTTTCGGTTTTCTTTTTCGGCAAAACCGACACAGAACAAGTAGTTCAACGAGGCTAAAGGGGATTGTACCATCATTGATCTTTTGTTGAGTTCCTTAAAATTATTATCAGTCATAATGATTGTCACTAGACATATGCTTTGGATTACTAGAGGCAAATACGTCATTTTATGAAAAGCTATTTTCTTACCTCTGAAATAGGAGTAATTACAATGAATTGTCGCCACAGGATTAGATTGGTTTATAAACAAGATATTCTTTGAAGTATTTGCATTGTTCAATATTTTTTTTTTTTAGTAAAAAGATGTTTCGAATTACATATATGCGAATTCGCATATTATTCTTTTCCGGAATGGTAGCACTCAGCTACGAAATTAATCCACTATACCCCATGTGTACCCATGGATTATCACCGATGTCTCATGTGGTCCTCCATCTAAAACCGATGTCTTCAGCGTTTCTGGCTAAATAATTGTTCCCGATTTTGCTCTGATGTACCAATTACCTTTCGACACATATTTATTCACCTGAAGTATGTTTTTAAAATCGTATGACGGTGCATCAACCATTTTTTTTAGTTTTGTTGATACTGAAATTGCTCATGTATAATACCGCGTATGGACATTAAAGAAGCTAGGAGTTGTGCAAAACCTAAAAATAGCTTTATACACCTAGTGTCTGCATGACACCACCATAACCCACTTTAAAACGTTAAAATCGAGGCTTAATTTTCTAATACTTAGCGCGGGGTAAATATCTCATTCGATGCTAACTTTGTTGGACTTAAGCCAGACTGATATGCGAGTATGTAGACTGAACAGTGTATTGAAGGGGACTTAAAGCATTCACATAGAACGCTAGAAAGGTGTCGGGAAACCAATGCTGTTGTTTTCGCCTGAAAATCATCAGCCTCGCAATATTATTAAATGTCCGATTTAGTGTTGGTATCATTACATTTACGTCTGTGATCTTCCACAACAACTTGGATTGGATTGGATTGAAGCAGACGAGCACCTGGTATCTGTGGAGGTAGTAATATGGGTTAACTGACAACTTGCTTGGAACAATTGTTAGCATAGATTGTTGAGAAATACTAAAACCGGACGAAGCATGAGGGATTCACAATGTAAATCATTGAAAAGTGGATTCTGGATAAGGAGACCGTCAACTACCTGCGAACTTAGTGGCATTAAGGTGTTCTGTTGTATATATAATTCCTAGCAAATCCATCAACATACATATTTTCTACGACACGAAAGGGCGCCTATTTGTTTTTTGAATTTCATTTGGAAATACGAATTCTGATCGTAGAGAACTATCACCTTGTCACCATTGAAGAATCAGTCTGGTGATTTTTATAGTCCAAATAGATTTTCGAGAATCTTATTCTGCTGGTCCAAAATACTTATCTGAGTGGACTGAGAGTGTCGACTGAACACATAACCCATAGAACCATAGAAACTAGAACTGGACTTAAGACTGTCAGTCTTAGCCGATACAGTGGCCATGCACATCTGAAGTACTCATGCTATAATGGCACCTTGAACACTTCTTGCTGGGAGATGTTATGTTAGAGCAAAAAGAGACAAATTGAAAGAATATTTGCCTCCTTAGTATAGAAGCGTGTTTAAAAAATCAATTAAATTAAACATTAAGCACTTCGCGCCCTTATTCTAGTTGGTTATATGTGACCTGCAATTTAAGTGCAAAAGTTCCCATCTTAAATATCAACGAGATAGTAACTACAGTGTTCGCGCCATCCGAATGATTATTTGAGCTTTTGCCAACAGGTCCTATAGAGTGATATTGTTACATAGCCCTTTGTTAGCTGGAGGTCATGCTTGCTGCTCAGTCTAGACCACACATTAAATAACTAAAGCTTAAGACGTTTATGTAGCATTGCTACGATATGCGAAATGACATTACCTATAAGAGTGCAGTATTAGAGTATAAACTTAAAATGGTTTTTTGCAGTAACACCCCTGTTTCCAAATGAATCATGTACCATATGTAGTTTGGCGTATCTAAAGGCTATTTTGGTAAAGTATCTCAGCTATTTTTCTACATCTTCGTTTGTGGATGTTGGTACAACATTTTAGACGCAATCTCACATTATCGATCTCACTACTGCTTCATAGATTTTATATTTCGTGGTAAAGGTAACACTTTTTAATAAGTATGTCTCTCAACTTGCCTTTTATCGCTATTTTCATCTCCTCTAACTTTTCTTGCAGATGTTTTTATTTAAAAGTCTGTTGTGGTTATAATCAGCGTCTCGTACCTCCTATTTTCTCCGCTTTGCCTAGCGCATCTTTCAGCCGCGTATCGACCGATATCATTTTGGAAACCCATCTTTTCGGAATTTTTAGTGTTCATTTATGTGTTGCACAAACTGTTAGTTTGGTTAGCGTTTCAGATAAAATGACTATGTCATCGGTGGTTGTATATGAGGATTTTTGTTTGTATGGATTCCATCGAACTCGATTCATTCCAGCGAAAAATATAGAAGGTCATCCATAAGTAATTAGAAGGCTGTAAGTCGACGCGTGCCTGTAAGTCGAACCGGCTTAACTCGTTAGTTATGCTCATCCCACACTGAAGTTCTATTTTCATCCTAAAGAATTTGCATAACATCTGTTGGCACTCCCTCTTATAAAAAGTGATTTTCTGTCAATCGAATCAAATGCCACCTTCAAATCCACGAAGAAGGTTCATAATTTCGTGCCTCGTCGAGATATTACTTAGCCATACCAGTTAAGTATGAATATGCAATATTATCGGCTGTGGAGAAGTTTTTTCAGAACCCAGTTTAAGGCTTAATGAATAGGTCAGTTGTCTGTACCCAGGGAAGATGATGGTGCTAAGGAAGCAAATGCCTCTGTAGATGGCAGGATCACTTACTCCTTACTACGAGGGCGGGTCAATAAGTCCGTCAATAAGTTCTGACCTTTTTACTGAAACAGCAACACTGCTCCTGTCAACAGGCATCTGTCAGTTGACTCCTGTCAAAATTTAAACTTGCTGCTTCAGTTAGTTTGTGTTTGACAGCTATTTTTATCAGACTACTCACTAATTTGAGGAGAAAATGGAAAAAAGTGAATTTCGTGTGCTTATTAAGCATTATTTCTTGCGAAAAAAAACCATTACCGAGACCAAGGCTAAGCTTGATAAATACTATGGGGACTCTGCACCATCGATTTCAATGGTAAAAAAGTGGTTTACTGAATTTCGTTGTGGCCGTACAAGCACTGAAGATGCCGAACGTCCTGGACGCCCAGTTGAGGTCTCTACACCCGAAACAATCGAAAAAATTCACGATATGGTGTTGGCCGACCGAAGATTGAAAGTGCGAGAGATTGTGGAAGCCGTAGGGATCTCGCATGGCTCAGTGGTTTCAATTTTCAATGATCACTTGGGCATGAGAAAGCTTTCCGCAAGATGGGTGCCGCGTTTGCTCACAGTCGACCACAAACGCAATCGTGTAACAACTTCACAAGAAGGTTTGGCGTTGTTTAATCGCAATATGGAGGAGTTTTTGCGCCGTTTTGTAACCGTGGACGAAACATGGATCCATCACAACACACCAGAGAACAAACAACAGTCAAAACAGTGGGTTTCTAAGGGTGAATCGGCGCCAAAGAAGGCCAAGGTGGGTTTGTCAGCCAATAAAGTTATGGCGACTGTTTTTTGGGATGCACGCGGGATAATCCACATTGACTACCTTCAAAAGGGAAGAACAATCAATGAGGAATATTATGCCAACTTATTGGACCGATTCAATAACGATTTGAAAAAAAAACGACCTCATTTGGCCAAGAAAAAAGTTCTTTTCCACCAAGACAAGGGTGCAAGGGTGCACACACGTGCAGTTGCCATGGCAAAAATCCATGAATTGGGCTATGAATTGCTCCCTCATCCACCCTATTCTCCAGATTTGGCTCCGAGCGACTACTTCTTGTTCCCAAACCTGAAGAAATGGCTTGGTGGAAAAAGATTTGACTCCAATGATGAAGTCATCTCGCAAACAAAGGCCTATTTTGAGGACCTCGACAAATCATTTTTTTTTGGAAGGGATAAAAAAATTGGAGAAGCGTTGGACAAAGTGTATAGAGCTCAAGGGAGACTACGTTGAAAAATAAAATTATTTTTTTATCAAAAAATCTGTTTTAATCCAAAAGTCACGGACTTATTGACCCGCCCTCGTATTTACGCTTCTTCCGAAACTGTGAGGCACTTGCCCCATATCGAAAATTAAGTTATAGGCAATTATAAGTTTTTCTATGAACTCATTTCTAACATATTTGTAAAAATATTTGAGTACGCGATCTTCCCCCAGGGCTTTATTTGAGCTGCATCCATGTCTAGTTTTGAGGACTTCTTGTTTCGCAATTTTTGCAATCCAGAAACGTCCCTCTTTCATAAAGCAACGCGTTCTGTAGTTGACTTTGTTTTGTTTTTGGCTTCCTACATACATATGTAAGATAGGTCAAGCAGTTGCAGCACAGTGGTTGGGCTTGTATGGAGGTAGGCGACAAAAATACTTCTACGTAGGAAATAGGTCTGAAATTGTTGCCACGAGCTTATAAAAATATCAGAATGATATTGTGTAAAAATAGGCATGGTTGTTCACCGACATTTTATATCTTTGTCTTTCTAACAGAAAAAAAAATTATTTCTTATAATATTTTCAAATGTGAAAATAATAAAGTTTTAACAAAAATTCATAATTGAAAATAAAAAAATATAAACAAAAGTGAAAACTAAATTCCTGTATCAAAAAATTGGCAAAAATTACATTTTGGATGTTAATATTCTTGAAGTAAATCAACCAAGGACTTATTTAACTTCGACGTTTTTTTTCCAAGGCAGTTTTCTTAATCCACTTATAAAAGGGTCTGAGCTAAAAAGTAATATATTATTAAGTCTGTGTTTGTTAATTTTTTGAGTGTGTTGAAGTCTAAATTTTTTTAAGTTTTTATTTTTGGCCTCTGCAGCTTCCTCAGAGAGCTCTCCAATTGAAACTAGAATTCGGTCGATGACTTCAGGAGCATGCATCAATATTTTTTGGACTGAAGATGGCAAGTAGTACAATGGATATTTTTCAACTAGTCCACTAGCTGTCTCTAGCGCCTAACCCACATTTATTTAGTAGCCCGAATTTAAAGATTGTAAAATGGTAGCGCATCTAGCAATTAAAGCTTCATCAAGGCCCGTAATTCTTGAAGCCAATTAAGGATTTCTAGAAAATTTTCGTGCTGTGTTTCCATCATTTGATGTATGTACCACTGCTTCCAAACTTGGGTTTGTCCAATAGCTCAGGTTTTTCTTATGGAGACCGGATTTACCACGATTTTACCTACAATCGACATGATACATGGAGGGAATATTCAAAAAATCATATGTACGAATGTACAAGTGATAAGCCAAATTCGTACCGACTTTCGTGAACTTTTTTTCTCAGACAGTCGTCTACACTGTTCATTTCCGTCGGTTTTGCTTCGCATATGTAACATTTTGTTGAAGATGTTCCACTCAAGGCATTACAAACTTTATCGTCCACCATTGGAAGCTGCAGACTATGCTCTATGCGAATGTTATTAGGTGTAACAATCTCTGTGTGCCGCAAACCGTTTATTTTCTGCTTAATGTACTTCTCTTCTGCAATGGACAATCGAGTAGATTCCTTTTTAAATTGAAGCCTTATTGGTCTACAATAGTGGGTGGACGATGGCCTAGGATTTTTTCATACTATTCTGGGGCTGTGTGACTCATCCGATTTAGTTATAAGTTTTAGGGGCACATACTCGTAAGATGTTACAAATAAAGAGTTGTCTTCACAACTATTATTGACGAAATTCTGCTTATACTCTCTATGTCTAGAGCTCCCGACGAAGCTGCATTTCCCAATCAAAGTAAGCGTGTTCACCGAATCATCTTTAATTTAATTGATTACATTCATCTGAAGTTCCAGTATATGATCAAGTATGTTGTATGATCAAGTAAACTTTGTAGTTCAGCTTCAGCGATTGATTCGTTTACACTTATAAGTATTACTTGGGTAACTTTGTTTTTTAGCCTGCAGAACATTATCGTAGCTGGGTAAAAAGCAATATGAAATTTTGGAGTTTATAAAATTTCGAATCAGTAAATATTGATATTTAGCTAAATTAGCTTCCATTATAAGTGCAACGATTTTATTAGCATTTGCTTCAGAAAATTTTTGATTTGACATTAGGCACATATTTTGTAAAGCAGCTGCAGCGGACTCGTCTACCTTTGATACCTTAACTATTTGTCTTTGTTTTGTTCGTTTTGAAGACTACTCGCATTCTGAAATCGACTTTTTAGGCTTTTCTCTTAGAGTGAAGGTCTCTCTTATTTCAATCCAATTCGAGTGCAAAACAACGTCTTTGGTGCGGTTGTATTTTTGCCAAAAACTCACAATTTTTTTGTAGACGTAGTTGGCACAATTCGGTATTTCATCTTGGTCTACACAAGAGCCCTTATTTTCAACATCTAATTCTATCGAACAAACTACATTCCGAGCTATTAGCATAAGTGCCTTTTACAGAGCACTATTCTTGCAAAATAAATTTGCGCGAAGCGCTGCACTGAAGAGAAGAGCCTGTAAAAATTAGTAACAACATCAGTTAACAATAGCAAAAATAAAATAATTTGACAGGTATTACACCTGTGAACAATAACAAACACTTAACGGAAGCACAACACGTACACAACATGAGGAACAAAAACATCACAACCCAAAAATCCGCGTCACTCCGATACAGGCTTTACGAAGCCTGGCATTTTTTGGCAACCAACTCGATGAATATTAAATTCTATAAACTTAACTATTAGTAAGAAACAAATGGGAATGGGCGAATCGGGAGGGAACACAACAAATTACAAGTGCAGACGAAAAACACTGAAAAAGACGACTTGGGAAACTATTTTTTTTTTCATATAGTTCCCTACAATATTAAAGTTTTTTATGAGTTTAAATTTAAATTTATACCTGCACTTCTTATATCCATATTTTTAATAATTTGTTGGAAATCGTGGCAAGAGTACGATAACTTAGGCGCCGAGAAATAATAATGGTTTTTTGTAGCATTTCAAACTATAGGAGGGGGGAGGGGGGGGTCTATCACGCCCCGTTTAGGAGGTAGGGCCAATTTTAGAAAAAAAATGAGTTACAATTAAAAAATTTAAAATTTGTTATCAAAATTTTGAGTTTGTATGCGTATTTTTCAAAAACTATTTACATAAATAATTTTATTTAAATTTATTGTTAAAGAACAGGTTTCTGGCTTTCAAAACTGGTAGAGTACTTCATTGTAAGTATTGCTGTTATTTTTGAATAATTTTTTTTTAATTGTAAGTCATTTTTTTCTAAATTTGCCCCTACCTCCTAAACAGGGCGGAATGCATCCCCCCCCCTTCCATAGTAAAAAATGCTTGTATGGAACTGTTCTACAAAAACCCGTTATCAATTTTTTCGCCAAAGTCGTTTTCGTTGAAATTGTTGTGTTCGCAAAATTGACTTTACTCAATCACAACGCACTGAATTGCCAAACAGGTGGTCTTACTTTAGGGAATTTTCTAGAAAAAGCGAATGGTCTCGAAGATAAAAAAAATTTACTTTCGAGACGCTTCTTCATTTATGGCTTGAAGTACAGGCTTTAAACTGAAAAATTTTCAGTTCAATTTTTTTATTTTTGTCGTATGACAGCGGTCACTGTGCGGCGGTGAGAATGTCTGGTGCGTGGTTGGAATAAGTCTCGTAATCACTTATCGCACTGGGTTTCGAGTTTTATCCGGGTTTTGCATCAGGATGCAAATCGCTTACTTCATTAGACCTTTGGGAGCAAATGTAGCTGAATGGCGGGTGGTTTTAAAGGACTTTTCACAAAATTTGAATGTTCACCTTTATTGAACGTTGTAATATCTATGACTAAAAAGAATTGATCCGTTTTAATACTAGATCAGAACTTTATATTTATATGAAATCCTTCCAAATCATCATTTTGATACATTCACGCTAGTAGCTTATCTCAAAAACATGTTTTGCCATTTTTGGGTCATTAAGCTGTTAATTTTCCAATTGATGACTAACAGAGTCCGGCGGCATGTCCGGAATAGCATCGAATCATCTACAATTATATATCCATTTATATTTTCTTTTCCTTATCTGGTCAAGAGAATTAGGATCGAGACTGGCTGGGGGTACGCGTAATCATGTTAACATACATTATTATATTACCCATGTGCCTATTTATAGTTATATATCCACATTATTGAAGATAATTTTCTAGTTTACTCATAGCTTCACCTAAGCCTTCCTATTGTATTAACCCTTCCGAAAAAAAAAACCAGCGGCACTATTGACGCAAAGCTACATATTGTACAACATACTTTCTCCCTCAAAATAGTAAAAGCATTGGCAAGCTAACCCTTAACCTAACTATCGATAAATTGCCTTTCGATGCGAAAGAGATTTTTTTTTTTCATTTCGTTGACTCCATAACTGAAAGTTCATTCAATTTGCCGTAAATTATTTCTAAACATGATGAGACGACGCGACTCAGGCTTTAAGGTAAAAACAAAGCCAAAATCGATTTCGTAGTTTCTCAACAGACTAGGAAAAACTATCGGCAGATACAAAATACCAGTGATATACCCTATGTAAAAAAAAAGAAACTTTAACAAAGCAGCATTATTTTTCTTTGTACTTCAGCTTTGAGTTACGCTACCTGTTTCAGACGTTTACATTTAAGGATTATATTAGGATTTGTTAATGTGGCATATATTATCTGTCAGAACAGAACACTCAGAAAAAGAACCGCCGAGTGGTTGCAGCCTGATGTGAGCATAGGGCCGAAAGTCACAGATCTAATCCCCAACGGTGTTGTCATCACTCTCACAGAAAATGTCGCACGTTCTTCAGACTTGCATTCTCGGACAAGCTTGGAAGTCGGAAGAGAGCTCAGTAGGGACAGAAAAGCTGCACAGATACTTCGCTACATCCAACAATTTTTCGCAACAAAATCCATTGCCCCAGGGTTGTGTGCATTTTGCCTTGGAAGTCAGATGCAAGCAACATTATTGTCCTCCTAAAAAGTAACCAATGCCGCAGGCTGGACCGATTTTGGTGTCATTCGTGAAGATTCGATTATATTTTCTTGACGGGAAAGCAGTTCAGGTGCATATCCATGGGACCAGAGACAAAAAGCCGTCGGAAAATAACTTCACCTCTAGGACTGCCTGCATTTTAGAGTAGACAGTCACAACAGATAACTTGTGACCCCTGCCATCCACATATTTGTTACAGTCAGCATCGGCAATCAAGGTCTTATTCACCATCTTTCATCTATGCCGTGTTGATTGATATATCTAAACCTCTGTCATTGTGGATGAAAATACTCAGCGTACTTTCCTTGTCGAGTCCATCTTCAATTCTTCTCAAGTTGGTAGGCACGTTGCATCTTGATAGAAGATGAACTCACGGATTAGTCTTGCGCACATAAACCTAGACCATTCTTTCCATCCTCCTCAATTTTAAAGAAATCAATTTGATATATCTGAGGCCTTTGGCGAGTCTCTGCTACACTAGCAGTAAAAATTCTTTTAAGAGTGGCCAGGACCTGGTCTGTACTTTTCTGCAGCGTAGCATAATAGGCAACAACATATTTGATGACCTCATTGGTCACCGCTGCTAATGACAAATACCAGCTACCGATTGTTGTTATACTCAGCTCACTTGTAGTTTCGGTAAAAGAACCTAGTTGTAAGCTGGTACTAAGCGAATCTCAAGCATGATTTGATCTTCTCCCAAGCGTATTTATAAAAGGCACTCTTCGAATTAGCTTCTTATATTGTTTTGCTTCGACCCGTACAGGTTCCAATCAATAGCTGAGCCAACACTGCCGTAAAACTCTGAATAACTTTTGGTAGTAGGTGTGTGAATATAAAACGTCGATTTGAACAACAGATGGCTTAACTACTACATATAGTTGGTGTCAATGATAGTAAATATGGTATCTTGGAGGCTAAATATTTATCAATAAAATCCTGCATGTTATGGGTTGTGATTGTACAAAAAACATTTTTTTTTATTGTCTTGAACATGTCGAATTGTGTGAGCAGATAAGGAGTTTTATTACAATATCTTTTTTCAAAGAAAACCGCCGTTGAAAATCAGCGATTGTTAATGGAAAGTCAAAGGACTTGTAAACGTTAGTTTGTTCGTTTCAGAAGTGGTGATTTTGGCATTGACAGCAAAGGCCGTGGAAGAACAGAGCAAAAATTCGAAGATGTTGAATTGCAAGCATTATTACATGAAGACACGACTCAAACACAAGAACAGCTCGAAGATGCTTGGAAATTTAATCGTACAACTGTTTCTAAACCTTTAAAAGCCCTGAGAGAGATCCAAAAAGAAGGAAAATGGGTCCAATACCAATTGGAAGAAATAGACTTCGCAATGCGAAAAACCATTTCAAAAATCCTGCTTGATCGCCACAAAAGAAAAGGTTTTTTGCATCGAATTGTCATTGACGATAGAAAGAGGATCTATTTCGACAATCCCATGCGCAAAAAGTCATGGATAGACCCAGGCCAAAGATCAACCTCGCAACAAGTACGCAATATCCACGGAAATAAGGCTGTACTGTGTATTTGATGGAACTAGAAGGGAATAGAGTCATAGTACTGGTAAAACCGGGTGCAGCGATTACTGGAGATCGCTATCGTCAACAACTGAAAGAAAAACGACCGGAATATGCCCAAAGACACGCATCAGTTACTTCCCATCATGGCAATGTTCATCCACATGTTGCAAACCAAGTAAAAAACTATTTCGGAAATATTAATTGGGAAGTTCAGTCCCACCCGCCGTATTCCATAAACCTGGTCCCTTCTGATTAGGTATATAAGGCAAAATGAGTACTATCCAGCTCCAAGTAGGTCGTAACTTCACTGTTGACAGCTACAAGCTTGAGATATTTAAGCAATTATTCTGCACTTCTGCGCAAAAATCTCCGATTGACATTTCTGTGGAAATACGACTTTTAATTCTCGCCTATTTCTCCAGACAGTTTCAAAGATTTTGACATTATTTTAAAGAACACTGATTCTGTGCCGAGTGCTGGGCAAATTAATGGGCATCATTGCTAGCTATACAAATTGTACCAATATGTGGCTGTGGTACGATTAACTGAGATATTATTTTGGTTTATACTTGACTGAGCAAATGAAAAAAACCCAATAGCTAAATTAGCTTTGGGACCTCAGTTTCGAGACACTGAAATAGATTGAAACTCCATTTTAAAAACCAAGTTGTCCCAGATTCTAAGATGTTTAAAGCTGAAATATGTACCAAGCAGCCTCATACTATGTTTCCTAGTGACAGTAAAAGATCTAAGAGTGATAAAAAGACTCGCTTGAATACGAAGGAGCAAACTTCATTTCAGCTAAATAGATCTTGTCACCCTCCTCAGAAGGGAAAAACTATTTTGAAGTTGAAGTGTCAAAGTGACTTTATTGAAAGCCACTTTTCCTGTCAGTTGTTGTATTTTCTTTAGTGTGATGTCATATAATCCTACCACTTGTCAGAACCCACAACCACAAGCCTTTGTGCTACTTTCGTCTTTTTTATCTATTTCAGGTATCTTCTGGTCTTCGCTTAAGACATCGAGTCTCATAACTAAGTTCCTGGCTTTCAAAACCACTTACTGGATACAAGATTGAAGTTTAGATAATCATTTAAGGATACTCTTATCCCTTAACCGCGCTCTAATTATTGAAAAACAAAGATGACTTTCCCTTGTCCAATATTTGACAAGATCCGAAGTACGATATTGTTAAGTTTTGCCATTCACATATTTAACGCGATGTTTGGCTGTACTACAATATAAGTTCGATATTTTCTACTGCCGACACGCCAAAGTTTGAATATGTTTACCTTTTAGAGTGCAGGTATTTGCCAATATAGCTCTGATAGCTCTTTTCTTCTGAAGTTAAGTGGCCCTAAAATTGTTGAAAGCCTTTCCTATCTAAATTTTGACAATATTTTTCTATGACCATATATTCTCTGCTTCTTCCTGAAAGTCTGGATCCTGACCTTGAGTTTGTCAAGCGTGGAAGTGCGGTCGAATATGTGCTTCGAGTCAAGTAAACTATTTTTGCAGGGCGGGCTAGCTTATCAGAAGAAGCACTTAGCCACAGAAATGTTCTTGTCTTCTTGTTGTTTTCACGAAAAATTCCAGTAAAACAGAAATTCCCCATAAAAAGTACGAGGGGAGTTCAATATATTCTCGGTATCGATATGAAGGAAAATGCGAATTCAATTTAAATTGTTTTTATTTTTCAATATAATCTCTCCTAACATCAATGCATTTGTTACATCTTGAGATAAGCTTTTTTAAACCCTCAAAATAATAAATTTCCTCTTTCTCTGCAAAATACCGAGTTGAGTTCTTCATCATCCGAAAATCTTTTTCCACGAAGACATTTTTTTCAAATCCAGAAACAGGAAATAATCACTAGGGGCAAGGTCTGGACTATAGGGTGGATGTTGGATTTCTTCGAAACCACAATCTCGCGCAGCAGCCTTGGAAACTCGCGCCGTGTGAACAGGAGCGTTGTCATGAAGAAGCAACACACCCGCTGCGAGTTTACCCCGTCTTTTCTTTTTAATTTCCTCCCGCAAATTATGCAAAGTGGAAGCGTAGGATGTGGCGTTGATGGTTTCACCTTTTTTTTTTGTACTCAATGAGCAAGATTCCCTTTGAGTCCCAAAAAACTGTGGCCATGAGCTTCCCGGCAGACGGAGTGACTTTGAACTTCTTCGGGGGGTCTGTTCCTTTTTTATGCCACTGCATGGACTCTTGTTTGCTTTCAGGGTCATAGTGGTGGACCCATGTTTCGTCCCCAGTAACAATTCGATCCATAACAACGTCCGCGTTCTCACTACACATCTCCAAAAGCTCTCTACAGCATGCGATTCTCTCTTTTCTCTGAGGCGCTGTGAGCATTCGTGGCACCCACCTTGCACTGACCTTTGAAAGGTTAAGATGGTCATGAAGAATGGTGTGAATGGTACCAATTGAAAGCTTGGTGATCTCTGCCATCATTTTCACCTTTATTCGGGCATCCTCAAGAACAAGTTTTTCGACTTCTTTGATGCTTTCTCCCGTACAAGCAGTAGCCGGGGCGCCGGAGCGGGGGTCGTCTTCAATGCTCTCTCTGCCTCTCTTGAACTCACTTGACCACTTTTGCACAGTTGATAATGAAGGTGCGGAACCCTGGTAAACAGCCACCATCTCTTCATGAATAGTTTTTTGACTTTTTCCTTGCTTAGTGAGAAATTTAATTACAGCGCGATGCTCAATTTTCACCATCATCGCCTCAGTTGCCATTATGATTCTGTTTAACTAGAGATAAAACGCGAATTAATAATCACATTTATATGAAATTTTACATGAATGCACTAAAATAATAGTATTACTTGATAAATAAGTCAGTTTATATATACAACCACAGCTTCACCCCGATACCGAGAATAGTTTGAACGCCCCTCGTATATGCTATCAATTCTCCGAGTTGTAAATACAAGCCAGTGCTCAAAGTATGACTAAATGGTTTTCTTATTGAAAAGCTTCTAAAGTTAAGTAGATCTATGCCCTCAGAAAGCGCGTAATTACCTCATGTATCAGCCTGTACTTCATCGGCTGCGGAGTACACTTTTACCAGAGATAAACTACGTTCCTTAATTACATGTTCGCTGATGATAACCCTTTGATCCCTAATTATTTTCTTTTGAAAATCTTAGCTTTGGTTTGAGATCTGTATTGCACGCTATTTTAGATAGTTCATTCTCGTTCTGTTGGAGCCTATTGTCAATATTGCTATATTACAATATAAACCATCTAACAACCATCTCATAAGCATCAGCTAATATGCCAATGTATTTGGGTTCAACTCCCAGGTCATACACCGAAAAGAGAAAATAATTATTTCCGATATTACAATGACAAATCTCGGACAGCAAAACCTCTCATTACTTCGCCTTTCGGAGTTCGCAAAATAACAGTAGGTCCCTTTTTTGAGTGCAAAATGACAAGACAATAATTACAGTATGGAGTATGGAGGCAGGGTATTAATGCACACCATACTGTTGCACCAACAATTAAATTTAACTGAATTTAATTTAACGCTTCAGTGAGAGTACAATACTTTACCTTAATTTCGGTCACTGAAGACAATCAATTGTACACCCATCTAGTTTGTAGCTAGAATTGTAAGGGCGTAAATGGAAACCTAATAAATAGATAGGCATGCGCTCATTTTCGCAAACTTTATACCCATTAATTGCAATTCAGATTTATTTATTTAAGCTTATTACAAGCAATTCTTAGATTCTAGATTTAAAACTAACAATTTCATTTAAAATTAAAGATAAAAGGTTAAAGAAAATTAAGATATGAGGCATAGGTGGCAAGCAAAATTTCCTTGAAGGAAAGTTTGCTGAGATGGTAGTCGAAGAGAGTCAGAATATCTTTAACTTTACGAGCATTCTAGACATTGGCTCAAGGTTTCCGTAATTCGTTGTGAAGATTGAGCCAAAAAATTGACACAGACCTGAGATTACGTGGGTTGGTGTTAAAAGAGATAAGTTGAAGTAAAACAAGACAATCAATATTACCAACTAAGATCTGATGAATAGGAAGAATATCAGCGTATAGAAAGGGGTTGTGAATTTGTAAGTTTCAGCCGATCAGTGTATGGTGGTCCACGTAAGTATGGGAAGTTCCCGTAAAATAAATCGTATAAACTTGCGTTTGACAGCTTCTACCCAGAAGATGAGAGTGTTGTAATAGGGTGACCAAACTTAGATAGCATATTCAAGATGAGGCCTAAGAAAGGTTATGTAGAAAGATTTTGTAACATAGTGATTGGAAAACTCCTTAGACTAGCGTTGGATAAAGCCAAGAGAAGAGTTGGCTTTTATCGATGTGAGTTTCACAGACAGCACCTAAATCACACATCTTATTCACTCAGGGAACAGGCAGATTAAAAATCAGAGAGGACGCTTACGGACATAAGATATACTCCGACACTTATTAAAATTGAGCACAAGGAATCTTCCTGCAGTGATAGACAGTCTGAGGAATATGGTATGCACATGGTATGTCTATGTCTATGTCTATGATATGTACGAATTTTCAATGATACAATCAACATTGTTAATAGTCATAATAAATATGGACCAAGATAGCTACCTTGAGGGACACCAGAATTGTAGATCTACCTTTGATAAGTCCGTGCTGGTTGACATCCATATACTTATAGGTTGCGGTTACAGCTTTCATAACCAGTTTCAAGGTATAGTGCATCACATCCTTACTGTTCAAGGAAAACATTCTTGAAAAAATGTTCTTGAATCATTTATGACATTTTTGAACAAAGTCAATATCCTACTTGAGAGAACGTAAAAAAAACGACCGGACTTCCGCTATATCTGTGTATCTTATGACCCTCTTCCTTTTTCCATTTTCCCACCAAAGTTTCATTCATGTCCCATTGAACGTATCCAGGTAATACACCCTATAAGATAGTCGATAAAACACGTCCATAAAAGGTAACCCCCTTAAAATACGAGTAGTCCAAAGTATGTATAGAGTCTCTGTTGGTTTTGTATTGTTAAAAATTTCATAGGAATCTTCAAAACTGACTGTTTCTAAGGCTAAAAAGGACAAAATAACTTCCTTTCAATTTTCATATTAAAAACCTACAAAAATAAACTATGATATCGTTTCATAGTATCTATATCTATGGTATATGGGGGTCTCTTAACAAACACTTCCTTCCATAACGATGACCATTAAGTGTGTCCATCCATTGGAGACTTTCTGCTCCTTTTTTGCCATCATCTCAGCCTAGTCTAATAGGAATATGCGATAGAGGTGAACTTTTGTGTTGAACGCCTTTGTACATATTTGTGTTGCTACCTTTCTTATGCTCGTTTCCTTCCTGGTACTTTGGTTTTTCGGACGGACGAACTAAAAAGAAAAATAGGAGAAAAATAAAAAAAATAAAAATATAGGAAAAAATAGAAGAAAAAAAAATTGAAAAAGAAAAATCTTAGATGACTCTGGCATTATCTAGATGTGAATGCTCCATCTTCCTCTGATTTAGGAAGAAGAATGATGCAAGGTTGGCAAAAGCTTAAGCGACAACGACAACGACAACGACAACGACAACGACAACGACAACGACAACGACAACGACAACGACAACGAACCTTCCGACGAGAAAGAATGAACCAAACGATGGTGATGATGTTGATGATGCTGATGAATGCGATGAAGATTGTAAGATACACCTTACTCGTCCGTCTATGTGTGTGGGGCAACTCGTGCTCGTATCCGCCTGCAGTTGGAAGTTGCTTCCATCCATCCTAGTCGTAGAATGACTATCCTTTAGATCCTTATTCCCATGTACGGTCGATCATATGAAATAAATGAAAAGAAAGATACTTTCGGAGAGATAATGCGATGACTGCCATACTATAGAAGATACTTTCAGATACCTTGTAGCTTCTATTGTGTATGCAGAGATTCCCGAATGGAATGAGGTCGTAACTGAGAACAACGTAGATTTCTGGATTTCTGCGGCAATGTGTAATTAATCTTATCCTTTTCTTCATACCTTGGAATTTGTTCGGGTGCTTCTTATACTGTAGATGCTGCTGTAGATGCTTCTGTGCCGCTTCTGTATGGATGTCGGAGAGTACTCCCGGTATCTTCAATCTACACATTCTGCAATGCTCTCCACAACTGTAATGCAAGGCTTAAGATTGTGATCATTTTTGAATAAAAAAAAAAAAAAAGAAGAACTCCAAACTCCAAACTCCTAGCTCCCAGCTTCCAATTCCAATAACTATAAGGAAGACGTACATAAGGGTATAAACGTATAATGTGGAGTTGAAAATCGTATGTTCATGGCTCGTAATCTGAAATCGACACTCGTACGTTTGGTTCATCGGTTTGTCAGTTTGTCGGGGATTTTGTTGGCGGTGTGGTTTGCTTTGCTTCGCTTGCTTACTGCTTACCTCTACGAGTATATCGTTCCGAAATCCGAAATCCAGAATCACATGGAATTATTAATCGATTTGCTGCTGGGGCGCACCCATCATCATGAACTCGTTGCGGTGAGTCAGAGATACTCAGATACTCAGAACAATAGGTATTAGCGCGAGATTAAGAAGAAGGCGGGTAACCACAACAACTACAAAGAGCACGGAGGCTGTTCCTTTTCCGCATTTCAAATCAGAAGACCTCACTAAAAAGGTAATTAATTACATGATCATGGTCTCTTAGGATCTAACAGAGCCTTTCAGAGTCTTCCAGAGTCTTTAGAGGTATTCAATCACTTCTTCGTGGTAATCGTATAATTGTGGAACCTACGAATACGAATCACTTGGTTATAATCAGATGCTTTGCTTTATGGGTGGGTTGCTAATTCGTGCGTAGTGCTTAGAGATAAAGTGCTCGAGATAGTGTTCTTTCATTTTGTTCATTGTACTTTAGGATGTGAGATTCTGATGGCAGATAAGAGTTCATTTCATACACCCATGTAGTTTAATTACATTATTAAGACCGCTTTAATGGGGCAATGAAGCTGTGTGATTGACACATAGATACGAGTACAAGAAAGACATTGAATGGACACAGAGCAAAGAAAAAAATAGCTTTTAATATACAGATACTTCGAAGGTACTTTTTGACATTGAATAGATAAATTATCGGATCGCTTAGAGCAGGAATTTCACGCAACTTACGAGTAGATATAAGCAATAAAATAAAAATCACATTGAGTAAGTGAGTAATGGAGTTTTCGTCTTAATTACCACTTTTGGAGCTTTAATTTCCTAGTTTATTTTTACCATCTATCAGTTTGAAGGGGCATTAGATGCTTGACAAAGTGTGAGGTCGCACTTGAACATTATTCTCGCTCATCAATGATCTCCGAAGAAAAAGCCTTTTTATGAGCTCTGGCTTTCGTAATTTTATTTTTTGTCTAATGGAATTCGTGATTGATGTTTGTTTCGAGAACTTCAAATTATCTAAAGTCTTAGTGGTGATGTAATAGACCATACTGATCTCTTCAACACTTTGATGTCATATTGAGCATGATAAGCATCTGATTCAGCTGGGACTCTCATGACTGACTCAATAGCAATTGACTACAATTTGTATTAGAGATATACTTACATAAGTATAGCAAGGTAAATTGAATCTATAGAAGTTTTATTGAAATATTTTCTGAAAACGTGAACTTTTTCGAATGATCGCCTTTAATTTTGACAATATGTATTCTTCGTTAGATTTGGTAAGTGGACCTTTTAACGACGCCTAACCAACTCTTTCTTTGCTGCACAAAATCGCACTTTGACCCCATGGATTGAGTTATATTTGTGAAACCTACTTAGCATTCGACATTCTGCCTCTTAATTAATTTCAAGTGAGCTACATAAGCTCCCGTATAACTTTGAATGATGACGGACTATCGTTAAGATCTTCCTGAGTGATCTTAATATAAAAAGTGGAGCTAAATCGTTTAGTATTCTAATTGCTGAGTTGAATATAGACCTCAAATATCCATGACGCACTCGAGTGTTTCTCAAGTATAATTGCATAACATATATGAGCCTTCTCTCATATTAGATTACCTGTTCCGAATATGACGTGTGATTAGTTCCTGTGGAAGGGTTTAATTTTTTTTTTTTGAAGCTACCGATACGACTAGGAACTGATGGAGGAAGAGAAGAGAATATTTGGTCACATGGAGCTCCTCATAGGGACTAAGTTATTCTGCGGAATTTATTTGTAAGTTTCGAAAAACCGGCTTTAATTTTTTTTAATCTCCAAGGGCGTTTCAAATCTACATGTGCCAGTGGAGATGATTCCCAACCTATAAAAAGACTTACCAGAGGGAAATTCAATTTAATTCAATTCAATTTATTTGCATAAAAAGGTATACAAAGTTAATAATGATAATATAATGCATAAATATGGTTTGTAAATACTGTACATACAAGAAGAAAGTGAGAAAAAAAAGAAAAAAAAAAGGAAGATCGCGAGATGATAGGATAGAGTTAGAAATATAGGCGAAGCTGCAGAAGTAAATGGAAGGGTAATTTCCATTCCATATTATAGGCATGATGAGTATTTGCACAAGCCTTCCACGTATTTCAAGCGGAGTTAAACTACCTGAAATTTACAATTTGTGCAAGCATCCATAAATACGACCAATAAAAGCGTTGATGTGATGTGATTTTTCGACTTTGGATAAAGCCGAGGCTAATTACAATGTCTACTAGCTTCATTTTAATGTCTGATAGTAAGTTATCTGGCACAGAAGCTAGTTCAAGGTATAGCTAGGTATTTAGTTGGGTTTAGGACCAGTCAGTTATTCATTGCCGATTGATTAATCGTGAGTAGATCCTGATTTAACTTTCAAGCTCTCCCATTTTATTAGCCGGCTGCAAGGAATAAAGTTGAACATAATCAGTGTAGAGGTGGATAGACGCATGACTACAAATCGACGGTAAGTCATTAATGTACAGGCGGAACAGAATGGGCCCCAAGATAGAACCCTGAGGTACACCTTGCACCAGGAAATTAAACTCAGAGCATGCATCGCCTACAGCTACCTTTTGCGACTTATTACTCAAAAAAAAAACTACCTATGAGCCTCGCAGCTCTAACACTAAAAGCAAAATAATGCCATTTTTCATATCGTCAGTCCAATCATCCAGGATACTGACCACAGAGGACGCACATCTATGGCCTGTTCTGAAGCCGGACTATTGAAGGCTCAGCAAGGAGTTTGCGGACAGGTGATTCGGAATTTATGTCGCTAGTACTCTTTCAAAAACCTTAGACAAACATAGCAGAGTGCTGACAGGTCTGTAATCATTGGCATTAACAGCATTGGGTTTCTGAAGGACAGGAATAATTCTTGCAGGTTTCTAGGCCAAAGAAAATGTTGAAGTCATTATACATGCGTTGATTATGTGTGTTAAATGACTTATGATTTGTGGTAAAATAATTTTCACAAAACGAAGTGGCTCCACATCCTCTCCACCTGCACTCGATCTCAATGACCTGATAATACTTACAATCGCTATCTCAATAACAATCTCAAAATCAGCTTGATGTTCAAGAGTATAGGTGTGATTATATTATTGTCAAACCTGTCAGGTTCAACTTCATTCGACAGGAAGGAATCATCAAGATCACATTTAAATCTAGAGCACAACTACTACTACTTTTACAAATCATACCAATCTGACGTAGGTTTCTCCATATAATTTTTCAAGGAAGGGAAATAATGGTGTTTTGATACACGAACTTCCGATGTTACAGCATAACTCGTGTGGGCAGCTTTATATATACTCCAGTTTGTGGGAGAGAGGGTGCGCTCCTACTTTTCTTGATCGGACCACTAACCTCGATAGTATACCATGGCCAGGCTTTGTTGCGGACAAAAACAGTGAAAGCGACCAATTAGTGGCCCGTACACGACTGATTGGACTCAGTTTTTATTACGTGATAAATTATGAATTTCTTTGAGTGCTTAAGACCGTATATCTTTTTTTACTTTGCTTAGGATGGCGAGCTTGTTGAGTGCTTTATGACACCCTAGGGAAGTTTTTAATGAGTATGAGTAGCTATTTAGTGCTTTGAGTACCGATTGATTATGTGATAGTATAGCTATTTCGACTCTTCATGTCGTTTAATTAGTAGAATGCATGCAGTTAGTTCCACCTGAAAGTCGGTCGTATCCTTACTTAGTGCATATGTGAGATGGGTTCTGCTGTTTCTACGCCTCGAAACGTTTCCCAAACATCGGTATACCACTGATGTGATGTGAATCATCGTTTTATTTCTCCCTTGGGAAGAGGTAGATGCTGCATTTCTTTAAAAAGATCAGTTAATCTAGAGTTTGATATTTTGGCAAAAGTGCTTTCTATCTTCTTTAGTATTTCCAAATGACCAATGGATGTGGTTTCCGCGATGCAGCCTGGATGCTTGTATAGCCCTATTAAATTGCTACATGAAGCGGGGCTATGTCTAATAATGCCTCCATATCCGCAGTTGGAATAGTTCTCATAAGCTACGTAATGCACAGCACAGACACACCAGCCGTTGATTTCTGCTTAGTTTTATTATTGTCGATTTTTGTTAGGTATTGCCCCACCGCACTAGCGCAGCGTTGTGAAGCGAAGTTATGGATGTGTACATATGCCTTTTCTTATACATTATAGACATATGCATATCAATCCTCTTTTACATTGTCTTAATATGAATGACGATAGGCATATGGGGTCGATTGCCGAGATTTTGGTGCGTTATCCCTAGGTGAAGATTACGTGAGCTGCTCTGCAAGTCAAAGGAATATATTTCAGTGTGAGACAGGTTCTGAAAATTCTAACTAATGTGGAGGTGAGTCTCACTGAACCTCCAGACGCAAGCGCTTGGAAGGTACCGTCCGATACCGGTGATTTGGAGGACTTAAAAGAGTTTACTGCCAATTCTATCTTTTCAAAGGTTATAATCTTACTATGAAGTCAAACTATATCCTATGATTTTGGAACAAACCGTGCTATTCTTTTTGGTCCGGTACGTTAGTATAATAAATTCGCAGAAAAGGCTCAAATGTTTCCCTTGAAGTACCCTTCTGGACCTCTCAGTGCGCCTATGGGATTAGTATACCCTTTCGAAAGGAACTTTTGTATCCTCGTAGTTGTCGGAGTGCCTCTTACATCATCAAAAAAGTTCCTTCAACATTCACTCTTGGATTCTTTGCTATACGAGTACAATGTGAGAGGCTTTCTGTGCTTAGTCCTATCCATTTTGGTTCTTTTGGTCTTATTGAGTTCCTCCCTAGCCGTTTACTAAAGTAAGATGGTAGCGTCTGAACAGCATTCAGGGTATGCGTCGGTCAGGCTCGTGACTGACATATCCTACATTGTATTGTATTTAAGTTTTGCGTAGAAAATCAGGGTTTTTCAGAGAGAATTTAAACATATCGATATAAGTCGGTTGTTTAGTGTGTAGCACTCTTAACCAAATCCTTTTATACGAGTACAATAAGAATATTTTTGTGGCCAAAAATGGAGTCTTCATCCGAAATCCTCGAGTTCTGAACCAAATTCAAGGAGATATTATTCATAATAGTTAAGCAAAAGACCTCCTGATGTCAAGCATTGTCAAAAGTTAGTTTCTTCCTCTTATTTTCAATAATAGGATTGTTATTTCTAAGAGTCACTCAGCTCTAATACCATATTTGTGTCTTTTGTGCTTCATACCGTGTTATGGGTGTCAGCATTGCAGCCTTCCCGTAGGCATTGCAATATTCGCTAGTCTCTTGAATTCAAGCACTCAACTATAAAAGGATTTAAGGCAGGCATCTCATCTTAATCTATTTTCCAAGGTGGCCTTGCAAACTTTTTGCAGATTCTGCACCGATACCACCAAAATACCAAATTCCTCACATCCTGTGAGGCAAAGATCAACAGAGTATTATGTATTTGACAAAATACCAACATCTAAATAAGGACACACAAAAAATTTAATCTCTAATCATTCAGAAAGTCATTTAGATACTTAATTTGATAATGTGCTCTAAGATGGATATTCTTACCAAGACTTAGTTAGAACAAATGGTATACCCTCTCTAGAGATTAGTCTGAAGGCTGTTTCTATAGCCCATCATATTTTTTCTGTATACTCGTATTCTATGTATGACAAAGGCCTAGAGTTTTTCACTGAATCCTTGGGCATGTGACTTTATGAAGAAGCTGGGCTAAGTCTTCATCCAACAAGTTTCCCTTGACTACTTGCTATTCACAACAGCCTGGACCCCTCTCTCATTGCAACTTCATCTTCTCCTTAGCTCGGCTTTGTGTCGGTTAAAATAACACTTACTCGTTGATGCTTGTATGTTATGTGTTGTTACATTCTTCCGGCGCACCCTATCGAATTCTACCAACTGGCTATTGCAGCAATTGACAATTTGATCGACTTATCAGACTCGCTTGATGATATTGTTATCTTCGGCGGTTTTAATCTGCCTCAGCTGATGTGGACTCCATCTGGAGACCTATCTTTTTTCATCGCTTCCAATCCCATTTCTACTAAAAAATGCCTCTCGTTAGATCGGCTAACAGACTCTAGTCTATGCCAAGCCAGTGGTGCTTCCAATTATATGCAAAGGCAATTAGACATTATATTATGATCCCATCAACTCCTCAGTATCGTTTTGTCCCCTATCTCTTTCAATTATTAATAACTTTCATCCTACACTTCTTCTCTCATTTTTCCGAAACTCTCTCCTTCAGTCGCCTCCCCCCGCAGTTCTATTTTCTTACAAATTTCACAAAGCTAATTTCCGTAAAATCAATACCTTTCCAAGCAGGGCTTCTTTTGAGTTTACCAATCTATCTCTGGTTGCTGCCCTCTCCATTCTTTTTACAGAGAAAGATTCAAATCCATCTCCCTTTATATGTCTTATTCCCTCCATAAAACTTCTTCTACATCCACCCCTTGGTGTAATCGTAGACTTCGCTCTCTACGAAACAAAAGAAACAAGTTATGGGCGGTATTCCTTCGCACCCACTCTTCTTCCGACTATTCAAATTATCTAGGTACATATCTTCATTTCATTGAACTTTATAACTCTCTCTATCAGCGTTACCTGAATAGTGCGCAAACCAATCTCATAAATGACCCCAAGTCCTTTTTTCAATTTGTCAATTGCAAAAGTAAGACTGATGGTTATCTTTCCTTCCTCGCTTTCGAAACCAAATCTTCAAGTGGTCCTCATACCATCGCCAACTTTTTTGATACATTTTTCAAGCAATCATTTGCCAACAACTCCTTCGTACCAGATCCCTCTTACTTCAATGATCTACCAAATTTCTCTATTGGTCCCTTTCTCAGTCAAAATTTCGATCCTGCAGTTATTGAAGAAAAGTTACAAAATCTTAAGGATGAATTTGTACCTGGCCCAGACGGACTCCCAGCAATGTTTCTTAAGAAATTCTCTTCCAACCTGTCTCTACCCCTTTCCTACCTTTTTCGTCTATCGCTTACACAGGGTGAATTTCCCCAGATTTGGAAGACCTCTTTTATAATCCCAATACACAAAAAGGGATCTAAGCATGAAGTTTCCAATTATCGTCCCATTGCTAAACTCTCTCATACGAGTATACCCAAACCCTTTGAAAGCATTTTATACGAAGCCCTAAGCTTCAAATGCAAGCCTTTTATTTCACTCCGACAATATGGTTTTCTAAAAGGGAGGTCAACTACCACACATCTAGTTGAATTCTCTCAGCCTTAGGAAAAGGCAAAGAAATCGATGTTACCGCAACTGATTTCACTAAAGCGTTTGATAAGATAGCTCGTCAATTGATCCTCTGCAAATTGTCTGCTTTGTTGCTTTATTAAAATGGATTTCTTCTTACCTGGTAAGCTGATATTATAGTGTTCGGTGTAGATCCGCCCTTTCTGTTCCATTCCTGACCTCATCTGAAGTTCCATAAGGCAGTCATCTTGGTCCTCTTCTCTGCATTCTTACTATTAACGATGTTGAGAGGGTCATTAAACTCTCCTCCCTCTCCTTTTACGCTGACGACACAAAATTTTTTAAAACTATTTCCTCTCCCCATGACTCTGCCCTTCTTCAAGAAGACCTTGATCGGTTTTCAATCTGGTGCCTCAAAAACTGCCTAGAACTTAATATAGCCAAATGTCAATCTATAACCTTCTCACGTAAATGCAACCCGTCTCCTCCCTGACTTTATTTTCGCCGTAGTCAAGCAATTCCCCTGGTTCAGTCTTTTCAAGACCTTGGCATATTTCGCATATCGATAAGATGATCCTCAAAGCCAACTTATCACTTGACTTTATTAAACGGTGGTCCAAGGAATTTTCCAACAAGTATGTAACCAGATCTCTCTATATTACCTTTGTTTGCCCCTGCTTGAGTATGCCAGTCAAGCTTGGTCCCCCTTTCACCGGGATCATGTTTCCCGAATCGAGAGTATTCAACGTCGATTCCTCCCATTTGCTCTCCATGGTCTGCCATGGAACGACTCTTTAATCTTACCTCCCTCTCAGGACCGCCTCAAGCTTTTTAACATGAATTCGTTAGAAGAACGTAGAAATACTGCTGACATTCTTTTTATTCATCGACTTCTCTCAGGTTCCATCGACTGTGCATCCATTTTGAACTCCATTTCCTTCAATACCAAGCCCTGCAATATAAGTTATCATCGTCTCTTCTATCTATCGTGCCACCGCACCTCTTATGGCTCCAGTGAACCAATCTTCCGAATGCTCTGAAAGGTCAACTCAAACCTCTCCCTTTTTGATTTCCACCTCAGCACTCCTCGTTTCAAACAAGATCCCCTCCATCACTTCCTTGGTCCCTAGCTCCTAAGTCTTTCTGTTAGTTTTTAAGTTAGATTAAGCCCGCACCAAAATTGACAGCGTTATCTATTACTAAGTGCATTAAGTTCTGAAAACTAATCTTTCGAACTGTATGCGCCACATTCTGCGTTCTCCATGAAAGGTAGACTCAAAGACTTGTCTGAATAGCGTGTCTTGGGAGGCTTTTCTGGAACAAGTAGCGAATTCATTACTGAATTTTCTCGGCCAAACGGCCCCTATAAAAATAGACCTCATATTCCCGAGTTTACCGTACATTTACTAAACTCAAACTGGAAAGATATGACTATGTGCAGCAAAGGTCATGCTCTAAAGTTTAGCCTTAAGGTAGACTGTAGCCAATAATATGCCGAAAGCTCAGAACGCTTTGACAACGTCCTCTTTTGTTTAACAAACTAGCACTGCTTCTGAATAACTACTCGCATATAAGGTAAGCCTATTTATAGCGAGCTGTGGTGGTTCGGAAATTGTGTCTTACCTGAAAAACATTTAAAAATATCATCAGTACTACATATATACGCAACAAATTAGATGCCCTTGTTCTATTTATTTAGAAAAAGTAGGCTTAGTACGAAACTCTACATTAGAGGGGAATAAACTTCTCCCTGCTTAGATATGAATTTTTTTTGCTAGCTGAGGAAAGAAACTTGAGCCTGATGTTCCGTAATTTTTTTCAACTCATTTAACGTAAGGACACTTTCGTAACTGAGAGTGAATCCTACATTTTGTATGCCTACGAGTACTTCCTTATGATAGGTTAGGTTTGGCTGGGTTGCAGTGACAGCCGGGTTCATGTTGCCTCTGGTATCACATTATTTTAATGCTTTCACGTCTCATAAGGAGGCATTTAAATCATGAACATCTATTAATTTAAAAGGAGAACCATTTGATGCTCTAATCAAAGCCGATGATCCTGCATAAATTCTTTTAGTTTTAGACAATTTTGATCATTTCGATTTCCATAGATCGAAGGTATAGATGTACATATACGATTATGCTACTTTAGAAAGCTTTACAGTTCCTCTATATGTTTCGATGATCAGGGAGCTAGCTTATACAAATGCTGGCCTGAAGAAGACGATAGTTTTTGGCCACCCATCGACTTTGTCAAAGCTGATTTCAAGTATATCCGTACTTTTGACTACTATTGGTGATGCACATTCAGATCTACGAGTGTCTTGGTCTATTTGCTTAAGGCTAGTCACCATTTGAATAGTTGCATACTGCACACTAGTAGATTGAAGGTTGTAATGCATATTTTCCCAGCAAGAATTGCCATCGCGCGGCTGCATATTTGACTTCAAGTTTTCTGTATGTCATTAAACTATTATTTTTATTATTTTCAAGGGACGATACAAATAAATTTGTAAAGTCCGGGATTTTACGCCGGGATATAATGCCCATGTGGCGTTTTTTTGTCAACAGCACGCGGTGTACCGAGTTCCCACGTGGTCCTACATCTAGGTACTCACCGCTCCCAGCACTGCTTGATTTCAGTGTTCTAGTGGAAGCCAATGTGTCATTAAACTATTTGTTATACCGAAGGGAAACTCACTGGCTATTCTGAGGAACTAGCAGTCCATTGTGTTGCCTTTATTAGTGTACAATACCTTGGGTTCATATAAATTCCTTCTATTCCAATTCCTGTTTCGTCATATTTCTTAACCCACTCAGAATTCCATAACCCAATGAATATAACTCAAATGGCATGATAAGGGTCAGGTTTTATGGTTTAGTAGGCCACACAGTACAAATACTTAAACTCCGATAACCAAACCGACTTATTCACATCCGCAAACCCATGTCTTCCTCATGCTTAACACTAACCGGCTCCTCTTAATGGTTGCAATTCAATTCAAAATTGTCTTACAAATTATGAACGTGAAATCAATAGAAGCTCCTCTAGTACCACGACCGGGTTGGGGTAGTGGGGCCAAAACTAAGAGCCGACAACTGAAAACTCAAAATCCAACACCTCAAAAGTTTCGTCGGGCGTTTACCGTCTCATAATACACACAGCAAACTGAAGAACTGTGAAGCCGAAGTGAAGTGACTGACTTTCGAAATTAGATCGAAACCGCAAATAGTTGAAAAGGAGAGGTTGGCTGGTCGGTTAGTCGGTCGGTTCGGTTGGTTCAGATGGTTGCCTCGGATGGTTGGTTGGTTTAGATGGTTGGAATATGTGGACGGCAAACAACAATTCGTGCGGTTTCTCTCTGGCTGTATAGCCAGTGTAATTTCAGTTAAGTTCTTCCATCATTACCATGAAACCCATACATAACATTGTGGTTGGACACATGTTCAAAACAAAAGCCATAAACTGAGCATGCCACATGGTAAACAAGTCCTACATAGCCTTTTATCATACAAATATACATCTACAAGTAGCTACTGCATACATTCTCATAGTTTAACCCCAAAAGCGGATGGATAACGTTAAATTTTCATAACAATTCGCAAAATTTTCCCCTCCAATTCCTGTCTCTCGATCCTTTCAATGGATTTCAATCCAATTAAAGTTATCCATCTTCAGTTTGGAAAGAGGCAAAGGGCTAAGTCGTCGTCATCATCATCATTATCGTCATCATCATCGAACGGTATTGTGTGAAATGTCAAATGGTCATGGCTTTGGATTAATTCAACCTTAACACGTCATGTGTTGTGACTCTATGGCATGAAGAGTTACATGGGTATATGGGACTCCTTCGACTTCTTCGTGTGTCGGGGTGTAGACTCCAAGTGGTTAATTTACATTGGAAAGTACATCTAGGAGAGGTGGTAGGGTATTCGCTTTGCATTTAAAGTATTTAGATGCATGCTCGTATCCCCAACCTTTCGGTGGGTACCTCCCTCTGAAAGGGTATAATTATTCCCGTTCCAAGTCGGAATTTTAAATTTTATAAATTTTCTTCAAGAAAGCCGAACTGATTTAATTATCTTCTATTTTAGAAAAGTATCTAATTTGCCCCCCCTCCCCCCTCAGCAACGCATTTCAGGTAAGGGTGTTTAAATTAAGAGACTTTAAAGCCGATTTCAGTAACTAATGTGAGTTGGAGTATTTTAAATCGTTTTAATAGTCTATTCTTGCGAGTAGATACTTTTGTGGGTTGTCCGAAAGGGTTCATTTTCATTTTATTCAGTCCGATGGCTGGTTAGGTGGGTAATGGTAATGTGGAACCACCAGGTGCAGCAATTCATAGACGATTTTTTAATACGACCTAATGTCGTTGTTGAGAACTTAATTTTGTCGTTGTAAGTAGCACAAATTATGTGACCACTTTCTCTTAAATCTGCTACTTAAATTAGGTATGTTACAGATGAACGTTAGAGTTTATACAATTCGACAATTGAAGCCTAACTAACACGTTTATTTTTTTATTAAAATATTGAGTACAACCGTGGTTTTGCTCAAACATTCTCAATATTTTTTGTATCGCAAAAAAGAGCGTAATTATATTATTTGTCTATTGCTTTGAACACAAAATTCAGAGGGAACTGCTCACTTATAAGCTTTTCTCTGTCAAATACCTGAGATTTTTTACAGATGAAACCCTTTTGCATAAGGAAAAAAAATTAAATCTCACCAGCAACTGTGATATTGGCTGCTTTTGAGATTGCTCGATTTTTCTTTGCAACAATAATTTGAAAGCTAGACTTTTATGTCATCAGTTGTTTACTTTTATCTACCCGGTACTAAAGTTTTGCATGGGTTCTACATTAGTATCGTGTCGTATCTCTGTTTTCTGTCGGAGTTCCTAGACAGAGTGCTCCCAAGCAACCTAGGCCTGTTGCCAGCAGATCAGCATTAAAAACCATTGTCTGGGGCTTACTATACAGTGAAGATGTCATTACTAAAACACCTCAAACTTTCGACTTTTCAAAAATGGTACGAGTACAAATCAACTGGACATAACCAGGAAGTTTCCTTAATAGAGTTCACTAGGAACCGACTGCTAACTTACGAGTATATGAGATATACGAGTATTCAAGCAACTAGAGACTTTGTTGATCAAAAACAAAAAGTTAAATATCTAGACGTTACTGTCTAATATATAAAAGCACATGACTAAAATATTCGGAGGAAGTACAACACTGAGGTTCACGCACCTATGTATACATATATTGATTAAGCACCATCAATATATATTGATCTGTTTTGATCAATACCCAAAGGCAGTCGAACCAAATTCGACACTACCATATGTTTAACAAGTGTCCTGAGATCGTGGTCTACGTCACAAATGGAAGTCTCCACACATTGTAATATACTAAGCGGCACTTAGAGCTATCGTGTGAGTTACCACGGGAAAGCACAACAACATAGCAGAATGTAAATTCCGTATCTTTCTGAAAACACCCAGACAAGAGATCATAGTCAAACGTTTGCTGAATCCAACAACATACTTTCCCTTAACACGCACAAAACCATATCTGTAGATATGATTCGAAAATCCCTAAATGTTACGGAAACAGAAGTTATGGGCCTAGAACCGCAAGTTATGAAGCTGTCCGTCAACGGTGGACCTTTTTTACGTAGATATTGTCAGATGCTGAAACTCAAAATGGCACCCTAGACTGTACTACATACATATACTACCGGGTATTGAGTACAGTCCTTAGATTTTTTTCGAATCACCCATAAGCATCTTTAGTTCCTCGAAGAGTAAGCACGCGCCTAATTTGGAGAATTCTGTCATATTTGGGCACTTAATTCTTGTGATTAATTACTGTTTTCTTAAAAATACCACTATCACTGTAATGAGTGCACTCAAACGCCTTGACTTTAAAGTTTTTAAACTCCTCATGGGCATCGCGAAGTATTTAAATTAAGTGGCCTTGAATTTACGAGTATAATGCTTATTGCGAAATTAAAATTACTAAAATACTTTATTTCCATTTTTGCTATATAAAATTTCTACATATATCGCAATTCATTTATAAATATGAAATAGTTAAGTACAATTGATTGCCCAAATGATAAGAGTTGAGTGCACCGAGCAATTTAAGATTATTAACTATTGAAACGGTTGATGGGGCATTGCAAAAAGACTTGCTGAACAAGAATGTGAATTTACTTGGATATACAATGATCAATATTTATTATTGGACAAAATAATATTTATAGTAGAGTAATCAAAAGACATCAAGCTGTTTAAACAGATTTAAGCTCGGAGTTCTGGGATTTGCTCTGCATGTTTTTGTACGTTTTTGTTTTAGTAATAATATGTAAATACTCAGGGTTTTTTTGAAAATACTCACCACCGCAGCCAGAAATACCGTGCTACACACTGGAATTGAATAGACCGTTATATGCTAGTTTTAAAGTTGGTTGAGGACAATGAAGGCTAAGATGTTATAGTTGTCTAATTACTTTGTTAAGATACTCTTTGAGATATAGTGTATGATTATACCAACTAAGATTAGTATTTAAAACAATTCCTAAATATTTAAAATTGTTGACGCACTCAACTTTAAAAATATTGTTGGAACAAAAGTTTGAACTCTTGTTATATAAGAGTAAACGTGTGCAAGTTTGAGAACGATAAAATATCGGAAAGTTATTAAACATTTAATTTTTATTTTAGGATAACAAAAATTTGGTTTTGTCGCTGATATTGGGTCTACAAGTAAGTTTCCAGCGTTTTTTTCCCAAAATTTGAAGTTTTATTATGAAAACATAGTTACAATGCTTTATTCAAAGTATCGTCCATCGGAAGCTACAACTTTCCCCCATCCTTCTGGCAATTTATGAATTCCGAACCAAAAAAATTTCTCGTCTTTCGAGCCCAAGAACGTATCGAGCCAATTTTTGATTTCCTCTACTGAGCTGAAGCATATTCCCGTAAGAGCGTTCTGCATCGAACGAAACAAGTGGTAGTCAAATGGTGCCAAGTCTGGACTGTAAGGCGGGTGAGGCAGAATTTCCCATCCACTATTCTCCTAATAGTTTTTCACCGAAACCGCAACATGTGGCCGTTGTCGTCATGAAAAATGACGGACTCATGCCTGGTCTCATATTCTGGCCGTTTTTCTTTTAATGCCCGCTTCAAACGAATTAGTTGAATTCGATATAATGGTCCTTTGATGGTTTCACCACTCAGAAGCAGTTCGTAGTATACGACACCCTTTTGATCCCACCATATGCAGAGCATGACCTTATTCACGTGAATATTTCGTTTCGGCGTCGATTGGGCGGGCTCGCCGGGCTTTGTATACGATTTTCTGCGTTTAGGACTATCATAACAAATCCATTTCTCATCACCAGTGACAATACGATGCAAAAATGATTTATTTTTATACCGCTGCAGTAACATTTCGGACATGCAAAATCGCCGTTCGACGTCTCTTGGCTTCAATTCGAACGGCACCCAGTTTCCAACCTTTTGAATGAATCCCAGTGCTTTTAGGCGCAGGGAAACGGCTTGTTGCGTGACGCCCAATGATGCAGCAAGTTCTTCTTGAATCTGACACGGATCCTCATCCAGTAAAGCGTCCAATCCCTTGTCTTCAAAACTTTTCGGCTTTCCGGGGCGATCTTTGCCTTCAACTCCAAAATCAGCACTTTTGAACCGTTTGAACCACTCGCGGCACGTCGATTCACCATTACATTCCGCCCCATAAGTTTCCGAAAGCAAATGATAGGCCTCAGCCGCACTTTTGTTCATATTAACGAATAAAAGCAGTGCTTCCCGCAAATGACGTTTATTTGGCTGGAAACTTGCCATGATTTTGCTCAATAAAATGTACGACACCGATAGAACTGCTCAAATATAACGCTGCTAAGTTGTTGACAGGTACAAAACCTACAAATAAAACACATGCGGTCTGACATTTCTGCCCGGGATCCACTGGTGGCGCCATCCCTGACAAACGCTGGAAACTTACTTGTAGACCCAATAATTAGCTTGTCTTTTAGAAATCATTTTCTTACTAAATGGAAATAAGAATTTACATCCAAATAAACATAAGGCAAACTTTTATTTGAGTATGAAAGAGCAGTATTATCGGTAAATGGTGTAATTTTGTCTTGGAAAGGTAGTGCAAATAGGAAATTCACTTATATCGGGAACAAGATAGGGCCTAAAACGGAACGCTGAGGAACACCGAGTTGAATGTTTTTGGGAGAGTAAATATGACTGATCTTTATCATTTGTCTGAGATTTGTTAAATATGACATAAACCAATCGTATGTAAAGCCTCTAAAACCCATATGGAAAAGTTTTTCTAATAGCATAGAGTGACCCGCACCTATCAAACGCCTTGGTGGTATCGATAAATAAAGAAACCGAAATTCCTGATAAATATAAACTGTGATGCAATTCACCAGTTAAACAGCGCGGTCTCAGTAAATTTTCCGCTCCTAAATCTGAATTGGGAATCACTCAAAAACGGATTTTATCTACATTAGACAGTATTCTTATTTTTATTGCCCCCCTCAATTTTTGAAAATATCTACAATAAGGACATAAGACGATAATTATTCAAAATAGTTCATGCACCTTTTTTTATGACCGTTTTTAAGGCTTGTAGAAAATTTCCTAACTAAATACTTCAATTAAAAATAAAACACAAAACATCAGTTCTTTTTCAACGTAAAGCTTGAGCTATTGTCAAAAGAAGTAGAGTTTGATATTTTAAGTGAAAAGATTATTTTTTGAATCTTAAGTGCAGTGAATGGCTTGCAGAAAAAACTTTTTGCTTGACTTTCCAAAGCTCGTGATCATTTCCGAAATTGAAAATATTGTTAGTCGAGCTCTGAAGACTATTAGTGTTGCAAAAGAAATATGTAATTAAATAGGCTAGCACTTTCTAAAGACTTAGAAACAGTCAAGTTGATAACATTTAGAACTAAGTATATCCATATCATACCTGTAGCACTCCTGTTGAAATTCTCATTAACAATACGCCATCCTTTTTTAGAATTGCCAAGACTTGATCTTAAATTTCTGTGGAAATAACCACAGGCTTTTCGTAGTACTTTTTAGGTCTAAGATCATTTGAGTGTTTTCTAACACGCACACAGAACCTTTCCAATAGCTTTAGTGTCATCCATGGCTTTGGTATTTTGAGAAATAGATCGAAAACTAGGGAAGGAACAGTTGCAGACAGAACTTCTTCCAAAAGTTCAAAATTTAAACGATTTTTGAGAACATCAAAATTGATTTTTTAAAAATTTCCATGTACAGCTGTTGTCGGACATGGAAAATTGCATTACATTTGAATAATATTTAAGCTGTTATGAGTTAATTTTAAATCATATGGAGCAGTTTTAAACTCCATTCGGTTATTTCGATGAGCCCATACAAATATCTGCTCCAGCCATGAATTAAAACGAGTAGGCGGATCCAGTAAGGAGGTAAAACCGAACACAGACACAATTCTAAAGAAGTGATCAACACTTGTAGAGTTCGAAAAAATTATAACATTGAAGTCACCGAGCAAAATTATATCCTTACAGGTTTGTATCTGTAAAAACTTTGAAAATTCTTCCATAAAGGTTTTTACTATACATTTATGAAATCTACAAACACATAAAAACCAGTAGAAAGTACCAGTAATTTCGCAGCTAAAACTTATTATGTCAGCGCTTTGTAAATTATATTTAATAAAGTTTTTTTCCACTGTGTCACTTCGAAAAAATACTCCAGCACCACCAGCTACATAAGAATCATTGCACACTCCATCGAATAAAAAATTTAAAATACTGAAATCATAAATTCCATTTTTAAAAGATCCAAAATTCAGAAACAAAAATAAGATGTGGTAAATGGATTAAAGGGGAAAGATGAGCTAAAATCTGTCAACAATTTTTCTCAAACTTCGAATATTGTTCATAGTAAGAGTGAAAGATACACTAGGAATTAAAATTTTCAGAAAAAGAGGATGTTTTCAATAGTTTGAGAAGATACCACCAAAGTTCCTGGAATTTTTTCAGAAAATTAAAAATACAAGTTTATTCATCTAAATCTACATATATTGTCGCTTTCAGAGTAATCCCCATCGACTGCAACACACTTATGCCAGCGCTTGATCCAATCCTCGAAACATTTTTTATATTCGGTTTTCGGTATGTCCATCAGCGCTTTCTGCGATTTTTCCATTACTTCCTCTCGGCTGCTGAAACGCGTTCCCCGTAGTGGTTTTTTAACTCAATTGAACAGAAAGAAGTCACAGGGAGCCGAATCAGGTGAATTCGGTGACTGTTGGATGGTGTTTTTCGTCAAAAAATTACGAATAATGATGGCACTGTGAGACGGTGCGTTGTGATGGTGCAAAATCCACGAGTTTTCTGCCCACAATTCTGACTCTTTCGGCGAATTGCTTCACGCAAATGTCTCATAACGCCCAAATAATACGAGTACCCTTTGTTTACTGTCTGGCCTTCTGGCGAAAATTCATGATGCACTACACCATTGTAATCCATGAAAACTGTGAACATTGCCTTCTTTTTTGACTGAAAACGACGTGGTTTTTTTGGTCTCGCCTAATTTGGTGAACGCCATTCACTTGCCTGATGTCTGGATTGCTTGTCGTACTCATAAACCCAACTCTCGTCTCCAGTAATGATCCTTTTGATGAATGAGGGATCGGATTCAGCCTCGCAAATCATCTCTTTTGCGACGTCAACACGGTCTCTTTTTTGCATGAAATTGAGGTCTTTCGGCACCAACTTTGCTGCTACACGACGGAAACCCAAATCATTAACCAAAATGTCTTGGACGGATCCATAGACAATGTTCAAGTCCTCCGCTATCTCTCTAATGGTTAATTTGCGGTTATTGACCAACATTTCCTTTACTTCATCAATGTTTTCGTCGGTTTTCGATGTCGATGGTCTGCTACTGCGTTCATCATCTTCGATTGACTCACGACGACTTTTGAACCGCTCGTAATACTGGTAAACGACCGTTTTCCTTAGAGAATCGTTGCCAAAACACTTTTCCAACATTTCCAACGTTCGCGCACCATTAAATCCGTTGTTGCAAATTTAAATCCATTTCTAAAGTTGTAAAAAATCGCCAACACACACAGAGATAGATGTACTCTTGGCTACGTAACTTTTGCAAATGTCAAGCTATGATGCTAAGATTTAGAGAGAATGTCAACAACAAATTTGCCAACTTAACAAAAAAAAAACAGAACTCAAATCGGAACAATGGCAGCGCCACACGGTGGATATTGGGTTGTACCACATGATTTACGCTCAATCGGAAATAAGACGTTCCCGAGTGAAAATCTGTGCCAGTACGTTCAATTTTCTTTTTTTATAAAATAGAGTGATACGTGTACTTAACGTGTGAAAATGTTGGGGTTCGTTGCAAGTACCGTTATTTTTTTTCTATGAATTATTTACCATGCTGTCGACAGTTAAAATTCGAACCGCCTTCTTTTACGAATTTAAAATGGAACATAATGCGTCATTGGCAATGAAAAATATTAATGACGCATTTGAGGATGTTGCCGTAAACGAACGCACTATACGACATTGGTTTGGGAAGTTCCGTTCGAGAGATTTTAGCCACGAAAATGAACCACGTGGGTAGTCGGAAACGTTACTTGACGACGATGTTTAAAGGGAAACGGTGGATGCGGAGCCAATGAAATCGGTGCGGGAGATTACACAAAGCATGGGGTATCCGCAATGACAATAAATCGACACATTTCTTTCATAGGACAGGTAAGGAAACTCGATAAGTGGGTACCTCGTGAACTGAACGAATCTCAAAAACTACGGCTCCTGAAAATCTGCGCATCGCTTACAATAAGAAACCAAACTGAACCGTTTATGCACCGGATGAAAAGTCACCTGTAATGAAAAGTGGATACTGTAAGATAATCGTAAAAGATCTGTGCAGTGGTTTGAAGCAGATGAAAAACCAAAACACACCCCCAAGCCCGATCTTCACCCAAAAAAGGTTGTGGTGACAATTTAATGGACATCGAAACGACCAATCCACTTTTCATTTCTTCAACCAGGAGAAACAATAAGCACTATCAAATATTGTGAGGAAATCGACATATTTCATGCCAAACTGGATGAAAAGTAACCTGCGTTGGTCAATAGGCACGGTCCGATCCTTTTGCATGACAATGCTTAACCCCATACCTCACAAGGAACGATGCAAAAACTGTTGCAGTTGGGATTTGAAATTCTTCCGCATCGATCGTACCCTCCTGATATTTCCCCAATGGATTACAATCTTTTCCGCAATCTGGATTCATTTTGCCGCAGAAGGTCTTCCGGAACCGAGCAGAGGTCATAAAAGCCTTTGAAGATTTCATTGCCTCAAAAAGTCAGCACTTCTACATCACGTTGAAAGAATGTCATAGATGCCAACGGGTCCTATTTTGATTGAATAAAAATTTACGGAAAAATAATATTGGCTTTTGCATTTTTACTATAAAATCGGACATTCCATGTGGTAGAACCCAATACAAAAATTGTTATTTGAGATATAATTAGAGTTATTCATGTTTAATGAAAAAAACAAAAATAGGTAAATGGTTAATTTTGTAATTTGGGATTGCTTATATTGAAATGACATATTTTCCAAAAGAGATTCCTCCAATTATGTAAATTGGACCGATGTACCTCTCACACTCATTATTTTCAAATAAGTACGGCTCAATTGCTTTAGTTGCAAGTAGTGTCATGGAAGTCGTAAGTCTCACTTCATAATCCACCGATTATGGTAGTAGTCATTGATGAAGAAATTTTCTTGACATACAGTAGAATGGCACGACTATTGTAACGCGCGGTACCAGAAAGAGGTTAATTTATTCGACTTTGAATCGAACTTCAAGTTTTAAATCGCAGGAAACGTCTAAAGCGAGTCGCCTAAAACTTTCCAAGAAATCGTATGCTTCCAGCATTAAACGAAGAAGGCCAGTGGCATCATCCTCAGCAAGCCATTAGAGACGTCGCCGTATTTTACTGTTTTACGTTTCACCCATCGCCACAATTAAAGTGATGACGAGTCCTGGAGTGAAACCAAAGCCATACAAGGCGGCGCTGCAAAGAATGACGTGATCCGTTTACCAATTCTATGAGCAAAGGAGATGGAGGGAACATCGGCTTTCCAGAAAGTAAAATAAAGCAGCACAGAACAGCTTGATCAAGATTATATAGGCGTTCTGCAGAATTAATGTTCGGAAGTTCTTCCCAAATGTGAAAAGAGAATAACAGATCACGAGGGTAATAGTAGAGATAAAATCGGACAGAATGAACCATTCACCATGAACGACAAATTCGTCCATCCGACCAAAATCAGGTCTGGATAAGGATATCTTAACCCAAGACTTATGGGTCTGCAGAAGCAGTCGGACTACCTGCAGCGAGGATTGGCTTCCCAGGTTTTTCGGAGTGTGTTTCAAGGGCTTGTATGTTAAGTCCATAAACGACTGGGGATTTTAAATTGATATCCACTCCCTATTTATTGATTTTAAGGCCGCATATGACAGCATTTATAGAGACGAGTTCTATAGAATGCAACAAGTTTTGGCATTCTTGAAAAACTTATTCATTTATGAAGGATGACAAAACAAATACTCGGTGTTTCATGAAAGCTGGAAATAATACGAACGAAGCATTCGATGTCAAAAAAAAATTCTTTCAAAAAGGTGATGCCCTGCCTTCTAATACAGTGACATCAACATGAGCATGAGTGATATTAACACAATACATCAGCTCCAATGACTGGGACATGTTCGACGAAACGAAAACCACGATTCTTGCTGGGATTGACTGGGAATCGATTCCACAGAGAAAATGCGGTTAAACAAGGCGTCATCTTAGCTGGCGCCCTCAATGGAAAAAGACCTCAACCAGCTTGGTGTGTGCAACTAGAGGGTTGGTCGGAGCCCAGGCCCAAATTTAAACTTATTTTTTCGTTTTAGTTTTACTTCGCATTAGTATGTGCCTTCGATTAACCTTCTCTTCGATTGAAACTTAATCAAATCGAAAACTGATGTTGATCAAATCACCCTTGATGTAGGCTACTCTGTTGACTATCAAATGAATTATAAAAGCAGTCGTTGGCTAAATTCCGAGCCGAAATGTATTTTCATGGATAAAGCACTTACCACTGAGTCTTTTCGTCATGTTCAGAAACGTAAAATTGCTACTGGGGCATAGTCCGGAGACTTTATCGGTTAGTGGCAATTCGTAGCCCAATTCATTAAATTTCGCCATGGATTACGCAAGTGTCCAAGTGCTGCTGTTTTAAATCAAATGGTCTTTAAATTTGTCCAATTAATTGACATAATATTCGCCATTTGTTGATTTTACCCTTTGGAGTAAACAGTGTGGATTATGCCGTGTGCATACCAAAGATCTGTTGCCATGATCTTTTGGTTGACAGAGCCACATTGGCATAGAAAAACGCATTGTGTTGCCTGTTGCTTGCTCTTCGTTGTTTTATGGTGTATTCATGTCTCGTCCACTGTTATGAAACTTTGGAAAATCTCGTCTGAATTGGCTAGTTCCAACTGATTGCTTTTTGAATATTTTCTTCAAGAATTCATCTAGATGCATTTACAAGTTTCACTTTTTCAGTTTTCTCTCGGTGGTCTCATAAAACTGCACAAACTCATTGCTTGTCCCCATAATGTGTCAGTAATAATCCGTGGATAACCCTTTACACAGGTTTTGAATACTAGTTAACATCTTCATAAAATAATATCCTTCTTCGCAAATCACACAGTAGCCAATGGATCGACACGAATGCGAGGTCCTTAAACAACTTTATGTCCTGGCTACCGTATCTATACCGCCCTACACCCCCATCCACGTTAGATACTTCGTATTTCTTGCACTAACTAATTTCTATGTAAATTAGACGATTTAATGATCTTTGCCGGTTTAACTATACTGAAATCCTCGGTGGTTGCTGGCTGGTGCTTGTCGGAAGCCACAAAATCGCAATGAAAATGATGCGTTCAAAGCAAAAGAGAGGCAGAAACGGTTAAAATGACTACACACACACGTTTAACTCTTTGGGGGCAATAAAACTCAGAGAGCAGATAAAGCCACCTTCAAACCCCGAATACCGTAGTCGTTCGGTTGGAGTTTTTATTTCCCTTTATTGGACTATAAATCCGCTTTTAAGTAGACCATAAACAGTGCGGGAGCGCATTCCACTCCAAAACGAACCTACTATGTCGCTGAGGAGGCTTCCAGACACAGATATACATAGCTATACAAACAGATTCACAGACTCTATGCGGATGCTATGAAACACTATCCGCTCGAAGGCAGGAAACTTTCCAAGCTCACGATGATGATGTGCCAATCAGTAAATTTTGTAAAATAGGGCTAGAGGGATAAGGAAGGGGTCTTCAATCAAAGTAATTCCTTCAGGTTTTGTCGTTAAACTGATTCTTCCATCATCAACGCTCTTTTAGAAGTCGTTTCCAAAATGTCAGATAGTCAGAGTCAGTTGGTTGGCATGGCATCCTAATTCCCCATACAACCTGATTTACCTGTAACAAGTACACAGATGTGCAGATACTCCGCAGAGGGTATCCGTACCGAGTATAAATCATGTTCTCTGTGTATACACAGCATCGATACGGAATAGGGTACGGTGCTCTAGAGATGGTGGGCGTTGGTGTTAGCTTGATGCATCAGTGTAATCGGATGCAAACAGTGTCAGTTTAAAAATAATTTTTTGACACGAGACGTGGCTTAAGATTTGTGTCTTCCAAAGTGATGGTAGCAAAGAAGTAGAGATGAAGGAAAGGAGAAGACTAACCTGGCATTACTTGTCTCTCGGAAAGAAATTTTTTTCTGAGCTGCTTCTGTTTCTGTCTAAATGGTATTAGAACGTTGACATGTTGTTGGTGGTGTTGGAAAATGGGACTGTAAATGGAAATGAAGGAGCTCGCTTCAACTTTTCTTATTTGGGAAGAACATCTGACATATGGTGGCAACATGTTGTTTTGCCCCACCGCTGCTTCTGTTGAGGCTGTTGCTGTTTCTCAAAGTAGGTTTTCGTTATTGAATTAGGTACTTCGGATAAGTGTGTGGGCATATTTTGTGAAAAAAAATGTAACTTTTGAGGTTAATACACTTAGACTTTTGCCTGGCAGTTGTTTATAAAATATTTTGGGTGTATTTATTGGGTGGGGATTGGGCTGTTTGTTAGCATTTTATTGTCACAAGAAAATTGCTCTCAGTTAGAAACGCTAAGAAATAAATATACCATTATAATGTGAACATTTACATATACTCGTATTTATGTAAAGCTTACCATTAAGCCATCTTGTTATATTTTGATATCAAATCACGCCACAAAGATGTTTAGAGAAAATTCCACGGACCGGACAGAAGAATTTGGCTTAAGTGTCTCAATGAAGGATTTTACGAGTATTATCTTCGATAGAATATGCCATTGTGCAGCTGCTTTGTTTGCCAACTTATAAAAGTTGGCGCCAGTTTCTTTCGTAACTATTAACATTTAAATGCGAACGCTTAATTTCCCTTCAGGGAAGGTAAACTGCTACGTATTCAAAGCGCTCTAGTGCTTACCGTGATTTTTTTTTTTCGTTATACGAGATGGAGTGAAAAGTAACCTCCTTGGGAATGAAACAATTTTTTTTTTAAATGTTTTTTTTTTTATATTATTCAATAGTCTCCTTTTAGTTTGATACACTTATTCCAGCGATTTTCAAACTTCTCGATCCCGTTCGAAAAGTAATTTTCCGGAAGGTCCGCAAAATACTCCTCCGTAGCGTCGATGATTTCCTCGCGTGAGCTGAATTTTTTATTGATGAGCCATCTTTTGAGGTTTGGGAAGAGATAATAATCCGCCAAATCGGGCGAATACGGTCATTGATTTTAGCCGTGGTTGCGATGATCTTGTGCGACGGCGCATTGTCTTGCAAAAACAAAATTTTTTTTCGCTTCATGTGAGGCCGTTTTGCAGCGATTTCGGCCTTCAATCGCTCCAATAACGCACAGTAATACTCGGTGTTGATGGTTTTTTTCTTTTTCGAGGTAGTCTACGAAGAGTATGCCATGACAATCCCAGTAAACCGACGCAATAACCTTTCCGACCCATCGAGCCTCCCTCGGCAGCTTTGGAGCACTCGTGCCGGCTTCAGTCCATTGCCGGGCACTCATTCTGTTCTCTGGTGTGTAATAGTGGATCCAAGTTTCATCAACAGTTACCAATCGAACGCCAAAAGTCAGCCCGATTCCGCATCAGCAAGTCCAAATACTCTATCGAAGTGCTTTCGCGTTCGTGTTTTTGGTCATTAGTGAGCATGCGCAGCACCCAGCGGCAGGTTAACTTTTTCATATACAGAATATTGCCCAAAATATGGCGTGTGCGCTCAGTACTAATCTTTGTGGTGTCTGCTAGCTTGCGCACCTTCACTTTCCGGTCAGCCAACACTGACATTGACATTGTCCTCTGTAACCGCATCGGAGGGCCTGCCGCTGCGGACTTGATCGGTAGTGGAGTTGCGGCCACCACGAAAATCTCGAAACCAATATTTGACGGTGTAATCTGACGGAGCATTAGCCCCATAATATTTATCCAACTTTTCTTTTATTTCGTTTGCCATTTTGCCTCTCAAAAAATAATGTTTTATGAGAGAACGAAAATCGTTTTTGTCCATACTCAACATGATGCCAAACACGTCAACAACAATCAGCTGTCAAAACAAAACCAAAGACAGTATTGCACTGAAATTTGGCATGTCTGCCTAAATATGAACGGACTTCAAGGCACCATAAGCTTTTTTGCAGTAGCAGCGCATTCTGGTGGTCAAGGAGGTTACAAGTATAGGGGTACTGATCGGAAAATTGCGGTGGGCACTGCGACCTTAAAGATATATTGTGCTACGAAGTCAGTTTAAGATACCAGATGAGTTTCAACTATCTTAATTAACTTCAGAATGACTCTGGTGGATATGCTTTGCAGTTTCTGAGTCACTAAGATTTATCTGAGAAATTAATGTCTCCTACTTTAGCATAGAACCACGCATTCACACAGTATGTGTTCCGCGGTTTCGTTGTCTTCCATACAAAGGCGACATTCTGTTTTTTTTTTTCGAATTCTAAGTTTATATAAGCAATATTGAAGCTGGTAGTATCCTTTTAGAAAGGTAAATGGTCTTCTGCTGTCATCTCTTTTGAAGTTAAGAGATGATTTCGATTTATTTTCGAAGGGTTTCATAGACCTTTTAGCCTGTCGAAGACCCGATATGCTCTGCCAATACCCTTGAATCAAGGCTACGGCTACTTGTAACAATCGCCCATTTGGAATCAAACAAGTTTGAGCTTAATGCTCTCAGGGTTTCTTGACTATGGGTGAGTAAATGGATGGTGCGACTTGCTTTCATTTTCCAAGAATTTGCATGAAGCAGACCTTGAAAGACGCTGGAACTGTTACCATCGGCCTTGAACCGGCATACATTTCTTATTTCAATATTTTAAAGATGTGATGTGGTATTGGGGTCACTATGTTGAACTTCCTGTTGGAGATTTAAGTTTTTGGTATATTGTTATTTACCGCGCGGATAATGTCAAGTTCAGGAATCTCTGAGGTGAAGCTTACGAAGTCCGATTGTACGGCGGGTTCCATCACTCCTGTTTATAATAACATGACTGCATTACAAATTGCCACTTTTTGACTTATGAGAGGGGCAGATTTGCATAGCATCGGGGATACCTATACATGCCTCTGAAGATGTCACAATCATAATGTAGATCTAATGGGTTACTTTCGGAGATGTCCTCTAGGTCTCATAAAACATGCGTCTACTAGCCCTTATGGCTTTAGTACCTTTGGAAATTTTGTCAGTGGCAATTTAGCTTTTTGTTTAGGAATATTCCTAAATCCCTAACTTTATTGGAGAACTCTATAATTGTATCGTCCAGAGAAATATGGTCCAGACCTAGCTTTCTTTTACGACTGAAGCGGGCTAGTACAGTCTTTCAAGTGGTTGAATAAGTGGTTTTCTCCAACGCACCGAGTTTCAACGCGGATTTTCTCTGGGTATTTACCTTTCACGATAGGGACCAAGTCATCTGCATAACCAGTCACTTTGTGGACTAAATACTACTTGTTTTACTAGTAAGTGGTCGAAGACATGTCACCACAAAAGGGGTGAAAGAACATTTCCTTGTGAAAAGCCTTTTGCTGCTAGGGCAGCAATTGATGTCTAGCGGGAAGTAGTGGTTGTGTGTCGCTCTTACCCATAGGCGTTTAGGGTGATCAATATCCCTGAGTTCCATGACTTAAAAGTTACGATTTCTGAGTTCCGTGCTGGTATTTTCGAAAACACTTTCGGTATCTAGAAGAGTACATATTGCTACCCCTTTTCGTCGGTAAGCGTCTTTTACCTGTGATACTGGATTTAAAGGGGCCCCGTAGGAAGGTTGTTATTCCCTGTAGGCGTATAGATTTGGTATCATAGGTATACTTTTATCTAATTATTTGCTGATATGAGCATCTACTAGCCTCTCTATTTTAATATGAAAAAATTAAATCAATAATATTGAACGGTAAGGTTTTGGTAGCCCACTAGTTTTGCACATTTACATTTACTTCCCTCCAGGTTTGCAGGATGTACTACAGAATGTATTGGGTCTATAACTTAATTCGGGCGGTTTGCTAAGAGATGGCGTAACTTGTATTATTGCATTGTAATTATTCCATTGGAACATGCGTTGGAAAGCTACTGTCATTGTACGTCATTTCAGTATATGTCATTCATTTGAAGCCTAAACAACAATAATTTTTTTTCACTCAAATATGTCGAACTTTGTGCCTGAAAAAGTGTTTTTGCGGGGAGTTCTTCTTCATTACTTTAATATGAAGAAAACTGCTGCCGAGAGTCATCGTATTTTGGTGGAAGTTTATGGTGAACATGCGTTAGCTGAGCGAACGTGCCAAAAGTGGTTTGCACGATTTAAAAGTGGTGATTTTGGCATAGAAGACGATGAACGCCCTGGGCAGCCAAAAAAGTTTGAAGATGAAGAACTGGAAGCATTACTCTATGGAGATTGTTGCCAAACACAAGAAGAGCTCGCAGAATCTTTGGTTGTCACTCAAGCAGCCATTTCAAAATGTTTAAAAGCAGCTGGATATATTCAAAAGCAAGAAAATTGGGTTCCACATGAACTCAAGCCGAGAGACGTCGAAAGGCGGTTTTGCAAGTCCGAAATGCTGCTGGAACGCCACAAAAGGAAGTCATTTTTGCATCGGATTGTTACTGGTGATGAAAAATGGATCCACTACGACAACCCCAAGCGCAAAAAATCATCAGCAAAATCAACGGCAAAGCCGAATATCCATGGCGCGAAGGTAATGCTCTGTATTTGGTGGAATCAGATGGGTGTGCTGTATTATGAGCTGCTAAAACCGGGTGAAACTATCAATGGACAACGCTACCGAACACAATTAATCCGTTTGAAGAGAGCAGTGGCCGAAAAACGCCCGGAATATGCAACCAGACACGAGGCAATAATTTTCCATCATGACAACGCTCGGCCCCACGTTGCTATTCCGGTTAAGAACTATTTGGAAAACAGTGGATGGGAAGTCTTACCCCACCCGCCTTATAGCCCAGACTGGTTTTTGTTTCGGTCGATGTAGAACGCCCTCACTGAAATACGGTTCACATCAGAGCAGAATATTAAAAATTGGCTTGATTCATTCTTGGCTGATAAGCCGGCGCGGTTGTTTTGGGATGGGATCCAAAAATTGCCAGAAAGATGGGATAGCTTCAGATGGGCAATACTTTGAATAATACTATTGTACATGTTTTTCTCAAATAAACGTTAAAATTTTGAAAAATTAAGTTATATACCTTATATACTTAAATGAGACAATAACTCTTAAATCTGATATTTTCGTATCAAATCTGGAAAGATTCCATCAGTTTCTGGCGCCTTGAAAGGATATAATGAGCCTATAACCCATTTAGCTTTGTCTTGACTGAGCAGTTTTCCAGATACATTGCTGCTTCTGCTATCGTTCTGATAGATACTAGAATCATAACTAACATTTGGAGTATATAAAATATGAGCTGAGCATGGGAAATGTGCCCTAAGCATCTTAACTATTTGATATGAGTTAAAGATAGAACTTTTTCTTTCCTTCCAAAAATGTTCTCCTCTATTTATGACAGTCCTAAAATTGGCAGAACCGATCTTTACCCTGTACTTGTGGATGGAGCAAATTGGGTCAAGTAGAGTTATGTATTCGTATAATATGCTAATAAATTCATCAATACCACTGTTGATCTTCTACGAAAAGATATTCCACTGTTTAACGCAATGCATCCCTTACGTGTGATAAAGAATTTTTTCGTCGTCCCTTCTTTGTGCATCTCACAACAAGAGAAACAAGTTACTTATTTTATTATATTTGAATTTCCCTATAACTGAATGAAATCTAATTTCATCTCTGACCCCAACAATTTTTTTCATTTTATTAATATGAAAAAAAAGAAAACATATCCGAAAGCTATCCGTCCTGTCTCAAACCCTCCATTGTCTGGTCGTCGAGTTGTAAATTCAGTCATCTCAATGCGGGACTTGAGTAGTATTTCTGATGCAGAACTAATTGAATCCTTATAAAATATAACATATTGATTCCTTAATTGGCAAAATAAAATCAGTGCTTAATTTGTTAAACAATGATCTAAAGAATTCCCTGGCCCTTACGTCACAAAATTTTTTACAGCTTTATTAGACCAGTTCGCGAGTATGTTGGTCAAGTATCTGGTCTCCTTACTTTGAAAACCATATTCTACATATCGAAGATGTCCGACGCAGATTCACAAGATTCGACATGCTTAGGTTCTTCAGAACCAACCACTACATCCTGCCCCATTAGGGTAACCGACTGAAAGTGATCGGCCTATTTTCTTTGGAAAAATCGGAAAGCCCACCAGCTCTTATCCGACAACATCTACAGTCTCATACTGCTACCCCAGCCTTCGTTTAATACTATGCTACGCAATGTTAAGGTTTATCCTTTTATTTCGACTCAATAGTCTCCAGACACTGAATTTCCCATATAGGTTGGCCCATATAATTCACCGTTTAGTTGTAGTAAGTAAAAGTATGAGCACTGTCCTAGTTCTAGACCTGCGTTGTTGCGGGAATGAAATCTGTCAATGAGCACATTTACCTATCTAATACATTAGTTAGGGACATTGCAAATACCTAAGGACATTTTCATTATAATCACAAACTAGGCTAGTAGAAAATGGCTCATTGAAAATACTTTTAACCACAAATAGGTAACGTGCGTGATCCGGGAAAAGAATCCCTTTATTAACCCCATGATCCCCATTATGCTCACGCTTCAAGTAAACACATTTAAATCCCTATCATAATCCATCAACAATTAGTTGCTCCTGATGGATTACAACTTTTAGCGTCTAATAATATACCAACCGCCAATCTTGTTTGTTGTGACATCTCCCTCAAAGCAATCCGTTCTCGTTAAATAGATTTAATGGCCTGCCAGATTCAATCCGAAAACATCTTTATCGTTAAATCTTAATTAATTTAAATCTCTCTCCCGAGTCGGCTAGCAAGGCACACCCTCTTATCGTTGCCGAGAAGTTATGACGCATAACACCCATATTGACTGTCAAAAATTAATTACACACTTAAACTCGGCTAATAATCCTCCTTCATAACCGATCCCTAACCTGCTCACGACTCCATCCAGTTAACCCATAAAAACGCGCGGGTAGTACGAGTAATCCTTGTTTTACAAGCCATAACCAAACTTTCCTAGTACTCGTTATGATGTATACTGAAAGCCTTGTCTGTTGAAAACAGATGTTCCCTGGAAGGAAGACAAAAACAAAAAAAAAAAACTATCACGGCCATCAAAACGAAATTACTCGGCACACGACAGTAAATCTGAAGACGATGGACCGACGATTAGGGGTGGGGGTGATCTTCAGAGTTTTAACTTCAAACTCATTAAGTCATTAAACTTCGGCCCAAAAATATACGGATGAGCCCATAAACGAGAGTTGCAGAGAGATACAAAGAGGCACCCAGGAGCGCGCTGCACTACGCTTACCATATATACGAGGGTAATCCATTTGACGGCGAAACTTTTAACTGTTCACTTTAGTCGCATCTTACTGTTACTGATGATGGCGACCCACAAAAGCCGTCATTAGGCAATTACAGTTAGTGGTTACCAAACAATAGCTGATCGTAAATATATTTTTTTAAAGCCCATAAATGACTTCTAAAACTGCTCTTGCTACGGTACGGTACGTTTTCGACAGACAAAAGAGGGAAAAACACATCGGTGTTTTTGTTAGGTTCCGCCATTGTCATTGTAATTTTAACTGCCCAACCAGGTAGCAAACAAAGTGCGTCGAATTTACACGCACAGTATGTGAGCTGTCGGGAAATGTGGTGCACAAAATATGACCCCCTAGGTGGAGTGTGTCAAATTGACAATTACCACATCGCTGTTAGAAAAACCTTTGGGTCGTAGTCTTGGTTTTTGGTCAAATGTGGATTATTTACGGTCGTTGGGCGAATGAAAACGTAGGCAGGTGACTAGAGAAGAATTTATTAATTGGACAAGAGGGTCAGATGTTGTAAAACAGAAAGGTGCGAACGCGGTGTAATGAGTCAATGACCTATACTGTGAACTCCTTGAAGCCAATTCAGCAAATACTTATGTATGTATCTAAGAAGATAATCAAACTAAGTATTATGTTTAAAATTAATGCAAAAATGTATTTCTAATTGCAGTAGATGAATAACATCAGAATCAGGAAATCAGCGTGTAACATAAGATTAAATAAGCACTTCTTGGCGCAACTACTAGACGCAAAAAAAATCCGGAGGCTTTTAACTTCGTTCCGCGCGTGGAGCTTGGCTTAGCTATTGGACAAATTGGATATCGGTGGCGGTTATGATGAAGCACGCTGACATTCATCGCATGCTCTTTGCTTAATATAGCCCCTGTGCAACTCAGCTGGAAGGAAAACATTTCAGAAAGAAAACAGTCGTTAGGACGATTTATGTATGGACTCGTATGTGAATATTTTAGTTTTTAATCTCCATTTTCCACTTATCGCCAGATAAATCCACTATCTCCACATGAAATTACACTTGGCCGTCTTTAAAAATGGTTTAGAGATTGTTATAGAAATTCTAACCGTTTTGGAGACGTACGTGTTCCAACCTAAAATGGTTGAGGACTTTTATTTTAAAAATTATGGCGATTTTATCACTATTCACTTGGCAACGATTACAATTAAGGCATTCGTACTTCTTCACTGATGGCATTATCCAGACATTCTTATTACCTAGCAGGGTAAAGCCCATCCGTGAAGGAAGTGTAGTGTTCTCCGCCAATACCGCCTAGATCCATCTACGGTTACGACACTGCACCATTATAACAGATATGCCAAAGGTATCCAACTCTCCAACTTTGCAACTGTGGGCAATGCCTGTACAATGTACATAGTCATGCACCGAAGTGATTCGAATTGAAAAGGTAGTCGATCTTGTTCTCTCCATACACCTACACGATATGGTAGCGCTCTGTTAATAGTTAATCAATAATCTTGTATAAGAACCCTTGTAAAGTTTAAACCTTAAGAATAAAGAATTTTATATTAAATCGTTCCTTTCTTTTAACTTTAATTATAAAAATTATAAAATACAAATTAAGTCGTCAGACACATGGAAGCAGAATAGAGGAGCATGGTTTTCCTAAAATTAACATCGCAAATAGAAGCTAAGATGTGCAAGTAATACAGATTAAACCATCTGCAGAGGCTAAAGAAAATTGAGCAGCGACAATAACTTACTTGCATACCTATTGTTATTGTGTAGCAGTGCATTTTTACATATTCGTATTCAGAGATCATCCCATCTCAAACCGCTATCTCAAGTTTAAACAAAATTTACGTCACAGTCATCATCAGCCCATAAACTGGTTTATGGTTTATTGTATTCAACTTTTGATTAAGCCTATTTTAAGTCATTTGTTCATTTCTTAGTTCAATTTAAACTGTTGATTATTTAGTAGCCATGAAGGAGAATGAAGAGGCCATATTGGCAGAAGAAACGTTGAATAAAAACTTACCACCGCCGTCTTCTTCTCCGCAACAAATCACATCACCGTCTGGAAACAGTTTTGAACAAATGTATACGAATTCTTTTGAAATATCATCCGTAAAACTCCCAACCTTTTGGGAAAAAGCTCCGGCGGCGTGGTTTATTGCTGTCGAAGCTCAGTTTTCAACGAAGAAATTTACAAAAGATGAAACAAAGTATTCATATGTTCTTGCCTCACTACCAATCGACGCGATTAATAATATCATAGATATTTTAAATAATCCCCCAGCGACAAACAAATATGGCAGCTTAAAGGTGGTGCTTATAAAGCGACACTCACTATCAGAACAACGGCGGTTAGAACAGCTTCTGTCTGCTGAAAATCTTGGTGATCGTTAGCCCTCTGATTTTTATCGTCACATGACCTCTACAGCCGGAAACATTTCTTCTTTATGTGCGGACCTAATATTGTCTCTGTGGGAGAGTAAACTCCCTACTTAGATTAGGATTCCATTAGCGGTAACGCTAGTACAACCTTTGCAGACCAGATTAGATTTAGCGGATAAAATTTGGGAAACAATGCAAACACTTAATGTTAGTGCAATTCAGCAACCCCTATGTAGTAGGAATAGTTCTTCTAGCATTAAAGAAAGATTAATGATTGAAATAGACGAAATAAAAAACTTTCGCTTAGAAAGCTTTCTTTTCGGGAGGCGGGTCGTTCACCGCGCAGATCAGCGGATTATAAGAATAGAAGCAAATACAACCGGAGTAGAAGTAATCAGAAATTTTGTTGGTTTCATCGGGTTCATGGAGAATACATGAGAAATTGTAAGCCCATGTGCAGTTTAAAAAAAAAAATGCTCAGGCAAAAACTAGGTATCCACGGCGGACACTCAGCACGCAAACTTTCGCCGTCTTTTTATTCATTGCGAAATTAATAAATTAGATTTTCTCATAGATACAGGCGCTGAAATATCAGTCGTGTCACACACATTTTTTCCCAAAAAATACCTTTTTTTCAGAACATTATCTAACAGCAGCAAATGGGTCTATTATAAAAACATTCGGTTCTAAGCTTTTGAGCCTTGAACTAGGCCTTCGAAGAAAATTTCCATTCCCGTTTACCTTTGCTGCAGTTACGAGACCTATAATTGGAGCCGACTTTCTCGGTTATTTCAACTTGTTAGTACATATAAAACGGCACGCACTTGTCGATCCATTAACGAATTTGACTGCTCTCGCCAACACTGCTTTGAGTCATTTCGTTATTCATTTTATTCCAAGAAGCTGAGTCCGGCCGAGGTTAAATACTCAGCTTTCGAAAGACAGCTCTTGGCTATATATGTATCTATTAGGCATTTCCAATATTTTCTTGAAGGTCGCGAATTCACGGTTTATACGGATCAAGACACCTTGATTGGATATCTCAAAATACAAGCGATATAAAGCATATAAGAGGTAGGGATAATATAGTAGCCGATTTTCTCTCTAGGCCTGACGAAAATGCAATCAAAAAAGTTGTTTCAAACCATTTACTTACTTTTACCCCCGAAAATTTAGTTATTGCACAAAGTCCAGGTGACGAATTAAATCATATGTTGTTTCGCAAAACCAAATCTTCATTCCAGCTTGAGAAAGTGCATCTCACAATGATGAATCAGCCATTATGGTGCGAAACATCCACGTATGTCAGCAGACCTTATGTACCAAAGTGCCTTAGATACGCAGTATTTTCCAGTGTGTACTCGCTTTCCAGTGTGCATCCTGGTATTCGTGCATCTAGAAAATTGATAACCGAGCGCTATTCTTGGCCCAAAATGAATTCGAATTTAAAAAAAATTGTTGTATCTTGTATTCAATGCTAACTATCAAAAGTACACCGACATACCAAGTCGCCTATGGGTAAATTTACTGCCCCCAGCAATCGATTCGAATATACCATATACACATGGACTTAGTAGGACCTATCGATATATGTGGTGGTTACACCTACTTATTAACCATTGTTGATCGATTTAAGCGCTGGCCGGAAGCATAGCCGTTAAAAGACATGTCAGCCGAGACAGTCGCAAGAACATTCGTTTCATAAGTAGATTTGGCGTCCCTTCGAGGATTACAACGACCGAGGAGCACAGTATGAGTCAAAGCTATTTTCTGCATTGACTAAATTGCTAGGTTCTCCTTGCCCTTTCTGATCTCTTTCGTTTATCCCTTTCACAAGGGGAATTTCCTCAGGTTTGGAAAACCTGCTTTATAACCCCGATAAACAAAAAAAAATCAAAGAACGAAATAACAAATTATCGCCCAATCGCTAAACTCTCCCATATACCCAAACTCCTCGAAAGTATTTTGTATGAAGCTCTAAGCTTCCAATGCAAATCACTTATCTCCCCTAGATAACATGGCTTCCTGAAGGGTAGGTCAACCAAAACAAATCTCGTTGAATTCGTATCCTTTGCAATCTCTGCCCTAGAGAACGGCAACGAAGTCGATGTAGTTGCAACCGATTTTAGCAAAGCCTTCGATAAAACCTCTCATCGATTAATACTCTTCAAATTGTCTGCCCTCGGCTTTGAACCCGTACTGTTAAAATGGATATCCTCTTACCTCGAAAACCGTGTTTACAGTGTTCGCTTTAGGTCAGCCTACTCCGCTCCATTTTTGGCCACCTCTGGAGTTCCTCAAGGTAGCCATCTCGGTCCCATTCTCTTTATATTAACCATAAATAATATCGGTAGGATCATCAAACACTCGTCCGTCTCCCTTTACGCCGACGATACCAAATTTTTCAAAACCATTTCCTCTCCCCATGACTCCTTCCTTCTTCAACAAGACCTTGATAGTTTTTCGATCTGGTGCCTCAAAAATTGTTTGGAACCGTATATCACCAAATGCCAATCCATCACCTTTTCACATAAGCGGCCATAAGCGGCACAAATCTCCTCGCCGACTCTACCTTCTCCACAACCAACCTACCTCCTCCGTTGAATCTCTTCGCGACCTCGGCATTTTGTGTGATAGGGAGCTCAACTTCCGTTTGCATATGGATGGGATAATCCTTAAAGCCAACTCTGCACTAGGTTTTGTAAAACGATGGTCCAAAGAATTCACCAACCCATACGTGACCAGGTCCCTCTATATTACCTTTGTTCGTCCCCTCCTAGCGTACGCCAGTCAAGTATGGTCCCCATATCATCGCGTTCATATCTCGAGAATCGAAAGCATCCAGCGCCGTATTCTTCGATTTGCTCTTCGAGGTTTGCCCTGGGATGATCCTTTTACTCTGCCCCCTATCAAAACCGTCTCAACCTTATTAACCCAAACACCCTTGAGGAACGCAGAGATGCAGCCGACTTTCTCTCCATTCATCGACTTATTTCAGGTCAGGTTGAATGCGCGTCCCTTCACAACTCTATTTTCCTCAACACTAACCCTCGTAATCTACGTACCCCTCGTCTCTTCTATCCACCAACTCACCACACCTCCTATGGCGCGAACGAACCAATCTCCCGTATGCTACGAAAAATTAATTCAAACCCTAGCGTTTTTGACTTCCACCGCACCACTTCCTACCTCAAATCCGTTCTCCTTCACCACTCTAACCAACCTTAGTTTTTAGTTTTAGTTTAAGTTTAATTTTAAGTTATAGCTTGTTTTAAGCCGAATAAATGGGGGCTTTCGCCCCCACCAAAATAAATATTCTCATCGACTCAGAATCACTTCCTATCATCCACGGGCAAATGGACTAGTCGAACGTTTTCATCGAATTTTAAAAGCTGCCCCAAAATGCAAAGGTAAAACAAGCCATTGGAGTGAGGACTTGCCCCTGATCCTTCTTCGCATACGATCCGCTTTCAAAACGGACATCAATTGTTCTCCAACAGAGTTAGTATACGGGGAGCCATTACGCTTACCAGCAGATTTTTTCTCCGATAAAATAGATAATTTCAAAGACGAAAATCTTTCCACGTTCGTAGCTAAGCTTAAACTTTAAGAATAAAGAATTTTATATTAAATTGTTCCTTTCTTTTAACTTGGCACATACCGTGCAACGTACTTGCTAATACCTCCTCTATAGAAGGATTGGGTTAGATATTTCACTTCTTTAACACCCTGGAGAACTCGATGAAATTATACAAGAATTGGGACTTAAGGACTGAAACGAATAAAATTTGGAAGCTTCAAAGACAAAAAAAAACAATTTTCATAATTCATGTAAATTTTTTTTATTTGCTTTAAAACTCTGTTTTTATTAAGTTCATTCACAATTAGAAAAAATAAAAAAAATTATTGGGTTCCTATTCTTTCCTCAACTTCTTTCGAATATCCTTCATAAGGTTGGTGACAGTTCCATCCGTGATCTTTTTGGACGCTCTTTTCCATTTAGCACTAAAATCTTTTACGTCCTTTGCACACTGCTCACTTTTCCTCAATTTAGCTTTGACCAAAGCCCAATACCTTTCAATGGGACGGCACTGTGGAACATTGGGTGGATTCATGTCTTTTGGGACAAAGTCGACATTTTTAGCAACAAGAAAGCTGAACGTCGCATGATCATAGTGAGCTGAAGCTAAATCTTTCCAAAATAATGTTGAACCCTCGTGTTTGTTAAAGAAAGGAAGCAACCGTTTTTTTAGGCACTCGTTAATGTACACTTCTCCGTTAATTGTTCCCGTTGTAATAAACGATGGGCTTCTGTGTCCACATTGGCAAATGGCCTGCCAAACGAGATATTTTGATGCTAATTTTTCCCAATCGATGTTGTTGATTGCGGAAGAATCGCAGCTTGAAACGAGTTGTAAAACTGCGCATCTGGAAGAGCAGTAAAGTCGGCTTTGACATAAGTTTCGTCATCCAAAACCAAGCACGCTTTCTTGTTGCCGATCAACTCGTATAGCTTTCGGCCTCGTGTTTTTATGCCTTATGTTTGCTTTCCAGTAACTTTTGGTATTTTTTGTCTTTTTCGTGTTTTTAGACCGTTACGTTTTTTCGATCTTTGTACCATTGTTTGGTTGGTATTACATTTCCGAGCAACATTTCTGGATGACATAGTCCGGTTTTTTACGATGGTACCCACTATTTTCCTGTCTAAAATTGTATCATGTGCTCCACTTTTCTGTTTTCGCTTAACTGTCAACGTCTCCAAATATTGTTTAATAACAGAATCCACTGTACCGCGTGCTATGTTTAAATTTTTTGCGATGAAATGGTTTGGACGGCGTTCCTCTTGACTCATATTTTATAAATATTTTAAACCGCACCGAACTAAAATCAATAACAAACTGAAACTAGAGAATATACCGACTAATTTGGGTACAAAATGGGATTGCAATTTTTACACATTGAAAGTGTAGACCGTATTAAAATTTACAGATTTTATTCGTTTTAGTCCTTAGCACCCTTATCAATGCAGTCCCATTAGACCTATTGCAATATCCTCGATGTCGGATTTATAAATAAATAAGGCTTGAGTGAACTGTTGACAACGTCTTCTATCTCGAAGTAAGGTTCAAATAGAACATGTAAACGTGTCCATCTTAAGCGGGTACAGTGACAAAGCATACTCGATGTACATACATATATCGTCGTGAGCTATTATCATAGTCATGAGGTATTTCTTGTCTTTATAGTGTTCCGTTTGGAATCATGTTACTGTGTGTACCTGTATCTATCTGCTCTCTCTTTGCAGTATAGCTACCATGTCCTTGCAATCAGATTTATTGGACTTTATTGGAGATGGCAAGTCCTGTATGCAATTTGTTATAGTTATAATCTACTTATGAGCTTATAACAGAGGTGTTTTACTGTCAAAGAATATGTAGATATTCTTGTTTGTGTTAGACCTGTTTATGTTCACTCTGATGCGGAACTCTATTGAATGCACCTCAGCTTGGAATACGGTCCACGAATAGTGGACATCACCTAAGACCAGGTTTTCCTCTACTACAATATTCCTCCGGTACGAATCGAGGGCTTGTTGGAACGGAGCGTTAATGTTCATTCGTTTTAGATATTTATGTCTTCTTAAGCGATTGATCTGCACCGTAGAATTTGCTGCTATAGTTAATACAAACTTGTTCAAAACGACGAAGAATATTTTCATCCGTTTTCACTGATATCTACATTTCTCCACCATATAGAAGCATTTTGATGCATAGGCAAGTTTTCATAGAGCGAATATTGAACGCTGGTTGATAGACCAGGTCTAAAACCGTACTGATATAAACTTAACAGGGTGCTGACGATCGGCTTCAAGCCGTTCATGTAGTCAACTTAATACGTAGGATGTGTTTCCTTCACAGCGGAACTAACGATGATGAGCATGATTCCATCCGACTTAGCTGGCAGAAACGATATACTGGTGCTTTATTTTCATTGCCTTGGTTGTTGAACAGTATAGAAAAATGGCTCTTCCAAATATTATGATGGAGTTTCTCTAACCACATTCTCTTAATTACTGGTTTAGGCTTCGACTCGGATATATATCTTTTACACTAAAAAAATAATTTCATACTTGCGTTTGTCGAACTTGTGCTTGGGACCTTGAGATAGACTGATCGAAATGCGGTCAGTAAAACATCAACAGTCTCTTGCGATTGTAGCCGTTCGACGTCAAAATGCTATTGTATTGTACTGCCGTAATGTGTGCATTCATGTCTTAGCTTCCGAGTCAGTGTTGAAATCTCGGAGTCTGTGGGTGTCATGAATATCATGAATCTGGCTCTTCGCATTTTCATCAAGAGAATGCCACGTGCCGTTGTGGATTTTAAAGTTTGGTTTATGCATTAAGACAACGAATCATTAACCCTATTTTCTATTACGAATATTGTGTCCTTTAGTATGTTTTCTGCCATTGAGGATTGATCCTAACTATAACGAAATGAGGAACTAAAGGGAAAAAATAAAATTCGCTTACTATGATAATTCCGATTCCAACAACCTGTTCACTTGTTAGCATTAAAAATGATAGATAATGATTTCATTACATAAAAATGAATCAAAATCTGAAAAAGTAGCTAGTACATTAGTGTGTTAAGTGAACGAAATTTTGTGGACCCATGGGCAACCATCTTTCAAACTACGAGTATACACTTGCGGTCATAAAAACCGCACCTTATCAAAATGATTGAAAAATTGTTAATAACTACGATAATAATATTATAATTTTTTATAATGAAATTAAATTTTTGTTGAGTACTCCGCAGTAGTTTATAAGTATTTCTATCTAATTTCCATCTGTTTATTGAATGTTTGAAAAAAAATATTAACAAAGAAAGAAAAACCAGTTAATTTTCTTATTTTTTTAAAATATTTTAATACAGTCATTGGTTAACAAAATCAAACGATACATTTTTTATGTATGTGTATATAAGATGTTTAGATATGCCACTTGCTCCTCCTTTGGCGGTTATAACCGCTTTTATTCTAGAAGGCATCGAGTTTACTAGAAGCTCAGTAATATCCCTTGAAATTTCAGTATTCCATACATGTTCCAGAACTTCATTTAGCTTTTTTTTACTCTCTGGTTTATGTTCAGCCACCTTAAGTTTCATTACATGCCACAAGTGTTCGATTGGGTTTAAATCGGGCGAATTGGCTGGCCAGTCTAGTCTGGTAATTCCGAGGTCATCATACGTTGTCTTGAGCTGGAAATTATTGAAAGACTCTAGTTATTTGTCTGTTTATTATTTATAAAGTAAACATCTAGAAGTTGATTCATAACACTTTACTTACGGATTTGGTGCAGTGGCAAGGTGCAGAATCATCTTGAAAAATGCACTAGTCAGTATACGAATACAGAATACTCCCTTACTACTTCTCCATACGTTTGAGCGTTCATAGTTCCATTAACAAAGTGCAAAGGGCCCAAAACGTAAAAAGGAAAACATCCCCAAATCATCTGGCTTTGAGGAAACTTCACTGTTTTGACTATGCACTCGTTCTTGAACTTTTCACCTGCTGACCGTCGTACGTATGGCAAATTGTCGGCACACAACAAATTAAATTTATTTTCATCGGACCATATCACACATCACCAATCATCCTGCGTCCAATCTTCATACTTTTTTGTCCACGTCAAGCGAGCTTCTTTCATTTTTGTGGTTAGGAGAGGTTTTTTCGCTGGTTGTCTTCCATATAAACCTATCTCCCGTAGCCGTCGGCGTAAGGTTTCGGCGCTTAGATCAACTTGATGAAATTCACTCAGCTCTGCTCTTATACGGACAGCACTTTTAAAGCGATCTTTCATGCTAATTCGTTGTAATACATTGTCCGTCTTCTGGGTTGTTTTACGTTTTCGTCCCGAGCTTTTTTTCCTTTCCAGTGGATCCAAATTTTCTTTTTTCTTCATCAGTCGTACGATAGTTGAATGACAGCATTTTATTTTAACCGCAATCTCACGATAGCCAAGCCTTTTTTCGACTAAAGTCAATATTTGAACTTTTTCGTCCCGAGCCAGTTGATAATATTTCCCAGACATTTCACTTTTTTTTTACTTGTCACCGTCACAATTCAATTCAAACTGATTTTTTTTGCACTGAATACGAGGCCGAACTCCGCTATCTGGAATACCCTTCATTAGTATGGGAAAAACCCTTACGATCTGATGTAATTAGGCATTTTTTGAGAACTCATTAGGTGGTGCGGTTTTTATGACCGCAAGTGTATGTACGAGTAACTTGTGTAGTACCTAATGCCAACGCAAAGATCCGGGAAGATGAAATAGAGTATCTTTCTTCTCTTTACATATAAATGAGGACATACCAAATACAAACTTTTTCTCATTTCTAAAATCCCTACAGAAACTGGACTAAAAAAGTGCTGTACGCTGTCTACTCTTACTGTTATACGATCAGGTACTACAGGTACATATGTGCCATCTGTAAAAGCGTATCTGCAAAGAAATGTAATCTTTTTCGTTATTTGTAATTTCCCTCATTGCTCACTGCTGTTCTAGTGCTTGAAATACTTCTCCTTGCTCTATATTCGGAAAGGCAATCTACAGTTTATTGCGTTACGAACACCTTTTGCTCGTTTAATTGTATTCAGGACGTCTTCGGCGTTTATCATAGTTTGACGCCCCATCAAAATTATACTCAGAACTATGGAATCATTGACTCTTAATCATGCCACTACAATGTCCGGTGTAAGATCATTGGTAATGGTACATCTATGTCAATCTGTTTTTCCAGACCCTTCACAGATTTGGTAATTAAGCGCCTCAAAACTAATATCAGCATGAAATATGTGGAATGGATGAAGCATGAATGATAGTTTGTTATTTACAACTTTGCATAGGAATATAAGTGTCTTTTGATATTTTTTTATCTTTTTCCGAATCCCGAGTCTGGATCTATCCGTGTCACGAAATTTGGAATAACTAGGCCATATTATTGTAATTGGCATGGCTTCTTTGCTGTGAAGAAGCCGTAATTCTAAACTCCTTATCCTTTCTCCGATGCCGTTACGCTAAATAACATTTCCAAACTTTGAATTCTATCCTTTGTTCGTTGACAATGACCCTCCACTTTCTCTCATAGTTAAAGTATGCTCGTTACAATAACATTCCATGGCTATCCGTATACAATAGTCTCGGATTTGATTGAATGCTTTTTCACGAAATCCCTGACCTCTCAGTGACTTCCATTGAGTCATTGTTCGTAATCAAAGTCGTGATACCAACGCAACTGTCAATCACGACGCTCTCTTCGACAAAATGGATAAATGTTCCCGTTTTGTATTCACAAAAAAAAACAAGAAAACCCCCATCGTCTTTGTCCAAATCACTTCGATCCACCCTTCGTCACTCTCTCGAAGCATATGACAGAAGTGATAGAATGCATTTATTTTCTAGCGGGGGCCGTCACTCAAGTGATTGTATGTACGAGTATGCATGTGTACACCCTGGCATTTCAGAGGATTAAAGTAGTTCCATGGACTTTCTGTCTTTTTTTTTTTTTGCGTCATTTTATGGGATCGGGACTTTAGTTGGTACTGCTCCCGGGCAGACACATGAAAAATAGTCATCTCTAGCCCAGCTCACGTTCTCTGTTTGAGGAAATGCGCGCACGGAAATCCTCTCTACTTATAGGTGATGCCATGTCAAGTGATTGTGATCTCCATAGAAAGGGGAAAAAAAATGACAGCTCTTTGGTGGGACTCAAATAAAATGAATCATGTGATTTTAAAATGTAAGAAGAACGCGTGTGGATGCTATACTTTGGAACATCGGATAAGCCAATGTCTTTCTTGTCACATTGCATCCATTAGGTTTCTTTCACGGGGTAAGCCATTTAAGCCGAGTGCGTAATGGCTAAGTATGTGATTTGTTAAGTGATTTTCGAAGTACATTTGCATGTTCTAGTTCATATTTTAGTATTGCAGAAAGGATCTTGTTGTTAGACAAGATCAATTGACGTCTTCACTTTGAAGGAAAACGTGAGCAAGGTTACTTTCTTTTGTCGAGGTTAACATGACCCCCACAACATCACTCTTGAGATTGTTTCTAACACAGCATAAGGTGTTTTGCATTGGCGAAAAATGTATTGTAATTGCCTTTAAATAACTTTATATCACCTAGCTCTAACAACTTTAAGTTTAACCATCGATGTTTTATAGAATAAGATATTTAGAATCTTTGCATTATCCTTAATCGCTAGATAAAGACCGTCAATAAGTTGTCTGACAGTGGCCGACAATTTTTTCGGAGTTTCGAAGCAATATTTATGTTTGAAATGCAGCGTGTTGTAGTAGTAGTTCTCGTCTGCTGTAATATTCCGGATATCCAACTTGGTAGTACCTCAGTTAAAATATTTAGGGCGGTTCAATTTTGTTTTTTTTTTTTTGCATAAGTTTACCTTGAACTGAGGCCTACTATACATCATCAATACAGAAGGGCTCGTACTACTCATGTTAAATAAGTGATCTTTCATCAACACGATCTCTCCTCTTCAAGCTTGATCTACTCATTCTTAGCAGTAATATTTGGTCGCTGGTGCACAAGAAGTAGATTTCATATAGAAATACCAGGTGTTCTCTACATCCTCTTACGAAACCTAGTCCTCGACGGGTGATTTACCTAGTCAGAGGACGGATAATGTAGTATGTGGGTGACGTCATCCCTTACATTCTCTTACATTCTCCAACATACGACGGTTGCCTGAAAAGTTTCCGACTGCAACGTAAAGATAGACCACATTTGTAGAAAGAGAAAATCCTGTTTCATCAAGACAACGCTCCGTTTCACACCTCAGCGGTTGCCTGCTTGACCACCCGCCTTATTCACCAGATCTAGCCCTCATCTAAAACCTGCGCTCGGAATACAGAGATTTTCGTCAAATGAGGAGGCATTCACCTTCGTGAACAATTATTTTGCAGAGAGAAACGCCAAGTACTATTTGGACGGGTTAGAGAGATGGGAGCATCGCTGGGAGAAGTGTGTAGGGTTACAAGGAGACTATGTAGAAAAAAAAACTTTTCAGACAACCGTCATACTTTAGGCATACTCCTTTTTTTGGAACCCGTATCTGTGGTCTTACGTCAGTCCTGCCAAAACAGAGCTGGTTTTTTATCACTAAAGTAATCAAGTTGCCATCTTTAATCATACCTAAACCAATTACCAAGTGTAATTTTGGATAGCGAACTGCGGTGGAAAGAACACATTAATTGAAAAAGTTCTAGTTGCCTTTCTCTCGTGGAAGAAGAGAATACTGGGTCTACTCGTACATTAAGTTTGTTAGACCAATTCTCACTCCATTTGAACGTAGAAAAAACACAACTTATTGCCTTCATAGGCAATGGAAAGTTTTCTAAATTCTGATATTTTCCTCATGCACCTTGTCGCAAACTTAAACTTTGCCTTTAGACTGAGTAACACTCGGCAACGAAAAAAAAATATGTGGGACATGCTACAATACTTACACTCTCACAATCCAACGACCGTCAATTTACTGAAATGGACTCAGTATTGACTTCAATCACCTGATCCCGGGATAGAGGGATCGCAAGTCATCCACAGTTGGCCAACACCGATTTTCTCAGACAGTTCTACATATAATAGCGTTGGCGCTGCCTTTACATACATTTACATATCCACCTTGCAGTATAGAATGTTGCTTGCCGTAACCATTCCAGGAGCAGTCAGATTCCTACGAGTAGTTTCGGACACAATAAAATCGAAAGTGGCTAAACCAATTTACACATTTCCAAGCGCAATCTAAGGTCAGTTATAATTGGACACATGAGACATGTAGGCTTCTATGGCCTATGCTCTATCCCAAACGATCGAGTTAACTGATCAAGCTCAGGTGAAGAGATATTGAGTATATCCTCCAGAAGCTACAATAATGAAGAAGACGAGTTTAAGCACAGACCAGTTTGCAATCCCTAAACAGTTACCACTTCGGAGATCTAAATAATCTCTGCTCTACTAAGATCGTCTACCTTGACGGATTTATCGAGAAATCTGTATGGTTCCAGGAGTAACCAGCATATCGCCCTTCGACGCTTTTCCATTAATATCACAGACATACGAGTATGTAGTTGCCTAAAAATAGAATATTGTCTTGTCCTAAACGGAGACAGAAAGCTCGACTTGACCCTGTATGCCTCTTGACCTTCTGTGGTCGAATCAAAGTTATTTAACAGATGATCTGTCATTCATGAGTTGTTTTCATAGTTCCGTTGCAGGAATGCGGACTATATAACAAAGGTTGTTATTCTATTAAATACTTGCAGAATTTTAAAATCACTGGAAGTGGTGGGCCTCTATCTCTTTTATTTTTAGAGTAACTACAGAACTTTGAAACCGACATTTTATTCCCACAAACATTACCCAAATCTCATGGTACACGGGTGGGACACGGGATCTACCAAACCAGAGAATTATGTTAATATTTGAACTCTTCCATCTGTTCGAATTAAGCTTCACTAAAAGGAAGAATATTCCAAACAAATGTTTTAAAAGCTATCGCCTCCGACCAGATTACCTTTGCAGTCAAATCAGGTCCATCACATTCATTGGTGTGCACTGAAACTGAGGTAAAGATGAATAAGAAGCAATACAGAAATTAATCTCTAAAGAAATGCAAAATGCATACTTGGTCAAGCTTCTGTTGAGCAATGATTCAAAACTGCTAAACACTTCATCAGATTTTTTATCCTGCTGCCAGACTTTTTCTAAAAGAATTGTAATGACTGAACTTTTATTTTTTAAGTGAGGCAATCAATTCTTCTGGAGCCTAGCTAGATATATTTCTTGACTTGCTTACTTATATATCTATATGGCGCTATAGTCTGGGCCTCAAATAGATAGAGCGGTTTTGTGGACATCAGCTAAGACGAGGTTTTCCTCTACTGGATTGTTCCTCCAAAGTAAAAGTTCAACACATACGGAAATCTTACCTGATGCAGGATCGTTTATTCAGGATAAAGGTCATCAAGCTTTGTTGAGAACTAGCAACTAACAGATTTTCTTGATAATTTCATGTGCTTATCGACCTAAGATGTATCTAGAGACTCCAACACACGAGAATCATTGATAGCGAACAGAGAAGAACAAACCGAATATAAGACATTTGCATACAACCATTCTCCCTACAAGTACAATCGATCCTAACATGGAAGAATTGGAATATTCACGTGTTCTAGAAAAAATATCTCTCTATGCCTAATGAGTCGGCGGCCTTTTAAATGTTACCTAAGTTCCAGTAAACCAGGTAAGCGAACACTTAAAGAAGCAAGGAGGTGGACAGGCTAAACACCATCTGAGGTGATTTGGAGAGCCACTGAATTATCAGGTGTCAGTATTTTGTAAACCTTGTGCTTATCCATCTGCATGAAACTGTGGTTTCACATTGTCATGCAACAATAATTCGATACGCACTTCTAACCACACAACATTATTGCATTGAGCTACCAAAGGGGCAATTTAAATTGGTGTTAAAGATGACTGATGACATAGCGCGGGTCCTTAATAAAGAACCAATCATGTGGTTCTTTCCGGATTTGCAAGTGTCAACACATAATGCCACCACGTCAATGAGTTTGAAATTCTTGACATAAACCCATAATTGTTGTCCCAATTATAATTCATCAAAGAATTTAATTAATTTGTTTGAAATTGTATAAGTCTTTTCATTGCGTGCGAGAATAAATCTCTGTTCAGTTAAATACGAAGCCATAAATCCAGTCTTAGGCTCAGTTCCTGTTCCATTTCAAGCTCCGACGCCAATCAAATGGACCAAATAATTTACCATCAAACCGCAATTAACAGAAAATTACTCACTTAACATTTTAAAAATATGAACAATGTCCAGAATGTTACTGGCCAACCGGTTAAACGGTCAGGCCGCCGATTATCCTATATTTTGCACACGCATGCACATTACCAAGGTGTTTTTTTTTGTGTACACATGCATTAAAACATAAATGCATGTGTCCTCAGGACCTGGGCAACACTCACTCTGCTCATAGTACTCACAATATGCAATTAATGACTCAATGTCAATAAAAACTGAATCAACTTAATGATAAATTCATGTTCGAATGTGTGAAAATGATGACTTTAGTTGTTGTCCGACATAAATTTTGTTGGCACGTAAAGTGTGTCCAGCGTCCAGTGGCCGGTGTCGAGTATTCAGAGTCCTATATCTCATATGCATTGTCTCCATTGTCCATTGGGCCATGTCCCGCTGTTCATATTCCTCCTTCCTGTCTTACCAACAGTGTGAGTAAATTAAATTGAATTTCTAGGTTGTGATTTATTGCAATCGTGTGGACGTTGCCAATTTGCAAAATTGTTTTAATGATTCGTTTTAATCGCATTGCAATTGCTACTGTCAATTCCAACCGGGTGACGACTAATGAGGTAATTTTTTTTATCATTTTACTTCTCATGACTTACTTATAGTACGAGTAATTATACGAGTATACGACGAGTATCTACTTGTTACGAGTATCTACTTGTTACGAGTATGCTGTTGAAAACTAGATCTTTTGGAATTCCGAAATGAGCGGAGCGTTGGAAAGCTACTGTCATTGTACGTCATTTCAGTATATGTCATTCATTTGAAGCGTAAACAACAATAATTTTTTTTCACTCAAATATGTCGAACTTTGTGCCTGAAAAAGTGTTTTTGCAGGGAGTTCTTCTTCATTACTTTAATATGAAGAAAACTGCTGCCGAAAGTCATCGTATTTTGGTGGAAGTTTATGATGAACATGCGCTAGCTGAGCGAACGTGCCAAAAGTGGTTCCACATGAACTCAAGCCGAGAGACGTCGAAAGGCGGTTTTGCATGTCCATTTCGGCTGCTGGAACGCCACAAAAGGAAGTCATTTTTGCATCGGATTGTTACTAGTGATGAAAAATGGATCCATTACGACAACCCCAAGCGCAAAAAATCATATGTGAAACCCGGCCAACCAGCCAAATCAACGGCAAAGCCGAATGTCCATGGCGCGAAGGTAATGCTCTGTATTTGGTGGGATCAGATGGGTGTGCAGATTATGATCTGCTAAAACCGGGTGAAACCATTAATGGACAACGCAGTGGCCGAAAAACGCCCGAAATATGCGACCGGACACGAGGCAATAATTTTCCATCATGATAACGCTCGGCCCCACGTTGCTATTCCGGTTAAGAACTATTTGGGAAACAGTGGATGGGAAGTCTTACCCCACCCGCCTTATAGGCCAGACCTTGCCCCTTCTGACTACCATTTATTCCGGTCGAAACAGAACGCCCTCACTGAAATATATTGATTCCGACTTGGATCTAAATTCCCTGAATACAAATTTTGTTACCCTCCCTTTTCATGACATTAATGCTGTTCCTATAAATCCGCTCGATTTTAACTTGTCTGATAGTGATTTTGAATTTTCCTGTATTGATGACACTTATTTGTTGTCAGTCAAATCAAATTCTGTAGGTTTTGATAAAATCCATCCCAAATTTGTGAAAATAATCCTTCCATTTATTCTTCGATCTCTGGTCCATGTCTTCAACCAAATAATAACAACCGGCATTTACCCTTCTCAATGGAAATATGCCAAAATAATTCCTATACATAAGAGTTCCAATAGTAAGGAATATCGGCCGATATCCATACTGCCTTACTTCTCTAAGATATTTCAGAGGGTACTTCAAAGGCAAATAAACTCTTATATCCATTCCAACAACTTGCTCTCTCCAATGCACTCTGGATTTAGGAAAGCCCATAGCGGTACAACGGCCATAATTAAAGTTGTAGACGATACCAGGGAAGCGTTGGATGAAGACAAAGTATCTTTTCTAGTATTTTTAGATTTCTCGAAAGCATTCGACACAGTTAACCACACTAACATCTGTAACAAACTGCTGACATTGTTTAGTTTTTCGAGCTCAACTACAAATACCATATCATCTTACCTAAAATTAAGAAAGCAAGCTATCTCAGTTGGCCAAAAATCATCCGGTTTTATATACAATACTAGAGGAGTTCCACAGGGCTCCATCCTGGTACCTATTCTATTCTCGCTCTACGTAAATGAGATTCCTACTCTCGTGACCTTATTTATTCAAATATATGCTGATGACGTTCATCTCTATCGAAGTTGCCCTGTTGGTATGATAGACGACTGCGCAAATGCTTTAAACACTGATCTGGAGCGCATATCAAGCTGGTCAGAAAAAAACGGACTTTTTCTAAACCCACTCAAAAGTAAATGTATAGTCATCTATAAAAAACTGCTTGATCTCTCCTTCTTCCCAGACATTATGCTCAATAGCTCAAAAATCGAATATGTTGACACCGCAAAACATCTTGGAGTTGTTTTTAACAGAAAGTGGAATAACCATATCAATACTACAGTTGGTAAGATATATGGAACTTTACGCCAGCTCTCGATGTCACACCACTTCACCCCCTTCAAAACTCGTCTCTTACTAGCTAAAACACTCCTTGTACCAGTTCTCTGTTATGGATGCGAAAAATTCTGTTACTGTGAAGCTAAAAGTAATAGAAAACTTAATGTCGCTTTTAACAATATTGTGCGATACGTTTTCAATCTTCGTCGCTACGATAGAATATCTCATTACTCGAAATTGCTCTTTAACATGTCACTTGACCATCTAATACGCTATCGATCCCTTATATTGCTTTCCAATGTAATTCAAGCCAATCAGCCTTGTTACCTATTCAATAAAATAAGATTTACCACGTCTGAAAGATCTCAACAAATCATTCACCCTCGTTACTCATGCCTAACATCTGAGCGACAATTTTTCATAACGTCTATTTGCCTGTTGAACTCCTTACTTACCGCGCCCAACACTGGTTGATTTCGGTGATCGAGTGCCCAAATTATTTGAGCAGCTTAAGGATAAAGCATGATCTGTTCTCGCGCGCACAATCAACAATGTCAGGTGTCAGCTGCGTCTACATCACTTTTATTCAAAAACTTTTCACTCAGCGATTCTAAACATCTATCTCACATGATTGTGAAATTTAAAAAGCTTTCCCTTCATGTATAAAAATACAGTTGCCTTCTGTCCACTGCAGTAAAATGCTGTGGCAAACTAGGTCGTTGATTCCTTCCGCAAGTGAAGTGATCAAAATCACACCTACAGACCATACGCTTGTAAGATGGTAGGATACGAAAGCATTTAACGTCAACACAGTGCTACAACTTGCTAGAATGCATGACGAGTAAAAATGATCGCACATGAACATGAAAAGGAATGTGACGCAGCATATTAAGTGCATAATGAATAATCATGACACCATCGGACCAATAAGCCAGCATGCGGCCTACAAGGACTCCATACAGAGCACCAATACGCCAAAGTAAAACTATCAATTTTTTAGCGGGGTCTAATGAAATACAATCAGAATAGCCTTTCCGCCTAAGGTGAGAAGAGAGTTATCAACAGGTCTAATCCGGGACAGATAGAAGAGGCGAAGTTCAACTTTAATCCTTTACCAACCTCGACCCTATGCTACTTAACCTTGACTATAAGCACACCTTCGACAACATTAGAGTGCATTCATACGAGTATATCGACCTGACTTTCACCAGTAGAGCATTTAAAACAGCTGGAAACTGCAAATTTAAAACCAGTTTACAAACAACGACCACCGTGAGCTCGTTTTTTTTAAACAGGCTGGGGTGGATAGCGAAATGCTCGAGTGCATGCTAACCATCAGGAACATGACAAAAAGGCACCGTAAAAGCATAAACCAAAACAGGCTCACGGCTCTTATAACGAAGACGTGACGTAATCATACAGCGAAAGAGAAAAATGTATTGACGAACAAATGACATCTTAAATAGTCGAGCAAATGGTTTAAGACTACGCAGCTGCAGAGAATAATAGAACAATTTCTGACGAAATGGGGAGTAGAAGTTGATAAAGGGACTAAAAGCAAATTACTTAAGGCGTCCAGAAAGAACCTACATTATAATCTACGAGAACGGGACAACTAAATAGTTATGAACAAATAAAAAAATCGTATTCCCGCTTAAAGACACAGTTTGCTAGAGGAAAATAGATTCACCTTAGCACAAGGGAACTGAAAATCGACGGCAATAACACTAGTCATAACTGAGTAAGTTCTAAAACCCACGGAAGAAATAACAAGAAGCCAGATATCCAGAATAAGTGGTGCCGAAAGGAGTCGTGAAAGCAAGACCGAAGATCTTCTTAAGCCTCTACATGACATAGTTAATACACTTTCACCGCGCAGTGTAAGGGCATATTATTTTCCCCATTCCAGAGAGTAACAAGTTACCAGTGCAACCGTCGTCATACAGCTCGCTAGGTTTAACTGAGATAATGGAAAAAAAAAAAACAATGCGCGAAGCGAAAGAACATTTGGGGGTCTTCGACCTGCAGTTCGGGTTCAGAAAAAAGCGGAGCATCATAAGAGCGTTGAGAGTAGAATGCAACATTGTATGCGAAGCATCGCGAGGTGATAAAGAAAGAGAAAATAAGACTGCGCCAAAAATGCCTTATATTGATCCAACCAGAGCTGTGTAGTGAAACCGGTAAGCCAGTTTCACGTGCTTAACCCTCTACTAAGAATAATGACTGAAATAGCTCACGGGAGGGATTCCTCAAGGCTCTAGTTTTGTATGATGATATACTAATAATGCCATAGCTGACCAAAGACTACACAATTTTCATATCTTACTTCCTCCTAGACCGGGACTATAAAGTTTCTGCTATAATTGTTAGCTACAGTGTCTTTGCGGGCATTCCTAATTGCTATATTGCTTTTTTATTTAGGAACATTTGTAACCTGATTCAGAACAATCTCTAAACCATATCCACTGTTTGTTGGTGTTTGTTGAGGTCGATGGCTTGTACTTACTTAGGAAATGCTACAGCCGGGTATGAACTTGGGTCTCAAAAAACAAGCCACTCCAGCCAGCACGATCTATCCCCAGCTGCCTCCGGAGCTGCACTTAAAGTTGACTGAGTTTCCCCTGCAATTGTATATGTCAGCTTAGATGCGGTCGTTATCTGCTGCGCCGTGACTTAGCTTTAGACTCGAAGACTCTTTAGACTGGAGCAGTGGCATCCATTGACTCAACACGACCCAGGCATTTCAGGTGTTGGATCCGTAGACGCCTGGCTGGACCAATGTCGCTGTACAATTCCTGGTTGAATCTCCTCAGCGCAAAGAAACAGCGATTGGAAAGATTTATTCCATAAGAGCCAAGGTCCTTAATTTCTTCGAAATTATAGCTGCGGATGGTAACGTTTTGGCCATGCCATCGGGTGTGTACGTCCTTTTCTGATGACAGCATGTACTTTGTGTTGCCCTCTCTTACCGTCAGATTTGTTTTGGACGCTTCCAACTCAATAATCACTAAAGCTTCATTGACCGCTCGCTGTGTTCGTCCAGTCACATTAATATCACCTATCTACGCAAGAAATTGCGCAAACTTAAAAAAGATTGTGACTCCCTTGGTGACCTGTGACTTGGCACAATTGTTTCTGTTGTCCTACATAATTTGACGAGTATGCCAGGGATGTCAAAATTAGACGTTGTGACGTTGTATAGCTCGTTCCTAGGCACGATGTCATATTGAACTTTGAAGTCGGCAAATAGATGGTGAAGCTCGATCTGAAATTTCAAGGTATTTCCCAAGATCTGTCATAGTGTGAATATTAGATCGATGGTGCAGTTTTCTGGTCAGAAATTACACTGATGTGGGCCAATCAGATTGTTTTGAATGGTTTTCGACAAAAAAGGTCTCATGAGCGAACTTTAGAAGACTTATTCCTACATAATTGGCGAAGTCAAGAGGATCCCCTCTCTTGTGAACCGAACAAACTGATTTATTTTAAAAATTATCTATTTCATGTTCCAAATTAAGACATCTCCAGCTGGTATGGGAAGCAGTAAGTCTGCGCCAGCAGATAGACTTTAGCTTCGATATTGCTGCCTTAACTAGGTCCGGGGAACTGAATTCTCTGTCCTGTTCATCCAGAGTGAATGGTTTGTTCAGTCTGACAAGGTTTGACCATCATCGCGGTTGTACAGTCTGCAGAAGTAGTATCTACATATTCTATTCGACTCTACTACCAGATGTCCCTGTTATTTTTTGCACACTTCTATTCTGCTTTTGTAGCCCTGGCATGTTCGTTTTAGTCTTTGATAATACTTTCGAGCGTCATTTCGGCAGTAACAACGCTCCATTCCCATTCCACTTATAATCTCCTCGGAAGCTCACGCTCTTATCAGTCATCCTCCGATGCACAATTCATCGTCAGACCAGAGCCTATTTTCTGACGATGCTCTGAAACAATCAGCTCAGAAGCAGCTCGCTAACAAAATATTGGAACGGCTATAGTTAAGAATTATATCTCATAGCTCCCATTGATGAGAATAATCTATCCAGGTTTGCTGAGGCATCCTACATTACAAGTTTAATTTTGTTCATGTCGCTGCATCTTTTTGTAGGTCATTCGTATTACATGCTCTGTCCAATAGATCGTCAAAGTTTATATTGGCAGGCTTAGTTCAGTTTTAGATTGCAGATCATTAATAGTTTCTGGTTACACTCCTTCGGGCCACATGTTTTTTTTTTTTTTTATAATTGACGCGCGCACAATGGATTTATGCACTCTTAAGATGTTTGCACATAGCGCGGGCGAAAGGAAGTTAGGAAGGGAAAAAAGAAAGATACGGATGTGCGTTGGTTTTAAATGTCTGCACGTTTGGCTAGGAAATAAAAAGGGCGGCAGGGCATTAGAGAGTTATACGGCTTAGGAAAGAATCACTATATTTCAGAGTACGTCCGAAGACGGGGTTGAGGGTGAACTGATGAGCATTCATAGAGAGCTGGGTGTTACGGTTATAAATTTGAAGGGGCGGAATGCTACTGGCAATTTCAGTGGAGCACTGGTGGTGAAAATAGCTATACAACAAGGTGAGGCAGGAGACTTACCCCAGTGTTCGAGGATGTCGAATGCCATAAATACTGGGTTTTATCGCATGATTTTGAATACTATCTCGCAAGTGCAAAGAGGTCTTAGGGGCACCTGACCAGATGTGGGCATTGTACTCCAATTTTGGGCGAACAAACATATATATATTGAAGCCAGGTCAGAGGGGGTGAAATATTTCATACATCGCTTGAGGAAACCTAAACATTTTGCAGCATTTTTGGCGAAATCGAATGTGTGGTCATTCCAAGGTAAGTTGTCGTTGACACACATACCGAGACGGGAAAATTTTTCGGTTTCGACGATGCAAGTGCCATTCATGGGCAATGGCTGGGTATTTGAATTTCGCTTTAATGACAGCAGGCAGCATTGAGTTTTGGAAGCATTAAATTCCACTCGATTGATAGTTCCCAAATTGCTTATGCTGTTAATATCGGAATTTAATGAGCTTAACGTACGCTGCCGTTCCCGTTCTACAGCCGAAGATCAGGGACGTGAGTCCGAAAACGAATATGAAAAGCAGAAAGTTCTGTCGTCAGCAAAGGAATATATTATGTAGATTAGAAGTGGCAGACAAGAGATCATTGATAAAAAATAAAAAGAATGTCGTAGATAGAACGGAGCCCTGGGGCACACCAGCATTTATTTTGTGAATATCAGACTTGAAACCGCAGAAGACAACTTGAATTGAACGTTCCGAAAGGTAATTTCTATTCCATTGAAGAAGAGAGTCATCGATCCCAAGAGCACGCATTTTCGACAAAAGAGCCTGATGCCAAACTCTGTCAAATGCCTTAGAAATATCAAGTGCAACTATCTTGCTTTCGCCAGATTGATGTACGCTTTGGTTCAACTTTTCGGTGAGACATGCCATCAAATCACCAGTGGACCTGTTGCTACGAAAATCATATTGCCGGTCATTGAGAAGTTTTCGTGTTTCGAGATATTTCATGAGCTGACGGTTTATCAGCGTTTCCATGACCTTGGAGAGAAGGGACGTAAGTGCAATAGGTCTGTAGGAGGAGAGAGAAGAAGATTCGCCTTATTTAGGGACGGGCTGGACAAATGCTGTTTTCCATCTGCTCGGAAAGAGTCCTAAAAAGTAGGATTGATGAAAAAGCTTACGCAGTGGTTTTGCCAGCGTGGAAGAACACCTCTTCAGAAGAAGGGGAGATAAACCATGTGGAGCACCGGATTTATGGATGTTGAGATCTTTAAGTACTCTTGCTACTACACGAGTGCGAAAGTGGATTCGTCCCATTAAAGATTCGACGCACTCAAGTATAGGCGGGGATAAAGCACAATCTGGGAGTGTTGAGCTAACCGCAAATTGTGCAGCAAGCAGATTGGCCTTGTCCAAAGCTGACAGCTGGAATGTCATTGTAAATGAGCGTTGGGATGGAAGATGAGGCAGAATTTCTAATGTTTTTGACGAATGACCAAAAATTTTTACTGCCTTTGGGACATGGCTATTAAGTCCGCTCCAATTGGCTTTCTCGTGTTGCCATATGTTTCTTTTAGGAATCTTTTCTCTAACTGTGTGGTCGGTATAAGAGAAATTGGCTGATATAACACAGTGGTCCGACGAGCTTAGAAGGGAAAGCACTTCCTGTCATCTGCACCAGTAATCTGTAAGATCTGGATATTGCAATCCTCACTACATATCGGGAGGATGGGTCTTTTTTACATTTCTAGTTCTGTATTAAAGCTTATTTTCTTTTCGGTTTTGGCGTCGATATTCTTATCCACTAGGCCACTAAGACAGAATTTGGTCACGTAATTTGCTTGCTCTGTATGCCATGGGCGCATATCAGTTTCATGTATTTGGATATGATCTTTTTATAGATTGTACACATCACGTTTCTTACCTTGCATTTGTTTATAAAGCTGCATCCAAATAAACTATGAATATTTGTATAAATATTCCGTAAGCCGTCTTTGAAAAATAATATGTATCGCAATTATTCTCTACCCTTGGATGAGGGGAGCTCTTTGTTTAGGCAAATGCTAATATACAATAGAGCGAAATTTGAAGCGACCTGACGATGCATCGAATCAAAAGATGATTGGTATTTATGTAGATCCACATTGGGGGAAGTAATTATAGCAGTAGTAAGTCTGACTAAAGAAGCTAATGGAAAACTGGAAAAGTCAGATCCATTTCAAAAGGAGAAGGGGCTAAATCATCAATGCTATTACCTACCACTTTAAATAACTCAATTATTCCGTATTATTTTAATATGGAATGTGGATGAAAATGTCATCTTAAATTGGAACTACTGAACTGCTCTCGGTTACTTCTATGGAATATGCCCTGATAAATAAGTTCTACCCTCCAGATACGCATTTGATGACACGTTTTTTTCATAAACAAAGGGACAATGACCGTTATCGCATTACAGGAAAATGGGGCTCAACTTTTTATGGGGTTCAAAGGTCTGAAAAAAGGATCTTTCCCCATCCCCTCCTACAATGACAAGGAACATTTTCTAAATCAGGGATAAACCATTAAAATTCATATTTCCTTGGTCACCTTAATTTACTTCCTGTTAATTTAAAAGTTTCCCACCCGGTTTCCGCCATTGCCATCATTACCGCCGTAATCTCTTACAATTAATCATGACTTTCATTCTTTGTTAGATTTTCTTTGGTTTGTTCCTTTCGAAGGATACGCACAAGGGGGCCAAAGAAGAATACGCTAAATTCTGAGACGGAAAAGAAATTAGAAATTACAAAAAAAAAAAAAAAAAGTAAAAATACGCAGAAAATAAACGCTCCATAGAAACGCGCCCATCCGGAGGATTATTCAGCGGATTTATTTCTTTTATTCGCTGGGATAAAAGAGGAAGCTCGCCTTTTTGGCTTTTCTTTCGATCTCCCCTCTGACACTTCGTCTCACTCTGTGGGCATTCGAAAATCGCGTAATAAATCGATGATTAATGTGTTTTGGTCGCCGCCACTTTTGATCGACTTTGCGGAGGATTAATAATAATGATGTTGCCTCCTTCCTTGCCCCCTGCCTTTAAATTGACCCTCGTTGTCTGTCAAATTTTCCATGAATCTCCAAGTCGAATTATTCTCAACTTAGCGCTTCAAAGTACAGTCTTTTGCGCGTTGAGGGGGGTGTGAAACACTATAGGTGGGAGGATTGATATAATGTGATGAAATCCATGGCTCTGCCGGAAATTAAATCTTTTTGAGTCGACGCGGCTGTACGTTACCGTAGCGCACGCAGCAATTCCAGATGTCGGTTGCCCGAGTGAGAGGGTATGGGGCAGGGGTCCTTAATTGAATTTTTATTCAACAGATGAAATAGCACGACACAGTCCACACTAATGGAGCCTATCTACCATAATGAGGCATTAAAAAATTGATGGCCAAGGTGGTGGTATACGTTTACGAGTACTCTAAGGTGTACACACATCCATTCGTACAATCGACCGCCATAAACAATTACACTCAAGCTGTCGTATTTTTTATTTTTTTTTATTTTTTTTTAGAACAGAAAATCCGCGTATGTCCATTACTCTTGGAAAAAAAGGTTACTCCAAGCATTAGTATCCATTAGAGAACCTGGAATGCTGTATAACTGAGTGCAGTCGTTACTATAGGGGTGGGAGGAATATGGTGTTCTCTTCTTCTATTCTGATGTTTTTTTACGCCGCATAGGTACTGATACTGCGAGCAGGTAACATACTCGGTGTCAGTTTAAAAATGACTCACATGTTAGCAACGGCTATTATAACAGTCGAATCGTGGATAGTGGATGGGGCACATACATATGTATGTACTCAGCCCAAGGTTTTTTGGGAGATACTCGTACCCAACATGCATACAAAGCAGGCTTTCTTTTAACAAATGGATAGGATAGGTACTCGTATTTGTATCTGCAAGGTGCGAGTGCTGGAAGGTTTCAAAACAAATGAGGGTGTTAGAAAACCAGAATGTGGGTATTTGACACGCATATTTACACATCTGACATTGATTGACTGGTGGTTGTAAGAGTGGTAGAATGGGGAATCATATGTCGTGCTATGATATCGAAAGAAGGTGCAAGTCATGGGCGAGTCAATCGTTTAAGATTCATTGTGTCATAGGGGCAAACTGGCAACTAAATGACAGATGGGACTGAAGAAAGGTTTTAGAAATCGAAAGAGGAACTTTCACGAAACTTTGTTGAATTGGAAACCAAAGTTGGGCCCATATTTTCCTCCAAAATTTCTGGAACTATTGTAACAGTTCTATAATTCAGATCCATATGTCAGCACCACATATTTAAGATCAAATTATGAGTTTAGTTAGCAGAGTTTTGGTTCCAGCTGCTGCAAAACATCAAAGTAGTCGACTTTCTTTTCGTCGATATTTGAGGAGCTTATGAAATCTTTGAATAGATACTTTTTCAGGCACTTGTATGTACATATGTAAATTAACAAATAAGCGGTTTATTAAAAAACTTAAAAAAGAACTCTATTCAAATCTTTAATTCTAATACAATATACGAGTAATATACGGTCTGCAACTAGTGTGAGACTGGACAGGTCGTAGTCGGGTGTGCTGGTCTTTTATACTCTGGATAGCTATTGTATTTCGGGTTTATTTGTTTGTTGCCGATAAGGTGGTCGAAGAATTGGATTGGGTTGTTTGCTGTTCTGATCGCACCGTGTCGTTATCGAGAACGTGACTACGTGATGTTTGCATGTAAACAGTTTTGATAACTTGTTGATAACTGCTTCGTGTTAACTTGTCGATTTTCTTTCCTTAGCGGACTATGAACTTTGATTCAAACTAAAAACTCTACCGGTGATACACAAGCCCCATATAATGAACCACCTGGATAGGACTAATTACGTGTACAACAATTTATACCTACAACGAAAGCCTTCCGAATATAAGTTTAGAATCGGGTAAACCCCGGACAGCAAGCAAAAACTTAAATATTGTACTAAACTTAAAAACTAACAATTTTAATAATTATCATACGAGTACGATGGGAATATTGGTCGTGAGGCATTAGAAGAGTTTACCTTCTTTGCCATCTTCTTGAGCTCACAGAATACTTGATACGAATTCAATTAGGTCTGCGGTTGCTAATCCACCCTTTAAGAAACCCCGTTGCTGGGCCTATAATATAGCATTTCGTTTTATCGGCCCTTTTTTATAGAGAGGGAATATATATGTATGCATTAGGAAATATTCCCTATGAAATTGGGATCTGAAAAAGAACTGTGAAGGGTTGTTCCAAGTAATTCACAATTGATGACGGATTGATCGTCTGAGTATCAATAGAATATTCATGCTTAGGTTCTTCTATCTTTTCTTTCACTAACTCTGGACTCTGGAGTAATGTCCCCAGAAACGAATGATATTTGTGGAGAATTGCTCAAGCAAAGCTGATCGAGGTCTTCGGGGATAGTTAGTAAACGACTGACTAAAGAATTGAGGAAATAACTCCGCGATTATATCAGGATCAAAAGAGGATGTGTTCACAGGACAGAGTTTTGAGACTGTTGTTATGCGGAAACACCACCCATACAGGTGGGTGGTGGATATCTATATTAAATATAAGATGCAACCATGCAATTATCCGCATTTAGAAGAAAAAAATACGAAATCAAGCTGTCTTCCAAATTTGTTGGTGATACCACTTAATTTAAAAAAAACTGGACTTCTTAAGACAGTCGATGAAGAGAACTTCTTTTATAGTATTTTGCTTGATCAGTCTGAACCAATTCCACATTAGGTAGATTAAAATTTCCGAAAATAACTGTAAAGTTACTAGAGTCGACAAGATCATACTGGTTGACTTAAATGCAAAAGGAAGACATCCACGGTACGTTAGTTGGAAAGAATCGTATCGGCTAGATAGCAAGGATATACCGAAGTGTTTTGGTCTCCAGCACTGGCTTGTGAATTGTGCAATAGCCGCGTTTTGAATTGATGCTCGTAGATCTCAGTGCCTTGAATTCAGCCTTATTATCTATGAAATTGGCGATATCCCAAAAATGTTTATACTTATTCGCATAAGTTCTGCCGCTCTAAGAACAAGCAAAACTTGCAATTGCTTGCTCCCTGGAGTCGTATCGTGACGAATCATCGTCTTCATCTGTTATAACGTCTCTGCGGCAGACAAAATAAAGGTTAAATTTGCTCAGAGCTTTTTCATATTGATTCATCTATCGTTGTGACAAATGAAAACGACAGAGCTCGTCATCGTGCTGAGTCATCAATTGTTGATGCTGTGGGAAATGTCGATGTGCATTGTGAATGTTATGCCGCTGTTGTTGTCTCTAATTTTGTGAGTCTTAATGCTAATATTGACTTGGTTGTTGTTGATACAAATAATTCGCATTCTTCCAGTTCAGCTGATGGCAATATTGGACCTGTCGCTGCGGATAATATTAACAAAGTAAAGGTAAATAGTACTAAACATGCGTTTAGCATGGATGTCACTTTAGGAACAAGTGTGCAAAACAGTGATCTGCATATTATTCGTAAATTAAAATTGTCCCATATTTCGAGTTTCCACCGTGACACCACTTCAAATGCAATTATTTATCATGTTTCATCGAAATTTCAAGTAGGATCGAAATGCTTTCCGTGTTTTAAATTAAGTAAGCCTAAGTTAGTGACATTCAAAATAGGTTTTCCAATTAAATACTCGAAAAGTGTTTATGATGGGAACCTTTGGCGGCATGGTGTTAAGATTCGCCCTTTTATTCAATATCTTTCAAAAAACTAAGTCATGTTAATGCTGCTAAAGAAAATACGCCCCAGCATTTGTGTGTCACAATGCGAGTAGATGCAGAACTAACACTTCGTCTAGTCACAAAGATTACGACTCTATTATAATCCCGAAACCTGGCTTTACATAGATGTTTTCTCATCTGAAATTTTTGACTGTTCAATTTATGATGTTTGCCGAAATCGTAGTGGTGGAGTACTTGCAGCTGTTTAGTTAACTTTTTAGCGCAAAGAGATTCCGTTACCGAATTTAGTTGCGGACCAAATCTGCCTTTCAGCTAAGGTCGGAAATATAAAATTTATTTATATTGTTACGTATAAACCGTCAGGGAGAAGGTTAAACTCTTATGTGCTCTAGGTGATATTGTAAATGTAAGTTGGTCATCGTCTGAAGACGATGTTGTTAAAAAAGATTCCTAAATTTCTTTTATTGATTGTATGTTTTCAAATAATTTATGCCAAATAAGTTCACTTGCTAACTACAAAATAGACTATTAGATCTTGTTTTTATAAACTTTACCGAAGTTTTCATAAGAAAACGATGATTCTTGTAATTAAGAAAGAGCACTTAATTAGCATTTGCTAAAGAGTAACTTTAAGGGTTCAAAAGAGTATCTTTATTCTATCAACTGGGATAGGGAGTTATATGTCTACCTGATATATGTCTACCTGATATGCATATAGTCATTTTATTTATATAATGAATATTGGTATAGCCATGTGTGTCCCTATTTCCATGAGGAATTATAAATCAAAGCTCCATGACAGAACAGACGTCTTTTACATTTAAGAAAGATTAAAAATAAAGTTTGCAAACGATTCAAACAATCGGGAAATAATAATGATAAGGAATTTTTTTTTTAACTGCAAAAATTTTTATGTAAATATAAACTTAAATTTAAATTTAAATAATGTAACTTTTTGTACAACATTTTTATAATAAGTTTGTTGCGGTAGAATTTACCACAACAAGCTGGACTCTTTTTCCTTGAAACCTTTGCTCCAATCCTTCGAACCTTTACCTTTTAACAGTTGTTCGTTCAAAATTCTGAGAGAGTGATGGGCAGCCATGGGTGCATCAGCCATCGGTGAACTTTCTCAGCATCTTGGAAGGACAACATAAATAGGTACGACGGATGGTCAAAAACTCTATAGCGCGCTCCATCCTTCCAGCTCCTAACCCCTTCACCTTTTGACCCGCCTTGCCTGTTGTGTCCGTTGTCGCTTTGGAGGAACGAATTTATGAAAGGCACCTGTGGATTCTTTCAATCTCGGACTTCTGCCTTTACGCTTCTCGGAAGTGACAACCAGTAAATCCACCCGGGAAAGACACAGCCAGGCGGATGGATTGGAATACTCTGAACATATGGCGGATGGTCATATTTGTTGTACTACACACCTAGAGTGAGATGGACGGTCTGGAACCCTCTGTGTAAATGAAACATCTACAACCCGCACATGTTGCCTAGAGCCAGCACGACTGTCTGCAACTCTCTGCCACACACACCACACAAAAGCACAGGAAAAAACGAAACACAAGCAGAAACAAAAAGAAAAACAAACAAGAAATTGTACAATAAAAAATAAAACATAATCAGTGTAAAGAGTGGGACGCTATCCGATATTCCCTTTCCCCCCCCCCCCAAATCTGTACGGAAGTCCACCGGGCCCACCTTTTATAAGTGAATATCATTTGAGAGAAGCTTCCTTTTTCCTTCGTCACAGGGTTAGCCCCTTTTCAAAAGTTTTAACCTAATATCCCTAGATCCTGTCTTGGTTCCCCTTTCTTAGTCTCAAATGAATAGGAAATGAACTTTCTTTGTCTCTTCGAATTACTTCAGGGTTCAAATTCAGGGAAAGAAGTGGTTATTTGAACATAAGTCAATTCAGGGGAAATGTTCACTCAGGCTAAAGGAAATTCCCAGAATTCGGAAATTTCCCCGAAGATCTGGGTAGTCAAAGTGACACACTTGAGTGTATGAAAGTGGGGTCTAGTGGTGCTCCAAGCCATGGTTACACGCTCCAGCCAGGTAGCGGAGCGCTGTACACATATACCAGATATTGGGCCCGCTAACTGAGTAGATCCAATGCACGAATGTGTGGGTGCGTGACCAATGGTCTGGATGGACATAAGTCGAATCAGGGCAGCCACTTCTTGGTTGACCACAACGCGTTATAGAGGTTTATAAAAAACGAGTTTACTAAAACGAAATCTAGGTCAAAGTGACAAAAGAAAGAAAGTAGATTTGATATATGGTACAACAGGGGAAATTAAGCAGTAAAATAAAAGAAAAAAAGTTTAAGTGGAAAGTCAAAGGAAAAGATGACAGGATCAGGGAACAACAGGAAGAGCTAGGAAGATGAGGAAAGGATACCAAACAGCACCTAAGTATTATGTTGTGAAATTTTGTAGTGAGATCCCGGTTGGCTTTCGCCTGCGTAGTGAAAAAAAAAACAAAAAAAAATTATTACGGACGATAGCGGCCCACTCTTAAGCGGTTTTCGCTACTGTAGTTTTAACTGCCGCTCGTCTTGGTTCATAAATATTTTATACTGCTCAATTCCTTTTTCCACAAAAATTCAGATCGTTATAACGTAACTTTCGACTTTTGTTGTGTTTTTTTTTCCCATTGCGTGACGCCTACGGACACATTTGTCTATTTTTATTTTAAGATTTGCTACTTCCGTATGTTTCTTCCTTGTTGCAAATTTTCCATTTTGGTTTTCGTTGTTGGCGTCCCAGTCCGCCATTACTGAAATAACCACCACCCGGTTGTTCGCGATCGCTTCGTTGTTTTTTGGAGTTTGATTTCTGCCGGCAGACCGGCTACCGAAATATAATTGTCTAATCTAATCCGGGAAAAGTAAAAATAAAAATAAAATTAAAAATTGTTGAAAACAAACATAAGCATGACTTCAAATCGGAAAGGCGCTCCAAAGGAGTTCCTAAGCAAATGATTTACAAAGATACAGTGTCTAATGATGGTGTTAATTCTGCTAGACTATTTGCACAATTTTTTGAATCTGTCTTTTCTTCTACTGTGATACCTATTTTGCTTGAATCATATTCAATCCCAAAAATTTAATTTGGTCACTCAAGTCTGGTGTAGATGGTATTCCTGCAATCATATTAGAAAATTGTTGTAGCTCTCTTTGCCTTGTAAAAAGTAGAATAGAGTTTCCAACAACTTCAAATCTAGCCAGTGGTACATCTTGTTGAATGGGCATATCAGGTCAACGCGTTTATACCGGCATTTATACCGGCATTAGCATAGCCTTTGATTCTGTGAACCATGTGTTACTTACAAAGAAACTCTCAAAAATTTTGCTAAAATCAAATTTTTAGATGATTGCATTAAAATTCAATTTATCTACTAAGTGAATTAATAATTGTTTAAAATTAAATGTAAGAAAATGCTCTTCTACAATATCTCATGTACAACATTCGTTCAATTATGGTATTCAAGACATGCCCTTAATAAGGGTTAACAAAATTAAAGATATTGCTGTCTACATTGACATAGATCTAACCTTTGTTTCTCATGTCAAATAAAATATACGCTGAATGACTCGAACTGCAACCAATTTCAGCCTGCTATAATTTCCAAACCGTTCATGACAGTGAGCTCAAATTTTGACACATGACAGATAATTTTATTATTCACAAGTATTTTAAACGATTTGCTTCTCAGTTCTGTTGAAAAATTTTTATCCGCGTTGGAATTCAAACGTGATAGTGTGATTGCTTTATATTTGGCTGGAAAACCACAAGTAGCTATGGTTAGAGCCCTCCAGCACCTCAACGTGAATAAATCATTAGTGTCTCGAACCATAGCTCGTTACCGTGATACTGGCAGCGTTGCAAAACGCCATGGAGGTGGTCATAAAAAAACAGCAACATCGGCAGAAATGGTTCGGAAAGTGAAGGCTCGAATTGAGCGAAATCCGCATCGAAGTGGAAGAAAAAATGTCTCGTGAGCTCAACAAATCGTTGGAATGGATGGAATTCATACTGAAAAATGAGCTTGGGCTCAAGCCATTAAAGTTCCAAAAAGCACACGATCTTACACAGCAACAGAAAAAAGTTAGAGTCGAAAGAGCGAAGGAGTTGCTACGCTTACACGAAAGTGGTGAGTTGCCGAATTTGGTTTCTTCCGATGAGTCGCCATTTGTTATTGAGCAATATGTCAACAAACAAAATGACCGAGTTTACTTACCTGAGAGGTCCTTTGAAAATTTACACCTTTGGACAGCCACCAGAAAGCAGGCCGCACCGATGGTGATGGTTTGGGCCGCCATAACCGCCGATGATCGCTCTCCGTTCGTATTTTTTGACCGTGGCCTCAAAATTAATGCGATCGTATACCGTGAAACTATCTTAGAGGCAGTATTGAAGCCTTGGGCAAACAATCATTTCGGTCGGAGACCGTGGACAGCACCGTGTCACAAAGCGCGCGTCAACCAAGATTGGTTAAAAATAATGTTCCACACTTCATTTCTTTGACAAAATGGATTGCAAATTCTCCGGATGCAAATCCGTTGGATTTCTCTGTCTGGGGTATTTTGAAGGCGAAGGTTGGCACTAAAAAATACCAAAGCTTGTACCACCTGAAACCAGCACTTCGCCGGGAATGGGCCAAAATACCGCAGAGCCACTTACGTACAGCGTGCGATGCTTTCTTCGGCCGTCTCAAGGCCATTATTCGCGCCAAAGGGGAACATATTGAAAACTGCTGATACATTTTGAAAATCTATGTATTTCCCAACATTTTTTGCTACTGCACAATAAAATTTATCAAAAAACAAAAAAATTATAGCATTTTAAAGAGTTGGAGTTGGAGTCATTCACCCTGTACATACGAGGGGCGTTCAATATATTCTCGGTATCGATATGAAGGAAAATGCGAATTCAATTTAAATTATTTTTATTTTTCAATATAATCTCCCCTAACATCAATGCATTTGTTACATCTTGAGATAAGCTTTTTTAAACCCTCAAAAAAATAAATTTCCTCTTTCTCTGCAAAATACCCATTTATTGCCGACTTGAGTTCTTCATCATCCGAAAATCTTTTTCCACGAAGACATTTTTTCAAATCCGGAAACAGGAAATAATCACTAGGGGCAAGGTCTGGACTATAGAGTGGGTGTTGGATTTCTTCGAAACCACAATCTCGCGCAGCAGCCTTGGAAACTCGCGCCGTGTGAACAGGAGCGTTGTCATGAAGAAGCAACACACCCGCTGCGAGTTTACCCCGTCTTTTCTTTTTAATTTCCTCCCGCAAATTATGCAAAGTGGAAGCGTAGGATGTGGCGTTGATGGTTTCACCTTTTTTTTTGTACTCAATGAGCAAGATTCCCTTTGAGTCCCAAAAACCTGTGGCCATGAGCTTCCCGGCAGACGGAGTGACTTTGAACTTCTTCGGGGGGTCTGTTCCTTTTTTATGCCAATGCATGGACTCTTGTTTGCTTTCAGGGTCATAGTGGTGGACCCATGTTTCGTCCCCAGTAACAATTCGATCCATAACACCGTCCGCGTTCTCACTACACATCTCCAAAAGCTCTCTACACCATGCGATTCTCACTTTTTATCTGAGGCGCTGTGAGCATTCGTGGCACCCACCTTGCACTGACCTTTGAAAGGTTAAGATGGTCATGAAGAATGGTGTGAATGGTACCAATTGAAAGCTTGGTGATCTCTGCCATCATTTTCACCTTTATTCGGGCATCCTCAAGAACAAGATTTTCGACTTCTTTGATGCTTTCTCCCGTACAAGTAGTAGCCGGGGCGCCGGAGCGGGGGTCGTCCTCAATGCTCTCTCTGCCTCTCTTGAACTCACTTGACCACTTTTGCACAGTTGATAATGAAGGTGCGGAACCCTGGTAAACAGCCACCATCTCTTCATGAATAGTTTTTTGACTTTTTCCTTGCTTAGTGAGAAATTTAATTACAGCGCGATGCTCAATTTTCACCATCATCGTCTCAGTTGCCATTATGATTCTGTTTAACTAGAGATAAAAGTACCGCTCAAAACGCCGTATCAACTTGAAAAAGAAGTTGAACGGTTTGTTGAAGTAATACAGCAAGCGGCCTGGAATAACACTCCATGCGAATCGAACAAAGTTGCCAGTATCGGCATAAGATACCCGCCGGAAATCAAGGAAATGGTAAGGAAGAAACGAAGAATGCGGAAAAAGTGTCATGAAACTCGGGCTCAGATAAAACGTCCTTTAATAAGCTATGCAGCTTGTTGAAAAAATCGATCAAGGACTTCAATAACCAACGTATTACTAACTACCTAGAAAGTCTCACAGCGACAAAGAAAGAAGATAAAGAGAAAGCTAACGTTTTCATCGACCATCTTGCAGAAACGTTCTAACCATTCGACGAGGAAGTGCTTCCAGAGAATGTCAATACGCTACACTCCAAAAGAAAAGGCTACACTTAGGGATCTTAGAAAAGTTATAGACACGCTTGAGCCCAATAAAACCCCCGGATATCACTTAATTACGGAAGAGATACTTAGAAGGTTTGCTAAGGCCGCTATATCTTATAAACGCCACTATAAGATTATAGTATGTGCCGCATCAGTGGAAAGTTGCCGAAGTTATTATGGTTCCGAGACCCAGTAAACCGCTGACTGAAGTCAAGTCATACAGACCAATATCGCTCCTCCCGATTATATCGAAGGTCTTCGTGCGAATCTTACTTATTCGTATTAAACCGATTATTGCCACAAATCGCCTCTTGCCCGATCATCAATTTGGCTTTAGAAGCCAACTCTCTACTGTGCATCGAATAACCGATGTAATTGAACAAACAATCGAGTGTAAGTCAGTCTGTTCAAGCGCATTCCTTGACGTTTCTCAAGCTTTTTATAAGGTATGGCACGAAGGCCTGAAATATAAATTTCGACAAGTCCTACCCGAGCAATTGCTTCATATTTTAAGTTCATACCTAGATGACCGACTCTTCTGTGCCGGACACGGAAACGAATATTCCAATTTTAAGACAATAAAGGCGGGACTACCGCAAGGAAGTGTACTTGGCCCTCTGCTATATTTGCTTTTTGCCCGCGACACACCGCAAACGGACGGTACTGTGCTAGCCAGATTTGCTGATGACACTGCCATTTTGGCAACAGCTAAAACCGTCGAAGAAGCAACTGCTAAGTTACAACGTGCCCTTACACGGATTAACAATTGGACAAAGACTTGGCAAATCGCGCTTAATGAAAACAAGTCTGTCCATGTAAACTTCACTCTCAAAAAAACTGACAATCTACCTGTGTTTATCAACGCAGTACGAATTCCTTTCGCGAACGAGGTCAAATGTCTTGGTATAACACTCAACGTTTAAATTTAGCGAGAACACACGTTAAGAAAAAACGTGAGTAGCTTGAAATTAAGTATAGAGACATGTACTGGCTTCTTGGAAAATATGCCAAGCTCAGTTTAGAAAACAAATTGCTGCTATAAAAGCTTGTGCTAAAACCGGTCTTGACATATTGTATACAGCTTTGGGGTTGTACCAAAATTATTAACGTTAACGTCTTACAGGCATTCCAACACAAAGTTCTTCTAGGGTTTGTTAATGCACCATGGTATATTAGAAACAATGATATCCACAGAGACCTAGGAGCCGAAAGCATGCAGAACGAAATTAAAATGTTTGCGCGAAAGCACAAAAATCGACTACAAGGACATACGAATATTTCTGTTCAACAGGTCTGAAAAGGACTAAGCCGATCGATTTTGCGCGGTGATCAGCAGCGCTTAATTTTTAAAGTACGTAGGAAAATTTCAATGGAAAATCGCCTGCAAAATATCTTATTAAAGCAAAATAAAACGCGAAGGAAGAACAGCTTGCTGAGTGTGAACCCAGTCGTAGTCTGTATAAGGGAGGTGTTGTTTTAGTGAGTCAGAATCTCACACTACTATAAGCATCAAAGCTTATACCCACAGAAAAAAAAATTCTACGCATTGCATCCATTTAACCATGTTTACCATGATTTGAAATATTCTGGGCTTAGTCTTACTGTTGAACACATTACCTTTCCAGACTATGACGATAAAGCAGATGGATACTACCTCGCTTATTCTGCTCTATATTTCGAGTTCGGAGAAAAGTTTTCGATTTTTCTTAATTATTTGGTTTTATGAGAGAAAATGGTAGCAAAGCTTTCTGAAGTTGGGTTTCTGCTTGTTTCAGGCGTCGAAGAGATTACTTCCAAATCATTGTCCTATCGCAATGTGATTTATGTGGTTCAATTGTAGTTACCTATCAGATGAGACTAACTGATCTTATAGCAGATCAAACAAGTTGTACCGTGTTACCCGTCACATGTTTGAATACGGTGTTATCACTTGTAGCTAGGCGTTGTAATCTGATAGGAGCAGAATCATGATGTCACCGTATGGCGTTTAGTGGTACTACAACGCTTAACTTTGCTCTGGAGTACGGTTTTCAATATTCCGCAGCTGTTTTCTACGATATGCGGGGCTCTTTTGTTCAACTAGTGTTAAGATTAGTCAAAACCCGGAGCCAGGACAGAACTCGTGGGTTGGTTAAGTGAACTCACCAGCTTCTCACCATCTCATTTCACTCAACATTTAGAAGTGCGCTACTCATCTTCCACCACATTAGGTTAAGTGTTAGGTAAAGTTTTTGGGTTGGTATGATATCAGCAGCCGAAAGCACCCTAAAATTGTGATGACCGTGAGCCTCTGCAGAGGTCTTTATTGCGTTCTTCCCCAGAAGATTCTGGTTTGTGAGTAATCCAATAAGCGTACATAATTTTGTTCTGCCTTTCACGAGATCAATAAATGTTCTGGATTTGCTAATTGTCTTAAAGTTTCAGAGGTTGGACGGGTTTTCCATCTTTCATTGCCTTTGGTTTGTTTCGTTTGCTCCACTTGCATTCTTGCAGTACTTTCAGGGAGGGTTGTCACTTTCATCTACTATCTACCAGTTCTTTATCAATGGATGATCCTTTTCGAGCTAACTCGTCGGCATGTGCGTTGCCTGCCACTCTTTTTGGCCAGCGAGCCAGCCATATTCTGAACGCAAAGAGCCTTAAGCTGTTCACCATAGTGCTTCACAAGCTTTGATTTAATTTCGACTGCAGCGATGGCCTTAATGACAGCCTGGCTGTCAATGAATATAGTAATATCCTCGTGGAATATTGCCTTTGTTGTCGTAAATCTGGCTGCTTCTGCTACAACCCATATCTCAGCCTGGAAAATATTGAAAGCCGACGTGAGCACCATAAGTTCAATCAATACTTGCTCTGTTTCCTTTATTTTTCCATTCGTCCTCTTTACTTCAGAGTGGAAAATTCGCAAAAATTCGGGAGGTGTGAATGTATATGTATGTGATGCAGAGCTTACCAAAACTACAAAGTGCTTGACTACAGAAGACGTTTTATCTTTACAAATGTCTCTTCTACAAGACCAATTCGGCACCAAATGGCACAAATTGGTCAGAATTTTCTCAATAACTTATTGACGTAGAATCGGGCTCCTCGGCCATCAGCTATGATTGAAATTTAGTGGAAGAACTCTTTACCCCAGGCCCTGGTTTTTCCAAGTACGATTTGAATGAGAAGTAATCCATGAACATCTATACCAGACTGACCTAGACCGTTTTTTTTTTATCTGTTTTCCAAAAATCTGCCCAATATTACTTAGACGACATCAGAATCAATTGGAAGCCTTGTTTATTTGTCAGAAATATAATAAAAATCCCCGACACAGACTTGATATGCACCTTTAATTTTAATATCCTATTCTACATACACATGAGTACATACGGGTATTTCTAATATTTCACATTGGATGTTACCCATATTTCTAACTATAAAACCATCAACCAACTGTTGCACTCTCTAATCAAGTACTAAAGCGCAATCTCAAATTACAAATCAAATTGAACCGTTATTAACTTTAGCCCCTGATTCGCTCCTCACCCAATCAACTGTAAAGCCCCATCTATGGATGTATCCGTATCTCGAGTTACACAATTAAAACCAATCAACCCATCAACCCCAGGTATTGTCTCTGAACTCTTTAAACACCACAAAGAACGATACATAATACGAGTTATCCCGATTTATTTTCCACCAACAATGCGAAAAAATAAAAAAATAAAAAATAAAATATATATCATAGGAATCATATGACTAACGGTAGTTCCATTCGCAAAACACTTGTGAAATATTGATTTTTGCACCCCTTCATGTCGGTCTTCTGATCAGATTACAAAAACTATTAAGTTTCCCAGTCAACAACAACGGAATCCAGTCGCAGAAACAATTGTGCTCATGAAAAAAGTCATATGGGAAGGATGGTGCTTGATTTTGTGCTCCGCTATAGATCTGGAGCGGTAGTGACTCTAACTAGTGAATAGAAAAAAATAAAACAAAAATGTGAAAGAACAAGAGAAACCACACTGCCAACATCCAGAGTTGCCGGCAACTTTATTGATGGCAATATCCTGTTTCAGGTTGCAAAAGTATTCAAGTGGCAATACGAATATTCGCAACACCACCGTGCGCCGCACTGTCATCATCTTCGCGTATCGGTAAGAACCGACTACCCTACACCACTGTTCAACATTCGTCACCTCTTTTCTCGCTTTTGCTTGGCTATGGAACTCGCCAAGTTGTAGGTAGTCCATACTATAACCCACAATGTGTTTTCGGAGGGAGGACGGTGATTCTTGATTTTTATTTCTTTTTTTGTGTTTTGTGTTTCAACTTTATGGGAACTCAGATTACAATAATCTTTCGAGACGACGACAACGATGAAAGGGAGTTACTCCTGAAACTGGTAGTTCGACTCAATTGCTCCCAAATCGCGAGGCAATATATCACAACTCAACAAGGAGCTACTTAACTCGGCACAGGGAACAAAAAAGCTAAAAAGAAAAAGAAAAAAATGGAAACAAACTGAAGCTCGATGAGAACACAAGAGAACCAAGTGAACGATTCCAAACGTGTATACCGGGTAATTTTTGAAATTTGATATTCTGACAAAGTATAGCGATAACGGAATATGCGCTCCGTCACGTTGTAGCACGACTTAGTTTTCCCATCCTTCAGTTCTGAACGATGTCCTCCATCTCCACCTTCTTCCTCATCATCACAATTTCAGCCTGCCTCTTACTTTCCGCAGCGCTGCTCTGGGACGAGGACTTTTTTATTTTTTATTTTTTTATTTTTTCAAAACCATAGAACGTCACGTTATGAGAAATGGTGTTCTCGAAAGTGACACGCAGCGCCATACAGTTACAGTTGGTCCCCATATAGCCCTAAACAGGGGAGAGCCCATGCTTAGGAGATACACTTGAGTTGAATGTAAACACACTTAAAAAATGTTTCAATGAAAAAACAACAAAACTGAACAAAAAAAAAACTGAATCTGGTGTTGGAAAAAAAGACGAAAACGGTTCGTTGAGTTTAAAAGTTTTTTTTTTTTTTTTCTGTGTTTGCCTCTTGATATAATCATTTGACGGCTCACATAAACATTATTCGAGTTGTACAGCATATCGCACATACAGATACTGACACGGCCTACGCAATCCTTGAGCTGGAAGCAGTTCTGCCCTCCTTTACTCATGGAGTAGATAAATGAACCTATCAGGCCTGAGATAGGCAACTGGAATCACTGTCAACACGAAGTTTGACACTTAATGAGTGCTTCACGAGAAGAACAAACGTTTGTCATTTATTTTCCTTCTCAATGTTGGTCGTCTGGTCGTTTTCTTATTTTTTTGTCGGAAAATCCGTTGCTGTCACTCAGCGTGATGATAAGAGATGGAATTTTCTTTTTGTCTATGGATCTCATTGAAAATAGCAAGTGTTTTGTGTCAGGGACAGGTCTTCACTCCAGAGCAAAGTAATTATGGAAATGGATTGTGTTTACACAAGTGGCAGCGCCTTTCGTCAGATAGACCACCACCTTCCAGAGTGATTGTGTGTGATGTACTATAGGGCCATCGGACCTTCGCAAACCGTCTGAAGCTGAGAAGTTAACCTCTACTTATAGTTAAGTAGTTACTTCGGAACATGTCCAGACAATTGATGCCTCAAGTGGTAGAAAGTTTTTATAACCAAGTCCAATTAATTTATCACTGTAAACGCCCGTACTCTGTTCAAACAGACTTTACAGATAAGGATAAGAGCTCTTGAACGAAAGGAACATGATGCATTTTTGACCCTAGATTTGATGGATTTTCAGCTAGCGAACTATGACATAAGTACTAGGTCATTGAGGTCAATGTTTGCTGGAAAATGGAAGATAGTACAATAATAAAGAAGAAGGAGAACAGATGAAGGTAAAAAGCATAAATAAAAGTGTGCTACCGCTATATTTAGAAATGGCTGTTTTGAAATCAGAAGCTCTCGACGTTCGTGTTCTAGCAGTGAGTTCCATAGCCTAATGGTGCTAATGAGGAAGAGTCACTATCTATTGACATAATTGATAGGCTATATTTTAAAATTAAAAATTCACAAAGCGAGTTAAAACTTTGTGAACAAATATGGAGCATTTAAATATTGTTGCAAGGTATAACCAAGGATGTTATTTGAAAATGTGCATGCATGGCCATATCTGTGAAGCAATAAATGTAGGGTCCCATATTGTTAAAGGCATCTTGAAGTTTATTTTTAGATACTGAATCAACCTGACAGTATATTTTTTTCGTAAGGTTCCTCCTCTATGATTCCGCATCAAGTAAGCATGATGCGACCTTCTCTTCATTCCGTTTTGGGAAGATGACACAAATGCATGTTGACATCTATATGTAGGTAGGTTAAAGAGAATCAGTCTCACCTTGCCTTTTGGCATTCTATTGCAAAGGTAGCATCACGATTGCAGTTTTGGATTTCACGGTGCTGCTGCTCATTAGCAGGTTGTTGTACCCTACAGCCCTTCTAGTGTTAAGCCTAGTATTTTTTTGCGAATTGCTTCTGCCTTCGTGGCGATATTTTTCATCAACTGTTGGCGCACTAGCGGATCTATTGTAGAAGCTTATTAATATGTGTATGTATTGTATTTCCCTTTTTCAAAAAATATGAGTGGCTGCAGTAATGTGGTGAATAGTGGCAAATGTAAGACAGTGTAAAATTCGAAACCGAAAGTTCTTATCACCCTAACCATCAAAATGGTAGTTTGTTGTTCCACTGTTTAAAAGCAGGGGCGTCACATAAAATGTAACAATTACCCAATTACCCCTTGCAATAGGGACTTCCGAACTTTGGCAGTTGATAGCGGCCATATTGTTGAAGCTACATCTGTCAAATTGGTTGTCATTCATTCAAGTCTGTTTTGCCAAATCACCATGGATGAACATAGCCTTCAACAACATGTGCAAATGATAAAATTGTTTTATCAAAATGGAAGTTCTGTTCGGACAACGTTCCGCGCGCTTCGCCCATTTTACGGTCGCCATAATCGTCCAACCGAGAGGACTATTCGCAGTGTGTTGGATAAATTTGAGTCCACTGGTTCAGTAAACGATAAATTAACACCCGTACATCGACGAAACGCAAGATGTGCCGAAAACACCTCCGCTGTCCGTGAGAGTGTGCAGGAGAATCCGAGGCAGCCGATTCCGCTCCACTCCCAAGAACTCAGTCTTTCGCAGACTACAACTTGGTGAAGGAGCTGAAGGTAAACGACCATAGACAATGACGTGTATTCGCTGAATGGGCTCTGGGGCAGTTGGAAACTGACCCTAATATTCATCGAAACATTTTCTTCAGCGATGAGGCCTATTTCTGGAATGGCTACGTCAACCAACAAAATTGCGGAATTTGGGACATTACCAATCCACATGAGATCCAAGAGCATCCAATGCATCCCGAAAAAGTCACTGTTGTTGTGGACTTTGGGCTGGCGGCGTCATCGGTCCATATTTCTTTGAGAACGACGTTGGCCATGCCATCGCCGTCAACTGCAAGCGCTATAGATCGATGATTACCAACTTCTTTTGGCCTGAATTGGATGATATGGACACCAACTACATGTGGTTTCAACAGGACGGTGCTAAGTGCCGCATATCTCATGCCATATTGGAAATTCTGCAAGAGCGATTCGAGGGGATGGTTATTGCACGTGGAGGTGATGTGAACTGGCAACCGAAATCGTGCGATTTGACCCCGTTAGACTTTTTCTTGTGGGGTATGCGACATAAACCACAGTGGCCCTCAAAAGCAACATAACCCATGCCATCGATCAAATCCAGTTTGACTTATGCACCAGAGTCATGGAAAATTGTACGTTTCGGATGTGTGCCGCTGAGAACGAAGCATGATAAGGGCAGAGAAAGGAAGAAGTTTGAAGTGAGTTGTTGTTGCGGTCGTTATAAACATTCAAGTGCGGAGTTTTTGAATTGATTGGCTCCGATTATTTGTTTTGTCAACGAGGGAAGGCTACTCCAAGTCTGGTTACATGAATGAAAAATTAATGAAGGAAGAATTAAGGTAATTAAAATATGGTATCATGAGCTTAAGAGTCCTGGTAGAATGGGGAAATAGAAGTTTTTCAAAGATGTAAGTGGGGCATCTATTGTTTACAAGACGGTGCATAAATTGGCAGCACCTTAGCTTCAAGTATTGCTGAAAAGCACAGCCCCAAATTAGTCTGTGATAGTGCGAGATGTGATCGTGTCCGTACACGTGTCTTATGGAATCATTGAATGCAATAAGCAACTTGTGTTCGGATTGTGAGCCAAGTTTGCTACTAGTATACAAGATTAAAATTGTCAAATAGCAAAAGAGTTTTAATAATTCTTAGCTTTGTTTCAACTGGCGTAAAACTGAAAGACAACCACAGCTTTCGTAAGCCGGCATAAATTCGCCTAATACCATAATTGGTGTCGTTTGAGGGTTTGTAACTTCCTCAACAATTAGAATTTACTTGTAGTTAAAAGCACAGGTGGAAAGTCATTCGTATCGCAATGTGTTGTGTAAATTAAAATCACTTAAGATTTCTCTACATTCAGGTCTAGACTGTTTGAAGATGACCAGTTGTAGATTCTAGAGTGATCTTCATTTATCTTAGCAGTGAGATCCTCAACTAATCCGATTGGTCGTGATGAGTATACTTCGGCATCGTCAATGTAAAGATGAATGGATACATTTAAGCATACTTTAAGTAGGTCATTTATATGCAAGCAAAATAGTAGTGGACCCAAAATGGAGCCCTAAGTTACTCTTGTTAATAAGGGTCTGAACTCGAAAGATTTACCATGGTGTATTTACTTAAATAATTCCTAATGACGCGCACCGACCTTCCACCAAAGCCAAAATATAACTTTAGTTTCGGACACAGCACGTTGTGATCCATTCTATCAATAGCTTGGAAATGCTTTGGAAAAATCAAGCAAACAGAGAACCGTTAGGTAATCCATGTCACAATTCATTCTTATATCATCGAGAATTTTAATCATAGCGGTGGAACAAGTGGGACATGCTTTAAAGCCCGATTAGACTGGGGAAAGCAAACTATATTGATCCAAATAACTCGGTATTTCCTTAACGAGAATCTTTTCGAAGACTTTTGATACTGATATGGCGAAAGTCTGATACAACAGATGGCTGAGGATTTTTAGGAACAGGAATAACTTTAACCAATTTCCAACTATCGGGAAAAGTTGATGATGCTATGGAAAGGTACCTTATGACGTGGATCAAAACCATTTTAAGGAAACGAAGAGACACACCCACCTCACCAACTGCATTAGATTTGAGAAAACGAATAACATTAATCAACTCAATTTCTGAGACAGCTTCAAAGTAAAAATCATACGAAAAAAAACAACTGATTTTCGGGGCTAAAACAGGAGCTAGTAGGTTCGGATAAAAAGGCATCATTGTTTTCTTATAGATTATTTTATAAGACAATCGAGTACTACTTCGGCAGAACGGTTTGTAAATCTGTGAAACTTTACGTTGCTGGAATAATATGCACGAAAATAAATTCAACTCAAGCAAACATATACATGGATCGAACTTTTATGGTATCACTATGCGCCCAAAGTTAGAACCTTATAAAGGCAAAATTGAGCTGTCAGAAGTCGTTGCCTGTTATTACATTGTTTTTTTTTTTTTTTTTAAAAAAAAGAACTTAACTGTTAAGTTTTTCGGAAAATTGGATAGAGAGAGAGAGAAAGATTTTTGTGCTCAGTGGTTATTTCGCTTCGTGGGTGGCATCCAACATTTAATGGGGAGACTAAATTCCTAGTGTAAATTGGACTTGATTTTGTATATAGGCAACCATTCATCTCACGAGAGTTTAGTTGCCTGAAAAAAAGTCTTTCGGTCACGGCTGGTATTGAACCCCGAACCGTCCAATTGGGAAGCCAACACACTACCACTTGAGCCACGGCCACCAATTTATACCTTGCTCCGAATATGAACTCCATCTTTGATACCATCGTCAGTTTCGTCGATAAGGATATGAGCACAGAAGTAAGCCTAAATTGTAGAAAGCGGTATGGAACCAGTCAACCAGTTGACTTAAAGTTTCTTACCTTATTCAGGAGAGTCAGGACTATGTTATTACCCACTGGACCATATGAATCGATGTATGTCGTTAATTATGAAAGTAGTATTGTTCTCTCGTTAGTTACCACAAATTCATTTCCTGATTCCAAGACGGCATCTTTAATTTAGGCACTCGACACTCATGTCGTAGATCTTAAACTTTACGATACACTCATTTGTTAGTCATAAAAAAATAAAATCAGCAACTTTACTGCATTACTGAATGATGGAAGATTTTTATAGAAGAAAAGAAAAATAGTTTTAATAAAATGATCTCTTCAAATCTTTTTTTTTATTGTAACTTTTACAACTTTAATTTAATTATCAGATAAAACCGAACCGTTTCAAACTGAATTCAAAATTGAATTATGTGTATATTTTCCGAAAATTATTACTAACCTAAGGAATCACTGATTTTTAATATTTCCTTTTCTATTCACATTGCAGGTAAACGTCTCAACCGAATAAATTATTTATCATCACTTGGCTTGAGGTATTCTTTTATATTTTACTTGTATTACTGTTTTCATTAATATACAGAATATGTATGTTTTTGTTGAAATTTTCGTTAATTTTAACACATCATGCGAATAGGACGCGAGTTTATGTAACGGAGTCTATAACAGTTAGAAATACAGTCCCCTGATCAGCCCCGCCAAACTAAGGTTTGTAAGTTAATCTGCAAATCTAACTACCCAACTTGATATATAAAACTGAAGCAAACTGAACCTAGAAGTTACATCCTAACCGTAGCCTCCGTGCGACAAAGGGATAAGTGTAGAAACTGCGATCCAAAGCATTATCGTCACCGTGGAAAAAAAAAACTCTAAAAGATGTGGAACACATTTTATGAACCTGGAAGAGCCCTACAAAATGTCTAAGCTCGTGACTTTAGTCAACCTTAACGTGACTAGTATTGTGTATATATAATCAACTGGATAATGCTACATAAGAATTTTTCTCTCAGCTATGTATATGCATTGCCTAAATTTCCGGACCATTCAACAGACCCCTTTATTTTGGATCACCGCATTGTTAGGGCCAAGATTCTTTCATGTTTCCTGATTCAATTGGGCAATCAAATTATTTTAGGCTTGGTCTATTCCTCAAGCCTCTCATTATATATACCACAACCAGCTGTTTTCCCAGCCTGAAGTTTGTCCACTATCGGTTTATTGATGACTTCCCCAAATACGCGTACTTCTTATTAGATGGCATTTTGTTATATCCCCTGACATCCCTAAAAATTTCAGCCATTCGGTACCGGTTTTTTATGCATGAATTTACTTCGTGTTTACCGATAAAGGCTAATGTTTATAATCTCGTACATCGTTACCACGATCGAAAACACCAAATTAAAGTGAATAAATATGACACCGTTTGTAATTGCACAGGTGACAATCAGATTGGCAAATGGGCAACATTGCGTCTCGTGCATTTCCACCACGAGCCGATTCTTGGAATCACCACTGCAAATGGTATTTCTTTCATTTTTGTAAATTTAAATTATGGAAAATAAAATTCAATTACTGTTTATGATTCAAGTGATAGAGTTTTGTTTTTTAAAAACTCTTTCCGCAAGGCTTAACTTATAACTCGCTCTCGGAAAAACATTAATCTGTACCACAATGAATACGACTCGTTCGTTAACTTCTGACACTTTATGCAATTATTTCGACATGCATTAACCCTGGACATTAAATTCTGAGCAGAAAAAAAAACGATTTATTTAAAATGGTTTTGTTTAAGGATTCTTTAGTTTTAGTAACTTTTACTAAAACAATTTAAAAATGTTTATTTCTTTAAAACACAAAAAACCAGGTCATATATAGCATCATAGGTATTAAGAGTTACGAGAACAGTGTAAAGTTTATATTATATGTTACATGTAACGAATCTGATTGCAGATGATCTACTGCAGAGCTGGCCACGTTTTTTCAAAAGTGATTTATTTATTTTGCATATATTGGTCACTCCCAAATCAGGAGCATTTTCAGGGAAGATGTTACTCTGCTCTCCAGAACAATTTTTGAAGTTGTAACTGAATCCAGAAACCACAATTAGAACTTGGTTCTTCTAACTCCAGTTGTGAAAATTGGCTGGGTTATGCTGCCTTAGTTCGCAACGGCAGTTAGTGTGTATTATTTGCTCACCCACCGCAAGAAGCTTTCTTTTGGAATAGTATTTGGAATAAGTATCGGTTGCCTAATTTTATCCGAAAATGGTCCTATTTTAAATAGTTGGTCGCATCCATGTATTCCAAATGGTTTAAAATCGGTGTTATCACTGAAGCGTAAGAAACTTTTTATTGTTTTCCATCTGCTGCATGTCATCGTATCAGAAATATTTTACTGGCCAACGGATTTGCTCTAATAATGTCGCGAAGATGCAAGTTGAACACAAAACATATAAATCATCATGTCAACGAACTGCTCCATTTCGGTTGTCATTATGTTTTCTGACTTAGTTCTGTTGTATTGAAGAGCTTTTAGATTTGATTGATTCACGACAAGTTGGGTTGTATTTTCAACCCAATCACCGATTCTGGCGGTTCAGTAGCACCCGCAAATTTAAAATTCTTTTCAACGTGCGGGTCCAATACATTACAAAATATTTTCAGGCCTGCCTTTTTTAGTTTTGAACTTGATGCAGCTAGTTTGATGATAGGCTTAGATTCATTTTCTGGCCGTGCTTGGCCTTGGCTCAAGTGGTAGTGTGTTGGCTTCTAAATCAGATGGTTCTGGGTTCAATACCAGCTGCGGCAGAAAGACAAAAAAGAACAGTCGCAGAAAGGCAGTCGCAGTTGTTTACCGCGGGGTCAAATTTCACATAAGAATCTGGTACTTTTTGATCCATGTCCATGGATACAGTTGACATTTGAAATGCATCCATAAAAGTTTAAATTATCCATCTCTGAATAAAATTTAAATAAAATCCTTTGGACAGCAGAAGATATGACACAACTATTAATGCATACGAAGCCATATATGCCTTCGCGAAGATAATCACTCGTAACCGTAAACTAATACTATTTTTGCACTCAAAATTGATTTATAATATTTTAAACAATTGTTTCGAAAGTGGTGATTTTGTCATCGACATCAAATACCGTGGATGATCAGAGAAAAAATTCGAAGCTGCAGACTTGTAACCATTATTAGATGAAGACTCGAGTTCTTTTTTTTTAAAAAAAAAAAAAGAACTTAACACTCAAGTGGGTATGAATACACTTATAATGGAAAATGGGATAGAGAGGGTATTTCAAACTTTGTGCTAAAAAAAATATCCCTTAACATAGTTGATATTTTAACACATCTTTTTAATTTAAGTATTGCCACTAGCAATTTCCCTGAAGAACTGAAATGTGCCAATGTTATACCACTTTTTAAAAAAGGACGCAAAAAAGATAAAAATAATTATAGGCCGATCTCACTGTTAGTTTCTATTTCAAAAATATTTGAAAAAATAGTTAAGCGCAATATTTTCAAATATCTCGAACATAAAAACTTTTTTAGTTCGAACCAGTTTGGATTCAGATCAGGCCTTTCTACTGAGAATGCTCTCTTAGAATTTTGCTCCTTTATACACAAAGATTTAGATGATAAAACATTTTGTAGGTATAACAAGGCCTTCGATATTGTTGATCACAACATTCTTTTGCACAAACTATATAATGTGGGTTTCCATGGTTTCCATCTATGATTGGTTCGCTTCATATCTGAAGGACAGAAAACAATTGGTCAAAATTGGAACCAGTTTTAGTAATCCTAAAACTATTAAACTTGGAGTTCCAAAAGGGTTAGTTCTTGGTCGTATTCTGTTTTTGATTTACATCAATTCTATATTTGAACAACCATTTGCTGGAAAAGTTACTGCCTTTGCAGACGACTTAGCTATAGCATACAGAGCAGTTAGTCCCTTGAATGACGTCCATTTATTAAGAATTTGGTTTGCTGGACACAAACTATTGGTTAGTAGCAAAACTAAACTTATGTTTTATAGCCTAAGCACAGATATGACCCCGAATGTTAATGTTACATTCCATACATCAAATTGCGGAAGGTATAACTTAATCAGTAATGCGTGTGCACTCTTAATACTTGGAACTCCTTTGATAGGAGCATCGCTTGTAACACCAATTGCTTTAAAATTGAAAATGTTCATTATTTTAAATATCTGGGTGTAATAATTGACTGTAATTTGAGTTGGTCTGAGCATATTTTAAGTGTGAAGCGTTATCTTCTTTCCACCATTCGTTGTTTTTATCGTCTAAGAATGTTTTGTTCCAATAAAGTAATATACTACGGGATTTTCCATTCTAAATTACAGTATGGAATAAGTTGTAGGGGAGGGGGGGGGGGCAGGGGGGCGCATACCTTAGTAAATTTCAGCAGCTAATTGTGCTGCAAAAATGTGCAATAAGAAAAGTCTGTAACTCTTCTCGTCTAGCTTATTCCATGGAGTTATTTAATAGTATGCGAATTCTTCCAGTGCGAAATCTTTTCTATTACAAGGTACTTACAATTTTCTTTATGCGAGGTGGATACCTCCAAAGTCCAATATCTGACGCATATATCTTATGAAGCAATTCCCAGTCATTTGTTCCAATCCCTGCCTTTCGTACTACAAGCTTTAGAAATTCTTACTCCATTATATCATGCAAGTTATTTAACAGACCCCCTGTTGACGTACGAATCATAACAACCCTATCCTCGTTTTTGAAAAAGATAAAATGTTGGCTTCTTGGTTTCGAACACAATAATATTGAGGTTTTGTTGCGCTATATTGCTTAGTTACTTTTTGTTTTTCGTCATGAATTTTCCTATTAATGATTAATTTCTGAATTACTTTCTTACTCTTGCCTTTAATTACTATTCAGTTTGTTTTTTATTTATATTAAATTTGCTCAGCCCACAATGAATTATTAACTTTGAAGTGGCATTTGCTCTATTTTTTCTTTCATAAAATAAAAATGTCACTAACTTACTTTTATTTTAAGCTAAGTTTTGAATAAAAATTTATGTACATATAAGTTATATTATAAAATGAGAATAAAGAATACATTAAAAAAAAAAATATATATATATATCTGGGAGTAGTATTAGTAATTAAATTAAACTGGAATCTCAACATAAAATAAAGAACAAAAGGGCAATGATAGAGTGATGAAAACTTCCTGTGCATGCATTAGGATAAGTGAAACCAGAGGTCCTAGCCACAAATTAATCATCAGCATTGATACGACGACGATAAGAGTTGGTATACTTTAAACCAACCTTTAAAGCGAACAATTATCTTTTCTTGCAAGAAACTAGTACACAGTGTTCTAAAACTAGGACACACTAGAAGCTGGAATAGCAGTCTTATGTGGAGTCTTAAAAAATAAGCCGGAAATCAACCCATCTATACAGATGAATTCTATTGTAGATGGACACAGGCAGGATTCCATTCTAGAACTATCTGGCTCTATTAGATTTCCTGACTACTGCAGTGCTTTCCACGACGATGTTATAGTATGTACTTAAAATAGGTACAGAACAGGTTTCAGTGCTTGCACTATCACACCCTGATATTACCAGTTTCTCTGATGGGCAAGCGGCAATTAGCTATTTCTGCAATAGAAATAAAATCGAAGCTTGACCGTCCCTGTCATAAAAGGCTACAGGCTTATGCTGCATGGTACAATGTTAAACTGTGTTAGCCTGTTGGACACAGAGGTATACTAAAGTATGAAAGAGCTGATAAACTGGCAAGAAAGAGATCATCCCTGCCTTCGATCCAGACAAATACCAAATACTATTGTACAGTAAAATATACACCATTACAGTGTAGTCCTAAACAAGATATTAGGAACAAAATACAAAATATGCTTGACTCGTTTGCTATATGCAGGAAAACATGGCCAATTAACAAAAAAGAAAAAACCGACAGGATCTTACAAATGAATAAAAAAAAATTAGCCGAAATTGGTGCGAACGATGGGTCACGCCAAGAACTTGCTGATAAAGAGAACGTGTAGTATTCACTAATAGTCTTTGATATTTCATATCTTGTTAGAATTTAGGACAATTTAACCCAAAAGCTTGAAAAGTTTTTGTCCAAAAAAAATAGAGATTATATTTAAAGGGTAGCAATTCCGCAGCAACGTCAATAGCTGGTGCGCATTTGAAGTAGTTTCTGGTGGAACCACAAAGGTGTGATGTATTATCAGCTCGTTAAACGAAATAAAATGGTAAATCATGATCGTTATTGTACTCAGCTTGTTTTTTTTATACAAGACATTCAGGGCAAAGGACATATTTGTTCAACAGAGAGGGCGTAGTCCTTCATCACGACAACGCAGAACCCCCCAGCCAACACATATTCCTGATATTGCACCAAAACTTACCACCCATAAAAGTTTGGACGAACAGATGTGGGACTCCCTGTATTACCCGTAGTTAGTACTGCACTGACGGTTCTAAAGTGGTTGAAAGTTAATTGTACTTTGTATATACAAGGTCTGAAAAAAGTGATGTCATAATGTTAATTGGTTGCCGTTTTGTTAGAAATGAAGAAAACTGAGTTATGTTTTCACGAAAAATTTACTTGAAGGTGTAACATTTACAAGATTAAGTTGAAAAAATGATATCGATCAAAAGAACATCTCCTGACTTGATGCACTTTTGTGCTCGTTTCACGGCACAATTGTTGCTCACAAAACATCTGTCTCCAAATTTGTGATTTCTTTTTCAATGGTAACTTTATTGTACTAAACGCTACATTTTAAAAAGCCCCAAAAGAGGAAATCTGGCGCCATCAGATCTGACGATCTCGACGACCAATTCAAATCGCCAAAGCGCGAGATCAGATGGCCTGGAAATTTGTGATTCAAAACCTCCATCGTTGCCCGAACTGTGTGAGTGATTGCTCCATCCTGCTGGAACCAACAATGATCAAGACCCAATTCAGCAACTTGCGGCGAAAAAAACTCGTCTGTAGCGCTCACAAATAAGGGCCAATCACCTTTTTACTACAAATGCCATACTAAACAGTCACGCTGAGATGGTGCAATGGCTTTTCGTACATTTTATGTGGATTCTCCGTGCCCTAGAAGTGCAAATTTTGTTTATTCACATAACCACTTAAGTGGAAATAGGCTTCGTCCAATATTATTGCGTCTACAAGTAAGTTTCCAGCGTTTTTTTTCCAAAATTTGAAGTTTTGTTATGAAAACATAGTTACAATGCTTTATGCTTTATTCAAAGTATCGTCCATCGGAAGCTACAACTTTCCCCCATCTTTCTCGCAATTTATGAATTCCGGACCAAAAAAATTTCTCGTCTTTCGAGCCCAAGAACGTATCGAGCCAATTTTTGATTTCCTCTACTGAGCTGAAGCGTATTCCCGTAAGAGCGTTCTGCATCGAACGAAACAAGTGGTAGTCAGATGGTGCCAAGTCTGGACTGTAAGGCGGGTGAGGCAGAATTTGCCATCCACTATTTTCCAAATAGTTTTTCACCGAAACCGCAACATGTGGCCGAGCGTTGTCGTGATGAAAAATGACGGACTCATGCCTGGTCTCATATTCTGGCCGTTTTTTTTTTAATGCCCGCTTCAAACGAATTAGTTGGGTTCGATATAATGGTCCTTTGATGGTTTCACCACTCGGAAGCAGTTCGTAGAATACGACACCCTTTTGATCCCACCATATGCAGAGCATGACCTTATTCACGTGAATATTTCGTTTCGGCGTGGATTGGGCGGGCTCGCCGGGCTTTGTATACGATTTTCTGCGTTTAGGATTATCATAATAAATCCATTTCTCATCACCAGTGACAAGACGATGCAAGAATGATTTATTTTTATACCGCTGCAGTAACATTTCGGACATGCAAAATCGCCGTTCGACGTCTCTTGGCTTCAATTCGTACGGCACCCAGTTTCCAACCTTTTGAATGAATCGCAGTGCTTTTAGGCGCAGGGAAATGGCCTGTTGCATGACGCCCAATGATGCAGCAAGTTCTTCTTGAATCTGACACGGATCCTCATCCAGTAAAGAGTCCAATTCCTCGTCTTCAAAACTTTTCGGCTTTCCGCGGCGATCTTTGTCTTCAACTCCAAAATCACCACTTTTGAACCGTTTGAACCACTCGCGGCACATCGATTCAGCAATACATTCCGCCGCATAAGTTTCCGAAAGCAAACGATAGGCCTCATCCGCACTTTTCTTCATATTAAAGAATAAAAGCAGCGCTTCCCGTAAATGACGTTTATTTGGCTGGAAACTTGCCATGATTTTGCTCGATAAAATGGACGACACCGATAGAACTGCTCAAATATAACGCTGCAAAGTTGTTGACAGATACAAAACCTACAAATAAAACACATGGGGTCTGACATTTCTGCCCGGGATCCACTGGTGGCGCCATCTCTGACAAACGCTGGAAACTTACTTGTAGGCCCAATATTATTTCGGATACAAAATCATCCACTTCTTGCACCAGGTTTAACAGAGCATGAGAGTAAGAAAACCTCACTTGATGGTCAGCAGGCAGCAATGGGTGAACGGTTTGCACTTTATAAGGGAATAACTTCGCGCACATGACACAGGACGGCTAGGAAAATGACACCGAAATTCATGCTGCGCTAAACATACAACCTGAAACACCTCAAATAAGCAGTAAAAATACGAGTAAATCCGCGTTCTTCAGGTGTATATTGCTCCATTGATTCTTGTCAACTAACCCTCAATCAGTTTACAACACAAATTTCATAGCACAATGAAACTTGACGCCATTTGCAAAAATAATGGCATATTCGATTATGACATAACTTTTGCCCCATATTTTTTAATGAATTACAACTTCCCTATCAGGAAGTTAATAATTGGAAGATATTTCTTGGAAACTCAGAATACAGAAAACACATTCTTATTCATAAGAACCATAGTTTGAGGGTTAAACCCATCTAAGGGATCACAATGCAAGATGACCTACAGAAGCCTCTTTCATTAAGCTTCTTTAATGCTTGTGAAATCCACTGTCCCTTTTCAGGCTTTATTCAAAGTGTCCTGTATCGAAAGATATGTAGGTCACAATTTGTGTGGAGTGTGGGGTGCGTTGCTCATATGATAGCCGATTTTAGTTTTGCTAGCAATTATCTATGTTTTGCTCAGCGTGTTCGGAAAAAGTTTAAAGATCAGATCGTTTCAAATGAACTTAAGGGTATTTTCCATGCGGTTTGTGCCATTGATTATATGAAAAGCAGTAGAAAATCGTTTCGTTGTAATAAGTGCGGTGTTCTTAGACGACGATCATTACACTTGCCGGAATCACCACCTTTAAATAGTGAAATAAGCAAAAAATTGCCCGTTATGCAAAATTTCGGCGTGAATGAAATCTTTCGGATTTCTGATTCTCCTACAAGAAACTCAGCAACCTTGTAAATCTTAATAAAGATTACCTGCAACCGCTGATCATCCTGCGTGAAGGGAATTCTGAAATGAAGAAAGGAATGCAATCGCTTGAAAATAGACTACAACTGCAGCAATAACATTTTTCGCAGAACTGCATCAAAATCGTTACTGTTTCGGTGCCGCTGACGTTAATGGTTAATGCCAAAAGTTCTGTACAATACATTAAATTTTCCGTGATGCATTGGGAGACGAAGTAGCGGAAAACCAAATCGAAGAATACCATGTGAAGAACATGAGAAACAAGGACCAAATAGCCGACGGAAAAAATTCTCGCACTACAAAAAGTTCAGTCCTTTTTGTGCAACTCTCACACCGCTCTCTCAAAGAATGAAGAATGAAGGAGAAATTAAGCAAGGGACAGAATTTAAATTCGCTTGTTCTTGGGAATGGCAATGGAAATGATCGTGGCGGTGGAAACGCCAAGAATTCGAATATTTATATTAATGATGCTCTTACCAACTACACTAAAGCACTTTTAATGCGACAAGGATGGCGAAAAAAGAGAAGAAGTATAAATTTTTATGGTTCAAGGATAATTATATTTTAATGAGAAAGATCTGGAATTGATCAAATAATGCATTTTATTATTATCGCTTTAAATGAATTTTAATTTAAATTTTATCTGTGATGGTATTACTACTTTTGATCTCATTAATACTACCTGTATATTGGAAGAAGTTTTTCCTGTGTAAATAAACTTTTTTTCATCAGAGCATCAGAAGCTTGAGAAATAATTTGAATATTCTTGTATCTCACTTATACTCTTTTGCGTGTTTTTTTGGATTTTATTTTTGTTTCTGAGATCGGGATTTGCGACATTGAGGGAAGAGATTATAACTTGCCAGGCTTTGATTTCTTTCCTGCAACAAATGAAGGTTACGCAGTGGGTGGTGTGGGTTGTTTTGTTAAGCAAAGTTTTGATTGTCGTGTTTTTGCATTGAATTTTAAAAGAGCCGATGTTATTAGATTGTCTTTCGAAGCAAACAAAAAAGGCTTTGTTGCTGATTATTTTTATAGGTTTGGAGGAACTTTCGTCTCTTTTATCAAATAATATGCTTATTTTTGGTGATTTCAAGCTGGACGTATTAGAAGATTATGACACCTCTTTCAGTTACTTGTCCTTGTTGGCAGCACATAGACTAGTATACTTTATAAATGAACCTTCATCTGGGAAATGCTTGGATCATATTTTTGGCCGATTCAGCAATGTTTCACTCCATTCCTTCGAGTTTTTGATTACGATATGTCCGACCACTGTATGACCGGCTTAATAGATGACTCCTGTAAGAATAAACCCATTAAAACACCTAATCCACCCGACACAGCAATCAAAATTGATTTACCTAAACTCAAATTCTTGCTACATTTTGAGTCTTAAAAGGGTGCCTACGTGGAACCAAATCCGTCTAAGGCATACGATTTGTTTTAGTTTACACTCACAAAGCATATAAAGGACTGCAGTTACTCGGTAACAAAAAGGAGTTAAATATAGTAAACAACTTAACTGGATCACAAATAGCCTAATTGAGAAAATAATTTTAATTTTAGAAAGAAATGGAAGGTACGAGTAGTCAACATCATTTTGAATAAATCCCCAAACTCTAGAAACCTCATATCCTTTCGTTTGTACTGTTCTGTTGTCACAGATAAACGAACTATTGCTGATGCCTTCAACAACTATTTACTATTTCATGTCTATTGGCAACAATCTGCAACCAAACATTTCAATTTAAACGAATTCAACCTGTAACTGGGTTCAATAGGAAATTTCTTTAACTTTTAACAACTTAAAAAAACTCAGCCTCCTATCGAGTTGATGGCATTTCATATATTTTGCTCAAAATATTGCATATTGTAGACATTTTGGCATACATTTTTAATCAAAGTGTTTTCAGTGGGGTATTTTCGCAAGCTCTGAAATGTGACGATGTCATGCGTCTTCATAAAAAAGCAACATCGAGGTCATTTTCTTCCTCCAATAAGCAAAGTTTTGAAAAAGCCATTATTTAGATTCTGTTCTCTATTTTAGTTCAGCCCAATTCGGGTTTCGAAGAGGTGAATCCACAACAAATGCGCTCCTGAAAACCTGGAGGTACTCAGATTTTTTCGAACTTAGATAAGCAAATATTTGCAACTGGGTTATTTGCAACTGATATGGTAAACCATACAATTCTACTTAAAAGATTGAAAAGACTGATTTCCGAGTTTTTATGTGTGACAAAACACAAAGTGTGAAGTTCGATGGAATCCGTAGTCCTATCGATACTGCAAATCTAGATGTACCTCAAGGTCCATTTTGAGCCCAATAATATTTCTTATCCCCATATATTAATTCATTGTTTCAAATTATGTTAAGTTCAAAGGAATGCATATTGCTTTCGCAGATTATATCGGTTGTGCTTATGGAGCTGATAGTCTACTTAATCTGGTGGCTGATATAAATTGAGACTTACACTGCCTTAGAATATGGTTAGCAGATCATAATTTGATCATTAACTCAAATCCTGTAGATTTTCTGATTCCACAAGCACCTTTAATAATCAATTAAGTTGTAGTAATCAATGCTTTAAAATTGAGAAAGTCGACGAGTTCAAATATCTTGGACTTGTCATGGATTCCAGAATCTGCTTCTCTAGCCACACAGATGCTAGCAAAAAATACCTCCACTCATTTCTCAGACAATTCTACTACATGAAATGTCAGATTTTATAGTAAAAATTTAAAAGCCAATTTTATTTTTCCAGAAACTTTTAATCAATCAATATATGACATTCTTCCAAAGTGATACAAGTTTAAATATTCCTTTTCCTTAGAAGTGCTGACTTTTTGAGGCAATGAAATCTTCAAAGGCTTTTATGACCCCTGCTCAGTTTCGGAAGACCTTCTTCCGGCAAAATGAATCCAGATTGCGGAAAAGATGGTAATCCGTTGGCGAAATATCAGGGGAGTACGAGTATCAACTGCAACAGTTTTTGCAACGTTACTTGTGAAGTCTAGCATTGTCATGCAAAAGGATCGGACCGTGCGTATTGACCAACACAGCTTGCTTTTCAGCCAGTTTGGCATGCAATATGTCGGTTTCCTCACAATATTTGATAGCGTTTATCGTTTCTTCTGGTTGAAGGAATGAAAAGTGGATTGGTCCTTTCGATGTCGACCAAATTGTCAGCATAACCTTTTTTGGGTGAAGATCGGGCTTGGGGGTGTGTTTTGGTTTTTCATCTGCATACAACCACTACCCAGATCTTTTACGATTATTTTACAGAATCCACTTTTAAACAGAGGTGACTATCCGGTGCAAAAACAGTTCAATTTTGTTTCTTAATGTAAGCGATGCGCAGATTTCCTGGCTCCGTAGTTTTTGGGATTCGTTCAGTTCATGGGGTACCCACTTATCGAGTTTCTTTACCTTTCCTTTGAGAGAAGGGTGTCGACTTATTGCCATTGGGGATACTCTCATTCTTTGTGCAATCTCCCGCACCGATTTCGTTGGGTCCGCATCCATCGTTGCTCTTAAAACATCGTCGTCAGCTAACGTTTCCGGCTTCCCTATGATTCATTGTATCCCATTTTAAATTCGTAAAGGAAGAGGGTTCGAATTTGAGCTGCCGACAGCATGGTAAATAATTCCTAGAAGAAAAAATAATGGTACTTGAAACGAACCCTAAAATTTTCACACGTCCAGCACACGTACCACTTTATTTTATAAAAAAAAGAAGATTTAACGTTCTGTCATAAATGTTCACTTGAGACTTCTTATTTCCGGCTGAGCGAAAATCGGACATTTCATGGTACAAGCCAATATTTATTTGAGTACAGTTTGTTCAACTAAGCTTCTTGCGGTTATCTACAATATTATGGTCTATTCCATTCTAAAATGCAATACGCCATAGCTTGCTGGGGTGGTGCTCATGTGATTATTCAAATAAAATCAAATTATCTTAATCATACAAAGGTACGTTGTAAGAAAAATTTGCAAGCAAGACATTTATACCATATCTTTCTACTTTTCTGTCAGTTGGGTATTCATCCAGCTCGAAATTTATATTGGTTTAAGATGCTGAAGGCTTTGAGATCGAGCAATTTCAATTTCAGTGTTTTAGACGACCACAATGAATTATTCTTCGTTAACTTTCATTATTTCCGGACCACAGCTAACGTAATTCTTCTACCGTAGTTTCTTGCCGATTTTTTGACTCACTTCCATTAACTTTGAGATCAATAAATGTACCAAATACCTTTTTGAAAGCTCTCAAAAACTGGCTTCTGCATTTAGATGTTATAAGTTTAAAATGTTTACTTGATGCTCAGATTTATATAGCGCATCAGATGTCTTGGTGAATAGATTTCCCTTATTTTTTAAAATGTGCTCGAGCTCACGGGATTTAAGTACCCTTAAAATGCTTGCATATAGCGCGGGCGAAGGAAAATCAGGGAGGATAGAAAAAGAGGTACCGGTGAACGTTGGTTTTAAATGTTTGAAGGTTATAAAGACTAGGAAATAAAGAGCTAGGCTGGGCATTCCATAAGCAAGTTGTACGGCTTAGGAACGAATCGCGATATTTTAGAGTCCGTCCGAAGAGGGTATACTGATGAGCATTCATAGCGAGGTGGGTGTTGCGGTTAAAAGTTTGAATGGGCGGAATGCTACTGGCGATTTCTACGGAGCACTTTTGGTGGAAATAGCGATAAAATAGAGTGAGACAGGAGACGTTACGTCGGTGTTCGAGGGTGTCCATTGTTTGAGTGATATTAGTATCCTATCTAGCAGGTGCAGAGATATTTTGGGCACACCCGACCCGAAATGTGGAAATTGCACTCCAATTTCGGGCGGATAAGCGCCTTATATACAGGGTGAGTTTTTTAACTTGAGACATCAAAATTACTCGAAAAATACGCGATATCGCGAAAAATGTTTCAGACAAAAGTCACAAGGTTCTGAAGGGGACATAAGATGGTGACCACAAATTTGACCTTGAGCCCCGTTTTCAAAGTTTAACGAAGGTCACTTTTGATTTTTCAAGTGATAATTCCTGATTTTCATTGCTCAGTCGTATTGCTTGTAGGCTTGCCATTTGTTTTACATACTGCATTTAGCATAACCCAGAAACAACGACGTGGGCATAGCAGTATTTTGTTTCCTTCGGGGTGATTAATTAGAGTGGGTCCCCTTGCCTTCCACTGTTGAATCATTAAATTCTTCCCATTTCGGCGTTTATTTCCCGAGACTATTTCAACAAATGCTCGAAAATGTGACCATTCACTTCAATACACTTGTCTATCCACGCTCTAAATGAACCAACAGAACCGAGAAATATTTCTGGCGTAATCTTCCGGCAAGCTTCAGTTATTCGTCTTTTCATGTCCTCACGTGTTGTTGGCTTTTTTCTGTAAACCTCACTTTTTAAGTAGCCCCACAAGAAGAAATCAAGTGACCTAAGATCAGGTGATCTAGCAGGTCATTGCCTCGGACCCCCTCGTCCGATCCGTCGTTGATGGTAAACATTGTTCAATACACCCCGGGCTACTTGGGAATATTAGGCTGGACAACCATCATGTTGAAACCACATTGTTTGTCGCAACTCCAATGGCAGTTCTTCTAGTAATATTGGAAGATGGTCCCGCAAGAAGTTTGCATACTTTTCGCAATCAAGTTGCCTTCAATAAAATATGGACCTATTAATTTATCCCCAATAATTCCCGCCCAAACATTAACATTCCAAGGGTGTGGGCGTTCAACTTGTCGTAACCAAAAAGGGTTTTCGGTAGCTCAGTAATGCATATTATGTCGATTGACCGTACCGTGATTGGTGAAAGTCGGCTCATCAGAGAATAACACCTTGGCCAAGAAAAGGGGGTCTCGCTCAATTTTCTGAAGTGCCCATTGACAAAAGGAAACCCGGTTGCGAAAATCCTCACTAGAAAGTTCTTGATGCATTGAAACATGATAAGGATGGTATTTATGTCGATGTATATCTTACAGACAGTCGTTTGAGAAATTCCTGATTCACGACTTATTTGGCGAGTGCTAATGTGAGAATCATGTGCAATGGCAAATAACACTGCTATTTCATTGTCCTCAGCAGCCACCCTATCTGACCGATTCCTTTCTTTGGTTGCACACTTCCTTCACCAGTGAATTGTTGGATGACCCGATAAAAGGAAGCGCGCGATCGTATCTGGTCTGGGAAACGTTGGGCGTAAAGAGCAACACCACCATCGATGTTCCTTCCACTTTCTCCATAAATCAATATCATTTCAATTTTCTCTTGAATTGAAATAACCTGCATTATTAATCTGGAAAACGTTACTAATAATAATCAGTTCCTCAAAACAAATATCGAACTTCTAAATGAAGTACAGTTCCGTTCAAGTAGAAAAAAAGGGCAGAGTGCACATCATACACTCTCAGATAAGTTTAGGACAATTTGTCTCTATCTGAAATTTCTTTGAGTTTTAACTTCACTCGAGGCAATAATGACTTCCTCAAAACAAATCTCGACCTTCTAACACCCTAACAACGTTGGAAACCGATTAATGATTTAGGCGTGCCAGTGCAGCGGTATCTAGCACTGAATGAATAAGACCTTTGAGACAAAGTCGTATGCCCCATTGAGGAATACGACTGAGCAATGAAAGTCCGTAATTATCATTTGAAAAATCAAAAGTGACCCTAGTGTGACCTTGAAAAAGGGGCTCAAGATCAAACTCGTGGTCACCATCTTATGTACACTTCAGAACCTTGTGACTTTTGTCTGAAACATTTTTCGCGATATCGCGTATTTTTCGAGTAATTTGGATGTCTCAAGTTAAAAAACTCGCCCTGTATATTGTGGCAAGATCAGAGGGGGTGAAATATTTCTTACATCGCTTGTGGAAGCGTTTGACGATACCGAATATGTGGTCATTCCAACGTAAGTTTTCATTGACACACATACCGAGAATGGAAAGATTATCGGTTTCGACGATGCAAGTGCCATTCATGGATAAGGGCTGGGTGTTTAAATTTCGCTTTAATGACAGCAGACAGCATTGTATTTTAGAAGCATTAAATTCTACTGTGTTAGTGGTTCCCCAATTAGTTGGCTGACGTTCTCGTTCTTCAACCCAAGAGCAGGGACGTGAGTCCGGGAATGAATATGAAAAGCAGAAAGTACTGTCATCAGCAAAGGAAAATATTGGATTAAAAGTAACAGCCAAGAGATCGTTGATGAAAATTGAAAACAGTGTCCTGTTATGTTTGTTGTACAGTATTCATTTTTTCTATCTCAAAATTACTCCTTGTCTTACCGAGATTAGTGTGTTATTGTTATTTTCTCTTCTTTTATTCCTTACATTAACTTTATGCGCAGCCTCGTCACCACATTATGTTTGTTGAAGTTACTTTTAGCTGATATGGCATTTGTATTGTTTTACCCTTTAAAATACGTATGTATGTCTTCATATCTTTTCGCTTTCTATAATAATTGTTTGTATGTTTTTATTTTTCTTAAAGAACTTAATGTATGACAATTAGAGTGAAAATGAAATATGAAATATGAAAAGATATGAACTAAATGGTGTGTCAAAATTCAAGCAAGAAATAATTTTGATAGAAAACACAGGTTTTTAATTAAATATTGTAAATTTTTTATTGATTCATAGAGTATACAGTATAGGGTTATGTATGGAATAGCATATCGAGTAAATGGCCTCCACGACTTTGCTGGCACATACGAATTCTTTTGTCGAAATTTTCCATGACAATTTTTGCATAAATGTGGCGAAATTTCATTGATATAGCGCTCAGTTTGCTTCTTCAAGACGTGAGTGGTCGCAGAATTGTTGTCATAAATCTTCCACGGCGTTAAATCACATGATCTGGGCGGAGAATTCTGATCACCAAAACAGAAAATTACACGACCAGGAAATGACTCATGCATTAACTGAATTTGGGCTGTATGGCATATGCCCCCTTCTTATAGAAACCACATGTCGTCCACATCCATATCTTAGGCACATAAAACTGGATAATCATGTCGCGATAGTGAGCACCATTAACTGTTATTACCCCATTTTCAAAGAAGAATAGTTCAATGATGTCTCTAGTCCAAAACCCACACCAAACAGTGACACGTTGTGGTTGCATTGGTTTCTCAACCATCACTCGTCGATTTTCTAAACCCCAAATTCGACAATTTTGATGTTTAACAAAGCCATCAAGATGAAAATGAGCTTGATTGCATAAGAGGATTTTGTTTGAAAAATCTGCATCCACTTGCTGTTGTTCCCCATTCAACGAACTCTCTTCGCTGTGCGTGATTAGTATGCTTCAGTTCTTGAGGCAATTATATAAAGATGCAAATCTTTCGTGAGAATACGAATACACTCCCACGAACTGCTTTGATGTTTTGTGTTCTACAACTTGCTGAAGGAGGGTCAGAGTGTCTTAGATCACTCTTAGAAATTGTAACTCTAGCCTCTAAACCCTAAATATTTTTAAAATATTCCACAGCAATGAAAACGCGATTTTCTTTCGTGTACTGCTCCATCATCTGACAGAATCTCTTTTTTTAGTTGGTAACACTTTACCGCACAAATGGCGCAAAATTCAGATCTTGCGTAAATTTGGGACATCCTTTATGAGGCCAGTGAATTTATAGAATACACATTTTTCATATTCCATAAACGTAAATCTAGAAAATTTTGTACTTCTCACATGACAGTCTTGTAATTTCGCATATGCCGTATAATACGTGATATTGTTAACTTGGTATCTCGTATAGCTACCTCAAAATTATTCGGCATTGTTTCAAGTTGACTCTATCATATCAAGGTATTGAAAATATAACTATTGTACATCTTGCAGATTTCCAGAGTAACTTATTTTTTTCTGATGCTGTATCTTGGGTTTCTATAGCCGCTATCGATATATCCTAGAGACCCTAGTTTGATTCCGATAAGCACTTAACCACTTTCTTCTGTTGCTTATAAAGTGGTCCAGTCGTATTATGATCTCTAATGTCCGTAATATGGATATTTTCGAAAAATGGATAATCGACTTAATTTGTGATCTCGGATTTTGCAGGCAAATTAAACATTCCACACAACACATAGCATCGCACTTGCAACAGAGCAACTGAGAGGAAAATTCTAATTAACTTACTTGTGTTTATCAGGCACTCGCTACAGCCATTGAACGACCACGAGGCAAAGGGTACTAAATGACCAAACAAACAGACTTCTTAGCAATGTTCCTCAACAAGTATGGCATGTGAGTTGTGTTACCAAAACAACTCTATGTGTTTTTTGGGTTCGATATCCTAGCTTTCTGGTCTAGACAGTCTAGACTTCACGTTCCAAAAAGCAATGCTAATTGGTATATAGCAACTCAGATTGTGCATTAAATCCCGAAGTGTATAGGACTGATCTCGTTAGCGGAGTTGAAGTAAAACCTTATCCATCCACCATACTCCTGAAATTGTAAACTAATCGGATTCCAGATCATCTTCGACTTAATGCTCGAAAAAATATTATCTTCACTTCACGCACATAAATATAAATCTAAATATAAATACGTCATAACGTTCATTTCTTCCAAAGCTAACTCAATTTAATTTCCAATTGTTGTACTTTGTATTGACAATATTGACGCCAGGAGAAAGGGCGATAACAAAAAGTGATTCGCCCATAGGGTACAAAGAGGATCCTAATCAAATAATATTGGTCATCCTTTTAACTGGAGCCACAATTCCAAGTCCCTATTCATTTCAAAGAGAAGAGGAGAGAGCATTTCGAATTAAAGGCATAACTCCCTTCGGAAGATGTCCAATTATGCGGAAATATATTTTCAACCCTCACCAACGAATGCTACCTACAAAAGGATTTCATTACATGAATCCCAAAGCTTAAAGGTGGCGGACTGGAATGCCACTAAGATCCTTACACTACTTTAGACCAGTAATATAGAAGCTCCTCCGGACAATAATAACAAAAGCTGGACAGGATTTTACTTAAGTGGGGCGGAAGGACAGGAACAGAGAGTTATAATGGAAGAAGAACTATTGATGAAAAGCATTAGACCAAAAAAATGGGGAGAATCTTTGTGAATTCTAAATTGGGGTTGCTACAATTTCAACCCCCAAATAATACTCTTACACAATCGGCCAACAAGTAACCACATGAGGTCGAACCAAAAAATAAATAAAAAAAAAAAGCAACAAAAAAAACAAAACAAAACACCTCTCCAGACAATTATTGTTGAAATTGGAACACCAAAGTAGATGCCAGAGACCAGATGACGAGGTGGAAGTGTGTCTGGCACTGATCCTTAGTTAGCAGAAAACAGCCATGTCGTGGTTTTTAGGCACACTCTCTGTTTCATGGTTAGCCTTCTTCTCTTTATCGCTGGTATTCTGCTTCGTCCTTCGACTTTCAGGGGCCATCTGATGTCCATCTATGTAGTTTCTCCCCTATTACAAAACAGTCAATTAGAAACTTTTATTGCATTTTACGTTGCCTTCAGAAGGAAGTCCTTCTGACCCATACTCTCGATTTTTTTATTTCGGAACTTTTTTTGTGCAATTTTCACTTCTGTCCGAAACAGTCGTTGTTACGAGCTCGGAAATGGGGTTTTAATCTGGTGCTCCAGAGAACAAGTGCTCGTACACAACGACAATAACAACAATGTCAACAAAAAAAAAAGAAGAAGAAAATGCAATTGTCCTGATGTTGGCCTGGCCGATACGAATATCAAACGAAATTTGTCTGTTTAGAGGCTAAAGGTTGTGTGGCTGTGTTTGTATTTGTTTTTGTGTTTGACGTCCGGCCTTCGCAAGGACCCCAGGGGGAAACAGGAAGTTCTCTGTAGCCCCCTTTATTACGTCGGTTGTTAGATTTGTAATTTTCTGGTATTTATTCCGGTGTGGTTGACGTTTTTAATGAATCCGCATCCATGTTGGGATGTTGTGTAGTATGTGTATGTACTCGTATCTGGGATGTCGGCAAGACCGGGATTGCTTTGTTCACAATGAAACCGAATTGCAAATTGAATGTTGATGTGCTCCTGCCGCCAGACTATCCATAGTTAGGGTTGTCGAGTGAAAGTGATGGGCTGTGATGGCGAAATGTGTCTGATGGACAGCAACCAGGAGTGAGATTTGTTTGGCAGGAATTTGACAAAGAGGAATTTAATTTTTGTGGATTGAGTGGCATGTACATATGTATCTGTGTTTGATGTCGGGTGAATGAGGAGCAAATCCTATGGGCTAACGCCTCTACAAGTAGCCCGTGAGATTGACAGGTAAACATATTATTTTAAAATTAGGCGCACTAATTGGAGAATGAAAAGTCATCCTTCTGTCATCCAGCTCAGGAACAGACTATCGCGGTTTGAAGTAGTGAACTCTGTTTTTACTGCGGTGAATTAAATCCATCGCCCAAGAGGTGTATAGTCGCACATAGCTCTCTATTTAAATTATGAAAATCTTAGCATTAGTTGGTGTTACCAAAGCCTATTTTTTCTTCATGTTTCTCGTGCTTTGCAGAGTACAAACGCAGATACCTCTCACATTAGACGTGAAGTGTAATCTGCCTAGGCATCTAGAGGACGGTCCAAAAGGACGGTGAAACTTAAACACATACATTTTTTTCAATAAAGATTTATTTATTTTATTTAAGGGGTTAGGCCACTCTAGAATTTTCAAAAAGTCGATTTTTTTTTTATTACTTTCAACTGCCCCTTAGGACCTCAAAAATGATATCCCAAAAAATTACAGCCGAGAAATATCTCGAAGTACTTGTTTTTCAAAGTAGAGAACAAGGCCGTTGGGTAGGCCTTCCATAACTTAAAATTTTTAACGTCTTCATCTCAAAACTGCATTTTTTCAAGTTGGCCGCATCCATAACTTCAACAATTTTCAACCAATCCACTTCGAATTTTCACTAGATCTTTAAAAATATATTGTCTAAATAAGTACGTAGGATTTTATTTGTTATTAACAATTTTTTCTAGCGATTTTTTTGCAAATTCTGCAAGTTTGATTTTGGAGGTGTTCACAAGAAAGCCTATTTTTACGGCGTCTAGATTGGATTAACCCCGTATCACTATTTAAACTTATTTAAACTTATTAAAATTGTACTCTAACATTTTGTGTGAAGCATCTCAAGCTTTCGCATATACAGCGTTCATTATTGAGTCCCACTCCTATTACGCGAAAATAACTGAGCTCTGTTTCTTGGCTTTGGTTCCCTAAAAACTGGCTGCCGAATTCTAGCCAAAAGATTCTTCATTGGACTTAAATCAGGCCAATCCATCCATACTCTTCAAAACCTTTTTTTTGCAGTCATAATTCTTGCCTTTGCGGTATGGCATCTTGCTCCATCATGCATTAAAATGGCAATAAATCGTCCTGGAAATGTTTTTTTTTGTTTCTGCAACACTGTGCATAAACTGACAGCATGGGTTCCCTATAGTAGTTTCCATCTACTGTATGGTTTTCGTCAATAATCATGAGTTGTGATTTACCAAGCACGCTTATACCTCCAGCAATCATTACTCAGGGGAACACTGATTCTCGAGAGTGGGGTTTCGGAGTCGGTTTTGGATAGTCCTGGTGTACTAACTACGAACATAATAAAAGATTTGCTGAATTGACTCTACTTCGTGTGATACAGACAATCAATTGAAAGTGGGAAAAAAATTAAATAATAATGATGAATATACCCAAAAACTTTTATTTTCAAATGGAAACATGTTTTAGATACATTAGATACAGCTTTGATATCCTTCTTCCATGATCTTTTTTATCCCGGTAGAACCATTTCCCCTGTTCTTTGGTACTCATATTGACTCCCAGTTTTTGAAATTTCAGAAACAATTGAGCGACTATTTCAGAATAATTTGCAGTTTTGTGATTCCCCAAAAAGTTTGTTGATGACTGCGTCATGTGACTTTCAAAATCATTTTTTTTTATAAGACTACGGATTTGTGGTGCATCAAAGATGCCTGCTTTTAAATTTTCCGTACTGAGGCCAGAAAACGGTTAACAAATATATTTAAAGCAATCATCATTCTTGCTCAATTTTAATATAAAGTGACGGAAATATGATTTTTTTTCTCGAGATATCAATGGTTCATGAATGATGTTGGCTTTTCCCACAGTCATATGAACATTCTCGGCGGCCAATCTTTCCTACTATGTATAGTGATCAATTTTTTCCTGGCCGTCCAATAGGCACAGAAAACAGGGGCATTTAGTATAACCACCTTGCTGGCCCAATAAAAAACTTACCATTTATAAATCTACACAAACTGACCATTGATGTTAAACGAATGAAATTTTCTCTAAAACAAGTGCGACATTTCAGTCTTTTTCGTTAAGTTTCGTTGAATGATGTATCGGAATCGAAGCTAATTTGTTTGCATTATGCAGTAACACTCAATTCAAACTTCTTTCTTAGCTATCTATGAAGAGTCATCAATCTTCAGGCCGATATACTGAAAGGCCCAGGAACATCCACACAATATGAAATATTATTGCTTCCAGTTAAATATGGAATAATATCTCACTGTCTAGTCCGGTACAGTGTTATTGACAAGTCAACCTGAAGACAGTGTTTTTCCTTAAGTCGTGGTGCAAGAGCTTGGCTGATTTTTTCGATAAATTTAAATCTCGAATTAAGTCGTTTAGTTCACTTTGAGAGAAACCCTGAAGTCTAGGACTGCATCCTTCAAATTCACTTTAGCTGACGCTTTTGCCTGTGTATCTAACATTTCATTATCATCACTGTCCACGTTTGATAAGGCAAAAAATATCACTTTGCAGCGTTGTTGACTTAGCCGATATTATATTTGGATAAGACCATGAGCGGTTTTTTGGCCCATACCATGTTAAATGAAAGCCGTTTCCGTCCTCCTATGCTCAAATAACGAAGTGACTCCACGCATGTTTCACAAAATTTGTGTGGCACCCGATATTTGTCCTTATTGAATCTGAATCAACACAAAAGCTACGACAGTAGAAAAAACTTATTATTTTGTTCCCCTGTGTTATTTTTAGGTCTTACTTTGGTCTTTGTACCGTAGGATCACTTGTTCTAATCTGCACATTTTGTTGGTAAGGCTTGATGAACAGTTTAACTGGTTATTTATCGGTAAAAAGTATCCGGCGCAGTTGCTTGGGACCTGGCTCGTTATCTTTAGTAAGTCCGCCTTTTATCAGTCGAGAACAAAATTGTTTGAGGTCAGTAATATTTTTTTCGGTTAAGAGAGGCCATGGCCGGAGTTAAATACTAGCCGCCGCCAAAAGACATTCTTTTTTTCGAGCAACTAAAATCACGGTAGATGAGTTGTTGCCTAGAATACAACAAGAAGTCCAATTACACTAATAAATTAGTCCCCCCATTAAATGTTGGATGACACCCATAGATCGAAATAATCTTTGAGCCTAAAAATCTTTGCTTCTCTCTGTCCCATTTTCCTTAAAACTTAACACGCTCCCAGGCACCATAAGTGTTGTCACCCAAACTTGAGTGATATTAAGTAAAGGGTCTTTTTTTTAGACGTTTGGTTTTAAACTGGCAACACCGTTTCTAAAGATTGTCAATTTGACAGTTGAAAGTTGATTTGTGGTTAGTATAGTTAGTTTTGCGATTTTACGATGAATAAATTAACGCCAGAAAAACGCGTGGAAATTTTGCAAATTTATGTGCTGTTGTGCCGTTACTGTATTCATCATATGGTACGGGCAGTGACTGAGTGTACGTAACAACTGATGGATAGCGGGTTCTGGGTTTGAATTTTGTTGGTGGGATGGTTCGGTAAACCAACGTCAGAATTTTCACTTCGCAGCCTTGCTTAGTATCGTCGGTGTTTGTGTTTACTGTGTTTGTTTGTAATTATGACCAGAGAATTCAGGGTGGACTTAGCTAATATACGCGGGCTAAAAAGTAATCACTTTTCTGCGTACCTCCACGGCTGTAAATACAGACCAGCTGTTTTGGCACTTAGTGAAACAAAGGTAGATCCCCGCCCACATCTCGCAGATTACTGTGATCTGAAGCTATCTGGTTACGAACTGGTGCCACTATTCTTTCCTCATCGCGGTCTCGCCATTTATGTGCGTAGTGATGTTGCTAACCAAATTCCACCACAATGTAGTCCCTGTTCCAATCCGGAATTCAATTTCATGTGTTTAAAATTTCATCTCCGTAAGCAAATTATCCACTACTGCTTTATTTACAGAAGCCCCAAACTGGATAGCAATTCGACCTTTCAGGAGTTTGATGCGCTATCTGACTCCATACAAAGAACTATATCCCTGTTTCCTCATACTGAAATCGTGATTACGGCCGATTTCAATATACATTCGACATTCTGGACACACAACACCCGAAGGACGGTGTGTTAAGATCTTCGCTGCGGAATATAATTTAACGCAGCTTGTAAATGAGCCCCAGTGCGTCGAATCTTCAATGGGACGAATCCTATTTCGCACTCGTGTAGTAGCAAGAGTACTTAAAGATCTCAATATACATAAATCCGCTGATCTAGATCTCCCCTTCTACTGAAGAGATGTTCTTCCACGCTAGCAAAACCACTGCGTAAGAAGTTTTTTAATCAATCCTACTCTTAAGGACCCTTTCCAAGCAGATGGAAAACAACATTTGTCCAGCCTGTCCCTAAAAAAGGCGAATCTACGTCCCTTCTTTCCAAGGTTATGAAAACGCTGATAAACCGTCAGCTAATGAAATATCTCGAAACACGAAAACTTCTTAATGACCGGCGGTGTGGTTTTTGTAGCAACAGGTTTACCGGTGATTTGATGGCATGTCTCCCCGAAAAGTGGAACCAAAGCGTACATCAATCTGGTGAAAGCAAGATAGTTGCACTTGATATTTCTAAGGCATTTGACAGAGTTTGGCATCAGGCTCTTTTGTCGAAAATGCGTGCTTTTGGGATCGATGACCGTCTTCTTCAATGGATTAGAAATTACCTTTCGTAACGTTCAATTCAGGTTGTCTTGGATGGTTTGATATTCACAAAAAAATGCTGTTGTGCCCCAGGGCTCCGTCCTGTCTCCGACACTCATTTTAATTTTCATTAATGATTTCTTGTCTGCTACTTCTAATCCAATATATTCCTTTGATGACGACGGTACTCTCTGCTTTTCATATTCGCTCCCGGACTCACGTCCCTGCTCTTCGGCTGTAGACCGGGAACGGCAGCATATGTTAAGTTCATTAAATTCTGTTATTACCAGCATAACTAATTGGGGAACCATTAACAGAGTGCAATTTAATGCTTCCAAAACACAATGCTGTCTGCTGTCGTTAAAGCGAAATTCAAATACCCAGCCATTATCCACGAATGGCATTTGCATCGTCGAAACCGATAAACTTTCCATTCTCGGCATGTGTGTCAATGACAACTTACGTTGAAATGACCATATATTCGGTGTCGTCAAAAATGCTACGAAATGTCTAGGTTTACTCAAACGATGTAAGAAATACTTCTCTCTCTCTAATTTGGCCTCAATATATGTATAAGGCGTTTATCCGTCCAAAATTGGAGTACAATGCCCACATCTGGTCGGGTGCTCCTAAATCGTCTTTGTACCTGCTAGATAGGATTCAAAACCATGCGATAAAACTTATAGGTGATACTAGTATCAGGAAATCAATTGACACCCTCGAAAACCGACGTAATGTCTCCCGCGTCACTTTGTTTTATCGCTTGTTCCACCACCAGTGCTCCATTGTAACCGCCAGTAGCATTCCGTCCATTCAAACTTTCAACCGTAACACCCGTCTCACTATGAATGCTCATCAGTATAACTTCAAGCCCAGTTGCGGACGTACTCTAAAATATTGTGATTCTTTCCCAAGTCGTACAACTCGCTTATGGAATGCACTGCCGATCTCTGTGTTTCCTGGTCGTTATAAGTTACAAACATTTAAAAACAATGTACATCGGTACCTGTCCTTTCTTCCTCCCTAAATTTCCTTCGCCCGCGCTGTGCACAAACATTTTAAGGGTTCAAAAACTCCTTGAGCGCGGTCATTAGAAAAACAAAAAAAAAAACATTCAACTGTTTAGTTACTGTCCTCGGTCCTACTCCAACAGTATGGGTACTATCGCAAATACCGCATTTTTCTCTTTATATGCGGCATTAACACTGTTAGCCTACCACTTCTTGGTTGATCTGCTACGTTTGTTTACCACTTTAATAACTGTAGTTCTGCAAACCTTGAGCCTTATCTTACTTATCTCGGCAAAGCCATTTTGATTAGAGTGTGAATTGAATCCACATTTGTGTTGTTTGGTCTAATTTACTAAAGAAAAAATAATGAATGGAAACATGATGCGGTAGAAGCAGAGCGAACATTGTTAAACGGTTTAATTTGAAATTCAATTTTTATAACAAAAATGCTTTCGTAATAAGAACTCGGAAATCAACAGCTGTGCTCAGTAAGAAAATATTTTGCAATATTTCGCAACATAAAACATCACTCGTTTCAAAATAAAATTACAATTTTACTTGCCTTATTTAACTTCTGGCAGAACGATAGCCGTAATTTAAATTCCGAAATATTGGGTCACTTTTTAGAGCTGTAACTTTGAACTCTCACCACCAAATGAATATTTTCTAATGAATGTTTCCGTTGTATGCAATTGATAGCAAAAACAACGAACATTCATAGAAACACTACCTTTCTCGCTAAATGTAATGAAACACAGTGTGGGAAGATTTAAATTTGTAATAATTTGTTGAATAACAGGCGTGCTCAAACTAACTCCCAGCTGACCCATCATCGAATTTCAATTAAATTTTCTGGAAATTTATACCAGAAATGACATTATTCAAGCTGAGGAACTAACAGCAGATAAATCAGTAACTTAGTGCTTTTTTTATGCAACACCGATACCTTAACCGATACTATAGTTTGATTGGAATATTTTCTAATTCACCAGCTACGTACTGCAATTGAACTACTGGTTAGTATCCTTGCTTATCATTCAATACCCAGTCATATGCATTTGTAATCACCTTGCAATCCTTCACTTTTAAAAATGTCTGTAGGTCGTAAATTACCAAGCTGCAAAAAGGAGGATATGCCACTCCCTTGAGGCGTTCTCCAGATGAAAAATATAGACGATATCTCATTATTTTTGAATTGATTATCCGAGAGGGATTTATAGCAATTAACACAATGAGGAAGTTGATAGCACATGTGCGATTATACTATATATGTGTTGACATTGTTTAATGCGCCTTCTACAATATGTCTTAGCCTCGATGCCGAGGAAGATTGTTCTGTAAAATATGAAGTTTACAGAATGCTCGCCTGACTTTCCTCTAATCAGTCGGCTACTTCTCTCGAAACTTTAGCTAGCATGTCAGTTTTCTGCAATTATTTCTAAATAACCCTAGTTCCGAAGGAAACCAACGTAGTTTCTCTAACCATTTAACTGAACAGGATGAACAGAAGAAAATATCACTTTATTGTAGGCCAGGGTCTTCGACTAAGCAATAGCAGATTAGTTCAAATCTCGGCCAATACTGAAAATGTAATTTATTTGTCCGACATTACCTCTCTTTAGACGGCCAAAAACAATCCTACGATAGTGAATACTTCTTTCTTCGAAATCGTCTCCCCCTATGGGCAAAAAGAAAAGTCAGATAGTAAGTTAGAGAGACAAGACCTTAGTCCACCCTGGACTTCCCCGACAACAATTTACTTTTTAAGATAAAGTTTTTGACGTAACTATCAGGCTACTGCTGTATATTTTAAGGAAAAATTAAAACTACGAGTATCTAGCAAACATACTTTAGTTTTAGTTTTAGTTTTAAGTGCATTTTATTTTATTAATCATAAACTCTTACATACTAACAAAAAATGCTTAAATGCTAGGTTAAAATTACTTAACAATCTTATATTAACTTACTGGCCACACACAGGCACTCTCAGCTACTCTAAATTCTTATATCTATGTCTTTCAACTATATTTACATTTTACTTAGGAATAATTAATTTCGATACTTAAGGCTAAGAAAAAAATTGTTAACAAAAACTTAGCATATGGACTTAATTTTTTTATAAAACTTAATATCTAACTTAAAATAAACCTTAGTCTACCTAACCTGCCTACATAATACACACATACATACACATAGACATTATACACAATGGCATACATATACTAGTATATACCTATGTATATACCAATATATATATGTATTTCTTAAATGCTAACCTAAACCTATGCAAGCTGGCCATCGCTTTTCACAGAGCAAATAGATTGGTCAGCTCTGCCTCATTTGTGAGACTGGTCCGTAATTGACGGAAACGACGACGAAACCTCTTCTCCATCATTCAACCACCAGAACTGCTGGTGCTGCCGAACGACATCCCTCTTATCGCGATTCCCCACCGCCCTACTGAACCTGAGAAGATCCACACTGCCGTGTGCGACGTCTCTATTGTAGTTGAGTCGCATGTCGCCAGCTGTCCGAGCGACATGGAAGATTAACGGGACCGCTTATCTATCCTGGATCAACCCTATCTGATCTAGGTAGAGGAATGCTTCCGGTGGAACGAAGCCGTCAGAGCGCACACTCTCGTGATAAAGGTAATTGGGGTAGTAAGCCCCAGATATCAGGTTATTCGTCGAGGTCATTGCTCTTGCAATGTGCCTTCGAGTCAGCTTAATTACGAAGTTGTCAACTCATATTAAGTTCGCTCTGTTGTAAAGGACCTCATTAGGATAAAAAATTTTGTACTCCGACTCTGGTGTTCTGTACAAGCGAAGGCAAGCCCTCTCAAACACTCGAATCTTTTCCATTAAGCTTGCTCGCACATTGAACCATACGGGACACCCGAATACCAGCATGGGCCTGATAAGGGCCATGTAGCAGATTACCTTTACCCTCGCATCGAGTTGGCTGCTATCAAACAGTCTCTTTGTAAGGGCAAAAGCGCCTTTAGCTCTGGCCAGAGCAGCATCTACATTTTTATCAAAATACAGAAACCGATCTAGCCAGATCCCAAGGTATCTGACTACATTTCGACAGGCAAGAGGCTGTCCGTGTTGTTCAATGATCGAGAACTTACGCCAATTTTTCCTGGTATCCCTAGAGGCTCCAGACAACGGCGTCCTAAGGAGAATGGTTTCCGACTTCTGAAAGTTGATTCTCAACTTCCAGTCATCGCAAAATCGTCTTATCTTATCGAAGTCACGCTGCAAGAGAGTATTAATGACCTCGATTTTTGGACCTGTTCTGTACGCTATCAAATCGTCTGCGTACGCAATAGTATGGGGAAGTGAATCTATCAAGTCGCTTGTATAAATGTTGAATAGGATCGGCGAATTGCCCGCCCCTTGCTGAAGACCATTTTTAATTTGAAATATTCCAACAGAAGTCACATCGCCATTTTTCACGATGAACTGTCTGTTGGTTAGCATATTATAAAGAATGTACAAGAGTGGTTTACTGATCCCCAGCCTAGTCAGCTTATAGAAAAGACCCTCTAACCATACGGTGTCGAAGGCCTTCTCCAAGTCAACAAGGCAGGCACCAGTGCATTGGTTTTTGCCTTTATTCCATTGGATATCGGACACCAGTTTAGACGCGGCATGTGAGATATCATGTCCCGCCTTAAAACCGAATTGATTATCCGGAACTATATGTTTGTCCTCAACCCACCTAGACAGAGCTCTATTGATTACTTTTTCAAACACCTTACTGATATTCGGAAGGAGACTTATCGACCGGAGATTCGCCGGATTGGATATATCCTTTCCCTTTTTGGGGATAGGTTGAACCACCGCCGTTTTCCAATGCGCTGGATAATGCGCATTATTCATTGCATTATTAAACAGGGTGGTGTAAATGTCCACCGCTTCTAGAGGAAGATGTCGAAGCACGATGTTCGGAATACCATCGGTCCCCACTGATTTCTTAGCCCTGATTGTGTCGAAGATCTCATGGAGCTCTTACTTCGAAATGAACGGGGGTAGGTCACCCTCTCTGGTAATGACATTATTTGCCATATTTTCGTCGCTGAACCGGGTGATACCAGAGTCCTCGGATCGCCAGTTCTCTACTTCATTTCGAATGTAGAAGTCGTGCACCAAGACGCGATTGTCCAGGTCATAATTAGGGCCAATGGTATCAGTGGCCTTGTATATATCCTGGAAAGTCGCCCCTATGGCCTCAACTTTCTCCTGTGGATCCTCGATCACAAAGAAGTCGTCATCATCAGCGGCCTCATTTGGATCAATACCTGCTATTGTCAGTAACCGTTCGTTGTCTGTTGTCCGGGGTATTTTAAGACACTGAAGGTCGTTTTGATTTTTCCTCCGAAATAGTTTATTTATTTGCGGGAACATATTCGGGTTGCTGGTGTTTACAGCCCGAACCCTGTTGTTCCAATATGAACTTACAGAAATTCTGTAATTCTCTTTTATTAACGTTTGAATATTTTTAATCGACGCCTTCAGTGTCCTAATCTCCGGGTCTTGTCTGTCAGTAAACTGTCTGTACAAGTTTTTGAGTCTTGTCAGAAGTCTACTTTTCTGTCGGTGCAGTGCGTCAATAGTAGGATTGCGGAACAGGTCTTCGTTAGTCGTATGTCGATACCGCGGTATTGTAGCGGCCATAGTTTGTTTAATTGTCTCGTCCATTTGTTTTAGGTAATTGTCGATCTCCTCGTTTGACAAATTCCTATTGGACGGTGGGTGGAGCGTATTCGAGGAGAGCGCACTTGTCATGGTTGCGGAGAAGCGTGTCCATCGAGTCTCACTGTAGTTGTAAGAATATCTTTGGACAAACTCCTCCAATTCCGCAATTTCGTTCGGAACTGTAATTTCGGTGCTAAAACCGCAATGGTCACTGTCATACACGAATGTGCGCAGACAGTTTAGCGTTTATAAATTAGTACTTGCCAGTCGTATACGTTCGTCGTACAGCAGTAGATCCAAATAAGACCCGCCTCTGGGAAACGACGGGTTATCCGTCGCTTTAAGACCGAGTCTGTACATGACATCGTGCTGACCCCACCAATCGAGTAGTAGGTTCCCTCTAGTATTTGGCAAATTATTTCCCCAATCTCTGTATCTAGCGATGAAGTCCCCGCCGATTATAAAATAATTCTCCCCCGATTCCAGCCTCAGAAGTCGAAAAAGCTTGTCGAGCTCTGTAATGAATAAAGTGTATTGTGGAGCCTCAGGTGCATAAACAGAGGCCAAGTACAGCCGCTTTCCACTGCGGAGCGGGATGTAAATGACGACTGCCTCCAACACCCGGAACCTACGCAACACTCCCTTGTACACTCTGTGAAATTTTATACCTTGTTTAATGAAGATCGCAACACCGCCTCCACGTTTGGATCCGGGCCGGTTTCTTCTTCTAACAATATAATTATTGTACTCCAGTTTGTGCTTATCGGTTAGCTTGGTTTCGCTAGCGAAAAGCACATCAGGAGATTGGTCTTGTAGCAATTTAAACATCGCGGCTCTTCGTTCGATCCTAATCAGTGAATTAACATTTACCGCAAGGACCTTCAAAGTTTGCTCCACCATGTGCGTACCCATTACGACATGTGTTGCGTTAGGCCCGGCAGCAGCGCGTAGATCTGGTCCACCCGCTTGGCCTGTTCTTGCACCTGCTTTTGCAGCTGAGCCATCTGCCCTTGGATTGCGAGCAAGATGGCCAGCATGTTAGGTGCAGCTTCCGTTGTTCTCGGCATTGGCGCCGGAGAAGCAACAGCCGCTTGCTGTACCGTAGCCCCCCTACCTGCCGCCATTTGGGCGTAGGAAATTTGGGGCGTGACGGCTGGTGTTTGAAACCTAACAGGTGAACGTTTGACCTCCACCTTCTGCTGCTGAGCCAGTTTTGATTTTTTAATGTCAGCGAACTTAGGACAACCCCGATAGTTTGCGGTGTGTCCCACGTTCCCACATAACACGCAAGAGAGCTGCGTCCTATCGGATGCTCCGTCCCTACCCAGAGGACACTCCTCGGAACTGTGGTTCTTTGCGCACTTCACGCATCGAGGCTGCATTTGGCAGTTCGACGCGGTGTGCCCGAACCTCTGGCAGCGAACGCATTGTATAACGCCTTCGCTCCTTTTTAATTTTTCCCAGTGAACCACCTGGTAGTCTAGGAAGAACGGCAGACTCCGTTTCTCCCGCCTGGCTCTAGCTGTGGTAAATGGCTTTACCCCCACGAACTTGAGTCCTTCGCACTCCTTCTCTTTAAGCAGTGCCAGGATCTCCTCAGGAACAGAAGACGGTTCCAACCCCTTCAGCAGCATCGATTGCCGCTTTTCACACTTCGGTGTGAATGAGTAGTGCTCCGTCGTCGTTTCCTTTAGGAGCTCTTTCACTTTCGCGTAGCCCTCCACTGTATTACAGTGGATGGCATGGCGATCGTTCCCCAATCTCTTAATATTGAAATTATTACCAATGATCAACTTACACAGGTCCTTGGTAGCATTTACCTCTAGTTTATAGGTGTTGATAGGAGGGACCTTCTCCTTCTTCTTCTGCTGCTGCTGCTGTTGTTGTTGCTGCTGCTGCTGTTGTTGTTGCTGATGCTGTTGTTGTTGCTGCTGATGCTGTGGTGCAAAAATGGACTGATGATGGTTTTTCTAATGTTCACCGTTTGAAGAGTTAAACCTCAACGTCAGCAAGACATGAATCACTATACTCCTAAAGAACACAGAATTATTGTTACAATTGTTACGATTTTTTTGCGGAATACTCGTAATTCGCCGGTGGTGTTGGCGCAGCGTGAATTTCGGTTCAAATTTCCCGATCTACCGACGCCAACTGGGCGAACACTACGATGTTTAGATGCTCGTCTGAAAGAGATACAGCCAGGTCTGGCCGGCCCCGGAGCAGCCGTTTTGATGAGAATATGAGAATATGAAGATGTTGCAGAGGACCCGGGATTTTGACCAGACGATGTTGCACGCAATTGGCCATCAATCGGCGATCTTTACAGAGAATTTTGTTGAGAGATTGTAAGATGTTTCCTTACAAAGTGCAGACAGTGCATGAGCTGTTAGCTGTTGAATGCCAAGCGAGTGTAGTCTACGCTCAAGCCATCCAGAATCTCGACCACGAGGGAAAATCGAAAATCATCATGAGCGACGAGGCCCATTTCCATCTCTGTGGATATGTGAATAAGCAAAATTATCGCTTCTGGGCACCGAAAATCCACGTATAACCCACGAAGGGCCATTAAACTTGCCAAAAGTTACTACATGGTGTGCTGTTTACGCTGGAGGCGTCATCGAGCTTTATTTTTTTGGAAAAAGCCGCGGGCCAAACGACGCATTCTGCACGAGCCACGGCCGAAATTCTAAGGGCTGCATTTCCGGGTGACCTAATCGTTTCGGCGAATTGCACTGACCGGCAAAATCGCCTGATTTAAGCGTTTCACACTTCCCTTTTGTAGAGTTTTTTGAAGTCACGAGTCTATTTCAATAAGTCTCAGACTCTTGAAACCCCCCAAGAGAATATCCGTCAAGAATGAGAGGACGTATCGCCGGAAGTTCTGGCAAGAGTGATGGAAAATGCAACAAATCAGGCCCGAAGGGTCATCAAATCTGGCGGCGGCCACTTAGACAATGGGAAAAAAATTAAGACATCAAGCAAACATAATCCAAAATGAGCAGATGTATCACACAAAATGGAAAAAAAATATTTAGAAGCCTTTCCTAAGTTTTTACTCAAACATAAAACAAAAATAAAAAAACTAAAAACTTTAAAAATTACTCAACTTTGACTGGCTTTACAAGCAAAACTATGTATTGATCCAAAAGAACAAAAGAAATAATTTTTTCGATTAGCAGAGCTCCAAACATTTGTCTATCCAGTGAAGTTAAAAATGTTAAATTATAGACCCACCCGAAAATTAAATTATGAAAGAACTTTTTCTTAAAGGCCCACTGTGCGCCGCTGCTCTAGCAACTCATTTAGCTTTTAAGGGCTTATATGGAGTTCGAATGTTAAAAAAAGTAAATTTTCTCTAATTTTCAACCATATACGAGTAAAAGAACAACATTTTAACAATATTTAGTGAAATTTTCATTTGAAAAATTCGAAAATTCTGCCGTTTGGACCTGATTTCCGGAGATCTATAAGAAAAAAGTATCCTCGCGGTGGTAACGATAACTCATATATCTTTATCTGAAATCGAGAACACCAATATTTTCAGTTAGTAGCTGATTAAATCTCGTGATTGAACGAAGGATTTAAAAAAAATTAGATTTGAATTTTTGGCAGAGTTGTACTTCAAAAAAGTATAATTTTCGGTCAAATTTACACCACATATTTGTAAAATTAGTTGTAATACTGGAAAAAAAACCTCCGTCAGTCACTAGACAATTCTATCTAAGAGAAGTGTACAAAACCCGTGCCAACCTACTTCAAAAATCGAGTTTTGATGAAAATCCATACTACCAACAGATAATGATTGGAACTGCATTCTTTCGTATCTAAATGACCCTTATGCCAATCTTCAAACTCTGCCGCATCTAGTTGATTATTGCAACTCTGACATATAAATATAGCTAGACGCTTAGAACGCGAGAAAAACCGACAAACAATAGCTGTCTCAATATACCTGCGATGCTCCTGTCAGACCGCGCTTACTGAAAGGAATTTCCAAAATCTCTCTCTCTCAGAGTTTTACTCCTACTTATTGACTTAAAACTTTGAGAAAACACCCTTGATATCTTGTTGTATATGGTTGGAAATAGCCGAATGCACGAAAGGTACTGGTTCGTCGAAAAGTTTGTTTTTATTGAGTTTACAACAAAGTACTTAAGTCGTTGCTCTATTAGATATATTGGATAGAATTAATTGCCGCCAGACTACCTGGAAATAAAGCGATCGATTATGTGGTTGTCTGATATCTAGATATACGATACAATCGGCCCCTTAATTAAGTGTTTGTATAAGAATAGGTGCCGACATTCGGAGAATCGTAACTTCAAACCAAATCAAATTCAAACAACAAATCCTTGCATTTTCGTACAAGCCGATCAGAGCTTACAAATTTAACTTTGCATCACAATTGTCTAACTTGTTTATTTGCAGAGCTCTTTTCTGTGGAAAGCTTCCTGCCAATCAGTTAGAGTTGGGAGAACTGTCGTTCCAGCTTAAATCGCTTGATAAAAATAAATTAAACCATTTCCAAGTTGTCAATAGAAACTTCCATTTATCCCTTCAAGGCGCCATTTATCTGGGATAATATTTCTGCAATTGAATTCTTAGAAATAAGGATAGGGAAAAATTAAAAGAGCAAAAAGAGAAAAAAAAAACATAAAGCTCAACCTAGCGAATCCCTTTGTCTTGAGTTCCCTCGTGGTTTGATTCAAAGATTTGCGTTCCCAACCCCTTCGGTCCAGTGTTTGTATCCTCGATATCCTTTTATCCTTGTGCAATTGCAATTCTGTTGTATTTTTCTTTTCCACTACTCAACTTCTCCTCTTTATGCCTTCTATCTCTTTATACGAGCATAGTTCACCATAAACCTTAACAAAGGACGAGGAATAACACAAAAAAAAGAAAAAAAAAAAAAAACACACATACACGCACACAGAAATAGAATCAGATAGAATGTTCTAGGATGCTAGATTCTGCTTCCTTTTACGACAAATCGAAGAATTCATCTCTTTGCATGCACAACGTGATAATGATTTGCAGTTTAGAGAGAAATGCAAACTTAAATTTAATTACACTCCAGGAAACTCCAGGACTCCACAACTCTATGTAGAACACCAAAACTATAGGAACAGAAAGGATCGAGCAGGAGAAGGCAAAAGCAGTAGCGACAAAAAATAAAGGAAAATAAGAAATTATAAACCCAGCGTAGTGCAAGGATATTTTAATTATTTTCTACTATTCCGCTGGCTGGTTTTTAATACAATTTTTTGCCTTCATCACAGCTCAGAGTTTTGAGAAATCCAAATCCAGCATAGATCTCACAGCACTCATACCACATAGTATCCAATATCTGAGTATCTGCGAGTATCTGCGAGTATCTGGGATATCTGGATATCTTAATATCTATGTCTGTATATTTAACAACAATGTGCGGTCAGAGTGCGGATAAACTTTTCGATTGCATTTGCATAAATCGCTGAAGAAGGAAGAAAATTGCTTTGTGTGCACTCCTGGTGAAGAAAAATCCCCAGAAGAAGATAGAGATGAAGTCCTTCCCGGAGAAAACTATCATTATCCATTTAAGATATATATAGTAAGTTAAGTATAAAGTATAAAGTTGAGGAGTATCAGAATCTGGTGGCTGTATTGAAAAACGGATGCTCTGTATGCGGCAGGATTCAACCTTCCTACATATGTATGTTCTCGTATACGTATAGGTATATGCGACGGCTGAGGACGACATCAACGACGATACTCGTAATGCTTGAATTGAGGACGAAGAGCGTGAAGAGAAAGTTTCTGTGGCTGCAATTGGAAGAAGTGCGATCGAAACCAGATTCAATAATTCAACTCATTGCTGCGGGTGTTCTGGCTGGTGATAGTGATTGTGGTATTTCTTTCGCCCTCACTTCCACTATCCCCCGTATTCCAGGACTACTGATTGGTGGATGGTTTTTTCCGAATGATTTAAAGTTCTTTTGAACGTGCAAAATGTTTAAACTTTCGCCGGTACCGGATGAGATTGGAAAACTTGAAAAGTGGGTGTTCATTTGGGTGGTGGTAGATATTTAATTAAAGCGTTCCAAAGATGGTTTACCATGACTGTGGTATGGTGTAGGAGGCGATAGTATACGAATAGATAGAAATGCAATTGAAGAGGATACAAATGAAAGATTGCCTAGTGGGATTTAAAGTTTCGCAAATGTACGATGTACGGATACAATGTGCATTGAGATGAATCTAAGAATGTATGGCAAAGTTTCCCTTTCTTTTTTTTTTTTTGGATGCGATCCAGAGCAATGTAATACGACTCTGGTGAAGTATTTGAGAAAATGAATTAGAGAATAATTTTGAACTACTAAAACTGATAAGATGTTTCAAAATGGATGTCTGAAAAACTGAAGCAATTGCACAGGAGGGAAGATGAACGAAAGGTTTGGAGTATGAATTTGAAAAAGCTGCAATTCTTTGGAGAAATTTTAATATTGTAGTTGGAAACTACATGGATTAGGAAATATCCTTACAGCTGATATCTATTCAAGCAAAGATATTTGTTAGCAAAACCTATTTCACAGCTTTTTATGGCTGCAGTCCTACTGTTCTCATATGGATATAATTGAACTTCTACTAAGTAATCCTCAGAGAATTTAATAACACTCGACTTGGAGTTCATAACCAAGTCGAGTGGTTTCCTTTGTAGGAAATGACGATTCCTGTAAAATGTAAGGCAAAGGGGCTATTAAAGTTTCACATAGAGGCATATGGCTCTTATTTTTATAAACGAAGGCCTTATAGAAAATGCTTGTCCTATCCATATCACACTTATTGTTAATGTTTGACAAAAGAATAATAAACCAAATGATGGATCCCAATAGATGCAATGATGTAGATTGAGGTAATTGAAGTTTCGTTATTTCTCACATATTTGCCACGGAGTCCTCTTTAGGTTGCTTATAGTTTTCTTCAGCTAAAGCCATATGGACAATCGGATTATGTGTCAAGAGGGATAATTCTGGAAATATCGAAAAATAATCTCACACAGCCTTACACCTCCAGCTGGTAATTCCTATTACTCGTAGTGCCATTTTTGATTTTCTTTTGATGTAATGAAATGATAATGAAAGGATAAATATCACTTGGCGATGGTCCTAAGAGCCGCAACGTAAAAACTTAACTGTTCCGAAACGGAATACTTTGGTTTTGATAAAATTCTAAAAGATTCATCCAAATTTAAATACAAGGTGTAACAAGATTCCTATGAGTACTCTCTATTTACGCAGGGTCAAGGCTTTTCTACTCTGGAAGCACTTGAAAGATATGATGGCACTTACACTGAGTTAAAAGCAGAAACTCTATATATGTTTGAAATATGCGACCTAGTCTACCTCACAACCAGCCCCTTTCACCGAAGTTATAAGTGAGCTGAGTAATGCAATACGTCGTAGCTGGCATCTGCCATAGGTTTTGGTCACGTATGAGGCGGGGGAAAAAAGATTGCCACAAGGCGGCGTTCTATCTCCACTGCTATGGGGGTTTTTGGTGCACTCAATAGTTCTCAAGTCAACACTCTGGTATACATATAATATACAAGTATTCGTAAGTACCTGTACTGTCTGTTCGATGATGCCGTGATCGAAGATTGGTACACCAGAAATATGTTAGGCTTTGAGTCACGAGAAAGCGAAAGCGGATTAACTCATCTAGTGCTTAAAGGTATCACTTTCCGTATTGACAAACTTCTTTGGACTAAATATGCCACTTCGAAAACCTCAAAGGCCTTCTGGCAGTGTTAAGGAAATTTCGGCAAGACATGGGGCTTGCGGGTAAGGAGGTTCGTTCGATTACATACACGGCTATGAATAGCCAATTACGTCCAATCCGTGATCGATTAACGAAAGTACGTAACTGCTGCTTTTACCAGACACCAAAAAACGGTCTGTCATCGCTGCGTAGTTCTGCTCTAGACGCACGTATCAATAGTAGTCCTCACCTTGATATTCGTATGATAGATGGAATGCACTCTTGAAGTTACCATCCGTTTAAAATGAAGTGATTATGAATGATATGATGGATCTTAATTTTGATGACCTTGCCGAGTGTCTTTTTCCTCATGTCCTATGTACATGCCATCATGGGAAAATACGAAATTGACTTTCCCTGTAAACAGGAGTGATTTCGAACAGAATCTAGGAGGGGTAAGGAGTAAAGTCGGAGGTGGCGTAGTATTTGCGTGTGTAGCGGCAGCCAAGCTACGCTCAAAATCTTTTTTCAGTCCATCATGGCTTCCGAAATAGTTCAGGAATATAAACCTGGGTCACAGTGGAATAATGGCAAATGAAATCGCCGATGAACTTCCTAAGCAAAGCTAGAAATGAGTTCTCAGTACCCGAACATGCGTTAGAACTACCTGCGTCGGCATTTAGGGCTTCCGTTAACAGTTGGGTTTAATATGAGCAAAATTGCTGATTGACTCTCGAAGTTACCGGCAGACGAAATACTTGTAAATCATTGCCCACGTCTCGCAGAAGTCAGCGATTTTCCCGTTGATCCTCAGTAGGAAAGACTGGAATGGTGAACTACGTTTTTGCTAAGCACCTAGGTCTACTAAACAGAACATCCCGCTTGTGTTAGTGTCCGGCCTTCCATTTCAGTCTGCAGATACTCGGAACTGATAGGCAATACCAAACTGATACCTTTCTACGAAAGACTGAGAAGTTCCAGTAAAAGGAACATAATATATATTAGGAGTACAGGGGATTAATTCTTTGTCGAAGCGCTCTATTCTGACAGAAAAAAAAATCCAGCTAATAGATGGCAATAGGCAGGGCTACGAACAAATTCTAGCGCCAGCGGCACCGTAAGTTTCTTATTGTGGAAGCCATGCGGTGATCAGATATTTAAGTCTAGCTTATAGGGTTGAGTAATAAAGATTAAGATAATACAATGTTGAGGACCGACGACCACTATTATGAAAAGAAGAACTTTTATGATCAATTGGGTGCCGCATACAATTTGTCGATTTAAATTTCAGCAGCCTGCAATTTACGAATATTCTAGTTGAATATTCTCCACCAAAGTTAAACCCATTTTGAAAGCTTTCCTTTCAATACTAGAGAACGGACCGGTGACAGCTAGCTGAGTTCTCCCAATTATGTCGATATCAACGGCAAACGCTAATAGTTGGACAGACTTTTTATAGATTGTGCCTCCAGTGTTCACTTGTAAGTTCAGCACAATTGTTTCAAGTATGATGTTAAAGAAGTCTCATGACATCGCGTATCCTTGTCTAAAACAGTTTTTGACATCAAAGGTTACCGACCTTGATGGAATAGCGACCGAGTTTGACAGGGATGTCAAAACTAGGCATGGGTCTATATAGCTCGTCTCTAAAAAGGTAGTGGGTATTGATTTGGACTTCTAAGATTTTCTCCAGGATCCGCGGAACTGTGAAGATTTGACCGATTTTAGGCTTTCTTGGTCTGAAAACCTGCTGATAGCTACCAATCAGATTATTGGCGATGGGTATCAGACGTTCACACAATAGAGCAAATAAGATCGTGTATCCGATGTCGAGTTGGCGCAGATGAGGGGGTTTCCCTTTTTGTGGATCGGCATACGGTGGTGAGATCCCATTCATCAGGCATACGAGTACACTCTTTTGACCAGATCTGAAAAATGTGTTGGTACATGCTCTCCATAAATTTATTTCCAGGAGCTTTGAATACCTCGACCGATAAGCCTTCAGGTCTAGCTAATAGAAATTCCTATCCTTACTTCGTTCTGGTCAGTTGGACGGAAGTTTTGGCTATTATCGTCTAAGTTGAATCGTCTATTCTGCCGGAGGATGAGATTTTGCGCTTTTTCGCCGTTTTACAGTCTGCTAAAATAGTTTTACCATATCCTCAGCACCGACTGTGACTCTACTACAAGGTTTACTTCCTCATCTCTACAGGTTTCTGTACGGGTTTTCTTGCTTTGACATGTTCTGTTTACTTGTTTGTAAAACCTCCGTATTTTATTCGTGGATTACAATCCCTCAATATTTCGTTCGTGCGTTTCCCGTGCTCTTTTTTGGCAGCATTGCAACTGGTCTTCGGTGCTTGATGCTGGAGGCATAGGAGGTGTTGACTGATTTCGGGATACGCTTTCGGTGAAGATTCTGGCGGTCACTTGCGATTGCAGCTTTTCTACGTTATATCTTCTCACAGTAGTTCTTCTTTGTCGTGACCTTGGGAAGAAATCCGCATTAGCACCTTGGTTGAAACGAGGTGATGATCCGGGTCAATATTGGCTGCTCGGAAAGTTCGGACGACCGGAATACTAGAGGCATATCTTACGTCTACCGCAAATTGGCCAACTTGATTTAGCGTTTGATGATCCCGAGATCGCCATGTCCCCTTATGTATACTGAGATGAAACAACAGTGTGATTGCAACAGTAATATTTCATCCCGCCGCAATGTTATCAAGCCTAAGTCCGTTGCCGGACGTGGTATCGTATAAGCAATCCTAACCAATTGTCCTACCAAAGATGTCCTGGCGTTAAACTCGCTTACGAGCTTCCAACTACACTTTGTGAAAACCCAAGTCAAATCATTCCGGTATTGTCTGTAACTTTGATATACCATGGGTACATACATCTTTTGAATTTTCCATAAAACTATGAAATTGCAGCTGCAGCATATGGATACTGCATTTGGATTTTAGTTCATACACACTTTCAAACTTGTCCTACATCTGCTTTGAGCTGTTACAGTTTAATATACGAAGAAGTGGCTGTGGGCCCATCGTAGTAGCAACTATCCTTCGTGCCTTACTATCAGCTAGAGTCCATGCATTTTATTTTTTGACCAAGTGATCTAGTTTTGTTTCAGATCCTGGTTTAAGTTCTGTTCCCATCACGTATTTTAAAAGATCAGATGAACTTAGTAAAATTTTCACTCCATTGATCCCCGCTATATAATCTTTCGATTTTAGCAATATCGGTATTCATGCCAAACAAAAAAACGCAGATCCGAAGCAAGAACTGACTTCGAATTTAAACTTTATAAATTTGTTTAAGACCAGCTGTAAAACTGTCTTCCTCTTTATACCATTCGTCAGTTATTTACTTCCCTGTAAAAAAAACAAGAGTTCGTTTTTATGAACATATATATACGAGTATATACCACAAAGTTAATTGGAAGTATCTTCTTTGTTTTTTTATTGTGATCAATGTATTAACGTACATACATATTGCAAACGTCACTTTTGGTAATTCAAGGATTACTAAGAACTGGGAGTACTGTTCACTCTCAAGGAGGATCACTATTAACTCCTGCGTATCAGGATAGGAACGTCCTAAATGATGCGTTGAACTATTGCGAAAAAATGCGAAATGTCCTGAAGTATGTACACCCTGAATGACTCGAACTTCAACCAACTTCAGACTGCTATAATTTCCAAACCGTTCATGACAGTAAGCTCAAATTTTGACACATGACAGATAATTTCATTACTTACAAGCCTTTCAAACGACTTGCATCTCAGTTGTGCTAAAAAAATTTTATCCGCGATGGAATTCAAACGTGATAGTGTGATTGCTTTAAATTTGGCTGGAAAACCACAAGTAGCTATCGTTAGAGCCCTCCAGCAGCTCAACGTGAATAAATCATTTGTGTTTCGAACCATAGCTCGTTACCATGATACTGGCAACGTTGCAAAGCGCCATGGAAGTGGTCATAAAAAAAACAGCAACACCGGCAGAAATGGTTCGGAAAGTGAAGGCTCGAATTGAGCGAAATCCGCGTCGAAGTGGAACAAAAATGGCTCGTGAGCTCAACATATCGTTGGAACGGATGCAACACATACTGAAAAATAAGTTTGGGCTCAAGCCATTGAAGTTCCAAAAAGCACACGATCTTACACAGCAACAGAAAAAAGTTAGAGTCGAAAGAACGAAGGAGTTGCTACGCTTGCACGAAAGTGCTGAGTTGCCGAATTTGGTTTTTCCCGACGAGTCGCCATTTGTTATCGAGCAATATGTCAACAAACAAGATGACCGAGCTTACTTTCCAGAGAGGTCCTTCGAAAATTTACACCTTCGGACGGCCACCAGAAAGCAGGCAGCACCGATGGTGATGGTTTGGGCCGCCATAACCGCCGATGGTCGCTTTCCGCTCGTATTTTTGGACCGTGGCGTCAAATTTAATGCGATTGTATACCGTGAAACTGTCTTAGAGGCAGTATTGAAGCCTTGGGCAAACGATAATTTTTGGTCGGAGACCGTGAACATTTCAACAAGACTCGGCACCGTCTCACAAAGCGCGCGTCAACCAAGATTGGTTAAAAAACAATGTTCCACACTCCATTTCTTCGACACAATGGATTGCAAATTCTCCGGATGCAAATTCGTTGGATTTCACTCTCTGGGGTATTTTGAAAGCGAAGATTATCACTAAAATATACCAAAGTTTGGACCACCTCAAGCAAGTACTTCGCCGGGAATGGGCCAAAATACCGCAGAGCCACTTGCGTGCAGCGTGCGATGCTTTCTTCGGCCGTCTCAAAGCCATTATTCGCGCCAAAGGTGGACATATTGAAAACTACTGATACAATTTGAAAATTGATGTATTTTCCAACATTTTTTGCTTTGGCACAATAAAATTTATCAAAAAATAAAAAAATTATAGCATTTTAAAAAGTTGGAGTTAGAGTCATTCACCCTGTATGTTGCACGAGGAAAAATTTGTTACGCTTTGGAACCAACACCGAAGGAACGAACCAGGATACGGCCAAACCGAAGTTCGGTGGGCTGTTGATTCCCACGGTACCGTGTTTAAAGCCCTGGGTGGTCCTAGCACTCAACAAGACCTATGACCTCCAGCTTCGGTGGCGTCCATCGAAAAATCTTTACGACAAGACCAGTGATCGCTATACCCTCGCTTATTATTAGAGTACGTCTAACAATTAAAGCGTTAGCCCTGTTTTGGTGGACAGTGAAAAGTTTAGTTGCAGCAAGTGTATTCAACTAGCATTATATCTACGAATGCAAACGCATTCGATCGGTAGATTCACTTTCACCCGCGCATTCGTCATGCAAGTTCCTGATAGAAAGGTGACAATATGTAGTCCGCTCATTGTACAAGGCTACCTTTACCCAACCAGTCATCTGCATTTTACTATATGTAGATCATTCATCACGATATTGCCGTTAATTAAATTTGAAACAGCTGTCGCTTTTCACTCCTATTGCGTTTGAAGTTTGACATGCACCCCATCGCATATGTAGATGGACACCGATACCACCCTGCCATCTCCATGCATGTCACCTTTATGTAGCACCCTCACTGCATTGCGTATTCCCCTTTGTTGTTGCGTGTAGTGTCTGTCAAACATTGCTTTTTAATTCGCGACAAATTAAAGCGCGTCCTGAATTCAATTAGACGCTACCTTCCACACCACTTTTTTTTCCCTTCTGATCAGAGACATGGCACCCATGACACCCTATACCTTGATTTCTGACCATCTACGGACGTCGCTGAGTCGCTTGCACAATGTGTGTGTCCAGGAGAGGAGCAAAGACCTTCACTTGGCCTGATGTGCAATCCATTTATCGACCCATTTCCTCCTGTAAACCCTGTCGGCCTAGTGCCAAGTCTTCTTTGCCTTTTAATTCATTTTCACTGTTTGTGTTATGAATTTTCACGAATTTCCACGATTTTCTGGTTTTTTTTTTTTTTTTTTTTCTTTATGATTTGTTTCGTTTCCTCCTGTCAGTGTTTTATTTTTCTCTCTCCCTTTCCGTGGATGTAACATTTCAACACACCACGGTTTAGTGCTGGGTAAATAGTAAAAAAAAAAAAAGAAAAGAGGAAACGGGCATGGAGAAGCAGGATATGGAATGGGGGAAAGGTAAGGGGAAAAACACGCCAAAAGGAAACAGCACGCACGTTTTAATGGCAGGCTTCGTCATAACCATCAAGCAAGGCGCACTCGCTTGTTTGCCACCACCGACCGTCATCGTCAGACCACCATCAACAACATCCTCTGACAGTCGTCGTCGTTGTTGAGCTTTTCCTCGTCCCTGTTCCCGCTTTGTTGACGACATTAATGGCCGATGGAGAATCTGATTCGTTTTTTTTTTTTTTTTTTCGAGAAGGCCTCTAAGTAGAGAAGGAGCTGGGTTATCATAATTACCAGGTGAGTGCGATAAGAGCATGAAATGGGATAATAATGGGTAAGAAAATTATCACGTTTTTCTCCACCTCCTGGGCGCGAGCTGTGGCGGTTCAGTTCGCAACCGTTACGTTTTTATTTGCATAGTAGGCAAACGGAATGTTGAACAACAACGCCAGCCCGAATAGTAGTGGTTGTGTGGGCTCATTCATATATCCTGGGGGTGGTGAACGAGGACAAGGATGTACGCTATCCGCACGAGCAAAGAAACAACGCTCCCTTTGGCTCCTTTTTCCGTTGGGTATTCAAGTAGGCGAGTACGAGTATGTGGTGGTTCAATCTAAAAAGGCAAATTTGCTCCCGGGTTATATTTATATCCAGGTTCTCAAAGTTGACAGGTGGAGAGCTGGAGCTGAGCTGGGAGTTGAGGCTGGAATAATAGGGTAGTAAAATGGGTGGGTCTACCTTGTACAATGTGAGACCACATCGTGTTTACCTTTGATTATCTTAATTACTACGGTTGGTAATGGCATCAGCATCGGCCTCGGCGCTTCAGCTTCAACTTCAGCCTTGACTCCGGGAACCGGCTCCAGTTCCAGCTTTCGTTCTGATGTAATGCCATCGCTAAAGGAATCACACGAAATACTCGGTAATCATCAATGGCACGCCGATAGGACAAAGCGACGCTGGAAGAAACATTCGGTGGAACTTCGTATATTTTTCTTTTTTTTTTTTTCTTTTTCTCTTTCTCCGGTGCGTTCTTCTTCGTAACGGTATTCAACTTGATGGTTGGCGCTTAAGGAAAAATGATGGTTAATGGTGATTTGAAATGTCATTATGGTTATGCGCGCGTAGTGGATCTGAGCCCAGGATCGCTGTCAGCTATCAGAGCAGTGTTGACGACGACGCGGATATACTTGTACACCGATGTGCGAGTACACCGATGTTGATGCGAACACTAATGAAAATTAAATTTCACTGATTTTAATTGAATAATAAGCAAAATGCGGAATTATGTGCGCGCAGATGGGAAATGAGTTTTTAATTAAAACTCTGGAAGCGGATGCATTGGCTTAGACATAGAACACGATGACGGGCAATTTATGTAGCTCATTAGTCGAAGTAAGATCGTTTGGTTTTGAAAAGTGGAAAAGTGGAAAAGTGGAAAAGTATAGGTATTACAAGGAAGATGATACGAGTAGCAATAGTGATTTGGTGAAGGGAGAATGAAAAATATTTTGGGACTTACTGAACGGCTGACTGTAACAGGAGGATTTAGGAAATCTAGCATTGTAAACTTCTATGTGATGAGATATTTTGCAGAAGATCAAGTAGTATGGTATATTACCTTCTATCGTAAATCAGTCCTTGATTGTCACATTTTTTTATGCACCTAGCTCTTCCGAAATAGTTTGTGCTGGAAGTGGCTGTCTCCCTGGACTTCTCTTTCCGAATTTATAAGAGCAAAATCAGCATTGCAACAACGGCTTAATCTTAACCTTTTGTAGTTAGGCAAAGGTAGATGAGTGCCCTGTCACTAATCGGTCACTCCTCATTGAGACTATCGATGTCATTTTGGGACAACAAACCTGTAGAGAGGGCCAGATTTAGATGAAAAATTAAAACCAAAGATGAATTCGAATCTTATATCCTTTTCATATTGCATCGAAAAAAGTTAGCAAAACTTCATTGAAGTTTTTGTTTTGTTTACCAGCTGTGGAATTTTGTGTAGACAAGGATTTTTAATTAGATGTTTTTAACATTGAGTTATCTATTGATAAATGCACAGAAAACCCACCGAGAATGACAATCATTATTTTTTGAAAATCCGGAGTCTTGTTTTGATTACTATTCCATCAGCTGTTTTGATGAATATAATGTCTGCTTTAACAACCTCACAATTGCGGCGTTTTAATCGAGAACTTATTCAACTAATAGTTTTCAAAAACTGAAAAACGTGTTGGAAAACCTTTGTTTTCGATTAAAATTATGAGAGTTTTCAGTTTTTTATGCCAACAAAAACGCGGAATATTACGCAATCTATGTAATTATAATACTATTCGTGCTTATGGTAACTCCAATCCGCTGATTGAATATATGGATATGATTCACATCTAGGTACATCACTACTTGCACCGAATCATACGGTTCTGAAGGAAAAGCTGTATTACCTGTTGTATTATTTGAATGTGGCCTACAGCCAACAATCACCGCTTAAATGTATGCATAGATATATGTACATATATATATTCCAACAATTTGTGAAGCATCAGCCATCTCTGCATTAGGAATCGCGATATGCTGAAACAACGACGTTATGCGAGAGATCTTGGGTACTTGTAAATGCCATAATATCCGGGGCGCAAAAGTTCGACAACAAAACCTTTCTCTTTAAAAAAGAAAACCGTAGCATGAGCTTCAACTGAGTGGGCATCATGTGTGGAGAGTAATGAGGCTAGGCGACATGGAAAAAGGTTTGCCCACATACCTAACGTCTAGAAATTAATCTGATTACTGACTCTGATGGTTTGTTTGTTAAATTAAGATCATCATCAGATCATCAACTAAGTAACTATTATGAAATCCTGCCCAACCATTCGACGTGCTTAGGACAGCTCAGCATGGAAACTTTGCAAATGCGGACTTTATTCCTTTGCCCAACTAGTCTCACTTAGAAACATAAATTTAAACAAATGAAAACAAACCAAATCTAAAACCAGAACTGAAGCAAAGTCAACCTGTACGTTATGACGCATCCCAACGAATAATTCCAACTCAAAGTATCAGAAATGATGACAAAAGGGCCATATCTGCTTCATAGTACATAGTATAAACTGCGCAGAACCACTGTGTGTCAGGCAAAGCTGATACCAGCAGCGTAAACTGAAAGCACTGGAAGAAATAAGAGTACTTCATCGAGATAGAAATACTTCATATTGCTAACAGGTTCAGAAGAAATATTTATCAGAAACCAAGAGAAAGCACAAATTTTTGAGCTAAGGAAAGGGTGCAAAATGTAAAACAAGCAATGGTGTATTGTAGTACGGCCTCATCAAGCACCATAACTGATCCCCAATCTAAGGGCTGGCTTTGGATTACCTGTTCTGATAAAGACACCGATGATCTTGGCTAATAAGTGTTTTCTAGTCTTCACAATTACTGCTTGATTAACGGGGATTTCTCCTCAAAGAAGCATCATCAGTTCACAAAGAGAAAAGTGTAAAAAATCAAGAGTGCTTTCAACTAAGGTAAAATGAATAAGGCCATCGACTCTTTCTTTTTGCCAAATAGAAATTCTTATAAACTTCTTCAGAAACAGAAATGCATCATACTATGAGCTTCTAATAAAATAGGACGCATACAATTCGAAAATTCAAAACAACCGACAAATTGACTTGTATACTTTTTCTAGAAAAGGCCATTGATGGATTTATGAGATGGTAACGTCAAGGGCAGAACTTTCTATTTGGGACGATAAGACCGCAATCTTCTGCTTCATCTCGCATTTGACAAAACAGAATGTTATTGATAGGCCAAATGATAGGATAATAGAAGGCACGCAGGCAAACAACACATTAAATACGTATCATAGTTGCAAAAGAATGAAAAAGGATCTCCCCCTACTATTCAGTCTAATATAATCAACGAACTAAACTAAGTAGTTGATAACGATTTCTTCCATGTACTATTCTACGCAAATATGTATGTATAATGTAGTCGTACTAATCGTTGAATCTACCTTCCAATTCCAAAAGCTTAAAAAATCTTACTTTCCTGGAGAGATCTCTAGCTTACATTAAGAAAATGCAAAATTCAAGCCTTGCACTAGATGAAAACTCACTTGAAACTTTAGGGGCCTCGCTCTGTATTGCTACTAGAAAGTAAAATTTTTGCGAAAGTGCTTTGCGATTCTCATCTAAGCCGGCACTCTGTAAGAAAACAGAATCGAATGGAAGTATTGCCAACTGGGGGCTATAAAATATGCGAATCTAGTTTCGAGTATAGAACGTTGAAATGTCACTTTGAAGCAACCCTCGTTTCAAAGAAATTTGTGTTTTAATTATATTTGGGAAAGAAAGTTAAATATATGTCTCAAAAATGGAACTGGATGCCGTTGAATTGTGGTTTCATGAACCTGACACACAAGGAGAACGAATTGAACGCAGGCGGATTAGAGATAGATCGAATATACTAGATGGAGTGAAAAGTGACCTCCTTGGGAATTAAAATTTTTTTTTTTATATATTCAATATAGTCCCCTTTTAGTTTGATACACTTATTCCAACGATTTTCCAACTTCTTGATCCCGTCCGAAAAGTAATTTTCCGGAAGGTCTGCAGAATACTCCTCCGTGGCGTCGATGATTTCCTCGGGTGAGCTCAATTTTTTATTGATGAGCCATCTTTTGAGGTTTGGGAAGAGATAATAGTGCGAGGGATCCAAATCCAGTTACCAATCGACGCCAAAATCCGCCCGATTCCGCATCAGCAAGTTCAAACACACTTTCGAAGTGCTTTCGCGTTAGTGTTTTTGCAGAATATTGCCCAAAATATTGCATATGCGCTCACTTTGTGGTATCTGCTAGCTCGCGCACCTTTCTCGTGCCGTTTTTCCTCTCAAAAATTAATGTTTTATGAGAGAACGGAAATCGTTTCTGTCCATACTCAACATGATGCCAAACACGTCAACAACAATCAGCTGCCAATACAAAACTAAAGACAGTATCGCACTGAAATTTGGCATGTCTGCCTAAATATGATCGGACTTCAAGGCATCATAACCTTTTTTGCAGTAGCAGCGCATTCTGGCGGTCAAGGAGGTCACATTTCACTCCATCTAGTGATAAAAGGTAATCCAAAAATATAGCAATGTTATTAACATTTGGCTAAATCTATTTTATTTCGTTGCAGCGAGCGTGACTTTTTAAATCGGAATTTTGAAAATGGAGACAAGTCATCCTGGATTATGCCGAACTTAATTGCAATATGTTATTTTCGTAATCTTCAACGTGCATATATGTACATTAGGGTGTCCCTTATACGGTCGATTTTTTTTTCCTTTTAAATTTCGTAACGCATACCCCCTAATTCTTTTAATAATACTAAGCGCTAACCATGCGCAAAATTTCAAGGTTATATAACAACGATAACCTGTGCCGACAAAGCCTCAATGTATTCCTATATAAACGGTTCTAAAACATGTAGTATTGGGTCTACAAGTAAATTTCCAGCGTTTTTTTCCAAAATTTGAAGTTTTATATGAAAACATAGTTACAATGCTTTATTCAAAGTATCGTCCATCGGAAGCTACAACTTTCCCCCATCTTTCTGGCAATTTATGAATTCCGGGCCAAAAAAATTTCTCGTCTTTCGAACCCAAGAACGTATCGAGCCAATTTTTGATTTCCTCTATTGAGCTGAAGCGTATTCCCGTAAGAGCGTTCTGCATCGAACGAAACAAGTGGTAGTCAGATGGTGCCAAGTCTGGACTGTAAGGCGGGTGAGACAGAATTTCCCTTCCACTATTTGCCAAATAGTTTTTCACCGAAACCGCAACATGTGGCCGAGCGTTGTCGTGATGATGAAATGACGGACTCATGCCTGGTTTCATATTCTGGCCGTTTTTCTTTTAATGCCCGCTTCAAACGAATTAGTTGGGTTCGATATAATGGTCCTTTGATGGTTTCGCCACTCGGAAGCAGTTCGTAGTATACGACACCCTTTTGATCCCACCATATGCAGAGCATGACCTTATTCAGGTGAATATTTCGTTTCGGCGTCGATTGAGCGGGCTCGCCGGGCTTTGTATACGATTTTCTGCGTTTAGGATTATCATAATAAATCCATTTCTCATCACCAGTGACAATACGATGCAAAAATGATTTATTTTTATACCGCTGCAGTAACATTTCGGACATGCAAAATCGCCGTTCCACGTCTCTTGGCTTCAATTCGTACGGCACCCAGTTTCCAACCTTTTGAATGAATTTCAGTGCTTTTAGGCGCAGGGAAACGGCTTGTTGCGTGACGCACAATGATGCAGCAAGTTCTTCTTGAATCTGACACGGATTCTCATCCAGTAAAGCGTCCAATTCCTTGTCTTCAAAACTTTTCGGCTTTCGGGGGGGATCTTTGTCTTCAACTCCAAAATCACTACTTTTGAACCGATTGAACCACTCGGGGCACGTCGATTCACCAATGCATTCCGCCCCATAAGTTTCCGAAAGCAAACGATAGGCCTTCATATTAAAGAATAAAAGCAGCGCTTCCCGCAAATGACGTTTATTTGGCTGGAAACTTGCCATGATTTTGCTCGATAAAATGTACGTTGTACACCGTTAGAACTGCTCAAATATAACGCTGCAAAGTTGTTGACAGATACAAAACCTACAAATAAAACACATGGGGTCTGACATTTCTGCCCGGGATCCACTGGTGCCGCCATCTCTGACAAACGCTGGAAACTTACTTGTAGACCCAATAGCATATAAGCTACGAGTATATAAGAACAAAATTCCTATTTTAAAATAAAAACACAGTAGAAGATTAATTTGGGTGTGTGTTTATTTATAAAAACTAACTAACTATATAATTATACAGGATACTTTCTTTTCAATGTTTCCTTTTTACAATCTGGGTACAACTTTTTATGCACTTGAACACAGCGTAACAAGAATTGTTTTTTGTTTTTCGTCAGCAGTATTTAAGCCATGGAAATCTTCCAAGAGTTTCACACCTCTCTCTGCTGTGTCATTGACACATGCATTGACAAGTGCATAACTTTTTGTTCAGCTTCCTGAAAGGAAGGAATTTGATCCCAGGTAGAGACGTCTTTTTGGAGAAAAGCAGTATCAATTTTTAACTGCGATAACATATTTGTGCTCTTTATGGTCACGAAATCACTCAAGCATTTTTCTGCAAAATAAGAAAAATTATTTATTAATAAAATTAACAGTTTTTCTAGGGATAGAATGAAAAACACTTATTCAACTCACCATACAATGAGGCAGATATTTCTTCCGTTGACGGAACATATCTCTTCCCAAAATCATATAAACTTTCTCTTTGTAAATCCGATACACTATTAGCTTTGGATTGTGTATCAACGTCATCATTAAATAGTGAAAATAAAGCTATTACTTCTGATAAATACCCTAAATGTTGACTGAACTTGATCAGAGCTGCTCTAGAAATCACCTTGTCGACTGTTTCGTAGTTCTTCAATGTTTTTAAAAAGCATAAATATTGATTCGGGGATTTTACTGCCAAATTGCACCCAAGCCAGGGCTTTAAATAAGCTATTGCAATAAATAAGCAAACATCTTGCAGTGGTAGCTTGTCTTTAGCACATATTTTAAACTGAAAGTTCCATCAATTCCCGCTAATCGTCACGTATAATTGGTTTTAGTAATTCTTTTTTATAATAGTTACGAGTAATAAATTCGTTAATGACCGTCTCACAGGAATATTTCTTTGCGAAATCAGACCATGTTTCGATAGCAGTTGGATCAACGTTCTTCCAATTGTCTCTGATTTTTTTAAATAACGGGATATCCGGACTGCTGGTAACTTGACGGATCTTTAATTCAAATACACATCTCAAAACCAGTTCATATATATGATGACGGCAAGCAAAAAGTAACAATTCTCTTTTTTAATTTTTTGCTCCAAGAGCATACAAGCCCCATTTAAACGACCTGTATTAGAAGCCGTTGTATCGCAGCACATAATCTGTACCTTATCTCTGAGGTCTCAATCAGGAAGCGCATTGAAAATAGCTTGAGCTTGATCTTTGCCAGTAGAACTTTCGAGTTTGGGCACTGCTAAAATATGTTCTTTCTCTCCGAATGAAATCAGAATTGACAGGCGTTCTTCTTTTGAATCCGTCACATTTAAACTTGGCAACAATTTTCCATCCCAATGAACGGTCACAATTTCAGTCACGTTGTTCTGAAAATCAGATTTGATCGATTTTGCTCTTCCTTCTCTCATTTGGGTCCGAATTCGTTGAATAGACGACTTGTTGATTGTAAAATCTTCACAACTAACATCAAGTTCTTCTACTACAGCCTGAAGTATGTAAACAGAATCCCTTACACTTAGTTGACATCTATCTAGAGCAGCAACTAATTTAGGGGTAATAAAACATGCGAAGTGGAGGGCAAATTTTCATCAGAACTGATAGACTGTTCGTGAATATCTTGAGCTGGGCCATTGTGTGAAGTCGAGAAGTACTTGGCAGTCAAATGCATTAGTCTTTTTTCCTCTTCTTTTAGTTTTCTCTGCCTTACTCGTTCTTCTTTCTCGGCTAACTTTTTGTCAACACCCGCTAAACAACCCGAACGCACTGGCTCTCTTTGATTTTGTAAAAAAATTTTGTCTTCCTCTATTTTGATCTTTTCTAGAGCATCAGCATGTGCGATATCCAACAAATTATCTGAATATTTTTGAAATTTCTCCTCGCGGTGCTTATAAACGTCCTGTGGTTTGTTACAGTTTTTTTTTTGCAGCTCTCTCCAAACTTGGTAAAGATCCACAAGTTTTTTCACACAGTTAGTTACAGCTCTGGCGGGTATTGTTGCCTTTTCCCAAAATATAATGCGCTCCCGAATCACAAGATTTGCACTTTCATTTACAGCCAATTTTACTCGGCCGATATTAAAGAAAAGAACTGGGTGAACTTGGCGATTAGACGATAACTTTGCACCAGTTATTTGGTGATTTATCTCACCGACAAGGAAAACATTTTTCTTAATATTTCTTAGTTCCATTGACATGTTGAAACTTTACTATTACGTTAACTATTCGATAAAACGCAAACAAATAACAAATAAAACGAAAATGAGCGTCATCTTCGTAAATTGTATGAACATATAATTCGCGCGCAACTCGGCACGGGTTACTGCGATTCAAATAAGATAAAATTTTATTTTCAAGTATTTTAAGGTCAAATGAAAAAAATTAGAGCGTATGCGTTAGAAAATATTAACTTTGAAAAATAAGGGACACCCTAATGTACATATTTTGATTACAGGGGACCCAGGATATCCTTTAGAACCATGGCTCTTAACACCTTACCAGATCGCACCTGAAAACTCAGCCGAATCTCATTTTAATGATAAATTTTCAATTGCGAGATCAACAATAGAGCGCACATTTGGAGTTTTAAAGGGAAGTTTCGGATGTCTCCTCTCTGCAAGAGAACTTCATTGTTCCCCAGAAAAAGCAACGAACATAATATTTGCCTCCAATACAAAGCTGAGATTCCAACTTCAATACAAATTGATATGGAACAAGATGGCATGCCTTACAATACTCAGCTAGTTGTGGAAAATTTAGATTTGTCTACTATTGCTAGAACAACTAGTGATCAAATTAGGAATAATTTACTGGCATAGGAATTTTGAGCATACGTATACCCATATTATATATTATATAAATGTAAATAAAAAACAAATACTTTCAATCAAAATTTATTATCTATATATATCTATATCATTCTAATTATGGGTGACAAACAAACGAAAAAAGGTACTTCATTTCAACTAACTACTATACTATATGAGTTAATTAGCATAAAAATCAGTCTACTCATTGAGACTGAGACTATATATGACACAGTTTTTAATTTCTTTTTTTTGGTTTTAAAATCTCCCTTTCAATTCCAGTTTTGCAATTCTATCTTTAGATTTTGTGATTTCATTTTCGTTTTTGAACTTGTATTTTTCTTTGTCAAGCTTGTACTGCTTCCCCCTTATTTCACTGCTTCTTCTTTCGTATTTTAAATTTTGGTTAATTTCTTGTAGCATTTTATAGGAGTTAGTCTGATAAGTTACTTGATTGTCCACTTGTTTTTGAAGCAGACATCTTCGATTTCTTGGTGTTAGACGTGGTGAAGGCAAAGACAGACTGTTTTCATCAACCTGGTTCATACTTGCGCCTATTTCAGGTGGTTCGTTCTCATTGGACTCGCAGTTTACAGGTTGAGATGAATTATCAGGAATATTTTTCGAAGACGATGGTTGATTCAACCCAAACTGAGAGTATTACTCATCTTATCTACTGCTACGGTGAGATCCAGTAAATCAATTACTTTATCCTCAAGAGAAGTTAAGGTGGAGTATTTACTGAGACCACCACCAGTTCCAGATAGGCTTATTTTGTTTTTTCGCATTTTGGCCCTGGTATGAATCTTGAAGTCAGCCCATACCTAAAGGAGTAATAGTACAATAATTGATTATCACATTACTTCATTTCAACTATTTGATTCTCCTCACCTTCTTCCATCCCATTCCTTTGCGCATAGACTGTCCTTCGGAATTTAACTCTTGGGCTAAATTTTCCCAAGTACTTGCAGATTTTCTCCTGGCTTCGGTGGTCTTTTAATAGCCTCTTGAAACTTGTGGGTTAGCCATCATATAATCCACAAGTATTTTGAACTGCGCTGGTTTTGTATTTTGAGTTTTGGTTGACTCCCTTCATATATTGTAAAACACTTTTAATCAATTAATTTCACAAAATTATTTAAACAATTTATATATGTATATATAACTTTCATTGTATTTTAAGCTACAAATATTTTGTTACATATTAAAATACTTACATCTTAAAGGATATACAATTGCTTATCCCAACATCCGCAAACCAAATAGCGATCTGCGAATTTGAATGATTTGACTTTAGAATAGCAATACAGAGTGAGGCCACAGACTCCATCAAAAGCCATAGACCCTGCTATGGATCTTTGAATTTCTCATTGGAAGAAACCAAGATTATTAGTCCATTATGAAACGAAGGTCAGAATATGCTAAGCTTAGGTAGCTAGGTAAAAGTGGCTGTTGAAAAGACCAACCCACTTAGGCCCTATTGGCTCGTTATGATGCTAAGCTTAACAAACTACAGAGACAAGCATGATGACTTACTTCTTAAAAAAAGAATAGGACGCAATTGTCTGTCGAAATTTGACTTCATTCAAATTCTTAGACTGCAACAATTAGAAACAAAACAGGGTTAACCTCGCTCTTGATTTACATGTGAGGCTGGAGTATTTGCGTCAAGCAAATTAGACTGAGGTACATGCAATAGAGTGTTGCATCAGGGAGTGTTCAGTTTAACCGAGTCCTAAAGCAATGAAAACGCAGCTTTGACGAGGCATATTAGTTATAAAGGGATCCGCATCAAATTGTGTAATACCATACTGTGGCTTACCCATCAGCAGAATCGTGCAAGTTTGTAAGATAAAGATTCGTTTATTCACAGGCTTCCTGGCAGTGCCCTGTGGACTGCTGCATCAACAAGCACTTCCAGACCATGTGAATAGAATATGACTGTACATACAAACCGTCCAAAGAAGAAGTTGAATTAAAAGATCACACAGCCCCATTGCTGATAGTTCACGCAATTCAGAGCAAATCCGAAATCATCAATTTTAGGATATTACAACAGGCTCGCCTGTAGTCGGAGTAATTTACCATATGCCAACCAGTAAAGTTATTTTAGAATTTAATACAGAAACTTTAAAGCGCTTCGGCTTTGTAATCGGCAAAGTATGTTCCTGCAGCTGCCATACGCTTGTTTCTTTAGTAACTACTTTAAATTTGGGGCAGTTTCATATATCATACATTACATGTATCATGTCATGTATGCTTGCTTTTCGGTGTTAACTGTTCATTTTTAAGAAATAATCTTTCCTTTGGTGGGCTATTAATACAAATAACAGGTCTCTCGACACACTCAACATATTAATGACAGCTAGGTGTTAAAAATGCCAAAGATATTGTAATTTTTCAAATCTGGCTTGGTGGTGTAACATCGTATCCATCTTCGCCCACAACATTCTCAAGCAGCTTCCAAGCCTAAGTACGGTTTTTAGTGTTAGTGGTGTTATTTGTTTATGTGATTGTTCTGTGTTTTGTATTTGTTGCTCGCATCTTACCGAAATATGGCTCTTTGCCATCAGATTTTCACCGGCCCTTATCGAGAGCTACCTCCTTTTTAGTTGGATTCCCAATATCTTGTTTTTGGCTACGATTTGCTCTAAACTTACACCATTGCAATAGAATTAATATATTCGTATATAAATATTATAAGATACCTCAGCCCTTTAAATCATAAGAATTTACAATTTTGCACCAACAGAAGCAAAAGAATTACCTTTATGGCTTCAGATATGAATGCCAGCTGACGTCGTAAGTGGTGCTTGGGTAAGTCTCTATTTGTCATATATGGTACTTAAATCACTCTAAGTGACGGTTCAAAAATTTACTATCTCCGATGTGAACACCACCATCTACAGATCTCTGACAACGAACATATTTCCCAAAACATTTTGTCTGGTAAAACTAAAAATGAACCACTTCTTGTACTTTAAGGTTGAATCTATAAAAGCAGCGACATCCGTTCTGGTTATAGATATTCGTCGTTCCAACCATGGCCATGTCAGTTTTTTTTATTCTTACTTACTCAAAAATCACCTACCGCCTTTCCTTCACTCTGATACTGATTCTCTTAACGGATGCACTGTGGTATACTCAAAAATACAACTACCCTCCTTTCAACGTTGACATAACCTACTTTTCCACCTAAAAACGAAGTGACATGTCCTTAAAGTGACACAGCACTCACTATCGGTAGCACTAGCACAAGCAGCAGCATGGAAAACTTGAACCGATTTTTCCACCCACCGAGATAGCCCTGCTAGGTTCTACCACTCATCCACTTCGGATACGAATACATTTGGTGTGGTAATGGAATAAAAATTTCTGTCTGCCTCCATTTACATTTGTTTTTTTTTTTTTTTTATTATTTTTTTTATTTCACAAATAGGTATCTACAACCTAAAAATCCATTCTCCGAACGAGAGTGTTATTTCTGTGGCGCGCTCTAAGATACTTGAAATATTCAATTGGTCTTGAGTTCCGTTCTGGAGGAGCTCAAAGTTATTGGTCCCTTTTTTTTCACTCTCTAGATTTGATTGTTCTCTATGGTTTTTGCCAATGTGCTAGTCAGTGTTGAAGGTTGAAGGACTACTGCCAAAACACTATACCGTTTTGGATTTTTACAAAAAATAAAAATGAAAAAGTAAAAAAAATGTTTTGTAGGTTTACTTTGGTTTTGAATTCGCCCAAATGGTACGAGTTGGGCTGACTGGAGTGCAGATACTTTTTAGGAGTGTGCACTTGAATGGAAATTTATTCGAGATTCCTTGAATAATAATCTTTTGTGTGGCGCGGCTTGTTGTCTTTTGTAAAATGGTGTAATGCGAAGATCGAAAAGTTGATGATAGTGCTAGTGGCACTTGAGAAAGGGCACTTGGTTTCTATCTACGAATACTTTTAGAGAAAACTTTTTGCTAAAATTTGAATTACGATAGATTTATAGGATATTTCAAATTTATTTTATTAATTCTTTTTCTATTTTTATTTTCTTTTAGGAGACTGCTCTATGAGGAGCTGTGAAGTACATGGTGAGTACAAGTTCATGCTTAATAATAGGAGGACATTTTAAATAGTTTGCAATAGATATGAGTTTGAATTTGAGTCTGTTGCTTGAATATTTAAAGATTACGCCCTGCGGAGGTTGAATTGCCACCACCTGAATACATTGAAATATTCAAAAATTCACATTTTTGGATATTTTTTGTTTCAATTTCGCACAGAAAATTAATTAATTAACGCATTTCAAGAATCAAAATTCATTTTTCGATAAATGCCTCGGTAATGGCATTGAGTCGACTCATGAAAGAGGTGCACGCTGAACGCTGGTCGGCTCCTTTCAGCTCGCCCAAAATTTTCATATTTTTCTTATTGCCTTCACTACACCCCAATCTTGTGTTTTGTCCATCGAATTTGCATCTGATAAGTTCGCGAGTCATTATTCGACTAGAAAGAAGTGCACAACGTTGTTTTGGTTCACCATGGTTTCGTGATACAGTGCAGAGTCTTGTATTAACGTGAATCGCATCGATCCGATCCTTCAGGGCTTCCAGAATTTTTCGCAATATTCACTGCTCCTGATTCCGGCGGCCAAAAATGCCTGTGGAATGGGGCGAAACTGTACTCAACCTATTACGGAAGGTGACTTTTATTATCTGACCGCCGTCCGAGCGCTGAAATTTGTATCTTGTATGTCTTGCACTGGAGCTCTTTTTCCATCTTCGTTACAATTACAATTATCTTCTTCACATTCTGCATCGTTGCAGTTCCAGTTGCATTTCCTTTCTGGTTACCACCAAAACGTCCTGTAATGTCGGTATCATTGAAATACGATATGGTGCGAAGCATAAAAATATATTTCAAATGTTCCAGCTTACGAACCGTGGCTGGTTGCTGGGTACTGTTCTGCTTCAGAGATCAAAGAACGCCTAGCATTTAATGTGACTTACATGTATATACGGTCGCTTTCTAATAGTGGATCATATGGGGAAACAAAGAGATCCTTGGAATGAGAAATGCCATAGTCATTTAGGACGCTTGTGGGTCATCTCAGAGCTTCCACATTTTAAATCTCTGCTTGGTGCATCGTTTGAACAATACCATATGTGAATTCTTTCCCTTTGCATTGTATATAAAAACATGTTCGGCTGCAGCGTAGTCCACAAATCCAATAAATTTATTCCAGGTATCTGTTTTTTTTGAATTGGAGGTTATTAATCTCTGTTGATGTATTCAGACTCATCGATACATTGCACAAAAATTTTATGAATAAAATCGAATAGAAGATTCAATGATGAAGAGGTTAGCTCCCTCTTCATGTTGAACAAGGCAATGATACATAACAGAAAGAATGTTATTATCTAATATTCTTCTTTTTACTGGAAGAGGGGATTGTCGCGCTCAGCTTAGAGCATTTAGGTGTTTCGCCAAATCGTATCATCGTACTTAACGTTGGTTCTGTTGTTCATGACACCAAAATCAAGGAATCCATCAGACATGCCTCAGCTCAGTAAGGGATGGACTTTTTCCGCTTACGTTTCATCATAACCGAATCACATGTTATGTCTACTTAGTAAGTAACTACAATAAGTCTAAGTGAGCTACTTAGACAACACAATGTAGTCGGGTCTGTTCATTTAGCCATCCCCGGTTTCAACCAGATAATGTATCAATGTCCCTGTAAACGTGTCACTGCAATGAGCGTTGAGATTATTTACTCTCTTTCCGAGTTGATTTGAAAATTTTCAAAGCTGTCAATATATACAGCTGTGTTGGTTACAGATCAGCGGAGAACTACAATAAAAAAAATAATTTTATTGTAATCAATGTTGTTTTATTCACCAACAAGTTCTTTCTGATCACAATTTTTCCTTAGGTTCAATTGTGAATTGAAAAACAAAAGTGTACAATTACATTTTTGGTTTAAATTACTTTTAAAAAATTATTGGTTCTCACGGATAACGTCACGGATGTAGTGACTGTGCGGCGTGTGTTAAGGTTTGCAACCTTGTAGCTGTTGTTAACTCTACCAGTTTTGCGCTGGCTTATTGGAACTTACCAAGCCAAAATCTTATTGAAACTTCTGGAGTGAAATGAAAAGTTTTACAAGACTGGCAAAACTCAAAACCAAACACCAAATGATTTTGTGAGGAAGAAAATAATTGAATGGATTATTAGCATACAGCATACCATGCTAGAATTTGCACCAATATTGAAATAGTCAGTTCGGCTAGTTGTAACTTTGTTGCAACGTTCAGAACAGATTAGCTGACAACGAATTTGTAGGTAGTACAAGAGGAGAAGGAGGCCTTAAATGTCTTATGATGAAGTATCCTAACCAATTTCAACTGAAATCGGCTTCAATTAAACGAAAACGAGTTTAGACACTTGTAGATAATGACACACTAGTTGAACGCAAACTTAAAATTTTTGACATGTATGACATGTATATAAGTCAAGTATTGCGGTCTAGTAGTTTACCCGCAGAAATGGAATGCCACCATTCAGAGTACCATCAGTAGCGTGAATAAAAAATGCACCAAGTACCTAATACTGGTGCTAACGTATATGTCAACAAATCTTTCGAATAATTTGGGGACTTCATTCGTACATAATTCAATGCCATTTCTTGCATACAGGGGTAACTTCTACTCACATGTGAGTGAAATTATAGGATGACAGTATGACAATTCGCTCATTTAGCGGGATTAGCTTAGCTTCTCGAGCTTCCTCCGAAAGTTGTCCAATTGGAAGCATATACGTTGAAATTATTTGTTTCCCATGAAATAAGACTTTGTGTTCACTTACTGACATATAAAACCAGCCATAGTTTCTAATATATAGTTCTCTGCTTCTCTTGCAACTGATTCAAAGTCACCTATCCCAGACCCTAGCGCTTCTAAATTAATGTGAAACCTTTTGATAATTTCCATATCTATCCCTGTAATTTCAGCAGTTTCTTCTTCATCTCTTAAGACTCTCCATGTTGGCAGTGTTTCCATCATTCGTGTTGACTGACTGGCATATCAATCATTAACCCAGTTTCAGCCCTAAATCTTTCTCGAATTAACTTTTTTCTAGCTTTAACTTTTTCTTTACTCTCTTGGTCTCTAACCTGCCAAACTTAGCATCCAGTCTATAAGCGATATGTATTATACATTCCATAAATCGGATCCAAGAGTGAAATGGACTTAACCCAAAGGACATTGCTTGTTGGTCCACTTGCTTTTCCGAAAGCTTGGCCGAATTGTTCATTTCAGATGGTTTTGCTGCGCAAATATAACAGGTTTGTGACGAAGAAGTTATAGGTGATAAAGCAGTACATATTTTGCCGTCGATCATTGTAAGTAAGAAAATTGGTTTTATTTGGATATGAAAGCTGTCATTATTTATTTCAACTGGCTGTAATTTGCTCTTGTATTGAATCTACTTCCAAGTCGATCAATTCTGTCGTTTCTTTTGCAAAGTTCACATTAATAGACTGGCAGTATCTTGTGGATGCACTTTTTTATTTTCTTCCTGTAAGAAATACAACTGAATTGGCACCATGGAAATTCTGATGAGGTTTTCATCGAAATGTTAATCTGATAGAAATTTTTGTTTGTATGATTTTTGTTGAGTACCTTCGCAACCCCGTTTTATAACCAGGAATAATTCTTTAAGTCCAGTTTTAAAATCCGCAACAGAATCTAACAGATCTTTTTGAGCTACATATTCGTTCAAAGCTATGACTTACCAAGCTTTGTAAGTCACATTCAGCGGAAGACTTACGTACAGTTCTGTTATCGGGATGGCATTTTGCCTTAGCCTCTTTAATTTTGTGGTACGAAGGTAGAAGATTTGGAATAGTTATATTTCTTTTTTGACGTATTATATCGTACTGATGAGTGAATAGCTGGTGGATTATCATTGTTAACGCATCATCTGCAGATATTTCCGAAAAGCCAGACGTATGTGTTTCCAGTGTTTTCCTTACAATTAAACCTTATCAATGATAAAAATTATAACAACAACAAAAAAATTGACTTAAGCAAAAAACAAAGCTATTTTTGGGGGGTCATATTGATAATTGCTTAACGGCAATAGCAGTATTTCTCTTTCCAGCTTTCCTAAGGTTTATTTCATTCGCAGTTCTGATTTCTTCAGCGCTAAATGAATTTATAATTTGGCAAGGTCTTTTCTTGTTCTTCCTACTTTGGTTTCACAAGATGAAGAGGGAATTTCATTTAAAACAGTTTGTGATAGTGATAAGGTTTCATTTAACCAAGAACAATGAGTGCTTCCGAAGCGTTCTCCATGGCGACCATTTTTGGCCATTTTATCATCAAACCTCAAACCTAAACTTCTTAAGGTTATCTTTAACGACTGGATTGCCTTTTCAAAAAATGAAAAAATTGTAACAACAACCCATAACAACAGAAAATATAGCATCGAAGCGCTTAATTTAGATTTTAGAAATCTATACATTAAAAATTAGTTTTTTTGTAATTTCATCCTAAAATACGAAAGACAAAACACTTTTGGGCTGGCGATCACTAGGATGAGGCCATACATTTTGCAATCGATTTTCACTCTTTATACCTGTTTGAAATTCTACTACCTGTAAACAAGTACGTATTTTCTCAACAGGAAGTCATAAAATTAAAGGGTAAAATAAGAAACGACCGTTGGAATTTCCCTAGATCAAACACTGAACTACTTGAAAAGCGTATAAAAAGATGCGTCACTAGGATGAGGCCTAGCGATTTTTTTCAAAGTTTTGTTAAGAATATTTAAAACTAACTGTTTTTATTTAGTTTCAAAAAAAAAAAGTTCCGGAAAGACTTTGACTGCGACAGAAAGAGGAAAAATAGATGCTTTCAATGAGTTAGGACCCTCAGGCCGAGAAATTGCAAGGAGGCTTAAAAGAAGTAAGACTGTTGTAGACAGTTATCTTGCGGATCCACAAAACTATGGGAAAAATCAAAAGGACGCACGGCAGAAGCAGGAACATTGCGAGAAAAGCGGTTAACTCTACGGCGTGCCTCAATTTCTACTCTACCAGCGACTAAAATAAGGGCCAACAGCGGAGTATCGGGCAGCATAGTAATGGTCCGAAGGATAATACGAAAAAGTGGTACTATACATACAGAGAAAAAAACTTAAAAAGAAACCTGTTTTGAGGCAAGAACACAAGAAGCATCGAATGAATGTTGCAGGAGAACATGTCGCTTGGAGCAGTGAATGGAAACACGTTGTCTTTTCGGATGAAAAAAGTTTAACCTTGACGGCCCCGATGGTCACAACTTTTATTTCCATGATCTAAGAAATGAGGAGCCTATTTTGGCAAGACACCACAGCCGTACATCGGGTGTAATGGTATGGGGAGCTATTACCTACTATCGCACAATCCAGTTGGAGTTTTTGTCTACAACAATGAACGGAAACAACTACAAACGTTTGCTGGAACGGTCATTTCCAAAAGTGAAAAATATTTTCTGACCCTTGCCTTGGATATTCCAACAAGGTAATGCCCCCATCCACACTTCCAGGGTTGTTAGAAGTTGGATTCAATCAGAAGACGTGGAACTTTTGCCATGGCCGTCCTATTCAGCGGACTTAAACATAATCGAAAATGTTTGGGCATGGTTATCTAGTAAAGTGTATGAAGACGGAAGACAATTTGAAGACAAAGACACTTTAATCGTACCTATTCGTAATGCCTGGGCCCTGATTATTTCAGAAAACTGTATGATTCTATTCCAAACGGTCTTAAAGAGGTCATATCGAAAAATGGCAGGCATACTCATTATTAATGTAGAAAAACATAATAAATGAATGTTTTAAAACCATAAAATGTGAACATTTTATTCATTTTTCCCATCCTTTCGAAGATTTTGCATGTGGCCTCATTCTAGTGGCGCATCTTTTTATACGCTTTTCAAGAAGGTCATTGTTTTATCCTGGGAAATTCCAACGGCCGTTTCTTATTTACCCTTTAATTTTATGACTTCCTGTTGAGAAAATATGTACTTGTTTACAGGTAGTAGAATTTCAAACAGGTATAAAGAGTGAAAATCGATTGCAAAATGTATGGCCTCATCTTAGTGATCGCCAGTGTATAAGGCTCTAAGACAAAAAGGGTCCCAACCTCGAGTGGGAGGTTTAAGCTTTAAGAGAAACCGGCTTTTGTTTACATTTATGCGTGCCATCTTTTAATTAAATCCCGATAAATGAGCGAATTGTCACACTGTGCGGCGACGCGAATCTATAACGCAAATTGCCCCACACCTAGACAGACATCGGGCTGAAAGAGCTGCCACTATGGAGACGTTCAGATAATGCGTTCATAATTCTAAATTATTGGCACCACCATAGACAGCATCACGTCCTACCTTGATTTGTTAAAGCCATACAATTGCAAACAGGGAGGAATGAAGAGCTATGTTTGAATATGTAGACCGGGGATCTTCAGATATCCATCTTAATTAGACTCCAAAAAAATGGCAGCGTCTTTCAAACTGAGATTTTTAAAATAACAACAGCTTCCAAGGACATCCCTTTAAGCATGAAGTCACTGTAGGAGGTCATCGTTTTCATCGACAGTCAACTGGCAATAAGATCAATGAGTGTTAACGTTAAGGATGTAAGGACAATAAATACTGGGCCATAATTGAGTTGAAAATGGAAATGGAAAAAACATAAAAATGGATTTACATACCTCCGAATGTGCTGCTATTTAATTTGGGAAAAAAGTCTTTGAATAAGAGCAAGATATGTAGATCTAACTAAGCTTCGTCCAACTTAGATCCTACACAGACCCAGAGACGTTGCTGTTTTTAACACTATTTCAGAAATTGTCACATGGAAAGCATGCAGACCAAATGCCTCCAAAACACAATGTACTCGTATAAGGGGCCTGATATTCCGAAGGCCTTAAACTACTAGATGCGGCAAAAGTAATGTCATAATATGAATATGCCATAATTTTCGCAAGTCTAATTGTGCTTTGACATTTACTGTAGACTGATAAGAACTAGTTGACAATAAGCAATAAAGCGATACACACCTAAAGAACGCCGAATTATTGTTAATGCATTTTTGACCAATTGCCAGTCTGTTGTTTTAACACAGCATGCGTTTCGTCATCATTTTCTTCGTCGCCCTGCACCATGTGCGCGAAAAGTTAAGCGTTTGGCTGAGTGTCTCGTGTAAGCTGAGTTCACTGGAGATGTCGCAAGACATGGCCGGTCCCGTATTGCTCGTTCGAAGGAGGATATTACTGCTGCGTCCAAGAAAGTCTGAGAGAGTCCAGAAACATCGACAAGACAACAATGTACAAAATTTGGTGATTCCAAGGCGTTCGTTGCGTAGAATTTTGGTGAAAGACCTGTGTTGGAATAAAAGACGCAGGTATATGTTCAATTTTTTTAATATTTCATTTGGAATTTATTAAAAATTTCCTATAAAGGGGAATACAAATAAAATATGCTTTTTCTTTTTGTTTTATATATTTTCTTACTTTTAGTCACCTAGCATCTATTCCAGTTCTTTTCCTTTTTATATTGAGCGCCTTTTCTTATGTCAACTTGACACCTGTCATTTGCTTTCTGATAGGGGTGTGTCCGCAAGTTTGTGTTGGGTTGCGTCCACACCCTCCCCCGGTATGGGCAGTCCTGGACTTACCACGTCTGTTTCTGCTCTAACATCCAACACAGCCAACTTGACGGCGGGCCTCTCGTATATTCCACTGATGGTCTTAATTGTGGCCGATCTAACTTGACCATCCTTGGCGAGCTTGGTCGCGATGACTCTCCCTTTTGGCCAGCAGTTTCGGGGATTGGCAGGATCAACGATGATAACAATGTCCCCAACTTCAATTGGTTTTTGTGGTTCAAACCACTTTGACCGCCTTGTCAGGGTCGGAAGGTACTCCAGTACCCATCGTTTCCAGAAAGCATCAGCATATCGTTGGGACATTAGCCAGTTTTTTCGAATCGCTGCTCCGTCGTTATTAAGTGGAGCCCACGGCTTGGAACCATTCGATGAGCCTAGCAGAAGGTGGTTTGGGGTAATTGCTTCACAGTTTTCGTCCGACACTGGGACGTACGTTAGCGGTCGACAGTTTAATACATACTCTACTTCAATCAAGGCGTTCTGAAGGACTTCGTGGGTTGGGTTCTTATTGGGAATAATGCGGTGAAGAACTCTCTTGACGGATTGGACTAACCTTTCCCAACTACCACCCATATGTGGCGATAGCGGGGGAATAAATGTCCATCTAGTTTGAGCATTTGTAAACTCTCTTACCCTCTTATCCTGGTCGACTAGTCGTAGTGCTTCGTGAAGTTCCTTACTGGCCGCTGTGAAGTTTGTACCTCGGTCGCTGAAAATTTCGATTGGGGTTCCCCGTCTGGCCATAAAGTTACGAATCGCCATAATACATGAGTCGGCCGTCAATGTCGATGCCACCTCGATGTGGACGGCTCGAATAGTCAAACAGGTTATCAAAACCCCCCATCTTTTTTCGAGTCGCCGCCCGATCAACACGTTTATTGGGCCAAAATAGTCGATACCGATGTACGAAAAGGGTCGACAATATGCTGAAAGTCGAGCCGCTGGAAGCCCAGCCATCATCGGAGAACGAGGTTCGGCGTTTTGGGTCTTACATCGCTGGCACTGTTTTCGTTCCGCCCGCGTTGCAACTCGCAATCGAAATATGAAGAACCTTTGGCGCAGTTCATTTACTACCGTTTCCTGGTTACAGTGATGGTACCTGTTATGAACGTCACGGATTATAAGCGTCGTTACGTGGTGGCCCCTCGGCAAGATAATCGGCCGTCCTACCTCGCTACTTGTCACATTCTGAGCATCGATCCTACCTTTAATCCTTAGAACTCCGTGGACATCTAGATACGGTGAGAGCTGCCATAGGGGGCTCGTCTTGCAGATTCTTCCTTTTGAATCAAGAGCTGCCATCTCTTTGGAATAAATATCGCACTGCGCCTGGCGAAACAGGTAGTTCTCTGCCTTAGTAAATTCCGTTTGCTGAATACAGCCAGTTTGCGGCGATTCTGTGGGACAAATTTTAGATTTTAGGTTATTAACATACCTTAGGACAAGAGCTGTTGTTCGTAGAAGTCGTTTCCAGTCCGAATAGCGTTCGGGCTGTAATATGTGTGGTCGTGGGGTTACATTTTCACCTGCATCTGAGTGGTGGTTTAAGTATTTCGGCCTTAGCTCCTCGTCGGTAGTTTTATTAAAGTCAGCAAATTCGAGCCAGTTTTCCTTTGGTTCGCGAAGAAATTGCGGGCCGTTTAACCATCTGCCGCCACTAGAAAGGTCTGGACGTGGCTGCCACTTAGTTCCTTCGTCGGCCACATTTAATTTAGTTGGAATCCATTGCCATTCATTGACTTCGGTCGTATCCAAAATTTCACTTACTCGAAATGCCACAAACTGACTGTACCGTCTATGGTCGGATCTAATCCAACTCAAAACATTGCGGGAGTCTGACCAAAAATGCCTGCTGCTAACCGTTATGTAGTGCTCCTTTATGATGCAGCTCGCCAGCCTTGATCCGAGAACCGCTGCCTGCAGTTCCAGCCGTGGGATGGAAAGCATCTTAAGAGGTGCGACTCGGGTTTTTGCCGCAACTAGAGAGCATTCTGTCGTAGCTCCATCGACAACTCGGAAATACGCCACAGCAGCGTACCCCTCCTCGCTGGCATCTACAAACACATGTAATTCTGTCTCGCTCGCTTGTTTGAATGTTGTAATCCTCAGATAGCATCTCGGGATCTTAACTGCTGCTATACTCGGCAAGACTTCTAGCCAGGTAAGCCACTTTTGAAATTCCGGATCTCTAATCTTATCATCCCAGCCTATTCCTGATCGCCACACATCTTGCAGTAAGATTTTCACAAATATGAGGAAATTTGCTATAAGCCCCAACGGGTCGAAAATTTTCATTAGCGTACGAAGCAGCTCACGTTTGGTTGGATGTCGTTCGCCAGAAAACAAATCTTTATCGTGCTCAGATATCTTTATCTTGAAGGTGAACACGTCGTCGGTGATACTCCACCACATGCCCAGAACCTTTTCAGACTCCGCGCCGATGTTGAGGTTGACTTCGCTCTCGACTTGATCATGCATTGCGTTGACTATTGCTGATGAGTTGGACATCCAGTTCCTGATTTCAAATCCAGCCGACTCATGTATGTGTTTGATATCTCGGGCCAACTGAATCGCTTCGTCGATGGTATCCACGCTGTCCAAAAGGTCATCCACGTAATGACTTTGGATGATCGACTCCACTGCTCTAGGAAATCTAGCTTTAAACCGTTCTGCGTTTAAATTTTTGATGTATTGGGCACTACTCGGCGAACAGGTAGCCCCAAACGTCATCACGTTCATGACGTACTCCTCCGGCATCTTTTTCGTCTCGTTGTCCCGCCACAAAAAACGTTGTGAGTCTTGATCTGCTTTCTGGATTCTAACTTGATGGAACATTTCGCGGATGTCCCCGCATATAGCAATTTTCCTTTGACGAAACCGGAACATTACTGAATTGAGGGGCTTTAGTTGGTCGGGCCCTTTAAGTAGGACTGAATTCAGCGACACCCCTTGAAACTTCGCTGCGGCATCCCATACCAGCCTCAGCTTTCCTGGTTTGTTCGGATTTGTCACGGGGAATACAGGCAAATACCATGTGCGCGGACCTCGCCTTTTAGCTTCCACTTCAGAAAGCTTGCGGATGTAATTTCTCGAGAGGTAATGACCGATTTTCTCATTCAGACTCTCCCTGAGTTCAGGATCATGCCGCATTCGTTTCTCTAGGCACGAGAGGCGCCTTATCGCCATTTCTCGGTTATCGGGCAGTTGGACGTTGTCGAACCTCCATAGGAGACCTGTTTCGAAGCTCCTTCCTTTTCGTCGAGTGGTAGCACGAAGTAGGTCGTGTGCCCGCTGGTCATCTCGGGATGTTAAAGGTGATTCCTGTTTGGTCACTCCGAGACCTTCTAGAGTGAAAAAGTTTTTTACCAGTTGTTGCAATCGGTGGTCCTGGTCTTCATTGCAGTCACAGCTGCTGACACTATGATGAGATATTTGACTAACTCTTGAAACGTTGGCATTTTCGCCTCTCGGGCCGTACACTACCCATCCGAGTCGCGTCTTGGAGGCAAACGGTTGATTATCTCCTAATCCTTCGATAGAGTTCGTGGCGAATCCAAACTTCATGTTGTCTAACCCTATGAGGATACGTGGACGTATGGCGCCATAAGAAGTAGCAGGGACGCCCTTGAGATGTTGGAACAATTTTGATAAATCGGACATGTTCAGGGATTGCTCTGGCAGGTCAAGTGATTTCACGGTCCGAACATTTGTCAGGCGGTATTTTTTTGCTGACTTACAGATGCCTGAAATATCGACGTCGATATGCTGGGAGTTTTCTTCGTAACGGTGAGTGTTGGCCGTCCACTTGAGGCAGAGGGGGTGAACCACGCCATGAAGATCTAGTTCGTTTGCCATGTCTTGATCCATTAAGGTTATCGAGGATCCGTCATCGAGAAAGGCGTACGTGTGCACGGTCCTGTTTTTGCCATAGAGAATAACTGGCACGTAGCGATATAGAATCGACTGTTTACTGCTCTGGTTGTGGTAATTTAATACCTCCGAAGCCTGATGTTCTGCCTTTGGTGTTGATAGATTGTGCAGCAGTCTGTGGTGTAGCAGGTCGCAACCGTTTATACCGCAACGAACCTTTGAGCGGCAGTTCCGATAGTAATGTGGTTTTAAACACTTACGGCATAAACGATTGTCCTTGACTGTTGCCCATTTGGAGCTTTGACTCAATTCGAGAAATGCCTTACAGCTTGCTACCGAAGAGCAGTTTGAGGAACATACGCAACATGTTTTCGTAGCGGCTGTGTTGTTTGTTTGACCGCATCGCTGGTGAGTAGAGCGCACAGGTGCTAATTGTGTTTCCTCGGAATGCAAGTGCAGAAAACCTCTCTCTTTTGGCTGGCGTACGTTGATACTTGCAGTTGATAGCGCTGGGATTGTTACACAATTCCCTGCACCCGCGATTTGGTAGAGCCACTCGCTAAAGTCGGAAAGGGTGCAGCTTTCGAGAGTTTGTCGAAAAATTCCCCAATTCAGGCGGATCGATGTCGGAAGCTTCTCCACGAGCTCTTGTAAGAGGGCAGGGTTGCATAGGTGGGAAAGCAGCCCCGATGCTTCTATTGTAGCGACAAGGTTCTGCACTGCCAAAGCAAACTTCACGATACTCTCCAACTTCCCTTCCTTTGGCGCTGGCGTTGAGTGAATCCTCTGTAGCATACTGTGAACGATGAGCTCTGGTCGCCCATACAACATTCTCAACGTTGAGATTATGCGCGGAACACAAGACGGTTGTAGCAGCATACTGCGCACTGCTTCGTATGCATCGCCTTTCAATGCCCTTTGTAGCCGCGAGATGTTTTCTTGGTCGGAGAATCCACATAAATGAGTGGTGCGTTCATAGTCGGATATAAAGCTTGGCCAATCGTCGGGGCTTCCATTGAAAGGCTGCAGGTCTCTTGATATGGAATGACGGGCTGCTAGTTGGGTTTTATTTAGCTCACCGATCGGATTGCGTGGCAATGTTTGATTTAGGGTTTGCTCTACGGCAGGCAGAACTTCTCGATGGTGTTGCATAAAGGTGCTAGTATTGTGCTCCATTGGCCGTTCAAAGAGCTGTGAAATCCGAGGACGTTCACCCAGGGGCGGTGGCAGTTGTCGCTGGAGTCGTTGTTCAGGTTGAAGTTGCGAAGATGGTCGCAGATTTGGTCGTGATCGTAGTGCGCACGACAGGGCCTGTTGCTCTTGCTGCTGAGATGCCTGCTGTAAATTCATATGCTGCAGTTGCTGTGGCAGATGATTGGCCACATTGGCGCCAGGCCACGATTTGCTAACATCCCACTGGTACTTTCGGTAATCAAATGAATTAGCAGCTTGTAAGTTAGGCAGGAGGGCGGCATTTGTTCCATTGTTGGTAGGATTTGGTGCGGATATAGTGGGTGGATTTTGTGTTGAATTACGCACCTCCTCTAACCACAGTTTTACGGCCGCATTTTCTTGGACGGGATGTACAACTTCATCGCCAGCATGTGACGAACAATCATCTTCAGCTTGATGCAGGAGCGAATATTTTTTCTCCAGGTACTCCCTGTCGCGCTGCTTACGCCTTCGCAGTTTAACTTGTTCTTCTTCACGTCGTTTTTCTTCGAGAAGCTGCTCTTCGTTGTCGCGCTTCTCTTCCAAAGCGCGCTCCTCCTCCAGTCGTTGGAGTTCCAATTGCAAACGGCGGGCGGATGAGTTTCTAGACGATGGTGGTGCGACTGGAACTGCTTCGTTTCCTTGGCTTACTTGGGCGACATGTGCGGGAGCACTTTCCTTATGTATGATTGCTTGACAGTCCGGACAGCTCCACTCGTGGTTCGCAATGTCGTCGTTCACCCCAACACAATCGAAGTGGTACCATTTGTCACACGTGTCGCACATAACCATATTCCTATTATCCGGGCCGGTGCACAATTGACAGCTGGACTTCGCACATTTCCTTGCCGTTTTCGAACTTTTTGGAGATCTAGCTAGTTTGGAAGACTTCGCAAAAGGTTGAGGCTCCATTTTTTTTTTTTTTTTTTTTATGACATTGAAGTTAAAAGAAATTTTTAACTTGTTGGAATAAAAGACGCAGGTATATGTTCAATTTTTTTAATATTTCATTTGGAATTTATTAAAAATTTCCTATAAAGGGGAATACAAATAAAATATGCTTTTTCTTTTTGTTTTATATATTTTCTTACTTTTAGTCACCTAGCATCTATTCCAGTTCTTTTCCTTTTTATATTGAGCGCCTTTTCTTATGTCAACTTGACACCTGTCATTTGCTTTCTGATAGGGGTGTGTCCGCAAGTTTGTGTTGGGTTGCGTCCACAACCTGAAAATGTTCCCTTATAAAGTTCAAACCGTTCACCAATTGCTGCCTGCTGACCACCAAGTGAGGTTAACTTACAGCAATACTCTGTTCAACCTGATGCAAGAAAATGAGCGACGAGCCCATTTCCACTTAAGTAGTTGTGTGAATAAACAAAATTTGCATTTCTATTGAACGCAGAGTCCACATGAAATGCAAGAAGAGTCATTGCATCCCCTCAAAGTGACTACTAGGTCCGGCATTTTCAGTGAAAAGGTGGTTGGCCCTTGTTTTGTTGAGTACACCGACGGCACCACCTAACCCTAGCTGGTAAGGACTATAGACAGAAGTTGAACGAGGTTTTTTTACCGCAAGTTGCTGAGCTGGATCTCAAATATTGTTGGTTGTAGCAGAACGGAGAAACCGCTCACAGAGCTCGGGCAACAATGGAAATTCTGAATCACCAATTTCCAGGCCGGATTATCTCCGTTTTGGCGATTTGAACTGCCTGCCAGATTTGACGGTGCCAGATTTCTCCCTTGGGGCTTTTTGAATTCTCGCACTTACCACAACAAATCACAAATCTTGTAAGTCTTGTAAGCCAACATTGAAGAAGAAATCACCAATTTGGGGCCAGATGTTTTGTCAGCAACAACTCAAAGTCCCGTAAAACGACCACAAATATGCATCAACTCAGGTGGTGGTCATTTGACCGATATCATTGTTTTAGCTTAATGTCATCTATTTTACAACTTCAAGTAAACTTGTCGTGATAACAGAGCCTACATTTTTTACATTATGATATTACTTTTGCCCCGTATTGTACAAAACTTCGAGGGTATAAGGGCTGCTAAGGGCCCATAGAAAGACCATAAGTCCCCATTTTTTCTGAAACCCGGGGAAACTCCGAAAAGTCTTTAGGTACCTGCACCCAAATATTTCGGAGATGACTAATCCCCTGCTCTGACCACTCTGCTGATTTGAAAAAGCTTTCCGGTTGAAGCCTTTGATTATATGTCCATTTTATACATGGTGTTGAGAATAACACAATCGAGGATAATATTTGATTGTCACTTTGAAATGAAATCAGATAGTGTTCAAAGCCTTTTGTTAGAGTGGCGATGTAAAGGTGCGAAAGTTTTACTATTTTGCCAGCTTTTACACCATTTGCTTTTGGCCTCATTGTCTGGCTTGCATTGTCTTAGAAGTCTTTGCTTTACTCTAACATTTGTAAACATAAATGATAATACACCATACTTACTTACTTGTTAGAACAGAAACGAAATGTGCAGCTTTTGTTACTGCAAGAATCTCAACTACGAATTGATTGATATTATCTATGTATGATGTTATCTATGGTAGTTGCTTGCACTCAGTCACCGCCGTTGCTGTATTACATTGTCATACAGCGCGTGCAGTGACTCAGTGCATGTAATAACCGATGGATAGCGGCTTGTGGGTATGAATTTTGTTAGTGTGTTGTTTCCTATTGTTGTAAGGAGACACCTGCAACAATTTGATTTGGCATACCAACATCAGAATTCTCGCTATTTTCGTGCGTAGTGATGGAGCTCCGTAAGTGGACAGCAATTCGACCTTTAACGGGCTTGATGCGCTGTCTGGCTCTAAACAAAGAATTGTATCCCGTATCCTCATACTGAAATTCTAATTATGGATAATTTCAATATACACAACTCTGAGTAGCTTTGCGATTCTGGATATAAAACAGCTGGAGGACGGTGTGGTGAGATCTTCGCTGCGGAAAATTAACACAGCTTGTAGATGAGCCCACACGAATAACAGACGTTGATAGTCATATCACCAACACCTTGGACTTGTTTTTAACTTCTCACCCTGACAAGTACTGCGTTGACGTGCTCTCCCCTCTAGGCTCATTGGACCATTGTGTCATATCAGCAAAATTCTCGTACACCCATTACACAGTTAGAGAAAAGATTCCTAAAATATCCGTATGGCAATACGAGAAAGCCAATTCGAGTGGACCTAACAACTTCTTTAGGAATTTTAACTGGTCGTTATGTTTCCTCTATAACGACGTGGATGCCGCTGCTGACATGATCACAGAAACTATTCTCTTTGGAATCAGATGCTTTATCCCTCATCGGATGAAGAGTATCAAACCAAAAGAAAAGGCATGGTACGACTCGAGCTGTAAAGAGGCTGTCAGGGTTAGAGAAATGTTTTTTCGGACCTATAACGCCAATCCGACAGAGGAAAACCGAAAAAAGTTCAAACAAGCCAGGAAACGTCTTTCTTAAACGTGTAAAATTGCAATATAACCAAAAACTGAGGCAAAAAATACTACAATGTCCCAAAGGTAGTAAAAATCTTTGGTCGTTCTTCAAAAATAAATTCTGTCTCATCCTCAATCCCTACGCTCATTTACAATGATAATCCAGCTGTCAGCTCTTTAACAAGGCCAGTCTGCTTGCTGCACACCTTGCGGCCAACTGTAGTAGCAAGGGTTCTTAAAGATCTTAACTTTCACCAATCCGCAGGTACAGATGGTATATCTCTCCTTCATCTGAAGAGGTATTCTGCCACGCTGGAAAAACCACTGTGTAAGCTTTTTCGTCAATCCTACTCTTAAGGATTCTTTCCAAGCAGATGGAAAACAGCATTTGTCCAGACTGTCCCTAAAAAAGGCGAATCTTCCTCTCTCTCCTCCTACAGGCCCATTGCATTTACGTCCCTTCTTTCCTAGTTTATGGAAACGCTGATAAATTGCCAACTCATGAAATATCTCGAAACACAAAAACATCTGAATAACCGATAGTACGGTTTTCGTAGCAAAAGGTCCACCGGTGATCTAATGGTATGCCTCACCGAAAAGTGAAACCGAAGGGTACATCAACCTAGTGAAAGCAAGATTGTTGTACATACTTGATATTTCTAAATCATTTGACAGAGCATTGGCAAAGGCGCCACCTTTGTCGAAAATGCGTGCTTTTGGGATCGACGACTCTCTTCTTCAATGGATTAGAAATTACCTTTCTGAACGTTCAATTCAAGTTGCCTTCTGTGGTTTCAAGTTCACAAAATATATGCTGTTGTGACCCATGGCTCTGGCCTGTTTCCGACACTCTTTCTAATTATCATCAACCATCTCTTGTACTCTCTGCTTTTCACATTTGTTCCCAGACTCACTTACCTGCTCGTCGACTGTAGAGCGGCATTATTTTATTTTCTTGCTTAAAAGAGATTGACAACAAATACAATATGGCTTTCATAATAACTTTGATTACCGAAGTCCAATAAATGGAAATAATCGAGAATGTAAAAATAAATAAAAAGAGATTGGGCATCAGTTGTTTTAGAAAAAAGAAATGAAAACGAATTTTAAATAATAAACAAATAAAGAGTAATACTCAATAAACTTAAAAGGAGAAAAGATACTCTACACTCCATCTCCGGAAGTTACTCGTAGGTGCGTTTTTTAAGTGTGAACAATTTGTAATCGAATATAATTAGAAAGGGGGGACCGATTGTATTCCGAACATCATGCTTCGACATCTTCCTCTAGAAGCGGTGGACATTTACACCACCCTGTTTAATAATGCAATGAATAATGCACATTATCCAGCGCATTGGAAAACGGCAGTGGTGCAACCTATCCCCAAAAAGGGAAAGGATATATCCAATCCAGCGAATCTCCGGTCGATAAGTCTCCTTCCGAATATCAGTAAGGTTTTCGAGAAGGTGATCAATAGTGGGTTGAGGACAAACATATAGTTCCGGATAATCAATTCGGTTTTAAGGCGGGACATGATATCTCACATGTCGCGTCTAAACTGGTGTTCGATATCCAATGGAATAAGGGCAAAAAGCAATGTACTGGTGCCTGCCTTGTTGACTTGGAGAAGGCCTTCGACACCGTATGGTTAAAGGGTCTTTTCTATAAGCTGACTAGGCTGGGGATCAGTAAACCACTCTTGTACATTCTTTATAATATGCTAACCAACAGACAGTTCATCGTGAAAAATGGCGATGTGACTTCTGTTGGATTATTTCAAATTAAAAATGGTCTTCAGCACGGCGCGGTCAATTCGCCGATTCTATTCAACATTTATACAAGCGACTTGATAGGTTCACTTCCCCAAACTATTGCGTACGCAGACGATTTGATAGCGTACAGAGCAGGTACAAAAATCGAGGTCACTAATACTCTCTTGCAGCGTGACTTCGATAAGATAAGACGATTTTGCGATGACTGGAAGTTGAAAATCAACTTTCAGAAGTCGGAAACCATTCTCTTTAGGACGCCGTTGTCTGGAGCCTCTAGGGATACCAGGAAAAATTGGCGTAAGTTCTCGATCATTGGACAACGCGGACCGCCTCTTGCCTGTCGAAATGTAGTCAGATACCTTGGGATCTGGCTAGATCAGTTTCTGTATTTTGATAAAAATGTAGATGCTGCTCTGGCCAGAGCTAAAGGTGCTTTTGCCCTTACAAAGAGACTGTTTTATAGCAGCCAACTCGATGCGGGGGTAAAGGTAATCTGCTACATGGCCCTTATCAGGCCCATGCTAGTATTTGGGTGTCCCGTGTGGTTCAATGTGCGAGCAAGCTTAATGGAAAAGATTCGGGTGTTTGAGAGGGCTTGCCTTAGGGCTTGCCTTCGCTTGTACAGAACACCAGAGTCGGAGTACAAAAAATTTTATCGTAATGAGGTCCTTTACAACAGAGCGAACCTAATACGAGTGGACAACTTCGTAATTAAGCTGACTCGAAGGCACATTGCAAGAGCAATGACCTCGACGAATAACCTGATATCTGGGGCTTACTACCCCAATTACCTTTACCACGAGAGTGTGCGCTCTGACGGCTTCGTTCCACCGGAAGCATTCCTCTACCTAGATCAGATAGGGTTGATCCAGGATAGATCAGCGGTCCCGTTAATCTTCCATGTCGCTCGGAAAGCTGGGGACAGGCGACTCAACTACGGCAGAGACGTCTCACACGGCAGTGTGGATCGTCTCAGGTTCAGTAGGGCGGTGGGGAATCGCGATAAGAGGGATGTCGTTCGGCAGCACCAGCATTTCTGGTGGTTGAATGATGGAGAAGATGCTTCGTCGTCGTTTCCGTCAATTACGGACCAATTACAGCCTCACTAATGAGGCAGAGCTGACCAATCTATTTGCTCTGTGAATAGCGATGGCCAGGTTGCATAGGTTTAGGTTAGCATTTAAGAAATATACCTTTGTATATACTAATATATGTATATAATTGTGAATGTATAATATCTATGTGTGTGTATTGTGTATGTAGGTTAGGTAGCCTAAGGTTTATTTTAAGTTAGATATTAAGTTTTTATAAAAAATTAAGTCCATATGCTAAGTTTTTGTTAGCAATTTTTTTCTTAGCTTTAAGTATACAAATATTTCAATAAAATGTAAATAAAGTCGAAAGACATAGATATAAGAATTTAGAGTAGCTTAGAGTGCCTGTGTGGGGCCAGTAAGTTAGTATAAGATTGTTAAGTAATTTTAAGCTAGCATTTAAGCATTTTTTGTTAGTATGTAAGAATTAATGATTTAAGAAATAAAATGCATTTAAAACTAAACTAAAACTATAATTAGAAAGGGTTACTGCAGGCGGATTTTTTTAAAAATTAATACAACATGGTTTGATTTCGTAATCTCATGCATTGGCTAAAGTTTAGAGCTCGAAAACGTTCAAGGATGAAGGTAGGTTTTGTTGATAGAGTAGGTAATAGAAGCAAACAGTTTAGAAAAATTAATGAAGAAAAATACTAAACAGAGAAACCTGAACAAAGACTTTTTCTCTTTTGAGACAGCAGTTAACTGGTATTACACTAGATTTCTGTGGAACAATTTAGTGGATGTTGGCGATAACGGCACGAGTGAAATCTTTTGTGGTTGACTGTCCACCCAAATCCTTGGTCCTAATTCTTCCATCGAGGAGCACTTTACTTATGGCATTTGTTATTTTGTCACTATAGTGTTGCAAGTTGATGTGACGCAACAATTTGGCACCGCAAAGAAGCATAGCTGTTGGGTTGGCTACGTTTTTGCCAACAGCTTCACCGAAAGTGTGACGTGCACCGGGCTCGAAAACGACAGCTTCGGCTGAGTATGATGCTCCGGCTACTACACCAGCCCCACCAACAAGTCCAGAAGCAATGTTGTCGACGATATTGCCGTACAAATTTGGCGTGACCATGACATCAAATTGGTTGGGATTCGACACCAACTACATGGTGGTATTGTCGGCGATCATTTTCTCAAATTGAATTCTAGGGTATAACTTTGCCATCTCTTCACATGAACGCAAGAACAAACTATCACCCAACTTCATGATGTTAGCTTTGTGTACGGCGGTGACCTTCTTGCGGTTATTCTTAGTGGCATAGTCAAAAGCGAATTTGGCATGCGCTTGGATTTCTCGGCGGTGATAATCTTTAGACATTCCACTACACCGCTCACTGATTCATGCTCTAGAGCTGAGTATTCACTCTCGGTCTGTTCACGAATAATGACTGTGTCAATGTCCTTATGACGACTCTTGACACCGGGTAAACTGCGCATGTGCACGTCCAAGTCCAATTCGTTACGGAGTTCTTGTTCTTTGAAATTGAAGCGACAACATCATCCAATTTAGCACTCAATACAGTGTTGACTTCAGAGAGGAAATACGACTCGAAGTTAACTGGAACATCGAATGCCTTGAAAACTTCCTGTAGAGCATAGACTAGCTCAGGCCCCACACCATCTCCAGGAATTCCAAAACAAAATGCTGTCTTCTGTTTTTAAAGCGAAATTTAAATTCCCAGCCCTTATCCATGAATGGCACTTGCATCGTCGAAACCGATCAACTTTCCATTCTCGGTATGTTTGTCAGTGAGAACTTACGTTGGAATGACCACATATTCGGTGTCATCGAAAATCCTGCGAAATGTCTAGGTTTCCTCCAGCAATGTAAGAAATACTTCACGCCCTCTTTTCTGGCCACAACATATACGTCATTTATCCGTCCGAAATTGGTGTCGGTTAGACCGGGGTTGGTTGTAACAGGGGCAGATAGTAACAGCTACAAAGAAAGGTGTCATGCTAGACATATCAAGATGGACGGGAGAGAAAAATGTTTGTGCTGACTTCAGCCACTGTAGTATGTAAATCAGTTTCGCTTTGGCCATTGTCATAGACTAACTATACTTAGATATCAAACTTTCCAGATATTGGAAAATCAAAACCGGTTTTCTACTGATTGCCCCTAACTGTGTGATCCTGTCTGTGAATACGAGTAAATTGGCATCAATGGCAATTTCCCTCTCCTTTTATACAAACCACGGACATTTTACTCAAAAAAATGTCGTCTCCATTACACACATTCGTGCAAATCGCTCTCATTTTAGCAAATTTTGACAAAGTTATAGAGATGCAGAAGTGTTGGAATTCACTTACAGTGTGCCTGTGCAAAAGTTAAGGGTTTGCAAAAGCATTAGTAGAGTTTGACATCTAGTTAGTTTATCTATGGCCATTGTTGAGGAAAATTGTGAGGGCTGATGCGCAAATCACCACGTGAGTAATTTTTATTTTTTTTTTTGTTATTTTTGGTTTTCCGTTGCACACGGTAGAGTTACGACATTGTGTTGTTGTTTTATGTATACATTCATATCTTGGCCGTATATGAACGTGTTTCTTCACATTGGGATAGTTAAGTGAACTATTTTTTGTGCTGTCAATTTTCAACTTCGGTGTAGGGGCCAAAAGTAACAAGGAACAGCTTCCCTCAACATTTAAATACAAACTTGTGCCTACTTGATTAATGTTTTCTAAACTTTTTAGAATGAGAACATATAAGCGTAAATCTGGCTTGAAAAGAAATATTAATATATCCATAGGATCACCAGGGGCAACTAGTTTAAGCAGAGCTACTTCGTTTAATGAGACGAACGTTAATAGTTTTTCCGATAAATTGACTTCAGTAATTTGAAAGCATAATCTGTGCCCATCGCGCATTTGGAACTGCCGTGAGACAGGTATAACTACGGTGCAAAAGCCCAGAAAAATTCTAGCCAAAAAGGTTCCAAGCAGGTTGGATCTGTAACATCCGCAGAGAGGGGCACGTTAGTTACAGTTTGTGCTACAGTGAGCGGTTCTGGAAACTCAATTCCGTTCTTGTTAATCTTTCCTCGTATAAAGATTTCTTCATACAACTTCTTCTGGTTGGATAACAAGCATAGAATTCAAAAAATATATGGATCATTATATAAAGCATGGAAAATTATCTGCTTCGGCTCCAGTGCTCTTGTTGCTTGACAACCGCAACCGCAGTTCCCACTTAGATATAGGTGTTATTGATAAAGCCAAGTAAAATAATGTGATAATGCTATCATTTCCACCACATTGCTCCCACAAACTACAGCCATTTGACGTGGTAGTTTGGGGTCCTTTCAAAGCTTACTGTGCCAATCAGCAAGATGCCTGGTTAAGTAATAAAACTGGAAAAACAATAATGATATATGATATTCCATCTGTGGTTAAAATAGCTCTCCCTCTAGCGCTTAACCCAGCTAACATTATCAAGGGGTTTGAAAAAACTGGTATCGTTCCTTTCAATAGAGATATCTTTCAAGAATTATCATCGTTTGTCACTGATAGACCACTAGTTTTAATTTAATTTTGGTGGCGGCGAAAGCCCCCATTTATTCGGCTTAATACAAGCTATAACTTAAAATTAAACTTAAATTAAAACTTAAAACTAAGGTTGGTTATTGTGGTGAAGGAGAACCGATTTGAGGTAGGAAGTGGTGCGGTGGAAGTCAAAGACGCTAGGGTTTGAATTAATTGTTCGTAGCATGCGGGAGATTGGTTCGTTCGCGCCATAGGTGGTGTGAAGGGTTGGGAGATAGAAGAGACGAAGGGTACGTAGATTACGAGGGTTAGTGTTGAGGAAAATAGAATTGTGAAGGGACGCGCATTCAACCTGACCTGAAAGAAGTCGATGAATGAAGAGAAAGTCGGCTGCATCTCTGCGTTACTCAAGGGTGTTTCGGTTAATAAGGTTGAGACGGTTTTCATAGGGGGGCAGAGTAAAAGAATCATCCCAGGGCAAACCTCGAAGAGCGAATCGAAGAAAACGGTGCTGGATGCTTTCGATTCTCTAGATATGAACGCGATGATATGGGGACCATACTTGACTGGCGTACTCTAGGAGGGGACGAACAAAGGTAATATAGAGGGACCTGGTCACGTATGGGTTGGTGAATTCTTTGGACCATCGTTTTACAAAACCTAGTGCAGAGTTGGCTTTAAGGATTATCCCATCCATATGCAAACGGAAGTTGAGTCCCTATCACACAAAATGCCGAGGTCGCGAAGAGATACAACCGAGGAGATAGGTTGGTTGTGGAGAAGGTAGAGTCGGGGAGGAGATTTGAGCCGCTTATGTGAAAAGGTGATGGATTGGCATTTGGTGATATTAAGTTCCAAACAATTTTTGAGGCACCAGATCGAAAAACTATCAAGGTCTTGTTGAAGAAGGAAGGAGTCATGGGGAGAGGAAATGGTTTTGAAAAATTTGACATCGTCGGCGTAAAGGCAGACGGACGAGTATTTGATGATCCTATCGAGATCATTTATGGTTAATATAAAGAGAAGGGGACCGAGATGGCTACCTTGAGGAACTCCAGAGGTGGCCAAAAATGGAGCGGAATGGGCTGACCTACAACGAACACTGTAAAAACGGTTTTCGAGGTAAGAGGGTATCCATTTTAACAGTATGGGTTCAAAGCCGAGGGCAGACAATTTGAAGAGTATTAATCGATGAGAGATTTTATCGAAGGCTTTGTTAAAATCGGTTGCAACTACATCGACTTCGTTGCCGTTCTCTAGGGCAGATATTGCAAAGGATACGAATTCAATGAGATTTGTGGTAGTTGACCTACCCTTTAGGAAGCTATGTTGTCTAGGGGAATTAAGTGATTTGCATTGGAAACTTAGAGCTTCATACAAAATACTTTCGAGGAGTTTGGGTATATGGGAGAGTTTAGCGATTGGACGATAGTTTGTTATTTCGTTCTTTGATCCCTTTTTGTGGATCGGGGTTATAAAGGAGGTTTTCCAAACCTGAGGAAATTCTCCTTGTGAAAGGGATAGACGCAAGAGATCAGAAAGGGCAAGGGAAAGAGACGAAGAACATTTTTTGAGAAATATGGCAGGGAGGCCATCTGGACCGGGTGTAAATTCGTCATTGAGTTGGTGTAATTTAGGAGGTCCAAGATGTGAGAGAGAAGTGGGCCGTTGGAGAAGTTCAGTAGGTAACGAAAATAGGATGGATTTTGTGAAGGAAGGATTGTTTAAAGAAGGATTGTTGGTGAAGGATTGTTTAAAGAAGCTAGCAAATAGGTTGGCAATGGTGAGTGGATCGGTTGATGACTTGTTGTTGAAAGAGAGGGAAGGAGGGTAACCATCGGACTTTCTTTTGTAGTTAACAAATTGGTAAAAGGACTTAGGGTCATTTATAAGGTTGACTTGCGCATTGTTAAGGTAACGCTGGTAAAGGGAATCGTAAAGTTCGGTGAAATGAAGATAAGCACCAAGATAGTTGGAATAGTCGGACAAGGATCTGGTACACAGGAAAACAGCCCATAACTTGTTTCTCTTATTTCGTAAGGAACGAAGCTTGCGATTATACCAGGGAGGACTAGTAGATGATGTTTTAAGGCGGGAAAACGGAACGTAAAAGCTGAAAGAATTAAATATTTCTTTATAAAAAAATGGATAAGGCATCATTTACGCTTAGGTTGTGAAAGTTAAATGGGGATCTGCTAAGATAGTCACTGATTTTGTGAAAGGGGGGGGGGGGGTGGTGGTGGTAGTTGTCGATTGTAGAGAGAGATAGGGGACAAAGTGAGACTGAGGAGTTAATTGAATCTGTTGTGAAAATAAGGTCCAATTGCCTGCCCATATAGTTGGATACACCACTGACTTGGCATAGACTTGAGTCTGTTAAGCGATCTAAGAAGAGACATTCCTTAGCTGAGTTTACATTTGAAGCGATGAAGAACGATTGATCGGCTGATGGAATCCACTGTAGCTGAGGAAGATTAAAGTCGCCGAAAACAAAGATATCGTCAGTAGAGTCAGACAGGTCAATTAAATAGTCGATCGCATCGACAACAAGTTGGTAAGATTCGGTAGGTTGAGCTGGCAGGATGTAGCAACATAAAACGTAAAGGGACTTGAAGGGGAGTGATATTTTTATAACGACAAAGTCGACTTTAGAGGATGAAGAGATGGTAATGGGAGAAGAGTTAAGGCTGTTGTGGATCGCCAGTAGGACGCTTCGACAGGGGGAATCATCATGTGGACGGGTAGGATCGTCGTCGCGAAAAACATTAAAAGTAGGGGGGAACAATTCCTGGTTCTTTATGTCGGGAATCAAATTGGTTTCAGTCAAGGCGTAAATATCAAAGGGAAGAGAATGCGATTGAGGTAGGACAGCATTGGTTTTAGAGCGAAGACCTCTTACATTCTGGTAGTAAAATGTAAGAGAGATGTTGTGGGGTGGAGATGTATGGCGGGATGGCTTAAGTGCTGACGAGGAAGGCACGTTATGGACGAAAAAATGTATCGTGGTCGGCTCGGCTTTGCTATAGGTATGAGACTCGTTTAGAGTGAACGTAGTGGCCGAGACTGATCCGTTAGTCTTAAATGAAAGTGTCGTGAACTCTGAAAATGTACACCAAGCGATGATAACCACAACTTTTAGACCACTGTCCTTGAATAAAAACAACTATAATTCTCCAGATTTTAATGAATTGAGCACCACCTTACCAACAATACCATGTCCATCAAAATTATCCAACAATAATGTTCCATTTTCTCCGGAAACTGTTCAACCTTACCCAAAAGCCGCAGCGGGAACTACCAAATATAGGCGCAGAACGAGGAAAGCCGCTATTTTATTTTCGCAGACACTCCAGAAAAACAAGCGCTTGCAGAAGAGCAAAACAAAAAACTTCAAAAAAAAAAAGTTTGCATAAATCAAAGAAAAAAGAAAAAGTAACAAAAAAAATGTTCCTTGATTCTTCAGCTGAAGGAGAAACCGAAGAACTTTTGTTTAATTTGCTGCGAACCATTTGGACAGAGTTTACCTGGTGAAAACTGGGTTCAGTGCATTGCCTGTAAAAATTGGTCCCACACTAGGTGCACTAAGGGCGATATTTCATATTATTTTTGCTTAAATTGCGATTCAGATGAGTTGTCGGACTAATCTGCTATTGCCTTTTAAGATTTTCTTAAAAAAATTTTTCTCTTCTATATTTATAAATGAAGTCTGATATGTACTATTTTATGTTTCTATGTATCTGTTTATTTTGCATTTGTTTTTATGGATAATATGATATAAGTTTTAAGCAATAAAAAAAACATAATATTGTTACTTTTTACCCCGAACTATGTTATAACCAACACCAAGAGCGGGGCTAAAAGTAACATGTGCCGAATTTTAGAAAACATCATATTTTGGGTCGTACGAAGTCGAAAATTTTCAGCACTACAGTATCGCCAGTAGCATTCCGCCCATTCAAACTTTTAACCCCAACACCCACCTAGCTATGAATGCTCATCAGTATACCCTCTTCGGACGTACTCTAAAATATCGTATTCGTTCCTAAGCCGTACAACTCGCTTATGGAATCCCCTGCCTAGCTCATTATTTCCCAGTCATTATAACCTTCAAACATTTAAAACCAGGGTTCACCGGTACCTCTCTTTCTGTACTCCCTGATTGTCCTTCGTACGCGCTGCTTGCAAGCATTTTTAGGGTACTTAAATCCGTAAGCGCGCGCAAATTATAAAAAAAGAAAAGAAATAAATATATATGTAAGCTCAACCTGTGTGTCGGTTGTCTACTCTATTTAATATGGAATATTTTGACCGCTAGCTTATAATCCAGTGCTTGATAATGATTAAGTACTTGCTCATTATTTATTTGGTAATATGAACCATGTTATAGTCATCTACCTGCCATGTTATTAACCCAGTTATACGCAAACATCTCATTTGAATGTTATCCACCTATTCCCTAACACAATTTGCTTTAAAATCTAAATAAACGAAAATAAATAAATAAGCCCCAGTGGCCTCTATTCACATGCTTTCATGAATTATATTTTCTGCACCAGCAACGCCTGGCGGGTGAAATATAAACACCCTTCCAACATGTTCTCCCTACAGTCTATCTTCAGCATAGTAATATTCCGTATAACTGAACAGAAGGACATCACATTTTGGTTCACAGTATTTTAATTTCATTCTTCTCAGCACCTCCTACTCTTACTGCCTCCACCCTACATCGGCACAGCTGTTGAATTTCCCTACAATACCCATTAATGTGTGTATCTATGTATATCCGTAGTCCTGGAACACACCAAAAATCAGCATATATGTAATAGATATCATGTTGAGCTTTCAATGAAGGTTCACATGAAGGTCCTCAGGGCGTACATATGCACATACATAAACTCATAGTCGTACGTATCCATATCACCCACACCAATAATTTTCATATCGCTTTGGTGATTCCGGGAAGTATATTAATTCCCTGGCAACGACATACACATAACATATTTGCCAGTCGTAAATAAAAAATAATATACACAAATACGAGCATATACAATACGGAGCGCAAAGTTTGCTATTGAAATTTTCATTTCGTTGTGGGTGGAGATGTTGACGGTTTTTTTTGTTGAGTCGTCGGAGCCGGGTGGTTAAGAACTGAAGGAGCAGATACGGATTCATCATAATCATAAAACATTATTTTATTCCCGATAAAAACGATTTGATTCGTAACTACCTAGATACGCAGCAAGTTGAATTATTGCCAAAAATGAAAATTTCATTAGCGAATACCCCAACCCTGGAGGACGAACCGCGCATCTATAGTAGAGTAAGCCGGAGCAACCCTTATCTACACTTTATGGTTTACTGGGTGAGGGGAATATCTGATAACGATGTGCTGGTTGGAGTTGGGTGGCGGTGGTGGAACAGTTATTAAATTACCCTACTTTGCCGAATTGATGGTTTGAAGCGACGACTTTATCATGAGAAGCGGTACGATACGCCATACCTTGTAATCACTTAATAAACGAAATTTCTATACTTTGCCAACGATAATATTGAAAAAAAAAACACAGATAATGAGAAATGAATACCTTTGCGTTTGAGAATATCATAATTTAAAACACGATTGCACCGGCAATACTTTCATATAGAAACCTTCAATCACAGGTCATGAAAGAAGTATTTTAGAACTCAAAGTCTTTTTTCTGTATACTTTTCGTCGAACGGGTACTCTCTGCTTTGATGTTTCTAGTTTGTCAAAAAATAAAAAGAACAGAAATCAAATAGCAAGAACAACATGGCAATCGTGGAAAAATCACTCGCAAAACATTTCTAACAAGAAAACGAAATTAATTGCCACCCTGTGCTCCTTCATAATTTACTTCTGCTACTATTTAGCTGCAGAGTAACTTTAAAGAGTTTTTCATTTCCGTTTAATGTTGTGTGCAAAGTTATTTGAAACTAACTAACTGCTTTGGGATTTTTTCTATTTGGGAAAAAAGCACCTCTCAGTGTGTTTGTCTTCAAAGTAAGTAACTCGAAGAGTTGTTGAAACTTTTCGCAAAAAAAAACGAATCCTTTGGGTGTTTTTTTGATAATTTCTTTTTTTTTCTAGACGAAACTCATTCGACGATATCTTACAAACAAGGCCATATGATATCAAAAAAAAACCTCGTATCGATGTAATTAGGTAGAAAGACTGTCCTGAAGAAGACAGTTTGCATATTCAGAGCATTTCTCATTTTTGGATGCAATCAAAACTTTGCAAAGCTTAGGGTAGACCAATCAAGTTTGGCATAAGATGCTTGACTTACCTTTCCTGGAATCCACATACCTGCACACGTGTGGTATAAGAGGATATATTTCAGTTGGGTACAGTCTAGCATTCTTGGGTTGGCATTGTGTGGTACTACTGCAGAAATCGACATCATGAGCCGTTCAATTAATGTGCTAACGATTATGAGTTTCGGTCTTGCACACAAAACTTCAATATTTCGGAAGTGACAATTTTTTGTTATAACTATTGGTAAAATTCAACACGCAATCATAATGGTTTGGTAGGGGCTGAGGCCCTTATTTATTGGGTCTATAACTTAATTCGTGCGGTTTTCTAAGAGATGGTGTAACTTGTGTCCATTCATTGGAACATGCGTTGGAAAGCTACTGTCATTGTACGTCATTTCAGTATATGTCATTCATTTGAACCGTAAACAACAGTAATTTTTTTTCACTCAAATATGTCGAACTTTGTGCCTGAAAAATTGTTTTTGCGGGGAGTTCTTCTTCATTACTTTAATATGAAGAAAACTGCTGCCGAAAGTCATCGTATTTTGGTGGAAGTTTATGGTGAACATGCGCATGCGAACGTGCCAAAAGTGGTTTACACGATTTAAAAGTGGTGATTTTGGCTTTGAAGACGATGAACGTCCTGGGCAGCCAAAAAAGTTTGAAGATGAAGAACTGGAAGCATTACTCTATGAAGATAGTTGTCAAACACAAGAAGAATCTTTGGGTGTCACTCAAGCAGCCATTTCAAAACGTTTCAAAGCAAATGAGAGACGTCGAAAGGCGGTTTTTCATGTCCGAAATGCTGCTGGAATGCCACAAAAGGAAGTCATTTTTGCATCGGATTGTTGCTGGTGATGAAAAATGGATCCACTATGACAACCCCAAGCGCAAAAAATCATATGTGAAACCCGGCCAACCAGCCAACCAGCCAAATCAACGGCAAAGCCGAATATCCATGGCGCGAAGGTAATGCTCTGTATTTGATGGGATCGGATGGGTGTGCTGTATTATGAGCTGCTAGAAGCGGGTGAAACCATCAATGGACAACGCTACCGAACACAATTAATCCGTTGGAAGAGAGCAGTGGCCGAAAAACGCCCGGAATATGCGACCAGACACGAGGCAATAATTTTCCATTATGACAACGCTCGGCCCCACGTTGCTATTCCGGTTAAGAACTATTTGGAAAACAGTGGATGGGAAGTCTTACCCCACCCGCCTTATAGCCCAGACCTCGCCCCTTCTGACTACCATTTGTTCCGGTCGATGCAGAACGCCCTCACTAAAATACGGTTCAAATCAGAGCAGAATACTCGTATCAAAAATTGGCTTGATTCGTTCTTGGCTGCCAAGCCGACGCAGTTCTTTTGGGATGGGATCCACAAATTGCCAGAAAGATGGGAAAAAGTCATAGCTTCAGATGGGCAATAGCTTGAATAATACTATTGTACATGTTTTTCTTAAATAAACGTTCAAATTTTGAAAAAAAACGCACGAATTAATTTATATACCCAATAATTGGCTTAATAGATGATTAACCTATCTTAAAAACTAACAGAAACACTTATGAGCTAAGAACCAAGGGATTTTTTTCTTTTGCGTGGGTAAGTAAAAACATTCATAGGCACCATAAGCACGCGCTCATAAGAGCACCACCACACCACCACATTAGGCACCGTACGCACGAGCACTTACTGCCTACCACAGTGGCATAGCAGAGCCCACCATAAGCATGCCCTCATGGTAGTGTGAGATTCTTACTCACTAAAAAACCTCCCATTTTCTATAAGCCTACGACTAAGTTTCCTTAACAAGTAGCTCAAGCTTCTGTAGTTTATCGCGTGTGGTAGGTAACTTTCCAGCGAAGGCACCTACTATTACCATTATTTCATACGGTTTCTCCTTAAGACGCTAAGTCGAACGGTCTTGTTCTTTGAAGTCGCCGCACAAGATTTGTCTCGTCCAATCTCCGGATTATTTCCTTGTTTACGAGCAAAGCTTGTTTCTTCGTCTTTCACGGTTGCAATTTCCAGATCGCGGTGAATATCGCTACTCCTTATATACCATGGAGCATTTACGATTGCTCTAAGCGCTTTGTTCTGGAATGTCTGTAGGACAGACATATTGTTTGGTTTGATGCAACCCCATAGTTGTATACCATAAGTCCGCGAAGGTTTTAGCACTTGCTTATATACATAAGCTAAACTTTTATTTATTTAAAAGTCATAAAAAAAACTATTTTTATTTTACGGCTAAATGCCAACTCTATTCAACAACTTTAACACTACGTGAGGACTTAATTACAACTCTGCATAGCACAGCACATAACATATGGGCTGAATAGTCCGCGCCGTTTTATAGTAAAACACAAAATTTTTTGCAAAATTCAACTTTATTTATCAATATAGTTGCCTTCGAGGGCGATACACTGATTGAAGCGATTTTCCAATCTTTCGATATCAGTTTTGTAGTACGATTTCGGTTTAGCCTTAAAATAGGCCTCTGTTTCGGCGATTCGGTCTTAAATCTCTTTACGGCGAGTATTCCTTTGAGGTTTGCGAACAGGAAATAGTCGCTGGGAGCCAAATCTGTAGAATACGGGGAAGCAATTCGTAGCCGAATTCATTCAATTTTGCCATCGTTTTCATCGACTTGTGACACGGTGCATTGTCTTGATGAAACAGCACTTTCTTTTTCTTCAAATGCGGCCGTTTTTCTGCGATTTCGTCCTTCAAACGCTCCAACAACGCAATGTAATAGTCGCTGGTGATAGTCTGTCCCTTTTGGAGATAGTCGATGAAAATTATTCCATTTGCCAGCCAACTGTTGAGTTTTTGGTCGTTTTGGACGAGGTTCGTCGCCTGCTCGCCACTCAGTTGACTGCCGACTTGACTCTGGTGTGAAGTGATGGAGCCAAGTTTCATCCATTGTCACATACCGACGCAAAAATTCGGCTTTATTGCGGTTGAACAGCTTTAAACACTCCTCTGAATCATCAACACGTTGTTGTTTTTGGTCGACTGTGAGCAAACGCGGCACCCTCTTTGAACACAGCTTTCGCATGTCCAAATATTCGTGTATGATATATCCAACACGCTCTTTTGATATCTTCAGAGCCTCAGCTATCTCGATCAACTTCACTTTACGGTCATTCGTAATCATTTTGTGGACTTTTTTGATGTTTTCATTTGAAACAGCCTCTTTTGGACGTCCACTGCGTGCATCATCTTCGGTGCTTGTATGACCACTTTTAAATTTTTCAATCCACTTGCGAATGGTTCGTTCGCCTGGTGCAGAGTCTTATCAAGCCATTTCTTTGCATCGGCTGCATTTTTCCCCATCAAAAACCAATGATAAATCAACACACGAAATTGCTTTGAATCCATTTTTTTCACAATAACAAAAGTTGCTTCACTCACAACGGTATATCTCGAGAACTAATCGTCCGGCAGCTGTCAAGTTTATACGCGTATCTTTTGAAGGTTGGTACTACTGAAAATGGTATGGATTTAATTCAAGTGGTGCCCTCTCTTAGAAACGGACTTTTCAGCCCATGTGTTACTTATTTCTAAATGCTCCTATTTGCTATATGAGGTGCGAAATGCTGTTTGCTCAGGTGCAGACATTGCGTCAGCAATAATGCAAATTGGGAAATATTCTGTGTGATGATACTAGGTGTCTGATAACGGCATGTGCAGTGCATCCGACACCTGCATGAATTCTGTGAGAATGGAATTTGGCAACATTAACTTGTAAGGTGATAACTTATATAAGCATCTTGTTATATGTGCTTAGTTTAGAGTATCTTCAGATAAGCCAATTCATTTCTCTTAGCCTGATTTTGAGCTCTTCTCGTTTCTTTTTTACGTGTGATTTCCACTTCAGTTTTGCGTCTAGGGTCATTCCCAAATATTTTGCCTCGTTTGCATACGGTATTTGTACCGAGTTGATGAATAAAGGTAAGTTGTTTATCTTTCTGTACGTGAAATTGACTTGTGTTGACTTAGTCTCGTTTAGCACGATTCGCCAGCTCTTCGTCCACTCAAATCTTTTGTTCAGAGCTCCTTGAAGTTTTGCAGTCGAGGATTCAACTGTTTGTCCTGTGGCGAGGATCGCCGTGTCATCTGCGAACGTGGCTACCACAGTCTCTTCATCTAGAGGTATGTCTCTAGTGTACAGTAAGAATAGGTATGGCCCCAGAACGCCTCCTTGTGGAACGCCAGCTTGAATTTTCTTGAATTCAGAGTATTCAATCCCATATCTAACCCGAAACAGTCTATTTTCAAGATAAGATTCGAGTATTCTATTCATTTCTCCCGGTAAAATTTGTTGTAGCTTATACTTCAAGCCCTCGTGTCATACCTTGTCGAAGGCTTGCGATACATCAAGAAAAACACTTGAACATATCTTTTTTCCCTCTAGCACGTTTTCAATTACATTTGTTATTCGATAGACCTGATCGATTGTGGAATGTTTGACCCTAAAGCCAAACTGGTGATCCGGGATCAATCGTCTTTCTTCAGTTATCGGTTTTAAACGTTTAAGCAGAAGAATTTCGAAGACTTTTGAAATTAGCGGCAGGAGCGAGATGGGTCTGTATGATTTTTTGTCGTTTGGACTTTTCCCCAGTTTTGGAACCATTATGACTTCTGCGACTTTCCATTGGCTTGGAACGTATTAAAGTCTCATGGAAGCGTTTATAATGTGGAGGAGCTTGACAGATGCTTTTCGAGGTAGCTCCTATAGAATTTCACTTGTAATCAAATCGTATCCTGGAGCCCTACTACTTTTTAGGTTTTTTATTGTTTGCTTTAGCTCAGACAGTGATACGGATTTTATATTGTTGTTGTCGAACCAAGGTAATGATCCAGGAGTTGACCTTTCGGAGCATACGGGTGATTGGTTCGTTGGAGCCATAAGAGGTGCGGTGGACCCGTAGATAAAAGATACATACAAGGACAACGTAGATTACGTGGGTTGGTGTTGAAGGAAATAGAGTTGAAAGGTGAGGCGGTGAGAGAGGAAAATGAATGAAAAGAAACGTTCTTCTAACGAATTCATATTGACAAGTTTGAGGCGGTCCTGATAGGTAGGCAAAATTAAAGGGTCGTTCCAGGGCAGACCACAGAGAGCAAATTGGAGGAATCAACATTGAATACCCTCGACAGCGGGCGAACACAGGTAACATAGAGAGATCTGGTTACATACGGGTTGTAAAATTCTAGGCGGGTTTTGAGGCACCAGATTGAAAACCGATCAAGGTCTTCTTCAAGAAGGGCATAGTCATGGGAAGAAGAAATAGTTTTGAAAAATTTTGTGTCGTCAGCGTAAAAGGAGAGGGAGAAGTGCTCAATGACCCTCTCAAGATCGCTAATGAAGAGAAGAGGACTAATATAGCTGCCCCGTGGAACTTCAGATGAGGCCAGGAAAAGAACAAAAAGGGCGGATCTAAACCGAACACTATATTATCGGTTTACCAGGTAAGAAGCAATCCATTTTAATAAAATAGGCTCATAGCCTATTAATTAGAGGGATTATTGATGAGATATCTTATCAAAAGTTTTAGTGAATCGGCTGAAAGGTTGCGAGAGCAAAAGCGTATTCAACTAGTTTTGTGGTAGTTGATTTGCCTTTTAGAAAACCTTGTTGTCTGGGCGAAATAAAAGACTTGCATTTGAAGCTTAAAAAAATGTATACAAAATGCTTTCAAGGGTGGTAACTTCATGCTTATATCCATTTTTACGTATCGGTATTATAGAAGAGGTCGTCTAAATCTGGTCTGGGGAAATTCTCCCTGTGTAAGGGATAGACGAAATATATAAGAAAGGGGTAGAAACAGGTTTAAATAGCATTTAAAAAAAAAACGACAGGGAGACCAACTGGGCCAGGTAGAAATTCATCTTTAAGATTTAGTAACTTTTCTTCAATTACTGCTGGAGAAATTTGGTTGGGCATTGAAGTAAGAGGGATGTGATACGAAGGAGTTGATGTAAATGATTGTTTGAAAGATGTAGCAAAAAAGTTGGCGATGTTGGAAGGATCACTTGAAGATTTAATTTCGAAAACGAAGGAGGATGTATAACCATCGGTATTACTTTTGTAATTGACAAATTGAAAAAAAGGACTTGGTGTCATTTACTATATAAGATTGGTTTGCGCACTATTCAATTGATAGAAGGAGTTGTAGAGTTCAGTTGAATGAAGATATGTACCTAGATAGTTAGAATAGCCGAAGAAGAGTAGGTGCGAAGGAATACCGCCCATAACTTGTTTTTTTTATTTCGTAGAGAGCGGAGCATACGATTATACCAAGGAGGGGATGTAGAAGGTGTTTTATCGCGGGAATATGGCACATAAAGGGATATGGATTCGAATATTGGAAAAGTGAAAGAAGAAGTGGAGGATGAAGGTTATCAATCGTTGAAAAAGATAGGGTACACCACGATATTGAGGAGTTGATGGGATCAGTTGTGAAGATAATTGCCTTTCCATATAGTTGGAAACGCCACTGACTTGACATAGATAGGAGGCTGTTAACCGATATAAGAAGAGGCTTTCCTAAGTAGATATGGAATTAGAAGGGATGAAAAAAGATACATCTTCAGATGGAGACCATTTCAGCTGAGGCAGATTAAAATCGCCGAAGATCATGATATATTCAAGCGAGTCTGATAAGTCGATCAAATTGTGAATTGCTGCAATAGCAAGTTGGTAGGATTTGATAGGTTGAGCCGGAAGAATGCAACAATACATAACATGTTAGTATCTTCGAGTAAGTGTTATTTTAACCGACGCTAAGTCGAGCATAGAATAGGATAAAGTTGCAACGAGAGAGGAGTCAAAGATGTTTTAAATGGCCAGTAGGACACCTCGGCAAGGAGAATCAATCAAGGGGAGTGTACGATCATCATCCCGAAAAACATTAAAAGAAAGAGGGAATAACTCCTGTTTTTTTTTATGTTGGGGATAAAATTATTTTCAGTCACAGCGTAGATGTCAAATGGGAGAGCATGGGATTGACGGCCTGGGTTTTAGAACGCAGTCCTCTTACGCTCTGGTAATAGAAGGTGGGAGGAAGGTTTTCGTATGACTTCTTAGATTCGAAAATATTTATCGTGATCAAGTCGACAGTGTTAGAGTTGTGAGACTCTTTTATAGTGTACATAGTGGCGAAGAGCGGCAAGATCGTCCTCAGCTTTTTGAGGGGCATATTGAAAATCTCGTCATACTTTATATAAAGTTTCCTGAGATTGGTAACATCGGTAGGGAGGCCTGCCTGCTGGATAAAAATCATGACGTCGTAGCACACCGAGTCGGATTTATAGTGCAGAAAGGCGAGATAGAGACGTATCTTTTTATCCCTAAGCCTAAAGAGCGCAAAGCGACATTCGGTAGTATCGCTAGTTTGCTGCGTTAATTTAAAAGTGTCAAAAGAGGGTCAATAGAAGAGGGTTTGATGTCGCGACAGATAGGATATCGGAAGTAGGGCTTTAAATGTGAGAACTGATGAAGTTTGGGTACTTAGCTCCTCTTCTGAGATCGAAATTAGGGAAAGGCGTGTGTGTTAGGGGTTGAGTGATGGCAGTAAGGGTTGTAGGGGTTAAGTCAAAAGCAGAGGGAGTTGAAGTGTGGATGGGAGGCTTATAATTAGGAAAAAATTTAGTTTTGAAACGCCAATTTGAGCTGGGTTTATTGTGGGAAGAGGAGATGGGTTTCGGCAATTTGGATTTACTTGCTAACTTATTAGCTGGTTTTGATATGACGGACTGCTTAACTTTATCCTGCTTCTTGATCGTATTTTCCAACCATTTGCAAATGACTCGCGAAGACACATCTAGCAAGCTATGACCAATGGTAAGATATAATTTACTGTTTATGATATCTTTCAGACAAGGGTGGTACTGTATCCATTCGCTCTTCATAAAATAAATATTTTAAAAACTGCACTGGAAGCCTTTCGACCAGATCCATGTCAGTTGATCAGTTAGTTTCTCATTGTACCGTCACATTCCGGACAGAGGGAATTAAAGATCACACAGAGTAATTTCGCCAAAGAATACGCTATGAGTAATTTCACCAGTTCTTGAAAGTGTCCGTGTCTCTGTGCGGTATTATAGAACAGTGATTATGAGGTTCTTATCTTCTTCATTGCTTGAGGTTTTGCTGCCCAATTAAGTTCCGAGTCCATGGGAACAACAGTTGGCAACAGTTATTTTTCACTTGGTCCCCGGAATAATGCCATCACTGCAGACAGATAAATAATTTTACTACAAATTATGCCTTTTGCTGTTCATGCATATGCCTGACTGACTATACATACATATATGCTCCTTCCAATCATTGCAATATCACATTATATACGAAAAATTGGACAATTTTTTGAAATATTGGGATTAAGAGTTGTGAACAATATTTGCAGGAACGAAGTTAAGAAATTCGCATGATAGCGTAACGCTCCATCTACAATGCTTTTTAACTTCAAAAAATTCGGTGAGGTTTCACCTAATTTTAGGTGAGAAGCGGGAGTCATTGACAGAGCAATGGAAGCTCCGCTGACATTCCGCACAACGGAAGGAGTTTGGCAGGTATGTCAAGACTAGACATGGATCTGTATAACTTATCTCCATAGATGCTAACTGTCATGAAAAAGTGGTACGTAAGTATCGATTTGCTATGCTTCGGTTTTCTCAAAATTCTATCGCAAAGTAAATATTTGTTTGATGTTGAGATTACCAGATCCAAAGCTCTACTGATATGGATTTATCAGGTTATTAACGATCGGTTTTAGATGTTCACCTAATACAGAAACGAGGATCTTGCCTTTTTTCAAACTACCTGCATTTCCTTCGGCGAGACTTGTTCGTGTTCGGTTTTTCCTACCTGCTGTAGGTGCAAAGGCAGCTCTCAACTCAGCACACACCTGAGAGTGCAGAGTGGCTGAGTGCCCGCTGCCATCCATCGTCGAATCACGCGTTTTTTATTTTTGTCAAATTGTGAATACTGGCACATTTCTGGTGGCCTCCTTGCATCATTGCCACTGGTTCTCCGCTCTTGATGTTGGTGATGGGGGATTGCTGAAGAGCTTGAGGGAATCACGGTCAGCAAAGACTCTAGCGATTTCTTGGTATTCTTGGTATTGTACTTTATGCGTTTCTAGAATTTTTTGTTAGTAAGAAATCTGTTGCACTCGAGAAACGTGAAGTTAACAACATTGCTGTACGATTGATGCCGCTTGAAATTATGTTGTCTGGTTTCACTGTTTCAAGTAGTGTCCGGGCTTGTAGGATGAGTTCTTGACTTTTGACCTTATATATTTTCCCTCTGCTGTGACGAAGTATAACCTTTTCGAATTCGAACCTTATCTACTTCGCCTTGTAAAGCTAAAGTTAAGAATGAATCAAGACATTGTTCGTCGGTTACTAGAAGAAATTCTTATGGTAGGCCATCGGGTTTATATTTTAAAAATCTTAGAGCTAGCTATGTAAGCGGTCCGTTTTTCCTGAAGAAATGTGCCTACGAGTATTCGTATTGTTCTCGAAAGATATTTTGTTTATCCAGTAAAAGTCAACAGTATTACAAATGTTCTTTGTTTATGAGTCTTTTGATTTTTGCAGCAGGTATAAAATAATTGCGCAATGAAGAAGACATTTCGCCGATCCTTATGGATGGAAGAATCTCAGTGCTGTATACATCACCAGAACTATGATACCACTCTGAGCCATGGGGCAAGTTCGAACTTAAGGGCTTACTTTCTTTAAAATTAGGTTGTTTGCCCTGGAGCTCGCATTTGCACAAATATATAAATGTGTGAAGGCACTTGATCTTAGAAAATGTACTGGAATGGAGCCCCGAATTTACGGGCCCATTTCTCGAGTTAAGAAGTTCTTAAAAATTAATTTAAAGCACTACCTAAAAAAAATACAATATAAATAGATTTGCACAGATTATTACTTTGGCTGTAGTACAGCCTTGCAGGCACTGAATTTGACCCAAAACTGTCGACTTAATAAGTCAAAAAGGTTACTTAAACTAATGCTTATATAACAGCCCACAATTACCTCCTTCGGGCTTCTCCTCATAAACGTGGTTTAGATTCTTTTAGAAGATTACCTAACTTCCTACCCGGAAACCATATTCTCATGTCAGAATAAATAATTAATAAAATTCTTTCCGAAGCCAAAAACGTATTCGACTCTCAGCCCACGGTAATTAAAATGAAATTAATTTTCAAAACACAAATTCAACGCATTAGAATACCAATCAACTTCAGTCTTATATACCGACAAAATGGGGTTTCCCCAGTACACATTGACAGGTTGCAAATTAAAACCTTGTTAGTTTAACTCCAAGTACTCCTGCCACCTGCCATTTACCACCTCAATAGCATGGGAGCATTAAGGTGATTGGAAGGGAATTATGTTTTGTATTTGCGCCTTCCTTTATTACTAGAACATCCTCTACTTTGCTTTTGTTTGAATGAAAAATTCATTGATGAACGAGCGGTTTGATTAGAATGGTTGGATGGGTTCTGTAGAAAACCCTGCCGGAAGTGGTTAATTTCGCGTGCTGGGGAAGAAAGGAGTAACAAAATTGGTTAGAATTGCCTAGCTAACACAGAAACATCTTTCTATCGTAAATATGTGGTTTAACTGTAGGCGGAATTATGGCTTTTTGGCTGCACAGTCGCAGCCACTCTTAAAAAAAAACTATCGCTTAAAAAATCTTTGACCTGATTTTTTTCAGATTCCGCCAGAAATTCAGCTAAGTTTGAAATCTCAATTAACTTTCGACTCTACAATATAAGAGGGCACAAAAACGTCCTTATCAATACCGGATCTATTTTCAAGAAATCTTTCTAGAATTTATTTTACCAGCAGTACTGAGTGCCTTTTTCTTTAACCCTTACCCTTTAATAGAGTGAGTTTTAGAATTTAAGTCTTAGAATCTAATTTGAGTTAAAGATAAAAATAAAGTGGATTTCCAAATGATTAAAGCTCTTTATGCCTTGAATGAAATCTTAAGACTAAATTCTACAAGCATGACTTGGACGTGTTTATATAGGTGGATGGTCTGTATCTGTATATTGTTGAGAGGTCTCTAATCCTAATTGCTTAGGTGATATATGATTGTCGGATGGCATAATTATTTTCCATAGTCATTAGGCCTTACTAACAACAAAAATAAGTATACAGATTAAGTATTATCTCCACACTTTTCGAAATGTTTGTATCTACAATATAACAAATTTAATACGAGTAGTAGGCATGGAGATAGATTTTAATGTATAGAAAGCCATGTCTAATTTTTAAAAGAATGACTTTGAAGAACAGAGTGATTTCAATTTATAGTGAGCGACAAAAGTCTACGTACAACCACCATTCTTGTAACCTAACGAGTTCAAAAGCATTATGAAAAAACCTAATGATGCAGTTTTGTTTCAAATCTCTTTATACTATAAAATAAATGAATTTAATAAAAACTTAACAAGTGCTTCACAAAAAACGAAAAATAAATAATGACGAAAGTCTACATACGGCATACCATATTACTCGTAACTAACATAAACATCTTTAATCCATTAGGTAAAACTATTGTAAATGATAAATTTAATATTTTGTAGGTCCACCATGTGCATCTAGAACTCCCTGCAAGCGTCTGGGATTTGAAGCAACTAAATTATTTAGTTCATTAACTGTTATGGCTTGCCACTCTTCTTGGAGCTTCTGTTTTAGCACTGGGACACTACTTATGGCATATCTTCTTATCTTGCATTCCAGAATCTCCCATACATGTCCTATGACGTTCAAGTCCGGGCCTTGGGGTGGTGTGTGTAGTTGTCTTGGGGCATAGTAAATTGGTCAATCTTTGACAATTTGAGCGGTGTGCCTGTCCTGTTGGAAGATCTAACTCGTGCCAAGATTTAAGCTTTCGACGGATGCTTTCAGGTTTAGTTCTTAAATAGACGTGTATTTCAACTAAGGACAGATTTCCTACGCCAGAAGCAGCTACAGTACCCCAAACCATCACACTGCCACCACAATGCTTTACCGTAGAAACCAAATTTTCTGGATAGATTGCTGTGTCATTTTTTCTCCAAACTCTAGCTCTCCCGTCACTTCCGAATATACTATACTTTGATTCGTCTGTGAATAAAACTCGTTTCCAGAAATCCATTCCTTTTTCAATGTGTTTTTGGGTAAATTCTAAGCGTTTCCTGCGTGGAGTTTTACTGTGGAAACCGTTATTATTGAGAGCCCTTTGAACTGTGCGTGGATGCATAATTGTATTTGATCTTTCTGCCAACAGCATTGTGGCATTCACTCTTGGATTATTGCCTACTGCTCTCATGATAAAGAAGACATCTCAGCGAATCTTCTTTGAGCGACCACAACGAGGTTTGTTTTCGACGGTATCGGTGTTTTCGAAGTTACTGTATATTGTTTGGACTGTTGACTTGCTTAAATGCAGTAAATTTTCAATTTCACCAAACGATTTCTTTTCTTTTTTATATTTTATTGCTAAATTTCGCACTTCAACCGCAATTTCTCTTCGAGGGGCCATTGTCACTGGTAAAACTTATTGAAGCTGACCAAACTACAACTGAGTGGCACAAATCTGATTTTCACAAATGGAAAAATTCAAATACGGTACTTTTCCATTATCCTCCATCAGCGTACAACAAAAAACAAAAAAAAACATGGAATGCCGGACGTATATATACTTTTGTAACTATTTATTTTTCGTTTTTAGTGAATCACTTGTTAAGTTTTTGTTAAATTTGAAACACAACTGCATCATTAGATTTTTTCATAATGCTTTTGAACTCGTTAGGTTACAAGAATGGTGGGTCGTACGTAGACTTTTGTCGCTCACTGTACTAATTTAATAGTAAGAACAATACTGAAATGGATTAGATAATTGGTATCTAAAGCACTAAAATTATGCGCAAAATGGTAATTTAGTTGAAATTGTACAAGCGTTATTTAATTTTAATGAATTTTAAAAATTCCCTTACTTTAAATATAATTTATTGAAATGCTTTGCTGTACAAATTGGTTAAAAAGTGTTTTTCGGTAATGTTTCATTGAAACAATTAAGGACTACATATTTCGTTATTGATTGATGAAAATAAAATTATATTAGAGCTTTAAAAATAACTCCGATTGAATCTAGTGCCCATTTAGGAAGGAAAAGAGCAACCAACAAAGAGTATTAACTTGAGTACATTGGCTTCACAGTTTTATATATACAAAAGAAGAAAAGAATCTCATCTGGTTTTGATATTTCCACAGGACTCCAAAATCAATTCAAATTCAAGTGCGAATATAAAACGTCAAAGCAATCAGTTTATATGCATTTTTGTTACATTGAATTCAATAATAGTTACAAGCTATACAAAAAAACGCTTAAAAATTAGCTTAACTAACTTAAAATTATCTTATTCTAACTTGCTGGCCCCATGCGGAGATTCTAAGTTAAACTTAATACTTAAATTATGTCTTTCGACGGATTTACATTACATGTTTATAACTATTTGTATTAATTATAATTAAGACTAAGAAATAATTTTTTATCAAAAAAAAATTAGTAACACGACTTTCTTTTTATATTTTAACTTAAAACTAAATCTTACAAACTACTTAAGAATAAATCTAAATCTACTTAACCTACCTACACCTACATCTACATAATACATATATACTTAATATATGAACATATGTACATATATATATATATATATATATATATATATATATATTTATTTTTCTTAAATCTAACTTAATCCTACCTTACGCTAAGTAAGCGGGCCACGGCTAGAAAATTAGTTCGAACCACTTTGCTTCTTATGGAGCTACCTATAACTGGAGGAATTCAACGACGAAGCTTCTTCTCCTTCAATAAGCCGCCAAATTTTTGATGCTGCCGAGCAACATCCCCACATGTTGGGACTCCCCACCGACCTACTGAACCGGAGACGCTCTGCACAGCCATGTGAGATGTCTCTGCCGTATATGAGTCGCCTGTCCGCAGCTGTTCCAGCAACATGGAAGATTAGCGACACCGTTGATCCAGAGGAATGCTTCTGGAAGATCTGGTTGTTCGACGAGATCATTGCTCTTGCAATCTGCCTTCGAGTCAACTTAATAACAAAATTTCCCACACTTATTAGGTTCGCCCTATTGTCCAAGACCTTATTAGGATAGAATTTTATGTACTCAGACCCTGGTGTTCTATATAAGCGAAGACTAGCCCTAAGGCAAGCTCTCTCAAACACCCGAATCTTTTCCAATAAACTTGCTCTCACGTTGAACCACACAGGAAATCCAAATACGAGCATAGGCCGGATAAGGGCCATGTAGCAGATCACCTTCACCCTCGCATCGAGTTGGCTGTTATAAAACAGTCTCTTTGTAAGGGCAAAAGCGGCTTTGGCCCTAGCTAGAGCAACATCTATATGTTTTTAAAATATAGATCCAAAGGTATCTGACTACATTTCGACAAGCAAGTGGCTGTCCGTGTTGTCCGACGATAGTGAACTTTCGCCAATTCTTTCTGGTATCCCTAGAGGCCCCAGACAAAGGCGTCCTTAACAAAATGATTTCCGATTTCTGAAAGTTGATTTTCCAGATCAGGTCATCGGAATATCGTTTAATTTTATCGAAGTCACGTTGCAAAAGTATATTAATGACCTCAATCCCTGGGCCTGATCTGTATGCGATTAAGTCGTCTGCGTACGCTATGGCATGGTGAAGTGAACCTATTCACGTGTGTAAATGTGGAATAGGATCGGCGAATTTACCGCACCCTGTTGCAGACCGTTTTGAATGTTAAATAATCCAGCGGAAGTCACATCGCCATTCTCTACGATGAACTGTCTTCTGGAAAGCATGTTAAAAAGAATATACAGCAGTGGCTTACTAATGCCCAACCTGCTCAGCTTGAAGAAGAGTCCCTCTAACCACACGGTATCGAAGGCCTTTTCCAAGTCAATCAGGCAGGCACCAGTGCACTGTTTCTTGCCTTTGTTCCATTGGATATCAGAAACCAGTTTAGACGCAGCATGAATGATATCATGCCCCGCCTTGAAACCGAATTGATTATCCTCAACCCACTTAGTCAGGACTCTATTGACCACCTTCTCGAATACCTTACTGATGTTTGGAAGAAGACTGATCGAGCAGAGATTCGCCGGATTGGAAGTATCTTTATTCCTTTTGGGACTGGAATGTACCGCCGCAGTTTTCCAATGCGCTGGATAATGTGCATTATTCATTGCATTACTAAACAGGGTGGTATAAATGACCAGCTCTTCTAGTGGGAGATGTCGAAGCACAATGTTCGGTTCCCACTGATTTCTTACTTCTAAGCGATTCGAAGATCGTTTGGAGCTCTTCCTTCGAAATGAACGGTGGTAATACCCTTTCGTTGGTGATGACATTATTTGCCATATTCTCGTCACTGAACTGGGTGAGAGCCGTGCTCTCGAATCGTCAATTCACAATTTCATTTCCTAGGCAGAAATTCGGGCCAATGCACAGTGGTTCAGGTTCCAAAGAAGGGCGGTCATAGGGTTTTTTGGGCAGATTTACAATGAAATCATATCATTTTGGCCTGGAAAATGGTTGTTATGATTACTAGAGGGTTAGACCAAGACAAAAAAGCTATTTTTTTTATCAGAGTATATTCATGCATAAAATATTCATCATATATAAAAAACATAATCTCGCAAGAAAAATCGGGTTATAATAACAATAAAATTTGTTTTATTTATCTTATCAAAACGTAGTATTTTACATGAAACATAATATAATATAATAAATTTATTGGGTATATAGATTGTCCACAATGGTTTTTGGGACTTCAACTAATGAAAAAAACTCTCAAAACTCTAATTTAAAGGTCTTTATTTGGCTGTGGTCCAATTCAAACTCCTCGTATCAGCAACCATTTCCCAAAAATTAGTTACAACAATTTTCTTGAAGGAAATTTCAAAAGGAAATTTAGCTTAAAAAAAAGGACTTCACATAGAAATGAATTTTAAGCTGATTCACAATTGTAACAATGTTTTAGATTTATATTTTTATTCAAATTATATTTGAAGTATGAACATAGATTAATTCGTGCAGTTTTTTTTTCAAAATTTGAACGTTGAAGCTATGACTTTTTCCCATCTTCCTGGCAATTTGTGGATCCAGTCAGCCATTCTTGGCAGCCAAGAATGAATCAAGCCAATTTTTGATATTCTGCTCTGATGTGAACCGTATTTCAGTGAGGGCGTTCTGCATCGACCGGAACAAATAGTAGTCAGAAGGGGCAAGGTCTGGGCTATAAGGCGGGTGGGGTAAGACTTCCCATCCACTGTTTTCCAAATAGTTCTTAACCGGAATAGCAACGTGGAGCCGAGCGTTGTCATGATGGAAAATTATTGCCTCGTGTCTGGTCGCATATTCCGGGCGTTTTTCGGCCACTGCTCTCTTCAAACGGATTAATTGTGTTCGGTAGCGTTGTCCATTGATGGTTTCACCCGGTTTTAGCGGCTCATAATACAGCACACCCATCTGATCCCACCAAATACAGAGCATTACCTTCGCGCCATGGATATTCGGCTTTGCCGTTGATTTGGCTGGTTGGCCGGGTTTCACATATGATTTTTTGCGCTTGGGGTTGTCGTAGTGGATCCATTTTTCATCACCAGTAACAATCCGATGCAAAAATGACTTCCTTTTGTGGCGTTCCAGGTTCCAGCAGCATTTCGGACATGCAAAACCGCCTTTCGACGTCTCTCATTTGCTTTTAAATGTTTTGAAATGGCTGCTTGAGTGACACCCAAATATTCTGCGAGCTCTTCTTGTGTTTGGCAACAATCTTTATAGAGTAATGCTTCCAGTTCTTCATCTTCAAACTTTTTTGGCTGCCCAGGACGTTCATCGCCTTATAAGCCAAAATCACCACTTTTAAATCGTGCAAACCACTTTTGGCACGTTCGCTCAGCTAGCGCATATTCACCATAAACTTCCACCAAAATACGATGACTTTCGGCAGCAGTTTTCTTCATATTAAAGTAATGAAGAAGAACTCCCCGCAAAAACACTTTTTCAGGCACAAAGTTCGACATATTTGAGTGAAAAAAAATTATTGATGTTTACGCTTCAAATGAATGATATAAACTGAAATGACGTACAATGACAGTAGCTTTCCAACGAATGTTCCAATGGAATAATACAAGTTACGCCATCTCTTAGCAAACCGAATTATAAGTTATAGACCCAATAATACACACCCAATTACCATTCTATTTTCAAAACTTCAATTTGCACATTCGCAACGTACACTAAACTTAATAACACCATCATCTCAGTATTTGAACACGTCGCGCCTCTTTCTCATCCGCACCAATAGACTCTGGTACACATTAAATGCACATTTCGGACAGCTATAAGTCCATGTATGCATGTTCGTCAAAGTTCTAATTTCTATAGTTTAATCTCCCTTATTCTGCTATCCTCTTTTTATCCCCTCTTCTTTCTTCCTTGCTAGTTTTAATTACCTTTTACTATCACACCTCTTCCTATTTTAGTATGATAGAGGTCAGCCAACCCTCTGAGTCAAAGAACTGCGCGATTTGGCGGAGCATTTCCCATTTAGTGGGCGATTCACCATACTTGACTGGCTGCATGATAAAGTAAAAGTGATCTTCCTTGGTGTTCCAACGAACACCCAAGGTTTTAACTGTACCGATTTCTGTGAGGTTATACTCTCGTCGTAGATGCCCGAGGAATTTGAAATCCATTTACAGAGTGTGAATCCTGCAGCTGCAAGCGATTTTATCAACTCAATTTGAGAGATCTTTGATGCGTGTGGATCGTAGGCGCCCGTCAAGATAGAAGACCCTTTTGAGAATCTCGGAGGCCAGAGGAAACTCATACAGGGCACCGTTTAGGAACCGTTTAGGACGAAAGTCACTGTCAGTAATTCGTAATCCTCGATTTCGGTGTGTTCGGCTTTACGGAAAAGAATCCATTGAAACGCAGCATCCTCGTGATGAATTAAGATCTGTCGGTACATTTTCTCTAGATCTGCATTGAATATAAATCGAAAAAATCGTTGAGCATAAATCGAAATAAGTCGCGTTGTATAGTGGGACCTGAAAATAAATGATCATTCAAGCTCTTTCACTGCTGGAGGCATTTGAAGCGTTAAAAACAACTCACACTTTGGTTGACATACTCTCTGTTTAATAACGCCATGGTAGGGTAAATAGAAAGAAGATACCGAGTCAGTCCTGACCTTCTCAAGAGGAGCCACCTTGTGCATGTGGTTTAGAGTAAGATACTCGAAGATTACTTTGGTATACTGTGATCGTAAGGTTATATTCCGCGACAACGGCTTTTCGGTACGAAGGAACTGCTTTAATGCGAGGTTCCTAGACATCCCCAGTTTCACCTTCGATTCCGACATACAAGTGTAAGTGTTAGGAATCTCCTCTAACTCCTGCTCGCCTAGTGTATGATCGGCAATGGATAGTGTGGTTGTGATTGAGGAGATATTAGTACAAAGGTCCACAGAGAATTCAAACGAAGACTGTCTTCTGCGTGACCAGATTGGCTGACAAATACTTTAACCCCTGCCGTGTGATTGTTGAGTATAAATCAGCCCCTAGGAGCAGGTCGATCTGTGAAGACCGGTGCTACATGGGAAAGACCGGTGAGAAAGTCTGTGAAGTACGCTATTTGAATAGGATTGAAGGAAGCAGCTGAAAACAATCGCTTGAGCGGTAATGGGTGACGATGACTCTTCATTATCGGTAAAACAGAAAGACGTGTTTGTACGGAGGATGAGCGCTCGAATGGTATGTTTAGCGCCTTGGTATGTTAATTGCAGTAAGACAGTGGAGAGAAGAACATTTTTTTGGATGGATGTGACAAAGGAATGGCTGTGAAGTGGACTGTATTTGTGATTGAGTAAATGGAGTCGTGTGATTACTGATATTTGCTGCATTTAGAGCGATAGAATTATTGGCTAATGGTTGACGTGGATGAGGAGTGTGCAGCTTAACTTCCGGGTGTAACATCGAATGGCGTTTACCCTTAAAAATTGTTCATGTAAATTTGGTGGTGCAATCAGCTACTAAATGACTGTGTACTGTGTAGCTGACGCATCAGCTATTGGTTCCAATACTTGGTATCTACAGTTCAGAAACAGGCCAGCTGACTCCACATCACTTCAGTATCTCTGTTTTGTCTTTAAGGGATTGTCCCCAGAGGACTAAAGTGCGAGGGGCAATCTATTAACGCAGTGGTACATTAACATACATAGTATCGGATCCAAACTAGTCGTGTCGATTTTGCAGGTGTGTAATGCAGTTAGGCAGTCATTGATGCTACGTTGTAAGGCTTTGATTGCCTAAGCAAACTCTTCAATCCTTAGCAGTAGGTAGCAAAGGATTTTGATTTGATTGTTTACCAAGGGAGGGGTGTTTTCATATGTGGAACGCAGAGATGTCGGTATTGAACATATCCTAAAAGGAAGGCCATGAAAAGTTTCAGTATCACACGGTGGCACTTTGATACAGGGTTGGTAGCCCGTTTCGTTCGAGCTGAAATAGAGCGTGGTTCTCCAACCGTGGCTTAAGTCTGTCCAACGACACTTCACGTCGATAATGCTCATATCTAAATTCTAGCCATCACTGAGGCCCACAGTTCTTTTAAATCCTGTTTACGTGTCTCTAAAGCAGATAAAATATGTGAGGAGTCGGATAGCTCGGCATAATAACATACTTGACCAATTGGTCTGTCGCGTAAATTAATTCAGGCAACAAAGAAATTGTGACGCAATTGTGAACGGTACTACTACAATTTGAAGAGGGAGTAATAGCCTTCTTGACAAAATAGCAATGTGTTATGGTGTCTGAGATATGAACGCGGTTTCTCAATCTACTGGCTTCCTATTTGGTTTGAGCAAATGTCCAAAGAAAAAGTTAGCTCGGGGAAAAGAAAAAAAAAGAACTCAAAAAGTTGTGTGACGAAATAAATGTAGTGGAAACAACTGAACGACAACCTCTCAACTGAACGTGTGAGAGAAAAAAATCATAAGATTATCCGGTTAAGTTGAAACCCATTGGGACCAAACGGTAACGCAGATTGGCGTTAATCAAAAAACCCGAATTACGTAAACCAAAATTTCACCAGTTTTACTACACTTTAAATATTAAATATTTTTTATATTTTTGACAAAAACTTTTGACTTTTTACGACTTCATGGGTAAATAGCAGATTGGCATGACCGGGCAGTCTCCATGGCTTTCTTCTCTGTGAGTTGCTGTAATGAATCCACTTTTCATCACCCGTCACGATGCGATGAAGAAAACTATTCCATTTTTGCCGCTGGAGTAGTTGTTCACAGGCGAAAAAACGACGCTCAACATCCCCTGGCTTCAAATCATAAGGAACCCAAGTTCCTTGTTTTTGAATCTTTTCCAATCGCTTGGAAATGGCTTGACGGGTAAAACCGTAATGCTGAAGCAAGTTTTTCTTGCACTGGGCACGGATACTCATCGATCAATGTCTCCAATTCAGCGTCTTCGAAGGATTTTGGCCTTCCTTCACGCGAACGGTCGTCAGAATCGAAATCACCGTCTTTGAAGCGATGGAACCAATCACGGCGCGTTGTTTCACTTAGAGCAGCATCTCCGTAAACATTTTGGAGCTCTCGATGCGCTTGAACTACCGTTTTCTTCGAATGAAAGAAGAAAATCAACACTTCCCGCAAATGACGATTATTTGGCACAAAAGCAGACATTTTCACACAACCAAAAGTATATGACGCCAAAACAAAATCACTATTGTATTCTATGCAACAACTCACCTATACGGAAGGCGCGTCTGGTATTGAAACGTTTAATTAGGAAGTCAATACACTACCACCCACGTGGCTCTTTCTGGCAGTACGACTGCGTGTGGTGGAAATCTAGGCATCATTTGCACTGAGGTATCGTTCTTTTGTCCTTATCATGGGCTCGACCCTGATATTTAAAATAGTTTTGAATTTGAAAATGTCGTCAAGGTTCTCGGTTTTATCAAAGGAAAGCATGAAAAGTGGAAGGTAACGCTTGATTACGATAGCTTAGTCTCCTTCCGTTTGTTGCTTTTCCTTCTTGATAATTGTAAAGCCCTGGGCCAGCACGTTTTCTACATAAGTCTTCTTTCATGCACGACAGATGAAGTTCCATAAAGAAGACTCGCAGTGGCTTTTCGGACTTACTTTTGTAACCATACCCTTAAATTTTCTCGGTGTACAATTTCTGAGACAGAGCTCGATAGACGTCGGAATCGTCAATCTTGACTTTCCATTCATTGTTCCGAAGCGTAGTTACATTGTACTTCGTTGTCAGTGTATTTTTGAGGGAGGTTGCCCAGCTTTCCGTAGTCCACAATTCCGACGACGTTTATTGCAGGCAGAGGGCGAGGTTTAGTTTGGACTTTTGTCTTGTTTGAAACGGTATGTTTATTTTCTCTCAGAAAAAAAAAAAAAAAAGAGTCGCTCCATTTCATTAAGTTTAGCTCAGAGTTGTTGTTCTCTTTTTCGAGGCATTTAAGAGAACAACACTGAGTCCTAATTAACTGGCGGAATTCCGGTTCCGATTTTTTTTTTTCAAAACGGTGGATTAGCAGTAAAAGGCTCTCTTCAGAATCCGTAGAGCCTGGATTCTGTGGAGGGTGGATTTTCCAGCATAACTAGGCTGCCACCTAGGGTAATTAATCGGTTTGTTTTGTCCGTTGTCATTTTTTTTGTTTCTTAATTTATTGTCATTATGAAAATAGTTCAGATAATTCTATTCTCCTTTCAAGTTCATGCCAATAAGCCGCACAATATGTACCTGACGCTCCTGGATCTAACTTTCAAGTTCATCTTTCTGTTATAACCTCGCTACCAAGGGTGGCCCTACCGGGAGTGCATACTCCAGACAGCATCGCTTATAACATCATGGAGACTACTTCTTCCGGCGGATTTTAGTCGGCCCATATGACAGGCATACCTTCCCTCAAGGCTATTCTAACACTGACCTCGCGGGGGCAATTAATTCTTAGCTGACACTCTCTGGCACACCCGCTAAGGGTTTTAACGTTTGGCTGTCACCTCATATTAACTAGCATCATTTTCGAATTTCCTGATGAAGCTAAATATGTATTTAAAAATCATTTTAGATTCTAAATTGGAGAGACAAAAATATAAAAGTTTATAAATCTATTCTTAATTATTTTCTACCTCTTCTGGAAGAAGCTCGTGCTTCTTTCGCTCTTTCAGAAACGGTTTGGACTCCCAGAATCTCTTTATTGGTGGGTGTGGGAGGTCTGCAAATATTTCTGAGGCAGTTTTTATACTTCCACGGGAATACCATTAAATTTCATCGCAATTGATTGTAACTCTTTACAAGTATGCAAAGGTGAACAAATTCAGGAAAGAGAAAACACCATCCTTTCGGTAAGACGTGTTCATTGCAAGTAATTATAATTTTGTCTGTAATCAGTCAGTTATGACTCTTACAGATTTAGTTTCACATTCCTAGTGAAACACGCTGTTCAGACTCAAAATAAAAAGCTCTTCCACTCGAACGTTTTAGTGATTCTGCATATGGTTCTGCGGTAAAAACTCAAAGGAGGTATTTTCCTCACCTTTGATCGTTAAAGTAACATACCTTGTTTATTCAAGCAAAGTTGCTAAAATGTACGCTTTATAATAAATTCGCTCTTCGATTGGTCCTTAGGAGTCTTTCGAAAGCCATATGATTGGGCATAACTTTTTAGAGCAATCTAATATTCTTTAATGGAAGGGAATGCTAAGCTGCTGATTGGTTTCACCCTTTGTGTAAAATGGTCCCCTGAATTCCTTGTGCATTAGTTGCCCTGTATTGCACTTAGATATCTTAATAGTATTAGGTAATCTCTAAACTGATATAGTTCGTGAAACCCCAGAATGCCAGATCTGGGTCTGTTTTGGACTTTCATTAAACCTCCTCTTAAACGGTGACATATGGTCAAATGACCGATTTGGTTCCCATTTGCCCGTCTGATATACCGAAGAGTCATTTCATCTCTTCTCCCAAAATGATTTTAAAATATCTCTACATACGTACGGTACTGGTTTGGTAATGCCCACAAGCGTCACTGTTATCTTTGGGAAAGTACGGCTCCGTAGTGGTAAAGAACCGCTCATTCATACAATGAGCGTTTTGAGTTAAAAACTATGTACGTTCGTTTTATGTAGGTTATATCTCATACCACAGCGTCCGGAGAGCGAGGTGGTAATTGATGATATTTTCGATGTCCTTGTTGGATGGATAGCTGATTCTATTAGCCTGTCGAATTCCTTAACAATTAATGCAGTATGTGTGTGTTTAGTGGAGTACAGGTTGCGCAAAATGTACGACATTTGTGTCCCTTTCGTACTTAGAGCTTTTTTCTGTTAATTCATCATGAGCTTCGTTGATCTAAATGTCTGTGTGAGCTTGTAAGCACGTAAGTCTAACATTTATGCGCTTAGCTAGATTTTATGCATCCATGCAGTGAGAATCGGGCTCTTTAAACGCAACTTACCTGCTATTGATGGCGGAAACTTTTATTACGTTTGTTGTTTGACTCTCAAATAATCATTACATCCCTATGGCCTTCGAGATTGTGTTTCGAACGGATTACGTCAGCACGGATATCAGACTGCATTTTTGGAGTATACCACATCAGGCCTATAACGTAAGGAGCATGATATCGGACACAATTAAAAGATTCTGATATCCATCCTTTCAGCGAAAAAGTGCTGGAGCATTGTGTGGCACTACTTTGTTGTACATACAATGGCATCAGTCCAATTAAACGCTCTAAAGATGTCAGTATCGGGAAACATGCCTATCTTTTTGAAGACATTGTATGTTAGCTTCATGGTTGTAGTTTTGTGATGTGATGTGATGTGCCTAGCGTATAACCAAAATATGACCAAGTTTTACCTATGTCTAACGTGGTTTACATATCATACCCACAATTTTGCAGAGAAAGCTATTATACAATACATGCCATACCTTAAATTCACACATTTCACAGCACATGTCCCCATAAATCTACACCTTCGAGTACCTTTAGACATGTGTACGAGTAACTGCAGTAACACTAATGTGGAATTACCTCTTCACTCGCAAGCGAACATCAAACACATCTATGTATATTGAGCGGAAAAATGTGCCAATACTCTCATCTCGTGAATTCTAACACTATGTACACAAAATTGCATCTATTGATCTATTCCCAGTTGTCTGTTCAGAGTACTCCACCATTTCACTGTTCCACTAGTTTATTTTTTAACAACTTCAAGTGCCATCCAAACGACGAAAATTAATTACGATAGTCTGTGTTGTCGGTTGGTTGCTGCCAAAAAGTTGCAAACACAACTACGAGTGGCACTTTTCATTTGCACTGTCATTTTCGTTTTCATTCCGAGTTATGTGCTCGTATTTACAGGGAAATGACAAATTGGCACAACCCTTGAAAATAATTATATTGTTCCGTTAATGTGCGTCGTCAGTCGTTGGAATCGTCAGAACAGTCTTCAACGACGGTCTTAAATCGCCCGCCTTGATGGTCCTGGTTGTGTTCGTAGTCATTTTGGGTTTTCTTTATACCTACGTATCTCAAGCATCCAAGAGAATAAAACTAAAAGCGGAACTGCTTTCTTCACTGCGCCATACTACGATATATGTGTATAGGCGTACATTCAGTCAAGTACTCCAGCCAGCACCGGGACAGGGTACATATTTTCTATTTTTGGTGTGTTCTTGGCAGAATTTCAAAATAAATCCCTACCGCGGTTTCACACCAATGTACGGAGATCCTTTGTATTTGGTCACAAAGCAGCAAAATACAACAAATAGAAGCGAAGATACGGGAACATATAAAAAAGGACTCCATTTACCTCCTTTACCCCGTGGTAGGTTATTGTACTCCGATGGTGTTTTGGGCGCCGCTAAATCGATTTTATGGTGTTGGCAAGTTCTTCTGTCCATTTGCCCAGGAAAGAAACCTTTCCCCAGCAACCCGATTAATTATAACACAATATTGAGGCACAGGTGTGCGCTTTTTCAATGAACCGAGAAGAAAAAAATTTCTACAAAAACAAACAAAAAAAAAATAAAAGGGGGAAGGAGAAAAAAAAATCAAGGCATAAGGACGTGCCCAACAGGTGGGGTTAGTAGATACTTGTACTTCTCCCCCAGCTCTAGTCGTCCTAATTAGAAAATCGAGTGCTTTGGCAGATTCAATTCGATTATACATACTCCCGCGCGATTTGGCTTTGTGCCCAGCCCATGTGTTGAAAAGTTTTTGTCAGATCCAATTGGGAATCGCTTGTTGCTTCGCTTTAAGGCCGCCGCTCGTGCTCGTGCATCGGATGTGGAGCTACATAGTGCTGGGCTGGTGCTGTGAATAGTGTGCTAGTGATGTATCTTATGTGAAGCAATTTTTTTTCATTTCATTTTTTTTTTTTTTCTTGCCTTTAGACTGTGGGCGTTAAGCGGATATAATTTATTGAGTTGCCTCTGCCTTTAACATCTGGTGAAATCTAAAAGAAACAAAAAAAAAATAAGAGAGACGTTTAGTATCTGTACCACCAGAGAAAAGGAGCAAAAAAAAAGATAATTATCTTGGAGGGCGTTAAGTTGGATGAGGTTTCGTGATTTTCTATCTTTTTTCCTATTTTTTCATTGCTTGCTCGAGGATGAGGAAAATATTTAGCACGTAATCTAATTCTTTTCATCTCAGTGAATGTCGGCGAGGAAATAGAGCAGATTTACAGATTTTACTTGTCCAGTGGAGATTACAAATGTCCATCATCAGAAGGTGTGTTGTGTCAGTTTGTGGATTATAATAATCCGACAGTTGTGTAAATAGGTATTTGGTTACTTAGAGATGATGGAACTATTCGATTGGGTTGCTAGAATGGTAATATCGGTTGGTGGGATCTTTGTGAGAGAAATTATATTTCTTTCCTTTTCAGAGACCAGCTATATTTCGCGAAAAGCTTAATCCAGGCCAAGTGCAATATAACTCATTGATATTTGTTCCCGAAAAATTCTTCCATGACGTCTTTCTGTCGAAAATCAGTCATCTATCAAATCACAGCCTACTAGGGCTTGCATTCAATAAGGAACATAGCTCAGGTGGGTACAGGAGGCGTTCCAGCATTGATTAAAATATTGAGATGCTTATCAAGTTAGAGAGCATACTTGGTTTAGCAATGAACCCAATCCAAAAAAAATGATGTACCTGGAGTATCAAAAGTAGTCTAACATGGAAATCTCCCAACCCCATTTGCACAAGAGATTATTGGCCACCCTCAGGGTTGCACAGTTTTAAGAAGCATTCGACTGCCATAAAAAACTTAAGTAAGTGAAGATGTAAGAAAAATGTTTCCGCACCACACTACCGTGTAGCGCTCCCATTATTCAGATTTGAGTTCTTGTTTTTTAACTTAACAAGTCAAATCTGTTGTTGACATTCCCTCTAAGCGTCATAGCTTGACATTTGCAAAAGTTACGTAGCCAAGAGTACATCTATCTCTGTGTGTGTTGGCGATTTTTTACAATTTTAGAAATGGATTTAAATTTGCAACAACGAACTTGTACGAGTATTAAATTTTTCGTAAAAAACGGATTTAATGGTGCGCGAACGTTGGAAATGTTAGAAAAGTGTTTCGGCAACGATTCTCCAAAGAAAACGGTCGTTTACTAGTGGCACGAGCGGTTGAAAAGTGGTCGTGAGTCAATCGAAGATGATCAACGCAGTGGCAGACCATCGACATCGAAAACCGACGAAAACATTGATGAAGTACTCGTAAAAGAAATGTTGGTCAATAACCGCAAATTAACCATCAGAGAGATAGCAGAGGACTTGAACATTGCCTATGGATCCGTCCAAGACATTTTGGTTGATGATTTGGGTTTCCGTCGTGTAGCAGCAAAGTTGGTCCCAAAAGACCTCAATTTCTTGCAAAAAAGAGACAATGTTGACGTCGCAAAAGAGATGATTTGCGAGGCTGAATCCGATCCCACATTCATCAAAAGGATCATTACTAGAGATGAGACGTGGGCTTATGACACGCAATCCAGACATCAGGCAAGTGAATGGCGTTCACCAAATGAGCCGAGACCAAAAAAACCACGTCGTTTGCAGTCAAAAAAGGAGTCAATGCTCACGGTTTTCATGGATTACAACGGTCTAGTGCATCATGAATTTTTGCCAGAAGGCCAGACAGTAAACACAGAGTATTATTTGGGCGTTATGAGACGTTTACGTGAAGCAATTCACCGCCGAAAGAGACCAGAATTGTGGGCAGAAAACTTCTGGATTTTGCACCATGATAACGCACCGTCTCACAGGGCCATCATTATTCGAAATTTTTTGACGAAAAATGCAACAAATACCATACAACAGCCACCGAATTCACCTGATTTAGCTCCCTGTAACTTCTGTCTGTTCAATCGAGTTAAAAAACCACTACGGGGAACGCATTTCAACAGCCGATGGGAAGTAATGGAAAAATCGCAGGAAGCACTGATGGACATACCGAAAACCGAATATGAAAAATGTTTCGAGGATTGGATCAAGCGCTGGCATAAGTGTGTTGCAGTCGATGAAGGTTACTCTGAAGGGGACAATATAGATTTAGATGAACAAACTTGTATTTCAAATTTTCTTAATACATTCCGGGATCCGAAGATCCTGTGAGATTGCACTTCAAAATTTGGTGGTCAGAAGGACTACGAGCTGGGAATTTTCATCGACATTGAGGGTTCTTTCGGTAACGCAACGTTGGTGAATAGGACACTGATTGGGGATATTGACTGCGGAAAATATGCGATAGAGGTGGTAAACACTCCACTTCCATGGTGCATATTGGTCGACTCACTACTTAACACTCTACATAGTTCGAACATCAACGCTCCTGGATATGTAGATATGTACTATCTATTTGACATGCCTGGTAACTATCTGCTCTAAAGAGCAGGCATCACTAGACGATATCTATCATTCGTTTGTTAAAAATGCAATGACACAAGAATTCCTGTTGCTGCGAAAAACGAAACTTACTTTCCCTGTGCTCTAGAATGGTTTCGGGCAGAATCTGTGTCAAGAAAGGGATGTTACATATACTCGTAGCTCCAAAATCTGTAAAATTAAAATTCTGCTGTATTATTGAGGACGATAATGTTCGATTTCTCACTGCTTGTTAGGAAAACTTATGTCTGTCCTTCAAACGGAAATTGCGTAAATTTGAATAATGGCAATGAATTATATTGTGAAGAACCCTCTCATGACTTCCAAGCTAGTTCAAGAATGCAAGACTTCCCTGAACGAGGTCGGAATACTGAATTAACTGTGTCTTTTTTTGGTCCCATTTCACAATGGGATTACGGGAAATGAAATCGGCGTTGAATTTGTTAAGCAAGGTTCAGAGAAGAGTTTTCCAGGACCCGGACCTGCATTTGAACTGCCTGCATTCTCTAGCTGCAGTTGGCGTTACTCTCCAGGTTGCCAGCACGCGAAACGAATGTGTCCCCAGCCTTTAAGAGGTTAGCGACTTTATTACTGTCCCCCAGTATGAAACATTTTTGATTGCTAACTGGCTTCGTGAGGCAGTACCACGTTTGTGCTAAACACCTCAGTATACTGGACATAAGTTGTATATTATCCTGCGACTTTTGCTGGAAAGGTGATGATTACACTGTGGAACGTCTTTCTGAGTGCCCGGCCTGCTCTCGCATCAGACTGCAGGTATTCGCCGCTGATGGCACTTTATCTGATGGAAGGCACTTTATCACTGAAGTGTTTGTTTATTTTTCTACGACGACTGAGAAATTTCAGTAAAAGGACGTAGAGGAGTGCAATGGGATAGTTCTTTGTCTATGTGATCTGTCCTAACAGAAAAAATTAAATACAAAGTGCTAAAGAAAACCTTTCCCCCTTAAGAGCAGCGCAAAGGAAAAAATTAAGTAAATATGGTCTTTTTTTTCGGATATACGACGTGTGTATAAATCTTTAAGGGGATTTCCAATATGATCCAAATTTTCACATCGGATAGAGCATAATTCAAATATTTGTACACGTACGCCAAGCGTAGAATTGTACTATCATATTACGAAATATTCAGCAATTAGCGGCGATCAATTTTCATTCCTCTTTAAATTTTGCCATTCTTTGCGAGTACTTTCAAGGATGTCCTTGTACTTAAGTGTTTCTTTTTTCCTATTTATCTGCACTATTACTGGGCCCCAGCGCAATTACCTGAGTTTGCTGACTTCCTTTTCTGCAGACACTATTATTTCTTTAAGTACCTAACCGAAACTTGAGCTTCAACCACCTTAACAGACCCCATTAAGACACTTGTAAACGATCCAGTGTCTGCAATCTGCAATCAGATATTGCGACTACCACTGTCTTCTTAGAGAAGAATAGAAGTCTTGATTTCCGAGTTCGTCCACTGAGTCTTACCTACATGTTCAACTGCAATTTCAGTTAATTCCTTTCATTGGGACACGCAAAGGAAACTCTGTAGATTGCGCCTTCTGATTTTGCTTGAAGGAGTTGTTTCTACTTAAAAACATACGATCTATTAGCAAAAACGCTTATACTAACCACTTTTCAATAATTGAATTGGCCGCCTATAACTTTTTTGCCTGAATCGCTGATACGCAGGTTCTTACTTAAGTTTTGAGAAAACAAGTATTTATCATCGAAATGGCTCTATTATTTTTCAAAATACTCCTCATGAAGATCAATACTGTTTTGCATGCGTTTGGATCAATTTTCGAAGGACTTTTTCCGCTTCGAACGAGGTAACTTGAAACATGCGTTTTAAACATTTCAACCACTTCTTCAGGCGTGCCAAGTCAGGGCTGTACGGAGGATTACCCATTAATTCGATGTTTGAGTGCTCGCCTTTTCGTGGTGAAAAATAATCCGTGTTCCATGGTTGCTTTTCCTTATTTCTCCAAACACTTCTGCCAAGTAAATAGTTGTGTACCATTCTGAATTGACCGTTCTACGTTGGCCTAATGGCATAGTGGTGACATGTCAGGATTTTCCGAAGAAACAGGTTACCGTTTGCCTCGCCTTGAAAGACTCAAATCGCTGTTTAGTTTCGGGCTCATATGCATAGATCCATGATTCGTGCCTTTCACGATGTTATAGATATCTTTTGCATCACCACAATCGAATTTCTTCCAAATTTCTTTGAACCAATCGATATCAGCGTTTCATTGAGCGACTGTCAAATTATTCGGCATCTAACGCGAAGAAATCTTTTTGACGGCAAAATGTTCACGCAACATTAAATGTATGCGAGTGGAACTATTGTGCAATCACGCCTCAATTTCACGATAAGTCACATGATCATCTTACAATATCAGTTACAGCAGAGCATCGATGTATTCTGGCACAAGAATCGATTTTAACCGACCTTTGCGAAATTCGTAATGTTTGAATTCAGAAAACGGGCGAAACACGGTGGCGTGGAATGGAACTTCATCACCAAAAGTTGAAGTTTATCGGCACACTGTTCTTGTTAATCCACGTCGTAATTCATAAAAAATCTTCCTGACGAAAAGGTTCACGATATAATTCGATTTATTTGCAGAGATGAATTTTGCATGTCTATGTAAAAAGCGCAAATAGCAACTGTACCATTAAAAACGTTAAATTTTGCGATGCTGATGTTGGATTAGACATACCTACATCAGTATTGGAATATATCACAGCCTAAGTAGCAATGTCAATTTGTGTTTTGAGGAATTTTTCTGGTTTCCTTTCAATAGAAGCAGCTATTTTCTTAAGAAGCAACTCATGTGCAAAGAGATATTCTTACTGAATTTCTGACCAATTACTGACTATTTTTTTCGTAGTTAGCTTTCTATGCAAGCCGTCTATTTGCGCATCTTTTAAGCCGCCTAAGCCTTGATACTTTAAGACCCTGCTAGAGACCGAAAATCTAAGACTTTTCTACAATCTGTGTCATTCAATACATTAGAGAACAAAGAAGGCGCTGTAGAATTATATTTTATTTTTATTTTGTGTACGAATTCCTATTCGTACTTACGGAATGTTTTATTGTTGTCGGGTTATCCGCTTGAAGTATTATCCTAGTTTCAAGAATACAACTATTTAAAGAAAAAAAAATTGAGCAGTAAAATCAATGCCTCAGTATTTCTGACGTTTGTTAAAATTAAGCTGTCCATCCTTGTTTCTGTCACATTTAAAAGCCTTGATCACTCTGCATATTCGACAACCACATTATCAAATTTAGAACACGACATCAGGTCCTGATTTACCTGCACTCAAAACAACTGTTCAGCCTCTCGAGTTATAAGACGTTTCGACGGCATGCTCACGTCGATAGGTTTACAAGCCATATGCTTGGTTTTAATTAGGAATTAGAGTTTTGAGTATATAAATGTTTGATTAAATACTTGTATCTCTTCATTCTCATGAAGATATAGCAGAATCAATACGGCTATGATTGACCATTTAAACACAACCGCTGGTGGTATTACTTTAGTTAACGTAACTTCAACTTGCCTCAAAGGATTTTGATCCGCATACTCTCATTGGTATTCATTTCCCATCTGTCTAAGCAGATGAATTTGGATACGTTATGTGCAAGTCAACTTCTCTTTATAACCTCTGCAGTTCGCTGCTTCCTTTCGCATTATTACAGCTTTGAAGACATTTGGAATATGAGGCTTCTTATACGAGTATTAACCTGTGAGCTTAGCATAATCAAAAGAAGCTAGCTACCTTGTAGAAATTTCAGAGCTGTCAAAATCAACTTTTATGGATGCGAACGAGCGTTATGCATTGCAAATTAATATCGTATAGGCAGATTAATCTAATATAACATGACTCTGTATATCTGGCATTAAAAAAATGTTATCAAATGCGACCTTAACATTAACCTATCAGGTAGCCGGCAAAGCTACATAGAACGGAAGGTTGAGTTCAGAAGACTGATGTTTATGTAATTTGTCCAGTTAAGAACGTATCTCTTCTTAAGTACAAACCACATATTTTGCAGACAATTTAGTGCATAACAACGCAACCTCTGGGGGATTAAATAATCCGACTGGGATTCCACCTGCTCTACCAGACTTATTGGTCCTTAATTTATTTATACTCGTAGCCATCAGATCTCTTCTTGTTAAGGTGAATAGAATCACTGTCAATTTGTTCATATTAAACATTTTATTACCTAATAGTGAAATGTTGCATTCTGCTAAGTTCCTATCCAGCAGGTTTCTGCTCAGGCTTTGAATACACTTGCCTTCTCTTCTTTCCTGGTGAACTTCCATTACGTCAACTAAGCGCCTTCCTAGATCATTATTTTCCTCTCAAGTAAGCCAATTTTTCTTTCTTCCCCTTTGTGCATAGAGTTCTTGAACGGCATTTGTTTTTTTTTTTTTTTTGTAGCGTCGCTCTACAGAAACCAAAAAATCGTTCTCATGGTCGAATGAAGCGAAGGCTATTAGATACTTACTGACAATATCATTGTTGATATTCAGCTGCTTTTATAAAGTACATAGGACCTCTTAAATAATTTTGGGAGACTCAATTGGAAATTTTTCTAGATGCCTCCTACATAATTTTTCGATATCTTGTCACCATATTCGTATCTCAATGTTTTCAATCTGATTTATGGCTTGGTGATCAGGCAACCGATCAAATTGGACTTTGAAGGTGGGTGTGTCATCTAGTTGCACTGTGAGAGATGCCGGCCTTTCATTTTCTTCAAATTTTTTTTACCAAAAGTTAAAGCCAGCAGGAACGATTTTAAAACCGTTCTTATAACATTGCTCATAGAAGCAATCTTAAGCATAGTCTAATACACATGGTCAGACTTAGTACTAAAATGCGACAAGTTCCCCTCCACGTTTCTAACTGGGGCTGGCTATGGCGAAGATTGAGGCTGCTTCTCCTATTCCTGCATAGAAATGTGGAAAGATGGCAGATTAATTGTTATTCCCAGTCTCGAACGGCAATAACATTTCCATGACATTCACTTCCACTCAAACAAATTGCGCATTCCATTAAAGAAATTGTTTCCTGCGGCACTAAGTGTGTTTTCAAATACAAGTAAGACAACGCCACCCTTCATATTTCTGACAGTCTCTCAATTCCACATCACAATAAATGAGAGACAAACAATTGACATAATCTAATGACGTAACCCGCTAACCTCAATTCCACCCACATACCCTGCACCGATGTACCTCTAACGCAGCACACTGCCTTTGGTACCAATTGACACAACCACAAGTATGTAGAGTCTCCAGCTTTGTACTCTAGACTCAGATTTTTATTGCAGGTACTCGTGCAAGGAATAGCAGACAAATACCGAGCAGGGGGAAATACGAAATCTCGGGCTGAATGATGATGTTTTCTTTTTTTCGTGTGACATGATCCATTTTCAACGCTACATAAACATTCGAAAAGGAAATTTCATTTCACGAACCTCTTGACACTTATTCCATGGCAAAATAAAAGTCACCCAACTGTACCCGCGCAATAACCCCACCGCAGACGAAACCCCTCTTTAAAATGACTTTCACTATGTTTGCCCAAAAACTTCACAACTTCTATGGGAATCGGGCTTTTTTGGTTACGAGGAGTAAAGGACTCCATATCATGAAGGAGAGTCGAAGCATTTGATATGCAAAACCAGGACGAAATGAGGTTGTGTAGAGAAAAAAAAAAAAAGGAACCTCTTCTCTAAGCACGGTGAAATAAGAATGATTTTCTCTCCGGCAAACAACAACAATTCTTTGTGATTTTTCTGATTCAGTATTCAGGTTTTCGTCTTTTGGTGTGCGTGTACTCGTATATATGTAGTATGTGTGCAAGGCAAGGATTATTGATTTTATCTTTGGGCGAATTTGAAAAATGAAATCATGCAACGAAACGATAGGACGACTAGGAGCAACGAAAGAGAGAATGCAAAGCCAAAAATTGGCACAAACATCACACAAACACCCCCACATTCAGACTAGACTCACACGCATAGCGACACAACAAATATCCCAATCCCGAAGGATATTTGTGGATAGTCGAGTGTGGAACAAGTAGGGAGGCAAACGAACGAAAGGATTGAAGTTTGATTGAATTTAAATTGGGCATAATGGGATGTGGGTTTAAGCCCTTCGAAATTGATTGAAAATCGGATATGATTTGGTGGCGGCATCCTCGGCGTCGGCGACTGCGACGGCGACGGCGACGGCGAAAGCATCCTCTACGATCCAGATTCATCCGGCTCCGACAATGCTTGATCTGTATTGCTAACACCCAGGACCACGTATGCAGATTTTTATTCAATGATTGGAAATCTCTATTTTTGTAGAATGAGTTTTGGATGGGAACTTGGTTCGGTTTTATATATGCCCATTTTGATATGCAACGGTTTTTCCATTGCTTCTTTTTTCGTTTTTCTTTTCGAAAGTTAAGTCGCTTGCTTGAGTTTTTGCTGACAAATTGACTGAACGAAGGATGGGTAATAATCTGCCCTGTAGGGATTGTAAAGTTAGTTTGCAACAGTCGATAGTAGGAGCAATTGTGGATGGTAGAAATGTAAATATATACAGGTTAAGATTCTTGTCACTTTTGTTTATAGATGGCACAGATTCTATAAGGAAGAGAAAAATTATTACCTTTGGTTAGAAATCTATATAATACATATATGTATGTACTTTTTGAGAAGGCCTATGAGATTTATCAGATTTGTCCTAAACATTCACAGAGTTTAGTACGACATGATCTACAAAAAAACTATTTTAAAGCAGGTTTCCACGCATCTACGCGGCTCTGGCCGTCTAAACTCCTTACAATGGCGCCCAACTTGTTATGTTTAGTTCCCTTCTTTTTATATTCAGCAAATTTTACTTTTCTATCTACCTATTACACCACCAAGATCACATTCTGTTTATGATTTCAGACTTTAAACAGATTAACGGTTGTCTTAGGCCTAAGGGAAGAGATCCGAAGTTGAATGCTGTCGGTTAAAGTTGTGGTATAATCTTGGCACTAGCCTGGGATTTGACAGAAGAAGACGAAGATTACAACATACATATACGTGAAGAGAAACAAGAAAAAAAAAACTGAAAAATGGCATACAAACCACAAATCGCATACCGAGGGAAGACAGAGAGAGGTAAAGGCAAATTAATGTCAATGCTCGACAACAGAATAAATGCAATAATGGCCACGTTCCAAAAGAGCATTGCCATCATAAGTGAAAAGATAAATTATCTTCTAAGGTAAACATGGCAAATAGACAGTTAAACGAAGCTAGGGAACGACAAGACAGACTTCTGTTGCCTTTATACAACACACATACACAAACAGAGAACAACCAAATATTCTCTCGAAGGAGACGGACAGATACCTCCATAAGCCTAAATATTATTACAAAACTCACGGGGGTACGATATACGTTTTCATTCGTACAAGTTGACTATGCAATTTGACGGTACATCAAAGACAATCTATTTGACTTCGGAACAAGTCAGAAGAACACATTGAAAACATGGTAGAAATAGTTATTCTTCTTGTGATAAAATCTCCAAAACGAACGTTGTTCAACACATCGTACTTATCATAGAGTTGGTGCTTCACTGAAAAGACCCCTGCTTACCATCAGATTTCCCTAATAACAGATAGCTGAGCTAAGGTGGGCTTAAAAGAGTAAACCTCGATTCAAAACAAAACGTAAAAGACCATAATAACGGAGTCACTCTGGAATAAGAACAAATCTATAGACCATCTGTTTCTTAGAGCTAAAGCTACAAAGGCAGCCAAGAAAATTTCTGTCTAACACCGAACGGGAGCGATTTTGGCATAACTTCGAATAAATACAAACTTTACTGTTTCTACAAAGGTTGTCTGTCTACCGAACAATGATACAAGACATTTTTTCTCAAATTTTTTTTTTATTTTTCTACATAGTCTCCTTGTAACTCTACACACTTCTCCAAGCGACGCTCCCATCTCTCTAACCCGTCCAAATAGTACTTGACGTTTTTCTCGGCAAAATAATTGTTCACGAAGATGATTGCCTCCTCATTTGACGAAAATCTCTGTCCTCCGAGTTTTTAGATGAGGGAGCAGAACGTTCCTGGATTTTTAACGTAAACCACCTGTCATTTAAGACCTTATGTTTAAGAGATGCCCATACATCCATAGGGAGCAAGGATACGCCTAGCCATCGCTTACCTACATTAATAGTATAATACGAAAGCAGAACTTGTGTTGGGGGCACAAGTTCCACCCTTGGTATGAGTCGAGGCCGACCTAAAACCTCTTGCTGTTCTTAGGGTCACAGCACCCAGTACTTTATTTGCAACTCTACAATGGATAAACAGAAAAAGAAAACCCGTACCCGCGATTTGGGTTTAAACCACAGCCACCATAACGCTCCCACAAGGGGGCCTACCTCTAACAAGTCAGGCCCGGACCGAAATCTGGGGGGCTCCTGACTCCCATGGTACCGTGATTTAAGTCCTGGTATGGACTACCGGTGGTCCAGCCGCCAACAAGACCTATGACCGGCAACTTGTAACTGGTCAAATCGTAGCAACCATTCAGAGGCTGTAATCTAAAGATGTTTACGATAAGACCAGTAATATGCTCTGCCCCCGCTTTTTATTAGACAACATCATTAATGGGCGAAGCCTTGATAATTGCGCGGAGGCCCAGATGAGGGAACAAAAAGAAGTCGCTTGCGGCTAGATCTGGTGAATAAGGCGGACGGTCAAGCAGTTCAAACCGTGATTCATGGATTTTCGCCATTGCAACCGCTGAGGTATGAGACGGCGTGTTGTCTTGGTGAAACAGGATTTTCTTTTTCTGCAAATGTGGCCGTTTTTCCGCAATTTCTGCCTTCAGCTTGGCAAGTAATGATGCGTAGAATGCTTCTGTAATGGTTTTTCCTTTTTGAAGACAATCGATTAAGATAACTCCTTTACTATCCCAAAAACAGTCGCCACCACTTTCCCAGCTTTTGCTGGGAAAGTTTTTGCTTTTTTTGGAGCCGGCTCGCCCTTTGCCGTCCACTGTTTTGGCTGAATTTTTGTTTCGGGGGTATAATGGTGTATCCAAGTTTCAGTTACAGTAATTAATCGGCGCCAAAACTCGGATTTATTGCGCCTAAACTGCGCCAACAGAGCGTTGGAAATGTTCATTCGAACACGTTTTTGGTCGAACGTAAGCAAACGCGCGGACAGCTTTCTCATGCCTAAGACTTGATTTAATATATGTTATAACAAACACGTTCTTTGGACATTTTCATTACCTCTACTATCTCTCTCACTTTAATTCGGCGGTCGTCTAACACCATTTGGTGAACTTTAGCAATGTTATCGTCAGTGGTTGCAGTTTTTGGACGTCCCGAACGATCATCATCTGCCCAAATTTTCAATGTGGTACATGATCGTGCAGAGTACCCATATACAGAGTCCAACTCATTTTTGATTTGCGTAGGCGTATTGCCTTTCAAAAACAAGAATTTAATAACAGCTCGATACTCAATTTTTTTCCATTTTCACAAAAAACACTCACATCGACTGACTCAAAAGACTGTCAACTAAAAACTGCGCGTCCAAAATGACTGAAACTTCGGTAAGTAACTGTCAAAGGATGCACAACTAGCATTCACTAGCTTTTATTGACGAGTGCCGCTATCATTACGTTGCGGTCGGAAACTTTTCAAACAACCCTCTTATGTTTAAAATGACTAGGTGAAAGCACCGAATCTACATGTCTACAGGCAATACGCCTTTCTGACTGCGAAACGCGATATTTCATGGCTGTGCGTGCAAATTCCCTTGAATTTACAAAATAGGGTTGTACTACTCCAGTTCCAATGAATGCTATTGAATAGTAACGAATTGTCAAAGACAATGGCCTAGAATTCCCAATGAACACCTGTTGAATTAATGCTGGGATGAAGTCAAATAGTCGTTGTCAGAGTGCCATAGGTGAAAGGGGTAGAAGATCTTACATATACAGAAATTCAAGGCGAGCAAATTTGGGTCAAAAAAGAAAAAACCGTGAAATATGAAGATGTAAAACTAAACTTCCACTATACTTAGTCAGTGGTTCAGATCTGTAAATACTACACCATAAGCCCTGGGTTCGACTCGCACTCCATACACCAAAAAAATAGAAAAATAATTCCAGACTTAACCACATTTTCGGCAGGCAATGGAAAACCTCCAAAAATAAAAACTTCTGGTACTAAAAAGTCCCTTATTCTCTTTCCATTTGGTGCTCGCTAAAAAACCATAAATCTCCCTTTCTGTTCACAAAGTATAATGGCGAACAAATTGAGTGGTTAATCTTTAGTTCCCACCGGGCTGTTGTGTCATACGAGTATGTTTATTTAAGTTTTTTTTTATAATATAGTTAAAACAACAAATAATGATTCAGTTCTTTGAAAACAATTAGTTGGGCTTGTACTATTTCCCGCAACAATGCAACAATAATTCAATAAATCAAGTCAGGGGATTAACATATCTGCAATGTGCAGTATTTTGTATAACCGTCTTGCTATTGCACTGAAGGGTGTGTGTTTTTTAGGTGTTGGTATAAAACTTTAAAATTAAGTTGAACTCATAAAAGTTGTGATAATTTGATGTCATTAGCTCTTAAGTTTTATGTTCGACGTATAAATTAGGTGAATATCCCCACAGAAAATGATCCAAAAGCGTTAAATCACACAATCTTGAATGCCAATTCACAGGACCTGCGGAAATTAATATTTTCTTTATTAAATTGATTGCGGTGCGCGCTATGTAGCATATTGCACCATTATATTGAAATCACAACTCTTCCGCATTAATTCTGTTCAATTGGGGAACGCAAAAGTGAGCAATCGTGGATCTATAGTACACTCCATTGACTGTAACGTTCTGGCTGGCATCATTTTTGAGTAAACATAAACCAGTGATTCCACTCCAAGTGAAACAAAGGATCAATAGCAATCTCGTTTTCAGCTCATTCACCGAACGTACCACGCACATGTGAAGCGGCTCCAGGTTTTTCGTGACCTGTATCTTGTGAGCTCGTTTATCCAAGATCTTTCTGCCAAATTGTCTATAAAATGGATTGACACCGCTGTAATTGATGTCACGATGACGGTGCGCACTATATTCCATTCCGGTGGATTCGTATTATCATTAAGAGTATACATGGTTCAGAGAAAAACCATGACTATCCGAATTACTAACTCAGATGGACGATTAAGCCGACGGCAAAATGTACATTCTGCAGGGAAAGTTTCGCGAACTGAACTGTGATTTTCTCTCTTTTTTTCTTTAGGTGGCACAGTACGGTCAGAACCTGAGATCTTTTTCACCATCTGCCTTAAAACATAAATGCGTTCACACAACTCCTAGAAGGAAATCTTATTGATGATATAGAGGTGATTGATGCTTTTGTGAAAGAGAGTCTGAACAAAGACTCTGTTCATCGAGCATATTTTCATTCGATCAATTGTTGCTCCTTACTCAAGCTTTGGCTACTTTTGAAGGCCGGCAATGAGCCCAGCTGTTCTGCAATTTTGTTGGTCCTTAGTTTGGATAGAGTAATGTAAACCCATTCTTGGTCAAGTGTTTGTCTAAGCCTTCTGGGAATATATGTACCGAGGAGTGGCGGGGCAATAATTTTGGACACTTCATCAACTCTATGTCATTAATTTGGGAAGTTACAGCCTTAAATTCGAAATAGCTTCTTTCCGTTTAATTTTTCACTCAGGCCCTCGCCCTCAGGCGATGAAACTATTTTACGCTTGAAGATGTCAAAAAAAGAGCGATAATCACCGCTCAACATTTTGTTTCAGTGGCTTTGCATTACCTGTGAAAATGTCATTTTATTCAAATCTTTCCCAATGGTTGCCCATATTTCGGCCTTTAAAACAATGTTCTTGTAGTTTTTATCAATCTGGGTATTTACACACAAATTCAATTGAAATTTCCATCGTTTCACAAAAAGAACGAATATTAACGCCGCGTTGAAATAAAACGCGCTCTCTTTGACGGAGCTTTAGAGTGATCTTTACAGCAAATCTGGCCACTGACTTCATTTGAGAAAGTGCGTTTTGGAATCATATATCTATCCACTTGGTTTTGTAGAGCAAATTTTGATTTTGGCTAATTCAGTAACCAATGTGCATATGTCTGGTAAGAGCGACTTTCTTAATAGGAAAAAACTCTTTTGGCTAATCAGCGGTCTGTGTAACATGCAAATTTCTTGTTGTATCGTTAATCAGCTTCTTGGAATTACGATCTTGAAATCATCCTTAACCATCAGTCATAATCGAGAAGCTTTTAAGAATGGAGACAAGTATAATCTTAGCCAAAATTTTCCTCCCGAATTCATTTTTGTTACGTCTCACAGCATGCGTACACACGTGTATATTTTTTCAAGCTTTCAAGGCGCCTTAAAACCTTGGGTGAGCACTCAGATGTTCTCCTTTCAATATGCCTATGCTCACTACAAGTTCGACTTGTTCAACGTACAACTTGGGCGGCAAAAATCCTGAAAAAGCCAAGAATCATTTCCTTTTAACAAACAAGTGCTAATGGCAGTCACCTTGTAAGTGGCCACCTTCCATAGGAAAACTATGTTCCAAATTAGTTTTCCTGTTGAAAGCATTTCTTTCTCGAATTCGGAACAACATGCCGGACTCAGTAATTGCCTTATATACTCAAAACTTCAAACTCATCCTAGGTCATGCATTCAGCTCGTTATCACTCTGTCGTCCGCGCTAATGCGTTTGAAGAAAGTTGCCAATTTTCTCTACCTCCTTTGTGCGAGAATCGTTTCCGTTTGCAAGTAACCATTTCGTTTATTTCGATTTACTAACCAGTCAACCAAACGCATCATATTTCAGCGAATTATCTCTTTGCTCCCTTGATCATTTCCTGGCTCTACTAACTTCCATTTAGTGGTGACAGACTTTCAAACAGAATCCTCTACATGACTTACCCATTACAAAGGTTTTACAAAGCATTCGTATTTTTCCATTTGAATTCCTCGCAATCCGCGCGATTTCTCCCCTGTTACTTTGCTCTGTTCGTTGCCATTGCATTACAATAAAACACGACAATTTTGTGATTTTTCTTCAGAGGAAAAAACTGCATTTAAAGCAATTTCTTCCTCTTTCAACGATTTTGCCGACATTCCCGAAACATTATTAAGTTGTCTTTAACGGCGGGAAAATGGCAGACGGGAGGAAAAATTCCCAGCTATGTATCCCGCCGTCGTCATAGTTAGCCAAGTTGGCTCCTCTTCATCTACACCAAATGAAATCCTAGAAATAAATGAAATCTCAGTGCAAGATACAAAGATACGAGTATACATTCATCCGCATAAGCTAGCCATACAACGCGTTACTCTGCTCTGGCTTAGTGTTTTGTTAGGAACTGCCAAAAGATTTTCCACTTGTTTTCCTAGCTTCGTATCCAGTCTTCGTATCATACACCATTTCACCCGGTTCCAGACTTTATCCCATGCCATCTATGGCAGTTCAACTTCTTTTGACAAAGACAAAGTAGGATCGACTGGCAGGAGTGAGTAAGTCCCTTTTTCGGTGCAAAGCTCTGCCAGTATTATCCAGATCCAGAGCTCCTGGAACTATTATATTTCTGTTAATGTTCCACACCATGAAGCTAGAAATTCTGAGGAATACCCAACTACAATACAGGACAGAGTACGGCACGGTAGTGTGCTTTTGATGTGTACTCGTGCTCGAACTTGTTGGCTCCTTTGCCAGGCCATTGTCTGGTTGTCAAAAATAACAAGCTATTCTCTTAGTCCCATTGCCAAGGATTGGACTGAAGGAGGAGATTTGGGGATGGGGATCCGCAAATAGTTGTGACAATTGGATGAATTTCTTTTCATTCCTCACATGATGACGTGCAACTACACAACGAGTGACGCGACAAAGACGATTTTGAGAATGGGGATTAGGATGAAGATGAAGACATGAGTGCACATTCTGATTGCGTTCAGTTCACACTGATGTACAGCAAGAGCAAACTGCACTGTGTGTGTCATTGTCGCACCATTTGACAGTTGGAATGGTGTGAGGATACTACATATGGGTTCCACAACTACCTATAGAAGTATCTCAATTCCAAATGGAGCATTGACGCTTGCAACAACAGTTGCAGTGTGTACTGTGCCGGTCTTTTACTCCCTTTGAATGGTTTTGCGCTGCGTTTTGCTTTTATTGCATGTCTAGAGCTGTCTAGGGCTGTCTAGGGTTGTCTGTCTGGCTGAACGCATACCGAGCCGCAATCATTTTTTTTTTAATGGCTTCACTAAGTGTAGATACGTTGGGCGACTAATTTGCTTCAAAGTGGAACTATTCGTACTATACGAGTATGTTGCTTTGGAGATGATGCTAAAAACGCTTCGAGTGGTTGTATTCGTTAGGTACCTACATGGCACGCCGCACTCAATGTTTGTTTTTGTTGTCAGTCGCCGATATTAATAGGAAATATGTGGGATGGGTATTTTTAGAGTGAGGTTTCCCTACCTCTGTCTTTATTTGTAGCTTTCGACATGTGAGGGTAGAATTTGACATTGTGCGAGGAATGGATTGTGTCGACTGGAATTTGTAAGCGACAAAGTTTAAAACGAGTGAATAACGATGAAGTGCTTTGCTTGGAAACTTAGTGTATCGAAAGATGTCGACGAAAATCGATGGATGGTTATTCTCTACACACATATGTATGTACATATATTGTATCTACATACTTGTGCTTCCTAGTTGACTGTTTATAATTCGATTTTCTTAAGAAATATTGCTCTTTCAACCTTCTCCTCAGGGCCAGCGAATTGAATGATTTGATTGCATAGTTTTAAGAAGTAATCATGACATCATGACATCAGGCTCTAGACTCAAGACATTGATTTTGCTTCTTACCGATTCGAATTGATGACCAATTGCAGTCCATCTGCTGCCTAACAATGTCCAGTCAACAGGAGGAGGCTCTATCCCAAACGAATTTTGTCTTTGACCCATAAATAAAAGGTAGGGAATTCGTTATATTATGTGTAATGGAGGTATGATGACCACACTCCATCTACTGCCGATGTGTGATATGAATTTAGTCTTCGAAAGCTTCTGGAATCATAGAATTATGTAAATTAGGTGGCGCATTAAATGTCGAAGGAGATGGTTGAATACATCAACATCCTTAGAGGAAGCATACGCCGGATTCAGCTGTTGGAAGCAGCCTGCTTTTGGGTTTCATACGAGCAACAGCATAACTGGCAGACCAAACGAATGCTTCCCAACGCCTTAACGAGACTATCGTCTTTCTTTTCCTGCTTTCCTTTACAAAGAAGTCTGTATCTGGACAGTTTACTAACGTCGGGGCGCAATGGTTTTTTTTTCTTTTTGACTCGACATTCTGCAACGACATGGCGGAGCGCTATCTCTATAAGTTACCGGCCTTCTCTCGCATCTGCCTGCAGGTACTCAACGCTGATGTGGTGGGTGCTGGTATTGAAGCGTTTAGTCATCGTTCTACGAAAGGCTTAGAAATTCCAATAAAAGGAACAACGGAATAGTTCTTTGTCTCAGTGTTCAACTTCGACAGAGATACATATGAGCAGCCTACGGAATGCCGTGAAAGAGTTCGGAGGTTTCACTAAGGCTTAAGTATTGTTTGACTATCATTTGGCTGCAAATATATAACAGAGCATATCTCCACTTTGAAGACAGACGTATTTTTGATTAAAATCTAAGGCTGTCGTCTTCTTCGAAGATAAATAAATATAATCAGTGCGCGGTCAAGGGGTTTTTGTACCCTTGAAATGTTCGTACACAGCGCGGGCGAAGGACATTTAAGGAGGAAGAAAAGACAGGTACCGATGTACATTGTTTTTAAATGTTTGTACGTTATAATGACCAGGAAACACAGAGATCGGCAGGGCATTCCATAAGCGAGTTGAACGGCTGAGAAACAAATCACGATATTTCAGAGGACGTCCGAAAGTGGCCTTGAGGGTATACTGATGAGCAGTCATAGCGAGACGGGTGTTACGGTTAAAGGTCTGAAGGGGCGAAATGCTACTGGCTATTTCTGTGGAGCACTGGTGGTGGAAATAGCGTTTAAACAAAGTCAGACACGAGACATTTGTCGGCGTTCGAGGGTGTCCATTGACTGAGTGATATTGGTATCAGCTATGAGTTTTATCGCACGGTTTTGAATCCTATCTAGCAGGTGTAGAGATGTTTTAGGCGCACCTGACCAGATTTAAGCATTATACTCCAATTTTGGGCAGATGAATGCCTTATATGTTGTGGCCAGATCAGAGGGGGTAAAATATTTCTTACATCGCTTGAGGAAACTTAGACATTTCGCAGCATTTTTGGCGACATCGAAAATGTGGTCATTCCAACGTAAGTTGTCACTGACATACATACCGAGCATGGAAAGTTTATCGGTTTCGACGATGGGTAGTCGTAGTAGTCGTCAGCAAGGGAATATATTGGATTAGAAGCGGCAGACTAGGGATCACTGACAAAAATTAAAAAGAGTGTCGGAAGCCCTGGGGAACACCAGCATTTATATTGTGAATATCAGACTTGAAACCATCCAAGACAACTTGAATTAAACGTTCCGAAAGGTAATTTGTAATCCATTGCAGAAGAGAGTCATCGATCTGAAAAGCACGCATTTTCGACAAAAGAGCCTGATGCCAAACTCTGTCAAATGCCTTAGAAATATCAAGTGCAACTATCTTTAGCCAGATTGATGTACGTGGACCTGTTGCTACGAAAACCATATTGCCGTTCATTGAGAAGTTTTCGTTTTCGAGATATTTCATGAGCTGATGGTTTGTCAGCGTTTCAATGAGCTTGGGAAGAAGAAACGTAAGTGCAATGGGTCTGTAGGAGGAAAGAGAAGAAGATTCGCCTTTTTTAGGAACAGTCTGGACAAATGCTGTTTTCTATCTGCTCGGAAAGAGTCCTAAAGAGTAGGATTGATGAAAAAGCTTACGCAGTGTTTTTGCCAGCGTGGAAGAACACCTCTTCAGAAGAAGGGGAGATATACCATGTGAGCCAGCGGATTTATGTATGTTGAGATCTTTAAGTACACTTGCTACTACACGAGTTGGAAAGTGGATTTTCCCATCGAAGAATCGACGCAATCAAGTGTAGGCGGGGATAAAGCACAATCTGCGAGTGTTGAGCTGGCCGCAAATTGTGCAGCAAGCAGATTGGCCTTGTCCAAAGCTGCCAGCTGGAATGTCATTGTTAATGAGCGTTGGGATGGAGGATGAGGCAGAATTTCTAATGTTTTTGACGAATGACCAAACATTTTTATAGCCTTTGGGACATTGCAGTATTTTTTGCCTCAGGTTTTGGTCCTGGAATTTCACACGTTGCAGTCATTTCTGGCTCGTTTAAACTCTTCTCGGTTTTCCTCTTTAGGGGTGATCTTGAAGGACCGACAAAATATTTCTCTAACCCCGACAGCCTCTTTACAGCTCGAGTCGTACCATGTCTTTTCTTTTGGTTTGATACTCTTCATCCGATGAGGGATAAAGCATCTCATTCCAAAGAGAATAGTTTCTGTGATCACGACCAGTTAAAATTCCTAAAGAAGTTGTTAAGTCCGCTCCAATTGGCTTTCTCGTATTGCCATACGGATCTTTTAGGAATCTTTTCCCTAACTGTGTGGTCGGTGTACGAGAATTTAGCTGATATGACACAATGGTCCAATGAACCTAGAGAGCAGAGCAGTACTTGTCAGGATGAGAAGTTAAAAACAAGTCCAGGGTGTTGGCGGTATGACTATCAACTTCTGGTATTCGTGTGGGCTCATTTACAAACTGGGTTAAATTATTTTCCGCAACGAAGATCTCGACACACCGTCCTTCGGGTGTTGTCTGTTTAGAATGTCGAAGCCAATCAGAATTGTGTATATTGAATTTGCCCATAATAACGATTTCAGTATGAAGATACAGGGACACAATTTTTTGTATTGAGTCGAAGGTAGAATTCCTTTCCAATTCGGAGCTTCTGTAAATAAAGCAGTAGTGGATAATTTGCTTACGGAGATGGAATTTTAACCACATGAAATTGAATTCCTGATTGGAATAGGGACTACATTGTGGTGGAATTTGGTAAGCTACATCACTACGCACATAGATGGCGAGACCCCGATGGGGAAAGAATAGTGGCACCAGTTCGTAGCCAGGTAGCTTCAGATCAGAGTGATCTGAGAGGTGTGGGCGGGGATCTACCTGTGTTTCACTAAGTGCCAAAACAACCGGTCTATACTTACAGCCGTGGAGGTACGCAGAAAAGTGATTACTTTTTAGCCCGCGTATATTGGCTATGTCCACCCTGAATTCCCTTTTCATAATTAAAAACAAACACAGTAAACACAAACACCGACGATACTAAGCAAGGCTGCGAAGTGAAAATTCTGACGATGGTTTCCCGACTTGATCTGCGTCGACTACTTGCTGTCATATTTTCGTATTCAAAGCATAAAATTAGCAAGATTCTTGCATTCAGAGTGTTGAATCAACCAAGTTCGGTTAAAGCTTGTAACGACAATCTTATTTATAACTGCCCTAACCAGAACTTGTTTATGGAATTGTCAAGCTGCTGTGTAAATTTTTAATGTCCCGCAAGATTGCTGCAATGTTGCTGCTGAAGCAACACATTGACGAGTACGACGGACGCACGTTACAGTCTTTCTGGCAAATATTCGGTCGTACTAAGACCTAATGTCTGCGTTGTGGTTTTTCCAAATCTACAAATTATCATAAATGAGCAGACCAAGGTGCGAAAACTTGTTATTTATTTGCACTCGCTTGCAAATATGAAGCGGAATTAATCCTTTTAATATGCAGGTATAAACATGAGAACCTCAGGTACTCGACGAAAGTTCTTCATTATCCTATTCTTGTTTTTTCGATACTTGCTCCCCTTTTACAATTTGTATAGATTTTGCACTCGTATTGATTCCAGGTTTCTGAGTATGAATGTAAGTCAGCACAACCGCTACTTTTCTGAATTGGCCATGATCCAGAAGATAACCCAGGGCTACCTATGTGAATTTAATATACCCAGGGAGAGATTCTCAGGCCAGAATTAGTAAGAGACTGCGTATGACAGTTCTCCTTTACGATATAGCTTACCAGATCGCCTATCTCTGCTTTGACTAGATCCCACAGCTATTTGCAATTCACGTGAACGTGATTAATAGGTGAATTTTCTTATTTCTATTAAACTGATTCGCAGCTCTTGGTAGGTTTCACTTGTGCCTAATCGGAGTAGTTTTTGTAGGTAGATTTTATCTTTTCGTCTGATTCTCATCCTTCTGAGTTTAGTCTTGTATGTTTTCGAAGAATATCTTAGGTAAGTGGTCCTGCGGTATATCTTTTTCCAATTGCTCGTAATTTCTTCTGCACCTCTATGTATACCTACTATTCAATACTTATGTCTACTTCACTCGTTACTGGCCTTTAAATGCTCATCTTACAGCTTCTGAAGTTAACGCAATCTAAACCTTAATTGCAATCTTTTCATCATTATATACCTCTCACTGTAAAAAGTCACCAAGGCCCCCTAATTTAAAACTTTTTTTTAAAGACCTCAGGCTACTGGTAAAATTAATGTCACAATTTCTTAACAGGTACTACATAAAAAAAAACACATACATACAATCAAAATCCGCCCTTTCGAAATTCCCATGGCCGTTCGAGTGTCCGTTTATCCATCCATTCGTTCGTGGGCTTTTCCGCTCCATTTATCTTGTATCTCAGTTTGAATGCTGCAACCAACAAAATAGCTGTCATGTTGTACCGAACAGAAAATCCACTCGATGAAATATGTCACATTTTTGCTCGTCACATCGTGTAGTGTCGCTGTCATCGTAAATGTCAACGAAAATTCCAAAACATTCTCTGGCAGTTGCACTATCATTATGAACATTCAACAAATAGCGATGCGGCACAAGTTATCACATCTGACACCATGTCCGCCCACTCTTAACTAGCACCGCCCATTTAAGAAACATGTTTCGCCGTTTCTCCCCAGAGAGGGAGCTAAACGGACAACCACTTATCTGGGATTTTTATTAATTACTTAATTGGATACTAAACATACCACGGCACTAGAACTATTTACAGATGATGGACCGAGGGGATATGGTTTGCCCGAAACCCAGAAGCAATAAATGTCACAATGACACTAGCAGTCAGAGATATATTGTAGATACGGATAGAGAGACAAACACAGGCACCAATACATGCCTTAGCTTAAGTTATTGGTTCCTTGGCGCACATTTCAATCATGTCAGCTGCGCGCAGGGCTAAATTTGTTCCGACTCTATTTTTATTTTTTTGGATTTTTTTTTGAGTAAAGATACTTGTTTCAGATATTTCTCATTTCATGGATTTGAGTTGAGGAGACGACCAAATGGTCGCATAAATCTGTCGCGGATATAAAAAGAGGCACTGGCTCCATTAGTCGTGTTCTTTTCGTCGGCTAACTGGTTACAGCGGAATTCATTTGATCATCATCATGATCAGCATAGTCGTCAGCGGCAGCGGCATCAACAGCATCATTTTCGCTCTGATCATTGTATGTATATAGAAATACACGTACTTATCTTCGTAATTTTTTAGTGGCGCGTAGAGAAAAACAATTATTAGAAACAAAAAAGACGCAGCGCAGATGTTTCCTTTCAGAGTGTTGCAATTGCAATTGTAAGAGTGTCTTGAGAAAATATTTTTCACTACTTAATTCGGATGCACTTTGTAATAGTTGCTAAGCTATGTTCTGTGTGGCTTTTAGGATCATATAAAATGTCACATGAAATGTAACATGGACAGTGTCAGGGCACACAGAAAGAGTGGCAACTCCTCAGGATAGATAAAAACGATAGGCGTTGGATAAATCAACACCAATTACAGTCATTCATAAGAATCTGATAGCCTCATGGCTTTTGATATAACCGTTTACATTTGCTATGACTCAATATCTTAATTAATGCCGTGTTTTTTCTTGCATAACGTCATCAGTATTGACTTTGCAAGTTGTAGGTAGTTGAAGCTGATGTAAAATGGACACCAGAGCCTGCATCAATTGTACCTTTGTGCGTCTGGAGATGGATATTCATCCATGTACACCTCGCAGTATCAGAGCCCTTTTTCCTATGAAAAGTTTAACTGTACAACTTCTATTAATGGCGATCAACCAGAGAAAAGCAAGGAAAGATGCATTTAATGATCTCGACACTGATAAGTTGAAGAGCTGTAGATCTTCCAAAACACCAAATCATCAAAAACATCAATAACAGACTACGAATGAGAGCTAAAGATGGACTCTAAACGTTTAATATCATGGGCTAGAAACCAATTTCTTACATGCTTCAAAATATTTTGATAGGACTAAGAGTCCTAATCCAGAAAGGAAGCTCATTAAAGAGGCAGCGCGATGACACTGTATAAAAATTCCTATAGGCTGTGGTTCGAAATTTAGGAACAGCTACTAGATTCAAATGATTACGACGTAAATTGTAATTTTTAAGAACTCTAATATTTAAATTACCAGATCTATAGAAAAAGGACTTTAGAACTTTAAAACAATATAAATGCCGGACGGGAAGAATTTTCAAATTGTAAAATGATGGAAAGCTGTGATGTAAGCGATTTTTCCCGCAGATTTTTCTTACAATAAATTTCTGTAAAACGAGAAGTGGTTGGATTCTGTTAAAATACGCCCCTCCCCAACAAGTAATGCCATATTGTAGCTTAGATTGGAAAATTCCAAAATAAATTATCTTCAGAAGGTTTAAAGAGCAGACATTCTTCAGAAAAAAGAAACTTCTAAGTGTCATTCGAAAATATTGCCTTAAGTTATCAATGTGATTATTAAAGCACATTCTAGAGTCAATAATTAGCCCCAGATATTTAAATTCTTTGACGCTTTCAATTTGAAAGCACTTTTCGCTGCAGTTGAGATTGCAAGAAAAAGTAGCAGCTCAACAATTTAAACCTTTGACACTCAGATGCATGAAAAAAAACTTCAGCGTCAAACGACTTTTGAGATGTCAGACTGTAATACACTATTTTTGTTTTGGAACTGATCATCAGTCTGTGTGCAGCAAACCATGTCCTAAACATTTCCAAATCTGCATTGATATCAGCAATTAAATTTAGACCGCTTACAGAACCATATGTTAAAACAACACCATCTGCAAAGGTAGTGATAAGGCCTTTGAAATTTTGCTCAAACAATGAGTTGATGTAGATCAGGAATAGAATTGGTCCCAATACAGAGCCCTGAGGTACACCTAGATTCATAAACCTAGTATTACTTCTGATCCCTTCAATCTTTACTCTTTGAGATCTATTTTCAAGATACGATTTGAACCACTCAAGAACAAAGCCTAGAAAACCGGCATTTTGTAATTTCCGCAACAAAATGTAATGGTTAACCATATCAAATGCTTTTGAAATGTCGACGAACAGACTTGCTGTAGACTTTTTATTGTCTAAACTATCGAAAATTTGTGAGCAAAAGTTTAGCAGTGCATCCTCCGTACTTTTACCTATTTGAAACCCATATTGAAGTGAACTGAAAAAGGTTGTTTTATTAAGACAGTTAACAATCCTATTTTTCATAACTTTTTCAAAAACTTTGCTTACTGAAGGAAGAAGTGAAATAGGTCTGTAGTTGCTTACATCATTTGTGGCACCTTTTTTATACAGTGGAACTACATCCGCAGATTTAAGAGCTATCGGAAAAACTCCGGATAAAACGCTTTTATTAAAAATATGGGCTAGGACATCTACAACAAAACAAGCAACATTCTTCAACATCCGATTTGAAATGCTATCTGTGCCACAGGAATTTGAGTTTCTTAGAGAGCCTATAGTTTGCAACAACTCTAAGCCTGTAATTGGCTCAAAGAAAAAAGTACATCTCTGAGCAGTTTCGTAAGGAGTAGATAGAAAACAAGAATTGCTGCAGTCGAATGTACGAGGGGCGTTCAATATATTCTCGGTATCGATATGAAGGAAAATGCGAATTCAATTTAAATTGATTTTATTTTTCAATATGATCTCCCCTAACATCAATGCATTTGTTACATCTTGAGATAAGCTTTTTTAAACCCTCAAAATAATAAATTTCCTCTCTCTCTGCAAAATACCGACTTGAGTTCTTCATCATCCGAAAATCTTTTTCCACGAAGACATTTTTTCAAATCCGGAAACAGGAAATAATCACCAGGGGCAAGGTCTGGACTATAGGGTGGGTGATGGATTTCTTCGAAACCACAATCTCGCGCAGCAGCCTTGGAAACTCGCGCCGTGTGAACAGGAGCGTTGTCATGAAGAAGCAACACACCCGCTGCGAGTTTACCCCGTCTTTTCTTTTTAATTTCCTCCCGCAAATTATGCAAAGTGGAAGCGTAGGATGTGGCGTTGATGGTTTCACCTTTTTTTTTGTACTCAATGAGCAAGATTCCCTTTGAGTCCCAAAAAACTGTGGCCATGAGCTTTCGGGCAGACGGAGTGACTTTGAACTTCTTCGGGGGTCTATTCCTTTTTTATGCCACTGCATGGACTCTTGTTTGCTTTCAGGGTCATAGTGGTGGACCCATGTTTCGTCCCCAGTAACAATTCGATCCATAACACCGTCCGCGTTCTCACTACACATCTCCAAAAGCTCTCTACAGCATGCGATTCTCACTTTTTATCTGAGGCGCTGTGAGCATTCGTGGCACCCACCTTGCACTGACCTTTGAAAGGTTAAGATGGTCATGAAGAATGGTGTGAATGGTACTAATTGAAAGCTTGGTGATCTCTGCCATCATTTTCACCTTTATTCGGGCATCCTCAAGAACAAGTTTTTCGACTTCTTTGATGCTTTTTCCCGTACAAGCAGTAGCCGGGGCGCCGGAGCGGGGGTCGTCCTCAATGCTCTCTCTACCTCTCTTGAACTCACTTGACCACTTTTGCACAGTTGATAATGAAGGTGCGGAACCCTGGTAAACAGCCACCATCTCTTCATGAATAGTTTTTTGACTTTTTCCTTGCTTAGTGAGAAATTTAATTACAGCGCGATGCTCAATTTTCACCATCATCGCCTCAGTTGCCATTATGATTCTGTTTAACTAGAGATAAAACGCGAATTAATAATCACATTTATATGAAATTTTACATGAATGCACTAAAATAATAGTGTTACTTGATAAATAAGTCAATTTATATATGCAACCACAGCTTCACCCCGATACCGAGAATATCTTGAACGCCCCTCGTAGTTAAAATCGGATGGATAATGTTGGCAAAATAATTATTGAAAATGTCAGCAACTTCAAGCCTATTGGTGACAGTGCGATCATTATACAGAATCGTGGTAGGACTTGGACTTTTAGAGGAAGCGGGCTTATTGAGAATGCTATTAACGAGTTTCCATTCACCTCTTATATTTCCGCTATTTAAGCTAAAATGATTTTTATAAAACTTATCGCGGAAAATTGGAACTTTATTTTTTACTTCAAAACATAGCCTTTTGTAGCTCCTTTTTAGATTTGTATTGCTAGGGTGTTTATAGCATTTCTGTCGCAGTTTGATTTTTTTTATTAATTAATTGTACAAGCTCAGTAGTTATCCAAGGTTTGAGCCTTTTAGACGAGCTTTTTATATTTTTCGTAAAACTATGTTTTATATGATTTGTAAGGCATTTTATAAAAATATCATACGATTTGGATGGATCTGGCTCAATAAAAACATATTCCCATGACTCAAAGCTGAGAATAGACTTTAATTTAGAAAAATCAATTCTGGTTACCTCATTGTGATTATGGTTATTCCTTTTAATAATCGGACTTACTAGTAAACCTGCCATTAAGTGGTTAACTCTGCTAATACTTTTACAATCCCTTAAACTCCTCATAAATAAGTACACTGTAACCATGTTCCGTACACGTACAATATTTGTGTGTAATATGGATGACGTTTTTGTGTAAAATTTGCGGGGAATTGACATTTTTGACAATTCACAAGTATTCAGAGACAGGGTGCCACGGTTTGTGGCAATCAGTGGAGAGCGGTTTTTGGAACGCCCTAAATCTGGAAATTTTTCCATCTACTCGGTGAAGATAATTTCATTCGACTAAACTTACAGAGATCTGGGGCTTAGAAAAAACAAGGGGATGAGAAGTTCTGCAGAATCTGTACTGTACTACTTAATTAATATGACAACTATACCTGCGTGCCTCTTTTTTGATTCTCTATCTAATAACAAATACCCTCGACTACAGCTCAACGGTTCTGCCGCACGTGTTTTGTTGCCGGCCTGGATACACCAATTCCAATATTTGAAGTGTGTAGACCCCAGTTTTATTTGCATGTGGAACTGTCCGTTTAAGACATGGTTTGGCCAAACAACTCTCAAGATGATGCATACATACCTCTTAACGAAAGTCTGCAGCTTTTATGTGACTGTGACGATTACATTCTACACCAACCTTGGAATACTGACTAACCGTTGAATACGGCTTCTATTTCACTGGGGCACCGATACTTACTAGATTAGGAAAACAATCACTCTTTTTGACCTTAAGTCCAGCAATAGTAAATTGAATGAAGTGGCTCTAAAGTCGAATGATTTTTGTATAGGACTTTCTTCTCTGCTTGCTTCAGGGTCGAAGTTCTGGATCATCTGATACATTACAATAACATAGACCCTAAAATCATCTGGCCGCTTACCGTTGTCTAAAACAAAAAATGACTTGCACCTTCGATCGTTGCCTTAATAATGGATATAGCAATGGAAATGTCAGAAACATTCCATGGTTGGATTAGTAAATCAGACGATTTATTTGTCACAGCTTGGAAAAATTCTACAAGATAATGCCTATGACTTCACATTAGTCGCTCCTCTTGAAAAAAATGCACGGGTTCCAGTGCGATCCACTTTCTTCTTTCTAATTTCCGACATCGTTTGGAAATCGATACTCATATTTGGAAATAGCGCACTGCCATCGAGGTAGTTTAGCACCATCTTTAGTATCCCCTTATACATAACTGTTAAGCTAATCCGATGTTAGAAAGACTTTTACGTGGCTTTGTTTTGAACTGGGTCTTTCAGTAATAGCATAGTCTAGGTGTGTACTGACTGGGACAGAAGGCCACATATCAAAGAACTGCCATGAGGAATTTACCTGTATGTTTTGCAAGAAAGACCATCTAGATGATGGGAAGGATGTAGCTGGCAGTAACAAATGCCCAGTTTTTCGGAGAGCTATCAATAGCAAAAGACCACGAAAATATTACAAATAAATCTTAAACACTCTAGAATAGCCAAGGACAGGACGGACTTATCATGATAAGTGAACCCTTTAAATGTCTCGACGAAAACACTAACTGAATCTGCGATAAGGCAAAATAAGCGGCAATATGAATATTTGGACGCTATGCTTTCCAAAATCGAAGGCTTGGTGCGGGCGAAAATAAATGGGATCCATTTCTATAGCTGCTCTGCCTGACCCAGCTTGAAGTTCACCGAATACCAACAAATGCTGGATAATCTAACCGCGGACGCTCTTCAGAGATCCCCAGTGGTTATAGGTGGCGACTTTAATGCGTGAGCCACAGAATGGGGCACCAGACTCACTTACAGCAGAGGACAAGCCCTACTGGAAACATTCGCTCCCTATCGATAAGTATAACCAACAAGAGAGCAAAACCGCACCGCGTGCTTCAAACGCCTCTGTGAGGAGTCTGACATTAACATATGGGGTTTGGCATACAGAATGGTAATGGCCAAACTGAAGGGCTACTGAAACCCTCTAATAGCATGTCCAATGATGTTTAAACCCATTGAAGAGCATCTTTACCCCCAAATACCAGCTCTTATGTGCAATATCGTAAGAGAAGTGAGTGCAGGGGACATTCCACTAATTACCCAGGAGGAGCTGTTCCAGGCACGCAACAACATAGAGGACAGCAAGGCGACCGAACCCGACGGCATCCCGAACAGGGCAATAAAAGGGGCTATAAAAAACAGATCAGACCTGTTTATGATGACGACGCGGAAGTGCATCGGAGAAGGAACGTTTCCCGAAAAGTGAAAAATCCTACATTTCATCCTGCTACCAAAAGGAAAGAGGCCTCCATGAAAACCATCGTCCTATCGCCCAAAATGCCTATTAGACACCATAGGAAAAATCCTCGATAAGATAATCTAGAATAGATTATTCGTACTGGCAGACGAAAAAGGAGCTCTCTTACATTGGCTTTAGAAAAATACAACCTACTGTTGATAGTAGTTGATATTGCAAAAGGCGTCATCGAAGGGGAAGATAGCTCTACGGTACAAAGGAGTACTGTGCAGAAGTAACGCTGGACGTTAAAAATGCTTTTAACTAGACGAACTGGTCGTTCAATAGAAGATCACTCGCCAGGATGGATACACCATATTTCTTGCAGCGTATAGTGTCGAGCTATTTCAACAACAAGAAGTTTATATATAATACAGATGAAGGTGAGAAATACTACAACGCCCCTGCCGGAGTTCCACTGGGATCAGTCTCAGGGCCATTATCATGTACGACGGAGTCCTGCGATTGGCATTGTTTGGGGGGGGTGACGGTAATTGGATTCGCTGACGACATTGCCGGCGTAGCAGTAGGTAAACAGATTCGTATAGTTGAACCCGCTACAAACGATACAATTTCCCGGATAAAAGATTGGCCAGCAGCCGCCAGCTTAGAACTAGCCGACAATAAAACCGAAGCTGTTCTCATAACCAGCCCAAAAATTGTAGAGTTCGCCAACTTTCAGATTGGTAAAAAAAATTATTAGAACCAAAGAACCGGAGTAACGCTGTACATCAGATTACGGTTCAAAACACACGCGGACTATTTAACCAAGCAAGCATCGCAAATGCAGGGAGCTATCTCGAGCATACTGCACCTGAACAGCAAAAAGGATCCTACACATGAGTTCAGGTGTATGCCGCCGCAGGCACTTAGGATGATGGAGACCAAAAGCAAACTCTACGCGCTACGGACAATCAGCTGCGTTCGAACCATATTAAACGAGGCCGCCTTTTTTATGGCTAGAATGGTTCTCGTCAACACAGCGCGGGCGAAAGAAATTTAGGAAGGAAGAAAGGACAGATACCGATGCAGACGAAATATTGAGAACGTCGAAAATTCAACTTTAAATAATTTGTGATGAAGTCTATTTGGTTCAATGCTCGTTGCATCCAAGATCAGACCCAAATCATATTGTGGCAGGTTCATTTAAACTTTATGACAATAAAGCTAATCTAAGTCGCTCACTATTGTCGTTTAGATCTCCGAGGGTATGCACACCATGCACGCCTTAAAGTGCGGTGTTGTCGCGTGCTTACGATTATGATGTCGTCATTAAGCATAACATTGTCCTGCCGTCAATAACCGATACCTGCACGCTTTCCAGGATAAGAGGATTTTTCGCTCTGCTGGCATAGGCTGGCATGTGGCTGTCAGTTGTTCTGCCGTTCTAAATATCTTCATTTCGTCAACGAGGGCTCTCAAATTTCGGAATCGCATCGTTGTTCGTAAAGGGTATAGATTAACAACAAAATCTCCTTTCGTATCGGAAATGTTTTATTGCATTCCAGACTCACCACTCCTTTATGGTAATAAGCCAACACTTTTCCTTTTTTTGGAGCGAAAAAGATTGTCACCTGTCCCTCCCATTTCGCAATCTCCAAAGTAATATCCAAATGTCAAAGCGAGGAGTTGTGAACATAGATGAACTAACGTAGATGGCAAACTTTACAGATATTAGAAAATCAAAACCGTGACTCTGTCTGTGAATACGTGTGAATTGTCATTAATGGCAATCTCCCTCCCATTTTAATGAGAAAAACCTCATAAACATTACGCACACTCGTGCAAATTTACTTGTAAATTGCTCTCATTCTATCAAATTTTGAGAAAGTAATAGGAAATGTAAAAGTGTTGGAATTCCCTTACAGTGGGTCTGTGCGAAAGCTAGGTAGTGTAGGTAGGTACGTAAGAGTGGCTGTTGGATAAAACCAACCCACTTAGGCCTAATGGCCCATTGTGATGCCACGTGGATCTATGATCCTCTTACTGATGGAACCAGTTTGAGCTTCTGACGAAGCGAAGGAGACTGTTTACGTCTGTATTTTTCAGATCGTTTAGGTCGTTGTAGAAGAAGGCTCCTAAGTGAAGTTTTCTTCTCTGGGAGAGAGCTGGACATGTACAGAGTAGGTGGAGGGTTGTCTCCTCCTCCTCCTCGTGCATGCAGCTTCTACAGAAATCATTTGTAAAGGCGCCAAGCCTTCTTGCGTGCTTGCCTATAAGGCAGTGTCCAGTGATGACACCTATGATAGCGCTGAGATGTTCCTTATTTAGAAGGATCAGACACTTAGAGCGATACAGATCCAGTTTTGGCCAGATTTGTTTGGTCTCTAGACATGTTGGTCCAACAGTCCACCTAACGTCTGTTCTTTTATTGGCATCCAGCTTTAATAATATGCTACCCCTTTCCGGTAGAATAGGTAAAGTGGTTCCAATTTTGGCGAGTTCATCGGCTCTACAATTCCCTGGAACGTCTCTGTGGCCGGGCACCCAACAGAGGTGAAGGTTGAACTGCTCTGCCATCTGCATAAGAGATGAACGGCAGTCAAGGACGGGTTTAGAATTCAGTGAGACTGAGTCCAGGGATTTGATAGCGGCCTGACTATCCGAAAAGATGCGGATATCCTTTGCAGATATCACGTTTTTCTTCAGCCAGGACAGACCTTCTTTAATCGCTAAAATTTCCGCCTGGAAAGAGAGGCTTAGATTTAGCGTGTCTGAGAAAACACCGCCACCAACCCCGCTATTGGTTTTAGATCCATCTGTGTAGAGATGGATCGACTTGTCCTCCATGAAAGCATCTTCCTCCCAGAAGGATCTAGAGGGGAAGCTTATATGGAAGTTTTTGTCGAACCAAAGTTCAGGTGTGGTGTAATCGATGTTCTCTGTGGGGATTCCTAATGTATTAAGAATACTGGCGTGGCCAAATGGATTATTTGTCCACTGTTTAGTCGCTTTAAAATCGCTGAAAATATCGAGGGGTGTTAAATGAAGCAGAATGTCTAATGCCGCAGAGGGGATAGACCGCAATGCTCCGATTATGCATAGACATGCTGTTCTCTGGACTCTGGTTAGCTTAATGCAGTTAACCGCACTTTCTAAGGCCGTCCACCAGACTATCACACCGTAAGTAAGTATCGGTCTTATGACCGAGATGTACAGTGGGCTATCCGAGGTTAAAAGCCCCATTTATTCCCAATGGCTTTTTTGCACGAGAGTAAAGCTAGTGTAGCTTTATTGAGTCTTTCTTGAATGTCAGGTTCCCAGCTTAGTTTCCTGTCAAAAATGAGACCCAGATATTTTGCTGTATCGGAAAATACTGAACTGGTACTGTTTATTGAAGGAGGGTCTATAATTGGAATTGTGTATTCCCTGGAAAAGAGGACAGGATCAGTTTTATGGTGGCTTATTTCCAATCTTCAGCGATCTGCCCAACGGGCTAATGTATTGAGATTTACTTGAAGGAGTTCTTTCATGATATTAAGAAGCTTACCTGAGACGGCAATAGCAACGTCATCTGCATAGGCAATCACCCTCCTACCACCCGCTTCCAGGTATATCAGCAGTTCATTTACTACTAAGTTCCAGAGAAGGGGAGAGAGGACACCGCCTTGCGGCGTACCTCTGCTGACACATCTTTTGGCAGAAGTCTCACCCAGTTGGGAGTTGAATATCCTGCTTTTTAGCATAAGACTGATCAGTTCCCCAAGTAAGTCGTCTACCTGCAGAGTTGACAGCGCAGTTGTGATTGCGGATGTGTTGACGTTGTTGAAGGCACCCTCTATATCCAGGAAAGCAACCATTGTGTACTCTTTATATTGTAAGGATCGTTCGGTGTGGCTAGTCAGTGAATGCAGAGCCGTTTCCACCGACTTTCCTTTACAGTAGGCATGTTGAGCCGTTGACCGAAGTCTAGGGTCAATTTTAGCTCGTATATGGATATCAATCAATCGTTCCAGAGTTTTCAGAAGGAACGATGATAGACTTATAGGTCTGAGGTCCTTTGGGACGACATGAGAACATTTTCCGGCTTTGGGGATGAACACTACATTGACTTCTCTCCATGACAGTGGAATGTGGATGAGTTCTACACAGCTCCTCATAATATTTCCTAGCGCAGGCAGAATAATATCTGAGGATCTCTGTAGCTCGGCGGGTATTATACCGTCCGGACCAGCAGATTTGTATGGTTTGAAGCTATGCAGCGCCCAGAGCAGTTTGTCTCTTGTGATCAGACCATGGATTTTAGTCACGGTTGCAGTAGTCCTAATTTGACTGCTACTGGCCGCGAATAGGGATCTACCTGGAAAGTGGGTGTCCAGTTGCAGGTTGAGTGATTCATCACTTGAGGTTGTCCAAGAGCCATCGGTTTTTTTCAAACAGCTAAGCATCATAGGATTTGTAGAGAGGATTTTTCTTGGCCGTGATGCCTCAGAGGTTTCCGTGATTTTGTGGCAGAAGGACCTCCAGGATTGTCGCTTTGCCTTCCTCAGTTCTTTTTTGTATAACTTGAGGGATTCTTTGTATGAGTCCCAGTCAGTCACTTTCCTTGTGTTCTTTGCCAAGTTGAAAAGTTTTCTACAAGTGTTTCTGAGCAGTCCCAGTGCTGATGTCCACCAATGTGGCTTTTTCTTGCCTCTAGGTTGAATAAGAGGGCAGGAAGCGGCCATAGCCTGATTGAGAGCCAAAGTGAATTCCCTGACCGTCATGTCAAGCTCATTGGTGTCACGCGGGGGACTTGATAGTGCAGGGGATAGCGTTTCTGACAGTATTCCTCTGTATTTTGGCCAATCAGTTTTCCGGTAGGTTCGGAATGCTGGTTGTCTGGGGGGAGCATCACTCATGCTGAATTGAATATATCTGTGGTCTGAAAAAGAGTGTTCAGACGATACCATCCAGTTCGCTAGCATTTGAGCGATGCCGTCACTCTAAGTGCTGACAATACTAGCACTTCATGTCGGTTTCTAGTTATAAAAGTGGGCTCATTGCCAATGTTGCAAATAAAGAGGTTAGTTCTTAAAATATAGTCAAAAAGTGACTCACTTCTATCATTGATGTCGGTACTGCCTCATAACGTGTGATGAGCGTTAGCGTCGCATCCAATGATGAGGCCAGTTTTTTGCCTTCCAGCTTCCAGTACCACCCTTTATAGCTTATCACCAGGGAGAGGGTTCACATGATTGTGGCCAAGGTAAGCCGATGCCAGCCAGTAGGAGCTTTTGGCAGTCTCTAGTCTGGCAACGGTTATGTCGGGGTCGCTGATATTAGGGAGTAGAAAGGCTACGTTTCACTAATATACAAGTTCTGATCTTACCTTTGTTTCTTGTATAGAGCGGAACGTATGCGAGTGTCGTAAGTCCACGAACCATGCCTTCTACAATCCATGGTTCCTGGATTAGGTTAATGTCTTCTGCGTTTTTTGAAAGACGCAGAATGAGTGCGGTCGAAGCCCTTTTAGAGTGATGGAGATTAATCTGGAGAAACCGTATCATTGCTACAGTTTTCCAGAGTAGTCTCCACCACGGTGTTGTTGATGTCCTCCGATTCTGAAGATGTACCCAAGAGCTCATCTTCTTCCTCTGAGCGTATAGGACCTCGTTTTGTTTCGTCATCTGTTTCCATTTCCGACGGGGTGTCAGATAGGGAAATCGATGGCTTGCTTGTCACCTCGGATAGATTGGAGTCGTCGCTATCCATTTCTGGAAAAGATATCGACGCTCCAGAGTCTGAGGTTATGTTTATTGGTGTCTCCGTTAAAGGAGGAGGAGGTTGTTTATCAGCATCCAGTTCATCCTTTTTGTAGACCCTTAAATGGATTGACTCGAATCCGAACCGAATCATACCTTTTGTCTGCGCTAGAGGATTAAGGGATTCTTTATTGATCACGATCAGCGCGCATCTATAAGAACCCCTTAGTTCCGCCAGTTTCGCGACTTTCCAATTATGAGTCGGAAGGGTGGGGTTACTGAGCCTGATGATCTCCAGGATGCTTTCTGGTTAGGAGGGTTCTTCTGGGATCCAGGTACGAGTTCGAGGTCTACTAGGGATGTCTTCCTTAGATACGACCTCGAGTTTTGCATCTGGCCAGATCTCTCCTAAACCACCTATGGCTTTTGTGAAGAGATCAAGAGGTCTCTGATCTGCACATGCGATGAGCTTGACGTGGCCTTGATGCCAGCCAGCGTCGCTTGTGATAGGAGGTGGTCCGGGGTTTTCCCGCATGAGGGCCAAGAAGTTGCTCGAAAGCTTCAGCTTGGCCAGCTGCCACCGTTCAGGTGTTATGGAACCGTCGGTATCGCTCCTATCGATTACCGCGATTATTATGGCGTCCTTTAGGACTTCACTGAAAGACCTCAGAGATGTGTTGTTGGATGGCTCAGGGGTTTTTATGTTGTGGGTTTTAGGCCTCTTGGAAACCGGCACGGTTTCCTCCAACGATCTCTGGCGCTTGGAGGAGTCTTTAAGTGTTTTGGCAGCAGTGGAAGCAGTGGGTAATCCGGTTTACAAAAGTATTAGCAGAGTTTGACATCTAGGTTAGTATATCTATGGTTATGAACTAGGGCTTACTAGCAGAGCTTCAAAATATGTGAAGCAATACCAGTTGGAAGTTACTATGTACTTCTACGACGCGATGACAAGGTAATACCTAATTTTAGCTACTTTAACACAATAACCCGGACAGACGTTTGTCTATCTGAGTATGTTCATTTGCATGCTAGTGGAATAGATTGTAGCTTGGCGGGTTTTGTTTGTGGTTAGATCATCGTTTGTCAGGTGTCCTTGTGGATTTCAAGCCTTACAAACCGATTCTGCTGGATCGTGTTTAACTGCAGTGTTGCCCTTTCCTAGATGCTATGCTTGCCAAATGGTGCGCTAAAAATGTTTTCCCTACCGATCTTGGTATTGATTTCCCTGGTTGTCGCCTTATGACAATACCTACTTTGAACCACACGAGTATATACGGAAATTTTCATATTGTGCCACTAACCTACAGTGCGCATACATATGTTGTAGGCCCATACTTAAAGTCTGTGGTTGTTGTGGTTATACAATATTTGTATACGTTAGAGACAAGATCATAGTATGTGGGACCTGTCACTCGGTGCCACTATCACCATCTTTTAAAGTATCGAGCTCCAAAATATGTCAGAGTAAAAATTAGAAAACGTTGGATGTTCTGACTATACATAGATTCATAAGAGGAACTTCTAAAAACCCAATTTGCCAAATTCAATTGGATTTGCCACTCCAATACTATTGCGATGGCTATTAAATATCTCCACGTACTTATTTGATTAGGCATTAGGTTTTTGTCGGCCTGCAAAAATCATTAAAAGGTTTTCAGTTATAAGTATTCCAAAGTAACGACTTCATGATCCACTTTACAGGATCTATTTCTTTTTGCTGGTATTTCAACTATGCAGGAGTGGATATTAGATAGCTAACTTCAGGAGACTCATTAACCTTTTCTTAGACGCATCGTTAGGAATATTACGTTATCTAAAAACTTCGGTATCCCTGTCACTTATCCAGGTGTCAATGACAACCTACATTGGAGTGACCACATATTTGATGTGATGCAAGAACTATTTCACTCCCTCTGACCTGGTCGTAATATATGAAGCTTTTATCCGCCCAGAATTGGAGTGCTATGCCCACATCTGGGCAGGTGCGCCTAAACACATTAAAACCTGCTAGATAGGATTCAAAACCGCGAAATAAATAGGTGATACTAATATAAGTCAGTCAATTGACACCGTCGAACACCAACCTAATGTCTCCTGTTTCACTTTGTTTTATCGTTATTTTGACAACCACTGATCCATTAAAATAGCCAGTAGCAATACTTGTCTCGCTATGAATGCTCATCAGTATACCCTCAAGCATATTTTCGGACGTACTCTGAAATTTCGTGATTCGTTTCTTAGCCGTACAACTCGATTTTGGAATGCCGTGCGGTGCTCTCTATTTCCTAGTCGTTATAACTTGTAAACATTTAAGACAAATGTGCATCGGTATCTCTCTTTTCTCCCTCCCTGATTTTCCTTCGCCCGCCCTGTGCAAAAAAAAAAAGTTTAATCTTCAAGTGATTGCACCAGTCTTTCGAAATTGATTTGTCGGCTATGCGTTCATATAGTCTTAAGAAGAGTTTCTTCGCAATTGTGTCTTATGTGAGCCGGCAGTATTAGTTGGAAGAGTATACTTTGTTGTCTTTCTTCTTGAATTGACAACAACTTACTTATCAAGTTGAAAGGCAGATATGTGTATTCTCTGTTCACGAACTATCGGGCTTATCAATCACTTTTCTGATACTAGTGTGAACTTCGCTTTCTTTACTTTACTTTAGGAAATAATAGTTCAGCTTATAGTAAACTCACAAGTTTATCAATGGACAGCTCTTACTCAACCACTTCCCAACACTTGTTTGACTTTTAACAAAGCAACAATCATCTTGCCCTTCTTTGACGAAAAAAAAATAAAAAAATAAAGCTATTCATTTGACTATTCCCATTCTATCAAATGCTTCACACTCGATGGTATCTCTCAAAGATACGCATAGCCAATAAAAGACTGTAGAGCCATAAAGTTTCTATTCAATCATAAACGCCAAAAGCACGTCTATTAGACAAATGCTCGTCACTCTTTCCATAGGCTTGAATATTCCGTTCATTGAACAGATTTTCTATTCATCATACAGACAAATAAGCTATACATACTCGTAGATAAATACAAAAACTTTATCTTTTTCACAATCTTTCATTGCAGAATAGCGCGTCCCATGAAAATGACTCACCATCATCGCTGACTACATTGACGTCGACGGCGGACGGACAGGGGACAAATACCACCACAAACAATAACACAACAGCAACAGCAACAGCATTTACGTGCACAGCAACTACAAAAGCAAACGTTGCTCAAAGAATTCAATCAATCACCATCACGTTCAAGGATCATCACCATCCCCATCATCATCATCAAATCCCGTGACACCCAGCCGGCAGCATCCGAGAGCATCAAATATGCTGCAGCATCCACCATGGCAATGGCTTTTGCTAACGCTAATCCTGCTAAAACAAGCGGACAGCTTCTGTCCGTCAAAGTGTCAGTGCATGGGAGGCGATTCCAATTCACAGGCATACTGTGTGGATGCAGCTCTTGAAGATGTACCCATCCAATTGAATCCTGAAACGAAGTACATCAATTTAACTTTAAACAAAATTCGCAATGTCGATTTCACCCTACCGTTCTATATGAAGCTGGAGGTGTTGGATCTCTCTCAGAACATCATCGAGACACTGGGCTCCAAGAACTTTGAGTTCCAAAATGAAATGCGTACTTTGAACCTCAGCCGGAACAGTGTGTCCAGCTTGAATAAGGACGCTTTCAAAGGTTTGAACAATCTACTCCTGCTGGATTTAAGTTTCAATCGCATCGAGGTGGTGCATCCGACTTCGATGCATGATCTGACTAGCCTAATCGAATTGGATTTGACGAACAATAACATTATGAGCCTGGAGGATGGGGTCTTTCGGAACATGATCTCTCTGGAGATTTTGATTTTTAAAAACAATCAGCTGCTGGATGTGCCAGCGAATAATTTACTCCATCTACATGCGCTGAAATCGTTGGATCTATCCGATAATCTGATAGAGTTTGTGCGCAACGATAGTTTCGAAGGCCTCAAGGATCTGATGATGGTTAATCTGCGTGGGAATGTAATATCCGAATTGGATCTCAGCTCGTTTGATGGATTGTCGGCTCTTAAACAAATGGACATGGCCGACAATAATTTAACGGTGAGTACAAATTTGAACACGAATGCAAGTGCAAAATGACATTTTTGAATTTGAAATTTAGAGCTTTAAGGGGATACCTATCTGGTAGAGTACTTGCTTCAAGGTGGTTTCCATTGGCTCTCAGGAAAAGCATGTTTATCGTATAATCCAGCGTGTTTGAATATCACTATATGTGCTCGTATATGTGAAGCTGCATGCAGTTCTCGGTGGCATGCATTCATTTTAGGAGATATTCACGGTTAACCAAACCATCGCATTCGCCTAATGTGGTCTACCCAGTCAGTTTACGGTGTCATAAATTTTCATTTTCTAAACGTACATACGTATGTACGAATATTTCTTGCCTCCTGCGGTCAAAGAGTGCTGCATTTGTGTGTGCAGTGTACGAGTAAGTGCGTGCAGTGGGTTTGTGTTTGACCATTGCATTCACATCAACGCAGTTTTGAGTGATACGAACGTGGAGCCAGGACCCGGTTCAACATGGACATCTCATATGCAGAAATGTTCATTTTGTGAACTTTGTCAAGTGACAGAAGACCGTCGGTCGGTGTATCCTTTGGATCTCTGATTTCTGATTTCTGATTCCGCCAAAAAAGAGATTTATTCACTTTTGTGTTGCTTTTCGCTTGGCTTTTTGGTGAGTGTTGGGTTTGTGGCTGTGATTGTGTTGTATTGTGCATACTCGTACATACATATGTAGGCAGACAATCTCTAGTACTGTTTTTCATTTCGTTACGAAATGGAATTCTTGGGCTACGATTTGATGTGAAACCAATGCCTGAATCCATTGCTTTTGCTATGGAATCTCATGAATTTAAATGACAGAGAGAAGCACAGACTTCTGCAACGACGGGTTTTGTTTGACTTCAAAGATCCTTTTGAATGTAATTAAGTTCAGCAAATGCAAATACATTTCTAATGAAGTTTGTTTGGCAAGTAAACTTTTGGTCAAGATTTGAAAAGGTACTGTCATTTCGGTGGCAGTGGTGGTATACATTTTCCTGCTGCTGTTAGTAGGTCGGGTCAGGAATGAAATTAAGGTAAATTGGTGAAGAATATGTACATTATTCAAGGTATGTGATTTGAGACTTAATAAACTAAAATAAGGCTTGTTCGCCAATTATTGTGGATGATGTAATATTTGATATAAATCAGAGTTTGAGATCAAGGCACAATACCTCGATATATCATCATTATCAAACATCGCTTTCTGAGCGATTATGTGGTAATAGCCATTAATCTTATGTATGTCCGGCACAATTGTATCCGACAGATCTAGGAATTGGTTCCTACATTACTTAAGGGTACGATACCACTATGTTTCTGTAGGAGCTTCTATAGGTATAAAAATCTTATACAGTATTATACCTATTTTCACTAACAAAAACACTAACATAATTCATTCTACTCCGAACTACTGTGCCTTAGCTATTTACCGGAAGGTGCCTGCATTGCTATTCTTACATAACCATAGCTTTCTTCATTAAGTACAACACCATAGATCTTGCAGCATTATATATTTCAAAGAACATAGCCGGCGGAGTTTACTTTGGAGCCACTCTAAGGCCCTATTGGACTTGAACTGAACTTTATGAACAGGATTTAATCATAGGTACTACACAGACTACGTGCAGATTATTTTCATTAGGCCGGCTTGCTCAAAATTATAATTGATAGTCTCTTCATCATCAAGGATCTTAAGTACTTTATGGACCAACATCGCCCATTCCTCTCCTTTCTAAGAAAGTAGTGCTGCAGAGTGCCACTACATGCCGTTGAAATGAATATGGCTACGGTTTTGTATTCACTGAAACGTCTTCTATGTTAAGTATGGTGTGTTCATACTTGTGAAGATATTCTTTTTATAATTTCCTATATTCAAAAAGGCATTTTCTATAGATTTTTTATAGAAGAACATGTGTCGAAAACTCGATAGTACTCGATAGTATGATTGTACGAATGTGAATGTTTGTCAGATTCTCTGCTTTTTCCTTTTTCTTTGAAAGTAAAAGCAGATTCTGTGTTTCGATGTCCTGATTTCTGACTTCTTGTTGCTTACGGTTCTCGAATATCTTATGTGGTCTTGCAGGCTTTTTCACTGTTTCCCACTTTGATCATATTTGCTTGTTGGGCATTACGTAAAAGCCTTATTTATTCGTCTGTTCAAGAAACGCTACAACGTTCGTTTTTACCCATGAAAAATCCTTTTTTGTTGAGGGATTCGTGAGTGCTACCAATATCTCTATTTATGTTATTTTGACTCGTCAGAGCTGATGTTTGTTTCTCGAAAGTTTCGATTTTGGAACAGTAACACCGAGGAGAATCCATACTCTAGGTCTAAGTCGTGCAAAAATTTAGTATCTGAAAGATTGTTATATACTTTTGCACTTAGCCACAATCGTTTCGTCTTTGAAATGTCAGATCTGATAAACGCAGTTAAGTGGTGATCACTACAGATGTTATTCTTCTATTATAACTACGAACTTGGTAAAAATCTTACCTCGTCTTTTTCAAATAGCTCTTCAACGGTTCTTTAAAAGTTCTTGTAGTACCCTTGCAGTCGTCTTAATTTTCTTTGGATTCTCAAGTTTTTATTTCAGTTAAGAAGTTTTCTGGTATTTAGAAGCACCAATTCGTCCTACCACATACATACGTCCAAGGTCATATTATTGATGAGATTCTGTGTGTTCTTGACCTTTTCTCCTTTGTATTGAAACGTCCACTATACTGGCCAAGGGTCCCATCAACACATACATTCTAAGGGGTTACATCACCATTTGAAATGATTCCCTAACTACGAGGGCTATTGCAAAATCAACCTCCGAAGTGAAAAATATTTTTTAAAAAAACCAAAAACATTAATTTTTTGCACAAAATAGTTTTATTAACATCTAAATTATTTTTCTACATAGTCTCCGTTTAAATCTATACATTTTTGGTAACGTGGGACGAACTTTTGAATACCCCCCTTAAAAAATGGCACTGCCAGTGCGTTGTTCCTCATTACTTCCAAAATGTTGAGATGCAATGGATGATTTCAATTTTGGGAAAAGGCGATAATCACTTGGTGCCATATCAGGACTGTAGGGAGGGTGATCAAAAATATCCCAATTGAACTCCTCCACTAAAGTTTTTGTGCGTGCAGCAGTCTGTGGCTTTTCCTGAATTGACAGGAAAATTGCGTCTTGTGGACATCTGTGAGCTGTTTTGGGACCTAACGGGCACAGAACTTGTGGTAACCCAAGTTTGCAGACACGATTCTGTATAGAGTAGTTCGAGAAATTTCGGAAAATCTTATCGCAAGATCTGAAATACTAAAACGCCTGTTTTCTCCAACAAATTGGTCAACTTGGTGAACCACGTCTTGATTCATGATCGATTTGCGCCCTTGGCCTGCGTCATTATGCACATCTGTGCGTCCGTTTTTTAATTGTCTACAGCAATCACGTACCGAACCATCACTCATCACTCTATTGCCGTAAACAACACATAACCGACGATGAATTTGAGCTGCGACATTTCCTTCGGCTTGCAAAAGACCAATTACACTTCGTACCTCACAGGCGGCGGGAGATAAAATTATATTCTTCATGTTAAAACGGCAACTATTGGAAAAATACTGAACGAAAACGGTCGAAACTTGGCATATTATTAGAGAATATTGTACTGGTTGCGACATGCAGAAACACGTCCCCGAAGTGCACGTATTTAGTGAATTGTAACACATCGGAGGTTGATTTTGGAATAGCCCTCGGATATTATCCAAGTTCTAGAACAAACTTCCTTTGATGAATGCGCTCCATTTTCACTATTTTCATATCTACGTCATGGAAAAGGCGTTTTGAAGCCTTTTTACACAAATCCATTATCTCTGTCACCATTTTTGAAATACTTGAACACGATCTTTCTAGATTGATTAATCCCCAACGTATAAACACTTACTATAGGTTCATACTACCATGTGAAACTAGGTCAGATCAACTTTGTTGGGTTTCAAATTTAGAGGTTGGACCTTGAATTGTATATAAATTGCAAATATAAATTTGGTCGTTGCCGACATGGAATACAATGGTCCCTTCTAGGACATTAATGTCACAAGCCACACATCTAAGTGCTGATTAGGGTAATAGAAACTTGATTGAAGTTTTACTAAATTTAACCAGTATTCTTTGTTCTACCTAGAAGTCCACTCTAACCTACACTACCCTTTTTCTTTGTTTAAGATGAAATAACTACCAAACAAACGTTACGTTAAAATTGGTACTGCAGATTTGTTCTAAATCAAGTCTTCTGATGCAGAATTGTTAAACTAGATCATTGTCGCCTTAGTACTCGTATATCATGTGGGCAGATTTTCTTCTTCAGACCGAATATTTTTCAGGCAATTTTATTTTCGAAGCGATCGGGCACATGTTTTTGAAAGGAGATGGATATGCTATGACGTAATCAATGCAATTAGCTATTGGTATCTAACCAACTTACCTACAAAAATTCTATTGCTAGGCGATTATACAGGGTGAATGACTCGAACTGTAACTTTTTAAAATGCTATAATTTTTTTATTTTTTGATAAATTTTATTGTGCCAAAGCAAAAAATGTTGGAAAATACATCAATTTTCAAATTGTATCAGTAGTTTTCAATATGTCCGCCTTTGGCGCGAATAATGGCCTTGAGACGGCCGAAGAAAGCATCGCACACTGCACGTAACTGGCTCTGCGGTATTTTGGCCCCTTCCCGGCGAAGTGCTTGTTTGAGGTAGTCCAAACTTTGGTATTTTTTAGTGCCAACCTTCGCCTTCAAAATACCCCAGACAGAAAAATCCAACGGATTTGCATCCGGAGAATTTGCAATCCATTGTGTCGAATAAATGAAGTGTGAAACATTGTTTTGTTGAAACGTTAACTGTCTCCGACCAAAATGATTGTTTGCCCAAGGCTTCAATACTGCTTCTAAGATAGTTTCACAGTATACGATCGCATTAATTTTGACGCCACGGTCCAAAAATACGAGCGGAGAGCGACCATCGGCGGTTATGGCGGCCCAAACCATCACTATCGGTGCTGCCTGCTTTCTGCTGGCCATCCGAAGGCCCTCTCTGGCAAGTAAACTCGGTCATTTTGTTTTTTGACATATTGCTCGATAACAAATGGCGACTCATCGGAAAAAACCAAATTCGACAACTCACCACTTTCGTGCAAGCGTAGCAACTCCTTCGCTCTTTCGACTCTAACTTTTTTCTGTTGCGATGTAAGATCGTGTGCTTTTTGGAACTTCAATGGCCTGAGCCCAAGCTCATTTTTCAGTATGTGTTGCATCCGTTCCAACGATATGTTGATCTCACGAGCCATTTCGAGCCTTCATTTTCCGAACCATTTCTGACGATGTTGCTGTTTTTTTATGTCCACCTCCATGGCGTTTTGCAACGCTGCTAGTATCACGGTAACGAGCTATGGTTCGAGACACAAATGATTTATTCACGTTGTGGTGCTGGAGGGCTCTAACGATAGCTACTTGTGGTTTTCCAGCCAAATATAAAGCAATCACACTATCACGTTTGAATTCCATCGCGGATAAAAATTTTTCAGCACAACTGAGACGGAAACCGCTTAAAAGGCTTGTAAATAATAAAATTATCTGTCATGTGTCAAAATTTGAGCTCACTGTCATGAACGGTTTGGAAAGTATAGCAGTCTGAAGTTGGTTGCAGTTCGAATCAGGCAGGGTGTAGATGAGGTTATATACACATATATAATTTCAGCTAGTTAAAACTAAAGAAGAAGTAAGATATACATATAAGATACAAATGAATGCTGCCCTTAAGTAATGAATTTCAAATGATAGAAGAGCTTGTTTAATAGGAAACTGGTTTACTAATTACAGTCTCATATAGATCAAGTCGATGTTTTAGATCTTAACATTGCCCATGTTTTCAATAATTTCGTTCCACTTAAAAGAAAGACCAGGCTTACAAACAATGGAAACGCTTCAGACCGGATTGTCAACATCAAATGCATCGCTCTTTGTGTGACAAAGCTGTAAATAAAATAAGGACTACAAAACAAACCACGTATAGTAGAAAACTGAATGTCGTATTGCAATGAGAAGACCATGACTCTGGAAGAATATGAGTAATCTCTGGATTGGTAACCAACGATAAAGACTGCAAAAATACTATTAAACAAAACCATCGCTTCACCTCCATTTCTGACTATTCTAAACTCGTCTAACAATATTGTTAATATAAATGAATATTTTAGTGAATCATATAACTTTTCTGAATAACCTTCCATTACTCACGTATCGATGGATCTGACGTTGTGGAAAGTTTTCTTTCCATTAGGTCCAACGTGACTGCAATCTTGCCTATAATCTTACCATGCGTTGCACACTCTTTTAATACAATCGATGGACGACGATGGAGATATTTCCTTATCAATGGAAATTAGCAAATATTACCTGTCGCTGAAAGTCCTAATAAATTTAAACCTACGAATACATCTGTAATCCCATTCTTGTCTAAGGTATTCGAAAGAATCATGCAAAAACAAATGAGTGCTTACTTAAATGAACGAAACTTATTGTCTTCCACTCAAATTGGATTTCACCAAAACTTTTGATTTGTGTAATAGACTTTTGTTGTACAGATTCTCTGCTAGCGCTCTGAGATTAATTTTTTCCTATCTTCGACAAAGGAAACAAGCGGTCGAAGTAGCAAACAAAAAGTCTGATTTTCTTCCGATAACAAGACGGGTTCCTCAACGATCAATATTAGGACCTCTTCTCTTTCCCACTTTGAAAAACAACATCAAATACCCAACTATATGCTGATAATTTTCAATTGCTGAAAAGTAGTCCGCTGGGACTCATCGAATACTGTGCTAACAAAATCAACAAGGATTTAGAAGATATTTCATTGCACGCGCGCTTGAGAAACAGCAAAAAAAATTAATTAGTGCAGTGAAGACGGAAAGAACATATTACACAGTCCGGGTACCCCATCTCTCCCGCTCCTGCCGCTATTCTTCTCTCACCGCGGCCTCGCTATTTTCGTGCGTAATGATGAAGCCCACCAAACTCCACCGCAATGTAACCCCTCTTCCAATCCGGAATTCAATTTCATGTGGTTAAAATTCCATCTCCGTAAGCAAATTATCCACAACTACTTTTTTTACAGAAGCCTCAAACTCTAATGAGTTTGATGTGCTGTCTAACTCCATTCAAAGAATTGTATCCCTGTATCCTCCTCATCATAATTACGGCGATTTTAATATACACAATTCTGGGTGGCTTCTGCATTCTGAACAGACAACACCGAAGGACGGTGTGTTGAGATCTTCGCTGCGGAAGACCCAGCTTGTAAATGAGCTCACGCGAATACCTGACGTTGATAGTCATACCGCCAACATTCTGAACTTGTTTTTAACTTCTCACCCTGATAAGTACACCGTTGATGTGGTCTCCTCTCCAAGTTCGTCGGACCATTGTCCCATATCAGCTTATTTTTCGTACACTGACCATACAGTTGGAGAAAATATTTCTAAAAGAACCGTGTCGCAATACGAGAAAGCCAAATGGAGCAGACTTAACAACTTCTTTAGGAATTTTAACTGGTCGTTACATTTCCTCGATACATGGATACCGCTGCTGATATGATCACAGACACTATTCTTTTTGGAATGAGATCCTTTATCCCTTATCGGATTAAGAGAAGAGAAAAGGCATGATACAACTCGAGCTGTAAAGAGGCTGCCAGGATTAGAGGAATATTTGCTCGGTCCTTCCAAACCAACCCGACAAGGAAAAACCGGGAAAAGTTCAAACGAGCCAGATGTAACTGAATCGTTTTTCTTTAGCTTGCGAAATTCCAATATGACCAGAAACTGCGGCAAAAAATATTAAAATGTCCAAACGGTAGTAACTATTTTTGGTCGTTCCTCAAAAATATTAGATGTTCTGCTTCGTCTTCCATCCCAACGCTTATTTATAATGACATTCCAGCTGTCAGCTCCTTGGACAAGACCAATCTGTTTGCTGCACACTAGCTACCTCCCATATTGTGCTTTGTCACCGCCTACACTTAAGTGAGTCGAATCTTCAATGGGACGAATCAACTTTCCCACTTGTGTAGTAGCAAGAGTACTTAAAGATCTTAATATACATAAATCCGCTGGTCCAGATGGTATACCTCCCCGTCTTCTGAAGAGATGATTCGACTCTTTCCGAAAAGATGGGAAAACAGCATTTGTCCAGCCAGTCCCTAAAACCGGCCAACGTTCTTCTCTCTCTTCCTACAGACTCATAGCACTTGAGTTTCTTCTTTGCAAAATCATTGGAACGCTGATAAGCCGTCAGCTCACCGAAAAGCGACACTAAGTCGTTGCATTTGATATTTGTACGGCATTTGACAGAGTTTGGCACTAAGCACTTTTGCCGAAAATGCGTACACTTCGGATCGATGAATCCCTGCTTCAGTGGATTAGAAATTACATTTCGGAACGTCCAATTCAAATTGTCTTGGATGGTTCCAAGTCTGATATCCACAAAATAAATGCTGGTGTGCCCCAGGGCTTCGTTCTAACTCCGACACTCTTTTTAATCATCATTAATTACCTCTTGCCTGCTACTTCTAATCCAATAAATTCCTTTGCTGATGACAGTACTCTCTGCTTTTCATATTCGCTCACGAACTCACGTCCCTGCTCTTCGGCTGTAGAACGGGAACGGCAGCGTATGATAAGCTCATTAAATTCCGTTATACTCGTAAACAGTGTCACTAAATGAGGAACCTCCAACAGAGTAGAATTTAATGCTTCGTAAAAGCGAAATCCAAACAACTAGCAGTTATCTGTGAATGTCATTTGCATCGTTGAAACCGAAAAATTTTCCATTCTCGGAATGTGTCTCAATGAACACATATTTGATGTCGCCAAATATGCTGCGAAACGTCTAAGTTTCCTCAAACGGTAAAGGAAATAATTTTCCACTTCTTTTCTTGCCTCAATATATTTATAACGCACTCATCCGCGCCCATTGCCCACATATGGTCAGAAGCGCCTGACACCTACACCTACTCCTGCCTGATGAGATTCAGAACAGTGCGATAAGGCTTATACTCGTAGATGATGCTAACATCACCCAGTCAAATGACAACCTCGATCACCGATGAAATGTCTCTTGTCTTACCTTGCTCTATCGCTATTTTCACCACCAGTGCTCCACTGAAATTGCCAGTATCACTCCGTTCCTTCAAACCTTCAGGCGTAACACCCGTCTCGCTATGAATACTCATCAGTTCTCCCTCAAGCCCACTTTCGGATATAAATTGAAATATCGTGATTCTTTCCTAAGCCGTACAACCCGCTTATGGAATGCCCTGCCAAGCTCTTTATTTTCTGATCATTATAACCTTCAAACATTTAAAGCGAACGTACATTGGTCCTCTCTTCTCTAATTTTGATTCGCCCACGCTGCGTGCAAACATTTTAATGGTACCTTAACTCCTTGAGCCCGCGCTAATTAAAAAAAACAACAGGCTATTTCAAACAAAGCTAATTTATTGATTTCCATAGTAAATATTGGATATTTCAGGTTCATTTGATTTCGTTAACGCCCGACTACATCTTCTACGGTTATTGTTATTGAGAGTATACTCTTTCATTTAGTGAAGTGTGAGCTATATTTGTTCTTGAGCCACAATAACGTGGTCGTTTAACATCACTCCCAAAATAGCAGAAATCCTTTTCTGTAACGCTGATCCCTAGAACAAAGTTTAATTTTTCCTTTATTAACCGTGTTCACACTTCTATCTTCATAAAATGCTGCATATTTCTCTAGAGTATGTGCATGCTACTGCTCTACTTGCAGGATTGACTAAATTTGAGAACCTTGGTACCATTCTGGTGAGGTAGCGTTGCTTAGTGTGTGAGGTCGCCGACTACCACACAAGGGGTGAGCAAGACCTTTTCTCCTGACGTCAACAATCTCCATATAGAAACATGTTTCAAAATGTCTTTCACCTTTTGATGTCGGCACGGAAACAAATTGTACGTCCCATCGCACAAAGTCACAAGGCGACGACAGAAGCGAGTGAGCGAGAAATACTAGGCCTTGATCTCTAACATGGACTATCATTGTACCAGATTTTTCTTTGAATTTTGTTGATCATGGCCGAAAATGTGTCCGCTGAGACAGAGACTATAGTTATTAAGTACTCGTAACAATTAATTTTATCCTTGGTACTCAGATTTGGTAGGATTGATACGACTTTTCAACGTGGCATGACTTTTGCTTCAGCTACAGTCTCGAATTGTATGCTGTAATTTCCCCAATTGGTCTTACAGTCTAGTATTTGATTTTTTGTTTTATAGAGGCTGTAGATCATTGTAATTTCCTCGACAGTTTTCTTTTCATGATGTCCATTTTGAGTCACTATTTGAATAGCTGTCTATGAAACTATATGCTATAAACTTATGGTACGCATTTATTTTGCAGGAATTTTAACATCAAATGCGGTATCGAGACCCAGTCGCCACAATTTGTATCTTCTGCTTAATCTTCCGCACTGGCAAAAGCTCTTTAGAAACTTCTTGGTACCACTGTGAGGTCTTGTGACGATAGCGATATGATCTATTTTATTGGGACGATGTTGGAGAACCCTTTGATTATGAAAGTGCAAGATAAAACTGCAAATTAATATGATAACACTCGAGGTTCCTTGCAAAGTAATTCAATCCCTGAGTAACATCCTCCAATTACTAAAAATAAAAAGAAATTTCAATTGAAAGAGTCTACAAACACCGAATTGAAAATCTTGTCGTATTTTACCTTGACCAGATGGAGAACAACCGGATGTTCCTTAGAGTTTCATATTCCGAATACATCATTTGTTATTGTACTAAGTATAGGTGTAGAAATTTCTCACATTTATTGCGAAAACTATTCCATACCTGGAATGAGTATTAAGAACAAATTCCTCTCCACAATAACTCATACATCGTTAGGTCCAACAATGCCATTTGGTTTAAATCCTTCTGTGCGAGGGAAGCTTATCCCAGCTTTGAACCTTCCTTCGATAGAAACTTTTAAGTCGTTCATTAAAAGCATAACTAATGTTCCGTCGAAAATTTTTTAATCCTTTCCTGCAGCATGAGGATGGAGACGAGGCGAAAAAGTCCGGGGAAAAACCTTGTTAACGAATAACTTCCGCTTGCTCGTCTTGTCAACACTTTTCATGTTTTTTTTTTCGGTATACGAATATTTTCTCAAAAGCAAATAAGTAAAGTTTTCTCGCCTGTCGAAAGCCAGAGAGGATGGTGGCGGAAAACAAGGAGTAAATGTCGGAGAAGCATCAGCAGTGAAGCTACAACTTAAACTAACCTGCAAATCTTCTTTAATAAATGACGTCTAGCGAATATAACCGACAGACCTTAAACACTGACAGCTGCAAGGGATTCATTAGGGCCAAATACGAGTATGGCATAGCTTCACTTAGGATATAACGAGCAAATGTCGACAGCAACGTTGTAGTCGTCACTGTATTTGTTGCCGTTGCCGGTGCCTTTGTCGTAGTCGACATCGTGAGCTTGCTGGCGACCATATTGCACACGTTCTGAACATGCAGCAATATCCTTGTGCTAGCAATAGCCCCTTATCCAACCATCCTACAAATACATACATACGAGTACATATACTAAACTGTGCGTCCGTTGCAAATCCTTTAAAACTTTGAACGGATACAAAATCGGCAACGAGATTTATTCATTAAAATTTATTAGTACTCTGAGGGACGTTGGCGCAGTGATGACGGTGGCACTCCTAGTGGCCAAAGTCAGAAACAATTATACGATATATACAGATTCAAACTGATGCATGGTAGATCCATACGTAACTACCATAGTTAAATCTGTTCTGTTCTACGTAGTCGTTCGAGTTTACCAGTTACCACTTTCAATTCTAAAGTAAATTCATCGTCTTACCCTCAGTTGTACCATACAATAGAATGGGAAGGTGGTAGAATGTATATAGGATGTTCAAAGGATACAAGATTCTCATAGATGCAATTACAATACAACACAGCGTGTGTGGTTGTTTGTGTGTGGGATATATGACGTTGTTTTCCTATTTATACCAGGATAACACACACATCAAAACATAAGAAAGATGTGAAAAATGATAATCGCTTTATCCTGTTGCTATGGCTAGCAAAATTAATAATCATACTCGTAACTTTGACAGGGAAGAGAAACAACGGTAGCAATTTTCCGAGAAACTTGGATTTGCCGACACAGGGGGCACTCTAAGATGTAGTCCTTCTACAACGTTTTGTGTATCTATGATATAAGGACGTTCGAAGGGACATCAAGTACATAATCCTTAATTCTGCATTTTCATGCATGCACATGTATGATGTATGACATTTCAGATGAATTCGAGGACGTACGAGTATTATTGTATTCTGAATGTTTTATTTTGTGAAACAGAATAACGAGATGTTTTACGGACTTATGTGTCAGTTTATTTTATTTTTGTTATTATAAAATGTAAATGGAACATTTTTTTTTTTAAACAAAGAATTTCCGGATATTTGACACTGCTAAAAATATATGCAGTCGGTGTCGTCGAGCGAAACGATTTTTAAACAACTAATTTCTCAAAATTGTAAACTACAGGTATATATATTATATTAAAGAACTTTTATTAAAGAAAGACCATGAACAACAGATTTATTTTTTATTTGACTCAAGCTCTTTGACGGTTACCTTACAACTGGTCCGTTTCGTTTCACCAGGAGCCCATGTATGTGTTTCCTTTTTCAGTTCATTTGTCGCTACATGCTTCAGTGCTACAGACGCGTAATCGCCCCGATTTCAGCCCCTTTAACATGCCCAGTGGGACTAACCCAAGGCTTCATGTTTGCCACTTCCCACACCCCTTCATATGGGATCTGACTTAACTGAGGTCCTTCTACATCCCTCACCACATACCTATCGCTTGGTAAAACCTTTTTCACACTATATGGCCCTTTGTATTTTGGAACGAGTTTCTTACTAGTTCCAGGTGCATTGACGAAATTATGCACCATCACGTAATCGCCTTCTACGTAGTACTTTTGGGTTCTGTTACGATCAATTAGTTTCTTATTATACGAGCGTTGTCTGAAAAAGTTTCGACCGCAATGTAAAGATAGCTGCACTCGTCAATAAAAGCTAGTGAATGCTAGTTGTGCATCTTTTGACAGTTACTTTCCGAAGTTTCAGTCATTTTGGATGAGCAGTTTTTAGTTGACAGTCATTTGAGTGAGTCGATGTGAGTGTTTTTTGTGAAAATGGAAAAAATTGAGTATCGAGTAAATTCTTGTTTTTGAAAGGCAATACGCCTACGCAAATCAAAAATGAGTTGGACTCTGTGTATGGGGACTCTGTACCATCACTTACCACAGTTAAATTTTGGGCAGCTGAATTTAAACTTGGCCGTAAGAGCTTGGGAGATGATGAACGTTCGGGACGTCCAAAAACTGAAACCACTGACGATAACATTGCTAAAGTTCACCAAATGGTGTTAGACGACCGCCAAATTAAAGTGAGAGAGATTGTAAAGGTTATGAAAATGTCCAAAGAACGTGCTTGTTACATATTAAATCAAGATTTAGGCATGAGAAAGCTGTCCGAGCGTTGGGTGCCGCGTTTGCTTATGTTAGACCAAAAACGTGTTCGAATTAACATCTCCAATGCTCGGTTGGCGCAGTTTAGGTGCAATAAATCTGAGCTTTGACGCAGATTAATTACTGTAGATGAAGCTTGGATACACCATTATACGCCCGAAACAAAAATTCAGTCAAAACAGTGGACTGCAAAGGACGAGCCGGCTCCAAAAAAAGCAAAAACTGTTTTTTTGGCTTGGAAAGTGATGGCGACTGTTTTTTGGAATAGTAAAGGAGTTATCTTAATCGATTATCTTCAAAAAGGAAAAACCATTACAGGAACATACTACGCATCACTACTTGCCAAGCTGAAGGCGGAAATTGCGGAAAAACGGCTACATTTGCAGAAAATTATTATTATTATTATTATCAAGGGAACGATACAAATTAATTTGTAGGGTCCGGGATTTAACGCCGGGGTACCATGCCCATGTGGCGCGTTTTGTCAATAGCACGCGGAGTGCTGAGTTCCCATGTGGTCATCCACCTACATACTTACCGCGCCCAACACTGCTTGATTTCGGTGATCTAGCGGGAACCGATGCTTTCAGTGTGGCGAAAATCCATGAATTACGGTTTGAACTGCTTGAGCATCCGCCTTATTCACAAGATCTAGCCTCAAGAGACTTTCTTTTTGTTCCCTCATCTAAAAACTGCGCTCGGAGGGCAGAGATTTCCGTCAAATGAGGAGGCAATCACGTTCGTGAACAATTATTTTGCAGAGAAAAACGCCAAGTACTATTTGAACGGGTTAGCATCGCTGGGAGAAGTGTGTAGAGTTACAAGGAGACTATGTAGAAAAATAAAAAAAAAATTTAGTAAAAATGTCTTGTATCATTGTTCGGTCGGAAACTTCTCAGACAACCCTCATACTCCTGGCTTTTCAAAATCCGTTTAGCTGCTATGCTCCTCATTGATTTCAGATCTCTTTCTACCTTGTTTCCCCAAACTTCTTCTAAATTTTCTTTCAAACCATCAACTACTAGTCCCCTCTGTCTAACTCCAAACAGCAGTTCACTCTGAGCCAATCCAATGGTTCGATGCATCGTGTTATTCATTGCAAATTCAACTTGATGGAGGACTTTATCTAGGGAAGAAGTAGAACCAGCATTCGACATCTTGGCGATCATTGAAGCTAGGCTCCTATTGATCCTCTCAACTTGTCCATATGCTTGGGGGGAACCAGTAGTGACCTTTATGTGTTTTGTGCTATTATCTGCTATAAATTCCTGAAACTCTTTTGACGTGAACGCACTACTGTATGATATGATATAAAATAAGTACTAAGCGAACTTATCACTTCCTTGGTGTTGGTGGAACGAACGGCGAACAGATTGACGAATTTAGAGAATGCATCTACAATCAAAAATACAAATCGTTTTTTTGAATGCTTCATCGAAACTGGGTCGTAATCGTCTATGTGTATCACTTCAAAGGGTACATTTCCTTTCGGAATGTTGTGTTGGAGTCCTTCACTTTGGACAATTAATAATATATTGTTTTACCTTTTCCCTCATTTTGGAGAAGCAATATGCTCTTAACAGTGCCTCACAAACCTTATCACATCCTACGTGACCCATGTCATCATGATACATGTGTATCAAATGCTGCTCCATATCTTTTGGAACTTAAAACAATATATTTTTGCCAATTTTCCTATAGATTAACCCATTCCCAATCTCGAACATTTTGCTTTCCTCTTGCTCTAACTGTCTCCTAATTTCACTTAAAACATTATCTTTGTATTGGCGAATTGATAGAATTTGCTCAAAGATATTTTCCTCTAGAACTAAAATACTAGAAATCCAACTGAGTGCATCCACATGTTACATTTTTGACTCACTACGGTGTTACAGGATATAATTGAAGTTTTGCAACTCAAGGGCCCACCTAGCTATCCTAGGATTTATTTCCTTCTCATTCAGAGTAAGTGCTAAAGAGTTACAGTCTGTTACTATCTTGAATCGCAATCCGTGTAAATATACTCTAAATCTTCGGAGTGCATATATTATCGCTAGGGTTTCCAGCTCAAATCCATGGTACTTTGCCTCATAGCCGGTTGTTCTTTTGGAAAAATAGAAAATAGGATGGAACTTATCATCAGTCTTTTTCTGCAACAAAATGGCTGCGAACTCAAGCTGGTATCACAATGCAGTTCTAATTCATTCCGAGGATCTTATGTTATATAGCCAGAATCGGGGCTACAGATAATTTTATCTTAAAGTTTTCGAAACAACGAATTTCTTCCTCACTAAATTTAAATTTCACATCTTTCTTCATTAAATCGTACAATGGCTGAGCTATAAGTGAAAAATCCTTTATAAATCTTCTGAAGTAGGAGCATAAACCTAAGAAACTAAGCACTGACTTAACATTTTGAGGAATCGGAAAATTTAAAACAGACTCACTCCTTTTTCATCTGGCCTTATACCTTCTTTCGAGACTATGTACCCTAAATATCTTATTTCTGCTTCCACAAACCTACACTTATCCAGCCTTAGTTCCAGTTGATTTATAACTAGTCGGTTAAAAACTTCTTTTAATATGCTTAAGATGTTCATCAACGATAGCAGTAGCTATCATTGTGTCATCGATGTAAATTGCCACTTTTTTGGCCCTAATTAAGTCGTCGAATACACGGTTTCCGAAACGCTGAAATGTTGATGAAGCATTTTCCAATCCAAAGGACATTCGTAAAAATTCGTATTGATCCAGAGGAGTTAGGAAGGAAGTGTACTTTATGGATTCCGTATTGCTTGTTGGCTTCTATTTAATTCGTACTTTCTTGGGCCGTGGGTGGCCGTGGCTCAAGTGGTAGTGGACTAGCTTCCAAATCGGAAGGTTCGGTGTTCGAATCCCAGCCTCGCCCGAAAGACATACCATATCCATTTTTTCAGTTAACGAAAATCAACTTCCACTAAGAATCTAGTCTCCCCATTAAATGTTGAATGCCACCCATGGAGCGTAATAATCGCTCCATGTGTATAAGTGTATTTATACCCATTTGAGTGTTAAGTTCTTTAAAAAAAAAAGAAAAAAAAAACGATGTTGCGCTGGAATTTCCATCAAACGAAGTACAAGTTCGCCTTTGTTTCCGGTAGTTTTCCTACCCATTGTCTCCAGCCAGACGCGCAGTTCTTCAGCTGTCAATCTTCCAATTTCGTTTATTTCTGACTGCATGGTTGGTGTGTATCCCACTTCTGAGGTTGTAAACTATATGTATATATATATATTAACGAATTTTTATTAAAGTAAGACCATCGACAACAGATTTATTTTTTATTTGACACAAGCTCTTCCACGGTTACCTTACAACTCGTCCGTTTCGTTTCACCAGAAGCCCATGTATGTGTTTCCTTTTTCAGTTCATTTGTTCCTACATGCTTCAGTGCTGCCACAAAATCAACATTTAAATCGCATTTTTCCATATGTTTCCAGCCGAAATCCACGGCGATGGATCTTCCCTGCTATGTTGTTTCCTTTCACTTTCGTTTACTGATTCCCACCATTTTTGTTCCATTTGTGGTTGACAGAAGCCTTCATATTTTTGATTATTTTTTATTATTTTTGTGGGGGTTTTTTGGACATTTTCTCGGAATTCACAGGAGAAGCATCGCAGTGTAAGCCACGAATAATACAGTACTTTAACATTTTTGTACTAACGCCAATTATTTTCAGTTAAATAAAATTTGATACCCTATATTTATTGCTCTAAGGCATTTTCTGTCGGCTGGCCTGCTTAAAATCTAAATAGTTCGATATTTGGAGTCGAGAGTTTTCAAAGCCTGGCTTCGGGAATTTGTTTTGTTTTTTTTTCTCCATTTTTCTGTAGCTCTATTTTAGTCGACTACATTTGGCGAGGATCCAAAGGACATAATTACCATGAGGAAAATAAATTTGCTTCAGTTATGGCGTGAAGTGTAAAGTACATACATAGCTGATCACCACAAGCAACAGCAATCTGACAAACTTCACATTTTCTTGTGATCTTTTTTTTGTGCAATGTAAAGTAGCTGGCTTTTTCAAACTTCCATGGGAAGTAGTACATATAGCTTGTAGCAGCGTTGCAGTGGAACCGGCAACAAATCGAGAAAAAAGAACGACGAAAAAAAAAAAGCACCGCGCTGTTCCTTTTTTGAAATATGATCTCGTTGATTATGTATTGACAACTGATAATTGTAGGTGCATACATAAATAACGTCAGAGAGACTATACTGTGCTACACAAGATGTGCGAGTATTACTTTGCTACATAAAGATATAAGGACTGAAATGAATAAAATCTGTAAATTTTAATACGGGCTATACTTCCAATGCGTAAAAATTGCAGTCCCATTTTGTACCCAAATTAGCCTGTATAGTCTCTAGTTTCAGTTTGTTATTGATTTTAGTTCGGTGCGGTTTAAAATATTTATAAAATATGAGTCAAGAGGAACGCCGTAAACAGATCATCGACAAATGGCTCGAAAATACTTCGCGTCCAAACCATTTCATTACAAAAAATTTAAACATAGCACGCAATACAGCGGATTCTGTTATTAAACAATATTTGGAGACGTTGACAGTTAAGCGAAAACAGAAAAGTGGAGCTAAAAGTGGAGCACATGATACAAATTTGGACAGGAAAATAGTTGGTACCATCGTAAAAAACCGGACTATGTCATCCAGAGATGTTGCTCAGAAATGTAATACCAACCAAACAATGGTACAAAGATCTAAAAAACGTAACGGTCTAAAAATACCAAAAAAATCAAAAAATACCAAAAGTTACTGAAAAGCAAAAAAACTCATAAAACCACGAGCCCGAAAGCTATACGAGTTGATCGGCAACAAGAAAGCGTGCTTGATTTTGGATGACGAAACTTATATCAAAGTCGACTTTACTACTCTTCCAGGTGCGCAGTTTTACAACTCGTTTGAAGCTGCGATTCTACCGCAATCAACAACATCGATTGGGATGGAAAAATTCAGGTCAAAATATCTCGTTTGGCAGGCCATTTTCCAATGTGGACACAGAAGCTCATCGTTTATTACAATGGGAACAATTAAAGAGAAATGTACATTAACGAGTGCCTAAAAAAACGGTTGATTCCTTTCTTAAACAAACACGAGGGTTCAACATTATTTCGGCCAGATTTAGCTTCAGCTTCACTATGCTCATGCGACGTTGAACTTTGTCCCAAAAGACATGAATCCACTCAATGTTCCACAGTGCCGTCCCATTGAAAGGTATTGGGCTTTGGTCGAAGCTTAATTGAGGAAAAGTGCGCAGTGTGCAAAGGACGTAAAAGATTTTAGTGCTAAATGGAAAAGAACGTCCAAGAAGATCACGGATGTAACTGTCACCAACCTTAGGAAGGACATTCGAAAGAAGTTGAAGAAAGAATGGGACCCAAATAATTTTTTTTATTTTTTGTAATTGTGAATGAATTTAATAAAAACAGAGATTTAAAGCAAATAAAAAAAATTTATGTGAATTATGAAAATATATTTTTTGTTTAATTTGAAGTTTCCGAATTTTATTTGTTTCAGTCCTTAACTTTGCTGCATACCGCCCGCCCGGACGAAACAAAAGGTTAACAATTCAAAATTCTTAAAACTTTAAATAACTAAATTGTTATGCGGCGTACGGTATTTTACAAAAGCAGAAAATCTAATTAGGGGTTGAACAAATTCAATATCTCAATTCAAATGCTATAAAATATCTATTAAATTCAAATATTAATTGCAAAAGTGACACAAGTTTTGACTAAAAAAAGGAAAGTTATTGGCTAGTGCCGTAATACAAAATGAAGGATTATACAATATTTAAACAATCCTTAAGAAAAAATAGTTCATGAAAACAATGTTAAAGTTTCTTTCCTAATTAATCAAAGCTTTATGCGGGTGCAGTATGTTAGAAATCAAAAGAGTTAATGCTCGTAAATGTGATTGATCAGTACTTCAATTGAACATCTATAAAATTCATAAGGTTCGTTTAAAAGTTACTATACGTTTTAAATACAAAAATAATTGATTGCCTGAAGGCTGTAAACCAAATTTAAAAATTACGTTGAGTAGAAAACAATAACAAAATTCATTTCGTCAAAGAAAAAAAATAAATATTGTATCTTAAACTCGAATTTCAAAAGGTTTTTTTTAAAACACAAAATTCATCTATATCCCTAATACAATCGCATGCAGTCGAACTTAGAAACAGATCTTTACACCTGTGCAGCGAAAAATTAAAAGAGGTTAAACGGAAATAGTAACGTATTTCATAATTTGCCAGAACAAGATTATATGAGATACTTATACAAGTTCGCCTGCATGAGGTCGTATTTTGGATAGAGCTGAATTTGTTGACTCTGGTTCTGATGTTGTTGGGTCCTTCAAAGGAGACTGATTTTCATCTTCGGCACCGCCCACCGTTTGAGCTGATGATTCGCCTTCAGGTGGGGTGGATGAAGCTGGGTTTGGCAACAAGGCAACCTTGCTAATTGGTCGAATGTATTGACCCTTGGAGGTACGAACGGTCACTACTCTCACCTTGCCATCAGAACCTGGATGTACTTGAATGTTCGCTAGAATGGCCAACGGCCCGACGATATCCGATCGTCCATCAGCAAAACCATTGCTCCGGTATGGATGTTAGGAGTCTCAAGACACCGCTTTGAACATCGTTGCATATGGTTAAGGCACTCAGAGTTCCATCTGCGCCAAAAGTCGTTGCACATTTGTTGAAGCATTTCCCATAGCGTTCTAGAATTCCGTAGGCTCTCAGTGTCGTATTAGTTAGGGTCGGGCAAAACGCTAAGTCCACTTCCTATTACCAGATGCCCAAGCGTCAGCGCATTTAAATCAGACGCGGAAAGTAATGATTACGAAAAAGTTCCATTACAATTCCTTGTAATTTGTAATGGAAAAATTCAATAACCCATTACTTGTAATTGTAATGGAAAAAAATTAATTACTCATTATAAGTTAAGGAAAATTTCCATTACTTTAAGGCCCATTACATAAAAGTAATGCATTACAAAATGTAATGGTCGAAATGCTGTAATGATTACATTTTATTGTAAATGTGATGAATACTGAAAAATAAGAATTACTTGTTTTTACTTTTTGTCTTGACATTCATTCATAAGTATTTTACCAAATGGAGCGGCACGAAAACAACTAGGAAAATAAAAAAATATAAAAATTGGAAATGAACAAGAGTTGGAATTAATGAACCCTGACTGTAGAAACCACTTGTTCAAATATTTGTGGTTTTGCGGTCAAAATGCGACGAACAGGGATGTGATTCCTTCGCATTTCTTTTAGTAATACCTACGTACTTAAGCTAGAATTCAGTTGTTTAGATCAATTTGGAACATTTTTGTATCAGTCTCTCAAATATTTAAATACCTCCCTCTAAAGGTGCCTTTGATTAAATGTTCGATCTAAAAAATTGGAAAGCCTAGTAAGTTTGAAAACCAAACACATGTCCTTTTTAACAAAGAAGTGCTTTAAGAAATACGACTTTCTAAGTTGAAAAGTTTGAACTTTGAGCTAACGGCCCAATAAAGCCGATCATGGAAAGTCAGAACAAATCGAACCGGAGAGCGTATATCATTTGGCCGAGAAAAATATGTCAATTTGAGTTTTTTTTTCACTACCGGACCATTGTGCGGCGGAGGTGTTAGTAGTGACAACTGGATTTGTCGGGTAGGGAGCGGGGGTAGGCCTGTGTTATGTTAAATGCTGTTATTGTAATAAAAGCAAATAGTGTTTTTATGGAAGCATTTATGTTCACAGTTTGGTTTGGTATAATCATCGATAATATACTAGTCCGACAGTTATAATACGTGTTGATAACAAGACACGTGATGGTAAGAAGCTGGTGTGAAGAAAGTAAATGTAGTATATTTTATGATATTTGTTGTTGCCTTAGCGTACTCGTTAGTCGCTCTTTTGTTTAATTGGTTTTATGTTGCATTTTACATGTATAATTTTTCGAGCTTATATACAGACTCACTTTGTTTCTGGAGCAAAGAAGTTTGTTATTGGTTTGCTTAATGAAAGAAGTGAAAAACTTTTTAAGAATAAAAATTTTTAAGCTATAGTGAAATATAGAGAAATAAAATAAAAATGAGTGAAAGTGAAGTTGAAACGATGGAAGTGGGGGCACAACCTCTTCGGAAACGGAAGTCAAGTGAAGTTCCCTCAGCAGAGATCCCAGCCAAAATAAAAAGAAATGCTGAAGAAATCCTCTTCGAACTTTTTTTTTTGAGAAACACATAAATTGAAATTAGGCATTAGTTTCTTTTTTTCGATTGGCAAATGCACAACAGGAAATTATGTGGTTGTATTTAATACCCATTTTTACCGTTCTCAATATATGTTACATATATAGAATGCTCCAAGCAATGAGCCATCGTTTTCTGATCCTAAATCTTTTTATGGAAAATGTCTGTTGTGCAAAGACAAATTAAATCTGATTAAGTACCATGAAGGCAAATCATCCAATCGGGTAACTCATTTAAAACGGAAGAACTGTGTTGAATATGAGACCTACATTGACACCAAGAACTCAGAATCTAATAAGAAAAAGAACTTAACAAAACAACAAGAATTTAATAACGATATTTTTGATTTTGTTATTCACAGTTGCTCTTCCATAGTCTTTGTGGAGCAGAAATATTTTAGAAAAATGTTTCTTAGACGAATACCCTTGAATGTTCCAAGTAGAACTATAGCTTGAAACATACTTTATAAGAGGTTTGGTGGGATTAAGAAAAAAAAGAAGAAAAAAGAAATGAAAAACACTGAATATTTTTGTACCATAGCCGATAGTACGAGGGCGGGTCAATAATTCCGTGCATTTTTGAATTTCTGACCTCTTTACTGAAACAGCAACACTGCTTCTGTCAACAGGCATCTGTCAGTTGACTCCTGTCAAAATTTAAACTTGCTGCGTCAGTTAGTTTGTGTTTGACAGCTATTTTTATCAGACTACTCACTAATTTGAGGAGAAAATGGAAAAAAGTGAATTTCGTGTGCTTATTAAGCATTATTTCTTGCGAAAAAAAACCAGTACCGAGACCAAGGCTAAGCTTGATAAATACTATGGGGACTCTGCACCATCGATTTCAATGGTAAAAAAGTGGTTTACTGAATTTCGTTGTGGCCGTACAAGCACTGAAGATGCCGAACGTCCTGGACGCCCAGTTGAGGTCTCTACACCCGAAACAATCGAAAAAATTCACGATATGGTGTTGGCCGACCGAAGATTGAAAGTGCGAGAGATTGTGGAAGCCGTAGGGATCTCGCATGGCTCAGTGGTTTCAATTTTGAATGATCACTTGGGCATGAGAAAGCTTTCCGCAAGATGGGTGCCGCGTTTGCTCACAGTCGACCACAAACGCAATCGTGTAACAACTTCACAGGAAGGTTTGGCGTTGTTTAATCGCAATATGGAGGAGTTTTTGCGCCGTTTTGTAACCGTGGACGAAACATGGATCCATCACAACACACCAGAGAACAAACAACAGTCAAAACAGTGGGTTTCTAAGGGTGAATCGGCGCCAAAGAAGGCCAAGGTGGGTTTGTCAGCCAATAAAGTTATGGCGACTGTTTTTTGGGATGCACGCGGGATAATCCACATTGACTACCTTCAAAAGGGAAGAACAATCAATGGGGAATATTATGCCAACTTATTGGACCGATTCAATGACGATTTGAAAAAAAAACGACCTCATTTGGCCAAGAAAAAAGTTCTTTTCCACCAAGACAATGCAAGGGTGCACACATGTGCAGTTGCCATGGCAAAAATCCATGAATTCGGCTATGAATTGCTCCCTCATCCACCCTATTCTCCAGATTTGGCTCCGAGCGACTACTTCTTGTTCCCAAACCTGAAGAAATGGCTTGGTGGAAAAAGATTTGACTCCAATGATGAAGTCATCTCGTCATTTTGAGGACCTCGACAAATCATTTTTTTTGGAAGGGATAAAAAAATTGGAGAAGCGTTGGACAAAGTGTATAGAGCTCAAGGGAGACTGCGTTGAAAAATAAAATTATTTTTTTATCAAAAAATCTGTTTTAATCCAAAAGTCACGGACTTAACCCGCCCTCGTACCTTGATCAAAAATTTTCCGGAATTTATTCAGAAAATTCAAAATACAAGTTTATTCATCTAAATCTATATTGTCCCCTTCAAAGCAATCCCCATCGACTGCAACACACTTATGCCAGCGCTTGATCCAATCCACGAAACATTTTTTATATTCGGTTTGCGGTATGTCCATTAGCGCTTCTGCGATTTTTCCATTACTTCCTCTCGGCTGCTGAATCGCCTTCCCCGTAGTGGTTTTTTAACTCGATTGAACTGAAAGAAGTCACAGGGAGTCAAATCCGGTGAATTCGGTGGCTGTTGGATGGTATTTGTTGCATTTTTCGTCAAAAAATTACGAATAATGATAGCACTGTGTAACGGTGCGTTATGATGGTGCAAAATCCACGAGTTTTCTGCCCACAATTCTGGTATCTTTCGGAGAATTGCTTCACGCAAATGTCTCATAACGCCCAAATAATACGAGTACTCTTGGTTTACTGCTTGGCCTTCTGGCAAAAATTCATGATGCACTACACCGTTGTAATCCATGAAAACCGTGAGCATTGCCTTCTTTTTTGACTGAAGACGACGTGGTTTTTTTGGTCTCGGCTCATTTGGTGAACGCCATTCATTTGCCTGATGTCTGGATTGCATGTCGTACTCATAAACCCACGTCTCGTCTCCAGTAATGATCCTCTTGATGAATGTGGGATCGGATTCAGCCTCGGAAATTATCTCTTTTGGTCATCGTCTGGAGTAGATCTTTTTATTTTCTGTTTTCTCTGATTATGAGTGGATACTGCCATTTCAAAAGAGTGAAATGGTGTAAATCAAATATTGATGATGTATCGTTTTAATCAAGATCAAAGACATTTCGGTGTGATTAGAGGGAAAGGATTATATGCACGGCCAAGTTCTAGCAGAATGGCTGTCTATATTTGCTCGAAACGTTTTTCCAGCACTTTTAGATGTTAATCATTCAATAATTGATCAAAACCCTAAGCACAAAACAGACAGAGTGCTCAAGTTGATAGAAGTGGTACAAGGACTCTTCTTTCCCTCGTTCCAAATGAAGTACTTTTTCTTTATTTCACTTTGTTTTCTTTGTTTCACTTTGTTTTGTTACAGCAAAAAACTGAGCAACATGGAAATATTTAAAGACTTTCAATATGAAAGACGTGGAAACTGGCTTAATTGCGTCAAACGTGTTGAACCAAAAGTCTATCAACAGCTCAGTGAATTGCGAATGAGCCGACTGCGAACAAATCATTTTTAGTGCATTTAAAGACAGGCAGGTGACAATTTTACTACTTCAAGACCACAGAGCTTAATTTATCGGTGGATTAATAAAAAAAAACTAAACTTCTATTAGTTTCTGCGAAGAAATCAACGATTCGCTTATTTCTCCGCGAGTAAGCGAATACTCTTTGCGGATTGTCAGATTTTATTCGCACTCCACAAATGTGGAACCAATTTACATTTGTACGACCAAAATATTCGCACGAATTCAACATCAAGATTCTCCTGTTCAAAACGAATGATAGTTAGTATTCGTAGTCGCTCGTTCGCATTCGCAGTTCGCTGAACGGTGAATGAACCTCAAAATGTGGGATATACAATAGATGTTTTTCGCAATAGAGGAGATTGTTAAAACCTTAAATGATGAGAATTTTCTTTTTTTACATTTTTATGTAATGTTTAACACTGTTTGGGACAATAAATAAAAATAAATAAAGAATGTATTATAAGTAATTTATTTTTCTTTTTCTCAAAAACATAATGTCATCAACATCAACAGAAACTGTAGATGGCGACCGTATGGTAATTATCTTCAGAAACTCCTGTCGGAAAATATGCATATCATGGTATCCCTATGAGAGCTTTCAAGAGCGAAGTGCTTAGGCATTTCATTGTAACCAGAGTGGGGGGCAAATAGTCCTACCTTCCCTGTACTGCAGATTTTTGTTGAACACGGTATACATAGAATATTTCAGAACAACATTTCCCAAAATTACCTTCGAGTTGGAAATTTCTGAATGTCTTATCTTAAAACTTGCAAACCAATTTCAATGCAACAAAGTCAGCTCGCAGTAATTTTAAAAGATAATCATATTTACGAACCATTAAATGTTATGCCACTCTGGGACACAGCTTTTGCAACTTCTATTTTATGTTTCCGCTCATCTGCGGGCAAAAGACATCATGTGAAAAGAACGTAAAGGACGAAGTAATTCTTTATTTATAGGAAACCACATTTTAATTCTTCAGGATTGTAACAAATCTCAAAATCAATGTGAACGTGGGACAATCTTGTCAAAGTTTTCTGGCAGACAAACTAGAGCAGGGCAATCCAGGCTGGAGTCGTATCCGAGTCAAAACGAAACTCAACCAGAACCGGCGGGCCATCGAAACAAAATACTAGCTTTTAATAAAAAAATATTTTTTGTTTATTTCTTTATTTCTTTAACAATGTTATCAATGTCAACATCAATATTCGTCGTTGCCAAGTGCATTGCGTTAATAAGTGACTTGTCCTACAATGAAGACCTCTATTTTGATTTAATAAAATTCATCGTTGAATAAGCACTATCACAGAGATATGTACTCCCCATCATCCAACCCATTTTTAAACCAAAATTCGCTAATTTCGGAAAGCGAACATCGAGAAGCTTAAAAAAATCTATTCCAATTTCCACTCTGCTTTTGTAGAAGGGGTCGAATTGCAGGTCGCATAACTCCAATTGGTAGTCAGTCTTTACACTTTCAATGGCCAGTGTTGATGGATGAGCGAAAAAGTGACAAATCGCTCTCTATTCCTTAAAATTTATAAATCGATTTTCAAACTCCAAAATTACCTGGTCAATGGGCTCTATGTGCTCAGAAAAGTTTCATCTTTCGAAATTTCCCATCTCCAGTAAAGTTATTTGTAACTCATGAAAAAAGAAAGATCATTCTTTTCTTAAGACATTTTGAAAAATTTAAGTTTACTTGTAAATCCATTTACATGTTCGTACAAGTTCGCGATATTATTGTGTTTGTCTTGTAACTTCAAATTTAATTTCGTTCATGTGTTGGGTCATATCCGTTAAAAATACAAGATCAGCGAGGAATTGGGGATCTTGCAGTTTGTTTTCTATTTCTGTGGTATCAGATTTTATTTCCTTTTTCAGAAATACTAGGATGTCCTTTCCAGGTTAAAAAAAAGCTGCAAGCACCCACCAGCACTTAACCATGTGATGTCCGAGTATAAAAGTGAATCTTCGTACGCTGCATCGATTTCGGTTAAAAAAATCGCGAAATTTACGATGAGTCAAAGCTCTTTTTCTTCCCCTGATCAGATTTGTTGTTTTAACAGCCACCTTCATTGCGTCCATCTGGCGCAAAGATTTTCCACATAAATCTTCTTGGTGTTTGTTGCTGCAGTGGAATAAAGGGCAGTGAATAACATTCTGATTAAGGAGTCCAGAACATCCTGTCACTGTTCTTGCCATTGCTTTAGCTCCATCAGTCACAATAGAGGAGCATTTTTGAAACCGTCCGTAATCTATAACAATGTTACTAACAGCTTCATAGATAGCAACAAATTCAACATTTTTTTCGTAATATGTATTGGGTCTATAACTTAATTCGTCATTGTACGTCATTTCAGTATATGTCATTCATTTGAATAATTTTTTTTCACTCAAATATGTCGAACTTTGTGCCTGAAAAAGTGTTTTTGCGGGGAGTTCTTCTTCATTACTTTAATATGAAGAAAACTGCTGCCGAAAGTCATCGTATTTTGGTGGAAGTTTATGGTGAACATGCGCTAGCTGAACGAACGTGCCAAAAGTGGTTTGCACCATTTAAAAGTGGTGATTTTGGCTTGGAAGACGATGAACGTCCTGGGCAGCCAAAAAAGTTTGAAGATGAAGAACTGGAAGCATTACTCTATGAAAATTGTTGCCAAACACAAGAACAGCTCGCAGAATCTTTGGGTGTCACTCAAGCAGCCATTTCAAAACGTTTAAAATCAAATGAGAGACGTCGAAAGGCGGTTTTTCATGTCTGAAATGCTGCTGTAACGCCACAAAAGGAAGTCATTTTTGCATCGGATTGTTATTGGTGATGAAAAATGGATCCATTACGACAACTCCAAGCGCAAAAAAATCATATGTGAAACCCGGCCAACTAGCCAAATCAACGGCAAAGCCGAATATCCATGGCGCGACGGTAATGCTCTGTATTTGGTGGGATCAAATGGGTGTGCTGTATTATGAGCTGCTAAAACCGGGTGAAACCATCAATGGACAACGCTATCGAACACAATTAATCCGTTTGAAGAGAGCAGTGGCCGAAAAACGCCCGGAATATGCGACCAGACACGAGGCAATAATTTTCCATTATGACAACGCTCGGCCCCACGTTGCTATTCCGGTTAAGAGCTGGAAAACAGTGGATGGGAAGTCTTACCCCACCCGCCTTATAGCCCAGACCTTGCCCCTTGTGACTACCATTTGTTCCGGTCGATGCAGAACGCCCTCACTGAAATACGGTCCACATCGAAGCAGAATATCAAAAATTGGCTTGATCCATTCTTAGCTGCCAAGCCGGCGCAGTTCTTTTGGGATGGGATCCACAAATTGCCAGAAAGATGGGAAAATGTCATAGCTTCAAATGGGAAATACTTTGAATAATACTATTGTACATGTTTTTCTTAAATAAACGCTCAAGTTTTGAAGAAAAAAAACGCACGAATTAAGTTATATACCCAATAGTATTGTATAATCTTTTGAAATGCAGCGAATAAAAATTCATAACTGACTGTCGCCTGTCTGGTCTGTACTTTCATCCAAACATATTGAAAAGTATTCACACTCCGCAACGGATTCACACAATTTCTTAGAAACATACTCGCCCATATCATCTATTCGTCGCGCCACTGTTTGATGTGATAGTGCTACAAATTCCAATTTTTCTGCTAGCTTAGGCTGCATAAATCGTTCATCCATTTTAATTGCACTTTTTTTTTATTAAAACTTATTTGGACAGCCCTGAACTAGAGTACAGGCAACAAATGTCATTTGTATTCATATAAAAAATTTAATAAAGCAACAAAAAAATCCTTGTTCGCCTTTTTTGCATGTAATCGTTGGCAATCCTTCAAAAATCGTAGACATTCATCTCTACCACAAGCCGAGTAATTCTGTTTGAGATGTCAACTCTAAGCGAATAGTTCGTGAAACTCCTGCCATTTGCCTGAAGGTCCTTAGGTTAGCAGGACTTGGCTGAAGTCATTTATTTCCAACTACCAAGAGACCATCATTAAGAGGTTAGAGTGATGCAACTCTTAAGTTCGCCAAACGTAACGATAGAGATTTTTGAATTTTTGATCTTATACCAAAAAATTGGAAGAAGTAATTTGTGACAGTTTACTCTTCTAAAGTATCTCATTCTCTATTAGTTCGAAGACGATACCATCTTCCTGCGCACAAAATGACAGGACAAACGACAGTGAGTGGAGACGTTAAATTTAGTCGACACCGAACTGCTCTGGCAGCAATCTATTTATTTTCTTTTTTTGTGGGAGAGACAAGACAAGACAGAGCCTTAAAAAATGTCACTTGTGATATTTTGTTGTCGACCTTTCAAAAAGATCTACGATTGCTTGCTTCGGGTTGGCTAAAGAGAAAATTATTCCTAGTTTGATCCAACTTGATAGTACAGGCAAACCATACACCAAACATTAGCCTGAACACTAATATTCTGTTGGGTTTACTGAATATATAGTATGTATTTTCTTGAGGAGCCATGGTATTTAGCGTGTGTAATTAAGTAGGAAGGCTCTCCTACTGGCGTAGAAGATTGTATTTTTAACTCTTTTCTCTAATAAATTATGATTTGCTGTGGTCTCCGAATCGCTAGCAAATATACATATCTTGTCACATGCTGCACATACTAACAATTGCTGTTTTATGTTATACGTGCATTCTTTTCATACTGAGGGGACTCAATTTCGAAGGGTTTGTATTTTTAAGGCCTGATTCGTTTCTAAGATTTCTACACCATGACATTCTGTTGCCAATATTCTCAATTCATCAATTTTTAAATTCAGATAAAAATCACTTTTAAACTTGTCAGTTTGCCTTAGAGTTTAAAAATCCATTCTTCTATTGGCAATTACATCTTTTCTCACTCTCATATGGAACTACTCCTTGGGCTATGGTTCCTTGAAATTTGTCCTTAAGGCTCCCAGCATTGTTGGCAAATGTTTACTCTGGCATAATCTTCCATTTAGACAAGTTTAATCTCTATGAAGAAGCACCTATCACACTTTTGCCCGATGGCTAAATGTCAGTATCTTAGAAATTATTCAGCAGAACCATTCTTGACTATCTTGTTGGAAGTTTGTTGTCCCTTGGCCTTAAGAAAAATTTCAAACAATTCGCAATGGATTTTAAAGGAAGTATGTTAAGTATTTAAGTTGGTTTCTCCTAGCCCCCCTTCAACAAATGTGCCTCGGAATCGGATAGACAACCTTAAAGTAGTCTGTTGTTGAACTTGTGTGTTGGCTTCTTGAAAATTCCATTACCCGCACAAAATCACTTGTTTCAATATGAAATTAGCCCAAAGGTACGGATAGGAAACGCATTCATGCAATAAAATCGTTGGCCACTACGGCAGTATGAGTATGACTGTTTTACAAAGGATATCAGTTTCTCATTTGAATTAGAGGAAATCAAATCGGCAGCTTACGATGAAACCACCAGACATGTGGAATGTATCTTTCACATCAACCAACATAGACAGGAGAAGGAATTCCCTTTGCAGATGATCGATTTCTTGGCATCCTTCCAAAAATGAAAAGACAAAAGGTGCTACTCCTAGAGATGGTATGTAGACTCGTACAATCGTAGACTCGTGGACTTGGATATGCACATACATTCCTACGCAAGTGTGAGTTTGCATGGATTCATGTATCTCTTCATACGGAACCTTCTAAAGATCTCGGAATGTTTTGTGTCATTTCTCCATCGCCTCATGACGATAAGGGGTAGACGCATATGAGGAGTATTTCAAAATTTCCCTTCACCATCACTCGTACTTGTAATTTACCATAAATCTTGGCCCCAGAAACTTTCCAAATATGAAAAAGTTGTTATATTTCACTCAACTTAGAAACTCATGGGTAGAAGCTAAGGATATCCTTTCAAACGGAAGAGAAAAAAAATCAAATTACACTCTAGAATGAAGGAGGAAAAAAAATCCATCACTTGCGGACGTTTAAATGTAAATTTTGTGCACCAAACCAAAACCACAAAAAGCAAACAGCGGCAGCTATGGAATCTGGCTTATCCGACGTCTCTCCGTCAACAACAGGATGCGGAAACTGGAATAAATGCAAGGACATCATGTAAAAATGTTCACTTGATGTTGTTGTTGTTGTGTTGTTGTGTTGTTGCGTTGTTGTGTTGCTGGTGTGTCATTGTGGGTTGGACGATAATGTTGCTGGCCTGCAGCAGAGATTGTGGACATTCGTTTCTTGTTGGCTATTGGAGTAGTTTTTGTTTTTTTTTTTTTTTAGCCGGACATTGGCGTTAATTTGAGAACATTCATTAAACGTGAATGAGTTTTCAGATTTTTTTTCCATCGATCTTCTTCCTCACTGTCGTCGTTTTATATTCCTACTTGTTGTATTCGTTATTGATTCATTTTTTGTATTTTTCCCTTTTTTTTTTACTTTGACCGTGTATCCTTTGCAAATCGACGTTTTTGACCAACAGTGCAATTTGAAGCTGGAAATTGATGGGTGACTTGGATACATTTAATCGATTGCCACACCAAAAGAGGGACAGAGAAGAGCTTAATTTAAATGTTCAACGGATCTAGTGATGCAGAGTGCATTGAAAAAAATTCGAACATTGCAATCAGGATTGAGATTTTAATTGATGAATGTTTGCGCGCACGTTCTTCAAGTAATTGCGGAAAAAATTCGTCTGTTTCATCAGAGAGTTTTTAAAAGTCACAAAATCAGCAAATGGGTTTTAATTGAACGGTTTCACTATTGATGTTTCACCAAAAACTATCTATAAAACGAAGGGAGGGTTGTGATTTTATTTAGAGATAAACCAGCGTATTTAGCGCTTGACCAATTGGGGTCTATCGTATATTGGATAAAGACTAGGATAGCAAGTTCAGAGTTTTATAACAACTTCTCTTTAAAATTCAATTGGCAAATGAAAGGTGGTGTTTTTTTCTCAAAGAATGTCTTGCATTTTCTGTTGTATGTCTACGGAAAAACATTTAGGAAGAATTAGAATCAAGCGGTAAACAAGTAGTTCCAACTGACTCTTTTGGATGTAACCCCTTTTCTCATTAGTTGTTACAATTGTTTCTAAGCAATCATCAGAAATGCTAAGGCCTTACATGAATTTATACAAGTTCCCTCTTTAGACACTGGTTCATGGAGGGAAGGCAGATCGAATCTCCAGATAAGAGATCGAGCTATCGAAGCCGCTGAAAATGGAGATTTTTCTAAAATTCGCGATATTTGTCTATCACTATTAGTAAGGTTTGAATAACTTCATAAGTCGTTCTGCCTTCATCAAAGTCCTATTGGCTGTCTTGGAATTTAATTAATCGCCGATGGATATTTGTTCCGACTTTTTGTGCGGCCTTTGCAATACAGTGAAACAATACAGCTCATTTTCCACTAGGCATCCGATTTTCTCTTATCATTCTACTGAACAAAATCGTGAGGCTTTTAAGCAGAAGATATCCGTTTGCCACTTATACTCGTATATCGGAGGAAATGTAGTCCGGCCAACTGCATGCCCCGGGTTAATTTTTTACTTACTTCGACTTCCGTAACATTTGCTGCAATATGTGCTGAATTGGGTGTAATATGCAACATTTTCTGGATGCCTACTTATGTTAATTGGCGATTTAGCGAATGGTCATCAGATTTTTTTATATTCTTGCTTGCTATAATAAACTTCGAATAGGTTCAATCATATTTTATTTGTTGTGTAAGTCCGGGATTTCTTCTTACACAATCAGTCTACCTACTTCATGTCTATTAGAAAGAGCGAAAATATTGTTCAAATGCGTATACGACTGCATGGCCTTTAGGCTTAAAAGAGCTGCTATTTACTAAACTTATACAAATTCATTACATTGTTTCTACTGCATGATTCGGTTCTTTTTATAATTACCGCGCTTAAGGGGTTTTTGGTATCCATAAAGCTTTGTTGTAATGACCAGGAAAGGAAGAGCTCGGCAAAGCATTCTATAAGCGAGTAATATGGCTGAGGATATACTTTCGGCGGAGCAAAGGTAAAGCAAGAGACATTACTCGTACTTCAGCGTTCAATGGTGTTACTTGACCGTCTAATATTTGCATCATCTACGAATTTTATCACATGCTTTTGAATCCTGTCTAGCAAAGGCGCACCTGACCATATAAGGGAGTTGTACTCCAATTTTTGGCCATTTCGTTTGCTTGTCCTAAAATGCTACCTGAGCTCGTTCTTCGTAAAATTGTTTTTACTTCTCTCTTGTTCAATAGATCCATTTGTCCATGTCACTGTGTTTCAAGTCGCTGCAAACTTGAATGCAAATAAATTTCCCGGTTATATTTCCGATATCTGCCTTATTCAGAGACTTCTAGTGGAATTAACTAAATAATAGACCGAAATTTAAATTGGAAAGACCATAAACTATTAATTCGCATATGTTCTTTGTAAAGCGCAAAATGTATCCCATCAGACAATATTGTTCTAAAGAAGTAGTTGTTAATCTACTACGACCTTGCACACTCCAAGTTGCCGTATGGTATCTCAGGTTGGAGTGGTTCCAATAATAACTCTTTCAGTTCGTTGTTAATAGCTCAGAAACATTTAATCAGGATAATTTGTAATAAAAATCGCTTTAAAGAAAGGTTAAAGACTGGTTATTCACTATCAATTATGATGCTCTTAAATCGTTACTTTAAAGTAATCAGCTATCCTAATCATCAGCACAAGTCAATGTCTAAGTTTAATGTCATTTTATTAATTAATTTATAGATTTTTCTAATTATTAAATTAGTTTTCGGATTGTATTTATCTTTTCTAAATTGCTATTCTCATTCATTTTTTTTTATAATCAGCGCGCGCTCAAGGGGTTTTTGTACCCTTAAAATGTTCGTACACAGCGAGGGCGAAGGAAATTTAGGGAGGAAGGAGAAAGGACAGGTACCGATGTACATTGTTTTTAAGGAAAGAATCACGATATTGAGCGTTCATAGCGAGACGGGTGTTACGGTTAAAAGTTTGAATGGACGGAGTGCTATTGGCAGTTTCAATGGAGCACTGGTGGTGGAAATAGCGATAAAACAAAGTGAGACAGGAGACATTACGTCGGTGTTCGAAGGTGTCAATTAATTGACTGATATTAGTATCAACAATTAGTTTTATCGCACGGTTTGGAATCCTATCTAGCAGGTGCAGAGATGTTTTAGGAGCACCTGACCAGATGTGGGCGTTGTACTCCAATTTTGGGCGGATGAATGCCTCATATATTGTGGCCAGATCAGAGGGGGTAAAATATTCCTTAGATCGCTTGAGGAAAACTAGACATTTCGAAGCATTTTTGGCGACATCGAATATGTGGTCATTCCAACGTAAGTTGTCACTGATACACATACCGAGAATGGAAAGTTTATCGGCTTCGACGATGCAAATGCCATTCTTGGATAATGGCTGTGTATTTGAATTTCGGTTTAATGACAGCAGACAGCATTAAGTTTTGGAAGCATTAAATCCCACTCGGTTGATAGTTCCTCAATTAGTTATGCTATTGATATCGGAATTTAATGAGCTTAACATACGCTAGCGTTCCCGTTCTACAGCCGAAGAGCAGGGACGTGAGGCCGGGAACGAATATGAATAACAGAGAGTACTGTTGTCACCAAAGGAATATATTGGATTAGAAGTAGCAGATAAGAGATCATTAATGAAAATTAAGAAGTGTGTCGGAGCACACCAGCATTTACTTTGTGAATATCAGTCTTAAAACCATCCAAGACAACTTGAATTAAGCGTTCCGAAAGGTTATTTCTAATCCATTGAAGAAGAGAGTCATCGATCCCAAAAGTACGCATTCTCGACAAAAGAGCCTGATGACAAACTCTGTCAAATGCCTTAGAAATATCGAGTGCAACTATCTTACTTTCGCCAGATTGATGTACGCTTTAATTCTACTTTTCGGTGAGACATGCCATCAAATCAGCTGTGGACCTGTTGCTACGAAAACCATACTGCCGGTCATTGAGAAGTTTTCGTTTTCGAGATATTTCATGAGCTGATGGTTTGTCAGCGTTTCCATGACCTTGGAAAGAAGAGACGTAAGTGCAATGGGTCTGTATTTGGAGAGAGAAGAAGATTCGCCTTTTTTAGGGACGGGCTGGACAAATGCTGTTTTCTATCTGCTCGGAAAGAGTCCTAAAGAGTAGAATTGATGAAAAAGCTAACGCAGTGGTTTTATCAGCGTGGAAGAACACCTCTTCAGAAGAAGGGGAGATATACCATGTGGACCAGCGGATTTATGTATGTTGAGATCTTTAAGTACTCTTGCTACTACACGAGTGCGAAAGTGGATTTTCCTATCGAAGAATCGACGCAATCAAGTGTAGGCGGAGATAAAGCACAATCTGGGAGTGTTGAGCTGGCCGCAAATTATGCAGCAAGCAGATTGGCCTTGTCCAAAGCTGCCAGCTGGAATGTCAATGCTAATGAGCGTTGGGATGGAGGATGAGGCAGAATTTCTAATGTTTTTGACGAATGACCAAACATGTTTATAGCCTTTGGGACATTGCAGTATTTTTTGCCTCAGGTTTTGGTCCTGGAATTTCACACGCTTGAGGAAGACGTTGCAGTCATTTCTGGCTCGTTTAAACTTTTCTCGGTTTTCCGCTTTAGGGGTGATCTTGAAGGACCGAAAAAATATTTCTCTAACCCTGACAGCCTCTTTACAGCTCGAGTCGTACAATGCCTTTTCTTTTGGTTTGATACACTTCATCCGATAAGGGATAAAGAATCTCATTCCAAAGAGAATAGTTTCTGTGATCACAACCAGTTAAAATTCGTAAAGAAGTCCGCTCCAGTTGGCTTTCTCGTATTGCCATACGGTTCTTTTAGGAATCTTTTCCCTAACTGTGTGGTCGGTGTATGAGAATTTAGCTGATATGACACAATGGTCCAATGAGCCTAGAGAGCAGAGCAGTACTTGTCAGGGTGAGAAGTTAAAAACAAATCCAACGTCTTGTATTCGTGTGGACTCATTTACAAGCTGGATTAAATTATTTTCCGCACCGTCCTTCGGGTGTTGTCTGTACAGAATGTCGAAGCCAACCAGAATTGTGTATATAGAAATCGCCCCTAATCACGATTTCAGTATGAGGATAAAGGGATGCAATTTTTGAATGGAGTTAGGCGGCGCATCATACTCGTGAAAGGTCGAGTTGCTGCCCAGTTTGGAGCTTCTGTAAATAATATGAAATTGAATTCCGGATTGGAACAGGGACTACATTGTGTTGGAATTTGGTTAGCAACATCACTACGCACATAGATGGCGAGACCGCGATGGGGAAAGAATAGTGGCACCTGTTCGTAGCCAAGCAGCTTCAGATCAGCCCGCGTATATTGTCTACATCCACCCTGAATTCTCTAGTCATAATTAAAAACAAACACAGTAAACACAAACATCGACGACACTAAGCAAGGCTGCTTAGTATGAACTCCAAGAACAATAACACTGGTCACCAAAATTTTGTAATAAGAAACGTGCTTACTAATTTTAAGTATAAAAATAATCCTGACAAATTTTGTTACATTTGTGATGACATTACTTTTAAAAATCCGCGAAGAAATTTGACGCCCTTAGTAACTAAGTTATATGAATAGTATTTTGGCTTTGCCATCGGACAACAAGATAAAACGTGGGTTCTACGCATCTGTTGTATTACATGTGTGGGTCTTCTTACTGGATGGGCGAAAAGATCTCGATCTATGCCTTTTGCAATTCCTTGGATTTAAGGAACCAAAGAACCGCTCATCTGATTGTTATTTTTGTCTTACTGATACAAAAGGTATTACAATTAAAACCAAAAATAAAATTAACCATCCTCACCTGCCATCTGCTAAAAGACCGTTCCCTCATATTGAAGGACTACCTGTACCAGAATCACCCTAAATTTCCGATCGATAACGAAACCTTAGATCCTGACTTTCAAAAAGCTTCCTCATCTAATGAGCCACATCTATTATCTCAGGGAGATGTCAATGGTTTGGTACGTGACTCAAATTTGTCCAAAAAACTGGCATAACTTTTGGGCGCTCGATTTATTACAACCTATGACAAAAGTATGTTAGATGAAGAGTTAAAATGGTTTTTTTTACAAAATGATCAGCTTGTATTTTATAATAAAGTTTATGGCGTAATGACTGTCATGGGTATAGAATATAAAGCAGAAGAATTTATTTAACGATGGTTCGAAAGTAAGTTTAAAGCCTACTATTTTGCATATCGGCAATGAACTTCCCTCGATACCATTAGGTAAGGCTTCTAAAATGGAAGAGTCTTATGAAACTATTAAATTTATCTTGGAAACAAATCAATACAACCAACACAATTGGAAAGTTAGTGGAAATTTGAAGTTTGTTGTCCTAATTTTAGGATTACAACTAGGGTATATAAAACACTGTTGTTTTATTTGTGAGTAAGACAGCGGAATCCGTACAAATCTTTATGCTCGGAAAGACTAGCCAAAATGGGAATCTCTTACTCCAGAACAAAAAAATATTAAAAATCCTCCATTAGCGCAGCATATTGGGCTCATGAAAAACTTTTTCCTAAACTGAGTGATGCAAAAATTAAAGAAGGCATTTTTGTTGGTCCTCAAATCAAAATTTGGGCGCCGTGAGCGATGAATACGGTGAAAGATTCCACCAGGACATTTCTACTGTTGGGCATTAAAATAAAACGTCCCTAAAGCAAAATACAGAGAATGCGGGATGACACACAAGTTCCAATGCGGTCCTCCATTTAAACATTTACTTAGCGCGCCTGGGGAAACTAATCCTGGAAAGCTGATCTTATATTCTGGCGCGAGACGTAAAGATATTATTTTATTATTATGACCAGCGCAGATGGTATTCCAAAACACCTTTTCTGATCATTCGTACTCTTAAAAGAGGCGCAGTCTACTTATATAGTTAGGGCGTTGAGACGTGACCAGAATATTTGAAATCGTATTCATATCCGGTAATTTTGTTGTAGACGTCATTAAGCTTTGCAGCCATATAAGGGAATAGGTAAAAGAAACGCTTCTACCACCAGCAACTTGGTTCTCATTGGTGGGGAAAATTTGGGGGACCAGGAAGAATGGAATTTAAGCTCTCCAAGTAGTGACATATATGTACGTTGGCTGTCCATGTTAAGGCTGATGGGACTATCCAAAATTAGAAAGGCAGGTGCTACAGTTCGTGGTAGACCTAGATCCCCGCAAATAAACCACTCCCGTTCTTGCTGTCCTTAGTCATCTGCCTCCAGTCACACACTCCAAGATTTGTTAAGCTCCACTTCTACTTGTGCGTGCCAACTATAATAAGACGAGCTCCTTCCCCATTGCATTTGGCCCTTGGTGTAGAAACCTACTCTCGACACTTGATCGTTTTCCCTTACAACCAGTTAGAGTATCTGTTGTCATCCTAACGAGTTTGGTAAAGATGTTTGAAATAGGTATGACTCTGTGTAGCTTGTCTGTGTAGATGCTGTTATATGCGGATGATTAATTAGGAATAAGTGGGCTGTATTGTTCTGAACTTCTAGGTTTTCGTATTTTTCAAAATCTGGAAATAAGTTGATGTATGCTCTCTACCAGGTTGTCTTCCTGCTTTATTACTGGCATGCGAAAATCAACATTTTTGACTAAAAAGGAGACTTAGTACTAAATCTCTTTGGAACACTAACTACGGAGGAAAATTTTCCAATTTTTCATTATGAACTCTAGTATATGATTCCAAAGGCACAGTTTTCTCACACGAAAGAATCCTATGAACTGTGATAATAGCATTTTAATCACTTGCAATCTTAAATTCGTTGTATGGTCTTCAACTGTTACATTCATAACTAAGGCATCTTTGCCCAGAATTCATCAATTTGAAAGAGACTTAAATGAAAGCCTTTCCTAATCAAAGAGATTTTTATCCAAACATTCCCCTTTCTTTCCAGGAATTTCTCATTACCCTATTTTATATCACAGCCCAGCTTTCCTTTCAATTAGTGTACATCTACTCTTCCTTAAGTCAAATGAACAACATACAGAGTACCCGTCTCTAAACAGATTTTCCACCCGCTTCTCGACAAAATAAAATTCATAAACCAAATGAAGAGCAATCTCTTACAAAACCACAAAGGATTCATTTTCCCGCCTGCCAACTATACAAAGCCACAATCCGTATAGCTGTGGTCGTCATGCATTTCACTGGCTGTACGCTTTCTTCTACGAGTAATTGCCCATTGCCATTGAGCCTCTGTTTCTAAGAACCGCAACAAAAGTGCTCGCAACTTGCATCTGCTTTGCATTTTGTAGTCCCAGTGGTAGGGTTTGGATATGGTAAAGGACACAACGCATCAGGATTCTTAGTTTTTCTATACAAAACCAGTGATGCTTGGAACCGCCATTATGGTGCTATGGCACCGTCGTTGTATTCGGAGTATCCCTAGTCCCTACATTAGCCCCTTCTATTTGCACAGCACTCAAAATTAAAATCTAATTAAAATATGCCAAACATAATTATCAAAGAAAATATTTGCTTTGATTTCCAGCGCCGGAAGTAGTATCCTTTGCTCAATTTACTATGGGGTAGCCGAGGCAGAACAGGTGGTATTCGTAGCTTCAGTTCCAGATCTAGTTAAGGCTAAGGCTTTGGTAAGGGAATCTTCACTCTTCACACACATATAATCGTAGTCGTAGTCATAGTTGTAGTCGTAGTCAGAGTCACAGCGCCAAAAGATCTTTGAACCGTCGTTATGTTTGGTCCAACAGTTTGGCGGGTTGTTGGTCATAATTGTTTTTTCCTGCTCGATGCCGCTTTGCTTTTCTGCTTTGCTCCTTTCTTCCTTTATTTCTTTCTCCCTGTAGTAACTGGGTCGCTTTCAAGATTTTCCCTTTCTATGCTGTTTAAAGTCCTGGTAACTGCAAATTATTATTATACCGCTTGCCACCTACCATCTACCACCTGCCGCCAAAGGACTCAATGAGAAAGAGTGAACAAATTCATGCAAAAGAAGTGGAGAATGTTGGTTGTAAACTTACAGAGGAACTTTGCTTTCTGATTCTCTCTTAGTCGTGGTAACCTGAACCGGGAGCCTGTTACTGATGGCTGGGGAAGTGAAATTGGCACACAGTAGTAGTATGGACCGACAGAAAGTGAGGTTAATAAAACCAGAATGCTGTCTCCCTAGCCAAGGGGGGGGCTTATTTTATTTTATGCATAAGTCTAGTAAAGTTTAGTGCACTTTGGGGTTGAAGTATTTACACCTAACTCGGTTGCGGACTTATTCAATCGCATTTTAAATTAGCAAAACATTTAGTAAAGCATTGGAATGTTGTTGGTTTTTTCGAAGTGAACTGGCTCTTTACATTAAGAGGATTGTAATCGTAGGCACAGATCGTTGCTTTGGTTTTCGGCTTATCACAAGGTAGCATTTGTATGAGTTACCCCAAGTTAATCCGATACTGCCAGATTGTCAACTATCGAAGTACTTTGTGAAAAGTGTACTTCACTAATAGCAAAAGTGGCTATAGTGTAAAAAAAAAAAAAATAAGATGAATATACATTCATTGTTAATTCTTGGCTATAAGATCTGCCGGATCTAATTCGCCGACTTTGCATTTCCATTTTTTTTAGGGCCCACTTCTGAACTTTCAGATAAGCTTTGGTTTTGGACGATGAAAAATATCACGTTTTACAGCTAAAGAAGCCAAATTATTAAGAAAACCAATTACAGCAAGACTTTCCCTAATGTACCGAAGCGCTATTCCGTTTGGTGGAAGGTTTTTCCAAATAACCTTTTGTGACTGGTTGCGGCCTTGTTGTTGGATGCAGGTGTCCTTTATTTGAGGAGATCCTCACGATCAATGGGTGTTAATGCTCTTATGACTTGGTATTGGGAAGAAGAGGCTTATTTTTCGTATTTTACGCTATACTTATGCCAATTGACTCAGTAAATTCCAGCTAGAGAGTGTCGCTTTTAGTAGAGGAAAGTTTATACTTTTGGAGAGCAGGAAATACAATATCTTAATCAAATGCTGGCCAGGAAATTGAACTGAAAAATATTTTCAGACTTATAGTGGATCCATGCTCCGTATGGAGCGTGGTGTAGCGCAACAAATAGAAAGGGGTTGTAAATTTGTAAGTTTCTGCTAATCAGTGTTTTGGTGGGTGGCCATGGCTCAAGTGGTAGTGTATGTATTGACTTTGCAATCGAAAGGTTCGGGGTTCAATACTAGCCATGCAACTAAATCTCTTGAGATGAATGGTTACGTAAAATACACCAACGAGTCAATTTAAACTAATAATTTAGTGTCCCCAGTGGATGGAGCGAAATAACCGCTGTGTCCAAACATCTTTCTCTCTCTATATCCAATTTTCCCAAAAACTTAACACGAGCTCCGACATTTTAAGAGTAGTAATACCCCCTTGAGTGTTAAGTTCTTTAAAAAAATCATTCCAAGGAAGACTACATAAAGTAAATTGTAAAAACCTGCATTTAACTGCTTCTACCCGGAGGATGTGAGTTCTGCAGTAGGATGAACAAACTTGGATTGCATATTCAAGAAGAGGCCTAAGAAAGATTATGTATTGTAGAAAGATTTGGTAACATATGGATTGGAAAACTCCTTAGACCAGCGCTTGATGAAGCCAAGGGTTTTTTTTTTATCATGCTTTCAATGTGAGAATGGAAATTGAGTTCCTTATCACCGATCACACATAAATCACGCAACTAATTCACTAAGGGAACAGGCTGATTAAAGATAAGATAACAACAAAGTGCAGCAGGAGGGCGCTTACGGGTATACATTATAGCCTGACACTTATTGACGTTAAGCTCAAGAAAATTCTTCTGACACCCAGTACAAAATCGGTCTCGTCTTCCTGCAGTAATAGACAAGATAAGAAAGATAATGTGCATATGTCTAAAAATGTTCATATCATCTGTAAACATGAATTTTCAATGATATAATTAACATCATTAATAGTCAGAATAAATAATAAGGGGCCAAGGTAAGGTGGCTACCTTTAGGGACACCAGAGGAGGCTTTAGTTCTGTCAGATACCATGGACCTAAATATAACATAGTAATGTCGTTTATTTAAATAGGATTGAACCCATGTTTTAAAGCTTATTTGGAAACCAAGAGCCTTTAATTTTAGAAGGACTATATCATGAGAAATTCTATCAAAGGCTTTGCTGAAATCGGTGACAACCACGTCAACTTCACTTCCAAATTGGTGGTTGCAGATCTACCCGTGTGGAATCCGTCCTGGTTTTGGGAAACAATAGATTTACAGTGGAAAAGGATTATGTCATAAATAATGCCCCGAAAAAGCTTAGTGGAACTATAAAAGACCTTTTCCACGTTGAGGCAAATAATCCCTTGGAGATCGCCCGGGGACTTATCAAGAAAATTGAGAGATGATGGATAGATATCCGATTTACTTTTAGTGTTGATGAACTGAAACAATCATTTGGGGTGGTCTATTCGGTTTAAGTAGTTGTCATAGAGAGATTGCCAAAGTATAGAGAAATTTATTTAGGCAGACTGGTAGCTGAAGAAAACTTTACGTCGATCATCAAGCTTTTACTGGATTACATCGAGTGGCTTATCATCATCGCCCACATAAAAGTTTGTCAAAATGTCTTAAAAATCAGAGACTCCGAGGCTTAAAACTGTAAGTTCGGGGCAATTTATTTGTCTTACCGCATTACCCAACCTCAAAATCAATCTAATCAACTATAAATTCTACAATATCTCTATATCAAATGAAAACACATGTCGTTTTCTAATTTTCCCTAAAAGGATTTTCTTCCCATTATACAGGAGACTAGAATAGAAAAAGCAATTAGAGAAATCGTGCATTCAATTTCGCAAACTTAATGAATTCCAATGGCAGGCAAGCAGTCAGGCGGGCTCATACAGCCGCACATCAGATTTCTTCCTACAGTCATGGTCTCAAATGTTTCTGTATTTGTATTCTTTGACAGCATTGACTAAAATAACACCACCTATCCGCCATTTTATCTTAATTAAGACATTTCGAAATCGCATTCCCGTTTACATAACCCCTGGGACAAGATACGAATACCACCACTCCACATACAACCATCTGCTTTAGTTCCCAAAGCATATATTGCCACATACTTTGCAATTCAATTTGCACGCTTTCGAGTGTCCTTGTCGTACCTTTCGATTTGCCATCTTCCTCATCGTGCTCGTCGTCGACATTTCCATGTCATCATCGTCATCATCGTCATCATCGTCATCATCATCATTCACCGTTTCGAACACCATTCACGAACTATATATAGTTCGTTTAATTGATCATCAAGTTGTCTAGGGCATGTGTCTACTTTACATGGCATGTGTCATTGCTTTGTCATTGAGACCAAGTCTTGTATACTGTAATGAATCCTTACGTTATCCTTTCGAGTTTTCTTTGCAAATTTTTTTCAAATTTTTTTTCCAATCAATTTCCAATTGAAAAATTGTTCTACACTATCAAGCACTTCCAACGCTAAAGGAATTCTTTCGATTTTATTTTTATTTGCAGATTGTGCCAACACAGCAGCTATCGAAATTGTCAAATCTAACGTATCTATCGTTAAGTGGAAATCGATTTACACATATTCCAGCTGTGGCCTTGCTTAACTTGTTCCATCTAAAGGAATTGCACTTAAATCGATTGGACCGGCTGATAAAGATTGATTCAAGGTAAGTTCCATCCAAGAGTGCTACGTTTTTAGCTAATGCTTGCTTCACTGAATTTTATGGTATTTATGCGAGTTTTCCAGGAATTATCGGCGCGACTGAAAGCAGATTAAAATTCTATTGCTTTGTCATAATTTGCATTAAAAGATTTGCAATTGTTTCAATGGACTTCGATAAGGAGTAAAAGACTACATTGTATTCATTTCCGTAAATTTTCTGTCTATTCTGTCTATGCCCTTTGGAATTCTTCTCACAATTAACTAAATATATGGTTCTACATGGACATGTAAACCGGGCACAAAGAATTAGTTACATTTGCGCACGATCGAGGTCAATTGGTTCTAAAGGAGTTTTCAATAGACACGCCTTATTTTTCCAATTGGGATTATCTAATATTTAATCGTGGACGTTTAAATTGTTCCGATCAGCGAACAATTGAATGTTGAAAAATTCGACTCGACCTATACACTTCAGAAGTGAAAAGAATATTATAGGTGTACCCGGGTCTGTAAGTCAAAACTGCAATCAAGCAATTCTGTGTGATTCTGTGTGATTCCGATTCCCAAGAGCTAAGCATCTGCGGAATGTCCCTGTGGCATATTTCATGAAAAAAAAAACCATATAAAATCGTGTTGACCCAAGAGTTAGATTCAAATGGCAATCGCGCACGTCAAATTTTTGCTAATTGAATCCTCAGTGACGAGGATCAGTTTTAGTTAAATGGCTTTGCTAGTAAGCAACATTGCCTCATTTGATCGGGCAAATAGCAGTGCCAACATCAACTACTGTTTACGAAAGAAATCTACGGTTTGGTGTAATTTTCATGCCGCAGATATCATTGGGGATTATTTCTCCCGAGATAATGTCGCCGAGACGGTTACAATCAATGCAGAACATCATCGTCCCATGTGAGCTACTTGTCACACAGAGCGTCCACAATCACTTTTTCGAAGATGAAATTTGGCTCAACATTTTGGGTAACACTTTAAAATGAAAGAAATAGGTAATCCTGGAGTTTCGGCTAGACCCCAGTTTCAATCAAAAATTCCACCACCGTCCAGCTTTATATTCAAGCTTTCCAGCCATTGAGGTCTTATGACCAAGTGGATGTCGCTGTATAGCCTCAGAAATTGTTCCTTTCGTTCAAAATCGGTTTTGCAAAATAGGCTGAAAAATAATTCTCTCTAGCGTTGTGTTTGGTGTCATTTCTAATCGAAGGCATAAACACTTCTGGAGCCATCTTTGCATCTTTTCTGATTATCTGGCTGATGGTGAGTTTATCAGCCCATTCGGTAGATGGAATTTCAAGAACAAGACGCCGATATTTCTTTGTAAAGCAAAGCTAAGATTTTTTTCAGCCAACGGTGCTGAAAATCTAAATTTTGCAGAAGACTGGTTCTATGCTTTACTACCGTCTCCTGCTTCACAATAATTGTATTGACGGTATTGTTCCAGACACGTATTCTTGTAGTGATCGTGTAATATCCAATGATTAATTTCTCTCACTGCGTTCGAGGCTACCGGGATAAGATTTATCGAAAAGTTCTGGGAGAGGAAAAATGATTTCAATCGCTTGACCTTTTTCAGAGCTGAAAAATTTTTCTTCTTTTTTCTTTTTTCTAAAATCGTCGTTTAAATTACAAAATAAAATTTATACTTCGTGCTCAGGATATTGCTCGTAAATATGTTTGGGCGAAGGGCAAATCTTTTGTAACATTATCCTTCTCTGTAAGCATATGTTCACATATCAGACTAACTAAGGGTTTGCTCAAGACTTCTTCACAAATCACTGCTTTCACGACAAATCAAATCTATGTATGTATATTCAAATCGGCGCTGATTCTTGCCTATACTCGTATACTATATGTTGGCGCTTTTCATTCCTTTTTGTTTTTTTGCTCTCAAAACCCTACTTCGTTTGCTGTGATATGTACAATAGGTACCTTTTTGAGACTTTCGATTTTTTTTCTGATCGAATGTGGTCTAGAAATAATCTGAACATTTCACATGCAATGGATCCTTTATCCCGCATCGGATGTAAAGAGGCTGTCAGGGTTAGAGAAATGTTCTTTCAGTCCTTCAAGACCAATCCGGCAGAGGAAAACCGAAAAAAGTTTAAACGAGCCAGGAATGACTGCAACGTCCTCCTCAAGCGTGCGAAATTTCAATACGACCAAAAGTTGAGGCAAAAAATACCACAATGTCAAAAAATTAGTAAAAATGTTTGGTCATTACTCCAAAGTATTAGAAAAACTGACTTATCCTCCACTCAAATGCTCATTTATAATGATATTCCAGCTGTCAGCCTTGGACAAGGCTAATCTGCTTGCTGCACATTTTACGCCCAGCTCAACACTTCCAGATTGTGCTTTGTCTCCGCCTACACTTGAGTACGTCGAATCTTCAATGAGACCAATCCACTTTCGCACTCGAGAAGTAGCAAGAGTACTTGAAGATCGCAACAAACATAAATCCGCTGGTCCAGATGGTATATCTCACCTCCTTCTGAAAAGGTGTTCTTCCAGCTTTTTCATCAATCCTGCTCTTTAGGACTCTTTTCGAACTGATGGAAAACAGCATTTGCCCAGCCCATCCCTAAGTAAGGCGAATCTTCTTCTCTCTAATCGTACAGACCCATTGCACGTACGTCCGTTCTCTCCAAGGCTATGGAAACGCTGACAAACCATCAGCTCATGAAATATCTCGAAACACGAAAACTTCTCAATGAAGGCAATATGGTTTTCATAGCAAATGGTCCACTGCTGATTTCATGGCATGTCTCACCGAAAAGTGGAACCAAAGCGTACATCAATCTGGTGAAAGCAAGATAGTTTCACTTAATATTTCTAAGGCATTTGACTGAGTTTGGCATCAGGCTCTTTTGTCGTAAATACATGCTCTTGGGATCGATGACTCTCGCCTTCAATGGATTAGAAATTACCTTCCGGAACGTTCAATTCAAGTTGTCTTGGACGGTTTCAAGTCTGATATTTACAAAATAAATGCTGATGTGCCCCAGGGCTCCGTTTTGTCTCCGACACTCTTTTTAATTTTCATTAATGATCTCTTGTCTGTTACTTCTAATCCAATATAATCCTTTCCTGATAACAGTACTCTCTCCTTTTCATATTCATTCCCGGGCTTACGTCCCTGCTCGTCGGCTGTAGAACGGGAACGATAGCGTATGTTAAGCTCATTAAATTCCGATATCAATAGCATAACCAGTTGAGGAACTATCAATAGAGTGGAATTTAATGACTCCAAAACACAGTGCTGTCTGCTGACGTTAAAGCGAAATTGAAATACCAAGCCATTATTCATGAATGGCACTTACATCGTCGAAACTGAAAAATTTTCCATTCTCGGTATGTGTGTCAACGACAACTTACCTTGGAATGATCACATATTCGATGTCGCCAAAACTGATCAATATACAGGGTGAATGACTCGAACTCGAACTTTTTAAAATGCTATAATTTTTTTTATACAAATTCTATAAAACGCTTGAAGCTGATTTAGCAGAAAACTTCGATATTGAAATGTGTGGCACTATGAAAAAATCTGAATGAAAAATAATTTATTTCAATTAGCGTTAAGACTTAGTAAAATTCTTTAAGGGCTGATTGATTTGCAGAAAAAGAAAAATCCCACTGACAAAGGACATTTTGAGGGAATTTTATCCACAGAGGAAAAGAGATTCATAATGTCTGTTGGCTCGTGCAGACCTTCATGCCCTTTTCCTCGGAATCCAACAACTAATACTTGCTTTTTGGAGTATTACTACGTTACCACTAACAAAGCTGGATTCAAAATTTCTCTCAGTTTGCTATTCCGAAATACAAAATTGCGCTTACTGTGAAGCGCAAAGTACAGGTACTAGTTTCTAGTCGGCTTAGATTGACGGAGTACGTAATTGGGGAAAGTTGGGCGAAAAAATCTTCATGAAAAAACTACCGTACATGTTAATGCTTGTATAACGCTTAAATTATGGCGTAAAAATTAGACTCTAGATAAGGATATTGAGAAACAGATTTTGAAGGAAAAATCGTTTTTGTGTCAAGTTTTGGAGAGAATTATGAACGTTTTTTTAACTTTTGTGTATGTGTTCTCTTCCTTTAAGAGGCAATAGTGAAATTCTTGGACAGTCAGGTTGCAATGGCAACTTTTTGTACTCGCTCGCTATATATGATCCGATAGGGGAAAATCTTATCTCAAATCGTGGACATACTCTTCATTATTTAAGCCCTGAGATACAAAATGAACTCATCAATATTTTATCAAAAACAGTCGCCAATATTTCTTCGCTCATATCATTGATACTACTCAAGATTTAAGTAAAATACTCGTAGATTAGATGAGTCAAGTTTTTCGATACGTTCAAATTGAAAAAGATGAAAATGGCAAGGCAGTTGATTTAAAAATAACTGGAGTCTTTTTTGGGGTTCGAAAAGTTCATTCCTCGTTTGGTGTATAACTGAAAATCATTGAAGGCTTGAAGGCATCCAGAAGGAAGGCATTGATATCGCAAAATATGGTGCCGCGGTAATGAGTGCAATTTACAACCGAGTCCAAACACTTTTCACCCAGAAAAATGCTATTTATGTTCACTCTGCGACCCACTGATTAAACCTTGTCCTCAATGATGCTGGGGAATCTGTTCCAGAAGTTCGGATTTTTTTTTGATTTAATTCAACACCTCTCTGTTTTTTTCGCAAACAGCATAAAACGGTGAGAGTTATTATCTGAAATTTGTGAAGGACACGATACTAGAAAAATATCATTTCAGCGCGTTTGTCCAACCCGGTGGCCTTCAAGGGAAGATTCTTTCGAAACCCGTTTGAAGAAGCAAAAAATGTATCGATCGATTTATATGACTCTTGGGGTGTTCAAACTCAATTCTATAGCAAACGAATACCAAAAGTCAAAAAACATTCTCCTGGACTATCCCAAGACGAGAGAATAACCATCAATTAAGGGTCAAGATTTAGAATTAATACCTTCTACAAATATCTTGAGGTTATTTGTCAACCAAGCAGGATTAGATTTAATACAGGGTGATGGACTCGAACTCCAACTTTTTAAAATGCTATAATTTTTTTATTTTTTGATAAATTTTATTGTGCCAAAACAAAACATGTTGTAAAATACACCAATTTTCAAATTTTATCAGTTGTTTTCAATATGTCCACCTTTGGCGCGAATAATGGCCTTGAGACGGCCGAAGAAAGCATCACACGCTGCACGCAAGTGGCTCTGCGGTATTTTGGCCCATTCCCGGCGAAGTGCTAGATTGAGGTGGTGCAAACTTTGGTATTTTTTAGTGCCAACCTTCGCCTTCAAAATACCCCAGACAGAGAAATCCAACGGATTTGCATCCGGAGAATTTGCAATTCATTGTGTCGAAGAAATGAAGTGTGGAACATTGTTTTTTAACCAATCTTGGTTGACGCGCGCTTTGTGAGACGGTGCCGAGTCTTGTTGAAATGTCCACGGTCTCCGACCGAAATGATTATTTGCCCAAGGCTTTAATACTGCTTCTAAGACAGTTTCACGGTATACGATCGCATTAATTTTGACACCACGAGCGGAGAGCGACCATCGGCGGTTATGACGGCCGAAACTATCACCATCGGTGCTGCCTGCTTTCTGGTAGCCGTTCGAAGGTGTATATTTTCGAAGGACCTCTCTGGCAAATAAACTCGGTCATTTTGTTTGTTGACATATTGCTCGATAACAAATGGCGAGTCATCGAAAAGCAAATTCGGCAACTCACCACTTTCGTGCAAGCGTAGCAACTCCTTGGCTCTTTCGACTCTAAATTTTTTCTATTGCGATGTAGGATCGTGTGCTTTTTGGAACTTCAATGGCTTGAGCCCAAGCTCATTTTTCAGTATGTGTTGCCCAACGATATGTTGAGCTCACGAGCCATTTCGAGCCTTCATTTTCCGAACCATTTCTGACGATGTTGCTGTCTTTTTATGACCACCTCCATGGCGTTTTGCAACGCTGCTAGTATCACGGTAATGAGCCATGGTTCGAGACACAAATGATTTATTCACGTTGTGGTGCTGGAGGGCTCTAACGATAGCTACTTGTGGTTTTCCAGCCAAATATAAAGCAATCACACTATCACGTTTGAATTCTATCGCGGATAAAAATTTTTCAGCACAACTGAGATGCAAGCCGTTTGGAAGGCTTGTAAATAATAAAGTTATCTGTCATGTGCCAAAATTTGAGCTCACTATCCTGAATGGTTTGGACATTATAGCAGTCTGAAATTGGTTGCAATTCGAGTCAGGCAGGGTGTATAAGGCATTCATCCGCCCAAAATTGGAGTACAATGTTCACATCTGGTCCGGTGCGCCTAAAACATCTGCATCTGCTAGACCGGATTCAAAACCGTGCGATATAGCTGATTACCATACCAATATCACTCAGTCAATGGATATCCTCGAACACCGACGAAATGTCTCGTGTCTCACTTTGTTTAATCGCTATTTCCACCACCAGTGCTCAATAGAAATCGCCAGTAGCATTTCGCCCCTTCAAACCTTTAGCCGTAATACCCGTCTCGCTATGAATGCTAATCAGTATACCCTCAAGGCCACTTTCGGACTCCCTCTGAAATACCGTGATTTGTTTCTAAGCCGAACAACTCGCTTGTGGAATGCCCTGCCGAGCTCTCTATTTCCTAGTTATTATAACATTCAAACATTTAAAACCAACGTATATCGGTACTCGCACTGTGTGCAAACATTTTAAGGCTGCCTTTGCCCTTGAGGGCGCTTCTGTATAATAATAAAAAAAAAATAAAAAATAGAAAGTTGTGATCTTTTTGGTCTCCTGGCTTCGCCAGCAGTAAATTTATAAAATTACAATATATCCAGATCCAAGATATCGCCAATAATGCCAACGGGGGAATATATGTCCTGCCTTGAGATTTTCTGACCTTTCTCTGCCACTGTTCTGGCACTGGGTCCATTTAATGAATTCCTACGCCAAAAACTCCGCAGTGTCCGATTTTAACTGAGCATAAACCGCGATTATAACTGTGAAGTTATTGTATTTCCCGTGGCTTCGGTCCACTTTCTCAATCTCCTTGGGACAGATGCATTTTAATTATCGGAAAACTTTTTCTGAAGTGCGTCTTTTTCGATTCTTGTAAATAAAAAATTTAAGGTCTGACCTGTTGTTTATAACCTCTATCTCATAGCATGAAAAGCTGATAGCAGCCAATTTAGCATTAACCCAGAATATTATTAGGCTGTTCGTCTAATTAATTCCTTCTCTGAATGACAGCTGCATTCAAATGGATTCATTTTGTTGTATCCGTTCTTTTTTCGGGCAACATCATTGCATTTAGTTAGTTAAGATGAACCATTTACAAAGATTACTAGGCAGTTTTGCTAGTTGTATGGTTAGTGCGAAAAGTTCGTAAGTACTAATTCACATGACAAGATCCAACAAAATTTTGCGTAGAAGTAGTGTCATGGATAGCGAATTTGCTTGCTTTAATATCATATGTTAATCCGAAATAGGTTGATTTTCAAATGTTGTTTTTTAGCTTCGTTGTTTGAACTCTTATAAAACGTTGCTGTGATAAATGTACATTCTGTGAATACGTTTTAACTCAGTTTAAGCTGTCACAATGTTATCCTAATTTCCTTAAATCATAGATTTATTTTGAAGACGCTTTTATGAAGTTTGGCACTTTCCTTATAAGTGTGGAAAGTATCAGGCGTTACACATTCTCATTGACTAACATATTTGACATTGAAAATTATTCTGGAGAATTTTTGTCATTTTCAAGAATAAATAAAGATTATTATGTATATCTTCGTCTTCTTTGTCGGTTTGAAAATACCGCCCTAAAGTACTCTGGATGTACCGGATGAGGGAAGATTGCATGTACTCGTATTGCATACATATATCTAATCCATACACTAGTTAGAATGATGCACCATTGTTCCCAAATTGTAACTAGGATAAGGTGACAATCTTTAAATATAATCTTAGTGGATGCTTACATCTTATCATAAAGTGATTTCTAGATTTCCGTCGATCGTCATCCACTGATAATTTGATCTTGAAATGAAATCATTCTTTCAGAATTGATTTATTGATTTACTCACTGAGAGCTAGTGCGATCCTATTGTGATAAGTGTAAAAACTTGATCATTACTTGATCTATCTACCCGGATCCGATGACAATGGTTACCGGATTTAGGTTTGGGTGACATTCCACCAAGGGATGAAACCATGAACTAAGGAGAGGCGCCCAAGATATGTTGAACAACTTCCTTAAAAGATAGATAGATAGATTGTAAAAACTCTTCTCGATCCTTCGGAAAGGATACATGGTGGTGAAACGATAAAATAAAAATGATCGGAAAGGACAAAACGCAAGCTTTCTAAGTGTGGACTAAATGTAGCGAAAATAGAAAAAATCACAAGTGCGTCTTGAGTTACACTACAAACGTTGCCATTCCCACCCTCTGTACTTGTGTGAGTACAATTATGAATGCAAGACTTGGTACGTGGTTTTTTATGAAAATGAAAGATTATGTCATAACCATAAAAAAAGTGGGTAAAAAATTATTGTCAAAATTGTAATTGTCAAACACAGATGGTTAATCAGTGAGGCAATATAAACGTGTTGTTTTTAGAAATTATTATATCATAAGATCTTTTTTAGTCACACATTTTATTTCAGCAATAAAAAATGTTACTCGCGAAGTTACCGATAATATTCAGTAGAGACAAAAAACAGTTATAGAAACATACAGCGTTGTGCCCTATAATTTTATGCGAAAATATATTTGACGATGGATGAGATTGTAAGCTTGATAGTCGAAAATAGTATCTTGTATGCGGGTCAAAATAATAGACACAATTTCGAACTTGATTTTGCAGACTTAAGGCTATTTTTGATAATTTTAGTGCGTGCTGGTTATCACGAACTACTTGCAGCATACTGGAGTTTGGATGAAGATCTGGAATGTTCCGATTTTCGAACATAAACAAGCACTTCACCAACATTTCTCTAGCTGAAGGTTCCAATGAAAAAATGTGCATATAAGACGAGATCGTTGTGCAAACTCATTCAGAAGAACTCATGCCAGTGGAAAGTTTTTCATGAAAACTTGTCCGTGTATGATAAAATATTTTGAACTTCATCCAGTCAAACAGCAGGTTACATCATGGGAAAACCTGTACGATTCGGCTATCGGAATTGCGCTGCAACCAGATCAGATAGGTGATACTATGCTTTCGATGGATACTGTGGAAAGTCTAAGGAAGTTGCTGTTGGTCCACTAGAAGCTAGAGTTGTAAGATCTCTACTCGCAAAGTTGCCAATCGTTTCCAATGAACGTATCGTGTACTTTGACCACTTGTTTATACTGTTAGTTGAAATGTGACTTTTAGGCTACAGAAAAACAGGTACAACACCAGACAAAAGAAAAAAACAACTCCTGTCAGTGCTGGCCATGCTATGGAAAAAATAATCAAAAGTGGAGTATGACTACCAATTTGACACAAGAAATTAAATCAAGATCGTGTGATAGAAGACAAAATATTTTATATTTTAGTTGCAATGGAATCGAATTTAGATTGAGCCCTCAGGCAAAGTAAAAAGTTGGTAAAGGGATAGAAATAGTGGTGTGCGCTACTTAGCTACCTTCGAGACATGGCTATTTCTAAAGCTTGACGGTTGCTTGTATTGCCAAGCAAGAATGAAGAGGTGACGTACATGAATGAATTATTGCTCAGACGTACAGTAGCATGAGCACACGATTGATCTGCGTCATCTTCAATCGAACCCTAAAAAAAAAATAACCCTCACAATCCGGAGCAAAGCGAAAAACAATTGCGGTGTGTTGTTTGTCATAACCGCGTTCGTTGGCGTTGCAAGCTTTGTTTGAAGACGTTATGTATTGAGCGATATTGCTTTAGTCAATTTCATACTTAATCCAACCACTACACCCGGACGAGTATACTATTGTACTCAAAAATATTTTTCCCGATTTCCCGGTCGATTAGTTTGCAATAACATAAGTAACATTAAAAAAATATTTTAGCCAGCACTTTTATTTTGGGCGTTAACGAGTTAAAGAAGAGGTGAAGAAAGCGGTAGCTTAAGCATGTGAGGTAGCAGCTGAGGTATTATTACAGCTTATAAACAGGTGACAGACAATTGAAGAAGTGCAACATCGAAGCACAGTAAAATTCCCAAATCCGGAAACAGATCTAGAAATCAACTTAAACTTTGCCATCTTATAACCTTAATATCGTGTTTTCTCAAGACCATGAACAATTTAATTCATGCATGCCTATAGGAAAAAAATTCGACTGAACGCGTCTTCTTCAAACTGGTATGTAATTTATGCTTTTCTAAGGCCATGACCCTTTGTTCTATTCACCAGTCTACTAGTTGATAGATTAGAGCGATGATCAAAAGACAATCATCTCAACTTCCGGGCAGACATCAGTTACAATCTCAGTGGCAACAAAGTGTTCATAGCTGCTCATATCCCAACAGCATGTTACCAGAAGATACTCGTACATATAATAATAGAATTTTTCAATGAAGTTACAGGGTCTCTAATTCATTCGTAAGATCAAAATAAGGCTCTTTTGGGTATCAAATTATTCAGATCCGTTTTAATTCAAAGCAATGTCATAATGGCCAAATTTGACCCATGAGTTCAATAAACAAAAGTTGTAGCAAAAACTGTTTTTTTCCTACCGAAAAAATATCCAGAATCTTCTAGAGGCTGAAATCGCTACGAGTGTTAGTGCTTTCCACACTAACTCCACATACTACATGTTTATCGCCTTTATGGGGACGAAAATGAGGCTGCAGAACCACACTTACTTTGCAAATGCGCTATAAGTGTGCTCAAAACAAATTCTAATGCATGAAAAATTAGGTTATGTCCTCACCCATTTTGCAACAAGGATTGAGCCTCATCTGGTATCAAGATTTTGCTATACAAAAGATCTTTTACGTAAATGCTAAGTACGATATCAGGCTCCTCCGACTATTTACAATAGATTCCTTAGTTAATTTCTGGCATAACGATGATAAGTTAGGGATATCCTTGCAATGATAGTCCTGATTATAATGCGAATGAGAGAGAAAAGAGTATGATGTCATTGTGAAATCATACCTCAGAGGGGCACATCTTTGAATTGATGAGCAAGAAACTGGCCCTTTCGTTTTAAACATGATGGGTTCCACCAGAATATATTGCGACTTTTGATTTTATAGAATTAACAGAAGAATATTTGAGTTTGCTCTCTGCAGTTGATCTTACAGTTATAGTCATTGCATTGAAACTTATTTTTCAGTGTTTGATATGAATTTATTCAATGTATCTACTTCACCATTGATCATTGATTGCAAATTAGAATGTATCAATTTAAGCTCCTCTGATATATACAGAGGACTAGATTACCAATAAAATCCAAATCGCCTTAACATTGATAGAAATCAGCTAAAACTTCTGATTTTACTCCACAATCCCCATTGAGTTCTTGACAATCCGATGTTTTCTTCAAGTGTTCCGTGAAACTAAACTCAAACCGACGGCATATACTCCCTTGATATCGATTTAGTCTGCTCTACTCTATTATACCCTATTCGAATGTGTACCACAATAAACACAATCCTTAAACGTCTGTCGTTGATGTGATGGAAAGTTTCGTGGTTTCCTAGAACTGAATTCATTTATCGGTGCAATTGCTGATTTTACTGCCCTGTATCCCATTCCTAACCATCTGCAACGCCAATTCTGTGGCACATTGAGGTAGATAGAAGAAAAAGAAGAGGAAAACCACTTCCTGTGGTTTCTGTTTCTGAGGTCGGAATTCACTGAAGCAAAAGATCTGATTTTCTTTTCAAATCCAACCGAATCAATCACGACCACGTCTGCAGGTTCCTCCATATTCGAGTATGTACCTAAGTATTCGTATATGTATATTTGCGGGAATAGTAGTTCCTTGGAACGTTTAAATAACATACAATGTTGAAGGATGTGCGGTTAGAATACCACAAGACTGTAGGAGTTCTGGTGAAATGGTGAACTAGTATATGAAATCAGACAACAGACTGCTGCATCGTCCTCATTTTCATTCTCATCGTCATCCTCAGAGTCATCCTCATCGTCGTCGTCATCTTCCGTTTAATAAATATTTGACAACTTTTCCTCCTCGCACGCCAGCTACTACCAATAAAATCAAAATACGGAAGTTCATGTTTGCTCTAGTCAACCTCGAAAATACTCCAACAGGATGTCGGTGTGCTTCCATGTAGAAAGAGGATGACGACGACGTCGTAGTAGTAATAGAACAAGAACGACTTTTGGCCTAAACCAACAGACTGATGGGGGTAACCATGTGTTTGGTTGAGCGGCAGCGTTCGAGTAGTTCCTTAATGTTAAGCCAACAGTGTACTTACACGCCGGAAGCACTTAAACAACGTAAAACCCTAGCAAGGATGCCGACAAGAACGATGGCGGGAAAAGCTCTGGCAATGACTACCACTATTGCTATGGCGATGCCGACTATGAGTACAGCACCTAACTTTAGTTCAATTTTTCCACACATCGGAGTCAATCAGCATGTTGGGGGTCCTTGTTTGCAAGAATAGGCGGCGGCATAGGAGGGCGATTTTGCAAATTTGAATTTGGATTAGCACGTCTCGGTTGTAAGTTATTCTTCCATGTCTTACGTATAGTTCTGACGCGAAGGTCTCCACCCTTTTGTTGTAAGCCTCGTGGCTCGTCCCGAGTACAGCTAACTATCGATAAGTAGATTGAGAGACGTGCTACGGATAAAGCAGAAGCTCGTACTCGTAATACAACCTTTGGTTACGAGAAGTACTACAAAAAACATACTCTCTAACCCCTACAAGAACTTCAAATTTATTTCGAATATTTGCACGAATAATTGAATTTGGGTATCGGATGCATACATAAACCCTGCTTAGAGGCAACTTAAACCCTTTTAAACTGACGCCGCCATCGCTGGAGTACCTGGAATCAGTACTCGTATTATTAGTGGTGAAGGAAAATTAGCTTTTCCGAATTTTACGGCGATGTGTCAAGCAAAATTTGGCAGCGTTTAGTTTCCCTTAACGTGTTCCTTTGACACAAATGGATGGAAAGTATGTGTACTTTGAGGACACTTGAGGAAAACGAGATTTTTTTTTTTTGTTGGTGTCAATAGGCTTTTGTGAGATTTGTCGTTGAGGAGATTTTCCAGAGAACTCAACACATCGGTGCCACGTATAAACCTTTCCGCTTGTGCAGAAAGTATGATTGAAAACCTAAGTCGTACATGTGTTTGCATTAAAGCGTAAAATTAGTGGTATTCGCGCTTCGTGTAAAAGTGTATCCTTTTCTTACAGTACAACAACAAAATACACTGGCTATGACAGCCAATTGTTACACTTTTACATTTTAGCAATGCTCCTATAGTTACGAAAAGCGTAGCATCGAATTGAGAGCATGTTTTTGACAGATGCTTGTGAGAAAAATGGACGAGGAAAATGTGGCCCTAAATGAAAAGCATTTGATTGTTTTTTATAAAGTCTTATTTATTTTATATGTAAGCAAAAAAATACGCAAATACGGTTCGCGATTTGGTGTAAGAAAATACATTTTTACGCTTTTATAAGACCAGATACAACGAAGCATAAATACCTATATTGATACGTTCTATAATAGTGTGGAAATCAATGTCCAACTCCAACAAATGTAAAATCCATGAGCCTAAAGATAAGTGAACAAATTGTGTTCCAAATGAACGCTGTATCTGGTGTCTCCGAATGATTTCCACTTTACCCTTATACACATATGTACTTGTAGAAAATGGTCTTGAGTGAGGCACTCTTGTTTGAATTTTATCAATGTGATAAGGGAGGAGACCACCTTGAGTTGTTCCAAGGATAATCTTCAACAAAGTTCTAAGCTTTATGGCAAACACATACTGCGTCATCATCAGACTTCAGTTTATTGAAATGGTAAATTTTCCAGTTTTCTCTTATATTCTGGCCATTGAAGGTTATATAAGGGCTTAAGGAATCTCGCTCCGTAACCAAAACTTTCATATTTGGCCTGAAGGCCTATAATATGATTGGTTAACTGTGAAATTAAGACTTGCGGAAATAATGTTTCCTTATCGGGAACTAAGTGATTTCGGATTTTTTAACATTCTTACTGCCTTATCAGTTACCTGCGGAACTCCTTTTCTCTGTGGATTTTGTTCCTGTCAATTAAAGACTTGCAATCCCAACTAATCCTCTGTCGCATCGCAGTTTTTCTCACTTCTCCATCACTTCTGCTCCTGCAATGGTTTTCGTTTTTATGTGACAAAAAATTTCTTTTCTTCAGCTCTTCTATTCGACATTTTAACTAGTTCTTGCAGTACGACTGAAATAGACTAAAGCGATATGTCCAGCGAAAGGCACCCTATTTGAATAACATATTGGGTATATGACTTAATTCGTGCGTTTTTATTTTCAAAATTTGAACGTTTATTTATGAAAAACATGTCCAATAGTATTATTCAAAGTATTGCCTATCTGAAGCTATGACTTTTCCCCATCTTTCTGGCAATTTGTGGATCCCATCCCAAAAGAACTGCGCCGGCTTGGCAGCCTAGAATGAATCAAGCCAATTTTTGATATTCTGCTCTGATGTGAACCGTATTTCAGTGAGGGCGTTCTGCATCGACCGGAACAAATGGTACTCAGAAGGGGCAAGGTCTGGGCTATAAGGCGGGTGTGGTAAGACTTCCCATCCACTGTTTTCCAAATAGTTCTTAACCGGAATAGCAACGTGGGGCCGAGCGTTGTCATGATGGAAGATTATTGCCTCGTGTCTGGTCGCATATTCCGGGCGTTTTTCAGCCACTGCTCTCTTCAAACGGATTCATTGTGCTCGGTAGCGTTGTCCATTGATGGTTTCACCCGGTTTTAGCAGCTCAAAATACAGCACACCCATCTGATCCCACCAAATACAGAGCATTACCTTCGCGTCATGGATATTCGGCTTTGCCGTTGATTTGGCTGGTTGGCCGGGTTTTACATATGATTTTTTGCGCTTGGGGTTGTCGTAATGGATCCATTTTTCATCACCAGTAACAATCCGATGCAAAAATGACTTCCTTTTGTGGCGTTCCAGCAACATTTCGGACATGTAAAACCGCTTTTCGACGTCTCTCGGCTTGAGTTCATGTGGAACCCAATTTCCTTACTTTTGGATATATCCAGCTGTTTTTAAACGTTTTGAAATGGCTGCTTGAGTGACACCCAAAGATTCTGCGCGCTCTTCCTGTGTTTGGAAACAATCTTCATAGAGTAATGCTTCCAGTTCTTCATCTTTCAACTTTTTTGCCTGCCCAGGACGTTCATCGTCTTCCAAGAAAAAACCACCACTTTTAAATCGTGCAAACGACTTTTGGCACGTTCGCTCAGCTAGCGCATGTTCACCATATGCTTCCACCAAAATAGGATGACTTTCGGCAGCAGTTTTCTTCATATTAAAGTAATGAAAAAGAACTCCCCGCAAAAACACTTTTTCTATGTCTTCTATGTTTGCATTTGCAGATTCAATCTTCATTCGTCTTCTATTGAGCGCGTCTATCTATGTATAATTTTCCAAGCTTTTGGATCCCGGTCACCCACTTTTTACACCGAGCTTTCTAACATGCACGAACTCTTTATCCTTGAACCAGCGTTAGGTAACGTCAGTGTTTGTGTTTTTTGTGTTTGTTTTTCTTTATAATGACTCGGGAATTCAGAGTGGATATTGCCAATATAGTATACGCGGACTAAAAACTAATCACTTTTCTGCGTACGTCCACGTCTGCAAATGCAGACCAGCTGTTTTGGCACTTAGTGAAACCCAGGTAAATTCCCGCCCACACTTCTGAGATCACTCTGATCTGACGCTGACTGGCTACGGACTAGTGACACTATTCTTTCCCCATCGCCTTCTCGCCATTTATGTGCGTAGTGGTGTAGCTTACCAAATTCTATCGCAATGTAGTCTCTGTTCCAATCCGGAATTCAATTTCATGTGGTTAAAATTCCATCTCCGTTGGCAAATTATCCACTACTGCTTTATTTACAGCAGCCCCAAACTGGACATCAATTCGACCTATCACGAGTTTGATGCGCTGCCTAACTCCATTCAAAGAATTGTATACCTGTATCCTCATTCTGAAATCGTTATTACGGCGATTTCCATATACACAATTCTGGGTGGCTTCGACATTCTGGACAGACAACACCCGAAGGACGGTGTGTTGAGATCTTCGCTGCGGAAAATAATTTAATCCAGGTCTCATTTACAAGCCCTCACGAATACCAGACGTTGATAGTCATACCGCCAACACTCTGGACATGTTTCTTACTTCTCATCCTGATAAGTACTGCGTTGATGTGATCTCACTTCTAAGCTCGTCGGACCATTGTGTCATATCAGCTAAATTCTCGTACACACACCACATAGTTAGAGAAAAGATTCCTAAAAGAACCGTATGGCAATACGAGAAAGCCAACTGGAGCGGTCTTAACAGCATCTTTAGGAATTTTAACTGGTCGTTATGTTTCCTCAATAACGACGTGGATGCCGCTGCTGACATGATCACTGACACTATTCTATTTGAAATGAGATGCTTTATCCCTCATCGGATGAAGAGTATCAAACCAAAAGAAAAGACATGGTAGGACTCGAGCTGTAAAGAGGATGTCAGGGCTAGAGAAGTGTTTTTTCGGTCCTTCAAGACCAATCCGACAGAGGAAGACCGAGAAAAGTTTAAGCCAGCCAGAAATGACTGAAACGTCTTTCTCGAGCATGTGAAATTCCAATACGACCAAAACCGACCAACAAAGGCAGTAAAAATTTCTGGTCATTTGTCAAAAACATTAAAAATTCTGCCTCATCCTCCATCCCAACGCTCATTTACAATGACATTCCAGCTGTCAGCTCTTTGGACAAGGCCAATCTGCTTGCTGCACACTTTGCGGCTAGCTCAACACTCCCAGATTGTGCTTTGTCCCCGCCTGCACTTGAGTGCGTCGAATCTACAATGGGACGAATCCACTTTCGCACTCGTGTAGTAGCAAGAGTACTTAAAGATCTCAACATGCATAAATCTGCTGGTCCACATGGTTTATCTCCCCTTCTTCTGAAGAGGTGTTCTTCCTAGCTGGCAAAACTACTGAGTAAGCTTTTCCATCAATCCTACTCTTTAGGACTCTTTCCGAGCAGATGGAAAACAGCATTTGTCCAGCCCGTCCCTCCTACAGATCCATTGCACTTATGTCCCTTCTTTCCTAGGTCATGGAAACGCTGATAAACCGTCAGCGAATGAAATGTCTCGAAACACGAAAACTTCTTAATGACCGGCAATATGGTTTTCGTAGCAACAGGTCCACTGGTGATTTGATGGCATATCTCATCGAAAAGTGCAACCAAAGCGTACATCAATCTGGCGAAAGCAAGACAGTTGCGCTTGATATTTCTAAGGCATTTGACAGAGTTTGGCATCAGGCTCTTTTGTCGAAAATGCGTGCTTTTGGGATCGATGACTCTCTTCTTCAATGAATTAGAAATTACCTTTCTGAATGTTCAATTCAAGTTGTCTTGGATGGTTTCAAGTCTGATATTTACAAAATAAATGCTGGTGTGCCCCAGGGCTCCGTTCTGTCTCCGACACTCTTTTTAATTTTCATTAATGATCTCTTATCTGCTACTTCTAATCCAATATATTCCTTTGCTGATGACAGTACTCTCTGCTTTTCATATTCGTTCACTGACCCACGACCCTGCTCTTCGGCTGTAGAACGGGAACGGCACCGTATGTTAAGCTCATTAAATTCCAATATCAATAGCATAACCAATTGGGGAACTATCAACAGAGTGGAATTTAATGCTTCCAAAACCCAATGCTGTCTGCTGTCATTAAAGCGAAATTTAAACACCCAGCCATTATCCATGAATGGCACTTGCATCGTCGAAACCGATAAACTTTCCATTCTCGGTATGTATGTCAGCGACAACTTACGTTGGAATGAGCACATATTCGATGTCACCAAAAATGCTGCGAAATGTCTAGGTTTCCTCGTTGTAAGAAATATTTTACTCCATCTGATCTGGCTACAATATATAAGACTTTCATCCGTCCAAAATTGGAGTGCAATGCCCTCATCTAGTCAGGTGCTCCTAAAACATCTCTGCACCTGCTAGATAGGATCCAAAATCGTGCGATAAAACTCATAGGTGATGCTAATATCACTCAAACAATGGACACCATCGTACACAGACGTATTGTCTCGTGTCTCACTCTGTTTTATAGCTATTTCTACCACCAGTGCTCCATAGAAATCGCCAGTAGCATTCCGCCCCTTCAAACTTTTAACCGTAACACTATGTATGCTCATCAGTGTACCCTCAAGCCCACATTCGGAAGTACTCTAAAATATCGTGATTCGTTCCTCGCTTATGGAATGCCCTGCTTATGGAATGCCCTGCCTAACTCTTTATTTCCTAGTCATTATAACCTTCAAACATTTAAAACCAACATTCGCCGGTACCTCTCTTTCCATCCTCCATGATTTTCCTTCGCCCGCGCTGTGTGCTAACATTTTAAGGGTACTAAAAAAATAATTCCTTGAGCGCTCGCAAATTATAAAAAGAAGAAAAAAAAAAGAATCAATTTTTACACGGAGCTTTATCCTTGAACCAGCGTTTAGGTCTTCTTCAAAGGACTCCTTTAGGTAAGTCGTTGCTTGCCGTTCAGTCTATTCATTCTAGTCGGTACGGTAATCTTACGAGTACTTTATGTAGATAGTTGCGCTAAATTGCCCTATTGTTCAGAAGTTTTAAGGCGAACGTAATTTATTGTAAGGTAAATAAGTTCCTCACCTACTTGCTTCAAACCATGAGCAGCTGATTCGAGTGCATGTAGTTCGTTTTGTGCTTACATTCAGACCTGTTTACCACCTTTTTCCAATTGCCGTAAGCGCTTCTATAACAGCACGTTTGGCAAATGTAAAATATAATATCGATCTTGTGATATAATAGATAATGCGTGGGGCACCAGGTAACTACATAGTAGCCAGCAACTAATCCTGTCAAAGTTCGAGGCATAATTTTTGAGGAGTAATTTTTCCTACTCGTATTTATAAAGCACTACTAGATCAGCTTTTTCGAGGACCTGAATTCAGAATTTGGCTAGGACTTGTTAAGATATCAAAAATATTTATATTGTATGTCTCTTTTCTAATAGTCAAAATATGTACGAGTTTGTCTCTTTTCTAACAGGTAAAACATAAGTTTTACTTGTATTCTCTAAAGCCAATGCTCCAGTCATTCACAGCAGTCGTCGCTTATGTTTTTTTAAGCTTTATTAAAAGAATTAATTTATTTTCAACCGCACCTGAGATTTCCCAAACCCTTGTCCCTACCTAAGCTGATTTATAATGAAAAGCTAGCCTTCTTTATGCAAGCCGATGTCTTTCCATACGCGGAACTTCACTGGTGCACTTTTTTTTCCTTTCTTTCTCTTGGCTCGGCAGTTCTATCGGTTCATTGCTGCTTCGATTTTTCGTTAGGACATAATGTATTTAGGGGTTATATTATGAATCGAGCGGCGATGAGAAAATTGTCGAACTGGATATTTGCATCTTTTAAGGAGTGTAGGTTCAGTATATTGGGGAAATGTCTTCCATTAATACCACGTGGTCTATTTTGGTTGAAGGGTTGAATATCAATCGTTCCTTTGAGGCCAAAATTTAAGCTTCTTACAATCATGTTTTGTACAACTTATTGTTTGACCTACCAGGAATCCGAATCCTTAAGTTGATCTTTTATCGTAGTTGTTATGGACCTCTCTTCTTTCGAACAATTATGCATCCAGGTCCTCCACTGTATCGGAGTTACATGTGCCTCTAGGACATAGATATTAGGTTAACCCGTGTCACTAAACTTTTTAGGAGAAATGACCGCTGCTTTCGAATAAATCCCGATGAAGCCTTTGCAAAACTTATAAATCTGAGGTCATTATGTGTCCCATTAGCTACATAGAGACGTCAGAGCCGATTCCATTTTCAAGACCAAATATGACAGCATCCATAGAGACGAGCCATGCATAGCCATGTCCAGTTTTGGCATCTTTGCCAAAATCAAAAGACTGTGGAGAATGAATATGGAAAACCTTCGTTACTGCATAAAGGCCAGAAGCAATCTCACTGAGGCCTTTGATGACACAAAGGGATTTGGACAGAGTGATGAGTTGTCATGTAAATTCTTTGATATCACACTGCGATTCTGCGATCAGATGTTGCCCCGATGACAAGGATATCATTGGCAGAACGGCGAACTGGGTTAAGTTGTGAATGAGGCCAAAACTATATATGTGTTGTATATGCAGTATATGCTATCAGCAAGGGGGCACATAGAATATGGACGAAATCAAACGCCAAACACTTGTTCCTTTGACTTAAGTAAGACGGCAAGCGAGCCATAAAACCTTGTCAATAAATACTAACAACACTCTTTATAGGTCTCTAATCATTCTGGTCTTATTCTATGCACGGAGGCATGGACGTTTACGAAACCAGATGAAGATATCTATTGATCTTTTTGAAAGGAAGTTTCTGCTGGTGAGCTTTGGAGAAGAAGATATGACATATCAGAGGACTCTACGAACTTTACATTGACAGTGGCCTGATGAGAAAAGTGCCCATCACACGCATTAGATGGATAGGGCATGTGAAAGTTGTTTTACCGTCTGAAATGGCCAGATCACATTTCTTGTACTATGACTGGCAATGGTATTTGCTAATGATTGACTAGAACATCTCAAAGAATCGCAGATACGTCAATAGCCCTTAAAGTAGACTCACTTGAAGCAAAATGAAATATCTGCCTTAATTTTATTTTACTTCAAGTATTTATACACAAAAAGCTCTTCGTCTATAGATTGTCTAAGGCAAGAGAAACGGAAATATAATTAATAAATATATACACAAATTGAACCTAGCGTGTGCAGTGATATTTATTTAGTAATTATGGTTTCTTACAACTAAACATCCTGCCCCGCGCTAATGGTTCTAAGTTTGTTAGACAGCGATGGTGTAGCTTGAAGGCTACTGTACTGAGCAGATAGCAATGGACAGGTTGGTTTGAATCCGCTCTCTACCAGATTAAAAGATACCGTTGATCTACTTTCCGCAAACCTATTTGCCGATACATCTTTTGAATGTCAGCCTGTGAATAGCTCATCTAATATGGTTAGTCCTGCATGCATGATGTAATTTAGAGATACATTGGACGGTATTTTAGAGGACACATCAAAAACCACTCATAGTCTTGTGCTGCTACTATGCGGCTTAAGAGCGCTATGATGCGGTAAGAAGTACTCGTAGTGTGGTATTTCAACAGAGCTATAGTCAATTTCTTCCATATGGTACAGCTTGTTTGGTTCATTTACTCAATGTATTGCTGTCTTAATTCAGTGTAAATAAATAACATAATTTGTTTAACTCAATGTACAGTGAATAAATCTTAGCGCAGAAAGGTAAGATCCAGCCTTATAAGTGGACTTTAACATTGAGGGCAGTTGGTGTTTTAATTAACATTCCAACTTTAAGTTTAAAAATTCGGCCCTCTGATCGTGAGGTCTTGCATGTTGCATGTGTTCGAGGTAAATTTGATTACAAGTTCGACTATTTTGATTCATAGTCTCATAAACCTCATTCAACTTATCAGCGTATTATGAGCTGGATCTCCATAAACACTCATCCGGACCCTAAAGGCTGCCCGTAATTTCTAAGCAAATTTGTTCAAATGTTTTCGGCAATTTTAAATATAGATCACCATCATAGCTCACAGGTGTATTCATGATATATTTTTCGGCTAAATTTTGAACTTTGCATAATCTTATTCTAGTCTACAACAAGTCAAGTATAGTCGTACCTCCCCCATTAGTAGCGACATGAAATTGTGACAGGCTTTCCGCCTCTTTTTAGTGAAATCATTCGACCCACACTTGATCTATTTATAATCTTCGAAAATGGTTTATTAAAAATTCACATCCCAGCCACATACCTCCTCCAGCGAGTTCGGTTGACAAACAAACGCTTGTTGATGCAGCCAAGCATCGTCGTCAACATCGTGATCGTTGGATTGTTCTTGCTTCAAAACTTATGAAATATTGCTCTACGATGTCCATGTCCATGTCAAATGTATCTGCTATCTGCATATGACTATTTAATTAATGGGGTTTCATGTTCTCTGTCAGATAGGCACTTAATTACTTAGTTACGTGATGATATTTTGCAAGGGCCCGGAGCAATAAAGAAGCAACAAACACTTTCCGCTTGATGAATCCGATCGATATTTTGGGAAAACAAGAAAAAAACAACCACCCCTCATCTATTCCAACACACATGCATACACTTATCCACAAGGTCGTGTTTTTTTGTTTTGGAAACAATTCAAAACTTGTTTGCTTTTCATTTTGGGGAAATGTTCGAAATTAAATTGAGCCATTTGGAAAGTTGCCGTCGAATGTTTATGCGTCAACCGGAACACACGCCATGCTAATTGCTAAATGAGGATAGCACAGCACACATGTCTGTTTATTTGTATACCATTTGGTTGGAGACGAGTGTTCCCCCTCAAAATCCCGCCTCAATTTTTGGGATGAAAGCCTAAATTTATTTTATGACTGTCATTATATCCTTTCGCCAAAAAAGGGATTTCCGTTTCACTCAATCCTTTCAAGAGGGATGTTATGTATATTATATGTGGGTACATATGTATAGTTGTCGACAAGTCGACAAAAAACGGTCGAGGAGGGCGTACGAGGAGTATTTCTTGTGCATTGGGCTTTGTAATTATTTTAAAGTAGGTTTTTGATTCCCCATATGGTGTAAGAGCTCTGAACTAAGAGGCAACACATTGTGGTTGTGTTGGAGCGGTGGTAGTGGAGCTAAATAGGGTGCGTTGCGAATAGCTGAAGTCCTATTTTAGTTGTGAGTGTCCTTCATTTACATTTGAAAAGGTATTTTTGTGAGAATTCCTAATGGGATTGTAATGCTGGGAGGAAGGAGAAAATATTTAGAAGTTTTTGAATTTATGGAAGCATAAGCCTAAAAATAGGACCGAACACAAATCGTAGAAATGGAGTTCATTAAGTTTTCTCTGCCGGAAATGGACAAAGTAGGCTATGTTGGATTTTAGTGACCTCAAGAGAATTTCCAATTCCTTAAAGTGATAAAGTGGTGCTGAAATGTGGGACTGAATCAAACGGAAATATTTCATGAATTATTTTAAAGCTTTTTGTGCATGCACAAGGAATCGTTTATTAAAGGCCATATGAGTTTGTAATGTAGACGCAACAATAGAGATTTTTTTTAGCCAGAGGTGTAAATCGACTTATGATTGGTTGTATGAGTAATCTTGGAAATTGTGTAAAGCATTTTTCTTTTCAATATAGCTTAGGCACAATAGATAGAAAGGAATTCACCTCAAGGTAACTCAAATTCTAAATTCCAACTCAACAAGATCTCAGGATAGATATAGTCTGGGGAAAAAATCAAATTCGCATGCATCAGATCGTAATCGAAAAGAGAATAGATGGATTGTGTCTATGGATATACCAGCAGGTTGCGGCTTACCAAAGAGGTTTTCCAGTGCTTTAAGCTATTTCTGAATTAATAAAAAAAATTGTCAGAATTTAAAACTGAACATTTTTCGGCTATGCAACTTTTAACGGACCGTGTAACTTGGCTAGAACTATGACGTATACAAATCAATAGTTTTGGGGATGAGAGTAATTCTGATGAAAAGGACCCGGTTGCGGATCGTTACTACGCCTAGTATGTGATGTTGCCCTCAAGACGACGACGTCTTGTCTGTACTATTGGTCGATTCATTGCTAAACGCTCTCAATATCTCCGACGTCTACATTCAGTACTATTCGTTCTAAGTATCTGTAGGCGGAAACAAAGCACCAGCTGGAGTGTTGAGCTGGGCGTAAAATGTAGACTAGCTTTTTTCAAAAGCTGACAACTGGAATAGCATTATAAATGAGAGTTTGGATGGAGGATAAGGTAGAATTTCTAGAATTTCTAATACTTTAGACGAACAACCAATCATTTTTACTACCTTTCGGACATTGTAGGACTTTCTGCCTCAGATTTTGGTCGTATTGAAATTTCACAGGCTTAAGAAGACGTCGCAGTCATTCCATGACTAACCTCGTTGGTCATGAAAGACCGACAATATATTTCTCTAACCCTAACAGTTCCTTTATAGCTCGAGTCGTACCATGCCTTTTCCTTTGGTTTGATACTCTTCATACGATGAGGGATAAAAGATCTCATTCCAAAGAGAATAGTATCTGTAATCAGCGGCATCCACGTGGTTATCGGGGAAACATAACGACCAGTTAAAATTCCTAAAGAAGCCGTTAAGTCCGCAGCAATTGGCTTTGTCGTATTGTACGGTTCTTTTAGGAATCTTTTCTCTAACGACGAGCATAGAGGGGAGAGCACATCGACCTTATACGTATCAGGGTGATCAGTTAAAAACAAGTGCGGGATGTTGGCGGTAAGACTATCAACGCCTGGTATACGCGTGGGCTCATTTACAAGCTGGGTCAAGTTGTTTTCCGGAGCGAAGATCTCAACATACCGTCCTTCAGGTGTGGCCTCTTTAGAATGACGAAGCCAGAATTGTATTTATTCAAATCCCCCACAATAGCGTTTTCATAATTAGGAGACAGGGATACAATTCTTTGAATGTAGGGTGCACTAAGCTTCTCCTAGTTATCTAAATGTGTTAGGAGTAAATGACCTGCGAAGCTTGAAGTGAGGATAATGACAACACCGCATGTCATTTTCTCCGTGTGTGTCTGGTGCTGGTAATGTACTAGACACTTTAACGCTCAACCATTTACTCATCTTTCAGTGAAAGAATGAGAGATTCCACTATAAGTACATACATGGAATACAATTCTGTAGTCCTTTGCAGAAAATATGTTGGTTCATTCAGTTAGTCACATGTCATACTGCATATTTTTTCAAACTTGATAGTGAGGTAATTCAGGTTATTCGTCGTTCCCTTTTGAAATCAAAGCATACGTTTGAGCTTGCATTAAAAATAAATTAATTGTTGGTGCGATAGTTCTGGTAGACCAAGACCTATTCTGTGTATGCTGGAAGCAAATGTTCGTTTTTCGCCGATTCTAGAAGTAGGAAAGTTTTTCACTTTTGTATTCTTCAGCAGAGTAAATTTCTTTTTCAAGCTTTTTCTGTTGACTGAGATTTCTTAACCCTGACACTTTTGCGTCTTGATGTGAGTTTGTACATCAGTTATATAAACCGAATATCTAGGATCGTGTAAAATGGTTCTTAATCCTTTACAAAAGAAAGTTAGAACACCATTTATAAACTGAATAAATATTGGCTATCTTCTCAGCAAAGGAAACCCGATAGCTGACCATTGGCAGACCATTAATAAAACTGGTAGGACGCAGTCTAAAAAGCTATGGTCTAAGAGATATTAGAGGAACTGGTTGTTGAACTCATTCATAATCAAGTGCTCTTTGTTCCAATTCCTGCCCAACTTCTTGTACAAGCCATTGTTTTTATAAGCAATATATGCAAGTGCGAGCCTCATCAATGTTTGCTCATTATGGTGGCAAAGTGGTTCGAAGTCCGAAGTTAGCTTTGGTGGGGAACAAAATGTTACCGTATCTAGCAGGCGGTTTTAACCTCTTAACGTCCACGAGGGAATACGCAATCTCAAAATCATACAATGGTCAATCGGATAGACCATATTGCAATCGATTTAAGACCCGCTTCCAATATTTTGGGCCTTACATTGTAAGCTAACTAAGAAATTGTAACCAAGGTATGAATGCCGATTTTTCCCTACGACAAAAACACCTACAAATTATTTGGAAAATTCACACTGAATGTTTATAGTCGTCAGAGACCACGGGAAAGCTAATCGATAGCTATCACATAACCAGGGTGGCCGTGGCTCAAGTGGTAGTGTATTGACTTCCCAATCGGACGGTTCGAGGTTCAATACCAGCCGTGGCCGAAAGTCGTTTTTTCAGGCAACTAAAATCTCGTGAGATTAATGGTTGCCTAAATACATCATCAAGTCAATTTACACTAAAAAAAGACTTATGGTTGGTATCGACAAACTGCCTATTACCAAAGACGAACAAAATTCCGCTGTAATAAATAATAGTACACCCAACATAGACTATGGTTACCAACAATCAGGGGTACACTGACCAATACAAGATGAAGATAGCTGTATCCCAACATTAATGTTGCTGAAGTTTATAGTCTACTTATCGTACTATTTAACGCAACAGCCGAGAACCTGATATATGGTATATACTCAGCTGTAAAATTTGGTCGAACGAAAGCATGCATGGTGCTTAGAATTTCAGTGTCGTTCTCCCAATCCCTAAACAAAGACACCTCTCCGAAGTTTATATTCAATTTTATGAATTCCGAACAACTAATCGGCACCTGCAAGTGTTTTCTGTGGCCTTGCCACCCCCCACCAACAAAGTGCTCAATTTGGGACAGATGACGGCAAATCCTTTCGGTTAAATTCTCCTGTCTGCGCATAATTTTAATGAAGAATGCAAGTTGCTCCCATAAAATAAGTAAAAGTTTCACAGACACTTTGGATATCAGGAGACGATTAAGGCTCGTGAGGCTTTTTTAAATTATTCCCGAAATGAAAGGGAATGGAGTGAAATGAAGTAAAATTTTCGAATAGTTCTGCTCTTGTAATGTACGGACCAGATTCAAAAATAAAACTGCATTCACCTCCTGAGATGCGTCGGACATGGGAAGCGCAAGCAGTACCAACGTACTTACATGAAGTGTTTTTGAATCCAACGATGAGAAGGCCATCAAAATTCAGCAAGTGAGTATCCCCATATTCGATGGCTTCTTTTATCACTAAAATTGTTTGGTGTCCCAGTATTTCAATTAGCTGATTGGGTTGAAGAACAGGAAAGCGGCATCACCTGCCAAGGTTTACTCTCAAAATGAAGGCTTGTAGAGATCCTGGTCGTAGTTGCGCTGGTTAAGGTTGTCTGCTACTAAATTCGATACCCAGGTCATTGAGCGACAAAAAGTACATAATTTCTGAGATCGCTACGCAATTTAATTGCAAATCTCCGAAAGCTGCAAAATTGGTTGGTACAAGGAGCAGCTGGAATCATCACGATAAGCACTGCGTTAACAATACTAAGGGTACCTCGAAAGCTAAAGTAAGCGTGTTTCAGACAACGATCCAGAGACATTTAGAAACCCTAAAAGAGGATGCGAAAGTGTTGGAATCCTAAAATTATCGCAGTTTAGGCTGGCGTTTCTGTACTCTAGGAAATTTCCACCCTTCATCAGATGCAGACGTTTTTAAATCTGCCACCAGAACCATAAAGCGGAAGGCTCATGCCGGCTGCAGATATTAGCAGTAAGCTCGCCAAAATTGCTAACCCAGCTCAGGTAGCCATTTCTGACATTTGAGAAGATTTCCGTGTTGAAGAAAGTCCTTGACAAGTACGATAGATATAATAGTTGTTTCTATCGAATCAATACTTCAAAGGGACATAAGGTTTCAAGTCAATCCCGATTTTCTGAGTCGCTATTAGAGGTGTAAAGATGTAATCATGCGTAGGGTTATCAATGGCATTTCTCCCAAATTCTCCAAGTATATGGTAGTTTCCACTTGATTTTTTGTAATAAGATTTTTCAAATAGGAATTTATCCTCTAGCTAACAATAATGATACTAGAACCGAGACAAAACTCATAAATTAAATCCAAACCACATTTTTTTGACAAATGATTTTCAACCACAAATCCGATATAGGAAAAGAATTCTCCTCCCACATGCACAAAGGACATCATTTCAAAACGAAAAGGAATCATTCCACATTCGCTGGAGTATTTACGACCGAAAACTTTGTTTCAATTAAAAAACATAAAATCCACCTTCTTTATTCATGCCAGCCCACAGTGACTAATTCAAAGTAAAGCTTCCATCTACCCTTTCAAGTAATTAATTCACGTACGTGACAAGGTTATGCAAATATAAATGCAACACAAACATCCTTGCTGATTCCGAGCTACAGAGCTACAAAGGACGATGGTGGTGTATCCTTGGTCGCCTTACCAGAAAACTCAAAGGTATGCTAGAAGAAGAGTTAGATAAATGGAGGATCATGGTATCCCCACAGGAGAGCGTCTTAATTCGCATTTCCATTTGTGTACAATCTCATATTCGTATATATAGATACATATGTATGCAGTCGTACATTCATCAAACCGTTCTATCTCATAACACTCGAGATTTCGTCTGTAAAGGATTTGAAGTTGGATTTCAATTTCAATCACTATGGCAACGCACAGTGCGAGTATACCGGATCTGCTGGCGTGGTTTTGAGGTTATGTCAAAAACATGAAGAAATGCAGAGTAAAATCATTCTGAACTCAACCACAGGAGTCAGTGGTTTCTATGACATTCTGACGCGAAATCAGGGATAATTCCTGTCTTGCAATAACACATATTTAATCGTATGCAAGACAACCTAACGAAGTGCTTACACTTAAAATAGATATTTGCAAACGTTCGGGTTGTTTTTTGTTGTGTTTTTTTTGTCATTGTGCTTTGGCTTATAGATTCTGAAAAGATGAAGTTGTTGAGAAAAGCAAAATTGTATTAAGTACATGGAGTACGAGACTAGGCTAATGTGCACTTATCATGATTAGAAGCACTTCGTTTAACTAGTGTTTAAAGACACAAAGAATACAACGTCAAGGACATTGGAATTGCATAAAATGGAACCAATTTTCTCAGTCAAATAAGGGCTATGTGTTTTTTCGCCCTCTCATTTACAAAATAATCAGTTTTAGTGATCCTCACCCCAGCGCATTAACCGCTATTTTCGGAGTAATTTCTTGTACTTCTATTTCTTGACTTTTTTGTCGACAGTCGGTCTACATGGTGGTTGTTGTCATGATGCAAATAGCCCTGCAACTCAAAACCAATGACGCTGGTTTCATTTGGCTGTGATATAATGCGCGTGGTACTATTCGAAGGAGTACATCAGACAACTGTATTATTAAAAGGAATTTCAGTCCTTGCTCTCCACCAATATTGGCAATAAAAACCAACAAGTGGTTATTGAAATATGTGGTTAAAAACTGAAGGAAGAAAAACTGACTTTTCATATAATATAGGTATGGCTTTGAGGGCCATATTTCTTGTGAAAAACTCACTTTCCCAATTCGCCTGATAGATGTGGCCAGCGTCAGCATCTTGCCATATCAGTTTAAACCTCAAATCCAAACATGCTGTTCCTCAATAGGAAATCATTAGAAACTGCGATACACTTGCCAGCATGTCTCACTGATAAAAACTTCTTGTCTTGTTTGAGGCTAGCGTATTAATACGACTAGCTTATGCTCTACTTGGATACTCTAAAAGACTTAATTCAAACAACTACTTTAAAGTCTGTGTCAAATCACGAAAAAGCCTCTTCATTATAAAATGTGGAATTCTATTTATGGTTGCACCTTAGTTTTTCTCAAAAGCTCTGGATTGGAAGCCATAAGAACAAAGTGTAAACAAAAACTCAAATTACTCATGCACCTTACTCTTCGATACTTAGATCTATCCCAATGTATTGGGCTACAAGTAAGTTTCCAGCGTTTTTTTTTCCAAAATTTGAAGTTTTATTATGAAAACATAGTTACAATGCTTTATTCAAAGTATCGTCCATCGGAAGCTACAACTTTACCCCGTCTTTCTGGCAATTTATGAATTCCGGACCAAAAAAATTTCTCGTCTTTCGAGCCCAAGAACGTATCGAGCCAATTTTTGATTTCCTCTACTGAGCTGAAGCGTATTCCCGTAAGAGCGTTCTGCATCGAACGAAACAAGTGGTAGTCAGATGGTGCCCAGTCTGAACTGTAAGGCGGGTGAGGCAGAATTTCCCATCCACTATTCTCCAAATAGTTTTTCACCGAAACCGCAACATGTGGCCGAGCGTTGTCGTGATGAAAAATGACGGACTCATGTCTGGTCTCATATTCTGGCCGTTTTTCTTTTAATGCCTGCTTCAAACGAATTAGTTGGGTTCGATATAATGGTCCTTTGATGGTTTCACCACTCGGAAGCAGTTCGTAGTATACGACACCCTTTTGATCCCACCATATGCAGAGCATAACCTTATTCACGTGAATATTTCGTTTCGGCGTCGATTGGGTGGGCTCGCCGGACTTTGTATACGATTTTCTGCGTTTAGGATTATCATAATAAATCCATTTCTCATCACCAGTGACAATACGATGCAAAAATGATTTATTTTTATACCGCTGCAGTAACATTTCGGACATGCAAAATCGCCGGCTTGGCTTTAATTCGTACGGCACCCAGTTTCCAACTTTTTGAATGAATCCCAGTGCTTTTAGGTGCAGGGAAACGGCTTGTTGCGTGACGCCCAATGATGGGGCAAGTTCTTCTTGAATCTGACACGGATCCTCATCCAGTAAAGTGTCCAATTCCTCATCTTCAAAACTTTTCGGCTTTCCGGGGCGATCTTTGTCTTCAACTCCAAAATCACCACTTTTGAACCGTTTGAACCACTCGCGGCATGTCGATTCACCAATACATTCCGCCCCATAAGTTTCCGAAAGCAAACCATAGGCCTCAGCCGCACTTTTCTTCATATTAAAGAATAAAAGCACCGCTTCCCGCAAATGACGTTTATTTGGCTGGAAACTTGCCATGATTTTGCTCGATAAAATGTACGACACCGATAGAACTGCTCAAATATAACGCTGCAAAGTTGTTGACAGGTACAAAACCAACAAATAAAACACATGGGGTCTGACATTTCTGCCCGGGATCCACTGGTGGCGCTATCTCTGACAAACGCTGGAAACTTTCTTGTAGACCCAATATAAGGTGGGAAGTTGGTAGACAGCCCTATACGGACGCAGCAACTATTTACCTATTATAAAAATGCGAAGATCGGTCTGCTTTTGTATATGTTGTGTTTTCAAGTCTACCCATGCTGGGGTACTATAAAGTCGGGGACTTTGTGTGAGAACCTACGATATCGAAAAGCTCCTTCTCTGGCCAAAGAAGTGGCCATTGGGTAGTCTAACCTTAACTGCCTCATCGATTCCATGGGATTCTCGATTTAAAATCCAGATTGAGCCTTGAGCAGGTTTCTTGATATGTGATATTTCTTGGCTTTACTGTGCTGTTCAGTTTGATGGCTTTGACTCTTCTCCTTCTGAGGTTGAGGCATTTCTGACAGTGACTTATAATGCTTGCTTTGTTTAACAGAAATTTATACTTGAAGTGCAAGACTGAATAGAAGTGCATTGCATAAAATATATAAAAAGGAAAATAAAAAACGGTTTTTGGAAATATATTTAGCATTTTGCAACTCACTGTCATCCATGCTCTATTTTAACAGACAGTTACGAAGAAGTTACCTCCGCATCGCTTCTTTAAAAAATCAATTACCTTATTTCGTTTTTGCATCACATTTGATTTTCCTCTAACCTCTGGTTCTAATTCGCTTTCTATTTATTTTTTTCAGAGCATTTGTGGACAACACCCACCTGCAGACATTTGATCTCAACTACAATCCACAATTTTCGGATCTTCCCATGCGTCTCTTTCAAGGCAATCCAAACATCATAGAAATCTCCATGCAAGGCAATAACCTTCAGTCATTGGATGCCGCTCAGTTTCCAGTAGACCGGATACAGAGGCTTTACCTAGGTGACAATCCGTTACAATGTAACTGTTCATTACTTTGGCTTTGGCGCTTAGTAACTGGAAACTTTGATGAACCTACAACGCAACAAGGAGCACCTCAGAATAACACATCCCACATAGAATCATTCTCGCATTATCTCAAACTCGACAACGACCGTATTGGTTGCGATATTTGGCAGGATAACATCCGAACAAGGCGACACCTGCATTCAATGTCCGAAAGTGAGATCACATGTCCGGCGCACATCGTGACCATAGTTTGTGCCATTTTAACAGGCCTACTGGTTGTTATGACCGGAGCTAGCATCGTCTTCTACCTTCGTTTTGTAAAACGACGAAGAAAACTCCTCCAGGACCGTCGCTCCGTCAAGGCCGTGGTAAATGTCCATGATCGTATCATGCAACAGCACCCATCTCACCACCATCACTTCCAATCCCATCCACAGGTGGATAAACTCGAATTGGAACGATATCTGGCAGCGCAAGCAATTGCCAACGAATATCGTGCCTTAAAGCCTTGGGAGTTGCCCGTCAAAGAGGCCCTTGATGAACCGGAACATCTCTATGAAAAGTTCGACCACTACGAATATCCAGATACGCATACGATGACAAAACCACATGTTGTTTACGTATGACTCTTAAAGGATAATAAAACTCGTTATTGCTTTAACCAGAATTATAAACAATTAGGATAAGCACAGTTCAAAATAAAAACAAAACAGACGAGTTATGCATTTGTTAAAGTGGGGCATAACACAAGAAAACAACAAACCCAGAGGACACCACACGGTAACTATGACAAAATAAAAATAAAGATAAAAAGAAAAAGATGTAAACCAATGGAAAAGATTGTGTATAAATGGAATAGGGATATTGCGAAGGATGTGAGACAGAGGATACTATTGTTAATTTTTTATACTGCTAATACAAACTACAACTACAGGTGTTAACTAGCTGTAGATATATAAGACAAAATGCAAACATAAGAATCAAATTATATTCTATGTATCTATAATATATGTAATACTTAATTATTATTATCTTATTATTGTTATTATTATTTTCTTTGCCAATAACTGAAAAAAAAAACACAACAACAAAAATATAGCAGCAAATCATAACAATTTGTAGAATTAACAAAAAAGTAAATTGAAACAAGGGATGCGAATACAATATTCGTTAGAATTTAAAAACAAAATATTAAACTTAAAAAAAAAAAAAAAAACAAGAATTTAAATTTAAACTAAACAAAAATAAATAAACACAAAAAGTGCAAATAAAAAGAAGCAACAAATTAAAATTTTATGATAAAAATTATGATTACTTAGTCTTAGTCTTAAAATTAAATCAAAAAATATTATTTTCATTATTCATTCATTTTGAAATAGTTTTTAGAATTTATTCAGGGACGTGTATAGGAAAAAAAGTTTTTTTTTAGGTTAAAATGGCGAGTGCAGCATGTTCGAAGGAGCTTATAATATTTTGTTAGGAGTTCGAATCCTTAAAAACTGAAAGTCCGTCATTTGTAGTCATCGTGATTTATGATATTCCGGAGCTGGATAATTACTTGTGTCAATACTCTTTTTTTTTTAAAATCTACGAAAAACAATCTACAATCCGCCTGTTTATTTTTTAGAAAATTTTCTCTCTAACAGAGGATCTTATGTTCTACTTAAATACATAAATACGGCTACCACGTCGTCAGGAGTCTCCCACGGAGACACGTGAGCTTTCCACATCTTTCGATCCCGGTAATGCTGTTGCCGAGTGTCCGGATCAATCGATCTGACATCCGCGAAAGCTTGATCCTAAAAGCAAAAGTTTGGTTTTTTTTTATCGGCCCAGGGCGCTGTGATTCTAAGACTCCTTGTAGTTTAAATACAATATTATTGCCCATACGTTCAATGTGGCCCGTGTATTAGACGTGTTTTAGCTTTCTGGACTACATCACCATTTTGATGCAGGTCATAGAGTACCCGGTTGTGATGTATTTTGGTCCCTATTCGCCCTACTTGTATTTGGGACCAAATATTCAACCAAGAATCATCGTCCAACACTCAGCTCCACATGTTTTGTAGAACATGCATTTCGTCTTACGAGTTAAGAGTTTTGAGCCCATTTGTTTCGACAAACGAAAGTAGTAGAAGGTTGAGTGTTCGCCGAATCTCCACTAGGATGTCATTCGTGGAGATCAATTGTCATAAAAGCTGGACAGATTTATTAAAGATAGTGCATTCCATGTCAACACTTGCCCTGCACACTGTATCATGGATATACGTTTGCAATACTTCGAAGGAATGTTTTTTTTTTTTAACGTCACACGAAACAAATGAGTCAATTTTGCAGAGATTCCGAATTCAGGCATAGCGGTATAGAGCTCAAGACAATGAATTGCTATCAAAAGCGACTTTCAATTCGATAAAGAGGTGAAGAATCTTGAATTGTAATTTGTTGGTCTTTCCCATGATTTGCCTATGTGCGAAAACATGGTAGATCGTTGAAGCCACAGTGATATGTGCCGACTATTGTGTTACAGATATGCCTCGGTAGCTCTTACAAGACAAAGGATTGCCTTTTTTGAAAATGATAGTTCAGTCACCGAAAACACTTTTATCGAACCATACCTGTTTGATAAATTGGCTCAGGCACCGCACCAAAACATCGTTTCCTTGTTTGAAAAGTGCCACTGGTAGACGCTTAGAGCCAGCACCTTGTTGTTCTTTGGCTTTTTGATAGCTAAGGGGCCATCCCTTTTCCATTAACTTAAAGAAGGTTATTTTCTTGCTCCCTCACTCTTTGTACCTGACTCCCGGGCTTGAAGCCAGCTGTGTGTTGCTAAGTTTTCCTATCACTTCATTTAGTCGTATATAGGCAGGATGAGCGCCAGGGACTCCTGTTGGGTGGTGGCTGATAGCCTACAGTCTCCTCGGCTACTGATGTCCCGATAATAGTTCCACAAATTGTTAGCGTAGTCGAGGTCTGTTAAAGCCAAAACAACGTAGTGGTCACAGTCGACGTATCCCGCTCATAGCCTTTAAATTTGTTGTCAAAAAATAACGCGAATAGGCCTTATGATAATCTATCCAAAATACGTGACATGGGTAGATGCTCTGCAAGATCCGCCATAAATTTGTTTGTATATGAGAATGTAGATATTAATTCCTCGCTTCAAAAATGTCAATTATGGCATGATAATTCAATGTGGTATATGGTACGTACGTGTCGATTTCTTTTAAATCGTTTGCCTTCTAGATCTAGTTCAGACGTTGTTATACGAGTTGATGAACTGGGCGTGATTTAGTATTTTTCTTTATTTAGATTCTAATTTAGTCTCAGCTTAGTGCCTCTTATAGAAAATATAACGATAAAGTAAAAATGTTTGAACTCGTTTACCATTCTGCTCCTCTGTATTGAACTCAAAATACGAGCTCTAAAAAACAAGATTTTCACAGAAATACGTTTTGGGAGGGCATAAGTTCAGGTCTTTTTAGAGTGAAGGCGTTTGCATTACAGCTTTACCAATGGGGGTTGTATGTTTTTTGAAAGGGTGTTGTATATTTAGTTTTTCGTCTATTTTCCAGTTTGTACACCTTCCTAATTAGACTACTTCAGGCCTATGGCCGTCGACTAAAGGTTACAACAGGTTGTTTTTTTAAAAATACGAATACTGATCAAGTCGTGTAGTTTGAGAAGTTAGGCAATACTAGAAGAAATATCGGCACCTCATGCCGTTATAGTGGAGACCAGTCGGGTCCCAAACGAGGTGATTGAGATCTTTTCATGCTATGCTGACCATTTTTGGCTGTTGATCGAAGACTCTCCGCTTCGAAATGTTATCCAATAAGTCATTTTTGACTATGTCGATGTTGCTGGAGAGCTGTTGAATTCATTTCAGAACTTGTTAACACAAATGGGACCAAATATTTTGCAAAGATTCTTTTATCGTGCAGACCGAAGGCTTTGTTACTTAGATGGAGCCTTGCTATTACACTAACAAGGATAGTGCTCTGTGATGTCGTCACCATCATCACTGCCAGCCTTGTAGAGCATTGTATCACTTATGCCCAGCGCACTTAGGTGGTAAGCAAGAGCGTAATGCCCCATTACGACGCCAGTATATAGTCTAGTCTTTTCTACTAATGACAGCAGGAAGCCACTGAGCTCGCGATGCATTCGATTGACCTGCCGGCAACTTATATAGTCATGTCATCTGCTATGAATGCCCGAAGCTCTCCTTTCAAATTTGCCTTAAAAGTACATCTCCGATTTTATTTCCCATTCTGGTTGTATTGTGACCTGGAACCCAAACAAGACTCAGTGCGTTCTGCCTTCCCACTGAGCTCAAAGAACTCTTGCATTCTCAAGCTAGATTTGAAGTCGTGTGAAATATAACGTTATTTTCCTCTGTAAAGACACCAGCGCCGCATCCTAAATCAGTTTTGGAGCCATGCGGGAAGAGCCGACTACATTGCTTTTCTTGCTGAAACCATTCTTAGGCAAAGGGAAAGTCGATTCCGTATTTTTGCAGCAATAGCAGTTCTGGTGTCATTACATAAAAGTGCATGTCCACAAGACCAAAGTTAGAAGACAGACGGTGCACAAGGTCACCAAAACTAGTACCAGGACACTTCTTTTTAAGCGGAAGATGATTTTGAGAGTATGACAGGAATATCAAGGAGGGAATGAACCAGGCTAGCTAGGGAAAGGCCCCATGCTACAAATACCTGAGCATAGACACTAGAACTACTGAAAGCTAGGGTTTCATTTGCGCAAGGCAATTTCAACAAAAAAATTCTAACTAATTTTGTTTATAAAGTGTATTGTATTTTATATTATATTAACACCACAATCTCCTGTTGGTTTTAAGAGGCTGTTCTGTATATCTCTTACATCTCTTACTTGAAAAATCTAGTTTATTTTATAAAAATTGGACTTTTCTGCAAAACGCTCCTTTATAGCATTTTTATCCGTCAGAAAAAAGTGTTTGTGACTGGCTAGGGGTTTTCTTTATTTTTTATAAAGAAAAAAGTAGTTAAGTTGCGTCAAATACATTTATCCCAGTAAACTTTTTTGGTCCCACCTTTTATATGTTTCAAATTTGTTGATGAATTTACTTTGTTTTATTTTTTCTTAACCAACGCACCTAATATTTTGTGTTTTTTTTTTAATTAAATTTTTAAAGAAAAATGACAATATAAACAAAACAAACAAATTAAACCTTTGTACATAAAAGAAAACTCTACAAAAAAACATGAAAAAAAACTATAAAAACAAAATACTGTAAATACATAGTTAGAAATTTTAAATAAACTCTTAAATATATAAAAATATATAGATACTTATATAGACTATAGGATTTCTTTAATTAAAATTTAATTTTACCCTTTAACTAGTAACAACAATTTGTTCTCAAGTTTATTGTTTTTTTTTTTACAATTACTCAAGAATGTTATATATAATTTAAGTTAGTTTCATACTGAAAAATAAAACTATAATTAAATTTTAATAAATACTTTGAGTAGACTTAAAACAAAAAAAAAAATCTCATATATATATTTTTATTCGGGGAAATATGTACCACTTATGAATTTAGTTTTTTTTTTAACAAAAAGATAAACTTTGTTATTAATTAAAAAAAATGATAATAAGTATTTTCAATAAACATATAAGTAGGTACTTATAAGAAAACATGCATAAAAAAGTTGACATGCCGATAGCTGGTGCCATACAATTAAAACTAAAAACTTACACTCACCCAATCCAATTTATGTACATTCAACAAATGAAAATGTGAAATAAAGATACATGCTTAAGCTAATGAAAAATGAAACAAAAGGAAAACCCTTGAAAAATGTTTGAAAAATTATTTTTTCAATTCCACAACTCATAAAAGATCTAAAAAAAGCTGTAGGACTTTTTTTTTAATTATGTTAAACTCCCCCCAGTTAATGGAAATCAATTAAAAATGCCTGCGAGATAAGTAAAGTTTTTCCAGTATTTTTTGTTTTAAACCGTGAAAATAAAACACAGTACGAGTATCTACGGCTATAGAGAAGAGATAAATAAACAGAAAGCAAATACGAGTAACTCAACTTAAAAAGAATATATGTATGTATATTAAAAAAATAAAAATTGTATAATACGAGTAAAGTATAAAAAAAAATGTTATTTCTTATACAAAGACTGAAAAATATGCAGAAAATAAAAAAAAAAATATTTAAAAAAATATTTAAATGCTTGTGTTGTTTTATTTGTTTTTACGGTGAACGGTAGAAAAGTTTTTTGGAAATATAGTCCAATATCAATAAATTCGTTGGAATGCCATCTCGATTGGAACTGCATTCAGCAGTTTGAAGGTTTTCGGCCAGTCGTTTGGAATTTGACTGAACTAAGTCAATCGTAAAGTATGACTATCAGGATCTAATAAACGCAAGGATAATGACCCACTTATTAGATGCGAATCTGAGCTTTATTTTAAATAAAAGGTAGACCGACTTTGATAGACTATGTCAACTATGTATGTGTGCAAAGTAACTCCATTTATGAGCTCAACATTCTTGCTGACAAATAGCATTTTACATATCCGAAAGTCATGCTACCTATTGTTGAAACTTATTAGAAATCCATACACAGGGTGTCCCCTAATTCGTCAACGATAATTTGGCAAATGATTCCTGGGTATATTCTATGAAAAATAGTGTTCTGCAGTAAGGGTCTATCTCCAATGTTGACATCATTTATCAAGGATTTAAGAAAAGTCTTACTTTGACGTACCTTGACCCATGTTAACGGAAATTGCTCCGTCATTACTATTGGTAGAAACTTCCTGTAGGACTTTATTTTTAGAAGAAATACCAGCCTTTGTAATGGTGAGTAAATAAAGTTGATATCTTATTTGGGTCTTTAGATATCCAATTTCTAAGACCGTTTCACTTTTTGATTTTGAGGTCACTTTTCTCCAGAAAATGCGAATTAACAAAACGTTTCCCAATTTTTTTCTTATGAAAGCAACAGTAATAAAAAAAAAAATCATCGTCAAGTTTGCACAAAAACCCACAAATTTTATGATACTTGGGAAAACCCGCAGCAGATGAAATTTAAAAAAATTTTTTTTTTGCTTTAAGCTCCAAAGGCTATGAATAAAAAATTATTTTATGTGACTTTGGGTAATTTTTATTTTATGTGTGTACTAAAACAGTTATAGCAGGTGCTCAAAGTGTCGTCCTTGGTTTTGCATGCATGCTAAAGCCCGTTTTTGGATTTCAATGCGAATGTTTATTGATGCTAACTGCTGCCTCACTTTTGGTTACGCTTCGAGAATACCTTCCAATTCAATTAAAGTTGAAAGGAACTTGTTTCATTCTTCCAGATCTTGCAGGCCAATGAACTGGTCCTTTTCTTCCTCTCCAACGATTACTATACTCTTCATCTAGCCCATTCTTACCTTCACGATCATAGTGAGCGAGAGCATCATGCTAGTGGAGATATGATGAAGCTAAATCATTTCGCATAAACTCTAGATAGTTTGTAGAATTCAGCCTAGGTGGTAGTTTAAAGGGGCCGATTAACTTGTTTCCGATTACACCTGCCCACATATTGACTCTGAATTTGTGTTAAAATGATTTATGTCACATTGTGTGTGGATTGCCCGTGGCCCACGTATGAAGATTATGAAAAATTGGGATCCTATCTTTTGTAAATTGAGATTCTTCCGTCCAAGGAATTCTGCTGATAAACTCGTTGTCATCCAAACTCCGCTCCAGCAACCAGTTAGAAAACGCAAGTCTCTTTTCCAAATCATAGGGAACTAGTTCTTGCACAGGTGAATGGTGGTATGTATAAAGATTTTCTCCATGCAGTACATTAGAAATTTTATGTCTGGAAACATTGAATTGCTATGCTAAGCGTCGGATGCCGAAAACCTTCTTACTTGTGAAGCTCCCGTATTCGGTCGTTTATTTGAAACTGCTCAAGTTTCTAGAAGCTTTCCAAATACTCCTTTACTAGGAAGTCGTCGCTTGGGATAAAGTTCATGGTATCTTTGTCGCGCACTAGTTGAACTTTCATTGCACAGCCCATAAACGTAAATAATGTCTGCGTATTCCTGGTTTGTAAATGCAAACATTTCAAATAGCGTTTCTAAGCAACAGTAGTCTTAGTGTAAGAAATTAATCTAACGAATAATTTTTTTTTTCAACCATTTCCATTTTTGTTTGGTAAGTTCTCGGAATTGGCCTTCAAATTTCAAACTTAATTCTTTCTGAGAACTTTTAAGCAACAAGGTAAGGAAATGAGTTTAGACTGGTAGTCAAATAAGCGAGCACGCTTTAAAACTCTATAATAGCTACGCAATTTAAAAAAAAATATTGGAAAATTAGTAATTCTTGGAAAACCACTCTTACGAATATTGGCAAGTGTTGTTAGATACGTTGGCAAAAAATCATAAATTCTTTTTTTTTACCTTCTGCATGTTTTCCCAAGTATTATAAAATCTATGGGGTTCTGTGCAAACTTGATAACGATTTTTTTTTATTATTGTTACCGAAATCCTAGGCCAGGGATTTAAGTGCCCTTAAAATGCTTTCATACAGCGCGAGCGAAGGAAAATCAGGGAGGCTAGAAAGAGAGGTATCGGTGAACGTTTTAAATGTTTGAAGGTTATAATGACTAGGAAATAAAGAGTTAGGCAGGGCATTCCATAAGCGAGTTGTACGGCTTAGGAACGAATCACGATATTTTCGAGTACTTCCGAATGAGGGCTTGAGGGTACACTGATGAGCATTCACAGCGAGACGTGTGTTACGGTTAAAGGTTTGAAGGGGCGGAATGCTATTGGCGATTTCTATGGAGCACTGTTGGTGGAAGTAGCTATAAAACAGAGTGAGACACGGTACATTACGTCGGTGTTCAAGGGTGTCCATTGTTTGAGTGATATTAGTATCACCTATGAGATTTATCGCACGGTTTTGACTCCTATCAAGCAAGTGCAGAGATGTGGCCATTGTATTCCAATTACGGGTAGATAAACGCCTTAGATATTGTGGTCAAGATCAAAGGGGGTGAAGTATTTCTTACATCGTTTGAGGAATCCTAGACATTACGCAGCAGTTTTGACGACATCGAATATGTGGTCATTCGAAGGTAAGTTGTCATTGACACACATACCGAGAAAGGAAAGTTTATCGGTTTCGACGATACAAGTGCCATGCATGGATAATGACTGGATGTTTAAGTTTCGCTTTAACGACATGAGACAGCATTGTGTTTTGGAAGCATTAAATTCTACTCTATTAGTGGTTCCCCAATTAGTTATGCTGTTAATATCAGAATTTAATGAGCTTAGCATACGCTAGCATTCCCGTTCTACAGCCGAAGAGCAGGGACGTGAGTCCGGGAACGAATATGAAAAGTAGAGAGTACTGTCGTCAGCACAGGAATATATTGGATTAGAAGTAGCAGACAAGAGATCGTTGATAAAAATTAAAAAAGTGTCAGAGACAGAAGGAAGCTCTGGGGCACACCAGCATTTATTTTGTGAATATCAGACTTGAAGCCATCCAAGACAACTTGAGTTGATCATTCCTCCCTTGCTCCCTTTTCGGTGAGACATGCCATCAGATCATCAGTGGACCTGTTGCAACGAAAACCGTACAGCCGGTCATTAAGAGGTTTTCGTGTTTCGAGATATTTCATGAGCTCACGGTTTATCAGCGTTTCCATGACCTGGGAAAGAACGCACGTAAGTGCAATGGGCCTGTAGGAGGAGAGAGAGGAAGATTCACCTTTTTTAGGGACAATCTTCTCTTAAAGAGTCCTAAAGAGTAGGATTGATGAAAAAGCTTACGCAATGGTTTTGCCAGCGAGGAAGAACACTTTTTCAGAAGAAGGGGAGATATACCATCTGGACCATATTTGCGAATGTTAAAATCTTTGAGAACTCTTGCTACTAGACTACTTGATTACAAGAGAAGGCATCAGCGCGGACTCCAAAAAGGTAGAGGCCATCCCAAAAATAAAACCTCTGGAAAATATGCAGCCTTTCCAGCCCTTACGTACAGACGTTTCATTAAAGATTTTGCTAAAATCGCTAAACCCCTCACTAATCAGGCAAAAGGGGAAGGTGCACAAGCAAAAGCCAATCAATCCGAGAAATTCAAAATTTATTAAACTTTAAGAAGAAACTAAATAGTCAACTCATAGATCAAATTAAACGGCAGGAAAATAGTAAGATCCTTCGAGGAAATATTAAAAGAAATAAAGCTAAAATTTACAATGCTGGAGATATAATTTATGTTTCAGACAAAAAAAATATGCATGGGAAGCAAAAACCAATTTTTAAAAAAGAAATAGTTTCTAAAGATAGTAGGGTTACGGTCAGAACAGCTTCTGTTCGTCGAATCCATAAATCAAACATTAAACATCATCTGAACAATAATTTTCCTTTTCAGATTTCTGATGTGTTGGATGTTCCACCCCTATTATAACCGTCAAGCGAGGTCAAGGATGAATATTGAACGGCTACTTTAAAATCATACACCTAATCAGCATTAGGAAGTATGAGGAGTTAGCAAGCAAATTAACAGTGACCATTCGAAATGAAATCAGCAGCACAAACATCTCAAAACCCCAAACGAGTGTGGCCGTGGCTCAAGTGGTAGTCTATTGGCTTCCCTTCATCGTTGAATTCCTCTAGTAATAGATAGCTCCATAGCAAGCAAAGTGAATCAGACTAATTTAACTTACATAGCTTTCGGTAGAATTATGTTAGATTTAAGAAATAAAAATAAGAAATTGGAAAAAAATATAAAAAATAAAAAATTATAAAAGAATAAAAGAGATGGGTGACAACTTATAACAAGGGATAATCCATACATCGAAAAAAAATTGTAGTATATTTACAATAAGATAGTGTAAGTAGGTTAAGTAAATTAAGATTTATTTTTTAGGTAGTCCATAGGTTTATAGGTCTTAGTTCCAAGTTTTACGCAAAAGTCCATGTACTAAGTTTCTTTTGTACATAAACATAATTATTGTTTTAGTTTTACATTTAATAAATAGAAAAATATAAATAATTTCTGTAAGAATAGTCGAAAGACATAGAATAAGTGTTAAGTTTAATTAAGAGTGTCCGCATGGGACCAGTAAGCTAGAATAAGGTAATTTTCAGTTAATTAAGCTAATTTTTAAGCATTTTTTTGTCTAGCATGTAAGAATTAATGAATTAACTGAAATAAAAATGCATGTAAAACAATAAAAAAAGTGTATTGGCTTTCCAATCGGACGGTTCAGGGTTCAATACCACAATACAACTACAACTACAATAAAATTTCGTGAGATGAATGGTAGCCTAAAAAAAGGGTGTTTTTTTAATAGGTTTAGTTTTTAAACTGGCAACACTGTCTCTACAGACTGTCAATGTGACAGTTGAAAGTTGATTTGGGGTTAGTAGGTTTTGCCATTATACGACGAATAGATTAACGGCAGAATAACGTTCAAATTCTGCAAACTTATTTAGAAAACCGTGGTTCGGTTCGCCACACTTATCGTGCGCAACGTTTATTTTACGGTCGACATAATCGTCCTCGATGAATCGTTTTCGCACCACATACACTAAAGTGGATAACACCCCAAAGACGACAAACAGTGCAAACAGAAGAAGTTATTACCGGCCGTTGTGGAGCGCAGTGGTGAGGAGAATCCGAATGAGTCGATTCGCCATCGTCCACAGCAATTGGAGCTATGCGCATCCACTTTGTGGAAGATTTTACGGAAAGGTCTTCGCTTAAAACCTTATAAGATCCAGCCTATACAAGAGTTGAAACCGCGTGGCCATTATACGCACCGTAGGTTCGGTGAATGGGCGAAAACATGATTCAGCTTGATCCTCATTTTCAACGCAAAGATTTGTTCTCCGATGAAGCCCATTTTTGGTTAAATGGACATGTAAACAAACAAAATTGCCAAATTTGGGTTGGAGAAAACCCATAAGCCTTTGTCGAGACGCCCTTACAACCATTAAAACTCACTGTTTGGTGTGCTTTATTGGCTGGTGGAATCATCGGCCCATATCTCTTTAACCCTCCAGTGGGCGCGTGGTCTACAATCGTAGACCAACAGTCTTTAAAATGCGTCTTTAAAACAGTCTTTTAAATGGCGAGGACAGACGTCAAGTTTATGCGTCAATTGAAACAGACTATGGCTTCAAGGAGTGCAAATGGCGGCAGATGTTCTAAAGCATGGAACTTATCAAGTGATGAGGAGAGCCCCGTTGATGAATATGATGACGACGAAGATGTGAGTATGAGTGCAAGTGATCAACAAAGCGTACACGATACTCATTCTGAGCAGGAGTGGTCTGAAGAAGACGAAGAAAACTCCACTACGGAGGGTATTTTCTTGGTGAAGACAAGATAACAAAATGGAAAAAAAATCGATCCAATCTTCAGACGCGTGTGCGATCGCACAATATTATAAAACTGCTTCCCGGAATTAAAGGCGAGGGCCGTAATGCGAAAGCAGAAATTGAGTGCCTTTCATTATTCATAAATGATACTGTTATAAAAATAATAACAAACTGTACAAATACATATATTCAGAAAATGAGGCATCAATATCAGAGAGATCGAGATGTCAGAAGTACCAATGAACGAGAAATTCGCGCTCTTATTGGTATCCTATTTTTGATAGGAACACTAAGAAGTTCCAGGAAAAACACCCATAAAATTTGGGATAACTCAAAAGGAAGCGGAATTGAGTCGTGTTACCTCGCAATGAGCGAAAAAAGATTTAGATTCCTTATGAGGTGTCTGAGATTCGATAACTACCGGACCAGGCCTCAAAGAAGAGAAATAGACAAATTGGCACCTATAAGAGAACTTTTCGAAAACTTTTTGGCCAACTTCCAAAATAATTTTATTGCGAGCGAATACTTGACAGTTGATGAGCAGTTGCTGTCTTTCAGAGGCCGATGTGCATTTAAGCAGTACATACCTAGTAAACCAGCAAAATATGGTGTTAAAATGGTTGCTTTGGTTGATGCAAAAACTTTTTATACCTTCAATCTTGAACAGTATGTTGGTACTCAGCCTGATGGTCCATACAAATTTAAAAACAATGGGGAGGATATAACATTAAGAATGGTAGAACCAGTTGAAGGAACTAATAGAAATATTACGGGAGACAACTGGTTCACAACCCTTTCACTTGTTCAAAAGCTGAAAGCCAAAAAACTGACATATACCGGAACCATACGCAAGAACAGACGTGAAGTTCCTTCAGAGTTTTTGCCGGAAAAGAATGGAGAAACAAACTCATTCCTTTTCGGTTTCCAAGAAGATTGCAGCCTAGTGTCTTACTGCCAAAAGAAGAACAAAGCAGTAATATTGCTATCTTCAATGCACCACGATAATGCAATCAACACAGAAACTGGAGATCAAAGGAAGCCGGTAATGATAACCGATTATAACCATACAAAAATTGGTGTTGATATGGTTGACCAACTATGCGCAAACTAAGATGTCGCACGAAATACGCGCCGATGGCCTATGGTGATTTTCTTTGATTTGCTTAATATTTCTGGCATAAAGGCTCTCTGTGTATGTAAAGCAAACAACACAGAAAAAGTCATATCGCGAAGTAATGTCATAGAACAATTTGCTTGGGAGCTAATAAGACCGCAAATTGAAGAACGGTTATCGATTCAGTGTTTGCCAAGGGAAATGCGACGAAGAGCCTCCGCGCTTTTAGGGATCGCCGAGGTCATTCAACAACCAATTCCGTCAACAACTGGAAGCTACGTTGGACGTTGTTCTATTTGTTCAAAAAAAAAAAAACAAGTCTTCAAGAATGAGGTGCGCGAAATGTGGAAAATTCGCTTGTAAAGACCACATGAGAAATCTTTGCACCGACTGCGAATTTTAGTCTTTGCAATATTTAAAACTTTTTAATGAATTTATTTTTATGTTTAACAATTGTTTTGTTATTGTTTTTTGCTTCATATTATTTATTGAATTTATTTTTTTTTATAATGGATTGAAAAATTTGTGTTTTTTTGAAAGCCCAAAACTTTTTTACTTTCAACAAGACTGCGCAACATGCCACACGGCGCGCGACACAATCAATTTATTACGGGAAGCATTTGCTGAGTGCATCATTTCGCATAATGGACCTGTGAACTGGCCTCCACGATCCTGTGATTTCACACCTTTAGTCACTAGTCTATGCCGATAAACCAGAGATGTTTCACTATTTAGAAGTAGAGTTTCGCCGTGTTATTGCTGATATACGGCCCCAGTTGCTCGATAAAGTTATCGAAATATGGACTCTACGATTGCGCTTGCTTTGAGCTAGCCATTGCACGCACTTTATATTAATGACATAAAATTATCTATTAAATAGAGCTAATATTATAAACAACAAAGATAGCTTCCGCTATTTTATTTCATATTGAATTTGCATAACTCTAAAAACAACACCCTTTACATGAGCTTCCTCAAACCCATTGTGTTACCTTGCTCCTTAAAGGTACAAATGCAGAATGCGATCTTCAATACAATAGCAATACCATAATAGAGAATATCGGGGAAAACACAATTATCTTGTCTAATTTTAATGGCAATATTACCTACCACGGAGTCAAAAGACTTATAAACGAAAGTCGTCCAGCTTTCTAAGGACATCGTTTTTATCAATGTACAAGATTATTCGAATAATGAAGTTAGAGCGTACGAAATTCTACCGTCTATCCTTCAGACGAACCTAACTGAGAGGGATATATAACACTTAAAAAATGCTTTTGAAATTCGAAAATTTAACACTAATCAAAGATTTTCTATGGTTATAGATGTGAGCACCATTTTAATGTTTTTTGTCTGAGCAATATTTAAAAATAGAAATAAACTCATAACAACAATATCAATATCCACAACGGAATATCCAAAAGGGTCATTGTAAGACTAATGCCCGATAAACCTCAATATTGGATGACTTTGACTTTTTATGATCGGAAAAATTAACGACACCTACAAGGTTGGAAACCATAATACGTCGAGTCAGCTGTTATTTGTGGAAACCAATAATTTTCTAAAAGTAACTTAAACCAACACTTTTGTTTTCCAATGCAAATTCTTTAACCGAAGGAAACATTGTGATCAGAATTAACGTTGGTTGCAATAAAATAATTTTTTTTAATTCTCCGTTTATAAAAAAAAACTTTAACTCTACAAAGTAATAGGGGGTTTTGTTTATCTTTTGGCTCGGTAGTTAATTGAAAGGAGTCCAGAAGCATGGGCGTTAGCGGCGGCACTAGGTTTAAACTTCGTATGTAGAGATATAACAGGTAACTCTACGAACTGTGCATGGAAATTTGCTCAGTAAAATATGCATCAGTCGCCTGGGTTGGCAGGACATAAAGAAAATATCAACACTCTGTCTGGATTCCTAACCAGCGGCTGGACAACTCAGCAGAGGAAGACATCGCCTTATGTGGTGTGCATAAGAAGAATGAGCTTAAACTTTCTGGTGGCATTTGGCTAAAGATTGGGCTAACTGGAGGAGTTTGTTAGCTGAGGCCTGATCCACCGCGGACTGTAGCACTACTAAGTAAATAAGTAAATAAATAAGAATACTAAAATTCCGTCAATATTGAGGCACATACGGCCAAAAGAGTCCTCTCAAAAACCAAGGCTACCCTATACAATATCCTTATCGTATCCTTCCTGAGACATAAACTGAGGCATGGCACTGAGACTCGAAAGGAAAGATCTTTGAATGATATTTAGAGAAGAAAATTCAACCATGCACTATGTAAACATATGCACATCAACAAGTCTTATGTGACTAGGTTATATAGACATCGTTTATATGTCCTACGTAGTCTAAAAATCAAACCCAACTGCTCAACATATTCGTACAAGTTGCACTAGTTTAAAACACGAAGTACCTTTCAAGGGAACTTGTATGTTACGGTTAACAGAGACATGGAGTTTTCTCAAGATGTCCATCATGTTCAGGACTGCAGTATTGTAGTTGTACAGCTCTCAGAACATGTGTCGTAAAGTCCCTTTGTACTGAAACCCTGCTTAAGAACGATGGCGCATAGGTGCATGTTATGCACCAAGAGGAATAAGGCAAGCAACACGGTGAATGATGTCTTGTGAGAAATATGCGCAGTGGCAACTTCAGATATGGCTTTATCTGGTTCACGTAAATTTCTTAAAGCTATCCAAAACTCAAACAAAAACGGAATAAAGCTTCCACATTTCTGCATATTCCCTGACGTAGTTTCAATGAAATCCGTCAGAATTTTCCCTCACAATGTGGACAACATAAGCGTTATTCTGGTAAGTTCTACGTTTAGTTTGATATCCCCGTTTCCGGAACGTCTTACAACAGACGAATGAAGAAACAAAGAAGAAGATTCAAATGAAATTCCACGAAGCAGTCGCCATCAAAAATGAATAAGACAACAATTTGTAGTATTTTAAAATACCACCCAAGTCTACCTAGGTAATGTTCTTTACGGATACCTTACCCTCATATAGCAGCATCAGAAGGCCACCGCAGTTCGGTGTCACCGTGTGCTAAACAGTGCTGGGTGTTAATTATTTAAAGAGCCCTTGGATTTAATTTCTACCCTCCTCTTCCCACAGCCTTTTACCTGCTGCATGATCTTGTATTCCTGGTAAAGTTTCCATCAAGTTTTCCCTCAAATTTCTTACCTAATGCAAAAGTAAGGACATTAATTTTGAAAATTCATAAGGCATCCGTACAACAAACGGTGGTGGGATATGTCTGCCAGGATTCTTGCTCGGTGTGCTCTAAGAAAGTGTAAGGCAAGTCGCCGCGTCCCTTAAGCCGATGATTTATTATGGCTTTTTAGACCAGGGCGAAAAACGTTAAGGATATTGTAAAGGATATTCTATACCGCGAAGCTCCCGGAGGACATGACTTTGGTTATTAAAAAGAATGTAAAATAAAAGAAATTACGTTCGTTTATTTTCTTGGCTACATCCTGATTTCATCCTGGCAGTGCCAGAGTGAATTAACTTTTCAACATTTCTCGAATGAGGAGTAGCGTTTCTGAAAGGTCAACCCTTCTTCGTGTCTGTGTATTTTTTTTCCGTGCTCTGTCCCTTGTTAGATGGGATTTTAGGGAAACAATTAAACAAGTATTTGACGGGAATGTTTAAATAGGTTGACGCTTACACTGATGAGAGCGTAGGAATTTTTAAATTTTCGTTGAGAACTTTCAGAAAATATTTTAAGCAGGAAGTACGGATACATTTGTTACAAACTAGACTTGTGTCGACATTTATTTTAATCGCATAAATTACCATTTACGAAAACCTAAACCCTTTTCACTTTACATATAGTTAATACAAAATGACCGAACTTCGACACTTAAATAAACAGAAAGATATTCTAGTCTTTACGTGGAAACCATAATATGGTAATTTTGTTAGCCTAACGGCAGCTGTCGCTGTTGAAAATTTTGGGAGCGCATTGGTCTGAGTATGGCTGAATTTAAGGGTATATTTATCCCTGCTGTGTATTTGATGTTTTCTGAAATATTTCGGGATTAGGTTTCCTTAGAAAGAGTTCGACAAAAATATATGTCCGTGGTTTGTAGCTGTCATATGTTTTCGGACAAGCTGTCATTTTCAACTCATATTACATCAATCTCAAAGGATGGAAGTTTGATAGCTGTCATACAAACACATGTCGATGTCTCTATCCTGTTGATAAGGATGTAAATACTTGCATATGTGTTTTATAATATTGATAGAGGAGGAGAGATGCTTTCAAAATTAGCAGCCAGTTGGTGTAGTTGGTTTATTGCCATAAAATCAAGAAGAGACATCGCCGTCTATTTACCGATCGAATTACTATATATTGATTTCAGGACATTCAATTATATTTCGTGAGATTCTTGTCTCCTAGGTTTCCTGTTGCCTATTTCTTATCGAGATAAAATCAGACCCGTTTGTTATGTGCAGATACATTCCTCAAAAAAGCTGAGAATTCCAATTCTCCAAGCGCCATCTTGAAGGCTATTCAAAGATAAGTCGTACTTAAAGTGGCTTACAATTTTGCGGTGTACCTGTCTACCGACGGGACGTTGCTGTGAAATGTGGCATCTATGTGGGATTCAATGGTTCAAATAGGACTCAAATACTACTCTACTTGCTTGCTGGATTTTTAAAAAGGTAATGGTCGACTCTGGCTAGTTTGTCTCGATCTGTGTGTTTATTCGTTGGTCGCGGTATTGTCGGTCTATCTGTGATGTGCTTGCACTATGTATGCACCGTACAGTCGGATGTTCTCTTGTGTTTTTTGTTGTATTTCGTGTGGTGTTTGTTCCGTTTGGCGACGGATGATTTTACTGTTCTGTCGTTTTTTGGGTATGAATTGTATGCGTCTTCTACGTAGTTATGTGTGTGTGCTATGTATAAGTTTGTCGTACATTCAGTAGGGTATCTCCGCGTCGGTCTGACTACCTATCCCGCATCTATGCGTGAGAAATGCTCCTCGCATAGTCTGTCTCTATTAAATACGGATAACATTCTTACTTTAATCATCTACCATTCAAAGTTTAGACAGCTACCAGCAGTAATGGCATTCCACTTCCATCCTTTTATTTTCACTTGGACTGTTGTCAATATTATAAAGAACTCTTATATATCCATCTATACCGATGATATGAAAATCAATAGAAAACCTTCTACTTTTTCAGGCACTCAACCTTTTGTGTGGGCCACAAAAACTTCTTTGAGCTTAACATAAAGAAACACCAAGCCATCCCATACTCCCGTTTCGGTCATCTCATAGCAGGAATTGAACATTGTTTGTGATGCAGAACTCAATTTTAACACCCACATTGATTCCATAATTAGCAAATCTAACTCTGCACTCGGCTTTGTTAACGATCACTGAACGAGTTCTCTGACCTTTACGTCACAAAATCCCTTTACATCACCTTTTTTGGGCCACTTATCCAATATTCTAGACAGATCTGATTCCCTTACTTTGAAAATCATGTTCTAGATTTGTTCAACGCACACTCATACGATGTAAGTTGGTCGATTTAAACTACTTTCTTTGAAAAAATTTTACCAATTTCTTTGGGTTAGGCTATCAAAGTGGTGGCGCTTTGAACACGTTAATGAGCTACGCATCGGTTTGGTCAGTTGAAGTTCATTCTAATTAATATGATTTTTCAATTAAGTGGGATAAGGAGTTTGGTAAACATCGATTGGGGTATGGTTTTGGGTTTTGGGTAGTCAACTCCTAGTGCAAAATTACAAACTTTTCGAAATTCGCAATTTTTGCGTGCCAACATTTTCTGTTCGTCGAATCAAGTTGTGAACTCATAACATCGTAGATCGATTTTTCATTTTGCTTTAATGTTTCTTTGCGTGTTCATCATACATTCTCTATCGTAAAGACTGTTCAGTTTTCCGTACCCAATATTCAATGTTCATTCGTTGAGATTCTCAACAAAAGATTGAGATAATATAACAAAGAGTTCAATTTCAGATTTTTATCGAAAAAGTGCACATTACTTCATGCTTGAAATCACCATTTCCTGTCTTAAGATACTCAATCCCTCTTCATATCATATGTTTTGTCCGCCATTGCACTACATACTCAGTTTTGTGTATTATCTTTTTTTTTTTTTTTGTTTTTTTTATTCCTCTCCTTTATTCTTTTCCATCTACAGATTGCATTGCATTTCCTGAATATTCTAGTCTCGCAATCCATTAGTTTCATCTACAAAAAGCCCTGAGCACAGAATACGAACTCAATGATCCATGTTATTTATAATTTCGCTAATACAAATAGACCAACCATTACCATCATCCCCGCTCTATCCTGCTGGAAGTACTTACTTCCACTTAAATTTACAAAAGCGAACTTAACATTCAATCGTCCATAGAGCCATGGACTTGAATATAGTGTACTCGTTCAGCCAGGCAGCACCTCTGTTCCTCTAAGGAGCTTACTTCATCTCCCTTGTTCACTTCACTTCACTTAGGAAAAAGTTAAACAGATACAAAAGTACCAGTATCTGCACGAAACCGTCAAGGGACGAAGGCGAAGATAAAAGGAGAAAAAACTGCAGATACACAATATTAAATATTTGTTTAGAAATATTGAAAACGATGAAAGATTGATGCTTTTCTGTTTTCTTTGCATTCCCCAATACCGCCCAGTTGGACCCACCCTTTAGCACGGCCCAAGTCATCCATATACAATCTTCTGTCTAGAGCGAAAGGAAAAAAAGGATCATCACCAAGCGAGAGGAAGGAACGTGGCAACAAAGAAAATTTATTATCGCCAATCCATCCTCGAATAAAATGTGATGTGCCGAGGGGTTGGGGAAGGTGCGTTGGTCGTATAACAAAACGAACACCAATGTAAACATCTCAGTCATTCGGTTTACCATTGCCAGTTGGCAGTTGCGAGTTGCCACTTACCACCCCAGCACTCTAAACAAAACAAGGGTGGGTGAAGGCAAACTTGTCCAAACAGCAGGGTTAAGGAAATAAGAAAAGACAAAAAAAAAAAAAAAAAAGCCAAAGCAACCCGTGAAAAATGTGGAACGGAGAAAAAGGAAAGATTTTTTTTATTGGCTTTTTTTTGGGGCCGGTTAAGGATATAAGGTTGTACGCGTACCCGTACGAGTGTATCTTTTAGTCGTTTAGTCCCTTAGGCTTGCCTTGGGAAGATATGTGCGTTTTGTGGGGCGTTTTACGAAATCACAGGACTTAGCCTTTGGACGCATTTTTGTACATTCTCGGCTTCTATTGTCTGGTCTTCGGGTGGTGGTTGGCCGATGATTGATCTCTGGATTAACGACTGCCCAGTGGGTCCGAACGGAATCAGGGTCTAAATGTAGACATTACTTACTTAAAAACTTAACTGCTTCAAAAAAAATTTAAAAACGCATTTTGTCCAAAAAAAACATGCATCAGCATTTTTTTGTGCGCCTCTTTTTTTTGGAGGGCCATAAAATTGTACTCTGCTACTGATATTTGAGAAGCAGAGATTTCTAAACGCAGATATTTCTAAAACGTCACGAAATATTCGTGTGTTTTGCACAAGTTTTTTACGAGTAAACTTATCATTATGTTCTCAAAAAGCCTAATAATTGGTGGAAAAGCATCACTTAGGATGCAAATAGATCTAATGCGGGTGCCTTATTCCCTGTAATCTTATTCCGATATAGGACTCAAACAAGATTCGGTTTATTAAATCTCTTGATAGAAAAAATAACGGAAGACTGCAATAATAAACAACTGAAACTTTGTTGTAAAGTTGTTTCACAGCAAAATCTTTGTCGATTTGCCATTTCCAGATGATTCGGTAGGACAATCACTATATTTTATCCTTTATAAGTCAATTGTGCCAAGTAGCAGCGTTGAAAAAATGTATCCTCTAAGCCATGCAGTTCCAATTCATCCCATCGGGCGATAGGGGCCTCCATTGACTGTAATCGACTTACTGGCTTCATCTCGGAAGAATTTGAAGAAGTGCGGCCAAATGACACCTTCACACCAAACAGTACATTTTGGTCGTATACGTACAATGACTGCTGGTAGAACATCTCCGACCAAGTATGACAATTATGCTTATAGACAAAGCCATTTAAGCAATTAGGTACCTCATCACCGAGCAAGATTTTTCGGTGAAAATTCGGAGCTTCGTCCATTCGCAATAGAGCTCAATCAACGAAAGTTAGACGTGCTCAATGGCCTAGCCCATGGATCAATACGTAAATATCGGAGTACTTGCAATTTTTCGTGAATAAATAGTAGACCATCTGAAATACAAATATGAGATCTATTAAAAGATAAGTTGAGTGAATCAACAGAATTCCTAGTGGAAAAAGAAGGGGCGCCCAGCGAGAAACTCTGCATCAACGTAAGTCAGCTTCGCAACTTGTCGAAATTTTCTTTTATCATCAAATGTCTCAGGGTTGCCAATATCAATCTTTATGAAGTAGAGAGCTTTCTATCCTACATAGACGGGCGAGTTTGTTCTGGATGGCAGATTAATAAATAGACGGTGGCTATTGATTTTAAATAACTGAGTAAGGTCCCATATCTGCAAAAGTCTAGCGTAGATTTACCAGTCGTAAAACGACACTGGGAAGGAACTATAATTTTAATACGATATGGTTTCGAACGATCATAGAGCACGGTAGATATAATATTGTATGCGATGTTTAGGGGACTAATCCACCTATAGTGGGTGAAGTTTAGAAAGCCTCCTTTCTCGAGGATAAGGCAATACAAGCTGAGTTTCCATTTCGGCCATATTTTACATATGACTTGATTTTTGCTCCTCATATGAAATCAATACAGAATTTTATTGATTAATAATGTTCAGTCTATGGAAATTATGAATGGAACAGAATATTGTTCATATGACCACCACGGCTTTTATTGCAAAAGGCCATCTAAAGGTAAAAATTATCGGTGACTTTTTGCAAAATACGAGGGCTGCCTGAAAAGTTTCCGACCGCAACGTAAAGATAGCGGCACTCGTTAATAAAAGCTAGTGTACGCTGGTACACTTGACAGTTACTTTCCGAAATTATAGCCATTTTGGAAGCGCAGTTCTTAATTGACAGTCGTTTGAGTGAGTCGAAGTAAGTGTTTTTTGTGAAAATGGAAAAAATTGAGTATCGAGCTGTTATTAAATTCTTGTTTTTGAAAGGCAATACGCCTACGCAAATCAAAAATGAGTTGGACTCTGTGTTTGGGGACTCTGTACCATCATTTACCACAGTGAAATTTTGGGCAGCTGAATTTAAACGTGGCCGTAAGAGCTTGGGAGATGATGAACGTTCGGGACGTCCAAAAACTGCAACCACTGACGATAACATTGCTAAAGTTCATCAAATAGTGTTAGACGACCGCCGAATTAAAGTGAGGGAGATAGTAGAGGTAATGAAAATGTCCAAAGAACATGTTTGTTATAACATATATTAAATCAAGACCTAGGCATGAGAAAGCTGTCCGCACGTTAGGTGCTGCGTTTGCTTACGTTAGACCAAAAACGTGTTCGAATGAACATTTCCAAAGCTCTGTTGGAGTTTAGGCGCAATAAATCCGAGTTTTGGAGCCGATTAATTACTGTAGACTTAACTTGGATATACCATTATACTCCCGAAACAAAAATTCAGTCAAAACAGTGGACTGCAGAGGGCGAGCCGGCTCCAAAAAAAGCAAAAACTTTTTTTACAGCTGGGAAAGTGATGGCGACTGCTTTTGGGATATTAAAGGAGTTATCTTAATCGATTGTCTTCAAAAAGGAAAAACCATTACAGAAGCATTCTACGCATCATTACTTGCCAAGCTGAAGGCAGAATGTTCGGAAAAAACGGCCACATTTTTAGAAAAAGAAAATCCTGTTTCATCAAGACAACGCGCCGTCTCACACCTCAGTGGTTGCCATGGCGAAAATACATGAATTACGGTTTTAACTGCTTGACCATCCGTCTTATTCACCAGATCCAACCCCAAGCGACTTGTGTTTGTTTCGTCATCTAAAAACTGCGCTCGGAGGACAGAGATTTTCGTCAAATGGGGAGGCAATCACTTTCGTGAACAGAGAAAAACGCCAACTACTATTTGGACGGGTTAGAGAGATGGGAACATTGCTGGGAGAAGTGTGTAGAGTTACAAGGAGACTATGTAGAAAAATAAAAATTTGAGAAAAAATGTCTTGTAACTTTTCAGACAACCCTCGTATGTGGATCAATGGCCTCACTTTCAGCTTGGATGTTATGTTTGAGATCCTGAATTGTTGCTGGTTTATGTGCATAGATCTTACTCTTCAAATAAACCTGCAGAAAAAAGTCCAAAGGTGTCAAATGGCATGGCCTTGGAGGCAATCAACTTCTCCTTTAGCCGAAATAATGCGATCTTCAAATTTCGTATGCAATAAATTGATTGATCGAAGTCTTATGTGGGCGGTAGCACCATCCTGTTAAAACCAGAGATCGCAAAGACCCAATTAATTAATTTTCAGAAAAATATCCGGTCAACATGTTGAGGTAACGTTCTCCATTCGCTGTAACTATCTCTCCAGCCTCATCTTCGAAAAAGTACAGCCCAGGATGCCGCCAAGGCATAATCCGCACCATACAGTGAGTTTTTTGGGATGCATTGGTTTTTCGTGAATCTCGCAGGGGTTTTTCCGTCCCCAGAAATGACAATTATGTTTATTCACGTACCCATCCATTGAAAAATGGGCTCCATTGGAAATTTACGAATTCTACGAAATGTTACTTTTACAGATCCCCCATTTTCGTAATAAGATTGAATAACAAAAATGCGTTGTTGTGTATTAGTAAACGACTCCATGACTAAAATTGCCAGACATTGTATGACATCTGTTATCTATTTGCTCACCTTTTATTTTGCGAGAAGAGAAGTCATTCGATTAAAAGCTGCCTTAAAGTGAAACAGTCTCCAAGCAGCCCACATTTCAATCCGGAAATCTAATAATAAAATCGACCAAAATATGGACAATATCATAACTCTTCACATTTTTACATTCAGCTTTTGTGTAACAATTTCCGACGAAATTGTCATACCGTTTTGACATAAATTGTTTTTCATTAGATGCCCCTTATTTTCCGAAAATTTAGACAAATTTAGGCATACCATCTGTTGGCAAATATAAAATTTGTGTGGCAATTTGTCTACGAATTAAATATGGAAACTAAGCACTTCAACAAGGTTTACAAATCACCCCCATCTCACATCGTTCTGCATCTAAATACAATGCCCTCTCCACTAGAAGAAGCACCCATTTCGGTGACTACTTCTCCAAATGCTTCAACCTCTAAGTAAATCTGATTCATAGAAATCGCTATGACCCAATAGGTGTGAGGACATTGAGGTGTTTCGACATGACAAAGTGGGTTGTTTCGCTGAAAGGAGTCTGTTCGGGGCAGACTACTATTAATTGTAACTAAACCTCATCTTACTTTATTCCTCGTTTTAATCCTCACGATTTTACTCAAGTTCTTTTCAGGTCGTTTCAAATCGAAAAATATCTGGTTTTTAGTTTTCAGTTCTTTGCTTGTAAAACCCTAATGGTTTGGTTTATTTCTTTGTGTCTGCCAAGGTTCTGTAGAATATGGCTTTTTAAGTTTAGCTGTAAGATTTCTTGAGTCGTAGTATTTTTTTTAAGGGCATTCGCGCTGTTTTGGTAAAGTCGTTTTAGTTTTTTTTGTTTTTTTTTTTTTTTTATTGCGTTACGTACTAAGATCTGCAAGATTAACCTTATCAATCTGTTATCAGTTGGACTGCCTGTTCTTTGATTTGAACCACTTTTAACATACTTGTGTACTTCACGTTAGAGGATAGTTAAAGTGAATGAAAACCACGAAGCCTGTCGTGTTCCAGTCTCCAATATTGCCATTTTCAACTTATCCGGCACCACTGTCCATTAGTTACAATGACAATACCCATTTCAGATTATCATGAGGGGGAATGGCATTTAGCTTTGGCTACTATCCCTATATATCTGCTTTATTGGCTTTTAAAAGGATTCAAGTCAAATAAAAGAAACAAAACATAAAGAGGAAAACGTAAAGAGGAAGCAAAATCACACATAAAAACGTCCGAGAAATTGGTAATAAGAGAGCGATACGTTACTATAGAAATCGTACATCTACATACACAGCAACGAACAGATGTACATATGTACATAAGAAGGGACATGTAAGAACAAGTATGTATATCCTTACAACTGATGTGAGTGAGTACTGAGTATAAGGTCGCGCGTTGCATTGCGCGAAATGCTTTCTTGGATTTTGAAAAATTTATTGCCAACAATACCCGAAAGGATATTTTACTCGTATTCGTATTGATCATTGTGCTTCAATTCTAACTGCACACAAGTTTACGCAGGACGATGGAAACCATACGAAAACGAATGAAAAATTTACATAAATCCTTTTTCGGTCTCTTCAGCCATAGTGATGTGATTCCTTTAAGGATTTATACTTCTTAGCTAAATAAGAAAGCTGCTGCTAAGATGTATGACTTTGTCTTCCGTTTTAGTTGAGATTTAACATACGTACTCGCACTGGATCGGATACGGATATGGATACAAGTAAGGCTATGGAATTGGGAATGAGCAGAAGTATTGTAATAAGGATAGATTGCTTCGAGTAGAGGGGATATATAGTAGTAGAGGAAGAAACAAATTGTACTTGACGGAAGAAGAAGATAGAGTGAATATTTGGTTAAGAGCATTGATAAGTAATTGAAAAATTTAAATGTCAAGTACGAGTCGGTACTCGTAGCAGGGATTGGATATTCAATTCAAATTGAAGGGTATTAACAAGGAATATGTCCTTCAGGAGATATATGGCATCGTATTGAGAAATTAAATGGCGTTTACTTAGTAAAATGCAAAATATGAAGACGAATAGACTGCTTGAGGGGTATTAATTGTTAACAGATAGCAGTGAATCCTTTAAAATAAATTACTGATGCTAAACCCTTCAAATATATCGAATAAGTTAGTGAAAGTTCTAACTGAAGTTCATACGGAAGCATCTAGTTCAAAACCACAGGCAACGTCTGTCAAGTATCTTTGAAATTAGGCTTAAAGCCTTCATTGTCAATTATATTTGAGTAATTGTAATAGTTCTTTAGTATCAAATTAATTGGAGTGAACCTTGCTTTTTCCTTTTTAATTGTAACATCCATCTGTAAACCTCACTTCCACTTCCGATTTGAGTCCCAGCCAACAAGCCTCTTAAGTTAGTTCCGTGCTTTCCAATTTGCCGTAAGCTTTGCATTCCAAGTTGGCGAAAATCTTGTTCACATAAGTCGAACAAGCACTCACAATGTCAAAAATTCCTCTACGGTGTTGACCACGGAGCTCAATCCAGAAGTTTGCTTCACTGCATAAACACAATGGATGTACAATATCCTTCCTAGCCACTGGTCGTGCGTGCTGATACTAAATGCTTTCAACCTAAATTAAGCCGAACACATTTCATAGTTAAGTAAAAGTTTGAATTTCTTTTATGTGAATAAAGAACAATTAAAGTATCAATACAAGTGTTCGTCCTTTCTATAAAATAAGAAATGGTCTCTGAAAGGCTTAGAACTAATCTTGTGCGCACCTAGCGTACAGAGCCCATACGCATGTTAGGAGTATTTGCGTTTGACAAAGCTTATTTAGATTTGACGTCGATTTTCCGTTTATTTTAAATTGGACGCTTAGTCTTCTATTTATTTAGACAAACGCTGGCTAATACTGTCACAAGGAAGCTCCAAGCATGAAGCAGAACAGTTGAGGTGAAATCATGAACACTGGAGTTGAGCTCGATGGGATTTAACTGCATTGCAGGGCTCAGAACACGATGGTGAACGGGTACTATCGATGTCATATGCCCCAAGGGAGGTTCGAGGAATTAAAAAAACAGTATTTATTTTACGAGATCCTTAGTCGTGTTTTTCTAAGACACAGTGGCCTTCTCAGTGATCACAGTTGCCTGTTTCTTGAACCGTAAAGGTTTTTTACTTCTGGAATTCAAAGAGACTCTTTTATTTATCGACCAGTAACGTTTTGCTTAACCCATAACCGACCTCGAAGCCATGTCTGACGAAAATGACTTTTTATGCGAAATGACGAACTGCTAATTATAAGATTGTTGACAGCAGGTTGTATGCAACCAATAATGTTGATTTCAACATAGCTCGACAGTTGCACGACGTTGCTAAAAATAGCACCTTCGTGTAAACACCCGTCCTTCTCGTTTTGTGTATCAAGACACAAAGTGTCCTCGTATGCCTGATGAATGGAATCTCAGCACCGTATGCCCGATCCACAAAAAAGGTGACTCATTCAACTGCGTCAACTAAAGAGGCATAAGTCCCCTCGACATCGGATACAAGATCTTATCTGCCCTATTGTTTGAACGTCTAAAACCCATCGCGGTTTCAGACCAGGAAAGTCTAAAGTCGGTCAAATTTTCACACTTCCGCGAATCGTAGAGAAAACCCAAGAAGTCCAGAGCAGTACCAACCACCTCTTTAGAGACGAGCTATATAGAACCATGTCTAGTTTTGGCATCCCTATCAAACTCGGTCATCTGTCCAGACTGACAGTTGAGAATGCTCGCTATTTCGTCAAGGTTGGTAACCTTTGATGTCAAAAAAGGTTTTAGACAAGGTGACGCGCTGTTATGTGACTTCCTGAAAGAATTGTGCGGAACTCACAAGTGAACACTGGAAGCACAATCTTTCAAAAGTCTATGCAGCTACTAATGTACGCCGATCATATCGACATAATTGGGAGAACTCAGCGGGCTGTCACCGCTAGTATTGAAAGTGGAAGCTGCCAAAATGAGTTCAGCGGTAAATGAAGCCAAAACCAAGTGTATGGTGTCAACAAGAAGGGACACACAATACCGACGTCAGAATCAACAGCTATAATTGCTGGCTCTGCTATGAATTCTGCTAACAACAGCTCAGCAGAAATAAAACGAAGAATCACTCTTGCCAATTGCGTAGTAAGTTCCAATCCCGAAGAACTGTGGAGACTCTATATAAGACCTTGAACACCCCGGTCCTACTTTATGGCGCAAAAGCATGGATCCTATCGAAAGCAGTGGAAGATATCATCAGACGCTTCGAGAGGAAAGTCGTTTGAAAAATATTCGGTCCCGTTTGCGTTGACAAGCTTTGCAGAAGAATATTCAACGATTAACGATACGACCTGTACAGCGGCATCGACCTAGTTAGAAAACTGCGCATCAGTCGCCTGAGATGGCTAGAACATATGGAGCGAATGGGCATCAATACTCCGGGCCGCAAAGAAAGACCTCACTTTAGGTGGCGCACACAAATAGAAGGGACTTCAACCGTCTTGGAGTGCCCAGCTGAAGGCAGTTAGCTAAAGACCGGACTAACTGGAGAGGCTTGATAGTTGAGGCCCAGATTCATCCAAAACTGTAGAGCCACCTAAGTAGATAAGTAAGTAAGTAATAACGTGAAATTTAAGTCTAGAGTCGAGTGGCCGGAACGGAAGTCACATCATTACTTGCAGTGTGTGTGGTATAATAGCGTTTATAATACCCATTCAGGATATATCATCGCCTACTTGTACTCGTAAAAGGAATGCGTAGACCTGACATTCAATTGGGTGGATTTTTTCAGGTGGGTATTTCTGGAAAGTTGGTGACTTTGTTATTTTTCCATGTGCTTTGTCAACTTTTTCTCGACTTCGGCTTACGGCTATGACGTATAGCCGCTCCAAGACCTAGGTGAAGAAGAAGTTGGATATATTTACAATTACAATTTTACAATTTAACTTTATTGAGACATAACAAAATTTCGACCAGTTAGGTTTTGTATTCACAAAGTATATAAATGTGGCCGACTTTAGCAAGTATGTCTGGCTATTTACAACTGAACAAAATGTATCTTTTACATTTACATGAGCAATCAGAATGTACAGTTCTACTTAATTTCGATACTTATTAGTATATGTTTGCTCCCGATATATATTCTCAGTGATGCTCTTTTTTGGCAAAACTATACTAAATAAAACATAAAACAACTGAAACTAAGAATACGAAATACTGGGTTTTACAGTTTCCAATCTCATTAATGATCTATAAAGTTAGTTTACAAACGAAAGAGATTGGATACTGTTTAATATCAGAGACCGGAGTCCATGAAACACTGAGTGGTTGGTTAACCTCTAAGGTTACATGGAGATGCTTTCTCGTAAAAGGGAACGACTAAACCTCCACTTGCCTCAGGTCTTAAAAGCTGTAAATGGCGATTAAATGGCGAAAGGTAGTAATGATCGTTCACGCAGCTGTCAATATTGGAGTCTAACAAGGTTCTCACAAGTGGGTTGGGATGCTCTTTTACTCTATACAATTTCTTGAGTAAAAGTTCTGCTTGATAAATCATCAGGAGGGTCATTCTCGTTGTCTCGTAGAGCGTTTTATTAGAGAACCACTTGCTTTTGCTTTGGGTAAAGCTCTCCGGCCATGTTTGTTAAACAGAAGTCTATTTTGAAAATGAATATCTAGATATTTAGTTTCAACTCGCAGTGGAATGGGACTTCAATTAATTTGAAGTTCTAAACGTTTGCTTTCTTTGACTGCAAGATAGTGACCTTTTCCACAAGCATTTCTAAAACATGTTAAGCCGCTTTTATGGGTATTTATCTTTAGTCCCCACTTCTCTATATCGTTCTGTAAGATATTGATTTTATCCTTAATCTTTTTAAGGGCATCGATTGGTCTTATTCCACTGGCCAATATTGTGGTGTCGTCGGCGTAGAGAATAGCGCCAGGATCTTCTATGATAGGGTGCTTAAAAGGAAAGTCGTTGAGGAATATATTAAAAAGAATTGGCCCAATGACAGACCCTTGTGGTACAACTGAACGCACATTAAAATATTCCGATTGCTCTGTGCCGATGACGATAGAAGTGGTTCTGTTTTGCAGGAAACTGTAAATTAATCGTGTCGTCCACGTCGGGCACCCTAACCTTATGCTTTTGAATAACAGTCCCTTGTGCCAAACCGAGTCAAAAGCTTTTTCAAAATCAAGATCCAAGCTCACTGTGGATTTTTTGTTCTGTAGGTTTTGAACAATTTTGTCGTGCAAGGCAATGGATGCATGTTCGGTTGAGTGACCTTTTTTAAAACCGAATTGGTGGTTTGGGATTACATTTGCTGCATCGCAAAACCTATTTAGTCCGTCCGCCGGTACTCTTTCGAAAAGCTTTCCCACGTTTGATAGCAATGAAATGGGCCGAAACTCTTTGAGTTCTTTAGAGGATTTTTTTTTGCTATTGGTAAAAGCTTGTCCACTTTCCAGCTGTCTGGAAAGTAACCATTATTTATGCAGTGGTTAAAAAAAAGTGAGAAAAAAAGATCGAACGAATAAGGACATTTTCGCATGATGAAGTTAGAAACTTTATCTATACCTTCATATTTTTTATTATTCAAAGCAAGTCTAAGCTGATTAACTTTATTTGGGGTGGTAAAAATAGGTGAATTGGAATTTTCGGGGGAAAATGATGTATACGAACCGTTCAGCTGAGTTTGGAAGAACTGGCTTATTGTTGATGATATTTCGCCTTCTAAATTTGGATCAAGCGTAGGCGTATTTTCAATATATATGTTATTTGTGAATAGAATTTGTTGATGCTTTGCATCATACTTATTAATTATCTATTTATGTTATCAAATATTTGCTATAATTTCATTATTTAAGATTGTAATCACTTTTTTTCGATGAATTTTCTATGTTTGAATATTGTGGAATCTAAGCTGTATGTAAATAGTATAAAAGAGCGAAGTAACAGCGAAATAAAACGCTTCTTCTTTTTTGATTCGAAAATCTGGTCAAAATCTTTTATTCGTTGCCGCATTTATAGTAGTTGACATATTTCTTTTTAAAAAGTTGAAAGTCCAAAAAACGCTTTGGACATTTTTTGGTGCCGAAACCCGGGACAGTAATTTATAGTTGTTGAAGTCCCCATTAAAATTAAAATCAAAATTTAACATAAAGAAAAAATTTTAAAGTAACGGACGTTTAAAGAGAGAATTCAAATTGGAACAGGAAGAGATTGCTTCATCGAAAAGCTGCCCCATCGCTGGATCCGAAAAAGCAATTATCAGCGAGAGATTCATCGTTGGAAACATCGCAGACACGAAGAAAATTGTGGGTAAAAACAATAAGAAACTAAGTAATAAATTATTGGTAAATTATCTATATATATATTTAACATATGTATATACATCAAATATATTAGATGGTATAAGGTGTTAGTGCAGACTTTTTTGTCGCAAGAAATTTAAGAGCTGTCGCTTAAAGTTAAGAGAGCCTGAGAAGATTCACAGTTTTCTTTTGTTGCAAATTACGAATAGAGTTGTTGTTGCCTTCGTTTATTCGTCATTCCGGTGAATTTTAAACCACCGCCATTAACAGTGTTGTAGAAAAAAGCTTTAAATTATTTGCCGAATTCACCACACTATATTGTTCTATTCGATCGTCGTAGACAAAAGCTCTATTTCTTTTTGTTGCATTTATATTTGCTGATCTTGCACAAGAAGAAGAAGAACAACAACAGTGCAAGTGATTTGCCTAATTCGCCGCATTGCATTCTTCATGGATGTTGGAGGAGAATTTTGTTGCTGCTAAATTTTGTCGTCGATTAAAAGCATTTATTTTCGTTGTTGTAAGTCATCGCTCATAAAAAGCTCTTCATTTCACTGAGATACTCACCGTTGGAATAAAATTGTTGCAGATATTTTCGTCAATTTCCTTAAAAAATCATTTTGGATAAATTTATTTCAAGAAATATTTAGAAGTTGTTGATTTCTTTCTTGTCCATTTATTGATTCGATTGGGTTCTTGAAAATTAATTATGAGTAACTCTGACAATGAATATGAGGAGAGAGGAGAGGCAGGTGAACAGGACCATAGAGAGCAGGCGGGTGTAAAGGGGTTAGATAGTCAACAGCGTCAGCAGTTAGCTGAGTTGAAGGTTTTGCGATCTACAACAAAATCAAATATAAGTAGAATCAAAAGGCTTATAAAGGAAAAAGGTTCAACAATCTCTGTTACTGAATTGGAGTGCCGGTTAGGCATTCTCGAATCCTATTTTAAACAGAATTTAAATGTTCAGATGTCGATAGAGAAGATGAATGTTGTTGGAGAGGAAAAAGCAAATGCAAGCATATGTGATAATTTGAATGCTACATTGGCACCTTTGCAACATTCGTCTAGGCCATCTAGGTTAGAAAAAATTAAATTGCCGTCCTTTTCTGGGAAGTTTTCAGAATTTCCAAACTTTATAGGATTGTTTGATAGCTTGGTAGATAAGGATGATTCGTTGGACAATCTGCAAAAATTTAACTATTTGCGAAATTGCTTAACCGGTTCAGCATTAAGTGCAGTTAAGGAATTCGATCTGACGAGTGGAAACTACACTAAAGCAATACAGTGATTAAGGAAAAGATTTGATAACAAGGCGATGATGTTTCAAGAGCATATTAATGGGATTTTACAAATTCCAAAGATCTCAAAGTGTTCTTCTTTTAATCTTCGAAATTTGGAAGATAATTTTAACACTCATCTTGCGGCGATGCTTAGTATAGGTGATTATAAAGATATTGCAGAATCTATTTTAATTTCGTTTGCGTTAGATAGAGTCGATTTGGATACAAAAGCCAAGTGGGATGAAGTGGTTGATCATTCCAAACTACCGTCATGGTCAGATTTTTCGCGACTGTTGGATCGTCGTTGCCAAACCTTAGAAGCAAGAGAATCAAAGATTTGTAAGGTAGAACCAAATAAAAGTGAAAATAATAGCCGCAGCCGTTCTCGAAACATGCATAGGAACCAGTCGTCCAATACCGTGTTAGTTGTGAACAAGGCCATGTGTGAGTTTTGTCAGTCGGGTACGCATTGTATAGTTGAATGTCCAGATTTTAACCAGTTGCCAGTCTCCGAACGTTTCCTAGAAGTTAAGAGACGTGTTCTCTGCATAAATTGTTTGGGGAAAGGTCACTCAGTAAGAAGGTGCAATTCGCGAAAGTGCACTATTTGTTCATTGCCACATCATCGATTACTTCACAGATTTACGGTGAACCAGGTAACTGAAAAAGCTTCAGATAGAGACGCAGTCTCAAACACCAACACCAGTTGCACTAGTACTATTGTTTCAAATGCAGGTGAACATTGCAACGCAAATGTTATTTTAGCAACTGCTATAGTCTACATAAGAGACAAATGTGGTAGATTTCAACCAGCTCGCGCCTTGTTGGATTCTGCATCCCAGTTGAACTTTATAACCGAGGATATGGTTCAGAAACTTAAGTTGCATAAAGTTCAAATGCATACATGCGTTTCCGGAATAGGAAAATCAAACTCTGTCATACATTATAAGACAGAAGCTAATTGCAAGTCACGAATTTCTGACTTTGAACTAAATTTGAACTTGTTGATTCTAAAGTCAATCACTAATATTCAACCTGAAACAAAAATGGATATTTCTGAGTGGAATATTCCCATGAATCTACCTTTGGCTGATCCTTATTTTAACATTCCCAGTCGTATAGATCTCTTAATTGGCGCCGATAGCTTTTTCCATCTACTTTGTGTTGGGCAGATTAGACTTGGCCCCCAGCTACCGATTTTACAGAAAACTTTGCTGGGTTGGATAGCCTCTGGAAGTTATGGGTTATCTGACATGCCCCAAGCTGCGTGTATGGTACTTGGTTCTTCGACCTTTGAAGATGCTTCGCTGAACGAGACAGTAAGCAAGTTCTGGGAAATGGAAGAAGTAAATAGAAGACCAAGTTTCCACTCACTGGAAGAAGAAAAATGTGAGAACGAGTTTTTGAGCAGCGTTCGTCGCCAAGATGATGGTCGGTTTGTGGTGAAAATTCTCTTCGATCCAAATAAGGGACAGTTGGGTGATTCGTTAAGTCAGGCGAGGAAACGATTTTTCAATTTAGAAAGGCGACTTCAGAAAAATGACAAAGTGCGAGATCAGTACATCCAATTCATGGAGGAATACGAGAGTCTGAGACATATGGAAGCTGTCCCGAAGGATCAAGCTTCGCTGAATCGATATTTTGCTCCTCACCAATTCGTACTTAGGCCTGATTCACTGAGTATAAAGCTTAGGGTCGTGTTTGTTTGTAGCGCAAAAACTTCCTCCAATGTTTAACTAAATGATCTTCTGTTGAAAGGACCGGTAATTCAGGATGATCTTTATGACATTATTTTACGCTTTAGGTCATATAAATTTGTAATTACAGCCGACATCTCCAAAATGTATCGACAGATATTGGTGGATAAGGAGGACCAGAATCTTCAATGCATTTTATGGAGGTCGAATGAACAAAAGGAGCTGTTAGTATATAGATTGAAAACAGTAACCTACGGGACTACATCAGCACCTTACCTTGCTACAAGATGTTTGAAAGTGTTGGCAGATGAAAATGTATCACAATTTCCATTAGGGTCGAAAGTTATAGGCGAAGACTTCTATATGGATGACATGGTCACAGGGGCAGATTCGTTGGAGTCCGTTTATAAGATTTATACTGAAACCACGCACATTCTTCAAACTGCTGGATTCGATTTGCGGAAGTGGTGCAGTAATGACCCTAGCGTTTTAGAAAAGATTTCTGGCAACGAACTGGTTAGCGATGCGTTGCGTATAAACGATAAGGACGTCATAAAAACTTCAGGTATCGTATGGAATCCTTCAGAAGATAGTTTTCATTACATCGTTCCAGAAATAGATAATTCAAAATGCATTACGAAAAGGACAATACTGTCAGAACTTGCACAAATCTTCGATCCCTTAGGTTTAATAAACCCAATAGTTGTAAAGGGTAAAATCATAATGCAAGATCTCTGGATTTCCAAATGTAATTGGGATGAGTCCGTTCCGATGGAAATGCATTCGCAGTGGGAAGAATATCGTAAGGATATAATGCGGTTAGGTACAATAAAGGTACCTAGAGACATTCATTACTCGTGTCGATCAAATGTTAAGGTTGAGCTGCATGGATTTGCAGATGCATCGATAGTGCATTTTATTTCTTAAATCATTAATTCTTACATACTAACAAAAAATGCTTAAATGCTAGCTTAAAATTACTTAACAATCTTATACTAACTTACTGGGCCCACACAGGCACTCTAAGCTACTCTAAATTCTTATATCTATGTCTTTCGACTTTATTTACATTTTATTGAAATATTTGTATACTTAAAGCTAAGAAAAAAATTGCTAACAAAAACTTAGCATATGGACTTAATTTTTTATAAAAACTTAATATCTAACTTAAAATAAACCTTAGGCTACCTAACCTACATACACAATACACACACATAGATATTATACATTCACAATTATATACATATATTAGCATATACAAAGGTATATACTAATATATGTATATATTTCTTAAATGCTAACCTAAACCTATGCAAGCTGGCCATCGCTATTCACAGAGCAAATAGATTGGTCAGCTCTGCCTCATTAGTGAGGCTGGTCCATAATTGACGGAAACGACGACGAAGCATCTTCTCCATCATTCAACCACCAGAAATGCTGGTGCTGCCGAACGACATCCCTCTTATCGCGATTCCCCACCGCCCTACTGAACCTGAGACGATCCACACTGCCGTGTGCGACGTCTCTGTCGTAGTTGAGTCGCCTGTCCCCAGCTTTCCGAGCGACATGGAAGATTAACGGGACCGCTGATCTATACTGGATCAACCCTATCTGATCTAGGTAGAGGAATGCTTCCGGTGGAACGAAGCCGTCAGAGCGCACACTCTCGTGGTAAAGGTAGTTGGGGTAGTAAGCCCCAGATATCAGGTTATTCGTCGAGGCCATTGCTCTTCCAATGTGTCTTCGAGTCAGCTTAATTACGAAGTTGTCCACTCGTATTAGGTTCGCTCTGTTGTAAAGGACCTCATTACGATAAAATTTTTTGTACTCCGACTCTGGTGTTCTGTACAAGCGAAGGCAAGCCCTAAGGCAAGCCCTCTCAAACACCCGAATCTTTTCCATTAAGCTTGCTCGCACATTGAACCACACGGGGCACCCGAATACCAGCATGGGCCTGATAAGGGCCATGTAGCAGATTACCTTTACCCTCTCATCGAGTTGGCTGCTATAAAACAGTCTCTTTGTAAGGGCAAAAGCGCCTTTGGCTCTGGCCAGAGCAGCATCTACATTTTTGTCAAAATACAGAAACTGATCTAGCCAGATCCCAAGGTATCTGACTACATTTCGACAGGCAAGAGGCTGTCCGTGTTGTCTAATGATCGAGAACTTACGCCAATTTTTTCTGGTATCCCTAGAGGCTCTAGACAACGGCGTCCTAAAGAGAATGGTTTCCGACTTCCGAAAGTTGATTTTCAACTTCCAGTCATCGCAAAATCGTCTTATCTTATCGAAATCACGCTGCAAGAGAGTATTAATGACCTCGATTTTTGTACCTGTTCTGTACGCTATCAAATCGTCTGCGTACGCAATAGTATGGGGAAGTGAACCTATCAAGTCGCTTGTATAAATGTTGAATAGGATCGGCGAATTGACCGCGCCTTGCTGAAGACCATTTTTAATTTGAAATATTCCTACAGAAGTCACATCGCCATTTTTCACGATGAACTGTCTGTTGGTTAGCATATTAAAAAGAATGTACAAGAGTGGTTTACTGATCCCCAGCCTAGTCAGCTTATAGAAAAGACCCTTACTTTTACTTTTAAATTCATTTTTTATTATTTCTTTCATTATTACTTAAATTCTAGACAAAAATGATTAAATCTAATTTAACAGTTTTAGTTACTTATTCTAGCTTACTGGCTCTTACCGAACGCTCTGAACTTAACAATCTCTTTCAAAGTTTGCCTTTCGGCCTTAAAAACTATCTTACGATTAATCTTATCTATCAGTTATAAATAGGTGAAATTTCTAAGAAAAATTTTAGAAAAACTTAGATACCATATCTTTTAAATTTTGCATAAAACTTAAAACTAAGGCCCTATTCTACTTAACCTACCTAAGCTACTTAACCTATCTTAACTATAATCGGGGTGGTGAGCACTCGTAGCCTCTCGCACCGAGTGGTCACCATACCAATTGCGATTTCGGGCGCCTGGCATTCGTCAACATCGTGCACAAGCATCCCCGAGATTCAACCAATGCCATAAAGCATCGGTTACTTCTCAGCGGCGCCGCCTTATGTTGACGAACGTGGTCTCTCCACGAAATCCCCCTAACTATCCCTATTCTAACTTACAACTAAGAGGAGTGTGTTACCTTAGTAACGTACCGACCTAGGAAAGTGAGCCCACCCTCTCCCCTTCTAGAAGCCACCAGAATTCGGTGTACTGTTTCTCGGCATCGATCCGATCCCTGTCCGCAATCGCGGGGCTAAAACGGAGGAGCTCCTGCGCATTGGCGACATACCCGTCGTAGATGAGCCGCTTGTCCCTCGCACCGCGGTGGCGGTGGTATATTACCGGGATACCATCCCTACTTTGCATTAACCCTTTAGTGTCAATATGAAGAAATGCCTCTGGCGGGATAAAGCCTGATAGAAGCGTACTCTCGTGGTACATTTCGTTGGGGTAATAAGCCCCAAAGATCAGGCTATTATCGTTAGTCATTGCTCGTGCAACGTGTCTTCGCATCACCTTAATCAGGAAATTGTCAATCCTATTCAGATTAGCCCCATCGTAAAGGACTTTGTTGGGATAATATTTTTTGTACTCAGATTCTGGTGTTCTGTACAAGCCGAGACAGGTCCTAAGACACTGCCTTTCAAACACCCGAATCCTTTCCATCTGATACGGCGCTACATTGAACCACACGGGACAACCATACGCGATGACTGGCCTGATTAGGGCCACGTAGCATATGACCTTCACCCTGGAGACAAGTTGACTGCTGTGAAACAGCCTTCTTGTCAGAGCTAAAGCCTTCTTGGCCCCAGCAAGACAAGCATCTATATGTTTGTCAAAATACAGATACTTATCGAGCCAGATACCAAGGTATCTCACTACGCTTCTCACCGCTAATGGCTGTCCGTGCTGTCCAATGATGGCTAAATTTCGCCAGTTATATCTGGTATCCCTAGAAGCCCATCTCAATGGCGTTCTAAACAAGATTGATTTTCAATTTCCAATCGTCGCAATACGCCTTAATATGATCGAAGTCACGTTGCAAAAGGGCGTTAATGACTTCGATTTTTGGACCTGATCTGTACGCCACTAAATCGTCTGCGTACGCTATGGAATGATTGAGGGAACCTACTAGATCACTTGTGTAAATGTTAAACAGTATCGGAGAAATCACAGCCCCCTGTTGTAAGCCGTTTTTAATGTCAAAGGTCTTGCTCGAAATAACATTGTTACATTTAACAACGAACTTCTTTCCCATAAGCATGTCGTAAATCATATATAGCAGGGGTTTCGGCATGCCCATGCTGGTTAGTTTATAAAAAAGCCCCTGTAACCATACGGTGTCGAAGGCCTTCTCAAAGTCAACCAGACAAGCACCCGTACACTGGTTCTTGCATTTATTCCATTGTATGTCGGAGACCAGTTTTGACGCAGCATGAATAGTGTCATGCCTCGCCCTAAAACCAAACTGGTTTTCCGGAATTATATTATTTTCCTCAACCCACTTTAACAGTGCTCTATTTACCACTTTCTCGAATACCTTGCTAATATTCGGAAGCAAACTAATTGACCGAAGATTAGCAGGGTTAGTTCTAACTTTATCCCTTTTCGGGATTGGGTGTACCACAGCTGTTTTCCAATGCATCGGATAATATGCATTATTCAGCGCATTGTTAAACAGCGTAGTAAATACATCCACTGCTTCCAAGGGCAGGTGTCTTAATACGACGTTTGGAATACCGTCCACTCCCGACGACTTTTTGTTTTTCAGAGATTCAAAGATGCACAGGAGTTCATCTTTCCGCACGAACAGATGAGAGGAAGCTCGTTCATCGGCGACGATGACGTTTGCCGCATTTTCTTCATTGAATACGGTGAAACCGTGATTCTCGGATCGCCAATTTTGAAGTTCGCTGCGCAGATAATAGTGACCTACGTAGGCCCTGTTGTCAATGTCGTGATTACAGTGAACAGGATTGTTCACTGTATACACGGCCTCGAAAAAAGCTCCCAGCAAATTCACTTTCTCCTGTGGGTCTTCGACCACGAAATGACCATCGCCTGAGTCGGCACTCTCTGGACTTATGCCGACGGTCAGTAGTGTCTGTCTGTTTTCTGTTGTTTGTGGAATTCGGACACACTGAATGTCATTGTGATCTTTCCGCCTGAATAGTTTATTTATCTGCGGGAACATATTCGGACTACTAGATTTTATAGCCCGAATCTTATTGCCCCAGTACAGACTTACAGACTTACTGTAATTTTCTTTGATTAATTGCTTCAGGTTTTTGATCATTGACTTCAGTGTTCTTATTTCCGTATCATTTCTGTCAGTAAACTGTCTGTACAGCTGCTTAAGCCTCGAGAGTAGTCTACTTTTGTGTGCGTACAATGTGTTGATTGTTGGAGTTCTGTACTTTTCGATCTTGCTTTCGTCGGAGTATTCTATCCGAGGGATAGTCTGCTCCATAGTTCGTTTGACAACGTCTTGCATCGTCAGTAAATTACGGTCGATTTCTTCGTTAGTTAAGTTTCTGTTAGTCGGGGGATCAATTCCACTCAAACGTAAGTTACGCTGTAAGATTCTGGAGAAGCGCGACCACCTTACTCTACGGTAGTCGTATGAGTACACTTGATCATACTGCTCCAGCTGCGTTTGCTCGTTTGGGATCCGTATTGTGGCGGCAAGTCCGTAGTGATCACTATCGTACTCGAACGCTCGCAAACAGTTCCTTGTGTTTCGATCCGTGTTAGTCAGTTCTAGTCTACTGTCTGTTAATGCCAAGTCCAGGAAAGAACCGGCTGACGGGAAGGATGGGATATTCGTCGCGTACAGTTCAAGTCTGTACTCAATCATATTTTGACCCCACCAGTAGTATAACTGGTTGCCCCTGGTGTTTGGTGGATTATTACCCCATGCCGCATGTCTAGCGTTAAGATCTCCGGCCAAAAAATAATAATTTTCCTCCGATTGAAGCTGAAGGCGACGAAAAAGTATTTCGAGCTCAGTTATAAATTGAATGGGATTAGGTACTTCAGGTGCATAAAGCGACACCACATACACTCGCCTTCGACTATGAAGAGGAATGCATACGATGCAGGCTTCCAACACCCGGAACCTCATTAAATCCCCGCTATATATGACCCTATGGCGCATGCCTTTGCGTAATAAGATACCAACCCCACCCCCTCGTGAGGAATGTGGACGGTCTCTTCTATATATATCATAGCCACTGTAGCCAATTTTGTGATTCTGGTTGAGCTTAGTTTCGCTAACCAAAAGCACATCTGGGCATTCACTTAACAACAGATTTTGTAGGTTGGCCCTTCTCTCGATCCTGATTAGTGAGTTAACGTTTAACGCAAGGATCTTCAGATTAACCTCATTCAACGTAGCAGACATTATATCGGCATGCCAGACTTGTCAAACAGGGTCGAATAGATGACGTCAATTCGAGCCGCTTGTTCATTTAGTTGTTTCTGAAAATGGTCAATTTTTCCGTGTAGGGACAGAAGAATCGCTTTCAAATCCAGATCCGCTTCCGGTGCTTTTTCAGCTACCTTTGGCGTATTTTTTGCTGTTATTGTGGCCTTACCCGCTCCAGATACCATTTGGGCAAAGGATACATTGGGTGCCACAAAATTAGAGAAAGCACGACTCTTTTGACGCTTCTCTTCTTCGATGAACTGTTTTCGAGCTTGGACTTTCTTTTTCAGCTCTTGAAACCTAGGACAACCCCTGAAATTGGCAGGGTGCCCCGAGTTCCTGCAGAGTACGCAAAAGAGTTGACCCCTATCTACTACTCTATCGTTGCCTAAAGGACATTCTCCATATTTGTGGTCCTTATCGCACTTAACGCATCTAAATTGCATATTGCAATTAGCTGCGGCGTGCCCGAACCTCTGGCAGCGCATACATTGCAGTACACGATCTGCCCTCTTTAATTTTTCCCAACTTACAGCATGACAGTACAGGAATTTGATTTTTCGCAGACTATCGATTTTGCTGTTGGGCGTTAATTGAACTAGGAAGAATGGTAATTTACGGTTACCACCCCTTGCCGCGGCCGTGGTAAACGGCTTGACCCCCACGAACTTAAGGTCGTCGCTCTCTAACCCTTTAAGCTCTGCTTCGAGCTCCTCCGTTTTTATTTCTGGATCGATCCCTTTTAACAGCACCGTCTGGAGTTTTTCACCCTTAGGGGTATATGTATAATATTCGGTATCTGCTTTTCCTAGGGCGGTACGTATTTTTCGGTATTCCTCCATATTGTTACACATAATTATGTGCTTATTAGCACTTAATCTCTTAACATGAAAATTCTTAGTTACTAACTTACATAACCTAATGCTATCATTGATTTCTAAATTACTTACATTAATCGGGGGCACTCTTTCTCTCCCCTTGTTTTCAGGCTGTTGTTTTTGTTGTTGATGCTGATGTTGTTGTTGCTGCTGCTCTTGTTGCTGCTGCTGTTGTTGCTGCCGTTGTTGTTGCTGCTGCTGTTGCTGTTGCTGTTGTTGCTGGCGCGATGGTTGCTGTTGAATTTTCTGTGGTATTTGCTGCTGTTGTTGTTTTTGTTTTTTTTGAGGTTGCGCTTTCTGTTGCAGTCGTTGTTCTTGTTGTTGTTGCTGCTTTTGGCTTATTAGCTGCCTCTCTTTTTGTAGTTTTTGTTGTTGCTTTTGCTGCCGCAACTTCTCTTTCTTCTCCAGGAGCTCTTTTATAAGCTTGTCAAGCTGGGCCTCCTCATCTTCTTCCTCTTCTCCTGAGGTATCAGTATCTGACAACTCTTTAAAGGAGTTCCCTTCTCCAATGTAGCGGCACTCACCCCCTTCAGACTCGTAAGAGTACTCCTTTCCGTCCGCTTTAATGCCTTCATCTTCTTTTATTTTTTTTTTTTGTGGATGATTTCGACGACGCCTTGGTTTTCCTGCGCCTCTTTTCGACTTTCGTGTCATCATCTAACTTTTGCATTGCTGCTGCTGCCTTGGTTGTTGTTGCTTGCTGTTGTTGCATCTCACACGCTCTCGTCGTCATTCGATTCGATACCGGTTCCGCTTGCTGGACCTCCGGCTGACCGGTATCCATCGTTAATCGGCACTACTACTACAACTTCTTATTTTAATATTAAAAATTAAAAAAAAGCAATTGATGAATTTTTACTGGACTCGAACCCAGGTCTCCCACGTACCGAGTCAACTACTGCTCCACTGAGCCACACAAATATTATCTAGGTACTTGCTTATTTCACTATTTCACTATTTGATTGTCTTTTCACTTTTATGTGCACAACGAGAAGGCCGACCGTCCTCTATGAGAGTTGGGAAACGACTGATATAGAAAAGACCCTCTAACCATACAGTGTCGAAGGCCTTCTCCAAGTCAACAAGGCAGGCACCAGTGCATTGGTTTTTGCCTTTGTGAGATATCATGTCCCGCCTTAAAACCGAATTGATTATCCGGAACTATATGTTTGTCCTCAACCCACCTAGACAGAGCTCTATTGATTACTTTTTCAAACACCTTACTGATATTCGGAAGGAAACTTATCGACCGGAGATTCGCCGGATTGGATATATCCTTTCTCTTTTTGGGGATAGGTTGCACCACCGCCGTTTTCCAATGCGCTGGATAATGTGCATTATTCATTGCATTATTAAACAGGGTGGCGTAAATGTCCACCGCTTCTAGAGGAAGATGTCGAAGCACGATGTTCGGAATACCATCGGTCCCCACTGATTTCTTAGCCCTGATTGTGTCGAAGATCTCATGGAGCTCTTCCTTCGAAATGAACGGGGGTAGGTCACCCTCTCTGGTGATGACATTATTTGCCATATTTTCTTCGCTGAACCGGGTGAAACCAAGACGCGATTGTCCAGGTCATAATTAGGTCCAATGGTATCAGTGGCCTTATATATTTCCTGGAAAGTCGCCCCTATGGCTTCAACCTTCTCCTGTGGATCCTCGATCACAAAGAAGTCGTCATCATCAGCGGCCTCATTTGGATCAATACCTGCTATTGTCAGTAACCGTTCGTTGTCTGTTGTCCGCGCTATTTTAAGACACTGAAGGTCGTTTTGATTTTTTCTCCGAAATAGTTTGTTTATTCGAGGGAACATATTCGGGTTGCTGGTGTTTAAAGCCCGAACCCTGTTGTTCCAATATGAACTTACAGAAATTCTGTAATTCTCTTTTATTAACGTTCGAATATTTTTAATCGATGCCTTCAGTGTCCTAATCTCCGGGTCTTGTCTGTCAGTTAACTGTCTGTACAAGTTTTTGAGTCTTGTCAGAAGTCTACTTTTCTGTCGGTGCAGTGCGTCAATAGTAGGATTGCGGAACAGGTCTTCGTTAGTCGTACGTCGATATCGCGGTATTGTAGCGTCCATAGTATGTTTAATTGTCTGGTCCATTTGTTTTAGGTAATTGTCGATCTCCTCGTTTGACAAATTCCTATTGGACGGTGGGTGGAGCGTATTCGAGGAGAGCGCACGTGTCATGGTTGCGGAGAAGCGTGTCCAACGAGTCTTACTGTAGTTGTAAGAATATCTTTGGACAAACTCCTCCAACTGTAATTTCGGTGCTAAAACCGCAATGGTCGCTGTCATACACGAATGTGCGCAGACATTTTAGCGTTTGTAAATTCGTACCTGTCAGTCGTATACGTTCGTCGTACAGCAGTAGATCCAAATAAGACCCGCCTCTGGGAAACGACGGGTTATCCGTCGCTTTAAGACCGAGTCTGTACATTACATCGTGCTGACCCCACCAATTGAGTAGTAGGTTCCCTCTAGTATTTGGCAAATTATTTCCCCAATCTCTGTGTTTAGCGTTGAAATCCCCGCCGATTACAAAATAATTCTACCCTGATTCCAGTCTCAGAAGTCGAAAAAGCGTGTCAAGCTCTGTAATAAATAAAGTGGATTGTGAAGTCTCAGGTGCATAAACAGAGGCCAAGTACAGCCGCTTTCCACTGCGGAGCGGGATGTAAATGACGACTGCCTCCAACACCCGGAACCTACGCAACGCTCCCTTGTACACTCTGTGAAATTTTATACCTTGTTTAATGAAGATCGCGACACCGCCTCCACGTTCGGATCCGGGCCGGTTTCTCCTTCTAACAATATAATTATTGTACTCCAGTTTGTGCTTATCGGTTAGCTTGGTTTCGCTAGCGAAAAGCACATCAGGAGTTTGGTCTTGTAGCAATTTAAACATCGCGGCTCTTCGCTCGATCCTAATCAGTGAATTAACATTTACCGCAAGGACCTTCAAAGATTGCTCCACCATGTGCGTACCTATTACGACATGTGTTGCGTTAGGCCCGGCGGCAGCGCGTAGATCTGGTCCACCCGCTTGGCCTGTTCTTGCACCTGCTTTTGCAGCTGAGCCATCTGCTCTTGGATTGCGAGCAAGATGGCCAGCATGTTGGGTGCAGCTTCCGTTGATCTCGGCATTGGCGCTGGAGAAGCAACAGTCGCTTGCTGTACCGTAGCCCCCCTACCTGCCGCCATTTGGGCGTAGGAAATTTGGGACGTGACGGCTGGTGTTTGAAACCTAGCAGGTGAACGTTTGACCTCCACCTTCTGCTGCAGAGCCAGTTTTGCTTTCTTAATATCAACGAACTTAGGACAACCCCGATAGTTTGCGGTGTGTCCCACGTTCCCACATAATACGCACGAGAGCTGCGTCCTATCGGATGCTCCGTCTCTACCCAGAGCACACTCCTCGGAACTGTGGTTCTTTGCGCACTTCATGCATCGAGGCTGCATTTTGCATTTCGCTCCTTTTTAATTTTTCCCAGTGAACCACCTGGTAGTCTAGGACATTGATACTCCTTAGACTATCCAGACGGCTTTCGGGACTGAGCTGCACCAGGAAGAACGGCAGACTCCGTTTCTCCCTCTTGGCTCTAGCTGTGGTAAATGGCTTTACCCCCACGAACTTGAGTCCTTCGCACTCCTTCTCTTTGAGCAGTGCCAGGATCTCCTCAGGATCAGAAGACGGTTCCAACCCCTTCAGCAGCATCGATTGCCGCTTTTCACACTTTGGTGTGAAAGAGTAGTGCTCCGTCGTCGTCTCCTTTAGGAGCTCTTTCACTTTCGCGTAGCCCTCCACTGTATTACAGTGGATGGCATGGCGATCGTTCCCCAATCTCTTAATATTAAAATTATTACCAATGACCAGCTTACACAGGTCTTTGGTAGCATTTACCTCCAATTTATAGGTGTTGATAGGAGGCACCTTCTCCTTCTTCTTCTGCTGCTGCTGCTGCTGTTGCTGCTGCTGCTGTTGTTGTTGTTGTTGTTGTTGTTGTTGTTGTTGTTGTTGTTGTTGTTGTTGTTGTTGCTGCTGCTGCTGCTGCTGCTGTTGTTGTTGCTGCTGCTGCTGCTGCTTATGCTGTTGCCGTTGTTGTTGCTGCTGCTGCTGCTGTTTATGCTGTTGCCGTTTTTGTGGCTGCACTTGTTGTTGCTGGTGTTTCTTAACATTTTGTTGCTGTAACACTTGTGCTACTTTATTTACTTGGTGTTGTTGTTGTTTCTGCTTTTGAGCAAGCTGCTGTTGTTGGGATTGCTCTTGCTCTTCCCTCTTCCTTCTTGCCATCTGCTTTTCTTTTATGGCCAGCACTCTTTGTTGTAGCATTTTGATGCTACTACTAACGGCCTCCATCTCTTCCTCTTCATCATCCGATTCGCTTGCGGCCAATGAAGCGAAGTTGTTTCCTTCCCTCACTCCGCCGCCAAGCAGCTTTACAGTTGCCGTTGGTAGTTTCCTCCTTCTCTTTGGCTTTGGAGTTTGGTTCGAACCACTCGAAGCCTCACCCGACATTTCAGCAGATCCCGCCATACGCATAGCGGACCGCTCACCACATTCCATCGCGTGATGTTAATCAAATACCGCACTTTAAGTTTATATTTATTTTTATATAAAAAAATAAAAAATAAAAAAAATTGTCTGCCGACTATTTGGAGTCGAACCCACGACCTTTGCAATCTCAAGCGAACACACTCACTCTGCGCTAATTGGAGCCTAAATCCAAGTTGAACAATGTCTTACTTAAGCGACTCACTTTCACACTTACAAGTCGAAACACGTTTACACTCCGCGGAGGAGATACCAAATCTAAATCCATGAATGATGCGCTATAAAACCAGTTGTGAAAAAGGTTTCCATTTCTATTCAATGTGCTATCCCCCCATGATGTATGTCGTGAGTTGAAGTCTCCACCGATAATTGCTGCTTCATTTGTATTAATTAAATTATAAAGCCTATCGAGCTCATTTTGTAAAAGTTGACTAGCATTAGAAGGAATATATATACTTCCTAAAACTAGACGATAAGATAAATTGGCAGCGTCTTGTGAGGTTACGGATACCAGGCATACTGAAAACAAACTACTTTGGAAAGGAATCGGGTCATATTTATACCGTTGATCCAATATAATGGCTGTACCCCTACCAGAGTTTCCCGGTATGAAGCTATAGCCTTCGAATTATGGATTATGTCTGCTGTTTAATCTAGTTTCAGAAAGGAAACATATTTGAGGCTTTTTATTTTTTAGAATATCAGACACTGCAAGCCTTCTTTCATGAGAGATTATTGAATTCATATATTCATCGATATTATTTTAAGTTTATTTACTTCTATCATCGTTAAACTACTATTGAGGGAACAAATTCAAGGTAAGCAAACATCTTTTCCTCCTTGGTTTGTAGTTGTTGGTATGCTGGCCAAAATTGCCTAATCTTTATTAATAACTCTTTGAATGAAATATTAAATAAATTTTGCGCTTCGTTAAGGAATTTACTGAGGTCAATCGTAAAACAGTTTGAGCTACTTGTAGCAGCGGCTGTTGTTTTGCCTATAAAGGGTGTACTTGTTGCAGACACAAATTTTTGGTTGTTATAAAAATCATTAACTGACGATTTTGTTCTTTGTGCGTATGATGCACTAGGGTTGACAAGACTACTAATTTGATCTTCTATTTCTTTTTGTTTTATGTAAGAAAATGTTTTTGCTCTTTGAGTTAAAGACTGTTTTTTTTCCTTGTATTTAGTGTACGAAGGACAACCACTGTAGCTGGCTGCATGACCAGTTGAATTGCAGTTAATGCACTTTGGTTGAGGTACAGGCTGGTTTGCCTCCTTAAGAGATTTCGCTAAATTGATGCATATGGTAGAATCATGAGATTCACCACAGAGAACGCATCGACTGTTGTATGCACACCATTCACCGGAATGCCCAAAACGCTGTTTTTTTTCCCAGTAGGTACGTTGATAGAGCAAATATCTAATATTTATAAGATTCTTAATAGACTCCCCTATCTCCAGTTGTACCAAGAATATATTCAATTTCATATTAAGTTCCTTTGTTTTAGAAGTAATAAATGGTACTATTTTACTTATTTTGACATTAGGAACCAATGCCTGCAACGCTTGTTTAATAGTTTCACAGGGTGTGTCAGCATCAAGACCTTTCAACAGAATGGAAGCTTTTTTCGTTTCCTTTGGAGAGAAAGAGTACGCACCTATACCCGTACCGCGCAATCGGTCGATTACCATTTTATGTACACTAGCATTGCTAACATAGACTCTAGTTTTCTGATGTTTACAAATTTATGTGCTAAATCAGATACTTTACATTCTTTTGATGTCAGATTTATAACCTCACTAATAAGGTAACAGCTTGCATCAAATATATAAATGGGAGGACAATAAGAAATTTTATTAACATTTGATGGGCTACTGCTATAATTATTTTTGTTGGATCCACTCTGATTAGTGGCGCTTCTTGGGTTTGTCTTGCATTCTCGTGTTGCTGCAAAACCGGTTTCCAATGACTCGCTCTCTGCTAAAGGTGAAAAGGGGTTGATGGTTAAGTTAACTTGCTTAGCTGAGCGAATAGGTGTATCGTCTGCCAAATTTCTCTTCCTTTTATTAGTGTTGGATTGAAAATAACTAGCTGATTGCTTCAAATTGCTAATGACTGTTGTCCAATTATTTGGACTGTCATTACTATCTGATTAAGATTCTCATAATCTATACCTGATGACTTGTTGCACACGCTGGCACAATCCGCCGTTGTGTTACCAGAAATGTTGATTGACGTTATTGATTTACTGTTCAACAAATCATTTTTTTACTGATTAGCTGATTGATTTTTGAGTCACATGTACAAGTTTGGTCTACAGTCGAACTCTTGCTAATGTTTGATGTGAGCATATACGCTTCAATATAACTTCAAAATAACTAGGCACTACACTAGGTTTTTCGTAATTATTTTCGATTATAAAAGGCCAATGTCTCGAAAAAAAGTTGTAGCAAACTTATTAATTGTGCTAGTTGGCTTCGTCGCCTCGAAACACGTCCGCCTCCAACGATACGTCACAAGCCACCACAACACCGTGGACTTTAATTTAAAGAGTCTCTGTCTCAGAAAGTTTAATACTCGAAGATGTATACGGCCAGAGCCGATTTTAGTATTCACTGTATCTCACACTTAACGATCTTTTTATCTGAATTCAAGAGCACACGTCTGTTGACAGCAGTTGGTCGAACCGAACTCAATTTGGATATATTGTCCAATACAATATCACTCCTTTGCAATTTGCCGATTCTAACAGTCAAAATGTATCTGAGCATAAAGATATTCGAAAGCACAGCCTGGTAGCATTCAATATATATATAAACTCGATCACAGGCTAGGCACAGTACGGATGTTTCGACGGAGGATGTGCCCTAGAGAGAGTCAAAAAGTCGATTTATCGGCAGGCTTATTGAAATTTGTTTCCACAGGTCATTAATATAGACTTTGGTAGCTTTAATACCAAAGTTACAAACAGTCGATGCTAATCGACTGTGTTCAAATAATACTGGCAGTCCCCTTGTCTCCTGCCAGAACTTGTCAACAAGATGAAACACAGAAAGATCGACCCAAGTCTGAGCTCCAGGATCCGCGTGTTCGAACATTCATGAGAAGCCAACCTTGACTTAGACTACGAGTATTTCCTTGGAAATCAAAGCACCGAAGTATTTTGATGAAAAAGGATCCCTAATGCACTAAGCTCGGAAGGCCATATCTGCCAAGATCGTACGACTTTGTAAGATGAAAATGGAGAAGAGTTAATGATCCATCGAAGGACAAGATGACGCACAGCCGAGATCATACTTGAATGGTTATGTAAATACTGACGACATTGACAATATAATAAAACATCAACCTGCTTCCGCTGGCATGTTTGAGATCATTGAAACAAAAGCGGAAAAGATGTTTTAAATGGCAAATTAAGGCAAATCAAAGTGTAAATATGAGTATGTGCGAGTATCTATGTTGTGTCGACAAAGAAAGAAGCTCGTCTATAGGAAGCTATATCATTGATGTCAGAAAGGACATGTGTTTAGAAGAATTACTTTCGCCTGTTTCTCTTCTTTTTTTAAATAAAAACTGAAAATAAAGCCACCTTTCACGAACGAAGAATCCCAAAAGACCATTACAAACAAAGTCCAGATGTAGAGAATGGAAGCAACAATTTATGAAAAACGTAAGAAAATTTCCTTAGTTGCTAAGAGAAAAGAGTTATGCGACTGATATTCGGTTTCGCACAAGACTCTTACCCCTACCTTTGGCTCACGAAAAGACTGCTACTAGGGTTGATCACCTGTCACCAGCTGCTTCTTTAACGGAAACGTCGCTAGGCGCTCTGCGGACTTTTTTACTTTTCGCCTGGTTTTCTTTTCCCACTTTCTCCTGTTTCAGTTCTCAGCTAGTTGGGCTGTAGCAAATGCTACGTGGAAGGTAATCATCTCCTGAGCTTCATACTATCATCAGACCCGGTTGCCAACTGTTTTGGCTTCCAGCCACTCCCATTTGTTACGAAAGTAAGACAGCAAATACTTAATCGACTTAACGCTATCGAACAGGTACGCTAGAGAGATTACCGGGAAGAAAGTACCATCGGAAGCTTCAACTTCAGGCCATCGCTACATCTAATTCAAAACCGCGTGCGATGCCTTTGTCTTATTAAAGAGGAGGAATTCGCGAACAATCAACTAGGCACGCTTTATAGACTAGCGCGGAAAGCCTGTGAATGCTACCACTAACCTCAGAATGACATAAAAGGTAGCAGAAGTTGTTGAGGACCTGAACAGTACCCTCACAAACAATTTTGAGCTGACCTGTAAGAACAGGAAAAACTTATGCAGATCCGCCCTTCCGTGCTGGAATGCAGATTCTTACAGATCAGAGCAAAAAGCATGGAAGAGCCTAATCCGGATTTCGAAAAGTGCTACTTTTAAAGGTTTTTATGAAAAAATCGAAACTTTCAGTGTAATCAGCAATCTGGTTAAAGTCCTCAAAGTAGACAAATTAGGCAGACTGGAATACTAAGAAGAAGATCTAATAGTATCTACACTAAATCTCTCAATGTTGACACCTCTATACTCAGGCATACCCAGAAGCTGTAGTTGTGCTCCCTATTGGTCATCGTTTGACTGATTGACGATTACATACTTACTTATGGTGGCGCTACAGTTCAGGGTGGACCGGGGCCTCAACCAACAAGCTTCCACTATTGCGCTGTCCATCAGAGGCGGATTCGAAAACTTTTAAGACCGGACCATTGATGTTCATCCGTCCTATATGACCCAGCCATCTTCACTCTTCTGGCTAGGTCGATGTCGCTGTACAGACCGTATAGTTCGTCAATGTATCTCCTTCTTCCTCCACCGTCTATGCAGACGTCACCGAAAATCACCCAAATCTATATCCTGTCAAAGTTGCCAAGAGTACCCTAATCCATTCTTGATAAAGTTAATGCCTCTGCGTCATAGAGCAGGACTGGGATTATTAAGGTCACTTTTGTTGTTCGAGAGAGGGCTTTGTTATTCAATTCCCTTCTTAACCCAGAGAATCAGCGATTAGCTGCATTCCTCGTTTTATCTCAGCGCTGGTATTGTTATCTCAATTAATTGCGGAGCCTAGGTAGGCAAAGTCTTCAACTACCTCAAACTTACGAGGGCGGTTCAATAAGTCCGTGACTTTTTGAATTTCTGACCTCTTTACTGAAACAGCAACACTGCTCCTGTCAACAGGCATCTGTCAGTTGACTCCTGTCAAAATTTAAACTTGCTGCGTCAGTTAGTTTGTGTTTGACAGCTATTTTTATCAGACTACTCACTAATTTGAGGAGAAAATGGAAAAAAGTGAATTTCGTGTGCTTACTAAGCATTATTTCTTGCGAAAAAAAACCATTACCGAGACCAAGGCTAAGCTTGATAAATACTATGGGGACTCTGCACCATCGATTTCAATGGTAAAAAAGTGGTTTACTGAATTTCGTTGTGGCCGTACAAGCACTGAAGATGCCGAACGTCCTGGACGCCCAGTTCAGGTCTCTACACCCGAAACAATCGAAAAAATTCACGATATGGTGTTGGCCGACCGAAGATTGAAAGTGCGAGAGATTGTGGAAGCCGTAGGGATCTCGCATGGCTCAGTGGCTTCAATTTTGAATGATCACTTGGGCATGAGAAAGCTTTCCGCAAGATGGGTGCCGCGTTTGCTCACAGTCGATCACAAACGCAATCGTGTAACAACTTCACAGGAAGGTTTGGCGTTGTTTAATCGCAATATGGAGGAGTTTTTGCGCCGTTTTGTAACCGTGGACGAAACATGGATCCATCACAACACACCAGAGAACAAACAACAGTCAAAACAGTGGGTTTCTAAGGGTGAATCGGCGCCAAAGAAGGCCAAGGTGGGTTTGTCAGCCAATAAAGTTATGGCGACTGTTTTTTGGGATGCACGCGGGATAATCCACATTGACTACCTTCAAAAGGGAAGAACAATCAATAGGGAATATTATGCCAACTTATTGGACCGATTCAATGACGATTTGAAAAAAAAACGACCTCATTTGGCCAAGAAAAAAGTTCTTTTCCACCAAGACAATGCAAGGGTGCACACATGTGCAGTTGCCATGGCAAAAATCCATGAATTGGGCTATGAATTGCTCCCTCATCCACCCTATTCTCCAGATTTGGCTCCGAGCGACTACTTCTTGTTCCCAAACCTGAAGAAATGGCTTGGTGGAAAAAGATTTGACTCCAATGATGAAGTCATCTCGTCATTTTGAGGACCTCGACAAATCATTTTTTTTGGAAGGGATAAAAAAATTGGAGAAGCGTTGGACAAAGTGTATAGAGCTCAAGGGAGACTACGTTGAAAAATAAAATTATTTTTTTATCAAAAAATCTGTGTTTTAATCCAAAATCACGGACTTATTGACCCGACCTCGTATATCTGCCGAGGGTGGCACTCTGTCTAAGACGTCAGTGTTGGGTGTCCTTTCTTGTATACAGCATATACTTGATCGTTGAACCCATCTTCCCCACTTCCGCCTCAATACTAGCAAAAGCGCCACTAACATCACTCTGCTTTCTTCCGCTGATGATATAATATCAGTAATTGGACGGACTTTTGAAAGATTGTGCTTCTTGTGTTGGCGTGTGAGTCTTCTGTAGGTGGTGTGTATCGATTTGCAGGTCATTTGTTTTTTCCAAGATCTACCGCAGTGTGAATATTTGATCAAGGATGGACTTTCCTGGCCTAAAGCCACACTGATATGGACCAATCAGGTTGTTGCGTTTGCATAATACAGCGATGTTAAGAGGATTGATGTCTGCGCAATACAGACGATATACTTTCTTGAGGATCGGACAAACAATGCTGAGGTTCAATTCACTGGGCATACATTCGTCCAACCATATAATACAGATGACTTGGTGTATGGTCCTTACTAAGACATCACCAGACGCTTTGAAGAGTTTGGCAGTCAGACCGTCCGCCCCAGCAGCTTTGCTAGACTTAAGCTTAGCTACAGCTTCATAGCTTAGTTATATAGACTTCATCCAAGTCGGGTGGGCGGAGTTCTTGGTCTACATCGACCAGGTTGAAATGTTCATTCTGCCTGATAGTGGTATCTAGTTCGCCATTATACAGTCTACAGAAATGCTTTTTCCAAATTTTCAGGATCGACTGCGATTCTACTTTATGTTCCCTTATTCGTCTGTACAGGCGTCGGTTCATTGTTTGTGTTCGTAGCATGTTTTTCTACCTTTTGGTAAAACTTTCAACTCTCATTTCTAAAGTAGCATCTCTCAATTTCGTCTACCGCGCGCTTCTCATGCTCCTTCTTTTTCCTCTTGATTAACCGGTGTTTGTCTGTCCTCTTCTGCTTATAGAGCTCGTAAGCAGCTCTAGTCTTCCTATGCAGCGCCGCTTTATATGCACCTTGTTGAGCTGCATGTGCTTGTCGCCACTAGTCGTCAAACCAGGGGTTTCGTTGTGGTGGCCGAGTAAAACCCAGCACATCAGAGGAGACATCTCTGATGACTTTTTGGCAATGCTGCCACTGGTAATCGATACTCGAAGCCGGAGGCATAGGACCTCTTAAGAGATTAAGGGAGACTCGATCGGAAAATGATTTGGCAATGGCGAACTTCCTCAGAATATTAGATTGCCTTTCGAATATCCGCAACCGTCCCATGACAATAACAAGGTAATGATGAAAGTCGATATTAGCTCCTCGGAATGCTCGGATATCCATAATGTAATGATTGCATTGATCGCAATGTGTTCATTCTGGTTGACGGTTGATTGATCAAGAGTTCACCAAGTCCCTTCGTGAATATCGAGATGTGTGAAACGCGTGCTCCTACACCCGTTCGGGGATGTAAGCGATGCCGTTCGTTTATTAAGGACTCATCCGCTTAAAGCCATCACCATCCATTTCTCCAACGAAAAACTCGGGTGTCATCTTGTATAGCTGGTACTGTATGCACTCTATCACTGAAGCTTTTACTCATCATTTTACGAAAGTCAAAGAAGATGTTGTAAGATGTATAGAGTAGTTTGAGTGCTCCGGCAAAAAGAAAACGAAAAAACTATATTTTAACCATGATAAGTGGACCAAAGTTATGATAATTTTTTGTGCGTACTGCCGCGTAGTTTAATATTTGCATTGGGCGGCAAAAACGAAATGAATGGAGTTGATATGTACATATCTCTGGAGCAAGTCAGAAGGCTAAATAGATTCTTCGCAAAGGAGACCTTAGGCTTCTCGTTTTGTCTTCGTTTTTATTGTTTTTTATTTAATTACTTAATTTACTCTTACATGCTAGACAAAAAAAAATGCTTAAAAATTAGCTTAAACAACTTAAAAAAAATTAATCGTATACTAACTTACTGGCCCCATGCGAGCACTCTTGTTAAACATAATACTTAAAAATTATGTCTTTCGACGCTTAGGACAGTTCTTACTCTTATTTTTATAGTTACGACAATACAACTTAAACTAAGAAAACATTTTTAAACAAGAACTTAGTGCATGGACTCTTTTAATTTTAATTTTATTATAAAACTTAAAACTAAAGGCCTACAGACTACCTAGAAATATACTCGTACTTAATCTACTTAATCTACTTACATCTAATACATTATAAATTCATTCGCTTTAGTGTTTCTAGTGTGTGAGAGTGAGTGTCGTGGGGTGCACATCTCATTGAAGCATTTAAAAAGTCAAAATAAATTGTCAAATTTGTGCGGAAAAAATTGACAGAAATTCCACAATGAAAGTATCGTGTGGTGATTGTTTGTGTTTTTTCCACGCATATTGTATTAATATGTTACAACAAGAAGTCGATTATTACAAAACAAGTGCCGTGAGCATTCGGTGCGATAAGTGTTCAGCGCTGAGGCGCAAATCTCTTCGAATGCCTGACCCATCAAAGCATCGCAACAACAACAACATGCATACAACTGAACAACATGATACTCGTACATCAGCTAAAAGCAATGCATTCTCAACCGAAAGCAACAACAATATGCAGCCAACAACCGACGAGTTACCAGCAAGTAAAAAAGAAACCGAGAAGTTCACTTTACGAATGGTTTATCAAAAACTCGATAGCCTGGAAAAAGTAAACAATCAGTTCCTGCTTTCTATGACAGAACTGTGTCGCAAAAATGAAGAGCTAAAATCTAGAGTTCTTGTACTCGAAAATAGACTCAATTGGCAGCAACAATATCAACTAAATAACTGCATTGAAATAGGTGGAGTGCCCAATGTCAATGACAAAAATGCGAAAGCGGTAGCACAGCAAATTTTTAATAATGCTTTGTCTATTGAGGTTCCAGATGAAAAAATAGACAAATGTTACTTAAAAAAAGTTCAGAAAAAGAATTCAAATGTCGGTGATGGTCGAAGCTCTTCTAAAGAATGCATATCGGTCATTTGTTTAAGCTTCTCTGATTCCTCTCTTAAGCAACGCATTATGAGGGAGAAGTCAAAGAAGAAGAGTATAAATTAGCACACGTTTGCGGTAAATGCGATCGCAATTTAATGTGGACAAGTGTGTTTCGAGTAGACAAATTAGTTTACTTGGCCACCTGCGTCTATAACAACCGCTAGTTTGTCTGATTACGGTTTGGAGTAAGCGAGTTGTTTGCTCCGGAACACTTAGCCACCTGCATCTGCATTGACCGCTATTCGTTTGCATGGAAAGTTTTGGCGATCTGTTGTGCTGGTGCATTTTAATGAGCTCAAGTCAGTCTTGGGTTGATCGCGACAATCACAGGTCTTCATAAAAGACAAAGCTGTGAATTATTAGAAAAAAATGAAATTGAATAAATAAAAATAGTTGTTTCAACAGAGAAAATAAGTTGTTTAATTTATACTTAACTCAAGTGTGCTTGGATGTAGCAGCAGCGATCGTGGTGGTACCGGTGGTAGTAGTGATGTCAGCAGCGGCAAAATTAAGAGAACTGATGTCTACATAAATGATGCGCTTACAAAGTATAGACGAGCGTTGTTCATGAAGGCGAAAGAGGCGAAAAAACAGAAGGGGTTTAAGTATTTGTGGTATAGAAATAACCAAATGTTAATGAGAAAGATTGAAGGTGGTAAAATCATTGCAATAAGATCATTTGACGATCTTGCACTACTTTAGTGCATTTTATTTATTTACTGTCTCTATTTAATAAATGAATTTTCATAATGAATTAATTGATTTTCCACCTTCAATCTCAAGAACACAAATTGCGAAGAAGTTTTTACTAACAAATCGTATTGCTCAGGCAAACTCCTTTTCATTCACCAAAATATAACAAGTTTAAGAGAGAATTTTGCATCGCTAATATCTCATTTAGATTCTTTTGTATGCATCCCTGATTTCGTTGTAGTCTCCGAAGTTTGGATTTACGATTTTGAGAAAAGAGACTATGATCTACCGGGATTTAATTTTTATGTGGATACAAATGAGAATTACACTGCGGGAGGTGTTGGATGCTTTGTCAAGTAAGATTATGAGGTTGTCGATGTGTCGAAGCTAGATTTTCTGAGTGCAGATGTTTCAAATGTTTCTTCCAAAATCAAAGATGAGGTCTATGTCATATTATGTGTCTATAGGCTTCATAAGTTCAATATTTCGATATTTTTGGAAGAATTTTCAGCCTTTTTGGATAAAGAAAAATCGAAAAAATTTGATAATCCTAGGCGATTTCATTATCAATATCTTAGAAAATAGTGATATTGTTTCGGATTATTTGGACCTACTTGCTAGTCATGGGTTGTTTTCTTTTATAAATGAAATTACTGGAAGTAATTCAGGAAAGTGCTTGGATCATATCTATGGACGTTTCGCGTCCTCATCTATCAGTTCTTCTGAAAAGTGTGTCTTCAATCTGGAGATTACTGACCGTGCCATGATAGGTTTGCTAATTGACATTAGGAAAAATAATGAAACTTCAGATTCAGGTTCTTCTAACTTAGCAAAGAAAATTGATTTTGATATGCTTAAAAATCATTTGTCTTTTGAGTTGTGGGAAGAAGTATTTGCGGAACATATTTATGTACATCCTCAATAGGCATATAGGCAGTTGTACTTTCATAGTTAGTCCAAAAAAATCTGAAAAACGCCTTAAACCTTGGATTACGCTGAGCTTATTAAAAAAAGTTAAGTTTAAAAACAAGTTAAAAATAAAATGTTCAAAGCACCATAACAACCACTATCTAACAACAAAATATAAAAAAATATGCTCCGAATTGAAAAGAGAAATCCCAATTTGTCGAGACACTTATTATAGTAACATATTCAATCTAGCTAGAGGCAATCTAAGATATGAATGGCAGTTATTTAATAGCATCCTCAATAAAAAACAGCCGGTAGACATCAAATTGCGGTACGTGTTAATGATATTGTGGTTACGGACAAGCTTGGCATTGCTAACTCCTTTAACAACTATTTTGCAACAATATCTAATAATATGCAAGTTAATTCTACCCACTTTAGTTGCACGCTTTGTAGTCCTGTTTGCAATCCTGTTGAACCCTCTCAGTGACAGAGTTTTTTATTTGAGCCAATAACTGGCCTTGAATTCCTAAAAACAATTGGTGAGATAAAAAATTGAAATTCTTCTGGGGCTGATGGAATATCAAATTTAGTTCTTAAAAATATTGCATGCTTCTTAGTTGATGTGTTGGCGCATATTTTCAATAAAAGCATTTTTTCTGGGATATTTCCGGATGCACTTAAATGTGCGGATGTTCTACCTCTCTTCAAAAATGGGTCGACTATTGAAATATGTAATTATTGGCCGATCTCACTCAGCAAAATTTTCGAAAAAGTTGTGAAAAGTAGAATGGTGAGTTTTTTTTAAATAAAACAACTTTTTTCAGTGACGTTCAATTTGGTTTTCAGAAAAACAAATCTACAGAAGATGCCCTCTTACACTTTTTTTCTCAAGTATTTGCCAATCTTGACAAAAAAAAGTGCACCGCTGGGTTGCTTGTTGATATATCAAAAGCCTTTGATATGGTGAACCATGATATACTGCTATGTAAGATTGAAAATGCTGGTTTTCGGGGTTTTGTATGTGATTGGTTCAGATCTTACTTGAAAAATAGAAAACAAAGAGTGAAAATTGGTGATACCAGGAGTGAATTAAAAAATCTGCACCTAGGAGTTCCTCAGGGATCTGTTTTGGGACCGATCCTCTTTTTAGTTTATATCAATTCTTTGTTTAAACTGGATTTAAAGGGCTTGCTTTTGCGGATGATGTGGGTTTTGCCTATGGTTTAGATAGTGTTTTGAATCTTACCGCAGACATAAATTGGGATCCGTTTTCAGTAAGAATCTGGTTTGCAGATGGTTATAAGCTCTAAAACTAAAATTATGTTTTTTAGTTTGTCAGCGCATAACAATTTTGGTGCTGAGGTTTACTTTCATGCAACCGACTGTCGGAGGTTTAAACTCTCTTATTGCTCTTGCAAGCCCAGTTCCTCCTCTCAGACTTTTAATAATTGTTTCGGTTGCAGCGATAAATGTTTTCAAGTTGAAATTGTGAATAATTTTAAATACTTGGGACTTATCATTGATTCTGGGATGAGTTTTTTTTAACCACACAGAGTATTTGAGACATTATTTTCGTGGCACACTAAGGAGTTTTTATTTTCTGGGCAATGTTTGCTCTTCTAAACTGTTGAAGAAGATATATTATGTTTCATTCGAAACTACAATACGGGATTGCCTGTTGGGGAGGTATATACTTCAGCAAAATTAAGCCTCTTTTGATACTCCAAAAACACATCTTGAAGAAACTTAGCTATAAGCCCCGCTTTTATCCCAGTTTCCCACTCTTCAGAGATTTGAGGGTTCTTCCAGTCCGTCACTTGTACTGCTATAAAGTTCTAAAGATATTTTATTTAAGATCAGGAAATCTAAACTTCAGACAAATCGTCAATTACAGTTTACGTGGAAAATTTATTAAATCAAGTCACTGTACCCGTTTTTCGTACAACCGCGTTTCGAAACTTTTATAGTGTTCCATCGTGTTGGTTATTTAACAAACTTCCACTTTTTATCCGAGCCATTAATTCTCATCTTGTCTTTGTAAAACTTGTAAAAAATTGGCTCTTTTCCCTTGATGTTGAGAGTGTTGAATCTTTGTTTAATATTTTTCTCTGATATTTTGGTGTAATGTTTAGTTTTCGATTTGGTTTTCATAAAAAATTGTATAAACTAATTGTTAATTTTTGTTGTCATAATATGTATGATTTAATTTATGGGTCCACCCCACCCATTCTTTTTTTTCTTTATTAAAGCTTTAATTACATAGCCTTGAAATGACATTATCTCTATTTTCCTTTAAACATTTTTATGTCATTATTATTTCTTTTAATGTTAATGTAACTGATAAATTGTAACTAAATTTTGAAAAGTAAATAAAAATATAAAAAAAAATTATACGTGCATACATAATATATATATACCTAATATACAGATATATGCATGTATATACAGAGTGAGTTTTTTAACTTGAGACATCCAAATTACTCGAAAAATACGCGATATCGCGAAAAGTGTTTCAGACAAAAGTCACAAGGTTCTGAAGGGAACATAAGATGGTGACCACGAGTTTGACCATGAGCCCCATTTTCAAGGTCAAACGAAGATCACTTTTGATTTTTCAAATGATAATTCCTGATTTTCATTGCTCAGTCGTATTGCTCGTAGGCTTGTCATTTGTTTTTACACACTGCGTTTAACATAACCCAGAAACAACGACGTGGACGTAGCAGTATTTTGTTTCCTTCGGGGTGAATAATTAGAGTGGGTCCCCTTGCCTCCCACTGTTGAATCATTGAATTCTTGCCATTTCGACGTTTATTTCCCGAGACTATTTCAACAAATGCTCGAAAATGTGACCATTCACTTCAATACACTTTTCTATCCGTGCTCTAAATGAACCAACAGAACTGAGAAGTATTTCTGGCGTAATCTTCCGGCAAGCTTCAGTTATTCGTCTTTTCATGTCCTCACGTGTTGTTGGCTTTTTTCTGTAAACCTCACTTTTTAAGTAGCCCCACAAGAAGAACTCAAGTGACGTAAGATCAGGTGATCTAGCAGGCCATTGCCTCGGACCCCCTCGTTGATGGTAAACATTGTTTAATACACCCCGGGCTACTTGGGAATAATAGGCTGGACAACCATCATGTTGAAACCACATTGTTTGTCGCAACTCCAATGGCAGTTCTTCTAGTAATACTGGAAAATGGTCCCGCAAAAAGTTTGCATACTTTTCGCCATTCAAGTTGCCTTCAATAAAATATGGACCTATTAATTTATCCCCAATAATTCCCGCCCAAACATTAACATTCCAAGGGTGCTGGCGTTCAACTTGTCGCGACCGAAAAGGGTTTTCGGTAGCCCAGTAATGCATATTATGTCCATTGACCGTACCGTGATTGGTGAAAGTCGACTCATCAGAGAATAACACCTTGGCGAAGAAAAGGGGGACTCGTTCAATTTGCTGAAGTGCCCAATTTCAATTTTCTCTTGAATTGAAATAGCCTGCATTATTAATCTGGAAAACGTTACTAATAATAATCTGTTCCTCAAAACAAATATCGAACTTCTAAATGAAGTACAGTTCCGTTCAAGTAGAAAAAAAGGGCAGAGTGCACATCATACACTCTAAGATAAGTTTAGGACAATTTGTCTCTATCTGAAATTTCTTTGAGTTTTAATTTCACTGACTTCCTCAAAACAAATCTCGACCTTCTAACACCCTAACAACCTTGGAAACCGATTAATGATTTAGGCGTGCCAGTGCAGTGGTATCTAGCACTGAATAAATAAGACCTTTGAGACAAAGTCGTGTGTCGCATTGAGGAATACGACTGAGCAATGAAAATCAGGAATTATCATTTGAAAAATCAAAAGTGACCGTCGTTCGACCTTGAAAATGGGGCTCATGGTCAAACTCGTGGTCACCATCTTATGTCCCTTCAGAACCTTGTGACTTTTGTTTGAAACATTTTTCGCGATATCGCGTATTTTTCGAGTAATTTGGATGTCTCAAGTTAAAAAACTCACCCTGTATATGTATTTTTTTTTTTTTTTAATTTTTTGATTCTTATTAATTTTTTTTTTATTTTTAAATTTTTTCTTAAATCTAACTTACTCCTACTTAAAACTATGTAAGCCGGCCATTGCAAAAAATACCAAGCTACCAAGTATTGGAGGAATTCGACGACGACGCATCCTCTCCTTCAAAAAGCCACCAAAATTGTTGATGCTGTTGAACAACATCCCTCATGTCGCGACTCCCTACCGCCCTACTGAACCGGAGACGCTCCACACTGCCGTGGGTGACGTCTCTGTCGTAGTTGAGTCGCCTGTCCGCATCTGTTCGAGCGACGTGGAAGATTAGCGGCACCGCCAATCTGTCCTGGATCAGACCTTTACTATCTAGGTAGAGGAACGCTTCTGGAGGAATAAAGAAGTCAAAGCGAAGTCTCTCGTGATACATATAATTGGAATAGTAAGCCCCGGAGATGAGGTTGTTCGATGAGTTCATTGCTCTTGCAATGTGCCTTCGAGTCAAATTACTGACGAAATTGTGCACTCTTATTAGGTTCGCCCTATTGTATAAGACCTCATTAGGATAGAATTTTATATACTTAGACTCTAGTGTTCTGTATAAGCGAAGACAAGTCCTTAGACTAGCCCTCTCAAACACCCGAATCTTTTCCATTAAACTTGCTCTCACGTTGAACCATACAGGACATCCAAATACAAGCATGGGCCGGACAAGGGCCATGTAGCAGATCACCTTCACCTTCGCATCGAGTTGGCTGTTATAAAATAGTCTCCTTGTAAGGGCAAAAGCACCTCTGGCTCTGGCCAGAGCAACATCTATATGTTTGCTAAAATACAGATATTGATCTAGCCAGATCCCAAGGTATCTGACTACATTTCCACAAGCAAGTGGCTGTCCATGTTGTCCGAGGATAAAGAACTTTCGCCAATTCTTTCTGGTATCCCCAGAGGCCCCAGACAAGTTGATTTTCAACTTCCAGTCGTCGCCTTTGTTCCATTGGATATCAGAAACCAGTTTGGACGCAGCATGAATGATATCATGCCCCGCCTTGAAACCGAATTGGTTATCCGGAACGAAACCTTAGGCTTCTAATCAGCGTTGGATGTACACTCCAGTATACAAAATTTTGAGAAGAAGTATGTCCATAATCGATATCTAAACATAAATATAGCAGCATCTTGCGGCATGTTAGAAAACCCAAAATGGCTACCAAGGCAACGTTTTACTGCTTTCGTAAAGTGTCATTCTAGTGAATGCATATATAGCATCTGTAATTGTAGTGTAGTACCTCAAGGATATTTTGAAGGATGTAAATAAAATAAATAAAGTAAAAGACACATATTTTCTTGTGAGGAAAATGTGGGTCAATTTAAATTGTGGACAAGTAATGTTCCTATTTAGTAGTGTTTGTCAGGGCAAATATTGCATAGCCTTGGAAGGCTTTTATGTTTATTGCTGAACTTAGTCTAAGTGAGCAAATCTTCTCATTCAATTTCATTCAAATGCATTAATTTTAGGGAAAAGAGCAACGGTATGCGATGACCTGTGGGACTAACACATGCACATACCTATATTCGAATACTCATCGTAGTCACAAAAAGACACAGAAAGTCCTTCATTCGTCCGATAAAACCCAAAATTACAAAACCTGTGATCAATAACAATGAGGGCTAACATCAAAGCCAACCGGCCGATACAATATGCGTAATCACAGCTCATAGCCATTATCTTTATGACACCCACTCCAATGCACTCACCAGATATAATGAATTTCAAATGGCTATGCATACACAGATCATACTCGTACAAAACACAGAACACCCCAGCTGCCTGCTGGCACATAAATTATCCCTGGCTCTATAATTTATCGATATACATTACTTGACACCGGACATATTACAAAAGTCACAACCGTGGCGAGAAATGAAGTCGTTCTATTTAATTCAGCTCCCTAAAACCGCACATCGAGCAAAGCCAGGAGGTTTCAACTTCAACGAAACCGGAGCAACAAAAAAAAAAGGGTAATAGTTCATCAAAATGAAAACATCGCCCTTTTTCGAGTGTGATGCCAGAAGTAGGCGGTGGCACAAACACTGGCACTGGTCCTCTTTGTGGTACTCTACTGTTGGTGTTGGCCCCATTAAGCGTATCCATCCGAAGTGCTTCCATTTACTCATCTCTCAGATAAACAGCGCTGATATATTACAGAGATTTCTCTTATTTCCCCCGGGATAGTCAACAAAAAATGGTCAGTCATTTGGATTTTCCAGAACACACTCGGAGAAAGAGAGAGAGCTCTGAATATTTGTAATTAAATTGCAAGTGCCTGGTGATACAAATACAGCACAGAAATTCAAACAGATACAGATACAGATACAGCAGCGGTGTACTCGTAATTCAGCATGCTGCTACTGTCGAATAATTTGTTTTTTGTTCCACCACTCTATCCGAGGAACTAGTCCAGCAAAGCAAAGAGGGAGCGTATTTTTTGGCATTTATTTATGAGTCCCAGGATATGGTGAAATAGATTATCAGAATAAGTTTTTAACCGACAAAAAAAAATGAGAAAACCAGGACATTAGCTCTGCAGCATACCGTACTTCGGGCAGCAAAACCAAATTGGAATGGCTAATGTAATGAACCCGAAATCATTTTTAATGATATCCCCAATAAATGTTTACCCACAGGATCAGCGAAACTCCGATTACATGCAATTTCAAATCCTGCCAAGGATTTTGCTGACTAACAACCATTTCCTGTGTTAACACGAGACTAACAATAAGACCAAGCTATTTTCAGCTCATCTTTCTTCATCCAATCACCTTAAACGCCTCTGCGCAGTTATTTTTGCTCACAAAAAAAATATCCTTTTCCAATTGCTTGTCATAACTGTTATAAGAGATTTGGCTGTAAAGAAATGAAGACTTAGGATACCGGGATACCAGGATACCAAGTCACGGGATCATAAACACATTTTCATTGTGGTCATTAAAATGTTTAAGACTTTCCGTTTGCGGAGGCAATTTTCATTGGAAATTCTTCAACTGGAAAAGGATAACCATTTCCTGTTGAAGGAGTTGGTCTCCATTTCGGTTTTTTACTGACTTTTATTGGATTTATTCAGCTAGGCAGAGGAAGGGTAGGTTTTTTACGTTCTGAAAACACAAAAAGCCAACTAATAAGATTGATGGACGAGTTTTATGGTCGAATGTGTGCTAATCACAAAAGTGAGCAGAGGAAATACGATTTGATGGGGTTATGGGAGGAACTTTGAGTACTTGAATGACATTTGAATGTGGGCACTTGGGATGTGTGTAAATCTAAAGTGAGTGTTTTAATTTTGACACTTGAGCACGTTTGGGGAATAACACTTGGGAAGGGGTTTTGTTGGATAAGAAGACTATGTAGAGATTATATTTTATTAAGTGTGCCACAATGCATTTGGAATGAAGAAGTATTTAAGGGCTCTCACTTGAGGGAGTTTATTCTCAATTATTCCAAACTGAATGAAAATAGAATGTACAAGGCCTTGTGCTTATGGTGGAGTAAAATCAATTCATTTTTGGATTGCAATGCTCCATTCGAAATATGAATACCAGATTACAGATTTCAAAACAGCAACTTTAAAGTACTGGACGAGTGTCATTCGTATTCGTACGACTGGTTGCGGAAACAGTTTCGATGGTTGAGCCTCTCATGTAAAACAGATCCAAATTATATACCAGTGTATCTGTACCCAAAAGTCCAAATAAGGCCTGTGGAACCAGTTGAATTTGTCTGCGGTTGGCAAAAGCCTAAACAATCGCCCTGGTGAAACACCCAATTTCCCTGAAAAAGCCAAAAAGGCCTTTGAAGTTCGTGCGGTCTATTTCCCCTAGGTTTTCGAAAAAGTATTCACCTAAAAATTTTCTTCGATTACGCGCTATTACCTCGCATTCACAGAGTATGTGTATTATGTCCTCAACACCTTGCTGATCACTGCAGAACCTGCAAGTATTCGTGTCTGGCAATGAGTGTCTTTGCGTGTTTCCGCAGGAGGCAGTGTCCTGTCAGGATTCCTATTACTGCCTAAGCTTATCCCTGTTTAATTTTATTACTTTCCTAGATCGTTTGCCGTCAAAAAGCGGCCAAAGAGCCTTGGATACCCTATGTCCTTCGAGACTTGACCACCTTAAGTTGGCAGCCTTTATGATTTTTTTTTTCTTCGATAGTGCCCCTCACTATGCAAAGGGGTGGTTTGATATTGGCAACCTTACTATTGTCAAGTAGCCCTCCTTTTCTTGCAGGCTCGTCCGATTGTTCATTTCCTTTACCCAGCACCGTTCTACCCGGTTCTGACTGCATACTGCTTTGATCACTGTGCGACAGCCCCTGACTGTATCAGAGTTGACATTGTATGATTCCATTGAATGCGGCCTGGCTATCGATGTAGATAGCGATATTTCTTCCGGATACCGATCTCATCTGCATTAGCTCAGCCGCCCTGAGGACAGCCATAACCTCTGATTGGAAGACACTGCTTGCGCCCGGTAGCCTTGTAGACGCTCTTACAATAGTTCTGTTCCTTCCTCTGTGAAAATTGCAATTTCAGGAATTTCATCTGTTAGGATTAGATTTGCCTGGCAGTAGCTCCATTAGGATCGTGCCTTGTCCGAAAATACTGCTCTTAAAGTAACCCAGATTAGTGAGTCGTATCCCACTCTTACCAGCAAGTTTTTTGATTTGTAAATCAAGCAGTGTTAGATTCAAAAAGAGGTCCAATGCTGCCGTAGGCTGTCGAAGGCGTTTTTCGTAAATCATAATTTTCCGTAAATCGTTTTCTTGTATGCTGCTTTCCGCCATACTAGTGCGCCGTATGTAAGTATTGGTCTTATCACCACCGTATACAGCCAGTACACCATAGCAGGTTTTAAGCCTCAAATTTTTCTTACTGTTCTTTTGCAGATAAAAAGAGAATTATACTCGTATGCCTTTTTAGTTCTTTCCGCTACATTAAGATTCCAATTCAGTTTTTTGTCCAGAACCATACCCAGATACTTCGCGCTGTCCAAAAGGGACTATTCCACTCCGTTGAGTTTTGGGTGTTTGAATTGCAGTATCTTGTACTTTCTGGTAAAAAAAAAACAGTTCCGTTTTGGAAGACCACAGCTTTTTGCGCAAGCGCTGATCGTTTTCAGGGCAATATCCATAATTTCGCTTAAAATATTAAGTACTATGAGCACGTCATCTGAGTATGCCGTGACACTTATGCAGATTGTATTAAGCTTTTTGAGAATATTATTGATAACCAGCACCCATAGGAGTGGTGATAGGACTCACCTATGAGGGGTGCCCCTGGTTACAGACATTCTCACCCAACTTTGTCCAATGGAACTTTATTTGCCTGCTTTCAAGCATGTTGCAACCCCAGTTTGTAATGCCTTATTCAATGTTAGCGTCTACTAGAGCATTTTTAATGGCGGCGTACTCCATGTTATTGAAGGCCCCCTCAATATTCCCTACCCCTCATGCAGGGTAGTTTCTACAGATTTTCCTTTCATATATGCATGCTGTAACTCTGTCAAAAAGCAATTATTTCATCTATTCCTATTGTGAATCTCCAATAGTCACTCTAGGGTTTTTAGCATAAATGATGACAGACCTATTAGTCTAAAATCTTTTGATGTTATATACGAGTACCACCATTTGCCAGCTTTAGGTATAAAGACCACCTTAACTTCCCTCCAAGTTATTGGTATGTGCGCTATTTTTAGACTGCATCAGATAATTTCCAGAATTCCACCTCCGGTGCTTTCTGTGCTGCTTAAAGGACTGAATTGCCCAACGCAATTTTTTCCCATTAATAAGAACACCTATTTCCTTTTCGGAGAGAGAGAGATCAATGTTCTCAGTGTGCTGTAGCATGCCAGGGTAATCTGATCTTTGGATCCCGGAAAGTTGGTTTCCACCAAAGTTACCAGAACCTCTTGGCTACTTTCAGACTACATATATTCCGTAATTTTTTCTGAGGTAGCTAGGAATACTCGCTTCCTTTGAAAGCATTTTGCGTAACCTCGAAGCCTCGTCTGTTACCGCGACAGATTCGCATTACCTCTGCCAAGAACTCCTTTTTGACTTTCTAACTGGACACTAGAATTGTTTCTTACATTCGTAGTACTAATTTCATATACTGTCACTTCTGAAAAGATTCGCCCTATTTTAGAGTTTCCTAACCTCTTTCCTTTTTAAGCCTATCTCCATGTTCCACTAATTTGGTTGAGCCCATTTAGGTGTTCTGTTAGCCGCGCAAGCTTACTCGGACGCCATTGTTAGTGCTTTATTAATACTTTCTACCGCCAGTATTATCGCAGGTGATTGATTGCGTATCCAGGTGTATATTTACCACTTCTGTATACTTAACCCAGTCAGTGTTCCCAGGATTTCTTTGAAAACTACATATCCTGATCTAAAACTTCACCTTGAAGCGTATCCATCGATGATCCGATATTGACGCTTCGTCGACTACTCTCCATTCCTTTTTTTCTAACCCTTCTGTATTTGCAGCAAGGGTGATATCCATCACCTCCTACTTATTTTTCCCCACAAAACTGGATGAATTCACTCTGTTACAAATAATGAGGTTGGAAGATAAAATAAAATCATACAAACACTCACCGCTTATGTATGATGGGCGTTTGCGTCACAGCCCAGTACCGGCCTCCAATTTTTCTGCCTTGCCAAGCCCTTTAACTTCACCGAGAAGAAACTACAATAAAATCAGGGAAAATGGGAGATTTTACTGTTGATGATCACGGTCGGTTGACTTAAAGTGACCGCCCGTGAGGTACACCTAAACCGAAATATGCCAACATCACAATATTGACTCTTTAATTACTTGATTTCTTGGCATTGCTCAAATCAATTTAAACATGTAAAAAGTATTAGCTTACTGCTACCTTTCTGAATTTGTTCACTTTTCTTCCTCTTGTCTGCAAAACTAATTGTAAAAGATGTAATTGTAAAGAGTCCGTTTAATACAAGGTGGTGCAAAATTAATCAGCCTATCAGGAGATGGTATAATTTTTCCGTCGTACATCAGTCGTATTTGACATTTGTGAACTAGACAGCTGCAGTATACAAACAGACAAGCAATGGAGCATGATACTCCGCAAGAGCGTGGAATAATTGTATCGATATTTTTGACCAATAATCGGTCGGTGGTGTTAGCGCAACATGAATTTCGACGTCGATTTCCTAATCGTGTAGCGCCAACTGGGCAAACATTCCGACGCTTAGCTACTCGACTCGAACAGAGTGGAACCACAGGAGACCATGCAATCCGGTGACCGCCACCGGACTGGTCGTTTGGCCGAGAATAACGCGGTTGTGGCTGCCGATGTCGCTGAGAACGAAGAAACATCAACCAGACGACGGGCCATACAATTGGGCATCACCAGACGGACCCTACAGTACATCAGTTAATGCCCCCTGACCGTCAGTTGCGTGTGAATTACTGTAAAGCCATTCTCAATTTCAACAACGAAGAGGACGATTTTGTGTCGAAAATCATCATGGGCGACGGCGCGCATTTCAACTTAAGCGGTTACGCCAATAAGCAAAATCTACGTTTCTGAGGCACTGAAAATCCGCATGTGATGCCGCATAGCCATTTCATTTACTCAAAGCCACTGTGGTGCGGCGTTCACCCGGGAGGTGTGATTGGATAGTATTTTTTTGAGGACGCCATCGGCAATACGGTCACTGTTACTGGCGAACGCCACAGGGCCATGATAAACGCCTCCTAACTGCAGGAATTGGGTGAGCGGGGCTTGGTGAACATGTGGTTTCAGCAAGACGGTGCAACCGCACACACAGCACGAGCCACAATGGATATTGTGAATGAAGCGTTCCTGGTTGCGTAATCTCCCGTTTGGCGATTTGGTATGGCCAGCAAGGTCGCCCGATTTAACCATCCCAGACTTCTTTCTTTGGGGCTACTTGAAGTCGCGGTTTTATACCAACAAGCTCAGACCTTAAGGAGAATATCCGACAGGAATGCGAATAGTTATCACCGGAAATCTTGCTGAATGTGGAAAATGTGTATCAACACTAGCGGCATCCACTTGGCGGATATCATCTTGTCCACTTAACAGAAACAATTGTAAAGGTTCAAATAAAGATTTCCATCACTCAAAATTATTTTTTTTTATTTAGTAAAAAAGTAATTCAAAAACAAAATTGGATGATTGATCTTGCACCACCTTGCACATTTGCAGTATCGGCAATGCATCAGCCTTGTAGTTCCTTGAGACCCCGTTCTGAGCTGATATACTTCAAAGGGTTATGATGTTATTTTGGCATCTTGTTAAGAAATACATTGGAAACAGTCTCTCCTTCCCTTGGACTAGGTATGGTGCATATAGAAAATTTTTCATAAATGAAATGGAATGAAGTTGATAGTCACTAGGTGTTCAAATAAAACAACGATAGCGACTCCTTTCCGGGCGAAAGACCCAAACGTACATATCGGCAGTGGCCCTTTCAGAGGTTATCACGTTGTGCCCACTCGAAGCTGCATACTACCTGATGTTAACACCTAGGTTGAGTTCGATTGCTGTCCGCAGTTAGCTACTGAGTTCCCAAAATGCAACTCCATGATAAGTATGTTGGCATAACCAGTATCTTCTTGATGAAATTTAATGGCGACGTCGATTGGGAAAAGGTGGATCATGTTTCGTTTTGCCACTCTAGGGTAGACTATCAGTTCACAAATAGTGCTGAGACTTGTATGTTAATAAAAGCCAACCACTTTTCTTCAGAACAGTCCAGCCATTTCTGTTTGGTGTGTCAATCTATTTCTCCAACAAAACTATAGTAGACTTAATGATGATCTTGAACAATAGATTTCTTCGGTCTTAATATGGTGATGATGCCCTAAGTCGATGACCTCTCCAATCGCTTCAAAGGTTCAACTACTGTACAGGTGCTTAAACGGCCTTCACTGAATTCAGAACTGACTCTAGTCAGACTAGGGCCAGTGATATAGACGAATATCTACTGATGCCCTGAAAGGAATTGCAACTTTTTGAAAAGAAACAGCATCGGATTTCACTTCCTGTTAAAGGAGAATGGATCGCTTTCAGATCTAGGATTTATCAATCTTAACAGAAAGAAAGAGGATTTATATCTGTTCTAGCGTTCCCGATCTTTATCCAGAAGTAGTTTGGGAGTAATAGCATTTGCCAAATGGTGCTTTGGTCCCCATAAAAGACTGCTTCTCAGTGTGATTGCTCTGTCTTGATCTGAAAAAATAGGTGGTTCTCTTTAAGCATTTTGCCTACCTCGGATCATAGTTGCAATTAACATTATGGGGGAAGTGATCAAGTGCAGAATTATTCTTAGCAATAAGCTCAGTAATTGAGAAATAAAGCATCTTCTAAAGCGAGCCGACGGCGGGCAGTATTGTGGCGATTACTACACTTCATTATACAGAGTTAAAGCTAACAGACTCGTATGTTGATAATGGCTTGGTGACGAGTCTAATTAAGATTGACCTACTTCGTTGACTGATTGACTTAACAGGGCAAACAAACAAAGTCTGTACAATATATCTCTTAAATCACCAACAGGTTTAACGCATTCTGGATTGATGACGAAACGGTTGATTGAATCGCTACTGATCAGTTTGTCGGTGAAATTTTTACAGAACACTCAGACTTGTGCGATCTTCGCGGGCTATAGTATTGTGCATAACCTTTGTAAAGAAAAGGCACAATGTTGACATGTCGAGGCGAGGAGGAGGCATTTCGTAAATAGAGCTAAAGCCGACTCAGAGGTAACAATCAACTAACGCCAACATCTTAGACACAACTGGTCATACATACTGTTAATTGTACCGTTGGGTGTAAACTGCCTCATCACGTGCCAAAAAAAAGGATGTACGAGTACATAATAATTTTGTATTTAAATAAAACAAAGAATAATTGAGATATCGGGTTGAAATTTATTTCATGTATAGTACACATATTAAGTTTAAGTATGGCATTCGAACTCACTCACCACTAGCACGTTTGCAGCGATAGATTCTGTGGAGCAAATTTTAAACCACTCTACCACACATATCCCCCGGAACGTTGGCAATTTCGGATTCAATATTGTTCCTGAGCTCCTCTAACGTTGTTAGCTTTTTGGCATAAACCAACGACTTAACATAATCAAAAAAAAAAAAGAAATCCATCGGCGTTAAATAACATGTGCGAGGTGGCCATATGACCGGATCATATCTCGAAATTACTGGATTACCGAACTTCGACTTCAATAGCTCAATTGTTTGACCAGCAGTGTAGCATGTGGCAGCATCTTGTTGGAACCACATATAACTTATGTCAAGTCCATCCAAATTTTGCTAGAAATAGTCTTCTAACATGGCACGACATGTGGGTTTATTGCTGTTCAATAATGCATATTTCGCTTATTGACAAAGCCATTAAGCCAAAAATGAGCTTCATCGCAGAAGATGATTTTTCGATGAAATTCAAGATTTTCAGCAAACCTTTGTAGATGCCAATTGGAAAAGTTCCGGTGCTTCAAATAAGGATTCGGTTCTTATTTTTCAGTTCAAATTTTTACGCAAAATTGCCCACAATGTGGACTAAGAGATTCCCAATTCCTGTGAACGGCGTAGAATCGACTGATTTAGCTCATTTTGAATTGAAGCACTTGGGGCTGCGATATTTTCGGACTTCGACTGGCGCGCTATCTCACTGGCACACGAACATTGAATAGTGAATATGTTGACTCAAATTTATCCACTATAGCGCGCACGATTATTACATCTGAAAATTGGAGTAAGTGCTCTTAAGTCTGCGACCACCGACTAAGAATTCCGGTAGTAATTTTTAATAATTTTCAAACACTGCTCGTTCGTGAGCTTCACGATGATAAAAATGTAAACCTTGACGGATGTTTTGACATTGACAGATCATAAAAAAAGTGAAAGTGAATACGAAATTGTAATGTCTGGAATGAAAAACACTTTATTATGGTGATTATTGACCATCGCGTAAATCTGACCTGAGTCTTGGCTGAATTTGCCATCCTTAGCCTTATGTGTACAGATGAAAAGGACGACTTTTATAAATGAAAAATGCTTTTATGAGTACCCCAATCAAAAATTCGAACCATGTCCTAAGCACTACATCAAATTCGTCCTTGATAATCTTAATGGCAAATTTGAAAAGAATAGCATGAACTGACTCAGACTAATCGAAAATACAATCCTCATACCTTGACATCTCTAGAGGGACTTGGCATTCCACTATTCAAAAAATCGTCAATCAGATTGATATTCCTGATAGAAATCACTAATTAGGTGTAGTAAATATTCCGGATTCCAAAACGCCATGATATGTGTGGTTCCCGGCACCGATAGAGCTATGACCCGAACCAAACAGTAACTTCAGTTGTGGGATCTAACTATCCGTTGCGAATCTCCCGTCTATCTATGGCTCCGACAACGGTGTTCCTAGTGGACCTCCTGTCGCACCTTGGGCGCCTAGTTCGTCGTGGGTCTCCCTACTGTTCTTATGGCTTCACCGACCGAACCACCTCGTTCTCCTCTGCGAGGAAAACCGTCTGTGAAACCTATGTGGGTTATTTTCCGAGGTCTGGGGTTGGTGGACCATGGCTGCCCTCCACCTATGCCTGAGGTCGGTGTTTCGAGGATGTGATAACTTCCCCAACGTCTGCATCCTCGCAAAGGCGCAGACATGTTAATAAGTCTCATCATTGCAAAGCGTTTTCCCAATAGGATGTGTAGATTGGGGCGACAAGGTTCTTAGAGCGGTTTCTGTTAATTTTTCGCCACAAGATGTTACTGTACGAGAAACTATGGATTTTTTCCCATCACATGATAAAATATTTGATAGTGGCATACCAATTCTAGGTATTTCTGCAGAAAGTGAGCTGATTTTTCACTGCAATAGCGATCGTTATGCCCTGGCAGCACTCAAATAATCCGAACGCCATTCTTACTTATTACAGCTATTAGCTCTGAATGTTAGAGTCACACTATGTTTGAAGTGACTCTTATGGGTATTTATTGCCTGAACGTCCGCTTGATTGTTAATGTAGGTGATTGTATCATTTGAGGGGTCCAGAACTCTCGTCAGTCTGGCGTCTTAATACGTAGCAAAAATCTCAACTTGTAAAGTACTGCAGGGATCTTATATATCCCTCTGCCATGTACCATTAACCAATTTTAAGCCATCAGTGTAAAAGTTTAACTTACAAATGCGTCCGATAATCTGTTTAGTATATTGAATACACCATATGCCAGGAGAATAACGTAATCAGCGCAAGCTAGAGTCATTATCAAAAATTCTTAAATTTTTTTAGCAAGTGGTTTATGACTCTAAATATAATAATGGTCACAGAACGGCTTCTTGAGGGATCGCCAACAGCCACCGCATGCTTTGTCTAGCGGTATTTGCTTTTATGAGTAGTTTCTCAATTGCATCAGTTTTTTTAAAGCGCATTCTACGGATATGTCGAAAAAGGCCGCTAGTGTGTACACTTGATCCTCTTTTTACACGGTTTGTCAGGCCAAGAAAATGTCGTGTAAAATAAAATCGTGTAAAATAAGATCAATTTTCCTATAAAACCGCTAAGTCGTTCCAATTTTGAAGAAAGGCGTGCAAAACAAAAACATAGTGCAATAAAAACATTTTTTGTATGCATGTGCCTTAACTAAAAAAAAATAATTTATTAATTTTAAATATATTTAATTCATTTTATTTATTTATTTTAAATTAAAATTATGCATTTCGTACAGTTTATAAAAAGAGTAAATGAAATTAGTTTTGTTGGATTTCTACATTTTTAAGTTTTAAAAAACTCGGTCATAAGCCGCTGTGACATTTTTTCTTTAACTTCATGATAGAGACGGCGGTAGTTTTCAATTGCTTCTTTTATATCTCGCTGAAATTTGACTTACCGGTTTTTGGATCATGGCTCAAAAAATGTCTTTGCAATTCCATTGCTTTTTCCAAGCCTTGCTGAATTAAGTTCGAGGTAAGACGTCCAGTATCACAGCATAGCTTCTCTTCACTTTCAGCCTCGTTGTTATTTTCGTTTAAGTTTTGCAGAATTTCATCATCGCCTAAAACAGGAATTTCAAAAAATTCATTAATATCTTCAATCGACATATCAACTTGGTGGCAAGTTGAAAAATACGACAAATTCTTGTTCAGCGTACTTCTTCTTAATCTCTTTAATAGCACAGTTAATGCATTTTATACAATTTCGTATATCAAACGTTTTCCATGCTGAGATCACATTTAACTGGTTGTCGGTTTCAATTTGTGTCGAAATTTGCTTTAAGGAGTGCATAACATAGTAAGTCTTGAATGTCTAGCCTGGTCTAGCGGTTGAATCAAAGATGTAGTGTTTGGTGGCAGGAACATAATTTTAACATTTTCATGGTTGATGATGGGATGACCAGGGGCATTGTCAACGAGGACCAAAACCTTAAAGTCTAAATTCTTTGATTGCAAATACTCGCGGACCTCGGAGACAAAATATTTGTCAAACCAATCTTTGAAAAGCGACGCTGTTACCCAGACTTTCTTATTCGCCATCCAATACACTGGCAGCTTCTTTATGTCAAGACCTATAACAAAATAAAAACTGCCGAAATAGTCTAAACGTTAACAACAAATCGAACAAACATCTAACTTTCAAGGCTCGAGGCTTCAGACTCTTGTTGACAAGTAGCGGTTTCAATATTTTATCGCCTGATGCATTGCTGCATAGTAACAATGTGATTCGGTCGTTTGCCAGCTTAAACCCTTTAACAGGCTTTTCCTGCTTCGTTACGTAAGTGCGGCTGGGCATTTTTTCCAGAATAGCTCTATTTCATCAGCATTGAAAACTTGGTCAGGAACGTAACCGCCCGACGCGATAGATTCTACGAGAATTGGAGGAAAATCTTTAGCTGCTTTAGCATCTGCTGATGCACACTCTCCTCTAATTTTTACATTGTGGGACGAATTTCGATGTAAAAAGCTTTTAAGCCAGCCATCGCTAGCGCAAAAGGTGGGCCTGCCGGATTCAGCTATTAAATTCGCGTTTTCGTTCTTTAATTTTAAGTAGAACTGTTGTGCCTTGGCTTTTATTGATCTGGTATCAACAGGTATCCTATCTTGTGCTTGATCTTCAAGCCACCACACAAGCGTGCGCTCGGTTTGTACTACTAGCACATCTCTGACGTTAAAAGCTTTGGAAAAACTCCCGACATTGCTGGCTGAAGCCACTTTCCGAAATACGTTTTCATTTCCTTTTATTGCTTCGTTTAAGTTTTTTTCTTTTTGCAACTGCCGTAATTTTTTCGCCTGATTTTAAATCATCCAAAACTTTTATTGTTTCACGCAAACTTATTTTGATACGTTTTGGCAGCATTGCGAACACTATTGTTATGACATTTCATTTCACTGTTTTCTTTTCTATTGACAAAAGAGTTGCATTCTAAGGGTTATGTTACATGTTATAAAACAAAGAACAAAAGTACGAAAAAATCGTGCAAAAAAGGAAAAACCGTGCATTAAAAGCTGCTGAGGGATGAAAAAAGATTCCGTGTAAAAAAAGTGATTTAAAAAAAAAAACCGTGTAAAAAGAGGATCAGTATATTCTTTTAATTTGAGAGACATTTTTAAAGGAACTACTCTGTGTGGTGCTTTCTCATCCGAATTGTCTTTAATTTAGGCATACTGGCTGTTTGAAATTCCTATACTTCTGATTCTATGACGTAAATACTCGTATATGAATCCAGATCTCCAGAGTCTGTACGTTTAAGCTACTGAGGCTTATGGGTCGTGGCGGTTAAGTGGTTTGCTTAATGCTTTAGGATGAAAATAACAGTGTCATACCCAATCCTGAATATGAGGAAGTGAATTTTCAACAGTAATTCCAGGGTATTTATGACACAATTGGATCTAGTCCCGTCACCTTTCTGCATGGAAGAAGCTTACGGAGGCTAAACAAAATATAGCTAAAGGACCTACCATGACACATATCTTTATCTGGTGGTGGCGTAGCGCAGTAGGTTAAGCTCGCCGGCTTCTATGCAAGAGAATTTGGTTTTATATTGGTCTACACTGAAAAAAATTATTTATTTTTTTTATTTCAACACCATTTCGCACAATGGTAAGTCCCCGAAAGTGGTCATCCAGACTGTCGTGTTAACATGGTTGTTAATTAGCAGATTCTACATAAATTTCGAGCTAAAACCAAGAATAGCCGCAGTGCACCCAAACGTTGGTTTGGTGATTATTTGCTAAAACATTACAAGCTAGTTTGTCACATGTGCCAAGTTTCATTTATTTGAAATACAGTGGTGAAATACGAAGAGAATCCGTTGAAATTGGTTTCTAAAATCGGCGCTCTTCTCCTGACTTGAATTTATTTTTTTAATGTAAAATTTTGTTCAGCGATGAAGCTCATTTCTGGTACGGCTATGAAGACAAGCAGAATTGCCATATCTGGAACGAAGACAATCCTTAGGAACTTCACTAGATGCCATTGCATCCAGAAAAATGTACCGTATGGTGAGGATTGCACGTCAGTGGCATCGTCGGTTATTATTTCTTCAAAAATGAAATAGTTACTTACCATACACACGGGTACAATGCTATGATCAAGGATTAGTTGTTCCCAAATTTGCGTGACATTAATACGGAAGAAATGTGGTTCCAACAGGGCCATACTGCATCCCATGCCATCAACGAAACATCGGTTTATTGAAAGCACGATTTGGCAATAGAGCTATTTCAAGGAAATGGCCACCAAAATCATGCAATTTGACGCCATTGGATTATTTTTTGAGTGGCTACGTCAAGTCACCAGTTTGTGCCAATAAACAAGTAACGATTGATGCTTTGGAGAAAAACATTATTCTAGAGTACGCTTTGTACGAGGCAGTCGTAATGCATATATGCCCGAAATTATTTTGAAATATTTCATGCATGAAGTAGTCTTTCCAGTGAATTTAATAAATCGTCACAGAACTAATTTTTGTGATTTTTATTTAAATAAAAGAGTCTAAACCTCTTAAAAAAATATCCATTACACACCTACGGAGTTGATTTGGTGAGAAGTCTACATTTTCCAATTCTAAAGACCACGCATTAAACTAGGATCAGTCCCCTTTACATCATAAATATATGCGATATAATATCTATTTTTCGTCTCAGACTGTATGTTACTAATCTTATGAGAACCTCATCAGAAGGACCTTCCGTCCTAACAATCGACCAAATATTCTTAGAGAAGACACTTGAAAATAAAATCGATTCCCGTCACCAGTTCAGTGAGGTCCATGCAATATATAACAGCATTTATGAAAGCGATCCATACATATCTGCAAGACTCGTCTGATTGGCTACATATAGGCAGGTTTTGACAAAACCAAGACCTTTGATGTGGGAGGAGGATTTTGTCAAGGTACTGTACTGCCACATAGTTCTTTGAATACTATGTTCGAAAGGATTATGCAAAACTCACTCACGGGCACAATATTTCGACTACTGGTATGAGCGAAAGTCATTGTTATAATGATAAGAAAACCAACAGGCTGTCAGTGGTGATATTTCAGTAAGTGATAATCGAGCTCAAACAAAGAATAATTTCGACAAGGTGGAATAAGTATCACATCCGGTTCGGATAATATACCGCAACTGGAAGTTGTTGCTTTAATGTAATATCTCAGCGCCGATTTGAATCCAAATAACAACGTCAAAAGACAAGCAAAACGTTATTCTTGGTGGTTGAAAAAAAAGTCATAAGTCTCTCCCACGAATGGCACCGGAAGCGCTCTAAAGAAATTTTATAAATTCTGTTTAACTGTGGATATGGAAGCCTGACCTTTATTAAAGGCAGATGAAAATGCCCTTGTTGATTTCGAGAGAAAATTTCATCGATTGATTTTCATAAACAGAATCCTAAGAACATATCATAATAAGCTGTACAAATAGAATACTCCAATCCACGTGTCTCTACAAAGTCTCTAATAAACTTGGTGTATTCAAAGAGAGGCCAAAGCCCACACGAACTATGGCGACACCTACAGGCAACTACTCGTAGATACAGTAGTACTCTATTCCACTGTATTCCACTCTATTCATTCCTTCATTATTCCCAAAGTCCTTTGCATTTCCTTTCACTTTATTCCATTGAATAGATAAAAGGGTTTGAAGACTATACCGTTTTACATACCTCAAAGCTACTCGTATCTACTGGGAAATCTTTAAAAAAAAAAAAAAACAAGAACCAAGAACATCTATGTGAGTTGGGTTAATTGATTCCCCAAACCCCTCTGTAACATGAGATTTTCAAACTATTTCTATGACTGAAAACCTCTCTAACGACGTGTTTCTCGTCCTGTTATTACTCTCCATTTGTCTATCCCTTTTCTATACAGTACACGTGGACACGTAGAAAGTACTTTACACCCCTATTTCCACAACCGCATCGCATTCGACCAATTTTAAATAGCTTTCCATCACGAGCTACAGATTGCAATTCCGGATGTAATCATCATATTTCCTGTGAATTACACTAACACCCCTTTCCTTTGGCATTCCACGGTTCGTTTACCAATATGTATCGCAATCGTAAACACTGTATACTCCCAACAAACTGGAGGGTTGAAGTAACAAATAAAAATAAGAGAGAAAAAAAACAAAAAACGAGCGCTCTAAAAGGAAATTTAAAAAAATCCTCACGTATTCCACCGGCACACCATCACCCCTCTAACCAAGGTACGAATACGAATACAGAAGGGTGATACACTCGAAACAGAAAGGTTTTTCAGGTTTTCGCAGGATTTTTTGGAGTCCAATTGGGAGATACCCGTACCCATAGTCATATACAACCCCTTGCCAGGACATGCCCCCTTCTGTGAACCACATTATATATTCGAATGAGTTATTTATATTCGCTTGAATATTGCATGGTTCGTTTTGTTGGCCCATTCCAGACACAAAACATCCTCCACAGGAGATACTCGTACTCATACGCAGATATTCGTACGCGTCGATGGGTGGCGAAATCGAATTCACGAGAAATGAAGTCGTAAGTATGTGATGGAGAACATGGATTTTTCAGGACTACCAGAACACCATGCTCCTCTCCGGATTCATTTTCCTTTCGTTTCCTGTTTATTTTTTTCTCTCATCTTTTTTGCGGTAGACGGTCTTGATGGCGGTTACAGATTACACATCAATCGAATGTAAAGGGGCTGGTAGAGTGTAGAGGTAACAGGGTGCCGGATGCCGGCTGGAAGAGTGGGCGTAAGAGATGAGATAGTCTATACGTGCGTACACGCGTTCGAATATGTCACAAAACATTTATGCAATCGTCTCAAAGGGGTTGTAAGAGCATTTTCAATGTATAAAAGCATAAAGTGTTCGCATTTATGCAAACTGGTGTTTTATGTAAATTTCCCCCCCCCCCCCCCCCCCCCCCATGTTAGATATAAAATGAGTGCACCCTCGCACAAGAGTGATACAGTATATGGATAGGTGCAGGTGTATGGTGGTAGATTGGGGTACATCCTTTCAATTACAAGCACTCTCTGTGGAAGATCTTGACAAAGTCTTCAAAGAAATTTGTGTTTTCGAAAAAATATCGTTGCGAATAGGAAAATTTAATCAAGGTACAGTCTTTAAACGGGAAAGATGGTAGAATCCGGTAATGTCTGCTATTTCCAGTTGATAATTAAGTGACTCTAGTGAAAAAGTGGGTGGCTCGTACTATATAAATTACATTCAACCTTTAGAAGGTCTTAAGTTCATTTGGAACGTGCAATCAACATTTCTGTAGTTTCATCAATAGTACTGTTATGAATTTTAATATACATAGTCTCATGAAAAATCGCTTCTCTGCAGAGGCAGCGAAACGAGAAGACACATTACCAAAGATCTTCTAAGAAAAACCATACAGATATGGACCAGCAGGCATTCTTCTGATGTAACTAATGATTCGAACTGGATATAAAAATGGCAGTCCTGCCATCAGCTGAGAAGGCCGAAATAAGTATAACGATGGTTGGCAACCTGATCAAAATTGCATCATCTTCTTTCCGCGGTGCCTATTGAATAGTTTTATTTTACTGCAATAACTTTGAAATGGTATCAAAGCAACAGTTGAACATCCTTTCTTAGGCTGGGAGTACTTCCACATTGGAGTAACAAATCGAATGAGATATTATAATAGTACCAATCCATCAGAGTGCCAAACGCCTCTCCGGTTATAACCGTAAACTGAAGCAAGGGATTGTTGGCCTGATCGGCTGTAATATATACCTATGCGGATGAGTATACGAGTGTAAGAAAGACGCACTGAGGGATCCCTTTTACGACATTCGTCGTCGAACGGTACGTTCGAAAAAAGAGCATTCATTTTATTGTTTTGTTTTCAAAAAGTAACGCAAGCCGTAATCATGCCGATTAACTTTAATTTAAATTTCCAATCGTACTTAAATAATTGTATATACTAAAAACCATTGAATTCGCTTTAATAAAGTTATAATGAACTTTGTCTGTTGTAATCGCTTTTAAAACAATGAATTTTTAACATTATTCACTATAGTGAATTCTTGGTATGTGTGTCAACTTACGCACAACTTACGTTGGAATGACTACTTATTCGGTGTCGTCAAAAATGCTGCGAAAGGTCTAAGTTTCCTCAAACGATGTAAGAAATACTTTACGCCCTCTGGTATGGTCTCAATATATAAGACGTTCATCCGCCCGAAATTGGAGTACAATGCTCACGTTCGATCGGGTGTACCCAAAATATCTCTGCACTTGCTAGACCGGATTCAAAACTGTGCGATAAAACTCATAGGTGATACTACAGGGTGAATGATTCGAGCTCCAACATTTTAAAATGCTATAATTTTTTTATTTTTTGATAAATTTTATTGTGCCAAAGCAAAAACTGTTGGAAAATACATCAATTTTCAAACTGTATCAGTAGTTTTCAATATGTCCACCTTTGGCGCGAATAATGGCCTTGAGACGGCCGAAGAAAGCATCGCACGCTGCACGCAAGTGGCTCTGCGGTATTTTGGCCCATTCCCGGCGAAGTGCTTGTTTGAGGTGGTCCAAACTTTGGTATTTTTTAGTGCCAACCTTCGCCTTCAAAATAACCCGAACAGAGAAATCCAACGAATTTGCATCTGGAGAATTTGCAATCCATTGTGTCGAAGAAATGAAGTGTGGAACATTGTTTTTTAACCCATCTTGGTTGACGCGCGCTTTGTGAGACGGTGCCGAGTCTTGTTGAAATGTTCACGGTCTCCGACCTAAATGATTGTTTGCCCAAGGCTTCAATACTGCCTCTAAGACAGTTTCGCGGTATACGATCGCATTAATTTTGACGCCACGGTCCAAAAATACGAGCGGAGAGCTACCATCGGCGGTTATGGCGGCCCAAACCATCACCATCCGTGCTGCCTCAACTTTCGAAAGACATCTCTGGCAAGTAAACTTGGTCATTTTATTTGTTGACATATTGCTCGATAACAAATGGCGACTCATCGGAAAAAACCAAATTCGGCAACTCACCACTTTCGTGCAAGCGTAGCAACTCCTTCGCTCTTTCGACTCTAACTTTTTTCTGTTGCGGTAAAAGATCGTGTGCTTTTTGGAACTTCAATGACTTGAGCCCAAGCTCATTCTTCAGTATGTGTTGCATCCGCTCCAACCATATGTTGAGCTCACGAGCCATTTCGATCCTTCAGTTTCCGAACCATTTCTGTTTTTTATGACCACCTCCATGGCGTTTTTCAACGCTGCCAGTATCACGGTAACGAGCTATGGTTCGAGACACAAATGATTTATTCACGTTGAGGTGCTGGAGGGCTCTAACGATAGCTACTTGTGGTTTTCCAGCCAAATATAAAGCAATCACACTATCACGTTTGAATTCCATCGCGGATAAAAATTTTTCAACACAACTGAGACGCAAATCGTTTAAAAGGCTTGTAAATAATAAAATTATCTGTCGTGTCAAAATTTGAGCTCACTGTCATGAACGGTTTGGAAATTATAGCAGTCTGAAATTGGTTGCAGTTGGAGTCATTCAGGGTGTAATATCACTCAAACAATGGACACCCTCGAACACAGACGTAATGTCTCTTGTCTCACTCTGTTTTATCGCTATTTCCACCACCAGTGCTCCATAGAAATCGCCAGTAGCATTCCGCCACTTCGAACTTTTAACCGTAACACCCGTCTCGCTATGAATGCTCATCAGTATACCCTCAAGCCCACTTTCGGACGTACTCTAAAATATCGTGATTCGTTCCTAAGCCGTCCAACTCGCTTATGGAATGCCTAGCTCTTTATTTTCTAGTCATTATAACTTTCAAACATTTAAAACCAACGTTCACCACCTGCGCTGTGTGCAATCATTTTAAGGGTACTTAAATCCCTAGACACGCGGAAGAAGAAACTAGTTTGGATATTTTTTGTTCGTAGATATTGGCAGTTTCATACACCAGACTATGAGCACGGAAATCGTTATAAATATACAGGGTGAGTTTTTTAACTTGAGACATCCAAATTACTCGAAAAATACGCGATATCGCGAAAAATGTTTCAGACAAAAGTCACAAGGCTCTGAAGGGGACATAAGATGGTGACCACGAGTTTGACCATGAGCCCCTTTTTCAAGGTCAAACGAAGGTCACTTTTGATTTTTCAAATGATAATTCCTGGTTTTCATTGCTCAGTCGTATTCCTCAATGGGACACACGACTTTGTCTCAAAGGTCTTATTTATTCAGTGCTAGATACCACTGCACTGGCACGCCTAAATCATTAATCGGTTTCCAACGTTGTTAGGGTGTTAGAAGGTCGAGATTTGTTTTGAGGAAGTCATTATTGCCTCGAGTGAAGTTAAAACTCAAAGAAATTTCAAATAGAGACAAATTGTCCTTAACTTATCTGAGAGTGTATGATGTGCACTCTGCCCTTTTTTTCTACTGGAACGGAACTGTACTTCATTTAGAGGTTCGATATTTGTTTTGAGGAACTGATTATTATTAGTAACTTTTTCCAGACTAATAATGCAGGCTATTTCAATTCAAGAGAAAATTGAAATGATATTGATTTATGGAGAAAGTGGAAGGAACATCGATGGTGCTGTTGCTCTTTACGCCCAACGTTTCCCCGACCAGATACGATCGCGCGCTTCCTTTTATCGGGTCATCCAACAATTCACTGGTGAAGGAAGTGTGCAACCAAAGGAAAGGAATTGGTCAGATAGGGTGGCTGTTGAGGACAATGAAATAGCAGTGTTAGCTGCCTTTGCACACGATCCTCACATTAGCACTCGCCAAATAAGTCGTGAATCAGGAATTTCTCAAACGACTGTCTGTAAGATATACATCGGCATAAATACCATCCTTATCATGTTTCAATGCATCAAGAACTTTCTAGTGAGGATTTTCGCAACCGGGTTTCCTTTTGTCAATGGGCACTTTAGCAAATTGAACGAGACCCCCTTTTCTTCGCCAAGGTGTTATTCTCTGATGAGTCGACTTTCACCAATCACTGTACGGTCAATCGACATAATATGCATTACTGGGATACCGAAAACCCTTTTTGGTTGCGACAAGTTGAACGCCAGCACCCTTGGAATGTTAATTTTTGGGCGGGAATTATTGGGGATAAATAAATAGGTCCATATTTTATTGAAGGCAACTTGAATGGCGAAAAGTATGCAAACTTTTTGCGGGACTATTTTCCAGTATTACTAGAAGAACTGCCATTGGAGTTGCGACAAACAATGTGGTTTCAACATGATGGTTGTTCAGCCCATTATTCCCAAGTAGCCCGGGGCGTATTAAACAATGTTTAACATCAACGATGGATGGGACGAGGGGGTCCGAGGCAATGACCTGCTAGATCACCTGATCTTACGTCACTTGATTTCTTCTTGTGGGGCTACTTAAAAAGTGAGGTTCACAGAAAAAAGCCAACAACACGTGAGGACATGAAAAGACGAATAACTGAAGCTTGGCGGAAAATTAAGCCAGAAATACTTCTCAGTTCTGTTGGTTCATTTAGAGCACGGATAGACAAGTGTATTGAAGTGAATGGTCACATTTTCGAGCATTTGTTGAAATAGTCTCGGGAAATAAACGTCGAAATGGGAAGAATTCAATGATTCAACAGTGGGAGGCAAGGGGACCCACTCTAATTAATAACCCCGAAGGAAACAAAATACTGCTACGTCCACGTCGTTGTTTCTGGGTTATGCTACACGCAGTATGTAAAAACAAATGACAAGCCTACGAGCAAAACGACTGAGGAATGAAAATCAGGAATTATCATTTGAAAAATCAAAAGTGACCTTCGTTTGGCCTTGAAAATGGGTCTCAAGGTCAAACCCGTTGTCACCATCTTATGTCCCCTTCAGAACCTTGTGACTCTTGTCTGAAACATTTTTCTCGATATCGCGTATTTTTCGAATAATTTGGATGTCTCAAGTTAAAAAACTCACCCTGTATAATAGGTCTCAATGTCTACCCAATAGTTTCCTCATGGGTTATCTGAGACTATGACCATATTTAAATTTTCGCCTGCACATATTGAAAAATAAAATGATTTCTCCTTGACTTAGACCCCCACGAGCTCAGGTGATCTTTGAGTATACGTAGAAAATCAGTAATCAAATAAACATTCAATTTTGTTCACTCACTTATTTAATTTTTTTTTTAACTAACTGTTGAAATGTTTAACTCATATAATTACATCTAATGCTAATGTATGTATTTCTTCAAAGTATCTTGACAGCTAATGTCCTATAAATGTGGAAGATCTTTGTACCATTCAAGAGGTCGTTCTATATCGGATGGCCTCGTAAGTAAGGCAAAGAGTTAGTTAGTGTTTTAAGTAGTTTTTCAGTAAATCAATTGTGTTTCTTTGGAAACCCTCTTCGAATGTACTCGTAGGCTGAACGTATTTTGATATTCGCAATCGATTGTATGACGACTTTCGTTGAATATGGCAATATCACTAATCTGCCCAGTACTTTCCACTACTGGTTTCTCAATATGGATACTCCAGCATATACGTGTATGTATAAGAATATTAGATAGAATTTTTTCACACCCACTAATCATTCATATAATATTCATTTCTGTCGGAGTTATATTTCCTTTAAACTTCCTTTACGTGTACTTCGTTCGCCTGACATTATATTAATGCGAGCTATAGTACATATAATGGGAAAAGAAGCCATTTAAGCTACCGTATGTTAGCTATCCATTCTATCTCTTCAAAGTATTACATAAAAACAAATTAGCTTTTCACACTACATTGGTGTATTTCAACTTCAACTTCGAACTTGCTGGTTATTTCCGCTGCGCATTTAGCCTTTGCTCTAATGTCATCGTACATATCGCTTACCGGTGGCATTGACTCAAGTGGTAGTCCAGACCAGGTCCGAAAGGCATGCTACTTTTTTTTTGGCAATTATGATAATAAAGACGATATGCTTGAAGTTTAGCGATGTTTCTCATCATCGCATGAATCCCATGAATCGCGTCGTATGTTGACTTGCTCCTAAAAACTTGATTTGATTGCCAACGAGTTTCATAATATTGAGTTGTCGAGTATCTAGATCACTCTTGGCTATTTTATGATATGTGAAATAGCATATCTTGAAACTTCATCCTACCCTTGTTAGCATTCGATTGTGTCTTATGATTTTATTGAACGAAAACGAGAGCCATTTAAACATTTCCGAGTGTCGCACATTATTCGGGTATGTGATCCTTTGGTAATCTTGACTTCCGCAAAATACTCCGTTTCCTCTTCAGGGAATGCTTCATTTGATAGCTCTTTCCATCTATTGTAAATTTCATTATTCGCCATTAGCAGGTATATTTCGGCGATGGAATCTCTTGAGAGTTTTTACTTCTTGCTCCGCAATCTTAACAATTTAAACATTTTCACCTATGCTTCGACGTTAGAATTCCTCAGCAGATTGGAATGGGTCTAATCCCCGATTCGATGTGGCTATATGTTATCAAAGGAACGCACTTGAAGTACACTGAAATAGGCTATTATCAGAGAGCTCTATTCTGACAGGAAAAAATTGCTTTTTCTTGTTGAAACTTTTACTTGTCATTTCGCAGACGCTCCTGCTTTCTATACTTATGTTAGGTTAGGTAATAGCGGCCGTTGGAGAAACTTAGACCTATTGTCCCAATGTGGTACCACAGGGAGCCGTGATCCTCCTACTTACAATATTATACTTACTTACTTAGATATCGCTATAGTCCGAGATGGACCAGAGCCTCAACTATTATGCCTCCCAAACTAGCGCCATCTCTTGGCAGCTGCCTCCAAACGCGCACATAAAGTTGACTGAGATCGCCTTCCACTTGTGTGCGCCACCTAAGATGAGGTCATCCTCTACTTCGTTGTCAATCTGGATTGGAGTCGAAACCTTTCCGGCGGGTGGTGGTGGTGTCCATGCAGTCAAAGTAACCGAACCATCTAAGTAGGGCTTTTCTGATGAATTCGGCATCGCTATATAGCCTGATAGATTTTCTGTTGAAACGGTCTCCTCTATTTTCCATTGATACAAACGGGACCGAAAATTACCGGAAGAACATTTTTCTTGAAGCGCCCGAGAAAAATTTCATCCGCTTTCATCAGTGACCAAACTTTCGCACTGTAAAGCAGGACTGGGATGATCAGTGTCTTGCATAATGTCTGTTTGAATGAACGACAGGGGATCTCACTATTCTATTGCCTTCTAAACAGAAAGAAGCAATGAATGACAAGAGTGATTCTTCGCATGATTTCAGGGCTGGAGTCGTCGGCGGAGCTTATAGGTAGTTGAGGTCGGTAAAGACCCATACAACGTCAAAGTTGTAGCTGCCTATTAAGATGTTTTGTCCAAGGCGTCGCTGTTGTACGCCGCTCTTTGTTGACAACTTATATTGAGTTGCACCACATGAAATGCCCGATTTTATAGTAAAAATTTGAAAGCCAGTATTATGTTTCCGTAAATGTTTATTCAATCAAAATAGGATCCGTTGGCATCTATAACATTCGTAGAAGTGCTGACTTTTTGAGGCAATGAAATCTGCAAAGGCTTTTATGACCTCTGCTCGGTTCTGGAAGACCTTCTGCTGACCAAATGAATCCAGATTGCGGAAAAGATGGTAATCCATTGGGGAAATATCAGGAGAGTACGGTCGATGCGGAAGAGTTTCAAATCCCAACTGCAACAGTTTTTGCACCGTTACTTGTGAGGTATGGGGTTTAGTATTGTCATGCAAAAGGATCGGACCGTGCCTATTGATCAAGGCAGGTTGCTTTTCAGCCAATTTCGCTTGCAATATGTCGATTTTCTTGCAATAATTGATAGCGTTTATCGTTTCTCCTGGTTGAAGAATAGGGGGTATAAATCCCCGCAGAAGACAACTCATACTAAAAAGACAACTCACATCCGAATACAAAAACATATAGCTCTACATTTGATTGACGCTATTCAAAAGATCACCAAAATATAATAAAATGAATATAATAGAAAAGAATTCGCTCAGTTCAATTCGAAATTCGAAAAATACTATGTATACGAGTACATACACATATTTAAATTTTATTAAAAAAAAAAAAACCAACTTAACAGGGGATGCATTCAAGTATCTCAGACATAATTCATAATTTACTATTTACAGTGACTCTCATAATTGATCATATGTTTCATATTTCTGCGTTGTACTCTTACCTCGCCGTCGCACAGTGCGGGAATTCGCACACCTAGCGGAACTAAATTATTAACGCTTGTGCTTTGAACTCTTAGCTGAATTTTTTTTTCTTAGCTTAGTGTTAAATATCCATAATATGAAATGTTATCATGTTTTTTTTTTTATTTGGTCAAAGTTCTTGGAAAATGAATCCCGAAATCACTGTTTTTCCACATAAATTAGATTTGTCCTAAAAGATCCTTTAAATGTCGTAAATCGATAGAATGCGTTAAAAGGAGCAAAAACTTGTATGAGGAGGGGGATCTATCTCCCCTCGTTTATTATTAGCTCTTAAATTATTAACTCCAAAAGTTCCACAACCTCAGGTTCTAAGCAACTTATTTTTCTTTTTGGAACGCACCTTCAATCAGTTAAATAAGGGTTCGAAGTTATTAACAATCTATGAAATAGATCTGTCATTGTGTCCACTCTTGACGTTTCCTCTTGAAAATTTCCCTATATTTTCTGTTGTCCTTGTTTCTGGCTTCTTGCGCTTCTTCCGATAGTTGGCCAATCGGAAGGATACAAGATGCAATAACTTGCTTTCCATGAAATAACACTTTGTGCACGCTAATTGGCATATAATACCTGCCATATGTTTTCGATGTACAAAGTTCTTAATCGAGTTACAAAATTAGCAAATGCATCAAGATTGATAGGAACCCCAGAAGAGAGTGCTTCTAAAACGATGTCAAATCCTTTTATAAGCTCAATGTCGATGACTGTAATTTCAGCTGTTTTCGTTTCATCTCTGAAGAATCGCCTAACTGTATTTCCATCGTATATGTTACCTGCTTGTTGGGTAGATATGTCAACAAATAATCCAGTCTCTTTTCTAAATTTCCCATGAATCATTTTCTTTCTGGTTTTCACGTTGTCCTAATGCTCTTGGTTTATCACTTGCCAAACTTTTACTTCACGGCGTGTTTTGGTGGGGGCGAAAGCCCCTATTTATTCGGCTTAATACAAGCTATAACTTAAAATTAAACTTAAACTAAAACTTAAAACTAAGGTTGGTTATTCTGGTGAAGGAGAACCGATTTGAGGTAGGAAGTGGTGCGGTGGAAGTCAAAGACGCTAGGGTTTGAATTAATTTTTCGTAGCATGCGGGAGATTGGTTCGTTCGCGCCATAGGTGATGTGGTGGGTTGGGAGATAGAAGAGACGAGGGGTACGTAGATTACGAGGGTTAGTGTTGAGGAAAATAGAATTGTGAATGGACGTGCATTCAACCTGACCTGAAAGAAGTCGATGAATGAAGAGAAAGTCGGCTGCATCTCTGCGTTCCTCAAGGGTGTTTAGGTTAATAAGGTTGAGACGGTTTTGATAAGGGGGCAGAGTAAAAGAATCATCCCAGGGCAAACCTCGAAGAGCGAATAGAAGAAAACGGCGCTGGATGCTTTCGATTCTCGAGATATGAACGCGATGATATGGGGACCATACTTGACAGGCGTACTCTAGGAGGGGACGAACAAAGGTAATATAGAGGGACCTGGTCACGTATGGGTTAGTGAATTCTTTGGACCATCGTTTTACAAAACCTAGTGCAGAGTTGCTTTAAGGATTATCCCATCCGTATGCAAACGGAAGTTGAGCTCCCTATCACACAAAATGCCGAGGTCGCGAAGAGATTCAACGGAGGGGATAGGTTGGTTGTGGAGAAGGTAGAGTCGGGGAGGAGATTTGAGCCGCTTATGTGAAAAGGTGATGGATTGGCATTTGGTGATATTAAGTTCCAAACAATTTTTGAGGCACCAGATCGAAAAACTATCAAGGTCTTGTTGAAGAAGGAAGGAGTCATGGGGAGAGGAAATGGTTTTGAAAAATTTGGCATCGTCGGCGTAAAGGGAGACGGACGAGTATTTGATGATCCTATCGAGATCATTTATGGTTAATATAAAGAGAAGGGGACCGAGATGGTTACCTTGAGGAATTCCAGAGGTGGCCAAAAATGGAGCGGAGTGGGCTGACCTAAAACGAACACTGTAAAAACGGTTTTCGAGGTAAGAGGGTATCCATTTTAACAGTATGGGTTCAAAGCCGAGGGCAGACAATTTGAAGAGTATTAATCGATGAGAGATTTTATCGAAGGCTTTGCTAAAATCGGTTGCAACTACATCGACTTCGTTGCCGTTCTCTAGGGCAGAGATGGCAAAGGATACGAATTCAACGAGATTTGTGGTGGTTGACCTACCCTTTAGGAAGCCGTGTTGTCTAGGGGAAATAAGTGATTTGCATTGGAAGCTTAGAGCTTCATACAAAATACTTTCGAGGAGTTTGGGTATATGGGAGAGTTTAGCGATTGGACGATAGTTTGTTATTTCGTTCTTTGATCCCTTTTTGTGGATCGGGGTTATAAAGGAGGTTTTCCAAACCTGGGGAAATTCTCCTTGTGAAAGGGATAGACGAAAGAGATCAGAAAGGGCAAGGGAAAGAGACGAAGAACATTTTTTAAGAAATATTGCAGGGAGGCCATCTGGACCGGGTGTAAATTCGTCATTGAGTTGGTGTAATTTATATTCGATATAAGAGGGGTCCAAGAAGTGAGAGAGAAGTGGGCCATTGGAGAAGTTCAGTAGGTAACGAAAATAGGATGGATCTGGTACAAAGGAGTCGTTGGTGAAGGATTGTTTAAAAAAGCTGGCAAATAGGTTGGCAATGGTGAGTGAATCGGTTGATGACTTGTTGTTGAAAGAGAGGTAACCATCGGACTTTCTTTTGTAGTTAACAAATTGGTAAAAGGACTTAGGGTCATTTATAAGGTTAACTTGCGCATTGTTAAGGTAACGCTGGTAAAGGGAATCGTAAAGTTCGGTGAAATGAAGATAAGCACCAAGATAGTTGGAATAGTCGGACAAGGATCTGGTACGCAGGAAAACATCCCATAATTTGTTTCCCTTGTTTCGTAAGGAGCGAAACTTGCGATTATACCAGGGAGGACTAGTAGAAGATAAAGGCTGAAAGAATTAAATATTTCATTATAAAAAATGGATAAGGCATCATTAACGCTTAGGTTGTGAAAGTTAAAGGGGGATCAGCGAAGATAGTCACTGATTTTGTGAAAGTTTGCTTTATGAAAGCCGTAGGATGAGAGAGTTGTGGGAGGAGTGGACTGGAAAGAAGAGTTATGAAAAAATGAAAGTAGAAGGGGGGGGGGGGGGGGTGGTAGTTGTCAATTGTAGAGAGAGATAGGGGACATAGTGAGACTGAGGAGTTAATTGAATCTGTTGTGAAAATAAGGTCCAATTGCTGGCCCATATAGTTGGATACACCACTGACTTGGCATAGACTTGAGTCTGTTAAGCGATCTAGGAAGAGACATTCCTTAGCTGAGTTGGCATTTGAAGCGATGAAGAACGATTGATCGTCTGATGGAATCCACTGTAGCTGAGGAAGATTAAAGTCGCCGAAAACAAAGATATCGTCAGTAGAGTCAGACAGGTCAATTAAATAGTCGATCGCATCGACAACAAGTTGGTAAGATTCGGTAGGTTGAGCTGGCAGGATGTAGCAACATAAAACGTAAAGGGACTTGAAGGGGAGTGATATTTTTATAGCGACAAAGTCGACTTTAGAGGATGAAGAGATGGTAATGGGGGAAGTGTTAAGGCTGTTGTGGATCGCCAGTAGGACGCCTCGACAGGGGGGCTATAGGCTATGTGAAGGACACATTCCATAAATACGAGTATAATCCAAGAATGCAGTGGAGATAAACCAAAGGACATTGCAAATTGATTCTCAAACTTTTGGGATATACTTTTTGGATTATTTATCTCTGATGACCTTGCTTCGCAAATACCATATAACAAGTTTGATAAGATGATGTTACGTTTGAAAGGGCAGTACAAACCTTGCCATCTACCGTTGAGAGTAAAAACACAGGCTTAACGGCAACTTCAAAACCGTATTCGTCAATTTTAACAGATGATAAAGAGTTTACTCGTACTTGTTGAAGAACTTGAAACGCTTCCTGTTTTATCAATTCTGTTGTTTCCTTTGCAAATAAAAGCTTTATAGGCCGACAGTATCTTGTGCTATATTGTAATACATTCTACATTGTAAGACATTTGAATAGGAATGATAAATATGCTAAAAAGGTTCTCTTCATAGAATTCTCCGGCACTGGGTTTTTGTTTATAAGAGTTTTGCTGTGCTCCATCGCATCCCCATTTAAAAAGCAATGTCACTTCCTTTAAACCAGTTTTAAGGTGTTCCGAGATTAACAGACTTTTCTGCGAAAAACATAAACGCCTAACACTATAGTCAACTAAAGCATGAAGATCGCATTCCGCACTGGATTCTGTTATAGCACATTTTTCCGGATAACATTTTCTCTTCGATTCTTTGATTTTATCGAATGAAAGCATCTTTAGCAATGAAATTGACTTTTTGTCAGATAATTTCATACTGGTGAGTTAAAAGCTGTGCATCCACAATAAGTGCTAAGGCTTCATCAGCAGATAAGCTTGATTCTGAAGATGGGCCTTTTTCTAAAATTTTTTTCAAAATCGACCCTTAAAATTAATGAAAATTAAGTGATACTATTTTCAAAAACTAACCCCTTTGTGGAGAACTCTCCGACAGTTTTTTTTACCACAGCAGCAGTATCCCTTTTATCACTCATTCTTAGAATAATTCCATACGCAGTTGCAATTTCATCATGGCTATATCCATGTAACAGGGGCTGCACCTTCTTCTTTTTAATCTTGTCACAGCAATCATCAAATATTTTTTTTGGTCTACCAACACTTTTCGAATTTGTTGAAGATGGATTTTCACATAAAGTTTGCTGTGGCAGAGAATAATGTTCATCTAGCCAGGAAGCATTTTCATTTTTAAAGCGATCAAGATGTCTACAACTTTTAGACCACCGTTGATCAAAATTTAGACAAAGATTTTTTATACTTTGTTTGAGTGATTGTATTGTATCTTCTGAAAATTTTACATGGCTAAAAAAACTCAAAACAAACGAAAATAGCGCATCAACGCGCTTTATTTTGGGTTTTGATATCCAGACTTCAAACATTTCCTTTTAAGTTACATGGAAAGACATCCTGAAAATGAAATTTCAAGAAAGTGTCTATGTGTTTAAAACTGAAATGCATGAAATATTTACATATCGCATGCACAGAACACGAATACTAACACTTTTCACAATAAATATTTAATAACAAAATCAAGAGCACATATTTAATGTTAAACGAGAACGCATAACGATTTGGTAAATCACTAATCGCTTGAAAGCATATCTGTAAGAAATTTTGTTTTCTATATGAATTTTCTTAAATATATTTAAGTAAATGTATATATTGTATGTATATATAGATCTACATATGCTTGTTTATACCTACTTACATATACTTTCATATTGCAAAAGCAAACACTCACCAACAATTTTTTATTATTTAGGTTTTATTAAAGCATTTTTTGCCTCTTTAGCCATTGGGAAAAATGGCTAAATTATAAAGGCGCGCAAAAACGCGCAAAATTTTCTGATGATTTCAAATAGCTAAGACATCAGGCTTTGCAATGAGCCTGATTTCAGGGGGGAACTATGTGAAATAATGGTTTTTTTTTCTCCAATGAATGTTAAAATATCTAAAAAAAACACTTATTTTTTAACAAATTATATATATAACACATCGGCTGAAAGGTCCGTGCCGTTTCTAATAGAGGGCACCACTTGAATTATATCTATACCATTTACAGTTAGTACCAATCTTCAAAAGATGCGTGTATAAATTTGACAGCTGTCGGACAATTAGTTCTCGAGATATACCGTTGTGAGTGAAGCAACTTTTGTTATTGTGAAAAAAATGGATTCAAAGCAATTTCGTGTGTTGATTTATCATTGCTTTTTGATGGGGAAAAATGGCTTGATAAGTGTTACCCGGACTCTACACCAGGCGAACGAGCCATTCGCAAGTGGATTGAAAAATTTAAAAGTGGTCATACAAGCACCGAAGATGATCCACGCAGTGGACGTCCAAAAGAGGCTGTTTCAGATGAAAACATCAAAAAAGTCCATAAAATGATTACGAATGACCGTAAAGTGAAGTTGATCGAGATAGCTGAGGCTCTGAAGATATCAAAAGAGCGTGTTGGATATATCATACACGAATACTTGAACATGCGAAAGCTGTGTTCAAAGTGGGTGCCGCGTTTGCTCACAGTCGACCAAAAACAACAACGTGTTGATGATTCAAAGGAGTGTTTAAAGCTGTTCAACCGCAATAAAGCCGAATAAATGGATGAAACCTGGCTCCATCACTTCACACCAGAGTCAAGTCGGCAGTCAGCTGAGTGACGAGCAGGCGACGAACCTCGTCCAAAACGACCAAAAACTCAACAGTCGGCTGTCAAGGTTATGGCACCCGTATTTTGGAATGCACATGGAATAATTTTCATCAACTATCTCCAAAAGGGGCAGACTATCAACAGCGACTATTACATTGCGTTGTTGGAGCGTTTGAAGGACGAAATCGCAGAAAAACGGTCATTTGAAGAAAAAGAAAGAACTGTTTCATCAAGACAATGCACCGTGTCACAAGTCAATGAAAACGATGGCAAAATTGAATGAATTCTGCTACGAATTGCTTCCCCACCCACCGTATTCTCCAGATTTGGCCCCCAGCGACTATTTCCTGTTCGCAGACCTCAAAAGAATGCTCGCCGGAAAGAGATTTAAGAGCAATGAAGAAGTAATCGCCGAAACAGAGGCATATTTTGAGGCTAAACCGAAATCGTACTACAAAACTGGTATCGAAAAATTGAAAAATTGTTTCAATCAGTGTATCGCCCTCGAAGGCAACTGTATTGATAAATAAAGTTGAATTTTGCAAAAATTTTGTGTTTTACTATAAAACGGCACGGACTTTCCAGCCCATGTGTTATATATACTTACATTAATATTTCTTGATATAAACTAATTTAAAAAAAAAATATAAAACTTCCCAAATACACGCACTTCACGTATGAAAAATTAATAAAATTCCAAGTTGCCTGCACAAACCATTTACCTCAGAGATTATCACAAAATGCAGCATCATGGCTCGCTAGTTGTGCGAATTCCCACACTGTGCGTCGTTAAGTTCCATTACTCGATTGTTTACATGTTAAAGTCTGCTATTTACGCAACTGGCAATTTTGTTGCAGTTATCGGAAAAGTACTGTGCTGCAAAGAAGATCTACAGCCGATTTATGAGTTTTGATATTCTTGTAATTAAAAGCTAAAGAACCTATTGTATTACAAAAATTAAGTTCTAAATGTAACTAAGTAAATGAATTACAGCATTTGTAGGTGTGAATTAAAAGAACAAATTACGGTTTTTCCACTCCAAGTTCAAAAGAGAAGGGCTTAAGTCATCAAGAAATATCGAGAAAATTTAAATGTTCTGTAGACTTCATCAGCACACTAAGAAAAACACTAAGCTTGGAGATTAAAATAAACCCAAGTGGAAGAAAACAAATCCTATCCCAGCCTTGTAAAAGAAAACTTGTACAACAAGTACTTTCTGGAGAGCGTAGTAATGCTGTTGAAGTTCAACACTCATTATTATCCAATGATAATGTTGCTGTTAGTGCTGAAACTGTTAGAAGAGTGCTTCGAAAAGCTGGCCTGAAGGGTAGAGCTAAGTAGAGAAGAGTTTGCTAACAAATATAAATAATATAAAGAAGAGGACTTGGCTAAGATTGTGTAGGCAAAAAAGAAAAAAAAAAGAAAAGGCGTTGGAAGAATTTAAAGCCATACTGTCGTATTCGGATGGTATGATCATGTTTACATCTTTTGCGGTGATTATACAAGTTAACACGAGACATGCGAATTTTTAAATGTCATATCGCAGACACGAGCATCCGTTCATCTTCCACCCAAGCTTTGCATTTTCCCACAATAACACAATGTCGATACACGACACCTCCATCTATTCCTCCTACATCCACGACTCCACCATACCAACGCGTGATTGCATTCAAGGTATCTCAAGTTCACCTAATGCTTTTTACAGAAAAAGCTGACTCCCCACATTCCTTCACGTATGCGATGCTCCACACTAGGTTAAGTTAGGTGTAAAGATAATTGTTAGTTTTAAGAAGTTCAGTTTGTAATAATTTCTCGAATAAAGAGGTTCAACCTCCTTAAAATAAAAAATTATTTTTTTAAACATTTATGTTTTAAATGTTTTAACTGGCGCCCGAGCAGGGACCACAGTCTAATAGTCGCATACGCCCTTAAGTAGTGCCGCGCAATAACCACTTAGTCGTGTACCGTAGTAAAGTAACGCGAACCGCATAAAACCCTTAAGTAGTGTCGCGGAAGTGGAAGCTGTGGTCCCACCTACCCTCGCGTGTGTAGTGAAAGTGTTCAATCAATCACCAGGGCCCCTTAGTAGCCGGCAGCAGCTGAGAACTCGTCTGGCGGAAGAAAAGGAAACGATAGGAATCGTTAGCCGCACTCACACGAAGACAGGACCGAATGGATTTCCTGCGTTTAGTAATGTAAGTTAGAATAAGTTTATACAAAAGTGAAAACAGAAAAGAGAAATCATATTTAAACATATACTATAAAAATCTATTAAATCTTAAGTAAAATTCCCCACTGAGTGAAAAGAAAATTGGGAAAAAAGCAAATTTTGTGAGAGAATTTTTATTGGAATTTTTTGTATTAAGTTATATGTACTTAATTAAAATTTTAAATTAGATTTAAGACTATCCAACTTGTCGTTAACAACATTTCAAACTTTTGTCACTCTTTGCTTTGCGTTAATAATTTGAAAAATTTTAATTAAATTAATATGCCTACTACAAGATCAATAACTACCAGCAAAACTGATTCTAACACTCAAGGTTTACAAGCCGAAGTTATTCCTATTCCCTCTATTACTCCCCCAACTTCTGTACCGAGCACATCGCGCGAAATGACAAATGAACCAGGTCACAATAACTCTTTCCAATCTACTTCTTCTAGAGCCGAAAGGCAAAATCTAGAACCTGGCACAACTCTAGAGTTTGAATCACTGATCACAAGTATCGTGAATCGGGTATTGGAAAAACAAATACCCAACATTATTCAGAGAACTCTAAATCCAAACGCTGACCAATTCGCTGGTGAAGACCAGATTATCCAACCAGAATACAGAGAAAACCTATCAGACTTAGACAGAATACCAGAAGTGGTCAGGTGCCTAAGAGAATTCTCCGGCAATCGAAGTGAATTCATCTCATGGAAACGAAGCGTAGATAGGATTTTCGAAGCTTACGGACCCATTCGGGGTACACCGAAATATTTCGGTATCCTGAATGTCATACGCAATAAAATTGTTGGCGAAGCTGATGTAGCTCTAGAGTCATACAACACTCCATTAAATTGGGATTGTATCTCTAGATGCCTGGTCATGCATTATGCGGACAAGAGGGACTTAGGTACCCTCGAGTACCAACTTATGTCCCTCGTTCAAGGTAACAACTCAGTAGAGGAGTTTTACCAAATTGTATATGGACACTTGTCTCTCATTCTAAACAAGATTGGTTGCCTTGATATCGGCAGCGAATCCATGAGACTTTTTAAGCAATCGTATCGAGACAAAGCCCTCGATACATTTATTAGAGGTCTAAAGGGTGACCTTTCTAGGCTTCTCGCTATACGCGAACCCGACGACCTACCACAAGCCCTGCACCTCTGTCTCAAACTTGAGAATCAGAATTTCAGAACTCAGCACGCCAATCAAAACGCGAACAAGAAACCCTATAACTCCAACCATGCCTCACCTAGATCTCATACCAATAACTTCCCATCACCGCAGACTGGGAAAATTGCATATCCACAGCAAAACTCTAGCTCACAAGGAGCAATTCCACGAGCCCAAAATCAACAGTATATGCCCCAAGTAAAGACTCAACATTATAACAATAATCAACAAGCCTCCAAACCACAGCACAATATTCGACCAGTGCAAACGCACGCGCAACCTCAGCAGCAAACACGGGTAAAACAAGAACCATTCGGACAAAGCGCACAAATGCGAACAACACAACATTTTAAGCAATCCCAACAAACTCATAGACCCGCTCCCAATTATAACATAGAACCTGAACAGGAAGAGTACGACAAAGCTTTTGAAGTCGAGGACACAAACAATGACGAAAACCTTGACAATTATGTACAATACGAGGAACGTACAGATTACCCCGAAAATTCTGACGTAAAGGACCTAAATGACTTTACAGATGTTAATTTTTTAGACTAAAGAATTCTTCGTTACCTTATTTTATGGGAAAAACGAAGAACGGACAATTTATAAGAATACTGATAGACACAGGCTCCACAAATAACTATATTCAACCTTCCCTTGTTAAAAATCCATCCCCGAACGAAAGGTGTTTTTACGCAAATTCCATTGGAGGCAGCGTTAAAATCACTCACTACATAGAAACCAATCTGTTCGGATTGAAAGATCCAAAGATCAAATTTTTCCTTTTACCAACGCTTAAATCTTTTCATGCGATATTGGGCAACGACAGTCTCAAGGAACTGTCCGCAATAATCCACACAAAGCACGATTATATGGAACTTAAGAATGGCCTTAAGATAAAAATCAAACAACAACCTTCACAATCGGTAAATAATTTAAACTTGCGCACTGACCATATGACTTCTGATCAAAAGGACGCCTTAAACGAACTCGTAAGTAACGTACCTAATCTTTTCTCCGAACCCAATGGGAAGCTTACCTATATAACCAACGTTAAGGGAGAAATAAGGACATCCTGTGAAACTCATGTCTTCTCTAGAAACTACCCATACCCCATGTCTTTAAAAGACGAAGTTGAAAAACAAATAAATCAACTTCTGGATGACGGCATTATAAGGAAGTCAAAATCCCCATATAATGCACCTGTATGGATTGTATCAAAAAAACCTGATGCATCCGGAGAAAAGAAATACAGGCTAGTAATAGATTACAGGAAATTGAACGCTGTAACTATTGCCGACCGTTATCCGATTCCGGAAATAAACGGAGTTCTCTCGCAACTGGGGCAAAACAAGTGGTTTACCGTACTCGATCTTAAAAGTGGTTTCCACCAAATTCCACTTAAACAATCTGATATCGAGAAAACAGCGTTTTCCATAAACCACGGAAAATATGAGTTCACCCGCCTCCCCTTCGGACTAAAGAACGCGCCCTCGATATTCCAGCGTGCAATGGATGACATCCTGCGAGAGCATATCGGTAAGACCTGCTTTATTTACATCGACGATATCGTGATATTCAGCAAAGACGAACAAACCCATCTTGAGAACATTAAACAAATTTTCAAAACATTAGAGAGAGCTAATGTTAAAATTCAACTCGACAAGTGCGAATTTTTTAAGAACGAAGTCGAATTTCTTGGCTTCATAATCTCAGAAGATGGAATTAAAACCAACCCAGCTAAGGTAAAAGCTATTTCAGATTTTCCTTGCCCGAAGACTTTGAGAGACCTTCGGTCTTTCCTTGGCCTTTCCGGCTATTATAGACGCTTCATAAGAGACTACGCCAAGGTGGCTAAGCCGCTTACATCACTCCTTAGAGGAGAAAAAGGCCGTATGTCTAAACATACTTCAAGCAAAACCCTCATTAAACTAGACTCTGAAGCAATGGAATCATTTAGAAAATTAAAAAACACTTTAGTGTCAGAAGACACCCTTCTGAAATATCCCGATTTCTCTAAAGAATTCCAGCTTACCACTGATGCCTCGAACTTCGCGATTGGCGCTGTCCTCGAACAAGACCAAAAGCCAATCACATTTATATCCAGAACCCTCAGCAAAACTGAGGAAAACTATGCGACCAATGAAAAGGAAATGTTGGCCATAGTCTGGGCATTAGGATCCCTAAGAAACTACCTATACGGTTCATCTAAGGTGAAAATAATTACAGATCACCAACCCTTAACATTTGCTTTAAGCAACAAAAATAATAATAGCAAGATGAAGCGCTGGAAGGCTTTCCTCGAGGAATACAATTACGAAATACTATATAAACCTGGAAAAACAAATGTCGTCGCTGATGCCCTCTCTCGTGCTCCGAATCCACCCGATGTTAACGCACTAACATCTACACAGCATAGCGCTGAAAGTTCTGCACAAGAACTTATTCCTTGCGTAGAAGCCCCTATAAACGCATTTAAGACGCAAATAATCCTTTCTGTAGGTCCACAAAATAGCTATCAGTTAGAAAACCCTTTCCCAAAATATATTAGACATACATTCATTCAACCAACATACACTAAAGAGAATATTATATCTATATTCAGAAGATACCTTAACCCATTCGTCATAAACGGTTTGATGACTACCGAACAGACTATGGGACATGTTCAGGAAATATATAGTTTATACTTTAAAAAATATAAAGTTCGATTTACCCGAACCAAGGTCGACGATCTAAAAAAGGAGGAGGACCAGGAGGAAGAGATTCTAAAAACCCACAATCGCGCACACCGAAATTCACTTGAAAATAAAACCCAATTACTGGAACGTTTCTATTTCCCTAAAATGGCTGCAAAAATAAAGACCCTCATAAAGCAATGTGCAATATGCAAACAAAGTAAGTACGATAGGCATCCGAATAAACCGCTACTACAAGAAACTCCTATTCCCCAATTCCCAGGACAGATACTTCATCTAGATATATACATAACAGAAAACAATCTTGTACTCACAGCAATAGATAAGTTTTCGAAATACGCCCAAGCCAAAATTCTCCAATCCAGAGCAGCGGAAGACATCAGACAACCGCTTAGAGACTTACTATTTTCTTTCGGGCTTCCCGAAATGATAGTAATAGACAACGAGAAATCCTTAAACTCTGAATCAATAAAATTTATGGTACAAGATCAATTAGGTATCCAAATTTACCAAACCCCACCTTACAATAGTTCCGCGAACGGACAGGTAGAAAGATTACATTCAACCCTTTCGGAAATTATGCGCTGTCTCAAGACAGATCGCATCCATAGAAATTTTCAGGAGTTACTCGAGCGTAGCATTTACGAATATAACTGTTCCATACATTCCTCCACGGAAAGAAAACCCATAGAAGTATTCTTCGGTAGAAACGTCAGTTCTGGCCCCACTCAGTTTGAAAAATTTAGGAAAGAAAACATACAAAAACTTAGAGACAAACAACAGACAGACTTACAAAACCATAACAAAAAACGTCAACCCATTAAAACTTATTCTCCCGGAGAAGAAATTTATGTTAAGATAAATAAGCGTCTCGGTTCAAAACTCACCCCAAGATATAAAAAAGAAATAGTCAAAGAAGACCGAAATACACAAATACTAACCCAATCAAATAAAGTCGTACACAAAAGCAATATAAAAAATCTAAATTCATCCTAATAGATTAACCACAGCCATGGCCGCATTCGGCGAGGTACAAATCTTGGATTATAGCCAATCACAAGCAATAGCAATAAAAACAGGAACCGCAAGGTTGCAGACCGGTACTTTCAAACTAATTCACGAGATCGACTTAAATATCTATGAAGAATTAATTAACGACATATCGACATGCATTGGTACTAAGATTAGTAAGAATTATCCCACTTATCCATTCCTTTCCCAAGAACTTTCCCAACTCCAGAACCTTCTATATAGAATCAAACCCAATAAAATAAAACGTTCATTGAACTTTATTGGAAGCGCATGGAAATGGATAGCAGGAAATCCTGACCATGACGACTTCCATATTTTAAAGAAAAAGATCAATAATGTAATCGAAAATAATAATAAGCAAATTACAATAAATAAAGTCTCTATCGATAGAATTAATAAACTTAGTAATATCACAAATGAAATCTTAATGAAATTAAAAACGAATAAACTATTTGAAATAGACCTTGTTTCAGTAATACAGTATAAAATTAAGCTATTAAAAGAGGAACTCTTAAATGTTGAGTACGCCACACATTGGGCGAAGAATAAAATTGTTAATTCATTTTTACTTTCGAAAGAAGAACTAAATGTTATAAGAAATATATCAGAAAAGGGAAAACTCCCATATGATTCAATAAATGAAATTATAGAATTTGCAGATGTAAAAATTGTAACAAACAATACAATGATTATCTATATTGTCAGCCTACCCACTATCAGTTCAGAGCAATGTGAAGCAATCCTTATGAAAGCTGTCAAAACAAGAACACATGTCAATAAAATCGGTTATGAGAATATATTAAAGTGTCAAAATAAGATATACGGAATTAAGTTAGCCTGTAAGAATTTTAACAGTTTATCTATATGTAACAACAATAATGTAATAGATTTAAGTGGAACATCGTGCATACCCAACCTCTTCAAAAGCATCGCTCCAAATTGCACCAGAATCAATTCCCAACACATACCCACCATTGAAGAAATACTTCCCGGAATCCTGCTCTTAAATAATTTCAACGGAACAATTTTCGCGAATAATGACCTCCTCAATCTCATCGGCACATTCTTGATAAAAATACAAAATTCTTCAGTTATCATAGAGAACACAACATACCTATCCAGTTTTGAAGGCCGCTACAAACCACTTCCTGCACTCATACAACCTCAATCTGCTACAAATTCGTTCAAAGAGATCCTTACTCTCGAAATGCTAAAAGAACTTCACTTAAATAATACAGAGAACATCAACGGTATGGAAACAAAGACCAAAATAAATACGATCACCAACTTTGGATCGATAGCAACAATATCAATACTTATTCTGCTGATCCTAGCAAAAACTATTTGCATTAAGAAGATACCAGAAGTTAAAATTACAAACGAGTTCCAAGAAATCTCAGTAACGCCGCATTCAATCCCTAAATCTACCATTAATCAAGACAATGAAATCCAAGAAGAAGACATTAACGAAGACCGGGAAAACATACAACAAAAACCACCCGTCAAGCCATCCAGGATAAGTCAAATACCATTCTTCTGAATTTGGGTCAAACGAGGACGTTTGATATTAAAAAAGGAGGAGTTAACACGAGACATGCGAATTTTTAAATGTCATATCGCAGACACGAGCATCCGTTCATCTTCCACCCAAGCTTTGCATTTTCCCACAATAACACAATGTCGATACACGACACCTCCATCTATTCCTCCTACATCCACGACTCCACCATACCAACGCGTGATTGCATTCAAGGTATCTCAAGTTCACCTAATGCTTTTTACAGAAAAAGCTGACTCCCCACATTCCTTCACGTATGCGATGCTCCACACTAGGTTAAGTTAGGTGTAAAGATAATTGTTAGTTTTAAGAAGTTCAGTTTGTAATAATTTCTCGAATAAAGAGGTTCAACCTCCTTAAAATAAAAAATTATTTTTTTAAACATTTATGTTTTAAATGTTTTAACTTACATTTAAATAACGTACCGGGCCTGATCGAATGATCTGCTCGAAAAAGCTTCTCATTATCATACAAGTAATCGATATTCCACACATTACGCACACGCACAAATTTGTTACCAAATCACTTCAAAGAGAGATGTACCAAAATTGTTAGCGGGCAATCCGCGCAGTCAGTAAAAGTGCATTGTAGAATAAAGTCGCAGTAGCGAACAAAGTGGATACAAGTTGTTTTTTTTTAATTTACTGATTTTCCCCCTCCTACAATTGTTTGGTCAGATGAGACCGAAATAAACCGATTTGGTTCAGACGGCCGCGAATGGGTATGGAAGAAGAAGGGACAATAACTTTCAAAGAGGCTGGTTAAAGAAACGGTCAAATTTGGTGGAGGTAGCCTTATGCTTTGGGGGTGCATGACATCTCATGGTGTAGGCATGTGTAAGAGAATGGAGGGACGGATGACTGCTCAGATGTACACAGACATTTTCACATCTTGCCTAGCACCAAGTCTTCAAAAATGGGATAAGTCGGTTTTGGACGTTACGTTTCAACACGATAACGATCCCAAATTCATAGCTAAAATCACAAAAGATTGGCTAGAATGTCATGGATTTGAAGTGACCCCCTTAATCTCCAGACTTAAACCCAATAGAATACCTTTTGGGTTACATTAAAAGGCAACTGTCTAAGTATGGTCCTGCGGTAAAAACACTGGAAAAATTATAGTCCAGAGTTCAGATTGAGTGGGATAATATTACACCAGAGGTATGCAAAAAATTTAGTAAACTCCATGCCAAGAAGAGTTAAAAGTGTTCTATCCGCTACAGGAGGCCACACAAAATCTAAAAACAGTATGAAGTCTTAAAGTAAGTCCAACTCACAAAATTGATCACATGTTTGTTTTAATGACAATCAATATTTATTTTTTTTCAGAAACATGCATTCAGCAATCAATTTTGATTTTTGTTAACATTGAAGGCCAACGAGTTTATTCATTTTTATTTTATAAGAAAACCCCTTTACTTTTTTATTTTTGAAAACATCTGATCAATTATGTGAGTCACAAGCTAAAACAAACTAAACTTTTCCAAACATTAATATTGGTTGTCATAATTATAAATCATAAAATTGACTTGTTTGCATTTCGATACTTTGTAAGAGTGTAAAACCAATCGTATTTATAAAACAATAAGAACACATAATAAAATGATAAAAATTCATTCGACTCAATCCAGGTAATAACTACTTTCAAAATTAAACAACAAAAAGAAAACAAAAATTGAATGTTACACTAATTGTGATTTCTTTTAATTCAGTTTTTTTTTTACTTCAAGAATTTTGCTTACAATGTCAAAGATACAAACTTAAAAATAAAAAAAATAGACAAATCATACACCACGTTATTAGCGGATTCGACATTTTATATTCTTCTGTTCGAACTCCGAATCCCTGAATCCCTTTTGACGAATTAGGTATTTTGTGAAAAATAACAAATTGACTGAAATTACTGCTGTGAGGAACAAACATTAATGAACTCTTTTTTACAAAAATTGTTGTACAAACTTCCATTTCACTATTAATTTATATTTTTATGTATGAAATTATTCCGTATGGAATTTAAGGAGGGAGGGCAGAAAATATTATGAAGCGCGTGTAGGCTGGTGTTAAATTATTATTTCATAAAAGATGGAATTGGATGGACTATTCGAGCTGCTTCCTCCAGTCTTGCAGGTTCAGGAATCAAGAATTGTTCTTAAGGCCATTGAATGTTGGAGCTCGGCCACCGATCATTAATGTCTTGCAATAGTGTAATGGTGCTAGATTTCTTCGAAAACTGAGGCCATTATTACCTAAGTGAAGTTTTATTTTTTTTCATATACACGTCCACTTTTTGCAGGTTAAGAACTTTGTCGTCGCACTTTTTTTTTTGTTTTTGTTTACTTAAGTCAAGATGGAATTTACCCCCCTAGATCTCTCTTTTTTTTTTCCTAACTTCCCCTCGCCCCCGCTAGCATCAAAAAAAAATGCATATACGAGCAGGGTCGGTCCACAAGATTGCAATACTATTCGGCCAGCTATGGAGTTGACTTGTAAGTTTCATGAACTGATGGTCTCGGTTTTCTCATTAAAGGCTTTGACGGAGCAGCGTGCATTGTCCATCGTCATCCTACATAGGAGGTCGGAGGGATCTCAAAACTAGACATGGCTGTGTATAGTTCGTCACTACTGTGTGTATTGAATTGGAACTCTTTGTTTTTTTGGTGAAAACTTGATCTATGGTGGGCTTTCCGGGTCCAAAACCACACTGATAGTGGCCGGTCAGGCTGTCGATGTAGGCTATCATATAATACAGCAGACAAGATTTTATATTCGATTTTGAGGAGACTTATTCCCCTATTCTTGATATAGTTCAGGGGATACCCATCGGACAAACAATACTGAAGTTCCATTGGTCGGAAATATGTTACTTTTGTCAATCCAGATTTTGGTGATGATGTATGCTTCCCTCTAAAGGCTCTATGTAAGAAAAAAAAAACAACTAATTGAATTTGATTTGCTTAAGGTGAGAAAATTATTTAATCCGTAAGCAGATAAAACAAAAGACAACATTAAATTGTTGAGCATTAAATTGCATAAAGAATATTGGCTATTGGATATTATGAATGCATAACCCTCAGTTCTCTGTCATGTTATAGGTACTCGTATGTAGAGAAATCTTTAATTCCCTCAGAATTCGTTACTCCTAACATGCCACTTACAATAGATTAGGAACAAAAGCCATCTAAAAGTTCCAGCTAAAATATAAAATTCTATAATATATAAAATCGTAAATGTAACCATCTTTGGTGCAACTTTCACAACTAAGTGTAAAATAAATCTTTCTTGTGTAATACCTAACAAATCCATTTATTTTACGATTGAAAACATTGTTTAATTTCAAGTGCATTCAAACTTTTCACACAAAATTCATTGCAAAAGGATATTATCCACATCAACTTTACAGCATCTCCAATCAATTACAGAAAAGTCTTCTAAAAAATCGAGCTGTAAAAAAGTATATAATTTCCGTGATCGTTAAAATACTGCATCCCAAGAAGAATCCTGCCAATCCTCCAATATACACTGCAATAAAGAAATCAATAAAAATAACAATCAAACCAATAAGAATGAAAGAAAAAAACGAAAACGTCAATCATATCGGATGTGGCGCATAAGGATAAGGATAAGAATACTTTACCCAGCACATCGGCAAATGAAAACAGCACATCCCTTCGCAACTGCATCTTCGGGTAATCAATAATCCCCCACTGCAAGTTCGCTCCCAGGAACCAAACTCTGGAGCGCTGCAATCCAAACAGATGAAATAGAAAAAACAAAAAAGAAATCAGCAAAAGAAACCAATTCACTTTACACATTTAATTCTAAGATCAAATCCTTAGATCCTGCGACCCATTACATGTGTATAGGTACACCGAAACCCAGTTCGGCTTCCGTCCAAAAGTCAATTGTGCATTACCCAAAAATCATCTCATATCAGAGATAGGATTATTTGAAGAGGATTCAAGCAGCATTCAAGCGGTACTCAAGCAGTAGCATCGTGGCAGCATCTTTGCTATTATATTGAATTTTATGCGAACTCATAAAAACTATCGCAATTGTTGCAGATAAAAAAGGAAGGACCAAGCCCTACAGAGGCAAACTGCTTTCATTGACAGTTTTGCTTTGGAATCCAGAATCCAAAATCCAAAAGCTAGAATCGAGACAATCATCAACGTAACTGACATCCTAAAAGTTTTCAGCAAGTTTTCATGGCACTTCTTGAGTGTGTGTTCATTGTGATGGCATGAGTACTTGTAGTTTGGCGTAAGATATAAGGGCATCGAGCTTCGTATATGAAGACGTGCCGGAAGAAGAAATAATCTTGCTGATGTTCAAATCTATTTCCAAAAACAGTAGCAACTATTCGTATCAATACAATACAATACAGTGAATCCGAACATTGTCCTTTGAGTAATAAAAAAATTGTTTACTATCACTTGGGAATTGTTTGGAGATATGAAAGAGATTGGATATGGTGTCGATACGTATGTATTCGGATATATGAACTCGTCAATCAGATAAGTGCAAACAGCCTCTTCGAGTAATGAAATATGTACAATACATACATATGAATACATGTGGGAAGGGTGCACTAACCTTTCATTTTTGTTAATGTTCATAAGGACACTAAAGCAGATAGCAGATACTTCCCTCTTAGAGTTCTAGGTTGATTCCAGAGTGAATTTATATGAGTGGAAACGGAAAGTTTCATCTGAAATAGCATACCATCAGCAAAGCTATTGAACTATCAATGGTGTAGAGAAATGCATGGACAGATTATGTACATACTTATATATAAAATCTTCGCAACGAAAAATCAAATCTGATAATTAAAATAGCTGAGACATGTAAATCGAAAGTGAAAGGTAACAATCTGGACTTTATATTAATCGTCATTGTGACGACCTGCCGATAACAGCGAGTGACAATCCAGATATAAGTTAAAAAAGCAAAGCTCGTATTTGTATCGTATAAAAAAAGCTTCAGGCAGATTACATATCTTAAACTTTAATTCGGTCAGAATAAGAGAAATGGCTTCCGGCTTTTTGCTCCTACCTCCAGGCAGAAGAAATCGAGGAGTCTGAGAAGAAAAGAAACAAATTATTGCATCCGGGGCGTACCCAACTTCAGGAGTTTGTATATAATATCTCCGGTGCGTTAGTGGACGTCAAAAGGAGGGCGAATCAAAAGATGTTTCCAAGGTCGTTATTGATAAATTGACGGATTATTTTTATCCAAAAAGGAATTCGACCTTGGAAAGACATATATTCTGCACATTGAGACCCGAGGAAGATGAAATTCCAAACAAATTTTTATTGAGACTGCGCAATCAGGCAGCAAGTGTCAGTTTGGGGATGCGAGGAAAGAGGCGTTACACATCAATCTTAAAGATAAATGGATATTGTAGATATATGGGCCCCAAGAGAATTTAGGAAGCGACTGTTGGAAAAAGAACACGACTTGAAAGACATTATTGATATGTACCGCTAAACAACCAGTCTGAAGAGTTAATGTTATCGGCAATAGACAACAACATCAATAAAGTCATGTCTAAAAGTGAGGGTATGCTCATAGTTAGTGAATGTAGTAGGTATGATTATAGTCCTAGTTGTCCCGCCAAAGAGGCTAAGTCCAACAAATGCTGATTATCTGGGCATTTTGCTCGAAATGCAACAATAGTAGAACAGATATAAAACGCAGAGATCCGGATCTTCAAAGATTCGTTTTGTTAGGGAGTAAAGCGGAACTGATTGCGAGGAAAGAATGGACAGTTCCTGCTGCTTTAAAATAATTGGAGGTGACATGATGGCAAATCATATGAGTGAAAACATTAGCTGATTCGTTGGAGGATGCGAAATTTATATGGTGATTGATTCGGGATCCCTGTATAACTTACTCAGCGAAAATGATTGGGCTTCTGCTTAAGAAGGACAGGCAAAGGAAACTGAATCAGTTCCTATGCTGGAGATGATTTACTCAAAATAAAAATAGTTTTTGAAGCGGTGATACATGTGCATAGACAGGGTTTCAGACATGATTTCTTTATCACATATTAAATAGAATGGTAGAAAATCGTTGTTAGTCAAGGACACTGCTATTCAACTTAATGTGTTAAATTTGGGGCAAGTACAAAACATTCAGCCATTTCCTAATATAAGGGGTTTCACAATCTCGTTAGCTATTGATAAATCTGTAATCTACTTGCGTCAGATACCAGCCGCTCCTGATGACAATGTTGAGGCTAAGTTAAATGAAGTGCTTTCGCTTGATATCCCTAGTTATCTTGGTGTTCAAAGAAAATTGAGAAATACGCTATTGCAAAAGACAAGAGATAGGCTAACGAGGCGATAAGAAAATTATCCACTGTCGACGATTGATTCATATATGACAAGATGAAAAGGAGCGAAGAGCTTTCCCAAAATGGGTTTAAAAAACGCCTGCCACCAACTAGAATTGCAAGCATCTGAAACTTGTTGGCGAAACAAGGCTAAACAAAAAGCACAAAATGAGGCACAGAAGATATAAAATAGTACGAAGAAACTGACCCAATTCCATAAAAGGAGGTGGTGATGCGATCTTCATTAGAAAAGGCTTGCGATTTAAAAGCGTGTACAGCGGTGTAGTGCGTAGGTTCCTGGTGCTATAAGCATGTATCGTACATATCCCTCTCCGTAGTGGAAAGAGGTTGTACTTAGTCTTCGCCTATGTCCTTGAAGCTACTCAACCCACCTTGTTCATCTCAAAACTCGAGACACTGTTTCGATTCCTAAGGCTGGAATCGGAGGAATTTTAAACGCCAAATACAGAGATTAGGAAAATAGTACACCGAGCACTAGAGGGAGTCTACTAATTAAATGGTGGGGTCAGCATAGTGCTATGTACCGAGTTGGTTTAAAAACGACGCCATTTTCCAGAAATGGCTCCTATTTGGATCTCCTGCTGATCGACACGTGGATACAACTAAAATAAACGAACCGGCATACTATAAACTGCCTAAGCAGAAGCATGATAGAGGCCATTGCAGTCTCAGCACCGAAATGTCGATGACGAAACTTCTTTGTGATTGAAAATCCTCAACTTATTCGAGAAGATGATCAATAGAGTCCTGACTAAGTGGGTTGAGGACCTAAATATAGTCCCGGATAATCAATTCGGTTTTAAGACGGGACGTGATATACCACATACCGCATCTAAACTGGTATCTGATATCCAGTGGAACAAAAGCAAGAAACAATGCATTGATACATGCCTAAGTGACCTGGAGAAGGCCTTTGACACCGTAAGGCTGGCAAAAGTAAACCACTGCTATATATTTTTTTTGACATGATCTCCAGTAGACACTTCATCGTAAAGAATGGCGATGCGACTTCTGCTGGAAAATTGGACATTAAAAACGGTTTGCAGCAAGATGCGGTAAAATCAAAGATCCTATATAACATCTACGCAAGTTATCTTATGAGCTCACTTCACCATGCCACAAAGTACGCAGACGACTTGATCGCGTACAGATCAGGTTCAAAAATCCAAGTCATTAATAAGCTTTTGCAAAGTGACTTCGACAAAATTAAACAATATTGCGATTGCTGAAAATCGACTTTCAGAAGTCGGAAACAATTTTTTTTAGCACGCCTTTGTCTAAGACCTCTGCGGATACCAGACAGAGCTGGCGAAAGGTTTTGGTCGTGGGACAACACGGACAGCCACTAACTTGTCGGAATGTAGTTAGATACCTTGGGATCTGGCTAGGTCGATATTTATATTTTAATGAACATATAAATGTTTCTCTGGCCGGCTTACACAGTTACACAGTGGCGGGAAATCCCAAAAACATGGCCGAAATGATTTTTTATGTTTTAAATGCAATAAATGCTTATATTTAAATGCATTTATTTATTTTTTATTATTACGGATGCAAAAGAAACATTTTTTGATTATATTTAATTGAAAAAAAAAATAATAACGTCAATTTTTAAGAAGAAAAATATAGAATTTAAGTTTAAATAAATAAAAGAAACATATTAACAAAAATACAATTCTTTACGAAACTTGCAAACTAATCTGCTTCTGTTTCCTTGACGTCTGGTTCTTGTAAAAATTACAAGGCTTCAGGAAGATATGATTTTAATTTTTTCGAAAAATATTTTCTAATGCTACTTATGTACGGATCCGAAGAAACTAAGAGGTTGTGAAAAACATCTTCTATATTTTTTTGCCTCGAAACGAAAACGTTTTATATCTTTATTTCGAGCTTCCTGGGCTTCCTCCCTGAGTTGTCTTATGGGAAGAATCGCTTCGGAGAGAATTTTCAGGCCGTGTATTAAAATCTTGTGCACTGTTATTGGCATATTATGCCACGGGTACAGTTGCACAAACATTTTATGTTTGTCAATGCAATACTCCTTAAAATCGTTTGTTTTTATCGAGAAACCGCTGTAAGTAAAACTATTTGAAAACGAATTAAACTTTGGTCTACATTGGTTATTTGTGATGAAGTAAGAGAGTCATCAAAAAATCTGCGGGCTGTGTTTCCATCATTTGAGCTTCCGTAACCTGGTTTTGGTCTGGCGACTAACAAGCCTATTCGACATCTAAAGGATCTTCTCTTTGTTTTCTTCTTTTTTTTTTATATTTTCATCACCACGCGCTTGCCATTGACAAATTACCATTTTATATGAAACATGAATCAAACATTCGAAGAAATGAATCCATGCATGCAATGGCGATAGACCGGACCTTAGTTTTGATTTATCTTGAACTTTTTTGGAAAGAACTAGACTCATTTTGTTAAAATCCTTTGCAGTTAGTCCGCATAAATAACACCTTTGTGTTGACGAATTTTCGGTGATTGCATTGCAGATTTTTCCATCTATCGTGGTCAGTAACATTATGAGCTTAACCGAAATACTTCCATTTTCAAGGTTTATACAAGTCTCACTCAATGATGATATTTGGTTTTCAACATATTCCACCTCTCTTACTGTAATATCCATTGTCTCATGAACAAATTGTATCCGGATGGGCCTACAAAACCTTGGAGAAGATGCTCGAGGATTTTGCCACAAAATAGTTTCCTGAACAGGTACAAAGGATGTTAAAAAAATGTTGGCATCTGAAATGTTTGAGTCTAAAATATGTTGCTTATATTCCCTCATGACCGAGCTACCATCGCAACCCCATTTGGATATAAAGTGCATTTCATTAGACTGTAAACTATCAACAACCTCTTCGATAGATTTGAACAAACTTTGGGTAGTGTGTCCGAATAAACTTTGAAGTGGTGATTCTGCAAAGGACTCTGTTAAGTTCAAATTTTCTGGATAACATTTTTTTTCACTTCCGTAATCGCTTCATAGCTAGGATATAAATTGGCACCATATTTTTTGGCTGCATCTCTAATAATACTGTATTAAAACTTTGTTAATTTGGTCTGCAGTATATGGAATTATTCCACAGTCCAATTTTTTAAAAGTTTTTGGTATTTTTTTGGCGTGTGGTAGAGCTGAAAAGACTACAACTCTTATTACTGTGGAAGATTCAATTTTACCTTGTTGCCGAAGTTGCATTTGTGCCGCATAGCTTAATTCTTCCGACCCAAATTCAGAGCGCAATCCTTCCGTTTTTCGCCTTTTTGCCCTTTCACTAAGTATTGTATTTTGTATTTTGTATTGTACTTATTTATTTATTTATTATTCTAAGTACAATTTGTAGAAGTATGGATTATATAAATTCAAAAAATAGTAAATTTCAAAAAAAGCCATAAATTCAAAAGAATACCCAGAAATATAAATAAAAGGAACAGTCTATAGCCAAGTTTAGAACTACAGCTAGTAGCGAGTGTCCCATCAAAATGTACGCTTTGGTACACTATCCCACTAACTAGTTGACTTGCAATTTTGCTTTTAACCTCCTTGTATTCTTCCTCCAAAGAAGTTGTTGCCAAGTGCTTCCTGGATGGCAGTTTGAATGATGGCTGCAATTATTCAAAAAATAACTTCCATAATGAATACTCAAGTAACGATAAAGGTGAACCGTTTACGTAAATAACTCTCGCTAGCATCTTGTTTAAGCAAATCCCTCTTTTTTTCAGATCATCAAACTAATTCTTAAACTAAGTATTAATAAAAAAATAAAACACAATCCATTGATCAAAAAGTTTCCGCACCAAACCACCGTGTGGCGCTCCCATTGTTCCGATTTGAGATCGGTTTTTTTTTTGATAAGTTGGAAAATCTATTGTTGATATTCTCTCTAAATCTTAGCATCATAGCTTGACATTTGCAAAAGTTACGTAGCCAAGAGTACATCTAACTCTGTGTTTGTTGGTGATTTTTTACAAAACGGATTTAATGGTCCGCGAACGTTTTAAATGTTGGAAAAGTGGTTCGGCAACGATTCCCTAAAGAAAACTGTCGTTTAACAGTGGCACGAGCGGTTCAAAAATGGTCGTGAGTCAATCGAAGATGACTGAGCACAGTGGCAGACCATCGAAAACCGACGAAAACATTGATGAAGTAAAAGAAATGTTGGTCAATAACTGCAAATTAACCATCGGAGAGATAGCGAGAGGACTTGAACATTGCCTATGGATCCGTCCAAGACATTTTGGTTAATGACTTGGGTTTCCGTCGTGTAGCAGCAAAGTTGGTGCCAAAAGACCTCAATTTCATGCAAAAGAGAGACCGTGTTGACGTCGTAAAAGAGATGATTTGCGTGACCGAATCCGATCCCATATTTATCAAAAGGATCATTATGAATTTTTGCCAGAAGGCCAGACAGTAAACAAAAAGTAATATTTGGGCGTTATGAGACGTTTACGTGAAGCAATTCGCCGAAAGAGACCAGAATTGTGGGCAGAGAACTCGTGGATTTTGCACCATGATAACGTACCGTCGCACAGTGCCATCATTATTCGTAATTTTTTGACGATTTGACGAAAAATGCAACAAATACCATCCAACAGCCACCGATGACCGAATTCACCTGGTTTGGTTCCCTGTGACTTCTTTCTGTTCAATCGAGTTAAAAAACCACTACGGGGAATGCGTTTCAGCAGCCGAGAAGAAGTAATGGAAAAACCGCAGGAAGCACTGATGGACATACCGAAAACCGAATATGAAAAATGTTTCGAGGATTGGGTCAAGCGCTGGCATAAGTGTGTTGCAGTCGATGAGGGTTACTCTGAAGGGGACAATATAGATTTAGATGAATAAACTTGTATTTTTAATTTTCTAAATATATTGAGTACCAATTGATCAAGTTGGTATTTAATTAGCGCTTAACGTATAAAAAATTATAAAATAATAAATACCTTCCGGGTAGGTAAAAAAACGATGCCCATCACTAATTAGGGCAAAAACAAATTTCAAAACCAAATTAAATGCTACAGTTCACGACTACAGAATTACCTACCATAATATGATCACTCTGAGTATAATTAGTATCAATTCAAAGAACACATATTATTTGAACATCCCCAGGAAGAAACAAATATTGTAGTAGTTTATAAGATGTTGAAAGAAAGGCTCACGTAAGAATTTTGGAAGGCTGTCCCTTTTGAAAATAATCTTTCTATTGCTTTCGACATATTCGTTTCTATATTTCAGAAGGATGTGAAATCGTTTAAAACCGTAGACGACAAACATGCTCTTAAAACAAATAAGAAGAAAAAATCACCACACAGCTAAATCTTCAAAGCATCCTAAAACTGAAGACTGACAACAACAAACTATGCAAAAACATCACTATAGAAAGGTAACAGAAGCGCATAACAATTATTGTTTAATTTTGTTTGATATGACAAACGGTAATAGTAGAAAGGAATGGGGAGTTATAGATAGCAACCTATACAAATAAGTGATCTTGAAGTTGATGCAAGTAAAATATCGGACTCCGAAAGTATTTCTAAAGCGTTTAATGAGTTCCCTACTGATACCTCTGAACATTTGAAACCATCTTTCGAACCCCACAGTTCATGCAACTGTGCCTTTCCTGAAAATGTTATTTTTGACGACAAACAGATCAATATTATTAGTCCTGTTGAGCTTTATAGAGTTATAATGTCCCTAAAAAACAAAAATGCATGCACGGGTGACAGTATAACAAGTATTTTATTGAAAAAAATTGTTGGTTGATGTACCAAGTCCCGTTTTCCCTAACATCTTAAATATGCTGTGATTATTCCTTTTTTCAAAAAAGGCAACAGAAGAAATCTATCAAACTATAGGCCCATATCTCTGTTACCAACTTTTGCAAAACTGTTTGAGGAACTGCTGGAAGCCAGAATGGAACGTAATCAGTTCTTCTCCAGTTATCAGTAAAGTTTTAGGTCTGGGTTACCAAGTGAAGAAGCTATTTTCAGGGTGTGCGGTCAATTGTATGGCGGCTTAAACAATAATCAATCCTTATTCACAGACTTGGGTGGAGCATTTGTTATGGTTGACCTACAGTTATTACTAAATAAGTTGTACTAGGCTGGAATGAGGGGAACAATATATTCTGAATTCAAAACGTACTTAACTGAAAGAAAGCAGAAAGTTAAAGTTAATGGAGTCCTGAGTGAATTTCGTATTCTAAAAAAATTGTGCCGATCAAGGTACTGTACTTGGACCTATCCTATTTTTTTATATATTAGGTCTATAACTTAATTCGTGCGGTTTGCTAAGAGATGGCGTAACTTGTATTGTTCCATTGGAACATGCGTTGGATAGCTACTGTCATTGTACGTCATATGTCATTCATTTGAAGCGTAAACAACAATAATTTGTTTTGACTCAAATATGTCGAACTTCATGCCTGAAAAAGTGTTTTTGCGGGGACTTCTTCTTCATTACTTTAATATGAAGAAAACTGCTGCCGAAAGTCATCGTATTTTGGTGGAAGTTTATGGTGAACATGCGCATGCGAACGTGCCAAAAGTGGTTTACACGATTTAAAAGTGGTGATTTTGGCTTTGAAGACGATGAACGTCCTGGGCAGCCAAAAAAGTTTGAAGTTGAAGAACTGGAAGCATTACTCTATGAAGATAGTTGTCAAACACAAGAAGAATCTTTGGGTGTCACTCAAGCAGCCATTTCAAAACGTTTCAAAGCAAATGAGAGACGTCGAAAGGCGGTTTTTCATGTCCGAAATGCTGCTGGAATGCCACAAAAGGAAGTCATTTTTGCATCGGATTGTTACTTGTGATGAAAAATGGATCCATTACGACAACCCCAAGCGCACAAAATCATATGTGAACCCGGCCAACCAGCCAAATCAAAGGCAAAGCCGAATATCCATGGCGCGAAGGTAATGCTCTGTATTTGGTGGAATCAGATGGGTGTGCTGTATTATGAGCTGCTAAAACCGGGTGAAACTATCAATGAACAATGCTACCGAACACAATTAATCCGTTTGAAGAGAGCAGTGGCCGAAAAACGCCCGGAATATGCGACCAGACACGAGGCAATAATTTTCCATCATGACAACGCTCGGCCCCACGTTGCTATTCCGGTTAAGAACTGGAAAACTGTGGATGGGAAGTCTTACCCCACCCGCCTTATAGCCCAGACCTTGCCCCTTCTGACTACCATTTGTTCCGGTCGATGCAGAACGCTCTCACTGAAATACGATTCACATCAGAACAGAATATCAAAAATTGGCTTGATTCATTCTTGGCTGCCAAGCCGGCGCAGTTCTTTTGGGATGGGATCCACAAATTGCGAGAAAGATGGGAAAAAGTCATAGCTTCAGATGGGCAATATTTTGAATAATACTATTGTACATGTCTTTTTTAAATAAACGTTCAAATTTTGAAAAAAAATTCAATTCGCTCTGTTTAAATGGCTTAGCCACTGCTAAAATCTAAACTAAATTATTGCTAAGACGGGAGAAGACTTAGAAACTCTAAGTCAATGGTTTGCACACAAGTTAATTATTAGTGAAAAAACTAAACTGCTAAATTTTAAGATATCCAGGTAACATTTTGACTTTTCATGACTACGATTACAATAAATTTAGCTTACCTCTGCGCACTTCCGGAGAAAATAAATTTTCTAAACTGTAGTTCATGTTCAAATAAGTGTATTAAAATTAAGACAGCAAAAAACTTTAAATATCTAAAAGTTCTATTAGCTTATAATTTCAATTTGAACGATCATATTCAAGCATTAAGATCACAGATGAATCTAGTAGCAAAAAAGCTGTATCATATAAGGCCTTATTGCTCTAATAAAATCGTGCCTAAAATTTATTAAGGTATCGCACGAAGTTGCAATATGGCTTTACCAGTTGAGTTTTTTATAATTAGCTCGCACTCAAGGGGTTATTATACTCTCAAAATGTTAGCAGACAGGGCGGCAAAAAGAATTTAGGGAGGAAGCAAAGAGAGGTATCGATATAAATTGGTCTTAAAGGGTATTCTACGTCTTAGGAACGAATCACGATATTTTTAAGCAGGTACGTCCAAAATAGGGCCTGAGAGTATTTTGATGCTTCTGGCGGTTTCTAAGGAGCACTAGTGGTAGAAATATTGTATTTCCCACATCGGTTGAGGAAATTTAGACATTTCACAGCGTTTCTGACGACACCGAATATGTGATCATTCCAACGTAAGTTCTCATTGACACACATACCGAGAATAGAAAGTTTATCGGTTTCGACGATGCAAGAACCATTCATGGATAATGGCTGGGTGTTCAAATTTCATTTTGACGATAGCAGACAGCATTGTGTTTTGGAAGCATTAAATTCTACTCTCTTAGTGTTTCTCCAATTAGTTATGCTGTTAATATCGGAATTTAATGAGCTTAACATACGCTGCCGTTCCCCTTCTACAGCCGAAGAGCAGGGACGTGAGTCTGGAAACGAATATGAAAAGCAGAGAGTACTGTCGTCTGCAAAGGAATATATTGGGTTAGAAGTAGCAGACAAGAGATCGTTGATGAAAATTAAAAAGAGATTCGGACACAGAACGGAGCCCTGGGGCACATCAGCATTCATTTTGTGAATATCAGACTTCAAATCATCCAAGACAACTTGAATTGAACGTTCAGAAAGGTAATTTCTAATCCATTAAAGAAGAAAGTCATCTATTCCAAAAGCACGCATTTTTGATCAAAGAGCCTGATGCCAAACTCAGTCAAATGCCTTAGAAATATCAAGTGCAACTATCTTGCTTTCGCCAGATTGATGTACGCTTTGGTTCCACTTTTCGGTGAGACATGTCATCAGATCTCCAGTGGACCTGTTGCTACGAAAACCATACTGCCGGTCATTAAGAAGTTTTCGTGTTTCGAGATATTTCATGAGCTGACGGTTTATCAGCGTTTCCATGACTTTGGAAAGAAGGGAGGTAAGCGTAAGACGAAGATTCGCTTTTTTTTAGGGACGGGTTGGTCAAATGCTGTTTTCCATCTTCTCGGAAAGAGTTCTAAAGAGTAAAATTGATGAAAACGCTTATGCAGTGGTTTTACCAGCGAGAAAGAACACCTCTTCAGAAAGCGGGGGGATATACCATCTGGACCAGCGGATTTGTGAATGTTAAGATCTTTAAGAACTCTTGCTACTACACACTCAAGTGTAGGCGGACACAAAGCACAATCTGGGAGTGTTGAGCAAAGTGCGCAACAAGCAGATTGGCCTTATCCAAAGAGCTGACAGCTGGAATGTCATTAGAAATTAGCGTTGGGATGGAGTATGAGGCAGAATTTCTAATATTTTTGATGATAGCTATTCATTGTATTAATTGCATTACTTGAATCCCCTTGTTGCAACTGCTTTGTATGGTCTTTTTTTACTTCCATTGTCTTGGCTATTTCAAGGACCCTTAAAATTTTATTCCGTTTTTCGAAAGACGTTCCTTTATGACTGACCGATTATTATTTACTCCATATAGACCAAAATTTCTTTTGTCACATATTCTCGAATGGTCTCAAAATCACAGGAGAGACTTAAATTCTTAAATGCAGTATCATATTCATCTATTGTTTCTGTATCCTTGTAAAAAACGTATGTATTTAATAGGGAGACTGAATTCTTAGCGGAAGTTGGCTTTATGTTGGTTTCTAGTCAACTACTCGTCTTACTTGATTTTCGTTAACCGAAAAAATGGATGATCTGTCTTTCTGGCGAGGCTGGGAGGCGAAAAGAAGAGCTACACACCTTTCTCTGCTCTGGCTGAGAATCCAAGCTAGATGCACGAAGGTGTATTTGTAACTGTGCTTACCAATTTTTCCATGCTAATGTATTGTTTGTTGACTTTAAATCCAAATGCAAAATAGCCGGTGTAACTCTGGACCCATTTTTATTTAATACACTCCCCAACGCTTTGTCTGCAACCGTAATTTTTTTCGCGCTTATTTTATTTGTTTTTTAAAGTACAATGTCCCATAACTTGTCAAGGATAATTGGGTATATTCTAAGAAAAAAATCGTTCTACAATACAGATCTATCTTCAGTGTTGACATCATTTATCCTGGATTTAAAAAAAGGCTAACTTTGGTGTACCCTGAGCCATGTTAAAGGCAATTGCTCTGTTGATACTAATGATAAAAACTTCATTTAGGATTTTGTTTTTAAAACAAATACTAGCTTTTGTAATTGTGTTTAAATAAAGTTGATATCTTGCTTGAGTCTTCAGATATCCAATTTCTTGCCCATGCTGATTTTTGAACTTGAGGTCACTTTTCGCCATAAAATGCGTAATACACATAACATTTTACTACTTTTTTCTTACGAGCGTGGCAATAATAATAAAAAAAATCATCAACAAGTTTGCAGAAAAGCCCACAGATTTTATGTTACTTGGGAAAACATGCAGCTGGTAAAATTAAAAAAAAAGGTTTTTTTTTGCTATGAATAAAAGATGATTTTATGTGGTTTTGGTTAATTTTTATTTTATGTGTGTACTAAAGCAGTTATTACAGGTGCTCAAACTGTCTTCCCTGGTTGTGAATGCATGCTAAAGCCCGTTTTTGGATTTCACTGCTAATGTTTATTGATGCTAACTACTGTCTCACTTTTGACGACGCTTTGAGAGTACGCTGTTCCAATTCACTTAAAGTTGCTATTTCGGTTGAATAAATCAGTTCCTTCATTCCTCCCCATACAAAAAAATCCAATACTTCAAGGCCAGGTGATCTTGCGGTCTAGTGAACTTCTTCAATTCTTCCTCTCCCACGATTACCATGCTCTTCATCTAGCCAATTCTTAACCCCCAGACCATAGTGGGCTGGAGCACCATGCTACTAGAGATATGATGGACCTGGTTAAATCAGTAGAATGTCCTCCAATTGTTCTGCTAAATCATCTCTCATAAACTCCAGATAGTTTGTAGAATTCAGCCTAGGTGGTAGTTTGAAGGGGCCGATTAATTTGTTTCCAATTACACCTGCCCGCATATTGACGCTGAATTTGTGTTAAAATGATTTATGTCTCCTTGTACTAGATGGAGTGAAAAGTGACCTCCTTGACCGCCAGAATGCGTTGCTACTGCAAAAAAAGTTACGGTACCTTGAAGTCCGTTCATATTAAGGCAGACATGCCAAATTTCAGTGCGATTCTGTTTTTAGTTTTGTTTTGACAGCTGATTGTTGTTGACGTGTTTGGCATCATGTTGAGTATGGACAGAAGCGATTTTCGTTCTCTCATAAAACATTATTTTTTGAGAGGCAAAACGGCGAAGAAAACAAAAGAAAAGTCGAATAAATATTATGGGGCTAATGCTCCGTCAAATATTGGTTTCGAGAGTTTCGTGGTGGCCGCAAAAAAATACATGAAATGGTGTTGGCTGACCGGAAAGTGAAGGTGCGCCAGCTAGCAGATACAACAAAGATAGTATTGAGCGCACACGTCATATTTTGGGCAATATTCTGCATATGAAAAAGTTATTCTGCCGCTGGGTGCCGCACATGCTCACTCCTGATCAAAAACACGAACGCGAGAGCATTTCGAAAGAGTGTTTGGACTTGCTGATACGGAATCGGGCGGGCTTTTGGCGTCGATTGGTAACTGGATTTTGATCCCTTGGACTATTATCTCTTCCCAAACCTCAAAAGATGGCTCATCAGTAAAAAAATTCAACTCACGCGAGGAAATCATCGACTCCACGGAGAAGTATTTTGCAGACCTTCTGAAAAATTACTTTTCGGACGGGATCAAGAAGTTGGAAAATCGCTGGAATAAGTGTATCAAACTATATTGGGACTATATTGAATAAAATAAAAACAACATTTAAAAAAAAAATTTTTTTTAATTCCCAAGGGGGTCACTTTTCACTCCATCTAGTAATAACCTTGTTGTTTTTTTGACACACTAACCGAACGGTGTTAACCTTTTCCCTGCAATTTATAATATTGGGTCTACAAGTAAGTTTCCAGCGTTTGTCAGAGATGGCGCCACCAGTGGATCCCGGGCAGAAATATCAGATCCCATGTGTTTTATTTGTAGGTTTTGTATCTGTCAACAACTTTGCAGCGTTATATTTGAGCAGTTCTATCGGTGTCGTACATTTTATCGAGCAAAATCATGGCAAGTTTTCAGCCAAATAAACGTCATTTGGGGGAAGCGCTGCTTTTATTCTTTAATATGAAGAAAAGTGTGGCTGAGGCTTATCGTTTGCTTTCGGAAACTTATGGGGCGGAATGTATTGGTGAATCGACGTGCCGCGAGTGGTTCAAACGGTTCAAAAGTGATGATTTTGGAGTTGAAGACAAAGATCGCCCCGGAAAGCTGAAAAGTTTTGAAGACGAGGAATTGGACGCTTTACTGGATGAGGATCCGTGTCAGATTCAAGAAGAACTTGCTGCATCATTGGGCGTCACGCAACAAGCCGTTTTCCTGCGCCTAAAAGCACTGGGATTCATTGAAAAGTTTGGAAACTGGGTGCCGTACGAATTGAAGCCAAGAGACGTCGAACGAAATGTTACTGCAGCGGTACAAAAATAAATCATTTTTGCATCGTATTGTCACTGGTGATGAGAAATGGATTTATTATGATAATCCTAAACGCAGAAAATCGTATACAAAGCCCGGCGAGCCCGCCCAATCGACGCCGAAACGAAATATTCACGTGAATAAGGGTATGCTCTGCATATGGTGGGATCAAAAGGGTGCCGTATACTACGAACTGCTTCCGAGTGGTGAAACCATCAAAGGACCCAACTAATCCGTTTGAAGCGGGCATTAAAAGAAAAACGGCCAGAATATGAGACCAGGCATGAGTCCGTCATTTTTCATCACGACAACGCTAGGCCACATGTTGCGGTTTCGGTGAAAAACTATTTGGAAAATAGTGGATGGGAAATTCTGCCTCACCCGGCTCACAGTCCAGACTTGGCACCATCTGACTACCACTTGTTTCGTTCGATGCAGATCGCTCTTACGGGAATACGCTTCAGCTCAGTAGAGGAAATCAAAAATTGGCTCGATACGTTCTTGGGCTCGAAAGACGAGAAATTTTTTTGGACCGGAATTCATAAATTGCCGGAAAGATGGGGGAAAGTTGTAGCTTCCGATGGACGATACTTTGAATAAAGCATTGTAACTATGTTTTCATAATAAAACTTCAAATTTTGGAAAAAAAACGCTGGAAACTTACTTGTAGACCCAATATTTAGTATTACTTTAAGCCTCATTGATCTCTCTATTGATCCAAGTTATACCAGCTGTTGCCCCTGATTCTTCAAAAACTCTCCGTGAAGTATTTCAATCATTGATATTCCCAAATCGACATCGCGCCTAATCTCATCGCAAAAAGCTTTTGCAGCTCTTGGTTCTGCCTTCCTGATTCCAATAGCTTCATCAATATCCTTTCCCTCCTGCCGAAGTTTATATGCAAGTTTCAAAATAATTTCCATGCACTTGATTCTTGCATGTACCTATTGTCACAGTAAACTTATTTATAAAAATAAGATTAAAAAAAAAAGTATTTCTTATGAGAATACAAATTGTTCTTACACTATTACTTATAGTCTATAAAAATTGGTGTTTTAACTTCTTCCTCCTCAAAATCTACGTTTCGTGGATTAAAATCTTAATTGAATGGGTTGGGGGTGAAGTCATTGATCATTGGTATTATTGGAGGTACTTGTATTTTAACAGAATCTTTTTCTTTTTTACAATTGAATTTAAATATTAAAAATATTACAATTGTCATAATTAAAATGTAAAGTGTAAAATCTGAAATGAATGACATGTTTTTTCCCAATGAAAATTTCCCTATTTTTTTTATATTTTCCTTGTGCAAAAAGTAAAGATATTCTAAATCTAATTTTACATCTTTAATTATTAAATTAGCTTGGATTATAGGTGGGATGACGTGGAAGGTTTTTATTTCTTTATTGGTAAAAGTCTTGTTATCAATTGTTAAGGTTTCATTATTAAATTCTATAAGGAAGGTTAAATTAAGAGTTCGCGTTTCATTTCCATGTCCTAAATTTCCTTTGAAATTTGTCAAAAAAAGAGTGTTGCTTGTGAGAAGTTCGATTATTGGTTTACTGTGGAACTGATGATCGCATCCAGCATTTTTTGCTGGGTGATGCAATGGTTCGACGGAAGCTTTTCAAGTTGGTTTTCTTCGCAGATTGTTGTATCTCGGATTTTTGAACAAATATCTTTTATGCCATAAAGCTCGTTATGGGTTGAAAGTAGTTCATGAAAATAGAGATGGATTCTTTTGTTATTTCTAACTATGGTTCTGATTATAAGATGATTGTATTTTTTGGCGAAAGTTTTTGGTATAGATATAGTGTATAGCATAATCGATTTCTTTTGTAGGATGATTGGTTCGGCATACTCGATTGCCTCGATTCCGTTGTCGAATGGAAGTGTTTCTATTTCTGCAATTATTTCTTGCATTTCTTTTTTGTCTAAAAGATTAGTGTTCACGATTCCTCTTTTTGCCAATTGAGTTGCTGATACTATTTCACTGAGTTCTTCTTTAATTATTAATAATTTACTCGTATTTATCAATGCTTGTATTATCTATTCTCTGAATTATTTTGTTATAATTTTCTATTATTCCTTGTGTAACTGCTGCTATGTGTTCGTTTATTTTGTATTGGTTATTGTTATTTTCTATTACCATATTCTGAGTTTTCAGTAAATTATCCCAATCCGTCGCATCTGGTGTTCCGGCGACCCACTTCCATGCGGATCCTATCCAGTTTATCGACCTAGTACTTCGAGCCTTACTCCCATTTAGCTTTTCAAATAAGTTTTCTATTTGCTTTAATTGATGGATGAGCTGTGGTCGCAGTATATTATTTTTAGTTATATGGTTTTCTATGGTTGGTGTAAGTCCGATTATAATGTCTTCATACCTTGTCAAATTGATAACATGCACGATTCTAAAATTTCCGTTAATGATTTTTCCATTTCCCTGTTTCAGCATTACGATTGGGGTGTTATGAGTATGGTCGTATACATTTATTGATCCAAGTACCAAACTAAGGATTGGCCTAAAATGAAAAGAAAAATATTTAGTTTTTATTCAGTTGTAATTTTTATTTGTGATTTGTGGATTTTTTTCCTGTTTTCTGTGACAATCGTGACGCGATTATCTTTTGCTACTATTTCTTTTGTGAAAAGAGGTTTTTTGCTTTCCATCTTTTCGTTCGACGGCCGCATAGACTATTTCTCCGGGTTTATACGTTTTTGGCTTTTTCCTACTGGTATTTTCTCGGCTGATCTTATTTCTTTGATTTTTCCTAATGAGGTTTGTTAAACCCTCGTTTACCTTATTCTGAAAATCAATCAAATTCTGGTAATTAATTCTTTGGATTCGACCAAGGAAAATATCATTTGGTTTTTTCTTTGTTACCGAATGGATCGAGTTATTACATCGGTCAGTAGCTATGTTAATTATTTCTTTGGTGTTCAGGAGAGGGTATTCTTTTTTCAGACATCTTGTTAGTTCTAAAATCGCTGAATGGACTCTTTCCACAGTTCCATTCACCTCGCTCTTCTGGGGTGGTGTTAAGTACAACTTGATTCCAAGAGTTTTTATGTAGTTTGAAATGATTGAACTAATGAAACTTCGCTCATTATCTGTCACTAGAATTCTGGGGGCTGTGAAGAAGTGTAAAACTTTAATAATTATGCCTCGTAGATATAAAGCTGATTTTTCTTTTATATGGAAGAATTTAGTCTATTTAGAAAATTTATCTATGCATGTAATAAACTTTTCGTTGTCTATTTCGAAGATATCGAGATGCATTATTTCCTGTAGTTCGTTACCACTTACAGAATTATCAGAAGAAGCTCGAATCCAAAAATAAACAATAAACATAGATATCAAAATACGTGCAAGGTTTCAAGGATGCGGCAGATTGAAGACTTTTTCAACAGGCTTGCAGCCTCACTTTCACCGGAAACATCCGTATTGAACTGAATTCCATCCAGTTGTACTTCCGAAGGTCCGGGTGCACAGCTATATATACACAATTTGACAACAAAGCGGTCTGTAACGTTAAAGCTTGATTCAAATCAGTTGGCCAGTCTATTATGCAAGTCTCTTCAATTTACTCTCACAGAAAATAGATTTTTTTCAAAAAAAGGGAACTGTACAACAAGAAATATTATTAATTTAAATTTAAAATTTTCATTGCTCTATCTCTCTCTTTCCGCGAATATGGCCGTTGGCCAACTGATTTGAATCGAGCTATATATTCTGTGATTTCCCTCCATCCTATGCTGAACTGGTCACAATACAAATCTCACCTCAATCGTTGCTTACACCCACTTGGTGTAATTGCTGATTTAGAAATCCTCTTACCGGGTGTATCTTATAAAACAATAAAAAAAAAAACACTTTCGCTACGATGTCTTTTCCCTCTTCATCAACCCTCTTAATAAATCAAGTGAAAAATGGTTTTAAAAAATACTCACATAGGACTGCACAAAAAAATTCGAGTCATCGCAATTCGCCAGGCACTTGCAGTCAATATTCAAGGTGTCGGATTTTAAAGAGATTATCTCATCTGTCGGTGCCAAATGGATGAATAGCATTATAGGTTGTCACCATTCCAGAGCATCACCAGCAAACAGCAGCAGTTGTCAACAACGGTGCCATTATGAAGAGAAATGTTATTCCGTTCCGCATAGCCATTCCCGGAAGCGTATCATCATCCAGATGATGAAAAGTATCCGTATGAGCAAGCACAGCAAAAAAATAAAAAATAAATAAAAACGAAAAAAAGATAGAAACGGGATATTTTATATATTACCTCACTCGAGATGCTGAAATTAGGAATAGAACTGGAAACAGGTGCGCGCACTTGTATGTGATCTGTGATGTGTGCTCTGTGTAGGTACCATGAGCAGGTCCTTACTATACTCAACTATGGGTATTAAGTGAGAGCGTGCAGGTGAACAAGCTGAAATCCGTGCGATTATTATGAATCGGATATTTATGGATGCAATTGAAGCAGCAGTCGACTGTAGGGGTTACGGGTATAGTGATACGAAAAATGCCATCCATCCAGGAAGGAAGGAAGCATATCCTATCCGGATGATGATGCTATGCTACGTATGTATTCGTTTTCGCGTATGCTGCTACATCAGACTATTTTCATTCGTATGTACATTCATACATTCGCTCACATATACCCATTTGGAGACCATGGTGAGTCGTGAGTGGGTGGCTTAGTGTGATAGAATCATTGCTCTTGACATGGATAGCAAAGCAGCAAATACGAGAAAACTGCTTCTGCACTTTTGGATACATGCCATGGGCAGCAGGTGTGCAATTCCTAGTCGCTTGTCCGTTACCTTCTTGTTCTTCTTCATCGTGAAACTATTGAAATAGATATTCACACACGAAATAATATTTTCCGTTTCGTACCATATGTTTGCCGGAAAGGAGCACCTTCACGGTAAAGTAACTTGTCTGGAGGTTCTGGGTAGAAGGTACGACTGGCACGAACCATGGTGATGAATGATTTCTTAGTTTTTGTTCTTAGCCCTCTTTGAAGCGTGGCTTTGAAAAAACAGCAGAAGGGTAGGGTGTGCGAAGAAATAAAGATGTTGGGATCATATGTAATTCCATCATATAAGTACATGTGTACATTTGTACATGCTTAAAAGATGTTTGCAGACATCTACGGCAATGAATTCAAAATAAGTTAGTGGGTTAAAATATTATGCCGGCAGAAAGAGAATTGCCTTTCTTTAATAACCAGACCACACATGCCAAAATCGAATTTATTCATTCAGCCATGTTGAAGTTTTTTCAGTTGCCAATAGCTTCCATATTCGGCTTTCCTCATAGCCCTCTTCTTTCACGATGTTCAACATTGAATCATGGGTTTCTCTTTCGGCGAAACTGTTAAATGTCCCGCATAAGTATCTCTGCAACAAGTTTGGTGCTTAAATTGATACTTCCTCCAAAGGTTTGGTTTGGATCCTATTTCATATATACGATATGCACATCACATCACCAGAAGACGAAGTAAAAGTGTGACTTCTGACTTCTCTATAGATCAAGACCTCACACAAAGGTATTCCCTGAAATGCCGAACCAATATTAATGGCGATTTAGGCATTATACCACATTATGTTATGCAAAAGGGTCTATAAAGAGGTCCTGAATCCCGAATGAATTAATCTTACCTAGGAGAGGAAACAGCGATCAACACAATATGTCAAGGAGAATATGAGACAGAGAGATAAATATACACGCTGTAGTGCAATTTCTAAATATAGCGTGGAGCGGAACTCGTCCAGCTGTTGAGCTACGCAAACGGTAGTCCAGAATTTCACCCAATCTGAAGCAAATATGAGGTTACATTAAACCAAAATCTGTCAAAATTTACCTTAATCGCCTTTTTTACTTTGTAGACAGATAATGACAGATAAGTAATAGTGTAATAGTTACAGTTGCTTGCATATTCTGAATAGGGAGACTAAGAGATAACACTAACGTGATCTGATTAAAATAGGACGGAACCAAAGATAACGCAGTATGGAGAGAGTATGAGTTCTTCTTGGAAAAAGATAAAGTCTCCAATATTCACATCTACTTCCATAGTTTCCTGTTTTCCGAACAAGAAATGAGATCCTTCATCCCTCATCGGATGAACAGTATCAAACCAAAAGAAAAGGCGTGGTACGACCGACCCGAGCTGTAAAGAGGCTGTCAGGGTTAGAGAAACATTGTTTTGGTCCTTCAAGACCAACCCAACAGAGGAAAACCGAAAAAAGTTCAAACGAGCCAGGAATGACTGCAACGTCTTTCTTAATCGTGCGAAACTTGAAATTGACGCAAAAAATACTACAATGTCCCAAAAGAAGTGAAGATTCGATATTCAAAAATATCCTATTCAAAAATATGCCTAATCCACCCACCCAACGCTCATTTATAATGACACTCCAGCTGTCAGCTCTTTGGACAAGGCCAATCTGCTTTCTCCACACTTCAGGATTATAGACTTTATCTCCGCCTATACTTAACTAGATGGAGCAGATGGAAAACAGTTTTTGTCCAGCTTCTCCTCTCTCCTCCTACAGATCCATTGCACTTTCGCCCCTACTTTCCGAGGTCATGGAAATGCTGAAAACAGGCCCACTGGTGATTTGATGGCTGTCTGACCGAAAAGTGGAGCCAAAGCGTGCATCGATCTGGCGAAAGCAACTACTTTTCGGAACGTGAAAGCAGTAACTAATGTTCAATTTCAAATGATAGGAAAGTAAAAAGAAGAAGGTATTTATTTACATTTGTGGAGTACATGCCTGTCTCTCTCTACTCCATATGTTATATTGATAGGTATGTGCTATAAATAGAATAGGTTTAAATTCCATGTAATGACGGCACTCAATAAACTGAACGGGTATAGGAAAGTCGGGTTTTTATTTAATCGTTCCAACGCCACATGGTGGCAGCGGTGGGATCTATTGATAATAATACTCGGTCGTTCGTTTTAAGTCAGATAAAATGGTAAACGACGTTCCACAAGCAACACAGCCGGAGCATTTCTCGTTTAGCCCAACAGACTGGCTGCACTGGAAACGTCGTTTTGATCACTTTCGAATAGCTTCGAGCCTAGACAAAAGAAACGAAAAAGAGCAGGTTAAAACGTTACTGTACCTCATGGGCGATCATGCAGACGACATATTTCTTTCATTCTCGGTGCCAGTAGATGGGGAAAGCATCGAAGATTTCATAATGGCCTTATATTTGCTTTCAGAGAATTGTAATTATGCCAGTTTGGGCGAAGAAATATTACGAGAAATAAATCGATTGGTCGAAGGTGTGCCAGACAGACGCTTGTCAGAACGGTTACAATTAAAAGCCGAATTAACGCTTGAAAAGGTCATACAAACGGTCAGGCAACATGGTGCGGTTAGAAGACAACAAATCGAGCTGTCAACCGCAACCACCAGCGCAAAAACTCTTCAAGTTAATGCTTTTCGATCTTACACACAGAATAGGCTCTTCGCGAAATACACGAGATAGAACAAAATCGAAAGACGTACAATGTCCATGGTGCGGTGCGCAAGAGCAACATGGAAAACAGAAATGTCCCGGGAGAGGCAAACAATGCTGATTATGCAAGAAATGGAACAATTTCAGCAGTGTCAAAGACTAGTAAAAAAATATTTCATGTATCAGAAGAAGACGACGAAGACGAACCTCTATTCATAGGTACGGTGACAGACAATAGTCTTAACGTTGAAAGATGGACAGCGGAGGTAATAGTTAAGAGAAAAGAAATTAAATTTATGTTGGATACGGGAGCACAAGTTGACGTTTTACCTCTGCAAGAGTTCAAATTAAAATTCACTCGTGTGAAAATTAATAAATCCAATAAAAAGTTGTGTGGCCTTTCTGACGAACGGCTTGGTGTTATGGGAACAATGATTTATGGTAAACATTGCTGTAAATCCGATATTTATATCGCGAATAATTTAAAATCACCACTTGTCAAATCTTGTCAAAATTTGAAAATTATAGAACGCATTAACACTTTGAACACTTTCGGTATTCTGAAAAATCAAGAATGATCGGTTAAAATTGAAACGGAATATCCTAAGTTATTTAACAAACTCGGTTGTCTAGAAGCTGATCACGAAATTAAATTACAACTGAACCCGAAACTTTATGCAATCGCCACCGCAAAACGGGTGCCTATACCTTTGAAGGTCAATTTGGACTGATAAGACGCGTAGATGAGCCATCGGATTGGTGTGCCCCCATCGTAATTGTTATAAAACCCGACGGTGACATACGTCCTTGTGTTGACATCGGCAAGCTCAACATGGCAATTCAACGGGGAATCCATCCGATGCCAGTCGCTGATAATTCACTTGGTCAGTTAGAAGGTGCTAAATATTTCAGCAAGTTAGACGCGAACGATGAATACTGGCAGTTAAAGCTATCACTCAAATCACAGCGGCTTACAACCTTTCTAATGCCGTTTGGAAGGTTTTATTTTCAAACGCTGCTCTTTGGTATTTGTACCGCTCCACAGTTGTTCCAAAAACAAATGCAGCTTATTCTCGAAGGGCTTGACGGAGACATCTGCCAAATGGATGACATTTTGGTAAAAGGGAAAGACTTGCATTAGCATGACCGAAATTTACGGGCGGTACTTCAAAAACTTGAACAAAGTGGAGTCACTCTGAATAAACGGAAATATCAGATAGGGGTCAAATCTATCACCTTCTTAGGATACAAAATCGACGAAGATGGTATACACCCTTGTCCATCAAAAATCCAGGTAATTGCAAAATTTCAACAACCAAAAAACGTAAGAGAACTGGGCCAGTTCCTCGGATTGGTCAATTACCTGGTTAAGTTCGCTTCATACCTTCCTTCAATCAATGAGCTTTTAAAATTCCAAACAGAATTTCAGTGGATGTCGATGCAAGAGGAAGCTTTTACTAAATTGAAGCAGGCACTAACATCAGCTCCGATATTAAAGGCATACGATCCCACACAAAAACCATTGTGTCGTCTGATGCATCATCATTTAGACTAGGGGCTGTGCTTCCTCAAATGTATGTGGACGGTCTCCTTAAACTTGTAGCATACGCTTCTCGAACTATGTCAGAGAGTGAAAATAAGTATGCACAAATCGAAAAAGAAGCTTTAGGCATTAAGTTGGCATGTACGAAATTTCGAGACTACATCATTGGTATTCATTTCATAGTTGAAACGGACCACATGCCATTGATCCCCATTTTTACGGCGACAAATCTCTATGATTTAACGTTTAAAATCCAAAGATTTCGGATGCAAATGATGGGCCTCACCTTCAGCATAATTTATACACCCGGTAAAGATCTAGTAGCAGCGGATACATTATCCCGCAATCCTATTCAAGAAATAGGACAGGATAATGACAGTGAAATCGAAACACTCATAAACCGCATCATCGAGGAGCTACCAGCATCAACCGACAAATTACGAGTAAATTGTATTCGAAGGGCCCAGCAGGAGGACCCCATTATTAAAGAGGTCATGAAGTTTTGCCAAAAGGGATGGCCATATCGCTCGAAAATATCAGCCGAAAGAAGGTCTTACTACAACGATCGCCAACATTTGTCGATTAATAGCCAGCTATTGATGCACGGGAATCGGTTAGTCATTCCCTCAGTTATTCGGAAGGAGATGCTAGCTACTATGAACACTGGGAACTTAGGAATTGTTAAATGCAAAAGCAGAATGCGTCAGTCTGTTTGGTGGCCTGAATCTTCAAAGCAGATGGAAGAATTTGTGCAGCGCTGTACTACCAGCGTACAATATCTTGTCCCTAGACACGACACTCTCATTAGTTCATCGATGTCAGTGCGCCCTTGGCACACTATAGCGATGTATCTCTGCGTATGTGATGGTAAGACGTTTCTCGTAATAAGTGATTATTTTTCTAGATTTCCGGAGATAGCCCAATTAGAAAATCAGTCGTCACGGTGCGTCATCAAACATATGATATCGATCTTTGCTAGATTTGGCATACCGGAAATAGTAAGAACTGATAATCGCTATGATGAACATAGCTCAAACATGAGCCAATTCGCTCATTCCTGGGGATGCAAGCATATTACATCCAGCCCTCGTTTCCCACAAAGCAACGGTTTTATCGAGTCGGCTGTAAAAATAGTTAAAACACTTTTGAAGAAAAATAAAGAAGATCCCCAGGGCCACACTACTCGTTATTGGTTCAAGTCCAGCTGAACCAAAGGCAGAACAACAACGAAGGCAACAACAAGCAGACAACTATAATAGATGACATTTTGCATGTGACACAAGAAGCTTTGAAATTGGTGACGTAGTGTGGGTAAGGGATATCCATCAATACGGTCGTATCCAATCCAAGGCTGATACACCTCGCTCTTTTTATATTAAAACCAACACAGGAGTCTACTGAAAAAACGTATTTCATCTTAACAATGCTCATAGGAAAGATACGATGTACCATCTAAGCCTGAGGAAATAATTGAAGGAGAGCTGCAAGCTTCCTGTGCAAAAACCTCAAATGGGGAGATAAAGGGGCATAGTACAACAGAATCTCCAGTCCCAAATAGAAATATACCTACACCATCTACAGGTCCCTATTCGACAAGAGCAGGAAGAACTACAAGACAATCTGATCGTTGGACTTATCATCCGAAGTAAGATAACCATTAATAAAATACATGGATTTTGAAAATGAGTTCTTTCACGATCGATTAAAATAAATTTTGTGAATTATGCATTTTACTATATTTACCTAGATTTATGAATTACAATACTCGTACTATAACTTTAAAGAACTAAATTTATGAATTAAGATTATTACTTTCTTTACTGGTGATTAAATTGATTTTGTGAATTAATTGAATTAATACATAATGCACATCAATTACAATAATGAATAATAATTATGATTTCCGTTTAGGAGGGGAGATGTGGAGTACACGCATGTCTCTCTCTACTCCATATGTTGTATTGATAGGTATATGTTAAATTTAATAGGTTTAAACTTCATGTAATGACGGCAGTCAATAAACTGAATTCGTGTAAGAAAGTCGGCTTTTAACTTAATCGTACGAATTAGAAGAATGGTGGAGGGAGAGCAAGGGAGTTTTGATCTTCTTCAACAATATTCTAGTCAATCTGTACTTTGACGAGTAACCGCCTGGATATTGAGATTTACATTTAATTGTCAAGCTAAGGCCAAGCGGAGAACCGGTTCTCTAAGCACATGCGGGCTTGATGAAGCTGTGAAGGTGTTAATCAATAAAGTATAAATACAGCACTTTGGAGAGGAGATATCACTTTTAGAGACCGGACAGCGGCTAAGATAAGGCTCTCTTATTAAACTAAATCCATTCTTAGACTCCAATAAACTTCTTCGCGTTGGTGGGCGCTTAGCCGAAGAACCTCTAGGTTACCACCAGAGACATCCAATTACTTTGCCACATAAATCCGCCTTTCCCAGCCTTGATGTTTGGAACGTTCATCTAAAATACTTCCATGCTGGTGCTCAGCTTATGTTGACCCTGCTTGGACAAAAATGTTGGGTACTAGGGTCTCGCAATGCTGTAAGAGGAGTTACTCGTCGCTGCGTTGTCTGCCAACAATATAGAGCCAAACCCATACAACAATTAATGGGAAACCTTCACGCGTTCAGGCTTCAGGATAAGAAGGCAGTTTTAAATACTGGAGTGGATTATGTAGAATCCTTACGGAGACGAGGATGTACATCGCCCTATTTATTTGCCTAACCACTAAGGCAACACACCTCGAAATGATTTCGGATTTGGCTAGTAACACCTTTATTTCGGCGTTAAACTGGATTGTTTCAAGAAGGGGTAAGTGTACCGAAATTTCCTCGATGAGTTACTTCGCTTCGTAGGATCACGAGTAGTCCGGGAAGGGTTACAAAAGCACGCCGTATTAATTGGCACTTCATCCCTCACTCCATCAAGTCTAAGTTTAACCTGCAGAGAGTAAATAAGGGGATCTTGTTGTCGTTTGAGGAACTCCAAACTTTACTGTGCCCAATCGAATCTTGTTTAAACTCGAGGCCACTTATGCCATTGTCAATAATTTTGTTAAGTCTAATTATTAATTAAGAAATATTATTGTAAATCTAAATGGTTTATACGAAACTACATAAACGAAACTAAACGCTCAATTCAAGTTGTCTTGAATAGTTTCAAGTCTGATATTCATAAAATAAATGCTGGTATGCCACAAGGCTTTGTTCTGGCACAAACAAAATTTCCATACACTCTTTTTGGAACTCTCTTATCAAAACGTCCTTGTTTTCGTATCCGACAATTTGCGCAAAGTTGACCATATTATATTAGCAGCTCATAGAAAATCTGGAAAATGACAAGCTAATGTCTCATCACCGAAAACTCTTCGAGGTTCTATTTTGAACTCCCAATTATTGCTCTTGCTGTTATTCATTTGTATACTTACAAAAGTGAAAATTTCTCGATGTTCGAAGCGAGCAATAAATCGCAGGTACCCCTCAAGGAAAGGTCAGAATTGATGGCCCAGTGAGAAAAACTCCAAAACTCACTACTGAAGCTGTGGTTCGCATTTCAATAGTGTTGTTTAGATTTATTTTGAGTATCCAGCAAGGAACATGTGATAGTTTCAGTGCCTCAAAATTGATCACTATACGGGTTCCAGGCAGCAACAACTTTCATACACATGGTCTCTAAGCAGTTGGTAACAAATGGTATTAATTGGAGGTGAAATGCGTGTTTAAAATAATCTGATTTTGATCAGACATTCCAGAATTGTTGGCTATTTGACCATATCGAATATGCGGCCATTACAAAGTTGTTTTTCATTGGCACACCCAGCGAATATAGAAAATTTTTCAGTTTCAACGATATACACGGCATTCATGGATAATGTTTGGGTATTTTAATTTCGCTTTAACGACAACAGACATCATTTCATTCCACTCTTGTTCTTCAATCAGCTATGCGGTAAATATTGGAATTCAATAAGCTTAGCATACGCTTTATAGCCGAAGAACAGGGCCATGAGCCCGGGAACGAATATAAAAAGCAGAGAGTACTGTCATCAGCAAAGGAATATATTGGATTAGAAGTAGCAGACAAGAAATCATTGATGAAGATTAAAGAGAGTGTCGGAGACAGAATGGAGCCCTGGGGTAAACCAGCATTTATTTTGTGAATATCAGGCTTGAAATCAACCAAGACAACTTGAATTGAAGAAGAGAGTTTGTTGATCCCTAGCTCACTCATTTTCGACAAAAGAGCCTAATGCCAAACTCTGTCAAATGGTTTTGAAAAATCAAGTGTAACTATTTTGCTTTTGTCCGCCGTGCAGTCCAGAGAGGGAAGATTCATCTTATTTACTGACAAGCTCGACAAATGCTGTTTTACATCTACTCGGAAAGAGTCCTGGAGAAAACGATTGATGAAAAATATTTCGTAGTGATTTTGCCTGGATAGAAGAATACCTCTTCAAAAGATGGGGAGATATACCATCTGAACCAGCCAATTTGTGCTTACTGCTACCATTAAACACTCTTTCTACTACACAAGCGCAAAAGTGGATGTGTCCCATCGAATTTTCGTTTCACACAGATGTAGGTAAAGACTTGACGCAATCTGAAAGCATAGATTTGGCTATGAAGTATGCAGCAAACAGAAGAGCTGACAGCTGAAATTACATTATAAATGAGCGTTGGGATGGAGGATGTAGCAGAGTACATGTACCTTCGGGAAACTGTAGTATTTTCTGCCTCAGTTTTTCGTCGTCTCGAAATTTCGTATACTTGCAATCATTACTGACTTGTTTAAATATATTTTGCTATTCTCCCAAGTTAGTCTTCCAAGACCGAAAAAACAATGTTCTGACCCTGACAGCTATTTTACAGCTCGAGTCCAACCGTATTTTTTTTAGTTTGACGCCATTTATCCGATGAGGGATAATATCACCAGCCACGTTGTTATCTAGGGAATATTTCTTAGATGCTGTAAAGTCCACTCCAATTGGCTCTCTCATAATGCCAGACGGTTCTCTTAGGAGTCTTTTCTCCAACGGTGTGGTCAGTGCACGAGTAATTATCTGAAATACGAGGGCGGGTCAATAATTCCGTGCATTTTTGAATTTCTGACCTCTTTACTGAAACAGCAACACTGCTCCTGTCAACAGGCATCTATCAGTTGACTCCTGTCAAAATTTAAACTTGCTGCGTCAGTTAGTTTGTGTTTGACAGCTATTTTTATCAGACTACTCACTAATTTGAGGAGAAAATGGAAAAAAGTGAATTTCGTGTGCTTATTAAGCATTATTTCTTGCGAAAAAAAACCATTACCGAGACCAAGGCTAAGCTTGATAAATACTATGGGGATTCTGCACCATCGATTTCAATGGTAAAAAAGTGGTTTACTGAATTTCGTTGTGGCCGTACAAGCACTGAAGATGCCGAACGTCCTGGATGCCCAGTTGAGGTCTCTACACCCGAAACAATCGAAAAAATTCACGATATGGTGTTGGCCGACCGAAGATTGAAAGTGCGAGAGATTGTGGAAGCCGTAGGGATCTCGCATGGCTCAGTGGTTTCAATTTTGAATGATCACTTGGGCATGAGAAAGCTTTCCGCAAGATGGGTGCCGCGTTTGCTCACAGTCGACCACAAACGCAATCGTGTAACAACTTCACAGGAAGGTTTGGCGTTGTTTAATCGCAATATGGAGGAGTTTTTGCGCCGTTTTGTGACCGTGGACGAAACATGGATCCATCACAACACACCAGAGAACAAACAACAGTCAAAACAGTGGGTTTCTAAGGGTGAATCGGCGCCAAAGAAGGCCAAGGTGGGTTTGTCAGCCAATAAAGTTATGGCGACTGTTTTTTGGGATGCACGCGGGATAATCCACATTGACTACCTTCAAAAGGGAAGAACAATCAATGGGGAATATTATGCCAACTTATTGGACCGATTCAATGACGATTTGAAAAAAAAACCACCTCATTTGGCAAAGAAAAAAGTTCTTTTCCACCAAGACAATGCAAGGGTGCACACATGGGCAGTTGCCATGGCAAAAATCCATGAATTGGGCTATGAATTGCTCCCTCATCCACCCTATTCTCCAGATTTGGCTCCGAGCGACTACTTCTTGTTCCCAAACCTGAAGAAATGGCTTGGTGGGAAAAGATTTGACTCCAATGATGAAGTCATCTCGCAAAAATGAGGACCTCGACAAATCATTTTTTTTGGAAGGGATAAAAAAATTGGAGAAGCGTTGGACAAAGTGTATAGAGCTCAAGGGAGACTACGTTGAAAAATAAAATTATTTTTTTATCAAAAAATCTGTTTTAATCCAAAAGTCACGGACTTATTGACCCGCCCTCGTAACAGAGGGGTCCTTCAAGGAGGTACTTATCAGGGTGAGAACCTAAAAGCAATTTCAGGGTGTAGGCGGCATGATTGCTAACGTCAGGTTTTCGCGTGTGCTCGTTTACAAACTGGCTCAAGTTGTTTTCCGCAGCGGATATCTCAACATTGCCTGCCCACAATGTCGAAGCCACCCAGAATTGTTTATATTGAAATCGCCCGTAATAACGAATTTAGCACGAGGATACAGTGATACAATTCTTTGGATGGAGTCAGACGTCGTATCAAACTGGTTAAAGATCGAATTGCTATCCAGTTTGGGGCTTCTGTAAATAAAGCATTAGCGGATATTTTAAAATTGAGCTCCGGATTGGAACAGGCGTCTGTATTGAGTAGCTTTACCAGTTTTTGGCCTTTGCTGATCTCTTAAGCCTTGATGTCTTTCCAAATGCACATGGGAAAGTCTGAATTTTGGTTTCAAAGAACCGGATATTCTCCCCTCGTGGATCTATGCTCTTATATTAACGCGTACGTGATAAGCTTACCCTCAATTAGGTGTCATTAAATATAAACTTATACCCTGAAAGGGGTACGAGGGTAGTCCCAGAAATGTGTTTATTTCTTTACATGGTCTCCTTTTAGTTCAATATACCAGCGATGTTCAATAGCTTCGATACCCTGTTTATAGGGAGAATCGTCGAGCTCCTTAAAATAGTCATCAACCGCAGACTCCAACCCTTTATTGTTGGCAAATCTTTTAGCACCGTTTTTCAAGTTCGGAAATGAAAAATAGTCCGAGAGGCCGTGAGAAAGCAATTCGAACTTTACATTATTGAACTTGGCCATCACGATGACGAATGTGTCAACTGGTGCATTGCTTTGATGAAACAAAATTTTTTTCTGCGCCAAACGCGGCTTTTTTCCTGATTTCATATTTCAAACGCTGCGATAAGTTCGCACAATACACGCCGTTAATCTTTTTTCCTTCCTGATGATAATCAATGAAAATTATCCGACGCGCATCCCAAAAAACTGACTCCTTGACCTTCCCTCAGATGGAACTGCCTTCGCCTTCCTAGGAGCCGATTCTACCTTTTGATTCCATTGTTGTGACAGTTCCTTCGTCTTGGGTGTGAAGCGATGGACCCAAGTTTCATCCATGGTTATGAATCGACTCAAAAAGTCGGCTTTATTCCCGTGAAACTTTGCCAAACATTCGACTGAAACATCCTCACGACGCTGTTTTTTTTTTCCATTGTGAGTAATCGCGGCACCCATCTTGCTCTCTCATGTCCAATTTTTTAGTCGACATGCGATGTAGAGCGCTTTTCGAAATGCCTACCGTATCTGCTATTTCACGCACTCTCAATCGACGGTCATCCAATACCATTTTGTGGATTTTTCTTAACATTTCTGGTGAACTCACCTCATTTGGTCGTTCACTGCGATGTTCGTCTTGGCAACTCGTACGCCCTCGCTTAAACTCTGCCACCCAATATTTTATTTTTGTAAACGAAGTAGCAGACTCCCCCAGAGTAGAGTCCAGTTCTGTTTTGATGTTGATTGAATTGAGGCTTTACAAATGAAAGTATTGTATCACATAACGATGAACAATTTTGTCCATATTTAAAAATTCATTGAGAACGTTCACTATTGACGGCACCCGAACAAATACTAAACAAGATAGCGTCGTCAAACTTCAAATTTAAGCTTTATAAGACTTTCCACAATAGTCGTTCTCTTTAAACAAAAACCACCATCTGTACGTCAGGTTGGGTTCAAATAGGACTACCTTACAAATTAGCCGTGCATGTCAGTACCGGTATAATGGAAAACATCAACGCACCGTTCCGCTGTCTTGACCTACTGTGAGGTTTTGGAAGTAATATCTTCGATAGTACTAACTACATAGTTAGGATACCTCTTTGCTTCCAAATTAGCCATACTGGGAAGCCTTGCCTCAGGATGAAGCCCTTCATTATCGACTGGTTTCCGTGATTTCTTGATCGCTCTATCTTTGACCTTCCTGTCCTTTTTATTTTAGTTACCCTCCGCTATTTATTTTCAGAAGACCTACTACTACTAATTTTGTGCATGCTGAATGTCTGTTATTTTCAAGACTGCAATTGAAGGCAGTATTATGAATGCTAAGATTTGAAACATTGAAATCAAAAGCTTTCATGACGAATATCCCACAAAGATCCGCACGTGATGTTTTTGTAGTGTACGGTTGACATCTCAGTCCAACAAGAAAGTAAGTCCAACTTTCACATGAAAAATAAAATCGATGGGCTGAAAAAACTGTGGAACAAATTTCGATTTTCACTTATGATCGATAGAGTCACATGTGGGACAAGTGTCACAGTTTCTTAGATAGGAGAAAGTGACATTATGCCTCCTTCGGTACGGTCATGACTTCGACAGACTTCAAATTATTCAATAATCGAAGAACTGGATAAGCATACTTTTAGCTCTTCCCTCAATATTGATAGCTTCAACGAAATATTTAACTTTCCTACATCAGTTACTAAGAAGTAGAGTTTAAAAATCTCAGAGGCACACCTCGATGAGTGATCACTTTTTTCGGCTGCCATCCAAGTGATGTTCTCACATGAAATTTAATTTTCAAGTTGAAATGCTTAGTTGTGATCCAGGGGAATGGCCTCCAGATTTTTAAATGTCCAATTTGTTCCAGTCATGTCCAGGACAAACTGAAATTAATTTCGTTTCACCGATGGTCAATGGACGGGATTTCTATGGCATGCCACCAACAACAAAAATAGATTACCCTTTGGGTGATTATATTTTCATCTATTTGCTTGTGTGAGGGAAAAATTAATAAAATGAAAAAAAAAATCGCGAAAAAACAGAAATCAAAATAAGAAGGCACACCAAAAATGTTTAAAAAGCAAACGCACCAAAGAATAAAGGGGATAACAATGTTGAAAGGAAGCAGAATACTTACTTTTTATCTGCGCCAAACATGAAAGACCATCGAAATCACAAACAGGCAAAATCCTCCCGCCTTTTGCTATCGTCCATTACAGGATTTGTTTTATTTCCATTTTATTACGAGGATGTATTTTCGTGTTTTTTTTTTTTTTTTTGGTTTTTGGTTATCCAAGTAGTTCGTTCAGTTTGTGTGTTGCAGGACCACATTCGGGAAGAGCATCGCATGAAGCATGGTATTGGAAAAATAAGAAAAAAAAAAGTTAAACAAACAGCAAAAAAAAAAAGACAGTCGAAACGAGGAAATGAAAAGAATGGCATTATTACTTAGCTTGTGAAAATTGGATTAATCCAGATCCTTGGAATACTTTTCGGTGCAGCTCATCCGAGCGCAAGGAGTAAAGGAACGCGCATAACGATGGCCAACAAAAACTAACAACATTGTCGTTAGGGAAAAATTGCATGCAATTGCATGCAGCGATACGAGATAGTTTCTGGGGATAGCTAGAAGATAAGGATAGTGCAGAGCGGTGATAGAGATTAGTGGATTATAAGGAGAGGAAACGAGAAATTTCACTTGGATTCCCTTTGTCGATAACGAGGAGCGTCACTTCTATGGAGTAGGGATACTAAAGCTTACGAGTATTTCGTTAAAAGTTACATTGAGCTAATTGACTTTTTTGTTCTTTGACAATAAGGATAGAGTACATCTCTGCATGGGAATATCTTTAAATTGGCATTGCTATTTAATGACATCGAGCAAGTGGTCAAAAAAAAAAAAATAAAAAAATTCTTCGATGTATACTTGAGCTGTTGATGTCATAATCTCTTGAAGTTGCAAAGCGATTTAGTGGAAAGCGGGAAAGTTAAGCTAGAGGATTTTTAAATTGCTTAGTGACTTTGTAATGCCAGATCACTGAGTGAATTAGACATTAAAATCGACGCTTACTCTATCATTGCCTTCCACAGTAGGGATTATATTTGAGTTGGCCTTATATAGAGCTAGTGACAAGGGTCTATTACCTTTCATATGGGCTCTTTGCCATCTAACGCAGTGGTTTATGTATATACATATAAAGGAGTCTTAATATCAAATTTATCATGTGCTGCGATATGTAGATAAATACAAGGGAAATCAATTAGCATTTTCTAACATTTACTTTGTAAACAATGACGAACGCTTCTTAGAGCACGTTAACTGAATTTATCTCCGTAATAAGTTTCTTATAGTCTAGGTGAAGTTCTTGTCGAATCTTCAATCGAGGTGCATGTGAAGTACCAATAAACTTAACGAAAATAACGAGTTTGACGACTTGTCGAGTCTAATTTATGTACATAGTTCATTCGACGACAAGTTCGACTTTCCTATTGCCTTGATGGTAAGGTGTCCTGTGAACTTGTAAAAATTTATTTAAGAAAGTTCTTATCCGCTGCAGACTCAGAAAAAAACGCCCTTAAATCAGAGGCCTTTTGAAGTCTAGACTGGATTATGGTTAATCCAGTCAGCTACAGCAGCTGTCTTGCTGTTAAAATTTTGAAAACCGAAGCCATTGTAAGCTTTTGCGCCATATATACATGACGCGGCAGGTGGCCCCTATTATTTCCTCAAGTGTGTGGATTGCAAACAACAAACTACTGAGTGAGGTCCAAACTGGGTTTAAGGCTGGATACTCTACAATTGATCACATATTTGTTCCAAACAGCACTGCAAACATTTCGCAAATCCAGAAACTCTATGCTTTCTTTATTGACCGGCTTAGTGGACAGAAAGCTCTTATTTCATAAGCTCTACGTCCTGGGAATGTCGCTGAAATTTGGGAGGCAATAGGAAATATGTACATATGTATGGTCAGTCATATCTATTGACGTCCGTTTTGATCATGGCTTGAAGTATTTTCGCTTTTGGTCTCTTAGTGCAGAGACATTGAGATATGTTATTGCTGAGAAGGAAAACGTACTTTTTAAGTAGCAGTTGATTGCCATTAATCTTTCTACCATATGTGACCATTCTTTGGAAATTGTGTCCGCGTCCGCATGGTTTGGTTTCACTAGAGAGTAATGAAAGCAGCGTTATTATCTTTAGACTTATTATGTGTGAGGGTCTAGTAAGAAGCTTACGGCCGCTATCACCTCTCTGATTTAGGTAACCGGACTACTTGATTCTTGGAGTCAAATACTTAATACAGCAAACTAGTGAATGGCAACATAAGCCCGAAGAGTGGCTCTTCTAAAATAGTTTGCGAAAGAATCGAAATACGAGATGAAAAAAGGCTAGCTATAGTGTACAAAATGGGCAAATGAACTAGACTGGACTTGGTCAGAAATTGCTCACAACCAGCTCCTATCAGCGAAGATGCAAGTGAACTGAGCAACATAATACGCCATATTCAGGTATCAGTTGCTTGTGCTAACGCGTGACACCACTATTGCTTACGCAGAGAGGTTCAAGTCGCTATGACATACATATATGCAGTTATGCGGAAGCAGAAGATCTTGCGGGACTACGGTTCAAAATCTGGAATCGCAAAATTGAACGCGCGCTCTAGAAGAAGGAATAATTTCATCAACGCAACTTTTGACTGCATGTGTAACTTACTCGTAGTCAAACAACACGAAGCTGACAAATCACAAGTTTTGTGGATTACAGCAATTGTGACTGTTCATACGCGTGCTGACTGTGCGTGCTGATTGTGATAAATATATTATGCTCACAGGCCGGGTCCTGTCCCACTGCTATGGTGTAAGTTAGTCGACTCACTGCTTAGTACTGTCAGTAGTTCTAATGAGCTATCTGTTGGGTCATGCTTAGCGATTATCTGCTTTAGTGCCTATGTAGTCCTAGACGTAATCGACAATTAGCGCACAAGAAATGGGCTTTCAGCCAATCCTCCTAAAACTAAGATTATTCTTTTATAAGAAGGAGGAATCTGACTGGTCTGAGTCCAAGGAATTTCAGTACTTGAGTGTAATCCTGGATAACGAACTTTTATGTACTAAAAAAACGAGCTTCGGAGATGGGGCTGGTTACCGAGGAGAAACCTGAGGAGCCAAACGGTCATGATAGGACCAATTATTGTGTTGGCCAATAAATTCACACTGTTTTTTCAGTTGCAATTAAATACTAAATATTTATTGTTAGGAAATTTTTTATCAGCTATATACGCACCGTCATTCTCTACCACATTCTGCCACCTTTCGGGTAATATATCCCCGAATCCAAAGAACTGGTAAATCTTTCTCCCTTGATATTAATACCATCACCTACACTCTCAAAGCCATCTTCCGTTTAAAAAGATGTAGTTTTTGGTATAATACGCACTGGAATTTTAGTAACCTCGCGTGCCGACCTTTTGAGAATTCCCCATCCTCTCTTGGAAGTCGAAGCTTGTTCGAGAATACAAGACAGTCTGAATTCAATAAATCTTGCATGAGTCCAAATCATAGTGGTGTCACGGCAAATGAAATCGCCGATGAACTTCCTATTCAAGGTTCAGAATTTTTCTGAACTTATGCCTACGTTAAGACTACATTTGTCTTCAGTTAGGGCTTCCTTTGACGTTTGGGTTCATATGATCATAACTGCAAATGGTTGCTGGCAAGCAAAACGAGTGCCTCTAAAAAGTTAGCAACTCATCTGCTGTAACTTAGTAGGAAAGATTTCATACTGGTTACTGGCGTTGTAACGGCATTGTTGCCTTTGTCAAGGACCTAAGTGTGCTTGGCTTAAGTGATGCAATATCCTGAGAAGGATGTGTTCAGCCTTCACTCGCATTATGCTGTACGTACTCGGTCCAGATGTGGTGGATTCTACTCTACTCCTTTTTGTCTATGCTCTCTAGAAAAAAAGACCTGTGTACGAGTACATCTTCATATGTAAGGAAAGAAATGACTTATACTTAAGTCGAATAATTGAAGGTCGAGACTCTAAATCTGGACAGCAACCAAATTGATGTGTTGGACAATTAGCTACAACGTCACACATGGGGATATAAAGATGACTTGTTGGCTCTCTTTAAGAAATCAGTGCCTGTTGACTTTTGGAAAACCTTCTCATTTGAAGTATGGGTAGGATCAAGATCAGGTACAGGGAACTAAAGACCATAGACTCAAAATACCCGAAGGCATGCACTCCTCATACTACCATGTGATTCTGCAATAATTGCTAATCTGCAAAAGGATTGAATCATATTAATTTACCAATTCGTGGAACATAAAATAAAAATTAATTAAAATTAATATACATATTAATGTCATTACATGTCAGTACATTATGCCACATATGTGTGTACATGTCAGTTTAACTAATTAAAAATAATTAAAATAAGACACTTATTGAATTTCTCGTAATTTCGATTACAGATGCATTCTAGAGGGTCAATGAGTAAGGCGGTCAAAACGCTTAAGAGCCTGATATGCCTCTGACTCTTACTCTGGCTCTGGCTCTGGCTCTGGCTGTACCTCTGTCTACATATGATTGCCCTTTGATGCCTTATAATTGACGTTATCCGCCCTTGGTTAACCATTCTGAAAATATAGCAGAATCTCCTCAATGCCTTTTTTCCGAGTGCTTTAATTTTTATTTTGTATTTGTACGCGTTCACTCGAGGGTTAATTTATTTTGTTATTTGCAGTTCAGTGGCGAATAATTGAAAAGTTCGATTACAGGTGGGAAATTGTTTCAACCTGTACAGATGCATTCATATGTAGGTCTTGTGTGTATGCTGTTTGGGAGTTGTCACATTGAAGAACGAGTAGATACTTTAGTTGCTGTATCCCTATAATATCTATGGTGGTGCGTAGCTTACCCGCACTTATGCAAGTATATCTACAGTAAAGATCGAAAGTAAGGAGATAAACCAGAATTAAAAAAAAAACAATCAAACTGATCCACTGGCAGCTGAAAAGAGGAGGGACAGAATTTTGTGGCATTCAAATCTCTTTATCAATTTTACTTCGCGACTGACAACGGCAAACCGGACATTACATTTGAACCAAACAAGGAAGTGATTTTTTTTGTTTTTAGAAGAGGATGTGCTTCAAGATATTAGTATGGGGCTGTATATCAGAAAAGAATCTGACCAAACTTAGTCTTAGCGACGCCATCAGTCCCTTCTCGACCTTTTCGGACGAGCGTGGGGAAACAAACCTCTCTACCAGTACTGCATCATTTACGTCACTTGAAAAAAATCCACTGAAAATGAGCGAATTTGCGAAATACTCCAGGACAATTAAGTCCTGACTTTGCATCTCAGGACGTCTTGGTAAAAAGCCGGAAAAAAGTTGGCTTACGGTAGAGAGAAACTCCGAACAGCCATACATGCCAGAACCCACAGAGGACTTTCTACCAACCCTGCCCAAGAAAATCCCAAAAGGTTCCACATAACCATATGAACCATATGAAATTTATCAATGTGAAGACCCCTTACCTCTGTCCCAAAGAATATGCAATTAACAAATGCATTGAACAACTGTCAGAGGCCTAAAAGGAAGTAAAGATGATTAAAACCTCCTGTAGGGCGGTGCAAGTAAGAAAGATTTCTTACACAATGCTAAAAAATTCACCAATGGACTTGAATAAAATTGTTTCTATGTTTGTACAATGAAATCATTAACATCGGGATCATCCCTCAAGTATGGAAAATACCCAGTGTCATACCTATTCCAAAACAAAACAAAAGCACTTCCGAAATAAGTGGTTATCGTCCCATATCATTGCTACCATGCGCTGGAAAAATACTTGAGAAAATCATTGCAAAAGGACTATTTTGAGTCCTTGATAAAAATAAAGCTTCTTAGTCCAAACCAAGTGGCATTTAAACATAAGCATTCTACAGTCGATGCTTTACTGCATGTTGACTACTTCGTTGCATCTGCACTATCTTCGAAAAATCCTGTTTCAATACTATCCATAGATTTCGAAAAAGCCTTTGAAAGAATTGGAATTCATATTGTCCTTAAAAAATTAGCTGAATGGAAAATCGGGCCAAAAATTTACAATTTTATTAAATCCTTCCTAAATAACAGACAATTCCGAATAAAATTAAGTCATGTGTATTCTTCAGTAAAAAATCTTGAAAACGGAATTCCTCAAGGATCTCCTCTTTCAGTTGTGCTTTTCATTAAAGCTTTTAATGATCTTAGCGAAATTATAAAAAAAAAAATAAAAATTTGGAGCATTTTTTGTATGCAGATGACTTAACGTTGCTTACAAAATGCAAAGATCTCACAGTTACTGCTTCTACATTTTCAAACATTCTGGCAGATATTTCAGCCTGGTGCTCTTACTCCGGCTCAAAAATTTCATATCAAAAAAGTAAAATATTACACATCTGTAGAAAAACTAGTTGCCCAAAAAATATTGCTTTATGTCCGAATTACAATACAATAGTTAATGTAAATAATCTCTGCTTGCTTGGAATAATATTTGATTGTAAGTTTAATTTTAAGGAACATTGTTTGTACTTAAAAAAAAAGCTTAACTACCCGACTTAACATTATTAAGTACTTATCAACTAAGAATAGTTTAGTTCACATTAATTCCCTTATAAGTATCATCAGATCAACCATTTTTGCCAAAATCGACTATGGAATGAGTATTTATGGAAAGTGCTCAAAATCTTCACTAAATATAATAAAAACCCACTACCATACCGCTATACGATTAAGCCTAAAAGCTTTTAGAACTACACCTATTAAAAACATGATAGCTGAAGCAGGTCTTCTTTCCATAGAGCAAAGAGTTCAACACCTCACATCTCTCCTCATTCAAAAGTTAAGCATAACCGGAAATTGTATTGTCCGAAAACCCCATCTACGCTTTATAATGCTATACAATTTTCAAAACAAATGGATATCCCAATTTTGAATAAGGTTATACGACCTGCCGCCAAACCACCTTGGAATCTACCAAAAGGTTGTGTAAATACCCAACTCAAGTGTTTACCTAAAATAACAACTTCGAACGAGCAGTATAAGCAGAGTTTCCTTGGAATAATGCAGACCGAAAAACATCATAAGTTTAATTTCGTATTCAGCGATGGATCTAAAAATGAGCTTGGCACAGCTTTTGCCGTCTCCACCCAAGACGTTACCATAATATCAAAACGATTTCTGAGATATTCTGCTTCAGTTTTCTCAGCCGAAGCTATGGATGTTTTAAAGGCAATCAAAATCTCAGGTTCGAAAAAACTATTACCTGTTCAGACAGCCTTTCTATACTAGAAGCAGTGTTAAATATTGACAACAGCACGCTTTTTCCTGAGATTATTGGAAATCAGAAAAAAATTAAACTCATGTGGATTCCAGGTCACGTTGGCATAAAAGACAATGAAACAGCAGATAAGGCCGCAAAACCCGCAACAAGTGAACCATTAGCTACGTTTTATATTCCAAACAACAAAGACACAAAAAAAGAAATAAACCATTGACTATATGACGCCTGGGTGCAATATAGACATCATTACTCTGATATTAATTCAAATGCTAAAAGTATCATCTATCCCACACAATGCTCATGGAAAAAAATCAAAATATATCTGCGGCTTCGAATGGGCCACACTTACACCACACACGGCCATCTAATATCAAAATCTGATCCTCCAAACTGCCATCTCTGTAACGCAAATGAAATAATCACCATCAAACACCTTATCTATGATTGTACCAAAATCAAAGATATCTCAAGAATACTATTTCCCAACTTATCCTTACTGAACCTACTTAAAAACCCATCAGAAGAAAACATCAACCAAACCTACAAACTAATCTGTGAGATAAAAATGGAAAACCGTATCTGAAAGCTATTTATTAAATTGTAACTATTAATGTAATCCGTAAGTGTCATAATATTATGTATTTTATTATCGAGCTGGTAGTCATGGTAGCTAAAGCTCATTAAATTATATCAGCATTGTAATTTATTTGCGTGTTAATAAAGATATAAATAAATAAATAAATAAATAAATAAATAAATAAATAAATAAATAAATAAATAAATAATAAGAAAGACACTCAGCATCGTCGCCTCTATCAAACAATTGGCCCTTAAGTAACTAAAATAACTTCTGTCACCTGATTCCAATCTACCCACTTACTATACCCTGTTCCAAACCTAGGTACAAGCCACTTGTCAGGCGCCAATTATAAAGAAAAAACCCGCAACGAATATTGCATTATACATAGACAGCAAAGACCCCAAACTTCTAACACAATAAATTTGTGGGCGATTAACATACTTTTTTGGGTTAAGGGACACAGGAAATCCTAGGGAACTGCGAAAATGATGGATTGGCCGAAATCGTATCCCTAGGAACAAACAGAAGATATCACGATAACGTCAAGTCACTATTGTGGTTATCATTAATATAACTGCGGCACATCTACGCTAATATGGCCTCAATTTCAATCGTTCAAAAGAGCTAATCAACTTCAGGACACATCTCTAAACGTACAAATATTAGCTCGGGAAACTGTGCGATTGAACAACCCTCATAGCGATTTCTGCAGGAGCTTCAACGACGAAGAACAATCTGTGCCGCACCTACTTTGGACTGCCCGCTCTTGGCGCGCATCAAAATTCAATCCCTAAGTACAATAGTACAATAGTTACCACTTCCAAAAAATGTTTCCTGATCGAGCCAATCCTACTCGTCGATTTGTGGACCATGACCAGGCATGTATCGCCAGTATAAATCGCCAAATGATTAATTTCGTTAATGTTTTTATGATAAGGTGACCGACACGTATTCTTGCGAATATTTAGGTTGTCAACCCATGTGCTAGTTTTTTTTTTTTTTCAGTTTTTTATGCATTTTTATTTATGTACTAATTTACTCTTACATGCTAGACAAAAAAATGCTTAAAAATTAGCTTAATTAACTTAAAATTATCTTATTCTAACTTACTGACCCCATGCGGGCACTCTAATTTAATCCTAGCACTTAAATTATGTCTTTCGACGTATCTTACAATTATACTATACTACAATATTTATATTCATTATAATTAAAACTAAGAAAACATTTTTTTACAAAAAAACTTAGTAACAGGACTGTTTTTTTTATTTTTATTATAAAACTTAAAACTAATATCCTACAAACTACCTAAAAATAAATCTTAATATACTTAACCTACTTACATCTAATACATACATACATATAAATACATGTTTTTTTTTATTTCTTTTTTTTATTTTTATTAATTTTTTTTCTATATTTTATATATATAAATTTTTTTCTTAAATCTAACTTACTCCTACTTAAAACTATGTAAGCCGGCCATGGCTAAGAAACAAAAAATTAGGCTGACCGACTTTGCTTCACATGAAGCTACCAAGTATTGGATGAATTCGACGACGAAGCATCCTCTCCCTCAAAAAGCCACCAAAATTGTTGGTGCTGCTGAGCAATATCTCTCCTGTTGCGACTCCCTACCGCCCTACTGAACCGGAGACGCCTTTCGAGCAACGTGGAAGATTAGCGGCATCGCCAATCTGTCCTGAATCAGACCTTTGCTATCTAGGTAGAGGAACGCTTCTGGAGGAACATAGCCGTCAAAGCGAACTCTCTCATGATACATATAATTAGGGTAGTAAGCCCCAGAGATCAGGTTGTTCGACGATGTCATTGCTCTTGCAATGTGCCCTCGAGTCAACTTAATAACAAAATTGTCCACTCTTATTAGGTTCGCCCTATTGTACAAGACCTCATTGCGATAGAATTTTATGTACTCAGACTCTGGTGTTCTGTATAAGCGAAGACAAGCCCTCTCAAACACCCGAATCTTTTCCAATAAACTTGCTCTCACGTTGAACCACACGGGACATCCAAATACAAGCATGGGCCGGATAAGGGCCATGTAGCAGATCACCTTCACCCTCGCATCGAGTTGGCTGTTATAAAACAGTCTCTTTGTAAGGGCAAAAGCACCTCTGGCTCTGGCCAGAGCAACATCTATATGTTTGTTAAAATACAGATATTGATCTAGCCAAATCCCAAGGTATCTAACTACATTTCGACAGGCAAGTGGCTGTCCATGTTGTCCCACGATAGAGAACTTTCGCCAATTCTTTCTGGTATCCCTAGAGGCCCCAGACAAAGGCGTCCTAAACAGAATGGTTTCCGATTTCTGAAAGTTGATTTTCAACTTCCAGTCATCGCAATATTGTTTAATTTTGTCAAGGTCACGCTGCAAAAGTGTATTAATGACCTCAATCTTTGGACCTGATCTGTACGCAATTAAGTCGTCTGCGTACGCTATGGCATAGTGAAGTGAACCTATCAGATCACTTGTGTAAATGTTGAATAGGATCGGCGAATTTACCGCACCTTGTTGTAGACCGTTTTTAATGTTAAATATTCCAGCAGAAGTCACATCGCCATTCTTCACGATGAACTGTCTACTGGAGAGCATATCAAAAAGAATATACAGCAGTGGTTTACTAATGCCCAACCGGTCCAGCTTAAAGAAGAGTCCCTCTAACCAGATGGTGTCGAAGGCCTTTTCCAAGTCAATCAGGCAGGCACTAGTGCACTGTTTCTTAGCTTTGTTCCATTGGATATCAGAAACCAGTTTGGACGCAGCATGAATGATATCATGCCCCGCCTTGAAACCGAATTGATTATCCGGAACTATATGTTTGTCCTCAACCCACTTAGTCAGGACTCTATTGATCACCTTCTCGAAAACCTTACTGATGTTTGGAAGAAGACTGATCGAGCGGAGATTCGCCGGATTGGAAGTATCTTTATTCCTTTTGGGAATGGGATGTACCACCGCAGTTTTCCAATGCGCTGGATAATGTGCATTATTCATTGCATTATTAAACAGGGCGGTGTAAATGTCCACCGCTTCTAGTGGGAGATGTCGAAGCACAATGTTCGGTATTTCATCGGTTCCCACTGATTTCTTACTTCTAAGTGATTCGAAGATCGTTTGGAGCTCTTCCTTCGAAATGAACGGTGGTAATACCCTTTCGTTGGTGATGACATTATTTGCCATATTCTCGTCACTGAACTGGATGAAACCCGAGTTCTCGAGTCGCCAATTCACAATTTCATTTCGAAGGCAGAAGTTGTGCACAAGGACTTGACTCTCCAGGTCGTGGTTGGGGCCAATGATGTCATTCGCCTTGTACACTTCCTGGAAAGTCGCTCCTATAGCCTCTACCTTCTCCTGCGGATCCTCGATCACAAAGAAATTGTCATCATCAACTGCTTTATTTGGATCTATACCTGCTGCTACAAGTATTTGTTCGTTGTTCGTCGTTCGGGCGATTTTGAGACATGGAAGGTCGTTTTGATTATTTCTCCGAAATATTTTATTTATTTTCGGGAACATATTCGGGTAGCTGGTGTTTACAGCCCGAATTTTATTATTCCAATACAAACTTACAGAATTTCTGTAATTTTCCTTTATTAATGTTTGGAGGTTTTTGATCGACGACTTCAGTGTCACGATCTCCGGGTTATGTCTGTCAGTAAACTGTCTGTATAAGGTTTTTAGCCTTGTCAGCAGACTACTTTTATGTCGGTGCGCAGTGCGTCAATAGTTGCGTTGCGGAATAAGTCTTCGTCGTCAGTGTGTTGATACCGAGGTATCGTTTTGTCCATTGTTCGTTTAATTGTCTCGTCCATTAGCCTAAAATACCTGTCAATCTCCTCGTTTGACAGATTTCTGTTGGACGGTGGGTACCCATGTGCTAGTTGTAGTGATATTTCACCCTGCAGCAAGATCAACTAGCCTTATTCCGTTTCCAGACGTGGTGTCGGGTTGGCTATTTTCCCCGACTGTGCTAATAAAATGGGTTTAGATAACTTATGGCGATTTTAACGTCATACTGAGCATATTCCATCCAGGTGCACTTAGAAACATTGTTTGGTAGCGTAGTCTTTTTTCTCTGTGACGGTGAGCGCATATCACCCTGATGTTGGCGAATAGATCCTTGATGCGTGTTAATAAAAGACGTTCGTTTATGTGTCAAAAATATTTCTTGCTTAAATCTACAACTCACAGACCACCCAAATAGATGTTGCTTACTTTCTCTGAAGCCACTGAAGCAATGCCCGTAGTAGGTACGATAGGTCACTGTTTTTTTATCCTTCTTTTGCCCGACTCATCCCACAGCAATTCCTGAACGGCGGTGGTATCTGCTTTACAGGGGCCGCCCCTAGTTGTTCGGCCACAAGCGGTATGTTCTAGACTCAACCATTACACGTGCAAATTTCAACATAGTTGTCCTCTCTTCATTTTGCAGGGGCGACTTCGTCTCACAACAGTGAAATTTTTATGAAGTTGTGTGGTAAATCCCGCGCACAACTACCAAGCTGGATAGCTAGGCCTTTTTATGACTCCCAGGACGAAAGGGCCGGAGATTACAGAGTCAATAACTCACTTCAGGGATATAAGAGCTGCTGTTGACACATTTAGGATTCATCCTTATCTCTGCACCCTGAAAAATACCAACAATTTAGATTTTCCAATAGTGAAGACATTTGGATCAACTACTGTGATATCAGAAACCGTTATAAAGCAAAAATAGTGAGGGCTAATAACGATTATATTAAACAACATATTGAAAAAGGATGGGACCAAAAATATATGTGGCGAACTATTAAACGTTATGTGTTAAATGAAAAATAAACTGGTAGGAAAAATATTTGCTTCAATGGAGTGAACGTATGTGGAGACAAACAAATTACCGAGAATTTTAACAAGTTTTTTGTTCAAAGTATTGTATGTCAATGTCAATTAGCGTTGCTTTTAAATTGAAATGTGTCAACCTGAACGACATACGTAATGGGTCAAAAAAAGAAATTTTAATTACATCGATACAAAAATACTACTGAACTTGTTAAATATTTTTTTTTTAGATATTATTGGACCTCCACTTGTCAAACTTACTGATTTGTCTGCAATCAGCGAAATATGGTATTTCCTGAATCATGGAAAGAATCTGTGACAATCCCAAACAACACAAGATAGGTCAGTTAACGCGCTACCTGTCTACGAATAAATCCTTGAGAAAATAGTGAAAAATCAAGTTGACGTAAATTTTGAGGTAAACAATTTATTTCTTGAATGTCAATCAGGTTTCAGAAAAAATCGGTGCCCCCGTGGAAACCCGAGCAAGCCACTGTGAGATGCTGTAACCAACCTCATGCGTCGGGGCCGACGAGAGCGGGAGATCTCTTTGAAATACATAGAGATCTGATCAAGGCTGTGAAAATGTTGATGACCCGCACAGGATCTAGATAAGCTATATGGAATAAGATGCCGAGAGCTGGTGGATCCATTATTCTGTTACCTTAATAACCAAGAGTAACTTCTTGGAGAATCGGCTTTCAGGCTAATGCTACATCTGAACTAGAATAACTACTCGAGTTAATGGAGAGCTACGCAGAAATTGCCTGAAAACGAAGAAAGAAAAAATACGTAAAACGCTAACACTGAAAAGCAAAAATTATCAGCAGAACAAAAGAGTGGCAGCTGGCCCACAGAAGCTATATCACAAAAGGAACTGGGTGATAACAAGCGGTTAAAAGGAAAAAAGTGCGAAGGAGCGAAGTTACAGATAGACCGAACAGTAGAAAATACGCCGCAAGAACGAAAGCCATTAGAACAAAGAGGAAACGAAGCGACAGTAGAACTTCTTACGATGGAAAAAGGAGAAGAAAGGAATCAATCCTTACGAAAGGCGAAGAAACCTACGCGCAGATATTAAACGAGATATGCACGAACCCATATGACACAGGAATTGTCTTTAGAGTAGTATGCCAAACGAAACGAGAAGACGCCCTCGTTGAGCTCGACCCAAAGGAAAGAAAGGCAAGGGACGAAAAAGGCTTTTGGTGGACTTTAGAAATTATCCCAGGAGAAAAAGCTTGAACCAATAACCACCGTGGACGAAGCCCAGTAAGCGATTAATGACAAAGCAAGCTACACTACACTAGACATTAGGGTCTTCGTCACTAAAAACAATCGAAGAGCTCAAAAAATGGCCATAGTTCACGTGAATGTCCGAATAGCTGACGAGGTAATGTAGGCTCCTAGGATTGAAATAGGATGGGCCCACTGCAGAATTCACCGCAGTTACAAATGCTTTGGACTCAAAGAGTCTAGGATTGTATTAACTGCGTAGAACAGGGGTATAAAAAACCACAAAATGCGTAAGCGCTGGGCCAAAGACTCCATCACTAGGACTCGAGCATGGGCCGGGGTCCGGTAAATGCCATGTGTTCAGAGAGGCTCTCGAAAAAGCAAACAAAATTAATCCCAAATAACCTGATTACTCCAAGGACCTATTTTCACAACTTAGACCCGACCTGAATGTCGATGTCATAGTCATCAGCGAACAGTATAAAAAAACCACGAACCCTGCTAGTTCTCGGACCTGCCGGGTTTGCAATGTAGATACCCGAAACAGGCAACATTCTCATTAAAGAACACGGACCGGGAAGAGACATTGTCTGGATGAAGTGCGAGAAGACCACTATAGTCCGCTGCTACTTCACCCCAAACGAAAGTATAAATAATTTCCGAAGAAAACTCATCCACCTAGAGGACAAGGTGAGTGAGATTAACGTAGAAATCGTAACGGCTGACGATTTCAACCCCAAAGCCTTAAACGGGGAATGCCTTATACTGATTCAAGAGGTAGGCAAATACTCGGAATAACTGCCAGATTAGGACTAAATGTGATGAATATATTCAGTACATCGACTTGCAGGCCGCCCGGGTATGGCGAAACGATTCCAAACCTTAATTTCGCATCGAAAACAATATCCAGAGTCATACAAAACTGGAAAGCTATTGACAACTACTATACAAGGGAAGGGACCATCAATATATGGCCTACAAACGGACCGTCCAGATCCTCATAGATACGAAGGACGAGAACCAAGATTAAAGATAGACAGAATTAACAAGGAGCTCTTCATAGTCGTCATCGAAGAAGGAAAACAGTCAATACTGGATACGGATTGCACTACAGAGACCTGAGTCTCTGCAGCTTATAAAGGATGACTGCGACACGTCAATGTCCCGATCCTGTAGCTCATAAAAAAAAAACAGTTTACTGGTGGTGGACTGAAGAAATTGCAGTATTGAGAAAAAGACGTCTGTTCCTTAAACGAAAAGTCGCCAAGGGAAGGCGAAGTCAAGCTGTTAACACAGAAAACGCACTAGCAGTTTATAGGAGCGCAAGGTCTGAGCTCAAGAGAGCCATCAAGACAAGCAAAACACAAAAGTGGGAAGACCTACGAGAAAGCATCAACAGCGATCCCTGGAGAGTAGGCTATAAAGTTGTAATGCGGTAACCAGGCGCACATGCTGCCAGCACCGAAGTGAATGGGTCGTTGACATATCTCCGTGGAGAGTCAGTCGTTCACAGACCTTGATAGAGGATAGACGTGTTTCGGCTTCTTCTAAAGAGAAAAAGTAAATCAGAAGTGAGAAAAAAATTATTAGAAACGTTACTGTCAAGTGCTTCGGTGGCGCAACGGTAGTAGTGTCCGACCGATAAAGCAGAGGTAGTGGGTTCGAGCCCCGAAACGTATCGTGCTTTTTATTTTCATTTTAAAAGTAAAGTGAATAAATACAACGATAGAGAGTAAAACAAAGGAACAATGAGTGGTGGTGAGCGGTCCGCTATTCAAATAGCGGAACCAGCAGATGGCTTGATGTCATCAGATGACCAGGCCGTTATGTCGGCCCATTCGCACTCTGGGAAACCAGAAATGACTACTAAGAGGAGGAGGAAGCTGAGGCCTACTCCGAACCTAGTGAAGCGCCCTTCCCTGTCAGCATCTACTGAAAAGCTGCATGGTGGTGCGAGGGAAGAGGCGCCAACAACATCAACAAGAGCAGCAGCACAACATCAAAAAAGGCAAAATGCGGCCAGCAGAGATGAGTTTCCATATGTGTCAGATGGTGGAGAAGGACGCTATATGGGAGGCGAGAACATATTCGCATCATTGGTGGCCTCCGAGTCAGATGAAGAGGAGGAGGAGGTAGAAGCTATAAATAATAGCATTAAACAGCTCCAGCAAAGAGTGCTAGTTATTAAAGCCAAACAAATGGCAAGAAGAGAGAAGGAGCAAAGAATAGAACTCCACGATTCACAACAGCAGCAGCAACAACAAAAACAACAACAGATCGAAAAAGAAACACAACACATAAAAAAACAACAACAACCACAAAAAGACAAACAGCAGCAAGAACAACAACAACAACAACAACAGAAACAGCAGCAGCAACGTCAACAACAGCAGCAGCAACAACAACAGAAACAGCAGCTACGACAGCAGAAACAACAACAACAACAACAACAACAACAGCAGCAGCAGCAAAAAACAACCAAACAACGGGTACCTCCAATCAACACATATAAGATGGAGTTGAAAGACACCATAGAATTATGTAAGTCGGCCATAGGCAATAATTTTTATATTAAAAGACTTAGCGTAGATAGGCACGCGATCCACTGTAACACAGTGGAGCGCTATTATAAAATAAAAAATTTATTGAGGGATTCGACGACGGAGTTCTTCTCCTACACCCCGAAGGGGGACAAGCTGCAAACAATGCTGCTGAGGGGGTTAGAACCGTCGACTGTCCCGGAGGAGCTCCTTGCACTGCTGAAAGAGAAGGAGTGCGAAGGACTCAAATTCGTGGGGGTCAAGCCGTTTGTCACAGCCAGAGCTAAAAGGGAGAAGCGGAAACTACCGTTCTTCCTGGTTCAGCTAAGTCCCGACAGCAAACTGGATGGTCTAAGGAGTATCAAAGTCCTAGACTACCAGGTTGTACACTGGGAAAAATTAAAGAGGAGCGAAAACATTTTACAATGTGTTCGCTGCCAAAGGTTCGGGCACGCCGCGTCGAACTGCGAAATGCAGCCTCGATGCGTGAAGTGTGGAAAGAACCACAAGTCAGAAGAATGCGCTCTAAGGAAGGACGGAGCGTCTGAAAAAAGCCAACTTTCTTGTGCGTTATGTAGGAACACGGGACACACCGCAAACTATCGGGGTTGTCCCAAATTCCAATACATAAAACGAGTAAACCTGGCTCGGCAGCAGAAAGTGGAAGTTAAACGTCCACTCGTGCAGGCACAAACACCAGCCGTTACTCCCCACGTTACCTACGCCCAAATGGCGGCAGGTAGGGGAAATACGGTACAACAAGCAAAGGTAGCTTCTCAGGCCCAAGCGCCTAAAGCACCGGAACCTGTACCTGACATGCTGGCTATCTTGCTCTCTATTCAGGGGCAGATGGCTCAGCTTCAGCGTCAAATACAGGAACAGGCTAAGCGGGTAGATCAAATATACGCGCTGCTGCCGGGCCTAACGCACCTCCAGTCGTAATGGGTACGTACATGGAGGAGCAAACCCTGAAGGTCCTTGCAGTGAATGTGAATTCACTGATTAGGTTCGAACGACGAGCCGCACTATTTAAGTTGCTTAAAGACCAAGCCCCTGATGTGCTTTTGGTTAGCGAAACTAAGCTTACCAAAAGACACAAAATGAGGCACAGAAGATACAAAATAGTACGGAGAAACCGACCCAACTCCATTCAAGGAGGTGGTGTTGCGATCTTTGTTAGAAAAGGACTGCGTTTCAAAAGAATATACAGTCGTGTAGTACGTAGGTTCCAGGTGCTGGAAGCATGCATCATGTACATCCCTCTCCGTAGTGGAAAGCGGTTATACATGGTGTCTGTCTATGCACCTAAAGCTACTCAATCCACCTTATTCATCTCAGAGCTCGAGACACTTTTTCGGTTCCTAAGACTGGAATTGGCGGAGAACTACTTTATTATCGGCGGAGATTTCAACGCCAAACATAGAGATTGGGGAAATAATACACCAAATACTAGAGGGAACCTACTATTCAATTGGTGGGGTCAGCACAGTATAATGTATCGACTCGGCCTCAAAGCGACGGATAGTCCGTCGTTTCCCAGACACGGGTCCTATTTGGATCTTCTGCTGTTCGACACACGAATAAACCTGACGTGCACTAACCAACATACCATAAACTGTCTACGCACTTTTGTGTATGACAGTGACCATTGCGGTCTCAGTACCGAAATAACCGTTCCCAACGAAATTGCGGAATTGGATGAGTTTGTTCAAAGGCATTCCTACAACTACAGTAGGGTGCGTTGGACGCACTTCTCCAGAACACTGACGAGAGCACTCTCCTCGAATTCGCTCTACCCACCGTCCAATAGAAATCTGTCAAACGAGGAGATTGACAGGTATCTAAAACTAATGGACGAGACAATTAAACGAACTATGGACAAAACGATACCTCGGTATCAACATACTGACAACGAAGACTTATTCCGCAACGCAACTATTGACGCACTGCACCGACACAAAAGTAGACTGCTGTCAAGACTAAAAACCTTGTACAGACAGTTCACTGACAGACATAACCCGGAGATCATGACATTGAAGTCGTCGATTAAAAACCTCCAGACATTAATAAAGGAAAATTACAGAAACTCTGTAAGTTTGTATTGGAACAACAAAATTCGGGCTGTAAACACCAGCAACCCGAATATGTTCCCGCAAATAAATAAAATATTTCGGAGAAATAATCAAAACGACCTTCCATGTCTCAAAATCGCCCGAACGACGAACAACGAACAAATACTTGTAGCAGCAGGCATCGATCCAAATGAGGCCGTTGATGATGACAACTTCTTTGTGATCGAGGATCCACAGGAGAAAGTAGAGGCTATAGGAGCGACTTTCCAGGAAGTGTACAAGGCGAATGACATCATTGGCCCCAACCACGACCTGGAAAATCGAGTCCTTGTGCACAATTTCTACCTTCGAAATGAAATAGTGAACTGGCGATTCGAGAGCTCGGGTTTCACCCAGTTCAGTGACGAGAATATGGCAAATAATGTCATCGCCGACGATAGGGTATTACCCCCGTTCATTTCGAAGGTGGAGCTCCAAACGATCTTCGAATCACTTAGAAGTAAGAAATCAGTGGGAACCGATGAAATACCGAACATTGTGCTTCGACATCTCTCACTAGAAGCGATGGACATTTATACCACCCTGTTTAATAATGCAATGAATAATGCACATTATCCAGCGCATTGGAAAACTGCGGTCGTACATCCCATCCCCAAAAGGGATAAAGACACATCCAATCCGGCGAATCTCCGCTCGAGCAGTCTTCTGCCAAACATCAGCAAGGTATTCGAGAAGGTGATCAATAGAGTCCTGACTAAGTGGGTTGAGGACAAACAAATAGTTCCGGATAATCAATTCGGTTTCAAGGCGGGGCATGATATCATTCATGCCGCGTCTAAACTGGTTTCTGATATCCAATGGAACAAAAGCAAGAACCAGTGCACTGGTGCCTGCCTGATTGACTTGGAGAAGGCCTTCGATACCGTATGGTTAGAAGGACTCTTTTTCAAGCTGGACAGGTTGGGCATTAGTAAACCACTGCTGTATATTCTCTTTGATATGCTCTCCAGTAGACAGTTCATCGTGAAGAATGGCGATGTGACTTCTGCGGGAATATTTAACATTAAAAACGGTCTGCAACAAGGTGCGGTAAATTCGCCGATCCTATTCAACATTTACACAAGTGATCTGATAGGTTCACTTCACCATGCCATAGCGTACGCAGACGACTTAATCGCGTACAGATCAGGTCCAAAGATTGAGGTCATTAACATACTCTTGCAACGTGACTTCGATAAAATTAAGCGATATTGCGATGACTGGAAGTTGAAAATCAACTTTCAGAAATCGGAAACCATTCTGTTTAGGACGCCTTTGTCTGGGGCCTCTAGGGATACCAGAAAGAATTGGCGAAAGTTTTCGATCGTGGGACAGCACGGACGGCCACTTGCTTGTCGAAATGTAGTCAGATACCTTGGGATCTGGCTAGACCAATATCTGTATTTTAACAAACATATAGATGTTGCTCTGGCCAGAGCCAAAGGTGCTTTTGCCCTTACAAGGAGACTGTTTTACAACAGCCAACTCGATGCGAGGGTGAAGGTGATCTGCTACATGGCCCTTATCCGGCCTATGCTTGTATTTGGTTGTCCCGTGTGGTTCAACGTGAGAGCAAGCTTATTGGAAAAGATTCGGGTGTTTGAGAGGGCTTGTCTTCGGACTTGTCTTCGCTTATACAGAACACCAGAGTCCGAATACATAAAATTCTATCCTAATGAGGTCTTATACAATAGGGCGAACCTAATAAGAGTGGACAATTTTGTTATTAAGTTGACTCGAAGGCACATTGCAAGAGCAATGACCTCGTCAAACAACCTGATCTCCGGGGCTTACTACCCTAATTATATGTATCATGAGAGAGTTCGCTATGACGGCTTTATTCCTCCAGAAGCGTTCCTCTACTTCGATAGTAAAGGTCTGATCCAGGACAGATTGGCGGTGCCGCTAATCTTCCACGTCGCTCGGACAGCTGCGGACAGGCGACTCAACTACGACAGAGACGTCGCACATGGCAGTGCGGAGCGTCTCCGGTTCAGTAGGGCGGTAGGGAGTGGCGACATGAGGGATGTTGCTCGGCAGCACCAACAATTTTGGTGGCTAGTAGAAGGAGGGGAAGGTACGTCGTCGAATTCCTCAAGTTATAGGTAGCTTCATGTGAAGCAAAGTCGGTCGTCTGTCTATTTTATTAGCCATGGCCGGCTTACATAGTTTTAGGTAGCATTAAGTTAGATTTAAGGAAAAAAAAATAAAAAAAAAAAAAAAACACAAAAAACACAAAAAAAATTACTTTAGAACAGATGTGGGTAACACTTTCTAAAATAAGGGGTAGTTTAAGTAGGATTAAGTAGGATAAGATTTATTTTTAAGTAGTTTATAGGGTTAGCTTTAAGTTTTATATTATAACCAAAAAAAAAGTCCTGATACTAAGTTTTTTTTAATTAAAATTCATTTTCTTAGTTTTAGTGTTAATAAATGTAAAAAACAAAATAGACTGTAAGGAACGTCGAAAGACATAGATTAAGTATTATGTTTAACCTAGAGTGCCCGCATGGGGCCAGTAAGTTATAATTAGATTATTTTTAAGTTATTTAAGCTAATTTTTAAGCGTTTTTTTGTATAGCATGTAAGAATTAATTAACTGAAATCTAATAAAAATGCATTAAAACTGAAAACTATCTCCGTGGAGAACACACGTGTTTCGGCTTGGATAACAGTGATAACAATAACAAAGAGACATTTGCGGAAATTACTATACGCTCAAATTAGCAGAGTGTCAGTGTGCTCGGCCGGCATACCATAGGTCGTGGGTTCGAATCCCCGTGGACTCTACACATTTTTTTTTTTTTTTTTTTTTTTTTCATTTAAAATAAATTCAAAAACAAGTGGTACTAAGTGTTGTCCATCACGTGATGGATTGTGGAGAGCGGTCCGCTATGTTAACAGCGGGATCTGCTGAAGTATCAGGTGAGGCGTCGAGTAGTTCGAGCCAAACACCAAAAACAAAGAGAAGGAGGAAGCTTAGTCCACCTTCTAACTTGGAAAAACGTCCCACCCTACCAACGGCCACTGTAAAGCTGCTTGGCGGGGTGAGGGAAGGGAACAACTTTGCTTCATTGGCAGCAAGTGAATCCGATGATGAAGAGGAAGAGATGGAGGCGATTAGTAGTAGCATCAAAATGCTACAACAAAGAGTGCTGGCCATAAAAGAAAAGCAAATGGTCAAAAGGAAGAGGGAAGAGCAGGAGCAATCCCAACAACATCAGCATGCTCAAAAGCAGGCACAACAACAACACCAAACAAATAAAATAGCACAAGTGCTACAACAACAAAAGGTTAATAAATACCAGCAACAACAACAAGAGCAGTCACAAAAACGGCAACAGCAAAAACAGCAGCAGCAGCAGCAACAACAACAACAGCAGCAGCAACAACAACAACAACAGCAGCAGCATCCGCAGAAGAAGAAGGAGAAGGTGCCTCCTATTAACACCTATAATTATTACATTGGTAATAATTTTAACATAAAGAGATTGGGGAACGATCGCCATGCCATCCACTGTAATACAGTGGAGGGCTACGCGAAAGTCAAAGAGCTCCTAAAGGAAACGACGACGGAGCATTACTCATTCACACCGAAGTGTGAAAAGCGGCAATCGATGCTGCTGAAGGGGTTGGAACCGTCTTCTGATCCTGAGGAGATCCTGGCACTGCTCAAAGAGAAGGAGTGCGAAGGACTCAAGTTTGTGGGGGTAAAGCCATTTACCACAGCTAGAGCCAGGCGGGAGAAACGGAGTCTGCCGTTCTTCCTGGTGCAGCTCAGTCCCGAAAGCCGTCTGGATAGTCTAAGGAATATCAATGTCCTAGACTACCAGGTGGTTCATTGGGAAAAATTAAAAAGGAGCGAAGGCGTTATACAATGCGTTCGCTGCCAGAGGTTCGGGCACGCCGCGTCGAACTGCCAAATGCAGCCTCGATGCGTGAAGTGCGCAAAGAACCACAGTTCCGAGGAGTGTGCTCTGGGTAGGGACGGAGTTTCCGATAGGGCGCAGCTCTCGTGCGTATTATGTGGGAACGTGGGACATACCGCAAACTATCGGGGTTGTCCTAAGTTCGCTGACATTAAAAAATCAAAACTGGCTCAGCAGCAGAAGGTGGAGGTCAAACGTTCACCTGTTAGGTTTCAAACACCAGCCGTCACGCCCCAAATTTCCTACGCCCAAATGGCGGCAGGTAGGGGGGCTACGGTACAGCAAGCGACTGTTGCTTCTCCGGCGCCAAGGCCGAGAACAACGGAAGCTGCACCTAACATGCTGGCCATCTTGCTCGCAATCCAAGGGCAGATGGCTCAGCTGCAAAAGCAGGTGCAAGAACAGGCCAAGCGGGTGGACCAGATCTACGCGCTGCTGCCGGGCCTAACGCAACACATGTCGTAATGGGTACGCACATGGTGGAGCAAACTTTGAAGGTCCTTGCGGTGAATGTTAATTCACTGATTAGGGTCGAACGAAGAGCCGCGATGTTTAAATTGCTACAAGACCAAACTCCTGATGTGCTTTTCGCTAGCGAAACCAAGCTAACCGATAAGCACAAACTGGAGTCCGATCCAAATGTGGAGGCGGGGTCGTGATCTTCATTAGACAAGATATTAAATTTCACAGAGTATACAAGAGAGTGCTGCGCAGGTTCCGGGTGTTGGAGGCAGTCGTCATTTACTTGGCTTCTGTTTATGCACCTGAGACTTCACAAAGCTCGACACGCTTTTTCGACTTCTGAGGCTGGAATCGGGGGAGAATTATTTTATTATCGGCGGGGATTTCAACGCTGAACACAGAGATTTGGGGAAATAATCTGCCAAATACTAGAAGGAACCTACTACTCGATTAGTGGGGTCAGCACGATGTCATGTACAGACTCGGTCTTAAAGCGAAGGATAACCCGTCGTTTCCCAGAGGCGGGTCTTATTTGGATCCACTGCTGTACGACGAACGTTTACGACTGACTGGTACGAATTTACAAGCGCTAAACTGTCTGCGCACATTCGTGTATGACAGTGACCATTGTGGTTTTAGCACCAAAATTACAGTTCCCAATGAAATTGCGGAATTGGAGGAGTTTGTCCAAAGATATTCTTACAACTACAGTAACACTCGATGGACACGCTTCTCCGCAACCTTGACAAGAGCACTCTCCTCGAACACGCTCCACCCACCGTCCAATAAGAATTTGTCAAACGAGGAGATCGACAATTACCTAAAACAAATGGACGAGACAATTAAACAAACAATGGACGCTACAATACCGCGGTATCGACATACGACTAACGAAGACCTGTTCCGCAATCCTACTATTGACGCACTGCACCGACAGAAAAGTAGACTTCTGACAAGACTCAAAAACTTGTACAGACAGTTAACTGACAGACAAGACCCGGAAATTAGGACACTGAAGGCATCGATTAACAATATTCGAACGTTAATAAAAGAGAATTACAGAATTTCTGTAAGTTCATATTGGAACAACAGGGTTCGGGCTGTAAACACCAGCAATCCGAATATGTTCCCGCAAATAAATAAACTATTTCGGAGAAAAAATCAAAACGACCTTCAGTGTCTTAAAATAGCCCGGACAACAGACAACGAACGGTTACTGACAATAGCAGGTATTGATCCAAATGAGGCCGCTGATGATGACGACTTCTTTGTGATCGAGGATCCACAGGAGAAAGCTGAAGCCATAGGGGCGACTTTCCAGGAAATATACAAGGCCACTGATACCATTGGACCTAATCATAACCTGGACAGTTGCGTCTTGGTGCACGACTTCTACATTCGAAATGAAGTAGAGAACTGGCGATCTGAGGGCTCTGGTTTTACCCGGTTCAGCGACGAAAATATGGCAAATAATGTCATTACCAGAGAGGGTGACATACCCCCGTTCATTTCGAAGGAAGAGCTCCATGAGATGTTCGACACAATCAGGGCTAAGAAATCAGTGGGGACCGATGGTATTCCGAACATCGTGCTTCGACATCTTCCTCTAGAAGCGGTGGACATTTACACTACCCTGTTTAATAATGCAATGAATAATGCACATTATCCAGCGCATTGGAAAACGGCGGTGGTTCAACCTATCCCCAAAAAGGGAAAGGATATATCCAATCCGGCGAATCTCCGGTCGATAAGTCTCCTTCCGAATATCAGTAAGGTGTTTGAAAAAGTAATCAATAGAGCTCTGTCTAGGTGGGTTGAGGACAAACATATAGTTCCGGATAACCAATTCGGTTTTAAGGCGGGACATGATATCTCACATGCCGCGTCTAAACTGGTGTCCGATATCCAATGGAATAAAGGCAAAAACCAATGTACTGGTGCCTGCCTTGTTGACTTGGAGAAGGCCTTCGACACCGTATGGTTAGAGGGTCTTTTCTATAAGCTGACTAGGCTGGGGATCAGTAAACCACTCTTGTACATTCTTTATAATATGCTAACCAACAGACAGTTCATCGTGAAAAATGGCGATGTGACTTCTAATGGAATATTTCAAATCAAAAATGGTCTTCAGCAAGGCGCGGTCAATTCGCCGATCCTATTCAACGTTTATACAAGCGACTTGATAGGTCCACTTCCCCATACTATTGCGTACGCAGACGATTTGATAGCGTACAGAACAGGTCCAAAAATCGAGGTCATTAATACTCTCTTGCAGCGTGACTTCGATAAGATAAGACGATTTTGCGATGACTGGAAGTTGAAAATCAACTTTCAGAAGTCGGAAACCATTCTCTTTAGGACGCCGTTGTCTGGAGCCTCTAGGGATACCAGGAAAAATTGGCGTAAGTTCTCGATCATTGGACAACACGGACAGCCTCTTGCCTGTCGAAATGTAGTCAGATACCTTGGGATCTGGCTAGATCAGTTTCTGTATTTTGACAAAAATGTAGATGCTGCTCTGGCCAGAGCCAAAGGCGCTTTTGCCCTTACAAAGAGACTGTTTTATAGCAGCCAACTCGATGCGAGGGTAAAGGTAATCTGCTATATGGCCCTTGTCAGGCCCATGCTGGTATTCGGGTGCCCCGTGTGGTTCAATGTACGAGCAAGCTTAATGGAAAAGATTCGGGTGAGAACACCAGAGTCGGAGTACAAAAAATTTTATCGTAATGAGGTCCTTTACAACAGGGCGAACCTAATACGAGTGGACAACTTCGTAATTAAGCTGACTCGAAGGCACATTGCAAGAGCAATGAACTCGACGAATAACCTGATATCTGGGGCCTACTACCCCAATTACCTTTACCACGAGAGTGTGCGCTCTGATGGCTTCGTTCCACCGGAAGCATTCCTCTACCTAGATCAAATAGGGTTGATCCAGGATAGATCAGCAGTCCCGTTAATCTACCATGTCGCTCGGACAGCTGGGGACAGGCGACTCAACTACAACAGAGACGTCGCACACGGCAGTGTGGATCTTCTCAGGTTCAGTAGGGCGGTGGGGAATCGCGATAAGAGGGATGTCGTTCGGCAGCACCAGCATTTCTGGTGGTTGAATGATGGAGAAAATGCTTCGTCGCCGTTTCCGTCAATTACGGACCAGCCTCACTAATGAGGCAGAGTTGACCAATCTATTTGCTCTGTGAATAGCGATGGCCAGCTTGCATAGGTTTAGGTTAGCATTTAAGAAATATATATATAAATTAGTATATATAAAGGTATATACTGGTAAATGTATGTATTGTGTATAATGTCTATATGTGTGTATGTGTGTATTTTGTATATTGGTTAGGTAGACTAAGGTTTATTTTAAGTTAGATATTAAGTTTTTATAAAAAATAAAAAATTATGTCCATATGCTAAGTTTTTTGTTAAATTCTTTTCTTAGCCTTAAGCATAGAAAATATGTATTAATAAATAAAATGTAAACTAAGTCGAAAGACATATATATAAGAGTTTAGAGTAGCTTAGAGTGCCTGTGTGGGGCCAGTAAGTTAGTGTAAGATTGTTAAGTAATTTTAAGCTAGCATTTAAGCATTTTTTGTTAGTATGTAAGAGTTAATGATTTAGAAAATAAAATGCATTTAAAACTAAACCGAAGTGAATGTCGACAAAATGAAAATGATAGTGGACGCACTTTTTCCAGGCCACCCTATCAGATCCATTGTTCACGGGAGCGGGTTCTGACATCATCCCAGCGCAAGTGCTAAAAATGATGACGCAAATCTGCCCACAGCTACTATGTACATATAACATGTACATATAATAGTTGCCTTCACGAAGCGAAATTTTATAAAAGCTAATTCTGATTAGCAAGGGAAAAGGAGTTCTGGATTCCCCGTCTGCTTACTGACTACTCTGCATGCAAGACGTGACAAGAAAACTTCGAGAAAATATGCTAAAACTGCACCTGCTAGATAGTGTGCTATAAAATTCTTAGGTGATATTAAAATTACTCAGACAATGGACATCCTCGAACTGCCGAGCCGAGCTTTCTATTTCCTGGTCGTTATAATTTGCAAACATTTAAGAACAATAGGTACTTCGGTACTTCGCTTTTCTTCCTCCCTAAATTCCCATCGCGCTGTGTACAAACCTTATAAGGGTACATATATCCTTTTGAGCCCACGCTACTTATACAAAAAAAAAAAAGAACTGCCATATCTGCTACGGATATCAAAAGATTGCCGCAAAAATTGAAAGCTTATGTACCACACAACCAATGGAACCTGCACAAAACTCAGGGCTGGACCTATGGAATACCTTCTACGATGGAATCTTTCGTATAGAAATGCCAGAGAATACTCTCCTAGTACGGGTACGCCGATGACATCGGGGCAGTACACACTGTAAAGGATACGGAGGAAGCACGGAGAAAGCTCAACCAGGTTATGAGACAAGTGCATACTTAGGTGGAAGACCATGGAGTTACTCTTGCCGCGGAAAAAAAGCCTCAATAGTTCTATTGACTAGAAAGCAAATCTTGAGGCGTGTAGATGTTCATACCACCTTGATCAAAAAGTTTCCGCACCACACAACAGTGCGGCGCTCCCATTATTCCAATTTGAGTTCTGTTTTTTTTGTGGAGATGATAAATCTGTTGCTGACATTCCGTCTAACTCTTACCGACAAAGCTTGACATTTTGAAAAGTTACGTAGCCAAGAGTACATCTGACTCTGTGTGTGTTGGCGATTTTTTACAATTTTAGAAATGGATTTAAATTTGCAACAACCAACTTGTACTAAATTTTGCTTAGAAAACGGATTGGTCGTGAGTCAATCGAAGATGATGAACGCACTGGCAGACCATCGACATCGAAAACCGACGAAAACCTTGCGAAAACAGCAAATTAACCATCAGAGAGATAGCGGAGGACTTGAACATTGCCTATGAATCCGTCCAAGACATTTTTGTTAATGATTTGGATTTCCGTCGTGTAGCAGCAAAGTTGGTGCCAAAACACCTCAATTCCATGCAAAAAAGAGACCGTGTTGACGTCTCAAAAGTGATGATTTGCGAGGCTGAATCCGATCCCACATTCATCAAAAGGATCATTACTGGAGACGAGACGTGGCCGTGAGCTTATGAATATGACCCGCAATCCAGACATCAGCCAAGTGAATGGTGTTCAAATGAGTCGAGACCAAAAAAACCACGTCGTTTTCAGTCAAAAAAGGAAGCAATGCTCACGGTTTTCATGGATTACAACAGTGTAGTGTATCATGAATTTTTGCCAGAAGGCCAGACAGTAAACAAAGAGTACTATTCGTATTTGGGCGTTATGAGACGTTTGCGTGAATCAATTCGCCGAAAGAGACCAGAATTGTACGCATAAAACTCGTGGATTTTGCACCATGATAACGCACCGTCGCACAGTGACATCAATATTCGTATTTTTTTGACGAAAAATTCAACAAATACCATCCAGCAGCCACCGATAGCCGAATTCACCTGATTTGACTCCCTGTGACTTCTTTCTATTCAATCGAGTTAAAAAACCACTACGGGGAATGCGTTTCAGCAGCCGAGAGGAAGTAATGGAAAACCGCAGGATGCACTGATGGACATACCGAAAACCAAATATAAAAAATGTTTCGAGGATTGCACCAAGCGCTGGCATAAGGGTGTTGCAGTCGATGGGGATTACTTTGAAGGGGAAAATATACACCCTGAATGACTCGAACTGCAACCGACTGATATTTGGCTGGAAAACCACAAGTAGCTACCGTTAGAGCCCTCTAGCACCTCAACGTGAATAAATCATTTGTGTTTCGAACAATACGAGTAGCTCGTTACCGTGATACTGGCTGCGTTGCAAAACACCATGGAGGTGGTCATAAAAAAATAGCATCATCGGCAGAAATGGTTCGGAAAGTGAAGGCTCGAATTGAGCGAAATCCGCGTCGAAGTGGAGCAAAACTGGCTCGTGAGCTCAACATATCGTTGGAACGGATGCAACACATACTGAAAAATGAGCTTGGGCTCAAGCCATTGAAGTTCCAAAAAGCACACGATCTTACACCGCAACAGAAAAAAGTTAGAGCCGAAAGAGCGAAGGAGTTGCTACGCTTGCACGAAAGTGGTGAGTTGCCGAATTTGGTCTTTTCCGATGAGTCGCCATTTGTTATCGAGCGATATGTCAACAAACAAAATAACCGAGTTTACTTGCCAGAGAAGTCCTTCGAAAATTTACACCTTCGGATGGTCACCAGGAAGAAGGCAGCACTGATGGTGATGGTTTAGGCCGCCATAACCGCCGATGGTCGCTCTTCGCTAGTATTTTTGGACCGTGGCGTCAAATTTAATGCTATCGTATACCGTGAAACCGTCTTAGAGGCAGTATTAAAGCCTAGGGCAAACGATCATTTCGGTCGGAGACCGTAAACATTTCAATAAGACTCGGCACCGTCTCACAAAGCGCGCGTCAACCAAGATTGGTTAAAAAACAATGTTCCACACTTCATTTCTTCGACACAATGGATTGCAAATTCTCGGGATGCAAATCCGTTGGATTTCTCTGTCTGGGGTAAGGCGAAGATTGGCACTAAAATATACCAAAGTTTGGACCACCTCAAACAAGTACTTCGCCGGGAATGGGCCAAAATACCGCAGAGCGTGCAGCGTGCGATGCTTTCTTCGCCGTGTCAAGGCTATTATTCGCGCCAAAGGTGGATATATTGAAAACTACTGATACAATTTGGAAGTTGATGTATTTTCCAAAATTTATCAAAAAATTAAAAAAATTATAGCATTTTAAAAAGTTGGAGTTGGAGTCATTCACCCTGTAGATTTAGATGAATAAAATTGTGTTTTTAATTTTAAACTTGTGAATAAATTCCGATCTTTTGATCTTTTTGACAAGGTGGTATAGCATCAGAAGTAATCACTAGCAAGGGTGTAGAGAAGTATTTGAGAAATTTCCTTGACTCAAAGCTCACATAATAGCAGCACATAAAGTCTCTTTCTGTGTTAGCTGAGAACTATAAAGTAGACTCAATGCGAACATTGGTGGCCGGACCCAAAACAAGCGTCGTCTCCGTATGTAGATCGTGCAAAGCACTTAGTTATATGGCTGTAAAATACAGGCTGATGCACTCAAGAAGGAGAAGTAGTGGAAACAAGTGGCTGTAGTGCAAAGATGTGTAGCTCTTCCGGTAGTTAGCTCCTATCGAACGGTGTCGGAACCAGCGGTCCTAGTAGTAGCGAGAATGACTCCCATCGATCAGCTGGCAGCAGAGGGAAAGTATATGTATCTATGAAAGGAAAAGGAAAATACTCGTAGGAATAGAAATATGTAGCAACTACAGAGGCAAAGGAAAACAGATGAAAACCTAACTAGTCAGAAGGAACTAACCGCTCTAAAGTAATGCGAAGGCGGTTTCCGGAGTAGATGCTGTCTAGATTAAAAAAAGTTAAAGTGGTTTTTAATGGGACTGTATCTCGCTGTTATTAGCTTTTCCACCACTCCCTATGCAAACAAAAAAAAAGTGGTTAAGTGTAAAACAAAGAATTCTCTTAAATATTTTCTGTTACAATCTATTGCCTATATGCCTGCGAAAATATTTAAGATAGTGAAGCACAACCGTATGGACTAGGAAACAGAAAAGTTTAGATTACCAAATTATCAAGCAAACTCAAACCAGAATAGTATTGTTGGCAAGGGATGTCAGTTTTTCAATACATTACCACAACTCACTAAAAATGCAAATAACTCTATATTCTTTAAAAAACAAGCCATAAACTACATAAGATGTAATTTTCCCCTATAAGAACTAACTAACGCACTCTATTAGAAAAAAATAACATTCGAGTGTTAGCTAACTTAGCAGAATCAACATAGTTGGAGAATGATATCGTACATATAGCTTGAGCCCCAACTTTACTCTGAATTAAATCCGGGTGATGTCAAAGTCTACATTTGTAGTAAGAAGTTCACAACAAATTGCCAATGAACAACTTCCGATCACTCCTGTAATGTTTTGTTTATTTTCTAATGGAAAAAATAACTTGAACTGATGCTATTTTAAAATAAACTTATGAGCACGATTTTTAATATGTAGGTCTGTGTAATTTACACAAAAAAAAAAGGATATTGTTGGCTTAACACTTAGTTACCGGCCAAAATAAATTACGGGAAACACGCGCAAAAAAAATAACAAACAACTGACGCATAAATACGCTCCAGCTTTTAATAATTACATCCATTTGATTGATAAAGTAGATAACCGTTATTCAATGGTCAATAAAATAATCAATTTTTTTAAATTCCCTGAAAGCTATTTGAAATAGCAAAAAATAAATACATACTTACGGATAGTTGGTCATGTAATTAATTAATCTGCATGTAACCAAAAAAAAAGTTAAAATGTAAATCAGTAGCTACGAACATTTCTGTGGTTAACCTTAAATTCAGGAACCATGGAAATGATGCTTAAAGTATGGATAAGGTTTAATCCAAACAAACAGGTGATACCAGTAAGTAACTGCACCTATCATGGAGATAAGCCTGTTCTGTCGCATATGGATCTAAAAGCGTTTGTATACATATGACTACTCGTATATGGTACTGTGCTCAGCTGGATTTTGGAAAAACCAGAGGTACGAGTATATTACGAGTACATATGGTATCATTAACTTTTACAATAGATACATTTGATTTCTCCTACAATTACTTAGGCAAGACTGTACATTCTAAAGTAATGGGTAAATGTGTAATGATTAGTGCAATAGGAACGAATTAACGGGATGCATTTGGTAATCTATTGGAATCCCAATCGGACGGTTCGCGGTTCAATACCAGCCGCGCCTGAAACACATTATTTTTTTCAGGCAACTAAAAACACGTGAGATGAATGATTGCCTAAACACAGCATCAAGTCTACATATTTACAATAAAAATTTAGTCTCGCCATTAAATGTTGGTTTCCACCCATGGAATGTAGTAATCACTGAGCCTCTACCCAATTTTCTGAAAAACTTAACACGTGCTCCGGCATTTTAAGAGTAGTCCCTCTCTTGGGTGTTCTTTTTAGAACAAAAAAAGAAAAAAAAGCAAACTTGAAAATCAGGGAGGAAAGAAAGAAAGGTACCGATGAACGTTGACTATAAATGTTTGAGGGTTTATATTGACTTAAAAATAAAGAACTAGACAGCGCATTCCATAAGCGAGTTGTACTGCTTAGGAACGGATCACGATATTTTAGAATACTTTGTCCGAAAGTGGGCTTGAGGGTGTACTGACGAGCATTCATAGCGAGACGGGTGTTACGCTTAAAAGTTTTTATTTTTTATTTTTCTAAAAAAAGAACTTAACACTCAAGAGGATATTACTACTCTTAAAATGCCGGAGCACATGTTAAGTTTTATCGGAAAATTGGATAAAGAGAGAGAGAGAGAAAAATATTTGGGCTCAGTTGTTATTTCGCTCCGTGGGTGGCATCCAACATTTAGTGTAAACTGGACTTGATGTTGTATTTAGGCAACCATTCATCTCACAAGATTTTAGTTGCCTGAAAAAAATTCTTTCGGTCACAGCTGGTATTGAACCCCGAACCGTCCGATTGGCCAATACACTACCACTTGAGCCACGGCCACCCACTTAAAAGTTGGAAGGGGCGGAATGCTATTGGCGATTTCAATGGAGTAGTGGTGGTGGAAATAGCGATAAAATAGAATGAGATACGAGACATTACGTCGGAGTTCAAGGATGTCCATTGTCTAACTGATATTAATATTACCTATGAGTTCTATCAAACGGTTTCGATATACTAGATAGGTAGCAGGTGCAGTGATGTTTTTGGGGCAGACGGCTAGATGTGGGCATTGTACTCCAATTTCGGGCGGACAAATGTCTGTATATTGAGGCAAAATCAGAGGGGGTGAGATATTTCTTACGTCGCTTGAACTAACTTAGACATTTCCCAGCATTTTTGACGACACCGAATATGTGGTCAGTCCAAAATAATTTGTGATTGGCATACATACCGAGAATAGAAAGTTTCTCGGTTTCGAAGAGGCATGTCCCATTCATGAACAATGGCCGGGTATTTAAATTTCACTTCAACGACAGCATTGTGTTTTGGAAGCATTAAATTCTACTCTGTTTATAGTTCTCCAATTGGTTACGCTGTTAATTTCGGAATTTAATGAGCTTAACATACTCTGGCGTCCCCGTTCTACAGCCGAAGAGCAGGGAGTATTGCCGTCAGGAAAGGAATATATTGGATTAAAAGTAGCAGACAAGAGGTCGTTGATGAAAATTAAAAAGAGTGTCGGAGACAAGACGGAGCCCTGGGGCACACCAGAATTAATTTTGTAAATATCAGACTTGAAACCATCCAAGACGACTTGAATTGAACGTTCCTAAAGGTAATTTCTATCCATTGAAGAAGGGAGTCGCCGATCCCAAAAGCACGCATTTTCAACAAAAAAGCCTGATGACAAACTCTGTCAAATGCCTTAGAAATATCAAGTGCAACTATCTTTCTTTCGCCAGATTGATGTACACTTTGGTTCCACTTTTCGGTGAGATATGCCATCAGATCACCAGTGGACCTGTTCCTACGACAACCGTACTGCCGGTCATTACGAAGTTTCCGTGTTTCGAGGTATTTCATGAGCTGACGGTGTACCAGCATTTCCATGACCTTGGAAAGAAGCGACATAAGTGCAATGGGTGTGTAGGTGGAGAGAGAAGGAGACTCCCGTTTTTTAGGGACGGGCTGAACAAACTTGTTTTCCATCTGCTTGGAATAAGTCCTAAACAGTAGGATCGATGGAAAAGCTTACGCAGTGGTTTTGCCATGCTGGAAGAACACCTCTTCAGAAGAAGGGGTGATATACCAGCTGGACAAGCGGATTTATGAATGTTAACGGCTTCGTATTTTTGAACCAACAGAAGTTCTGGTGTCATTTTATGAAACTACAGATCCATATGCCCAAACTCAAAAGACAGTCTGCCCGCATGGTCGTTAAAATTCCAGTGTATTCGATGGCAAGGACAGCTTCTTTTTGAACGGAAAATGGCTTTGGGAGTGCAACCCGTGGTATAAATATCAGGAGTAGCGAAATTCATCATTGCGTCTAGAGCAGGCGTGCTAGATCGTAGTTAGGAGTCTGATAAAAACACCAGTGAAGAATGAATGTTAGACCTTGTTCCCATAAACAACTTATGCCTAGAACATAATTGGTGGTATCAAGACACTCTTAGGTCACAAACTTCATGTCTTGCTGAAAGCTTCCTTATACTTTCAGAAAGCCGACGTCATCTTGAAAGTTTTCGAAACGAGATGACGCCCATAATGTTATTTAATTTTGTTGGTAAAGCTAATGGTTTTAATACTGAATCAGACCAGACAGCTTGCTTCTTCTCGTGAAGATATTAACCTCAACCTATTGAGCGTTGACTGAAAGCCCTTCGGCAATCACGTCTGGTGTTGTCTTCAGAGCAAACCTGATCTGACTTTCTGTTTTTCAGTTTAGTTTATATGCATTTTTATTGTATTACTTAATTTACTCTTACTTGCTAGACAAAAAATGCTTAAAAATTAGCTTAATTAACTTAAAATTATCTTATTCTAGCTTACTGACCCCATGCGGGCACTCTAAGTTAAACCTAACACTTAAATTATGTCTTTCGACGTACCTTACTACTATACTATACTATTTATATTCCTTATAATTAAAACTAAGAAAACATTTTTTCAAAAAAAAAAACTTAGTAACATGACTTTTTTTTATATTTTATTATAAAACTTAAAACTAAAATCCTAAAAACTACCTAAAAATAAGTCTTAATCTACTTAAACTACTTACATCTAGTACATACATATATATATATATACATAATATATATATACTTGATATATAAATATATGTATATATATATAGATGTATGTTTTTTTTTGAATTTTTTATTTTTATTAATTTTTTTTTTGGTTTTTATATATTTTTTTTTTCCTTAAATCTAACTTACTCCTACTTAAAACTATGTAAGCCGGCCATGGCTAAAAGAAAAATTAGGCGACCCACTTTGCTTCACATGAAGCTACTAAGAATTGGAGGAATTCGACGACGAAGCATCCCCTCCTTCTAAAAGCCACCAAAATTGTTGGTGCTGCCGAGCAACATCCCTCATGTCGCGATTCCCTACCGCTCTACTGAACCGGAGACGCTCCGCACTGCCGTGTGCGACGTCTCTGTCGTAGTTGAGTCGCCTGTCCGCAGCTGTTCGAGCAACGTGGAAGATTAGCGGCACAGCCAATCTGTCCTGGATCAGACCTTTGCTATCAAGGTAGAGAAACGCTTCTGGAGGAACATGGCCGTCTAAGCGAACTCTCTCGTGATACATATAATTAGGGTAGTAAGCCCCGGAGATCAGGTTGTTCGATGAGGTCATTGCTCTTGCAATGTGCCTTCGAGTCAACTTAATAACAAAATTGTCCACTCTTATTAGGTTCGCCCTATTGTACAAGACCTCATTGCGATAGAATTTTATGTACTCAGACTCTGGTGTTCTGTATAACCGAAGACAAGCCCTAAGGCAAGCCCTCTCAAACACCCGAATCTTTTCCAATAAACTTGCTCTCACGTTGAACCACACGGGACATCCAAACACAAGCATAGGCCGGATAAGGGCCATGTAGCAGATCACCTTCACCCTCGCATCGAGTTGGCTGTTGTAAAACAGTCTCCTTGTAAGGGCAAAAGCACCTCTGGCTCTGGCCAGAGCAACATCTATATGTTTGTTAAAATATAGATATTGATCTAGCCAGATCCCAAGGTATCTGACTACATTTCGACAAGCAAGTGGCTGTCCATGTTGTCCGACGATAGAGAACTTTCGCCAATTCTTTCTGGTATCCCTAGAGGCCCCAGACAAAGGCGTCCTAAACAGAATTGTTTCCGACTTCTGAAAGTTGATTTTCAACTTCCAGTCATCGCAATATTGCTTAATTTTGTCGAAGTCACATTGCAAAAGTGTATTAATGACCTCAATCTTTGGACCTTACGCAATTAAGTCGTCTGCGTACGCTATGGCATGGGGAAGTGAACCTATCAGATCACTTGTGTAAATGTTGAATAGGATCGGCGAATTTACCGCACCCTGTTGCAGACCGTTTTTAATGTTAAATATTCCAGCAGAAGTCACATCGCCATTCTTCACGATGAACTGTCTACTGGAGAGCATATCAAAAAGAATATACAGCAGTGGTTTACTAATGCCCAACCTGTCCAGCTTGAAAAAGAGTCCCTCTAACCATACGGTATCGAAGGCTTTTTCCAAGTCAATCAGGCAGGCACCAGTGCACTGTTTCTTGCCTTTGTTCCATTGGATATCGGAAACCAGTTTAGACGCAGCATGAATGATATCATGCCCCGCCTTGAAACCGAATTGATTATCCGGAACTATATGTTTGTCCTCAACCCACTTGGTCAGGACTCTATTGATTACCTTCTCGAAAACCTTACTGATGTTTGGAAGAAGACTGATCGAGCGGAGATTCGCCGGATTGGAAGTATCTTTATCCCTTTTGGGGATGGGATGTACCACCGCAGTTTTCCAATGGGCTGGAATCTGACTTTCTGTATTTGCCTGAGTGTGGACATTAGAGCTGATAGAAGATTTAAGCAGAGAGCACCGCATCGGTTGAGACGGAATGATGCCTTCTATAACGCTGACAATCGCGGTTTTCACTAGAATTGCTTCATTTGACAAAACAAGTATTTTGTCTACGACATATGGCAATCAAAAGTTGCGTTGTCTAAAGCATGCTCAATGTTGATGAATACTAGTATATCTTGTTCGCATTCATCCTAGGCAAGGGCGGAGTCAATTCTATCCATTAGATTTTGAAAAGCCGACATGAACAGTCTCCCACGTCGGTAGGCCTGTTGTATCTACGTAATACAGAAGATGCATTCGCAAAGAAAAGCCGTCTTCTCCTTATGAAGCTCGAAAATTCTCTTCATGTTCTTCAATATGAGGGAAGCCAGACTAATTACTCTCAAGCCGAGCGCATAGGCTCGCAGACTGGCAGTGAATATCCGTTTCAGAGTTTCCAGCGGCTTATCTATACCTTTTAGTATCATAATTGGTTATATGCCATCGGTGCCAAGAGGCTTGAAGCCGTCTATTTAATTTTGTTTGCTCCGATCTTTAACATTCGTTTAGATGTTTAAGGCTTTGCTTACTAGTCACCGCAAATATGTCTTCTATCAAGAAATTGACAATCTACAGGAGGTATTTCCAGCGGTCATGTTTGATTCGAACATACATACACAGTCAGGTCATCGTTTAGGTTTTGAACAGCTTGTCCTACCTTTAGTCAATTTCCACGTCTATGCCGAACAGTGATGGATATGCCGAGCTCTTACTTAAAGTTTTTGAGGTTAGTTTTAATCGGACTCCTCCTCTGTAATAAGGTCGAGACCTTAAACTTGATTCTGGATTGGATATACTTCTGATCTGGCACAGAAACAGTGGTAGTCACTTCCGTCGTTCTAATTCTCATTATTGCCATTGTACTTTAGAGAGTGCCTCCTCTGCAGTACTTTCGATTTTGTCGGTTTCCATGGACAAGCCGTGGATAGCATCGATTTGACCAACCACTTATCTATTTTGACGAAGTTTAACTACATTAGGCTAAGCCTCCGTGTCTGCTTAAAAGCTTGATTGAGTTGTAGAAGGCATATGTCAACTAATTTCCACAGTTTGATCATAGTGAAGTATGTCAGATGAATGGAAGCTTTTCACCACAAAAAAGAAGATCTTCTTTACTTTGACAACTATAGAGGCATCAGTCTCTTTAATATAGTTTGTAAAATCTTGTCGGACGTATTGACTGCCAGCGATTCATACCATATTTACACTATGGCAAAGCCTACAGAACACCTAAATAATTCAGGTTGATCTTTATCAATTTCAAAAGCCACAAATGGCAGATTTATATGCAGAGTCTACTTAACTAAGATGTGCACAATGAAGCTAGACAACGCTCTCTGCTGCGTATAGGTCGAAAGGAATCTCACCAAGACCTTTCTTAAAAAAAAGGATTTAGACAACGTGATGGGTAGTCATATGGCTGCGAAACAACCATCCATCCCGAGAGACACAATTTGCCAAGATTCTGTGCAATTACAGAATACAGAGCGTTGATAACAACGTGCCCATCTTCAACACCATCTAATTAAGTAAATCAGTGAAGAGAAAAAGAGCCTAGGTGGCTTGAAAAGACAATTTTTTCAAGCGGAGTTTGAAGGAGAAAATACCGCAGTTAATTGCACGGGCTACACAGATGCATTGATGCTGTAAAAATATAGTATACCGAGTACATTGATTTAGGTGGCCAGGAAGAGTTGAGAGAATTGGATTCAAAATTGGGGAAATTCTTCGAAATCCAATCCGAGCGAACAACGCGCTGAAGGGGGACCACGGCATAGGCGTACACGCACTTCCACAAGCAGTATTGCCAAAATCTTTTCTGAAATGCATTGTTTTTATATGACTCGAAATAGTCTCCAATTGACATTTGCTTAAATAACTCCCATTCTTTTAAGACTTGTAAGAACGACGTCAATATCGTAGACGTTGAAATTTTGGAGTGTTGTCATCCTTCCTAAACTGATAGCAATTTGAAAATATTTTTTATTTACTAACAAGGCAAGGGTGTATTCTGTCTCCACTGCTACTGTGGTCCGTGTTGGTCGACATACAGCTTAACGCTTTCAATAGTTCTAATATCAAGCATACCATATGCAGTTGATGAAGCTACGCTATCTGTAGGATCATGCCTAGCAACTGCCTGGTTTTAAACACAGACAGCCTGGGCGTAGTCCCAAATCTGAAGGTGTTCTCAGCAAGTGCTATATACATCACCACCCGACATCAAAAATATGCCACTGGTAATTTTACCGGACCCATAGCATACCTTAATGCACTGATAAACCGTTCTCCACTTTATACTCATATCTTGGGCTTCCCTTCCAAGCGCAGATATACACTACCCAGATTACAATGAATTGCTCGTATTTTATAAAAAATTGAGGGAGTGAAGTATTTATGTCTGCAGCGGTAGACAACCTGTACTTGCAGTCTTACTGCACCCACTGATGCCAAACTAGTTCAAGTATGCAAAATTTCAATGGACGTAGTTGGAAAGCTGAATTAACTGAGAATTACTTGGGTCCCAGCTCACAATGATATCACGGGAAATGAAATAGCTGATGAGTTTGCGAAGAGGATGGACATACCTGCTTCCTTGGTTAGAGCTTCCGGTGACAGTTACGTTTGGGGCATAATTGTAGACGTCATGACCCTGCAGGTTGCCGAAAGACCATACGAATGTTTTGCGATGTCTCTAATAGGTCCTCTGGAGTAACAAGGCAAATTTGAGGATGGTAAGGTTTGGTCTTAGCCTAATGATGCCGATGATTTTATTAAAGTTTACAAGATTTCTATTTTCAATTACCGATTTTGTTGCTATTTCAAAAATAGTCGGTGAATATCTGATATTTTTTACTCATACGTATATTGAACCCTTTGGAGTCTCGCGTATTTTCAATATCAAAGAAGCTGGACATTTGTTCATTCTAAGGAGTAGTAGGACTTTTTTATTATATTCCCTGTCTTACCTTTGTTTCTATAAAAATGCGGCACGCACTTGCAGACCCTCAACGATAATTTCATTCGGCACTCAGTCAGACAGAGTCCATAGCTGTAAATCGGCACTGATATCATTTCTTCTGCCTCATGTTGAAATCGACATTTCCTCTGATTAATCTTCATACTAAAAACACCACAGATATTATTCCATAAATAGTCCCTCCAAATAACTACTTACTCCTTAGCTCGGGATGTTGTGAAAGTTTCCAAGGCAATCAGTTCGACTGTAGTATAATCGCTTTCCGGAAATGTATATCTCTGTTTCGACATATTCGGGATATCAACAGCACTGTGAAAGTAAACATCATATCCTGTTGATAAGTTGATAATCTGTGCATAGATTTCACCATCCAAAGGATGCACAGTCACCCTTTCGCCATGGTCCAGCAAACCCCAATCGTTACTCTGCCAGTAACTGGGAAAAGAGAAGAAAATTTAATTCAAATTACCCTGCTTACAGTTCATAGTTACAAGTTAGAAGAAGAAGAAGAAAACAATTTGTAATAGTACATCTCTGTACGTACTCCAGAGAACTATACCCTCCGACAAGAGTGTTCACCGAATGACAGATGCCCAGCTCCGTGATTGTCTGGTACATGTTCATCTTGACAGCCGTTCCACTGCTTAACTCCGGCTCAAAGTTCCACTTTAACTCGAACAGCAGATCCAAATACTTAGCACTGGTTATGTTGAAAGTTTTATTCATTGGCAAAGTTTCAATGTTGTCATAGGAAAGGCTGGCGAGCTTCTCGATAAAAATACGGAAATCCTCTTTGTCCTCTTCCGTGGGAAAGTTTTGCTTATGAATTCTGCATTAAAACAAGCAAACAAGGATAAATATAAAAGAGCAATTTATTGTATTTAATATGAGAGGAGAGTTAAATCGTTGAGTGCAGTGAAGTGAAGTGGAAAGGAGTTCCTTCGGCAAGTTGTTACGATTCTAGAAATATGTCACGGGGTCCTTGTTCAAAATATTATAAAGTCGCGCTGAAATGGGTCTATCATGCGGTCGTTAATGAGGCGGCAGCTTCCTTTAACTTAAGACTTATCAACTACCTCACAGAAGGTGAACCATAACTTAATTTATAAAACGTGCCTTTGAGGTTTATTCATACAGATTGATATGATGTCGAGAGGATGATGTAGATGTGGTTCTACCAGTTAGACAGTTTCTCAAAAGCACTATCAGATATTTGGCATCACCTGTCTAAAGCAAATATAATTTCGTTCTACGAGGGTTGTCTGAAAAGTTTCCGTAAACGTAAAGATAGCAGCACTCGCCAATAAAATTTAGTGAATGCTAGTTGTGCGTCTCTTGGCAGTTACTTACCGAAGTTTCAGTCATTTTGGACACGCAGTTTTTAGTTGGCAGTCGTTTGAGTGAGTCGATGTGCGTGTTTTTTGCGAAAATGGAAAAAATTGAGTATCAAGCTGTTTGTAAATTCTTGGTTGTGAAAGGCAATACGCCTACGCAAATCAAAACTGAGTTGGACTCTGTGCATGGGGACTCTGCACCATCATTTACCACAGCGAAATTTTGGGCAGCTGAATTTAAACGTGGCCGTAAGAGCTTGGGACATGATGAACGTTCGGGATGCCCAAAAACTGCAACCACTGACGATAACATTGCTAAAGTTCATCAAATGGTGTTAGACGACCGCCGAATTAAAGTGAGAGAAACAGTGCACGTTATGAAAATGTCCAAAGAACGTGTTTCTTAAATATTAAATCAAGATTTAGGCATGAGAAAGTTGTCCGCGCGTTGGGTGCCGCGTTTGCTTACGTTAGACCAAAAACGTGTTCGAATGAACATTTCCAACGCTCTGTTGGCGCAGTTTAGGCGCAATAAATCCGAGTTTTGGCGCCGATTGATTACTGGATACACCATTCTACGCCCGAAACAAAAATTCAGTCAAAACAGTGGACTGCAAAGAGCGACCCGGCTCCAAAAAAAAAAGCAAAAACTGTTTTTTTCGGCTGGGAAAGTGGTGGCGACTGTTTTTTGGGATAGTAAAGGAGTTAACTTAATCGATTATTCTCGAAAAGGAAAAACTATTACAGGATCATACTATGCATCATTACTTGCCAATCTGAAGGCAGAAATTGCGGAAACACGGCCATATTTGCAGAAAAAGAAAATCCTGTTTCACCAAGACAAAGCGCCGTCTCACACCTCAGCGGTTGCAATGGCGAAAATCCATGAATTACGGTTTGAACTACTCGACCACCCGTCTTATTAACCAGATCTAGCCCCAAGCGACTTCTTTTTGTTCCCTCATCTAAAAACTGCGCTCGGAGGACAGAGATTTTCGTCAAATGAGGAGGCAATCACCTTCGCGAACAATTATTTTCCAGAGAAAAACGCCAAGTACTATTTGGACGTGTTAGAGAGATGGGAGCATCGCTGGAAGAAGTGTGTAGAGTTACAAGAAGACTATGTAGAAAAATAAAAAAAAATTTGAGAAAAAATGTCTTGTATCATTGGTCGGTCGGAAGCTTTTCAGGCAACCTTCGTATTTTTCAAAGTTTTTCTTAGACATTGAACTCGGACCCATGTAGTTGTTTGAATCAGATGTATTGCCGAATGCCAGAAATAATAAATTTAATGGTAAAACTCTTTCGGTTAAATGATTTGAAATGGTGAAATATAATAGAGATGTCAAAATTGGAAAACAATCGCTGAATTAGGACTACGGCAATTGAGGCTATATAATTTCTAGTCCTTTTGACTCTGTTTCATGGTCTTCATGAGGTCACTTTAGCCATCTTCAACTGTTTGGATTCAATAAAGCACAATGTTCTTAATTGCTTTTATTATATGCTTTTATATGATTAGTTGGGTATAAAATCACGTGTACTGGTTAGTTGATTTCCCAAAAAATATTAATGCTCATACGGTAAATGAAGCAAAAAGCTGCGGTTCGTATAAAACTTTGGGGGCATATGGCCTCCGTGGCTTACAACAAGTGATCGATTTTTTTTTTTTATAATTGGCGCTCTTCAAAGGGATTTTGTGTATCCTTAAAATGTTTGCTGATACTACCTGCGAAGTATGGTAAGGGTAAAAGAACGAGAGATACCGACGTACATTGGTCTTAAATGTTCGCGAGTTATAATGACCAGAAAATAAAGACCTTGGCAGGACATTCAAAGAGTGAATTGTACAACTAAGGAAGAAATCACGATATTTCACATTGCGTCCGAAAGCGGGCTGAGCTGATGAGCATTTTTAGCTAGACGGAAAAGAGCGATAGAACAAGATCAGGCAAGAGACATTAACATACGTCGGTATTCGAAGGAATCAATTGACTGTGCAATATTAGCGACACCTATGAACATTTTTGCTTGGTTTGAAGTACAATGTTCAGAGAGATCATGGGGCACCTGAGCAGATGTTGGCATTGTACTCCAATTTTGAACCGATAAATGTCTTATATTGGGTCTATAACTTAATTCGCGCGGTTTGTTAAGAGATGGCGTAACTTATATTATTCCATTGGAGCATGCGTTGGAAAGCTACTGCCATTGTACGTCATTTCAGTATATGTCATTCATGTGAAGCGTAAACAACAATAATTTTTTTTCACTCAAATATGTCGAACTTTGTGCCTGAAAAAGTGTTTTTGCGGGGACTTCTTCTTCATTACCTTAATATGAAGAAAACTGCTGCCGAAAGTCATCGTATTTTGGTGGAAGTTTATGATGAACATGCGTTAGCTGAGCGAACGTGCCAAAAGTGGTTTGCACCATTTAAAAGTGGTGATTTAGGCTTGGAAGACGATGAACGTCCTGGGAAGCCAAAAAAGTTTGAAGATGAAGAAATGGAAGCATTACTCTGTGAAGATTGTTGCCAAACACAAGAAGAGCTCGCAGAATCTTTGAGTGTCACTCAAGCAGCCATTTCAAAACGTTTAAAAGCAGCTGGATATATTCAAAAACAAGGAAATTTGGTTCCACATGAACTCAAGCCGAGAGACGTCGAAAGGCGGTTTAGCATGTCCGAAATGCTGCTGGAACGCCACAAAAGGAAGTCATTTTTGCATCGGATTGTTACTGGTGATGAAAAATGGATCCATTACGACAACCCCAAGCGCAAAAAATCATATGTGAAACCCGGCCAACCAGCCAAATCAACGGCAAAGCCGAATATCCATGGCGCGTAGGTAATGCTCTGTATTTGGTGGGATCAGATGGGTGTGCTGTATTATGAGCTGCTAAAACTGGCTGAAACCATCAATGGACAACACTACCGAACACAATTAATCCATTTGAAGAGAGCAGTGGCTGAAAAACGCCCGGAATATGCGACCAGACATGAGGCAATAATTTTCCATCATGACAACGCTCGGCCCCACGTTTCTATTCCTGTTAAGAACTATTTGGAAAACAGTGGATGGGAAGTCTTACCCCATCCGCCTTATAGCCCAGACCTTGCCCCTTCTGACTACCATTTGTTTCGGTCGATGCAGAACGCCCTCACTGAAATACGGTTCACATCAGAGCAGAATATCAAAAATTGTCTTGATTCATTCTTGGCTGCCAAGCCGGCGCAGTTCTTTTGGGATGGGATCCACAAATTGCCAGAAAGATGAGAAAAAGTCATAGCTTCAGATGGGCAATACTTTGAATAATAGCATTGTACATGTTTTTCTTAAATAAACGTTCAAATTTTGAAAAAAAAAAAAACCGCACGAATATATTTATATACCCAATATATATTTGAAATATCAAGTGCAACTGTCTCGCTCTCTCCTTTTGGTGTAGACTATGGATCCACTTTTGGGTGAAACGTACTATCAGAAATCCAGTGGGCGTGTTGGTACAAAATACGTACTCCTGGTCATTGTGAAGTTTTCGTGTTTCGAGATATTTCATGAGCTGACCGTTAATCCGCATTTCTATGGCATTGGAAAGAAAGCATATATGTGCAATCTATAGGAGAAAAGAGAAGAAGATTTGCCTTTTTTTAAGGACCGGCTGTGCAAATGTTACCTTGCAGCTACTTATAAAGAATCCTAGGAAGTAGAATTGATAAAAACTCTAACGCAGTGCTTTTGTCAGCGTGGAAGAACAACTCTCGAGTAGAAGAGGACCGAACCAGTGGATTTGGGTACGTTAAAATCTGTAAGTACTCTTGTAATGCACGATTATAAAAGTGACAAGACACAATCTGGAAGTATTAAGCTGGCTGTGAAGGACACGATAGGCCCGAAAAAAATAGCTCCCTAACTCTGGCAGATTCTTAATATGTCGAATCGTACCTCCCCTTTTCTTTTGGCTTAATACTGTGCATAGGATGAGGAATAAAGTTTGTGATCATATCAGCAGCGGCATCCCCATCGTTAATAAGAAAACTTAACGACCCGTTAAAATACACACTTGTCAGAAGTTAACAACAAATTCATGGTGTTACCGACATGAATATCAAAATTCAGCAGCGAAGCTCTCAACATATCGTAATTTGGTATTGTCTGTCCAGAATGTCGAAGGCACCCAGAATTGTCTATATTGAAATCGCTTGTAACATGGTTTTCAGTATGAAAATAAAAAGATACACTTCCTTCGAATAGAGGCAGACAGCGCATCAAACTCAATAAAGGTCAAATCACTTTCCAGTTGGGGGCTTGTGTAAATAAAACAGTAGTGGATACCTTACTGATGGAGATGGAATATTAACCCCACAGATCACATTGGGGGGTAGGAAAAAAACAAAAACTCCCTTTACTTTTTGTCTCATGGATGTACTGTTTAACGAAATGAAAACAGAACTCCAATTTCTTCAAGATTATAAAATTAAAGTTTTTGCTTTGGCCTGAGGCTGATGGAAGAAAGGGATGTCGGATTTTCATGGCAGCCTCCAAAATCAACCAACGATTGCCTCCACTGTCTTCACAGGTAGTGATTGGATTAGACCTGCAGGGTGTTTGAAAGCTAAACATAAGTCTGGTGATTATGAATTGTGAAGTACAGGTGGAAGATGCGAAGTACTAGTGTATATGGTATGTTTATGACAAAAGAAAGGCTTGTTCAAAGCTGGTACTTTTGCGAACTGTGAACATAGTCGGATGGCTGACTTGTACCAATTTTGTCCATGTCCATTCTATGTATAATGGAACTACGCAAAATCAAATTAATTTGCGGAGTAAGGGCTAAAAAAAAAGATTTCCAGAACTTAAGCCTGACGCAGGTTAACCCCAAAACCTCAGCAAGAAGTTCGAGAAATCTTCCCGAACTCTCTTAGGAGCAGTAGGCCTGTTTATGTTCTAGCATTTCGAAAAATTATAGCGAAATAATTTCAAAATTCTTATGCGACAGCCTTACGTCATGAATTGGCACCGAACTTCCTCAGGTATCGATGCGGAGTCATTTCGGGTGATAATATAAAGTGTCAGCTGAAAACACACTATTCCCGGTAAAGAATGTCGGAATCATAGCTACTTCCAATAAATCGCTGTCAATTGCTCAATATTCACTAGCAGATCATAATTCCATAATCACGTACAAATATGTACCGGAATACTCTATTCGGGCTATGTCAGCCTTTCAAGTTGTTGGAATTTGAATAGGGATGCATAAGATACCACAGACTTAGACTGTCATCTATGTATAATATATTGTACGAGTATGTTAGAGTGCGATCCAGCCCGTAGTATGTAGAACAGTGAAAGACTCTAAACCAGATACTTGCTAATTAGCATAACCTCACCCTCTGATGGTTGTATATGACCGATGAGCTAGCCAGAAGAGGCTTCAAAAACAGAACTCACCTGAATATCGCTCCTTCCATAGCCAATGCTAAATACAAGCTGTTTCAGCTAGAGTTACTACATAACTTATGACGGGCTTTTCAATAGCAAAGATCAAATGCGCTCATTAAGCACCGCACGTTTTATCAACGGCATTGTGTTCTAGACAAGGATTGCGATGTAAGCACTTTCAGCATAAGAAGGCAGAGGTGACCATTACAAACTTCGCTTTTCATTTAACTTGCTCCCGACACTATTAAGATAGAGGAAACTAAGGTTTCTAACCTAATTACTGAAATGATCTAGTGTTTAATCAGTATAGGGTTTAATAGAAAAATTAATGCATCAGGAGGATGCCAAGCTAAATAATCTTATGACCAATTAAATACTATTTTAAGCGGTTAGTGTCTTTTTTGAAATCTGAAATTAGCAAATGAGACCATGAGTGCCTTGAATAGAAAGACATGATAATATACAAAAAAGCTATGGCCATTGTCAAATCGTTATAGAATTTCTACTCAACATTTATCAATTAATCTTTTCGAGGAAGTAGTCCAGGGAAGGACTGGCTTTAAACTGAACTTGGTCCTAAATGAAATAAATTTCTATCTGTATACTATAAAAGACTAAAATCATTATTCCTAGCAACCAACTGGAACAACTTCATAAAATGGCGACAAAATACCCCAATCTTAATCAATTTATTGTGACTGTCTCCCCTGCAGATAAGAATTTATCAGGATCTATCCATTTGAAGAATTTTATAACGATTCAATACTTTATTTTAGCAAGATACTATTGTCAGTTATGCTGCATTCTTTGTTCAATTATGTAGTTGCAAGTTCCTTATAGAACAGCATTTAGTTGTCATCCAAGTTAAAATTAAAACCATCCTTACCGAATAAAACTCCTCACGCAACCCACCCGTCTGCAACCATTCACAATGTCATACTTACTCCAAAAATTCCTCGACCTTATTTTCGTCGATTCGTTTATGTGGACATACTGTGAGGCTGGGAAAACTGGTATTCCACATAAGCTTATTGCGATCCATCGAGATAACCATCGGCGATGTTTGAAAGCGTTGCCATGTCCTGTGGCTAAGCGATATGACTCCGAAAAACGCAATGCAGATGAATACCAGCCATAAAACTCTGTTGGAAAAGGACCAAAATACTGTTAAAAAAAAACACATATATATATGAGTATATTTACACACACAATAACAATAAAGAATGGAACCGCCAAAATGAGAACAATGAACACGGAGACACAGGCCAGCAATCAGAGTCAGAACTGAGAACCGAAGCAAAAACGATTTTTCTTCTCGGCTTAGAGAGATGCACAAACCTACCGACCTACCGAAACCACCAGGATGAAGCACACATGCATACTTTTATATAGGCCTATATATAAACATTCATGTATCCCGGTTAAATGGTTTCTCCCAGAATAATTCCCCGAAAAACGGTTTGAAAACATTATGAGCCATTATGGCGGCAACCTAAATTTCCTCTTGGATATATCTATGGACCAATTTTACTGTCACTGTACATAACATACTCGTATATATAGAACAAGACCGGGAGCAAGAGTGCTGCGTCGAGCTTGAATTGTAACAGATAATCCTTATCTGTCTGTTTCTTTGTATCTAGTGCCTCTCTGTTGTTTTGTATGCAGACGGATAGACCTAGACAACCGCTTAAAGGTGGTAGTGGGCTTAACAGAGGCATTTACGGCCATGCAATGTATGTCGATGCTTCGCCACCACCAGAGAATTTGCAATTCGCATTGAAATCGATGGCGGATGTGGCACAGTTTTGTTGCTTTTTTTTCTATTGCCACTCCATACCCGTTGGGTGAGCACAAGATGAGAAAACTGCGAGAAGCGCCAAATTGTGTGCCTGGTGCTAGAATATCTCACAAGGATGTCGCAGTCTATTTGAGGCGGGTATCTATCCGAATCCAATTCGGTTTTTTTTTTTTTGTTTTTTGTATTCTTAGTGGCAAAGCCAATTGAATTCCGTTTCTGTTTGGTTTTTTTTTCGGATCATTGGCCACATCTTCATGGTTATTGTCGTCATCATCATTGTCATCGTCCTCGTCGCTCTGGTCGTTCCTTATCGTTTTTGGCCGTCCTGGTGGCTCTGATGATTTTGGTCGTCCTTCGGGTTGGCTCATCCATTCCACAGTGTGGCCCCATTATGATGTGTAATTCGTTTTTACTGTAATTCGAGTCAAGTCAACGAATTGGTTTTATTGGAGCTCTCCGTCCAATTTTTGGCCTTAATGAATGTATCCTGCCTCAGGGTGGGGTTATTATTGGCAATGAATTGTGGCAATCAGTTGTAATTGATACGCTCACAGTTGTGGAACGTTATTACCAATTTTGTTAATTAAATTGGTGATGAAAGGAAAGAGGCTTTTTGTCGGCACTTTTTTTTTTAGTGATGGGCCTTTTTTTTGTATCTTTGTCGGTCTGATGAGATTGTTATGGGATCAAAGGGGAATGGTAGCTGGGATAAATACTGGAAATTTATTAGGAAACTAGAGAGTGGAAAATCTATATTGTGTGCTCATAAATATAATAGAGAGGCAATTGAATAGGGAAAGGCAGGTGATGTTACGGCTTGTATTGTAGACCCATTAAAAATAGGATTTTGAGATCTCCGTTTAAGCATCGTAAAATTGGTTTTTGGTGCCGCTCAGTCTACAGCAACTTATATTAGTAAACGAGTGCTATAGGTAACAAGACACAATAATGATAACGATACTGCATCATCAGAGATAGAACACATCAGACCTTCATTATATTTGAACGTGTCCCAAAAACAGGATAATTAAAACCGTAAAAGGTTTATTTCTCGAAAATGAAAAGGAGCGCATCGGATACTTTGTTGATGATCGAACTCGGGATTATAAAGATCTTTCACGCATCTTAGGAAAAAGTTCTTAGAGCGCAAAATTCCTTCAACTTGACAGAGAGTTCATGTGGTATAAGATGTAATCTGCCTTGTGTCTGACTGAAATCACATGGCCTTTACCTACCAGAACCGTAGCCTTATTCTACTTCGGCTGGATAAATGCAGTCCATCAAAAGACTAAAACTAATACAAACAGAGCGGAAGAGCATTATATCATGGGATAATGACACGAGTATGTACATACATAGATTTGTGAAAAATCACCATCATAAGGTCTTACCCACCGAAACCTCGACCGAGAGAATTAGCAGCACAACCTTCGTAGACAACTGGGTACATCAACTTCAAGGCGACATTGATAAGAGATTTCAACTGACAACAGATAACAAGCGACTGCACTGAGAGGACCATCTCCAAACAATATTCCGCAGAAAGTCTAAGTAGCTCTTTTCTGATATATTGTGAGGATCAGCTTCACTATGTTGAATTCTATTGTAGCAGTTGCTCCATTGAAGGGATGATGAAGCAAACTGAACTGGCGTGGTATGTGATCTTCGGGATGGGGCCGATACTTTTAATTCAACTCTCTATATCAAACAAATTGACGCTTTTCTCCCTTGTGATAACTAACGATGTTATCCACTCCGAACTACAACAACAAAGAATGACCACGGACAACGCTGATTCTACCTATCGTATACCAGCTTACGCATAGGATTATGAATCTTCACCATTATGTCTTCTAAGTTCTTTCGCGGCATTAGAAATTTTACGTTTTCCAATCCGTTCCGATCGCATTGTCACCGCCAATCGCAAAGTAATGAATTTGGAAGCAAACCTGCATTGAATAGACTAAAAATGCCGACAGTCTTAACGACGCATTGCAAACGGAGAGCGGAGATCAATTATAGGAGTTAGGTAAATCAGCAAATATAGTAAGAAAATAAAGTGTTGTAATTTAGATAGCAAAACCTTCTCGAGATGCAATGCAATTTTGTGTCGAAATATTTCCAGATGTGTTAACATTTCGAAGATTAACATGTCTGTATGTCCTGAGTCTATTCGGAGAACTGGCAGATACTATGACATGTCTTCATACCCAGATTCCTAGACTCAGCTTGATCAAGTAGAAAAACTACTCTCTCACGATTAGCAGGAGCCGACAAAAATGTTGGATTTTTGAGTTTGGGTTAAGCTTTAGCTTTGACTTACGGTCATTTTTAGACCTTGGAAGCATTCATTTCAAAGTGAGTGCGAATAATATTTAGCCAGATTGTCAAACTAATCTTCAATACGACACTTGCACTCTTGAATGCTTATGAGCTTTCACAGCGTCATATAGCGCCAGGTACGCCATTACTTCAATACATTTTGGTACCAACAAGGCTAATAAGTTACATTGGTAAAACCCTAAAAATCAGATATTATCAATACTGAGTTCAAAGTAGAGACTCTCAATATAATTTTTAGCACTTCGTCCGTGGAAACCAATTAAAATTTAGCTCACGGCCCGATCATTTACTGGAACTGGGATCAACAGAATATTATTATTCCCTTTAATGGATTTAATGTCATACATATATCCAGGTGTAATGCAGTATGCAGTTGGGCAGCTTCTACTTATTGGCACTGCTCAATATTCTGCGAAAACATGGAAGACCAATACTGAACTTAGACAGAATATGAGACAGTAAAGAAGGCATTTTCGAGGAGGGCTACAACCTTTGGCTTCACTTCTAGCTGGTAAATGCACGTCTGTCCAAAAAACGGAGATGTAAACACTCTTAATAGAAAATATCTGTGCTAGGCAAAGCTCAGAAAAGAACTTCTCAGGATCCTGCTCTCGACCTGTTAACTCTGTCAAGATATTTTTCGATAACTGGATTTCCTCTTGAACACAATTATGGTGTCATCCTCGATAACAAACTGTTTTGGGCTAAACATGTCAAAAATTTCCAATTCGCTGTCGGCTGTCAGTCATTGTAAGGGAACTTTCTGAGCTTGTCACCGAGGAGGATGCTCTGGATCTAAACTGCTTTTATAAGAAATTTTTCGTTGCGTCTGTTGTCTTTGCTTTGCCAGCACGCCTGTCTCTGCTCCATATGCACTGATGCATCTCCCTTCTAATGATACTCATATCATGGGCTACACTCTCAAGCCAGCTTCCATTTAAAAAGAGTTGTCTTTGGTGCACCGTTTCCTGGATATTTTATGACTTTGCGGGCCGATTGTCTTTTGACTCTGGTATTATGGAATTGTCTAATGCAATGATAATAGAACTTCTGTTGAAAATACGAAATCGACTTTTCCTGTGCCAGGAAAGGAATGTAGTCGGGTCTTCACGGATGGCTCAAAATATGGATGGCATCTGTCTTCTAAGCTGAGTTATATGCAATCCTGCTCGAGAACGCGGTTAAAAGGGTGAATTTACTGAGGCTTATTTGGGTTGAAGTTCATAATGAGATCATGGGAAATGAAGTTACCGATGAATGTGCTAAGCAAGGCTACGAGTAGAGTTTCAAAAGACCCAAACCTGCCTTAGCATTTCCATTGACAGTTGGTTTTTGTAAAAGCAAAATTTCAGATAGCATAATTCTTTACGTTGCCGGCAGTCCAAATGAATGCATCCCGACGTCGTTGAGAAGTCAATTCCTTTCACTCATTAAAAAAGAGTGTTGCGGCATTACACTTTTGCTAAGCATCTAAGTGTGCAAGGCATATGTGACACAACACTCTATAAACGCTTACTGTGAGAGTGATGATAAAACTATACTCGTATCGCTTGTAGAGCGAAACCTCATAAGTAAATATAAATTGGTCAGGTTGAGAATATTCTTATTTAAGCTTTTATATGTAAATTTAATGTTGTTAACGAAGCCCTATGCAGTTCGAAAGCAATTTTTTTCTTCATCCAGTCATATCAAAACAAAGTCACCACCCTTCTAGTTGCTGATATTTGAAAGCGGTTGTGAAGGAATGACTTCCATTGCCCTATACTCTAACCCTTATTTACTCGCAACCCCTATGGACAAACTATATTTTATGAACCTGCCCAAGGCCACTAGCACTCCACTATAATATTATGAAGTCCCCTACACAATTACCAAGTTCATGCAACAACTTTTCCTACTGAATAAGTCCTTTAATCTAAGCCGAGTCTCAATTATTCAATTCTCACTTCTAAATATCATTAATTACTCTTATTAATTATATCTAAGTCAAGTAGAAAAGAGGTCCTCCTACTCCCACAGAAACGAAGACTTGATTAATGCCTTCGCCCTTGCACTCCTTCTCGAACAAAACATCACATCGCGCAAAGAAGGCACGCGAACCAACGACAATTCAATTAACACAGCCTTCATCACGTGGGCACTTCACTAATTCCCCTGGATTACCCATATCCCTTTCCTTCGGCAAATGAAATACATTGTTCGGGAAGCTTGTCTCATGACCAGAGAGCTTTAAGACAGAAAAATTGTCTACAGAGAAAAAACGAATGTAATTTATGGCATGTCTCCAGAATTGAAATTTCTTTCCGATTGCCATGTTCTGTTGGTCTTTATTGTGCGTGTACAATGTATTCGTTTCGTACTATCCATACGTCGTCCTTTCGAACATACCATATGCTGGGAACAACAAAACTTCCCGTATTCCCTTTTCGGTTGGTAGTACGAATGCATGCAAACATCCATCAGGATTCCCGAATTAAATTAACCAACGAGAGAGCTTAATCACGCAAAAATGTCCAGGATCCTGGCCGATGATTTCTGTAGCTGTAAGTAAGGACACAAGCCAACAGATACGAATACGAGTCCGACTATACTATACACGGATACACGATGCTGGTGAAATCGGGTCAATAACTACGTGCGGAGGAAATTCGGTCGACGCATATAATTGAACCAAGGATACGTGATGTGATACTATTATACATGTGTTATGAGGGGATAAAAGCCAACTAACAGAGGCAGAAACAAGATGTACTAGGTCACAATTTAATTCAACGTATCCTGAATCTGAGAAGAATCGTATGAAAGTAATTCCGTCAATTGGAAAGTGCTAGCTGGTTGGTTTAACTCGAAAGCAATTAAACCTGCATCTTCGCCTTGAATTTTCGCAATGATTTATGGTTTAACGAATGCTGGGTGCAATTCAGTTGAGATGAAAAAATAATTTTATTTCAGGAGGACCATGGCATTTGGGCAGAAATTCAATTGAATTGCAATTTGTCATCGAAACCAATTAATCGGTGTAGATGTAGCAATTTTTTAGCATCGAGACCTTAAGCTGAAGACTGATGTAAGTTATCAATTCACGGTTTGCCTTTATATTAATTTTAATGATTGGTGGGTAGCTTTAACTGAACTGTACGCGACGAATATCCCATCCTTCCCGTCAGCCGGTTCTTTCCTGGACTTGGCATTAACAGACAGTAGACTAGAACTGACTAACACGGATCGAAACACAAGGAACTGTTTGCGAGCGTTCGAGTACGATAGTGATCACTACGGACTTGCCGCCACAATACGGATCCCAAACGAGCAAACGCAGCTGGAGCAGTATGATCAAGTGTACTCATACGACTACCGTAGAGTACGGTGGTCGCGCTTCTCCAGAATCTTACAGCGTAATTTACGTTTGAGTGGAATTGATCCCCCGACTAACAGAAACTTAACTAACGAAGAAATCGACCGTAATTTACTGACGTTGCAAGACGTTGTCAAACGAACTATGGAGCAGACTATCCCTCGGATAGAATACTCCGACGAAAGCCAGACCGAAAAGTACAGAACTCCAACAATCAACGCATTGTACGCACACAAAAGTAGACTACTCTCGAGGCTTAAGCAGCTGTACAGACAGTTCACCGACGGAAACGACCCGGAAATAAGAGCACTAAAGTCACTGATCAAAAACCTAAAACAATTAATCAAAGAAAATTACAGTAAGTCTGTAAGTCTGTACTGGGGCAATAAGATTCGGGCTATAAAATCTAGTAGTCCGAATATGTTCCCGCAGATAAATAAACTATTCAGGCGGAAAGATCACAATGACATTCAGTGTGTCCGAATTCCACAAACAACAGAAAACAGACAGACACTACTGACCGTCGGCATAAGTCCAGAGAGTGCCGACTCAGGCGACGGTCATTTCGTGGTCGAAGACCCACAGGAGAAAGTGAATTTGCTGGGAGCTTTTTTCGAGGCCGTGTATACAGTGAACAATCCTGTTCACTGTAATCACGACATTGACAACAGGGCCTACGTAAGTCACTATTATCTGCGCAACGAACTTCAAAATTGGCGATCCGAGAATCACGGTTTCACCGTATTCAATGAAGAAAACGCGGCAAACGTCATCGTCGCCGATGGTAGCTCACCTCTCATCTGTTCGTGCGAAAAGATGAACTCCTGTGCATCTTTGAATCTCTGAAAAACAAAAAGTCGTCGGGAGTGGATGGTATTCCAAACGTCGTATTAAGACACCTGCCCTTGGAAGCAGTGGATGTATTTACTACACTGTTTAACAATGCGCTGAATAATGCATATTATCCGACGCATTGGAAGACAGCTGTGGTACACCCAATCCCGAAAAGGGATAAAGTTAGAACTAACCCTGCTAATCTTCGGTCAATTAGTTTGCTTCCGAATATCAGCAAGGTATTCGAGAAAGTGGTAAATAGAGCGCTGTTAAAGTGGGTTGAGGAAAATAATATAATTCCGGAAAACCAGTTTGGTTTTAGGGCGAGGCATGACACTATTCATGCTGCGTCAAAACTGGTCTCCGACATACAATGGAATAAATGCAAGAACCAGTGTACGGGTGCTTGTCTGGTTGACTTTGAGAAGGCCTTCGACACCGTATGGTTAGAGGGGCTTTTCTATAAACTAACCAGCATGGGCATGCCGAAACCCCTGCTATATATGATTTACGACATGCTTATGGGAAAGAAGTTCGTTGTTAAATGTAACAACGTCATTTCGAGCAAGATCTTTGACATTAAAAACGGCTTACAACAGGGGGCTGTGATTTCTCCGATACTGTTTAACATTTACACAAGTGATCTAGTAGGTTCCCTCAATCGTTCCATAGCGTACGCAGACGATTTAGTGGCGTACAGATCAGGTCCAAAAATCGAAATCATTAACACCCTTTAGCAACGTGATCATATTAAGGCGTATTGCGACGATTGGAAGTTGAAAATCAATTTTCAAAAGTCGGAAACAATCTTGTTTAGAACTCCATTGAGATGGGCTTCTAGGGATACCAGATATAACTGGCGAAATTTGGCCATCATTGGACAGCACGGACTGCCATTGGCGGTGAGAAGCGTAGTGAGATACCTTGGTATCTGGCTCGATAAGTATTTGTATTTTGACAAACATATAGATGCTTGTCTTGCTGGGGCCAAGAAGGCTTTGGCCCTGACAAGAAGACTATTTCACAGCAGTCAACTCGTCTCCAGGGTGAAGGTCATATGCTATGTGGCCCTAATCAGGCCAGTCATCGCCTATGGTTGTCCCGTGTGGTTCAATGTAGCGCCGTATGAGATGGAAAGGATTCGGGTGTTTGAAAGGCAGTGTCTTAGGACCTGTCTCGGCCTGTACAGAACACCAGAATCAGAGTACAAAAAATATTATCCCAACAAAGTCCTTTACGATGGGGCTAATCTGAATAGGATTGACAATTTCCTGATTAAGGTGATCCGAAGACACGTTGCACGAGCAATGACCAACGATAATAGCCTGATCTTTGGGGCTTATTACCCCAATGAAATGTACCACGAGAGCACGCTTCTTTCGGGCTTTATCCCGCCAGAGGCTTTTCTCCATATTGATGCTAAAGGGTTAATGCAAAGCAGGGATGGTATCCCGGTAATATACCACCGCCATCGCGGTGCGAGGGACAAGCGGCTCATCTACGACGGGTATGTCGCCAATGCTCAGGAGCTCTTCCGTTTTAGTCCCGCGATTGCGGACAGGGATCGGATCGATGCCGAGAAACAGTACACCGAATTCTGGTGGCTTCTAGAAGGGGAGAGGGTGGGCTCGCTTTCCTAGGTCGGTACGTTACTAAGGTAACACACTCCTCTTAGTTGTAAGTTAGAATAAGGATAGTTAGGGGGATTTCGTGGAGAGACCGCGTTCGTCAACATAAGGCGGCGCCGCTGAGAAGTAACCGATGCTTTATGGCATTGGTTGGATCTCGGGGATGCTTGTGCACGATGTTGACGAATGCCAGGCGCCCGAAATCGCAATTGGTATGGTGACCACTCGATGCGAGAGGCTACGATTGCTCACCACACCGATTATAGTTAAGATAGTTTAAGTAGCTTAGGTAGGTTAAGTAGAATAGGGCCATAGTTTTAAGTTTTACAAAAAATTTAAAAGATACGGTATCTAAGTTTTTCGAAAACCTTTTCTTAGAAATTTCATAGATCATAGATTGTAATACTGATAGATAAAATTAATCGTAAGATAGTTTTTAAGGCCGAAAGGTATACTTCGAATGAGATTGTGAAGTTTAGAGTGCTCGGTAGGAGCCAGTAAGCTAGAATAAGTGACTATCATTGTTAAATTAGATTTAAGCATTTTTGTCTAGAATGTAAGTAATAATGAAAGAATCAATAAAAATGAATTTAAAAGTAAAAGGGTAGCTTTAAGAACTACTGAACAAATGTGTGTTTACTTTTAGCTTCGAGCATTCGGCAGTTCTCTTTTCTAACCCAAAAATTGGTAAATAGGCATGTTATTTGTTTTGTCCCTTTTTTAGGGTTTTGGCGGCCAAGCACTGGTTTTTCAAGAGAGGTCTAACGTGCCGACCATATATTTGAAATAAGAATATTTGTTTGACTCTAGATGCTGTCAAAGTGGAGAATCTCTAGGTGCGGTTGTCAGAGAAGACGAACTCTCTGTCAATTGATTTCTTTCCGAAGAGCGCTGATCATTTCTGAGACTAAAAACATGCACACATTCAGACAATGGCCAGTTAGAAAACCTTTTTGGGTTCATCAGAAGTTAAGCTTTGGGGAGAAATGTCTTGGTGTGGGCATAACCAGATGTGTTTTGCCAAACTCTATTGAATTTGGAGTAAATGCGACTCTTCATGTAGTTTTTTTGAAGCCTGGCTGTATAAAATAATATAAACGGGTTTTCTCTTCTTGTTATATTGATATACATATGGTCGGATGTATAATAGCTAACATAAGCTAGCAAAGACCAACTCTGACTTGACAACTATCGTTTGATCTTTCTGAGGAATAAGAATTTGTCTAAAACTGTTATACCAGATACCTTTACGTTTAAGGATTTCAACTCCATAGATTTAAATGCAAATTTTCCGCTTCTTGGGAGCAATGCCGCTTGAGGGCTGACCTAAATGAAAAAGTAACCGGTTTTCAAGGAATTTTAAAACAATTATTCAATCAATGTGTACCAACCAAAATGGTCCAAATACAAAACAAGATATATTCAATGAAGAAGCAATGTATACAATAAATGAAAGATCATCTAATGGTAATTGGTCTTCGTACAAGGCGGCACGTGACTACGCCATCTTCGTTATACACACTTAAAAAAATTATTTCGCCGCTAAGCTTAATATATCCCTAACTTCGGAGTAACCTACGAAATATTGGTATACCCAGTAACGACGACAACTTTAAGCATGCTCCTAATCCTGATGGACTAAATCATGTTTTTCTATGGGATGAATCTGGTGGAAATGAATTTGAATTTGGTACACGTAACTCTCTCCCAGGACTGAAAGATTATCTCCCATTTCACCCATGTAATGAACTGATATACAACCATATCAACCATTCCGTAGTACTGAGATATTACAAGAGTTTTCTGTGTCGCAAAAAAACTAGTCCAACATCTTATATTGGTTGTAGACCAATTAGCATTCTACCTTGCTTATCTAAGGCTTTCGAGAAAATAATAGCAAGAAAAATTACAAGACACCTAGTATCCCGTGCATATTGCTCATCCTTAGTTGAAATGAAATAAGGTGTCCCACAGCAATCAATATTATGGTCATTTCCGTTCGTTATAAAAGATATGCTTCAGTGCAACTTTATGCAGATGACGTTTAGTTACACCTTGAGAAACCACACTGCAACCTCAATGAATTTGGTTTGACCCTATCAGTCTCAGGAACCTTTATGTCAGGTACCACGAGATTTTTAGCATGTCCCCTCAGAAAGTAACAGACGACCATGCTGCATTCGGCCACTACGTTCACTCTAAACGAGTCTCACACCTACAGCGAAGCCGAGCTGACCACGATACATTTTTTCGTCCATAACGTGCCTTCCTCGTCAGCACTTAAACCATCCCGCCATACATCTCCACCCCACAACATGCCTCTTACATTTTACTACCAGAATGTAAGAGGTCTTAGCTCTAAAAAAAATCCTGTCCTACGTCAATCGCATTCTCTTCCCTTTGATATTTACGCCTTGACTGAAACCAATTTGATTCCCGGCATAAAGAACCAGGAATTGTTCCCCCCTACTTTTAATGTTTTTCGCGACTACGATCCTACCCGCCCACATGATGATTCCCACTGTCGAGGCGTCCTACAGACGATCCACAACAGCCTTAACTCTTCTCCCATTACCATCTCTTCATCCTCTAAAGTCGACTTTGTCGCTATAAAAATATCACTCCCCTTCAAGTCCCTTTACGTTTTATGTTGCTACATCCTGCCAGCTCAACCTACCGAATCTTACCAACTTGTTGTCGATGCGATCGACTATTTAATTGACCTGTCTGACTCTACTGACGATATCTTTGTTTTCGGCGACTTTAATCTTCCTCAGCTACAGTGGATTCCATCAGACGATCAATCGTTCTTCATCGCTTCAAATTCCAACTCAGCTAAGGAATGTCTCTTCTTAGATCGCTTAACAAACTCAAGTCTATGCCAAGTCAGTGGTGTATCCAACTATATGGGCAGGCAATTGGACCTTATTTTCACAATAGATTCAATTAACTCCTCAGTCTCACTTTGTCCCCTATCTCTCTCTATAATCAACAACTACCACCCACCCCCCCCCCCCTTCTACATTCATTTTTTCATAACTCTTCTTTCCAGTCCACTCCTCCCACAACTCTCTCATCCTACGACTTTCATAAAGCAAACTTTCACAAAATCAGTGACTATCTTAGCAGATCCCGCTTTCACTTTCACAACCTAAGCGTAAATGATGCCTTATCCATTTTTTATAAAGAAATATTTAATTCTTTCAGCCTTTACGTTCCGTTTTTCCGCCTTAAAACATCATCTACTAGTCCTCCCTGGTATAATCGCAACCTTCGTTCCTTACGAAAAAAGAGAAACAAGTTATGGGCTGTTTTCCTTGGTACCAGATCCTCGTCCGACTATTCCAACTATCTTGGTGCTTATCTTCATTTCACCGAACTTTACGATTCCCTTTACCAGCGTTACCTTAACAATACGCAAGTCAACCTTATAAATGACCCTAAGTCCTTTTACCAATTTGTTAACTACAAAAGAAAGTCCGATGGTTACCCTCCTTCCCTCTCTTTAACCAACAACAAGTCATCAACCGATCCACTCACCATTGCCAACCTATTTGTCAGCTTTTTTTAAGCAATCCTTCACCAAAGACTCCTTTGTACCAGATCCATCCTATTTTCGTTACCTACTGAACTTCTCCAACGGCCCACTTCTCTCTCACATCTTGGACCCCTCCTTTATCGAATATAAATTACACCAACTCAATGACGAATTTACACCCGGTCCAGATGGACTCCCTGTCATATTTCTTAAAAAATGTTCTTCGTCTCTTTCCCTTGCCCTTTCTGATCTCTTTCGTTTATCCCTTTCACAAGGAGAATTTCCTCAGGTTTGGAAAACCTCCTTTATAACCCCGATCCACAAAAAGGGATCAAAGAACGAAATAACAAACTATCGTCCAATCGCTAAACTCTCCCATATACCCAAACTCCTCGAAAGTATTTTGTATGAAGCTCTAAGTTTCCAATGCAAATCACTTAATTCCCCTAGACAACATAGCTTCCTAAAGGGTAGGTCAACTACCACAAATCTCATTGAATTCGTATCCTTTGCAATATCTGCCCTAGAGAACGGCAACGAAGTCGATGTAGTTGCAACCGATTTTAACAAAGCCTTCGATAAAATCTCTCATCGATTAATACTCTTCAAATTGTCTGCCCTCGGCTTTGAACCCATACTGTTAAAATGGATATCCTCTTACCTCGAAAACCGTTTTTACAGTGTTCGTTTTAGGTCAGCCCACTCCGCTCCATTTTTGGCCACCTCTGGAGTTCCTCAAGGTAGCCATCTCGGTCCCCTTCTCTTTATATTAACCATAAATGATCTCGATTGGATCATCAAACACTCGTCCGTCTCCCTTTACGCCGACGATACCAAATTTTTCAAAACCATTTCCTCTCCCCATGACTCCTTCCTCCTTCAACAAGACCTTGATAGTTTTTCGATCTGGTGCCTCAAAAATTGTTTGGAACTTAATATCACCAAATGCCAATCCATCACCCTTTCACATAAGCGGCTCAAATCTCCTCCCCGACTCTACCTTCTCCACAACCAACCTATCTCCTCCGTTGAATCTCTTCGCGACCTCGGCATTTTGTGTGATAGGGAGCTCAACTTCCGTTTGCATATGGATGGGATAATCCTTAAAGCCAACTCTGCACTAGGTTTTGTAAAACGATGGTCCAAAGAATTCACCAACCCATACGTGACCAGGTCCCTCTATATTACCTTTGTTCGTCCCCTCCTAGAGTACGCCAGTCAAGTATGGTCCCCATATCATCGCGTTCATATCTCGAGAATTGAAAGCATCCAGCGCCGTTTTCTTCGATTCGCTCTTTGAGGTTTGCCCTGGGATGATTCTTTTACTCTGCCCCCCTATCAAAACCGTCTCAACCTCATTAACCTAAACACCCTTGAGGTACGCAGAGATGCAGCCGACTTTCTCTTCATTCATCGACTTCTTTCAGGTCAGGTTGAATGCACGTCCCTTCACAATTCTATTTTCCTCAACACTAACCCTCGTTCTTCTATCTCCCAACCCACCACACCACCTATGGCGCGAACGAACCAATCTCCTAATCCTTTGCCTGGTTTACACCTCAATAATAAGAAAACCAAATCTCTAGATTTACCAACCAGTCTTGGCTTTCCTATAAATGGAAATCTGTCTGGTTACAATCACACCAACGTTGGCATTCGTCCGATCTACGATTGCTTTCGAATGTTTTGGCTTAGTGCTTAACTTACTTCACTGAAAACACGACGAAAGCAGATTTCAGTTCTAATCTTACCTCTCATAACTTACGCTGAGGCAGTATAATATAATAGTCTAGACTCATTATCCCGCTTAAATTACAAATAGTCCTTAATGATGCAGTGCTTTATACCTATGGCATTTTAAGATAAGAGCAGATCTCCGCGAAGTCTAGGGATTTGGTAGGTTGGAATTCCCAACAGTATATCTCCAGGAGCTGTATATTCTTAAAAAAAATGTTTTAATAATTAATAAATATAATCTTACTTGTACCATAGGCTTAATATCATTAATACCAGAATCATCAATTTTATACCTTGCCGTTGCAATTTTGTTCACTCTCCGCTTTTATTTTTATCCATATCATGAGACCAATCATTTAAATAAAATACATAAATGAAAATGACACGAAACGGGCATCTGGTTCTTGCTTTACGATAATGCTTACATATTCGTCGTTGTTGGTAGGCCAGTTTTTGGCAAAAAACTGAGTTTCCACCAAATTCACCGGATCTGGTCCCGACTGATTTATTTCTAGTCCTTGAGATGAAAACGCTTATGAAAGGAGAGCATTTTGATGACATGGAGGGTATTCACTGAAATTGGACAAAGGTGGTGCGAAGCATTCCAGAAGAAGATTTCTCGACAGCCTTCTAGAGACTCTACGAGTTGTCAAATTTGTATATGTACACCCTGAATGACTCGAACTGCAACCAACTTCAGACTGCTATAATTTCCATACCGTTCATGACAGTGAGCTCAAAGTTTGACACATGACAGATAATTTTATTATTTACAAGCCTTTTAAACGATTTGGTTCTCAGTTGTGTTGAAAAATTTTTATATGCGATGAAATTCAAACGTGATAGTGTGATTGCTTTATATTTGGCTGGAAAACCACAAGTAGCTGTCATTAGAGCCCTCCAGCACCTCAACGTGAATAAATCATTTGTGTGTCGAACTATAGCTCGTTACCGTGATACTGGCAGCGTTGCAAAACGCCATGGAGGTGGTCATGAAAAAAACAGCAACATCGGCAGAAATGGTTCGGAAAGTGAAGGCTCGAATTGAGCGAAATCCGCGTCGAAGCGGAAGAAAAATGGCTCGTGAGCTCAACATATCGTTGGAACGGATGCAACACATACTAAAAAATGAGCTTGGGCTCAAGCCATTCAAATTCCAAAAAGCACACGATCTTACCCCACAGCAGAAAAAAGTTTGAGTCGAAAGAGCGAAGGAGTTGCTACGCTTACACGAAAGTGGTGAGTTGCCGAATTTGGTTTATTCCGATGAGTCGCCATTTGTTATCGAGCAATATGTCAACAAATACTTGCCAGAAAGGTCCTTCGAAAATTTGCACCTTCGGACGGCCACCAGAAAGCAGGCAGCACCGTTGGTGATGGTTTGGGCCACCATAACCGCCGATGGTCGCTCTCCGCTCGTATTTTTGGACCGCGGCGTCTTAGAGGCAGTATTGAAGCCTTGGGCAAACAATCATTTTGGTCGGAAGCCGTGGACATTTCAACAAGACTCGGCGTCGTCTCACAAAGCGCATGTCAACCAAGATTGGTTAAAAAACAATGTTCCACACTTCATTTCTTCGACACAATGGATTGCAAATTGTCCGGGTGCAAATCCGTTGGATTTCTCTGTCTGTGGTATTTTGAAGGCGAAGGTTGGCACTAAAAAATACCAAAGTTTGAACCACCTCAAACAAGCACTTCGCCAGGGATGGGCCAAAATACCGCAGAGCCACTTGCGTGCAGCGTGCGATGCTTTCTTCGGCCGTCTCAAGGCTATTATTCGCGCCAAAGGTGGACATATTGGAAACTACCGATACAATTTGGAAGTTGATATATTTTCCAACATTTTTTGCTTTAGCACAATAAAATTTATCAAAAATAAAAAAATATAGCATTTTAAAAAGTTGGAGTTAGAGCCATTCACCCTGTTTATGCTGGGCAGGCTACTAAGTTGAAAACTGAATTAAAAGTCCTTGCTCGTTTTTCCATTTTTTTTTTTTGCAATAAAAAAACCCCGTCCAGGAACTTTTTGAATAAAGTGTGTATACCTAAAAAGAGAACACCATTTTCAACTGGCTAAAGGTATCTCTAAGAATAAACAGCCAATCTTTCCTTGCAACCAAAAGAACAGAAAGAAGTTGTAGGCCAAGTCAATATTTGGGTTCAGAATCAAGAATTTTTTTATTCCTATTTTCATTGTAAATTTGCTCCTGTATTGTTCCTATTCCTTCGGTTAGGAAGTCAGAATATTCCCGAGGTATTCATGCCTGTCGTAAGAGGCTATTAAAATCGAATCTTCGTATACTGAGTGTAGCGTATACAAAATATGCAATGAGCAAAACAAAAAGATATACTATGTGGCTCAAAAGTCGTTAGCCAGATGCTATAATTTGTTGCAAATGGTGGCAAATGTCAATTCTACTTTGACATTTGTGAAGTGAACAGGTAGAAAATACACATCAACAAGACATGAATCGCTATACTCCTAAAGACCGTGGAATAATTATTACAATTTTTAGCGGAATAATTCGGTGTTGGCGCAGCGTTAATTTCGGCCCAGATTTTCCAGTGGTCCGACACCAACTGGGCAAAGACTAGCCGCTTGCCTAGAAGATTATGGGACAATACGAGATGCTGCCAGGTGTGGCCGGCCCCGGAGTAGCCGTGCTGCTGAGAATATCGCAGCTGCGGTTGAAAATGTCGCAGAGGACCTCGCTGTACCGACAAGACCGCATGCCACGTAATTGGGCATCAATCGGCGGTTTTTACATAGAATTTTTGTAAAAAACTGTAAGATGTTCCCTTGGGCTGACAGTGAATCAGCTGTTAGCTGTTGACCACCAAGCGCGTGTAACCTACGCTCAAGCCAACCTGAATCTCGACCACGAGGGAGACAACTTTTCATCGAAATTCATCATGAGCGCCGAGGCCCATTTCCATCTCTGCGGATATGTGAATAGCAAAGTTATCGCTTCTGGGGCGCCGAAATTTCGCGTTTAACTTATGAAGAGCCATTACAGCCGCTCAAAGTTACTGCATTGTGTGCTGTTTACGCTCGAGGCGTCATCGAGCCTTATTTTTTCGGAAACTCCACGCCAAATGACTACTGTGGATGGCGAGCACTACAAAGCTATCCTCAACGACTTTCTCCTTCCTCAATTGGATGAATTAGGACCGGAGAACATGAAGTTGCAACAGAATGGAGCAACGGCGCATACTGCATGAGCCACAACCGAAATTATGCGGGCTGCATTCCCGATTGCTTAATCTCTCTCTGTTGGGACTTGCACTGGCTGGCAAGATCGCCTGATTTAACCGTTCCAGACTTCGTTTTGTGAGTTTTTTTTGAAGACACGAGTCTATTCAACAAAGCTCAGACTTTTGAAATCCTCCAAGGGAATATCCGTCAAGAATTCGAGGACCTATCTCCAATGAGACTGAGTCCATTCCAATGATAGCGGAATGCCAAAATGATGCGGATATCCTATGCAGATACCACGTTTTTCTTCCGACAGGACATAACTTCTTTAACCACCTGGAACACGGTACAGTGAATTTGAAGACGGAAGGAGAGGCTTAGATTAAACTTATCTGAGAAAACACCGCTACCAACCCCACTATCGGTTTTAGATCCATCTCTGTAGAAGTGGATTGACTTGTCCTCCATGAAAGCAAAATTAAAATACTTCAGGAGAAGCTTACATGGAAGTCTTTGTCAAACCAAAGTTCAGGTATGATGTAATCTATGTTCTCTGTGAGGATTCCTAATGTATTAAGAATGCTGGCGTGGCCAAATGAATTCGCTTTAACGCGAATTGTTGCAATCGCAGCTACTGGCATGTTGAAAATATCGAAGGGTGTCAAATGAAACAGAATGTCTAATGTTGCAAAGGCGGTAGACCGCAATGCTCCAATTATGCATATACATGCTGTTCTTTGGACTCTGCTTAGTTTAATGCAGTTGACTGCACTTTCTAAGGCCGTCCACCAGACGAGTTAGTGAGTGAGTATCGGTGCCATGACCGAGATATATGTTATAGCCAGTGGGTTATGCGAGGTTGAAAGAGAATAAAGCTACTGTAGCTCTATTGACTTTTTCTTGTGCAGTTTGCAGTCGAAAATGGGACCCAGGTGTCGGTCGACATCCAATCAATAAAAAGTTTCTACAATTCCGATGGTTATTCGGCTTTTTGGAGCAAACAACTCGCTATTCTTTTTTTCAGGTTGTGTTCAATATTTATTTATTTATTTCAAACAGATATCACTAAAAGTATTTTTATTTGTTCTGCGAAGATTTACGGCTTATCTGCAGGAGGATGTGTAACATATGTTACATAACTACATAGTTGGTTTTGTGCATCCACATTTATCACATTTATTTATTTATTTTTTTACAATCATAATATAACATTATTCATTATTTATTAAAATATGTCGGAAAATTAAACTCGTAATTACGTAAATGAATCGTATATTCTTTTCTCATTTTAACAATCATCTGCCTGACCTTCTGTTCATTTAGTTCTAAACATACCGCCAACTTAATGGCGGCTTTTGGTTTTCTTTCTCGAATAAAATACTTTTATGAATGTTTTATTTTTTCCCTAGGCTTTTTCGTGGCAATCGAATTCGTCGAGTGGCCGGTGGTGTGGCTGCTTATGTTCGCGACGGATTACTATGTACAACTTCCGATTATCTATTCCTTAATATTACATGTGGTGTTGAGCATTTGCTATTTGGAGTAATATACAGGCCGAATAAGAGCATAGATATGACTCCTGTTTTCAGAACCCTAAAAGGAATATCATGTTCGACGCCGAATATCATTGTTTGTGGTGACCTTAACTGCGACTTTTCAAACGATCCTGCCACTCTCCTTGACGTGTTCTTTGTAGGTAATTTTGATAAAGTTCTGTTTTACCGTCAACTAATAGCGGCGGGCTTCTCGAAACACGATTTGCTCTACTTACTTAACCTATGATAAGCAGATAATTACAACCGAAACCGTGTTTTCTTACCGAGATTTAAAAAAAAAAAAACATAAATTATCAGAATTTACGATCTGAAGTTGTTGAGATAAAATGGGAAGACATTTACCTTATGCCCTCAGTTAATATACAGGTATCATTTCTTGAAGTCAGAAAACCCTCAGTTTGAAAACCCTTTTCGATCGACACGGTCCGCTATGCCCTAGGACAATTAAAAGTAGTTCCCCTCCTTGGTTTAACAGAAGTATTTTGGAATTGATTCGTAAACGTAATCTTGTCTATATACGCTGGAAACGTTATAAGCTCAATGTGCTCTACGACATCTTTCGCTGGTTGTCCTACGCATCTAAACTGCGAAGCAAGAGTTATGCGAGAATTATTTAAATTCCAACATTCAAACTGGAAAATATCTGTGGCAAAAATACTACCGATACCCAAGTCGAATAATAATCAAATCAGCCCCAAATATAGACCGATTGCTATACTGCCGTTTTTGTTGAAAGTTTTTGAGAAGACAACTCTAAACCAGATGAAAGCGCACTTAACCAGCAAGCAATTCTTAAGTCCCTCCCAGTCCGGCTTTCATGCGAAAAAGAGTTGTAAGACCGCACGTTTACTGGCCGTGGACGATATTACACAGCCATGGACGCAAATTGTCGTACATTTTTAACATTATTGGATTTCACAAAGGCTTTCGACATGGTGGATCACATTATTCTTTGCGATAAGCTGCTGTATAGTTTCGAATTCTCTCCTCTTGCACTCCTACCTTATAAATCGCGGACAATATGTGGCTGTAGGAAATAAAACGTCTTTCCTTTCTTGTATCCGCTGCTGGGGTACCACAGGGTTCTATCTTCGGGCCGTTATTATTCTCGATTTACGTAAATGAACTCCCTCAGCTAGTAAAACATTGCTGTGTCCATGTATTTGCAGACGAAGTCCAACTTTATCCTTGCTGTCCGCTAGACAAAACTACTTGTGCTATAGAGAATATAAACGAAGACATGGAAATTATCCAGCGGCGGGCACTAAAGCACAATTTGTCCCTTAATCCAGCGAAATCGAAAGTTCTATGTATTTATAAACAGAATACGGATACATCTAGTTTCCCGCATATAAAATTGAATACGTTCATACTGCAAGAAACTTGGGGATAATACTCAATGATATCCTCTCTTGGACCGATCATGCAACTGTCATGATATAATGGTCTCCGTTTGTCATGGCTCACCCAAAGCTCTATGCCTAGAGATGTGCTACTTGTTAAGACGTTACTCTTGCTTATATTATTGTATGGGTATGAAAACTAAGTGTCATCTACAATATAACAATTTGGCGTTTTTAGGTATGTCTTTAACAAAAGATATTAGGACCATATATCTAGTTACTCTAATCAGATTATGAATCTCAGTTTTAACAACCTTATTAAGTTAAGGTCATCAATTGCACTGCATAGAATTATGCAGACTCGACAGACGGAGTATTTATATTTTACAGCAGACTAAATTTTGTTACTCTGATTCAGCCCGGATTTAATTGTCTACAATCTGAGCGTACATTTTTCGTCCACACCCCAGGAGAGTCACAAGCGTAAACAAATTCAAAACCAATCTTTTCAAACACTTGGCCAGTGATACACAATAAACTCTAAATAAAATCAACTTTCGGTTTGTAAAATATTCCCTTTTTCAACATTTAAAAATTGTAGTTTTTAGCTTAACAATTTTTTGAATTTTTAATTTTTACATTTGTTACTATTTAAATTTTTTTTTAAGCCTTCAACAAATTAAGAGATATTGTAATCTTACTGTGAAACTTTTGTAAAATATATAAATGAAATTAGTGACTTGTGTTTACAAATAAAAAAAATTATAGGCAATCAACTTGTTTTATTTTTTCTATGCATTTATGTTACTCCTTCAAGGTAATGTTGTTTTATTTTTCTTTTTCTTATGTTGACTGCACTAATGTTTCTTAGGTTTAGTGGAAGGCTGTTGAGCTGATTCGTCACAGATGATGGTTAGAAGCCGGTATTTCTCTCCTGTTTGTCTCCTCGCAGGAATGTGGTAATTGATTTGAATCCGAAGAGTTGGTTCGTCAAAATCCTTCGATGCCATACTCATTTCACTGATCTGCTTCCTTTTTTGGAATTCGTATGTCCATGTGCGTTTGCACTCCACCTCCTCACGCCAAGATTCCATACCTTAACTTTGATCCTATAAGTGCGTGGTAGACAAGTTTTTGGTTGCAAGTTTACAATCTGAATTGAATTGATACTAGCGCAAATAAAGATCTTCTACGGTTATTCCTGAGACTAATTAAATCTGTTTCCCAAAGAAAGGTAATGCGTAGATATTTGTAAACGTCAACAAGCTCAATATTTTCTCCTGCTGCTGTACGAGTATTTACACATCTACGAGCATATGTCCTTAGAACACTTTTTGTTTTTGAGTTTCTTGGGCTGCGAATATGCATGCCTTTGGTTTTTAAATTATTTATTACTATCCCATTATCAAGACACTAGTTGCTTTCTTCATTGAACTCGGCTTGAATTATTATTATTATTATTATTATTATCAAGGGAACTATACAAATTAATTTGTAGGGTCCGTGATTTAACGCCGGGGTACTATGCCCATGTGGCGCGTTTTGTCAACAGCACGCGGAGTACTGAGTTCCCATGTGGTCACCCGCCTACGTACTTACCGCGCCCATCGGCTTGAATTATTTTCGTAGTTTCTTCTGGCGGCTGGTAAGCACGACGATGGCTGTGTCGTCTTGATATGCAACCAGCATACTAATCTTGAATTACTTTAAAAGTTCGTTGGTGTACAATATGAAAAGTAGAGGCCCGAGCTTAGACCCCTGAGGAACCCCATATTGAACTCGGTGTTTATCGCTGCCACTATTATTGATTTTGATGCAAAACGTCCTCCAAGAAAGGTAGTCCATAATCCAGTCCGCTAAGCTTCCTCTATGGCCATGGTTTCAACAGCGCTGACAAGCCTATTGTGATCGAGCCTATCAAAGGCTCTGACGAAATTCAAAAATATTACCTGAACATGGTGACGCCTGCTCAGGCTGGTATTAATCAAATTAGCAAATTCTCCTGGAAGTTGATTGGCACCTTCACCCTTTTGAAAGCCATACTGATTTTCGTTGATTAACTTATGTTTAGAGATGAAACTCCATAGACGATTTTCTACGGCTTGTTCCATAATCTTTTCTGTGAACGGAAGTATTGTAATTGGACGATAGTTTTCTAGCTGTTTTTTATCGCCTCCCGTATGGATTGACCAATGGAACTGTTGCTTAGAAAATGTAAAGTTTATTAATTTAGTTACTATTGTTGCAAAGATATCAGTATTTATTTTTAAGTTAGCGGCTCTTATTTCATCTGCTCCCCATGATTTATGAGCATTAAGTCTACTCGTATATGTCAAATATCACTCCACATCTCCCAAGAATATTTTATCACGAATCATAGTCCTTTGTGGCTCGATTTTACTGTGTTGCACGTGTGTATTATAGATGCAAATGGTTGGGGAAAAATGTTTGCAAATTTATAAGATATTTTCAGGATGCGTACTGTTTTGTAATCTTGTTATCTAAAGAAGGCTTTTTACGTCCTAATTCCTCGTTTATTAACATCCACGATTTTTTATATCCTTTTTTGGCTGTCCACCACAAAGTTAATCTCCTTATGGAACTTCGTAGCAATTTCTTATGTCGTCAGAATTACTTATTATTCATATCACAATGTCCTGACAGTCAAGAGCTTTTTTTTTTATCCTTTTAGCACCATTATGACACTATTAACGAAAATAAAAGTATTAAGATTAGTCTACTTCCAATGAAGATAGATAACTTGTGAAACTAATGACCCAGTCATGTCTACGTGCAAGCACATATTTTTTGTTGACATTCGAAAATATAGTATCCATCTAAATCTTCTCTAAACTTTTCTTGTGGCGTACCATTCACAATTTCTAGAACTGATATCTATAATTCTCTGAATTACGAGACGACTGAAATCCGTGCCACTTAGGTAAGCGCTATAATGATTTTCCACAAAGCTATGAGCTCTACTCAGAACAGATTGCAATGATGCTCACCATACAGTAATCATCGATTGGTTCAGCTGCCATTGCCTCAGGCGCAATCTGTTGGACAACAACCATAACCTTGGATCCAAAAGATCAGACGTCTCACAAATGTTTCCCTATAGACATATTTGTGCTTCGGCATTAGGAAACGAAAGTAGTGGGCATCCAGCAAAAGGAACTTGCACAAGAGAATGGATAACTTGGCTAAGGACTATTTGGCCTAAGGCGTTTCGAATTGTATTTGATTTAAACAGTTTTGATATCAAGTGATAATACGATAACCTTTTATAACCACTTCAAAACCTAGAACTGGAGCAGAACCCTTTTTTTAAATTTCCGAGGATTGATTCCGATTGAGTCTTTGACTTATATCATTATTAATGTCCGCATCAAGATACTTCACTAGTAGACATTCCTTCGGGTTTCAGTAACTACTGTGAGAACTTCAAGGAACTTGTACTTGTTAATCACGACATTGCCTAAGAGCTTCAAGTGCTTTTCATAGACATAACTTCAACTTTTTGCAATTCTGCTAAGATGAAAGCCTATTGGTCCCTTATTTTTGTTTATAGTCAGTCATTTTTATTTAGGACTTCCTGTCATTACCTTAAATGAGCACATACTGAGCCCAAGGGCAAAATTAAAGTGCTGACTTTTATCTCTCGTACGTTTTATAAAAAAAAATAGCTCTCAGGCTCGTTTGTGCTACGATTAATCACTGTGTCATGCCAAACACCGCGGCATTTTAGTCAAAGCAAAGTTGACCATCACATCCGTTTGTTTATCGCCCACGAACTGAATCCTTTTTCATACGCACATTCAAATATAACAACAAACCAATTGCCATTCTAGAGAGTGTCGAACCGGTGAATAGATATCCGAACAATGTTTGCTTCTGACAAATGCATATCTGAGCTAAATTTCCCACATATGATGTCAATACACAACTGCTCCACTAACCGCTGCGTCACGCTATGCACCATGTCAAAGCCGGATATTGCATTATTCGCCTGTTTCTGTTTTTCAAAAGCCACTGTCATACATCGGAGTGCTCGAACAACAAATTTTTGGAAACTGTCCAAACGTATTCATAGCTAATAGAAGCATCCACTCTAGACCCCATACTGCGAATACCACACAACTAACACTCATTCACTCGAATGTTTGACGACAATTTGAATTTAAGGATTCACCATTTGATCAGAACACAATATTTCCATCACAGCTCGTCCTCATATTAAAGTGCAATTTTTCACAGGACACAAAAATTCGGCAATAATTGCAAAAAAAAAAAGAGAAAATTTCCTACAAAAGGACGAAAATTAGGTTAGCTGAATTTTGCTCGATTTCGCATTCTCCTATCTCTGGTACTCGTACTCGGCACTATTCATGGAAGAAGGTGAGAAACAGGATGAGTTCCTCAACCCAGACCTGTATCCTTGTATCTGAATGGCAAAAGCGCGTTGCGATTATTGCTTGGATGCTGCTGATGCTGATGTATTCGAAGCATTTGCCCTGGGATTTTCTTTTTTTATGTATTTGTTTAACTGTTTTTTGTTGTTTTTTTTTTTTTTTCCCCCTTTAATTAAATTAACATTCGAATGTGATTTGCGGATGAGAATTGCACCCAAATTCAATAAACAGGAAGAGCCGAACGATGTGATTTGGAGAGGGAATTATCGATACCAGGGTCGGTTGTAGGTCTCGTTGACGTTAGCTGGAGTTAAGATTGATTTATCATACTCGTAGCATTGTTGGGATGCTATCCAACAACTACAACAGAAACAGAAAAAATAGAAAAAAACAAAATTGATTCGAAATACAATTTCAAAAGGTGCTGTGAATGGCGGTGCCGCATATTTCACTAGTTTTTTGCGGGCAGAGTAATTAAATTAAATTGAATTCCCTCGTTCTGATCAAAGGATTTAATTTGGCAATAAGGGAGGTGAAATCGTTGCAGACGAATATAAGCCTTTGGACATATAGGTATAAAATAAAAATGCCGAGCCTGAAGGTTGTTCAGTCGAGCATTTGGCTTCGGCCAAATTTGAAGGGGGATTCGGTTAAAATGCCGAAATTCTGATTTTTCCACAAGGGGCTATAGCCTCACTATTTCATTAGGTTGGAATGGAGGATTTTTACTCTTTTATTTTCTGAAATTATTGATTTAATTTCATTTGAATTTCAGTCCTTGGATTGGTGAAGAATGCTTTCCTATCTAAAGTCCAATGACTACCAAACGCTACACTTTCCCGACAAGTCGGAAGTACATCGTTGGTTGTACGGGAAGTGAGACATTCCTCCGACAATAATGTTCATAGGAAGATCGATCTTTTGTAAGCAAATAGAACTCTAGTGTCATATTTTATAAATAACCACACTTATGACCGTTATTCATTTTTGTCAGTTTCTTATGTTATATCGTCTACATATGCAAGTGTTTAGACTTTAGTCTCAAATTCTATCATCCAATCTGGATAATTCTAATGAAAAACAACTGTTTCTCATAAAAGCTTAACCGATGTTGATTTAAACTGGTAAGGCTGTCTGCTAGCACGAGTAAATAGGGCCTATAGCTTTATACGGAAAAAATAAAAATGTGACGAACCAGCTAATAGCCTGTATAAATGACGGATTCAGTGTTTATAAATCCGGCAAAGGATTACAGGACGGAAACCTTTGGATCTGCTCATGAAATATCGGACTCTTATTAGACAGCGCGCTGCCGAAAAGCTCGAGGCGATGCGTTGAATGATTTCCAAACCTTGATGATCATAAAGGTACCGTGAACCCAATTGATCATATTCCGATCGATCCAGTGTTTTGGATGTTCAAACGCTCCGGTCAGCTATCATCGACTCGACGAAGCCATAGAACTGTTGTAAGAAACTTCAATGTCGAACGGCTACAATCACAAGAGACAACCAGGGCCTTTTCCAATGGTGTATCTCTTAATCTGTCGAGTGGTATCACTCCCAAAGAGCAATCAGAGAGGCCGACTCTAATGTGCTGGGTTTCAACGAAATGCTCGATCGAGATCTTAGAAATGTGTTGCCAGGCAGAATGAACCATTCAACCTGGACGGAGACAATACCTTCCTCCACCCGCCCAAGATGAAGTCAAGACAGCAATTACTAAGCGTATGTCTACGTCAACGGAGCATACGTAAACTCGTCACTAAAATTTGGGTTGACGAAAGTATCCAGTTGAATGCATTTTATTTCCATTCAATGTTAGAAAAGGACTTAAGCAAGGTGATGTGATGTCATGTTACGTTTTCAACATCGTTCTTGAAAGGATTTTGCAAGCCAACTTCAGATACACCATGTTTCATATACTTGATATTAAGAGCACAGCGAGCTATCAATAAAACGTTTACGGTTCCCAAGATAAGATCTCATATGCAACGGAAAAAATTAGAGTTTGCACAGTCAAACAAAACACAAGAAAAATTCAGCCTTCGCACTCCATTTGTACTTCCACTGAAATTCAAGTTGTTGTCATTGATGAGCCATCGGAAAATGAATAGTCGATGGAGCAGCATCAACTCAAAGCTATCCGAGGAGGTGATGGAACTTGTGCTCACTAACAAATAGGGTTTTACAATTACTTTAACTTTGCCGAGATAGGAGTTAAAGTCCTACATTTATTTGCTCGTTATGAGCATTGATGATTACAGCATTATCCAGTACCTAATGATAATTGGCCAGTTATCTAGGCAAAAGAACAATTTTACGATGAGAATGTTTTTAGAAGGAAGCAGACCAGAGCCATCACAACAATTCGCCTATTATTAAAGGTGTTCGGAGTTCTTTCTCCAGCTGACGAAGTGTACTCTAAAACTTTCAAAATAGCAACTATAGCACGACTCCTGGACCTTAATTTCAACCGTTCAACCGTTACAATCAAGAAAACGCTGCTCCCAAAACTCTTACTGCAACTACTAGACGGAGGGAGAGCAACCGCGCTCCTTGATGTTATATTTTCCTATCGCCAGACCCCTACACCCTATAATCTCTTTCTGGCTTTTTTTATATTTAATTATTAACTAAACCACTACCTTATTTTTGCAAATTGCGAAAATTTCTATAGGTGGACGACTACTTGACGTCACACTTAAAGATAACAATAACAACACGATGGTTAAAAGCTGAAGAGTTTTTGACAAAAAAATCCATCTCTGATCCCGGCTAAATGTACTTCAATCTCAGTATCTAGATACTCGTAGATAAGCCCCCGAGAAATATTATTTCTAACAATTAACTGATGCAAACACAAAACTTTGCCCAGCATGCCAACTGAACTCAAAATAACTGACCATCTAAACGCGCGTGCACATCGCCTTTAAAGTCCCTTTTCAAGAAGAACATAAAATAAAGCCTTGTCACCTTAATATAATATAGTCAAAAGAGCTCACTTACCTTAAGAGGTAGGCTTGTTGCTTCGGCAACTCTACAAAGATTGTGAATGTGATGGGTTATATTGAAAATAGAAAATCCATCCGGTAAGCCGAGAGACAGGCTTGATAAGTCTAATCTATCGAGATTTTGAAAGATTCAATCCAAGACAAAATCCAATCTGTCTATCATACAGAAAGACAACAGAGCTTAGACGCAATTCAGTCTTTAGATATCAAGGAATGACTTCCTGGACAATTAACAGTTCCGCTCCTTAAACGTATTGTATAAGTATTCAAGCCTAGACCTCATTCTTCCAATGATGCGATAAAAGTACAGAAAATAATGGTACTTTGGCTCTTAGCCCCTTTTTGGGATTCTAAACGCTCCGGCTTTAAAAAAATAGGTTCACCAAGGCGGTTGTGGACAAGGTATTACGATGCATTAATAGGTGACAAAAGTCAATATGCTCCCTCTGCAGCAAACCAAAAACCCAAATCAAATTCAGGAGAGAAATTTGTGTTGGCAGATGAATCATATTCAAGTTTGAAACGAAGGGACACACACCAAAGGTTTGTGATTCACCATTTGTATGAAGTTTGGTGTAATAAAAGACTCTGTCAAGACTTTACAAGGCAGATATGACAGTGTCGCATATGCAGAAGACATAATAATATCGCGGCATGATAAGCGACAACATAAAAGTGATCCACGGAAGTTAGCCTAAAAGCTACAGTCTTGGCGTAAGTCCAAACAGAACGGAAATAATACTTTCATAACGAAAACTGAAGTTTTGACTTTCCCGCTTAAACAGTTAATACTACCTTAATCTCACTGTGTCAAATACTTAGACGTTATTCTAGAGTATAAGTTAAGCTAGGTCCAAGCCAGGTAGCCTCGCTTAAATAAGTCCCGAAATATCATGCAACGGAGCGGAGTCCTAGAAACAGTGGGACTAGGACCCAGATTATTACAGTCATTCAATCCGAGCGAAGCCTTGAACGTGGTCCTACTTCTTTCTGAGAATCTGATTGCCAGACCCTGCGGACACAGAAAATTATTTCTTTGCTATTATATTATATGTACTTGGCCTGCTACCTGCTATTTTTAGAAATGAAAATACTATACGAGTCCATAAAGTCTTTTCTGTAGGACTCCTATTCACATTACAATGGATATTCTAGATGCAAATTGGTATGTAGTTACAAAAATTGAATAATTATCCATATTCACATATGGTTTTAAAATGGAGAGCGTATGAATGCTGAGACGGGCATCCACTTTTGCGGAGATAACTACCTTCGAAATAAATTAACAACACATGCGGATAGCTCTAAAAACGAATGGTGTTGTTGTTTCTTTCAAGAACTCAATAAATAATTATTTTAAAACTGAAAACACTATTGTCTTAGATGATATGGACAGTCAACCAGGAAGTTTCTACAGGGAACTATTTACTGCATTGGAGATTTTTTTTTTTTTAAAAAAAAGAACTTAAAACTCAAGTGGGTATGAATACACTTATAATGCCTCAGCATGTGTTAAGTTTTTTGGTAAATGGGATATAGAGAGAAAGAAAGATGTTTGGGCTCAGTGGTTATTTCGCTCCATGGGTGGCATCCAAAATTTAATGGGGAGACTAAATTCTTAGTGGAAGTTGGCTTGATGTTGATTTCTAGTCAACTACTCGTCTTACTTGATTTTCTTTAACTGAAAAAATGGATGTAATGTCTCTCGGGTGAGGCTGGGATTCGCACACCGAACTTTCTGATTTGGAAGCTAGTCTACTACCATTTGAGCCACAGCCATCGATCGATCGATGGGTAATGTGTTCTCTTAAATCATCACAGTCGTCTTCCTTCGATATGATCTCCAACTTTTTGTTGAAAAAAATCTCTTTGCATACTCATATTTCAAATGTATTATACTTTATTTTCAAAAAGAATCTTAGTCTTGGAGTTTTTCCACCATCCTTTAAAACAGCTATATACTACTGTCTTAAACAACTATCGCTCCATTTCTTTGTTGTCAGTTTTTTTGAAAGTTTTTGAGAAGGTTATAGTATCTTGAGTGGATAAATTTGCTAAGTGATTGTCAGTTTGGTTTCACAAGTTGAAGACCTGCTGGCTTAATACTTCCTTTTTTATTGACATCACTGAAACTTTTGATACGGTTGATCACCGCATATTACTTGACAAACTATACCATATGTATACAAATGGTTTGTTGCCTATTTAAACAACTGAAGGCAAATAGTCAGGATCAGTAATAAATACAGATCTCAGAAAATCGCTGAAGTAAGTGTTCAACAAGGTTCGGTTTAGGGTCCACTTTTGTTTTTAATATTGTATATGTGAATTCGCTATTTGTGCAATCTTCTAAAGGTAGAATCACTGCCTTTGCTTATGATATTGCTCTTTAATGCTCAATATTTGAAGCTAACCACGACCTTGAATTACTACTTAAAGCACAAAGTAATTATCAGTGATAAAATGAAGTTAATGTTATTTAAAATGAATAAAAATCATTGTCCTAATTGTACAGATTTTTGTTTAATCCTTAACTGATGTCAAATTTTAAACGCGTGTAAAAAGCGCAATGGTTGCCGCAGCTGTTTCTGCTTTACAGCACCTTGCTTCAGTAAGTCGAAGTATGCACAGTGAGAAGGACACACTTCACTCGCTTCTTTAAAGGTTAGTTCCAATATCAACAAGGGTCCCCTGGAACCACGACTATAGATACGTGATTTATTTGTTCATGTACAATAGTTAATAAAGTTTTTTGCTTTATTTAAAATACCTATTTATAATGGCAAGTATCAGTGGCAATCAAGAGTATATTGTTACACCTGCACTAATGTGCTACCCCAAAATCCCTTTTAAGGTAGCCCTGAAGCCTACCTCAATAGAATTACTTCGTAATTTTGTATGCGTGACACTCGGCATTTGTCTCAGCAAACATCGAGCGTACATACATACATACGTACATCTAAATTACCACTCGCTTTCTCCAACCTAATCTCGAGTAGGAGATTTCTATGGAGAGATGATTGATCGAGCTGATTCGTTTTCTTTCTTATCGTTGCTGGCTTTAGATATGAGCGGTCGTGATTAAAATAAAGGTTCTAATACGAGTAAAGTAAGCGATTGTAATTAAAAAGAACAATAAAGTGTTTTAAATTTAAGACCTTTACGTGTTTATACTCATTCTGGTAATGACTTTTCAGACAGTCATGAAGAATTTATCATAACAAGTGACAATGAATCCAACTCCGAATTGTCTGATTCTGATGGCGAAGATGCTGAAGCTGCTGTGGTTGAAGAGGTTTCTAGCAGTGGGTACCACTATGGAAAAAACGGGTTCAAATGGGCTAAAGTACCCTATGCAAGAAACGCTCGTGTCAGGAGCCATAATATTATTAGATTGCCTTACACTACATCTCGATCAAGACCCGTCGACCCGTTTGATCCAAAAGAAGCGTTTGACAAAATTTTTGATGCGAATATAAAGAACAAATAATTAACTTGGAGAAACGTGAAACTAGCAGCGTTTAGATTGAAATACCCGAAAGTCCCCGAACCGTGCAGAACTAAAGGAATGCACTCCACAAGAGCTGGACGCATTTTTGGGCATATTACTTTACTCTGCTGTATTCAAGTTTAATCATGAAGCCGTTATATCGCTATTTGCTACAGATGGAACAGGTCGAGAAATTTTCCCACTATTCATGTGCGCATTGCAATTTTATACACTCCGATTATGTCTTCGCTTTGATAATCCAGAAGATAGAAATGAACGAAAAAAAAAACAGATCCAGGTTGAACTGTAACAAAAATTATAAATATTTTCAATAAAAACGCTCAAGAAAATAGATGAAATTTTGGTTGCTTTCCGTTGCCGTTGCAAATTTAAAATGTACATTCCGAGTAAACCGAACAAATACGGGCTAAAAATGCAATGTTTGCGAATTGAAAACCGCACTACGCATTTAATGCGGCAAAAATACAGTGGGCCTTACATTGACAGAGGAAGGGAAAAAGTACCCAATACCAATGCAAGCGTGTCTGCGATTATGCAAGCCAATTTTGAACTCCAATCGTAACATCACGACCGACAACTGGTACACTTCGATGGAACTTATAAATGTGAGGAAATCAAGAGGTCTAACTGTCGTTGGTACCTTGAAGAAAAATAAGAAGGAAATTCCAAAAGTGTTTTTGCCTTGCAAAGATAAACAAGTCGGATCATCGCTGTTCGGATTTACAAAGGTTACAACAATTGTGAATTATTTCTCGAAAAAAAAACCAATCTGTCATCCTCATGTCATCCATGCACCATGATAACTTTGTAGGTGAGCCTACCAATAAACCAGAAATTATCCTTCATTAAGGACTGAAACGAATAAAATTTGGAAATTTCAAAGTAAAAAAAAAAAAATATTTTCATAATTCATGTACATTTTTCTTATTTGCTTTAAAACTCTGTTTTTATTAAATTCATTCACAATTACAAAAAATAAAAAAAATTATTTGGTTTCCATTCTTTCCTCAACTTCTTTCGAATGTCCTTCATAAGGTTGGTGACAGTTACATCCGTGATCTTTTTAGACGCTCTTTTCCATTTAGCACTAAAATCTTTTACGTCCTTTGCACACTGCTCACTTTTCCTCAATTTAGCTTTGACCAACGCCCAATACCTTTCAATGGGACGGCACTGTGGAACATTGGGTGTATTCATGTCTTTTGGGACAAAGTCGACATTTTTAGCAACAAGAAAGCTCAACGTCGCATGAGCATAGTGAGCTGAAGCTTAATTTGGCCAAAATAATGTTGGACCCTCGTGTTTGTTTAAGAAAGGAATCAGTCCTTTTTTTAGGCACTCATTAATGTACACTTCTCCGTTAATTGTCCCCGTTGTAATAAATGATGAGCTTCTGTGTCCACATTGGCAAATGGCCTGCCAAACGAGATATTTTGACCCGAATTTTTCCATCCCAATCGATGTTGTTGATTGCGGAAGAATCTCAACTTCAAATGAGTTGTAAAACTGCGCACCTGGAAGAGTAGTAAAGTCGGCTTTGACATAAGTTTCGTCATCCAAAACCAAGCACGCTTTCTTGTCGCCGATCAACTCGTATAGCTTTCGGGCTATACGGGCTGACTGTTTTTTTGCTTTTCAGTAACTTTTGGTATTTTTTGTTTTTTTCGTGTTTTTAGACCGTTACATTTTTTAGGTCTTTGCACCATTGTTTGGTTGGTATTACATTTCCGAGCAACATCACTGGATGACATAGTCCGGTTTTTTACGAAGGTACGCACTACTTTCCTGTCCAAATTTGTATCATGTGCTCCACTTTTAGCTCCACTTTTCTGTTTTCGCTTAACAGTCAACGTCTCCAAATATCGTTTAATAACAGAATCCACTGTACTGCGTGCTATGTTTAAATTTTTTGCGATGAAATGGTTTGGACGCGAAGTATTTTCGAGCCATTTGTCGATGATCTTTTTACGGCGTTCCTCTTGACTCATATTTTATAAATATTTTAAACCGCACCGAACTGAAATCAATAACAAACTGAAACTAGAGAATATACAGGCTAATTTGGGTAAAACATGGGATTGCAATTTAATTAAAATTTACAGATTTTATTCGTTTCAGTCCTTATAATAGCACAAAAGGTGGTGTTGATTCTGCAGACCAAATGTGTTCAGTGTATTCAAGCAGTCGCAGAAATCGTCTTTGGCCGATGGCTGTTTTATACTAGGGTCGGCATTTTTTTTAAAATTTTTTTTTTCATTTTTCTACATAGTCTCTTTGTAACTCTACACACTTCGCCCAGCGATGCTCTCCTCTCTCTAATTCGTCCAAATAGTACTTGGCGTTTTTCTCTGCAAAATAATTGTTCATGAAGGTGATTGCCTCCACATTTGACGAAAATCTCTGTCCCCCGAGCGCTGTTTTTAGATGAAGAAACAAAAAGAAGTCGCTTGGGGCTAGATCTGGTGAATAAGGCGGATGGTCGAGTAGTTCAAACCGTAATTCATGGATTTTCGCCATGGCAACCGCTGAAGTGTGAGACGGCGCGCTGTCTTGGTGAAACAAGATTTTCTTTTTCTGCAAATGTGGCCATTTTTTCCGCAATTTCTGCATTCAGCTTGGCAAGTAATGATGCATAGTATGATCCTGTAATGCTTTTTTTCATTTTTGAAGATAATCGATTAAGTTAACTGCTTTACTATCCCAAAAAACAGTCGCCATCACTTTCCCAGCCGAAAAAACAGTTTTTGGTTTTTTTGGAGCCGGCTCGCTCTTTGCAGTCCACTGTTTTGACTGAATTTTTATTTCGGGAGTATAATGGTGTATCCAAGTTTAATCTACAGTAATTAATCGGCTCCAAAACTCGAATTTATTGCGCCTAAACTGCGAAAACAGAGAGTTGGAAATGTTCATTCGAACGCGTTTTTGGTCTAACGTAAGCAATTTTGGACATTTTCATAACCTGCACTGTCTCTCACTTTAATTTGGCGGTCGTCTAACGCCATTTGGTGAACTTTAGCAATGTTATCCTCAGTGATTGCAGTTTTTGGACGTCCCGAACGTTCATCATCCCCCAAGCTCTTACGGCCACGTTTAAATTCAGCTGCCCAAAATTTCACTAGGGTAAATGATGGTGCAGAGTCCCCATACAAAAAGTCCAACTCAGTTTTGATTTGCGTAGGCGTGTTGCCTTTCAAAAACAAGAATTAAGTAACAGCTCGATACTCAATTCTTTCCATTTTCGCAAAAAACACTTACTTCGACTCACTCAAACGACTGCCAACTAAAAACTGCGCGTCCAAAATGACTGAAACTGTCAGGAGATGCACAACTAGCATTCATTAGCTTTTATTGACGAGTGCCGCTATCTTCACGTTCCCGGAAACTTCGAAAATCTCGACAGCCTGACAACCTAGCTATACTACATATATACGGATCCTCCCCAAAAACTATACGAAATATCTTCAACATAACATACTACCAAGCGGAAAGAAGAAGTATAAACGCTTTTTCAACAAGCCCAATCAAGAAAATCCTCGCCGCGGCCGGACAGCCGATAGTACTGGTAGAAGAATGTTACGAGTACATAAGCACCAACGCCAAGCTACTACCTAAATTGATATTCTTAATTGTTAATTTTGGTTGGGGCTGTGGCCTCCATTTACCTATTTAGCTTAACACAAGTTTAATCTAACTGAAAAACTACTTAACAAAAATTTAGGGTTAGAAACGAGGGGAATTGTGGCGGAGATCAAGTTTGAGAAGAAAATTGTTCAGATGAAAGACAAAAACGGGGAGGTTTGAGTTGACCTAACGGAGCATGCGGGAGATTGGGTCATTCAAAGCATAAGAGGTGCGATGGGTTGGAATATAGAAGAGACAATGACATCGTAAATTAAGAGGATTAGTGTTGAAGGAAATAGAATTGTAAAGGGAGGCGCAATTCACAGAACCAGAAAGCAGTTGATGAATGAAGATAATATTAGCTATGTACGTCTCTCCATTTTTCAAGGGTATTCAGGTTAAGAAGTTTGAGGCGGTCACAATGGAGAGGCAAAACGAAAGGGTCACCCCAGGGTAGTCTCGAAGAGCAAATCGAATGAAACGATGCTGAATGTTCTCGATTCGGGATATAAGAACTCGCCAAAGGGGGGATCACACTTGCCGGGCATATTGGAGAAGGGGCACATAGGGGTGGCAAATTCTTTAGACTATCGTTTGATAAAACCAAGTGATGAGTTGGATTATGGATTTAAGGATTATCTAATCAATATGCAAACGGAAGTTTGACTCTCTATCGTATAATATTCCAAGGTCACTAAGGGATTGAATCTGGAGCTCAGATTAGCCAGAAAATAAAGTCGACGAGGAGACTGATTGATTGACTTACGTGATAAAGTAATAGATTGACATTTAGAGACATTAAGCTCTAAGCAATTTTTTTGACACCAAGTGGAATACCTATCGAGGTCTTGTGGGGAAAAAATTTTTTTTTTGGAGAACTTAGTGTCGTCGGCGTATATGTATAGGGGGCATTGTTTAATAATCCTCTTAAGATCGTTTATACGAGTAGTTAAAATGAAAGGAAGGGGACCTAGATGGCTGCCTTGTGGCACCACCAGAAGTGGCTAAAAATAGGATTGAGAAGGTTTACCTAAAACAAACCCTATAATAATATTATAACTTTTCTCCAAATGAGAAGATATCCATTGTAATAGTATGGCGTTAAAACCGAGGGATAACAATTTGAAAGCGATAATTTATCGAAGGCCTTGGGATAATCTGTAGCAACAACATCGATTTCGCTGTTATTTTCGATGGCTGAAAGCGCAAAGGATACGAATCCAACTAAGTTTACGAGTATAGTAGTGATCTATCTTTCAAAAATCCATGTTGACTGAGTGATATAAGTGACTTGCACTGAAAGCTTAGCATTTAATATAACATAAAATACGGTAGTTAGTTACTCCATTCTTCGATCGCTTTTTGTCGACCGGGGTTATGAAAGAGTTCTTCCAAACTTCGGGGAATTCCCCTTGTGTGAGGGATACGTGAAATAGGGAGGAAAGTGGGTGGAAAAGAATGGAGGCACACTTTTTGAGAAAAATTGCCTGACCCGGGGAAAGAGTCATCATTTAGATTTTGTATACTTAATAACTTTCCCTTGATAAGGGTAGGATAAAAAGATTGAAAGAGAGAGGAACTAGTGGAGAAATTGGGCCGGTACTTAAAATATATGTGGCAGGGTACGAAGAAGTAGTTGGCAATAGTATGTGGGTCTATTGATGATATATTATCGACCGAGAGGGGGTCGATATTTCTTTTGTAGTCGACGAATTGATAAAACGATGGGATCGTTGATAAGGTTGGGCTGCCCAGCGCAGAGAAAGGAATGATAGAAGCAATTATAGAGCTGGAAGAATTGGTGCGAAGGAAACCGCTCATATTTTTTGTTCATTTAATTCGTAAAGAGTGAAGTCTTCTATTATACGATTGGGTGTTCAAATCTTGGGACGGCATACCAATCTCGGAAAAGATGGTCCTCACCCAACGGAAGGATATGGTATATAATAAGTTTGCTAATAAAAGAAAACATAGCACCCACAATTCTGCCCTATCCCATCAAAATCCCGACTCAAACTGGTCATTTAAGACCCAAATCTTTCCAAGATTCTCCTCGCTCCTACCCCCCTTTGCACCATCCAAAAAGAACACCAGAACAGAGTTTCATTTAACCTTGCTCCTGCGCCTTCTACCCAAATTCCAATTAACGTTGCCCCATCAGTCAAATATCCTCATTTTATCAGCTCCCATATACTAAGCCCAACCACCCCTTCCTCATCTTCATCTACCAATCCACCTGATCCAACCCCCCTCACTAGTCAAGATTCTAGTTCCGGGGTGCTTGAACAACCTGTCCCTTCTTCATTCGCTCATTCTCTTAATTCGCCTGCCCTCGATTCTTGCCCGAAATACCTTGACCCACTCCTTCCACCTACTGTCAAACTCACTAAAAAATTTTCTGATATGAATGATGACAGTCGTTACGTAGTATCTCGTTTGAGAGACCGCCGCATTTATGAAAATGTTCGGCTCTACCTTGCCTACTTGCACGACAAACCCAACTCCGTTTGCATTGATGGCATAACCAAAACCAACATTATGGTTTCGATTCAACGAGAAGGTCTTCCTATTAAGCCAGTTGAATTGATGCAAATTTTCGTTCGATACCATGAGAGTTTCGACATCTCTTCTGATGAAGTTCATAATGATCTTTCCACGCTGTCTTCGCATGTCAGCTCTAAACGTCTCTCCCACTTGCAAAGAACTCGTTCAAATTTTAAAAACTATTACAGTTCCTAACAAACTAAATCCTGTATCCTCCAGTCCACAATGCATGTCCATTTACTACCAAAATGTAAGATGTTTGCGCTCTAAAATTTCCGTCGTATATCTCAATTCTCAAAAGTTACCCTATGACCTAATTGCTCTTACTGAAACAAATCTAATTCCGGACATTAATAACCTTGAGCTGTTTCCTCCAAATTTCAACGTTTTTCGAAAAGATGGACTTGAAAGAGCTGATAATCCCTATGGCCGAGGTGTTTTACTAGCAAACCGGAACTTTTTCCACGCAACTCCTATTGATATTCCCCACACTGACAAATTTGAGTTAGTATGTGTCAACATTACGCTCCCCAAACGCTGTCTTTACGTACTTTGTTGTTACATTCACCCATCCCAACCAATTGAGTCTTATCGACCTGTAGTTCACGCAGTGGATTTTTTGACTGATAATGCACAACCTGAAGACAGTATTATTCTAGTAGGGAATTTCAACCTCCCTCAACTTAAATGGAAGCCTTCCGATGACTCGTCTCATTTCGCCTCTCTTAATTCGTCCTCAGAAATAGAAATTTTGATGGTGGACTGCCTAACCAACTCAAGTCTATATCAGATTAGTGGAATACCTAACACAATGAACAGACAACTCGACCTTGTCTTCACATCCGATTCAGATAACTGTGTCGTTTATAGGAGTGATCATCTTCTTTCTACCCTAGACCGCCTTCATCCCCCGTGTCAATTATATACTCATATGAAAATGTCGATGCGGAAAATACATTTTTAATTAAATTCCGAAGAACCGACTTTAACAAACTTAAAAACTTCATCAGCAACAATAACTTTGACTTTATTGCTGAGACGACTAATATTGATCTTGCCCTATCAACGTTCTATTCGTTAATTTTCTCCTGCTTTGCCCAATCGGTTCCATATACCTTCCGAAAGGAATGCATGTCAGCTCCTCCCTGGTACAACAAGGAGTTGCGCTCTCTCCGTAATTACAGAAACAAGTTGTGGCATAAATTCTTAAGGACTCGATCTGATTCCGACTACAATAATTATCGATTGGTATGCAATCGTTTTTCTGAACTTTGTGAGTCTCTTTACCTTGAGTACCTCTACCGCATGCAATTTAACTTAGTCTCAGACCCTAAACGCTTCTACCAGTTTGTTAATACCAAAAGAAAGTCAGACGGCTACCCATCTACTCTCAAATTTCTCAGTGAATCTTCTGCCGACCCGAAAACTATTGCAAATTTCTTTGCCTGTCATTTTAATAAATCCTTTTCTAAGAAAACAGCTGAATCCGATCCTAGTTACTTTAGCTATATGAGAAACTATCCTGAGACATCATCCGTTTCGCTAAATATAACAACATCTGTGGTATCTGATAACATTACCAAACTTAAAGATGATTTTTCGTCCGGATCTGATGGCCTTCCGGCTATTGTAATAAAAGAGTGTATTAACCATCTCGGTCCTCCCCTTGCTGCCCTATTTAACTTGTCTATCTCAACAGGTACTTTCCCTTTCCTATGGAAGGAATCTTACATCATCCCTATTCATAAAAAAGGAAATAAGGCCGAAGTCGATAATTATAGGCCCATAGCAAAACTCTCTTGCATACCCAAACTTTTTGAAAGCATAGTCTGCTTCCGTACTGCAGGCCAACTATCTGTACAAATCACCATGTTTTCATGAAAGGTAAATCAACGACCAATAACCTAACAGAGTTCGTCTCTAGGACGCTTCATGCTTTAGAAGACGGTGATGAAGTCGATTCAGTTTCCACTGATTTCAGCAAGGCATTCGATAAAATTTCTCACCAACTTATCATTTTTAAACTAAAAAAACTTGGCTTTTCCCCTCATTTTGTGGCATGGACCAAATCCTATTTAGAAGACCGAAAAAACAGGGTCATCTTCAGATCTTCAATATCCGACCCAATTAAAGCAACATCTGGTGTCCCTCAGGGTAGTCACCTTGGGCCAATCATCTTTATCCTGACGATTAACGACATAAATCTCATTTTAACGAATTGTAATCTTTCTATTTTCGCTGATGACCTGAGAATTTCCAAAGTCATTTCATTGCCTTCTGACTCCCATTGCCTGCAAGTTGGCTTAAATAAGTTTTCGATATGGTGCAAGCAAAACTTTTTGGAGCTTAATGTCAGCAAATGCCAAGCGATAACCTATTCCCGCAAAAGTTTACCTCCCCCTCCAAGAAACTATTTTATCTGCGATGAGCCTATTCCATCCACTACCCAAGTACGGGATCAAGGAATAATTTGTGACAGAGAATTGAATTTCGACTTACATATTGACAACATTATAAATAAATCTAACTCTGCACTTGGTTTTATCAAACGCTGGTCGAAAGAATTTTCCAACCCTGTACATTACTTTTGTAAGGCCTCTTCTCGAATATTGCAGCCAAGTTTGGTCACCCTATAAACTAACCCACATTCAAAGAATAGAAGCAGTCCAACGCAGGTTTATCCGTTTCGCACTTCGTGGTCTACCCTGGGCCGACCCATATGGATTACCCCCCTATGAAAATAGGCTGGAACTAATTAGCATGCATACCCTAAAAAAACGTCGTGAAGTCGCTGATGTACTTTTTATCCACCAGTTACTGACTGGAAACATCGAGTGCTCGAGAATAACGCAAAATATTGCATTCACTCCCAATCCCCGTAATCTAAGATCTGTCCCACTCTTCCTGATCCGAACTCACCGCACCAACTACGGTCACTTTGAACACATGAATGTTGCGTATAACGAACAACTACGCCGAAGTCTTTGACCTAAATACTCGTAGCAGCAAACACGAAATGAAAAAAGCACTGCTCAATATGCCACTTCCTTAACATCCCCCTCGTCCACAATTTCTCCTCACCCCATTAGGTTAAGAATATATTTGTTAGTTTTAAGCGTAGCTTTAAGTTTTTGCTTGTTAATAAGCTAAATAAAGTTGTCCAGGGTAGACCCGGGCTAATAATAATGATGATTTATGCCGGGACGTAAAAAGAAATAGAATTAAATATTTCACTGCAGACAATGGAAACAAAATATCAATTAAAGATAGGTTTGTAAAATTAAAGGATTTGCTGAGATAGATATTAATTTTGCAAAAATAAACTTTATGGGAGTTGCAAGAAGAGTGAGTAGGGAAAGAAGTGAACTGGGATGGAGAGTTATGGAAAAATGAGTGAAGATGGTTGATAGCGGTAAGGGACGAAACGTTATAGTGGAGTTAATGGTATCGCTAGTGAAAATAAGGTCTAGTTGCCTACCGATGGAGTTAGAGACGCCACTTACTTGGCATATTCTTGAGTGTGTTATACGATCAATGAATAGACATTCCTTGGATGAACTAGCTTTTGACACGGTAAAAAGAAAGAAAGGTACCTGGAAGGTCCGTTTCAAGTTCAAGTGAAGTCAAAGTCAAGTTTAACAGAAGAAGAGATAACGATGAGAGAACGGTTAAGGCTGTTGTGAATGGCTAGTGCGACTAGTCGTCAAGCAGATGGGAAAAGCTTATGGCTGTTTATGTCGAGGTTCAGATTGGTGTCTGTAAGACCATACACGTCGAAAGAGATGCCATGAGGTTTAGACAAAACAGTGTTAGTTTTAGAGCGCAAGCCTCTTACCTCTTAGTAAAATGTAAGAGGCAGATTGTTGCGTGTAGGAGTAGGGGAATGTAGTTGAGATGCAGACAAGGAACGCATGTTAGGAACGAGAAATGTATTATGTTCGGCTCGATTACGATGAAGGTGAGAGATTCTTTTAGAGTATGCATAGCTCCGGGAGGCAGAGAAGTCATCCGCAACTTTTTAGAGAGGCGTGTTGAAAATTTCGTGATTCCTGTTGTAAAGATTCCTGAGACTAGTTATATCATATATCAGTAGCAAAGTTTTTCTGTTGAATGGATATCATTACACTTGTTTTGGTTTTTCCGTCAAAGCACACAGAGTCGGGTTTGTCGTGAAGATATGCGAGAAAGAGCCGTATATTTTTGTATATCTTTTTAGCCCTTAGCCTAGAAAGCGCATAACGGCATTCTGTGGTATCTAAATTTTATTGGGTCAATTGATGGCGAAATGGCCCGTGCAACCGAGGGAGAAGGTGAGTTAGAAGCGGGATTTAAGATACGCGAGCTAATAAAGTTTTGATATTTGGCTCCAGTTGTAAGGCCGAAATTGGGAAAGGCGTTATTATTAGGGGGAGGTGTGGGTGATTAAGTAGCGAACGTATCAGAGCATGGGTTAAATTAAAAGAACAGGTATTGATGTGGGGGCTTGGATGGAAGAGAGGCAATAGGTGTATTTGAGGAGAGACCACAAGGGGGTTACTTAGGGATATAGATAGAAGGGCAGCAACAGGGAAATATTTTGGTCTTGAGGCTCCAATTTGGGTCAAGTTTGGGATAGGAACAGGGAATGGATTTGGGTGATTTATAATTAGATTTAGCTGAGGCGTTGTTTCATTTTTTTTCTATGTTTTTAATAGTGGATTTGTCTGCCCATTTCAAGATACGCATCCTTCCAACTTTAAGGCTGATGTTGAATGGTTTAACAAACAAGCATTCATATTTAACCGGTATGTTTAGCTTGAAATTGCTCTTATTTTTGTGGCCACGTTCATCCTAGTGGTGCATCTTTTTATATGCTTTTCAAGTAGTTCATAGTTTGATCTTCGGAAATTCCAACAGTCGTTTCTTATTTATCCTTTAATTTTATGACTTCCTGTTCCCAGATAGTAAAAGTTTGCGGGTGCAAAATTTCAAACAGGTATAAAGAGTGAAAATCGATTGCAAAATGTATGGCCTCATCTTAGTGATCGCCAGTGTATTTCAATACGTTATTGCTAAAAATAAATACATAAATAAATAATTACTTCATTACTTTGGCAAAATCTGTATTATTATGTTTAAAATTAAATTACTAGTTTTAGTTTGTTTTCTTGTAAATTTTTACCCCACATCAGTACTTCGAAAGGACTTTTTTGAGATAAAATTGAATAAGAAATATTTGTTTATCTATGTACTATGTACTGTATTTATCTATACGAATTGTATTTCTGCAAGTATTATGAGATCATATTCATCACTGTCATATATTATTCTAGTGTCCTTAAATTATTAATTAGGACTTGCTTGACATATGTACATATATTCCATGGAAGATTTAGCATCATTTTCAGAACTTTATTTTGTGCAATTTGTAGTTTCTTTATATGCATCTGAGCACAATTACCCCACACAGGTGACGCGTATAAAATCATAGCTTGAAATACCACTTTAAATATGATAATTTTGTTTTCGTTACTAAGTAATGATTTCCGATTTATCAGAGGGTATAACATTTTGGTGGCAATGTTTATTTTATTAGTTATGTTAGCAGTATGCATTTTAAACGTTAATCTAAGATAACCCCAAGATACTTAACTGTATCGACCCAATTGATTTCTGTATTACCAAGCACTAGATTTTTGCTAGGTAAAAAACAATTCTTTCTTTTTCTCGTAAAAAAATAGATTGAGTTTTGTCAGCATTAATTTTGACTTTCCAGTGCTTGTAGTACTCAAATATAATACCTAGTGCTCTTTGCAAATTTATCTCTATGACCCCCCCTAATTCATGTGAGGAAAAAATTGCTATGTCATCCGCATACATAGCATATTTACATGCGGGCAAGTCAGGGAAATCAGCTGTAAAAATATTATATAATATAGATCCAGTACTGGTCCTTGGGGGACGCCTGCTGGTATCGTTCTTCTTGAAGAAAAAACATTATTTGTGTATACCGTAAAACACCTATTTGTTAGGAAACTTTGGATTAGTTTGACTAGTAATGGGGGACACCTTAATCTAATTAATTTATATATTAGCCCATCGTGCCACACTGAATCGAAGGCTTTTTCGATATCAAGAAGCACCAGCCCTGTGGATTGCTTAGAAGATAAATTGCTTTTAATATGGTTACAAATTCTAAGCACTTGATGAGAGGTGCTGTGATTTTTCCTGAAACCAAATTGTTCCAATGGTAAAATATCATGCATGAAGAGAAAATCTTGTATTTTTGTTTTTATTACTTTTTCAAGTAGTTTACTGCAACTACTAAGTAGGCTTATTGGTCTATAGCTTTTAGCATTATTTGGGCTTTTTCCTACTTTTAAGATTGGAATAATTTTAGCGACTTTCCAATCATCAGGAAAGTATTGTAAACTTAAGCAAGCATTAAAGATGTATGTTAAATATTTAAAACCATTTTTGGGTAGTTGCTTAAGTATTTGATTATTTATCTTATCGAGTCCTGTCGATTTAGTACTATGCAAAACAGCTATACAAAATTCAAGATCCTCATATGTGATTAGTTTATCAATGGGAGTGCTCACCCTACTTCTGTTGAATTCATTTATTGTGTCTTCAACTGTTGCGTCTAATGGTGAAATGAGTGCTACTGGTGCGCTGTGGTTAATTAAGAAAGTATCGGCCAAGAGTTCAGATTTACTTTCAGGGGTAAAGCAGATTTGACCCGCATATTCTAAAAATGGAATTTGTTTATTTTTCTTTTTTAGAATTTTGGCAATGTTCCAGAAAGGCTTGGACCCTTTATCGAGGAGACCAAGCCTTTCGTTTCATGCCTGGTTTCGATAATTTTTTATTTGATCTGAGATCAATCTATTTAAAAATTTCATTTGGTAATAAATGATTTCGTTACGATAACGTTGCCATTGCCTTCTTAAATCATTTCGAACTTTTATAACGTTGAGGATATAGTGCGGGAGTAAAATCGATCTTCTGTTAAGATTTCTTAGGGGAACTGATGCCCTTAGTTAATAATTGTAGATAATTGTCGATTTGTTCGCGACTTACACACTCTAGTGGATTAACTATGTAATTTTCTAGATTTGAGTTAAGGTGTTGCCTAAAGTGTAACCAGTTGGCCTTCTTAAAATCTAAATATTGCACGTTTTTTAAAGTGGCTCTAAAACTAATATCACAGTAAACAGGAAGGTGGTTTGAACTGAGCGCGTTAATTGCTACAGGTTGTGTAATAAGATTAGAGACATTAGTAAGAAACAAGTCTAGTGTCGATGGAGAGGACCTCACAGATTCAGGAATGAAAGTCGGGCTGTTGGGATATAAAATATTAATTGGGTATCTCATTTGGATATCTGAAAGAATATTTCCCCAGGAATTTGCCCTCTGACATCCCCATCCACGATGTCTGCAGCTTAAATCTCCACTTACAAGAATTGGTTCGTTACAGTTAAGTATCTTTCTTAGATCATGTTTGAACAAATTTGCTTTATGTTTATTCGAATTTCCACCAGGAAAATAAACTAAAAATAGTTTTAAGCTAGAAGAATCTTCCAACTCGATTTCAATACAAATTGCCTCAATAACTTTCGTATTAATTACTGGCAATAAATTGTGTTTAATGTTTTTCTTAATAACAATGGCAAGGCCGCCACCTGTTCTATTTACTCGATCAAACCTAGAACAAGAAAAGTTGGAATCGGAGAATTGGACGTCATTACGGAGCCACGTTTCACATATAAGACCTACATCAACATTTAGTATGCAAAGAAAGCTGAAAAATTCTGTACACTTATTTCGGATGCTTCTAGCATTCCAAGTTAAAATCTTCAACGAATTATTATTAACATTATATGACATTGGAGTAAAGATATTTTGTAGCAAGCTGTGCTATTACATTGAATTGTTGAGCTTTTGTTTTACATTCACTCAATTTGGAAATCATTTCTGTTGTTAGAGAAGAAAGCTCCTCGTGAGAGAAAAGCGTTGTAGACGAAGACTTCTTTTGTGTGGGTATTGGTGCCTGAATCACCTGATCTGCAATTAAGGATGACCATGTTGGTGCAGTTGCTGCTGCCGGTGTTTGATGACGATGAGTTGAGCGCTTTGGGAGACAAGGAAACTCTTCGGTGGTCATATGATTTATTGGCTTTTGTTGAAAAAGAGAAATTTGTTTTTTGTGGGTCGATGGCAATGAAAGAGAATTATTTTTGGATATTTTTTCTTTCATTTCTTTATACTTAATGCGATTTAAGCAAGTTTGGTCTGTGGAGCGGTGGTTGTCTTTGCAGTTTGCGCACTTAAATATTCCTTCAGAGGAACAGTCAGATGTTTTATGAGGTCCGGAACAGTTTGCACAATATGTTTTAACACTGCAGTTTCTCTCACCATGCCCGAACATCTGACAATTGTGACATTGTGTAAATTTATGTTTAGAACGACGTTGAAATTCGCACCTGACTTGGGTACGAAACACTGATCGGATATTTTTACGCAAATCGGATAATCTCACTGTTCCACTATCGATATAAACGATATAAAACAATCAGTATAATTTTCATATTTCTTTTTAACCATTTTAATTTCTTTGCATTTTAAACCAAGTGTTACCAGTTCGTTTTTTAAGCACATCAATATCTATTTCATCCAAACCGAATAAAACAACTTTGAATGATCTTTCGCTCTTAAAGTCATGCGTGAAAAATTGGCACTGCTTGAATTTAAGTTCATTATATATAATTTTATATGACTCCATAGAGATTTTAATTCCTATAGAGATTTTTCGCACTGAATAATCTTTAACATTCACTTTTTTGCATAAACTGTGAACATATATACAAGTTTTTTGCAGAAGTTTAATTGGGGGAATCGACACTTTATTTTCGTTTTGCTGCATAGGCAAACTCGTAGATGCATCTCCATTGTCTGTATCGGGAAGGCATTGCAAAGGAGCAAAAATGCCTTTGTACGGAGACATGTTAGAAAGATGGACTTTCTTAAATTTGTTCAAAGAAGATTCAAAATCTTCATCAGTCGCAGATCGATCTCGCTTCGTAATGATTGCGTTTATTTTTTCTACCGAGGACACTTCAGTTATATTTTAGAACACGTCAGTCACGAGTGAGAGCGCGTAGAGAACTGTTTTGTAATTGTTTCATTACTATATACATTCACTTGTTTTGCGATGGTCTTAACCAGCCATTCTCAAGTTGGGCGATAGCGACCACCAGTGGGCGTTCGTTGGTGTTCGGTGGGCGTTATGAGTAGTTTTCAATTTTGATGGGCAATTGGAGGAATTAAGTGGGGGCTGAACAGGTCAATGTATTTTGGGTCACCTAAAAAGTATATTTTTAGCAGACTTCTTCTGACTACTGGGGGTACTTTATGTATCTTTGTGCTTCGGGGAACCAGTTCTGTTGTCACAACCATCACAACAGTTCTATTATTATGAAGAGTGACCTTTGATTCAACAATTTGCATCTGCTGTTTACCAACATGCCTGCGACACTATAAATTAAGTAATCGCCTTAAAAAGAGTGATCGTTTTTTAAACCTAACAAAAATAGATTTACATTTAGTTTGCGCTCATCATTCCAAGTGTTTGTTTTCAATACCTATAAATTTAGCGGTGAAAGTAATTCAAAATTACTCATAATTATTAAATATCTAGTAACTACTTATTGTCAAAGTGATTTGTAATAATAAATTATTTATAATCAAAGTTCCAATCAACTTTTGAGGCGGTGTTTGTCCTTACTGACGGTGAAGGTAAGTTGTAACCTTTTTTTTATGTTGTCTAATGAAAATGTTTTTGCTTTTTTCTGATTTCAGTTGTTGTCCAAATGTGAGAACCAAAGAGAAAATTTGCTGTCCGACAGTACAGTGTGGAGTATTTGAAATTCGGAATGGTACCATTATATGCAGAAAAACTAGACCTATGTGCCTCATTTGTCAGAACACATTTTCAAATGAAGCTATGAAGCCTTCGAGATTAATGGAGCATCTGTCGGAAATTCATCCAAACATGAAGGACAAGCCGTTAACTTTTTTCCAAAACCTTCAAGCAGGACAAGCAAAACAAGCAACAGTGACCAGTATGTTTACAGCAGCTTCAAAACAGAACGATAATGGTTTGTGTGCTTCGTACAACATTTCTTTAATTATTGCCAAATCCGGACAGTCGCACAGTATCCGTGAAGAACATATTCTGCCAGCAATAAAGGAGGTGTTATCAACAATGTTGCATACACCAGCCTATGATGTAACAAAGAAAATACCTCTCAATAACTGTACAGTGCAAAGAAGAATTGATGAGATGGCGGAGAATATTGAAAAATCTCTTTGTGAGTACTTAGCCAAGGATACCAACAGTTTTGGTTCCAAAAAGAAATACCAGAACTCTATCCTGGGTTGTGGGATGTTGTCCAAAAGATGTTCATTGCCTTTTCATCATCATATTTAGTTGAACGTGGTTTCAGCGCCATCACAAATCTAATAACGAAAAACGGAAATAGACTTGACATTGAAAACCGAGGAGATTTGAAGCTTTTCCTCACGAAAATGACACCTAATATCCAAGAGTTAGTTCTCATCCCACCAAGTTCACCCATCTCATTAGTTTTCATTGATTGATTATGTATTATTACAATCCTCTTATCTTTATTTATATATGAAGAAAATTTAGTTTGTTGTTTATATTATTTTTAATTAAATTCTTTAATGTTAAAAATAATGACAAATAACGGTGTTACCTTTTTACTTCTTAAGTAGGGAGTTTTTTTTTTTAATAAGGTACCTTATACTTACCCGATGACTAAATTAAATACGATGATTAAGGCTCATTAGCAAAACGGACAAATTTAAAATGGAAAAATATGTTGGTGGGCGCCGAAATAATTTGGGTTGTCAGGGTGGGGACTAAAGTAAAATGGTTTGAGAACGCCTGCTTTAGACAATTTAGACATATTTCTCTCGTCTGCTTTCAGTTGAACGATGATTATATCATTTGAATTTGTAGCATCCCAAAATGTCAGATCCATCGATTGCTTTCTATCTTTCCCACCCAATGATGAGTTTTCCTCCTTCTAATACTTTTACAAAGGAGTCGCCATCAATTCCAATAATATGTACAATAGTATTATAATTTACGCATTGTTTTTCTACATTCGAAATATTTTATTTTATTCGTTTGAGAATGATTTTTTTCTAATATTCCTGCAACTACTGGCAGCACCTTCACGTTTCTGAATTGCATAAGGCTTTCCTACTTAGGACGATTGGAAAATATTTTTTTTCTTCCACTCTTCAGATATTATGTTTCACCATAAAGGTTACACGGTTCTTTGACTGAAGATTTTGCTAGACGGCTGTTGTTTCGACTCGTTGTGAAATATATCATTTTAATTGTTCATGCCGTGAATATTTTTAGGCTGACCAATGTTACATCCTGATATTCTTACGGAGCCGCCGAATATTCCAAAGTATTATCTCTATATCTTCTCCGCGTTTATTTCAAACTCCCATTAAACAGCTTTAACAACGGTGACTTCTACCCGGAAACTGATCTAGTTTTCTACTAGCCAACCTACAGGTTTCGCGTCTGTCTTAGGGCTCAAACATAATGTGTCATGTTTGCAAGACTTTTGCAAACTCGAAAAATCATTGTTTTATTTGCAAATCATACAAATGTATGTATATCAGAACCCTGAGTTTCCGGTGTTCAACATGCATTCAGACATTCTTCATGATGAAAATACTCGTATCTCCGCTCAGTGCTGGTTACGCAATGTTGTCCTTTTCGTCTACATTTCGTCTTCAGTGTTACGATTTTCTGGGACTTCATAATGTACATTTATTATCTCAATCGTCCATTTTTGTATCTATTGATTCAAAAGCTAGCACTTCAACTCTGTTTAACCTGACTTGTTGTTGAATTCTATGGGTAAGGTCCGTTCTCCAGGTCTTTTTGAGTTTGACAGAGTCGAAGTTATTTGTCCATCCTCCTTTTGATTACTTACAAATCTGTCATAAACAATTTTTACAAACGTTCAACAAACTTCTACATCATAGTTCATCACTTACACAACCACCCATTTTGTCCGACCGCTTTCCGATTAGTAGGAAATCTATCCACCATTGATTTTACCGCTTACACGAAACTTTATCTCGAATTGGTTTCAAGTTAATTTACCCGTACTCCCAATCTATTCCCTATTGGCGCCTTGGTTCAGATAAAATTATTTATTTCCAATTGGCACAACAAAATGGAATGAATCCCTCCTTTCTGGCAGAGCAATAAAATATAATGGCTCTCTCATATACAGGCGAAGTTGTAACAACAGGCAAAGCCTGTATTCTCATTCCGTTCTATCGAAAAGTACGAGTATCTGACCTATAATCTTAAGTACACCGCAAGGAATTTTTTCCCCCTCCAGACAATCGCTTCCCATTGCTCTTTTCTCAATTTAGCAGCTGGGCTGTTTTCACCAAAAAGAAAAGTTGATTATGTGCATTAAGAAAAAACAAAGTGATGTTTTTTTTAAATTAATCCGAAAATAATAATAAATAATCCGGAAAAATTTTTTATAAATATACACGTGTGTGTTTTGATTTTCGGCCCAGGTCAACCCCGGACAGATTTATTAAGGCTTATTGCAAGAATATTCCTAAAACTAACAATTTCACGAAGCATTCTAGACATTGGCTCCAGGCGTCCGTAATTCGTTCTATAAAGAATGAGCCGGAAAAGTGGCACAGATCTGAGATTGCGTAAGTTGGTGTTAAAAGAAATAAGTTGAAATGAAGAAGACAATCGATATTACCAACTGAAATTTGATGAATAAAGAGAATATCGACAACATTTCGGCAATATTTCGGCGTTTAGAAAGGCGTTGTAAATTTAAAAGTTTCAGCCGGTCTGTGTATGGTGGATATCATCCCATGGAAGAGAATGTAAAACAAGTCGTAAAAACCTGCGTTGGAGAGCTTCTATCCGGAGGATGCGAATTCTGTGGTAGGGTGACCAAACTTGCATATTCAAGAAGAGGCAAGAGATTTGGTAACATAAGGATTAGAAAACTCCTTAGACCAGCGCTTGAAGAAGCCAAGGGCTGAGTTGGCTTTTCTTTATTATATTATCAATGTGAGAACGGAAATTGAGTTCCTTATCGCAGATAACACCTAAATCACGGAACTCATTCACTAAGCGAACAGGGAGACTAAAGATTATATAGCAGAAAGTTGAAGTAGGAGGACTCTTACGGGTATAAGTTATAGCCTGACATTTACTGACGTTAACCTCAAGGAAATTCTTCTAACACCAAGTACAAAATCTGTCTACATAAATCTTCCTGCAGTGGTAGGCTCTCTGATGTATTGGGTCTATAACATTCGTGCGGTTTGCTAAGAGATGGCTTAACTTGTATTATTCCATTGTTATTATTCCATTGGAACATGCGTTGGAAAGCTACTGTCATTGTACGTCATTTCAGTATATGTCATTCATTTGAAGCGTAAACAACAATAATTTTTTTTCACTCAAATATGTCGAACTTTGTGCCTGAAAAAGTGTTTTTGCGGGGAGTTCTTCTTCATTACTTTAATATGAAGAAAACTGCTGCCGAAAGTCATCGTATTTTGGTGGAAGTTTATGGTGAACATACGCTAGCTGAGCGAACGTGCCAAAAGTGGTTTGCACGATTTAAAAGTGGTGATTTTGGCTTGGAAGACGATGAACGTCCTGGGCAGCCAAAAAAGTTTGAAGATGAAGAACTGGAAGCATTACTCTATGAAGATTGTTGCCAAACACAAGTGGGTGTCACTCAAGCAGCCATTTCAAAACGTTAAAGAGCAGCTGGATATATTCAAAAGCAAGGAAATTGGGTTCCACATGAACTCAAGCCGAGAGACGTCGAAAGGCGGTTTTGTATGTCCGAAATGCTGCTGGTACGCCACAAAAGGAAGTCACTTTTTCATCGGATTGATACTGGTGATGAAAAATGGATCCACTACGACAACCCCAAGCGCAAAAAATCATATGTGAAACCCGGCCAACCAGCCAAATCAACGGCAAAGCCGAATATCCATGGCGCGAAGGTAATGCTCTGTATTTGGTGGGATCAGATGGGTGTGCTGTATTATGAGCTGCTAAAACCGGGTGAAACCATCAATGGACAATGCTACCGAACACAATTAATTCGTTTGAAGAGAGCAGTGGCCGAAAAACGCCCGGAATATCGTGTCTGGTCACGAGGCAATAATTTTCCATCATGACAACGCTCGGCCCCACATTGCTATTCCGGTTAAGAACTATTTGGAAAACAGTGGATGGGAAGTCTTACCCCACCCGCCTTATAGCCCAGACCTTGCCCCTTCTGAGTACCATTTGTTCCGGTCGATGCAGAACGCCCTCACTGAAATACGGTTCACATCAGAGCAGAATATCAAAAATTGGCTTGATTCATTCTTGGCTGCCAAGCCGGCGCAGTTCTTTTGGGATGGGATCGACAAATTGCCAGAAAGATGGAAAAAAGTCATAGCTTCAGATGGGCAATACTTTGAATAATACTATTATACTTGTTTTATATAACCAATATGTATCTAAAGATTTTCATATCATCTGCGTAAGCCGGCATGTATAAATTTTTAATGATGCAATCAACATCATTAATGGTCAGAATAAATAATAGAGGACCAAGGTGGCTGGCTTGAGGAACAGCAGAGGAGAATTTAATTGGGTCAGAAACCGTGGACCTAAATAGAACATAGTAATGACGTTCATTTAAATAGAATTGAACCCATGTTATAAAGCTTATTTGGAAACTAAGAGCCTTTAATTTTAGAAGGATTATAACATGAGAAATTCTTTCAACGGCTTTTCTGAAATTGATAGCAATCACGTCAACTTCATTTTCAGATTCTAGTGCACATAAAGTGCTTGTTACGAATTCCGTTAAGTTGGTGGTTGTAGATCTACCTTCGAGAAATCCGTGCTGGTTTTGGGAAACAGTAGCTTTACAATGGAAAAGCATTATGTCATAGATAATGCTTTCAAAAAGCTTAGGTATGCAGGCTTAGCAATTGTTCGATAGTTGAAAATATCGTCTTTTCGACCATTTTCATATAGGGAAGTGATAAAAGACATTTCCCAGGTTGTGGAAAATAATTCCTGGGTGACAGAAAGCTGGAAGAGAGCTGTAAGGGGTTGGGCTAGGTGCATTTCACATTTATTTAGAAATATGGGGGGAAAATCATCAGGGTCAGCCGAAAAATCATCAGGGTCAGCCGAAAAATCATCTTTGAGGTTCATTATTTTATCATTAACTGGCTGCACAGTTATAGACACAGATTCCAATGTTGTTTGTGGGCTGCTATTTAAGTAGGAAAAGTAAGAAGATCGGGCTTGGTGGTGTGTTTTGGTTTTCAATCTACATCCAACCACTACCCAGATCATTTACGATTATCATATAGAATCCACTTTTCACTACGGTGGCTATCCGGTGCAAAAACGGTTCAGCTTAGTTTCTTAATGTAAGCGATGCACAGATTTCCAAGCGCCGTAGTTTCTGGGATTCGTTCAGTTCATGGGGTACCCACTTATCGAGTTCCTTTACCCTTCCTATGAAAGAAAGGTGTCGACTTATTGTTATTGGGGATACTCCCATGCTTTGTTCAATCTCCTTCACCGATTTCGTTGGATCCGCATCCACCGTTGCTCTGAAAACATCGTCGTCAACTAACGTTTCCGGCCTCCCACGTGGTTCATTTTCGAAACTGAAATCTCTCGAACGGAACTTTCCAAACCAACGTCGTGTAGTGCGTTCGTTTACCGCTACATCCTCAAATGTGTCATTAATGTTTTTCATTACCAATAATGCATTATGTTCCATTTTAAATTCGTAAAGGAAGAAGGTTCGAATTTGAACTGCCGACAGCATGGTAAATAATACATAGAAGAAAATAACGGTACTTGTAACGAACCCTAAAATTCTTACACGTGCTGGACGTGACCACTTTATTTTATAAAAAAAGAAAATACACCGTTCTGGCACAGATGTTCACTCGAGAACTTGTTATTTCCGACTGAGCAAAAGTCGGACAATTCATGTGGTAGAACCCAATAGTTTGGCAAAGTACAGAGCAATTTATTTGGACTGACTGGTAGTAGAAGAAATCGGTGTCGGAACGCGATTTTAACTAAGTATACCAGAGCTTATTTCCCTTGTTATGAAGATACCGCAGCTCTTTATTCTTTTGTTCCACCCCAAAATTGTCCATAAGATTCCAAATCGTGAGATTGTGGGTTCAGGAGTTGGTGTAGTGGGATCAATTTCCAGAGAGTATTGTGGGAGAGAAGAAGATGACCAAGGAGTTACTGGAAGCTATCCGGATATGATCAGTAACTTCGTTTAACAACGCGCGTGTCGTGTTTATCGTTTCGTTTTATTAAATCACTACATATTTTGAGCCAACTGCATAGATAAGTTTTAGAAACTTTTATTATAGATCGCAGATTGCTCGAAAGAAATTGGTAAGTCTTCAACAGATTGACCTCAAGATATGGTTGTTTTTTACCGCAAAGTTATTAACCGGATCACTGAGACACTTAATTGCAATTCAAATGAGGGACGGTGTTATGTTCTTACACTCATCACAATAAAACAAAAAGTTGTTTTTAAAATCTCTTAGATACATGATGGATCTCTTACTCAAGCCAATGCAAAAGCATGGAACGACTTGCAACAACGACCACTACAGATCACCATAACAGCATTTGGATCATTTGTTAGAGAGCAATTCGCATTTCCACATAATTCGGACATGATGATGATGAATTAATTAGAGTAGGTCAGTTGAAAATTTAATGTGTTGAATAAAGAAAAACACAAAAGACAGCGAAAGAAAATTGGGTTAGTTGTTAATTTCACTTTAAGATTATTGTGCACTTTTAGCCAGCAAAAAATAACCAAAGGCGATGACCGAGAAATAGCTTGTGCGTATTATTGCAAATTAGGCAGGAAAAAATGAAATGGAAATATGCGGGAAATAAATTATCGGTGCGAAATTTAATCACGTCTGAACTTAATGAATGTCGATAAGGCTTGTGCTGTTCCTGTAGAGTAAATGTTTAATTATGTGGATTGTGCGGCAAAGTGAGGTGTCTTGTCATTTATGAGGCCGCATTCTCAATTTACGGCCAAGATAAAAATATCTCCAGTTCATCGCAACCAAAGGGCGAGGTCATGTGCAATCTACATGCCGATAAAGTCTATGCATAGTAAATGTAGCAAAGTTTGCCGAGCTCCCGTTGAGCAGGTTCTTAATGCGCGAGTGATGCTTATACTGATAACCCTTTGCAAGTTACCAAACGGCTATGCTATACGTGAGAATTGGTTTCACCGTCGTAGTGTAACATAGACTCGAAAGATACTTTTTCATCCATTGTATGGATTATGGAAGCGGTAACTACGTACAGATTGCATTCTGATGTGTACCAAGGCATTGCAGTTGCAATGAAATGTGCCACAGATTTTACTTTCCCTTCGTCGCTGCAGCTCCTGCTGAAATCGTTCGCATGACTTCCAATGGCACACTCTCCCGTGATTATATATTTGGGTTTGTAGATATCCCTCCTCCTGAGGTTCATCAGATCTCTTGAAGATCCTCAAATATATCTTATATAATAGATTTCCCAACTCATTTAAACTTTCCAAGCCACGAAAATGTCAGGTTCCCATTCTATCAGCTATAATTGCCTGGTTTATGTTCAGCTTTAATCGGGAATACATATCCCAAACCTGATGGGAGAAAAACTTAATTTTTATTAGATAGGAGTAAACCTCTTCAACAAAATCAAATGTAGTATCACAGATAAAAGACGAAAAGATTTCACATTATGTACTTTCGTAGATACGAGTATTGGAGGTGCTTTTGACAATACTTGGTACGATTCCTAATTCAAAAGCCGTGGAATTCAGAGGATGAGTGGGATGAACGAAAGTCGCACTTCTTTCGGCGAGATGTAAATTATTATTTCAGCAGCTAAAGTCTACATAATAAGAAATATGCTTTGACTCCTTCTGCGGACACTTGTCATCGACGACTTAATGGTGGAACTATAAAAGTTTGGCCATGCCGATATCTTGGCCATCATCGGTGAAAGTTAAAAACTCAATAGAAATTTGCAACAAAATGCAGAATGTCCTAAAAGTAGAGTCGGACTAGTGCATTGGGGAAAACCTATCAATGAGCTCCAGAATGGCCGTAGTAGTCCCTTGCAGTCGTAGATGAAAGCTGAGTCTTGACCAGATTTCTCAGGGAGTAGTTCTAGACTAAAAATAAATTGGAACTCACATATAAATAACGAAACTAACAAAGCTACCAAAGCCACATGGATGGTAAGTCTTCGATCTACACAATAATGGTGTGAACCATCATTTCCTACTCGTTAGTAACATGGTAGAGTAAGGCAAAAGAAAAAACTACCATATATGCAATATCTTTAGAGACTCACATGCATAGCTATTTCCGGTGCTATGTGAACCTACCCCACCACTGCCATTGAAGTTTTCATTGGTTTCACATTACTTCACATATATACAAATATATGTGTGTATATTTTGAAAAAGTGGTAATCCGGAATGCAGTCAGGTTATTACAAACAGGAGAAATGAAGATCGCAGTACAATCGGACTTCACAAGCTTCATCACCATCCTGAACTCGATATGATCTGCGCGGTAAATGACCGAATACAAAAAACTTTTGACTTTGACATAACAACATAATGATCGACAAGATTGGGCCATCCAAAACCTCTAACGTTGAAAGGTTGCAAATGATGTACGGATGGATCTAAAATGGACATAGGGGTTGATGCGACTATTCAAGAAAAATTTACAGCGTCTTTGAAGCTGAGCAGTGCCAGTATCATCTTTGAAACAGGAATGAAAGGCTCCCCCTAATGCAAAGTTCAGCTGATCTCTTCAATGGCCGAAAACCTATTGGCGGCGTCCCGTATTCAGCATAAATTCAACGCTAAAAATTGTGGAGTGTATGCCTATAGTAAGTATCTTCTATTTTGGATGTGTTCAACAGCCTAAAAAAGCTATGGAACCGCCCCAAAACAAATCAAAAATTTTTAAATAACTTCAAAAGGGATGATATCAGAAGGCAAGAAAACGCAGAGCACTTACCGTGTAAGTGCGTGGCTGTATGCTCCATAAGGAGACATAACTTTTTCAGAGAAATTATAGTGACTGAGATAGATCTTTTAGGTCGCAGTTCTAACCTCAACTGGGGTCAGTATCCCAAAAAAAAAGAGAATTTATAATATTTTCCTACTGCTGCAGTGCAGATTTTGGAGATCCGTGGTTAATCACTCATTTTCGTAGGACAAAATTTGATACAGCCAGGTTTTAGGAATAGATTGTTGACTTTATCCAACTCTAGTTCGGATATCGAAATATGGCTTCCGCATCTACACAGTTTCGCATGAGCGATCTTATTGCCCTTTTTCACACTTCATCCTCTGACGGATGTGATAGAAGAAGGCGGGAGGTCATGGTTTTTTTGATATACTGGACTGTTAGCATCAACGGTCAGAGTAGCACGATTCATACGACACTGGTATATAGCTGTATATACTAACATAAAAGAAAGCCTAGGCCGCTAGTGTACTTGTTCGTTACTGTATAGCTCTCTATTCAACCAGATCGCACAACAAGTTGGTTGAAAAGATATGGCTTTCCTCTGCTACTTCTTCCTTTGGTATATGACTCATAAAATTCTCCAGTTCGGAGCATTCTCCTCCATAAATTTACATGCCTTTTTGATTTCTGGAATTCAAACCCACTCATCAGACCATATCTATGTCGCAGTCCAGTGTAAGATTGATAATTATAAGGAGTGGAGAAAGGAACGAGGAGAGTAGAATAAGAAAACAAATAGTAATCACCATGATACTACCACATACCTTTTAAGATATTCAATATACCTTGTATATTCAATGTATCCAAGACATACTTAACCAACATTGAACTTATATAAACATAACCTAAAAGTTTTCATAAGAATGCAAATTTCAACACTACTTTACCATATTCGAGCCAACATCTTTCCTTAGGTCAAAAGGGATACGTAAATTTTATTTAACCACACAAAGCCATTTCATTAAGTCTAATGTTATGTAACTAGGAAACAACTCTTCCAAATGAAAATGATACAACAAACGATCCATCAATTATAATATATCACACATACGAGCACTCGTGTGATGCAATGCCAACCAACTCAAGTCCTTGTTGCTTTTGTATTGGCTCTTTGGGTTGGTTCTTCCATCCATCCGGAAGGACCAAGAAAATTAATTGAGATCACAGTGAAATTAGTGATTTCGTCAAATGACGACATTCCGACAATGACTCTGCTGCTAACCGAATTGACATTTTGTCCTCTTTGACTTGTTTTCTCGAAAGACAGGCAAACAGACAGATAGACATTCGTAAATGCGAAATTGTTACCCTCTCTAATTGTGAAATGGACAATACCGGGGTGGATTGCCAGTCATATTGCCATCATGGAGCGAGTATAAGTACTCGTATTCGTAGCAAAAGAAATACGAATACGTACATCAAGCACCAGTAAAGGCACTTTGGATTGCTTCTAATGTCCATCTCATATGGTATGTCTGTGGTTCTCTTCTATTTTCTTCTATCCTGTAGTAGTCATTGTACTTTGGAGCTGGGGGTAGTTGCCCACAACCGTATCTGGATATGAGCTGTGAAGAATTACCCAGAGAACCCACCACTCATGGCGGAAGTACTTCATTCCAATTTGGTCCGCAGTTATGAGTAGAGATTATGATTGAGTCGATAGAAGTGACCCGAAGATCAATAACGACTAAATCCATTTGATTTCGACCATGAGGATGACTGAATTTATGGCAATAGATGAGGGTATCTTTTTGATTACAAATAGACTAAGAGTCAACTCCAATTGGAATGACTAATGTAATGCAATTTCTGCGAATGATGTCATCTGATGGAGAATTTTTTTGCTTCGATTTCTGCACTGGAAATGGATTTGGAATAAATGCTTATGCAGGTCACGTGCTGCCAATAGGATAAGAGTAATTCACTTAGTTTCGATATCTGATTAATTTGTGACCACCGAAATGGAAACTGTGGACGGGGTAGGGCAAATGAATGAATAAAATTGGAGAAGTTGAAATCTGCTCTATTTCCTGGCGAAGTTTCCTCCACGGAGGAAAAAATCAAGCCCTCGACTTCTTAATTTCCGTTATTTGTAATTTTTGTTCGATGATTAGCTCATAGATATTTTGTTTTCATCTAGAAAAACTAATATCTTTTCGGAGTTGCCCAATAATGTATACAGAATGTTTCAACCCCTCATGAATGAGAAAACTTTTATTCTCCATTTCATTTTGCGATTGTTAACCCTTAAATCTATCCACACCTGGGTTTATCAATAAGAACAGTAGTGGTTTGATAATACCAGCCCGTGATACCCCATTTAGTTGAGTTGAGTTGAATGAAATGTTTTCACCATCGGGTGTACTATTTGTCAGATTGATAGGCATATATTGTTTCAAAAGACAACAATGTAGCGCTTTGAGACGGCGAAAGTGCTCCTAAAGATGAAAAATACAAATGCAGAGCAGAGCAGAGTTCGAAATTTATAATTTCGAGGATATCAGCAAAGCCGAGGATATCAGTTGTCGTTCTCCAAAAATATACCAGCACATGAAAATTCGACGTCGATCCCGTTCTGGGGTCATTGCATTACAGATAAGACCAGGATCCAAAAACAGTCGGCGAACAAAGTCTTCAAAACTCAAAAGTTTGCTGTACCAATTAATTTTTTTTTTTTAACTGAAGATCTCCCTGAGAGTTGAAACCCTGATATGAATATCAATCGGTACAGGCGTGGTAGAAAAAGCCCCTGTACAGTCAGTTCCTTGGGGTCTGGTGAAAGCAGCAGTGAAATAAAATGAAATATAGTTTTGATTAAACAAGGCATAAAATTTCACAGAGTGTACAAGGGAGTGTTACGTAGGTTCCGGGTGTTGGAGGCACCGCTCCGCAGTGGAAAGCGGCTGTACTTGGCCTCTGTTTATGCACCTGAGGCTCCACAATCTACCTCATTCATTACAGAACTCGACACGCTTTTTCGACTTCTGAGGCTGGAATCGGTGGAGAATTATTTTATAATCGGCGGGGACTTCAACGCTGGACACAGAGATTGGGAAAATAATTTGCCAAATACTAGAGGGAACCTAGTACTCGATTGGTGGGGTCAGCACGATGTCATTTACAGACTCGGTCTTAAAGCGACGAATAACCCGTCGTTTCCCAGAGGCTGGTCTTATTTGGATCTACTGCTGTACGACGAACGTATACGACTGACAGGTACCAATTTACAAACGCTAAACTGTCTACGCACATTCGTGTATGACAGTGACCATTGCGGTTTTAGCACCGAAATTACAGTTCCCAACGAAATTGCGGAATTTGAGGAGTTTGTCCAAAGATATTCTTACAACTACAGTAAAACTCGATGGATACGCTTCTCCGCAACCATGACAAGTGCGCTCTCCTCGAATACGCTCCATCCGCCGTCCAATAGGAATTTGTCAAACGAGGAGATCGATAATTACCTAAAACAAATGGACGAGACAATTAAACAAACTGTGGACGCTACAATACGACGTACGACTAACGAAGACCTGTTCCGCAATCCTACTATTGACGCACTGCACCGACAGAAAAGTAGACTTCTGTCAAGACTCAAAAACTTGTACAGACAGTTAACTGACAGCCAAGACCCGGAGATGAAAACACTGGAGGCGTCGATTAAAAATATTCAAACGTTAACAAAAGAGAATTACAGAATTTCTGTAAGTTTGTATTGGAACAACAGGATTCAGGCTGTAAACACCAGCAACCCGAATATGTTCCCGCAAATAAATGAACTATTTCGGAGGAAAAATCAAAACGACCTTCAGTGTCTTAAAATAGCCCGGACAACAGACAACGAACGGTTACTGACAATAGCAGGTATTGATCCAAATGAGGCCGCTGATGATGACGACTTCTTTGTGATCGAGGATCCATAGGAGAAGGTTGAGGCCATAGGGGCGACTTTCCAAGAAGTATACAAAGCCACTGATACCATTGGCCCTAATTATGACCTGGACAATCGCGTCTTGGTGCACGACTTCTACATTCGAAACGAAATAGAGAATTGGCGATCCGAGGGCTCTGGTTTCACCCGGTTCAGCGACGAAAATATTGCAAATAATGTCATTACCAGAGAGAGTGACCTACCCCCGTTCATTTCTTCATTTCGAAGGAAGAGCTCCATGAGATCTTCGACACAATCAGGGCTAAGAAATCAATGGGGACCGATGGTATTCCGAACATCGTGCTTCGACATCTTCCTCTAGAAGCGGTGGACATTTACACCACCCTGTTTAATAATGCAATGAATAATGCACGTTATCTAGCGCATTGGAAAACGGCGGTGGTACAACCTATCCCCAAAAAGGGAAAGGATATATCCAATCCGGCGAATCTCCGGTCGATAAGTCTCCTTCCGAATATCAGTAAGGTGTTTGAAAAAGTAATCAATAGAACTCTGTCTAAGTGGGTCGAGGACAAACATATAGTTCCGGATAATCAATTCGGTTTTAAGGCGGGACATGATATCTCACATGAAGCGTCTAAACTGGTGTCCGATATCCAATGGAATAAAGGCAAAAACCAATGTACTGGTGCCTGCCTTGTTGATTTGAAGAAGGCCTTCGACACCGAATGGTTAGAGGGTCTTTTCTATAAGCTGACTAGGCTGGGGATCAGTAAACCACTCTTGTACATTCTTTAAAATATGCTAACCAACAGAACGTACCTGGACTTAATGTTTACGAGGTGCCCATACACCCATAGGGAGCAAGGATACGCCTTGCCATCGCTCTCCGTCAATCCTTTGATACCAATTCGGAACTGTGTTGGAGGCACAGTTCCACCCTTGGTATGAGTCGAGGCCGACTTAAAACCTCTTGCTGCTCTTAGGGTCGCAGCACCCAGTGGGTAAACAGAAAAGAAAACCCGTACCCGCGATTTGGGTTTAAACCACTGCCACCATGACGCTCCCACAAGGGGGCCTACCTCTAACAAGTCAGGCCCGGACCGAAATCCGGGGGGCTCCTGACTCCCATGGTACCGTGATTTAAGTCCTGGTGTGGACTACCGGTGGTCAAGCCACCAACAAGACCTATGACCGGCAACCTGTAACTGGTCAAATCGTAGCATCCATTCATGCTGTAAATCTGAGGATTTTTTCGATAAGACCAGTTATAGAATAATCTACCCCCGCTTTTTATTAGACAACGTCATTAATGGGCGAAGCCTTGATAATTGGGCGGGGGCCCATGCAAACCAACAGACAGTTTATCGTGAAAAATGGTGATGTGACTTCTGTTGGAATAAATTAAAAATGGCCTGCTGCAAGGCGCGGTCAATTCGCCGACCCTATTCAACATTTATACAAGCGACTTGATAGGTTTACTTCCCCATACTATTGCGTACGCAGACGATTTAATAGCGTACTGAACAGGTCCAAAAATCGAAGTCATTAATACTCTCTTGCAGCGTGACTTCGATAAGATAAGACGATTTTGGAAGGACTGGAAGTTGAAAATCAACTTTCAGAAGTCGGAAACCATTCTCTTTAGGACGCCGTTGTCTGGAGCCTCTATGGATACGAGAAAAATTTGGCGAAAGTTCTCGATCATTGGACAACGCGGGCAGCCCCTTGCCTGTCGAAATGTAGTCAGATACCTTGGGATCTGGGTAGATCAGTTTCTGTATTTTGACAAAAATTTATATGCTGCTCTGGCCAGAGCTAAAGGCGCTTTTGCCCTTACAAAGAGACTGTTTTATAGCAGCCAACTCGATGCGAGGGTAAAGGTAATCTGCTACATGGCCCTTATCAGGCCCGTGCTGGTATTCGGGTGTCCTGTATGGTTCAATGTGCGAGCAAGCTTAATGGAAAAGATTCGAGTGTTTGAGAGGGCTTGCCTTAGGGCTTGCTTTCGCTTGTACAGAACACCAGAATCGGAGTACAAAATTTTTTATCCTAATGAGGTCCTTTACAACAGAGCGAACCTAATATGAGTGGACAACTTCGTAATTAAGCTGACTCGAAGGCACATTGCAAGAACAATGACCTCGACGAATAACCTTACTGCTAATGGGCTTACTCCCCCAATTACCTTTACCACGAGAGTGTGCGCTCTGACGGCTTCGTTCCACCGGAAGCATTCCTCTACCTAGATTAGATAGGGTTGATGCAGGATAGATCAGCGGTCCCGTTAATCTTCCATGTCGCTCGGAAAGCTATGGACATGCGACTCAACTACAACAGAGACGTCGCACACAGCAGTGTGGATCTTCTCAGGTTCAGTAGGGCGGTGGGGAATCGCGATAAGAGGGATGTCGTTCGGCAGCACCAGCAGTTCTGGTGGTTGAATGATGGAGAAGAGGTTTCGTCGTCGTTTCCATCAATTACGGACCAGTCTCACAAATGAGGCAGAGCTGACCAATCTATTTGCTCTGTGAAAAGCGATGTCCAGCTTGCATAGGTTTAGGTTAGCATTTACGAAATACATATATATATTGGTATATACATAGGTATAGGTAGAGTAAGGTTTATTAGAGTAAGGTTTATTTTAAGTTAGATATTAAGTTTCTATAAAAAATAAAAAAAATTATGTCCATATGCTAAGTTTTTTGTTAACAAATTTTTTCTTAGCCTTAAGCGTAGAAAATAAATACTCCTAAATATAATGTAAATAAAGTCCAAGGACATAGATATAAGAATTTAAAGTAGCTTAGAGTGCCTGTGTCGGGCCAGTAAGTTAGTGTAAGATTGTTAAGTAATTTTAAGCTAGCATTAATGATTTCGAAAATAAAATGCATTTAAAACTAAAAGTAAGTAGCAAAATCGGAATCTAATGATGACGTTTCTGACTGAGCACTGACAGCACTTAGTCCTTGTTTACATTGCCTCGACTGGAGAACTCTAGACCTTTCGTTTTTATAGTTGACACTTCATATAATTACAAAAAGCGATCCCCAATATTTGTTGAACCCAGCATATCTACTTTCATATGTATCTTATCACTGCTAAAGAAAAGTGATTTCAGTGGCAAGACGTACCTAATTGGAATTAGCTTTAATCTACCCATTCACCCAACGACTTGGTTGCCTTTATTACGTATATTTGAAAAATTAAGCCTGTTAACCAAAACCGCTGCTCTTACGACTGTACGCTAACTGATATTGCAAATCAGATGATAGATGATGTATCATGGTCCGGGTCTCGACTTTTTTATGACAAGTCCATAGAGTTTATTTGTCTATCTAAAAAAAAAAATCATAAATAATGTAGAGGACGTCTAAGCCTGAAGCATTTTGGACCGTCTCTACAAGACATGCTCTCATAAAATTCTCATCAGTTTATGACTAAATCCCTCTGCTTATATCCCACATAGATACATAGATACATACCCTTAGATACAAACATTTTCAAGCTCTTTAATATGTTAAAGGACGCACATCCAAATCATGGAATGTGCTTTTTTTATCCGCCTCTCCCAGGATAATAATGAAATCTTTGTTCATTTTTCCCATCCTAACACGCTTTGCATTTCTGTGCTGGTTACCCAGGGGGGCTGTTGAATAATATTGTGGCACACTCACTTTGTTACCCAGCCCCAGCTACGCCATTATCCAGCTGCTGCTACATCCGCGTGAGTGTGTGTGTTTGGGTAGTGCGGGAGGGTTGTTCCTCACATACGGATACGTGCTCGTAAATGATGAGCTCCCGTGCACTAGGATGCCCTCCGATTTGTGCATCACACTTAGATAATAATCACACACGAAGTGTGACTCTGCAAACATGATGTTTATACGAACAGAGTTGCGTAACATCCTTGTAGAGTCGAGCTCCGACTCAGGCCATTAGGTGATTCCCGTTAAAACAGGGCTTTGCCTCTGTGAGTTTGTGTATGTATCCTCAAATTTAATGATTTTCCATGAATCTAGGTGCTGTTTGTTTTGGTGCACTTTGATGGTGTTTGCAACACAACGTAAGGTGTTGTGATGCTTATAGTATAATCAGATATTGTTTGCGCTAAGAGTGTTTTAATGGGAGAGTGTGTGCACTTAAGGGGATAGATCTGTGTCACTTGTTTTGCACTTCGAAGTGAGGAGGGTGACATATGCAAAGTCAAACTAAACCAGTTGGTCATGGCTGTATGAAGGATGGGAGTGCAGATCATATAGTCCAATAGCATTTGACATATAATTATAAATTCTCCGTACACAGTGAACTACTAATTATAACGAATGTTCTCGTATCTAAACAATCTCATTCAATTAGAATTTCAATTGACTTTAGTCCAGGGGCCTAGTTTTGTTCTTAATTCTCACATCACATGATTTTCTGTGCCATTTGTTCTATAAACAACGTTTAGACATTGCTCATAAACAATTAAGTATCTCTATTACAGCCGTTTTGTTTTTTGTCATATTTAAGTCTGGTCATTATGTCAAATCTTACAATTTGTTGTGGTGTCGCTAGAAAATGTTGTTATCGCAGGATGCATGACATTAGGTGAAGAAGCAAATATCCATGCTAGGCTTTGAAATCGTAGCTGAGTTGAGAAAGAAATACCTTCACTGAGAAAATTTGCTTGTATTTGCTTGTGACTATCGAAATTGTTGAGCATCTTGTGTAGAGATAGATCGAAAGAACACTATATGTAGATACCCCACCAGTCAAAATTATTTGTATCCCTTGTCCGTTGAATAGGTATTTCTGTTTTCGTAGGCTACAATTGGGCAACTGATCTAAGAACTAACATATAAACTGGATGTTGACTTAAAAAAAAGGAACAAATCAGCCTTATTTGACACCGATGGTAGATAGATGCAAGAATAATACATCAATTAACGTTAGAATTCAAAGTGCCACTATTTGGCGAGAATAACGCTTGCATACTAAAGTGTTACAAGTGTTTTTGCGAACTGTTTTCGGTAATATTAGCCTCCTTTTCAGCTGTTTTATTTTATTAGTGCATAGTACTTCTTTAATGAGGCAACCTCTAGCTTTGGGTGGGAATGAATTTACAGTGAAGGGGTTAGGCCACTTTCAAAAAATCTATTTTTTATTGCTTTCAATGGTTTTTTAAGAGCTCAAAAATGATATCCCAAAAGATTATGGCCGGAAAATATCTCGACGTATTTGTTATTGAAAGTATAGTACAACGCCGCCAGGTAGACTTCCTATAACTTACAATTTTAAACGCGTTTATCTCTAAACTGCATTTTTCAAGTTGGTCGCACCCATAACTTGGACAATTTTCAACCAATTCACTTCGAATTTATCTAGATCTTTAAAAATATATGGTATAAATAACAAAAGATTTTTTATATACTACCCTGATCAAAAATTTCCATTGTTGGGATTTGAGTTCTGTTTTCTTTGTTAAGTTGGTAAATCTGTTGCTGACATTCTCTCGAAATCTTAGCGTCATAGCTTGATATTTGCAAAAGTTACGTAGCCAAGAGTACATCTATCTCTGTGTCTGTTGGCGATTTTTTACAATTTTAGAAATAGATTTAAATTTACAACAACGAACTTATATTAAATTTTGCGTAAAACACGGATTTAATGGTGCGCGAACGTTGGAAATGTTGGAAAAGTGTTTCGGCAACGATTCTCTAAAGAAAAGTGGCACGAGTGGTTCAATGTGGTCGCGAGTCAATCGAAGATGATGAACGCAGTGGCAGACACCAAAAACCGACGAAAACATTGATGAAGTAAAAGAAATGTTGTTCAACAACCGCAAATTAACCATCAGAGAGATAGCAGAGGACTTGAACATTGCCTCTGGATCCGGCCAAGACATTTTGGTTAATGATTTGGGTTTCCGTCGTATAGCAGCAAAGTTGGTGCCAAAAGACCTCAATTCCATGCAAAAAAGAGACTGTGTTGACGTCGCAAAAGAGATGATGTGCGAGGCTGAATCCGATCTAACATTCATCAAAAGGATCATTACTGGAGACGAGAAGTGGCCGTGAGTTTATGAGTACGACACGCAATCCAGACATCAGGCAAGTGAATGGTGTTCAAATGAATCGAGACCAAAAAAACCACGTCGTTTTCAGTCAAAAGAGAAGGTAATGCTCACGGATTACAACGTGTATTACTCGTCTTTGGGCGTTACGAGACGTTTGCGTGAAGCAATTGGCCGAAAGAGACCAGAATTGTGGGCAGAAAACTCGTGGATTTTGCACCATCATAACGCACCGTCGCACAGTGCCATCATTATTCGTAATTTTTTGACGAAAAATGCAACAAATACGAGCACCATCCAACAGCAACCGATGACCGAATTCACCAGGTTTGGCTCCCTGTGACTTCTTTCTGTTCAATCGAGTTAAAAAAAACCACTACGGGGAACGCGTTTCAGCAGCCGAGAGGAAGTAATGGAAAAACCGCAGGAAGCACTGATGGACATACCGAAAACCAAATATAAAAAATGTTTCGAGGATTGGATCAAGCGCTGGCATAAGTGTGTTGCAGTCGATGGGGATTACTTTGAAGGGGAAAATATAGATTTAGATGAACTAACTTGTATCTTACACTTTCTGAATAAATTCCGGGAACTTTTTGGTGGTGTGGCATAATTCATTTGCTATTAACAATTTTCTGGTAAGTTTGACTTTGGAAGAGCGCCATTCGGACACAAATGAATATATCAAAAAAATCCTACGTACGAGGGCGGGTCAATAAGTCCGTGAATTTCTGACCTCTTTACTGAAACAGCAACACTGCTCCTGTCAACAGGCATCTGTCAGTTGACTCCTGTCAAAATTTAAACTTGCTGCGTCAGTTAGTTTGTGTTTGACAGCTATTTTTATCAGACTACTCACTAATTTGAGGAGAAAATGGAAAAAAGTGAATTTCGTGTGCTTATTAAGCATTATTTCTTGCGAAAAAAAACCATTACCGAGACCAAGGCTAAGCTTGATAAATACTATGGGGACTCTGCATTATCGATTTCAATGGTAAAAAAGTGGTTTACTGAATTTCGTTGTGGCCGTACAAGCACTGAAGATGCCGAACGTCCTGGACGACCAGTTGAGGTCTCTACACCCGAAACAATCGAAAAAATTCACGATATGGTGTTGGCCGACCGAAGATTGAAAGTGCGAGAGATTGTGGAAGCCGTAGGGATCTCGCATGGCTCAGTGGTTTCAATTTTGAATGATCACTTGGGCATGAGAAAGCTTTCCGCAAGATGGGTGCCGCGTTTGCTCACAGTCGACCACAAACGCAATCGTGTAACAACTTCACAGGAAGGTTTGGCGTTGTTTAATCGCAATATGGAGGAGTTTTTGCGCCGTTTTGTAACCGTGGACGAAACCTGGATCCATCACAACACACCAGAGAACAAACAACAGTCAAAACAGTGGGTTTCGAAGGGTGAATCGGCGCCAAAGAAGGCCAAGGTGGGTTTGTCAGCCAATAAAGTTATGGCGACTGTTTTTTGGGATGCACGCGGGATAATCCACATTGACTACCTTCAAAAGGGAAGAACAATCAATGGGGAATATTATGCCAACTTATTGGACCGATTCAATGACGATTTGAAAAAAAAAACGACCTCATTTGGCCAAGAAAAAAGTTCTTTTCCACCAAGACAATGCAAGGGTGCACACATGTGCAGTTGCCATGGCAAAAATCCATGAATTGGGCTATGAATTGCTCCCTCATCCACCCTATTCTCCAGATTTGGCTCCGAGCGACTACTTCTTGTTCCCAAACCTGAAGAAATGGCTTGGTGGAAAAAGATTTGACTCCAATGATGAAGTCATCTCGCAAACAAAGGCCTATTTTGAGGACCTCGACAAATCATTTTTTTTGGAAGGGATAAAAAAATTGGAGAAGCGTTGGACAAAGTGTATAGAGCTCAAGGGAGACTACGTTGAAAAATAAAATTATTTTTTTATCAAAAAATCTGTGGGACTTATTGACCCGCCCTCGTACTTCTCTAGCTGTTATTATGTACAATAAAAAAAAATTTTTGTGACACGTCAAAAAGCCTATTTTCACGGCCTCTAGAGCGGTCTAACCCCTTAAAGGCCACCCAAAGCGATAAAAGGACAACGACATTAGAAGTACGATGGAATAGGCTAGCCAGAAGGAGGGTGAAAATCTATGACAAACTATGATTGTTAAAGAGAGCAGAAGTAGCCTGTATTTGGGGTGGATTTATTGAAAGAGCCATGGTTGAGCAAAAAGTCTTGGGCGAAGACATTGCAACATCTGCAACAAAACTAACTTCGCCAAAATGAGCTTTATATGCGATCATGTCCAAAGAAAATAAATAGACGATGCTATCAAAAACGGTTTCGACGAGCACCTTGACAAAACCTTCGATACATTTATGCCCTCAGTATGACCGTAAAATCGACATAAATAGGATATCGTTAGTAATACAGTCAAAAATCATAAGCAATATGCCAGCACTCCTAAAAACAAACACAGTCACTTTACCTCAGTATTCCCAAAAGAAAATGGTAGTCACCTTATCATAAAACATGCAATCAAATTGATGATGTCGACACAAGGCACTCCTTCAGTATTGTAGATGTCTGAACATTGGGAGCGTCCAATGTAGATTTGAATCACTACCTGGATGCAGCCAAGCGAAGTCTACGGATAGCCAGATGGAACAATAACAGAGAAATACCTTGAGGAGATTTATCTTCGCACGGAAGCAATCGAAACAAACCCATATTACCTTCACCATATTCCTCAAACCCTCGTTAACGCCTTTTCATCCTACGTTAAGTGCTGGAGATCAATGGTATCGATGACGCAAAACCGCCAGGAATACCTAACTATATGCTTCACTTCAAACCAGAGGTTGATGAAGTGTGCAACCAACCATTTGTAACAAAACAAATTGCATATGGATCGGCGAGGTGTAAATTCGGACACCAGAAGAAGACAAACAGAAACCAGTAAAGCTGAGCAGCAAAGTTTAAAAAGTTTAAAAACATAGTCGTAGCCGTTGCTGAAGTTAAAAAAAAATAATTCTGCACACAGATCCACGACAAACACAACCGCTGTCAGGCAGAAAGAACCATTCAATGACAAGTCATCCCAGATTTAATCTGAGAAAAGTATGCTTGATGAGTGGAATCTAGGCACCATTTCTCCGTCAGCCATGTATCTTCGTCAATATCATAATTGGAAAAATTGCGCGAATCTGGAAAGCCAAACCAACAGGTACAATATTCCAAACGTCTGTGCAAAATCGAGTAGATGATATCATCAATAATGATGACAGAACGCCACAATAGACAGGTTATAAGAGTCTTAGTCCACCTTCGCTCAGTTCTTAACTCTGATAACAATAGAACATCTGAGTTATCAAACAAAGAGTTAGACATGCCAATCGCTGTTTTCCTGGCCTAAGAAGGCAATTGGATAGTAAATCTTTGTTGGGAAATACTGAGCAGGCTCTATATTCATTTCAGTTTTATAGCACAGAAACGAAAACGTTGATATTAAAGCTATTTGTGGACTTCGGACAAATTCTCCACCGACATCGACCTGAAGAGAAAAGTGGACATCAAGTGACTGAGTGTTACCCTAAAGAGTTCAATCTTCCTTTTTTCAAGTACTTTAGTTGTACCTTTTTCTTCTTTTATTGGCCGTTGAAATACTCGGACGTAATGCGAATTATTACGACCTCATTAATATTGCGCCGTTCGTGGGTTTGACAAAACTTACGCACTTTTCATCCATACTACAGGCCGCTCTATTTTCGATAACCTCTTTTCGAAGGCCGAAACTTTGCTGATGTTTTTACATTTGAGGAATCCAATTATTTTTCTTCCGACAAATTCAGCTAATACTGGCTAGAATTTGAACCTCTATTTTCCTCCGGACCAGATTTTCCGACATATCGCTAATATACCAAAACCAGCCAGCAGGACAGACACATCGTTGCTAATGATATTGTTTATTGTGTTTGTTTATTAACGAATTCTCCGATAACCTACTTTTCTTCCGTGATGAGTGTAAGAGTATCTCACTTTCGCACGTGCTTTTGGCAATAAAATGCCTAAGTGATTCAAATGACTCCTACCAAGACGCACTCGCCAAAAAGATTACGGATAAAATTTCGGTCATTGAAAGCAGTGTTAAAAGTGTTGAAGAGTTACGTAACTCAGTGCAGAACTCAGCCGATGTTATAAAATCCAAAGTAAAGCACATGGATGAACAAGTTGCGGGTCTAATCGAATTAGATTCCGAGAGATCCAGGAATGAAGAAACTCCCTTACGTCACCTGGATAAAGTGTTGATTGACATTAAAGCTATGTGTTCTGCGCTGGTTATTTCCAACCAAAAAACCTGCGAGATGATAAACTCCCTGCGTGATGACATAGACATTCATTTTCAGTCCTCGTCACACAAACAACTCTCTCCCAAACACTGTGATCCCATGCTCGAAGTTATCTTCGATAAAGTGAACGATGTCGGTGATGAACTTACTGCGATTCGATTCCTCGAATGCGATATTGAACATCACATCGCAACAATGAACAGCAAAATCGTTGATACACCAAACTTCCCGCAGCCTTACCACAATGTTCCCTATCATACATCGCTCATGGCTGAATTAATGGAACCTGAAGTGGATTCACGCTCACCCCCACAAATGAGTCATCTGCGGACTATTCAATCCACTGATTCCTGCGAAGTTTCTTCCAATTCTACAACAGAGAACACTTCTATATGTCAGCTCCTCCAATCGCTGCCCCACGGAAGCTTATCAATCATTTTAATTCAACTTGGACACCTTCCGAATGGCAACGTAGACTTGATAAGCTTGCTTCGAAGAATCAATTGGTCACTACGCTTCTTATCAAAGGCGCCCACCCAAATGCTGATGTTGATTGGATCTCAAATTTCTTCGAAAAGAAATATAGCATTACCATTACAGAAGCAAGCGCAGCTTCAAGCTCAATCTTCCAATCAAATACGAATGGTTATTCCATAATCCTGCCAGCAACAATTTCAATCTTGGAAAGATGTGTGTCTGCAAATGGTTGGAAAATATGCCCAAGAAGCAGGATAAAGCCAAGCAGTCCATCATACCTCCGACAAATAAGTTAGCAAGTAAATCCAATTTGCCAAGACCTACCTCCTCTTCCCACAACAAACCCATCTCCAATTGGAGTTTTAAAACAAGATTTCTTCCTAATTTTAAGCCTCCCATCCAAACTCCAACTCCCGCTATTTCACCCCAAATCAAGCCCCAACGTCAACGTGTCTCTTTCGACTTAACCCCTACAACTCAAACTCCCACAACTCAACCCCTAACACACGCGCCTTTCCCTAATTTCGACCTCAGAACTGGAGCTAAGTATCCTAATTTCATCAGTTCTCACATTTTAAACCCTATTTCAGAAACCCCAGCCGTTGCGGCACCAAACTCATTAACCACTCCCTCTTCTATTGACCCCCTTTAGCCACCCACTGTTAAATTAACGCAGCAAACTAGCGATACCACCGAATGTCGCTATGCGCTCTCTAGGCTTAGAGATAAAAAGATATATGAGAATATACGTTTATATCTCGCTTATCTGCACGATAAATCCGACTCGGTGTGCTACGAGGGTAAAACAAAAACAAGGGTCATGGTTTCTATCCAGCAGGAAGGTCTCCCTACCGACGTTACCAGTCTCAGGAAACTATATATAAGGTATCACGAGATTTTCAATACGCCCCCCCAAAAAGTTGCAGACGGTCTTGCCGCTCTTCGCCACTATGTACACTCTAAAAGAGTCTCACACCTCCAACGCAGTCGACTTGACCACGATAAATTTTTCCGGCCCTAAAAAGTCATGCAAAAACCTGCTTCTCACCTTCTACTACCAGAACGTACGAAGACTGCGTTCTAAAACCCACGCTGTTTTCCGACAATCTCACGCTCTCCCATTTGATATCTACGCTCTGACCGAAACTAATCTTATCCCCAACATAAAAAACCAGGAGTTATTCCCTCTTTCTTTTAATGTTTTTCGGGATGATGATCGCGCATCCCCCTTGAGTTTACCAATCTACGAGTATCTCTGGTTGATGCTCTCTCCACTTTTTACAGAGAAATATTCAAATCCATCTCCCTTTATGTGCCTTACTCCCGCCATAAAACTTCTGCTACATCCTCTCCTTGGTATAATCGTAAACTTCGCTCTCTACGAAACAAAAGAAACAAGTTATGGGCGGTATTCCTTCGCACCCACTCTTCTTCCGACAATTCAAATTATCTAGGTACATATCTTCATTTCATTGAACTCTATAACTCTCTCTATCAGCGCTACCTGAATAGTGCGCAAACCAATCTCATAAATGACCCCAAGTCCGTTTTTCAATTTGTCAATTGCAAAAGTAAGACTGATGGTTATCCTTCCTCCCTCGCTTTCGAAACCAAATTTTCAAGTGATCCTCCTACCATCGCCGACTCTTTTGCTACATTTTTCAAACAATCATTTGCCAACAACTCCTTCGTACCAGATCCCTCTTACTTCAATGATCTACCAAATTTCTCCATTGGTCCCTTTCTCACTCAAAATTTCGATCCTGCAGTTATTGAAGAAAAGTTACAAAATCTTAAGGATGAATTTGTACCTGGCCCAGACGGACTCCCCGCCGTATTTCTTAAAAAATGCCCTTCCAACCTGTCTCTACCCCTTTCCTGCCCTTTTCGTCTATCGCTTACACAGGGTGAATTTCCTCAGATTTGGAAGACCTCTTTTATAATCCCGATACACAAAAAGGGATCTAAGCATGAAGTTACCAATTATCGTCCCATTGCTAAACTCTCTCATATAATCAAACTCTTTGAAAGCATTTTATACGAAGCGTTAAGCTTCAAATGCAAGCCTTTTATTTCACCCCGACAACATGGTTTTCTAAAAGGTAGATCACCTGCCACAAATCTAGTTGAATTCGTGTCTTTTGCTCTCTCAGCCTTAGAAAATGGCAAACAAAGATCCGCCCTTTTGTTCCATTCCTGGCCTCATCTGGAGTTCCACAAGGCAGTCATCTTGGCCCTCTTCTCTTCATTCTTACTATCAACGATGTTGAGAGTGTCATTAAACACTCCTAGTTCTCCTTTTACGCTGACGACACAAATTTTTTTAAATCTATTTCCTCTCCCCAGGACTTTGCCCTTCTTCAAGAAGACCTTGATCGGTTTTCAATCTGGTGCCTCAAAAACTGCCTAGAACTTAATATAGCCAAATGTCAATCTAAATGCAGCCCGTCTCCTCCCCGACTTTATTTGCTCCATGGTCAACCAATTCCCCTGGTTCAGTCTTTTCAAGACCTTGGCATATTATTCGACTGTGAGCTTAATTTCCGTTCGCATATCTATAAGATGATCCTTAAAGCCAACTCATCACTTGCCTTTATTAAACGATGGTCCAAGGAATTTTCCAACCTTTGTTCGCCCCCTGCTTGAGTATGCCATCCAAGCTTGGTCCCCCTTTCACCGGGTTCATGTTTCCCGAATCGAGGGTATTCAACGTCGATTCCTCCGACTTGCTCTCCGTGGCCTACCATGGAACGACCCTTTAATCTTACCTCCCTATCAGGACCGTTAAAACTTCTAAATATTTACGAATTCATACGTAACGTAGGAATACTGCTGACATTCTTTTCATTCATCGACTTCTCTCAGGTTCCATCGACTGTGCATCCATTTTGAACTCCATTTCCTTCAATACCAACCCCCGCAATCTATGTTGTCCTCGTCTCTTCTATCTATCGGTCCACCGCACCTCTTATGGCTCCAACGAACCAATCTTCTGACTCAACTCAAACCTCTTCCTTTTTCATTTCCACCCGAGCACACCTCGTCTTAAACAAGATCTCCTCCATCACTTCTTTGGTCCCTAGCTCTTAAGTTTTTGTGTTAGTTAGATTAAGCTTGTATTGGCTTACAATAAATGGGGGCCTCAGCCCCCAGCAAAATTGAAAAATTAAAATTAAATTAAATGATAGCGTTATCAGCGGCGAAATGAAGAGAAGTCATTCCAGACTCGTTACTATGCTGATTCATTAGAACACTTTCCCTGGTATTAAAAAACATCTGACTTGGTGTATACCAGCTTTAACTTCAAATTCTGTAGTTGTTTCCGCTGTGCTCGATTTCACATCATTGTACGAGTACATATTGTGTAGCATTCTAAAAACGCCTTTGGTATATTTCGAGATCTAAGTGCCGGCCAAATAAGAGCACTGGGAGTTTAACCGAACGCTCCAAATCGATGAAGACGATATGTAGCTCCTATTAGCCGGAATGTGTTGGTATTTTCTTGTGAAGGAACTAGCAAAAACGAAAGCACCCAATATAACTTTGCTAAGAGATGGCGTAACTTGTATTATTCCATTATTATTATTCCATTGGAAAATGCGTTGGAAAGCTACTGTCATTGTACGTCATTTCAGAATATGTCACTCATTTGAAGCGTAAACAACAATAATTTTTTTTCACTCAAATATGTCGAACCTTGTGCCTGAAAAAGTGTTTTTGCGGGGAGTTCTTCTTCATTACTTTAATATGAAGAAAACTGCTACCGAAAGTCTTCGTATTTTGGTGGAAGTTTATGGTGAACATGCGCTAGCCGAGCGAACGTGCCAAAAGTGGTTTGCGCGATTTAAGAGTGGTGATTTTGGCTTGGAAGACGATGAACGTCCTGGACAGCCACAAAAGTTTGAAGATGAAGAACTGGAAGCATTACTCTATGAAGATTGTTGCCAAACACAATAAGAGCTCGCAGAATCTTTGGGTATCACTCAAGCAGCCATTTCAAAAAGTTTAAAAGCAGCTGGATATATTCAAAAGCAAGGAAATTGGGTTCCACATGAACTCAAGCCGAGAGACGTCGAAAGGCGGTTTTGCATGTCCGAAATGCTGCTGGAACGTCACAAAAGGAAGTCATTTTGCATCGGATTGTTACTGGTGATGAAAAATGGATCCATTACGACAACCCCAAGCGCAAAAAATCATATTTGAAACCCGGCCAACCAGCCAAATCAACGGCAAAGCCGAATATCCATGGCGCGAAGGTAATGCTCTGTATTTGGTGGGATCAAATGGGTGTGCTGTATTATGAGCTGCTAAAACCGGGTGAAACTATCAATGGACAACGCTACCGAACACAATTAATCCGTTTGAAGAGAGCAGTGGCCGAAAAACGCCCGGAATATGCGACCAGACACGAGGCAATAATTTTCCATCATGACAACGCTCGTCCCCACGTTGCTATTCCGGTTAAGAACTATTTCGAAATCAGTGGATGGGAGTCTAACCCCACCCGCCTTATAGCCCAGACCTTGCCCCTTCTGACTTCCATTTGTTCCGGTCGATGCAGAACGCCCTCACTGAAATACGGTTCACATCAGAGCAGAATATCAAAAATTGGCTTGATTCATTCTTGGCTGCCAAGCCGGCGCAGTTCTTTTTTGATGGGATCCACAAATTGCCAGAAAGATGGAAAAAAGTCAAAGCTTCAGATGGGCAATACTTTGAATAATAAATTGTACATGTTTTTCTTAAATAAACGTTCAAATTTTGAAAAAAAAACCGCTTGAATTAAGTTATTTATCCAATAAAAAAACGTAATGCTTTAGGAGCTCATTAAAAAACTCTTCACGTATTTGTACAGTCAAATCGGCGAGCATTACAATTATCTTGCATCTCCTACGACACCAATCCCTTCAAACTATTCCGTTTATTGTAATTATCTCAGTTTCCTAGCAAATAAATCCAACTTCAAACTCAGAAACTAGCTTAGGACAACGAACAATCAAAAGAGTTATAAAAGAACATAAAAAAACTTTTTCTTGTAGGGCAATGCTCTCCTTATTCCCACAGCTTTCCCATGGATACTCACATATCCAAAGCGATTACGAGCATGAAAAAATCCAAGGATCATTCATATAGACAGGAGGAAGCGAAGCCATACCACTTACTAGTACCCCAGTACCGGGTACCCAGTAAGAGCGTGCAATTATTTCATCTGAAAACAGAACGCCAAAGCAAAGCTACATAAAAGGAGATAGAGGAATATCCAGAGAGCTCAACAAATTTGCATTTTCTAACGGGGAAAATAAAAGAACGAATTCGTATCACACATCATGCGACGACTGGACCTAGGATAAAGCAAGAAAGCGCTTCAGAAATCTCCATAGGAGTAGAGGGGACAGGCAGGGCGCTAGCTAAATTTATGTGTACATTCCCAGCCACGTCGGCTGATGAATGAGAAGTCGGGCGAAATGAATAAACTTTTGTCCTTAGACAGCGCGCCGCTTCATCGAGGGAAAAATTAACCAACAAAAAGGACCAAAAAGTATGATATTTTTTTCTATAATTTTTAATATAACGCATAGGAATATGGCAGCACTGTACGGCATACGGCATACGGCATACGACTATGGCAACGACAATGTCAGGTCTATGGGCCGTTTAGAAGGAAGTTTGGGTTAGGGGATCCTTAAAACATTTTGACACTTTAAGAGGGCAACCAACTTTGAGAGTGTGGGCTGTTCTGTGCTCACTCCTTTTTTCGGCGCTGTGAATGGGTGTGGCGGCTTGGCGGCAGGATGAATTACACATTGTATCCTTGGTGCGCTGTACGAATACGTTAGGGAACGTCAGGACGACACTGTGAAATAGTGGCCTCGGGCAGACTTATTACACTCGCTAGAGTTTTGTATTTGTATCGCTGTAGAAGTTAAAGGGAATTATGTGGTGTATGAATATTTCTTTGGGTGGAAACGCAAAGGAGACGGAAGAGAAAAAAAAAATGAAATGCAGTCTCGCCTCCTAATAAGTGTCAAGTGAGCCGATTCTGGAGGACTATTTTGTTGGCGTCATTGTCACTGTAAGTGGAGTGTATATTTATGTAATTGCCAGAGAGATAGTCAAGAGTGGCAAACTTATGAGGCCTGGTGTGTATAATTTTTCTACCATACAAACATACATATATTCATTCTGTCAACAAAATTCCCAGAATGAGTTTGTATGTGCATGAGGCAAATTCGTAAAAGTTCCGCAAAATCGTGTAAAAATGCAAAAAGGACATAAAAGTACAACGTGTCGGTCGGTACAATGACTTTATTATGTAAACAGAGATAAAAATTATGAGGTTATGGTTGACAGTATAGAGTGTAGAGGAATGACGACGTAAAAGTTCTGATAATGACGATGTAAGACAGGTTGTCAAAGTGAAGTTTTATATCACTTGTTGGCTTGTAAACTGTGTTTGAAGGGTCATGACTGGAAGTCGTTGAACGGATATAGGATTGGGATTGACTTATAAGCATCTAGATGCATGTTTCTCTCTTGATTACATTTGTACTTCTTGGTGTGACTTCCTAACTGTAGCCTAAGTAAACGAACTCTGTTGCAACTGTGACAAATGTCAAATAAAGGCTTCGTCGAGCCAGCATTAGCCAGTCAGCTGGTTCTTTGCAAAAAAACGAATTACGACCCCCTTCGGGATTCTCACCCTCTAAGAAGCTAAAAAGGTAACATTTTGAAGACAGATAACGAACAGCTAGTCAACGAACTTATCTCCAATACACCTATAGTTGAGTGTTTTACAGCCTAAATTCAAATTTTCTGTCTCAGTAACATGGAAATCGACGCTTTAAAAAAAAGCAAGACAGTGGGCATATGTACTCGTAGATTGAATTCAGTCTCAATATCTTACAGCTACTTGTTTAAAGATCATGAAACACGGAATCTTTTTTCCCAAAATATTTGTCAAAGAAAGGAAGTCTCCAGGAATATTGAACTTAACTGGATCAATTTATAGAAAACATTTTAATTCAGCAATTGACAACGAACTAGAGAGATGGTCTCACCGAACTGAATATAAACATTAAAGGTCTTATAGCAAAGCTGTATTCAACATGCTGACAAAGATCTGGAAAGCATTGCTTTCAACGACAAAACTGCACTGAGACTATTCAAGTCAAACGTGAAAGACGTATCCGAATAGTCATCAATGCTGTCACAAGGCTGCAAGCCTATATTAATCGATGTCCTGCAATATTTTACGAATCTTCTGACCAAATGGTATATCGAACGGTTACCTTTAAACGATACCGGGCCAAGGATCCACATAATTTACCGGTAATTTATTTTATCTCCATACGAGTATATGAGCTTCCGAGCGTTATGTACGACAAGAGACGACAAGATCTTACGGATGAACAATGTAACCGGCTGCAACGTTTAGAGTTTAGGGTGAACAATTAATAACATTCTTTACCATACCCATATACAGTTTAAATCCCACTTTTCCCGTAGATTAATTCTCTTGTTGCCACCATAGCGGTCTATGACATCTCGCACTGGATTTTGGGCTAACGATGGTAGGCTCACACTCCATTGTACATTATTGATTACCAATTGACGTGAAAAGAAATATACCCATCGATGGGAAAACTAATATGGACATAGTGCTGCAGGTATTTGCGCGCTCGGCCAGAGAATGATATTCAAGTCTCAAGTTACATTGGAGACAAAGGTCCAGCGATTTATGCCACACTGCAATGGTCTAAATTGAATACTGTTGATACATTTGGCACTTTTACCTACAAAATTTTTGTGCAATCAGAAACCAGTTGATCCATTCAACTAAACATGGCGCTTTAATTGAATGGCGAGTGGCTACCATACGGAGTCTTACGGGCATTAAATAGAAAAACAAACCACAAACCAAGATTTTTGAAAATTTTAGTAGAAAATAATGTTTTCTACTCTAGGCTTGTAGTCAGATCGGTAGCCATCCAACGGACATCGAAAAGAATAATTTTTTGCTCATTGGTCTTGTATGCAAATAGTGGCTTTGTCGTTGTTAAAAATACGGCTTTGTCACTCAATTACCCACATAAACTGACAAGAGCTATTCTTCGTTTAGTCTCCACGCTTATGTGAAGTTCACAGCAGAGTCTAGGTAGATAAATTTCCTTACCACCTCAAAATTATAGTCGTCGTCACATTTTCTCTAAGGTGTCAGGGTTGATAGTCATCATATAAAGGGCGTCCCAACTGATGGTGTCGACCTTGGCTGTCAATCATAGTAATTTACTGAATTCAATGTGGTTGACCTTTTTACCAGATGTTATGCAATCTTTGACAATTTTAGTAATGGAGTCGTTACAACGCAACAACGCATTTTTCTTATTCAATCTTATTACGAAAATGGGCGATCTATAAAAGCAACATTTCCTACAATTCGTAAATTTTTCGGTCAACATAATCTCTCTAGTGAGTCCGGAATTCGTGCAATCGTGAAGCGTTTTGAAGAAACTAGTTCGGTATCGGGTCAAACTCTACATCAGCATGCTCGGCCAGCACGTACAAGCCAAAATATCACCACTATGAGCGAAAGTGTTCGAAACCAGCCAGGCACCTCAATTCGTCTCCGAAGTCAACAACTGGGCCTCACTTATGGCACCTTTTTTCCAAATTGAATGAAGTCGGTCTGTACGAAATTTGCAGGTCGCATTATTTCGGTTAGAGGAGAAGTTGATTGGCCTTCAAGATTCTTCTTCTGCGGTTACTTCAATAGTAAGGTCCATGCTACAATACAATAATAACCCAGCGACAATTAAGGATCTCAAACACAACATCCAAACTGAAACTGCGACCATTGACCTACTTCAAAAACGTCATCGATAATTTTGACCTTCGGACGGTCGCTTGCAACAGAAGCCGTGGTGGTCATATGAACGATGTTGTGTTCCATTCATAATTCAATAAAATTTTACATTGATTTCACAATCAACGTGTGCTTAATTTAATGAGAACTTCCACACTAGCTGTTGGCCGCAAAGCCCATGCTTGCTGCTTCTGCTTCACTGCTTACTAAAGTACTACTGACATCCCAGCTGCATATCCGGGATTTTTTAAATATCCAAGTGCCGGATTTTAAATTGCGCAAAATGATTTTAAGTGCGGATGATGTTGAAGAAGCATGATAGCGCGTCATTCTGTCTTAGACCCTTTTTATTGAACATCAAAAGATTCGGTGATATTTATTCTGACTTTGGCAGATTTCGTCAGACCTTGTCCCTTGTCCCTATATCGTTGAAAAGCTGGTGGATATCGATTTGATATTCTCCCAGATACACAGCAGAGTGAAAATTTAGCCGATGGTGGATTTACCAGGTCTAAACCAGCACTGATATCCATACAATAGATCTATCAGGCTGTTGAACTATCGGTTTAAGGTGTTCACGTAATACGGCAACAAGGATCTTGTATGTGACTTTCAATAGGCTTTTGCTCCTGGAGTTGGCGCAGTTCAGGCGATCTCCTTTTTTCAGAACCGGATACACGATGTGCGGATTCCATTCAGCGTTCGTGCATTTCTCTGATAAAATTGTACATATGAGCTGGTACATGCTCATTACGAGATCATTTCCTCCAGCTTTAAAGAGATCGGTGGCTAAACTATCAAATCCATTGGGTTTTTAAGGCTTAAGTTTGGATTTAGCTATCTTCATTACATTTTCTGTAGACGAACCTTTTCGTTGCCTACCTCTGAATTGAATGATGTATCGCCGTTTAAGAGTTCGCAGAAGTTCTTCCAAATTTTTAACACAGATCGCGTCTCAACTACAATGTTCCCTTGGTTTTGTATTTGCACACTTGTCGTGTGTTTGTTTTGTTGGCTTTCGAATACATAAACGTACGCATATACGAGTATAATGTTTTTAATTAGAAAAAGTTTGAAACTATTTAAACACAAATATGTTTTAAATCAGACATGTATGGCATGATATAAGGCAAAGCAATTTCTTTTTGTCGTTGAGGCAAAGGTGCACATTGTAATGACCCCACTTCGAATATGGCTTTGATTGGCTTTCTTTGACAAACTTCGCACCTCCCCCGGACCGACAAACTCCCAGACTACCCAGTTATACATCCTTTCAAACGGATTCTCTCCTGCATCTTCGTTTTTTTTGTTGCATTGTGGTGATTCATCACTAAATAATTTTCGTTTCAGACCACGTTTGGCAATGGCTAAGCCCTTTTTTGAGAGTAGTCCAAGTGTTATATATCTCTTATATTCATTTACTTGGCATTAAACAATAAGAGAGAAAAGATGATGCCATCACTTCTTAGAACTCTGGTCAAGGCCACATGCGGTTCAAAGTTAAACAGCCTGGTCAACTTCACCCATGTGCATATTGTAGTCTTTTATGACTTCAGAACAATTTACACCGTGCTGAGCTCCTTATTTATCCCTTCTGGCTACCATGATAATTTGAAGCTAACGGTACCGTTTCAGTGTCCTTCTATTTAAAAAAAAAACTGGTTCCTTTTAATTTTTTATCATCTTACAAATATTTTGGATTGCCTTTTCTGTTTGCCTGGATTGTGCTACAAGCATTTTCTGTATTTTTAGTTTCTCTATCAATTTCACCGATGTAAGGTAGATAATTATCATTTCTTTGGTTTCCCCACTCTTTCTCAGCCTTTTCATACTTATTTTCCAGTTATTCCCTCTTTTCATAGGATTATACTGCTTCATGCAATTTCTGCCTTTGAAAAGAACTACGGACTCGCCAATAGAAAGCGGTTTTATCTCAACTTTAGCAGTGCTAAAATTTTCATTCAAAGAATCGATCATTAGACGAAGAGTGAAAAGTTAATCTTTATTATCTTTCGGAATGAGGCTTTTGCCTTTCTTCAAGTCCAGTATCTTGGTTTTCTGGACAGCCTATAGATTGGTTTGTTGTCCAGTATACTTTTAACAAAAGATACGAAAAAATCAGTTGGGCTAACGCAGTTCTCAAATAAACTTTCCATAGGACTCTTGAGCAACAAATATTCAGGAATTTCTGATCCACCGTCCGATTCGGTTCTTCCTCAGTTTGGATACGTTTCACAGATAAATTCGATTCGGATTCGAGGTTGGTTCTTCATGATTGCCCAAAGGCAATTCCATAAGCATAGCCAACATTTTGTTATCCTTCATTACGACTATGCTTATAGCTGACATAATGCACTAAATACATGAAAATAATACGCGGAAACAAAATGACTATCAAAGCGCTCAACATTAATCAAAAGTAAAGGAAGGAAAATGATTTGCACATAAAATGCTCACATAGCCCGATGGTACTTACCAGTCCACTTTTTTTTTTGATGAAATTAAATAGAGATAAAAATTGTTTCAACTGATTTTGTGTTTTCTTTGTAGTTCAATATGCACATAAACACAAAACTTAAAAAAAATGTATGATAACTTGCAAGAACAACTTTGCTTATGAACCCCAAAATCAAATAAAATGATTTTCTTCAAAGTCTTATATGCTGTCAAAAAACCGTTATAATTGTGGCTTATCTAAGGCAAACATGCATGAAGAACAAAATGATTGGGCTGAAATGGTACGTTTTTTTTTTCTTTTCTGCGCGGGAAGGTGGAAACCTTGCATAGGCACCAATGGTCCAACGTCCATTGGTAGTGTCAGATTCTTACTGACTAAAACCACCTACCGGGTGGTTTTTCCCCCCCCCCCCGCGGAACTACCGCTAAGTATTACTTCGCGAGGGACGGATTTGAGCTTCTTGCTTCGTCACGGGGTGCTTAGCGAATTCGCGTTATGTTGCTGTTCTAAATTCCTTAGATCACACATTATTCGTAGATTTCAATATATATTGAACTATGTTTTCCGGTGTTTTCCGTTCACCAAATTCTTCACACAATATAGCTCTTTCGTTTGCATACCGCGCACATTCGAAGAAAACATACTCCACGTTCTCCACTGCATTTACGCAGCGAGGGCAAGACGAACTCGAATCACGGTTTCGCTTGAATAGATATTCCCGGAAACAACCGTGACCCGTCAAGAACTGTGTAAGATAGTAATTCAGTTCGACGTGTTTTCGTTTTACCCAACTTTCAATTCTTGGGATTAGTCGGTACGTCCATCTCCCTTTTTGGGACTCGTTCCATTGTTGTTGCCACGCTTCTATACTGCAGCCTCTTTCGAATTTTTTCGCTTGATTTATGGATGGTCCGATTTGCACGCGATTTTCATAAAGTCGTCTAGCTTCTAAAGCTAGGATATCGATTGGTACCATAGAGGATAATACCAATATCGCGACGTGGGATATCGTTCGAAATGCACTGCTAATTCGCAGTGCACATAATCTGTACACAGATTTGAATCCCTTCAAGTGTGTCTTTTTATTCGTGACGTCAGACCATATTTGTGCCCCGTACAACTCTCGCAAGCATTAATCGTTTGCCTTGTTTCGGGCCGCCGATATTCGACATGAGTCTCGAAAGAACGCCTATCGCTTTCGACGATTTCTTATAAGCGTATGCGAGGTGATGCTTGAAATTAAGCGGAGCAACAATCATCACTCTCAGGTATTTTATAAATTGGCCGGAAAGAATTGTGTGCTCTCAGACTTTTATATATCATCTCTAGCAGCCTTCTACTCGTAATGAGAACGGATTCCGTTTTATGTTCCGCGAGGTCTAAACTCATATCGAGTATCCAGTTTTTTATCAGTGATATTGCGTCGTTGCAATACAACTCGATTTCTTCAAGTCGTTTCGCCACGACTACAACAGCAATATCGTTCGCGAAACCTATTGTATAATGGCGGCTTCCCTGGGGACTGGGAGTCGTATAATGTCGTCATACAACACGTTCCACAGTAAGGGACCTAACACTGATCCTTGGGGCACGCCCCCTGTAATTTTATATAATTTCGTCCCGTCGTCGGAGTCGCAGAGAAGCAACCTATCGATAAAGTAGCTCCAGATCAATCTTAATATGTACTTCGGTACATTTAATCGTTCGAGACATTGTAAAATACGCGACCAGTTCGCCAAGTTAAAAGCATTTTTCACGTCAAGTGTAACTACGGCGCAGTACTTTTTACTGCCTCCTTTCCATCGTCTAACTACTATGGCCGATTGGGCTTTGTCTATTACGATTTTAATCGCATCGATTGTCGATCGGCCCTTTCCAAAGCCGTATTGATATTCCGCGAGTCCATCAGTGGCTTCAATGATAGGCTGTAGTCTGTTGCATAGAATTCGCTGTAATATTTTGCCCATAGTGTCGAACATACAGAGCGGCCGATAAGATGAGGGCTCCTCCGGCGGTTTATTTCCTTTACAACCGTTGGTATTTCCATTATTCCGGAAATATTCCCTCGCTTAAGCATGCATTATAAATGCTAGCAGAAATGTCTAGGCGGGCCTTCATCACTATTTTTAAAGCCGTATTTGGTATGCCGGAGGCTTTCCGATCTTCTACCCTCTCGATTGCAGCGGTGAGTTCATCGGTTGTTAAGGCAGGAATGTGTTCACGTAGTTCTCCGATCTCGCTTAATAGAACTCCGTCAAGTTGAGAGGGATATAGAGTTTCTACGAAATAGCGGCCAAGTTGGTGCCGGTCTCTAAGGCGTTTTGAGCTTCACGGTTATGATTTTGTACATACATTTTCGTTCAATTGCGTAGAAAGATCCTTAAAGCACTGTCTTTTGCTAGACTTAATGCGGATTTGAGTGTAGCGCGTGCTTCTTTATGCGTTGGTATTTTCTTCGTGCTTTAAGTCAGGCTGATCGAAGTTCCTTAACGTCGTCGTTCCACCAATACGTTGGAAGCCGGCGGTTTTGTGTCCCCGTTAGCTGTTCTCCCTTCAACTAAAGCTTCAGCGATTGCGTACTCTTAGAGCTCCTCATCTGAGGTGTTTACGTTCTATTTCGCCTTGCTAGTTTGAGACTGGGTGTTTCGAGGTCGTGTAAGACTATGGAGATCGATTATAATTGCATTATGGTCATTGTTGGTGTAGTGATTGCTGACGCGTCATGTCGTATGCCTAGATAAGCTACTACTAGCGAACGTGATATCAACAATCGAGCCTGCACCCGCTCTACTAAACATGTTCGCATTTCCCATATTAGCTACGACGACATCCAAACTAGAGAGCGCTTCGAGTGGAATGGTTCCCCTTTTATTCGTTAGCACGCTTCCCCATTCTACTGCCCATGCGTTAAAATCACCGGCTATAATAGTTGGCGTATGATCCTTAGCATCAAGAACTATGCTTTCGACGACTCGTTCGTATTGCTCAATAGTAAGACTTGGAGGGCATAACAGCTGTATATGTATATATCGTTTAACTTTGCTCGTACGAAGTAGTTTTTCTCGCCGAAAGGTGGTATCTGAAACGTGGTATTACCACATGCCCATAGGGCGGCTTTTTTCGTCGCATCATGCTCCCAGTTGCAATATTGCTCCGAGAGTATTGCAATGTCGACCTTATGCTCATGGACCATTTGATGCAGTAGATCCTGAGCTACCTTAGAATGATTTAAATTAAGCTGCAAAATTTTCATGTTTCGCGTGTAGGCTTCCAATTGTTTTTTTATACTCTGGGCACCTAACACTACCGGTTATATGCCCAAAGTTTACTCCGTTTGCACTACAGTGCAAGCATTTTGGTTTTGCCTTGAAGTCCTTCAATTTATGCCCGTTTTCTCCGCATCCGAGGCACGCATTCGATCGATCAGTAGGGCTTTTGCACGTTCTTGCCATATGCCCAAAATCGAGGCATCTAAAGCATTTCTTTGGCGAAATTTTTTTTTGGATCCTGCAATAGATCCAACCAACGCGTACATTTCCGGTGGTAAGTAATCTGTTACCGATGTTTACAGGCAACCGTATGATGGCCGCCAGAGTCCAACCAAAAGTTTTCCTCATTGTCTTTATTGCCGGCGGCTTAACTTCATAATCTTGAAGGAACTCGGTGGCTGAAATGGTACGTAGACGTTTCGTTGGGTATTAGTGTCTTCATTTGCTCATATACAGATTTTGTTTGTAATGAAACATGTTGATCCTTGTAAGTACCGTCGGTCAACAAAGTGTTAAGAAACAATGCGCAAAAATTCGTGATATATCATATTAACATGCAATGATAACCAACTTCAGAAATTATCATGAAATCAATTCATCAGCACAGCAATTCACACCCTTTTTGCCGAATGTCCGCCTCGCATAAGATACACATAAGCCCAATTTCAAATTACGAGTGTGTGCAAAATAAAAGCACTTTTGAGTCAAAATGCAAATTGAACAGTTATTTTCTTCGTTTAAAAAAGTACTCTGTTGTCTTCTCAAACAGCTTTTAAAAGGAGTCAGTGTCCAATGCGATCACAGGTTTTGTAAAAAAATAAATAATAGAACCACGAACCATTTCCACGGACTCATCAAACATCCAGAAGAGACCAAAATTCTTAATGGAACATTCTTAGTGCAGATCAATAACGACACAATATGGTATATTGTATACTTAACAGCGATCCAGAGTTTGCAAGCAAAGAAGTCACTACCTAACACATTTTATCAGACATTTAAGGAGTGACGGGTTTTCACATACAAACCTGATGATTCAGCACAGTCGCGGATATGGATTAAACATCGGTCCGGCATATTTTACATAATGCTGAATTTGTGTGGTTACAAATAAATATATTTTCCCGCCAAATTTATATAAATAGAACCTAAGTTCGAATTGTCAATTGGATTTAATTCATCAGTCTTGTCTCTTAAAAATATTTTTCATATGGTATTTAAATTAACTTAGACTTAATAGCATTGCCAGAGGCTTGTGCTAGTAAGCGAGTGGCTATTACCATATAATGCAGTCGGAAGAATGACTACTAATATGAGAAATCACTGCGACAACTTGTGGTACCAAATGAGAGTGCGAAAGTGAGCTGGATTTGATAAGGGACAAAGCATGATGACCCGATGTTTTCTTTCATCCTGCACTAAATGATTGCACCTTTGAAGATTGGGAATTTGTTTTTTTGTCTTGTGGATCAAAGAACACCTAGATTTTGGGATGAAGCTCCACCAATACGAGTATGTTCCTTGCATAATCGGAAACTCCTAAGTACCCATGCCTTTGTTACTTTCACTTTCACTTTCTTATTTCTGGGTGTTAGTCGCTATTTCTAATGTGTTTCCCCGAGAATGACTATCAAACAGAAGTCGAGATGTCGAATCCAGTTTTCATTAGGATTTTTAGGTGGAAACTCAGTACATTCGGAGGAATCGGCAATTTTTTATCTTTTTTCTCATAGGAGACATGTCATGTCTCTCGCGAATGTAGATGGGGTCACGTCGTATGAGAATTACTCCCAATTCTTTTTCAGTTAAAGTTAATTACTCGGGCATATTTGATAAAAGAGTTTTTATGGTTTATTTGTTACTTACAAATTTAATCAAATAATAACAATAATGAAGTGTACATTGTGTAATCTAAAAGTCGATAGACTCCAACTAAAAATTAAATTTAAAGCTTGCAATGAATATTCACATGCTAAATGTGCGAAGCTGGAAAAAAGAGACGTTGAGTTTCTCGAAAAGAGCAAACACGGTCACAAATGTGAATCTTGTCTTGGACTCCGGAGAAGATCTATTCTGGAAGAGCAATTCCCAGTTAACTCTATTCACTCTATGGTTCCCCCTCTTATCACAACAAAAATATCATCTATGAAAGCGTTAACATCTTCTAGTTCATCACATGTTCCTACTGCTGCAGCTCATCCTTCTTACAAACCCAACAACACCGACGCTTCTTCAAACGACTCAACTGACTCTTTTACTACTTCGGTCGCTAATATTAATTCTTCTCCTACAAATCAAACTATAACGTTGGATATGCTTTACAATGCAATTCTTAAACTGCAAAATCTTAACAGTGATGCATTCACAAAAATCCGAACTCTTGAAGAACATGTTGTCGCTCTTACCGACACTGTTAATAGCTTGGAGTTCAAACTGAATGCATTGGAACAAAGAGAAAGGCAATGTACTGTTTAATTCTCTTGTACGTAAAGACTTCATAATGAATAAGTTGAGGGCGAATAAAACCAAATTGTTTGCCAACATTTTTAACCCATTAGTGCCCAGAGCGTTTTCTTTCGCGTAGATAGATAAAAATTTCAGGATGACCTTAATTCCTGCTGCAAACATTAATTTTGTTTTCAATTTTTTAAAAGTTATCATACCCTCCTCGATTTTACCTGTTGCATATATATATTGTTATAAATAAAAGATAAATAATTATCGTTAGTAAGTAAATGCTTCAATTTTGATTTTTTTTGTAATATTTATTGTACAGAATATAAAATCTACAGAACATAAAATTAAAAAACAAAATTCATTCTAAAAGCAAAGGAAAAGCTAAATTCACAAAACATATTATTGTAAATATACATAAAACATTTAAAATACCTAGTATATCAGTCTGATTGAATAAAATGATACTTCAAATTGCACTTTATGCACAAACCAATGTCACATTTGTTGCATACAGTTTTCACAATTGATGAACAAAATTCATATGCACATCGTCGTCTTTTGTTGATAGGTATTTCAACAAGGAAATGGCCAATATTGTCATACCGAAGAGAGTATTCATCAACTTGTTGCGGGCGACGGTATCCTTGTGGTAGTCATACGGTGCCATATGGCATGACAGTAATGCAACGCTATTTTCCTGCGAAATTGTAACTGTGTTAATGAACCGCCTCCATTCCTGTGCAATATCCATGCGTTTTGTATTGACGCATCTACCAGCCACGTAAAAATAGAATACCACCATTCTTTTCCTCGAGCACCTATCCTGTAGTTATTGATATTCTGGTCCACACATTGATTATATTTTGCAATTGAATTTGGTCGTGGCACTGAAATACGCTGACTTTGTATTCTAGAATATCGTTGTGCCTTTCCTATAGGATTTCTGCCAAATAGAGTTGAAGCTATAGCAATAACAGAGTTGTCAATCCATTTTGTAATTATAATATTACTATCGCTTATTTTACTGCTGACTACAAAACCTCTAACCTCTTTTTTCAATGGCAATGGACACGATTTTGGTATCATATTTTCCCGAATAGTACCGGTACCGTGATAGCCCCTCTGACGGAGCCCTATAAGAGTGCTAACTGAAGTAAATAAATTATCAAAATAAAAGCAAAATGGTAATCTTTTCACATTTTCATCAAATTGGTCAATCATGTCGAATAGAGGTGAAATATTTTTAAATTAGACTGATAAGCTTTGTTTAAGCGAGGATTATTTTCTTGATATTCCTTGTATTCAAGCACCACATTTTAAATCCAAAGCGTAGTGACTTTCCCCTCAAAAACTGTTTACATCCATGTCGTCCAAAATATTGTATCATGGATTCATCGTACGATAAGTCTTGCTCTGGACAAAAGTTTTTTTAAAAATCCATCTTTCAAAGCATCAGTCAATGGTCGCAACTTCCAAATACTGTCCTCTAAATTTTTTTTTGGAATTATCTGTGAAGTGTAGATAGCGGAATATTACATCAAAACGATTTCTTCTCATAGCATTTGAAACTAATTCATTTTTCAAATCAGCATCATTTGACCAATAACTACGTTTTGACGGTGTAAAATTGTAGCCCGTTGTAATTAGAATTGGAATAAAGACACGAATCTCACCAGCGATTATGTTAGAATTTGCCTTTCCACAATAAACAGTATTAACTATTACTTTCGTTAACGAGTAATGTTATTCTATCGTCATCAAAAAACGTTTAGAAAATTTCATGTGGTTGTAATTGACTAAATTCTGTATAGTTAGGCTCGGGAAAAAGAGGTTTTCTTCCTGGTCATTGTCTTCAACCCAAACAAACAGACTTTTTTGAAAGTTTTTTTGATGAAGTAGAAAGGCTTTTTCGTTTTTCCATTTTTTTTTTTTGGTGAAATGACTGTCTTTGTGGATGTTGATGAGTGTGCTTGAGAGTCCTGTACAAGCGGTGCATTGTGTTGGGTTCCTGGATCAATATCAGAAATATAAATTTCTGATTTAAGATTTAAGTTGAATGCAGCATGGAGCAAGAAGGCTTGATTTTGGTAAGTTATGAAGCATTTCACCGTCGTCTTCATTACCAGAATCTTCTTCGGAATTAATATTCTCAGGTGCAGGCGGCTCAATATACAGCTTCTCAATTTCACAATCATCTTCTTGGTCAGATTGCAAAGACTCCAGAAAATTAATTGCATCTCCGGTAGTACGAAAACTAAATTACACAAAAAAAGTACCACAGTATTATCATAGAATAGCCTCACATTTTTCAACCAATGAACTATTACACAGAATCGAGATTCATTATGAAAAGCAGTCAATATACAATAACTGTACTAAATAACTCGCCGCTGTGAAACAAAGTAAAGAAATTATTGAAATACTTACAATTCGCGTCTCGACATGTTTAATTTTTTTTTCCCACAAGGACACAGATGTTCAATAATAGTAAATAAAAATATAATTCATAATAAATATAGTAAAGTATAATGTAAAAATATAAAATTCCTTTAATTTAAAGTAAAAATAACTTCATTAATTTATAATATTAAAATCTATTAGTCTGATGAAAAGTTAGTGCTGCTACTATCGTCATTTATATTTATTACTAATCTTTCGACTGCTTCCTCGGCGAAAACGTCCATATCCCACATCTTTGGCTCAACAACCTGTTCAACGTGTTGCACACATTGGTGCCATTTCTCACTGTCAACTCTTACAAGTGCTGTTGTTAATAATAATTTAATTTCTGTCATTTTAAATGACTTGTTTTGGCTTGCTACAAATCCTTTTACTTGAGCCCAAACCAATTCTATTGGATTCAGATCGCAGTGATAACGCGGCAAGCGAAGCACTTTATGTCCTGCAGCTTGAGCCATTTCATCAACGACATAGATTTCATACTTGGCTTTGAAATGTTTAACGATTTCAAGCAACTCTGTTTTAACCATATCATCCTCAAAACTTATAGCATTAGATATCAGCCACTTTTTTATGTCATCTTTTCTCGTAGAAGTGGTTGGTGCTTTATTTTTCTTTCTCGAATGGTAGGAAGCATTGTCTAAAACTATTACGGAGTTAGTTTCCAGGCGCGTTAAAATATCTTTGAACCATTTCTCGTACACTTTGGCATTCATGTCTTCGTGGCATTTCAGCTTCCTGAAATAAAGCATAGCAGCCCTTCATCTACGAAACCTGTCGAACTTCCAATATGGGTTATAATTAGTCACTTTCTTTTTCCAAATGGTGATCGCAGTCCAGTTGACAATCCTTCATTAAAAGCTGGACGTGGTGTTGTAATGGATGGATCCACCCATACTTTCTCCCGAGTATGTCCCTCGTTGAGCCAGGTCTCATCAGTAAAATATATTTTTCTTTTCTCTTTTCGAATTTTTTTTATTTCGCGTAAATACTTTCGTCTCCATGAAATTATATCACTTCTTTCCAACAACAAGTTTTTACGCTGACGTTTGACGGATTTAAATTGAAGATCTTCTTTTCAGATTGTATGTTAAGTTGATCTGCTTATTTTTGTAATATTTGCATTTTGTTGGGCTTCATGCAATATCTTATCGAGCGTTGGTAAATCATTATCCATGAAAAACTGATGGACTATGCGCCTAATGGCACATTTGTCAAAATCATCGACGCTGCTTTTGCGACCTGAATTATTTTTCTTCTTTAAAAGCGAATTGTGGCCTTTAATTTCATTTTCCTTTAAAAGGCTATATATAGTTCGTTCCGTAACAGAAAAGACATCGGCTGCTTTTCTCACGGATTCCGTTTTATTTTTAAGAATGCCATTAAATTTGTTAGTTGCATTAACAATTTGTTGTTTCTTTTCTGCACTTAATTCCTTTGAAGACTTTGTAGCCATTCTTCTATTTAGCCAAAACACAGTTGCTAAAAACTAATTAATCACTATTTATTTGACAAAATATCACTACTAATACTTATGCTATTAAATATGATCACTAATTGCACAGTCAATGAATTCTAGTTTCAAAACACCGCGAAAATAATCCTTTTACCTTAAACACAACATTGACACCGACAGCGACACAACACAGTAATTTGAACCACTACAGTAATCCCCGGTTAATTGCGTCACCTTAAATGAACGATTTAAGACGCATTTCTGTTTGATTTTGAGGTATCTATTTTGAAGTTTAAAATTCATAACTATACATTTAAAGCATTCTGTAATAATTCGTATGCAGCTGGTGGAGTTGAAGTATATTACAGGAGTGATATAGAATGCGAAATTTTGTATCCTAAACTTATAACTGCTGATTTGTTTGTATTAAATTGTGAAATATCTGGTTCTCGATTCTGTTTAACTGCTGTTTACAGACTTCATCTGTTTACTGTTAGGGCTTTTGTGGAAGAGTTTTCTGCATTTTTGGAAAATCATAAATCCAAAAACCATGTACTTTTGGGAGATTTCAACTTTGATCTTTTGACTGATTCGTCTGATACTGATATTTTTCTTACTGCTTTGTCCCCCTTTGGCTTTGCGTCATTGGTGAACAAACCAACCAGAGGTCTTTCATGTTTAGACCATATATTTTTAAGATTACATAGGAATAATACTATGAAATATAAACCACATGTATTTGATCTTAAGATAACTGATCATAACTTAACCAGTCTTCAGTTTGACAATTTCGTCTCCAGAACTAAATAATCCTATTTGAAAAAAATTAAAAAGATCAATTTCCAAACACTGAAATCCGCTTTATTTTTTGAATTGTGGCAAGAGGTTTATAGTTATGGTGATCCATCTGTAGCCTTTGACTTATTTCTCAACAAGCTTCAAGAGTTAATATCGGCCTTTAAATAGTCAGCCTTTAAATAAAAGTGACAAGCAGCTAACATGTCTTAAACCATGGATGAACTTATGTTTGCTAAACAAAATAAATAAAAAGAAAAAACTGCTTGCTTGTATAAAAAAAACATCCAAATAACATAAGGCATCAAAGAGCATATGAAAATCTTTGCCATGATCTTAAAGCTGATATTCCAAACTGTCGGGATACTTATTTCAAAAATAAGCTTTCCGATAATTTAGGTAACCTTAAAAATTAATGGCAAATTGTCAATGACATTTTAAATAAAAACAATATACAAAATATGAATGTAGTTATTGCAGCCAATAATGCGACTGTATCTGAGCCTTCAAACGTTGCAAATTTATTTAATGATTACTTTACAAGCATTGGTCACAATTTGATGGCATATTCGCTTAATACCAATTCATGTCGCTGCTGCAACATGATAATAGAGGATACTTTTTATCCCAACACTTTATTTTGTAAAGAATTTACTTCACTTGAAATACGAGTACATGCAATTATAATGTCCTTAAAATCGTCTAATCTAATCATCTGAAGATATGTTTACCAGCAACATTATAAAACAGATTTATTTTTTTATTTCTGATGTACTATGCCATATTTTCAATCTTAGTTTAAAAAAAAAGGAATTTTTCCTGAATCACTGAAGCTAGCTACATAAAGAAGGCGCCACTACATGTCTAAATAATTACCGTCCCATTTCCATTCTTTCAGTTTTTTCAAAAGTTTTTGAAAGTGGCATGAAATCTAGAATGCTTTGCTTTCTAAAGAAATCCAAATTTTTCAGTGATTACCAATACGGTTTTAGGAGTGGAAAATCCACTGAGGATGCTGTCTTAAAATTATGTGGCGAAATTTATGATAGTTTGAATGATTCAGAGGTGCCTGCATTTCTGTTCATTGATATAACAAAGGCTTTTGATTTAGTTTAATTTTTAATTCTGGTGGGGGCTGATTAGTTTAATACAAGCTTAATCTAACTTAAAAACTAGGACTAAAAACTAACAGAACGACTTAAGAGCTAGGGACCAAGGAAGTGATGGAGGAGATCTTGTTTGAGACGAGGAGTGCTCCAGTGGAAATCAAAAAGGGAGAGGTTTGAGTTAACCTTTCGGAGCATTCGGGAGATTGGTTCGTTGGAGCCATAAGAGGTGCGGTGGACTGGTAGATAGAAGAGTCGTGGACAACGTAGATTGCGGGGGTTGGTATTGAAGGAAATGGAGTTCAAAATGGATGCACAGTCGATGGAACCTGAGAGAAGTCGATGAATGAAAAGAATGTCAGCAGTATTCTTACGTTCTTCTAACGAATTCATATTTAGAAGTTTGAGGCGGTCCTGATAGGGAGGTAAGATTAAAGGGGAAACATGAACCCGGTGAAAGGGGGACCAAGCTTGACTGGCATACTCAAGCAGGGGGCGAACAAAGGTAACATAGAGAGATCTGGTTACATACGGGTTGGAAAATTCCTTGGACCATCGTTTAATAAAGCCAAGTGATGAGTTGGCTTTGAGGATCATCTTATCGATATGCGCACGGAAATTAAGCTTTTAGTCGAATAATATGCCAAGGTCTTGAAAAGACTGAACGAAGGGAATTGGTTGACCATGGAGAAAATAAAGTCGAGGAGGAGACGGGTTGCATTTACGAGAGAAGTTTATAGATTGACATTTGGCTATATTAAGTTCTAGGCAGTTTTTGAGGCACCAGATTGAAAACCGATCAAGGTCTCGTTGAAGAAGACAGAGTCATGGGGAGAGGAAATAATTTTAAAAAATTGTATGTCGTCAGCGTAAGGAGAGGGAGGAGTGTTTAATGACACTCTCAACATCGTTGATAGTTAGAATGAAGAGAATAGTGCCAAGATGACTGCCTTGCGGTACTCCAGATGAGGCCAGGAATGGAACAGAAAGGGCGGATCTGAACCGAACACTATAATATCGGTTTACCAGGTAAGAAGAAATCCATTTTAATAAAAGAGGCTCAAAGCCGAGAGAAGAGGATCAGTTGATGAGATATCTTATCAAACGCTTTAGTGCAATCAATTTGCCATTTTCTAAGGCTGAGAGAGCAAAAGACACGAATTCAACTAGATTTGTGGTAGTTGACCTCCCTTTTAGAAAACCATGTTGTCGGGGTGAAATAAAAGGCTTGCATTTGAAGCTTAAGGCTTCGTATAAAATGCTTTCAAAGAGTTTGGGTATATGAGAGAGTTTAGCAATGGGACGATAATTGGTAACTTCATTCTTAGATCCCTTTTTGTGAATCGGGATTATAAAAGAGGTCTTCCAAATCTGGGGAAATTCTCCCTGTATAAGGTATAGACGAAAAAGGTAGAAAAAAGGTAGAGACAGGTTGGAAGAGCATTTTTTAAGAAATACGGCGGGGAGTCCGTCTGGGCCAGGTACAAATTCATCTTTAAGATTTTGTAACTTTTCTTCAATAACTGCAGGATCGAAATTTTGAGTGAGAAAGGGACCAATGGAGAAATTTGGTAGATCATTGAAGTAAGAAGGATCTGGTACGAAGGAGTTGTTGGTAAATGATTGTTTGAAAAATGTGGCAAAAAAGTTGGCGATGGTAGGAGGATCACCTGAAGATTTGGTTTCGCAAGCGAGGGAGGAAGGATAACCATCAGTCTTACTTTTGCAATTGACAAATTGAAAAAATAACTTGGGGTCATTTATGAGATTGGTTTGCGCACTAATTAGGTAGCGCTGATAGAGAGAGTTATAGAGTTCAATGAAATGAAGATATGTACCTAGATAATTTGAATTGTCGGAAGAAGAGTGGGTGCGAAGGAATACCCCCCATAACTTGTTTCTTTTGTTTCGTAGAGAGCGAAGTCTACGATTATACCAAGGAGGGGATGTAGAAGAAGTTTTATGGCGGGAGTAAGGCACATAAAGGGAGATGGATTTGAATATTTCTCTGTAAAAAATGGAGAGGGCATCAACCAGAGATAGATTGGTAATCTCAGAAGAAGCCCTGCTTAGATAGGTATTAATTTTACGGAAATTAGCTTTGTGAAAATTGTAAGAAAATAGAACTGTAGGGGGAGGCGACTGAAGGGGAGAGTTGTGGAAAAATGAGAGAAGAAGTGGAGGACGAAAGTTATCAATAGTTGAAAGAGATAGGGGAAAACACGATACTGAGGAGCTGATGGGATCAGTTGTGAAGATAAGGTCTAATTGCCTTTCCATATAGTTGGAAACGCCACTGACTTGGCATAGACTAGAGTTTGTTAGCCGATCTAAGAAGAGGCATTGCTTAGTAGAAATGGGATTGGAAGCGATGAAAACAGATAGGTCTTCAGATGGAATCCACTTCAGCTGAGGCAGATTGTAATCGCCGAAGATAATGATATCATCAAGCGAGTCTGATAAATCGATCAAATTGTCAATTGCTGCAATAGCAACTTGGTGGGATTCGATAGGTTGCGCCGGAAGAATGTAACAACACATAACATACAAGCATCTACGGGTGAGGGTTATTTTAATCGTCACAAAGTCAAGCTTAGGAGAGGATGAAGTTGCAACGAGTGAGGAGTCCAAGCTGTTGTGAATAGCCAGTAGGACACCTCGACAAGGGGATTCAATCAAGGGGGGTGTGCGATCATCATCCTGAAAAACATTAAAAGAAAGAGGGAATAACTCCTGGTTTTTTATGTTGGGGATAAGATTAGTTTCGGTCAGGGCGTAGATAACAAATGGGAAAGCATGAGATTGGCGGAAAACAGCGAGGGTTTTAGAACGCAGTCCTCTGACGTTCTGGTAATAGAAGGTGAGAGGCAGGTTTTTGCATGACTTTTTAGGGTCGGAAAAATTTATCGTGGGCAAGTCGATTTGCGTTGGAGGTATGAGACTCTTTTAAAGTGTACATAGTGGTGAAGAGCGGCAAGATCGTCTGCAACTTTTTGGGGGGCGTATTGAAAATCTCGTGATACTTTATATATAGTTTCCTGAGACTGGTAACGTCGGTAGGGAGGCCTTCCGCTGGATAGAAACCATGACGCATGTTTTTGTTTTACCCTCGTAGCACACCGAGTCGGATTTATCGTGCAGATAAGCGAGATATAGACGTATATTCTCATATATCTTTTTATCTCTAAGCCTAGAGAGCGCATAGCGACATTCGGTGGTATCGCTAGTTTGCTGCGTTAATTTAACAATGGGTGGCGAAAGGGAGTCAATAGAAGAGGGAGTGGTTAATGAGCTTGGTGTCGCAACGGCTGCGGTTTCTGAAATAGGGTTTAAAATGTGAGAACTGATGAAATTAGGATACTTAGCTCCAGGTCTGAGGTCGAAATTAGGGAAAGGCGTGTGTGTTAGGGGTTGAGTTGTGGGAGTTTGAGTTGTAGGGGTTAAGTCGAAAGAGGCACGTTGACGTTGGGGCTTGATTTGGGGTGAAATAGCGGGAGTTGGAAGAAATCTTGTTTTAAAACTCCAATTGGAGCTGGGTTTGTTGTGGGAAGAGGAGGTAGGTCTTGGCAAATTGGATTTACTTGCTAACTTATTTGTTGGAGGTATGATGGACTGCTTGGCTTTATCCTGCTTCTTGGGCATATTTTCCAACCATTTGCAGACACACATCTTTCCAAGACTGAAATTGTTGCTGGCAGGATTATGGAATAACCATTCGTATTTGGTTTGAAGATTGAGCTTGAAGCTGCGCTTGCTTCTGTGGTGAGATGTAGGAAGCAAATCGCAGTGGCTAATGGTAATGCCATATTTCTTTTCGAAGAAATTTGAGATCCAATCAACATCAGCGTTTGGGTGGGCGCCTTTGATAAGAAGCGTAGTGACCAATTGATTCTTTGAAGCAAGCTAATCAAGTCTACGTTGCCATTCGGAAGGTGTCCAAGTTGAATTAAAATGATTGATAAGCTTCCGCGGGGCAGCGATTGGAGGAGCTGACATAGAAGTGTTCTCTGTTGTAGAGTTGGAAGAAACTTCGCAGGAATCAGTGGGTTGAACAGTCCGCAGATGACTCATTTGTGGGGGTGAGCGTGAATCCACTTCAGGTTCCATTAATTCAGCCACGAGCGATGTATTATAGGGAACATTCTGGTAAGGCTCCGGGAAGTTTGGTGTATCAACGATTTTGCTGTTCATTGTCACGATGTGATGTTCAATATCGCATTCGAGGGATCGAGTCGCAGTAAGTTCGTTACCGACATCGTTCACTTTATCGAAGATAACTTCGAGCATGGGATCACATTGTTTAGGAGAGAGTTCTTTTTGTGACGAGGACTGAATATGAATGTCTATGTCATCACGCAGGGAGTTTATCATCTCGCTGGTTTTTTGGTTGGAGATAACCTGCGCAGAACACATAGCTTTAATGTCAATCAACACTTTATCGAGGTGACGTAAGGGAGTTTCTTCATTCCTGGATCTCCCGGAGTCTAACTCGATAAGACCAGCAATTTGTTTGTCCATGTGCTTTACTTTGGATTTTATTACATCGGCTGAGTTCTGCACTGAGTTACGTAACTCTTCAACACTTTTAACACTGCTTTCAATGACCGAAATTTTATATGTTATCTTTTTGGCGAGTGCGTCTTGGTAGGAGTCATTTGAATCACTTAGGCATTTTATTGCCAAAAGCACGTGCGAAAGTGAGATACTCTTACACTCATCACAGAAGAAAAGTAGGTTATCGGAAAATTCTTTAATGTGTTTCTTTTGTTTAACCCGACACAAACGGCATGAAAGGCGTTCCCACAAATGCCCTTGCAAGCTACCCAGTCAGCATTATTGTCATCGATTACACAATTGGCAATTCCGTAAGACATATTTAAATTGGTTGTGTAGATCAGTGAGGGTATAAATATAGGTCGAGTTATTTTTTTTATTATATTTTTTTTTTTTTGTAGATAGGGGCTTTTATTTGCACTGAAATCTGCCAGTAGACAAAAAAAAAATTATGAATTCGAGCACTGGGGGTTATTAACCGGAAAATGCAATTTGACGAAATTAGGATTGAAAATTAAACAGGTGAACAGGGAGAACAAGAAAAACACGTTTAACTGGTTTGAGTAGCTGTTGAAAACTGATACGATAGATCACATTTTGTTGCTTTATAAGTTGCATAAGGCAGGTTTTAGAGGTAAAATGCATTACTGGTTCGCGTCGTATTTAGAATAGAAAGCAAAAGATTAGAATTCAAAATAATTTAAGTTCTGAAAGATGTACTGATATATTGTAGGTGTTCCTCAGGGCTACGTTTTGGGCCCTATACTATTCTTGATTTTTGTGAACTCGCTTTTCGTTCAACATTTTAAAGGCAAAATAACATCCTTTGCTGATGATACTTCCTTATCATATTCTTCGAAAAACCAATTTCAATTATGCACTGATATAAACAATGATTTAGAAATTCTGCGAAAATGGTTTAATTTGCATAGACTTGTTATAAGTGGCAAAACAAAACTTATGGCTTTTAATATTCAGGGGGCAATCTATGAGGATATGGTAATAAAATATCATTCACCCAATAATAACTGTATGCATGATAGTTACAACAGTACATCTTATGACAACATCAGCTGTTCAGATAATTGTTTTGACATTGAGAAAGTTAAAAGTTTCAAATATTTAGGTATTATTTTGGATTATAGGATATGTTGGAATGATCATATACCTGACCTTAACAATGTTGTAAGGCAAATCTACCATCTCAGTCTTTACTGTAGTCAACCGATTTTAAAGCTGGTTTACAATGGTTTATTTAAATCCAGACTACAGTATGGTCTTTCTTGTCGGGGTGGTACTTATCAGAATAAAACTGCACCTTTGCCTATCAAACAAAAACACGCCATTCGAGTTATCTGCAGAGCCAGTCGTATCACTGCTAACTTTCTTTTGTTCATAAACCTAGACATTCTTCCACTAAAACATTTATATTTTTATAAGATTCTAAAAATATTTTTTGAGAAATCAGGATACTCATCTGCAAGATTGTATGGATCTCGCAGTTTACGCATCTACAGTAGGAATTTATTATCCGTACCTTTTATAAAAAAATCTCTTTTTTCTCACTCCTTTAATGTTACTGCACCTCGCTTATTCAACAGACTGCCAGAAAATCTAAGATGCGAGAGAGTAAAATCTATTTTCTTAAAAAATGTTAAGCTCTTGCTCTTTTCTTTAAACCATAACGAAATTAATATCTTTTTAAATATTTTTGTTTCAGTTCTTGTACATATATGCTTTTAACCTAGCCTCGTACTGTTTGAGTTGTCAATTCAACTTTTATGTATTTATTTATTTTTTGACTTAAACCTAGAGTATGTGCTCTTAGAATTATTTTAAATTTTATAATTGATCCCCATCAATAGATAATTACTTTTGAATTTAGTTCGTTGAATGGCGCATCCAACTCTTGTCCATCGGACAATCGGATGTTCCTAACTATTTTATATGAAATCTTATAGTTATTACTGTGTTTTTTGTTTTCTTTTCTTACTAATAAATATATTTTTCTGAATTGTTAGTTTTCAAATGAAATGAAGTGAAAAAAAAAAATGTATAGTACATATTGTAACATAACATTTCCTAACGAGGCACCTATAATTTTTACAGCTTTTAACTGACATAGTTTTTAGTTCTGCTATGTTATGCTGAGAATTGTGCCCAATGAAAACCTTGGCCAATATGCACTTTTAGAAAACCAAGTCATTCACTTAAATAAATATGTGGATCGTTCTTCCACATTCAAGTTGTAACTTATTCGAAATAAGCTTTTAAGTCGACTCTAGCCCAACTTTCGAATGCCGAAAAATCTCTCTCCAAACGTATGTTAGAAGTCGTATCACTGTGACAACTTCTGCCACTTAGTCAAGTGCTCATAAATATTCGGACATATACCTATCACTTCAATAGCGACAACTGTCAAATTTATTTTCATTTCTTCGAACCCAAAATTCTGCTTTCTAATAGTCAATTCCCTTGATGACCAGGCTAAGCCCTTTTCCGGTTTTTCCTCATCATTCTGTTCGAAAAAAAAACCTCCTTAATCCCTGTCTATCTCGGGATACTGCACTATTCCAATCAAATCCTCAAATCGTTTTCATCGCAGAAATGAGTATCCTCTTTCCAATAGTTGATTACACAGTTTCTCTAACGACACACACTCCGCGTTGGCCGCTCAACAAAAACAAATCTCCAAATCGACATAATCCTTCCGAATGGTAGCAGTCAATTTGCACATTCCACTAAATTGTCAGTTTGGATGTCCATAGGCGAGAGTTCATTTAAAACCTCCAACAATCAATCGGAAAATAATTTGAAAGGATCCTGCCCCGGCTGCTGTGCACTGCTCACTGCTCACAGTCAAGGCAAAGTTTTCAAAAGCCTCAAAACCGGCGACGCGGCGACAAATATTTTGAAAACCTCGACAGTTCACAATTCACAGGACAGCGCCATGTGCTGCACTGGCAGGACAAATACACATGAACATGGATACCGATGCGAATATGGATACAAATACAGATGCAGGCATTGACATAAACATAAACACAGTCTAGATGTTCTGTGTGCTTGGTATATATGCATATGTATATGTACGTACCTTTCAACGAAATGAAGTCCCACTTTGGATAGATAGATAAATCCGTGCATGGAAGCCCCTTGCAGGAACTCAATGATAAAGGCCTTCGCCTTGGTCCGATAATTCCCTTTATGGCCTTCAATCAATGGTTTTGTAATCGGAATCGTTTTGGTCCAGCTCCTTCCATCCACCCCTACTGGACCGCCCATCACAATTGGTGATGGCAGATGGTGCTGCTGTTGCTGCTGCTGGAGGAGCGGCAGGGTATGTTGTTGTTTTAGGTGGCGATTGTGGTTGCGGCGCCCTTTGAAAAGCTGGAGAATATTATTCGGAGGCCTAATTCCCGATTTACTTTGTTTCTGATGTAGTTGTTGTAGTTGGTGGCGTTTATTTTCCATTTGGTCCAAGTACTCCTGCTGATGTTCGTGGAATTGAGATTGGAACTGGGACTGGGATTGGTTCTGCTGGTAGTGACGCTGCTGATTTGAATGGCCCTGATGACGTTGACGGTGATAATGAGTAGAATGGTCAGGAGGAGGATTTCCGTTGATGGTTATGCCGTTGCCATTGCCATTGCCATTGATGTTGCCGTCATCCTGGTTTGGTAATGGTGCTGGTATCGGAAAACGATTATTTAACATATTGCTGAGAGGTAGTGGAAGTTCTATTCGCGTGGGAGCTCGAGAAAATTATCCACAAAATAGTTGGGCAAGTCAATTTCAACTCAATAAAGAGGCGTTCACAATCTGTATTCTGAAAAATTAATAAAAAAAAAAAAGGAAAAGTTAGTAAGTTTTTAGTATTTTCAAATAAACAAAATTAACAGAGGTAGAGGATGGGGCTGAAATCATCATTACTACCATCAGACACTTTTGACATAAAGTCGTGATTATCCTTCCATTTTAAAGGGAGGATGAAATAATAAATTTTGGGGAAAAAATCTTTTCGGATATAACACTGAATAGCGATGTTCTTATTTTAAAGGTGTAGCTTGAACTTGAACTTGAGCACATGGACGACGGACAAAATCTGCCGAGTACCTACAAACTGAGGCAAGCGTAGGCCGATTTTCACAGAGGCTCTAAACGCTGCAGCTGCAAATACTTCGCTCCCTGCAGAGATCCTTCACAATATATATATGTAAAAAAGGATGAGTTTAATCAACCCTTATGTTTTAATTTAATTCAGTAGATGCTGATAAATGGTAATAGGATCAATACCAATGGTAAATGAAATATAATAGTTACTGAGGAAGTAAACTAGGATTTTGCGGAGGTACAGTATACGTCTTAATACGTATGATGATTCGGCTAGACTTCTGCTTATGACTGCGACACAACTTACTACTGCTGACAACTGGCAACTAACCCACTACTGTTTCTGCTTATCCGACTGTTGCTGCTTCTGTTTATCTGACGCCGCTTACTTCCGCATCACCCCTATGCCTACGTTACATATACAGGGTGAGTTTCTTAACTTGAGACATCCAAATTACTCGAAAAATACGCGATATCGCGAAAAATGCTTCAGACAAAAGTCACAAGGTTCTGAAGGGGACATAAGATGGTGACCACGGGTTTGACCATGAGCCCCATTTTCAAGATCAAACGAAGGTCACTTTTGATTTTTCAAGTGATAATTCCTGATTTTCATTGCTCAGTCGTATTCCTCAATGCGGCACACGACTTTGTCTCAAAGGTCTTATTTATTCAGTGCTAGATACCACTGCACTGGCACGTCTAAATCATTAATCGGTTTCCAACGTTGTTAGGGTGTTAGAAGTTCGATATTTGTTTTGAGGAACTGATTATTATTAGTAACGTTTTCCAGATTAATAATGCAGGCAATTTCAATTCAAGAGAAAATTAAAATGATATTGATTTATGGAGAAAGTGGGAGGAACATCGATGGTGCTGTTGCTCTCTACGCCCAACGTTTCCCAGACCAGATACAATCGCGCGCTTCCTTTTACAGGGTCATCCAACAATTCACTAGTGAAGGAAGTGTACAACCAAAGAAAAGGAATCGGTCAGATAGGGTGGCTGTTAAGGACAATGAAATTGCAGTGTTAGCTGCCGTTGCACACGATCCTCACATTAGCACTCGCCAAATAAGTCGTGAATCAGAAATTGCTCAAACGACTGTCTGTAAGATATTACATCGGCATAAATACCATCCTTATCATGTTTCAATGCATCAAGAACTTTCTAGTGATGATTTTCGCAACCGGGTTTCCTTTTGTCAATGGGCACTTCAGCAAATTGAACGAGACCCCTTTTCTTCGCCAAGGTGTTATTCTCTGATGAGTCGACTTTCATCAATCATGGTACGGTCAATCGACATAATATGCATTACTGGGCTATCGAAAACCCGTTTTGGTTGCGACAAGTTGAACGCCAGCACCCTTGGAATGTTAATGTTTGGGCGGGAATTATTGGGGATAAATTAATAGGTCCATATTTTATTGAAGGCAACTTGAATGGCGAAAAGTATGCAAACTTCTTGCGGGACCATCTTCCAGTATTACTAGAAGAACTGCCATTGGAGTTGCGACAACGATGTTGTTTCAGCATGATGGTTGTCCAGCCCATTGTTCCCAAGTAGCCCGGGGCGTATTAAACAATGTTTACCATCAACGATTGATCGGACGAGGGGGTCCGAGGCAATGGCCTGCTAGATCACCTGATCTTACGTCACTTGAGTTCTTCTTGTGGGGCTACTTAAAAAGGGAGGTTTATAGAAAAAAACCAACAACACGTGAGGACATGAAAAGACGAATAACTGAAGCTTGCCGGAAGATTACGCCAGAAATACTTCTCAGTACTTCTCAGTGTATTGAAGTGAATGGTCACATTTTCGAGCATTTGTTGAAATAGTCTCGGGAAATAAACGTCGGAATGGGAAGAATTCAATGATTCAACAGTGGGAGGCAAGGGGACCCGCTCTAATTAATCAACGTCCACGGCGTTGTTTCTGGGTTATGTTAAACGCAGTATGTAAAAATAAATGACAAGCCTACGAGCAATACGACTGAGCAATGAAAATCAGGAATTATCATTTGAAAAATCAAAAGTGAAAATGGGTTTCAAGGTCAAACTCGTGGTCACCATCTTATGTTCCCTTCAAAACCTTGTGACTTTTGTCTGAAACATTTTTCGCGATATCGCGTATTTTTCGAGTAATTTGGATGTCTCAAGTTAAAAAACTCACCCTGTATGTATGTTGTTGCCATTAGGACTACGTATACATTGTCTTCCTCTAAAAAAAAAACGCCGGCGCCGCATTCTAAATCGATTTTAAGCCATCTTAAGGCAAGAGTCTAAAGATAGTCGGCGCGGCTCAAAGTCATCAAGCTTCAAAGCATGTTGTACCAAAAACCACTTTCCTTTAATCGGAAGATGGCTTTCAGCCGATGATATGAATATCAAGGGGAGGGAGATCCATCAGCGCGTCTACGGAGAACCGTGCGTGCTTGGGAAAAGTAAAAGAAAAAGCTTTTTCCACCATATAACCACCGATGAGTCAGATTCGTCAGCTTTCTCCTCCTCTTAAAAAGAACAACCTCATTTTTGAGAAGATTAATTGAAAGCTCATTTCTGGGATATCAATCGTCAATCACATTTAGGGCAGCCTATGCTTTAAAGCAGACAGTCACTAGACGCATTCCAACAAAGTTTACCTACATCAGCTACATATGTATGCTTTAGCATAGATGTCAAAACTGTTGAGAACGTTAAGCAGTGAGTGGGGCAACACGTCCTTCACGGTAGCGCCTTAGACCATTCGGAACGCACCTTGAAAGCGACGGAATTTGCAAACGACCGCTGATGGGCTATTAAGGTGGTCATATGTCGCAGCTGTGTTAGAAGTATCCCAAGAACACAAGTGTATTTTTACCGAACTTCCGCTTTTCCAGATTGATATTGATGCCGGCGGTCTGGAGACGTCTCAGAACTTCTGCGGGATGTTGTAGATTTTCTATTGGGAAGTTCAAAGCAATGAGCATGCCGTCGATATATCTATGTACGCGTAGACGTAATTTACAACGTAGCGTTATTAAGTTTGTCCTGCATTTCCCATACCAAACTATTGGAATGGAATATCCTCCGGTGCCATTGTGGTCTAGCAAACGGGCTGCGTGAAGGCTAGTAGATACCTGCATCCTGCGTGCGTTGAGGTTCCATTTCTTTCCAAAGACAAGAAGGTGAAAGCCGGCAGTTTCTAGAGAGTGGCGTATGTCGTGAGAGGGGACACAGTAAGATTGAAATGGGAATGCTATTTCTTTGTAACTTTTTAGAGGTTCTGCATACTCATGGCCAGCGACCAGATTTTGGTGTTATGATCGATAAACCGTCGCCAGCAGATGTCCCAAACTTGTCTGTGGCTGAAACGTATGGCTTCTGTTATAATTTTTTGGTTTTTTGACAGTCAGCAGGATGATAGAAAGGCTGTTGGCAACTAAATAGGAATGAAAAATACGTTTGCCACAGACAAAGAGGATACAAGACTTACCAGCAACTAAAAACACCTCCACTAATGCTGTTAACTTCCTTTTAACTACATGAATGTGCAAGACAGTGAGCATTTCTGAGCCCGACAGCCCTAAAATTGATGGCACCACCAATACTAACTGTTTGTTATCCAAACCTGCATATGTTATACATCTTAATCTGCATACGTCTATGTCTGTAAGTACAGACCAGCTGTTTGGGCACTTAATCAAACACACGTAGATCCCCTCCTACACCTCTCAGATCACACTGATCTGAAGCTACCTGGCTACGAACTAGTGCCACTATTCTTTCCTCATCGCGGTCTCGCCATCTATGTGCGTAGTGGTGTAGTTTACCAAATTCCACCACAATGTAGTCCCTGTTCCAATCCGGAATTCAATTTCATGTGGTTAAGATTCGATCTCAGTAAGCAAATTATCCACTACTGCTTTTTACACAGAAGCCCCAAACTGGACAGTAACTTGACCTTTCACAAGTTTGATGCGCTGTCCGACTCTATTCAAAGAATTGTATCCCTGTATCCTCATACTGAAATCGTGATTACGGGCGATTTCAATATACACAATTCTGGTTGGTTTCGACATTCTGGACAGACAATACACGAAGGACGGTGTGTCGAGATCGTCGCTGCCGAAAATAATTTAACCCAGCTTGTATATGAGCCCACACGAATACCAGACGTTGATAGTCATACCGCCAACACCCTGGACTTGTTTTTAATTTCTCACTCTGACAAGTACTGATCGTTATGTTTCCTCGATAACGACGTGGATGCCGCTGCTGACATGATCACAGAAACTATTCTCTTTGGAATGAAATGCTTTGTCCCAAAGTCAGTAAAAATTGTTGGTCATTCGTCAAATATATTAGAAATTCTGCTTCATCCTCCATCCCAACGCTCATTTACAATGACATTCCAGCTGTCAGCTCTTTGGATAAGGTCAATCTGCTTGCTGCACACTTTGCGGCTAGCTCAACACTCCCAGATTGTGCTTTGTCCCTGCCTACACATGAGTGCGTCGAATCTTCAATGGGACGAATCCACTTTCGCACTCGTGTAGTAGCAAGAGTACTTACGAGTAAAGATCTCAACATCCACAAATCCCGAGGCCGAGATAGCATATTTCCCCTTCTTCTGAAGAGCTGTCCTTCCTCGCTGGCAAAACCACTGCATAAGCGTTTTCATCAATCCTACTCTTTAGGACTCTTTTCGAGCAGATGGAAAACAGCATTTGTTCAGCCCGTCCCTAAAAAAGGCGAATCTTCTTCTCTCTCCTCCTACAGACCCATTGCACTTGCGCCCCTTCTCACCAAGGTCATGGAAACGCTGATAAACCGTCAGCTAATAAAATATCACGAAACACGAAAACTTCTCAATGACCGGCAATATGGTTTTCGTAGCAACAGGTCCACTGGTGATTACGTGGCATGTCTTATCGAAAAGTGGAACCAAAGCGTACATCAATACAAAATAAACAGAACTCAAATCGAAACAATGGAAGCGCCACACTGTGGAGTGGTGCGGAAACTTTTTGATCAAGGTGGTATAGCATTTAGCAGAACAATTACTGTCGTACTTAGCTAGCACAGAACTACCATCGAAATTAATTTGATACGCAGATAATTGGCGTATAGCATTTTTCATTAAGGACTCTTACTCCCTTACTAAATGCTGATTCTCTTTCATAAAAATGAACTTAATAGGTCTGCAAAACAATGTGGAGGAGGAACGTGGGGTGACCCATAACTCAGTTCTATTGTCATCTACTAATTTGAGAGGAACAAAAACTATCAAGAACATAAATTCATCAGTTTGAGATATATTTTCCGTGAATTTCTATTTGTAAAGACTGTATCCTGCACTGCCATCAAATCCCCACTTGAAAATTACCTATAAATCTGAGACGAGATCGATATCAATGATTTTTTTAGAATGCTATGTAAGGTAATGTCTAATAGCTCCTGTAGGTCAACCTCTGCAGATATTTCACTTCTAGCTTGCCTCAGAGTCTTGACGGATGGAAAATAGTTCTTAGATTGCTTATTCATAAAATTACTGAGAATATTATACTTTCTTTCAGAAAAGTCAAGGTCACAATATGAAGCAAGAACCCGGCTGATGTTGACTTGTTCATGTTTATCCTTTTGAAATATCGCATGCAAAATTAAGTTCTTCAACGGAGGGTGTACTCGTATATACCAGATTTTGAACTCTCCGTTTTTTTCGTCTTTATAGATACTTCCTCAAACCTTACTAAAGCTCTCCCGCGACGAGTTTCTTCCTACGGCTCTCCATGGATCTTGATGGTGTTGGTTGCAGATCGCTTTCTGTCTCAGTTGGTATCAATAGTTCTTTTTGTAACCACTTTGAATGTCGCTAATAAAAATATTTGCGGTTTCTGCTCATCGCTAAACAATATCTTCACCTGCGTGTCTAATTTTAGAATTTAACCTATCAGAACAGTCATTTCAATTTAAAAGGGACTTCAGTTTATACAGTTTCTCTGAATTTGGATTTGAAATCCAATCGTCGACCAAATTGCAATTTCGAATCGTTGGGCATTGTACTGGAAAAAAATTCACTGTTATTAGGGTAGCAATTTGTAGAAAAAAAAAATAGCACAAGAACAAAGTCCATCTACGAGTAGTATGGAGTGAAAAGTGACCTCCTTGGGAATTAAAAGATTTTTTTTTTAAATGTCTTTTTATATTATTCAATATAGTCCTCTTTTAGTTTGATACACTTATTCCAGCGATTTTCAAACTTCTTGATCCCGTCCGAAAAGTAATTTTCCGGAAGGTCTGCAAAATACTCCTCCGTGGCGTCGATGATTTCCTCGCGTGAGCTGAATTTTTTATTGATAAGCTTTCTTTTGAGGTTTGGAAAGAGATAATAGTCCGAGGGATCCAAATCCAGTTACCAATCGACCCCAAAAGTCCGCCCGATTCCGCATCAGCAAGTCCAAACACTCTTCCGAAGTGCTCTCGCGTTCGTGTTTTTGGTCAAAAGTGAGCATTCGCGGCGCCCAGCGGCAGGATAACTTTTTCATATGCAGAATATTGCCCAAAATATGACATGTGCGCTCAGTACTAATCTTTGTGGTATCTGCTAGCTCGCGCACCTTCACTTTCCGGTCAGCTAACACCATTTCATGTATATTTTCGACATTGTTCTCTGTAATCGCATCGGAGGGCCTGCCGCAGCGGACTTGCGGCCACCACGAAACTCTCGAAACCAATATTTGACGGCGTAATCTGACGGAGCATTAGCCCCATAATATTTATCCAACTTTTCTTTTGTTTCCTTCGTCGTTTTGCCCCTCAAAAAATAATATTTTATGATAGAACGAATATCGTTCTCAATGACAATCAGCTGTCAAAACAAAACTAAAGACAGTATCGCACTGAGATTTGGCATGTCTGCCTAAATGAACGGATTTCAAGGCACCATAACCTTTTTTGCAGTAGCAGCGCATTCTGGCGGTCAAGGAGGTCACTTTTCACTCCATCTAGTATGACTTGTGCATAGCAATTAAATGCACAGAATATTTTTTGCCGAATTTTTTTAAAGCTTATTTAAAATGAAGAAATTTTTAATTTTTTCTTTTTTAACAATTCACTGTATCACGCTATATATTTTAATATATTGGGTCTACAAGTAAGTTTCCAGCGTTTGTCAGAGATGGCGCCACCAGTGGATCCCGGGCAGAAATGTCAGACCCCATGTGTTTTATTTGTAGGTTTTGTATCTGTCAACAACTTTGCAGCGTTATATTTGAGCAGTTCTATCGGTGTCGTACATTTTATCGAGCAAAATCATGGCAAGTTTCCAGCCAAATAAACGTCATTTGCGGGAAGCGCTGCTTTTATTCTTTAATATGAAGAACAATGCAGCTGAGGCCTATCGTTTGCTTTCGGAAACTTATGGGGCGGAATGTATTGGTGAATCGACGTGCTGCGAGTGGTTCAAACGGTTTAAAAGTGGTGATTTTGGAGTTGAAGACAAAAATCGCCCGGAAAGCCGAAAAGTTTTGAAGACGAGGAATTGGACGCTTTACTGGATGAGGATCCGTGTCAGATTCAAGAAAAATTTGCTGCATCATTGGGCGTCACGCAACAAGCCGTTTCCCTGCGCCTAAAAGCACTGGGATCCATTCAAAAGGTTGGAAACTGGGTGCCGTACGAATTGAAGCCAAGAGACGTCGAACGGCGATTTTGCATGTCCGAAATGTAAAATAAATCATTTTTCCATCGTATTGTCACTGGTGATGAGAAATGGTTTTATTATCCTAAACGCAGAAAACCGTATACAAAGCCCGGCGAGCCCGCCCAATCGACGCCGAAACGAAATATTCACGTGAATAAGGTCATGCTCCGCATATGGTGGGATCAAAATGGTGTCGTATACTACCAACTGCTTCCGAGTGGTGAAACCATCAAAGGACCATTATATCGAACCCAACTAATTCGTTTGAAGCGGGCATTAAAAGAAAAACGGCCAGAATATGAGACCAGGCATGAGTCCGTCATTTTTCATCACGACAACGCTCGGTCACATGTTGCGGTTTCAGTGAAAAACTATTTGGAAAATAGTGGATGGGAAATTCTGCCTCACCCGCCTTACAGTCCAGACTTGGCACCATCTGACTACCACTTGTTTCGTTCGATGCAGAACGCTCTTACGGGAATACGCTTCAGCTTAGTAGAGGAAATCAAAAATTGGCTCGATACGTTCTTGGGCTCGAAAGACGAGAAATTTTTTTGGTCCGGAATTCATAAATTGCCAGAAAGATGGGGGAAAGTTGTAGCTTCCGATGGACGGTACTTTGAATAAAGCATTGTAACTATGTTTTCATAATAAAACTTCAAATTTTGGAAAAAAAACGCTGGAAACTTACTTGTAGACCCAATATCTAAAAAAAATTTGGTACTAATACTAGAATAACAAACCTTCTTCCAAATTCGGCATGATTTTAGTTCGAACTTTTACTTGCACTAGAAAAAAACAGCACTTCTTCATAGCAAGCCAAATTGAAACTAATAAAATTGCAACAAGATCGTTCTACTCATTGCAGTGTTACCGCAAGTACCGTTTAAGAGAAAAAATCTTTGTTTTTGTTTGATTGAGTCATTTTTCTACAATAATACACCATTTATTGAGTTCGATTTCGATATTTGATTGAAGCGAAAGTGGAAGAAAAAAATTTATCTCGGGATCAAAAAGCAAAAAAGAAAAGTGTTTTAAGTGAAAATTAATTGAGGAAACACATTCACCTTATAAATTAAGAGACGCTTTATCTCAGGCAGTTGAAATCCGAGTAAGTTCTAACACCTAAGCTATTTTATAGCCAAGTTAAAAATTCCATCATTAAACTAACCTATAAATGGTAAAAAGGGGAATATCCCACACCTCACCAAAGATTGAGTGAAATTGAACCAAATCTCGCTATGGGATCTACTTCTACTCTGAGTGTTGAGAATGCAGGAAATTCTACTCGAAAACAACAAAAAACTTGTGGAACAATTAGCCTCAAAGGCAGATCTGCAAGATTTCTTTAAACAAATCTCAGCATTGAGTATGCGACAAGAAGAACTTGAGCAAAAAGTTGTGTATCTGGATGAACAAAACAAACGTCTTCAGAACCAGCTTGACCGACTCGTACAGATGAGTACTGAAGCGAATCTTGTTGTTCACCTGCCTGTTGAAGATCAAGTAGACATGAGCGAAAAGGCAAAATCCATTTGCGCTGGGTTAGTTGACTCAACTCCGAATCAAATCGTCGAGTCTGCATATAGGATATACAGCCCTAACACGAACAGGTCTACGATAGTTCTAAAGATGAGATCGAAGGAGTCTGCCTGGAGCGTGATGAGGAATGCCTTCAAATTGAAGGGTACTAGAATAAGCATCCAAAAGGACAAAGTAGGGCAAAAATGATTCCAATCATGAAGGAGCTTCGTCAAAAAGACGCATCAATAAAAATTTCTCTACGGGATGACAAGCTCCACATTGCCAAGAATGTCTTTACTTGGGACTGCGCTCTTGGATTGAGATGTGGTGAAAAAAGTGGCATTGAAATAATACAATCTAGTTTTGGCGACATTTCATTAAATAAAAATCTTTTTATTAATGAAATAAGAAATACAAACAAAACAGTTACGAAAGAGAAAACTTCTCACAAAACTTCAAATTTGACGGCTAATGTCAATCGCAGCAGTGATGCCAAACTTAGCTAAACACCAATATGCAAAAAATCTTTGGGTCCATCCACAAGCTCTAAGGCGACTGTACGTGACGCATGATGTGCCCATGTCTACCAGAATGATGCTGAAAAAAACATAGTTATCAAGAAAATAAAAATTTTAAGCTACAATGTGTCAGGTTTAAAAAACAAAATGAATTTTGTAACATTTTTTAATTATGTAAAAAGTTTTGATATTTTTGTATTATTTGAAATACATCTATTAGATAATGAAGAGATTAGATTTAAGAATATTTTCTCAAACTATGAATTAATCTGGTCTCCTGCTATAAAAACTTCACTTTTTGGGAGAGGAATTGGTGGAACACTATTCGGCTTTCGTGACGACCTCGAAGGACTGTATACGAGTATCTTTGTAAAAGCTGGCGAAATGGATGTTATTAACTTAAAATTGAATACACTGGATGTAGTTTTGGTACCAATCTACTTAAACTATAATCATTGGCAGCGTGATTTCGATAAACTCTGCGACTCACTGCACTCCTTGGACTGTACGGATATAATGCTTGTTGGAGATTTTAATGGTCGTATTGGACTCACACAAAATAATTTCGCATCGGGATACAACAGTACTCTGCTGGAACCGTGTCGCAGATCTAAAGACCTAATTTGTGATAACAAAGGAGCAAAAATAATTGAACTTGCTGATGAGTATGACATGTGCTTGTTGAATGGTAGTTGCGAAGGAGATCCAGATGGCGAATTGACCCTTATCAGAGATTACTGTTTTGTTTCGGGAAATTGGCTCAAGCTTCTAGACAGTTTTCAAATAGGAGCCGAGATCTTTTCGGACCACATGCATTTGGAAGTAACCCTTAATTTTACTGCTAGCGGCAACTATGCTTGCACGAAACCATTAAGCCTTCTGCCGAAATTTGCCTGGAATGACCGAATAATGGAATCGTATCAGCGAAACATGAATGTGAATCTTATGGAGCTACGCACACAGCATTATACAGCCAATATTGAAGCTCTGACGGAAATAATAAAGAAATCCATTCCGCAACAGAAAGATTTAAAAACTCATAAAATATATAAACAAAAATGGTATGATTCTGATTGCATGAAAGCTAGAACCAAATCTTTTAAATTTCTCAAACATCTAAGGTCGAATAACTCCAATATCTTTAAATCACTCTATCAAGATGCCAGCAAGGAATACAAACACATCTGTTACGTCAAAAAAGTAGCCTTTGAACAACAAATCTTCTGCTCAGTTCTGGAAAGCTGTCAAATACCTAAACGGACACACGTCTAACATCTCTGTAACTCTTAAAGCCCCTCAACTCAGGACTCATTTCGATAAACTTCTTAATGCCCCATTAACCTCGCCGCTACATCAATATGCAGCCCCTCTGCTCTTAGATGAAAAATTAGACTCTGCATTTTCTCAAGTCGAAATATGCAAATCGAAATCAAATAAAGCACCTGGTATTGATCGCATCCCGTTTTAGTTCTATAAAAATTGCACATATGAGTTTATGAATTCTCTCACAATTGAGTTTAATCGAATATTCGACTCTGCTAATATCTCCGACGTATTCAGGAAAGCAATATTTTTTCCCCTACACAAAAAAGGCGATTACAGGGACCCGAAGAACTACAGAGGAATCACAATTTTAAACACTTCAGCCAAATTGTTTGCTTCATTAATTTACAAAAGATTGTATGAAGAGCATAACATCCTTAAAGAATTCCAAGCTGGATTTAGGAAAGGTTATTCTACAATCGACCAGATATTCTGCTTAACAAACATTGCTGAAACATATAAGTGCAAGAAAAAAAAGTTATACGCTTTCTTTGTAGATTTTCGAGCAGCGTTCGATTCAATACCACGTGAAGCACTCTTTTACAAGCTTTCAGTGTATCAAGTAAAATTATTCGAATCCTGAGAGCCTTGTATGAGAATAATATTGCATATGTGTGGAATGGAGACTTAATTTCTGAAGAGTTCGAAACTTCAATGGGTGTTAAACTAGGCTGTATTTTAAGTGCTCTGCTTTTTATATTATACATCAATGATATAACAGATGATGTCAAAGGTGGAATAAGATTCAACGGTGTTTCAATGCATAGGCTGATGTATGCTGATGATATCGTCTTTCTGGGTGACACAACCTAAGGTATGCAGTTAATGATAAACAGGCTTAATGCTTTCTGCAAAAGTTGGAATCTCACTGTAAATCTTGATAAATCAGAAATGATGATATTCAGAAATGCAGAAGGATGCTTCTCACATTTGGAAAAGTGAAAGTTAGACGGGGAAGAGATTGAGATACAGATACCTAGGTATCCTAATATCGTCCTCCTTAAATTTCAAGCCACACTTTGAGGAAAAATTAGCTTTTGCTAAAAGAGCTATCTGTTCGATTTGGGAACGTTGCTTCAAAAATCAATATGTATCACAAAGTGCAAAACAAACATAATGCTTTAAGGAGCTCAGGTATGGGGTTGCAAAGGCTACGATGCTGTGGAAAAATTTCTTCGCTTTTTTTTGAAGGAGATTTTCCGATTACCAAAAAATACCCCGAAACGGGAACTCGTCCTTTGCTCTTGTACATGCTCAAAATGCACTTCAACTATATCCTAGAAATACTAGAAATTAATGAATGCAGAATACCAAACGTAGTTTTAAGAACCATAATTAGAACAAAGAAGAAAACAGCTTCTAAATGAGGATTAAATCTGTCTATTCAAGTCATCTTTTAAAAGAAAAATTTAACATGGTTTTGGAGAATTTTGGCAGATATACATATGACCAATATGTCGAAGAAGCTGAATCGTCACTGTTTAGGAACTATTACAGCAAACTAAACCATTTTCTAAATGAAAAAACATACTTCCTAGATAGTCACGCAGTTGACAAAATAAGTACTATTTTCAAACTGAGAGGGGAACTCTTTCAACTAAACTTTATACCCCATAGACTAGATTTACCAATACTTTGTGACCTCTGCAACATGAAGAAGAGAGAAGACATCTTACATTTTCTTGGCGTTTGTCCGATTTTAAAAGAATTTCGACTATCAATGTTCGGAAAACATGATTTAGACGAAAATGAACTAATGAGCATTTTAAATGGAGAAAAAGGATGGAAGTCTTATATGATTACTCACTAGCAGCACTTTGTTATAGAAAGCGTATCATAGATGGAGATTTTTAATGTAAAACTTAAGTATGTATTTTGTCAACCTGGTAGACGGCCACAGGCCAAACCATTAAAGACTCAGGTTAATCGTTACATTGTAAAACATTTATTGAAAATAGAAGTCAACTAACTAACTAACTAACTATTGAGTTCAAAGCGAACATATTTTTTTATGATTCTTATGATTCTTCTCCAACAAAAGACGAAATAATTTGGGAAGACTGCTTTTGTCATCGACAGCAGCACCAGCTGAATGTGACCCATCAAAAATACATCTGCAGAATGTGTATGACGAAATTATGCAGCTAAGGGAATCTCTTTCAACAATGGTTATTACTCGCGATGGATTGAATCGCCGCTTGTCAGCATTGGAGCAGTCAACGAATGAAGTCAAAGAGGAAAACCAAAAATTGAGAACACAGCTTGAAGCCAGCAAAGAGCGACTCCACGGCGCGCAAAAGTGATTTGTGTACACAGCGTGAACGAAGGACATTTGGGGAGAAAGAAAAGAGAGGTACCGATGTACATTGTTCTTAAATGTTTGCAAGTTATGACCAGCTGAGCGGCTGAGTCATTCCAATTACTTGAAGCTTCGAAATGTACCTGTTGTCGACAATGAAGATGTAAATGAGACTGTGGCGAAAATCTTGGATATTTAACTGCGGCTTCAAATACCTCTAATTCTGATGTTGTGTTGCTGAAGACGGTGAGGAAATGCGCGAAGGAGAAAATTTATTCCGTGGCGTATATTAAAAAATCAACAAAGTGAATTTGATTGTTTCCTCTGCAAAGGGAAATGTTTATATAAATGATTGGTTGTCTGACGAAATGAAACGTCTTATGGAGGCTGAAGCGGCTGAATTTCGAATACCTATGTGTGCAAAATGGAAGAATAACGATGAGACGGGAAACAAATTCGGAAGTGAAATTCATCAGGAGTATATCCATGCATTAAGTTATTGGAATAAATTACCCTACTCAATTATGTTTAAATACATAATTGATTAAGCATAGAGTGCCCACATGGAGCCAGTAAGTTATCATAGTAGAGTGTAAGTTAACTAAGCATTTTTTGTCTAACTTTTAAGTGTAAACGAATTGGATATAATAAAAATGCATACAAAATGAAATGAAATCATCAGGAGTATCGTTGATCTCCAACAGCAATACATAGTATCTTAAAACAACAAAACCTTAAAAATGTGAGATGGTTTTAACAATCTCGATCCTGAATATGTGAACGCAAGCAATGAAATCTGTGTTGGATCTAAATTTGGTAACTCCTCTAAGGAGTTCACGATTTTTCTTCAAAACATTAAGATTTTAAGAGCAAATTTTGATAATTTCTGTACTTATATAGATTCTAATTGCTCTAGTTAAAGTTTTGACAGAAATTTGGGTATCTAAAGACGAAATAAGTAAATATTCTCTACCGGGCTATAATGCATATCCAAAGTGCAATGATAAGTATGCAGCGGGCGGTACAATGGTTTTTTGTGAAAAGTGAATTTAAAGATGATATTAAATAGTTTACCCCAGATATGAAAAATCCGATTGCGTTGCCTGAAAACTGAAAGTGTGTAAGAAATTTATATTTTTCGTGTGTATACCGGCTTTAGTTTGTACAAGTTGATATTTTGCTCAAAAAACTCGAACAGTTTATTGTGCCCAGTTGAGTGCAGGGATACTGGTTAGTTGTGGAAATAAATATCGATATTTTCAACTTTCCAAGGGCAAGTTATGGTTATATGTTCTTGCTTTCGTCAATGGGTTTTCAGTCGTGTGTTAATTACCATCCTTTTGTCTTAGAGATTAACATAACTGATTATTCGACCACTGGCATCGCTCTTAAAGACGTTATGAAAAAAGGTGAATCAACTGCTACCACGAAGATTATTTTTAGAAGATATTTATATACAAAAAATTCGAAACTTGATCGATCCTTGATCAGAGAAATGTGGACTTCGGTGTACAGTTGTATTGTCCCTTAGAGGCCTTTTCAGTATTTTTGTAAAGAATAAACGACTATATGGAAACTTGCTCCAATACGCACAAACAAAATATTAGGATTACAAAAATAAAGCCTTGGGTTACGATACTGTAGAAAATTGAAATGTGCAATGTTTCCAACATATGTATGTATTATGTTTGTTCGTTAAAATTAATTATAGATATACTTCATGCATTTAGTTTTTTTGGTAATCGACCAAACACGGATTTTTTTCCTAAAACCACGAACCGTAAGTGGACATGAAAATGGAAACTGATCTGCAAAGGGTTAACAGGTTGCAGAATAATGAGCAGCGGCTAGTTAGGAAGTTCCAAATTAAGATTTTGCTAAAAGCAAGATCGCCAATGGAACAGTGAAGGAACCGGTTGTCAAAACTGAGACTTCAACAGCGGACTCAGAGGCACTCCAGAAGTGGTTGAAAGCCGACAGTAAAGCACAAAAACTGATTGTTACATCGATGGAACAGGAGCCATTACTGCATATAATGAGTTATGATAATGCATTCGACATATGGGCCAGGCTTGAAAATGTGTATGAGTAAAAGTCTAAGACATCCATCCACTTACTTCAGCAACGATTTTACAGCTTTGCAAAAACTGAAGCCGAGAATTTATCGATTCACATATCAAAGCTTCAAAAAATCGTTCAACAGCTTAAAGATTTGGGGGAGGATGACTCAGACTCAATGATCACCACAAAAATTCCAATGGCTCTACCACCGTCATATTAGATGGAGTGAAAAGCGACCTCCTTGGGAATTAAAAAAATATTTTTTTTTAAATGTTTTTTTTATTTTATTCAATATAGTCCTCTTTTAGTTTGATACACTCATTCCAGCGATTTTTCAACTTTTTGATTCCGTCCGAAAAGTAATTTTCCGGAAGGTCTGCAAAATACTCCTCCGTGGCGTCGATGATTTCCTCGCGTGAGCTGAACTTTTTATTGATGAGCCATCTTTTGAGGTTTGGGAAGAGATAATAGTAGGAAGGATCCAAATCCAGTTACCAATCGACGCCAAAAGTCCGCCCGATTCCACATCAGCAAGTCCAAACACTCTTCCGAAGTGCTCTCGCGTTCGTGTTTTTTGTCAGGAGTGAGCATGCGCGGCACTCAGCGGCAGGATAACTTTTTCATATGCAGAATAGTACCCAAAATACGGTGTATGCGCTCAATACTAATCTTTGTGGTATCTGCTAGCTGGCGCACCTTCACTTTCCGGTCAGCCAACACCATTTCATGTATTTTTTTGACATTGTCCTCTGTAACCGCATCGGAGGGCCTGCCGCTGCGGACTTGATCGGTAGTGGAGTTGCGGCCACCACGAAACTCTCGAAACCAATATTTGACGGTGTAATCTGACGGAGTATTAGCCCCATAATATTAATGTGTTATGAGAGAACGAAAATCGTTTTTGTCCATACCCAACATGATGCCAAACACGTCAGCAACAATCAGCTGTCAAAACAAAACTAAAGACAGTATCGCACTGAAATTTGACATGTCTGCCTAAATATGAACGGACTTCAAGACACCATAACCTTTTTTGCGGTAGCAGCGCATTCTGGCGGTCAAGGATGTCACTTTTCACTCCATCTAGTATAATCACTTCTACAGCGCATAGGAGTCAACAGCAGCGAGTGAGCAAACATTAAAGAATTTGACTGCCCGTCTTTTAATGGAAGAGTCGAGAATGAATATACAAAATCAAATGGAGTGTGAAGCCCTGGTCGCAAGGAAAGGTAAAACCTCGTCAAAATCCGTTTTTCGAAGTAGCAGCGGTAAATGCAAAAAATTGGCCAAGTGTTTTATCTACAAGAAAACAGGCCATTGGAAAGCGGAATGTTCTACAAAGCAGAAAGAGAAGACAAATTTTGCAAATGTCGTCAAAAGAGGGGAAGCATTTACGAGTATATCTCCAACTGTTTTTGACAAAACGTCGGAAATAGATAGTTGGTTTCTCGACTGGTGCAAGTGATCATATGACATCTAGAATAGTTTGGTTTATTTCTTTCAAGAAATTTGAGAAACCGGTAAATATTCGCGTTGGAAACGCATACGGTTCTGGAGATATAAACATTCTAGCATATAATAAAATTGGCTGGAAAGAGAAGCACATGTCAAACGTGCTTAATGTTCCCGGTATAAAACTAAATTTGTTTTCAGCGAGCTGAGCTCTTGACAAAGGACTAGCCATGAGATCAAATAAAAAGGAATGTGAGCTGCTTAAGGATGATGATGTTGTTGCTGTTGGTGTGCGCGAAAATAAAATGTTGAAGCTTTTGTTTCAAGTGTTAATGGTGGGTGAAGCTCATGTGAATAGTGCTGTTCAGGATTCAAGTCACATGTCTGGTAATGACCTCCAATTATGGCATGAGCGACTCTGTCACCAGAACATAATTTACGTAAAAGAATTCCTTAAGTCAAACAATATTAAATATTTAGGAGTTTCTTCATTCTTTTGTGCTGCTTGTGCCATGGGAAAAAGCCATAGGTTACCGTTCATCAGAAGTGCGAAGAAAGCGTCTGTGCCTAGTGAGCTTTGCAGCCCATGCATAAAACATCTTGCGGAAGATCCAGGTACTTCCTTTTAATGAAAGATTTTTTTTTTTTTTTTTTTTTTTCCCGGCGAGGGCAGGTGAAAATCTTCCATCAGACACTATGAGGATCAGAAGCGCGTGCTCATAGTAGTGTGAGATTCTTACTCACTAAAAACACCTCCCTTCATTGTTGATTTTAATACCGCAACTAAGTAGAACTTATCAAGCAGTTTTTATTTCATAAGTTAGTCACGATTGGTAGGAACTTTCCAATGGAAGACCCTACATATTCCGCTTTCTTAATGCGGTTTCAATTTATCGCGCAAGGTCCAACGGTTTAGTTCGTTGAAGACGGCGTAGTATGTTTCGTTCGTCCAAGACTTCTAGGACTGTATTGTTGATATGGCCGCTTAACCGGACTTTATGTTTTCGTGCGCAGTTCCTGACTTCATCTTCCACGAAAGGAACTCCGAGGTCTCGATGCAGGTCATTATTTCTTATAAACCATGGGGCACGCACAAATTGTCGTAGCACTTTATTTTCAAAAGTTTGTATTATATTTACATTTGATTTCTTAATACAACCCCAGAGTTGTATACCATAGGTCCACACCGGCTTTAGCACTTGCTTATAAAGAAGCAGCTTGTTTTCTAAGCTTAGCTTGGAATATTTACCAAGTAGCCAGTACATTTCTCTGTATTTGGCCTCTAGTTCTTTTCGTTTCTTTCTAACATGCGTTTTCCATTTAAGCTTCGCGTCAAGTGTCATTCCCAAATACTTAGCCTCGTTTGCAAAGGGGATACACACCGAGTTTATAGAAATGGGCAAGTGATTTATCTTTCTGTAGGTGAAGTCAACATGTACAGATTTTGTCTCATTAAGGGTAATTCGCCAGATCTTTGTCCACTCGTAGACTTTATTTAAAGCAGTCTGAAGTTTCGCCGTTGAGTCTTCTATTGATTCTCCAACCGCTAAGATAGCGGTGTCGTCAGCAAAAGTAGCGAGAACAGTTTCCTCGACGTGTGGTATATCTCTTGTATATAAAAGGTACAAGAGTGGGCCCAGTACGCTTCCCTGCGGTACTCCGGCTAGGATATCTTTAAATTTCGAAACATCATTTCCGTATCGAACGCGAAAAATTCTATTTTCAAAATAGCTTGTCAATATATTATAAAGCTTTAATGGCAAAATTCGTCGCAGTTTGAACTTCAAACCTTCATGCCATACTTTGTCAAAAGCTTGTGAGACGTCAAGAAATACGCTCGAACAAATCTTTTTTTCTTCCAGGGATCTTTCAATTACATCAGTAATTCTATGCACCTGATCAATTGTTGAATGCTTAGTCCGAAATCCAAATTGATGGCTGGGAATAAGATTTTGGTTTTCGATAATTGGGAGAAGACGTTTTAGCAAAATCCTCTCAAAGATTTTCGACAGGATCGGTAGGAGAGAAATGGGTCTGTATGATTTTTTATCGTTTGGAGGTTTTCCTGGTTTTAGTACCATAATGACTTCTGCAACTTTCCACTGGCTTGGCACGTATTCAAGCCTCAGAGCCGCGTTAATAATGTGTAAGAGCTTTATAAGTGCTTTTTGAGGTAGCATTTTCAGAACTTCTCCGGTAATAAGGTCATACCCCGGAGCCTTCTTTGGTTTTAATTTCCTTATTACAGTTTTGATTTCAGCAAGAGTTGCATTTGTCATTACAAAATTACTATATGCTATTTCTAAAGAACTGGTGCCGGGTGCCAGTGTCGGGCCGTCGGAGGGCTTGAAAATTTCTTCAAGATAGTCGGCAAAAACCTCCGCTTTTTCCTTATCCCCCTTAGCCCATTCGTTATTGCCGACCTTGATTGGTGGCGCGGGGATTTTGGGCCTTTTTAAGCATTTTAAAGCTTTCCAAAGCGAGTAATTTGTTTCTTTTCCTGCCGTCAGGTTTTGAACATATGTATTTACTTCGGAATTTCTGTAACTTTTAAGAGTCTCCTTGAGCAGATTACAGAGCCTGTTTAAGCGTGTTTTGTCCTGCGGCGCTCGAGTTGTTTGCCATCTTTTGCGAGCTTTTCTTTTTTCTCTTATCATATCTTTTACCTCAGGCGGGTAGTTTAAGTTACGTTTAGCCGTGTTTTTTCGTTGACAAGGTGTATTATTCCACGCAGCACATTGGACTATTTCAACGAAAGAATCCACTTCGATTTCGAGTTCAAGTGCTGCTTTAAGTGAAACGTCTAGTTCTAGGTTATTATTAATCTCATTTCTGAATCCTTCCCAATTAGTATTTCGTCCAGTTAGTCTTAATGGTCCTTGTTTTTTAATAAACGTGTCGTTCATTGTCAGTATGACTGGAGAATGATCGGAGGAAAGATCGAAGCTTTCATCAACGTTTATATCCGAGTTACGAATTCCTTTAACAACGAAGAAATCGACAAGATCGGGTATTTTCGTTGTGTCTGTTGGCCAATAAGTCGGCTTGCCCGTTGAATAGAAGTCACAATTGTGTTCCATACATGCTTTATAGAGTATTTTACCCTTTTGGGAGACACATCTTGATCCCCATAAAGTGTGTTTGGCATTGAAATCACCGCCAATCATAAAAGCCGATCCAAGAGAATTGAATATATTTTTAAATATATGTTCTGAAGGCGTAAATCGTGGAGGACAGTAGATGGCTGAAATAGTAAAGGAGTTCCGTACCAATCTTACGCGCACCGCAATTAGTTGTACAGACTCGAGCTCTAATTTTATATCTTCGTTGTGCTCAAGAGACTCTTTAATGTATACAGAGGATCCGCCTCTCGCGTTTCCCGAAGGGTGATACGCGTAGTAATCTTTAAAACCTCTAATTTTTGCAGATGACCCATTTTTCAAGTGGGTTTCGGAAACCAAACAAACGTCAATGTCGTTTTTCCATAGGAATAACTCAAGTTCATAAAGTTTTTCTAAGATTCCGTTTGCATTCCAGGTGAGTACGTTTAATTTTTCCCTTTTCATTTTTTAGGCGAAGGACGTTTTTTATTGAACCTATTTTCAAACTTCTTTAGCTTATCTAAAATAAGTTCATTGATTTTGTTTTGCTGCTCAAGCTGCTCGAGAATAACGGAAAATACTTGGGAAGCAGGATCTCCGGAATCTTTTGCCTTTAGCTTGGTAGCTTCAGCGTATGTAAGTTTTTCCGATGCTTTCTTTTCAACACTGGAATCAGTCACTTTCGCCTTGGCGTTTTTAACGATATTTTGAGCAGATCCCGATGTTTTTTCTTTAGTTTTGGGATTCTCTTTTTGTGGCTTAAACAACTTGTCACGTCTGTTTTGCAACTCCTTTGCTACTTCACAGCCACGGAAATTTGCTACGTGTTTACCCCTGCAGTTGACACAAGTCGGAGGGGTTTGTTTGCTTACGTTGCATTCTTTGGACAGGTGTTTACCTGCGCATTTTACGCACCGAGGCTCTTTTTGGCAGTAAGCTTGCGTATGGTTAAATTCCTGGCATCGCTTACACTGCGGGATCAGTTTCGAGTTTTTGCGTCGAGGATCAATTTTAACAATAATGTTGAGGATTGACTTAATATCGTATATTTTTTGGGTATGTTCAGTGTTCTCAAAGGTTAGCATAAAGAGGGGAAGGCTACGTTTAACTGTCATATCCTTTCCTTCAATTTTTTGTTTCTCTCGCTTTTCGATGTTGACGACATCAATGATTTTAAAACCCTTGTTTTTTAAATCACTTACGATATCTTCTTTTGGACAAGACGGATGCAGTCCTCTGGCGACGACACGAATAGGTCTTTCGCACTTGTTCTCGTATGTGAACCATTGGATTTTTTCGACGCTTAACTTGCGAGAAAGAATGCGATAGTTGTCAGCGTCCTTAACGTTGACTTTCCATACATTATTATTGCGCGATGTTACTATATAGTCCGATCTCGGCAGGGTCATCAATATGTTTTGGAGTTTCTTGTAATCTGAAACTCCAGTGACATTGATTGGCGGGGGTGTTCGTTGTTTTTCCGCTTTGATTTTTTCAGGACTCATGTTATTGTTGACATTTTTCTTCGATTCATCTCCCTTTGCTTCACGTTGAGAGACGATTTTGGGAGAAGACGCAGCTTTACGCTTTTTTCCGGGACGTTTTTGCAAGATCCAGTCGGTTTCTCGACCTAGCTCTTCTTCATCTGTTTCGTAGATATTTTTAACAGATTCAATAGACATAACGTCGCTGTTTGACTTTTCCTTGGTTTTCAGTTTTTCCAGTTCTTTTTTAAGATCTTCGCATGTCGCTTCCATTTTGGTTAGCCTAGTACGAAGTTCGGTATTTTCGTCTTTCAGGCTATTTATTTTCGCTGAGGTCCATTCTTCGCAAGACGACGTTTTTGGTGTCGTTGGACTTCTTTTGTTATCTTCTTGTTTTGGAGATCTAGGTGGTGGAGATCTCGAAACCCGTGAACTTTTTCCGAACGGGTTGATAAGATGCAATAATTGGCTCGCCCCAGAATCCATCGAGCCGACCTCCGTAGAGGGTGGATTTTCCAGCATAGCTGGTCTGCCACCTGGGGTAATAATTCCTTTTGTTTTACTCATTGCATGATTAGTATACACTTCGCGCTCGGTATACGGAGGGTGCATTTTAGTCGCCTCTTACGACAGGCATGCATACCTCGGGTATATTCTAACCCCTACCCGAAGGGGTGAAAGATGATTTTTCCAATTTTCGTTATGTTTATTTTCTTGAACAAAAACCTGAGGTAACTAAACAGCTGCAGGTACATACGAGGGGCGTTCAATATATTCTCGGTATCGATATGATGGAAAATGCGAATTCAATTTAAATTGTTTTTATTTTTCAATATGATCTCCCCTAACATCAATGCATTTGTTACATCTTGAGATAAGCTTTTTTAAACCCTCAAAATAATAAATTTCCTCTTTCTCTGCAAAATACCGACTTGAGTTCTTCATCATCCGAAAATCTTTTTCCACGAAGACATTTTTTCAAATCCGGAAATAGGAAATAATCACTAGGGGCAAGGTCTGGACTATAGGGTGGGTGTTGGATTTCTTCGAAACCACAATCTCGCGCAGCAGCCTTGGAAACTCGCGCAGTGTGAACAGGAGCGTTGTCATGAAGAAGCAACTCACCCGCTGCGAGTTTACCCCGTCTTTTCTTTTTAATTACCTCCCGCAAATTATGCAAAGTGGAAGCGTAGGATGTGGCGTTGATGGTTTCACCTTTTTTTTTGTACTCAATGAGCAAGATTCCCTTTGAGTCCCAAAAAACTGTGGCCATGAGCTTTCGGGCAGACGGAGTGACTTTGAACTTCTTCGGGGGGTCTGTTCCTTTTTTATGCCACTGCATGGACTCTTGTTTGCTTTCAGGGTCATAGTGGTGGACCCATGTTTCGTCCCCAGTAACAATTCGATCCATAACACCGTCCGCGTTCTCACTACACATCTCCAAAAGCTCTCTACAGCATGCGATTCTCACTTTTTATCTGAGGCGCTGTGAGCATTCGTGGCACCCACCTTGCACTGACCTTTGACAGGTTAAGATGGTCATGAAGAATGGTGTGAATGGTACCAATTGAAAGCTTGGTGATCTCTGCCATCATTTTCACCTTTATTCGGGCATCCTCAAGAACAAGTTTTTCGACTTCTTTGATGCTTTCTCCCGTACAAGTAGTAGCCGGGGCGCCGGAGGGGGGTCGTCCTCAATGCTCTCTCTGCCTCTCTTGAACTCACTTGACCACTTTTGCACAGTTGATAATGAAGGTGCGGAACCCTGGTAAACAGCCACCATCTCTTCATGAATAGTTTTTTGACTTTTTCCTTGCTTAGTGAGAAATTTAATTACAGCGCGATGATCAATTTTCACCATCATCGCCTCAGTTGCCATTATGATTCTGTTTAACTAGAGATAAATCGCGAATTAATAATCACATTTATATGAAATTTTACATGAATGCACTAAAATAATAGTATTACTTGATAAATAAGTCAATTTATATATACGTACAACCACAGCTTCACCCCGATACCGATAATATGTTGAACGCCCCTCGTATATCTAGAGCAGGTGAAGATTGATAGAGGTCGCTGTGTTAAAATCCTCCGTACCGATAATGGATTAGAATTCGTCAATAAAGACGTACAATCGTTACTAAGGGCTCGGGGCATATGTCATCAGAAAACTATTCCTTACACCCCGCAACAAAACGGGCGAGCAGAACGAGATATGCGGACGATTGTCGAAGCAGCCAGATCAATGATGTGCTGTAGGAATTTCAAGGTAAAGCTGTGGGCTAAAGCGGTAAATACCGCAGTTTATGTTTTGAATAGTAGCTGCCCAAGCCAAATAAAAGGAAAATCTCCATTTGAACTATAGTTCAATAAAAAGTGTGAAATGTTCGAGTATAAATTATTTGACTGTGAAGTTTTTATGCACATTCCGAATCAAGAAACTAGGAGATGGGATAAAAAAGTTGAAAAAAAGGATTTGGGTTGGCTATGCTGATAACACAAAAGGTTATCGAATTCTTTTAGAAGGCAGCAACAGAGTAGACATATCGATAGATATAATATTTAATTAATTCTTTGCTAAACACTCAAATTTTAAAGAAAATATTGACAAATCAGATTATACGTATGTTAAAATGTTCGACTATGAGAAAAACGATGATGTGAGAGATGCCAATTCCAGTAAGACGATCATGGATGAAACTCATAGAGACGATGGAGATGGAGGAGATGACAACCTATTACATGATGATGTTTTCGAGAGTTCGGATGGCAGCGAAAGCGGAGATGATGGTTCGCAAATGAGTGTGTGCAGTGGCGAAGGAATTTCGAATACCGATAATGTTCAGGAGCAACAAAAAAGTGAAAATTGTTCAGGTAAGACAGATGACCTTTCTGAAAATATTAAATTTCGATTTGCTTTTGTTACCAAAATTATCGAACCTCCTAGTTATCAGAAAGCAGTGGGCAGACAGATGGAAGCGTGCTATGGATGAGGAAATCTCGAGTTTACTGCAAAATTACACCTGGCAACTTGTAGATTTACCCAAAGAAAGGAAGGTAATTGGTAATAAGTGGGTTTACAAGGTCAAACTATCAACAGATGGTAAATTGAGTCGATATAAGGCCCATCTAGTTATCAAGGGGTATAGCCAGAAATACGGTCTGGATTATTTGGAAATTTTAGCTGTAGCTGCAGCTAAAAATTTAAAACTTTCAATTTGATATTAAAACCGCCTTTTTAAACGGCGATGAAGACCGTTATATGCGACAACCTGAAGGGTACGATAATGGAAGCGGAAAAGTCTGCAAATTAAAAAAGAGTCTTTATGGACTAAAGCAATCTTCTAGATGCTGGAACAGGAAGTCCTCTGGCTTTCTTCAAAAATTTGATTGTAAAGTGAGTTTATATGATCTTTTTTACTAAATAAAAAAAAATGATTTTGAGTGATGGAAATCTTTGTTTGGACCTTTATAACTGTTTCTGATAAGTGAAAAAGATGATATCCGCCAAGTGGCTGCCGCTAGTATTGATAAATATGATTTATCGGATTTTCCATGACTTTCCGCAAAATTTTCGGTGATAACAGTTCGCATTCCTGTCGAATATTCTCCTTAAGGGCTGTGGTTGTCTGAGGCTAGTTGGCATAAACTCGCGATTTCAAGTAGCTCCAAAGAAAGGAGTCTGGGATGGTTAAATCAGGCGATCTTGCTGGCAGAGCCAAATCACCATTACGGGAGATTACGCGACCAGGAAACGCTTCCTTCACAATATCCATTGTGGCTCGTGCCGTATGTGCGGTTGCACCGTCTTGTTGAAACCACATGTTCACCAAGCACCGCTCATCCAATTTCGGCAGTAGGAAGTCATTTATCATGGCCCTGTAGCATTCGCCAGTAACAGTGACCGTATTTCCGATGGCGTCCTCTTCCCGCGTGAACGCCGCACCACACAGTGGATTTGAGTGGATGATGGTTTTCAACACAAAATCGTCCTCTTCGTTGTTGAGATTGAGGATGGCTTTACAGTTATTCACACGCGACTGACGTTCAGGACACATTAACTGATGCACTGTTTGCACTTTGTACGGGAACATGTGTAAGTCTTTCACCAAAATTCGCTGTAGGGTAGACAGGCGATGCCCAATTGCATGGCCCGTAGTCTGGTTGATGTTTCTTCGTTCTCAGCGATATCGGCACCCACAGCCGCGATATTCTCGGCCGAATAACCAGTCCGGTGGTGGCCATGCCCTGCATGGCCTCCTGTGGGTCCACTCTGTTCGAGTCGAGTAGCTAAGCGTGGAAATTCACTCTGCGCTAACACCACCGACCGATTATTGGTCAAAAAAATCGACACAATTATTCCACGCTCTTGCGGAGTATAGCGATTGTCTGTTTGTATACTGCAGCTGTCTAATTCACAAATGTCAAATATGATTGACGTACGACGCCGTTTGCAAAAAAATATACCATCTTCCGATAGAGTGATTAATTGTGCGCCACCTAGTACAAAGTACTTAATGTCTTCTTCGTCAGAAGTGGTAATATTAATTATAGAAGAAATAATTCGTACTTGCTGAGAAGCAGGCAGACGCTGGTCGTTCCAACACTCTATAAAGAACACAGTAGGGGTTTTTTCAGTTCAATTACACCTCATATTTTCAATAAACTGTCGTCGGAACTATCTAGTCAAGTAGCACAGGGCTAACGGTTTCTGAAAGGCCTCAAAACTCTCTAGATCTGAGATAGAGAGCCTTATATAAATTACGAACTAATAAACGAAATCTATCCATTGCATTTTTTATTCTCGTTCCTCACATCTCGTTCAATTAATTTTTCTACTTCGACATTCACCCCAAATTCATCGCGTTTTCTTTCCCTTTGTACATACTGTACGTAGATAGTTTGTGTACTGACAACGGCTAAAGTAGTGAAGCGAAGGGATTTACATGACCCTTAATATGCATTGCAGCGAAACAAGGTGCTGGCAAAGATATCTATCCTATGACAAAAAATCTTAAGAAAATGAAGCACAAATATTACCTTATTTGACTATCAACTTGTTTCTTATACGATACCGCAATAAGAAACTGGACGAAAAGTAACTCTTGCCTTGGAAGCCTTAACCTAGAAAACGAAGGAAACTCTAGATAGAATTTATGATAGGTACCTTGTCAATCGCTCCATTCTTTCGAAAGTATTTCGTCAAAATTGTACTATACGTCTAATGTTGGAAATTTTACGACAAATTTTCAGTGAATCGCATTCCGATGGTTATGACAGGCTCAGTCACTGGCACAAACTCTAGATACCCTAGGCACTTCCAGTTTTATTCTAAATTCCTCTTCTTATAACACACCGGTCAAAATGTCCCGGAACTGATACGCCTCAGACAAAAAATCCATACTATTTTTAGAAAGTACTAATTTTCAAACTATAAATGTTAAAATTTCACGACATTTCGATGATTGGTGCTTTACGGTCGTACATACACGGTTAATGCTGAATGCTCAAGATGTCCAAAAACAACAAAAAAGTGGCACAATATTGTTTTAAACAACCGTAAAGTGAATTTCTAGGAGAAAGCTTACTTCTTTTCCTTTCATTAACCGTTGGAATATATAACGCTTTAACTCCATCTAATGTTACACATGTCTCCCGCGTATCTGCATTCCTACTGCGCTGCTTATGGGGTTGGACAAATTTTCGGACCTTAGAAGAATTCTACAGACGGTTCTATTTTGGATCACCTTGTTAGTGAGCTACTTCGGCCCCTTCTTTTTGGCTAGAATTTGGGCCTCTCTTGCATTTTGGACCGGATTTTCCGACGACATTCATTGAATATTGCAAAACCGTCGCTGTACGCATACTTCTTATACAATGACATTTTATTATACTCGCTAACATTTGTAACATTTTCATTTCTGTCGCTGTCAATTTTTCTTTATACATATTTTTCGTACATTACTAGTGGGTTTTTTGCACCCTTAAAAATCTCCTATAATCTACACGCGCCTCGTAAGCCTTATCGAGAAGTGTTGAGTTTATAGTTTAAGCCAGCCCTCTTCTTATGGTCAGAGTACAGGATTTAGGCAGTATAATTGTTATTTTCTAACTCCATAAGTTTCAATAGGAAGTTTTGTTCTGAAGAAGTTTCCAAGCAGAATCCAGACGTTTTTCAATCAGAGCATATTAGTTCTTTCCTTGTTTCATCAAACAAAAATGTGATTTATGACCAAAGTCAATAATCTAGAACAGAGCGTCCTCTTGTTACAAACCAGGCTAAATGGAATGCTCATGGAACAGCTTGAAACTCATTTCCTTTAACACGTGCCTATCATCACCCCTACGTAAACGTCTCATCTTCCATTGAAAATTATTCAATCTCTCCTCACTTAAGCTGTAATTTCCATTTCTCACATTCCTCTGCTCCCCATCCATATCACCACATATTCACATCTCCATTAAAAACTTCACTTATCTCCTGGCTTCCCAAGAAACTCAGGCAAGCTGTGCTAATCTTTAGTAACGATTATGGATAACATGTGATGAAAATTAACCACCCACGTAGTAATCAGCACCGTCACTATGAGACGCAAAAAAAATCTCCGTGCCGCTTACATGCAGCATCGTTTCTAAAGAAAAAAAAAAGCTATACAAACAAAAAAAAAACCCCACAAAAAAAGGAATTTTGAAGACCTATTGAAAATGAAAATTGGATTTCATCCCACAGTACGAGTACGTACCCGTATCCGTAAAACCCAACCCTCACCAAAAAAAAACGTCGTCGCTTATGGGCACAATTTCAAAAACACCAAACCGCCCTGCACGCTGTAATCCCACCCCCACAAATTATTATTTATGAATATTGTATTTTCAATTTTAAAGTGAATGCGAAATGGATCCCGGTACCCGGTACCCGATTTCCCCTTACCTAACCATAGTAACGCTCTTCAACCCCTTTCCGGGCGTGGGTATCTCACTTTTCAAAATGCTCGCGCGATGTGGCTCCAATTTAATTTCGAAACCGAAAAAAGTCGCTAAAAAGTCACGGCAGGATTCAACCGACAAAGCTTCACATTAACAGACACACACATATGTACGTATACACCAACAGGGTGAACATCGAAGTCAGATAGTATCTAGAGGTTTGTTTCGTATCTATGAAAAGGATTTTCATTAACATTTTAATCCGGGACCATTCACGGTCTTTTAATGTGATATGGTGAGGTGGCTTGCTCTGGGATGATGCTCGAATGTGAAGGCAAATCATCGGTATCGGTGAATCTGTAGTCGTATCATATCGTATCGTATCGTATCCGTACGGTAGAGGAAAGAGATTGAATGAACGGATTTGAATGGCGATCGTAGCAGTGTGGGTAATAGTGGGGGAGTGTCAAATGAATTAATTGCAAAGTCAATCCGCCAGGATAACCCAGGAGTTAAATACAGCACTGTACACTGTACATATGAGTACAAGTATACCAGCACAGAGCAGATTAAACAAAAAAAAAAGACGGAAAAGATGGAGACGCCGGCGGGAACGAGAATGGTTGTCGAAAGAGCAGTATTGTGCCAGAAAAGTACGTAAAAGAATCTACTGGTATTAAACTTCACTTATGCCTCAGAAAATTCAAGGCTTACAAAGGATTCATAGCCCAATTTGTGGTTCAGTGATGTGGGAAGATAATCCGCCATATTCTTTCGATTAATCTCATCGTGTCAAATGAAAAAGTACTTAAAGAATACCAAGAATACCATTTGCAGACCTCCGGCGATAACATAAAAAATAAAGAATCAAAATTGATTAATTACTTTTCTAAGAATACGAAAAGATTCAGTTTCAAGAGTCCCAAACCATAATCATACTATGAGGGCACATTTCCCAGGTAATGATATCTGGTTTTGTGCTAACCTGCTCGTAAGAAAGAGATTCTATTGTAGATCTGTACGATCAAATATTCAAGATCTAGTGTTGGCCTACACTGTTACTTCTCAACCAAGGTTTAACTTGTCAAGAAATTTTTCTATCATCAAACAAACGTGGTTGGCAAGTGTCCTTCCAGCGAAAGTCCAGATATTTAAAAGGGTTTAAATTGTATCGTGCCAAGTCGAAAAGTTTAGTCCTTGAGCACTTGCTTACGTAACCGCAGCTTGCTTTTGATCCTAATATTGGAGTATTTTCCAAGTAACCGGTACACTTCTCTGTTTCAACGGAATACAAACTGATTTTCTGACAGTCTGCTCGTGTTTTTGTAAATAAAATTTACTGAAACATTCTCCAGTCATTTGCATTATTAAAAGTGCTTTGCAGCTGAGCTATTGTTTCTTCGATCGTTTTACTATATATGTATATATTTTTTTTTTGTAATGAGCGCGCGCTCAAGGGGTTTTTGTACCCTTAAAATATTCGTACACAGCGCGGGCGAAGGAAATTTAGGGAGGAAGAAAAGACATGTACCGATGTACATTGGTTTTAAATGTTTGTAAGTTATAACGACCAGGAAACCCAGAGATCGGCAGGGCATTCCATAAGCGAGTTGTACGGCTTGGGAAATAATCACGATATTTTAGAGTACGTCCGAAAATGGGCTTGAGGGTATACTGATGAGCATTCATAGCGAAACTGGTATTACGGTTGAAAGTTTGAATAGGCGGAATGCTACTGGCGATTTCAATGGAGCACTGGTGGTGGAAATAACGATAAAACAAAGTGAGACAGGAGACATTACGTCGGTGTTCGAGGGTGTCAATTGATTGACTGATATTAGTATCACCAATGAGTTTTATCACACGGTTTTGAATCCTATCTAGCAGGTGCAGAGATGATTTAAGAGCACCTGACCAGATGTGGGCATTGTACTCCAGTTTTGGGCGGATAAATGCCTTACATATTGTGGCCAGATCAGAGGGGTAAAATATTTCTTACATCGCTTGAGGAAACCTAGACATTTCGCGACATCGAATATATAGTCATTCCAACGTTAGTTGTCATTGAAATACATACCGAGAATGGAAAGTTTATCAGTTTCGACGATGCAAGTGCCATCCATGGATAATGGCTGGGTGTTTAAATTTCGCTTAACGACAGCAGACAGCAATGTGTTTTGGAAGCAATAAATTCTACTCTTTTAGAAGTTATGCTGTTAATATCGGAATTTAATGAGCTTAACATACGCTGCCGTTCCCGTTCTACAGCCGAAGAGCTGGACGTGAGTCCGGGAACGAATATGAAAAGGAGAGAGTACTGTCATCAGCAAAGGAATATATTGGGTTAGAAGTAGCAGACAAGAGATCATTAATGAAAATTAAAAAGAGTGTCGAAGACAGAATGGAGCCCTGGGGCACAGCAGCATTTATTTTGTAAATATCAGACTTGAAACCATCCAAAACAACTTGAATTGAACGTTCCGGAAGGTAATTTCTAATCCATTGAAGAAGAGAGTCATCTATCCCAAGAGCACGCATTTTCGACAAAAGAGCCTGATGCCAAACTCTATCAAATGCCTTAGAAATATCAAGTATGTACAACTATCTTACTTACGCCAGATTGATGTACGCTTTGGTTCCACTTTTCGGTGAGATATGCCATCAAATCACCAGTAGACCTGTTGCTACGAAAACCATACTGCCGGTCATTAAGAAGTTTTTGTGTTTTGAGATATTTCATGAGCTGACGGTTTATCAGCGTTTCCATGACTTTGGAGAGAAGGGACGTAAGTGCAATGGGTCTGTCGGATGAGAGAGAAGAAGATTCGCCTTTCTTAGGGACTGGCTGGACAAATGCTGTTTTCCATCTGCCGCTTGTAGTGAACCTACATACAATGTTGGGGTAGGTACAATATATGTAGGTTCACTACAATGTTCTAGTTTCAGGACAGAAAAGTACAAGTACATAGAGCCAAAATATGACTCTCCAGTTAGCGCAGTCTCTGGCTAGGTTAGGTTAAGCGATAAGGGATGTGCTAGTCCCTAAGGGACAAGCTTATTTTGTATTATATGATTATTATTATTATTATGACGTGTCCTACCTAGCTTGTGTTGGCTGAAAACCAGCCAGAGCTTTTAACAACCTTAATGAGATCTATCAGTTTTGCTTCGCTGATGTCCTCAAGTTCTCCAAAAAGTCTGTACTGCAGTTTATGGCACACAAAGTGATAGTCTCTGTTTCCTCTCCGTTCATACAGCTTCTACAGCTCCTATTCTGCTGACAATCCTGTCAATGAGGCAGTGGCTAGTTAGGACACCTGCAACAATACGGATGTCTTCTTTGTTGAGGGTACGTATTTTCACGCTGTCTAAGTTTGGCCAAAAGAGAGAGAGATGACAAAGTCACTCCTTGAGGTGCATGCTTTGTTAGTTCGTTCTATGGTTATAAGTTCCATTTTGCGTTTGGTATATTTATGTCCTTGTGCATGTGACCTCCTGTATAGAGAGGCACAGGTACCCAACATTCAGTGGTATTCGCAGACTCTACTTAGAGTTTGACGGCATTTTTGTACCAGTATTGATTTTGTGGTTTCAGTTGCCAAAGCTTTTATGGCTGCTTGACTGTTCACAAAGATAGAGATCTCTGAGGGATCAAGTTGAGTTGAGTAGTACAGCCTCTGTAGCTTTACGAATGACAAATATTTCTGCCTTTAAAATACTACATCCGTCCGGAATTTTGAAGGAGTCCTGGATCTGTAGCATTTCACAGTAGCCTCCAGCTCCATTACCTTTTCCCATTTTAGAGTTGTACATACTTGTGGAGGTGGGGTTTTCCACCTTTTTGGTGGCAGTGTTAATTAACCAGTCATGTCTGATGTGGAGAAATTCCTTTCAAAGGTCACACTTAGCACGATATAGTCACTATGCCTCGTCAGTTTTAATGGTTTGTACTCCTTTAGAAGCCGTGCATTTAAGGAAGTTATCTACAAGAACGAGGTTGAGCATTATCTCTCTCTAATGAAGCTTGAAGAGTAGGCTTTATCGCTGCTGTTAGTGCAAAAATAAGATAGCTTATTTTTTTCCGCGTATCATAGGTAAGAAAGGGCCTTTCTAGGGTCATGTATGAGTTTCTTTGGCATGTGTAGAATGCTCATAATGCTTTTATTGTTCTTTCTTCGATGTTACGGTTCCAGCTGAACTTACTTTCGCAGATAATTTCTAAATATTTAGCTTCGGATGAAAGTACTAACACCGTTGATTCTAGGAAGATTAAACTTTTCTAACCTTCTTGTTCTTGTGAACGACACTAGTTCAGTTTTTGATGGATTAGTACGATCGTTGGAAGATGTTTTCCTCCCACCAAAATGACAATGTCGTTGGAGTAAGCTATTGCCTCAACACCTTTCTGTACGAAACTTGTGACGATGTCGTTTACAACAATAAGCCACATAGGATGAAAATCATTTCACCTTGTAGAGTTGTTTCTCTCAAATTCTGAATTGATAACTCGGCTCTTTAGCATGTTCTCAATCCATTGTGCTATCGTTGTTTCTACATGCAGCTTGTCCACGGTCATCTTTATAGATCCGGTGTTTATATAACTAAAGGCGCCTTTGTTATCAAGGAAGGCAGCAATGGTGTACTCTTGTATATTCTTTTCTATGGTAGCTACAACCTCGTGCATTTAATTTTGGTCGAGTGGACGTGTTTATTGACTTTCGCTATCCAGGTTGAATGGTGCATGTTGCCTGGCAGTTGATTTTGGGTTGCACTCAGGGTTTAACATTGCAGAAGTGGTTTTTCAATATCCTCAGTACCGACTGTAGTTCTGTTTCCTTATTCATCTCTACAGGCCTCTCTACAGGCCTCTCTTCTCTCTCTCTCTCTCTCTCTCTCATCTCTCTCTTCGAGTGTTATTGTCTTGGCACGATCGCGCGCTTCTAATGCGCCATTTTTCCTCCGGAAGAGCAGATGTTCTTCCCTCCTCTTTTGCTCGTACAGCTCACGGTCTGCTCTTGTTCTCCTATGCAGTGACACTTCATAGGCGAATTCTTTCTCTACGTGTGTATTCGTATCAAACCATGGATTTCGAGGAGGTGGTCGGGTGAAACTCAGAATATCAGTTGCGACATTTCTGATGTCATCTTGTCATCGATGCCACTAGTTTTCAGCACTTGATGTTGCTGGCATATGACATGCGGAGAGGTCGAGAGACACGCTATTTATTACTCTGGCGGTTTGTTCCAATTGCAGCCGTTCAACATTAAATCTCCTCACAGCATTTCTTCGTTATTTTTGTGTCTGAGATATCCGTAGATGTATCTTGACTGCGAGAGAGCAATGGTCCGAGTCCATACACGCCGTTCGGAACGTTCGGACATCCATAATACTAGAGGAATGTCATGCTAAATTTGGTTGAAGGGCTGACGATTTCACGATGCTTAAAGGCACGAGCTCATACCACACCTTATGGTGGCATGAGATATCAAGAATTACCATTGAGCCAACCTTTCTTCCTTCAAGAGCTTTCTCAATTATGTCGGTGATTCTATGGACCTGATCAATAATTGTATGCTTTCTTCTGAACCCAAACTGCTAAACAGAGATAATATTTTGTCCATCAATAACCGGCACGACACACTTATGGTGTACCATCTCAAAGACTTTGAATAAAATTGGGAGAAGTAAAATGGATCTATAAGACTTCCCGTTATACTTTCCACTGATCGGGAATGATTTTAATCTGAGTGCCGCTTTTATAATCAGCGCATCAAAGTTTCAGCAATGAAACTGTGCGGAACAGGGACACCCTACATTTGTAGACACAAAGTTAGAGAAAAAATTCCTAAAGGAAGCATATGGCAATACGAGAAAGCTAAATGGAGTGGAATTATCAACTTTTTTAGGAGCCCTAACTGGCCATTGTGCTTCCTCTACAATGACGTTGTTACCGCTGCTGATATACGCTTTCTCAAACCTGTAAAGTTTCGAGGTGACCAAAATTGATAAGGATATCAAGCCATCTTATTGCTGTCCACTTGAGGGTTGAGCTGGTAATCCTTCCAGATTGTATCGTTCCTAGCCAATACTTAAGCGCATCGAAACTTAAATCGAACCAATCTACATTCGCTTTCTTGTAGCAGTCAAACGGTCAAAGTACCTAAAGATATTAACATACACGAAAATATTGTCTAGTCCGCTTCTTTTATTCTGACAAAAAACAGTGTGAACTTTTTCCACAAGCATTTCTATTTACACTCCTTCCCTAAAACATTGGCGATACTACTTCTTCTTCCTGCTGCAGATTCATGTACGCCCTTCCTTCCAAGGCTATGTAAACGCTGTCAACTCATTAAGTATCTCGGGACACGAAAACTTTTCAATGAGAGGCTTTAGTCTTTATTTCCTATCTATTATAACCTGCAAACCTTCAAGATCAAGGTATATCGGTATCTTTCCTTTTTTCCTCCTTCGTCCGCGAGAGTTTGCACACTCCTTAAGGGTGTTCATAATCCCTTGAGTGGTCGGTAATAAGAAAAAAAAAATAAATAATCTCACTCTTGAGATCGTTCATGTGTGGTACAAACCATATACTGTTCCAAGTGTTGCTGCTGTTACTGAAATATGGCTAAATAGAGCAACTTATAAAAAAAAAAAAAAAACAATTACATATCTCGGGTGTCTGACTATGGAATAAATAACATTACGTGTGTGAATTCTGAATTGATGGTCAGTTCCGATTTCCAATCCTAGAGACAGCGGCCTCGCTTTGCCATATGTATCCTCGCTTCCCCGATTTCTCGTAGAAATAAAAATATAATTTTTTAGTAACTCCAAGAAAGAGACAATGGCCTCTTGGCCAGCCCCTCTGCGCTCCATCTGCATCTGAGTGACTTACTGGAGCTGCCTCGCAATGCTAGTGGCTCCTGGTGAAAAAATGTTCAGTTGAGTAGCCTAGAGAAAAAGTAAAGGCCACATGTGATCAAAAAAGAAATCGAAACAACTACTACTGGATACCGAGCCGACAAAATGGAAAATGAAATCTACGAAAAAACTGACAACATGCCTTCCATGCCTATAAAATCTGCTTTTCTAATATCACAAGCAACCTCTGAAAAGATTCAGATTTAGAATTATCACCTTCAATTTCTTAGAATATTTGCTTAACCAAGCAAGTGTTTAGCATTCATAGTAGCGCCTTAGCAACACGTTTTGAGAATGCGAGTCTCTGGAGCAGTCGACAGGGACGATATTCCTCGAGGTCGAAACGAGATTCTAAAAGCAATTGCTGCCTAAAAAGCGGAATGTTTTGTTTTCATACGCCATAGTAGGGGCAGTAAGTTTCATACTTAGCAGTAGAAAAACACTAAGATTGCTCTTAAAAAAATAATTGTTTAGACAGTGTGCCTATGGATCTATACTCACATGCTAATAGGTATACGGGATTAGTACAATCAGAACCTTCTCTCCTGACTCCATCACATATGCCACTTCGATAGAAAACCTTTTAAAGATCCTGGAGGCAGTGGGCCTTTATTATTCGATATTAGCACCTTGTCCCTAGTCCTTATTTTCAAATCCTATTATGAAAATAGCTAGATCCCGAAAACAAAGTTTAATAGGCAGGCTATACTTACAATATTTACACTGAAGATCTTTATCATGTTCATTGTCTTCCGGATCATTAAGTTAATAAAATAAATAGCTATTCCGTTTGAATTCTCGCTATAAAACAACGCCCATTTAGAGTCATTACGGGGTAAATTTTATCGCAAAGTATTTAAAGCATCTGAAGTTCACCTTATACTCCCACAAACTTAGAAAAATTTGAACTTTCTTATGGGATTTCATCTTAATGAGGTCCTTTCGTCATAGCACAACAAATCACTCAGCGAGCTGTACAGTAATCTTAGGATATTGACGATTTTCATCCACCGATTTTCAACAATTTTTACTCAGTCACCATTGACTTGATATCCCAACCCATTACAAAAGCAGGTGCAAACTCCACATATTATACGTACAAGATACACGTGGATTAGAGAACGGCATAATATCTCTAAGGACATGTCTCCGTACATAGTTATAAGGACAAATATCCAAACCATCTGCCTACTTTCTGAAAATTGATCTAATTATCGCCATCGTATAATTAAGGAAAAATAATTACTTTTTTATGGTCAAAGCCCTGCATGTGGTTCTAGTACCTTTTTTAGAGTCCGAGCCAACTCAATAAGCTGTTGTCTACCAGCTGTCTGTGCTCAACGACTTTTACGAAGGACACATGAACACGAGCACAATTAATTATGTTTATTATTAATATCTCGTTTCATAAAACCGCATCAAACAGCCTTTAAGCGGCTTTTCAACCGATTAATTAAGGCTGCGTTACACTATCCTACGCATATTGAAAACAATCACGCACATCAGCTCATTCTGAAAAAAAAAAAAAAACAAAAAACCAACTTTTTCGGATACAACGCGATAGTAATCGTAACATGACGGAACGTCATCTGAATTTAAGGCTTAAAGGATTTAATTTTCCAATTGGAGTAGATCCATTAAAAACCTATCTTATCTCCAGCTACAGCTTCAGATTCGTTCCATTTTATTTTTTTGGTAGTGTCCACATCATGACCAGTGACCATCGCTACAGCGAATATCCTATTCACCAGACACACAAGTAAACAAACGGAAAAATATATTCGGAAAAAATTGTTAAAACAGCATCATCCCCTCAATTGGAATTGGAATGCACCGCAATTGAAATATCAAACCAAACAAAGGAGCAGCAAGACACCAACAACAAACGGGACAATCCAAATGAATTCGCGAAACAGCAGAAGCTAACAAAGAACGAAAACATCCCAAAACGAACAAAAGAAATATGACATTCCTCGTACAAATGTTTTGCCAAAGTCCAAAAACATAATATTCCGCCCTCGAACCACCCTCGATTCTGAAACTTTTACACTTGAAATCACCACCAAAGCATACAGCACCCGAGCGCGAGCTTACTTCTTTTTTTTCCACACACCCCCCCATTTTGCTTTCGTTTTCTCGTGCTCATAGTCGTACTTGTGCTGGTTGGTATCCCCTAGATCCCTAGGCTCATAAAATTCAAATAAATAAGCGGGGCCAACAACATTGTTTGCCCAAAACGAAATTGAGAGAAAAAACCCGACATCCAGCAGATACGGATACGACGCGCTTGATCCAAATCCTACACGATGAGGGATGATGAAGAATGTCAGAGGGATGTTTAACGGAATTGGGTTCTCTCAGTGAGGTTGTTTTTGTGTTGGATTTCGCTCAAAAAGCGGATTTCAGATGAGTAGACTAAAGCCACCTTCGAATACGACTACGCTCACTACCCATTATTTTCAAGCAGCAGGAGTTAGGAGACACACAGTGTGTAGGGGAAAAATTTGAATGAAGAACCAACCCTGAAGGGAGTATATGCAAAAATAACAAATTCCAAACACAAAACCGCAAAAATAAATCAAACGGAATTGAGTCAGAGCCTCCTATAGTTCCCAAACTCCGCTTGCTGACTTCAGTTTTGACTAGAGCTTGCCCAAACTACAGCAAACAAACCACAACTGCTCGTCGTTGCCTACCACCTCAGAACCAATGCCTTAACCACAGATGCGATAGTTGTTCGTCTCTGCATACCGCTTCCGCGGTCTTTACTTACCCTTGTGTACGAATACTTCTATATCTTCCGCTATAGACTGTATGAAGTAGGAACACCAACCAAAAAGGCAAACACACTACAGAATACGGATGCGGATACACACACGACACACGTTTTTCAATTCACGTCAAGTGAAAAACGGCAAAAATGGCTGAAGCGCGAAGCGCGTTAAACTAACAATTTCCGACGACGTGAAAGGCGAAACTAACAGCAAATTCATGCAGGAGCGAGCGGCATTCGTATGCAAGACGGCGACGATGAAGACTACCTTCACCGACAATACAGACAGGGTTGCTTGTCGTGAATTGCACCAGACAATGGGTAATTTATATCGTGTGTATAAAATTAGGGGCTTAACAGTGGGTTTGACAAGTAGAGGGATTCTCACTATATGTATGTACACGAGAATGTATGTATAGCCATCGTTACTTGAAAGAACACCAGATTTGGAGACGGTCTACCGACTCTACTTGGAGGAGTCAGTGGAGAAAGACACGTGCATACAGCCTAAAGTCTCTGAATGACATCCACTGGGGGTGGCAAAAACGATCCTTGTTCCTGTTCGAATCTAGCCAACACATAGCTTCCACGAGGCGTCTCTGTACCTATATTCATTAGGTAGAGAACTAATGTGTGAGGCAAATCAATCGCTCAGCTGAGATGATACGTCGGATTCGGAACTTACCACGTAAAATCATCCACCGAGAAAATTGGAGAGTGGCTGTAGAAAAAGACCCGTGAAAACTCGATGCTATACATAAGTGGACCTCACTCCACTACACTACTACAAGTAGTGGCAAATAGCACACATATGAAGCCCACTTGTTGGGCATTTCTTTTTTTTGTTTTTTGGCTGACCTCAATCTTTCGCTGTCAATAACTGTCGCTGTGCCACTTCTGGTATCGGTTCCGCATATATTTAGTGCATTACCCCAAGTGTTGACCAATATTTGGATTTTGCTGAATTATTTCCACTCGCAGTGCATAACAGTGCGTAAAGCTCATTGTTTACTTTTTTCATTTACTTTTGATAAAATTTCCATGTCTTGCGGAAACACTTTGATGACAATGCTGACTTTGTTACTTGCAAGGGCATCTGTGGAAAATCTTTCCATGCAATTTGTGTCGGATTAAATAAAAGGAATACGGTATACATCAAAGAGTTCTCTGACAACCTTCTATTCTTCTGTGATGAGTGCAAGATCATCTCGCTATCGCACATATTGCTTGCTATAAAGTGCCTCAGTCACTCTAATGACGCATTCCAAAAAAGTCTCACAAAAATGATCACGACGAATCAGTCCAATTTAGAAAGTAGTGTCAGTTATGTTGATGAATTGGGTAACTCGGTTCTGTCCTCAACCGAAATAATTAAGTCCAAGCTCACCAACATCGATAAACTATCTGCAACTCTGGTCGAGACAAATACTGTGATCAATGATCTCAAAGCAGCTTGTTCCACCCAAAACATCTCTAACCTTAAACTCAGCGAATCGATAAACAACCTTTATGAAGACCTTGAGACTCATTTTCAATCCACCTCAACGAAACAACCATCTCTAATGCAGCCTGATCCTATGATCGAAGTAATTTTTGATAGAATCAACGGTGTTGGTGACGATCTAGCTGCAGCACAATCAACCATTTTCGATATCGAGAATCATATTATAACAGTAAGCACCAAAACTGACAATTTACCAACCCATAACCAACACCACCAGAATATCCACTACAATACATAAATTTTGGCTGAATTACTGGAAACCAAAGTCGACCCACTTTCACCACCACCTCCTTGTCCACCACAGTTAAGTAAACCTACAAATTCTCCCGCTGTCTCTTCAATCCAAGAGACCGAAACTGTTTCACTATCAAGTCCTCCTGTCGCAGTCCCACGCAAGCTCATCAAACATTTTGGTACAACATGGACACCTTCCGAATGGAGGTGTAGACTGGAAAAAATGAGTACATTTTTAATCAAAGGCTCACCCCAAAATGCTGATATTTCATGGATCACGAAATTTTTCGCAAACAAATACGGCATCACAATCAGAAAATGCAAAATGTTCCTGCCATCTCTCCACAAAGGTAATCGAAACTTTAAATTCGACCTCCCTGCTAGATACGAGTGGTTATTTAAAAACCCTGCTGGTGCTGATTTCTACATTGGAAAGATGCGCATCTGTAAACGGATCGACACACCTACCAAGAAACAGGATAAAACGAAACTTAATTCTAAGTCCCAAACCGAACTCTAATAAAATACCGAAACCCGACACAAACCGCCCCAAACCGCCCCAAACCGCCCCAAACCTGACTCTATACCGAAACCCGTTGCCAAATCTAGTTCCAAATCTAACTCTAATTGGAAATTTAAAACTAATATATTTCCCAATTTAGCCGCTCCCACTCATATCCCGAACCAACTACACCAGTATATTGCACCAGCTGCCTCCGTTCCACCCAAGCCCCCGCGTCAACGCGTCTCTTTCAAATTAACCCCAACCGCTCACACTAACTCCTCTGAAATGCTAGCACTAGCACTAGCACTTCTTTCCCAAATTTCGATCTTAAAACCGGAGCTAAATATCCCAATTTCATTAGGTCCCATATTTTAAATCCCTCATCTGAAAAAGTGTATAATGCCCCTTCAATTACCGCTGCATCCCCCTCAAAATCTGCGTCGATCAGCCCCATTTTTGATCCCCTTCTGCCTCCCACAGTTAAAATAACCCAACAAACCTTTGACACAACAGAATGTCGTTATGCACTTTCTAGGCTTAGGGAAAAAAAGACGTACGAGAATATACGTCTCCCTCTAGCGTATGTGCATGATAAATCAGACTCAGTTTGTTACGAGGGAAAAACTAAAACAAGCGTCATGGTCTCCATTCAGCAGGAAGGTCTCCCTACTGACCGTACAAGTCTGAGGAACTTATACATTAAGTTCCACGAGATTTTCAATATGTCTCCCGAAAAAATCTCAGACGACCTTGCTTCTTTCGGTAACTATGTGCACTCAAAAAGGATCTCACACATTCAGCGGAGCAGAGCTGACAACGAAAAATTTTTTTGTCCCTAACGTGCTACCATTGTCAGTGTTTCAACCATCCACTCCTACAGCTTCTCAACATAACATTCCTCTAACCTTCTACTATCAAATCGTAATAGGACTGCGATCTAAGACCCGAGCCGTCTTGCACCAATCTCACGCTCTCCCATTTGAGATCTACGCTCTGACCGAAACTAATCTAATTCCCGATGTAAAGAATCAGGAATTATTTCCGCCTAGTTTCAATGTTTTTCGAGACGACGATCTTACCCGTCCAAGTGATGATTCTCCTTGTCGTGGTGTCCTATTGGCCGTCCACGAAGACCTAAACTCTTCTCTACCAGTCATACCTTGATAGTGCGCAATCAAGGCTTATAAACGATCCTAAGTCTTTCTACCAATTCGTTACCTATAAAAAAAAATCAGACGGTTTTCCTCCATCCCTCTCATACGAAAACATATCATTAGCCGATCCGCATATTATAGCCAACTTTTTTGCTAAATTTTTTGAGCAATCTTTTGCAGATAATTCCTTCGTACCGGATCCCTCTTATTTCCAATACCTACTTAACTTCCCCATTGGCCCCTCTATTTCTCAAAGTTTTAACCATACTTGCAGTAGTAGAAAACAGATTGCAACAACTTAATGATGAATACTTACCCGGCCCAGATGGTTTTCCATCCATATTTCTTAAAAAATTTTCCTCAATACTATCCCATCCCCTTGCAAATCTCTTCCGATTATCGCTCTCTCAAGGTGAATTCCCACAGATATGGAAGTCTTCTTTCATAACACCGATACACAAAAAGGGATTAAAGATTGAAGTCACTAATTACCGTCCCATAGTTAAACTCTCACATATACCCAAACTACTCGAAAGCATTTTGTAGGAAGCCTTAAGCTTCCAGTGCAAATCTCTTATTTCCCCTAATCAACACGGCTTTCTGAAAGGTAGATCAACTACCACTAACCTCGTCGAATTTGTGTCCTCTGTTCTCCCAGCCTTAGAAAATGGTAAAGAAGTTGACGTTATAACAACTGATTTCAGTAAGGCTTTTGACAAGATATCTCAAAAACTAATCCTGTTCAAATTGTCCGTCCTGGGCTTTGAACCCATTTTGCTTAAATGGATATCTTCTTACCTGGATAATCGTTTTTATAGTGTTCGTTTCAGGTCTGTCATATCGGCCCCTTTCTTGGCCACTTCAGGTGTTCCTCAAGGTAGTCACCTAGGTCCACTTCTCTTCATCCTAACCATTAATGATCTTGAAAGGGTCATTCACCACTCAGCACTTTCTCTCTATGCTGACGATATCAAATTTTGTAAACCCATTTCCTCACAATACGACTCCAGCCTCCTTCAAATAGATCTAAATAGTTTTTCCACATGGTGCATCAAGAACTGTTTAGAACTCAACGTCACCAAATGTTAATCGATTACTTTTTCACGAAAGTGCAACAGGTCTACTCCCCGAACTTACGAGTACGTTCTCCACGGCCAACCTATATCCCTTGTTCAGACTATCCGCGACCTTAGCATTTTATGCGACAGGGAGCTTAATTTCCGCTCGCATATTGATGAGATAATTACTAAAGAAATGGACAGAGTATGTATATGATGGCTTGTGTGCTGAATACCTGAGTGGCAAGACCCACTTCAGTGTTTCAAAACATCAGTCATAAAGCCAAAGCTTGTAAGAGCATAAGTGGCTGACCGATATGGTGAGATTGGTCACATGGCGAAACTATGCAAGAAAGAACCAAAAGGTCTACACTGCCAATATAAGGAAGGCATCGGTAGAAACCTTCCGAAACGACTCTACGGTGGAAGGAACTGCTGGGGAAAAAATTAAGATACAGCAGCTAAACCTAAATCACTGCGAGTCCATTGAAACGCTCCTATTACAATCAACTCATGAGCTAGGTATAACCGTAACAATCTTAAGTGAATCGTATCGATAATATAACAATACGGTATGGATTGCGGATGCCACGGGTAATGTTGCAATACGGACCTGCGGAAAGTGAAGGAAGCGCTGACCGCCTAGTACTTTGTTCGGGACGAAATCGACGGCTACTACATCTATAGCTGTTACAATTCACTAAGCCTTACGATCGAAGAATTGAATAGTTTCCCAAATAGGCTAACAATAGCTGCCAGGGGTCGGAATCCGGTTATCATAGCCGGGGACTTCAACGCACAGGCCACGGACTGGGGCTATGCAAAAGCAAACAGGAGGGGAAACACTCTATTAGAGGCATTCAAGATCCTAGACTCAGTATTTTTAAAAATCGATAAGGATCGATCATTGGCCTCACTTTTGTAAGCAATTTACTTTCGAGTAGAACAACGTGCAAAGTCAACACTCACTACACTCGTAGTGACCACCAGGCAACAGTATGCGAGACGATTGAAGAACGAAGACCAAACCATGAAAATACAATAAACGGAACGCTCAACAAAAACGGATGGAAGACCAGCACATTTGATGAAGGGTGTTTTATGTATCTGCTAGCGGATGTAACGTCAACTGGGTCAGTCGATGAATAGTTTGTTCTATTGGACACCCATATCACCATGCACCATGCGACGCATCTATGATATGACGGACGACTAGGTCACATTTTCAACCAGTTTATGGTTGGAATGAAGAAATCATGCAGCTACGATCTGAATACCACTCTCCCCGCAACAATGGCATACCAAATATAGCCTTTAAGGCTGCGGTCAAAGCCAGAATGAGCCAGAATGGACATGTTTGTGGACATTTGTATAGCAATGCTTGCTTGAGTGAAGGAGTTTTTCCCAACCACTGCAAGAAACAGAATCTCGTATTACTACCAAAGTGTGGCAAACTGGCAGGGACAAGAAAAGTATTGGAGCGTTTCATCTCTAATAGATTAAAAGCAGCCATTGAAGAAGCAGGACGACTATCAGAACATCAGTACGATTTTCGAAAGGCACATTCAATTATTAATGGTCATAGAAGCGCGACGATAGAGAAAAGGCACAAAAGAGTACTGCTATGTCATAACACTGGATATTAAGAACGTTTTCAACACCGCGAGCTGGGTAGCAATTATGTATATCCGAAACATTGTGTAAAACCATTTCCGATAGAGAGACTATGGTATAATACTCGTACAGACGGTGGTTTAATGGAGTACACGGTCACAGGAGGAGTACCCCAAAAATCAGTCCCGGGGCCGATACTATGGAATCTAATGTACGATGACGTTCTTCGTCTTGATCTACCAAGCGAATCCGAATTCGTGGAGCTTTCAGACGACATATCTCTCGTCGTTAAACTTTTACAAGAAGTTGTACAAATAAGCAACGAAAAAATCTGGTCTCAAACCAGCTGAACACAAAACGGAAGCGGTATTAATTACACCAAGAATGTCTTTTAAGGAACACTTGGAATATGTGCGTTGCAAATCTTCCGCGGGTGAATGCCTTTATAATGCCAAATATAGGAGGACCCAGGTATACCAGGAGACAATAGTTATGTCAATAATGCTTTATGTATGCATCGCCAATCTGGGCCGTAGCTATGAAAGTGAAATCTTACAAAAAGAAAATCAATGCAGTGAATAGGATTTGTGCAGTCAGAGTGATTAGCGCATTCAAAAACAAGATGGACGGTTCCCGCATGGTGACACCGACGCAACGGAAACAAACACGATTTTAAAACACTTGCAACTACGCCGGAGACTCTCGTCAAAAGTCCGATGGCCTTTTCACCTTGTTCCGACGATCGAAACTTAGACAAATTGCAAACATGGAAAAGTTAATTTCTATATGTATAACCCAATCGCTAAGGGGAGATGGCTGTTCTCTGTCATATCTACACAAGTTTAAAAACAATGACTCTCCTCTTGTTCAATTTGTAGTGATACTCCTGAAGACGTGGAACATGTATTCTTCCACTGCCCAAGATTCCAGTTACAGAGAAGACAGGAAGAAGCACTAACTCCCGAGAACATAGTACGTCTCACGTTTCTTTTTTTCTTTTTTTTATAATTTGCGCGCGCTCAAGAAATTTAAGTACCCTTAAAATGCTTGCACAAGGCGCGAGCGAAGGAAAATCAGGGAGGATAGAAAGAGAGGTTCCGGTGAACGTTGGGTTTAAATGTTTGAAGGTTATAAAGACTAGGAAATAAAGAGCTAGGCAGGGTATTCCATACACGAGTTGTACGGCTTAGGAACGAATCACGATATTAAAGTACGCCCGAAAGTGGGCTTGAGGGTATACCGATGAGCACACATAGCGAGACGGTTAAAAGTTTGAATGGGCGGAATGCTACTTGCCATTTCTACGGAGCACTGTTGGTGGAAATAGCGATAAAACATAGTAAGACACGAGACATTACGTCGGTGTTCGAGGGTGTCCATTGTTTGAGTGATATTAGTATCACCTATGATATTTATCGCACGGTTTTGAATCCTTTCTAGCATGTGCACAGATGTTTTGGGCACACCCGATCAGATGTGGGAATTGTACTCCAATTTCGGGCGGATAAACGCCTTATATATTGTGGCCGGATCAGAGGAGATGAAATATTTCTTACATCGTTTGAGGAAACTTAGGCATTTCGCAACGTTTTTGGCGACACCGAATATGTGATCATTCCAACGTAAGTTTTCATTGACACACATACCGAGAATGTCAAGTTTATCGGTTTCGACGATGCAAGTGCCATTCATGGATGACGGCTGGGTGTTTAAATTTCGTTTAAAGAGCGGCAGACAGCATTGTGTTTTGGAAGCATTAAATTCCACTCTGTTGATAGTTCCCCAATTGGTTATGCTGTTGATATAGGAATTTAATGAGCTTAACATACGCTGCCGTTCCCTTTCTACAGCCGAAGAGCAGGGACGTGAGTCCGGGAATGAATATGAAAAGCAGAGAGTACTGTCGTCAGCAAAGGAATATATTGGATTAGAGGTAGAAGACAAGAGATCATTGATGAAAATTAAAAAGAGTGTCGGAGACAGAACGGAGCCCTGTGGCGCACCAGCATTTATTTTGTAAATATCAGACTTGGAACCATCCAAGACAACTTGAATTGAACGTTCCGAAAGGTAATTTCTAATCCATTGAAGAAGAGAGTCGCCGATCCCAAGGGCATGCATTTTCAACAAAAGAGTCTGATACCAAACTCTATCAAATTCCTTAGAAATATTAAGTGAAACTACGTATCTTGCTTTCATCAGATTGATGTACGCTTTGGTTCCACTTTTCGGTGAGACATGCCATCAAATCACCAGTGGACCTGTTGCTACGAAAACCGTACTGCCGATCATTTAGAAGTTTTCGTGTTTCGAGATATTTCATGAGTTGACGGTTTATCAGCGTTTCCATGACCTTGGAGAGAAGGGACGTAAGTGCAATGGGTCTGTCGGAGGAGAGAGAAGAAGATTCGCCTTTTTTAGGGACGGATTGGACAAATGCTGTTTTCCATCTTCTCAGAAAGAGTTCTAAAGAGTATGATTGATGAAAAAGCTCACGCAGTGGTTTTGCCAGCGTGGAAGAATACTTCTTCAGAAGTAGGGGAGATATACCATCTGGACCAGTGGGTTTGTGAATGTTAAGAACTCTTGATACGAGTGCGAAAGTGGATTTGTCCCATTGATGATTCGACGCACTCAAGGCGGTGACAAAGCACAATCTGGGAGTGTTGAACTGGCCGCAAAGTGTGCAGCAAGTACGAGTAGATTGGCCTTATCCAAAGAGCTGACAGCTGGGATGTCATTGTAAATGAGCGTTGAGATGGAGGATCAGGCAGAATTTCTAATATTTTTGACGAACGACTAAGCAGTTTTACTACTTTTAGGACGTTGTAGTATTTTTTGTCTCAGTTTTTAGGCGTATGATTTAATTAAACGAACAAACACTTTGTCAAACATACTATATTTTACATATATACATATTCTAAGCCAGGGTTCAAACCTCACTGACTGACTCTGTTATTACCCATACGTATCAAACATCAAAAACAGAACAGGATTTGAACCAAAAAATCTGCCATTTTTAATTTAAATTCCGATTAAGCCTTGTCTTTTGAGAAATATTACAATATTTTCTCCGCAATAGTATCATAAACAATATACATTTTTTATTGCCGATTCGCCTAGGAGATGATAACGAATGTATCGACACATAAGCTTTTATCGGAGATGTAAGATAAGATGAGAAACGGCTTTTTTACTTATAGATTAAGCTGAGAACGTATTGATAAATAAGCTTGGACTAGCCTCAAAAAACCGCTAGTACATGCATATGTATTTGTACATCATTTCCTCCAATAATTTCCAAACATCAGGGTCGAATTAAGCCTATCCGATTTGGTTCATTTATTTTACGGATAACTCCGCCCAAATATAATATATATTCCAATAATAATAATAGTAATATGTTTTATTTAGTACATTTAAAATATAATTATATACGAGTAATTATGCAAAATATAAGCATTTTTCATAAAATTAAAAAATGCTTGAATATTCGATTCAATTGGTAGTAATTTGAACAGTTGAAATGCTTGATAAAATAAACAATTCCGGGAAAGACGGAAATCGTTAACACGTCTTGACATACGCACCTGAACATCTCCAACATATTGTACAATAGTATGACGCAGCCGATTTATTTATTTTAAAGACAAACATTAATACACTAATTTTAATCCTTTGCTTCACATTTAACCACATTTACATAGTGAACATTGACGCTGTATGTAGGTGTATAAATATTGCCCTTAGTAATTATCCTCAAATTGCAAGAGCAGAAGTCTGTATTTTTTTACCAATATTTATATATATTAACAGCTGATGCATCACTATTACCTAACGTATTACCACTAATTTAGTTTTAGCAACGTTAAGTATCAGCTTATTTGCTTTCAATTGGTGGAAACTTCACCAATTCGTCTTGATTCTTAGACTCCATTTCTTGTAAGGTTTCACTTCTTATAAACAGAAGAGCATCGTCCGTAAATAGTGACATTTTGCAATTTATATTGGTAGTATTGTGTATATAGCTATTAAATAACATAGATCCCACAACCGAACCTTGTGGGGCACCGGTGTTTACATTTATTTTCTCTGAGACTACACCATTCACATTTGTCCTTTGAGATCTATTTGTTAGGTATATTGTTATCCAACTGAATACCTTGTTTTGCACATAGTCTTACTCCAGTTTCTTTTTATTAGAATTGCTCCACCTATTGTCTCGAAAGTTATCTTAGAATCAAGTAAAACACATAACATATAATATCTATTTGTAGATCTATTTCGTGTCTTCCGATTTCGACCACCATATTAGATGCACCTTCACAAAAATGTTGTTTTCTAAAGCCTGACTGGTTTTTAATGATTAACTTGTGATTGTTAAAAAATGATTCCAGTTTGACTTTTCTAAAACCTTCTTGAATAGGCCCAGGGCATTAACAAGTCAAAATTTTTTTTTAGAATTTTGTCACTTTAACTTTAATAACTTGGGTTACTTTGATTATATCAGGAAATATACCTTCTGTGAAGAAATGATTAAGGGGTTAAGTCACTCTAGGGTTTTCAAAAAATCAGTTTTTTTTATTGCTTTCAATGGTCCCATAGGACCTCAAAAATGATGTCCCAAAAGATTATGGCCGGGAAATATCTCGAAGCACTTGTTTTTGAAAGTAGAGTACAAGGCCGCCATGTAGATTTTCTATAGCTTAAAATTTAAAAAGCGTTTATCTCAAAACTCCATTTTTCAAGTTCGCTGCACCCATAACTTGGACAATTTTCAACCAATTCACTTAAAATATTAACTAAATTTATTGTCCAAATAAGTATAAAGTATTTTGTTTTACATGTATGGCATAATTCATTTGTTATTAACAATTTTCTGGCCACCCACAAACAATTGCTGCGATATCTATGAATCTGCTTGCCAACTCTCATCCTCAACTCGATTATTTCGCTACTTATAGTATATGGCACGTAACACCACCATAACAAAGTAGAGGTCGTCCGTATCAATATAGTCGAGCCCCGACCACAAAAATTTTTTTATCATGTCTTGGTAGCGAGCTTCCTTGACCGTAATGGCTTTTCCCGCCTCAACTTCGAAAAAGTACGACCCTATGACACCTCTGGTCCATAAACCCCGCGCAACAGTTACTCGTTCTGGGTGCATTAGCATCTCCTGAATCACTGGTGAATTTTCGATGTCCCAGATGTGGCAATTTTGCTTATTAACTAAGTCGTCAGCGTGGAAATAGGCCTTATCCGAAAACACGATTTTCTTGCAAAATCAATGCCAGCATGCATGTTTTCTAGGACCGACCTGCTTCAGTTAATAGGATCTTGTATGCATGGGGAGCCAAATCTTTCATAGTATGGCTGTGGAGAGACCACAGACCGTCTTCGGAACGGTGACGAGTGGAGGTGTTTAGGTCGTTTTCGACACTGTGGCGATATTTTCAATTGAATGTCCGGGGCGAACACGATTCTGTGTCTTCCCATCTTGTGCTGAACCCGTCACTTAGAATTTTTCTATTATGTCCAAAATTGGCACAAATTTTTCGAATGTTTTTCTTTAACTTTAACAAATTTATAGAAGATCACTGTCATCATATGCGAATCCTGCGTACGTCGGCTGTAATATAATAAGCAATAAATTCCAACTCAGCATAATTACTAATGGCACTTTATATGTTAAGATATACCGCTTTTATGCACTTTGTTTGCTTGAATGTAAGTTTTCTACTTTCAGCTGTATACAAATGAGTTCCAAAGTAAACAGGACTTTTTAAAAATAAGAATAAAAAAAAGTTTTTTGACATAACTGATTTATTTTATTCAAAATAGTCTCCTTTCGACTCAATACAACGAATTGCACGGTTTAAAATGTTTTAGATTATGTTTTTCAGAATGTCGGCACATGCCGTTTGGATGGCCCCTACGTCTACAAAATGCTTTCCTTTCATCGGCAAATGCATTCGAAAAAGCCTGGTGCTAAATGAAGTAAATACGGGCAGTTGTTGATAGCTACAATGCGATTTTTAGCCAACAAACAGGTTTGGCGAATCTTTTAGGCTGGAGGCATCATTTGACCATTTTTCTTTGAAAATGCGGTTAGTCGGGGAATAGATAACAGTTAATTTTGTTCGCTATCACGACATGTTAATTCAGTTTTATGTGTCTAAGTTGCAAGATATCGCAAAATCATTAGATTTTACACCGTTGAACTTTTTTCTTTGGAGTTTTTTGAAGTCTAAGGTTTATGCCAGCTAGCCGACGACCATCCATGTCTTGAAGAAGCAAATCGAGTGCTGTATCAAGGACATTCAGCAATATTTATGCAAACCTGTCATGGAAAATTTCGACAAAGAGTGCGTATGTGGCAGTAAAACCGTGGAGGTCATTTACCCGATATGGTATTCCATACATAACCTTTGTGAATCAATAAAAAATATACAATTTTTAATTTAAATCCAGTGTTTTATATCAAAAGTACTTCTTGTCTAAATTTTGAGAGACCATTTATATTGATGTAGTGAACCTACGCTATATTAACCGGGTCAACCCCGGACAGATTTATTAATGCTTATTGTAAGCTTATTCTTAAAACTAACAACTTTCACTTAAAACTAAAGATAAAAACTAAAGGGAGCAGTTAAAAAAAAAAAGTTAGGACGTGAGGCATAGGCGGAAATAAGACTGTTCTTAAGAGAGAGTTTGCTGAGATGGTAGTTGAAGAGAGGCAAAATTTCGTTAACTTCACGAATCATTCTAGACATTGGCTCCCAGTATTCGTAATTCGTTCTGTGGAGATTGAACCGGAAAAGTGGCACATACCTAAGATTGCGTGGGTTGGTGTTAAAAGAAATAAGTTGAAGTAAAGAAGAACAATCGATATTACCAACTAAAATTTGATGAATAAAGAGAATGTCGGAAACTTTTCGACGTATAGAAAGGGGTTGTAAATTTATAAGTTTCAGTCGGTCGGTATAAGGTGGTAAGTTTTGGCTATCATGCCAGGGAAGACCACGTAAAGCAAATCGTAAAAACCTGCGTTGAACAGCTTCTATCAGGAGGATGTGTGTTCTGTAGTAGGGTGACCAAACTTGGTTTGCATATTCAAGAAGAGGCCTAACAAAGGATATGTAAAAAGATTTGGTAACATAAGGATTGGAAAACTCCTTAGACCAGCGCTTGGTGAAGCCAAGGGCAGAGTGAGAACGGAAATTGAGTTCCTTATCACAGATAACACCTAAATCACGGAACTCATTCAATAAGGGAACAGGCAGATTTAAGTTTAGATAACAGCGAGGTGAAGTAGGGGGCCGCTTACGGGTATACGTTATAGCCTGACACTTATTGACGTTAAACTCAAGAAAATTCTTCTGACACCAAGTACAAAATCTGTCAAGATCTTCCTGCAGTGGTAGGCTGTCTGAGGAAGAGGATATATACTCGTATCTAAAGATTTTCATATCGTCTGCTTAAACAGATATGTATGAATTTTTAATATAGCAATCAACATCATTAATGGCCAGAACAAATAATAAGGCACTAAGGTGACTGCCTTGAGCGACACCAGAGGAGGCTTTAATTGGGTCAGAAACCATGGACCTAAATAGAACATAGTACTGTCTTTCATTTAAATATGATTGAACCCATGTTATAAAGTTTATTTGGAAACCGAGAGCTTTTAATTTCAGAAGGATTATATCATGGGAAATCCTATCAATGGCTTTGCTGAAATCGGTGGCAATCATATCAACTTCATTCCCAGATACGAATTCCGTTAAGTTGGTGGTCGTAGATCTACCTTTGAAAAATCCGTGCTGGTTTTGGGAAACAATAGGTTTACAATTGAAAAGCATTATGTCATAAATAATGCTCTTGAAAGGCTTAGGTATGTAGAACAGCTTAGCAATTGGTCAATAGTTGGAAATATCGTCGTTTCGTAGGGGAATAATAAAAGACCTTTTCCAGGTCGAGGGAAATAATCCCTGGGTGATAGAAAGGGAGCTGTAAGAGGTTGGGCTAAATGCATTCCACATTTCTTTAAAAAATATAGGGGGAAGATCATCAGGGCCAGCAGAATAATCATCTTTGAGGTTGATTATTTTATCTTTAACCTACTCTAAAGTTATAGCCACAGATTCCAAAGTTGTTTGTGGGTAGTAGAAAAAGTAAGAGTGGTCTGGCTCTTCGGAATGGGTGGCGAACGCTTTGCTAAAAAAAATTGCGAAGGGATTTGCAATAATTTTACTCAAAGGTTTCATTATCCACTTTTGGGTAATTTTTAGTACATTTATTAGTTCCATCCAAATTGTTTTGTTTTTTTTATTGGATCAAGGAAACTATCGTTCTCCGATTCTACTATTTTATTTGTTATTAAAATTGTGAAATTCTTCACTCTCGGTACTGTGGCCATATATTTATCAAGTTTTGCTTTCACTTCGTATTTAAATAGATTAAATTAGATAACTTTCTTATTTTCTTCTAGATTTTATTGGTGGCTCTTTGTTTACTACATCAGCATAAAATTGTTTTGGTTGCCCTTTCTCATTTGTAAGTTTATCAATGCAACCTTAGATTTTTACGATATTAGATTCTTGTTTTTCGATTAATATGCTGTTTGAATTCACTTTATTTACCAGATCAGTAATGTGTGCTGACGTTAAGCTAATACAACTTCTGCAGCTCTTATGCACATATGTTATTGAATTCTCGGATTATTTTCAACAATTTTAAGTCATAATTCGTCAACTGGCCGGCACATTTAAGATCAAAAAGACAGCCGCAAATATGATTATACGGAATACATTGGTCCGTTCTGAGTGCCTTGCCAAAATTTTTGCAGCTATTCAAACTCACATTTTATTTTTATGTAGAATGTACATATGTATATATCTTTTGTGTATAAATTATTGAGCTCTTCCAAAACACATGCGCTTCGTTTATAAGCTTATTTGATACGAGTTTGTATCAGTATTTGCTTAACCATTGAGAAGCTTAGCTATTCGAAGCAGATTTTGCTGATTCTGCCGCATCGAAGGTGTGTTTAGTACGCTTTATCCAACTGTAACATTGGAGGCCCGAATATAAAACAAACAAGAAAAAGGTTTATCCGTGTCTGCTCTCGGAACTCCCTGTTCCTGTTCTTCCTCCTAGAGCTTAGGGCGCCAGCAACGACTACAAAGTCTTCATTTTCAAGAATAGGTTTGAGGTCACTCCGTTTGAAGTCGATAATTTATCAAGTGAAACCGTTTTGGAGCCCGTCTGCTTTGGGCGCTCTATTTTCTGCCTGACTAGAAAAGCGGATTCCTTTGCATGAGGTATTGTAATTTGTTATAGAGTATATTCACACCTTAATGTATGGGTTATCTATTATCACTGTCTTTGCCGGAAAGTGATGATTATTTCGTTGGATTTTTAAAGCCTCTGATAGCATGCTGTTATGAAAAAACCATATTTTGTACTTGAATATACCTATCATCGATGATCTTTTAATGGAAAAATGTTCTACATATAGACTTATAATTCACGCTGTCGAAAGCCTTTTTATAGCCAATAAAAAGTAACTTAAATTGCGATGCATTGGGCTATACAAATTCGGTCAATATGGCCTATGAAGGATGATGCAAGTCTGGTTCGACATTGTGAATTAAATCGAATTATCCTTTGATCCTACTGGCTTTGTACCTTTTTTCTTACGGTTCCTCCCATTCAGTTTTCTCTTTCTTTAAAGCTTGTGCAATATATTGTAAATTTTGAGTAGAATATGTCAAACTCCTGTTGCGGTTGCTTTTCTACTTCTTACCGACACCAGTTGACCCACATGCATATGTCTGGATGCTGAAAATAGCTCGCACATACCCACTAGTCCTCGGCAATTGTGCATTGAGATTCATTGATTGTTTCCAATTCTGAAATTGGTTGACATGGTCTCTGAATTGTTGGTGTACTTCAGGATCCGAAACACTGTCAGCCTTGTGTCGGATGCAGAACATAATTGAAAAAACATCAGATAGAATTCGGTTCCAATCGAATGCTGGCTTCAGAATTATTTCAGGCGTCGGGGAAACAACTTCTTCTAAACGCACTGCCGATGAGATGAGTTGATCTTGGTTTTCGGTAGGTTTGATATTGAAATAGTGTTCCTTCGATGATTGGGCACGAGGGCATTGGAGAAATCGTCATTACAGTTTCTATCACCAAAAACAAACTTTTTACGTTTGAACACGAGCATGCCGCTTCCGAAAACAATTATAGTGCGTCACTAGATTGCAGACGACATGCAGCTATATAATAATTTTTGTATACTTTTTTTGTTTATGTATTGTACATATTCAAATGTGATGTAGCCTAACTCTCTTGATTTTTTTTACTTTTTCTCTGGTTCGTTCTCACCATAGACTTTGCTGCTCCGTTAATGTCCATCAGCATAAATTTAATAATTATTCATCAGAAACTTGTTTCTTTGTAAAGTGGAGCCGTCTTTGATTTAATAGGCTTATGCTAATTCCCAAGTCACAAAGGATTGTGGAGCTTACCCCGGATTTACGATTTTCTACTGGCTAAACCTTGTTCAAAAATAGAATTCATCTTTATTCTCCATGCCAACATTTTCGAAGCAATTTTGAACTTATCTCAACAATCTTTTCTTGTTACGACAAAGAATGCCTTAAATTCAAAGGCCCATAAGGCTGCTGACATGAATATGCACCATACGCGCACATCAATAATCAGTACGTACCATGAATGCAACAATACAACATAAACAAACCATCACTCTGTCCGCAGAACTGACGTAAGATTTTTTTCCCATTCATGCTCTATTTTTTCTTGCTGGCCTGGAAATGTTCAGGCAGAAAAGTGAGTTGTCATGCCCATATTGTGAAAAAACAAGAATTGGTAAATTTAATCTATTTGCTTCTCATAGTACTGCCATTGAATTTATGAATTTAAGGTGTTTCCTTCCTTGATTTTGTTAGCTGAAGGCATTTCTGTTATAAGTCCTTAGAATCTCATTTGCGAAAATCAATTATGTATAGCATATTTATTTTACAATTATATTACTCGTATATTCCTTTAATCCCTTTCTAGCTTAGTGGAGTGACCTTTTTATTGAAGACCATTTTGGTAGTTGTCGCTTGCCACGTTGTATTCTATAAGTAGTTCCTCCGACGTGTTTTTTTTGATGTTCCTCGTGCTTATCTCTCTATTTATATTCCACATATGAATACTAGACAACCCGTTGTAGAAGGTGTTATAGGGAGTTCAACATTGTCGCTCTTCAGCTTAATCTTCACAAACAAAATTGTATGTTAAGCCTCAACTATATAATAAATGTTTATCCTTCTATTATGGGACCAATGTCTTAGGCCTCAACATGGCCGATATTGGTTACATCTGGTATGTGCATTCTCGCCAAGCCCCCCTTTTATGTTGCATCAAAAGCAGTTGCCTACGAACGTAATATTGGTTTTTGATCCTCATTTTGCTTTAAAAAACATATGTTCCCAAATATTGCATTTTTTTCAGATATCTCGAATACGGATCAGCTAATATCGCCTTGAGTTCTCCCATGAGCATCTGGCAAAAAGTGCCATTAGTTTTTGCGCATACAAAATCTTCCGGCTGCATATTAATTATTTAGAGGGCACATCTATCCCATTTCAATATTCCGGCCTATTTTGTTTATTCGCAGTTTCAAATGTTGTGTTCGAGAGTCTAAGTTTCAGGATATTCTCTACCATGCAGCAATTTAGGCTAATCTATAATATTTTCATGCTTGTGATGGCTGTCCTTCTCTAAGAGGCGGTGGAAGAAAAAACAAATAATATTTGTCTTGATCCTTCAAGAATTTAAACTAAGTACTAAGACCGTTTGTATGTAGTTACTAGTTTTGCCATCCGTAAAGCAAGGATGCATCTTACCTTATCTATGACTAATCCAGTGATGCGAATCAATGTTCATATTAATAAAAAAAAGTTATTTCCGCCTAGGAGCCGTACCCGAAGAACGAACGATTTCAACAGCAATTTTATTTAAATCTTATGACTTGAAACAAGTACATATTTCTAGCCATTGAAGTTGTCTATCTTTTTATTAAGTAAAACCTTCTTCTATTCGCCTTTTACCACAAGTGCGGGTATTTTTATATAACATATTTCACATGCCGGTTAACCTTTCCTGCAACACAGACTATAAAATTTCCACTGCTGTAGGTAGTCTATCTCACGAAATTTGTGTACCAATCAACATTTACATATGGCGCAAAGGATCATTAATAAAACAAAAAGCAACAGTAATAGAGTATAGGTATCCTAAAGTTAGAGTAAGAGCAGTCAGAGTTGTAGTTGGAACTTTAGTTTCTATCTTGTCTACCAATCTCTACCACCATGCCACAACATACCACTGACCAACCTTCAAACTCTAGACCAGAGCACATATCACGAAAGTGTATTGATAACGCACAGATATGAAATTGGAATTTAGTTAAAGTTTTCCTGGTTTTACCTTTCTCCTTTGCTTTTTGGCAATTGGGTTCGAAACATGTACGAATATCCAAATTCTATACGTACTCGTACATCCGTGTATCTTCTTCAGTTGTTAGATACAACCGAAAAGGTTTCGCTTGTACGGGTACACGAAGATAAATGCAATGTTAAACGAGGTGGCTATTAATCAAGTCTACCCACCGGTTGACAACTATCAGCTACCGCGTAAAACACATCCATATAAACGAACTCACAAGGATGCAAGGACCAAAGTGAAAGAAGATTCAGACGAGCAGATAGCAAAACCCATCAAAGGTTATACGAGTATTTTGCAAAATTCCTAGTAAGATTCTGTGCGGTAATGGTAATCGTGAAGGTGGGTAGATACGAATACATTTGATTCGAAAATTAAAGACGGCCAGGGGCACTTTAATTTAGGAACTGTTTAGAAAGCTAGAGCACGGAACTAGTTTAAGAGATCTGGTATATGTACATACGTAATTGTGGTGGGTGAAAGTTATGGAATTGCCTTTTAAATTGGAGGACAGATATGGATTCAGGTTAAGTAATAATTTTTGTGGAAGTATTTTCTACAAGGAAGTTCAGTAAACATAATTGGTGTCGGTATATATGTCTGATGTTATATTTTATTGGTATAGTATTTACCTCCTACCAATCAGTGCTGGAAAGCGATGACTTTGACTTGAAGGATCCTGTAAGTGTTTTGAGCCTGAGGGAAGAAGTCAATTTTTTCCAGAGGAATCCGACCCCGATTTTATTCCGCATTTTAAAAGTATGCATAAAAATAGCCACTGCGCTTACTGTGGCATTTCGGCATTTGATGTTAAGAACGTTAAATCCAAATCAATTTCTGTAAACTTAGGGTGATGCCGTCGGGCGCTTAGTACATATCCTGGCATGGCAAGTGTTGTATTTTGGTGGTAAGTTGACTATTGATAGTGTCGGTTGGATGAATGTAAATTATTCTCTTGCAGTGCCGCACATTCCAGAATAATTTTGTATAATTCCAAAAGTTTTCAGGAGTTGAACAGGAAAAAGTACCGTGAAGTCTGTGAGACTTGAATATATAATATTAAATCAATAATAATTCACTTAAGTTTCTAGTCACTGTTAAAACCTGATATCTGTTTTTTTAAAGACCCTATACGAGTACAACCTGTCAGAAGCCCTATCAAGATCTTTGTTGAGCTTTTCTTATCCCTTTCTTTAGAAAATAAGGCTATGTTTATAAACCGTAGGCTTTCTTTGACTTTACCTGTAATCTACCAAGAAGTTGGTGTTTGCACTTTAATAAATCAGATTAAACCTTTTAATACTTTACGTCAGCAATGACGCCTTTTACTTTAAGAAGTAAAGTTGTGCAGACTATGGCTTCCATCTGAACGAATAAAGATATATTTTTTCCTAACTCAGCGTTATTGAAATAAACACCAATCCAGAGTCATGCGTTAGCCATTGAATGTATATTTGTTAGAGAAGTCTTAAAATCAACAAAATTCCTTCAACACCCTTGTAGAGGTCTATCCAATATGGATGAATTTAGCCATTACAAGTACCTCAAACAGGTACTGAGATGTGACTGTCAACAATCAGGCGATGCCCAGCGCTGTAATTGCAACTATAAACTTGTAACGGTGAACTCCGCAATTGAGCCAACAGTCATCATGGCAGAATTTTTATATGAGCAGTTTCAATATATTTCAATCTGAAGTCAAGCAAGATTTTTCAGGACTAATCTATACGTTGAAGCATAGATCGTGGCAGATGAACGTTTAGTAATCAGTTTGCTGACCCCAGGACAGGATTATAATTAGAGTTAGTTATTAAACCAAGTACAATAAAAACCCCACTGCTGCTATGCCGGTGATAAGGATGGTTGACGACCTAGCAGAACCAAAACAAAAAAGCGATGTCCGTAACTGTGCGAATATTAAATATGCAGTTGCAATGTGCCACGTACTGAACAACTGGTAGAGATTCTAGACTGTTAAAGCAAATATCACCGTCGTCCAGAAAGTGTGTTTAGATACGCTGTGCTAAACGAAAGCGAAAAGCTGTCAGTTATACGGAACAAAGAATAAAATCTGCGTATTTGTTGCCTCGAAGATTTGAGAATTCGACATGTAAACGAGAACAATGTAATAATCCGCATCATGATCAAAAAGCATAGTTCAAATGATACCGCGCCTGGGACCTGATTTAGGTATCCAAGCTTTACTCCGGGGCGGAATAATACATTTTTGTCTTACCTTACACCTCTGGAACATCTGCCAGATATTATCTTTCTTTCTGAAATTTGGATATTTGATGAAGAGAAATCAGATTATAATGTAATTTCTAATTTTGTCTTTGATGCTACCTGTAATAACTCGTATGCAGCCGGTGGAGTTGCAGTATATTATAGGAATACTATAAAAGATTGTGTTATTAATAAATATAAGTTGGGAAGTTCTGATGTTATCAGTGTAAATTGCGAAATTTCTGGTGTAAAATATTGTTTCATTTGCGTCTACAGACTTCATAAGTTTCAGTTAAATGTTTCTTGGAAGAATTTACAGTGTTTTTAGAACGTCAGAAATCTATGAATGTTGCTAGGTGATTTTAACATTAATATCCTCTGTTATTCTTCTGATTCAGATTGCTTTTTGTCTGCCCTATCTTCGTTTGGCTTTATATCGACTCTTAATCAACCTACTCGTCTTAATTATTGTTTAGACCATATCTCTATAAGACAACATCGAAATAGTCAAGTGAACTATAAAACCATGGTCTGCGATCTAAGAATTACGATCTAAGAACTACAGATCATTGTTTAACTTCCATTCAATTTGGTAGTAAAGTTACTCATTTAAATAAACCTATAGTAAGGGAAAAAACTAAAATAGATTTCACTGCTTTAAAAAACCAACTAAATTCTGAATTCTGGGATGAAGTCTATACAGCTTCTAATCCGTCGTTAGCATTTGATATATTTCTAAGAAAGTTACAATATTATGTTTCGATCTGTTGCCAAAAGAAAATTACAGATGATAACAAATTAAAACCTCTGAAACAATGGATGTCCTTTCCATTATTAAAGAAAATCAAAAAAAAAAATTTTGCTTTGCTCTCTCGTTCAAAAACACCATAACAATGCTAGATTAAAAACCTTTTATAGTAAAATTTGTCATGAGCTAAATATAGAAATACCATACTGTAGAAATACTTACTATAGCAAAAAGCTAGCTGAAAGTATTGGTAACTCCAAAAAAGAATGGCAAATTGTTAACGATATTTTAAACAAAAACACACCTTGCAGTGATATTGTACATAACAATAACAACTCTACGATTTCTGACCCTTTGGAAGTGGCTAACTTATTTAACGACTTCTTCTCCAAAGTAGGCCCATTTCTTAGTGTATCAAATACTGATAATCCAGCTTTGTATAATAGTGATAGCATACTAGAAGCCACTTTTCAACCCGAAAGCTTCTACTTTAACGTATTTACTCCACTTGAAATTCTTAAAATAATATCAAATTCAACAGGATTGGATAATACGAGTATATCAAGCTTTTTGTTAAAAAAAAATTTCTTTTCAGCTTCAATACTTCTCAAATTCCATCTTGCCTATTCATTGACATAACCAAGACTTTTGATGCAGTAAACCATACCATTCTTTTAAATAAACTTTTTAATGCTGGATTCAGAGGTTTTATTTATGATTGGTTTACTTCCTACCTTGAAAACCTGAATCAATTAGTAAAAATTAATAATGCTTTTACTTCTATAAGATACATGAATATTGGAGTCCCGCAAGGCTCGGTTTTGAGTCCTTTATTGTTCCTTATGTATGTTAACACGCAATTCATCCAACCCTTTAAAGGCAGAATCACAGCATTTGCTGATGATACTGCACTTTCATATTCAAGCGATAACTACGTAAATTTGTATCTGGACGTTAATAATGACTTGGATTTACTACGACGATGGTTTTATAAACATAAACTGGTAATCAGCAGTAAAACAAAGTTTATGATATTTAATCTCAAAGGTTTAATAATTGAAGATCTGCCCCTCCTTTATCACTCTCCGAGTTGCCTGTATGGCAACAGATTGTGCAAAGCAATTTCTTAGACAAATTCATTGTATCCTAAATCATTTATATTTGTAAAAGATTATTTATATTTTGTCATGAAATAAAGACTGAAAAAAAAAAAAAAATATTGCTATAGCTACGACACGAATATCTCCCCATAAAATCCACAGCGAAACATGGTGGTTTCTTGATCATAAACCAAATAGAAACTTTTTCCCACGTCTGGAAACTGCGTAAATTGACATTTCGGAACGAGAAACTCAGCGGGAAAGATATAGTAAACTCATGCAAGTCACCTCCGCTTCACAGGCGAGGTATTTTGCACAAATAAGTTCATACGGGCTACAAGAATGTACAGATATGGAGCTGAGATCACCAAGATCGAATACCTACATCTCATTTTTTTGATCCTGCAAGCCTCCTCACATCAATTTAGAAAGAGTCATCTTGCCATACATAATGCAAATATTTAGAGTGCATTATAAATCATCAGGAAAATTGCGATGGCGATGTCGTACATAAGGTTGGAGTGAAGTGGTTTGAATGGCGCGAAAACGTTACCTTGTTTTGTGACTGAATAATATAGCTAAGGTTTTAAAAGTTTCTTATATACGGCACGGCAGCCATATGTTCCCCTTTAAAATACGCATCGTAGTGTTGCCTGATATATGAGAAGTACAAACCAAAAATAACAAAATGACAGCGGCGAAGTTACGACTGCCATCGGATGGGACAAAACATGATCTAGTTACAAAAATACGGATTCATGGTCTTCAGGCGTTCACACAGTACCTCAGATAGGATCTTGTATGCGATGTTAAGAAGACTATTGCCTCTGCAGTTGGCGCAGCTCAGAGGGTTTTCTTTCTTGAGGATAATAACAATTCTGAGATTCCATTCATCGGAGATCCTTTCGTCCGACCATATTTTACAGGTGAGTTGGTGTCTGCTCCTTACCAAGCCATCGCCTGCCGCTTTGAAGAGCTCGGCAGTCAGGTCGTCAGCTCCAGCAGCTTTGATGGACTTAAGCTTTGATATGGCTATCTAATGACTTTTAACCGTAACACCCGTCACGCTATGAATGTTCATCAGTACACCCTCAAGCCCACTGTCGGGCGTACTCTAAAATATCGTGATTCGTTCCTAAGCCGTACAACTCGCCAATGAAATACTCTGCCGAGCTCTTTATTTCCAAGTCATTATAACCTTCAAGCATTTAAAACCAACATTCATCGGTACCTCCCTTTCTTTCTTCCCTAATTTTCCTTCGAAATCCCTTAAGCGAACGAAATACATTTTAAAACTTTATAAAAAAAAATTGTTTAAGAAATTTTTATTTTATTTCTGAACTCTTTTTATTTACGTCTTTGGTAAAAATAATTGTATATATAAAAATACAGTACTACGTTTCACCGTTTTAATACAGAGCTGCACCGGGATGGTCGCTTGTGATCTAAAACCAAATTGAAAACTTAAAGATAATGGAATGCCAGAAGAAGGTTGAATATACCCGGAAATTACAACACAATCTCCATCTGACTTGCACATGGTATACATTCTTCAAAAAGTCAGCCGAATGCATTGTGTTCATTTATTCACACATTTCTCAATAGGCTAACCAAATGCATTGGTTTACTGTCTTTGTTTATGTTATTCGGTCGTAATAATTTACGGTATGGAATAATTTAATAATGTAAACACAGGCAAGTATAGTTTATGAAAATGTACATACATAGTTCAGTTTTATGACCAATACTTAACTCGCTTATAAAAAAAAAACATTTTCATTTCATCCAGGTCGGGTGAACGGAATTGTTGGTCTACATCATCCAGGTTGAAAGGTTCATTCTGTCTGACAGCGGTATATCATTCGTCATCGCCGTTATACAATCGACAACAATCGTCGTACTAAATGTCGCAGTTTTCCATCCCTTTTTGTCCTGCCCATCCCACAGCATTTTTTGGATGCCGGTAACACCTTCCTTGCAGCAGTCCAGGAGTGTTGTTGTTCGGCTGTACGTGGGCTATTATGGGGCCTGACATTTTATGTACAGATCCAAACAAGGATGGATTACAGCGGTTGTCAACAGCAGATCCGTCCGTATCTAAGGCTTTTTGTTTCTTCGTAACTACAGATTTTTGATTGATGTATGTACCATTAGAGAACGTTAACAAGATGTCAAGCAACAAAATCTGCCAGAGAACAGAATTTAAAAACTCTGAAGCAACACCAAAAACATTTAATTAACAGTGAAATTATGAATGTAAATTCTCTTTACTTTCATTTCATTTTATTTAAATGTATAAATATTTAAAGTGCAGAATGAATTCATATTTCTCATTTTCCTTTACCTGTTCCTTAATATTCTCATTTATTCTTCCTTTCTTCCTTTTAATTGTCTTCTTTGTATACTGATTCAAAACCTTAGGTGAACTAACTTAGATGGCAAACTTTCCAGATATTAGAAAACCAAAACCCGCTTCCCAGTGATCACTCTTTCGTGTGACCCTGTCTGTAAATGTGTGATTTATCATCAATTTTACTCAAAAACCTCATCCACATTACGCACACATAGTGAACTTTACTTGTAAATCGCTCTTATTCTAGCAACTATACATGGAAATTGCTCTCATTTTAGCAAATTCTTTCAGGATATAGAGATGTACCATTGTACATTGGTAATTCTCTTACAGTGTGTCTGTGCGATGGTTAAGGGTTTGCAAAAGTTTAGTAGAGTTTGCCGACTTAGCCACCGGGCGCATGCGCAGCGATCATTTTCGTGTATTTGTTGTTGTAAAGTTCCCTTTTTTTTAATTTTTAATTTTTGCGAGACCAAATTTAAGAGACCTGCGCAGACTGTTTTGAATAGCACTATTCACCCTGCTTTTTCATTATCTTCCTCTTCTTATCTGTTTGTTACTTTTATGAATATGAACAATACTCGACCTACACAGGTTATACTCGTAGTAATGCGCCTGGAAGCGCATGTTACTCATCTGCTCACTGAAATTGATATTTACGAAACGGCTGAAATTTCTCCACTCTAGCAAAACATTATTTCTTCTTTTCAACACAATAATTGTGAAGAGAGTGCTTTCCATAAAATCGCCATTGCCAACTCCACTAAAAAAATATACAATGGACACGCCTTCCACTGTTTATTGTCATTTAAAGCTGTTTATTGCAATTTCGGCAGTTGCTCCCATAGCAAATACAGCAGTGGCATCTACAAAAGTTGTTAATAGTGGTTTCTTCACTTTCAGGCAAGACGCTAGTGAATAAAAGGTATAGCACTGGACCTAGTACACTGCCTTGTGGTACACAGGCTTTAATTTCTTTTAATGTTGAGTATTCTGTCTCTTGTTTAATTATGAAGAATCGATCTGATATACTACCTTGATCAAAAAGTTCCCAGAATTTATTCAGAAAATTGGAAATACCAGTTTATTCATCTAAATCTATATTTTCCCCTTCAAAGTAATACCCATCGACTGCAACACACTTATACCAGCGCCTGATCTAATCCTCGGAACATTTTTTATATTCGGTTTTCGGTATGTCCATCAGTGCTTCCTGCGATTTTTCCATTACTTTCTCTCGGCTGCTGAAACGCGTTCCCCGTAGTGGTTTTTTAACTCAATTGAACAGAAAGAAGTCACAGGGAGCCAAATCAAGTAAATTCGGTCATCGGTGGCTGTTAGATGGTATTTGTTGCATTTTTCGTCAAGAAATTACGAATAATGATGGCACTGTGCGACGGTGCGTTATCATGGGGCAAAATCCACGAGTTTCTGCCCACAATTCTGGTCTCTTTCGGTGAATTGCTTCACGCAAACGTCTCATAACGCCCAAATAATACTCGTACTCTTTGTTTACTGTCTGGCCTTCTGGCAAAAATTCATGATGCACTACTAAATAGAGTGAAAAGTGACCTCCTAGGGAATTAAAAACTTTTTTTTTAAATATTTTTTTTATTATATTCAATATAGTCCCCTTTTAGTTTGATACGCTTATTCCAGCGATTTTCCAACTTCTTGATCCCGTCCGAAAAGTAATTTTCCGGAAGGTCTGCAAAATACTTCTCCGTGGCGTCGATGATTTCCTCGCGTGGGCTGAATTTTTTATTGATGAGCCATCTTTTGAGGTTTCTGAAGAGATAATAGTCCGAGGGATCCAAATCCAGTTACCAATCGACGCCAAAAGTCCGCCTGATTCCGCATCAGCAAGTCCAAACAGTCTTTCGAAGTGCTCTCGCCTTCGTGTTTTTGGTCAGGAGTGAGCATTCGCGGCAACCAGCGACAGGATAACTTTTTCATATGCAGAATATTGCCCAAAATATGGCGTGTGCGCTCAGTACTAATATTTGTGGTATCTGCTAGCTCGCGCACCTTCACTTTCCGGTCAGCTAACACCATTTCATGTATATTTTCGACATTGTTCTCTGTAATCGCATCGGAGGGCCTGCCGCAGCGGACTTGATCGGTAGTGGAGTTGCGGCCACCACGAAACTCTCGAAACCAATATTTGACGGTGTAATCTGACGGAGCATTAGCCCCATAATATTTATCCAACTTTTCTTTTGTTTCCTTCGTCGTTTTGCCCCTCAAAAAATAATATTTTATGATACGAGTAGAACGAATATCGTTCTCAATGACAATCAGCTGTCAAAACAAAACTAAAGACAGTATCGCACTGAAATTTGGCATGTGTGCCTAAATATGAACGGACTTCATGGCACCATAACCTTTTTTGCAGTAGCAGCACATTTAGGTGGTCAAGGATGTTATTTTTCACTCCATCTAGTACACCGTTGTAATCCATGAAAACCGTGAGCATTGCCTTCTTTTTTGACTGAAAGCGACGTGGTTTTTTTGGTCTCGGCTCATTTGGTGAACGCCATTCACTTGCCTGATGTCTGGATTGCGTGTCGTACTCATAAACCCACGGCCACGTCTCGTCTCCAGTAATGATCCTTTTGATGAATCATCTCTTTTGCAACGTCAACGCGGTCTCTTTTTTGCATGAAATTGAGGTCTTTTGACACCAACTTTGTTGCTACACGACGGAAACCCAAATCATTAACCAAAATGTCTTGGACGGATCCATAAGCAATGTTCAAGTCCTCCGCTATCTCTGTGATGGTTAATTTGCGGTTATTGACCAATATTTCTTTTACTTCATCAATGTTTTCGTCGGTTTTCGATGTCGATGGTATGGCACTACGTTCATCATTTTCGATTGACTCACGATCACTTTTGAACCGCTCGTGCCACTGGTAAGTGACCGTTTTCTTTAGAGAATCGTTGACGAAACACTTTTCCAACATTTCCAACGTTCGCGCACCATTAAACCCGTTTTTTACGCAAAAGTTAATACTCGTACAAGTTCGTTGTTGCAAATTGAAATCCATTTCTAAAATTGCCAACACACACAGTGTTAAATGTATGTTAGGCTTGGCTACGAAACTTTGGCAAATGTCAAGCTATGATGCTAAGATTTAGAGGGAATGTTGAAAACAGATTTTCCAACTTAACAAAAAAAAAACAGACATCAAATCGGAACAATGAAAGCGCCACACGGTGGTGTCCCCCGGGAACTTTTTGACCAAAGTGGTATATTACTCCAGAATTTTCAGATACTACTTTGGCAGCTGCTTTTGTAATTTGTGGATCAGTCCTATATGGAAAACTTGTGCAACGTAGAGAGTACACATTTTTCTCTTCAAAGGCTTTTTCCATTTTATCGGTGATCCTATGCACCAGACCAATTTCTGATGAATTAGGACTAGCGATATTTCATTTTTTGCAGACGTTTTACCGGGGGAGTTACAGGTGGCATTCACCGGGGCCCCCAAATTCCCAAATCGGCAATAAATCAATCCTCTTTTAAAATTAATTCCAAATTCAAGTGAAGGATTGATTCTTATCACAGCATGTTTGCGCACAACGTGTCATGGCACTTCATTTCAAGGATCTTCGTCGCATGTCCCGTTGTGACAGTCCGATGTGCATTATGGACCACGGAAGGATAATCGAATGATATCGGTTCTTTCTCTTTGCGCATTCTTCCTTTGCGCCGTGTGAAGCGATTTTTCTTTGTTTCAGCCGCTACGAAGGATATTTTTCCTGCCACAAGCCATAGGGTTGCTCTGATGTGTGACTTGTGCCAATCTGGATATTGTTTGTTTGCTCGGGATATGCACGAGTTACTGTTACCTACCATACCATATTTAAATAAAAAAAACGAAAGTAAGTTTGATTTAACAAAAGACAATTTCATTTCAACGTGTATCACCTAGAAGTGATTTTCAATTATTCTCAGAATATACTCGTACATATATATGTATTGGGTATATAACTTAATTCGTGCGGTTTTTTTTTTCAAAATTTGAATTTTTATTTGAGAAAAACATGTACAATACTATTATTCACTGTATTGCCCATCTGAAGCTATGACTTTTTCCCATCTTTCTGGCAATTTGTGGATCCCATCCCAAAAGAACTGCGCCGGCTTGGCACCCAAGAATGAATCAAGCCAATTTTTGATATTCTGCTCTGATATGAACCGTATTTCAGTGAGGGCGTTCTGCATCGACCGGAACAAATGGTACTCAGAAGGGGCAAGGTCTGGGCTATAAGGCGGGTGGGGTAAAACTTCCCATCCACTGTTTTCCAAATAGTTCTTAACCGGAAAAGCAACGTGGGGCCGAGCGTTTTCATGATGGAAAATTATTGCTTCGTGTCTGGTCGCATATTCCGGGCGTTTTTCGGCCACTGCTCTCTTCAAACGGATTAATTGGGTTCGGTAGCGTTGTCCATTGATAGTTTCACCCGGTTCTAGCAGCTCATAATACAGCACACCCATCTGATCCCACCAAATACAGAGCATTACCTTCGCGCCATGGATATTCGGCTTTGCCGTTGATTTGGCTGGTTGGCTGCTTGGCTGCTTGGCCGGATTTCACATATGATTTTTTGCACTTGGGGTTGTCGTAATGAATCCATTTTTCATTACCAGTAACAATCCGATGCAAAAATGACTTCCTTTTGTGGCGTTCCAGCAGCATTTCGGACATGCAAAACCGCCTTTCGACGTCTCTCGGCTTGAGTTCATGTGGAACCCAATTTCCTTGCTTTTGAATATATCCAGCTGCTTTTAGACGTTTTGAAATGGCTGCTTGAGTGACACCCAAAGATTCTGCGAGCTCTTCTTGTGTTTGGTAACAATCTTCATAGAGTAATGCTTCCAGTTCTTCATCTTCAAACTTTTTTGGCTGCCCAGGATGTTCATCGTCTTCCAAGCCAAAATCACCACTTTTAAATCGTGCAAACCACTTTTGACACGTTCGCTCAGCTAGCGCATGTTCACCATAAACTTCCACCAAAATACGATGACTTTCGGCAGCAGTTTTCTTCATATTAAAGTAATGAAGAAGAACTCCCCGCAAAAACACTTTTTCAGGCACAAAGTTCGACATATTTGAGTGAAAAAAAATTATTGTTGTTTACGCTTCAAATGAGTGACATATTCTGAAATGACGTACAATGACAGTAGCTTTCCAACGCATGTTCCAATGGAATAATACAAGTTACGGCAAACCGCCGACCCATATATAGGAATTAGGAAACCTATAGATTTGTGAAGGTGATCCTGGGAGCGGATGTACAGCGGACTCTAATTATTTAGTTTCCTCGAAATTGATATTTGAAACTTATTCCGAGTATTTCATTTCGTGTGCAGTGTGTGGTGAGTTTTGTAAATTTGGCATTTTGATATGTATCGTGTTGGTTTAATTATTGTGTTTTTGGTTTTGTTGGTGCATAGTATGTTGCATTTGTAAATTCCGCACTGCTGCATTTTTCTGGGCTGGTCTCCACAGCAATTATCGTACATACGTACATTCATACATATGTACATACATATTTGGTTCTATACCATTTCTAACAGTAATGTAAGTTCATTTTTGTTTTGATTCTTATTTCCTCTCACTTTTTGTTCCAAACTAATTTGTATGCAGATACCTACCTACCGTTTTTCAATTAGCTTTAAAAAATGAGTTCGATCAAACGCTTGAAGCTGATTTAGCAGAAAACTTCGATATTGAAATGTGTGGCACTATGGAAAAATTGGATGATAAAGACGAAGCCATGCTTCTAATTAAAGCAAACAAGAATGAAAGTAGATAGTAAGTCCGAATGAAAAATAATTTATTTCAATTAGCGTTAAGACTTAGTAAAATTCTTTAAGGACTGATTGATTTGCAGAAAAAGAAACATCCCACTGACAAAGGACATTTTGAGGGAATTTTATCCACAGAGGAAAAGAAATTCATAATGTCTGTTGGCTCGTGCAGACCTTCATTCCCTTTTCCTCGGAATCCAACAACCAATACTTGCTTTTCGGGGTATTACTACGTTACCACTAACAAAGCTGGATTCAAAATTCCTCTCACTTTGCTATTCCGAAATACAAAATTGCGCTTACTGTGAAGCTTGTTGGACGTTGGCGCAAAGTACCGGTACTAGTTTCTAGTCGGCTTAGATTGACGGAGTACGTAATTGGGGAAAGTTGGGCGAAAAAATTAATCTTCATGAAAAACTACCGTACATGTTAATGCTTGTATAACGCTTAAATTATGGCGTAAAAATGAGACTCTAGATAAGGATATTGAGAAACAGATTTTGAAGGAAAAATCGTTTTTGTGTCAAGTTTTGGAGAGAATTATGAACGTTATTTTAACTTTCGCTGTGTGTAATCTTCCTTTAAGAGGCCATCGTGAAATTCTTGGACAGTCAGGTTGCAATGGCAATTTTTTGTACTCGCTCGCTATGTATGATCAGATAGGGGAAATCTTATCTTAAATCGTGGACATACTGTTCATTATTTAAGCGCTGACATACAAAATGAACTCATCAATATTTTATCAAAAACAGTCGCCAATATTAAGAAAGCCCCTTTGTTCGCTCACATCATTGATACTACTCAAGATTTAAGTAAAATAGATCAGATGAGTCAAGTTTTTCGATACGTTCAAATTGAAAAAGATGAAAATGGCAAGGCAGTTGATTTAAAAATAACTTGAGTCTTTTTTGGGTTTCGAAAAGTTCATTCCTCGATTGGTTTATAACTGAAAATCATTGAAGGCATCGAGAAGAAAGGCATTGATATCGCAAAATATCGAGGACAAGGTTACGATGGTGCCGCAGTAATGAGTGCAATTTACAACCGAGTCCAAACACTTTTCACCCAGAAAAATGCTATTTATGTTCACTCTGCGGCCCATTGATTAAACCTTGTCCTCAATGATGCTGGGGAATCTGTTCCAGAAGTTCGGATTTTTTTTTTGATTTAATTCAACACCTCTACGTTTTTTTCACAAACAGCATAAAACGGTGAGAGTTATTATCTGAAATTTGTGAAGGACACGATACTAGAAAAATATCATTTCAGCGCGTTTGTCCAACCCGGTGGCTTCCAAGGGAAGATTCTTTCGAAACCCGTTTGAAGAAGCAAAAAATGTATCAATCGATTTATATGACTCTTGGGGAGTTCAAACTCAATTCTATAGCAAACGAATACCAAAAGTCAAAAAACATTTTCATGAACTATCCCAAGACGAGAGAATAACCATCAGTTAAGGGTCAAGATTTAGAATTAATACCTTCTACAAATGTCTTGATGTTATTTGTTAACCAAACAGGATTAAATTTAATATAGGGTGATGGACTCGAACTCCAACTTTTTAAAATGCTATAATTTTTTTATTTTAAATTTATAAATTTTATTGTGCCAAAACAAAAAATGTTTGTAAAATACATCAATTTTCAAATTGTATCAGTAGTTTTCAATATGTCCACCTTTGGCGCGAATAATGGCCTTGAGACGGCCGAAGAAAGCATCACACGCTGCACGCAAGTGGCTCTGCGGTATTTTGGCCCATTCCCGGGGAAGTGCTAGATTGAGGTGGTCCAAACTTTGGTATTTTTTAGTGCCAACCTTCGCCTTCAAAATACCCCTGACAGAGAAATCCAACGGATTTGCATCCGGAGAATTTGCAATCCATTGTGTCGAAGAAATGAAGTGTGGAACATTGTTTTTCAACCAATCTTGGTTGACACGCGCTTTGTGAGACGGTGCCGAGTCTTGTTGAAATGTCCACGGTCTCCGACCGAAATGATTGTTTGCCCAAAGCCTTAATACTACCTCTAAGACAGTTTCACGGTATACGATCGCATTAATTTTGACGCCACGGTCCAAAAATACGAGCGGAGTGCGACCATCGGCATTTATGGCGGCCCAAACCATCACCAACGGTGCTTCCTGCTTTCTGGTGGCCGTCCGGAGGTGTAAATTTTCGAAGGACCTCTCTGGCAAGTATTTGTTGACATATTGCTCGATAACAAATGGCGACTTATCGGAATAAACCAAATTCGGCAACTCACCACTTTCGTGCAAGCGTAGCAACTCTTTCGCTCTTTCGACTCAAACTTTTTTCTGCTGTGGGGTAAGATCGTGTGGCTTTTTGGAACTTCAATGGCTTGAGCCCAAGCTCATTTTTTTATGTGTTGCATCCGTTCCAACGATATGTTGAGCTCACAAACTTTTTTTCTTCCACTTCGACGCGAATTTCGCTCAATTCGAGCCTTCACTTTCCGAACCATTTTTGCCGATGTTGCTGTTTTTTTATGACCACCTCCAAGGTGTTTTGCAAAGCTGCCAGTGTCACGGTAGCGAGCTATGGTGCTGGTGGGCTCTAAGGATAGCTACTTGTGGTTTTCCAGCCAAATATAAAGCAATCACACTATCACGTTTGAATTCCATTGCGGATAAAAATTTTTCAACACAACTGAGACGCAAATCGTTTAAAAAGCTTGTAAATAATAAAATTATCTGTCATGTGTCAAAATTTGAGCTCACTGTCATGAACGGTTTGAAAATTATAGCAGTCTGAAGTTGGTTGCAGTTCGAGTCATTCAGGGTGTAGTTTGATAAATATAATTGACACACTCCAAGTTATTCAACCTCAGCAGCTTGTAGCGATGTCAGGGGAAGATTTGTGCCAAAAATGTAAAAAGCTTCTCAAATATTATGATGAAGACATCAGTGACAAAATACATGAACAATTGTTGTCTTTTCATGCTTGCCTTGAGAATCGCATAAAAAACCTCGATTCTGTAAAACAACTCGCATCTTTGTTGTTAATACATAGAACATTCTGCTTTGTCAGCGAATTTTCCAGATGTTTGCACTGCCTTGATATTACTCGTATTTTTAACAATTCCTGTGACTGTTGCTTCAGCTGAACGTTCGTTTTCGAAACTTAGAATAATTAAAAACTATCTACGAAGTACTATGGACCAAAAACGATTGAGGAGTTTAATTCTATCTATAGAAAACGAAACTGCAATTGGTTTGCGAAATTATCTTCATGAAGCGATTAAAACGTTCACTGAAGCAAAAGTCCGGCGAAAGATATTTTGATATTTTTCTCTGTGATCGTTATTTCTGAAATAAAAATGAAATATAAAAACTTTTACATACATTATGTTTCTCCTTTTAATTAGTTGTATTTTAAGTGTTTGCAAAATTTGATAAAATACATTTCTCTTTTTCTATCGCATATTCGGGCCAGTAATCGTAAGTATATTGTATTTGATGGTGGTGGCCTTATAGCTAAGCTAATGGGATATCATGCCCGAAGTCTGGGTTCAATTCCTTGCCGTGGCAACAGCTTTTATTTCAAAATCGTTATCACCCCTTGCGGCGGGCAATGCGAACCCCTGAAAGTAATTCCGACTATGAGAGAGCTTTCTTTCTCAGTAGAGCCGCTCAGATTCGGCAAAAAGCAGTGTAACCCCGCCCAGAAGTGTAAAAACTATAACGTGAGCAATACAAATGAGTGCGAGAACTTGGCCCACACCGGACTGCTATGTACAGTTTTATTTTTATATTTTATTTCCGAAAATGTCCTAAAATTAATTTACTTAAAGTACATTTAAAAGAGCACTTTACAGCATTTTCTAATTTCTTATCACTTATCCCTGACATACGGCGCATATTGATAATAATTATATGTATATGCAAATCTCTTTTGAGTTGGGTAAGGGGGTCCCGAAAAAAATTGTCCACTTGGGCCCAGCAAGGTGAAGCTACGCCACTGATTAGTTGTATCGATATCGGGCGATATGAGGTTACTTCGCTAGGTGGTTTGCCTGGTTTGTTATTATTATTACCTGCGCGACCTTTCACATGCTTGGCACATATCTTAATTTGAATGCAGCATTTACAATCTGCGCTAGTTTTTTAAACCTCTTTGTGGAAATTGTTTTAAAATGTCCATTGTAATTGAATTAAATCCTGGGGCCTTTTTTATATTTATTCCTTCTTCAATTTCTTTGGCAAGTTCTTTAGGTGTCACCGGCCGAATAGATATATCTTTTTCGCACCTTACTTCGATTCCTTGATACCCTTTCTCTTCATAAGTTTTGAAGACGTCTTCAAGATACTCTGCAAAATTGTTTGTTTTCTCTTGGCTGCTGTTTGCACAGTTTCTTTCTCTGTTTTTTACTGGCAGAATGTGAGCTATAGGCCTGCTCATTTTCTCTGTTGCCTTCCAGAGTCGGTACTAGCATCATTTGTATGACTGGTAAGGTAAGTTTTTAATAGCTCATTATTAAATTGATCTTATAAATTTTCTGACCTTATTTTTTAAATTGTTCAACATGATTTTATACTTGGCACCCTTGTCTGTCGACAACCTTTTCTAGCTTTACTCTTTTTTGTAATAATTTCACACATGGTATTTCGCGAGGATAAGGGTTTTGTTTAATTTTGTTTGTTGTTTGGGAGTTGCAGCCCATGCAGCTTTTTCTATATTGAGTGTAAATATTTGCACCACTTCTTCTAATTAGCGCTTTTCCGTCGTATGTGAAAGAAATAAGGTCTTACAATTTTTGTAAAATTAATTTGGAGGTTTTGTTTTATTATTATTATTATTTCTTATATATTATTTCTTAACCACACTTTTATGGAGTATGTTGACAACATAAAAGATCTTGGAGTTTATTTCCTTTACTTGGAATTTACACGTAAATAAAATTATAAGTCTGTTGGCTTACTTTGGGTAAAAGCTGTCAAAATTCAAAGATGACAGAAAATTCGTTCAGAGTGAGAGAAACTTGCAAGAAAGTAAACAAACGCAGTAAATTACATTTATGTATAAAACGTCAAAAGTCAAGTCAAAATACCAATCACAAGAAATAACAACAAATCAAATAAATTCTTTCGCAGAATAGATGTTTGCTTTGACAGTTGTTACACAGCTTACCCACAGAAATTTATGAGGCAGAAAATTGCAACTATTTTAATGGAGGGGAAATGTTTATCTTTCTCATCGGCTCCCTTTCTTGCAACTTTTTGGAGTAAACAAACAGGAATTTGTAAAAAGTTGTACGAATTTGTACAAAATTGTACGATATTTCAAGTTAACAAACAGACCTTATGTCAAAAGTGTATGGCGTTCTTCGTGATTTAAGCCTCAGGGAAAACTGGTTCTGCCGATACTGCTTTATGGATGCGAAATATATCCGAAATATATGTCGAAAAGAATGCGGCGATAAACGATTTACCGGCTGCTCCGTTATAGCTCTATTGGATTATATGTACTACATTAAATCATAACTACCAAAAACCAGACTATTTATTTGAAATGTTACAATTTGCAAGTAACCAAAACCAAAAAAACTGTGCAAATAAATTTACCTAGTCGTAAGTATCTTATAACTATGTAGTAGGCATTCCTTAATACATGGGATTCATCTATGGAATTGTCTACCAGTGAATATCAAACGATTTAACAACACAAGGATCTCAAACACATTTGCACAATTTCCACAAAAGTACTGATGGAAGATACCTATATCTTAATGTCCTTTTTCCCCATATTTTTTCCCTAAACTGTCTTAGTTCTTTTCTATATCCCCCATTAAACTGTTGTTCTCTTTCTTTTTATTTTTCGAAAAAGGTTTCCTAACAGAGTTTTTTTTTTGTAATGAATTTTAGCACAGCTTGCGCAACCTAAAAAGATCCTATCTTAAATGTGAAGGAATTTTATGAATAAATAAATGATCCTTAAAGGCCTGAGCCCCAAAGATGTCGGAATAGCCCGGATAAGGTCTCATTTGTTTTTTTACCGGATTTTAGTTCACCTTTGATTCTATCTGGATAAATCATCTGCTGTCACGTCAAAATTTGCACTTATAAGTTTTACAAGTCAAGTCCGGATGAACATCGATGAGTACCCGATGGTTACCAATTGGAGGTAAAATAAACACAATTGATGTGTAGAAACAGTTAGAATACTGGGCATCGCCAAGCTGAGACCTCTCAATGCCTACCATATTTCTACAGCACCCAACCATCCAACTACTCCACCAGCTCAATTAAATTCCTTTCTAAGAAAACAAGACTACATTAATTTGCAAATGGCACAAGATGCAATAGCATGTCAGTTTATTGATCACTTTTTGTAGGATTGTAGAATTATCAGATAGAATGGTAAAGTCACAAATATAATACACACCACCCTGTAAATATTCACATACAGATCATATCATCAAAAACAGTAATTAGGCTCACAATAATTCCTTGGAGGACACCCGTTTTAGCACCTCAAAAAATGTACCATGCTCTATCATTCCAGAGGTCAGTGCAGGTATACAAAATATGTTGCTGCTAACCGTAAGAATTCATGACTGGCTTGTTGTTATTACTTGAGTCTTCAATACTCTGTTCAACTCGTCATACTTTGAGATGTCATTAGTGACCTCAATAATATGCATCCCAGTCAAATTCTCCATTGACAATGTTGACCACCTTCTCAAAATTGTTAAGCAATAGTTGAAGTAGAGATCGATTAATAATGCACTGTTGAATAATGGGTTTACATGGTGCTGATGTGTGCAAAATACGACCCAAAACTGAACCAGCTTATTCATCATCGAGTGTATCTTCTGGTTATTGCTTTAATTGATCTAACTATACTCAATACGCTACCTTAGCCACTGCAAGAGCACACAAATATCTTTCCATTTCACACCTCTTTAAAACCCTCAGCCACTCAAGCTCTACTCGCATAGGCGTCTAGGAAGCCTTGATATTCTTCAGTGCTATGATGCTAGCTTTATTGAAGGTTCTGAAACAAATTGAGGTAGTTGTTCTCCCGACCAAACGAATCTGATTTCGCTAACAAATGGACGTTTAGAAATAGCGGCGAAATGTTCCTTCCAACATTTCATCCGACCCGCTTCCGAGACAAGTTAAGCCCTGTTTTAACCGTTTCCCATCAGTAACTTAAGGGATCGTCATCTATCAGATCTTTGGTGATTGTGTAAAAGGCCGTCCAGCAGCTTATAAAAACTATGTCAGTTAGACCCGGTTTACTAAAGGGAAAAGGGATATTAATACGAGCGTCTATTTTCCGAAATGGTTTCCGAAATTCAATGAATTTAAACAAACTGCTTGATGGCAAATCAAATAATACGACAACGTGCTATGAGTATATTTTGGGCAGTAAAATCAAATTAAATAATAACCCATATTATTTGACATGGAACCTTTTTTCTCATAAACCTGAAGGTAGCCAAAACTACACGAAGACAAAGTTCTCTTCAGAAAAATGTTCGGGTATCTCATGGGCTTCAAAAACTCAATTGCAGTTTCAAGGCAACAATGCCAATTGAAAAACGTCTTTCGTTGGAATAATATCTCTGATTGCCTTAACAGCAACAAAGATTTTTTAACAAATAAAATTTTAAAAAGACTAAACAATAAATATAAATAGGATGTCCTCTCCTAACAACGCCGCGCTACAGTAAGCATTACATCCATATGTACAGATCCAAATGCACATTGCATGACTTAAAGGGGATGGAAAAAAAAAAAGTAAAACAAACAGAAAAGCAAAACAATAAATCCTTGTGATTTTGACAGCGTTTCTCTGCTGCCATTGTTATCCAGTTGCATGCTCTTCCTCTTTGTTGTAGATGCTAATCATTAATTTGCGCGCCTCGAAGCTCTAGCGCTATGAGCTTGAAGTGCACTAGAGAAACATTGCAACTTGGCAGAACAAAGACTCCTCTATGGCACACACAATGTTTCTTGCCAACAAAAATGAGAAAAAAAAAGGAAACAAGAATGTTGTTCCACTTTACAATTACACCCCTGGGAGATCTCGTTTTTGTGTGGCAATTGAAGCTGCCAAGGGATGTTTAGATGTTAGAACCAAGGGATGCCAGCCAAATTAAATTGTCTGTCTTTATCTTCCACTCTGGCAACTTAGATGTCATCTTAGTTTTTTCCATGATTAGATTATCGTGCATCTTCTGCATGTGATTAGTTCCCTGTAGCATGTCCATAAAGAAAGGAAGTATGCTGCTACCCGAATTTATCTCCCAGGCTAGAACTCTCCCGATACGCCTCTAAGGCTAGACGTCTCAGGCAATTTCTTTGAAACATTTCTCTTTATGAGTACAGCCCTCATCAAACGTCAGTAAACATTCGCTTCAGCATGCATGCAGCATGTATTCTCCATCACCCCTTTCCCATATCGTGTCGTGCATCATCTCCTTACTTTATGGTGCAAGTGAAATTTAGAAGGATTTTCTTTATTTTCTCCATTTCCCTGCCTGTATCCTGTTTTAAGGAAGCCATTTGTATGCACTCAACAGAACTTCCCTCTAAAATTGAAAAAAATCGTGTTTCTCTGTTTTTTTTTTCTCGTTTCCTTCGAGTATCTTGTTTGTGTGTATGGAATGGTGTTTATATTTCAATATTTTCTCCGCTCTAAGCTGGCAAAAGAGGAGCTTTTCTCGCTCCAATGATTGCATAAGAGGTTGTTTGCTAAACACCAAAGTGAAACAATAAGAAAGCCCAGATGAAAGGCAAAAAAGGAGGCAACCAGCATCGGCACGAGAATGGATACAGCTATGGCATCGGCATCGCCATCGGCATTAACACCAGCACTGGCATCACAGCATCAGCCACTGAATCTAGAAGGTATTGTGGTGAAGCATAAAACCTCTGGGATATGGGAAATTCTGGGAAAAAAGCTACCACCTATTAAACCGCCCTTTGTGCTTCTTTTTCATCCTGGAAGAGGCCACCTCTGAGTGTTTACTTAAGGAATCAAAAAAAAAAAAAAAAAACAAAAAACAAAACAAAACCCCGAAGAAGAAACAAGGAAACCATCCTTCGTTGGGTTCTATGTACTCTCTACGAGTACGAATTGGAGACTGATGAGCACCGAAGGAAGCCCAGATAAAGCCGGAAGCAAAACTATGAAACAGTGCATAAGAAAGCGGCAACCGTAAGTAGCAGTGATGATACTCATGATGACTACCACGAAGATGGTTCCGGTTGGATGCGGTAGCACTAGTATTGCTGGTGGTATTTACTTCAGGATTCGACTGAATGTTTATTATTTTTGGTGGTCCTTCGAGTTGAGCACAGACAGATCCAAATGGAATTTTGGCCTGTGGGTAAATTTTGGAATTTGGTAAATCTTGAGATTCAGTGAAGCGAGATTTTGTTTTTCCTGGAGGCTGTCACCAGCCAACCAATCGACAGACGTCCGTTCATCTTTTGCGGTTCATTGTTGGTCGTCCCATCAGCTCCGTCGTTTTTACAATTGCAGTTTGTTATAAAGTGTAACGGAGAGTAAAGATTTAAAATATTCTTCTGGGAGTGGCGTAGGGTTTCCAGAGTGCGAGGTATGGAGTTTTCATTTGCAACTTGGAAGTAATCAAACGCGTTAAAAACTACAATCTCGGGGGCTATAAAAGTGAAGATGCTCTGTGTAAAGGCAATTTTGGATTATAAGTATTATGTAACAGAGGTCTCCCTGTTGGAGCTTGATTTCTTATACGACAGAAGGCTACATAGTTATGTGATTTATATTTTTCGTGCATTTTATACGTTTTCAGTTTATTCGATGGCAAAACTGGAACTATTGACCGAAGCCGTTAGTCAAAGCTTATAAAATGAGCAAACAAATCGATCAACATGTATAGAATCTTCTAAGGGATCGTCATTAAAAAGTTAGATGATTGCAAAAAAACGCTGCTCTACATATAATCGCTCAGAATATGAGTGAGCGTAAGAAGTACAAAATTTAGGATGGATACCTCAAAGTTTATCTTGGCCCAATTACATGCGATAAGATTTTAGATATTTCAGTCACTGGCATGGACTATATCGATTTTTATGTTAGTTCAGTAAGTTAAGCAGAATGTTGTATCGATAATTATTGAAATATTTTTTTTTTAATTTATTTTATTGCATGAAAAACCACGTCGGCTACCAAGTTGCCTGCCTATTCGACGAAAATTTTGAACATGGGATCATTTTGCAGAGCTTGCAAATGCGCAAGTTTCTTTTTGTGCATTCGAGGCCTAAAAGCTGGCCTCGGGGTGTTCTGCTTCTTTTAGTAAGCACTTAAATATATGTATATATGTATGTATATTTTTTTTTAAACTTAACTCTCAAGTGGATATGAATAGACTTATAATGCCTCTGCTTGTGCTAGGTTTTTTTAGAGCATGAGGTTGTAAGGGAAGAAAGATCTTTGGGTTCAGTGGTTATTTCGCTCCAACACTTAATGGGGAGTCTAAATTGTTAGTGGAAGCTGGCTTGTTGTTGTTTCCTAGTCCACTACTCATCTTACTTGATTTTAGTTAACTGAAAAAATGAATGTCTCTCGGGCGCTGTTGAAATTCGAACACCGAACCTTCTGATTTGGAACCCAGTTCCCTAACATTTGAGCCACGGCCACTCGCATGTATGGGGTAGGCTAACTTTACGGACCTTAAAACCGTTCTACAGGCTGCTCTAATTTGGAACACTTTATTAGTGCAGCAAAGAATATACTAATGTTTTTGAATTCGAGTGAATCAACTATTTTTGTTATGACCTCTTCTTCAAACCTAGCTGGAACTTGAGCATGTACTGCTTTTTCGATTGGATTTCCCTACAACATTCGGTGGACATGCCGAAGCCAAGTGATTTGCTAAGTTCATATTCGAGTGATGCATATAATATCATATTTAGTCCCCTGAAAGATCCTTCGATGATTATCTACAATATCCGTGAATTTTGAGTCGCGCGATATATCAACCTGTCTTCCACAAAGCTACCATGATGTTTAGTAATATTGCATCCTCGACTGTCTAAAACTCTCTCGTACATATGTACATATTTTAGTAGTATGCGACATCAATTTCACCAACAGGTAGTTGTTGCTATTTCTAGCGTCGCCTTTGCCTTTATGCAAACAGGAAAACTCTCTTCAGAAGTTTGGCGTTAGATCGCCTCAGATACTTTTTTTTGTATTTGCGAACCATTTAAACCCAAGACCTTCGATTCTCCTCCATACTTTAAAGGATAGGTGAACTTTAATAGTAATCTACATATATTGGTGCCGGCTGCATTTATATGTAATCCTTTACCGCTTGTACTTAATAGATATTTTTTTTTTTTTTTTAAAAGTGGTTTTTATTTGCACATAAATTTTCGTTAACATTGTTTTACCTGCAAAGCAAAGTGCTTATCTGAAGGTGGCTGGACATAACATTGATATAGTTTTGAAGTGATTTCAGAATGAAAAGTTTAGGTTTAAATACAATTAGTTAATTTTGAAGTTAATATTATTATGGTGATTTTAAGAATTACTAATATGACTCTACTTTACATGATGAAATTCAATAAAATGTTTTTTAATCTCCTTTTTTCCTTTTTTTAAAATTAGGAATAATTTTCAGTAACGGTGGGAGCGAATTTAACAATTTAGGAACAGTGCATCGTAGTTCTTTGTCTCTGTACGATTTGTAAGCTGTCGGAACTTCTAGCATCCCTTGGGCACGTCTTCGGGTGTTTATCATGTGGTTGATGGGTTGAAGAAACTGTCGGTCGTCCATGTAAGTTAGGAGTGTTGTCATCTGGAAGATTTCCTTTACATCTAAAACTTTAAAACTTGAATTAGTGTGTCGAATAATTTTAACAAGACAATGTTGTAAGTTTGATATCTTCTCACGAGTAGTACACTTGCTTTAGTATCTCCATATGTGAGTAACGCTTAAGATACACCATTGCAAATATAGTGCTCTTAAGTTGAAGACGCAGTAGGTTGATGTGCTCACGTCACAGGAAATTCTCGTCAATGGTAACTCCGAGGTATTTAATGGTTTTAACTACCTCGATTGTGCTGCTGCTCCTCAGTAATGGAGAACGATCATTTCGATGAAATGAATAACTTCTGTTGGCTTCGATGGAGTCCGAATATGCATCAACTTAGTTTTATTTGCGTTGATCACCAGGCCGTTGTCATGACACCATTAAGATACAAGGTTGAATTCGTGTTGCAGTATCTTTATGGCTAAGTGCAAGTCCTTGTGTTTCACGACATATGCAGTAGCTTTTTTAAATGTTCTTAATAGTTCATTTGTGAACAGTATAAATAATATGGGGCCCAGTTTGGAACCTTGTGGCATGCCGTATTTGATCGTTCTTTTTTTGCTAAATGTGTCAGATATCTTGACTTGTATTTCTCTTTCACTCAGATAGCTTTTAAGCCAGTTTGCCAGCATTCCTCTCAGTCCTAATCTGTTGACGGTTTCCACAAGTTTTTCAGGAGTCAGGGTATCAAACGTATTGAGTACAGTAAGATCGCGTGATTTACATGCGTTTAGAGCATCTCGATTCTCGTCCCGGAATCGTTTCTTCTATATCAGTTTTCGTGTTCGATTCCCCCACGTGTCCGTTTAAATATACACCGATGAGAAGCACTTCTTGACTTGATATTTCTTGTTCCGATTGCTCACTGCCTACTGCCTACTACTAACTTATCTATGAGTTCAACTGTCAAGAGAAAGACAACCCCATTTCATAAAAATACATTTTGTACGCTTCAAAGATGTGAGTATTGAATATCTTTTTTTTGTGTCATCTTTGAAGTTTGTGAATATTACAATTTCAATTACCACAAAAATTGAAGCCAACAGATCATAATCAATGCATAGCTTTCGTCAATTGGTTGATGCTGGTTTTTCACGCAAAATCATCTATAGTGATGTTATTGTGGCATCTGGGGAGAAGAAAATCCTCGAATAATTTCAAAAAATTCATTACAACCACAAAAATGTGTTTTTTTGGGCTGGTGGAATCATTGGTCCATTTTGATTCGAAGATGCAAACAAAAGAGCTGTTACTGTCAACGGAGAGTGTGTTTATAGCACATATTGTAATTTTTTTGCGGCCTCAAATTGAAGAAATAGATAGATATGGTATAGACATAATAATGGTGACAAACTCGTAAACTAGCTACCTCCATCATGCAATTTAACACCATTAGAGTAACATACTTCGTTTGGGGTTTTTAGAAAAGTATGTACACCCTGAATGACTCGAACTGCAACCAAATTCAGACTGCTATAATTTCCAAACCGTTCATGACAGTAAGCTCAAATTTTGACACATGACAGATAATTTTATTATTTACAAGCCTTTTAAACAATTTGCGTCTCAGTTGTGTTGAAAAATTTTTATCCGCGATGGAATTCAAACGTGATAGTGTGATTGCTTTATTTTTGGCTGGAAAACCACAAGTAGCTATCGTTAGAGCCCTCCAGCACCTCAACATGAATAAATCATTTGTGTCTCGAAACATAGGTCATTACCGTGATACTGGCAGCGCTGCAAAACGCCATGGAGGTGGTCATAAAAAAACAGCAACATCGGCAGAAATGGTCCGGAAAGCGAAAAATGGCTAGTGAGCTCAACATATCGTTGGAACGGATGCAACACATACTGAAATATGAGCTTGGGCTCATTGCCATTGAGTCGAAAGAACGAAGGAGTTGCTACGCTTACACGAAAGTGGTGAGTTGCCGAATTTGGTTTTTTCCGATGAGTAGCCATTTGTTATTGAGCAATATGTCAACAAACAAAATGACCGAGTTTACTTGCCAGAGAGGTCCTTCGAAAATGTACATCTTCGGACGGCCACCAGAAAGTAGGCAGCACCGATGGTGATGGTTTGGGCCGCCATAACCGTGATGGTCGCTCTCCGCTCGTATTTTTGGACGGTGGCGTCAAAATTGATGCGATCGTATACCGTGAAACTGTCTTAGAGGCAGTATTGAAGCCTTCGACAAACATACATTTCGGTCGGAGACCGTTAACATTTCAACAAGACTCGGCACCGTCTCACAAAGCGCGCGTCAACCAAGATTGGTTAAAAAACAATGTTCCACACTTCATTTCTTCGACACAATGGATTGCAAATTCTCCGGATGCAAATCCGTTGGAATTCTCTGTCTGGGGTATTTTGAAGGCGAAGGTTGGCACTAAAAAATACCAAAGTTTGGACCACCTCAAACAAGCACTTCGCCGGGAATGGGCCAAAATACCGCAGAGCCACTTGCGTGCAGCGTGTGATGCTTTCTTCGGCCGTCTCAAGGCCATTATTCGCGCCAAAGGTGGACATATTGAAAACAACTGATATACGAGTAATTTGAAAATTGATGTATTTTCCAACATTTTTTGCTTTGGCACAATAAAATTTATAAAATAAAAATAAATTTTAAAAAGTTGGAGTTAGAGTCATTCACCCTGTAGATAATCCAGCAACAATTTCACAGCTGAAAAATAGTTGAGTTCTGTTTTTTTGTTAAGTTGGTAAATCTGTTATTAACATTCCCTCTAAATCTTATCATCATAGCTTAACATTTGCAAAAGTTACGTAGCCAAGAGTACATCTATCTCTGTATGTGTTGCCGATTTTTTTACAATTTTAGAAATGGATTTAAATTTGCAACAACGAACTTGTATTCAATTTTGCGTAAAAAACGGATTTAATGGTGCGCGAACGTTGTAAACGTTGAAAAAGTGTTTCGGCAACGATTCTCTAAAGAAGACGGTCGTTTACCAGTGGCACGAGCGCCAGCGGTTCGAAGATAATGAACGCAGTGGCAGACCATCGAAAACGAAAACCGACGAAAACATTGATGAAGTAAAAAAAATGTTGGTCAATAACCGCAAATGAACCATCAGAGAGATAGCGGAGGACTTGATCCGTCCAAATACCATCCAACAGCCACCGATGACCGAATTCACCTGATTTGGCTCCCTGTGACTTCTTTCTGTTCAATCGAGTTAAAAAAACCAGTACGGGGAACGCGTTTCAGCAGTAATAAATGTGTAGCGCTGGCATACGAGTAAGTGTGTTGCAGTCGATGGGGATTTGCTTGAAGGGGACAATATATATAGATTTAGATGAATAAACTTGTATTTTTAATTTTCTGAATAAATTCCGAAAAATTTTTGATCAAGGTGGTATTTCCCCAATCTCTATGTTTGACGTTAAAATCTCCGCCGACAATAAAATAGTTCTCCTCCAATTCCAGCCTTAGGAATTGACAAAGTATCTCGACCTATAAGATGAATAAGGTGGATTAAGTAGCCTTAGGTGCATAAACAGACGCCATGTATAACCGCTTTCCACTACATGATGCATGCTTCCAGCACTTGAAACCTACGTATTACACTACACGACTGAATACTCTTTTGAAACGCAGTCCTTGTCTTACAAAGATTGTAACACCTTGAATGTTAATTTTCGCTAATCAAAACCACATCAGGGGCTTGGTCTTTAAGCAGCTCTTCGTTCGAACCTAATCAGTGAATAAACAATCACTGCAAGGACCTTCAGGGTTTGCTCCGCATGTACGTACCGATTACGGCTGGAGATGCATTTGTCCCGGCAGTAGCGCATATGTTTGATCTGCCCTCGTAGTCTGTTCCTATATTTGACGCTGAAACTAAGCTATCTGCCCCTGAATAGAGAGCAAGATAGCCAGCATGTCAGGTACAGGTTACGGTGCTCTAGGCGCACTAAGAAGCAACCTTCGTTTGTTATACCGTAGTTCCCCTACCTTCCACCATTTGGGCGTAGGTAACGTGGGGACAAACGGCTGGAGTTTGTATATGCACGGGTGGACGTTTAACTTCCACCCTCTGCAGCCGAACCAAATTTACTCTTTTAATGTATTGGAAATTAGGACAACCCTGATAGTTTTAAAAGCTGTCCCTTGTTCATGTATAACACATAAGAGAGTTGGCTTTTTTCTGGCGCTGCATCCTTGCCTAGAGCGCATTCCTCGGACTTATGGTTCTTTCTGCACTTCACGCACCAAGGCAGCATTTCACAGTATGATGCGGCCTGCGCGAACTTTTGGCAGCGAACACATTGTAAAATATTTTCGCTCCTCTTTAATTTTTCGCAGTGTACAACCTGGTACTCTAGGACTTTGATACTCCTTAGACCATTGAATTTGCTGTTGTGACTTAGGAGAATATTGTTTGCAGCATTGTTTGCAGCTTCTCCCCCTTCGGTGCGTAGCAGAAGAACTCCGTCGTCATATCCTTCAGTAAACTTTTAATTTTCTGGTAGCGCTCCAGTGTATTGCAGTGGATCGCGCACCTAAGTATTTTAATACAAAAATTATTGCCTATGGCTGACTTACATACGAGTAGTTCTACTGTTTCCTTTAGTTCCATCTTAAATGCATTTATAGGTGGAACTCTTTGTTTTGAAGTGTTTTGTTGTTGTTATTGTTGTTATCGTTGTTGTTGTTGCTGTTGCCGTTGTTGTGGCTGCTCTTGTTGTTTTAGCTGGTGTTTCTTATGCTTTTGTTGGTGTTGTTGAAGCACTTGTCTTTTTGCGTTCGTTTTCATTTTTGACTGTTGATGTGTCGGCTGCTCTTGAGCTTACTACGTATGCTGTTGCTGTTGGTTTTGCTGTTGGGATTGGTCTTGCCCTTCCTTCTTCCTTCTTGCCATTTGGTTTGATTTTATGGCTAGTACTCTTTGTTGCAGCATTTTGATTCTGTTACATAGAGACTCCACTTCTTCTGATTCGGATGGCGCCAAAGACGCGAAGCTATTATATCCCAGATAGTGGACTTCACCACCATCTGAGACGTATCTTGCTCGTCAGAATCTTGCTCAGGACGTTTATTGTCTGCTGATGTTGTCGTCTCTACCCAGTGGGAAGCGATGCTTTCGGTGTGGCAAAGCCGTTGACAAGTGATCAATGTACCCTATTATAGTCCTTGAATATAGCAAAGCGTTGTGCAACTTGGAATTTCTATTATGTTCAAAATTCGTGCTCTGTGAAAAATGTTTTTCGCGCACTTCGACCATTTTACGGTCGTCATAATCGACCTACTGAGCAAGCAATTCAAGTCATATTGGAAATCCAGCCACCTACCCGTATGCCTAGATTGCGCACAGAGGAAAATATACTGGCGGCATTAACGAAGACCGTGATTTGTCCATTCGGATTGTGATACTCGACTACGTGGAAGATTTTGCGCAAGGAACTTGGTTTATGACCTTACAAAATACAGCTCATGCAAGAACTGAAGCCTAACGCCCTGTCAGAGTGTCGAGATTTCGGTGAGTGGGCCTTAGAAAAGCTGAAGGAAGATCCGTTCTCTTATCAAAAAATTGTCTTCAGTGATGAAGCTCATTTCTGGTTGGATGGTTATGTTAATAAACAAAACTGCCGTATGGACCGATGAGCAACCTCAGGCAATACAAGAGCTGCCAATACACCCGGAAAAATGCACTGTTTGGCTCGGTTTATGGTCCGCCGGAATCATTACCGCGTATTTTTTTAAAGATGACCATGAGTACAACGTTACCGTCAATTGGGCCCGCTATTGTTCAATGATTTCGAACTTTGACGGCGACATGTTGGACTTTTTCGCCGTTATGCAATCTGCAGAAAAAATTTTTCCATATTCTCAGCACAGACTGTGACTCAATTACAACGTTCTCTTCTCCATCTCTATAGGTTTCTGTCTGGGTCTTCTTGCCTTGACACGTACTTTTTACTTGCTGATAAAACTTTCGTATATTATTCCTGGACTTTTTCTTCTTCTGTAGAAGCCGTTGTTCTTCCCGTCTCTTCTGCTTGTAGAGCTCACTAGCTGCTTTCGTCTTTCGATGCAGCGCCGTTTTGTACGCTTCTTGTTCTTATTATTATTATTATTATTATCAAGGGAACGATACAAATTAATTTGTAGTTCCCATGTGGTCAGCCACCTACGTACTTACCGCGCCCAACACTGCTTGATTTCAGTGATCTAGTAAGCTTCTTGTTTAGCTGTATGTGCCTGCCGACATTGTTCATCAAACCAGGGATTTCTTGGTGGTATTTGGGTGAAACCCAACACATCAGTTGAAGCGTCACTGATGGAACATTGGCAGCTCTGCCACTAATCTTCGGTACTTGATGTTGGCGGCATAGGAGTTGTTGAGAGATTTCGGGATACGCATTCGGTGAAGATTCTGGCGGTCTCATGCGATTGCAGCTTTCCTACGTTATATCCACTCACATTAGTTCTTCTTTGTTGTAGCGCTTGGGAAATCCTCCTTCTCACTTTGGCTACAACAAGATGGTGAATCAAGTCAATGCTGCCCGGAATATTCTGATGTTCGGAAACCGTGTGCTTGCTATAGTAATATTTCGTCCCGCCGAAAAGTCAATAAGCCCAAGTCCGTTGCCAGACGTGGTGTCGTGTTTCTTGTAGAGGAGCTCGTAGAAACATTCTATGGTGGCATGGACGCATAATAGGCTTATGTTGTCGAATTTATCTTTGATGCGGATTGTTATAAGATTCACGCAATCACCATAGTAAGAGTATATATCACAGTTTTTCATCCTCTTTATGTCCAGCCCAGTCCGGTCATAGTATGATGCGTGATGTCTTACTAATTGTTCGGCTGCGCGTGGCCTGTCAAGGGTACAAACATTCCACGTGCGAGCCCGAAGGTCGTTATCCTTTAAACATTTACTAGGGTTGTCAATAGTAAGTCCACTTTTATCCGAGGCCATTACTTGATTCGTCACATATTTTAATCTCTTCCTTATAGGGTTGCCATCCCTATAACGGCGTAGGTCAGTATAATGGTACTAGCCGGGCATACCCTTGCCATTTTAGAATGCATTAGTAATGCTACCGGGGACCACCACTGGAAGGTAAGGCAAGCACTTCGCTACGAACTTGATTGTTGAGATACTGGCCCAATCCAAGTTTTAGGCCACACAGTTTCTTGATCCATCGCCACACAAGCCCCTAGCTCAAAATAACAGCGAAAACGGAAATGACCAATCTGAGAAGAAAGAACATATAGAGCTAGTCTACGGAAACAGCAAGTACAAACGAGCAACCAAAGAATGGTCAAACTTAGAGTCAATCTATAGTTCTCAGGAATACTAATTTGATAGACGTTAAATTCAATAATTAATCATATGCTGCTTTGGAAACTACAGTTGAAACTACAAAGATAAAATTAGGACAACTCCAAGTTTAATATATTGCGTAAAAGGTTTTGCTAAAATGGAAAATTATTGACGAAGTCACGTAGAAGGAGGACATCTGGGCCCATAAAAGATGAAGAAGACTGTATTGATTTCACCAATAGGCTCATATGTTACGTTCACTCTCCTCGTTAATCCGTTCAGCTTTTGCCCCAGCACACTATCAACTGCAGGCAAAGGAATCATAGGCATTTTAAAAGTTGCAGAAATTTGTGGTTTTCATAGCATACATATATCGCTGACCGCTGAATACGTGCAATATTCATTAACAAAATTATGGGAACCTAGCCCAGTTATGGATAATATTTCGTGTGACAGGTAGATAGGGGCTGCCTTATTAAGATACTTTTAAGTTTATGGTACGTGCCAGTCGACTCCCTGTTTATACTCTAATCATCTCTGGAATTTAAACTATGTGGACGGGCTTTTATTCGGCATAGAAGGACGTAGCTGAGTCTATAACTTAATTCGTGCGGTTTGCTAAGAGATGGCGTAACTTGTGTTATTTTATTGTTATTATTCCATTGGAACATGCGTTGGGAAGCTGCTGTCATTGTACGTCATTTCAGTATATATCATTCATTTGAAGCGTAAACAACAATAATTTTTTTTCACTCAAATATGTCGAACTTTATGCCTGAAAAAATGTTTTTGCGGGGAGTTCTTCTTCATTATATTGAACATGCGCTAGCTGAGCGAACGTGCCAAAAGTGGTTTGCACGATTTAAAAGTGGTGATTTTGGCTTGGAAGACGATGAACGTCCTGGGCAGCCAAAAAAGTTTGAAGATGAAGAACTGGAAGCATTACTCTATGAAGATTGTTGTCAAACACAAGAAGAGCTCGCAGAATTTTTGGGTGTCACTCAAGCAGCCAATTCAAAATGTTTAAAAGCAGCTGGATATATTCAAAAGCAAGGAAATTGGGTTCCACATGAACTCAAGCCGAGAGACCTCGAAAGGCGGTTTTGCATGTCCGAAATGCAGCTGGAACGCCACAAAAGGAAGTCGTTTTTGTATCGGATTGTTACTGGTGATGATGATCATATGAGGAACCCGGCCAAACAGCCAAATTAACGGCAAAGCCGAATATCCATGGCGCGAAGGTAATGCTCTGTATTTGGTGGGATCAGATGGGTGTGTTGTATTATGAGCTACTAAAACCGGATGAAACCATCAATGGACAACGCTACCAAACACAATTAATCCGTTTGAAGAGAGCAGTGGCCGAAAAACGCCTGGAATATCGTGTCTGGTCACGAGGCAATAATTTTCCATCATGACAACGCTCGGCCCCACGTTGCTATTCCGGTTAAGAACTATTTGGAAAACAGTGGATGGGAAGTCTTACCCCACCCGCCTTATAGCCCAGACCTTGCCCCTTCTGACTACCATTTGTTCCGGTCGATGCAGAATGCCCTCACTGAAATACGGTTCACATCAGAGCAGAATATCAAAAATTGGCTTGATTCATTCTTGGCTGCCAAGCCGGCGCAGTTCTTTTGGGATGGGATCCACATATTGCCAGAAGGATGGGAAAAAGTCATAGGTTTAGATGGGCAATACTTTGAATAACACTATTGTAAATTTTTTTCTTAAATAAACGTTCAAATTTTGAAAAAAAAACCGCACGAATTAGGTTGTATACCTAGCGAACTACAGAAACTTTGCGACAACTCTAATCAAAAAGACTAATACTTATACTTCTCTAGAACCGAGGAGTAGAACACAATCTGGCATATTAGTGCGAAAACTTAAACGCTGGGCTTCGGTTGGAATTTTACGAAATTCATGGCGATTAAAAAACACATCATAAGCACGTTGCTTATTCGACTTGAAGGAAGTATCCATAAAAATGGGAGGAAGGAAATATGTATTGCAATTAGAAAACAGTACTTCCAGCAAACTCATATAGCTACTCCAAACGGTTTGCGAAAAACGGCCTTTTCAAATTCCGTGTGCCGATTTTCAAACGACTCAGTCGTTACCACTTCTACCTATGTATCTTTCAACTGACGACTAATTCCTGTTAGATTTTGTTGCCTGGAAAGTAACGTTTGAGTTTTTAACTTCAATTCAACAACATAATGACCCGATAGGCACGAAATGCTATGAAAAAAAAAAACTGTCGGAATTCGTACTGGGAATTTATCGTTTTGGTAAGCATCTTATCCTACGAACGAACTACGCTTCTCCTCGTTGACCTAACAATTTCAATAACCTAAAAGATAAATGGGACGATGATAATTTCAACAGTATAACCCGTAGAGGAAATTGTTGGCAAATATCAGACGATAAAACTCTACTAATATTTTTAACGGTCAAAGCTCAGTAATAGACTAATAGCGCAGATGTAGTACATTGAATGATTAAGTGGCTACTGCAAAGCCTTCAACTTATATAATATTCTCGTCAAGTCCCAATAATCCAAGCATATAGTGAGTCATCAGTTATAGAAGAATACGCTGAGCAAGATTAGGGGTTCCTATTTTCGAATTGGTAATGCCGAAAATCTATGGAAAGCTGGAACTAAGCAATCCTAATGTAGTTTCCAAATCAATTGCAATAGATCTCCTCTGACCACAACCCCAAACATCATTCGGTAATTTTAACAACTCAAACAGCAAAAGTCGTAGAAGAAGTGAGGAAACCAAAACGCACTTATAATTAGGTAAATATGCAATTGTCTCCTAAATGATGCAAAAATGCAAAAACAAAAACGGAACCCGTTCAAAAAAATTTGAAATAAGTTTGGTAGACAATGTTCAATGACTGCGAGACGCTTTTGAGGTCGTCTGCAACTGCGGTTTCCCATAACTTGGCTGCTACTGACAATTCGTCTTTTCAAGAACACAGTGCCGTGCATGGGCATCATAGAGAAATTGCTGGTATTTCCCTTGTTTCTCAGAAAAGCATCAAGGGGTTATCATGAACCTTATACTTTTGTTAAACACCTTAATGCTTAAATGATACAAATATTTACCTCTCCTGTAGAGTGGAGGATGATGGACAAACATGTTCTCTGTCATTTCTGCCTAATCTTGTATCTTAATAAGTGACAGATACAATATTAAAGCAGAAGGAGTTTCAATTTGAAGGGCCTCTTTCATTTTTACGTACACCGTCAATAGCTATACGGAGACACTATAGTTTCTGATTTTAGTTTCACGGCAAAGATTTATTCATATCTGACGAACTAAATCTAAAACAACCTCAAGAAGTGGTAAGGTAATACCATGTTGTTCACAACTGATTTACCCAGCCCTAGTGAAAGGTACTCTCCTAGAAGTGAAAATTATTCCTTGAAAATCTCATAACTAACTTTCGTCTAGCCATTATTGCCCAACTTCCTTGTCTACTTTACGAATATATTCCTTCAACTTGTCTTCCTCCCTCTATTTGGCAACACTATGACTACTTCCGAAAATGTACGATATCCTCTGCTTCCTCCTGCGGCCATCTATAACCTTAACCGACAAAGCGAATTTGAGGTGAAATGAGAGAACCTATAACACACAAGACTGTAAAGACTATAAAACATGTAATAGGACAATGGCAGAACTTTTCCGTGTACGAATACACTGTCTACCTTATGACTTATGTAGTGTAAGGTTACACTTCTTAAAACGAATACTCATAAGTAAGAGTATTCGTATGTGTGTGCCGGAGAGATTGAGATCCAAGGGAATAGACAACGCTTGCATATTATCCATTCAAGTAAGTTTCCAAAAGAAAATAAACGTGCTAGTACTACTCCACTCTAGCTCATGCTTCAGTACTTTTGTGGCATGTTTCCTTTGGATTTGTCTGATGGTCCTTGCTACTCCTGATGATGAGGAGAGGACAATGATCACTTTCCTGACAACTTTTACTCCATTTTTACGCAGTGTCCTGAAAAGTTCTACCTTCATGTTTGTGGCAAAGTTTTTCTTTCATAAAAAGAAACAATATTTGTTTAGTTGTTCAGTTGTTCTTCGCACAACTTTAAGTTATTTGTTTTTACCCGGAATGCCCTTGAAGAGGGTGATAGGAGTAGACTTGGAAAGCATATCCCTTTTTACGCAGCACATGTGGTCATGCGGCTATCTTTATGGGGCATGTTGCAATGAATTAGTAATTAGACCAGCGATTCCATCGAATGCAAGGAGACAGCAAGTTAAATTTATCAGCTGACACCTGACATTTTTACAATCAGTATAGAAGCAAGCAGCAGCAAGGATATTTCCCATAATTTACCATGGGACACTTGCTGAAGTTACAATTAATGAATGGCCGACATTGCATGCGTTATGTTCAGTAAATATTTCATTACAGTCTGGGCAAACTGTTCGTATGTAGGAATGGTTTGGAATGCCAGGATATACCGATCTTATCTCACTGCTCATAGATATTCTGAGTACAAGATAGAGCCCGGCACTAGGACTGCATGTGAGTTGAGTGTAATATATTTGTTCATTGTCAGTGGATAGTTATAATAATCAAACAGTCATTCAATATGGGCAATTTGATTTGATAATAATTGTCAGGGGTAAGTTACTTGTAATTTAAATGATTTAAGATTATCTCTTTATTGCCACGCGGGAGATATTACAAATATAGAATGACAACCGAGAGAAAAGTAAAGTTATTCATATAAATGCTAACCACATCTCCCTGTACTTATTTCATCGACGATGAAGCTGTACCTTTCGTATCTTCACTACGCAAACTAGAAATTATCTCCGAATAGAGAACTTAACTTTCGTTCATACATAGATCAATCATAGCTCTACCGCGAGCATCGAACTTGTCGAGTTGTTGAGGCTCAATGAATCTGGATAAATTCTCCAGACGATTCCTGAAACCAAAGGATGCTTCCACCCTTTCCCCCTTCCGGGCAACCACACCTTCCTACTCAAGACTGGAAACTCGCGAAACTGGAGGAACTAAGAGGCTCTTATAGAGTAGCGCAAACAAAAGGCACGATTCGGTTCGGATTCGAGTCTATATATTTAAAGGTCTACAAAAAGTATGAGCTGGATGCTGATAAGCAACCTTCTGCTCCTTTAATGGAGACAACACCAAACACAACCTCAGATCTTGGAGCGTCGATATCCTTTCCAGAAATGGATAGCGACGACTCCAGTCTACCTGAGGTGACAGCTAAGACGTCCATCTCCTCTTCTGACACCCTGTCGGATATGGAAATCGATAACGAAGCAAAAACAGGTCCCATATGATCAAGGGAAGAGATGAGCCCTTGGGCATATCTTCAGAATCGGAGTACCTCAACAGCGCCGTGGTGGGGGTTACTCTTTAAAACTGTAGCAATAATACGGTTTTTTCATCCCTCAAAAAAGGCTTCAGCCGCACTCATTCTGCGTATTTCAAAAACGCAGAAGACATTATCATAATCAAGGAACCATGGATTGAGAAGGAGTGGTTCATGACTTAGGACACCCGTACACGCTCCGCTATATACTAGAGACAAAGGTAAGATCAGAATTTGTATATTAGTGAAACGTAGCCTTAATGCATTTTTACTTCCTAATCTCAGCCACCCCGACTTAACCGTTGCCAGACTAGAGACTGCCAAAAGCACCTACTGGCTGGCATCGGCTTACCTTGGCCACGATCATGTGAACCCTCTCCCTGGTGATAAGCTATGAAGGGTGGTACTGGAAGCTGGAAGGCAAAAAACTGGCCTCATCATTGGATGCGACGCTAACGCTCATCACACGGTATGAGGCAGTACCGACATCACTGATAGAAGTGAGTCACTTTTTGACTATATTTTAAGAACTAACCTTTTTATTTGCAACATTGGCAATGAGCCCACTTTTATAACTAGAAACCGACAGGAAGTGCTAGCATTGTCAGCACTTAGAGTGACAGCATCGCTCAAATGCTAACGAACTGGATGGTATCGTCTGAACACTCTTTTTCAGACCACAGATACATCCAATTCAGCCTGAGTGATGCTCCCCCAGCCAACCATCATTCCGGAACTACCGGAAAACTGGTTGGCCAAAATACAGAGGAATACTGTCAAAAACGCTATCCTCTGAACTATCAAGTCCCCCGTGTGACACCAATGAACTTGACATGAAAGTCAAGGAATTCACTTTGTCTCTCAATCAGGCTATGGCTGCTTCCTACCGTCTTATTCAACTTAGAGGCAAGAAAAAACCATATTGGTGGACATCAGCACTGGAACTGGTCAGAAATACTTGCAGAAAATTTTTCAACTTAGCAAAAAGCACAAGAAAAGTGACTGACTGGGACTTATACAAAGAACCCCTCAAATTATATAAAAATCACGGAAACCTCAGAGGCATCACGGCTAAGAAAAATCCTCTCTACAAATTCTATGATGCCTAGCTGTTTGAAAAAAAAAACGATGGCTCTTGGACGACCTCAACTGATGAATGACTCAATCTGCTACTGGACACCCACTTTCCAGGCAGCTCCCAGTTCACGGCCAGTAGCAACCCAAACAGGCCTTCTGCAACCGGGACCAAAATTCATGGTTTGATCACAAGAGACAAACTGCTCTGGACGCTGCATAACTTCAAACCATACAAGTCTGTTGGTCCAGACGGTATAATACCTGCCGGGCTATAGAGGTCCTCAGATATTATTCTGCCTGCGCTAGAAAATATTATGAGGAGCTGTGTAGAACTTATCCACATTCCACTGTCATGGAGAGAAGTCCATGTAGTTTTCATTCCCAAAGCCGGAAAATGTCCTACAAGTCTATCATCTTTCCTTCTGAAAACTCTAGGACGACTGACTGATATCCATATACGAGCTAAAATTGATCCGAGACTTCTGTCAACGGCTCAATATGCCTACTGTAGAGAAAAGTCGGATATGTCAACATATCCGCAATCACGACTGCGCTGTCAACTCTGAAGGTAGACGACTCACTTGGGGAGTTGATCAGTCTTATGCTCAAAGGCAGGGTAATCAACTCCAAACTGGGTGAGATTTCTGCTAAAAGATGTATGAGCAGAGGTACGCCGCAAGGCGTTGTCCTCTCTCCCCTTCTCTGGAACTTAGTAGCAAATGAACTGCTGGTATACCTGGAAGCGGGTGGTAGCAGGGTGATTGCCTATGCAGATGATGTTGCTATAGCCGTCTCAGGTAAGCATCTTAATACCATAAAAGAGCTTCTTCGAGTAAATCCCAATACATTAACCCGTTGGGCAGCTCGCTGTGGATTGGGAATAAGCCCCCATAAAACTGTCCTCTTTTCCAGGGAATACACAATTCCACTTATAGACCCTCTTTCAATAAACAGTACCAGTTCAGTATTTTCTGATACAGCAAAATATTTGGGTCTCATTTTTGACAGGAAACTAAGCTGGGAACCTAACATTCAAGAAAGAGTCAATAAAGCTACCATAGCTTTATTCTCTTGCAAAAAAGCCATTGGGAATGAATGGAGCTTTCAACCTCACATAACCCACTGGCTATACATCTCGGTCATAAGACCGATACTCACTTACGGGGTGGTCGTCTGGTGGACGGCCTTAGAAAATGCAGTCAACTGCATTAAACTAAGCAGAGTCCAAAGAACACTATGTCTATGCATATGCGATGCCGGCAATCGTAATTTCGAGTGCAAAACTGTAATTTGTAAAAAAAATTGTCACAAGTGACATTGCGTTCGTTCATTCCTAAAAATGGAAAAGAATCACACATCAGAGAAAAATAAAGGCATGTACACGAAGAAGAAATACCTTGACACAAATCCAGAACAACACTCTGACCTTGATTGATTTCTGCTGAACAGTTTCTGTCACGGCCAAGTAGACTTGAATATCGTAGTCATACAACGATACGGCGTCGACCAGAATCCAAAGTTTGATGCCATACTTTTCCGGCTTAGACGAAATGTACTGTCGAAAACTGCATCGTCCACGAAATGGCAGCAGTTGCTCATCGGCGGTCAAAAATTTGCCAGGAACATACATAACTTTCAAGCGCTGGACCCAGAGATCGAACAAATCGCGAATAGGCGCCATAATGCTGAACATTATGCCGAGTTTCTCAATTATCGAATCGTATCGATTGGCTAATGGCTCGAAAGCGAATAAGTGGTGACATTGTCGCAGCGAAAATTGGTGGTCCATGCTTAGCAGTCGAAAGCTCATCAGCTGCTTCACTTTTCGACCGATATGTCGCAGCCAACAACAAAACTCCATAAAAAAAACGACGTGCTTGTGAACATCGTATAAATTGGTCATTCGTACCACAATATTCTCGACTGGCTCGATAAAAAGCAAAAACGCAGTCACTGGACTGCTGATACGAGATTTCGCAAATGATGTTGGCCCTGCAAAAATTTCAAATGAAAGCGCCTAAACAAAAAACTCAAAACAAACCTTGACGAGAAGCGAAATCTATTGTCGAGACTGATGGGCATGGTGGCATTGGATAGCGCACATACTGAATTTTCTTGTCTTTCGACTTGAGAGCGTTGTCCTGTTCAGCAGCGGTTTCCAAATGCATTTCTTGTCCGGTAAAATCAGCATCGCTCTTGTTACTATTATAATATTCGGAATCACTTGCAGTCTCGCTTGGTGAATAACCCGTATCATCTTCCTAGAATTCGGGCAGATTTTTTTAATTTTTTTTTTATAATCAGCGCGCGCTCAAGGGGTTTTTGTACCCTTAAAATGTTCGTACACAGCGCAGGCGAAGGAAATTTAGGGAGGAAGAAAAGACAGGTAACGATGTACATAGTTTGTAAATTATAACGACCAGGAAACACAGAGATCGGCAGAGCATTCCATAAGCGAGTTGTACGACTTAGGAAAGAATCACGATATTTTAGAGTACGTCCGAAAATGGGCCTGAGGGTATACTGATGAGCATTCATAGCGTTACGGTTGAAAGTTTGAAGGGGTGGAATGCTATTGATAATTTCTATGGAGCAATGGTTGTGGAAATAGCGATAAAACAGAGTGAGACACGAGACATTACGTCGGTGTTCGAGGGTGTCCATTGTTTGAGTGATATTAGTATCACCTATAAGTTTTATCGCACGGTTTTCGATTCCACCTAGCAGGTGCAGAGATATTTTAGGAGCACCTAACCAGATGTGGGCATTGTACTCCAATTTTGGGCGGATGAATGCCTTATATATTAGGGCCAGATCAGAGGGGGTAAAATATTTCTTACATCGCTTGAGGAAATCTAGACATTTCGCAGCTTTTTTGACGACACCGAATATGTGGTCATTCCAACGTAAGTTGTCATTGACACACATACCGAGAATTGAAAGTTTAACGGTTTCGACGAAGCAAGTTCATCCATGGATAATGGCTGGGTGTATAAATTTCGCTTTAACGACAGCAGACAGCATTGTGTTTTGGAAGCATTAAATTCTACTCTTTTAGTGGTTCCCCAATTATTTATGCTGTTAATATCAGAATTTAATGAGCTCAACACACGCTGGCGTTCCCGTTCTACAGCTGAAGAGCAGGGACGTGAGTCCGGGAACGAATATGAAAAGTAGAGAGTACTGTCGTCAGCAAAGGAATATATTGGATTAGAGGTAGAAGACAAGAGATCATTGATGAAAATTAAAAAGAGTGTCGGAGACAGTACGGAGCCCTGTGGCGCACCAGCATTTATTTTATTTTGTGAATATCAGACTTGAAAATATTAAAGAAAACTTGGATTGGAGGTTTTGAAAGGTAATTTCTAATCCATTGAAGAAGAGAGTCATCGATCCCAAGAGCATGGATTTTCGACAAAAGAGCCTGATGCCAAACTCTGTCAAATGCCTTAGAAATATCAAGTGCAACTATCTTGCTTTTGCCAGATTTATGTTCGCTTTGGTTCCACTTTTCGGTGAGATATACCATTATATCACCAGTAGACCTGTTGCTACGAAAAACAATTTGGGGGTCATTGAGAAGTTTTCATGTTTCGAGATATTTCATGAGCTGACGACTTATCAGCGTTTCCATGACCTTGGAAAGAAGGGACGTAAGTGCAATGGGTCTGTAGGAGGATAGAGAAGAAGATTCGCCTTTTTTAGGGACGGGGTGGACAAATGCTGTTTTCCATCTGCTCGGAAAGAGTAAGACTGATGGAAAAGCTTACGGAGCGGTTTCGCCAGCATGGAAGAACACCTCTTCAGAAGAAGGGGAGATATACCATCTGAATCAGCGGATTTATGTATGTTGAGATCTTTAAGTACTCTTGCTACTACACGAGTGCGAAAGTGGATTCGTCCCATTGTAGATTCGACGCACTCAAGTGCAGTTACAATCTGGGAGTGTTGAGCTAGCCGCAATGTGTGCAGCAAGCAGATTGACCTCGTCCAAAGAGCTGACAGCTGGAATGTCATTGTAAATGAGCGTTGTAATGGAGGATGAGGCAGAATTTCTAATGGGACATTGCAGTATTCTTTGCCTCAGTTTTTGGTCGTATTGGAATTTTACAGGTTTAAGGAAGACGTTTCAGTCATTTCTGGCTCGTTTAAACTTTTCTCGGTTTTCCTCTTTAGGGGTGATCTTGAAGGACCGAAAAAACAATTCTCTAATCCTGACAGCCTCTTTACAGGTCGAGTCGTACCATGCCTTTTCTTTTGGTTTGATACTCTTCATACGATGAGGGATAAAGCAGCTCATTCCAAAGAGAATAGTTTCTGTCAGCAGCGGCATCCTCCTTATCGAGGAAACATAACGACCAGTTAAAATTCCTAAAGAAGTTGTTAAGTCCGCTCCAATTGGCTTTCTCGTATTGCCATACGGTTCTTTTAGGAATCTTTTTTCTAACTGTGTGGTGGGTGTACCAGAATTTAGCTGATGTGACACAATGGTCCGATGAGCCTAGAGGGCAGAGCACATCAACGCAGTACTTGTCAGAGTGAGAAGTTAAAAATAAGTCCAGGGTGTTGGCGGTATGACTATCAACGTCTGATATTCGTGTGGACTCATTTACAAGCTGGATTAAATTATTTTCCGCAGCGAAGATCCCGACACACCGTCCTTGGGGTGTTGTCTGTTCAGAATGCCGAAGCCAACCAGAATTGTGTATATTGAAATCGCCCCTAATCACGATTTCAGTATGAGGATACAGGGATACAATTCTTTGAATGGAGTCAGACAGCGCATCAAACTCGTGAAAGGTCGATTTGCTGTCGAATAATAGGTTAAACGTCTGACAGGTGCCTATATCAACAGTGTTCTTAATTAACAGCACCCGGATGGTCCGCTTAGCGGGTTTAAGGGATTTGAACTCTCTTTTCGCATGCGACAGGTCCCGCTCACACAACTTCGTTGCTCCGCTCGGGGTAGGTGCTTTTGGTCAGGCAGGCGCCTATGTCATCAATACTCTTCATCTACAGTACTCATTCCAAAATTGCAAAGTTAATTAATGAAAAAGTTTTGCGGATTCGCATTATAGAAAATTCATATGTTCGAATGTTGCAGCAAATTATTTACTTTGGGTAATATGTATGTTTGTACTTATGTAATATGCACTTGATAATGACGCAAAAATATAACAGAACAAACGTTTGACTTTTGTACCGTTGTTTTTTTTTTTTTGATTACAATGGTGGTAAGGCGTGTCTAAACTTTTTTTTTAATATTTTTTACCAAAATTTTGGGGTTGTATGCGAGTTTTTAAAAAACTATTGACATAAATAATTTAATTTAAATTTAAGATTAGAGAACAGGTTTCTGGCTTTCAAAACCGGTATAGTACTTGATTTTAAGTGTTGCCGTTCTTTTTTAATGACTTTTTTTCAATTTAAGTATTTTTTTTTTAATTGCTTCTACCTCCTAAACGGGGCACGATAGACCCCCCCCCTCCTATAGTAAACTTTGCTAGTATTGAACTGTTCTACAAAAAAACGTTATCGATTTTTGGCGCCTAAGTTATCGTACTCTCCCCAGTAATGGCAGTGACCGAGTGCAAGCAACAGTACTTCGACTAGGAGCGGTAGAGGTGGGATACCCGCACTGTGTGATATTTTTGTTTTTCTAATTGCACTGCACTATGTTTTATTTTATTGTTTTTTTTTTTTTGTTTTGCTGTTTTTTTTACACTGCTCGGGGTTTTTTTTTTTGTATGCAGCACAGGAGAAGTTACGAGCGCACTGGGTGACGTATGCACTCGTCGGTGGTCGACACGGTACTCCAATCATGACGCTTTTTCTCAAAAGCTTCAACCTTTCTAAAATAACTCATCTTTTCTACTTGCACACGTTGCTTTTTGATTTCTATGTCCACCTAAAAGCCAATTAAAAATTTCGCACATAACTCGTTTTCTTTCTTTTGTCATAAATACGTTTACCATATTTAACTCATTTATTTAGTGAGAAAGTAAGTAAGTGTACGAGTATATTTCATCCGCTCGTTCGGCTATGTGATATGTTTTATTATTAGCTCTCCCCAACTTCAATTATGTGCAAATCCTGTTTTGGACAATTCAGTACCTATGTTGGATTTACATTTGAATACAAAAACATAAAAAATATCATTAAATTCAATTTGAACAAAAAAAAAAAACTGAAAAAACGACTACTGCAAAACAATACTGTAGGCCTGATTTAAATATAAACACAAATTAGTGCAGTGTTTTCAAAAAGAATATCCTCTAAATCACACAATATACTATACTTGTACTCGTACATCTGCGTTCATACTCGTATCCTTAGCTACTCGTAAAGCCCTTGGGACAACACTAGGTAATTACAATCGAATGAATTTTACATTTAGCCCTTAAAATTTCAACAGCAATTTTATTCCAACACAACAATTCCAATAACGAAAAACATGCAAAAAACGGATTTTTCATATGGGTTAAATCCTCACGGATTAGTTCATTACCGTTGGCACATTTATTACAGCTCTTATCGAAGCCACCCTCTACAAACTACCCCTGCTAAGCATCTCTATACATAATTACACGAGCAATTTTTAGATCATCAGCGATTTATTTCAAATTTACAATCAGATAAATTATAACAAAATTTGGAATATACATAAGTAAGGATGTTGCACGCTTTAAAGTATAGCCCTGTTGTCGAGAGGGTTGACTGGATTTGGTAAACATGGCAAAACAACCACAACCGAACGAAGAATAGTGTTTAGCATGTTGGCTTGCATGCAGTTGGGTGGGAATGCAAGTGGAAATCGGTTCGACTAGTAGTAATACTCGTAGTATAACATAAGTGATGTCCTTATTGGTAATCACCCGCATAATAGGTCCTCTAGCTCGGGCTCATATTGACCGTTTTTGTCTTGTTTTGTTAGTTTCTTTTTTTTTTTAGATTTTTGAATGTTCTGTTTTGACAGTTTTCTCTCGCATAAACGAGCGACTGGAATGACAGTATCTGTCTGCTTTATCTGAACTGATGAGGGTAATTGGAAAATGTATCGGGTAATTGTTTTGCAATAAATTAATTTATCAAGTGGCTAAACGCATAGGGTGGCATTTCAATTGGTTTTGACAGAGTGTTTTTATGGCTTTATTTTACTCCTTAAATTTTTAATCTATTTTTGTTTGGAATTAATATTTGCATATGTTTGTTTATCCGGTTAAGGGCGATGACAACACAGATGTAGTTATCTATGGTGTGTTTGCACAAGCAAGTTTCAGTGTTGTGATTGCGTTATTATGTAATGTACAATACATGGAGAGTTTTCTCCATTCTTACTGTTTTGCTGTTTAAATGGGCTTAGGTAATAGGGTTACGATGCCGTACAGCCTGATGGAATAAAATTTAGTCAACTCATAGACATGTTCTTGATTATATTTCCACTCGAGAAGGTTGTTTTATGCTAGTTTCTGAATTGCTTCAGTGCACAACTTATTTCTTATAGTAGTCTTTCTCCCTTCCTTTCCTTCTTTAACTTCCGTAATCTCTTGTGGTACATCTGCACTAAGACCTACGCCCCATATTTTCACTACACTGAAATACGCTTACGAACTAATCTCTTTCGTCATTGATTTCTGCTAAACAATTCTGCATTGTATGTCATATTTGGTACAGCTCTCATCGTGCATTAAGTTTGAACGATCCGATGCCATTACATTATCTAAATAGTTTTTGGGCATTTAACCTATTCTAATGCTCGATTGGAATACATTTTTGTTAGTAACTTCATCGTAGACATACACAAGGTCGGTCATAATGCGTGACTCTATTTTCCTAGGCTATAGCTTTGGAATAGAATAAAAAAAATTAGTTCGTTTTTAAATGTTTATTTGGGCATTCACTCATTCATTCACCGAATTGAACACCATTTGTGCAATCTATGGCGCTTTCTGGTAGGGGGTATATTATGCCTCACCTTGTGTAATAATATTTAAATCTGTATCTTTCGAGTAATATCGGGGTATTACACCCAGTGTTATCTCAACTTTGGTCCCAAAGCTGAAAACATTACTTTTCTAAACTTTGTTTTCACGACTCTATTACCTACATCCAGCTCGGTCCCGCGATGGTTTTAATTAGGAAAAGCTGTTTACTGTCGCTAGGTCTCGTCGAACAACATTCAGTTATGTTCATATACATAATTGAAAGATAAAGGACTTTATTTTGGACACATACCGCCTTGATCAAAATAACCACCGTGTGGCGCTCCCATTGTTCCGATTTGAGTTCTTTGTTTTATTGTTAAGTTGGCACATCTGTTGTTGACATCCCTTCTAAATCTTAGCGTCATAGCTTGGCATTTGCAAAAGTTACGTAGCCAAGAGTACATCTATCTCTGTGTGTGTTGGCGATTTTTTACAATTTTAAAAATGAATTCAAATTTGTAACAACGAACTTGTACTAAATTTTGCTTAGAAAACGGATTTATAGTAATAAATCAGACCATCGACATCGAAAACCGACGAAAACATTGATGAAGTACGAGTAAAAGAAATGTTGGTCAATAACCGCAAATTACCCATCAGAGAGATAGCGGAGGACTTGAACATTGCCTATGGATCCGTCCAAGACATTTTGGTTAATGATTTGGGTTTCCGTCGTGTAGTAGCAAAGTTGGTGCCAAAAGACCTCAATTTCATGCAAAAAAGAGACCGTGTTGACGTCGCAAAAAAGATGATTTGCTAGGCTGAATCCGATCCCACATTCATCAAAAGGAGCATTACTGGAGACGAGACGTGGGTTTATGAGTACGACACGCAATACAGACATCAGGCAAGTAAATGGTGTTCACCAAATGAACCACGTCGTTTTCAGTCAAAAAAGAAGGTAATGCTCACGGTTTTCATGGATTACAACGGTGTAGTGCATCATGAATTTTTGCCAGAAGGCCAGACAGTAAACAAAGAGTATTATTTGGGCGTTATGAGACATTTGCGTGAAACAATTCGCCGAAAGAGACCAGAATTGTGGACAGAAAACTCGTGGATTTTGCACCACGATGTGACTCCTTTCAGCAGCCGAGAGGAAGTAATGGAAAAATCGCAGGAAGCACTGATGGACATACCGAAAACCGAATTTAATAAATGTTTCGAGGATTGGATCAAGCGCTGGCATAAGTGTGTTGCAGTGGATGGGGATTACTTTGAAGGGGACAATACAGATTTAGATGAATAAACTTGTATTCTTAATTTTCTGAATAAATTTTTGATCAAGGTGGTATAGGTATTTTAAAAAATTATGATGTCAGAGACTACTTTTCTGTTTTCCGTTGAAGAGCCCGGCAATCGAACGCTTGACCTTTAGTGCACTAGTCTAGAAAGCATACCTTTTGTCATTTTTTATCTTATTCATGGTCATTTATGCGCGATAATATAGATATGTATACTATATGGGTACCGTTGGATTCCGTAAAATATTTTCTACTTTGTCTCTAATTTTCTACAAACTCCTTGGTGCTCTAAGTAAGGTGAAAACTCGGATTGCGTCACTGTTCTTCTAATAAACTGATATTTTCCGGTCATTTTGGGCTGCCCGAATAGGGTAGAAAAATGCAAAACCATATTTTCTTACTAATTGACGGAGATGTCTATAACTCTTGTACATCTCTAATAATGATATCGAAATTGATATGGATCTTTTGTATATGTAAGGTAAGAATGACAACCCACCACTTAAGTATTTATATGGTAAGCGTACGAGTACATGACCTCGGAGACTGAAACGACAATGGCGAGCAATTTTCAGATTTCTGCAATGATAAAACCAAACGTGCAACAAGATTAGATCATTTTATCTGATAGGCAGCCAACATCGAACCCGAACTAGAGAGACCACAATTTAAGATGAAAAGCCTTGCCAGAAGCGGAATTATTGAGTAGATCATCGCTGTTATTAATGCATATGGGGATGTTGAATGTCGCGTTCCCGGCAATGATAAGTTCCCAAATACGTTTAAACTCCAAAGCAATTTATAATAGTGTTGCATTATAAAATCGTTGCCGAAACACTTTTCCAACATTTCCAACACTTGCGCACAATTGAATCCGTTTTTTACGCAAATTTTAATACAAGTTCGTTGTTGCAAATTTAAATTCATTTCTAAAATTGTAAAAAATCGCCAACCCACCAGAGTTAGATGTACTCTTGGCTACGTAACTTTTGCAAATGTCAAGCTATGACACTAAAACTTAGAAGGGATGTCAACAACAGATTTGCCAACTTAACAAAAAACAGAACTCAAATCGGAATAATGGGAGCGCCATACGGTGGTGTCCCCCGGGAACTTTTTGATCAAGGTGGTATACGTTCAAACCTCCTTCAATGACAGATTTCTTCGGATATCGTTTTATTGCTCCAAGGAAATAAATATAGTTTCTCTATTTATCCCGGCATGTTGTTTCAATGAGAGTAATAATAGCTCGGAAAGATTTCGCTAATATTGTAGTAAATTTTTACGGGTCGACTGCACTTCCTATGAACATTAAGACAGAATTGATTGATTGCGTCCAGGAGCTTTCTCTGAAAGGCCCTGCTGAGAATTAAGGGTCACACAACCGTCGATAACGCAGCATAGTCGAAGCGAAAATCCCTGTCTAAAATAATCGCACTGTGCATTCCTTCTCACTATAAATAGTTTGACATTTGTAATACTTAGTAAAGTCTTTTCCCTTTTTGTGTTCTGAGAAGCAAGACAAGAAGAATAAACCCTCCCACAGCAAATCAATTTATATTTCCATACACAATACGGGTCAAAGGTGATTTTACTTCTGGAGTTTATTCAAAAAGTCTGAGCCTACTTGACAACTATTGACAACTTCTTCTCAAAATGCAAGCTAATAACCCGATGCCGTAAATAATGCATTATGGTATTGGTTGTACTCGTATCCTTTTGCCTTTGCGATCGTATATGATTGCGAAAGTAAAGGTCAACTATGATGTGATATTCTTGGCAATCTTTAGCTAAATCAGCAATATCACCATTTTGATACTACTGATCTCAAAGCTCTTTCTTCATACCAGAAGGAGCTTGTTGTTTAACGAGCAGTTTGGCATCAATTCGCAGTCAGGTTATAGGTATATATGGAATGCACCACGGACTATCTATTGTAACGTGGTATCTGCTCGGAAATAAAAATTTCGCAGTATTTGAATATCTTTGTACGAGCATATCCACAAAAGCATGAATTACAGTAGCTATACTTAACTAGAACAATGTAAAAGACTTTTTTCACCTGTTGCGATACAACTCCCAAAAAAAATAAAACATTTAAATAAAAGTGCTTTTCTCCCATCCTCTATGCAGAACCACAAAAGACTGAAAAATGCGTAATAAATACAACCATAAGAAAATGGCTTTATCCTCTTTAAAGTGGTTTATGGAAAAACCTACAACATACTCGTAACTCAGAGATCATAGAAGTTGTCCACCAAAAACATCCAAATATTAATTAAAAAATATAACAGAGCTTCTGTAGGTTTGTATTACAAAAATAAAATTTAATCTGTAAACAGCAGCAACCCGAATATGTTCTCGCAAATAAATAAAATGTGTAGGAGCAAATATTGTATTAAAACGACATTCTATGCCTAAAGATCTAACGAACGATGGACTTGCTAATAGCAGGTATAGATCCAGCAGAAGCTGTCAATTATTACGACTTCTTTGTAGTCAAAGATCCACAGGAGAAAACAGAGGCCATGGAAGCGGCTTTCAAGGAAATGTACAAGACGAATGATATCATTGGCCCGAACCAGGACCTGGAGAATCGAGTGTAGTCGAGTCTGCACAATTTCCACCTTCAAAATAAAATGCAGAACTGGTGATTTCAGAACACAGATTTTACTGAGTTCAATGATGAAAACATGATAAGGTCATCGCCAATGAGAAATAAATACACTTTGTTCATTTTGAAGGAAGAGCTTCAAACAATCTTTGAATCACTGATAAGTAGGCAAACATTGGGAATCAATGTCATACCGAACAATGTACTTCGACATCACCCACTAGAACCGGTAAACATTTAAACCACTCTGTTAAGTAATCGAATGAATAATGCACACTTTTCAGGGCAATAGGAGACCGCAATGGTGCATCCAATTCCCAAAAAGAGATAAATACAAATCTAATCCAATGAATCTGCAGTCGATAAGTCTTCTTCCGAGTTTGGACAAGGTATTCGAAATGGTGATCAATAGAGCCGCCAGTGGGTTGAGGCCAGTTGAGTTGGAGCAAAAGCAAGAAAGAGCGCACAGGTGCCTTCATGATTAGCTTCGGGAAGACCTTAGACACCGTAAAGTAAACCACTGCTATAGGTCACCAGTGCACAGTTCATCGTGAAGAATGGCGACGTGCTCCAATATTTGACACAATTGATTTTTTGAGTTGCTGGTTTATCAAAAATGGTAAATTCTTGTCACTTGCTTGAAAAAACCTTGAGAATATTGTGAAGTTATGGGTTTTTTCTCCTCATACACATAGTTTTCGACTTTTGAAATATTTCGAAATGGATACAAAACGCAGATATAGAGAATTTTGTGATTCTTAAGCATAAAATTGAGATATCAATCTATCAATCCTATCTGTGATTACTGCGTTAAAAAGCAACGCGATGTGTTATCTGGTCCAAAAAAAACTGCTTGTTTCAATACGACAAGAAGAAATAAACAGGGTAAGAAAAGTTGCAAACCCTAGGTAAAGAAGAAGTGATATAGTCAATAGTTTCCCCGTGTCATTCAACTGGCGGCATGGCATAAAACACTTTTGAGAAAAGGTCTTTACTTAGGTGCAAGTAAGCACCACCAGTACTCTCAGGCCCTCAAACCATCTGTCTACAAATGAACATCAGTTTACCCTCAAGTCCACTTTCGGACGTACTCTGAAATACCGTAATTCATTCCTTAGCCGTAGAACCCGCTTTTGGAATGCCCTACCGAACTCTTTATTTCCTAGTCATTATAATTTGCAAACATTTAAGACCAATGCACATCGGTATCTCTCTTTTTTCCCTCTCCAGCTGCTCTTCGCCCGCGCTATGTGCAAACCTCTTAAGGGTACGCAAAATCCCATCAGCGTGCGCCGATTATAATAAAAAAAAAACAAAGACGATGACTACCATTCGGTTTGTAAGCCAGAGACAAGAAGAGCTAGTTTATAGATATACCATATGTGTTCAAACCAAAGTCCTTTGTCTTTCAATTATATTGGGTCTACAAGTAAGTTTCCAGCGTTTGTCAGAGATAGCACCACCAGTGGATCCCGGGCAGAAATGTCAGACCCCCTGTGTTTTATTTGTAGGTTTTGTATCTGTCAACAACTTTGCAGCGTTATATTTGAGCAGTTCTATCGGTGTCGTACATTTTATCGAGCAAAATCATGGCAAGTTTCCAGCCAAATAAACGTCATTTGCGGGAAGCGCTGCTTTTATTCTTTAATATGAAGAAAAGTGCGGCTGAGGCCTATCGTTTGCTTTCGGAAACTTATGGGGCGGAATTTATTGGTGAATCGACGTGCCGCGAGTGGTTCAAACGGTTCAAAAGTGGTGATTTTGGAGTTGAAGACAAAGATCGCCCCGGAAAGCCGAAAAGTTTTGAAGACGAGGAATTGGACGCTTTACTGGATGAGGATCCGTGTCAGATTCAAGAAAAACTTGCTGCATCATTGGGCGTCACGCAACAAGCCATTTCCCTGCGCCTAAAAGCACTGGGATTCATTCAAAAGGTTGGAAACGGGGTGCCGTACGAATTGATGCCAAGAGACGTCGAACGGCGATTTTGCATGTCCGAAATGTAAAATAAATCATTTTTGCATCGTATTGTCACTGGTGATGAGAAATGGATTTATTATGATAATCCTAAACGCAGAAAATCAGCCAGAATATGAGACCTGGCATGAGTCCGTCATTTTTCATCACGACAACGCTCGGCCACATGTTGCGGTTTCGGTGGAAAACTATTTGGGAAATAGTGGATGGGAAATTCTGCCTCACCCGCCTTACAGTCCAGACTTGGCACCATCTGACTACCACTTGTTTCGTTCGATACAGAACGCTCTTACGGGAATACGCTTCAGCTCAGTAGAGGAAATCAAAAATTGGCTCGATACGTTCTTGGGCTCGAAAAACGAGAAATTGTTTTGGTCCGGAATTCATAAATCGCCAGAAAGATGGGTAGCTTCCGATGGACGATACTTTGAATAAAGCATTGTAACTACGTTTTCATAATAAAACTTCAAATTTTGGAAAAAAAACGCTGGAAACTTACTTGTAGACCCAAAATGAACATACCACCTTGATCAAAACGTTCCCGCACCTAACCACTGCGTGGCGCTCCCATTGTTCCGATTTGATTTCTGTTTTTTTTTTTGTTAAGTTGGTAAATCTGTTGTTGACATTCCCTCGTGTGTTGGTGATTTTTTACAATTTTAGAAATGGATTTCAATTTGCAACAACGAACTTGTATTAAATTTTGCGTAAAAAATGGATTTAATGGTGCGCGAACGTTGGAAATGTTGGAAAAATGTTTCGGCACCGATTCTCTAAAGAAAGCGGTCGTTTACCAGTGGCACGAGCGAGCGGTTCAAAACTGGTCATGAGTCAATCGAAGATGATGAACGCAGTGGCAGGCCAACGACATCGAAAACCGGCGAAAACATTGATGAAGTAAAAGAAATGTTGGTCAATAATCGCAAATTAACCATCAGAGAGATAGCGGAGGACTTGAACATTGCCTATGGATCCCTCCAAGACATTTTGGTTAATGATTTGAGTTTCCGATCATTACAAGAGACGAGACGTGGGTTTATGAGTACGACACGCAATCCAGACATCAGGCAAGTGAATGGCGTTCACCAAATGAGCCGAGACCAAAAAAACCACGTCGTTTTCAGTCAAAACAGAAGGCAATGCTCACGGTTTTCATGGATTACAACGGTGTAGTGCATCATGAATTTTTGTCAGTAGGCCAGACAGTAAACAAAGAGTATTATTTGGGCGTTATGAGACGTTTGCGTGAAGCAATTTGCTGAAAGAGACCAGAATTCTGAGCAGAAAACTCGTGGATTTTGCACCATGATAACGCATCGTCGCACAGTGCCATCATTATTCGTAATTTTTTGACGACAAACGCAACAAATATCAACCAACAGCCCCCGATGACCAAATTCACTTGATTTGGCTCGCTGTGACTTCTTTCTGTTCAATCGAGTTAAAAAACCACTACGGGGAGCGCGTTTCAGCAGCCGAGAGGAAGTAATGGAAAAATCGCAGGAAGCATTGATGGACATACCGAAAACCGAATTTAATAAATGTTTCGAGGATTGGATCAAGCGCTGGCATAAGTGTGTTGCAGTGGATGGGGATTACTTTGAAGGGGACAATATACATAGATTTGCATGAATACACTTGTATTTTAAATTTTCTGAATAAATTCCGGGATCAAGGTGGTAACTCAATATTGTTCGACAAGAACCAGCGACAGTAGACAGCTTTTCTTAATTAAAGGCATTTCAGAGCTCGTTTCGAGCAAAGACGTTCCCTGCCCGTTGACGCACCGTGCGTGGCTATACCCAGCACTAGCAAGTTTGTTCTGCAGTGCGAAGAAAGGCAATTTCAAATGTCCTTCCAGATTTGCACGATACTCACCAAATATTTCTACGTCTGCTTAGAGATCTGAGCTAAACTATTGTACGTTCTGAACGTTCAAAAAAAGAAACGTAGAATAAAATGATTGGGATCAATTTCATAAAATTTTCCTAAAAGTATTTTCTTCATTTACCACCCTGTACCGTGCAAAATAAAATCAAACAATTGACAGTAAATTCGTGGTCACCCGTACAGCACATCCAAATTAAAAGGGATAACTAATTTCATGTTGATTTAGAAAAGTATGAGGCGACAGGACATCAATCCATTTGTAACATTCTAAATGTTTATTCACTTGGATTAATTGTTTTACAGGTCGGAATGTAAATACAAATCGGGAGTTGATTTAATTCGCTAGTCGGAAGTGGCAGATTGGATTTAATTAAATTTGAATAATTCGTAATTGACAAATATGTTTACAAATAGATACATTTTATGTATTTTCCTATACGAATTAGTATAGGAAAATTGGCTGGCAATATTTGGAAACCACTTACAAAACAACATGCATGCTTTCAAATAATATGTGTGGGACTAGTGTTCGTTTCATAGATTTTGGAGACATGCCAACTATGTAGCGGGCTTTCTACTAGACTAATGGTTGGCTGGATATTTTAGACTGATAGTTAAGACTGTACGCGTAAATAGTTATTAAGTCACACGATTGTTTGTAACCGCAATACCCTACGAAACCTCGTCGAAACAACACTTGACTCTGGTCCATGAAAGCAAAAGCAAGCCCATCATGAAAGGATGTCTTAAGTTTTCCTTTTCCCACATATAGGGTTTTTTTTAGGAATAGGCTTCATTCTCAGTATATTTTGAGCTCAAGCCTGGTATGATAAGAATTCACGTTCTGCTCTGAGTTGCCACCTAGAATGTCAGAATATCGAGAAGATGATGAATTGGGCTTATTTTGAAGTTGAAACGAAAATATGATTGCCTCGATAACCAAATGATTATAGACTTACCACTGCTTAAAAGGCTTTTCGATATTAAATTTTAGCTCCAAGATTTTGTAATAAATTCTTCCTTTAAGAAAATACATAGTTCAAAAGTCTGCCAGATTCCAAGCGGATAACGTAAAAACATGTCCATTTCCAACCTGCATGGCCCCTACCACCCTAACTTTTCATTGACGATGGTACCTTTCTATCGATTGACTCAATTGGATGCCTGTTCGGGCAATACAACTCTATATCTTGCCTAGGGCTATAACAAATTCACTTATATGTTCGGTTTTGTATTGTATTAACTCATCTTTATTTTCTGGCCCATTTTTTGAGAAAGTTGTTGGTAAGAGATAAGATTTATCCAGGACAAGCAGCAACCGTTCACATAAACTTACAACTTGAACAGTACCAGCTCCACGTTTGAACGGAGGCAACCTTATGCCATCCAATATGCAGCTAATAACGCTATATCTCTATCAATCGAGATGATACCTGCAAGCTTGCGAAAGTATTTTACTTTCTCGATGAGTTAGAGGGAAGAACAAGGATTTTTTTTTGTGAAGCAGTTATGTAATCCTCAGTTCTACCGAGTGTGCCTCTACCACCTTCCTGATGGGCATTTGGTGAAGGTTGATTCTCGATTCTCATCAATCACCATCAAAAAGTGGTGATAGTATGCAGATTGTGTGGATCTAAACTTCACCATAAGCAGGGAATTTTTCTTTATTTTGGTTGGCAATGGGCGGACTTCATCAATGTCGACATTTGGCACCTGCATCAAACCTGTGCATAAGTTCTCCAGTTTCAAATATTCTGTTCCCTTTTCGTCAAATGGCTCCTATAAGAAGAGACTCTACCTTCGCTTCCAGATCACAGCAGCGTTCCGCGGCCATCTAAAGTCTAGCAGCTAACTCTTCGCTTTTATATTTTAAGGCCAACATGTCAGATGGAGATTGTTGGATATCAACTTTTCGGGCTAGATCTTTCAGTTTTAAATCCAAATCATTAGATAGCGATGAAGGGGTTACTGCATCAGCACTTCTAGGCATTTTTCACTGAAGGTATTTTTTCTGGGAACTCACACGTATTGTTTCAAGTGATAATTCCTCAAAGTTTCTTTTACTCATTTACCCAAAGGGTTATAAAAGTTGGATATACGAGGGGCGTTCAATATATTTTCGGTATCGATATGAAGGAAAATGCGAATTCAATTTAAATTGTTTTTATTTTTCAATATAATCTCCCCTAACATCAATGCCTTTGTTACATCTTGAGATAAGCTTTTTTAAACCCTCAAAAAAATAAATCTCCTCCTCCTCCATTTATTGCCGACTTGAGTTCTTCATCATCCGAAAATCTTTTTCCACGAAGACATTTTTTCAAATCCGGAAACAGGAAATAATCACTAGGGGCAAGGTCTGGACTATAGGGTGGGTGTTGGATTTCTTCGAAACCACAATCTCGCGCAGCAGCCTTGGAAACTCGCGCCGTGTGAACAGGAGCGTTGTCATGAAGAAGCAACACACCCGCTGCGAGTTTACCCCGTCTTTTCTTTTTAATTTCCTCCCGCAAATTATGCAAAGTGGAAGCGTAGGATGTGGCGTTGATGGTTTCACCTTTTTTTTTGTACTCAATGAGCAAGATTCCCTTTGAGTCCCAAAAAACTGTGGCCATGAGCTTCCCGGCAGACGGAGTGACTTTGAACTTCTTCGGGGGGTCTGTTCCTTTTTTATGCCACTGCATGGACTCTTGTTTGCTTTCAGGGTCATAGTGGTGGACCCATGTTTCGTCCCCAGTAACAATTCGATCCATAACACCGTCCGCGTTCTCACTACACATCTCCAAAAGCTCTCTACAGCATGCGATTCTCACTTTTTTCTGAGGCGCTGTGAGCATTCGTGGCACCCACCTTGCACTGACCTTTGAAAGGTTAAGATGGTCATGAAGAATGGTGTGAATGGTACCAATTGAAAGCTTGGTGATCTCTGCCATCATTTTCACCTTTATTCGGGTATCCTCAAGAACAAGTTTTTCGACTTCTTCGGCAACGGCCGGGGCGCCGGAACGGGGGTCGTCTTCAATGCTCTCTCTGCCTCTCTTGAACTCACTTGACCACTTTTGCACAGTTGATAATGAAAGTGCGGAACCCTGGTAAACAGTCACCATCTCTTCATGAATAGTTTTTTGACTTTTTCCTTGCTTAGTGAGAAATTTAATTACAGCGCGATGCTCAATTTTCACCATCATCGTCTCAGTTGCCATTATGATTCTGTTTAACTAGAGATAAAACGCGAATTAATAATCACATTTATATGAAATTTTACATGAATGCACTAAAATAATAGTATTACTTGATAAATAAGTCAATTTATATATACAACCACAGCTTCACCCGATATCGAGAATATGTTGAACGCCCCTCGTAATAAGCAAAGCGCTTTTGCAGTAGAACTAAGACTTGCGATTTGAAGGACGATTTGTGCAATCTTTTATTTATGTATGTTTTCCTGATTGTTTTTCACAAATATAAATATTTTTTTCGATTCTTTTTCGTATATTTAAATCTTTTTTAAAGAGAACTTAAAATGTTCACAATTTGACAGGTGAACGCCAGACTTGCCAGCAAGAGAAGTACATTTATTATTGGCAATAGCGCATTCTTTGGAAATGTCATGAAAGCGGCAGATCTTTGATATGCTTGTCTTAAACTCCCATACACCTATGTTCCGATATTTCGCACCTTAAGTCACCTGTTAGCATCCGCCGCGTCGGGCATACCAGCCAGCTTACTCGTTCTTATTAAGAGAACAACCTCAGTTTGTAACAGTATTTATCTACAATACAATAATTAGTGTATACCATCCCTACTTTCGAAATCGGCAACACCAATAAGAGATAGTATCTAAATGTTATAACACCCAGCCCAGGGTCCTTGTTCTCCAATGAAAAAGAAAAACAAAACTTTTAACGTAAAAGGACCCTTTCTTTAGCCTTTACTTCACCCTTATGCCCTAAAACCGCTCGGTTGGCCAATCCAGGCAAAAGGCAGAAAGAGGTTAGACTGATAGGCAGCAGCAGACATGCTAACATGCTCTAAGCTAGCAGTAATAGGGGAGTTCTTGCGGTCTACCCTATCAAAACTGAAAAATGTTTCTGTCGTATCCGACCAATTCACCCTTCCTGCGTTTTCTTATAAGTGTCACCAGTATTTAAACCACGATGCAAAAGAATTAAAAATAAAAGCCAAAAGCGAGGAGAGCTGGATGTCCCACTCTCTCTCGGAGTAAACCCACCCCTAATTGCCTAGCAAAACAAAGGTGCTACGATATTCTATGGCAGCAACGTCCTCCATAATTTGATTATGTATTTACCCCTTTGGTTCCAAATAGATAAAAAAAAATATAAAGCGTTCATCATATGCCTAGACGATCTTTTTCACACACCCCGACACGGCCTGTTAACACGTTCTAATTGAAATTAAAAAGATAGAGGAAAATAATTTCACTCTTAACCAGAAAAAGAAATTAAATCGATTTAACTTCTGAAATTTAACATTTATTGTGAGGGAAATTTTGATATAACAATGGAAGAAAGCGTTGAGAATGCTCCTACTCGTACTTTAAAACAAATTACTGGTGATCTCGTATAATGCAGTTGAAATATGTTGTATGGTAAAAACAAAAAGGTATTGAAAGTAGTCCCAGAAGTACCCAACCTAACAAAAAAAACACAAAAAAATTGGGGAAAAATATGTTTATTTCTCAACCTAGTCTCCTTTTAGTTCAATACACTTTTCCCAGCGATGTTCAATAGCTTCGATACCCTGTTTACAGTGAGAATCATCGAGCTCCTTAAAATAGCCATCAACCGCAGACTTCACCTCTTTACTGTTGGCAAATCATTTGCCACCAAGCCGTTTTTTTAAGTTCGGAAATTGAAAATAATCCGAGGGGGCTAAATCTGGCAAATAGGGTGCATGAGGAAACAATTCGAACTTTAACTCATTGACTTGGCCATCGCTATGACGGATGAGTGAACTGGTGCATTGTCTTGATGAAAAAAACTTTTTCTTCGCCTAATGCGGCCCTTTTTTCTTGATTTTATCTCTCAAACGCTGCAATAAGTTCGTGTAATACACTTCATTGTTTTTCCTTTCTGAAGATAATCAAGATAATCAAAGAAAATTATCCTATGCGCATCCCAAAAAACTGACGCCATGACCTTGCCTGCAGATAAAATTGTCTGCGCCTTCTTTGGAGCCGGTTCTCCCCTTTGAGTCCATTGTTTTGACTGTCCCTTCATCCCGGGTGTGGAGTGATGGACCCACGTTTCATCCATGATTATGAATTGGCGCAAAAACTCAGCTTTATTGCTATGAAACTTCGCCAAACACTCAATTGAAACACCCTCATGACGCTGCATTTGTTCCATTCTGAGTAATCGCGGAACCCATCTTGCGCACAGATTTCTTATGTCCAATTTTCCAGTCAACATATGATGTACAGTGCTTTTTGAAATGCCTACCATTTCTACTAGTTCACGCACTTTCAATCGACGGTCATCCAATACCATTTTGTGGATTTCTTTTCAACATTTCTGGTGAACTGACCTCATTTGGTCGACCACTGCGATATTCGTCTTGGCAACTCGTACGGCTTCGCTTAAAGTCTGCCATCTAATATTTTACTGTTGTAAACGAAGGAGCAGACTCCCCCAGGGTAGAATCCAGTTCCGTTTTGATGTTTTCCCTATTTTTAAAAATTCATTGCATGCGTCCACTATTGATGGCTGCCGAACAAATACTGAACAACATAGTGTCGTCAAACTTCAAATTTAAGCTATATAAGGTTGGTACTTTTTACAAATGTCGTTCTTTTTAAACAGCAACTGCCATCTATACGTCAGATCGGGTACTTCTGGGTCTGCCCTCGTATTTGAAGAGAAATTTCATATGTAAATTATATATTGACATTTGCTAAGCTGTCAAACAAGTTGCGAAAATTAGAAAAAAAGCAAAAGAACATGGAATAAAGCCTAAACACAAAATCCTTTGTTTTACTAAAGGTGATTACTTTTAACCTCTGCTCAACGAAAGTATAAATATTCTGAGTAACTTGTGGGGAATAAGACAAAAAAACTCGCAAAATAAACCAACAGCACCAAAGCATTGATCTTAACCTCAAACTTCTCCAAACAAATTAGACGCTAGCTATTACTAAAACATGACCAAAGACAATATTGGTTTTAATAGAGAGTTATGAAAAGCAATCCTCCGTGAAAATAACGCCGATCTTGTCAGAGAACATCCTACTAAAACCGACTTCCAACATCTACTATATGTATTTACAGAAATAAAAGAACTAAAAGCAAAACACGAAGAAATCTCAGCTAAAGTTGTTGAATTAGAACACAGAAACATACAACTAGAATCCGATACATAAAATATTGTAATTCAAAGGAATACGGAAAAAAATCTCATAGAACATTTTCCAGTTGCGAACAATGTCGACATGACAGAAAAGGCCAAATCTGTTGGTTCGGGTCAGCTAAACATCGATACAAACACGACAAATACGACCAAAAACTGAGGCAAAAAATACTACAATGTCCCAAAAGTAGTTAAAATTGTTGGTCGTTCGTCAAAAATATTAGAAATTCTGCCTCATCCTCCATCCCAACGCTCATTTACAATGACATTTCAACTGTCAGCTCTTTGGGTAAGACCAATCTGCTTGCTGCACACTTTGCGGTCAGCTCAACACTCCCAGATTGTGCTTTGTCTCCGCCTACACTGGAGTGCGTCAAATCTTCAATGGAACAAATCCACTTTCGCACTCGTGTAGTAGCAAGAGTTCTTAAAGATCTTAACTTTCACATATCCGCTGGTCCAGATGGTATGTCTCCCCTCCTTCTGAAGAGGTGTTCTTCCTCGTTGGCAAAACCACTGCATAAGCTTTTTCATCAATCCTACTCTTGAGGACTCTTTCCGAAAAGATGGAAAACAGCATTTGTCCAGCCCGTCCCTAAAAAAGGCGAATCTTCTTCCCTCTCCTCCTACAGACCCATTGCACTTACGTCCGTTCTTTCCAAGGTCATGGAGACGCTGATAAACCGTCAGCTAATAAAATATCTCGAAACACGAAAACTTCTGAAAGACCGGCAGTACTGTTTTCGTAGCACCAGGTAAACTGGTGATCTGATGGCATGTCTCACCGAAAAGTGGAACCAAAACGTGCATCATTCTGCCGAAAGCAAGATAGTTGCACTTGATATTTCTAAGGCATGTGACAGAGTTTGGCATCAGGCTCTTTTGTCGAAAATGCGTGCTTTTGGGATCGACGACTCTCTCTTCAATAGATCAGAAATTACCTTTCGGAACGTTCAATTCAAATTGTCTTAGATGGTTTCAAGTCTGATATACACAAAATAAATGCTAGTGTGCCCCAAGGCTCCGTTCGGTCTCCGAGACTCTTTTTAATTTTCATCAACGATCTCTTGTCTTCTACCTCTAATCAAATATATTCATTTGCTGACGACAGTACTCTCTGCTTTTCATATTCATTCCCGGACTCACGTCCCTGCACTTCGCCTGTAGAAAGGGAACGGCAACGTATGTTAAGCTCATCAAATTCCGATATCAACAGCATAACCAATTGGGGAACTATCAACAGAGTGGAATTTAATACTTCCTAAACACAATGCTGTCTGTTGTCTGCTATCTGCTGTCACTAAAGCGAAATTCAAATTCCCAGCCATTATCCGTGGATGGCACTTGCATCGTCGAAACCGTTAAACTTTCCATTCTCGGTATGTGTGTCAATGACAACTTACGTTGGAATGACCACATATTCGGTGTCGTCAAAAAAGCTGCGAAATGTCTAGGTTCCCTCAAGCGATGTAAGAAATACTTTACCCCCTCTGATCTGTCCTCAATATATAAGCATTTATCCGCCTGAAATTGGAGTACAATTCCCACATCTGGTCGGGTGCGCCCAAAACATCTCTGCACCTGCTAGATAGGATCCAAAACCGTGCGATAAAACTCATAGGTGATACTAATATCACTCAAACAATGGACACCCTCGAACACCGACGTAATGTCTCGTGTCTCACTCTGTTTTATCGCTATTTCCACCACCAGTGCTCCATTGAAATCGCCAGTAGCATTCTGCCCCTTCAAACTTTTAACCGTAACACCCGTCTCGCTAAGAATGCTCATCAGTATACCCTCAAGCCCACTTTCGGACGTACTCTAAAATATCGTGATTCATTCCTAAGCCGTACAACTCCCTTATGGAATGCCCTGCCTAGCTCTTTAATTCCTTGTCATTATAACCTTCAAACATTTAAAACCAACGTTCACCGGTACCGCTCTTTCCATCCTCCTTGATTTTCCTTCGCCCGCTCTCGATACAAACATTTTAAGGGTACATATGTTAAATCCCTTGAGCGCGCGGAAATTATAAAAAAAAAAAAATAAATAAAAAAACAGCGAAGTCGAAAGTACCTACAAAGTACAAAGCCGAAATCAAAGCAAATCAACAGTAATCGTACAAATTAATTCCCCAGATATAGCTTCCAGTGTACTGCGCAACTCTGACAAACTCAAGGCGGCAGGCATTCCCATTCAATGTTCGTCAAAGAACGGCAAAATTGTTTGAACTGATGAAACCTTTGCGTACGGAAAACTCGAAGAAAAAGATTACGTTGGGAGACGATAGGTAACATATCGAGGATGGAATATTTACGTAGGGTAGACCTTAAGATGTGGAAATCTAAATGGAATTCAAATATTAGGAACATTATCTCCGGGTTTGAAACACAAAATAGAGAATTTATTGAATGGAAATGTGAACATTGTGCAACATCAAGAATGGTCAAATTTGGCAACAACTTCATGTCCAGGGCCTGCACCAGTTTCATTTTTCATTTCATTTAATTTATTTGTACAAGTAAGACGTTGTCTTTTATAGTACATAAAGTAACATTAACAATTCATAAATGTATATATTTATATAAAAAGAAAAGAAAAAGAAATAGAATAAGAAGTAGTTAGACAGTAAAAGGAAGAAGAGCATAGTTAAAAGTGGGTGAGAAAGGAGGTTAGATCTATGAAAAAAGGAATGTATAGTTGTTGCAGTTAGGAAAAGTGTTCTAATGCGGCAGTTTTAAACTTGTTAGCTTTCATTATTTGCTTTGTCGCTGTTGGCAGAGAGTTCCAAAGTCTGGTGACGTGAATGAAGAAGAGGCGAGAGGAGTTTAAGTAGTTAAAACTAGGCATTATAAGATCTGGTCGATTGCGCAAACTGAAGCTTATCAAATAGATATTTAGGCGATTTATGCATAAATTGGCAGCACCTTATCTTTAGAAATTGCTGAAGCGTACACCCTAAAACCAATTTATGATACTGAGAAACATGGTCATAACGATTCAGTCCATACACATACCTAATCTTAGCATTGAACGCAACAAGCAATTTGTGTTCTGAGTGGGAGTCAAGCTTACAGTAAACAGTTATGGAGTAATCAATAATGGGTACAAACAGGGTTTTTACAAGTCTAAGTTTCGTGCATGTTGGGGTAAAACTAGAGGATAATCGAAGCTTACGCAGGCCAGCATAGATTCGGCCAATGGCATAATTTACGTGGTCATTGGAAGAGAGTAATCGATTCAACTTGAAACCAAGATTTTTTACAACGTTTACGAACTTGAGTTGCCTGTTATTTAAGAACACTGGTGGTAGTTCATTCGTATCGAACTGTTTTTTTAGAAATCAGTATCATCTGAGATTTGTCTGGATTCAAATTAAGCCCATTACGTAGTGACCAGTTGTATATTTGTGACAGATCTTCATTTATTCTAACTAATCCTCAATCAGACCAATAGGCCGTGATAAATAAATTTGGGCATCATCAGCATAAAGATGAACTATTACATTAGAGCATACTTTTGGAAGGTCATTGATGAACAAACAAAATAAGATTGGTCCTGGTATCGATCATTGTGGAACTCCAGCAAGTAATGCAGCAAAACTGGAGGATCTGCCATCACGTACAATTCTCTGGTACCTATTACCTAAGTAATTACCCATCAGGCACACTGACCTTTCGCTAAAACCAAAATACAGTCTAAGCTCCTGACATAATATTTTATGATCCACTCTGTCAAAAGCCTTGGAGAAGTCCAGCAAACAGAGTACCGTTAGATAATCTCTATCAAAGTTAATTCTAATATCATCCAGAATTTTAATCATGGCCGTTGGGCAGCTATGATGAAGCTCATCAGATTGAACTGGCGATAACAAACAATGTTGATTGATGTGACTCAAGATTTGGTTTGCAAGAATTTTCTCCAAGACTTTTGACAGACACGGTAAAAACTAATTAGGCGAAAGTCATTTGCCGATAAGGGTCGCGGCTTTTTCGGCACAGGGATAACTTTTGCCAACTTCCAGTTGTCTGGAAACGAAGAGGTTGTGATACAATAATTTATAATGTGCGTAAGAGAACTCAAAATATGAGGCAAAACCATCCTCACAAACCGAATAGGTATCCCATCTTCACCTACAGCATTTGATTTATTTGAGCGAATGGTATTAACGAAATCAATTTCGGAGACGACTTCAAAGTCAAAATCAAACTCAAACAACTGCTGATTTTCAGGAATAAAATTCGAGTTGTTTGTGGCACCGGAAAGAAATGCGTCGTTGAGATTATCAACATCAAGTGTCATTGTATCGACGGTAGCATTTTTCCCGACCCCAATTGAACGTAGACTGCTCCATAATTTTTTTGAGGATTGGCCAGCACTTAGTTTAGATAGAAAATATCTTTTCTTAGCTTTTCGTGTTACGAGTATAAAGGTTGCATGATTGCGTGCCCGAGAAAATATTTCCCAGTTGACGATAGTTGGTCTTTGTTTCCACCTAGAGTATAGCTTTTTACGGGCTTTCATGGCATTTTGAACCTCCCACGTGAACCAAGGGCAATTTCCGTTTTGAACGGCAACTGTCTTTAATGGAACATGCCTATTAAAAAGGTCCAGTAATAGACTTTGCAGATGACTGACTTTATCGTTGACATTTGAGGCATAGTAGGAATTACGCAATGGTAGTTGACTTGCATCCAATTGCAGGTTATAGTTGTCCACAGAAGAAAACTCTCTAAACTGGAACGACAGTGGTAGCCGAGACCGAGAAAAGTGAACATTGTATGTACAAAAAATTAAATCATGGTCAGAAACCCCCGCTGGAGACAACTGATCCTGAAGTAGAACATTGTGACGATTGGACACCATAAGGACATCAATAAGACTGAGGGGAACACCTGGGGCAAAACGTGTAGCATAGGAGTTAACTATCGACAAGCCACAAGCAGCAGCAGAATCTAAGAGTAAGTGACTTTTGTAATCACATTTTAAAAGATCATAATTGAGATCACCACAGATTACAATGTGCTCATATAAAGCAGTAAACTCCTGAAGTGCAGAAAAGAATGTGTCCAAAGAATAACAGCGTTCTGGGTTATAAGCAACGCCAAGAAAACATTTTGTATTGCCATCATTAACATCCAGCAAAAGATATTCTATTGAGTCTCCTTTAGATTTCTTAAGCTCTCTACACTTGAGAGCAGTACTGTAGTATACCGCAACTCCTCCACCAGATGTAGTAGTAACTCTATCGTTGCGAAGAAGTTTATATCCCGGTATTTCATATAAAAGATCCACGGCATCATCATCTTCAGGGTCAGACCATAACCAGGTTTCAGTTATACAAATAATATCGACTGTAAAATTAACAAAAATATTCTTTATGTAGTCTAATTTGGTTAGATTTAGACTAGGAGCATTTAGGTAGCAGATTTTAAACCCTTCGCATGCCCTAGAAAAAATATTAATCATTGACCGCATTGCGACTCCATCCTCATTAACACCAACAGACGTTGCTAGATTACTTAGGTGTATCATTGCAGTATAAGCCAAAAAGGAGAATGTAAACAATCAACAAACATTCTTGGGATACAAAATAGTAACAACACCAACTAGAGGAAGTAAGTAGAGTACGAATAAAAGTATTGATCGAAAACTAGAGAGGATAGAAGGAAAAGAAAAAAAGATATAATAAGAAAAAAGGAAAAAGGAACATAATGCAAATACTGTGATATATGTTAAAAAATAGTTTGGTGAATAATAAATACGTACGCGTGGTGAGAGTGCTCCCGATCAGTGATAAAGGCAGCGGACAAGTTGAGTGTACAAGCAAGCAGAGTCCTCAAGAGAATTTCGTTGTTGACAGAATCTTTATTTCGGTGTCATCTTTACTTTTCTTCACATAAACGAGTCCATTGCGCGTTCTTACAGAAAAGAGTAAACCCTCTCTACGGAGTCGTAGAGCATGTCGCAATAATGAGCTATTCTCTAGCGTTAAACTCTCATTGATGCTGACTAGATGCTTCTGTTAATGGTGTTGTTGTTGACATCAGTCGTCGTCTTAGAGCTGTTTATAAGTTCTGCAAGCATTAAACCCGATGGGCCCGAAATGCACCAAGAAATGCACTTTGCTCGGTGTGCGAAGAGAGTCTGATAAGCAGCGGATCATCGGTGGACTTGGTTTTTAGGCGAAAACCGTCGAAATGTGGTGAAATTTGGTGATTTAGACTTGCGGCAATATTTTTTACCAAGTCAATGGGATTTTCGTGTGGGTTACGTGGTATGTCGCGGATAATCACGTCAGGAAGCCGTTCTTTACGTTGGAGGTTCGCTAATTCGTCTTTTTATCTCCAATTGTCATCCCGTAGCTCTGATATGTCGCTCTCAAATTGCTGCACTTTTTCATTAAGAGAGGCAATGGCGTCGCCGATTTTCTTGTTAACATTGCATTCAAACTCTGAAAGCAACAATTTAAATTTCAGCATTAAACTATCCTCCAGTTCCCGAAGTTGTTCTGACAGGTTTGATTTTTTGTCGAGAAGTTTAGGTTTTGAGTGGGACATCGGTTGATGTAAATTTGCTGGCGATTTGTCTGGCGTAGATATCTATACAAAAAGGAAAACATCCGCTGTAAACACTACTGGAAGTTCTACTGGATCAACATTCCGAGAATCAGCCATCTACTTTGAAAGTTGTAAGTTATAATATTGCTGGAAGGAAAAATAAATTGTTTTTTGTTGATTTTTTTTAATTACTTAAAAGAATTCCATATATTTTTTTATTATTTGAGGCTCACTGACTTAACTTAGAAGAAGTAAGGTTTAACATCTTCTATGAACTTAAATGAATATTGGCTGTAAAAAGGAATATTTTTGGTAGAGCAAGTGGAGGAAAGCATTTTGCGTACCGCAAAAATCTGGGAGTAAATTTGAAGTTTGAAAAGTTTGCGATTCTTGCGTCGTAAAATTTGAAATTGGAATGAATAATTGGTATATATTGCCTATTTATCTCAATTGTAATCATTGCCATAGTAACTTTAATATTCTAAATGACCTTTTATATACTTTGAAATCATCAAATCTATTACATATTGGCGATTCCAATGGTCGAATAGGACTTTCTCAAGACAATTTTATTTCCGGAGCAACATCTACAATTTTAAAAACCGATCGCCAGTCAAAAAATGCTTTATGTGATATCAAGGGATCTAAAGTACTTGAACTCACAGATGTTTTTGATTGCCAAGTTTTGAATGGAAGTTGCGACGGGGATCCAGGATGTGAATACACTTTTCTTATGCTAGATACACACGAGGCAACCGTCGAAGCAACGAGTTGCAGCAACGTGTTTTGTTTGTTCACTACACACGTGGCGACTGTCGCTGCAACCTCAGTGCTGTATGTAGCTGTGGTACAGAAAAGACACAGGCGGATGAAAAGTAAAATTCAATTTTTGAATTGAGTGACGTAATACGTGAGATAGCTGCAGTTATTATAATTGACGAACTTTTGTACGAAAATAAGGAAGAAGAGATGCAACCAAAAAAGAAATGGAAAATTTGGTTAAAAAATTGGCTTTAAAAAAAAGACGAATTTTCGAACGAAAGGCTAATGAAAAAACGAAAAGAAAATGAGCCAGCGGACTACAAAAACTAATTGAGGATGGATGAAGCCCTATTTGGCAAATTGTTGGACTTGGTAAAAGCCAAAATAACGAAACAAGATACGATAATGAGAGATGCAATATCAGCAAAAGTCAGACTGGCAATAACTTTGCGGTATCTTGCAACAGGAAACTCTTTCGCAGACTTGAAATTTTCTACAGCGATATCTCCACAAGCTATTGGGAATATTGTCATTGAGACATACGAAGGCATCAATGAAGTTTTAAAGGACTACATTAAGGTTTTTCAGCTGATTCATTTTACATCTGGTAAAGTCTTGACATCAGGTGGAGCACTACAATGTTATGTGTTAGTAATCCTTGGAAATTGTTCTTTACTTGTTAGAAATTTCAGGTGGCAACATGAATTATTAGACGTATGATTGGTAGTTTAAGTGGTTTGGATGGTTTTGTTAGGTTTGGATACTTTGGATACGCCTTGCGAGGACTTGGCGATAGGTAAAGTATCTGGGGTTGGTATATTTATAAAAAACGGGTATTTTATTATTTTATTGGTCAACTTCTAGTGTTTACGCACAAAAATATAATTTTATAAGTTATTTTCGATCGGGTACATTTCATGATTTTTGTTACTTTAGTTACTTTGGACGCGTCTGGCAAGAACTTGGCCGCGCGCAAAACGTTTGGCGTTCATATTTTTGTAATCTGGAAGAGTTGTACTATTTTTTGAGAGAAACAAAAATTGGTTATGTTAGTTATGCAAAAATGGAATATTTGCTTATTTTAACGGTGTCTGGCACTGCCTTCAACGCACCGTAAACGTCTTGGAACCATATATTCATAATAATATAACTCTGCTCTATGTTTTATGTAAAATTGGCATGGTTACCTTAATTATGCAAAATTGGGCATAATTCAAACACTTTCATGGCGCCTGGCGTGGCGTTCGCCGCATCCTAACCGTCTGGCATAAATGAATCTAAAGCAAGCAAATCCTGCTCTATCGTTTTCAATAAAAATTAAATGGTTATCTCCCCTATTCCTTTTGGGCGTAATTTTGCATTTTAAAAGTACTGTTATTTTCCTCGGCCGTCAGTGAGGACTGCCAGACTGCCTTATTTGAAATCACACTAATAAATACTACCTATCAATGTACATATTTTTTGGTTATCCTTCACGGCCAAATCTATACTGCGGGCTCTTGGTCTACTAGAAACGAACTTTATACGCTTTGTGGTGGTTGATCTACCGTTAAGAAATTCCTGTTGGTTCGCTGCAATGATAGATCTGCAATGAAAGAATATTGCAACATAAATGATGCTCTCAAGGATCTTGGGAATCTAGTATAATTTAGCAATGGGTCAGTAGTTGGTAATATCCTGCCTGAGTCCTTTTTTATGAATAGGGATTATGTATATAAGCCGCTTTTCCAGAGGCCAGGAAAATCTGAAGATACTTACGACGGCTTTAGCAAGATTTATTAAGAGAAATTGCTGGTAGACCATCGGAACGAGGAGAAAATGCATCTTTAAGTTTGTTAATTTGCGCGTGCTCAAGGGATTAAGTACCCTTAAAATGTTTGCGCACAGCGCGGGCGAAGGAAAATCAAGGACGATGGAAAGAGAACCGGTGAACGTTGGTTTGAAATGTTTGAAAGTTATAATGACTAGGAAATAAAGAGCTACGCAGGGAATTCCATAAGCGAGTCGTACGAGTTATACTAGTTGTATCTCGAGGTAAATACTTGCTTTTTTAAATTATAGTACAATGCCGCCAGGTAGGCAGCGAGCCTCTTATGAATTTTAAACACGTTCATCTCAAAACTGCCGCACCCATAACTTGGACAATTTTCAACCAATTCACTTCATATTTTAACTACTCGTAGATATTATATTGTCTAAATAAATACGTAGGATTTCGTTTTATATGGCATAGTTCATTTGTTATTAACAATTTTCGGGTGATTTTTATGCGAATCTTGCAAGTTTGGCTTTGGAAGTGCGCCATTCGGCCAAATATCAATATATCAAAAAAATCCTACGTACTTCTCTAGCTGTTGTTATGTGTAATAAAAGAAAATTTTGTGACTCATCATAATTCAAAATTTACAAGAGCTGTTGATACGTCCGTAGACCCTTCCAAAAAATAGAGGTCAAATGAGAAATGCTGCACAGCCGCCATTTTTAAATAAATTATTCTATAAAATCATGTTTTACAGTCAATAAAATTTACAATAAACTTCTACCTTTGTAGACGCGATTTATTTTATATGTTTCCTGAAAAAAAAAATCACAAAAACAGCCTATTTTTACCGCCTCTAGAGTGGCCGTAAGCCTCGATGAACACATATTCGCTTATTGACCAAAGTCACCACTCTCTTGTGGAGTGCATATTCATGTCAGTCTTCTTTATTGCTTTTGGATGCATTTACCGGCTTCCGTTCACCGGAACTCCACCCTTTGCTGCTTAGTTTCAACCAGGTGTTAGTCATGGGCAAAACCATCAGCAGAAGTACCAATAACCTCTTTTCTTTTGGCCTTGTTCGAGGCAGAAGGCAAGGAGAACATGTATTTTGTTCCAGAATTGCTAATGCTCCGAATACTTTTTTGGGAAGTAGCAAATGCAAAATGAGAGGTATTCGTCTCCGCCTCAGCCGACATTTGTTATGAAAGTAAGACAGCAAGTAATCGACTAAACGCTTTCCAATTGAAAAGTGATGTCGAATGCTTTCATGTCAGATCTTGGGTGCATCGAATTCAGAATCGGATGCGTCATCAAAATCTTCCTGAAGAAAAAGAATCCTAGAAAACCAGTTGCACATGGTCTAAGGAATATTTCGATATATCTGTCAATGTCACGCTGAAACTCAGAAAGAGAAGGATGTCAGATGCAGCTGACCTGATGCAGAACCTGAACGATACACTCTCTAATAATTTTGAACTAAAGTGTTCTGACAGAAAAACTTTTCAGATAGTCCATCCAAAGATGGAATGCCGATTTGCAACGATAATGCAAGGAATAGGTCAGTTAGGACTAATTTGTTCTTTAAATGACGAAGTAAACTCAGTTTTCTTGCCCAAAAACAGATTGGGCGTCTATTTGAACGTGCACGCATTCAGTTTCCAAGTAATAGAAAAGTAGATTGATTGGCTTCATGTCCGCTAAATTGCTTTCCAAATACATCATGCCTACCAATGTAAAAAATCCCGCGAAATTGCGAATCAATTCAAATCTGGAGGACAGATTTGAAGGCGCACACATTTGATATTGAAGGTGCTTTCGACAATGCAACATTTGAAGCTGCAATTAACTCATCCGTGTTGCATGCTATTGACTCACGACTCACTGATCAACGCTCTCGATTGCTCCAATATCTACATTCAGGTGTATGGATCATGCCTGGCGACTGCCGGCTCTAAATCGGTGACAGCCCTAGACGTGAAAGACAGTTGCAGCATAAGAAATGGGCTTTTGACAAATCCTCCCAAAACGGAAGGAGAAAATTTCCTAGTCTGCAAGGTATCGACATCCATTTTTCCAATGAAACTAGGTATTGGGGTTTCATACTGGATAAAAAATTCTTTGGATTACACATCTCGTTTCGAAAACCTCCAAAGCGCTGTTTGTTTCCTTTCGGCAAGATATGAAGCTTGTCACCGAAGGGAGTTTGGTGAAATAAATTTTCATAAAAATACGTGAACGCTGCTTCTAAAGAACAGGTTGTTCCGGTTGTATGGAGCTTTCCCTAGCACGTCTGGCTCTGCCCTAGACGCACTGACAAGTCTCCCTCTCCTTAGTATTCCTAGCATGGACTGCACTCTAAAAGTATTTTCGGTTTAAAACGAAGTGGTTTTAGATACAACACACACTGGAGTTTTGATGACATTACACGCCGACTGTCTTTGACTCTGATCTTTTGGAATGACACCTGAACTCCTGTTTTCCATGCGCCGAAGACTACTTTCGGCTTCGGGAATGTAGTCGCGTCTTCCTGGACAGCTCCAAACCGATTTAGAATTGGGCACTAGTGTCTTTCAGAAGGACAACAACTTTATATTTTACTCCTCATCAGAAAACTTTCCATCTGTCTTCCAAACCAAGATATACGTAATCCTGACGGTAATAAATTACAATATCCTATAAAGAATCGGTGGATGTGGAGTACTATCGGCATCTGTAGCGACAGCCAACCCGCGCTTGAGGCCTTCCTAGTCATTCACACTTCCAAGCTATTGTAGTTAGAAATTGCAGGGCGTGTCATCTCTGAGCGCAGTAGAAAGGCTGAATTCACTGAGTATTGCTTGGATCTTAACCCTTTATAAGGCAGCCTTAGTTGGAGCCGCCAAAGAAAATACATGTTTATTTTTGAGTTAGGAAGTGCTTGAAGAAATTTTTGAAAGAAAAGAAAAAAACTTTGTTTAATTTTTGAAAAAAAGTGAGGTGGCAATAGGTTTGCCACTGCCTGTTGGTGACCGAAGGAAATATATGAACTGCAATTATTTTTTTTGTTCATTTTATTTTTTATTTAAAAAACTAATTATTTAAAACAGAAAAAATGTTATTTATGGAAAAGACTAAAGAATGGAGCATTGGTGGTACTTGGCAATGCGAGCATTGAATTTTTGATCTTTTACTGTTTGTCTTTGTACTGCAAAGTCTGCATCTGCGATAGGCTGAAATCTCCTCAGGCATATGTACTCCTACATTTTCCAATCTATGTTCATCAAGTACACCAAATGATTTCCTTGTTGACTTGGCTGGAGTTTTTTTGATGTTACGTGGCCTATTTTTTACCTTGTTTGTTTGAAAGCTTCCATAAAAGCTATTGGCCAAGTAAAACCCTAAAATAAAAGTGGGATAGTTCTTGTGTCCGGACTATAGAAGAGTGAGGATTTTTCACAGATGCATCGACAAAAAAATAAAAAATGTGTAACCATAAACCTCTACTTCGGCGTCCTTCGCTATAAGTGGCACGCTTTTGGTCGAAAATGTCAACGCCACCCATGCACTTGATATATTGTTGAACTGCCAACGGACAGGTGATTTTAGCTTTGGATCCATCTTTCTGCGTTCGTGTTGCCACAAGCTTCGTTTTCGGATCAAATGCGGTTGATAACAGATTTACTTGTTTCGTATCCATCCACTGTATAAATGCTACATTTTGTCGTTTCCTCCGTTTATATTCCCCTTACATAATTTTGTTTTTTGTGCTGCGATTTTTGGGAGTCCCTTTCGATTTGTGAGGTCCACCATTACAGCTGCATAAACTTTGTTATCGTATAAGTCTTGAAGCAACTGAAAAGATAAAAGGAAATTGTCAAAGGCTAAATGAATGTTAGTGTCTTTCAGTGAGTGACAGTTATACAACTGAAGCTCCTAATCCTAGTTCAGGCGTATTGGTTGTTCTTTTGCCGGTGTAAACACCGAACTGGTATAAGTATCCAGTTTGCGAGTAACATCTAGCCCACACTTTGAAGCCTCTTTTAATTGGCTTGAGTGGCATATATTGCTTGAGACTGAATCTGCCTTTGAAAGGAACCATGGACTCATCAACTGATTAGGACTCAGTTGCCATAGCTTTGAAAACGATAATTCAAAATTGTCAGCAGCGGCCTTATTTTGAACAGGCGATCAAAGTTAACTTCTCCATATTTGGGTCTGATTTAAATGTCAGCCAAGTGAAAATTCTGCAAGATTTTTTAAAATCTTTTGCATGGCATAACTGATGCTATAACTTCATTAAAAAAGAACGGGTTTGTTGACCAGTATAAATCAATAGACTGAAGGTTATGCATACACGATGTTCTTCCAATTTTTGCTTTTGTTTTGTTGAGCATACAAATTGGTTTGATCCACAATAAGTTCAAGTGTACTGTCTGTGAACATTTGCTTGAAAAAGTAAATTGGCCGGCTTCGACTTGAGCATGGAAATATTTGGGTAATATTAATCGAATCAAAAATTTCACATAACAAAAACGTCTTATTCACAGCACTGTAATTCCAAACCGGATACTCGTTTTCGTCTGCACTTTTGTCGGAACTAGAGCTGCAACATGGCAAATCAGATATCATAATATCATCAGAATTTGTAAGCCGACTAGCTTCACAATTTTTTATTTCTGACATGGGATCATCTACATCTTCAACGTTTTCTGTCGGATCAGCTACATCAAAGTTCTGATTCTCGACATCCTCATCGTTTTCGAAATCGTCTTCGGAATTCTTGCCATCAATTTCATAAAACAATTCTTCAATTTCCACATCATTTAGTTTTGCCTTTGACAGTAGCAAAAATGTTGCTACACTTACAAGGCAGTGGCAAATATATTGCCACTTATGTAAACAATCAATGTACCTACGCTGTATTATTTTTTTACTTTGTTTAGGATTATTCTCTTCAAAAATATGTATTTAACCTTCCTCTCATCCTCAAAAAAAAATTACGTTCTCTACCCTCATGTGTAGATTTCTACACATATGGGATTTTAATGTATTTTCTAAATTCCTTTTTAAATTAAACCGCTTTTATAATTTAATTCTAAAATAACAAGAGAAGGTAGGTAGGTTCAAATTAATTTTTCATGAATGCATTTTACACATACATTTCGATTATGTTGATTTTTACATGCAGCTTTTGTGCAAAAACAACAAATCGTCTCATAGAAAATATTTTTTTTGGCGGATTTTTCTTCATAGCAAACGTGACATCTTGCTCTGCCTTTAATTTGGGGTGGAACGCTTCTTGACCGTTTTGGTGGATTTGTTGAAGTTAATGCAGTAACATCCTCTAAAGGTAACGATGGTGAACTTTCTTCCAAAACAGTTGCCAGCAATAAAGCAGACGATGCTGATCTTGGCTTCGCACTTCTAGCTTCCATAAGTGGTTTTGCAAGGGATATTCCAAGTTCACGTAGAAAATTCCTTCTTACTGTTGTTTTTTGTGTTGCTTGCCAATTCGGATTCACTTCTTTGAAAATAATTAATGCATTCGAAGCAGAAATGTCAATCATGTTTGCAAATACAGCCATTGGCCATCTGTTAGATTTTCTTTCACATGCTGTAACAAGTGAGCATTTTGTCAACCGTATCCACACCGCCTATATTGAATGAAAAAAAAAACATTAGAGAGTCTTGAAATTTCAAAAAGTAGTATATGAACAAACCTTTTGTTTTATTGTAATAGGCTATAATCGCTGGTAACTTTTTTTCAGTCGATTCGATTTCAATTGAGTTATGCAAATTCGATTTCAATTGACTTTGCAACACGGTAAACTTATTTTTCCGTCCAATGTACGAAACAAGTGCTGTGTTTTCGGTAAATGCAAAAGTAGATTCATATAACGGTCTATTTTTGCATTCAAGAAGCTTTGGTGGGATGCTTCTTTTATTTTTTCTCATCGTGCCAACCATTGTAATGCCCTTTGACAACAATTTTTGCCCAAGCTCATATGAGGAAAAGAAGTTATCCATTGTTATGTTGTGACCTTTCAAGCCATCAACGAGATCCAAAACTACTCGTTGCTGTCTTCTGCTAATGATATCATCAAAACGAATAACTCGATTCAAATACTCAAATGTTTTCTTCGACATACTCGTAATTGCCCTAAACACCGGACGACCGTTAATATCATCAAACAATTCAATTGTAGTTTCGTTTTTCGATCTAAAAGTAAAAAAGTCAAGAATCAGTTGAAATAAGAAAGAAAGCAACTACGACTTACCTATGCTTGCAACATATTCGAATCGATTTGTTTGAAATCCTTACCATATGTTGCTTGTGCATACGCATGCATGAATGCTTCAAAACGGTATTTTCAATTTGTGGTGGGAAGAAAAGCAAAAAAGCATCTTTGATGCCATCAACACGAGCTTTGGCATATCTTGTTTCTCCAGGATGAAGAGAAATTATATTTTCATTCGGCAATCTACTACTTTGATGCTGGAATGGCTGTAGTTGCCAAACAATACCATCTTTCGAAACAAGCAGTTTTTCCACATTTTCAACTTCAGCAATTGATTCGTTGGTTTCATTTGAACCACTCGCTTGCTCTTCGTCAGAATCGCTATCGTCTGAATATAAGTTATCGTCATCATCAATATTCTCTTCTGGCACAAATTCGTCATCAAAAATGCTTCCGTTTCTTCCTCTGTCAGATATCTTGCTTTTGACATTGTTATCTTTTATTATTTTTATAAATTTCACTTAATATACCAGCGATATTCACTTGCTAAAACACTTAACGCAAATGACTTTTTATATGACATGCACTTACTGTCCATATGTGTAGAAATCTACACATGAGGGTAGACAATGTAATTAGTGCATTATTAACCACCACAAACATTTTTATTATGGCGAGGTACGTTTTATTTTCGGTAATCAAGGATATAAACAAAGTCTGAAAATTCCGGAAGTTTGCAATTAGTGGTTTTTGAGAAATTAAGAAAACAAAAATTTTTTGTGTAGTTTTCTACACAAGGATGAGATGAAAGTTAAATCTTTTGTAAAGTAAACTATTCACCAGATTAGTACATTCACCAATTTGAACAACATTTAAAAAAAACGGAACAAAACAGCTGTTTTCAATGACTGTGTACAGCGTAAAAATGTTTCACTATACGATAAATGAATTTCAGAAGGTTGTTCTTGTCGAAAATACTCGTACGAGGGGCGTTCAAGATATTCTCGGTATCGGGGTGAAGCTGTGGTTGCATATATAAATTGACTTATTTATCAAGTAATACTATTATTTTAGTGCATTCATGTAAAATTTCATATAAATGTGATTTTTAATTCGCGTTTTATCTCTAGCTAAACAGAATCATAATGGCAACTGAGGCGATGATGGTGAAAATTGAGCATCGCGCTGTAATTAAATTTCTCACTAAGCAAGGAAAAAGTCAAAAAACTATTCATGAAGAGATGGTGGCTGTTTACCAGGGTTCCGCACCTTCATTATCAACTGTGCAAAAGTGGTCAAGTGAGTTCAAGAGAGGCAGAGAGAGCATTGAGGACGACCCCCGCTCCGGCGCCCCGGCTACTGCTTGTACGGGAGAAAGCATCAAAGAAGTCGAAAAACTTGTTCTTGAGGATGCCCGAATAAAGGTGAAAATGATGGCAGAGATCACCAAGCTTTCAATTGGTACCATTCACACCATTCTTCATGACCATCTTAACCTTTCAAAGGTCAGTGCAAGGTGGGTGCCACGAATGCTCACAGCGCCTCAGATAAAAAGTGAGAATCGCATGCTGTAGAGAGCTTTTGGAGATGTGTAGTGAGAACGCGGACGGTGTTATGGATCGAATTGTTACTGGGGACGAAACATGGGTCCACCACTATGACCCTGAAAGCAAACAAGAGTCCATGCAGTGGCATAAAAAAGGAACAGACCCCCCGAAGAAGTTCAAAGTCACTCCGTCTGCCCGAAAGCTCATGGCCACAGTTTTTTGGGACTCAAAGGGAATCTTGCTCATTGAGTACAAAAAAAAAGGTGAAACCATCAACGCCACATCCTACGCTTCCACTTTGCATAATTTGCGGGAGGAAATTAACAAGAAAAGACGGGGTAAACTCGCAGCGGGTGTGTTGCTTCTTCATGACAACGCTCCTGTTCACACGGCGCGAGTTTCCAAGGCTGCTGCGCGAGTTTCCAAGGCTGCTGCGCGAGATTGTGGTTTCGAAGAAATCCAACACCCACCCTATAGTCCAGACCTTGCCCCTAGTGATTATTTCCTGTTTCCGGATTTGAAAAAATGTCTTCGTGGAAAAAGATTTTCGGATGATGAAGAACTCAAGTCGGTATTTTGCAGAGAAAGAGGAAATTTATTATTTTGAGGGTTTAAAAAAGCTTATCTCAAGATGTAACAAATGCATTGATGTTAGGGGAGATCATATTGAAAAATAAAAACAATTTAAATTGAATTCGCATTTTCCATCATATCGATACCGAGAATATATTGAACGCCCCTCGTAGATGTCAGTTAAAGCACAAAAAAGATTTCAAAAATTGATGCAATAGATTAGATGTATTCAGGGACAAAGATGGGGGGCAAATATATTACCACCACCCTTTTTAAGGTTAAGTCATTGTAACTTAACTGTAATACTCGTGTTTAGCTAGGAAAAGCTCAATGGAGAGATTATAAGTTCGTTGGACTTGCTTGTATTCTCAGTATGGGCTTCTATTTACAGTTGGGCGTCCTGTGGATTCCTCTTCAGGATACCAAAAGGATGTAAACTGCTTACTAACATCGTAACGTGACACAACTCTTTTGGTAGACACTTAAGTATGTGTGTCCGGCTTACACTTGCATCAGTCCACAGATACTTGGCAATGATATTATGGGTGCTGGAGTACCGCTTGGATTACAAAAAATTAAATTAACATCAAATTATGAGTTTAGTTCAAGGCCTTACCTGAGATCTGGTAGCCAAAAAGTTGATGACACAATGAATCTACTGACAAACATTGTTTTGCGGACTCTTTGGTGTGTTTGTAGTGATGAAAAATGAGATAATGTTTGCATTTGCTATGCATGGCTAGCTTCGTGCGTCACCATAGTGCCGGAATGTATCGCCTGTGATCTTGATTTTCTAATGTATTGTACATGTACATTAATACCACACATCTATCTACCGACTGCCCAACTGTAGTAGACTTTCATTTTTTGTAGTGCCCAAAGGTAACTGCTAACTTTTAGAGCCCATTTAACCCATCTCTTCTTGGATGTCTTTAGTCCTTTCATTGTGTCGGTTTCTCACTTCCTTGCTCCCTTTCTTAGCCCAGATATTCCAAGTTTAGGCTACTGTTTATTGTACTTACTTGGAAGTGGATTGTCAAATATACCTTCAAAATCGGTTTGATTAGATGTAATCTGCGGTTGCTTTGTCCTTTTGTTTTTTCAAAAACCTAAATCTAAACCAGAACACGTTTTATCTATGTACAACCCAAAGCAACTTATCGTATAGAACTTTATCACATTTAATCCTTTGAAGTGCAATATCTCGCCACAATTACCTGAGTACACGCACCACAATTAGTAAATTCCAAATTGAAACCATGTGCTCCAATTAAAATGTAAAAAAAAAAAAAAACACTGACGAAAAGCAGAAGAAAATTAATTTCCACCCTTTCGCCAGAAATGTTGAGTGAAATTAAGACTTTCAAGTGTGAAGTGTGAAATTTATTACACGTCGTCACGCTTCGTCATTACCACCAAGCAGCAGTGCAACCCATTAAATCAAATCCTTCAACTAAACAAAATTAAAATTAAATTAAATTGTTCACAGGGGTTACCCCTGTTTCGATTGCTGCCCTGTAATATGCTAAAATAAATTCAGTTTCGCGATTTAGTTGCTAGTTCTGGTCCTCCAGGTGTTCAGAACGAATGGCAGCTTGGATCTCATCAGCTCCACTCTGACATATTACAGTCAAATTAAAAAAAAAAAAAAATGAAATCTACTTCTTCGTTGTCTTCAAGAAATTAAAATAATGCGTCTCTGACTGTTTTCCCAGTGCTTTAGCTCCAGCTCCAACTCTAGCCCTGAATCTAGTTCCTTTGGCCATATCTACCGGATTTAAAGTGATCTTTTATCTCAAAAGGGTAGCTCCTCAAAGAGATTTTATTTCAGGTCTCAGGTTCCCGAAGACGAGGATAAGGGATGAAAACCCCTTCTGCAAATTGATATCGGCAACAGTATGTACTCTCGTGCCTTTGCATGGATGCATGACTTCTTGTCACACGTTCATGCGATACGTGAACCTGAAAAGCACTTAACCTTTCACGGCGTTCCTCGAGTACATGTTTGCCTCATTATAAATGGAAAAGTTTCAACATACTCGTAGCATTTGTATGTGTGTATATATGTCCTGTGCACACATGCTCGTACAAGCAAGCATACATACTCATATGTTATATGGGTAGCCAGAACACAATTCCTGGATGGTGTTGCCTGAATCAGGGATAGATGCGATTTAATATGTAAAACTGTTCACCATGTTCCACGTACACTATAGCCCTTTGATAATAATTTCAATTATTGCATATTTAAAGCAGCGGGATCGCGAGAAACGCCCTCATAGCATCACATTTCCACATGGTTACTCCCAAGAGGATAACCTACCATATACATACGAGTGCTCGTCCTCTTTTATGCACCCATTCCAGCATCGTTTCACTTTATTAAAATCACATAAAATGTTAATGGTCCTCATTGTCGTCGTGGTCCTCCTCTTCTGGCGCGTTATTGCTAGAGTTAGCTTCCCCCCTCCGTCCACTATCAGTATGAACGAAACTAACTCCCCCTGAGGCTAAAGTTAGGGTTGAAAATTTTGGAAATTCGTTTTTTATGCAGATTAATACTTCAGGCGAAATGTCTGGCCCACTCACACTCCCATCGTCGATCTTTGGGTGAGTTCATTTTCAGTTTGTTGAGGCTGAAAAGGGATGCTGCCCTGATGTTGGATGCTTAAAAGCCAAAAAGGCAAAACAGGCAAACATGGAAAATGACCTCAAGACATTCGGTTTGAGCCTCTTGAGGTGGTAGCTTTACACACTGCCATCATAACTTTGGAAAGGATATACCTTTGGGATTGTTGCTGCTCAATGGAGAAAAAGCCGCTAGTAATGCTGGGGCTTGGGTATGCAGAACATTGTTATTAAATATTGGAAGGTGAAGTGCATACAGTATGTTGTGCAGAAATGTGAAAGGGATTTGGTTTTATGGCTGGACACTGAAGCGTATTTTCGACGGTGTAGGACACCAAATTCCCGACTTATTTTTTTAACGTCCTGATAAAGAGTTCTCACATTCTTTAAAATTGTGTGAGTGTGAAATTTGGATCTGTTCTCAGTCTCACGGACTGGAAGCCATAGTTCATTTAGGAGGTTAAACAAAAAATAAGCGCATTTGGCCGGGATTGTCATTACTAAAGAAGAGACGTTCGATTATCAGACGGTCAATGACACGAATATTGACCATGTATCTTTACTTGATGGATGGTTGCCACTGACTCAGTCATCGACTGGGCTTCTAGACTGTTCTGAAAGATCTCTATTCTGGTTTGAAAACGATTGCCATTTGATAACGTGGTTTTTGGAAAATTTCTAGAGATTGATAAAGTCACGGGGTTCTTGACATGATTGGTTCTTGTTCAAAAACTTATCATTAATTCAAGGGCTTATTTTTGATTGCTTTGTACTGGTGCAATATAGCATTCATTGGGTCTGTTAGCTTCTCTAACAAACTCAACATCGTCCTGCTTAAAAACATTCTGAAATTACACTACACCCGCATGTATATTTGGAGAACGAGAAACCACAAAATCCGGAAGCATTTGGACCGTCGATACTTTTGTAGATGAAACATCCACCTGGCTATAAATACTCGTATCAGTATATATGTATGTAGAAGCAGTTGTTTTAGAATTCAGGAAGTCAGATTTTAAGAACCGGCGACAATAAGATGTAAGCAAGTGAGTTCCATGGAAGAATCCAGTATCCGTCAACAGGTTAAAAAGGCCAGAAATGGAATTCTTACCAGAATTTTTCATAGAACCTTTGCAAAGATATAATGAAAGGCAGCGAGTAAATGCCCAGTGACGCATAAAATGGAGAAGGTTGGCTATATAGCTGACGATCTCGTTAATTATCTTTGTACGATTTAGCATTCATCCCTTAGCTCTATGTAGATCCGTTGGACGGAATTTTGAAGTGATTTTATCGGAAATTTATTTGCATCTACTATAGATGGTTCTATTTGCCACTTTGTTCTGTTGTCGGTCCTGGGACGGGTTTTAATCTTCATAGCATCCATGAATTGGAAAAAGTAAGTAAAGCAGTATATAGTCCCGCAAGGTCATGGGAAGTATCTTTCCAATTTTCCTTCCTAAGATCTTCATAGAATCTGCAGACCTGGTTATAGTTTATACGGGGATTTATTGCATGCGCATCAGAAGATATGGGTAATCCGACTTAGAAATGCATTGATAGCTTTGCTTTTTCTTAGAAGAGAATGTTGTAATATTTGAAATTTTTGAGTTCTTGCAGCCTTAAGGCCCCGATACATAGAATACGTCGATCGGTTGCTCCATCATTTTTAACTGACAGCTATATATATTGCACATACGAGTATTAGAGAATTCACGCATATTTTGCATGTGCGTTCATTGCCTACCGCTTTTATGTAGCGTGATATCGATGAGCGAAAATAGCCTCAACTTCTTCATGACAATCTTCATAAGTTTTGATTTTATTTTGCCGGCAGTGGTAGGTTTCATGGCAGCGAACATCGTCGATTTAGTTCGTTGGAGAAGATCTGAAAGCCCATTTCTTTTGCTACGCTCGATTTATTTATTTACTTAATGAACATACTTAGATATGACAATCCATGCAATCCTCTGGTAAGATCCTTAAGGTTGTAGGTTATACAAACTACAATAGGTGAAATAGGTTTGAAAATAGCGATGTACAAGTACGGCCATAAAATATTTTTTGGGAATGCCTCCACCTTCAAACGGCTCGTTTCTTATCCGTTCATTAACACTGAGTTTACTTTCTAGTGTACAATTAGATAGTTGAAGGCCCCCTCTACTATATATAGAGTGTCAAGTTGTAATTTTTTTTCAGTTGGAGAAGAGGACAGACCATTGTTTGGTCTGCTTATCCCAGTCCACAGAGCTTGGGCCTTAGTAGTGTAGCTTTTAGTAATGAAGTTCAAGTATGAAGCGCCTTACCGGTTTTAGGTTCAGCGCAATCTTATTAAGAACTAGCTAATGGAATTTGTGAGAAGAGGATAAATCCATACCACAGTTCATCAGTGAACTAATAAATTTCTGGGATTTTTAAACGTTTGAATTGATATGGATATTCAATATTTTTCATGCAACACTTCTCGCAATACTATATTGTAGTATGGCGGAAATTTATTTGTATTATCTTCAGAATGACGGATTACTTCACTGGATAAATAGTAAAGGTCACTGTTTTGACTATCATAAATTCTGACTTAGTGAGATCAAGGAGTTATTTCCTCTGCATAACTCGTAAGGTGGCTGTTTGCCATCGTGTTTGGTAAACCAAAGCAGATTTGCACTCATATTACTGAATGAAATGTGGCCAAAATTTGAAGGAAGGAGTGACGAGGAATTTCAGCAATATTAGCAGAGACGTCAAGCTATAGCTAGATATACGAGAGTGGGTCAATAACTCCGTGACTTTTTGAATTTCTGACCTCTTTACTGAAACAACAACACTTCTCCTGTCAACAGGCATCTGTCAGTTGACTCCTGTCAAAATTTAAACTTGCTGCGTCAGTTAGTTTGTGTTTGACAGCTATTTTTATCAGACTACTCACTAATTTGAGGAGAAAATGGAAAAAAGTGAATTTCGTGTGCTTATTAAGCATTATTTCTTGCGAAAAAAAACCATTACCGAGACCAAGGCTAAGCTTGATAAATACTATGGGGACTCTGCACCATCGATTTCAATGGTAAAAAAGTGGTTTACTGAATTTCATTGTGGCCGTACAAGCACTGAAGATGCCGAACGTCCTGGACGCCCAGTTGAGGTCTCTACACCCGAAACAATTGAAAAAATTCACGATATGGTGTTGGCCGACCGAAGATTGAAAGTGCGAGAGATTGTGGAAGCCGTAGGGATCTCGCATGGCTCAGTGGTTTCAATTTTGAATGATCACTTGGGCATGAGAAAGCTTTCCGCAAGATGGGTGCCGCGTTTGCTCACAGTCGACCACAAACGCAATCGTGTAACAACTTCACAGGAAGGTTTGGCGTTGTTTAATCGCAATATGGAGGAGTTTTTGCGCCGTTTTGTAACCGTGGACGAAACATGGATCCATCACAACACACCAGAGAACAAACAAACAAACAAACTACCTTCAAAAGGGAAGAACAATCAATGGGGAATATTATGCCAACTTATTGGACCGATTCAATGACGATTTGAAAAAAAAACGACCTCATTTGGCCAAGAAAAAAGTTCTTTTCCACCAAGACAATGCAAGGGTGCACACATGTGCAGTTGCCATGGCAAAAATCCATGAATTGGGCTATGAATTGCTCCCTCATCCACCCTATTCTCCAGATTTGGCTCCGAGCGACTACTTCTTGTTCCCAAACCTGAAGAAATGGCTTGGTGGAAAAAGATTTGACTCCAATGATGAAGTCATCTCGCAAACAAAGGCCTATTTTGAGGACCTCGACAAATCATTTTTTTTGGAAGGGATAAAAAAATTGGAGAAGCGTTGGACAAAGTGTATAGAGCTCAAGGGAGACTACGTTGAAAAATAAAATTATTTTTTTATCGTACATCAGCACTAAAGGTAGTAGAATATTTAATGTAAGTTGTCCTCAAAGTATTCTTCAAAAAGTTGAGCACTCGATATTATACAAGTCAGAACCGAAACCCTATATAAAGCGCTTGGGTGAATTACTGGACCGACAAGCTCAAGTTGGAAAACCTGACTGGTGACAACATTATTGAGACTAATGGGAAAAATCAGAATATCTTGTGAGCCGATTTAGAAATTGTTGCCGAATTTAAGCACGTCAATCCTCACACATTACGTCAAGAATGTACTGAGAACGTATAATTTAAAAGGCACAAGCTAATTATTTCTTAAAAATCTATAAGTTAATAGCACTGTATTTAATGACTAAACGACACATGAGCGGGACCTATCAACCAGTCTGAACCAGTTTACAGAACGAAGATTTTTAGACTTTGGGGTTCAAGCAGAGTTTCGAGGGTCCGCTCGCTAAAAATGTTGGAAAAGGCTTACGGTGGGATTTTGAGTTATACAAAGCGTTCGAGGAGGATGAGAGTTCGTCGTTGTCATGGCTTATTTTGGACTACCTTCAAACTTTCAACCGATGAAAATATCGAAAAAATAAAGGAAATTTTGATCCATAATCCCCATTCTAGCTTAAGAGAGACAGCTCATAAGCTTAACATCTTTCACGAGTCTGTTCGCCCGATTTTCTTGGATATTTTGGCCATGAGACGCGAGTTGCACGCCTTGTTCTAAAAGAACCGATTTAGAAAGAAAAAACAGTTCCTTGGCAGGTAACTGGTGACAAGACACACAGGTCTATGAGTTTGACATGCAGTTGGTGGCCGTGGCTCAAGTGGTAGTGGACTGGCTTCCAAATCGGAAGGTTCGGTGTTTGAATCGAAAACATTCATTTTTCTCAGTTACCAAAAAAGCAAATAAGATGAGTAGTGGACTAGAAATCAACAACAAGCCAACTTCCACTAAGAATTAAGTCTCCCCATTAAATGTTGGATGCAGTCCATGGATCGAAAAAACCACTGAGCCGAAACATCTTTCTTTCTCTCTCTATCGCATTTTCCAAAAAACTTAATATATACTGAGGCATTATAAGTTTCATACCCACTTGAGTTTTAAGGTCTATAAAAAAAAAAGGGGACACAATTCGAGCCGAGACTGAAAAAAACACGTCAAAGTTGCAAAATAGTCAAGGTGATGCTGTTTTCTTCGATATTCGTGGTTAGGTGCATCACGAATTAATTTAAGAAGGAGAAAATCCCAAAAAAGAATAGTAGTTGGGCCTTTTGAAGCGTTATCATGAGAGAATCTCTCAAAAATAGCCAGATTTGCGAAAGAACAATTCTTTGATATTTCACCGATAATGTGCCATCACATCAAGCGATAGCTATGTGACAGGAGCACAATAAGTACTATCGATCAATCACCGTATTTGCCGGCTGGCCAATGTGTCTTCTTTTACAATTGCTGCCCCGGGATACCCATTTTGACAAGAAATAATCAAATGATGTCAAATCGCATGATTTCCGATGTTATGTCGTTAAATCGAGTCCTCAGTAAGCCAATGATTTCACGAATAGTATAATACGGTTCCATCTTACTGGAACCACATATCGTCAGGATCAATGTCGTCCAAATTTTCAAAGAATAATCGTACATTATTGTCCTATATGTTGACCGTTGAACCCCCGAGCTTCGGCATCATTTCTGAAAGAATAAAGATCAATGTGGCATCAGTGTGAAAACTACGAGAAACAGAGTACTTTTGTGGGAGTGATTGTGACTAAATAGTCTTCTCTGGATTTGCCCACTCCAGAAATTGTAATTTTGCTTGTTTATAATTCTAATAAAGGAAGAATGAGCCGTGTCATTAAACATGGTTTCCGATCGAAGATCGATTCAAGCTGCTCAAGAGCCTAACAGGCTAGTACCTGCACCAGCGGATCTTAAACCCGCAGATCTTTTTAAAAAAAAATTCCACATAATGGACAGAGAAGGGCCACGCTAAAGTTTCTTCTATACTCACATTTTCTTGACGCGTTGTTGGCTTTCCGTCATGTAGAATGTACGTGGTACAAAATTGATCCATAATACGAGCAAAATCGAGCTCAATTGGTCGGTTATGAGGACCAAAAGATTCACTATACCTTTCGCAAATTAAGGATTAAGAGATGGGTACGTCTGTTCATAATGATTTGTCGAACAATACACTCCAGGAATGAACTCTGCATACAGAATATCATCACTAATAGTATTTCGTGCATATTTAGGTGTAACCATCTCTGCTTAGGCCTTTAGTGTACCGCAGGTTGAATAATTATCCGGGAACTAGCAAAAATATCTGAACCAAATAGGAAGCAAAACAAAAGAAATGTTGGCGAACCATCCCTGCAACGAACGTATTCAAGTTAATAAGCAACACCAGAATTTCACTCACCCAATACCTCTATGAGAATAGATGTTTCCGCGAGTTCTTCCAAAAATCTAGAAAGTTATCATATACATCCTATCCACAGGCTAAAGCTCTTTCCAGTTCCCCACTACACAGAAAAAGAGTCTGATATTCTTAAAGGAAATTTGGTAGTTATCCTGCCATTTGCAGTCTCATTCGTTTAGTTTTGGTCAATGTATAACACAAGTAGTACATTTATAGTTAAGTCCCGTATGAATCACATATGATTGAGATGTTTCAGTCATATAAAAAATTATCTACACCTTCTTCAACAAAAATCTGCAGTACTGGGAAGATACACCCTGAATGACTCAAACTGCAACCGACTTCAGACTGCTATAATTTCCAAACCCTTCATGACAGTGAGCTCAAATTTTGACACATGACAAAAGCCTTTGTCTGAGTCTGAGATTTGCGTCTCAGTTGTGTTGAAAAATTTTTATCCGCGATGGAATTCAAACGTGATAGTGTGATTGCTTTATATTTGGCTGGAAAACCACAAGTAGCTATCGTTAGAGTCCTCCAGCACCTCAACGTGAATAAATCATTTGTGTCTCAAACCACAGCTCGTTACCGTAATACTGGCAGCGTTGCAAAACGTCATGGAGGTGGTCATAAAAAAACAGCAACATCGGCAAAAATGGTTCGGAAAGTGAAAGCTCGAATTGAGCGAAATCCGCGTCGAAGTGGGAGAAAAATGGCTAGTGAGCTCAACATATCGTTGGAACGGATGCAACACATACTGAAAAATGAGCTTGGGCTCAAGCCATTGAAGTTCCAAAAAGCACACGATCTTAAATCGCAACAGAAAAAAGTTAGAGTTGAAAGACGGAGTTGCTACGCTTGCACGAGTTGCAGGAGTTGCTACGCCTGCACGAAAGTGGTGAGTTGCCGAATTTGGTTTTTTCCGATGAGTCGCCATTTGTTATCGAGCAATATTTCAACAAACAAAATGACCGAGTTTACTTGCCAGAGAGGTCCTTCGAAAATGTACACCTTCGGACGGCCAGCAGAAAGCAGGCAGCACCGATGGTGATGGTTTGGGCCGCAATAACCGCCGATGGTCGCCCTCCGCTAGTATTTTTGGATCGTGGCGCCAAAATTAATGCGATCGCATACCGTGAAACTATCTTAGAGGCAGTATTGAAGCCTTGGGCAAACAATTATTTCGGTCGGAGACCGTGGACATTTCAACAATACTCGGCACCGTCTCACAAAGCGCGCGTCAACCAAGATTGGTTAAAACACAATTCATTTCCAAAGTTTGGACCACCTCAAACAAGCACTTCGCCGGAGATGGGCCAAAATACCGCAGAGGCACTTGCGTACAGCGTGCGATGCTTTCTTCGGCCGTCTCAAGGCCATTATTCGCGCCAAAGGTCGACATATTGAAAACTACTGATACAATTTGAAAATTGATGTATTTTCCAATATTTTTTGCTTTGGCACAATAGAATTTATCAAAAAATAAAAAAATTATAGCATTTTAAAAATTTGGAGATGGAGTCATTCACCCTGTAGAAATATTTGCCTCTCACTGCGGTTATAATGAAATGCATAAGCACTTCACTCGTGAAAGCTCGCATAGGGATGCTATTATATGCATATCTGTCGACAGGAATTTCTGATGATATTTATCATAGGGTTGCCATTACCTGTTTCAATGATATCATGTATGTTTTGAGAATTACATAAACTGCATATATTAAAACGAATAGAAATCAGTGCTGTAGAGTAGTCGTAAAATTAATCAGAAGATTCGTGATTGCTTATTAATATATAATGACTTCTATACAACAACAAGAAAATACAATAGGTTTTTTTAAAATGAATATTGGTAGCTCTGGAGTTGTATCGGGTTGCAAAAGAAGTTACAACAACAATTTCAATGTAAACCAGTGGCACTTCAGTGCCATTTTGTAGTAGAGCAAGTACGTCTGGTCGTTCTTAAGAAAATTAAAGCAATCCACCTTGATGCTAATTACATTCTCGGTAATTTATCGTAACTATCCTTAATGAACAAATCATGAATAAATCACATCGTTATATGTTATATAGACAGATTAAACTCTGAAAGTCCTCTTCTTTCCTAAAATTGGGCATCTAATGATCATCAGACTTTCCTCTCGATCTAGTAGATGACAATTTTTCCTCATCTTCATATACAATATTGCCATCAGCGCTGTCGCTTAGCTCATGCAGGGGTTCGTTGCCACATTGGCGTGACGTCCTCTTGCTAGTCGTTTGACATACGAGTATTGTTTTAGAGATCTGTTAGTACAATAATTGCGATTCGTTCAATTGAACTTGGTGAGATCTTTGTTGTCCCTGTGAATTCATTCAAAGCTTTTGCTGACTTCGAGTTTAAGTTTTCTTGGGTGCCAATGTGAATAGTGCAGTTCCTGAGGCGATTTTGGCTTAACATTTCTTTAACTCGACCCCAATAGATGCATTCGCCAAAAACAATCTAGTTGAACTTCAAAACGTCCTTATATTGCCAATAGCCAACGTATTCATATACCATTTTTGGTTGGTCTGCGTTGACATTCAGCAGTGGAGTTTAAATCTAATCTTATTGTAGAGGATGTACTGTCAATATAGATCAGCCGCGATATCTACGTTAAAGCTTTGCGATCCTCGTGTTGCTATGAAGAAAAAACTCTGTACAAGAGATCAATCATCCCAGTCCTACCATAATTAGGGGCAAAATCACTGATAAAGACATTCTTTGTCATTTATGACGTGAGTCAGAGAATATTCAGTAAAGTCGGCCCAAAACTTCACGTTAGGTATTTAAAGTAACAACTGCATGTAGAATGGTTATGTGCTTATGCTGTCCTGTAGTCTTTAATTCTTACTCAGATTAAGAACTCTGTAGAGCAAAACTTCTTCCTACGCTAAAGAAACCTGAGTATCATCCAGAACTTTAAGGTGATCAACGAATGTCTATATGCCCCGTTCATATAGTAGGTAATAGGTAGCCTGCAATCTTTTCTGCTAAGATGCGAGAATTAACGGAAAATATTCGTTTGTCTACCTGTATCCTGAAAAGCCATCTCCCCCACTCGTCTCCAAATACAGGTACAGATACTAAGAGGTGTTCTCTTACTTACCTGTGTAGTAAGTTCGTCGGCGAATATATTTTCATTTTAACTTAGGATACTTGTAGATATGGCGCAGAGAAATTATCAATTCTCAACCAAATCTAACAGTGTTGGAAGGGGTGTACAACACCTTAAATGCATTGGATGTCATTGCATGCAGACACCTAACACCGTCTACTTGTTCTTCACTTATAGTTTTTGTTAGAAATGCTCAACTGCCTGGAACTTTAACCTTATTAAGATTGGAAATTGTGGTCATGTGTGTCCGTTTTGTCGCTATTCGTATCTACGCGGCTTACCCAATGCCGTAGTTAGTCCCTACCATAGAAAAAGTCAACTCGTGTTATTGCAGTAGTCGGTGATTTTGTAGCTTTGCAATAAACGGAAAGTCAAAGTGCATAATCATTGAAACTCCTATGCGAATTATACCCCAGACCAGTCCGCAGTTTAACTGCAAAATGCCTTTGAGGTAAAAATACCCCGATACGGAAAGGCTTTCACACTTGCATGTGAAAGCACCATAGTGCTACTCATAGTCCCAATAGCAGGCTAAATAATTAAATAAATATCAAACCTCTCTCTTTCAAAGAAATATCCAAACCTTCTCCAAAACTCCTAGCATCACAGTTCAGCAATGTTGCTTAGAAGGACTCTTTCAACCATTCCATGACTTTTTTTAGTACCATACTGACAAGGCTTTATCTTTTTTTTTTTAGTGAAAATAGTGCAAGAAAATGCTACAATGACACTTAATGGAGACCTCGCTTGCATGGCATACTGTTCGTTTCCCTTTGAAATGCAAACATTTGGTAAAGTTGCGGTGCTTTATACGTAGAGGTTTCAGTGTTATCCCGGTGTTTTCTGGATTCACTACCACGACCGCATGACTACGTAGCTATGTTCGCTCTTTACAAATTATGTTTTAATTGAATTAAATATTAATCGTGTCAACATAACGGGCGAAAGTGTACGAATTTGATTCTCCGGTCTCCAGTCACCAGACTCGGGTGTTCGGATAAAGGTATCCGTACATCTTTTAACCTCATGCAGAAGCAGCAGCGCCACCAGCTCGGATCCTTTCTGCTCGCTTAATATATGCGTAAAGGAGTGTTTGTTTTGTTCATTAACAGCGAAGCTACAGATTGGATAGCAAAATACCACAAGAGGCTTGAGGCCTCAAAGTGTTCCTTCGCCCCGTTGCGCCTTCAAACAGAGCCGACCTTTGTCATCCTTGCGTGTAGAATTCGTTTGACTATACATTCACTCCCTGCTCCTTCCTGTTGCAGCTATGTACGAGGGCGGGTCAATAAGTCCGTGACTTTTGGATTAAAACTGATTTTTTGATAAAAAAATAATTTTATTTTTCAACGTAGTCTTCCTTGAGCTCTATACACTTTGTCCAACGCTTCTCCAATTTTTTTATCCCTTCCAAAAAACATGATTTGTCGAGGTCCTCAAAATGACGAGATGACTTCATTATTGGAGTCAAATCTTTTTCCACCAAGCCATTTCTTCAGGTTTGGGAACAAGAAGTAGTAGCTCGGAGCCAAATCTGGAGAATAGGGTGGATGAGGGAGCAATTCATAGCCTAATTCATGGATTTTTGCCATGGCAACTGCACATGTGTGCACCCTTGCATTGTCTTGGTGGAAAAGAACTTTTCTCTTGGCCAAATGAGGTCGTTTTTTTTTCAAATCGTCATTGAATCGGTCCAATAAGTTGGCATAATATTCCCCATTGATTGTTCTTCCCTTTTGAAGGTAGTCAATGTGGATTATCCCGCGTGCATCCCAAAAAACAGTCGCCATAACTTTATTGGCTGACAAACCCACCTTGGCCTTCTTTGGCGCCGATTCACCCTTAGAAACCCACTGTTTTGACTGTTGTTTGTTGTGATGGATCCATATTTCGTCCAAGGTTACAAAACGGCGCAAAAACTCCTCCATATTGCGATTAAACAACGCCAAACCTTCCTGTGAAGTTGTTACACGATTGCGTTTGTGGTCGACTGTGAGCAAACGCGGCACCCATCTTGCGGAAAGCTTTCTCATGCCCAAGTGATCATTCAAAATTGAAACCACTGAGCCATGCGAGATCCCTACGGCTTCCACAATCTCTCGCACTTTCAATCTTCGGTCGGCCAACACCATATCGTGAATTTTTTCGATTGTTTCGGGTGTAGAGACCTCAACTGGGCGTCCAGGAGGTTCGGCATCTTCAGTGCTTGTACGGCCACAACGAAATTCAGTAAACCACTTTTTCACCATTGAAATCGATGGTGCAGTATTTATCAAGCTTAGCCTTGGTCTCGGTAATGGTTTTTTTTCGCAAGAAATAATGCTTAATAAGCACACGAAATTCACTTTTTTCCATTTTCTCCTCAAATTAGTGAGTAGTCTGATAAAAATAGCTGTCAAACACAAACTAACTGACGCAGCAAGTTTAAATTTTGACAGGAGTCAACTGACAGATGCCTGTTGACAGGAGCAGTGTTGCTGTTTCAGTAAAGAGGTCAGAAATTCAAAAATGCACAGAATTATTGACCCGCCCTCGTATAATACTTGTAGTGAAATTAAAGTTTTAATTTGTCGAGCAAAAAGGAAATAACAGTTTGAAGCCAGCAAACAAAAAACAAAAAAACAAAAAAAAACAAGAAAAACGAAAAAGAAAAAGCGGGCGAGAAAGCAACATCGCACACAAAAAGGTCCAAAGGAAACAAATAGAACAAATAAAAATCTCAAAAGGATAACGATATCAAAGGGAATATACTTATGAAGGCGCACTTTTGCAATCGTTACGCTCTAAATGGCTGACGCTAAGGAAATTAAAAATGAATACAAAACTGCTACGCGAATGTGAGTAGCAGTTCGGATACAAATAAAAATACGAACCCCATTCGTTTGGGGCTTTTGTTTTCCTTTAGTATGAGTAAAGTTACCATGCTTTGGTTTCTTAGGCCGCCTACACCATAAAACGATACTTTCTTTTCCACTTTGTGCTTTGCATTTCAAGTGTGGCTAGAAGAAGGAAATTTCTCATCTAGAGATGCACTTTGAATGAAAAGGAGCTGCTGCTACAACTGCCGCCACGGACCGGCCACACCATTCGCCAATAGGCCAAAGGATGTTTTTACCCTTTTGAATGGACAAATCCTTATTGAAGGCAGAACACGAGTATTTTTCATAAGCGGTTTCGGCTTCGGTTTCGTTCTTGCTTTCAGGCCACTCGGTTACAAGTGATGAATTGTGAAGTAATTTCGAAAATTAATTTGTTTGAAATGAGTGGACTAACTTGCGCTCAAAGGGATAAAGTATAAAACTTAGACTGCAAAAACGGATCGTGCTTAAGGGGCTTTTTAGCCCTTTAGCGTTTACTGACCTGTGAAAGAGTATGCTGAGCGACATTCAACTTATTCTACCCCCGTGCACGACAATTATCTAGAAATTTATTTCAATTTTGTGTACAGTTGCTTTTATATTTTACTGAACAAAATTAAGAAATCGGAGAAGAAGAGTAGATGAAGTGATTTCCTTTGTATGAATCTCAACGAACTGGCGTCTTAATTCATATATTTCGAATTCTGTATTTCACTAATCATCTTGCAGTGCTATATACTTTTCTTAACCTTGAGGAAGTCAGGGAATTTGTGTACCTCGGCCTCCCTATTTAATCTGATAATGACATCTCATCAGGAATCAAACCAAGGGTTGCTCTTGCAAATCGCTGTTTCTTCGGACTATGAAGTCAAATGAGTAATAAGGCCTTGTTAAGAAGTACTATTGGATCTATTTATATGTACTGGCTTTTTTCTTTCATATATTTTTAATTGTCTAATTGGAAATAGTCTATATACTCTGAAACGATGTGAGGCTTAACAATAAGTTTCGTGCGTCGTGGGGTACAAACGTGCCGTGAACTTTCTTTTTCTATAAAGTTACCTACGCTTTTGAAAACTAATTTCTCGATTTTTTTCATTATAAAATCGTGGGAAACAAAAGATAATTGGGCTTAGGTTATTTTTAAGAAATTTTTGTATCTTTAGTCTAAGTCTGGCCGCGGGGCAATAGAGTTTATTTTTTTAAAAACTAAAAAAATTCATAATATAATTTAATTGGCGCCCGAGCAGGGACCACGGGAAATTGCTAAGTAGCTCGAAAGTAGTAATACGGGATAAATAGCGCGTAAAGAAGTGTTCACCCCGCGAGTGACGAAATATTTAAAAAAAAAAAAAAGAAATAATTTTTAATTTAATTTAATTTTGCTGGGGGCTGAGGCCCCCATTTATTGGCTTAATACAAGCTTAATCTAACTTAAAAACTAACAGAAAGACTTAAGAGCTAGTGACCAAGGAAGTAATGGAGAAGATCTTGTTTGAGACGAGGAGTGCTTAGGTGGAAATGAAAAAGGGAGATGTTCGAGTTGACCTTTCGGAGCATTCGAGAGATAGGTTCGTTGGAGCCATAAGAGGTGCGGTGGACCGGTAGATAGAAGAGACGAGGACAACGTAGATTGCGGGGGTTGGTATTGAATGAAATGGAGTTCAAAATGGATGCACAGTCGATGGAACCTGAGAGAAGACGATGAATGAAAAGAACGTCAGCAATATTCCTACGTTCTTCTGACGAATTCATATTTAGAAGTTTGAGGCAGTCTTGATAGGGAGGTAAGATTAAAGGGTCGTTCCATGGCAGGCCACGGAGGGCAAATCGGAGGAATCGACGTTGAATACCCTCGATTCGGGAAACATAAACCCGGTGAAAGGGGGACCAAGCTTGACTGGCATACTCAAGCAGGGGGCGAACAAAGGTAATATAGGGAGATCTGGTTACATACGGGTTGGAAAATTCCTTGGACCACCGTTTAATAAAGCCAAGTGATGAGTTGGCTTTGAGGATCATCTTATCGATATGTGAACGGAAATTAAGCTCACAGTCGAATAATATGCCAAGGTCTTGGAAAGACTGAACCAGGGGAATTGGTTGACCATGGAGAAAATAAAGTCGGGGAGGAGACTGGTTGCATTTACGTGAGAAGGTTATAGATTGACATTTGGCTATATTAAGTTCTAGGCAGTTTTTGAGGCACCAGATTGAAAACCGATCAAGGTCTTCTTGAAGAAGGGCAGAGTCCTGGGGAGAGGAAATAGATTTAAAAATTTTTGTGTCGTCAGCGTAAAGGGAGAGGGAGGAGTGTTTAATGACTTTGTCAACATCGTTAATAGTAAGAATGAAGAGAAGAGGGCCAAGATTACTGCCTTGTGGAACTCCAGATGAGGCCCGGAATGGAACAGAAAGGGCGGATCTAAACCGAACACTATAATATCGGTTTACCAGGTAAGAAGAAATCCATTTTAAAAAGAGAGGCTCAAAGCCGAGAGCAGACAATTTGAAGAGGATCAGTTGATGAGATATCTTATCAAATGCTTTAGAGAAATCAGTTGCGATAACATCGATTTCTTTGCCATTTTCTAAGGCTGAGAGTGCAAAAGACACGAATTCAACTAGATTTGTGGTAGTTGATCTACCTTTTAGAAAACCATGTTGTAGGGGTGAAATAAAAGGCTTGCATTTGAAGCTTAACGCTTCATATAAAATGCTTTCAAAGAGTTTGGTTATATGAGAGAGTTTAGCAATGGGACGATAATTGGTAACTTCATGCTTAGATCCCTTTTTGTGTATTGGGATTATAAAAGAGGTCTTCCAAATCTGGGGAAATTCACCCTGTGTAAGCGATAGACGAAAAAGGTAGAAAAGGGGTAGAGACAGGTTGGAAGAGCATTTTTTAAGAAATACGGCGGGGAGTCCGTCTGGACCAGGTACAAATTCATCCTTGAGATTTTGTAACTTTTCTTCAATAACTGCAGGATCGAAATTTTGAGTGAGAAAGGGACCAATAGAGAAATTTGGTAGATCATTGAAGTAAGAGGGATCTGGTACGAAGGAGTTGTTGGCAAATGATTGCTTGAAAAATGTAGCAAAAAAGTTGGCGATGGTAGGAGGATCACATGAAGTTTTGGTTTCGAAAGCGAGGGAGGAAGGATAACCATCAGTTTTACTTTTGCAATTGACAAATTGAAAAAAGTACTTGGGGTCATTTATGAGATTGGCTTGCACACTATTCAGGTAGCGTTGATAGAGAGAGTTATAGAGTTCAATGAAATGAAGATATGTACCTAGATAATTTGAATAGTCGGAAGAAGAGTGGGTGCGAAGGAATACCGCCCATAACTTGTTTCTTTTGTTTCGTAGAGAGCGAAGTTTACGATTATACCAAGGAGGGGATGTAGAAGAAGTTTTATGGCGGGAGTAAGGCACATAAAGGCAGATGGATTTGAATATTCCTCTGTAAAAAATGGAGAGGGCATCAACCAGAGATAGATTGGTAAACTCAAAAGAAGCCCTGCTTAGATAGGTATTAATTTTACTGCAGGGGGAGGCGATTGAAGGGGAGAGTTGTGGAAAAATGAGAGAAGAAGTGGAGGATGAAAGTTATCATTAGCTGAAAGAGATAGGGGACAACACGATACTGAGGAGTTGATGGGATCAGTTGTGAAGATAAGGTCTAATTGCCTTTCCATATAGTTGGAAACGCCACTGACTTGGCATAGACTAGAGTCTGTTAGCCGATCTAAGAATAGGCATTCCTTAGTAGAAATGAGATTGGAAGCGATGAAAAAAGATAGGTCTTCAGATGGAGTCCACTTCAGCTGAGGCAGATTAAAATCGCAATAACGTACAAGCATCTACGAGTGAGGGTTATTTTAACCGACACAAAGTCGAGCTTAGGAGAGGATGATGTTGCAACGAGTGAGGAGTCCAAGCTGTTGTGAGTAGCCAGTAGGACACCTCGACAAGGGAATTCAATCAAGGGGGGTGCGAAAAACATTAAAAGAAGGAGGGAATAACTCCTGGTTTTTTATGTTGGGGATAAGATTAGTTTCGGTCAGAGCATAGATATCAAATGGGAGAGCATGAGATTGGCGGAAAACAGCGTGGGTTTTAGAACGCAGTCCTCTTACGTTCTGGTAATAGAAGGTGAGAAGGAGGTTTTTGCATGACTTTTTAGGGTCGAACAAATTTATCATGGTCAAGGCGACTGCGTTGGAGGTGTGAGACTCTTTTATAGTGTACATAGTGGCGAAGAGCGGCAAGATCGTCTGCAACTTTTTGGGGGGGCGTATTGAAAATCTCTTGATACTTTATATAAAGTTTCCTGAGACTGGTAACGTCTGTAGGGAGGCCTTCCTGCTGGATAGAAACCATGACGCTTGTTTTTGTTTTACCCTCATAGCACACCGAGTCGGATTTATCGTGCAGATAAGCGAGATATAGACGTATATTCTCATATATCTTTTTATCTCTAAGCCTAGAGAGCGCATAGCGACATTGGGTGGTGTCGTTAGTTTCTTAATAATATAAAAAAAACCCACGTTCCCCCGCGAGTTTGTGTTGTGGTGAAAGTACAAATTTGTACAGGGGCCCCGCAGTGGCCCAGTGAACTGGACAAACCGGAAGCTCGTTAGAGCTAGCCGCACCACCCAAATCCGCACAACCCGGCAGAAGAGAAATCCAGACGCACCTCAACCGACTACTCCCAAATCCGAAAATTAAGCGATCTATCGATTTCCTAGGCTCCGCCTGGAACCCCAGACAAGCATGACTTTGAAATTATCGAAGCCAAAATTAATAACGTCCTAACTAATAATAACCAGCAAGTCGTTATCAATAGACTAGTTTTAACCTTCATCTGCTCCTGGTGTAAAAAATCACACAAAAAGATGTTGACCTATACCTTTTCACCTTTTTTTTTGACCGATGTGCATAAAACTACTTGACAATTCCTGACGCATCAGTTTAACACAAAAAAGTTATTATTCGAGGCAAAAATATATTTTGATAAGAAGATATTTGAAAACTTGCGTTTCTAACCCTCGTGTGTGACTTTTCACACAAATGGGATTTCTATGTATTTTGCAGTAGAAACACCATTTTGTAGTCAAATGTCCATGTTATTTGATATTTTGGCAAACTAAGTAGATATAGAACAAAAACAAAAACAAATTTAGTTGTCTGTATTCAAAGAATTTGCACGGGTTTGAGTCGGAGCGTACACAGCACTAAAAGAAGAAGAGAAAGAAAGAACAAGAGTGCGTAACAATGATTGAAACCGTTAGCGACAACCCGCCAAAAGCCGAATGCAGTGAGCGAATGCTTGCCAAAATCATGCATCATTGCTCTAGGTCAGTGTGCTTTTTGCTTTGTTTGAGAAATGTCACATACTCGTACTTGGAGAGCGCGCAAAACTCGTTCGTGTGTCGTTGATTCCTTGGACAAGCTATATTTTCAATACAACATGAACAGACCGAAATATCTTACCGCGGAAGAGGTGGACTAAATTTTGAATGATTCTGATGAATATATTTCCGATAATGATGAAAATTATTCGTCGGAAGAAAATGTTGAATTGATTGGAAGTGAAAGTAATTCTGAATTTGATGAAACGGAACAGAGTGAAGAGCATGGAGTAAAAACAATTGCATCAGTAGCTGAAATCGTCGATCCATTATTCGTTTCAAAAGACGGTTTGGAAATCACAACCAGTGCAAGATCGAATCGGAAGATTACGAAATGAAAATGTTATCAATTTGCGTCCAGGTACAACAAGATATACAGGAACACGTGTTGATGATATCAAAGATGCTTTTTTCTTGTTCCTTCCACCACCAATTGAGAATGTTATTTCGAAGTGGTCAAACGCATATGCAAATGCGAAATGTGTAGATAAATATATAGAAATTGATTCAAATTTGCATATATCGCTGTTCTCCTTTTGGCTGGAGTGTGCAGGTGTGTTTTTTTTTTTGTCCCATATCTCTTGTTTTTCTTACAATCAATTTTATTTAGATCCAAAAATGAATCAATGTTGAATTTATTTGATGATGAATATGGACGTCCCATTTTCAGAGCGATAATGTCAAAGAAAACATTTGAATATATGACTCAAGTAATTCGATTTGATGATGTTATGAGCCGATCAGCAAAGTTCTACCGACAAATTTGCTTCCAATCCGAGAAATATTTGAAAAATGGTTAGAACTTTTGGTTGATTTCTTCAACCCATCTGAATGCGTTACCATTGATGAACAATTACTTGGTTTTCGTGGAAGATGCAAGTTTCGCCAATACATGCCATCTAAGCCTGAGAGATATGGTATAAAATTTTGTCTATTGGTTTGCTCTGAAACTTGCTATGTTTGGAAAATCCAACCGTATTTGGGGAAACCAATTGGTGGTTCTGCAGAAAGACATCAAAGTGAACGTGTAGTACTGGATCAGGTTCGTGGGCTAAAGGGGCACAACCTAACAATGACAATTTTTTCTCATCTTACGATCTCGGTCAAAAGTTGTTGTCTCAAGGATTGACAATGGTTGGCACAATGCGGAAAAACAAAAGAAGCATCCCACCAAAACTTCTGGAATGCAAAAAATTAAGTTGTTCCAATCAACATTTGCATTCACCGAAGATACAACACTTGTATCATACGTCGGCAGAAAAGACAAATGCTTAGTTCTGCAAAGCACAATGCATGCTTCGAATGCTGCTCAGTTGGACGGGAAAAAGTTGCCAGAAATAATTCAATTTTAAAACAAAACCAAAGGTTTCTTCCTATACTCATAACTTTTTCCTTTAGGTGCCGTGGATACCGCTAATAAAATGCTGTCTTGTTACAGCTGTAAAAGAAAGACGAACCGATGACCGATGGCGGTATTCGCAAATATGATCGACATCTCAGCTCTGAACGCATTGATTGTTTATAAAGATATAAATTCAAATTGGTAAATGAACAAAAAAACAATGCGACGAGTTTTCTTGCGTGAGCTTTCAATATCTCTTGCAAAACCATACATGACAATGCTTACAACCATTAGCAGAGAATCAGTAATTGAAGCAATGACCAGACCCAGGGGTTCATTAGTCCACACATCGTCAACACTATCTTGCGAATCTTCAGTGTCTCGTGAGAGCTCACCACGAACATTCGACATTCCTCGAAAGAGATGTAAAAGTGTACCACCGAATATCAGAGGAAGGGCTAGATGCCACAAACAACAAACAGTGAGAAATCGAAAAATAAGAACAACACACATGAAACTATGTGCTGTTTCTGCCAAAAAGGTGTTTGCAAGCGTACTCACAATATAAATGTTTGTACTCGTATTAATTGTATTACAGATAAATTAATTTGATGTAACTAAAAAATAAAAATAAACATAAATATTATTCACGGTAATTCATAAATTGGACTACAAAAAATTACGTTTCTGGTGAAAATTCACACACGAGGGTAAGCAACGTAAGTATTTTTGAGGATGAGATGAAGATTAAGCAAAATTAGCGAAATAGGCAATATTACGAATAGTATAATAAACAATTTAAAGTCTACGGACGACTTTTTGTTAAGCTTAAAGCATAAGAAAGAAATAATTAAGGAAGATCTTATAAACATTGAGTATGCCATGCAATGGGCAAAAGCTAACACAGTGAATACATACATATTATCAAATTCAGAAATAAATTTTATTAGGGAAATATTAAATAAAGAAGATATGCCCTATAATAATGTCATAGAGTCAATTGAATTTTCAAAAGTAAAAATAGTGTCAAATAACACGTTATTATTATATTATGCATATACACTTGTGGTCATAAAAACCGCACCACCTAATGAGTTCTCAAAAAATGCCTAATTGCATCAGATTGTAAGGGTTTTTCCCATACTAATGAAGGGTATTCCCCATAGCGGGGTTCGGCCTCGTATTCAGTGCAAAAAAAATCAGTTTGAATTGAGTTGTGACGGTGACAAGTAAAAAAAAGTGAAATGTCTGGTAAATATCATCAACTGACTCGGGACGAAAAAGTTCAAATATTGACTTTAGTCGAAGAAGGGCTTGGCTATCGTGAGATTGCGGTTAAAATAGGATACTGTCATTTAACTATCGTACGAGTGATGAAGAAAAAAGAAAATTTGAATCCACTGGAAAGGAAAAAAGGCTCGGGACGAAAACGTAAAACAACCCAGAAGACGGACAATGTATTACAACGAATTACCATGAAAGATCGCTTTAAAAGTGCTGTCCGTATAAGAGCAGAGCTGAGTGAATTTCATAAAGTTGATCTAGCGCCGAAACCATACGCCGACGGCTACGGGAGATAGGTTTATATGGAAGACGACTAGCGAAAAAACCTCTCCTAACCACAAAAATGAAAAAAGCTCGCTTGACGTGGGCAAAAAAGTACGAAGAATGGACGCAGGATCATTGGCGATGTGTGATATGGTCCGATGAAAGTAAATTTAATTTGTTGTGTGCCGACAATTTGCCATACGTACGACGGTCAGCAGATTAAAGGTTCAAGGACGAGTGCATAGTCAAAACAGTGAAGTTTCCTCAAAGCCAGATGATTTGGGGACGTTTTTCTTTTTACGTTTTGGGCCCTTTGCACTTTGTTAATGGAACTATGAACTCTCAAAAGTATGGAGAAGTAGTAAGGGAGTTTTTGGTACCAGCAATTGAACAGCATCATTCGTATACTGACAAGTGCGTTTTTCAAGATGATTTGCCACCGCGCCGAATCCGTAAGTAAAGTGTTACAAATCAAGTTCTAGATGTCTACTTTATAAATAATAAACAGAAAAATAACTAGAGTCTTTCAATAATTTTCAGCTTAAGACAACGTTTGATGACCTCGGAATTACCAGACTAGACTGGCCAGCTAATTCCCCCGATTTAAACCCAATCGAACACTTGTGGCATGTAATGAAACGTAAGGTGGCTGAACATAAACCAGAGAGTAAATGAAGTTCTGGAACATGTATGGAATACTGAAATTTCTAGGGATATTACTGAACTTCTAGTAAACTCGATGCCTTCTAGAATAAAAGCGGTTATAACCGCCAAAGGAGGAGCAACTCGGTATTGATAATTTTTTGGTAAAAGTGGCATATCTAAACATCTTATATACACATACATAAAAAATGTATCGTTTGATTTTGTTAACCAATGACTGTATTAAAATATTTTAAAAAAATAAGAAAATTAACTGGTTTTTCTTTCTTTGTTAATATCTTTTTTCAAACATTTAATAAACAGATGGAAATTAGGTAGAAATACCTATAAACTACTGCGGAGTACTCAACAAAAATTTCATTTCATTATAAAAATTATTATCGTAGTTATTAACAATTTTTCAATCATTTTGATATGGTGCGGTTTTTATGACCGCAAGTGTAACTTAATTCGTGCTAAGAGATGGCGTAACTTGTATTATTCCATAGTTATTATTAAATTGGAACATGCGTTGGAAAGCTACTGTCAGTGTACGTCATTTCAGTATATGTCATTCATTTGAAGCGTAAACAACAATAATTTTTTTTCACTCAAATATGTCGAACTTTGTGCCTGAAAAAGTGTTTTTGCGGGGAGTTCTTCTTCATTAATTTAATATGAAGAAATCTGCTGCCGAAAGTCATCGCATTTTGGTGGAAGTTTATGGTGAACATGCGCTAGCTGAGCGAACGTACCAAAAGTGGTTTGCACGATTTAAAAGTGGTGATTTTGGCTTGGAAGACGATGAACGTCCTGGGCAGCCAAAAAAGTATGAAGATGAAGAACTGGAAGCATTACTCTATGAAAAGTGTTGCCAAACACAAGAAGAGCTCGCAGAATCTTTTTGTGTCACTCAAGCAGCCATTTCAAAACGTTTAAAAGCAGCTGGATATATTCAAAAGCAAGGAAATTGGGTTCCACATGAACTCAAGCCGAGAGACGTCGAAAGGCGGTTTTGCATGGTTTTGCCACAAAAGGAAGTCATTTTTGCATCGGATTGTTACTGGCGATGAAAAATGGATCCATTACGACAACCCCAAGCGCAAAAAATCATATGTGAAACCCGGCCAACCAGCCAAATCAACGGCAAAGCCGAATATCCATGGCGCGAAGGTAATGCTCTGTATTTGATGGGATCAGATGGGTGTGCTGTAATCTGAGCTGCTAAAACCAGGTGAAACCATCAATGGACAACGCTACCGAACACAATTAATCCGTTTGAAGAGAGCAGTGACCGAAAAACGCCCGGAATATGCGACCAGACACGAGGCAATAATTTTGCATCATGACAACGCTCGGCCCCACGTTGCTATTCCGGTTAAGAACTATTTGGAAAACAGTGGATGGGAAGTCTTACCCCACCCGCCTTATAGCCCAGACTTTGGCCCTTCTGACTACCATTTGTTCCGGTCGATGCAGAACGCCCTCACTGAAATACGGTTCATATCAGAGCAGAATATCAAAAATTGGCTTGATTCATTCTTGGGTGCCAAGCCGGCGCAGTTCTTTTGGGATGGGATCCACAAATTGCCAGAAAGATGGGAAAAAGTCATAGCTTCAGATGGGCAATACATTGAATAATACTATTGTACATGTTTTTCTTAAATAAACGTTCAAATTTTGAAAAAAAAACCGCACGAATTATATACCCAATATATTGTAAGTTTACCAACCACTACTAAAGAATCATGTCAAAAAATGCTAATAAGAGCAACAAAAAAGAATAATGTTATAAATAAATTAGAATTTAACGAAATCTGAAAATGTAAAACTAAACTATACGGAATAAGAGAACCATATAAAACCTTTAACAAGCTATCTATTTGTAACTACGATGTAATAGACATAAGTAACAATAAGTGTATTAACTATCTACTTTCAACATGCACACTGATTAGCAATCAACATATTTCCACGATAGAAGAAATAATCCCTGGATTAATCCAACTAAACCAGTATACAACGGTGAAATTGAGATAGACGAGAAAACAGTCCACTTAAATGGAACATGTGTCATCCAGTTCCAAAATGCTACCATCAAAGCACGCCAGCTAACCTTTAGAGCAAACGAAGTCACTGACCGTAAACCCTTGCCAGCAATATTATAACCACATGCAGAAAAACCGACTATAGAAGAACTTCTTTCCTTAGAAATGATTAGGGAAATAGAGGTCAATAATACCCGATACATTCAAAAATTGGAAATAAGTAACCGCTAAAAGAACCTTACAATATTTGGGGTGTTAACTCTAAAATTGGTGATTGTCTTCTTTTTCATGTGGAAGATTGTAAGCAAATCTGCAAAACCCTAAGGCAAAACAGTCGCAGAACTGCCGATAGAGAACATACCAACAGAAGAATCAGCTGCCGCAGCCTCTCATCCAAACATCAGTTCAAGGACCAAAAGCTCCGAAATCCAGATACCCACTCATTTAACTAGAATCAGCCAGATCCCTCTGTTTTGAAGAATCAAACGTGGACGTTTGAATTTAAGGGCTGAGGAGTTAACAACAATAATATCAAAAGACAAAAACCACGACATCAATATTAAAATTTATAGTATGCACAAAGCAGCGGTGTTCTTCTTTTTCCGATGCTACTGCTGTTAATGGCAAGCAAAGCCAATCTCCGATTGCAAACCAACCAACACGCACCAAACACAATAAAAACACAATTCAATCTTTGTCTACACCGAAAGAATCTGAAAATCGTACAATAACTCTGGAAATGGTCTCTAAAAAAGTTGTGTCTCTCAAGGCCATCCAACAAAATCAAGTCGATTTGCTTGCAGCTGCTAACAAGGAAAATGCAATTACCAACAAGCTATTTGAGGAAAAAATCAGTTTACTGGAGAAAAAGGTCAACTACTTGGAGCAGCAATTGCTTGGAAACAGTATCGACATCTTTAATGTTCCTATCGGGAAGACAAACACACCAGTAACAAACATTGATCTCGCTCTTAACATTTTTCGCAACGGTCTCAACGGAAATGTTAATGAGAGTGACATCGATTTTTGCTACATAAAGCAAGTCAAAGTTCACTCACCTCCACCTACGTCACCTAATAAATCAGCGGCGGTAGCGGCAAACCAAACAAAAAACATTTTGCACGTCAAAATTGTCTCGCGGAACATGAAGGACAAGATAGTCAGAGCAAAAAAGGAGGCAAAAGCAAAGTTGGAGACAACTTTAATCAACACCCAAGGAGTGAGAGAGAACATATATGTATCTCAACAAGTGCCAAACCTTAAATACACGTCAACTATTCAAAGCAGCAGCAGCAGTTAAGCTGTCGAAGCAGTATAGTTTTTTGTATACGAGAAATTGGACTATTTACATGCAATTAGAATTTACTGTGCTTCTGACCTTGAAAAAATAATATGAAAACAGATAACTTGCATGTAAACAATCCCGCCCTTCGTAATCCTGTAAACAAAAACAAGTCTTGTGATATTGTTTCGTATGTACTCGCATCTAATTATGGTGAATCTTAAGAAGCTTAAGAAAAATTTTTGATAATTTCTTAGTCCATATTCAGACCCTTGTAAAGTTACCTTTGTGCTTAGTGAGATTTGGGTGTATGAAAACGAGTTTGACTCGTATAACATAGATGGTTATATTCCTTTTGGAAACTGCAACGAATCGTACTCTGCCGGCGGTATAGCCGTTTACATAAAAAGTGGGATTGTGCATGATCGCTTCAATATCAGTCTAAAAAGTGCGGATATTATCAAAGTTAATTTTTCACTTACAAACTCAACCTTCACGTTGCTTTGGTAAAGTTCTATACAAACGAAGAATTTAATAGTCATAGGCGAAATTAATATAGATTTTCTTGAGGAGTCTGATTCCGAGTGTGAAGATTATATGCTACTGACGGCTTCGTTTGGTCTTAAAAGTATGGTGAATATACCTACCCGCATAACATGCTCAACCAGTAGCTGCATTGACCATATATTTCTAAGACTAAATAAAAATAATTGTGAAGTGCATGACTATAAAATAACCAATCGCCATTTATGTGAAATTTGTTTCCAAATGGGGTCTTCGCCTAGGAAAAATGTTAGCAGGCAAAAAGCCCAAGTAGACCATCAAGCATTGAAGGAAAAACTCAGGTATGAATTTTGGGAAATAGTTTCCTTGGAAAGCGACCCTTCTGTGGCCTACAATGCTTTTATTGCGATCTTAACCAATAACACCCATAGCACAGCTACTGTCCTAAACATCAGGCAGCGCGACTCGTTTTTGAAGCCTTGAATGACATCACGCCTACTTAATCAAATAAAGCGAAAAAAAGAATTTGCAAAAAAATATACATAGAAAACACCCACAAAATCTTAGTCTGAAAAGCTATTACAATAATTTGTGCAATGGAACTGAGATTATGATGGAACAAGCACGTGATAGCTACTACACCAATCGCTTAACTCAAGCCAATGGAAACATAAAGAAGGAATGGGAATTAGTAAATAATAGGAAGAAGAAGTCTAACGATATCCCTAACATAGAGGTAGATAACTCAACCTTGACCGATCCACGTGCTATAGCAAATACATTCAATAGCTTCTTTGTTAATATTTCTGCTACTATGTATTAAACCCTCCGAACCACCTTCCAGTTGTAACTGCAATATTTCATCGAACTTAATTGAAGATAGATGGCAGAGTATTAGTTTCTTTTTTTACCACTTTACCTCCTGTGAAGTTTTCAAGACAATTATGGATTTGCAAAACAAGAAAACCTGCACAAGTGATGGTATTTCTGTCATAACCCTGAAAAAAATCTCCTGGGAAATTGTTGATGTCTTATGTTAACTTTTTAACATCAGTGTCAATAGCGGCGTGTTTCCGGCGGCTCTAAAAAGGGTAGAGGTTTTGCCTCTGTTTAAGAAAGGGAGTTGTAAAAATATAGCCAATTATAGACCGATTTCTCTGCTTCCCACGATATCAAAAATTTTCGAAAAATTAATGAAATCACGAATGCTGACGTTCTTAAAAAGAAGTAACTTCTTTTCAGTAGCACAGTATGGTTTTAGACTTGGGACATCAACGGTGGATGCAATCTTAAATGTCTGCTGTGATTTATTCAGTGAAGTTAACAACAGCCATTCTACTATGGCTCTTTTCATTGATATGACTAAAGCATCTAATCTTAACAAAATTATACAAGGCTGGTTTCAGAGGAATGACATACAATTGGTTTAAGTCTTATTTATTGGAAAGGAAGCAAAGAGTATTGGTCAATGGCTTTTACAGTACTTCACTTAAGCTTAGAAATGGCGTTCCGCAAGGTTCTGTGTTCAGTACTGTTCACTTCTCATCCAGAGCTTTTACGGATATTAAAGCGCATTTGCAGATGACATCGCCTTCACGTACACTGACGCCTCGCTTCATAAATGCGTTGCGAAAGTTAACAACGACCTTCATTTACTTAGAATTTGGTTCACCTTCCATAAGCTTATTATTAGTGAAAAAACAAAAATAATTTATGCGCGCACTGATAATAAAAAAATGTTTATTTACTTTTCGTATTTAGCTTTATTTTCTATCATCCGTATCTCACGATGGTTTGCTTAGCACTAAACTCTACCTACCGGCAGATTCTCTTACACTTACAATTACAATATATCTTTAGCAGTGTTAAAACTTTGTTGTTCTACTACAACTCGGCCATCCTGATATATAATCGTCCCGATTTCACCCTTAGATTTACAGATCGCTATGTTATCTCTGATTTGTAACCACGGTTTGATGTTCGCTGCTTCCCATATTCCTTCATATGGTATCTGGCTCACTTGGAATCCCTCTACATTTTTCAGTACGTACCGATCATTTGGCAATATATTTTTAATTTTATACGGACCCTTAAACTTTGGGGCTATTTTCTTACTAACACCTGGTGTACTAATAAAATTTCTTACCATTACATATTCTCCTATCTTATATGTTTTATGGGTTCTCCATCGGTTTTTTTGTGACTTTTTCTATTCCTGGCACTTAGTTATTTTGTCCATAGCTCTCGTTCTATCATTCTATCAAAATCTCTTTCGGTTTCTTCTTTCTAACACTCATTTAAACTTTCTTTTAAGAAATCAATAACTTTTCCTTTCTGTTCTACTCCGAACAGCAGCTCACTTGGTGACGTACCTATACTTCTATGTACAGTCTTATTCATAGCAAATTCTATCCTTGGTAATGTTTTATCTAATGAAGACTCATATCCTGAGTCTGTTAATTTTGTAATCATGGGCGCTAGACTCCTATTTATTCTTTCCACCTGCCCGTTTGCCTATGGCGAACCCGTAGCGATTTTTATGTGGCGTATATTTTTGTCATCCAGGAAACCTTCAAAATCTTTTGAAGTAAACGTGCTACCCCTATCTGATACTAACACTCTTGGTCGACTATATGCATTGAAATAAGATCGTAGACAGTTGTTTTAACAGCAAAAAGCCTGACATACTTAGTAAAAACGTCTACTACTAGAAACATATATTTTTTTTTGGCATTCGTAAGGGACACCGGACCAAAGTGATCTATATGCATCGTTTCGAAAGGTGCATTTCCCTTCGGTATGTTATGTAGGTAGCCTTCATGCTTCCCGAATTTAGGGGAGAATGCGATGTACTTTAAACAATTTTCTATGTGCGATTTTATCTTTTTTTCATTTCAGGGAACCAGTATGTCTTAAGCACAGCAACCGAGACTTTATCGCAACCTTCATGTACCATCTCATCATGATAAAGATGTAATATTTTATTCTTCATCGCTTTAGGTACGTAAAACAAAATACTTTTTCCGGCTTTTCTGTACACCAGTCCATTACGCATCTCATAAAAACTACTTTGCTTTTCCTCTAATTGTTTCCTTATCTCATTAATTTCTCTATCCTTGTGTTGGCAAATGGATAGATTCTGTTCGAATGTGTTTTCTTCTAGCACAAGAATGTTTGAAATGCGACTGAGGACGTCTACATGCTGCATTTTGTTCCCACCTCGGTGCTCCAGGGTATAGTCGTAGTTCTGAAGTTCTAAGGCCCATCTAGCTATTCTGGGATTTACCTCTTTTGTTAAGTGTTAGCGTCTGTTAGTTAGTTGCAATCTGTTACAACTTTGAATTTGATACCATGCAAATATATTCTGAATCTTTGTAGTGAATAGATAATTGCCAAAGTTTCAAATTCAAAACTATGGTATTTTGATTCACATTCTGTCGGTTTTTTGGAGAAATAGAACACTGGGTGCCACTTGCCATCCGTCTTCTTTTGCATTAATATGGCACCGAAACCTATAGAGCTCGCGTCGCAGTGAAGCTCTGTCTCGTCGTGTGGGCTATATAGAGCCAATATTGCTGTCGTCATCAACCTTCCTTTGAGTTCTTCGAAACAATGCTTTTCTTTATCACCAAATTTAAAAATAGTGTCTTTTCTTATTAATTTATATAATGGTTGGGCTAGCACTGAAAATCCTTTAATGAATCTCCTAAAATAGGAACATAGTCCTAAAAAGCTATGCACCGCCTTAGTATTCTGAGGTATAGGAGATTTTTTACAGATTCAATCCCCCCTAGGTACTGTACTTTAGCTTCCATAAATTGACACCTATTCAATCGCAATTCCTATTTGTTCCTCACTAACCTAAAAACTTCATTTAGTATCTCTAGATGCTCTTTGACAGTCTCTGTAGCTACCATTATATCATCTATATAAATTTATAGTTTTTTCTCTTTAATCATATCCCCAAAAACCTTCGGTATATAACGTTGGAATTCCGATGGTACGTTTTTCAACCCGAATGGCATCCTGAGACTTTCGTATTGTCCCATTGGTGTTACAAATGATGTATATTTGGACGATACCTCATTCATTCGTATGTGATAAAATGCACTCTTTAGATCAATAGGTCATCTAATGGTATTGGCTGATTGTCCTTTAATGTAACTTTATTTAAATTTCTAAAATCGACACAGAGTCGCATATCACCTGTTTTCTTTTTTACCAGTGCAATGGGTGATGCGTAATCCGTCCTACTAGGCCTAATAATCCCCTCGCGTGAAAGCTCGTCTATGATGGTTTGCACTTTTTCCTTTTCTGTATATGAGGGTTTCTTGCGATAACAGTAAAACGGCTTTGTATCACTTGATTTTAGTCTCATTTCATATTTTATCTCAGGCTCATCGGGACGCTTTCAAAACAAATAATTCTCGTTAAACATTCTTCTGAACTTTTCTTTTGTCTCCCAACTTTATTTATCATATTTCACTAAATCTACTTCCGTTTCAACTTCTATTCTTAATAACACCTGAATATTTACCTCTTCAGTTTGTCTCTCATTCATTACACTAATTAATTTTAAATTGGCCTTTTTCCTAAAATCCCTACCTAATGTATATAACTCAATTCGTGCGGTTTTTTTTTCAAAATTTTAACATTTATTTAAGAAAAATATGTACAATAGTATTATTCAATGTATTGCCCATCTGAAGCTATGACTTTTTCCCATCTTTCTGGCAATTTGTGGATCCCATCCCAAAAGAACTACGCCGGCTTGGCATCCAAGAATGAATCAAGCCAATTTTTGATATTCTGCTCTGATGTGAACCGTATTTCAGTGAGGGCGTTCTGCATCGACCGTAACAAATGGTAGTCAGAAGGGACAAGGTCTGGGCTATAAGGCGGGTGGGGTAAGACTTCCCATTCACTGTTTTCCAAATAGCAACGTAGGGCCGAGCGTTGTCATGATGGAAAATTATTGCCTCGTGTCTGGTCGCATATTCCGGGCGTTTTTCAGCCACTGCTCTCTTCAAACGGATTAATTGTGTTCGGTAGCTCTGTCCATTGATGGTTTCACCCTTTTTTAGCAGCTTATAATACAGCACACCCATCTGATCCCACCAAATACACAGCATTACCTTCGCGCCATGGATATTCGGCTTTACCGTTGATTTGGTTGGTTGGCCGGGTTTCACATATGATTTTTTGCGCTTGGGCTTGTCATAATGGATCCATTTTTGCATTCACCACCAGTAACAATCCGATGCGAAAATGACTTCCTTTTTTGGCGTTACAGCAGCATTTCGGGCATGCAAAACCGCCTTTCGACGTCTCTCGGCTTGAGTTCATGTGGAACCCAATTTCCTTGCTTTTGAATATATCCAGCTGCTTTTAGACGTTTTGAAATGGCTGCTTGAGTGACACCCAAAGATTCTGCGAGCTGTTCTTGTGTTTGGCAACAATTTTCATAGTTCTTCATCTTCATACTTTTTTGGCTGCCCAGGACGTTCATCGTCTTCCGAGCCAAAATCACCACTTTTAAATCGTGCAAACCACTTTTGGCACGTTCGCTCAGCTAGCGCATGTTCACCATAAACTTCCACCAAAATACGATGACTTTCGGCAGCAGTTTTCTTCATATTAAAGTAATGAAGAAGAACTCCCCACAAAAACACTTTTTCAGGCACAAAGTTCGACATATTTGAGTGAAAAAAAACTATTGTTGTTTACGCTTCACATGAAAGACATATACTGAAATGTCTATGACGTACAATGACAGTAGCTTTCCAACGCATGTTCCAATGGAATAATACGAGCTACGCCATCTCTTATCAAGCCGAGTTATAGACCCAATAGATTTATTAACAACTTTTCTCAACTTTCAGCTCCACTGAATATGTTACGTCGGAAAAATGCAAATTCCAATGTCTAAAAAAAACAGATAATAGACTGCACTTTAACCCGAAATTTGGAATAGTATTAGCTGCTAATGATTCCTTACATGGCATAGGAGCGGTCATTTCTCACACGTTTGCTGATGGCACAGAGCGTCCTATTCCCTTCGCATCGAAAACTGTCATTGAACATCTGCAGAGGTACAGCCAGATTGAAAAAGAAGCTTAGTTGATTGTTTATGGAGTCACAGAGTTCCATCAGTATTTATATGGGAGGCAATTCACTCTTTAAACGGATCATAAACCTCTCGTACCGCTTCTCAGCCCCAGCAGGAACCTGTCAACAAATACAGCTAATCGTTTGCAACGATAGGCCTTGACTTTGATGGGGTATAAATAGAACATTCGCTCTAAATCAACTAATCACCACCCAAACGCCGATGCTCTCTCTCGTCTTCCAGTTGGGCCAGATGCAGAATTTGATACAAGCGAAAACACTTGTTTGGAAGTTCAAACAATTTATAATAATCAGGTCAGATCAGTTTGCAAGAGCAAACGAAAGATAGAATCTTATCAAAAGTAAGAGAATATATTTGCAATGTTTGGCCAGAGTCTTTGCCTTTGGAAGAAAAAATATCATACTTTTGCAAACAGAGCAAATACGTGTTATTATTCCAGAGAAATTATAAAAAAGAATATTAGGCATGCTACACCAAGGACACTGGAGAGTTGCAAGAATGAAACAACTGGCAAGAGGGTATTGCTGGTGGCTTCGCATCGACCAACACATTGAAACAAAATCATCGTCCAGTAACATTTGTCAGTCCCATGGATCTAGTCCACCTAAGCAGTTTAGCACTTGGCCATGGGATCGCATTCACGTTGAATTTGCTGATCCATTTTGTCAAGATATGTGTTTGATTTGTGACGACGCATTCTCAAATTTTCAGTTTGTCATGCCAATAAGGAAAATAACTGCAACTGTAATAATTCAAACGTTAAGCAAAATATTTATTCTTGAAGATTTACCTAAAACTATCATCAGCGATAATGGACCCCAGTTTTCTTCCAGTTAATTTGGATAATTTTGCCAAGGACAAGGAATTAAACATTTTAAAACAGCGCCAATAGAAGAAAGTAAAGGTAAGGACGAAGCCCCCAACATATTTCCAAGCACGTTTAGAGCAACACCCAAACCCCAAATTGCTCGAAATTATGCAAGATTTCCGACTTGGTTAGAAGGAAAAATAACCAATCAACTAGGCTCTAAAATTTATATAATTCCAACAATTCACGGGTATTTCAGGAGACATCAGAACCAGTTAAAACCGCGATATCTATCATGGGATTTAACATACCAATTCGCAGCTGATTCAACTGATAAACAAATATCTGGATCAAACTCTCAAATACAGAAACAATAAAACCTAGCTCAGTTGTTCTTGTTCCAGATTTATCGCAACCAACGACATAGACTGAAGAAATAGCTCCCGGAGGAGAAATAAAAGTTGGATATCCAATAGCCAACCAAGGAGATGACGAACAATTGAACCAAAACCAGGAAGCAAATTGTTTGTTTCCAATAGAAAACTAGCGAAAATGTAAATAATGATTCACTTAAATCTATTTCGAATCAATGTCATTTTAACAAATGAGTTTTATAGTTTACTTAGTTTTTTGAATTTATTAATTTGAAAGGGTAGATGTTATATTCATAAATATGCTATTAATGCTATTATTCAAACTATACACCCCGAATGACTGGAACTGCAACCGACTTCAGACTGCTATAAATTCCAAACCGTTCATGACAGTGAGCTCAAATTTTGACAAATGATAGATAATTTTATTATTTACAAGCCTTTTAAACGATTTGCGTCTCAGCTGTGTTGAAAAATTTTTATCCGCGATGGAATTCAAACGTGATAGTGTGATTGCTTTATATTTGGCTGGAAAACCACAAGTAGCTATCATTAAAGCCCTCCAGCACCTTAACATGAATAAATCATTTGTGTCTCGAACCATAGCTCGTTACTGTGACACTGGCAGCGTTACAAAATGCCATGGAGGTGGTCATAAAAAAACAGCAACATCGGCAGAAATGGTTCGGAAAGTGAAGGCTCGAATTGAGCGAAATCCGCGTCGAAATGGAAGAAAAATGGCTAGCGAGCTCAACATATCGTTGGAACGGATGCAACACATACTGAAAAAGGAGTTTGGGCTCAAGCCATTGAAGTTCCAAAAAGCACACGATCTTACACCGCAACAGAAAAAACTTAGAGTCGAAAGAGCGAAGGAGTTGCTACGCTTGCACGAAAGTGGTGAGTTGCCGAATTTGGTTTTTTCCGATGAGTCGCCATTTGTTATCGAACAATATTTCAACAAACAAAATGACCGAGTTTACTTGCCGGAGAGGTCCTTCGAAAATGTACACCTTTGGACGGCCACCAGAAAGCAGGCAGCACCGATGGTGATTTCTTGGGCCGCCATAACCGCCGATGGTCGCTCTCCGCTCGTATTTTTGGACCGTGGCGTCAAAATTAATGCGATCGTATACCATGAAACTGTCTTAGAGGCAGTATTGAAGCCTTCGGTAAACAATCATTTTGGTCGGAGACCGTTAACGTTTCAACAAGACTCGGCACCGTCTCACAAAGCGCGCGTCAACCAAGATTGGTTAAAAAACAATGTTCCACACTTCATTTCTTCGACACAATGGATTGCAAATTCTCCGGATGCGAATGCGTTGGATTTCTCTGTCTGGGGTATTTTGAAGGCGAAGATTGGCACTAAAAAATACCAAAGTTTGGACCACCTCAAACAAGCACTTCCCCGGGAATGGGCCAAAATACCGCAGAGCCACTTGCGTGCAGCGTGCGATGCTTTTTTGAGCCGTCTGGCCATTATTCGCGCCAAAGGTGGACATATTGAAAACTACTGATACAATTTGAAAATTGATTTATTTTCCAACATTTTTTGCTTCGGCACAATAAAATTTATGGAAAAATAAAAAATTATAGCATTTTAAAAAGTTGGAGTTAGAGTCATTCACCCTGTAATTACGAGCGGCTATGTATGTATTGTACAGATCACTACATATATATATGCACATAACTTTAACACACATACAGGGTGTCCCAGTTTAGGTTCTCGTCCTGATAGCTAAAGATTTCTGAAGTTATGGCAAACAAAAAATTGTATTGCAGAGGGGGGGCATTTTAGGCATTTTTCTGATGAAATTGGTCCAGCGATTTTTCAAAATGGTAGTTTTAAAATGCCATAATTTTGACTGGCGTTCATTGAACTCTACAAAATTTCAGTATTTTATGCACACTGAAATTTTCTTTCAAAAATGAGTACAATGGTTTCTTAAGCTGAATCCGTTAGAATGTTACGGCCCTTTAAGAAGTTTTACCTTAAGATCAGAGTTTCCTCATTTTAACGCCCAATAACTTGAAGGGGGTGAAAATAGACCCCCCTCCCCCCCTGCAATACAATTTTTTGTTTCCCATAACTTCAGGAATCTTCAGCTATCAGGACGAAAGCCTAAACTGGGACACCTTAACCCTTAAATATTAACCATTCGTAAATTCTACGAATGGTAAATTAGAATTTGAATCTGGTAACATCTTACGCCGTTACTCTTATTGAAAGTCAGTGTAGCTTCATTTTTCGTGGTGAGAGGTTGTTTCCTGTGCCAGTTCGGTTACTTAGCGGTACGCGTATATGCGAAATTGCGGTTACTTCGTAAATTTTACGAATAGTTAGTATTACTGTAAGTTTTTATTCGATTTGTATTTGAGATAAGATCAACAAGAGTACCATCATGGGATATAGATTCAGTGGTTTTTTTTAACGTTCTATTTTACTAGAATCATGGTAACACGTAGAGAATATAGTCAACCACTAAATTTGAAGGAGGTTGAAGCTACACTAGCAGAAGAACTCGATGAAATACAAGGAAGTGGCTCAGAAACTGAAGAAAATATTAGACATGATTTCAATGATTCCGGTTCGGGGTACGTTCCTGACGATGGTGAAAGTTCTGACTCTGAAAGAGGTTCTTCTTCGAAAAGAGAAAGACCCAGCACCAATATTGCAAAGAGTAATAGCCCGAATATATGCGTACTCCAACCATTAAAACCAGAGGTATTGGAGGAAGAATCTTGGCGACGTCAAAAAGAAAGAGAAAATGTAAGTCTTAGAGGCAAAAACGGTCATCGCTGGTGCACAGTCGCTAAAAGTCGTAAAAGAACTGCAAAACGAAATTTCGTGTGCATAATAAAAGGTCCCATAGGACTCGCTCGTGATGCATATACGCCACTAACTGCTTTCAATTGATTCTTAAGTGCGGAGATCATGACCAAAATTTTAATTCACACAAATTCTGAAATAGCTATAAAATCTCAAAACTATTCTTCTGAAAAAGCCACAATTTCCAAAACAACCAGAGAAGAATTACAGGCACTTATTGGATTGTTAATTTTTGCAGCAGTACAAAAAGATAATCATCTATCCACCCGAGATATGTTTGACTCCAAATTATCTGGATCGATTTATAATGCAATCAACCGCGAGCGTTTTGAGTTTCTGTTTTTTGACTGTTTACGATTTAATCTTGGTATAAAAATTGACGAAATACTTAGTTTTAAAGATCACGCTAATTACGAATATAGTAAAATTTCAAAGAAAGTAAGTTCTATAAAACGAGTTAGAAATTTGTCATTCGAAATAGCGATATTTATTTATAATGCAATAGTATTGCCCCATTTCAATTACTGCGCAAGAATTTTGTACATGTGAAGATGTGAAGAAACTACAAATCTACTCCAGAAATGAAAATCAACTAGGCAATGATTGAATGTTTAAAATGGATGGATGTCAAACAAAGATTGACATACAATGCAATGGTTTTCATATCTAGAATGGAGAATGGATTGCTACCAGAATATGTGACACATAGCGTTGTGCTGGTTTCTGATGCCCAGCCTTATAAATTGAGAAGTAGTGACAACATAAGAACATCAACAATCAATTTTTTATCAAGGAATAGTATTTTTTAACGAAATAAGGTTACCAGTGCTTAAAAGAAAAATTTGTATACTTATAAAAAGTAAACCGTATAAAGGACTCAATTTTTACCTCTGTGCATAGTTGTGCTGATACTTACAAAAATTTGTTAACTTTTGTTTTTTTGGATTTAGTGCGCTCAAGGGATTTGTGTACCCTTAAATTGTGTGTGCACAGCGCGGGCCAAGGAAATAAAAATTACCGATCTAATTAAAATTACAGTGAATTCAGATGAATTCTACAACTGCTCTGAACACACTGCTATTACAAGCCATACATGTGAAACACACTTCCGACGTCACTTCTATTCAGTCTTATGAGATCTGTAAATTCATTATAAGTTTTCCAATAAAATTGCTTACGATAATTTGGATCAGTCCATCAACAAAAATCTACACACATAACCCACTATATACATGTAATAAAAGACAAATATAATTAATAATGTTTCTTTGTTTTAATTGAGTTTCATTCACTAATTTAATATAACGAAAATATATAATAATTCAGTTTGTCAGAAAATAATTTAATGTAGGTGCTACAACTTAGCGACTTCACAACTTCGAACTGGCACTCGCTCTCTCCTTTCACGTCGGGTAGTTGCCAAAAATCGTCGCCATCCTGAAATTCGTCATCTGACCTCGATGACAAAAGCTCCTCGTTTTCGGTGACGTATTTCCATAGTTTCAAGTGATCACAACTGGTAGTTGTTGTGATTGGTCCCTCGATTTGAGCTGTTTTTTTTTTAAATCGTAACGGCCATTCTGCTTTACCTTTGTAATTTCGTATGGGCCTAGGTATTCACTCGCTAACTTTCTTCCCGCTACAAATTGGGTACGCCTGATTGCGTCTAGGTTTCCAACTTTGTACCCATATTCATTCTTTCTGTCGTAATTCCTCTTGTATGTTGCTTGTGCCTGCTGTATCTGTATTCTAGCTTCTTCACGCATCTTTTGTCGTTCGTTGTCAAAATTCTCCAAAATCTCTTGCTCCAGTAATTCGGCAATTTGTTCGTCAACTCCATTCTTCATTTTAATACCAAACATCAATTCAAACGGCGAAAATTTTTACAGAGCTGTGAACGCATGCGTTGATAACCCTTTGCACCTTTGCCACCCACTTATACCATTTCGACGATTCGTCAGAAGATAGCTTGGCTATTATCGCTAAAACCAACCTATTAACGCGCTCTATTTGTCCATTGCCTTGTGGAACTCCTGTTGTACTCAGTATGTGCTCAGTGCCATTTGTTTTCATGTACTCTTCGAACGCTGATCCTCTGTCGCTGACCACTAGAACAGGTGTACCAAATATATTAGACCATTCATCGAACCTTCTTAGAACTTCTTCGTACCCAGTCGATTTTGTGGGGTACAATTTTGGTAAATTCATCTACGACTGCAAAAACATATTTGTACTGCTTCGACGTTGCGTCCATAGGACCCAGATGATCGATGTGGATAGTCTGCAACGGTTTATCTCCTTTGTCTATGCAGTACAAGTAACCCTCTTTTTTGCCCAAGTTCTTGTTATGGATTATGCATTTGATACAGTTGTTAATAAACTGACTGACTTTGCCCTCCAGATGCGGTATCCAGTAGCTCTGCTGAATAGCGTGAATGGTTTTTTGCACTGCAAAAGTGACCATTGTTGTGCGCGTTTGCGATAATTTCACGTTCCATTGCTTTAGGCACAGCCAACAAATCATTACCATTTACAATTTTGTAAATGAGGCCTCCTTCTGTTTTAAAATTTTCATACGGCTGACTTAAAAGAATTTCAGCAACAGACTTTGTATGCGCGTCATTCTGCTGAGCTTTCCTTGTACGTGCTGATACTTCTGTAGAAATTGTCAAAACATTCTGCGGGTGGCGACTGAGACAGTCGACATGTTTCATTCTTTCGTCATGTCCATGTTCAACGCTAAAGTCAAAATCTTGAAGGTAAAGTATCCATTGGGTTACTTCTCGGGGTACATCTTTTTTATTTGTTGTCTGCTTAAACGCTGCACAATCTGTAATCAACTTGAAGTGGATGCCAAGTAAATAATGTCGAAATTTCTTTATGGCGAGGTATGCTGCTTTTACTTCTAGCATATAGTTGTGCCGTTGCGACTCTAGATTGGATGTTTTTTTACTCCAGAAAAATACAGGTTGTAGCTGATCATTGAATTGTTGCAGTAATACAGAACCAAAACCATTTTCGATGCGTCTGTGTGAACTTCAATAGGTGCCTCCCTCGCATAAATCCTCAAGACCGGCTCGCCAATGAGTGCATCTTTCAATTGTTGAATTGACTCCAGCTCGGCGGGCCCCATCTCAAAGGGTACATCTTTACGCAGTAAGTTTGTTAGGGGACGAGCGATCTGTGCATATCCTCTTATAAATCTTCGAAAGAAGCCAATTAAACCCAAAAATGATTGCACCGCTTTGACGTTTTTGGGCACAGGAATCTTGCTAACGGCTACTATTTTTTTCTCTGCCTGGACGTATATGCCCGTTTTCGACTGTATGCCCGAGAAAGTTGACTGCCTTTTGGAGAAAATGACACTTCTGCCATTTTATTTTCAGTCCATACTTTGCTGCTTCGAAAAATACCCTTTTCATTTTGTGAAGGCATTCATTTGCTGACGCTGCGTGGATGATAATATCATCTATGTACAGTTCCATAATATTTTGGTTGATCAAATCTTGAAATACGTGATTGATGAAACGTATGAACACGGCTGGCGAGTTGCAGAAGCCGAATGGTGCTCTGTTGAATTCGTATAAACCGCTCTTTATTACGAATGCAGTGTATTTCTTGCTCGACTCTTCTATTGGCACATGGAAAAACCCATTTTTCAGGTCCAAACTGTAAAATATTTCTCATTTTGCAATTTCTCTAACACATCGTCGATTAATGGAACTGGAAAACAATCTCTGAGCACCATGCTGTTTAGCTTTCTAAAATCGACGCATAGGCGATATGATCCATCTTTTTTTTTAACCACGACAACTCTACTGGCAACATAAGACGTAGATTTGCGGACAATGCCTTTCTCAAGCCACTCTTCAACTTGCTTCTGTACCGCTTCTGCTTCATCAACTGGAAGACGACTTGCTGCCTGACGAAATGGTACAACTTCACCGTCTGGCACAATCTTCAACTGTACTGGGCACTGTATTGTTTTCAATCATTTTTTGAACAACGTCTTTATACTGCGGGGGAGTATGAATATCAATATCTGATTCAACTATGTTATAAATACTTATCTGATTTATATCCTTATCGATTTCCTCCGCTAACAACGGAGAAAATTGATAACTATTTCTGGACGAAGTGAAGTAGAACTTTTTTTATGAAATCATATCCAAGCAGTGCCTCACATTCAAGTGCATCATTTGGGACTACAACAAACTTTTGAAGGGTTTGTACGCCATCTACTGTAACCTCAGCTTCGAAATGTCCAATGGGATTTGTTTCTTTGTTGCCCAGACCTCGCAAAACAGACGAATTTTTTTTGCAACTCAATATCTTTAAGTTGCTTGTACATTCTTTTATGATGGTCACATCTGACCCTGTGTCGACCAAGCATTCAACCTCGATGTTTTTAACCATAATTTTCTTTAAGCGATTACGATCAACAACAACATTGACGCTTTTCAAAGTTCGAGGACATGCTTTGGAGATGTGCCCATTCTGGTTACATTTGAAACATTTCAGTTGGCCCACAGTTAAAACAGTGATTCTTTTTATCCATGCGGTTGGTCATGTTCTTCTTTCCACTATTATTCGCTTGTTTATCCGTTCCATGATTTTCCTTTATGCGCTCAAAAATTTCGTATTTTCCTTTGAGATCTTTGAATGACTTGCAGCTGTACTTATTATATTTTATTTCACACTTTATGTTTAAACCGTCTACAATATAGCGTATGACAGACTCCGTTTCAGTAACACCCAGCGATGCGATTTTTTTCATATGCAAAACATACTCAAGGAAACTTTCTTCTTTGTGCTACTTTCTCTCTCTCAACTGTTTATGAATTTCTGCACTGCCATATGTTTTTATTTTAAAGTAACAACCATAGTTCTCTATACTCAGGCACCGACACCGATCCTAAGAACAGTTTGGCTGTATTTGTCATCTTACCTCGTGCCTGTTTCTCCATCGAAATCTGGGATAATTTTTGCAAAATTTTCAACTGACACTTTTGAATCGTTTTGTTTTAGTTCGTCTGCTTGGATTTTTAAAGTTAGCAAATGAATAACTTGTTGTAGGCCCTGATTATTTTGTTCGAACATTTGGTGCACAGTCAACTCACTATTACTTCCGACTTGTGCTTTTGGTTAGCGAAACTAAGCTTACCAAAAGACACAAAATGAGGCACAGAAGATATGAAATATTACGAAGAAACCGACCCAATTCTATTCAAGGATGTGGTGTTGCGATCTTTGTAAAAAAGGGACTGCGTTTCAAAAGAGTATACAGTCGTGTAGTACGTAGGTTTCAGGTGCTGGAAGCATGCATCATGTATTTCCCTCTCCGTAGTGGAAAGCGGTTATACATGGTGTCTGTTTATGCATCTAAGGCTACTCAATCCACTTTATTCATCTCAGAGCTCGATACACTGTTTCGATTCCTGAGGCTGGAATTGGAGGAGAATTACTTTATTATCGGCGGAGATTTCAACGCCAAACATAGTGATTGGGGAAATAATACACCAAATACTAGAGGGAACCTACTATTCAATTGGTGGGGTCAGCACAGTGTGATGTATCGACTCGACCTCAAAGCCACGGATAGTCCGTCGTTTCCGAGACACGGGTCCTATCTGGATCTTCTGCTGTTCGATTCACGAATACAACTGACATGCACTAACCAACAAACTACAAACTGTCTACGCACTTTCGTGTATGACAGTGACCATTGCGGTCTCAGCACCGAAATAACTGTTCCCAACGAAATTGCGGAATTGGATGAGTTTGTGCAAAGGCATTCCTACAATTATAGTAGGGTGCGTTGGACACACTTCACCAGAACACTGACTAGAGCACTCTCCTCGAATTCGCTCTACCCACCGTCCAACAGAAATCTGTCAAACGAGGAGATTGACAGGTATCTTAGACTAATGGACGATACAATTAAACGAACTATGGACAAAACGATACCTTGGTATCAACACACTGACGACGAAGACTTATTCCGCAACGCAACTATTGACGCACTGCACCGACAAAAAAGTAGACTGCTGTCAAGACTAAAAACCTTGTACAGACAGTTTACTGACAGACATAACCCGGAGATCATGACATTGAAGTCGTCGATTAAAAACCTCCAAACATTAATAAAAGAAAATTACAGAAATTCTGTAAGTTTGTATTGGAACAATAAAATTCGGGCTGTAAACACCAGCAACCCGAATATGTTCCCGCAAATAAATAAAATATTTCGGAGAAATAATCAAAACGACCTTCCATGTCTTAAAATCGCTCGAACGACGAACAACGAACAAATACTTGTAGCAGCAGGCATTGATCCAAATGAGGCCGTTGATGATGACAACTTCTTTGTGGTCGAGGATCCGCAGGAGAAGGTAGAGGCTATAGGAGCGACTTTCCAGGAAGTGTACAAGGCGAATGACATCATTGGCCCGAACCACGACCTGGAAAGTCGAGTCCTTATGCACAATGCCTGCCTTCGAAATGAAATTGTGAATTGGCGATTCGAGAGCTCGGGTTTCACCCAGTTCAGTGACGAGAATATGGCAAATAATGTCATCACCAACGAAAGAGTATTACCACCTTTCATTGCGAAGGAAGAGCTCCAAACGATCTTCGAATCACTTAGAAGTAAGAAATCAGTGGGAACCGATGAAATACCGAACATTGTGCTTCGACATCTCCCACTAGTAGCGGTGGACATTTATACCACCCTGTTTAATAATGCAATGAATAATGCACATTATCCAGCGCATTGGAAAACTGCGGTGGTACATCCCATCCCCAAAAGGGATAAAGATACTTCCAATCCGGCGAATCTCCGCTCGATCAGTCTTCTTCCAAACATCAGTAAGGTTTTCGAGAAGGTAATCAATAGAGTCCTGACCAAGTGGGTTGAGGACAAACATATAGTTCCGGATAATCAATTCGGTTTCAAGGCGGGGCATGATATCATTCATGCTGCGTCTAAACTGGTTTCCGATATCCAATGGAACAAAGGCAAGAAACAGTGCACTGGTGCCTGCCTGATTGACTTGGAAAAAGCCTTCGACACCATCTGGTTAGAGGGACTCTTTTTCAAGCTGGATAGGTTGGGCATTAGTAAACCACTGCTGTATATTCTTTTTGATATGCTCTCCAGTAGACAGTTCATCGTGAAGAATGGCGATGTGACTTCTGCTGGAATATTTAACATTAAAAACGGTCTGCAACAGGGTGCGGTAAATTCGCCGATCCTATTCAACATTTACACAAGTGATCTGATAGGTTCACTTCCCCATGCCATAGCGTACGCAGACGACTTAATTGCGTACAGATCAGGTCCAAAAATCGAGGTCATTAATATGCTTTTGCAACGTGACTTTGACAAAATTAAGCAATATTGCGATGACTGGAAGTTGAAAATCAACTTTCAGAAGTCGGAAACCATTCTGTTTAGGACGCCTTTGTCTGGGGCCTCTAGGGATACCAGAAAGAATTGGCGAAAGTTCTCTATCGTCGGACAACATGGACAGCCACTTGCTTGTCGAAATGTAGTCAGATACCTTGGGATCTGGATAGATCAATATCTATATTTTAACAAACATATAGATGTTTCTCTGGCCAGAGCCAGAGGTGCTTTTGCCCTTACAAGGAGACTGTTTTACAACAGCCAACTCGATGCGAGGGTGAAGGTGATCTGCTACATGGCCCTTATCCGGCCCATGCTTGTATTTGGATGTCCCGTGTGGTTCAACGTGAGAGCAAGTTTATTGGAAAAGATTCAGGTGTTTGAGAGGGCTTGTCTTAGGGCTTGTCTTCGCTTATACAGAACACCAGGGTCTGAGTACATAAAATTCTATCGCAATGAGGTCTTGTACAATAAGGCGAACCTAATAAGAGTGGACAATTTTGTTATTAAGTTGACTCGAAGGCACATTGCAAGAGCAATGACCTCATCGAACAACCTGATCTCCGGGGCTTACTACCCTAATTATATGTATCACGAGAGAGTTCGCTTAGACGGCTATGTTCCTCCAGAAGCGTTTCTCTACCTTGATAGCAAAGGTCTGATCCAGGACAGATTGGCTGTGCCGCTAATCTTCCACGTTGCTCGAACAGCTGCGGACAGGCGACTCAACTACGACAGAGACGTCGCACACGGCAGTGCGGAGCGTCTCCGGTTCAGTAGAGCGGTAGGGAGTCGCGACATGAGGGATGTTGCTCGGCAGCACCAACAATTTTGGTGGCTTTTAGAAGGAGGGGATGCTTCGTCGTCGAATTCCTCCAATTCTTAGTAGCTTCATGTGAAGCAAAGTGGGTCGCCTAATTTTTCTTTTAGCCATGGCCGGCTTACATAGTTTTAAGTAGGAGTAAGTTAGATTTAAGAAAAAAAAATATATAAAAACCAAAAAAAAAATTAATAAAAATAAAAAATTCAAAAAAAAAACATACATCTATATATATATACATATATTTATATATTAAGTATATATATATTATGTATATATATATATATGTATGTACTAGATGTAAGTAGTTTAAGTAGATTAAGACTTATTTTTAGGTAGTTTTTAGGATTTTAGTTTTAAGTTTTATAATAAAATATAAAAAAAAGTCATGTTACTAAGTTTTTTTTTTTGAAAAAATGTTTTCTTAGTTTTAATTATAAGGAATAGAAATAGTATAGTATAGTAGTAAGGTACGTCGAAAGACATAATTTAAGTGTTAGGTGTAACTTAGAGTGCCCGCATGGGGTCAGTAAGCTAGAATAAGATAATTTTAAGTTAATTAAGCTAATTTTTAAGCATTTTTTGTCTAGCAAGTAAGAGTAAATTAAGTAATATAATAAAAATGCATATAAACTGAACTGAACTGATTACTTCCGACTTTTTTTTCAATTATTGTTTTAGCAGCGTTCGACGTAGATCCAGTTCCAGGTTCTTCTTCGTCACTCATTGCTGTTTTTTTCTGTTCCGTTTTTGCTATTCTTTTCGCTCTAATTCGAGTAAATGGTGCCTCTGTTGTATCTGCTATCGGACTCCGTTCGCTTTCATCTGCCTTTCTGCTCACAATGTTTTCTGGCTCTTTTTCACTCATTAGCTAATGCCTTTTTTTTAATTAATTTAATGACTCTATAGTTGAGCCCCCAAATGTAATAAAAGACAAATGTATTTAATAATGTTTCTTTGTTTTAATTGAGTTTCATTCACTAATTTAATATAACGAAAATATATAATAATTCAGTTGTCAGAAAATAATTTAATGTAGGTGCTACAACTTAGCGACTTCACAACTTCGAATTTCAACAACTACTGCTGTGGCACTCGCTCTCTCCTTTCACGTCGGGTAGTTGCCAAAAAGATCAACACTGCTACTCTCTTTTACATACATGTTTTTACATGTATTTAATCATTTTTTTCTGCTATAAATGGATCCAACACATGCACAATGAATTTGTGATCCAAGAGAGGGATGGGGTTTGTGATGCAACACTTTTTTTTTCATTCTTTCAACACTCGCGACTAGTGAACAATTTAATATGCGCATGGTGTAATTTGGGTCTTTTTTTATTAGAGAGAGCGTTTCGCACGTGTATGATCTTCGGGAGGCAACACAACACTGGTTCTGATGTAATTAAAGCTGGCTTCACCATATCATCCGTGGCTTAGGACCCCAGCCTAAATAATCCTGCAGAAATCCAGGAATTTTTAAATCAGGTTTGGGTGCGAGCTTGGGTAGTGCTCCGGTAGTGTCATCATCACTGTCTCAGCAATCGTCACGTGAGCCTTTATCAGTTAAGTCCAGCACACTTAATTGCTTTGCAAAAGCGTAGCGTCCCATCATGACTGCAGCCTGCAGTCTTACTGACCTCTTAGAGACGTTAGAAAACGTTTGTTTGGTGTGCTGATAAACCAGAGAGTCATACTATCTGCAGTTATGCTCATGTGAGACCCAGATGTCAATGGAAGCCCTAATCGAGGACGCAGATAGACTTAACGTAGGTTCGGTCCTAAAGAACTCTCCTATGAGCCTTGCATAGCAAATTTACTCTGGCTTATTGCGACAAAATGAGGATGACGTTCCAGCATTTTCAATTTTCTAGCAGTAGAAATCTATTCTCTTGTCCTTTCCTCTCAATCGTAGGTAAATTGCTTTACGCTAACACAGCCATCTGAATAACGAGTTTTCTAATAAAATAACGTGCCAATTTGTTTATAATCATCACTTTAACTTTGAAAGGAATAGCATAGCGAAACAAATGTACGACTTTTTGGCGCCACTTCACCATGAAACAGCAGAATAAATCATCTTTTTTATTCTCTTACGCCTAATGAATGTATTCTGTGAACTCCTGTACATTACACTGAAAAGTAAAAAAGTAAAAAAATAAATCCCCTCCCATTTCAAGTAGGTCACTGTGGACAGATCTCAAGAAACCACAGTCATTTATCAAATCAAAAATACTTGCACCAAATGTGAATGATATCTGACTCTCGGTCCGGTTTGTCGTTGCCATGCCAACATCAAACCTGATAAATGACTTACAAATGTCATGACAAATGTTTGCTTTTCAATTACTTACCCTGCCGCCATTTGACCATGTCTTCATGTCACCCCATTACAGACACTCACTACACACTGGAGAACCACTGACTTTTGGTCACCGTAAGCCTTATTTATCAGTGTTAAGGAAATCCAATGTCCGTAAAGGATTTTACATCATCTGCACAAGTACAAGCGCAACAAACTTCAAACTTGATTTGCAAAATTAATAAACTCTGCGAGACCATTGGCGTCCGTCCATCTGCATTCCCCATGCCCATCCCCATTACCCTTCGCCAACACCATCAGGCTCACCATCAGCCTCACCATAGCCATCGTCATTACCATCACCGGTTTCCTAACGATGATAAATGGCTCGTAAAATCTACCATAATCCCAATGTAATACAAAAGCCTACATCATCATCACCATGACTTGGTTTGGTATTGCTTACAACCCCCTTGCCCTGCCTGTTTTGAAACGCTCCAGCCTGCGGTGTCCTGCATTTTTCATTTGTCCAACTGGCAAAGTGTTATCCTTTTTGCATCTGACACAGTTTATTTATACCTCAACGGGTCAGCTCTCTATGGACGGACTAGGGACTACAACTAGTCCCCCACCATCAGTTCTTTAGCTTTGTGTGATGGCTTTTGTCTTTGCGAAAATGTAAACCTTCTTTCTATATTGACCATAGAGAAACAGCACAAGTATTATAAAAAAAAAAAGGATGGATGCATGGGATAAAGTCATCCCCTAAACTATGAAGATACGGACACCCTCTTGACGCCACGTAGCGTATGTTTAACAGATTTTAGTTTCAAGAATGGGCTCGTTTATGGGTATTAAAATATTTACGAAAGCTAAGAAGGTTTTTATGGGTCTGTCTATATAAATTGGGAAACATGTACTTAGGGAATGGTTTATGGCTGTTTGAGGAAGACGGGAAGACGTTGAACGTTGGACGTTGGAACGGTAGGTAGTTAATAAAGCTTGGAGATGGTTAACGCTCCACTGATACTGTTATTCGTATGTCCCGGTTGCTACTGTTTAGTGTACGTGCTAATCGCAGGATGTCAGAGGATGATGGGCTTACGGGTGTTTATTATCCTTAAACTGAAGCGAAGGTAAACATGTTTATTTTAGCCGGTTGATCAGACATTCTGTAAGCCTACTGCTTATTATTCGGTATATCTACATAATTGTCTGGAATAGGTGGCCGAAAGTTTACTTTTAGGTGTTCATGTGGAAAAAATATTTAAAGTAGTGTTGTTGTTTTTTTTTTTTAAATTAACACGGCCTTTTGACTTGAAGTGTATCTTTAAAAGTAGTGCCTACTAGTGATATCCATACTGCGGGAACTCTTTAGACATTGATATATCTCCTCAACCCATATTTATGAGTATGCCTGCATATTGCTCTTTCAGTATCGTAGCTAGTGGGTCAGTATCTACTGTTTGTTAGAGGGTTGATGATGACGTTCAAGAGACGTTTCTGAGAACTAAATGTTGTTTTATTTCATTTCCTTACCAATGTAAATACAAGGTTGAATTTATATTTCAGCTCGATTTTGTTTGACTGTCATTCTGCTTAGGCGATCATTTGTCAGTTAATAACTGACAGTCGAAGATAATTGCTAATGGCAATATATTACGCAACATATAACACCTATTAACTGCTACTTCCAACTTGAATAAGTGACGCTGCAGTTAACCTAGGGCTCAGCCAATTAACCAAAAAGTTTCTCCAAGTGGTGTGATCTTTGACCAACTGCCTCCAGCAGCGCTCTTAAAAATGGTTAAAGTTATTTTTCACTTGTGTGCGCCACCTGAGTCCTTAGTCTGCTTCTACTGCGTTGTCACTCTCAATAGGAATCGAAGGCTCTTGGAGCTAGAGCCTGAATATTAGCTCGCTCTACACATCCTAGCCATCTTAGACAATAAAAACCGTTGCTACACCTCCTTTTCCAAAGCTTGTCATCGAAAAAACGGATTCTTCGTTTCAAAACGGTCAACCATATTAGAGTCTTATCTAGAATCTCCTTAACATTAACATGGCAAAGCCTTTTTATTTAGTTACCATTCTAGACCAAAAAACGTTCAATGTGTTCCACATCGTTTGATTTTTGATGAGGTTTCATTATCAGATCTAACAGCGGAGCCGAGTTAGACCAAATCCCTCAATGTTGTAGCTCTCTATGTTTAAGCTCGGATATTGCAACTATTTTGGTCGGGTGGACGGCAAACTTCGCTTTCAACGCACACGTTTAGTTGGTCGTTTTACCTGAAATCGAAGTGGACTTTCCTACAACAGCCTGTAGAAATGAGTTTTCAATATCCTAAGCAGATTCTATTACTAAATTTTGTTACTCATTCTGTATTCTATTCAAAAAATTTTGAACTCATAAGATCATTTCATCTTTTAAAAAAATTTCCGAAATTTCCTCGAGTAGCACATCTCTATTTTTTCGATCGCTTGGTTCGCATAATCTTCGCTTTTTTCTAAGAAGTCGATGCTTGTTCGAGCAGGTCTCGTTTTTCTACGCAGCATCCATTCATAGGCAAGTTGCTTCGTCTTACACACTTGCCGGTACTCGTTATTAAACCAAGGTTTCATATGAGTGATCAGGTGAAGCATCGGTCACTTCTTAACTTCGATACTACTGATCTTTGGCACTTAATGCAAGTTATAAAGACGTTGATGCGGGGTTGAGCGTTATCTGTTTTATTATCAGGTGACCCCCAGATTTGTTTGTCAATATTGAAGTGAGGAAACCGTGTGCTAACATTAGTAATATTTCGATCCCAGCACACTAAATCATCTTAAGTACCTTTCAAACGTGGTGTCGCGTAGGCTAGGAATTCTTATTGTATTACAAAAGACGTCCCCTTTTGCCATTTTGTAAGCAAAGGCAATTTAAAGGATCTTAACGCCATATTTAGTCGATTGCTCGTAGATTTTGCCAAGAACTTCTTGAAAATGTTATTGGATAGCATCGTCTTTTTCCGCAGTGGGGATTAATGTTGACAAATTTAGCCTTGATTCGGATCATTATATCCCATAACCAAAGCTCAAGATTTTTTACGATAGTCTGCTGCCTACACCTAAATAAACGCTGCTTGTGTGCTCCAACGGTCACCTTAGTATGTGTATGCCACTTTTTTCCACCCTGGTTTTGCCCAGCCAGTGCAGAGTCTTGATAGTTTTTGAGTTACACGTAGGAAGTTCAATTTTCAATATATCATGTGCAGATCGGAATGACGTTGTCGTCAAAAGTGAGTTTGTCCATGTCCGAGGATATTTGTTGCATCTCAACAGTTATACTCAATATGTTATACATGACCAGGCCCTTTCTGGAATTCTTTTAGCAAAAGCGCCAGATAAGCCAATAACCCGCTTCGCTAAGAAACAACCTGGCTAAGCCTGAAAAATCCTAATGGACTTTATCCCCAAATATGTAACAGTTAACTCCTGTGAGTAGTTACAAGTAGGTTTTATTTTTGACCCAAAAATGAACGACAAGGTGGCGCAAGAGTTGTCACCCGATATGCTTTGGCTGTAATTTTGTTTATGTATGACAACCTTTGGTTCTGCTTTTGGATTATCTTTATTTGATGTCTTGAATTTGAACTTGAAGTCGGGAAAATGATATCGGCTAAGCGGCTGCCGCCAGAACTTATTACCATTCGGGTCCGATTTGTGGCATTTTCCATCACTCTTGGCAGAACTTCCGGCGTTTGGTCCTCTCATTTTTGACGTATATACGAGTAGTACTTGGCGTTTTTCTCTGCAAAATAATTGTTCACGAAGGTGATTGCCTCCTCATTTGACGAAAATCTCTGTCCTCCGAGCGCAGTTTTTAGATGAGGGAACAAAAAGAAATCGCTTGGGGCTATATGTGATGAATAAGGCGAATGGTCAAGCAGTTTAAACCGTAATTCATGGTGCTGTCCTATGTTATTTAATTCAGATATATTTAATTGTTTTAAATTCATTTCAACTTTTCTCTGCATCCTTTTTTTCTTTTCCCTTTTTATTATTTGTTTTTAAATGAATTGTATAGCATATACCCCACTTTTGAAGTAATTTTTTCTATTTGCTAATTATCAAATAACAATGTTACTACCTATTCTTAATTTTTTATTGTTACGATAGAATAAGTAATCAATTTTTGTTAAACATGCTGTTGCAAAGCAACATGCATCATTCGTGAGCTAGATCCATACACATGAAACGCCGACGGCATAGCACAAAAGCCGACGGCTTATCAGGATTGTCCTCTTTTTTTATCATCTTATGGATCAGTAGGCTTACCAATCGTTTAGCCAAAAATTGGGAGAGCATGAATGATGACACAATTCCCATTGTCAATTTGTGGGAGGTAACTCTGAAAATTGGTTTTCAATAGTTAAACTTTTGGCCCCTCCCACAATGCAATTTTTTTTTTTGTGCAAGTATGCGATTGCTAATGATACAAAAAAAACTGTCGACAGATTGGCATAGACGAGGAATCCCGCGATGGTTCAATGACCTTGCTAATTGTCCTAGTAGCAAACACATGCATATTAAGAATAATGAATAAAATAAATAAAGAATTCGAATGCTGAACCACTCATTCATACCTAAATAAAGAAGAAGCAAAGTCTTTCTGACTGAATTCCTGCGAGTCTAGTACCAACGAATGAAGTAGCAAGGGGAAGGAGTATTTGAATAATCATACATATAATGGTTGTCCTGCCTGTTTTGGATGTCAGAAAATTATAGTGATACTCGTATAGGTATATTAAATGAAACACCCAGTTAATTTTCAGCCAGATAATCCCTGCTTCTAACAGTATGCCTCCGTTTACTAAGCATTGGGCATTTCAGATTTTGACAAGCTACATATCACTGAAATATCGGCCAATAAAACGGTGCGCACTCATACCGAATTTGAGTGCGGTGTAGCACTATGCTTATATATTAGCTGCAAGCGACACTTAGTTGGTCACAAAAAGTTACTGTATGACAGTGATTTTTCTAGAATCTGACCGTCAATAGGAAGATACGTTTTTACGATATGAGGTTCTTCTGTATCGTTGGTGTTGCTGGTAGACCAATAGTGAGATTTTAGTTCAAGATGGTACCAGGGGTTTTCAGCGGCTTCGCATCATTTTATTTCACTCAACCTAAAGATGTCTACCATGCACTACATGAAATCTCCCAAATTGACCAAATTTGGTTTTTTGAAGACTACTATTACTATTCTGACGCACAACTAACCTTTCTTTCTTTTTTTTTGTGGCGTAGAAGGCTCACTATTCATTCACTTCAATTAAAAATCTCCAAGAGGCGTGTAGTAGGGCGTACTTGCAGAACTACAAGATGTTCGGTTGCAGAGGATATTTGTTGTTACAGAAAAGAAAGCTGTATGCTCGGCGTTATGACTTGTAATTATTTTGTCAACTACAGCAAATACAATTTCTGTGTTGGTACGATAAAAGATCCTCTCTACCAGTAAATGCACCAGACTCTGCAGATGTTAATGAGAGTGCTTTTATTGGCTCTTCTTCCGTCGTAGGTTACCAGATTCCATTGCAAACCATGAGAAGCAAACAAGTCGACTTTGCGACAAGTACTTATCCATATTTAGCTAACCTAATTTTATGGTTGACTATATCTACTTCAATCCTTCATTCCCTAGAGATCAACATCAGAAACACTCTCTGCTGGTGCTCCTATAATGCTTATTTGTGAGGTAGAGGTGGGGAGTCTGATGATTCTTTTTGGCGGATTCAATCTTCAGCTCACCGACTCGATTCTAATCGAAAATCCACTTGTTCCGTGTTGAGTGTAACCTTTATCTGCTCAGGAATTACTAAGTACAAAATTTACACCGCATCGAAAACCGAGTTTCCGCGAAAACTCTCGTAATCTCAATCGAAAAAAGAAGCTTTCCCATATATTTTTTTAGCTTTGGAAACCCCTTAGCAAAAGTACAATAGTTTTAGATGAAACATCCACAAAACCTGTTTGCAATTGTGAGGTTATTGAAGCAGACTCACCTTTTGAAACATTCAGTATATCAGCAAAACAGCTGACATACTGAATTGCAAATATTTATTTAATAAAAACAATTAGTTTGTTTAATAAATCAAATAGTTTACTTATCAAATAGTTTACTTATTTTTTATTTATTAAAAAAAATACAGCCCCACCCCCAAAATTGTGTTTCAATCCTACCACACTATATTGATTTAAGTTATACCAATAACAAACCAATGTAGTACGTATAAACGAATGTCTACCACAGCACAGCTGCCAGACAAAACCTACTCGATATTCGGTGTGAACGCTCCAACGAGGTTTCGCAAAACCTTTTCGCTAAAACTCGGTTTCTACAAGTGCTCTGAAAATGCCGTTGATACTTTCTTTAAGAATTCCGCTGGAATGTCATCATTACTATAGTAATCTCATTTTTATATGGAATCCAGGTGCAAATATATTACATCGCTCCTTGCATGTTCCTTTCATCATCTGAGTTGATCCTCATCTGGGACAAACAAGGCATGGTCCCTGTGGTGAATCTGCTGTAGCACCTATTTATTGTAGATACAGCTGCTTCAACTTTTGTGGCCTACACTACAGAGTACTTCGCTCATCTTCAATCGGTATAGTGACATAAACTCGTTCTTATACTGACTGGGTTCCTGTAAGAACTTTCCGCTTCTCGACCAGTTTCCAGGTATCCTAGAAAAGCCACATCCCTACTCTTAATCGCCTTTGCTGATTATCCCCACTTCTTCCGAAAATGTTTCCTTAGTTGTTAGCGCACATGAGAGTATTTTAGTTTATCGGCGTTGTACCTGGTAATCCTTTAAATATTACGGAGTCTTGTTATAAAAGTTGAGAGTAACGATCATATGGTGGTGACCATGCACTATTCCGATGTCTTTTTGCCGTTTTTTTTTTCGGACATCTAAAAAATAACTTTTGACAATGGCTTAGAATCAGCTAACCAATCTAATTTTCTTTATATCTGTCTTGACTTTATGACAGGTCTTATGACCAAACAAAGTGATTAATATTAATAAAATCTACGAGGATTCACGACAATCCTTCCGCTCTCCGAGGTCTTGTGGGCACATAAAATATCAGAGCCCTTGGTTGTCGGTATCGTTGTCCATGATTATGTCTCCCTTGCCAGATTTATTAAGCCATAGGGTCTTGCCCTACTCGGGAATAGGACTATTTACATTCTTTAATTGTGTTGCTGCCAATAAAGTAAACAATTGCAAGACTTTCTTGACAGCATCAAATCTACTCCATGCTAGTAGATACGTCGTGAGTTCTTCTTGAGTAGAATAAGGCAGTGCTACTACGAGTATGTATCTGTTTTTGTAAATTCTAATCTAGTCTAATTTACGCAGGAATTGCCACGTTCTTTACTACCTACGACAGCCAATCAGGTCATGATGTCCGTTTCGGTACCTGTAGGGCTTGTCACGCAACGCACTGTTAAAGATGAGGGGCATGGTAAACGTCCTTAGACTCACTTGGAAATACGTAATTGGTAGCAAGTGGTCCTAAAGACTCACCATACACAACTTTCATGATAAGAGCTTCCTATTGGTCCTGGAAAACCCAAGTATGATCATAAACAGTATTCGCAATTTTTTATTGTTTACTGAGCATGACTCAAATATGTACATATGTGTGTCCTTTCGCATGTTTAACCTCAAAATTATCTGAAAGCACAAAACCCAATACACCAAGTCAATATTTGCTGCCATTACTTATCGAGTCTCTTACTACATTTCTCGGTAAACAAAAACTTCGATATAAGCCAAATGAGCAATTTGTAGTCGTGGTTGTCGTCGACGTCGTCAATAAAGGTTGTCGCCAGGCATCACATACATTATCATCCACGAAAGTTCAGCAAGGATAACAATAACCAAACGCACAAATGTCTGGCGAATATTATTGTCAATATAACACGGGGGATTCTCCGTTCTCAGCACAATTTAGCTCCAAATAACCACATGCTCTTAAACAAATACAAATACACATGTGTGACCATAACTCGGTTTATTGACCTAATTTCATAAGCAATCGCCACCCCCATTTGTCGATATGACGACCATATCCTGGCCCACAACCCCACCAGTGACTTTTGGCCATGCCAGCAGTCGTCCCCGTTGTCCTCGTCATCTGGGGAGTTTTTTTTCTTGAAATGCCTTGTCATCAGAAGTGAATTTCGTTATTTATTACATAGAATGTAATGTTCGTAAGCAATCAGGCGGGCTGGGGATAGTTTATTGCGCTAAAGTACCAGAAGTCAGTCAGGCTCATAAACCGATTCAGACAATTGGACGCTTAGCCTCATCTGCTCTGTGAAACCTGCTCCTGCCCCCCTTCAGCCCCACGAACTCTTTTTCCGAGAAAGTTTTTCTTAATTTAATTGTACCCGTCTATCCATCTATTCTGGTGTACAAGTGGGTTTTAATTTTTTTTTTTCACTGTTTGAAAAAATTTCCATCTTGAAGGAGGTTAATGAGTCATTAGGTCCTTATGCCAGAGCGGAAAAAAGGATTCGTTTCGTCTGAAATAAAATTTCCAATCCGATTAAAAGTCCGGTGAAGAGTGAAGAGGCATAACGGAGCGGAACAGAAACGGAATAAAAAAAAAACAAAAACTTAAAGCGAACAACAGAATCCTTAAGGAGTGCAATTTTTCTTCATTAAGTTGGGTGAACATTAAGAAAAATGTAATTCCTTCCGAGAAAGAGGCGATTAAAAATGTAATCTCACCCTAGGGAGAGGTTTGCCGCTTTTTTCATGCAACGAGCTATTACTGCCGAAGCACATAATCTGGCAAAATAAGGAGACTACTAGCTGTCTCTGGTGCAGGAGCAAAGCTGTTATGTGTAGTGAGGACGTCTTGAAATGTTTCATAATATCTATCATGTATGGGACAATTAAGATGAAGGATGACAATGTAAACTTTTTGTGGAGCAAAGTTTCGTTGCAGTAAATCAAAGGAAATTGGTTGGAAAGGATTTCTCAATTACATAAGTCAACATGACAGTTTTATTTGTCGACAGTTCTGCTAATGCCATACCAACATACATTGTTTGTAGGGGTGGACAGTGATGATCAAAGATTTGATCCCTCTTGAAGCTTGTTATGAAGATTTATGCCTTTTCTAAATGTTTTGAAATAAATGGACTGTAGTTAGCGTGAGTAACCCATTCTGTTACTTAAGTGATGATGCAACAAAGTTTAATCAAACTATTGCATCATCTCAAGAACGGCATGACTAAATCCCTCAAAAACAAAGCCACGATTGAAAAGTTATGCGATTAAGCTACAGTGCTTTACAATGCCAAGATTCTCGTACAGTCTAATCGGATATAAAGGTACTGTAAAACGTTTGTTTGTGTACAAATGATAGAATAATAAGGAATAATCCTTTCAATACAATCGCTTTATTCCATACAATTACAATTTACAATCTTATCGCTTATTTCAACCACCATTACTGTTCTTTACTTTTACTTAAACCACTTTATCACTGCTCTAATTCACGTTTCAAATTCCACTTTAAAACTTACTTGCATATCTTGGGGGATGCTGATATTTATACTCCTCTGACATCTTTCGAGAATATTATATACCATCCAGCGTTCCAAACAAATTTCCATTTTGCTAAGAAATTCGATTCCATTCTCCATTCGCCAATGGTTGAGTCTTCTGCTAATAAAATATGCATTTCAAATATAGATGACGCTGCTTACATTCAAATGGATATCACGGTACTAAACAACGGATCGTTCGATTACGGAAAAAACTTCAAACAGCGCGGAAGTGAAAATTACCGCGCAGGTACATGGATGAGGTGAGTAGAAATGTAACACACAGCTAAATATTAGTATTCCATATACCCGGAATTTCTTCAGAAATTTAAAAATACAAGTTTATTCATCTAATCCCCATCGATTGCAACACACTTATTCCAGCGCTTGATCCAATCCTCGAAACATTTTTTATATTCGGTTTTCGGTATGTCCATCAGTGCTTCCTGCGAGTTGTCCATTACTTCCTCTCGGCTGCTGAAAGAAGACACATCATGGTGCAAAATCCACGAGTTTTCTGCCCACAATTCTGGTCTCTTTCAGCGAATTGCTTCACGCAAACGTCTCATAAAGCCCAAATAATACTCTTTGTTTACTGTCTGGCCTTCTGGCAAAAATTCATAATGCACTACGCCGTTGTAATCCATGAAAGCCGTGAGCATTGCCTTCTTTTTTGACTGAAAACGACGTGATTTTTTTGGTCTCAGCTCATTTGGTGAACGCCATTCACTTGCCTGATGTCAGGATTGCGTGTCGTACTCATAAACCCACGTGTCGTCCCCAGTAATAATCCTTTTGATGAATGTGGGATCGGATTCTGCCTCGCAAATCATCTCTTTTGCGACGTCAACACGGTCTCTTTTTTGCATGAAATTGAGGTCTTTTGGCACCAACTGTGCTGCTACACGACGGAAACCCAAATCATTAACCAAAATGCCTTGGACGGATCCATAGGCAATGTTCAAGTCCTCCGCTATCTCTCTGATGGTTAATTTGCGGTTATTGACCAACATTTCTTTTACTTCATCAATGTTTTCGTCGGTTTTCGATGTCGATGGTCTGCCACTGCGTTCATCATCTTCGATTGGCTCACGACTAGTTTTGAACCGCTCGTGCCACTGGTAAACGACAGTTTTTTTTAGGGAATCGTTGCCGAAACACTTTTCCAACATTTCCAACGTTCGCGCACCATTAAATCCGTTTTTTACGCAAAATTTAATACTCGTACAAGTTCGTTGTTGCAAATTGAAATCCATTTCTAAAATTGTAAAAAATCGCCAACACACACAGAGATAGATGTACTCTTGGGTACGTAACTTTTGCAAATGTCAAGCTATGACGCTAAGATTAAGAGAGAGAATGTCAACAACAGATTTACCAACTTAACAAAGGAAACAGAATCAAATCGGAATAATGGAAGCGCCAAACGGTGGTGTGGTGCGGGAACTTATTGTTCAAGGTGGTATTCGTACTCGTATAACCCAGGATGCAAGTGCAGAAACGTGTGTTCAAACAAAGTGAGCCACCCACGAGCGTCTCGTGCTTTCGCTAATGGTTAAAGAATAGGCCTAGCACAAAAAAAAATATGTTCAGCAAAAGACTATTCCTGCCTTACGACGACAGTAAGCAGTCTACTTTCTTTCCCACTGAAGGAAAGTATGGAAGTCGTTAACCTCTTAAAGACCTCACTCAGACAGAATTTGTTTGGCATCCTGAATAGTCATGTTATCTGCATTTGTGCTCACAAGAAACCCAACTGTCAGGCCCTAATCGAGGTCGCAGACAACCCTAACGAAGGGTCTTGAGATGCTCTAAAATTTCCGCCTGCATTTAGAGAAGCCTTGTATTCGCCAGCTTGGAAGTGGAGCACAGGTTCAGCCAGGCCTTAATTGCATCCATGATGTCCCAGATAAATCACCCCTCCACCGATTATTCATTCCGTTCATTGTCATCAGCATTGCGGGTATCTCCGCTTAAAAAATGTACAGAAGTTTTTTTTTAACGAGGAGTAAAATGTAGCATTATCGATGGATCCGGCCCCAGTACAGCCCCATCATCTGCATATGCCTGAGTCGTCTAACAAGCACCATAGCAGTTTAGAGTCCTAGTCACCAGCTTTGCTCTTATTCACAAAACTGGTAATTCGTATGCGCCGTGTTGTCTGGTGGAACTAATTAAAACTGTCAGTCTTCTTTAGAATTAGTCTTAAGTTGCCTGCAACTGCTTGCGTTCCACCATAGAACGGGCGATCCGCAGGTGTGTACGATGTTTCCCTGACTGAAAACGTCAGTTCAAAACATTTGGTAAGAGCACCGTTCCAGTTCTGAACACCTTCCTCTACCTTCTGCTTCGTTTTGAGTGTAAGCGGAGCATTGACGGATATACTATATTTAACGCCTTCTTAAGGTGTGTGGAATTGGTTTTTCTCAGATGGTCCTAAATCCGATAAACGATCGCTTCAATGTTAGCTGCAACAGAGCCAAATTCATTTGAAAAGTATACTCGTGTGATGTGCACCCCGTGTTACAACCTTTTGAACAAAGCCTACGAATGTTGTTCTTTTTGAGTAGACTAGTTAGCAAGTATTTATTGCACGAAAAGACAATAGATGAGTGCTTCTAGCTAGCAGAATTCACTAAACGTAGTGACAAATAGCTCAAGGCGCATCTATAAAAGGATCTATTAAGAAACAGGCAAATCCAAATGGCGAACCCGCTAACCAGATTCACCACGTGCTTACCTAAATATATGCACTCTGGCATAGTTGCCTATGGAATAACTATACGAGCACTATTCACAGCAACTAACTAATCATCAATATGCATAAGTCCCAGAAATGATTGATCTTATCACACCGTTGGTGCTTCGATTAAGAGAAACAATTTCATTTAAAACTCCCAACACCAAACACCGACCACGGAGCTGATATGGAAGGAAAAATACCTCTGTATTCTGGAAGATTCCATTACCTCGGGTCGTCATTCATCAACTTCGATACTTCTGTTTCGAAACATAAGCACGGCTTAATAATCGATTCAAAAGTCAAATTTTCACGGATGTAAGAATATTTTGTGACAAATGGGTTGCTGGAAGCACGGAAGGGTGGGAACCAACGCTGCAGTTCCTCTTTGTTTTTTTCTATCTTTCTTTGCGCAAGATATTTTCAAGCGCTCGTCATTATCCTGTCAAAATAGAAAGGAGGAAACCGTGTTCTTGCCACAGTGACGCAGGTATATACGGGTACATAGTGGTGTAATGGTTTCACGTTAGATGATAGCTGATATCTCGATCGACCGTATAGTAACCTGGACTTGGCATGTATTTACGTTTTCTCTCTTATTGAATTCTTAATTATTAAATTGTTGAAAAGATGGGAAAATGTTTCATTGGAAAATATCTCTTACATGGGGGGCTCATAAAACAAATAGGTTTTCATAATTTTACTCAAAATTGCAAAAAAAAAAGACACGAACCGTAGAGTAGAGAAAAAAAAACAAAAACGGTGTGCATCCCACTTTCTTGTCCTTGAAGTAGTCTACTTCTAGCTATTCAATTGATCGGTCGAAAAAAAGGAGTTCGAAATGTGAACGATACTTTGCGAAGTGGACATGGAAAATAACGCGAGTAAATTTAATATTTGCGACGCACAGTGGGGCAAAACGGTCTCAAAACTGAAAATAATTCAAAAAATTAAATGGAAAAATAATAATGTTTTGCATGTTTATCGTTAGATAACATGTCAGTGCATTGAATGATCACTCATTTAAGTCATTTGCATGCTCTCCCACTCTTCGGTAAGCATTTGAAGTTACAGTTTTATTACGATTGCAAAAGTGATGTGCAAAAGTGAAAAAAAAGCGCTGGTTTCAAAATTCTGTAGTTTTGTTAAAAATTAAGATGGAACCTTGCCAAGACATGGAATCGAAAGCTTCAGGTGTGTAGCTTAATATTCTAGTGAGCAGTAAACCATTTATGTGCCTATTTTTAGTTGTTTTAATTAAAAATTCAAGTGTGTTCCAGAAACTAATATTTTTTATGTCTTTTCAAAAACCTTAAGCTTATAGTAGGTTTCAACAGCGTTCCACATCGAGGTATTTGCATTTATATATAGTTGAACTTGTTGGCTAATAGATTCAAAAGAGATTGGCTGCGCATACTTGCGCCTTTTTTTTAAATTAATTTTTAAAAAAAATTTCATTTTTGGTTGTTTTTTTATGAATTTATTAAATGTTCACATTTTGCCCTTGGTTCGAACTCATGTGATTTATTTTTATCTCGGATGAAGTTATTCGACATTATGAACGATCCTGGACGGGCAACATTGGGGAAGAAAATAGATTTCTTGAAATTGGACCTGCAGGAACGCAGTAAGATGATCGCAATCACACACTTTCCCCGTTTGTTTCAAGATTCAAAGAAAAATGGTTCAGATCAGATCGCAAAGTAGCGCGATTCAAGAAAATTAACGAAAAGTGGTTGCAAACATCAATTGGTTTCAGCCAATACAATACAACCCCATACAAAAGAGGACGTCCAAAAGGGAACTTTGAAGAATGTAGTGATAGATAAAAACGACGTAAAACGGCTGATATATTAAAAGATTTTTCCTCTATGGAATTAGGGTTTGCTGCGAATGTAAGCCTGAGAGCCGCAGATCATGTACCGGCCTCTAAACTGCTAGGACACGTATTGCGTTCACCTAAAAGTGCAACTAAATACAAAAAAGCTTATGAAGCACAGGAAACAAAACAAAATGTAAAGATGTTAGGAGAGGAAGCCTTTTCGACACTAGTAAAAGCAAAATTAACAAGACATCAGTACAATGTCATAAGGAGCAAAGATCCTGAAAAGTTTCCTTCATATAAAGTCATTCAAAATGCCAAAAAAAACTGTTATCCAGAAGGTATCAAAGTATCTCCATTTTCCACTGAAGTTTCACTTCAGGCACTTATGAACGACACCACTGAACGCTTGATAAAATCTCAAAAATGTTTAATCACGGAATTAAACAACGATCAACTGATTCCAGTGTTTTTATTATTTCTATGGTACCATTGCAACTGTTTATTAACAATTTGGCTAAAAGAGAAATTTTGTGGCAAAACCCGCAGCCTTCTTCTACGAGATACTGTCGTCCTTTAGAAATATGTTTCGTAAAAGAATCGGCAGAACTATCAATTTCCGAAAAGATACATGTTGATTAACAAATACAGAAATTAAACCCTTCGTTAGTGGACGTTGATGGCAAAACTGTTAGCGTTACTCACCAGCTTTTATTCACTATGGTGGATAGGAAAGTGTGTAACGCATTAGCCAATAATACCTCCACTCAACGTTGCTTTATCTGTGGTGCAAGTTCTAAAGAATTCAATGATATAGAGAAGATGTTGTCAAAACCTCATAGACTCGATACTTTAGAGGTTCGTTTATCAATATAACATTGCTGGATTAGAGTGTTTGAATTTCTGTTATATGTTGGATATAAGCTGCCAATCAGAAAGTGGCAAGCTAGAAATGACCAAAAAAAATTAGTGGCAGAAAGCAAAGCTTGAATACAAAACGTATTTAAAAATCGAATGGGGCTTAATGTTGATCAACCAAAACGAGGGTTTGGCAACAAAAATGATTTTTTGCATTTGTATAACCTTCTCACATGCTTTTATTAACAATCGTGTTTTTTTTTTTTTTTTGTCTTTTCTTCTTCAAAATTTTCAGTACAAAAATCTATACGTTATAATATTATTACAATTTTCGATCTTCGTTTTGTTATTTTTATTTTATTTTGTTGTTTTTCTAAAACAGGAAAATGCTTACAACTTGAATTTGTGTCAGCGGGAAGAGATGGGCGCGCAAAAACACAATAAAACAATCATTCCAGGAAGGTTAAGCTCTTAGATTGAAAACGTACACAAATATTTATATAAGAAAAAAGAGAAAAAAAAGGATTATGAAGGAAAAAATGGTTTACACAATATCTCGCTCTATATTCTTAAATAATTTAAAAGTTACTAAAAATGCAATTTTGTTTATTTTTTTTTGTCGAGAAAATTATACAAAATAAAAATTTTAACTGTTTCTAATGATTTAAAATGAAACTGAGTATAACTTAGTGCATTGAGATTTATTTGTTGGTATTTAGATAGTCTGTGTGCCTGCATGAAGTGGTTGTTAATAGAGATGAGTGTGTGGAAAATATTTGTTGTTCATTTTGTTTTAGTTTGTTTGTTTTGCAAATATTTGTATGTCAATATTTCAGTCCTTCATATGAATGGGTATCACAAATTTATGTCCAAATGGACTTTTGTACTTACAGCCAGCTTCGCGATAGAATTTATCCGGTATTCCTAGGTTACACAAATACAATTTGCCACAGTTCGATGATATGCCATTGAACGGTAGTGTTGGGAGTATTGAGTACTTGATTGGTACATCTTATATGCCATTCGGTGGTGGATCGATGGCAACAATTGAAGCTCGATTTTCTTTCAACCATTTAGTAACACTTGAAGACAAATTATTCTAACAACTCGACAATATCACAAGATCAGGAGTAGGTAAAGCATCAACTGAGTAAACAATCGTGTTACCGGTTGCTTCAAAAAGTAAAACTCCGGTGTTCTTTTTTTGAATATTTGGGTCTTCTTCCAGATAGAGAAGAACCCTTAGGCCATGCGATGCTAATTGCCGTCCCGTTGCAGCACCTATTTCGCTAACTCTAAAATTCTTTGATTTGTCACAAATGATTGCAATCGTTGGCCATTGATGGCAATTATTTGGCGTTAGCCTTCGTGCTCCGCCCAGCAGAAGTATTGCCAAATCAGTGGTGCCTCTTGCCAGAATATCATTCTGCCTCTGAATGGACAAACCGCAAGCTTCAGTTGTTTGCTCAATTTTTGAACGGACGTAACTTGGTATGGTCGGTATAATAAGACCCTCATCTGTAACAAAATCTGTTGAGCCATCGAATGTAGTTTCGATCTGGCGCAATTGAAGTGGAGCTCCTTCTAAAATATTCTCATCGTGGCGGTACTTTTTACCCTGCACTGTAACCGCCTGTAGAACCAGATCTGGCTTCTGTTCGGCTTCGATAACATCCCATAAGGCCTGCTTATCGAATAGTGCTAGATTTCCTTCGAAATCGAAATCTTCATTTAAACTTGGATCATCGACAGATGTCCCAAAAGTTTGATTCTGCTTAAGACTTCTCTCACGACGGCATTTCTTTCGTTGCTTATTTAAACTGGCATTACTATTGGCACCGTTTCCATTAAAGAAATTGCTTTGATTTGCGTTCACAGAAGCTGTGCGATTTGTATTCACAATTTCTATGGGTTTACTGCTGCTACCAAAACTCTCGGGAGTCGATACAAATGAAGTTCCCATTCGCACTTCTACTTTTGGTGGTATTAAATTGCCGAAGAATTGCGCTACGGTATTAGCGGTTGGCGGTGATTTGTTGCCGTTGGCAGCCGATAGTTGTCATGAAGCCATTTCCATTGCCATTGCTGTTACTTGGGATAACGGTGGGGGTTTGGGGAATCTCTCTGAAGTTGGTGTTCTTCTGTGTCCATTGGTTATTTTCATATTTGAGATTTTATTGGTCAGAGCCGCAGTAGCCTCTTTTCCAGCAATTATTCCATTCGGGAGTGTATTTCTCTCAAAAGCAGTCGGTCCACTTGCGAAATTTGGCTGCTTTACTAGCGTTGGCTTATTAATCACAGTTGGCGTTACAGTACTTTGGCCATTGTACGATGGTATTAACTTGATATCAAATATATCCCGGGCCCTTAAGGTTACCTCGGCATCTTGTTTCCGCAACGGGACCCCATTGCGGAACGCACGAATTATAGTAATATGGTTCACACTGATGTCTTTTATCATGCCCTGGAACACACCCAGCTTGTCGTCGCATTTTATCGAAACAGCTAGTCCAATCCAATCCTCTTCCATGGTATTCGTTTAGGGGGTCAATCTTTAGGAACTCCAGCGGAGCAAAACTTAATAATAAAGGACGAAGGGTAAAAAAAAAAAAGATTTGGATATTTTCTTTGAAACGCAAGATGGCAACACCGCTCGGAGATTTTTTAATAATACAAACCTCGTCTCCGAAATTTTGGGTGTTGACATAATATTAATTGAAGAATTCCATACAATTTTAGTGGCAATTTCAAGCAGATATGAAATAAACATTGAAAACTTCAAAAAATTCGCAATTAATACCGCCAAACACTTTGTAAGCATATATCCGTGGTTTTTTATACCTCCCACTGTACTATCCACTGTAATATCCACTGTTCTTCTTCCTATCGGACAGTTATCTGAAGAAGCTCAGGAGGCGAGAAATAAAGATTTTAAGAAATATCGCGAAAGCTACTCCAGAAAATGTTCCCGAGAGAGGACTTTTTTTTTTACTTTATTCTTTTACAAAATAATTATAAATTTCAATGGATCATAAAGCTTTTTTTAAAAAATACATTTTGTAAAGGAAAAAGATTAATGCGATTTCATTCTGTAGCCATTTAAGACTAGTGGCGAATGACCTAATTACTAGTGTGGGGTAAAACGCAAAAATTTCATAATATAAGATTAATATAATAATAACTAATTAAATAAAATTAAGATCAATAATGAAAGAGCAAACTTTACGAAAAATGTTACAAATTTGATAATACAATAGTTTGTAGTTTTTCTAAACAATACTAACAAGCAGGTTTTTGACTTCAGAGCTATCTATTTTGAAAAGCCAGTTCTGTAATTTGTTAAGGAATATGTTACATACATTTGTTACTCTTATGTCGTGTGGCAATTTATTAAAAAGCTTAGGCGCTATGATGGTAAAAAAATTAGCGTAGTGAGTCTTTTTGGATGTTGGCACACTAACAAGGGCTTTAGAATTGACTCTTAAATTGTATTCATTAGAGTTTCTGATTGTGGATGTGAAACCACTACGGATGTAGAAAATTTTTAGAACTTTATACACATAAATATGTTTAAGTGGTAAGATATGGAGATCTTGAAAGAGAGGCCAGCTGCTGACAAGTCTTCCTTTGTATATGCAATATGCTTCTGTGCTATCACAATAGGCTCAACGGTGCTAAAATATGTTCTTCCCCAACTCGATATGCCGTATTGCAGTTTCGAGTGTACGAGTCCATGATATATCATTAGCAACAGATTTGTTGAGCAGTATGGTTTTAATAAGAACATGTTTCGAGTTACCGACGTCATATATTTTTTTAAATCTGCTGCATGTGTCCTCCAATTTAGGGTCTTGTCAATTATAACTCCTAAATATTTAAAGCTATCGACGGATTCAATTTTGAAGCAGGTCGAAGAACAGGGGGAATCTGTTATAAAATTTTTTCTCCCACATGTGTGTAAGCACATGCTTAGTTTTTCACATGCAGCAGAGTGAAAGTAAACTTTATAATCAATCAGTTCTACATTTGAAGGACTGCAACCCATAATCTTAGATTTTTCACTTATAAGAAGTTCATGCTTTGCGAACCACTGCCTTAAAATTTGCACAATCCTTTTGTTGTTTTATTACGGATTCAAACAAATTTTTGCTTGTGTATGTAAAAGCCGTAATATTACTACAAAAATTTTGTTCGAATATTGAATTTACATAAATAAGAAATAACAATGGCCCCATGACTGAACCTTGTGGTACACCAGTGACCATTTTCATTTCCTCACTGTAAATGTTGTCCAATTTGAATCTTTGAGACCTTTCACTTAGGTATGAAGTAAGCCAGTCGTAGATTGCACCTCTAAATCCAGCTTTATAGAGTTTGTTTAGCAAGATGTTATGATCGACCATGTCAAATGCCTTGGTCATGTCTATAAATAACGCTAAGTAATATAATTCACCACTTAATTTTAAGATTGCATCTTCGGTTGATATACCTTCCCAAAATCCGAATTGTTTTTCACTTAAAAACCCAGTATTGTTTAAGAAGGACACAAAGCGGGATTTACTTAACTTTTCAAACAATTTAGAAAAGGTTGGAAGAAGGGAAATTGGTCTATATTGGCTCGCTTTTTTCGGTTTCCTTTTTTAAACAAAGGAATGACTTCTACATTTTTCAGTGATTTGAGAAAAATACCAAAATTCGCGCTCAAATTAAATATGTAAGATAATACATCTGTGATATAAAACGCTATGTATTTTAAAATACAATTTGTAATACCATCAGGGGTACACGATTGTTTGTTATCAAAAGACCTAATACATTTATAAATTTAGTTTGAGAGACATCGTCAACTAAGTCTGAATAAAGATCACATCTGCAATTAGTTTGCGGTGAGTACGGCTTAGATTTAGTGGCAACAGAAACAAAATATTTATTTAAGGCATTGGCAATGTCCCTTTGGTTGCCAATTTTTGTATTACTCTCATCTACGATTTCAAGTACCGTTTCCCTTTTTTTGTTCTTCTGAAGAATATGGTTAACTACCCTCCATTCCTCTTTTACATTACCTCTGCAATTTTCAAACTCTTTAGAATAAAATTTATCGTAACATGATTTTACCTCTATTTTAACGTCCTGACTGAATTTAATAAATTTTTGCTTTAAGATCTGATTCACAGAGTTATTTTTACATTTTTTTCCACATTGAGTTTTTTTTGGCAATCTTTTTTAGTAGATTCTCTGTAATCCAGGGCTTAAGTCGTTTCAACTTGGAACTATTAAGTGGCCTGGATCGAAATACTGTAGAATTTTCGATATGAAATTTTAAAATATTCAAGAAAATATCATAAGCCAACGAAGGGTTGGTTTGTTCATATACCTCTTCCCAAAACTCGAATTTTAAGTAATTATTTAATTTTTGAAAATCAATTGTTTTTTTCTCCGGGAATGGTATGTATCGGTGGATATAATTTTTTTCTTGGATTGAATGCTTTACTTGTACTTTAATTAAGCAATGATCTGTAATTCTTTGATCCATAACTTCACTGTATATTTCATGTACAAAGTTCTTACGAAATCTTACAAAGACGTGGTCTATGCATGTCTGAGTTTCATCTGTTATTCGAGTAGGTTCGTTAACAACTGAATCGAGCCCAAATGAAGACATAAGAAACATATAATGGTTGCAGTTTTTGTTAGCTTCTAAGATATCTATATTAATGTCACCTAATGTCTTAAATAAATACTTTAATTCTTAATTAAAACGTAAAAAATAAAAAATTAAAAGTGAAAATGAGGTTATTCACCGTTAATAGGTGATATCTAGCGATTTCAAAAAAGTTTCACTTGTCTAAATCCAGCACAGGAATTGTTTCCAGTTTTGAGGCCGTTTCGCCCCACTGTGCGACGTGGAAAATATAATCAGAAAATTTCCCGGTAAAGAATCGATCAGCATAGCAAAATGGATCGAGGAATGTAAATCCTATGCAATTGCGTTTAATTGGAAATCGGTCTCGGATGCTGCGAAAATCTACGTGGAATGTGGAAGTAAGCCCGTATCATATATTCAATTAAAAACTGCGTTAACCGAAGAATTTTAAGCAAAAATTTCCAGCTGTGAAGTCCATAAAAAACTGTGTGAAACAGAGAAAAGAAATGGTGAGTCTTGTCGGGAATTTATCTACCACATGCTCGATATAGCAAGTCAGGCCAACGTTGATGATGTTTCAGTAATTGACCACATAAAAGTCTCAAACGTTAATACAATGATTCTATACACAATGGCGGATTTAAAAGAAGAGCTCTATATTTATAAACAAAAGGAAAAAGGAAGTGACGCAACTGTATCTAATTCCAGTAAGACTGTGCGTGATAATCCCGATAACCTCGTTAAGTAAAAAAAAAAGCTGAAGCAGAGAACGTATCTATTTTAATTGCGGGTCAACGGAGCATGAATTTTACTCATGCTCCGAAAAGTCTAAAGGTCCAAAATGTTTTGGTCGCAACAATTTTGGGCACAAGCGGCCTGATTGTCCGATGCAAAAGAAACCAGCCACCAACTTATTCCAGATGACCGATATGAAAAAGCCAGTAGCAGTCAACAACGAAGTGCTATGCGGATTTACGTCCGCAATGTCTGTGTCTTGAAGCAAAATCTGTAAAAAGCATTTGTCCGAGCTACCTTTCAAAAGATTTGTGTGTCTCTCTCAGAGGTATCGGAGCAAACGGCGTAATAAAGGGGCTTTGCAAAGCCAACGTCTGCATTCATGGCATCGTTTTTGAGGACGGTGAATTCTACATCGTGGACAACTATTTCATCAAACCACATGTCATCATTGGAATAAGTCTGTTCAAAAAAGCCGTGGTGACGATTGACCGAGGAGCATTAACAATTTCCAGGATGATCGAAAAGACTTCAAAAGAAATTGTACCCGATGCAATTGCCATTTTCAACAACGGCACCGAGGATTCAGCGGATACTCCCGAAGACAACGAGGAGAACAGTTGCTATCTAACTTCGATATCTAATGGCGCTTTTAAAGATAACATTAATCTACCTGATTTATCTTTCTTGCAGCGTGAAGTGTGTAATATTGTTCAAGATTTACACGTAGTTGTAAATTATTCTCCCATACAACCTACTCAGACGCCTGTTCAAATGAAAATTCTGCCAATCGATTAAGAGCCAGCCTACAAACCGCCGAGAAGATTTCCCCCGATTTGGAAATATTATTGATCAGCAAGTGGAGCGGTGGATTCGAGACGGTGTTGTACTAGAATCAGTGATTGACTATGCCAATCAAGTCGTGCTCGTCAAAAAGAAAGACGAAACTAATCGCCTGTGCATTGATTACCGGGCGCTCAACAAGAAAATCTAAAAGGGCAGGCACCCGCTTCCAGTAATCGTAGACTAAATCAACCGCCAACAAGATGCACTTTACTTCACGACTTTATACTTGAAAAATGGGTTTATCTATGTCGCGATAGAAAAGAAAAGTCGAAAGTTCATGTCGTTCGTTACCCAAAGCAGACAGCATGAGTTCCTCAAATTGCCTTTTGGCCTTTGCAACTCCCCAATTACTTTTCAAAAGCATGTACATATGTACATTATCTATATTTTCAGAGAACTGATTCGGAAAGGAATCAGGACGATCTCGTAATGCCTTCAAAGACGATAAAAGATGGTATAGCGAACTTAAAGAAAGTGCTTGATGTAGCCGCTGCCAACGTGCTGGAAATCAAATGAAAAAAATAGCAGTAGCTTCAACTGGAAATCGAATTCATTGAACATCGCATTTATAAGGACACAGTGGCGCTATCCAGCGTGAAGACGAGGGTAGTGTCAACTTCCCAACACTAATAACTGTCAAGCAAATGCAAAGCTTTCTCTGATTAGCTGGCTATTTCCGAAACCACTGAAGGAGTTGGTCAAGAAAGGTACTTGTAGTTTCTGAGAGTGAACTGGCATGAAAAATTAATTGTCAACGAAACCAGTACTTACAATTTTCAAATACGGCGTCACCACCGAGCTGCATGTAGATGCCAACAGGCGAGGTTATATTGCAGTACTTTTGTAACGTGACGAACGATGACAATGCTCTACACCCTGTGTTTTACATGAGCAAACATATAACCGGTGCTGAGAAAAACTACTCGATCTATGAGCTAAAAGTCTAGCAGTAATCAAGGCAGTGAAGAAGTTCCGAATTTATTTGGTCGGTCAACGGGTTGCCAGATGGGAACTTCCTTTGGAGGAATACGACTACTATAGGAAGCAGTATGAGGCATGTTAATGCACTAAACCTTAATCGTGAGGTGATGTGTTTGCAGAACGATACTAGTTTCTTAAGAAGAATTTCAGCTGATGAGCGGAACCGAGATGAAAACCAGTAAAAACATACATTTAATACAGACCATTGGGACAGAATTTCAGAACCAGTTTGACGAGTCGAGACTAGAGCAGCAGAATCAAGCCAAAGAAGCCAACGCGAGGATGCAAGCTGAAAACTGTAAGTATTTCAACAAAAAGCGGCGACCTACGACTATTGTACATATTCGACTGGTGACCTTGTGGCTATTGAACGGGTACAGTTTGGAACCGGATTGAAGATCCGCTCTAATCCTTTGAAACATATCGCGTTACGGCTGTCAGCGTTATGATGTGCAGAAAATCGGCGAACATGGGCCATGGGCAAATGACTTTGATGATGATGTCTATGAGATCGACGGTAACTGAGATTCAACCGAAGAACATTCTTCTGGGGCAGATGAGTGATGTGAATGACCGAGTGTTATGGTGGGATTGTTTCACGCTAGATGATAGCTCTATCTCGATCGACGTTACTCTACGGACGTGGCATGCATTTCCTCTCTTATTGAATTTTTAATTATTAAATTGTTTAATAGCTGAAAAATTTTTTTATTCGAAAATATCTCTTACATGTATGCACATCTGTCTAAGTTTAATTTGGGACATAGAGTGAATAAAATTGTAAAGGTGAGTTCAGACCGAGCGAAACATCCTTTCATAAACATTTGTTTGTTTCATAAATGCGTAAGAAGTGTTTACGAAATGTTTCGTTTGGCTGGACGCACCTTAATGGTTTGGCTAAAACGAAAATTTTTCATAGATAAATTAAACTAGATGGCAAACTCTATTAATACTTTTGCAATCCCTTAAACTCCTATCAAATACACTGAGGTTACCACCTCATGCCCGAGCCTGTAAACCGCTAGAATTTGCTAGTGAAATGGACGTTGATGACAATTCACATTTATTCACAGCCAGGGTTACACGGTTAGAGGCAATGAGCGAATAGTAGTTTTTGGAACGACCAAAATCTGGAAAGTTTTCCATCTATGTTAGTTCATCTATGACTTATCTACTCACCTTTTTACCACTAAGCATTTGCGTATCAACAGGGATGATTTTAAGGTCATGAAAAAATGGGAGTTAGCTAAACACAGATCGTTTATTGTAGATAGAAGTGCTCAAGGGATTTGGAAAATGAGACCACTATCAGCAAAGGAAAGCAGAATTTCCTTCTCCCATCACAAAGTCTTTTATCATGATTTATACGGATTTCTTCCTAGCCACTCTATCACTTTTACCCATTATTTAACCTTCATTCAAGTTATCCACCGTGCGTAGCATAATATCTCGTCTTAAATCACTGAATTAAACCTCTCTACAAATTAAAATGATATTCCAGCCTAGACTTTTCTGAGCTGCTTTGCCGTTATCTATAAATCTGCCCTTTAAGGTGTTTAATGCATCGGAAGTATCCCATCTAAGTGGCACCTTTCAGCAACATAATAGCAAAATTAACTTGAACGATAAATTCATTGCAGCCATTTTTAGGGAGTGCGGATATTTAGAAAGTTTGATGTCAGACGACTATTACCACATATATATGTATATGTAACTAATCGACCGTCCTATAACATTTCAAGAAATAAAACATCGATAGTGACATTAGCAGTAAAGTATAAGAAATGCCACTTCTTATGTGATGGGTTACTGTTACAACTTGGAGAAGGCCTTCGATACCGTATGGTTAGAGGGACTCTTTTTCAAGCTGGACAGGTTGGGCATTAGTAAACCACTGCTGTATATTCTTTTTGATATGCTCTCCAGTAGACAGTTCATCGTGAAGAATGGCGATGTGATTTCTGCTAGAACATTTAACATTAAAAACGGTCTGCAACAAGGTACGGTAAATTCGCCGATCCTATTCAACATTTACACAAGTGATCTGATAGGTTCACTTCACCATGCCATAGCGTACGCGGACGACTTAATCGCGTACAGATCAGGTCCAAAGATTGAGGTCATTAATACAATTTTGCAACGTGACTTCGACAAAATTAAGCGATATTGTGACGACTGGAAGTTGAAAATTAACTTTCAGAAATCGGAAACAATTCTGTTTAGGACGCCTTTGTCTGGGGCCTCTAGGGATACCAGAAAGAATTGGCGAAAGTTCTCTATCGTCGGACAACATGGACAGCCACTTGCTTGTCGAAATGTAGTCAGATACCTTGGGATCTGGCTAGATCAATATCTGTATTTTAACAAACATATAGATGCTGCTCTGGCTAGAGCCAAAGGTGCTTTTGCCCTTACAAAGAGACTGTTTTATAACAGCCAACTCGATGCGAGGGTGAAGGTAATCTGCTACATGGCCCTTATCAGGCCCATGTTTGTATTTGGATGTCCCGTGTGGTTTAATGTGAGAGCAAGTTTATTGGAAAAGATTCGGGTGTTTGAGAGGACTTGTCTTAGGACTTGTCTTCGCTTACACAGAACACCAGAATCTGAGTACATAAAATTCTATCCCAATGAGGTCTTGTACAATAGGGCGAACCTAATAAGAGTGGACAATTTTGTTATTAAGTTGACTCGAAGGCACATTGCAAGAGCAATGACCTCATCGAACAACCTGATCTCAGGGGCTTACTACCCTAATCATATGTATCACGAGAGAGCTCGCCTTGACGGCTTTATTCCTCCAGAAGCATTCCTCTACCTTGATAGTAAAGGTCTGATCCAGGACAGATTGGCGGTGCCGCTAATCTTCCACGTCGCTCGAACAGCTGTGGACAGGCGACTCAACTACGACAGAGACGTCGCACATGGCAGTGCGGAGCGTCTCCGGTTCAGTAGAGCGGTAGGGAGTCGTGACAGGAGGGATGTTGCTCAGCAGCACCAGCAATATTGGTGGTTTGATGAGGGCGAGGATGCTTCGTCGTCGAACTCCTCCAGTGATGGGTAGCTTCATGTAAAGCAGAGTGGGCCAGCCTAATTATTTTTATTTTTGTTTTTATTTTTGTTTTTTAGCCATGGCCGGCTTATATAGTTTAAATTAGATTTTTAGAACAAAAAAAAAAAAAAACACAAAAAAAATAAATAAAAATAAAAAATTATAAAAAAACATAAAATATAAATATATATATGAAGTGTATATGTGTTATGTATTGTATATATGTGTATGAATGTACTATATGTAAGTAGGTTAAGTAGATTACGATTTATTTTGTAGGTAGTCTGTAAGTTTTTAGTTTTAAGTATTAAACTCAAAAGAGTCTATATATACTAAGTTTTTGCTTTTTAAAAATGTTTTCTTAGTTTAAGCTCTATTGTCCTAAATATAAGAATAAAAAAAAACCTGTCAAAACGTCGAAAGACATAGTTTAAGTGTTAGGATTAATTTAGAGTGCCCGCATGGGGCCAGTAAGTTAGTATAAGAATATTTGTAAGTTATTTAAGCTAATTTTTAAGCGTTTTTTTGTTTAGCATGTAAGAGTAAATTAAGATATTAATAAAAATGCATTTAAATTGAATTGAATTGGGTTACTGTTACAAAAAAAAATTAGGTAAAGTACTGGCTTGTGCAGCAATCAAGTGACCTAACAAGTGGAGATTTCAATATTCAACACCAGTGCTCCATTAAAATTGCCAATAGCTATTCCCCCCTTCAAAGATTCAACCTTAATGCCCGTCTCGCTATTAATACTTATCAGAATACCCACAAGACCACTTTGGGATGTACCTACTCTGAAATACAGTGATTCTTTGGAACTTGCTTATACATAAATATACTCGCATGTTATTTAACCTGCAAAACATCGGTACCCCTCTTTTTTTCCTCTTTAACTGTTTTTCGCCTGCGCTGTGTGCAATCATCCTAAGGGTGCTCATAATTCCTTAAGCGCGTGCCGTTTATAAAAAAAAGACGGCTCAACAGAAAAATCAAAAATATCAACGCCGAGAAATTAATGTTGAAAGACATAACATAAAATCGTAGCAGAACTTTTCTGCCAATTGCTAAGCGAGGATAAAAAAATGTCGTATAATGATCTTGAAGTGAAGCCCTACCATAGTCCGCATAGGTGCATATGGTATACGTTTGCACTGACGCATCACCCTACCAAATTTCCTGGGTTTTTTTTTTTTTGTAAGTACAAAGCTTTAATTTATTCTACCAACATATGTACGAGTATACGAGTAGACCTACGTACTTGACCAACTAAAAAATTTATTTTTTTTCAACCCCAGGTTGTGTACGTATTAAGTCCACCTTAATAGTCTGATTCACATGGCAAGACGTGAGAAACACTAGTTTGAATGACTTCGCTTCTCTATAAATCGTCTTTGATATCTGGTATGAGTAGAGAAAATATATCTCTAAGTGTATTTGTAATAACGCAGCTTTACGATGAAGTGCAAATACTGTGGGAGTTCATCTGATAGGGCTACCTGAGGCCTGTCTATATTGAATAAGCACTGACCTCTATATGTAGTTAACGTGTATGATACCCCATCCATAGATTTACTGCACCCGTCTCACGCAGGAGATAACTCCTGCAAACAATCTAAATGGGATCTGTCAAAACAGATTCATCATAGGCAATACAATATTTAAAGACGTAATAATGTATTACTATTGAATGAAGACAATTTCAAATTCATAACCGCTATGAGGAAAAAAATCAATTATTGACATTCTGGAGTTGCGCAGTGAGACCAATTTTCATTCGTTCACACAACAAAAAGAATTTAAAAGTGAAACTTTTTGCCGCACAAATCGATGAGAAGAGCTAATGCTCAATTACTTTAAAACAATTAATTCCCCGGAAGTCTATATATTTAATTTACTTTATATATCTTTTGAAACACGACGGCATACCTGCTGTTGGAAGATTTTCACAGTGTACAAAAAGAAACCTAGTTTCTCCCTCAATGCTAAACGCCTGAACGCACAACATCGGCGCAAATCTGCTTCTTATTTGACATTTGATAGTTCGCTTGTTTTTTATTACACCATATGCGAATAAGGTTTGTACTGACATTTAGTCTTGTTTTCCTGTAAAATGTCTAAAGCAAAAAGTTAAATAAAATTTGCCCCGTTCGTCTTTGGCTGTTCCATAAACTGAATATCATAATCAGTAGTTTTGTTCCTTTCAGGAAATCAAACTTTCGGTATCACTAACCATAACCATGAATAGCCTAGGTTCCGAGTGCAATGAGCTGAAGAAAAAGTACGATGAATGTTTTAATTCATGGTTTTCGGGAAGTTTCCTCCGTGGGGACACCGACGATTCAATGTGTTCACAAATCTTCAAAGTATATCAGGAATGTGTTAAGGTTTGTTGAATGGGACGCAGTCTACCGTTCTTATTGTGTTAACTATCTGCAATTTTTTTTCTTCTAAAGAATGCAATGCATGAACATAAGATCGAGTTCCGTGAAGTGGAGGGTGATTACACAACTGGCGATTTTAAATCATCCGACAAGACAAACAGTTGACCAGAAATTTGCGAGGGATTAACCGATTCAACTCAATCAAGACGGCGAGTCAATAGCATTTAATGCGGAGTTTGGCATAGTTTTGTTCCCAAAACAGTTTATCACTTAAAGTTTCTACTGTTTACACGTATCACCCCAACGCTGTGCGTTATAAAGTTCTATTCCATGTGTTTCCAAACCCAAAAATCAATTAAACTTGTAAATATTCACTTTTTATTGCGTCTTTTGATTAAGATGGTGTATTCACCTAGAAAGCAAGACTCGGTGATATATTTTTGACGATCTGGACAGAATTGCTCATTGTGTACCGATTGCCTACAGATTAGGCAGAGGTGAGATTGTTTTTTTGAGATGATTTTTATCGCCTGACACTTGTATTCATTGTGGCCAATTTGCCGACAAATCCAACATCTAATGTTTCGCTGATACTCTGCACAGTTGTGGTCTTCTTTTTGGGTACATCGGCGGCATAGTTGGCAGTGAATATAGTTCGGTTTGACGCAAATTCTACAGTACATGCAGTGCCGATATGTATCTCCATTTTTTGATGGGCAAACCTTGCAAAGGCTGCAGTGGATGTTTTCTTTCGCCGTCCAACGGTTGCAGAAGCTGCAGTGCTTGTAGCCCTCCTCCAGTGGCAGCGCAATCTTATCCAGGGGCACATTTGTGAAAAGTCTGACAGGACTTCCCAGTTTTCGGCCCTTAACTCCATCGCTATAGCTTTCATGATTGGTATAGTTGATCTTATAATCGCTCATATCCATCTCGGGCATAACCTCACAGATGTAAGACGCACAGAAGTAGGGGTATACCCAGAAAACTGCAGGTATCTTGTGGTTGGTTCTGATTAAACGATAGAGATTGGTAAGTTGTTTGATGCTGTTGGCAATGACCTCAGTTCGACAGCCAAATGGTGGATCAATAAATATTGCCAGATTCTCGTCATCTCTTACATGCAGGAATTTTTGAAAGGACTCCCGCTGTTCATCTACAAAGAAGTGATGGTTGCACATATTGTACCAAGCGAACTGATCATCGTCGTAGAAATAAAAATATCTGTGGTCAAAATCGAGGAGGAAAGAGTCTATTGCTGTTTGGGTTTTGAGATATGCATGCAAGCGTGGTGTCCCGATGCACATCACTTTCCTTGAAGAAAAAAAAGTCATACGAGCTGTCTCAGAAGGATTCCAAACTTACCTTGTCCCACAATTATCGAGGCACGATACAAAGAAATCCAGTGCTTTGGCATCGAAGAAATATTGGGCTTCCACTTTGTCGTTATCCAGTGGCCGTAAGAAACTTGTGGGATTTGCAAACATCTCATCACTGATCGCTAGAAATGTGTTATGACCAGAATGGATATTGTTTTCCTGTTGAACGTATGGTTGATTGCAGGTGTGACAAAAGTTTCGATACTCCCTGGGGACGGCCTTTATCTGTAAATAAGCATTTGAGTAATGTCTTGTTTTGTTGTCTGAACCTTACCTTCCGCCGTAGCTTCTTATAGTCATATGTCTCGACGGGATAACGTTTCTTCTTTATGGATTCCGTAAGATCTCTGAAATTGACTCGATGCAGGCAATCTTTTTTGCCACGGAATGCCGAGCAAGCAAAGTATCCAGTCGTTGGAGAAGACGCTTTATAAAAGTAAAGCATTGGACCATGTGGGCAATAAGGATGGGTTCCGGCTTCCGCGTCACAGCGTACCAAGAGTTTTTCGGACTTATTCATTTCGAATTTCTACCGCACGACTTGGCGATCGACCCTTTAGTATGAAAATAAAACAAACACGCGTCACTCACTATGCCGCTATCTGTCATCTGTCACATACATCAGCTGATTTTTAAATTTCATTTCAGAACTATTTGGGATTTTTAGGGAATGTTCACTTTTGTTAATTTTCTGTTAATTTTCTGTTATTTTTTTATGGTTTTACAATTGATAAACTGAATTTTATTTCTTTTTTTAGTTTACAGTTATCAGTGAAGAATCTGTGAAGATATAGAAATGGAAAACTGTCTTCGCTCTGACCATCAGGTAACACCAAGTTATTTTTCTGTTCGTCGTAGGTACTACAGATTCCCGTTGGTAACAGCCTCCATCTAGATTAATGTGTCTGGTTTACAGACCAATTGTCATTTACACTTTGACCCTGTTAACACATTGGCTGAAAAGTCCTCGCCGTTTTATTGTAAAACACAAAATTTTTACAAAATTCAACTTTATTTATCAATATAGTTGCCTTCGAGGGCGATACACTGATTGAAACGATTTGTTCAATCTTTCGATACCAGTTTTGTAGTACGATTTCGGTTTAGCCTCAAAATAAGCCTCTGTTTCGGCGATTACTTCTTCATCGGTCTTAAATCTCTTTCCGGCGAGCATTCTTTTGAGGTCTACGAACAGGAAATAGTCGCTGGGGGCCAAATCTGGAGAATACGGTGGGTGGGGAAGCAATTCGTAGCCGAATTCATTCAATTTTGCCATCGTTTTCATCGACTTGTGACACGGTGCATTGTCTTGATGAAACAGCACTTTCTTTTTCTTCAAATGCGGCCGTTTTTCTGCGATTTCGTCCTTCAAACGCTCCAACAATGCAATGTAATAGTCGCTGTTGATAGTCTGTCCCTTTTGGAGATAGTCGATGAAAATTATTTAATGCGCATCCCAAAATACAGATACCATAACCTTGCCAGCCGAGGACGAAGCTCGTCGCCTGCTCGACACTCAGCTGACTGCCGACTTGACTCTGGTGTGAAGTGATGGAGCCAGGTTTCATCCATTGTCACATACCGACGCAAAAATTCGGCTTTATTGCGGTTGAACAGCTTTAAACACTCCTCTGAATCATCAACACGTTGTTGTTTTTGGTCGACTGTGAGCATACGCGGCACCCACTTTGAACAGAGCTTTCGCATGTCCAAATATTCGTGTATGATATATCCAACACGCTCTTTTGATATCTTCAGAACCTCAGCTATCTCGATCAACTTCACTTTATGGTCATTCGTAATCATTTTGTGGACTTTTTTGATGTTTTAATTTGAAACAGCCTCTTTTGGACGTCCACTGCGTGCATCATCTTCGGTGCTTGTATGACCACTTTTAAATCTTTCAATCCACTTGCGAATGGTTCGTTCGGCTTGTGCAGAGTCCGGGTAACACTTATCAAGCCATTTCTTTGCATCGGCTGCATTTTTTCCCATCAAAAAGCAATGATAAATCAACACGAAATTGCTTTGAATCCATTTTTTTTTCACAATAACAAAAGATGCTTCACTCACAACGGTATATCTCGAGAACTAATAGTCCGATAGCTGTCAAATTTATACACGTATCTTTTGAAGGTTGGTACTAACTGAAAATGGTATGGATTTAATTCAAGTGGTGCCCTCTCTTAGAAACAGCACGGACTTTTCAGCCAATGTGTCATATCCAATTCTCTACTTTGCTTTATTTGTCTATCAAAGTCTTAGCAGCCCGTAGTTGTATTTTTGTTCACATTAAAAAGAGCTCATAAATTATGAGGTCATATGAGAACTACTTGGGTTAGAGCCCTCCTTCTAAATGATGAGGTGTCGAGACAGGTATTGCGTTGTAGGTACAGTCTTAAGTACTTTCAGCTTAAGGGCACGATTATAAATATAAACTTTTGAGAATGCTTTTGAAGAAGAACAAGAAGATTTTAACCCCAGTTGAACCCAACATGAATGTTTGGTAAAAGTTGTTGAATTCCTGTTTCATTATCGACCATTGCACAAAACCATTCCACATGTTGCCGTAAAATTTACCACAACAAGTTCTACTCTCTCCCTTTCCCTCCGGCCTCACTCATCCACATTCTCTCCGTTGGTTCTTCAAAATCCTAGAAGGGTGGTGGGCAGCCATGGGTCCATCAGCCATTATTGCGCCCTCCTAGTATCTTGAAGAATCAACCACAGTAGGTAGGATGGACGGTCCATTGAAGCAACCATTTGGAGGAAGGCGCGAGACCAGCGTCCAACGTTGTAGTGAACAAGAGCCATTCACAAAGCCGTCGGCTCCTGCCCTTGTGTTGTGTTGTCTCTCCTATCGGGTAGATCCCTAAGCCTTAGAAGGCACCTCCGCTCCATCTCGGTCTCTCCTGCCCGATCCGCTTTTTGCCCCACCCGTTCATTTTATGTCCGTTGTCTTCTTGGAGAAGTATATTAGCGGGAAGAATTAGTGGGCTCTTGAGCTCTGTTATTCTGCTTTTATACTTGTCGGTGGGGACAACCAATAGATCCACGAGACGAAGAGACGAAGAGACCCCTAGTTGCGCGGCCCACATTTAATTAATTCTTGACAAGAGGATTCTCCGGAATGTCTTTATTTATATTTAGTTTTCATTGGACAGCACTCCATATTTAGAATTCCCTCTCCTGCACCCGCCTCGTGATTAGTTCCTTGTTTCTCCCTCATGGTACGCCACCCGATAATTATCAGAAACGGGTAATGATTAGGATGTAGAAATGCGATAGGCCATATATTGTTGGCAATTTACCTTTTTCTTTTTTTTTATCTTTTGGGAAGGACTGGTGTTGCATTCAGACTGAATGCAATCGCAATGAATGATCGTAAAGGGAAATATTAGCTCGGGCCAAAAGGAAACCCCAATCTTGGAGGAAATTTCCCCAGATTTGGTGAAATAAGAAAGAAGCACGAATGTGTGTGTGTATGAGAGAGTGAAACCAACGGAAATCCAATGCACGGTGGCACACTTCAGCAAATTTGCGGAGCGTTGCACACAAAGGCCAAAATTCGACCGTTGCATCCGTATGAACGGATGTATGAAGGAGCGTATGTGTGAGACCTACGGTTCGAGCTAATATCATCGGAATAGGGTTAATCACTTCTTGGTTGACCATCAACAGTTGAAGACACAAAAAAAGGGAGAATTTAAAACAACAAAAAAAAAGGTGAAGAGAAAAATTAATTAAAACAAAAGAAAGATGAAGATAAAGGAAAGGAAAAAGAACAAGGACTTGGAGATATACGAAAACGATAAGTAGTATTATTAACCCCGGGCGAATCCTTTTTGTAGAAAAAAAACTTAAGATTTTGCAATCGGTATCGGGTTCCCAACTAGCGGTCCAGTCTATTTAGTGGTACCTTCAGTCCCGCCATTTGATTTAACCTTTTGTCGTTGCTGCTTAACGGCTACCGCAATACATTGTTTTGCCTTCACTCCGCAAATAAAGCGTTCCATTATAAAGTGACAAGAAAAAACTTATAGTTTATTTTTTTTCTCCTGGGATATTATGTGGTGTTTCTTCCGACTTATTAGTAGCAGATGGTTTTGCACTTCCACTCGGAGCAAAAAGTGCATGGCGCCTAACACCCTTTTTCCTATTGTGGCATTTGTAGCTGAATTAACATTTAAAAATATCGTTTTCCCTGAACCCAGCCCAGCTGAGCAGCCACTTGGTTCAGCAAACGATTTTTGTGCAATCGCAAATTTCCCCTCAGGGAATTTTCTGTTCCCCAGGAAATCCAGGTGACAGATCGTCACACGAATCCCAACCACCTACAGTGTGGATCGGTTTTTTTTTATTAAATTTGTTTCCGTGTGTTTTTTTTTGGTTTTGCCGACAGCCCGGGAATTGGATAAATTTAATTTGTTAGATCGGGGAAAAGTGTGTAATACACATGCATTGTGAACAAGCACTTGACGAGGTTGGCGGTCGACGTAGAGCAGCTGTTAAATTTATCAACTGCTATGCCAAGTGATAAAATGTCCAACGCAGTGAGTGGAGAAAAACGAGACAACCACACCACACTTGCGTTATAGCAGAATATGGTATATGAGACTCAAGGTTGCCAGAATACAGTGGCAGATATCCTGAACATTGAAAAATAAGAAAAAGCTATGCGAAAGATTGGCACCAGACGGGTGTAATCGCAAGAAACCGCCGAATATTTTGCCGGTAGAAGCACTTAAGTTGCTTTTTCTGGCGTATAGTTTTGAAGCTGTTGTGTAATTGTCTTAACCTCCCCTTTTTTTCGATTATTTGCAGGAACGGATTGTTCCACGAAAACTCTTGAGTAAGCTACAAAAAGTTCATCATTCTTGTCTTCAATTCAAATCTCTTTCAAACCAGTGTTGGCCCAAAGTTAATCTGATTAACGATTAAAAATTAATGATTAAAAATTTAATAAAAAAAAATGATTAAGATTAATAAATCATAATGAAATTTAAAATGATTACGATTAATGATTAATGATCATAATCATAATGATCATAATCATTAATCATTAATCGTTAATTTGATTATTTGATTAACTTTTAACTGTGTCCGGATTAATCTCTCTCTAATTAAGCTCATTATCAGTTTGAACATGTATGGAAGTGCGCATATTGCATCGATTCCGAGTCGGCCGATAATAAAGTTTGATTTGCTACACGATTGCATTAAAATAAACTATCGGCCGGTTACACAATCAGTTGTGATTAACGGGGGGCTGGTGACAGGCACGATCGTATTCCCTCAGCTATGGAAAATTAAATAAAGGATGGGTAAATTATGTTGGTATTTAGTACGTGAAGAGAGTGAATTCCCCCCCCCCCCCCCCTCAGACTCATTTCTCAATCCGCCCCTGTGCTTAATCAATATGAAGCTTATCCCCGCGCGCATATAACGCACGCCAAATCACCCAAAAACAACAAATATAAAAGGATAAAAGGTTTTCAAGTTCGGGACAGTTTACAAAAGTACATTGTTATGTAAATTGTGTAAAAACATAATTCGCTCATTGGCTATACATTTTTCGAATTTTGGAAAGTTTTGTGTTATTGTTTTACTCAGTAATTAATTTAAAAAGCAAACATGAACTCTGATGATGAATATATTGATGCTAGAGCAGCTGTTAAATTTATCAACTGCTATGCCAAGTGATAAAATGTCCAACGCAGTGAGTGGAGAAAAACGAGACAACCACACCACACTTGCGTTATAGCAGAATATGGTATATGAGACTCAAGGTTGCCAGAATACAGTGGCAGATATCCTGAACATTGAAAAATAAGAAAAAGCTATGCGAAAGATTGGCACCAGACGGGTGTAATCGCAAGAAACCGCCGAATATTTTGCCGGTAGAAGCACTTAAGTTGCTTTTTCTGGCGTATAGTTTTGAAGCTGTTGTGTAATTGTCTTAACCTCCCCTTTTTTTCGATTATTTGCAGGAACGGATTGTTCCACGAAAACTCTTGAGTAAGCTACAAAAAGTTCATCATTCTTGTCTTCAATTCAAATCTCTTTCAAACCAGTGTTGGCCCAAAGTTAATCTGATTAACGATTAAAAATTAATGATTAAAAATTTAATAAAAAAAAATGATTAAGATTAATAAATCATAATGAAATTTAAAATGATTACGATTAATGATTAATGATCATAATCATAATGATCATAATCATTAATCATTAATCGTTAATTTGATTATTTGATTAACTTTTAACTGTGTCCGGATTAATCTCTCTCTAATTAAGCTCATTATCAGTTTGAACATGTATGGAAGTGCGCATATTGCATCGATTCCGAGTCGGCCGATAATAAAGTTTGATTTGCTACACGATTGCATTAAAATAAACTATCGGCCGGTTACACAATCAGTTGTGATTAACGGGGGGCTGGTGACAGGCACGATCGTATTCCCTCAGCTATGGAAAATTAAATAAAGGATGGGTAAATTATGTTGGTATTTAGTACGTGAAGAGAGTGAATTCCCCCCCCCCCCCCCCCCCCCCCCCTCAGACTCATTTCTCAATCCGCCCCTGTGCTTAATCAATATGAAGCTTATCCCCGCGCGCATATAACGCACGCCAAATCACCCAAAAACAACAAATATAAAAGGATAAAAGGTTTTCAAGTTCGGGACAGTTTACAAAAGTACATTGTTATGTAAATTGTGTAAAAACATAATTCGCTCATTGGCTATACATTTTTCGAATTTTGGAAAGTTTTGTGTTATTGTTTTACTCAGTAATTAATTTAAAAAGCAAACATGAACTCTGATGATGAATATATTGATGCTAATAGTAGTGGTCTGGCAGATGAGCCGTCGGTGTCGTCAAACAGTTTCAGAAATTCAACAGTGGTATTGCCATCGGAACCCTATCTTTCTTCTTCTACTTTATTTGATGGTACTTATTACAAGCTTCTGCTAGACAAATGCACAGACAAGAACAGAGTAGCAGTTTGTATGAAGTGTTCGAGCCAGCGAAATAAAGAAGTTAAGGGCTATGGCATTTAAAATGGAAACATGGCGCTGACACAGTACAGAAATGTAAAAAACATATAAAAGACAAAAAGCAAACGAAGAACAAAAATAATGCAGTTCGGATTTTAAGGATAGCAACTAAGTTAATCTTTTTGTTAACTCAATGATTGCCTTTCGAGCCGTGGAAGACCCGTACTTCATTAAGATAATGGACGATTTAAATGTGATAAATAGTAGAATCAAGTTACCCGGGCGACGGTCTCAGAAAAAAATAGCTAAACAATCATTCGATCAGATTTGTGAGATAAAAGAAAATCTAGCTACCGCTGATATATGGTCGGGGAAAACACGAAGTTGTTTTAGGTGTTACAGTGCATTGGATTGATCATAACTATAAGAGGCGTATCGCAGCTTTAGCTTGCCGCCGGTTTATCGGGGCACACACCTTTGACCGCATAAAAGATTTGCTTCTGAAAATATTTTCAGATTTTGGCATTGACCCCATGAAAATAATATGCTCGGTTATTAACGATGAGTCCAATTTCGTGAAAGCATTCAAGATATTCGGAGTAAATACGAGTATAATATCCTTAATTGGATATGATGTAATTAATGAATCTTCAACTCTAAGTGGCAGCGAGAACGAGTTGAGCGGCGATGAACTTGAAGAGTTTGAAGGAGAGTTCGGCATAAGACAGGAACACGATCTTGATGATCTTTTGTTAGAGGAAAATTTAATATACGACCATTCACAAAACAGATTGTTACCATTTCACGTCAGATGCGATGTTCACATTTTAAATCTGATTGCTAGCAAGGACGTCCAAGGCTTGTTGACCGAAAAATTAACATGTCTTGAAAAAATGCTTTCCGCAGTAATAGAAAAATACAATGATTTGAGGAGCGCTGTTGCTCGCCCAAAATCAGCTGAGGTGATACATACTATTCTAGGACATACGTTAACACGACCTGGCATAACAAGATGGAATAGTTACTATGACGCTTTGAAGAATATACTGCCAACTAGTCAGAGCACTTGGTATAAGAAATCCATTACGAGACTCTGAATTTCAATATATTGAGGAATACTGCCAATGCGCTGCTCCAGCTGCAACCGCTTTGGACATTTTGCAGGGCGAAGACCCATTTTATGGAATATTGTTACCCTGTCTGTGTGCATTAAAGAAAAAATTACAGAAGATCACGAACACTCCAAATCTAAAATTCTGTGAACCACTTGCTGTAAAATACTTACAAAGCGTAGAGAAAAGACTTGAAGAGTTTTAGACTTGCAGCTCTGTGCTACCCAAGATTTAAGAAAAAGTGGCAAGTATGTCTCACTGCCGTTGATCAAAAGAAATGTTTAAACTTTTTTAAATCAGCCGTACGGAAGGAAATATCAGAGATCCCAGAGACTTTGACTGGCAGCGAAGCGGAACCAGTTGATGCTAAAAAGAGAGCGGATATCATAATTTCAAAATTTTTTGCCGAGGGAAGCCAATAACGAGAGCTTATACAAAGTTATCCTGTTATAGGCAAAATTTTTATTAAATACAACACACCAATGCCGTCCTATGGCTCAGTAGAAAGAATGTTTTCTTAGGCAACCATGTTAAATAAACCTAGGTCACACCAATTATCTGACGATTTATTTGAAAAAAGAGTAATTATGAAATGTAACTTGAATATCAGAAAATCAGAAATGTAAAGATTTAATTAAAATTGTTCTTTTGAGTTTATGAATTATAAATAAAAATGTTTTCGGAAATCGGTGTCATCATTTTTCATAATTTCTTTTACGTTGAATTGACAACCCCCAAACTCGGAAAATCCACATTCGGAAAAAATCATTTATTACGAATTTAGCTCAACTAGCTGGCCCTTCACTTCTGACGACATTGAAGTTATTCCAATTTAGCCTAACTCTACTAAAATACTTGGTTCTCAGTCGACCAGATAGGCCGACTTAATCGTATACTTCTTTTTTGAGTAGAAAATCCGAAATCAGCACTGGGCTTATTTGAGTCAAGTCGGTACGGCGATCTAAAGTAGGTGTCGGACTTTGATGATCTCTGAGAAGAAATTCCGGCCCGTTTTTGGTTCAAAATACAAGCTGAATGCATGCTTCTTCTTCTTCTTTTTATTCATTTACCAGCCTTTTCCTCGTTACACGACCTTATGCATGACAAGTTTCCCATTTTTACTGCATCGCTGCTGCCTCCGCTTATGGTGTACACAACATTTGCCATCTGAGCAATCCAGGAATTCTGTTTCTTACCTCGTTTTCTTACCGTGTGTGGGACCGTAGTTGATATTGCTTTTTTTACGTGATTTTCTGGCGATCTTCTTTTAATGTGGCAATACCAACTAATTCTATTTCAAGTTGTTCGGTTACCAAATTCTTTATTTGTAGACTTCCTTTTATACGCGTATATCTAATGCATCGCGTTTCGTGACTACAGTAGACACTGTGAACCACAGATAAGAGCTGGACGAACAGCCGTGGTGTACAGTTTCCTCATCAGTTTAAGTTGAAATTTTCTGTTGCAAAACCTCACTCTGTGGTTTACGTCGTTATTACATTTCGCTTTCATATTAACGATTAATCCTAAGTATTTTAAGATAGTGCTTTTCGGAAGAACTATTCCGTCTAACATAATGTCCGCAACAGGTCGCAAAGAATCAGAAAATGGGCACGTTAAATACTCCGTCTTTGAATGATTCATTTTAAACCCGTTTCTCTCTGGCGCATTTTTCCATGATCTAAGGCGTTTTGCAATCGGCAAAGTCCTAAGGTGAGTTGGCATTTCAACAAAAATCACCTCACGGCTGATAGTTTCGCTACACTCCTGTTGAGAACATTGATGAAAGTATTAGTTTATTATCAAGTTAATCGATTAATGATTATTGATTAATGATTAATGTCAATAATCATGATTACGATTACTTTTTTAATCATGATTTTTTTTAATCTGATTAAAATTAATCAGATTAATTAATTGATAAAAAAATTAATTGGTTAGTGCCAACACTGTTTCAAACAGATCATACTTATTTCTCTGTCGATTTTTGACTAGTTCAGCAGTTTTTATTTGGGTAGACAGAATTCAATAAGGCGAACTATCAAACTGTTAGTCCGAAGAATGATCATGGAAAGAATCAGGCAACACTTTACTGCGAAAATCTGTCGTTGACTCGTGCAATTTTGTATGTGGGGCTAGTAATCGTCAACATAAGATTACTATGTGTCGAACAGAAATGTAATATACATTAGAAAATGTTCGTTCGTTTAAACGAGATTATCGCCGCTATAATTAAAAGTCTTAGGGCTATGTCCGTTCACCATGTAATGCCTCTGCAGATGCTGTACCAGCTGTAGATAATGAAAATCTAATGGAGACTCTAACCAACATTTGCTCCACTCTGAATATCACAACTCCATACATAAAGAAAGTGTTTAGCTGCTGTAGAGGGAAACCGTCTTCGCATGATGGCACAATAATTCTCTAATTCGAGAATTCATACGACGAAAACGCTCTCTTGAAAAGCAACTTATCTCACTACAAACCGACAAATCTTGGCCTGACTCTCCGTGACATTGGCTTGAACTCAGACAACAAAATTTACATTAATGAAAGCCTGACAAAGTTAATTAACTATGAGTTTGCCAACGGTCGATTGTACAGAGAGAGGATTTAAGACAACAAAAATGGTACGAAAGAGTAAATATTTTTGCCTGAAGTTTACAATGCCTAACCCAACTTTACATGGCTTAGAACTAAAATGCTGTTGCATAAATTACTTTAATTTTTTATTATGGGGTCGATACATTTCAACGCAGTTAGTATGTGATGCTACCTGTTATCTAGGGTGGGATTGGCAAAAAATTAAAATCAGATAAACAAAAAACGTTTGCTGTGACACTGTAGTTCTCTAACTTGACCAGCAATAATGATCTATGAAAGCATATTGAGCAAATTATCAGAAACCGTATAGTTACATAGAAACACAATCAAACAATCAATTCACGTGAGAGCTTTTGCTTCATTTATCCAATCGTCATCATACGCAAATAACATACAGTGCCAACAGATGCACAGAACTTTTTTTTTTATATTTTATCAGAATATAATTTTCTCGAAGTAAATTTGGCATATGGTATAAGGATCTACATTTCCTCTCCCACGAGGGATAATAATTGTAATAATTTTTTGGAGAACTGGATATACACAATGATTATACCTCAGGTAGAAAATGGCCGTCCCATCAGTCCGCACTTAACTTCTATTTAATCGAAAGAAAATAAAAAAACCACCCTCAGTCAGATCGCAACTACGAGTACGATGAGATTTGAAAGCAACGCTGCAAATTTAAGAGATGATAAAAGAAATTTTAAGAGACCTGCACAGTAGAATGGCAAACTCAATTGGTACGGTACGGACTATACTCATCGCGAGGAAAGAAGACCTGGAGAGTTTATACTTAATAACCGTGTACGAGCTTATCATCAGAATAATGTGAACAACAACAACAACTTAATGATCTCAGCAGTAGCTACTTTTTCTCTTTTTTTTCCCTCTTATTTGTCTTTCTATTTTATCTACTCTCTTTTCTCTTTCTTTGTTATTACATTTCTTCTTTATCATTTAATTTTTTAAAAGCTTACTTTTTATTTGTAAATCTGATTTGTCCAGGCGGTGACGCGACATACCACCAAGCATTTGGCCTTATGTCACTTTCACAGGGCGACATAAGGCCAATTTACCTTTATGTCATTTTCCACTGTATGGTATATCATTAAAGATTCTGAGAAACTTAAAATGATTAGCAGCAAAATAACTTGTTTTCAATAGTTTTATTTAATAGTTTGTTTGCAAATTGGCCGCAGAATCTAACAATAAATATGCGTACTGTTTTTCACAATTTGTCGACAAATTGAACAGACAATGGGATTATTATTTTTCATAGGTATATCTCCGACAGCTATGTATAACAATTTAAACATAATTTAAAATGATTACACGGCTGCAGGAGAATAGGACGAGTGTTTTCGAAGCAAATAGCATAGAGAATCAGCGCTTCGCTGGCGAAATTTTGTTGGTTGTCCAAATTATCCTGGTCTTCAACTTCTTCGTCCTTATGGCATTGCTCTAATTTAACGGGTTTTTCAGTTAGCCGGTTGTTATTTTCGTTCGTCATCTGGCTGAGGAAAGCATTGAATTAATTTTTTTGTTCAATTTGTCTAAGTTGTCTCAATTTGGGAATGTTTGTCATTAATTTTCTTCTCTGGATATTCGAAAATGCCGAAAGTTCCATCTACCGACATAAGAAACTCTCTCGATTTGATTCGATCTTCGTCCAACAAGGCATCAAGGAATTAAAAAAAATCCCCATGCTTTGAAAGCTTTCCGCTTAGATGGTTATTATATCCTTCGATTGCACTCGTTTCCAAATATTCAAATTAATTAGTTTGTATGTATACTAGATGGAGTGAAAAGTGACTTCCTTGGGAATTAAAAAATTGTGCGCTAGTTCGCGCACCTTCACTTTCCGGTCAGCCAACACCATTTCATGTACTTTTTTGACATTGTCCTCTGTAACCGCATCGGACTTGATCGGTAGTGGAGTTGCGGCCACCACGAAACTCTCGAAACCAATATTTGACGGTGTAATCTGACGGAGCATTAGCCCCATAATATTTATCCAACTTTTCTTTTGTTTCCTTCGCCGTTTTGCCTCTCTAAAAATAATGTTTTATGAGAGAACGAAAATCATTTTTGTCCATACACAACATGATGCCAAACACGTCAACAACAATCACCTGTCAAAACAAAACTAAAGACAGTATCGCACCGAAATTTGGCATGTGTGTCTAAACATGAACGGACTTCAAGGCACCATAACCTTTTTTGCAGTAGCAGCGCATTCTGGCGGTCAAGGAGGTCACTTTTCACTCCATCTAGTATTATATATAAGTTGAAAATTCTCGGTGACGTGATGACTATAGGCTCAGTTGAAATTATACCGTGGAGAGAAGGCATAGTCGAGTGAGCGCCTAGACTACCCTGGAAAGCCGAGTACATATAAGTAATAAGGCCCACGGTTGTTATTGCCATTTGGAATAGGCATTAAAACCCACTCAAAATTAAAAATCATCCCAATCACAGTTGTTGATTGCACTTGCATGTGAGGCCGAAGGCCGTGCGGCGTATGAGTCGAAGAGACGGCCATAGTGTGAAATTCTTATAGCTGTAACCCTGAACTGTTAGGCAGGCGTCTATAAGCGAGTCTGGCGTATTTCAAGTTTGGGTTGGGTGACTCACTTCGCTCGCTCGCAGGATATAGCCGCTTACGCGACTTCGTCGCTGCGCTAAGGGTATGTCAACAACTGTCAAGCTGGCGCCTATAAACGAGTCTGTGGGGTGGGTGGCTCACTTCGCTCGCTTCGCACATAACAGTGTTATTCTTATCTCAATTTTAGCGTTAAACGAAATATGTCTGGCAGGCGTCTATATCTTAATACGCATTTGGTCTTATGTCTCCAAATAATTTGGACTTATGTTGCTTTGTGAAAGCGACATAAGGCCAAATTTTAAAATTTGTCGCATGGCGTTATGTTGAATGTCACTAATGTTTTTGATCGCAACGCAAATATGATTTCTTATGGCTTTCCACTTTCCCTACCTTATTTTGTTTTCCTGTTTCGTTAATAACGTTTAAATAGCTCTAGTGGGAGTTGCATGTGTCCTGACAATTGCATAGAAAAATCGAAGATGTTGCTCAACATTCTGAGTAGTGGTAAACACGGAATTCGCGTGTGCAACTTTAATGTGCAAAGTATTGTAAATAAGATTGATGAGGTGCGTTCTTTACTTGAGGATGGATCCATGGATTTCTGAAACCTGGCTGAACCCAGACATGCAAAAAAAAACTTTTTTAAAATTCGGGGCTATGAGATATATCATGCTGATTGACTTAATGGACCATGTGGGGGTGTAGCAATTTATGTAAAACATATTCTTAAGTAAGAAAAGCAACGATGTTAGACGATACGGAATTTATTTTTTTTAGAAACAGTTGCAGAAAATAAAAGTGCTAATAGGCACATTGTAATGACACCTAATGTTACGCAGTACACAGTAGTTAGGAATCATATTGAAGAGTTGGAGCCTCTTTATGCGGTGACTTTAATCTTGATATTTTATGGGAGGTGGAATAAGCAATTTGTTGACACAGTAAATTCGCTGGGCTTGCAATTTGTTAATGACGTCAACACCACTCATTTTCACCTGACAAAATATCCTCTTTGATAGATGTTTTTCTTATTTCCTAAATGGACTTAGTAGAGCATTATGACCAAATTGCCTCCTCAGGATTCTCTTACAATGATATGATTATTTTGTTTGTAAGTGTTATGTCTCCTTGTTCATTCCGCAACGCCGTAACCTCTTTGGTCTGCAAAAACAGAACTAAATATTACCAAGCTAAGTTTAATTCCGATAAATCACGATCAGCATTTTGGAAATCTATTCGCCAAATTGACATCACCAAAAGTGACTCTGACAACACTAATATTGAGCTTAATAAGCTTAATCGAAAGTTTGCCAATAGTACACCAGCCAGTAGCAATCAAATTGACTTCGCCTTTATTGATGCCTCCACAGCTTCGCTGATAAGCAAATAAACTCCCGGTTCCCAAATCAAACTCGTAAATAATTCCGGTTACAGGCCAATTGCTATCCTTCATTTCCTCAGCAAAGTGTTTGAGAAAATCGTGAGCCAACAAGTGAAGGTCTTTCTCCCAGAAAATAATTTAATACCGGTTGTAGATCTAAGCACAACAGCACCACAGCCTTTTTGAAAATTATTGATGATATACGCTGTACCATCGATGAAGATATGATGTCTTGTTCTGGTTTTTCTTGACTTCTCAAAAGCATTTGATTCCGTAAACCATGACATTCTCCTGTATAAATTAAAAAATCAATTTGCTTTTGATGGTCACGCGTGTCGACTTGTGACATCGTATCTTAAAAATCGGAACCAAGCTGTTTATCACAAAATCGCGACAAAAAATCGTTAGTCTGCCAGTAACTTCCGGTGTGCCCCAAGGTTCTGTCCTAGGCCCTATTTTGTTTACGTTATTTATAAATGATATTTATAAAAGAATAATGTACTGCGATTACCAATATAACGCAGGCCTTCACTCTCTATTTGTTTGGTCACAAAAAAATTGCTTAAGCCTTAATTCATTCAAAACAAAGGCGGGGTTGATACGTAATAACAATTTGGAAATTCTGAATTTGCAGTTTTATGTTAATCATAATTCTGTTGAACTTCTAACTGAAACTAACAATTTTGGAATCGTGAATTGTTATCATTGTCAATTTCTCTCCTTTTCTCATTACGTGCAAATTCCAGCAACCTACAAGTAAGGTTGCTCTCATTCTATATAGTAGATGCCATGTAGATCAGATTGAATTGTTTTTTTGCCTCAAGTTTTCAGCGATGTAGCATATTGCAGTGAGGTCAATCTACGTTTTTGAAAGAGGTCAGCTTCTGATATATCCATTGATTTGCATGATGTGGATGCTGGGTCCATCATCGGACCCTTCATCATTTCTTTAAAAATGAAGATGAAGATTACGAAGGGGTAATAAAGGAACATTTCTTTGAAAATAAGATGTTTTGTGATTGAGATGAAACCTGGCGAGATGAAGGACGTGCGATATCACCAATAAAAATAAAATTTGAAAGTGGACCTATCAATTGACTGATTTAACATCTCTCGTGGGCCTAATGTAGGTATGCTCTGATAAATCAGTTACAATTGATGCCGTGGAAACCTTTTTTTTCGTGTCAGCCAAGGAACTTGTCCATTGTTACCTTTATATATTCATTTTAATGTCCCTGTATTTCGTAAAACAGGAGTAATTGCTTCGCTGACAAAGTGAGTACATTACTAACACACATACTATCAGCGCATAGTACGTTTAGCCTGATGTAAGCCAGTTATTCACAGAGAAAATGCTCGGCAGTGTCGTCATCACAGTCACATAAGCGCCATAGGAGTTGATGCCTCCTCCTCCGGTCCTCCGTTAGTACACCAGTGAGGAGTCATTCCTGTTGGGGGACAGTTGACTTTTTAGAAGCATCTTAATGCATTTGTTTTATTTTGCTTACATACTGCAATGCCTATTGTTCTGCCCACAATAAAACCAACTATAATTGTAATCCCTATCCGAGCAGGTAGTCCTTAAGAGGGTGCAGGTCCTAAGAAGTCCGCTTCTGAATCTTGAACATTGTTACCTAAGAGCCCTTAAAACATAATTGTCAATGAGAGCCCTAACTTAGGAAGGAGGCAGTTATAACGCAGGTTCGGGTCCTCAGAAGCCCTCTCCTAAGCTGAACTTAGCGAGGTCGTCGGCGATATTAATTCCCACGATCGAATTGTAACCTAGGATCCAGACAATACTCATTGAGTTCACACATTCGACTGCGTTAAGAGAAGCTCTGCATTCTTGAACTATTTTGAAAGTGCTGAGAGTCTAAGTAAGGCAGTAAGTGCGCCATCTTTGCATTATGTGATGGTTAATTCTAGATCGGTTTTGTCTGATTTTTAAAAATCTAACTACATTCTTTTCCTGTTTCACATTCTGGCCAAACCTTATCTTCAGAACATTTCGCATTTTCGCAGCAAGATGAATTTGAAAGTGCAGTCTCTAAAGGTAGCCCTAAACGACGAGCATGCTCGCCGAACATGCTCGTTTGCGTAAATCCCCTACACGACGAACACATTTGGCGAGCATTCATTTCGTGTTGATTCTTCATACTGTGAACATGTGCGATAAAGAAGCGCAAGTGGTTGCGCTTATGTTGATTTATTTATGTGAAAGAAAAGAAAACAAAACAAATAAAAAATGAAAGTGGATGAAGGACTGGCTGTATAAACGCAATAGTCGTTCGCGTGTTAAGTTATTAAAAGAGTTGGAAATAACATCTCCAGAAGATTTTAAAAATTTTTTGCGAATGGATGCCACAACATACGCAGAACTTCTCTGTAAAATTACACTGTATATACAAAAAAAAAAAAAAACACAAATATGAGAGATGCAAGTACACCAAATGAAAGATTGTCTGGAACATTGCGATTCCTTGCTTCTGGAAAAGCTATTAAGATCTAAAATTTTTAACCAATATTTCTGCCCAAAGCCTGAGAATTATAATAATAGAGACGTATGAAGCAATAACTTCAGCATAAAAAACATTTATTAAAGTAAGCATATAAGGTATTATACGAACAGCACATAATTAATCTTGATATTGTGGATCGTTGAGAAGTTGTTGAATTGGCGACTGTAGTGTTTCGTTAGAAATTAACTGTATATTTGTTTCTCTGGGGGGAAAAGCTGATGGTGATAACGGAGAACATAATGCTGCATATTGTCTAGTTGATGACATAGATGAACCAGGCGAAAGTGGAGAAACAGAGTTTGAATGGCTGTAATGAACACTCAGATGCATAAAATGGGGAACTGATTGTCCTCCCAGACTAATGGAACTCCACGTGTTTAAATTTCTCAGTTGTCCTTGAAGAATCGCATCATCAATTAATCGCTTGGCGAACAATTTTTGTCGCTCGTCCATTTTTCGGAAGCCAACAGCCCATGCTTCACTGTAAATGGTAGTTTCATCCCTTTCCAGGGTATTTTTTAATTGTTCCAGAAAGGAAATTGCTTTCTCCAAGAAATTGCTCTCATCGAATTTAGGTTTTTTTGCTCTCGGTTCCTAGAACAATAAAAAAATATTAATAACTAAATAAATAATACAAAAAGTAAAATAAAAAAAAATAATTCAATAATTCAAATAATTTCAGATATATTTGGCCAGTCACAATTGAAATACAACTATGATGAAGGTCTTCTTAACCTGCCAGAACCAGAAAAACTACCATTATATGATGATGTACTTCCTTATGTTATAGTTGGAGACGATGCGTTTCCGCTTTTGGAAAACCTAATGAAACCATACAGTCGTCATAATTTAACAAAGGAGGAACAAACTTTCAACTATAGATTATCTAGAGCACGTCGAACAGTTGAAAATGCGTTTGGAATTTTGGCTAACCGTTTCAGAGTCTTACATACAACTATAAATTGCTTCTGAGAAAGCAGCTATAATTACACTTACATGCTGTTATTTACATAATTACTTAATAAAAAAGGAATATGTCTTCATACCTGAGAAATAATGAAACGAATTTTTCGACAGATGTGCAACATGCTAATTTAACTGATTTGCAGCCAATAAATAGTGGCAATATATCAGTATTTTAATACTACTGGCAGTGTATCTTAGCAAAATACTTTTGTATAAAAATTCCAACTATGCATAATCATGTTGAAATAAAATTAAACAAAAAATATATATAAAATTTGCTTTACCTTTTCTGTCCGATTTTCGTAGGTGTTAATACCGCCGATTTGTGTTTCTTGGTCTCTCAGAAAATCCATATTATTAAAGTACCAAGTGTTTACTTGGATTGTATACATCTTCAGCGCTTGCACCCGATTTTTCACTTTTTTTTATTTAGGTCTCCTCTGTATGAAGTTCTTAAGGCATTATATTTTTTTTAACACTTTCAACAGTGGCACTTGCATCTATTTCGTTATATTTTTCCAACAACTTTTTCCACGGTTTATTTTTTTCCACTTTATTTTTGTAATTATCGCATTTCAAATCCCATATCGTACTTTCACTCCGCAATAATTCTATAAATTCTTCTACAAAATCTTCACTAACTGTTGCCATTATGTTTGTTCACAGCAAAAATGAGGTTTGCTGGCGAACATGGCCCTACACGGCGAACATCGAAGCCAACGTGCACGAAATAATCGAAATTTTTCGCCAACAGCGAGCGGCTCGCGAACCAGCCGCTACACGAGAAAAATATAGCGAGCACGAGCATGTTCGGCGAGCATGCTCGTCGTTTAGGGCCACCTTAAGACAAAAATATCGGGAGCTTAAAGGAATGACAGGTATGCCCTTAAAAATTAGATAAGTGAGCCAGTAGTTATCGAAGACACACTCAATGTCGATGAAAATGTTCATACGTATCTTTTCTCGACATTCAATTCCGCATACTAAATTTTTAAACACAGATTCACAAAGTCTAGAAAGTCTAAGAGCAAGCAAACATACGCAAATCAGCTTTACGTCTGTCATTTGCTCATCACCGATTTTCGCTATAAAAGATACTTTTTCTGTTTGCCAGGACTCGGCATATACACTGTGGTCCTAACAACGAAGGTTCTCCTTAGAACGGACGATTCTGGTTTATACCTTTCTGTTAGATAATATATATGTATGCCATCGATGCTTGGCGACTTGAAGGCATCAAAGGACGCAAAACCAAATTTAATGACTTCACCCGTCATTTCGAACATTGTAACATACCACCTTGATCAAAAACTTCCCGGGGGACACCACCGTGTGGCGCTCCCATTTTTCCGATTTGAGTTCTGTTTTTTCTGTTAAGTTGGTAAATCTGTTGTTGAGATTCTCTCTAAATCTTAGCGTCATAGCTTGACATTTGCAAAAGTTACGTAGCCAAGAGTACATCTAACTCTGTGTGTGTTGGCGATTTTTTACAATTTTAGAAATGGATTTCAATTTGCAACAACGAACTTGTATTACGAGTAAATTTTGCGTTTTTTGATTTAATGGTGCGTGAACGTTTAAAAGTGTTTCGGCAACGATTCTCTAAAGAAAAGGGTCGTTTACCAATGGCACGAGCGGTTCAAAAGTGGTCGTGCGTTAATCGAAGATGATGAACGCAGTGGCAGACCATCGACATCGAGAACCGACGAAAAAATTGATGAAGTAAAAGAAATCTTGGTCAATAACCGCAAATTAACTATCAGAGAGATAGCGGAGGACTTGAGCATTGCCTATGGATTCGTCCAAGACATTTTGGTTAATCATTTGGGTTTCCGTCGTGTAGCAGCAAAGTTGGTGCCGAAAGACCTCAATTTCATGCAAAAAAAAGACCGTGTTGACGTCGCAAAAGAGATGATTTGTGCGGCTGAATCCGATCCCACATTCATCAAAAGGATCATTACTAAAGACGAGGCGTGGGCTTATGAGTAATACACGCAATCCAGACATCAGGCAAGTGAATAGCGTTCACCAAATGATCCGAGACGAAATAAACCACGTCATTTTCAGTCAAAAAAGAAGGCAATGCTCACGGCTTTCATGGACTACAACGGCGTAGTGCATTATGAATTTTTGCCAGAAGGCCAGACAGTAAACAAAGAGTATTATTTAGGCGTTATGAGACGTTTGCTTGAAGCAATTCGCCGAAAGAGACCAGAATTGTGGGCAGAAAACTCTTGGATTTTGCACCATGATAACGCACCGTCGCACAGTGTCATCATTATTCGTAATTTTTTGACAAAAAATGCAACAAATACCATCCAACAGCCACCGAATTCACCTGATTTGGCTCCCTGTGACTTCTTTCTGTCCAATCAGGTTAAAAAACCACTACGGGGAGCGCGTTTCCGCAGCCGAGAAGAAGTAATGGAAAAATCGCAGGAAGCACTGTTGGACATACCGAAAACCGAATATAAAAAATGTTTCGAGGATTGGATCAAGCGCTGGCATAAGTGTGTTGCAGTCGATGGGTATTACTTTGAAGGGGAAAATATAGAGTTAGAAGAATAAATTTGTATTTCCAATTTTCTGAATACATTCGATACAACTTTTTGGTCAAGGTAGTATGTTACATGCCGCAAGCATATACCAAAACGGTTACCTAAAATACTTACTGAAATTCTTGTTGTTGTGGATAGTTGTAAAAAAAAACTATTCAGCCTCTTTTGGATGACAAAATAGATTAAATTAGATTGTTTCAGCGACAGAATATAGCACTTATATCACTGTAGCCTGGTTAGACCTGTTGTGATGTTCTCGAGGTAGCATTCACTTACAACGCCGGATATATTAATATTTTAGAATAAATGTTTAGGTAAACCGTCAGTTAAAACTTCTGCATGGAGAAACGGCTTACCTGGAACACTTAGACGAGTTCGTCTTAGGGGTCAACCTGAACGACTTTCTCAATCCTAAGAACTAATTGATAGGCAAAATATGACTACTGAAATAATAATTCAACAGATGCGTAGAAGGCGAATAAATCCAGCTCCTCGCTATATTTCGAAATATTTTTTGCTTTTAGGATTTCTCAGTTCCACTTTCAGCCGTTCAAACAAGGGCCAACTGAGACATAAAAAGCTACCGTGAAAAACTAATCGAAGGGCCAACCTTATATTTTTTAATGAGGTGATAATTATGAAACCAACCCATATGAAATTTTCTCGATATTCTCCATGAGATTATGATGAGCTATCGTATATTTGTACCGTAACCAAACGACCTCTTCAGTTAACTCTAACCTTAGTCAGACAAAGAACTAGTCCATTGTACTCTTTGTAAGTTCCTTTTCAGTGCTCTGTTCCGGCAGAAAAAAAAAATTTCTAGTCAATTGTCTTTAGTTTCACGGGCGTGCTGAGATAGAGGTGTTCATAGCTCCGGGGTTGTCATAGACTCTTCGGATGACCATGTACAATACTAGCAATTTCATCGTAAAGCTTTTAAAAGCTAGTAAAAACTCTCTATTGATACAAACGGGCCTATGTATGTTGTCGAGTTAATAATGGTGACTTACAAATCAACTTCGAAGCTTTCTATTTTTTGTAAAAATGCTCATTTACTGTCAATCCATTTTCACCTTCTCTTAATCCTTGCCATTGCTTCCTATTATTAGAATATCATAAGCATATGAAAGTAAATATGTTGATTTGGGGAAAAATGTCCTCTAAATAATGATCTGCGTGATTCTTAAAATTTTTTCGAGATGGAGATTGAGAAGATAGCAGGATAGTGCTTTATCCTGTCTGGTATCAAAAGGGTCTCACTTTTTCTCAGAATGAGTTTCGACGGAATAGAAGGCGAAACTGCTCGCCTTTATTTTCGCTATCTTAGACCACCTTAACAAGATTCACCAATGATTGGCTTAAAAAAAAGATATCACAGCAATTTTGCGACTGATTAATGCTGTAATTTTACTTTAAAATGGTAAAATGTCTATTTTGGGACCAAATTTAAACAATGTAAACGAAGTGTTAAAGTCACAACCTCCGCTTTAAAACTCATTAGATTCTAATCCCACCCTAAAATAAAAATTGTCATTGGATTATTCATCCGTACTCAAGAATGTGCCGCCGCCAACAATTGACAACTTCGACTAAAGAAAGGACAAATAAATTTTGAATAAAAAAGTTTCAAATTTTAAAATCACTCCATCATCCATCTAGTGTTATCCCAGCCAACTCACTTGAAATCTCCAGCAATCTGAATAGGGGTTTGGTATGAGTATCCCAAAAAAAAAAAACACTTTTTGCCCTTAACTTGCTCGTGCGCTTTGTTTGCGGTCGTATGTGACGCCGTACACTTGTGTTCATTGAAATAAAATCATCCGAGTGTGTGGTGCTTTCTTGTGAATTTAATTAAATTCCAACCCTCCACCCCATTGTCAGACAGTTAACACACATTTCTGTGCGTCCCATTAAAGAAGATATTCATAATTGCACTTGTATTCGTACTCGTACATAGCTTTTGAGCGACCCAGGCTATAAGTAACCCCTTTTTTGAAAAAAAAATCGACCTGCATAGATTTTGAACAGTGTGATGTAAATGTTTTCGGACAGATACCGATGTGAAGTGGATTAGAGAGGGCTGCACTTCTTATTTAACGCCAGCAGAATCCACAAATTTTCCATATTGCAATATTTGGCCATATTTGGTCTCGATTGATTTCCGTGTATAATCCGGCGGCAGCTTCATGTTTTTAAATGTGAATAAAAAAAAACGACGAGACATATTGTTTTGTTACTTATTTAAATGCAAATAGAAAGGATAAGGATTCTGTTTTTTTTTTTTTAAATGTGCTAAACTAAGTCGCACACACTATTGGAAGCGGACCGCTGTATTCCGTGCCACGTACTGCAGCATATTTGGCTTAGCTTGGCTGGATATCGTGAATTTGACGGTAGATATTTTCTTTCAACTCGGTGACAGACAGCGGGTTATGTAAGTAGACTTTACCTTTTATGTACCCCCATAACAAAAATTCCACTGGAGACCACGGTATTCACGGCACCTCTGCAAAGCAGCTGATCAGTTTTCGTGTAAAATGTCCAAGCAAGGAGTCGCTCCATCTCGTTGAAACCACGTGTGTGACTGGTGAGGTGGATGTGCTCGCAAATTAGGTTAAAAATAATCCGAGACAATGCGACCCTCATTTTCGATGTTCTCTGGAACTTACAAAAAAAGGCAAGATGATTACGTTCGTCGATAAGACGCACCAAACACTAACTCTTGGGCAATGTAAAAGCTTTTAGTGTTTAAGTCGCAGATTTTCTTGGAGCACAGTAGCGACAGTTTTGCTTATTTTCGTGCCCATTGAGGTGGATGTGGGCCTCGTCCCTCCAGAAGGTGCAATTTACAGTGAGCAATCTCCCCACCATTGATTCATTCCAGTTCTTGCACCAACTTAATCTTAAAAGGATACAATTTTAGATCTTGCTGAATAATTTCATGAACGATAGGGCTGGGCCCTGGCTGAGAAGCATTCATTACTGACAAATTTTCGCGGAACCTTTGCATACATGAACGAATTAAATTTACACTCTATCGCCGAATATTGTAATGTAAACAAACTTGTCGACGCGCACTCACATACTTACGTGCCACTTTTTAAAAACGATAGCGAACGCACGATGGTCTCCCGACCAATCACTGAGGTATTGTGATTGATAAACCCGATGATACAAATGATCTCAACCTTCCTCTGCACCGTTTGTACCTCTTTGAGATATTTACATTTTATTATTATTATTATAATTTATTAACATATGTACGAGTTTGATTAATAAAAAATAGCACTTTTACTTTTTAAGAAATTCTCGCAACTAAAGCTGACTCACTGCCATCATCTTCTACAGTCCATTGGGGCGTAAATGAGGAAGCGGATCAACTAAAATCATTTAAATGCAATTGCAAATTGAAACGCAATATGATCAAAAGGTATGTACCATGGTGGAACCAACAACTTGAACAATTGCGTAAAATAGGGAGAAATTTTTTTATCAAATTCAAACAAACTGGTCTGCTTTAACCAACTTTAATAGGGAATTGAGACAGTTCAAGAGAGCTTCCTGGCAAAAGAATTGAAAACCTGGAAAAACAGTCAGAAATCTCGCGTCTCCAAAGAATTTCCTCAAAAGGCTCTTCAAATAGATCTGTTACAAAAAGAAGATGATACTTTCACAACTAGTCTACAGGTAACCCTAAAAATGCTATTTAAGGTTTATTTTCCAGACTCTACTCTTTTAAACAACACAGTACAGTATGTCAATTCTGAAGCCATAAGCTTTCATTGTACCAACAGAATTAACCCCCTATCTGGAAATATATTCAGTATAAATAAAGTTAAAGGGGCCATAAGCTCATTTAAACCATATAAGTCACCTAAATCAAACAGAATCTTCCGAGTCCGGATTCTTCCCCCTCTATCTGCCTTATTTAGGTATAGCTTGAACTAGAGATACATCCCGCAAGCTGGAAGGGCGTAAACGTAGTTTTTATCCCGAAACCAAATAAACCTAGTGGATTACCTAAATTTTATTGAATCATGGAAGGATTCTACGATTTATACATCAGAGACCTTCTCAACAGAAATTCACCTCTGAACCCTCACCAATATGCATACAGGAAAGAAAGATGCACAGAAGGCGCTTTACTAAATATCGTAGCTCAGATTAAAGAGGCCTAACGACAAAAGGAAATATGTTCCTTCCTAGATGCTAAAGATGCCTTCTATAATATCGGATCTGAATCCTTTTCTGAAGCCATGTCCAAAAAGGGTATTGACCATCCCACTAACCGTTGGGTTAGAGCGATGTGCGTAAACCGGAAAATCTCACATCTTCCAGTGAGACTAAAATCTCTGTCTCAGCCGTCAAAGGTTGTCCACAAAGAGGTGTTCTCCGCTCTTGTGATCACTGGTCATTAATGACCTACTAGTAAAACTTAGTAATCTGGGCTATCAAACAATAACATAGGATATTCTGACGACTTAGTCATAATAGTGAAGTGTAAACACCCCATATACGTTTGCTATATAATCTGAGCCTTGACCAGATCCGACTTAACGATACAGTAATTGTGTACTCCAACTAAGTAAAATATCTTGAAATGGTTTTCGAAACTAAACTATAATTTACATATTAATAATAAAATTACCAAAGCGAGTTAAGTCATGTGGGCTTGCAGTCGTATGTATGGTAAGCCCTGGGGACTTTTATTCTTGTAGAAATATGCCTCTTAACAATTATGTGTGATAAATAACATCATTCAAATATCCACTACGAGCACGTCTACAGACTGTCATACGATCACTACCTCAGACCTTACCGCAATAAGTTCATCAATTTCGGTCCGAAATCCGAATGTTACAATATTTTTCAGCAGTGCTATTATTTTTGGATTATCCACATAGACCTTACTTTTCAAAAAACTCCAAAGACACTAATAAATCGTAAGGGACAAATCGCATGATCTGGGTGGCCAGTTTATGTCACCATTACGTAAAACTGATCGACCTGGAAACTTAGACCATGATTTTATGTGGTTTTGGATAATTTTTATTTTATTTGTGTACTAAAACAGTTATAACAGGTGCTGAAAGTGTCCTCCTTGGTTTTGTATGCATGTAGAGCCCGTTTTTGGATTTCAATGCGAATGTTTATTGATGTTAACTGCTGATGATGCTTCGAGAATTCACTCTTCCAATTCCATTAAAGTTGCTACCATATTTCGGTTGAACAAACAAGTTTGTAAGGTCAGGAGATCTTACAGGCCAGTAAACTGGTCCATTTCTTCCTATCCAACGGTTACCATACTCTTCATCTAGCCAATTCTTAACCTCACGCCCATAGTGGGCTGGGGCACCGTCCTGTTGAAAATATGATGAAGCTAGTTGAATCAGTGGAATGTCCTCCAATAGTTCTGGTAAATCATTTCGCAAGAACTCCAGATAGTTTGTAGAATTCAGCCTAGGATGTGGTTTCAAGGGGCCGATTAGCTTGTTTCCAAGTACACCTGCCCATATATTGACGCTGAATTTGTGTTGAAATGATTTATGTCTCCTTGTATATGGATTGTCCGCAGCCCACGTTTGAAAATTATGAAAATTTGTGATCCCATCTCTTGTAAATTGAAATTGGTCCGCCCAAAAAATTCTGCTAATAAACTGGTTGTCATCCAAGCTCCGCTCCAGCAACCAGTTAGAAAACTCAAGTCTCTTTTCCAAATCATTGGGAAGCAGTTCTTGTACAGGTGTATAGTGGTAAGGATAAAGGTTTTCTCCCTGCAGTACATTAGAAATTTTATGTCTGAAAACACTGAATTGCAAAGCTAAGCGTCTGATGCTGATTGATTGATCAGTTGTGACAGCTTCTAGTATTCCTTCATCAGCCGAAATCCTTCTTAAATGTGGAGCTCCCACACGCGGTCGTGTATTTGAAACTCGAAGCCTTCGATTCGTATTTCCAAATACTGCTTTACTAGGAAGTCGTCGGTTAGGATAAAGCTCATGGTATCTTTGTCGCGCGCTAGTCCATTAAGTCCAACTCTTACTTCCCATGACGACAACAATCCGGGTGAGCGTACAATCACCTTGCATATGCTGTACAGCGAGATTATTCAACTTAAGCGAGTAAATACTGAGGCTCTAAGTCAAATCAAATCTCTTGAAGAGAGCAATGCTTCTCTCAATAAGAGAGTTAATGCACTTGAGTTGAGGCTTAATTTCTTGGAGCAAAAAGAGAAACAGAGCTCAGTTGACATAATTGGAATTCCTGACGTCAACAATTCAAATGTGAAACGGAATGTAAATAAATTACTAACAGCTGTTATGGGAGAAGAATTCAATGACAATGAAATCGATTCCTGTTACGTAAAGAGCATCAAACCTGTCAACAACAACAACATAGTTGGATCTCCGATAGTCTGTGTTAAATTTTCTAATGTTGGAAGTAAGAATGATGTAATGACAATGATGCGTAAAAATAAACGTAGAATTACATCGCATATTTTCGGCGGTCAACCAAACAACAACAATGGCAGTGGCAGCAGCGATAACAACAGCAGCAAGATTTTCATTAATGACAGCCTCACCAATTATACGAGGTCATTATTAAAAAAGGCTAATGATCTCAAACGCAAAAACAAATGCAAGTACTCGTATGTTTGGGTAAGAGAATCATCTGTTCTTATCAGAAAAAAGGAGGGCGACAGAACAATATAAATTAATTCTTTTGAGGACTTTTCCAAATTGGAAGTTGATTAATTTTTCTCATTTTCTTTCAAAACCATGTTCGAAAGTAGTTTAAATTATAACTTATTTGCCGATTCTCATAATGAATTTAATAATTTAAGTGTTAATTCAAATGTTTCCTTACTTAATTCTGATAGTTGTAATTGTCTTTGCATTGACCACGTTAATGAACAGTCTTCAGGTTTTTCAATTATCCAACAAAATATTCGTAGCTTAAGAGCTAATTTTAATACTTTTCTCTCTCATCTCACACCTTTGAATCACTTACCAGATCTAATTTTTCTTTCTGAGATCTGGATATTTGAATAAGAAATGTCAGATTTTAATATAATTCCAAATTTCACATTCGATGCTGTCTGTAATGATGATTATGCAGCTGGCGGTGTTGCAGTATTTTATAGTAATAAGATAAAAGAATGTGTAATTGGAAAGTATAAATTAGCAAGTGCAGATATTATTAGTGTTAGTTGCGTGGTTTCTGATGTCCATTTCTGTTTTATCTGTATCTACAGATTGCATAAGGGTACTATAAAAACATTTGTAGATGAGTTCTTAATATTTTTAGAAAGTATAAAAAATAAAATATAGTCTTATTGGGTGACTTTAATATTAATTCTTCTGATGTACTTAGATAGCTATATGTCGTTGATGTCTTCATTTGGTTTAAAGTCTTTAATTAACCAGCCTACTCGTTTCAATTCTTGTTTGGACCATATGTTTATAAGATTACACAGGAACAGCCGCGTAGTCTATAAATCAATAATTTATGACCTGAAAATAACTGACCATAGTTTAACCAGTATTCAGCTTAATTGTGAGATTGCCAGACAAAACTTATCTGCAGGCAGAGAATTTAATAAAATCAATTTTGTTGTCTTAAAAACACATCTCAATTTTGAATTCTGGGATGAAATATATAACGCTACTGCTCCTAATATCGCTCTTGATTTGTTTCTTTCAAGACTAAAGTACTATATTTCCTTGTCTTGCCAGAAGAATAATATAAGGGACAGTAAATTAAAGCCTTTAAAAAACTGGATGTCCATCCCACTTCTTAAAAAAAATTAATAAGAAAAAGAAAATCTGTTTACTTATGCAGAAACATCCTAATAATGCTAGGCTTAAACGGTATTACAAGAGGATCTGTCGGAAAGTTAAATCTGACATTTCAACTTGCAAAAATAATTACTTTACCCGTAAATTAGCTAATAATATTGGCAACTCTAAAAGAGAATGGCAGGTTGTCAACGAAATACTTAACAAGAATAAACCCTTCTTCGATATTGTCTTGATAAATGATGGCCTTGAGATTTCTGCGCCATTGGAAGTTGCCAATTTATTTAGTGGTTTCTTTTCAAATATTGGTTCTCATCATATTAATTCTAATGGCAATTCTGCGTATTTTAGTGAGTATACCATACTGAAAACGAGCCTTCAACCAGAAAGTTTTTTTTTTGAGGAATTTACTTCACTTGAAGTTCAAAAAATTATAAATTCACAGGATAATATCTCAAGCAATATATTGAAAAATATTTCATTTCAGATTTCTGATGTTCTATGTTTTATATTTAATAATTGTGTTCGTGAAGGGGTCTTTCCGGATTGCCTTAAAACAGCAGTGGTAATTCCTTTCCACAAAAAGGATGATACTAGAGTATTGAATAACTATCGCCCTATTTCCCTTTTGTCAGTTTTTTCAAAAATCTTTGAAAAGGGTATAAAGCGTAGAATGCTATCTTTTCTTGACAAGATCCACTTTTTTAGCGACTGCCAGTTTGGCTTTAGAGGTGGTAAGTCTACAGAAAGTGCATTATTAAAGCTGACTGGGGAAATATATGTTAGTTTGAATAACTCACAAATCCCATCTTGTCTTTTTGTTGATATTACAAAGGCATTCGACATGGTTAATCACACTATATTGTTAAATAAATTGTTTAATGCAGGTTTTAGGGGCTTCATTCTTGAGTGGTTTACCTCGTATCTATTGAATCGTAAACAAGTGGTAAAGATTAAAAACGAATTCAGTTCCGTACGTTTTTCCAATAGAGGTGTTTAGCAAGGTTCTGTATTGGGTCCACTACTGTTCCTAATATATGTGAATTCTTTATTCATTCAGAATTTTAGGGGCAAAATGATAGCTTTCGCTGATGATACAGCCATTTCCTATTCAAATATGAATTATCATAGTTTAGTATCAGATGTAAATTGGGATTTAGACATTTTAAGAAGATGGTTCAAGAAACATAGCTTGGTAATCAGTAATAAAACTAAGTTTATGATGTTTAATATCAAGGGTCTAATCTGCAAAGATCTGCCCTTATATTATCACTCGCCATATTGCCAACGGTTCTGTTTAGCTGATTCACTTTTAGGTAGTTTACCGACATTTTTTGAAAATATATGTTGCAGTGTAGACTGCTTTAGAATTGAGTGTGTTGATAGGTTCAAATACCTAGGTATTGTTTTAGACCATAAGCTATATTGGACTGATCACACAACTTATATAAAACAGTATTTAAATAAGGTTGTTAGGCAGATTTACCACCTTAGTCTTTACTGCAATACGCAAATTTTAAAAATGGTGAAGAATGGTTTACTTAAATCTAAAATACAGTATGGTATATCTTGCTGGGGTGGTGCTTATTATAATAAAATATATAGAACCAATATTGACTAAGCAAAAGCATGCAATAAGGATTATGACCAAAGTAAATCGTACTCGTAGAACACCCAGTTTTGAATTGTTCAAATTACTTTATATTCTCCCTCTGAGACATCTGTACTGCTATAAGGTATTAATTTCTTGACAACTCCGGATACTACAACGTAAGACTTGATGATAGGTATAAGCTACGTATCAATACCATGCACTTCGCCACTATCCCAACTACACATAAGACTCACTTCTCCCGTTACTGCGCCTCGCTTATTTAATTTGTTACCTGTAAACCTTAGGTGTGAGAGAAAGAAATCAGTATTTTTGAAAAATGTTAAAAAATGGCTCTTCTCTTTTAATCATAATGAAATCGATTTGTTCTTTAATCCATTGGTATAAAATGAATTTTTTATCGTTTATTTTTATTTGATATCGCTTCTGTATGAATTGTATATTGTATGTCATTTCCCCATCAATGAATTGATCTTTTTTAGTTTGTATATACATTAAGTAGCATGTACTCTCGACTTTTGTCTTCTGATAATACGAGTAGATTGTACTAAACTATTCCCTACAAATCTGTTAATTCATAATGTATCTCAAAGAATTTGTAGAATTGTATTTATCATTTGTAAAGGAATAAAGAATTATTATTATTATTATTTATTTAGTGGAACTTCCATTGCACAGCCCATGGAAGCGTGAATAATGTCTGCATATTCTTGGCTTGTAAATGAAGACATTTCAAATAGGATTTCTAACCAACTGTAACCTTAGCGTAGAAAATTAAAAAGATGAATTATTTTTTCTTTAATCTTTTATACCATTTTTGTTATAAAAAATGGCAAATCCCAAACCTAACTCTTTCTGAGAACTTTTAAGGAACAAGGTAAGGAAATGAGGGTTTTAAAAGGTAGTCAAACAAACGATTGGAAAACATCTCTTACGAGTATTGTCAACTGTACTTAGAAACGTTGGTAAAAAATCATAAATTCCTTTTTTACCTGCTGCATGTTTTCCCAAGTATCATAAAATCTATGGGTTTTTGTGCAAACTTAACTTTCATAAAAAAAATAGTAAATTAACGTTATGTTAATTGGGTATTTTCTTGAGAAAAGTGACCTCAAAGTCAAAAATTATCACGGGCAATGAAAATAGAACAGGCATAGAAATTGAATATCTCTTGAAGACTCAAACAAGATATTAACTTTATTTAAGCGCCGTTACAGAGGCTTGTATTTCTTCTAAAAACAAAGTCCTACACGAAGTTTCTACCATTAGTACTAAAAGAGAAATTTCCGTTAACAGGGTACACCAAAGTAAGCCTTTTCTTAAATCCTTGACAGGCCCTTACTGTAGAACGATTTTTTTCTTAGAATATGCCCAAGAATCATTTCCCTAATTATCCTTGACGAATTTGGGGACACCCTGTATAATAAAACTCTTGAAATAATTAATTTTTTGGAAAGTATAAAAAGAATAAAATTTAAATTTTTTTGCGCAAATTCGTAAAGCAATCTTTTGGGTGAAGTGGAGCGTTGCACATAGGGCACAAGAACGAATTCCAAATGCCGCATTCCTTACATATATTATATGTATAGTTTAGCCGTTAGTCTTATCGCGAATAAAACAAACACAATCCTTTAAAAAAAATAATAATTGACGCTCTTTATTTGGTTGCTTATAGGCGTCTGTATTCTACAGTGTTTGACTTACGACTAATCTCCTACCTACCGGCAGACTCTTTTCCTAGTGTGGCCACTTTACAATCACTAGTTAGTGTTTATATTTCTTACATTCTTTCTTTTTTTTTTTATAATTTACGCGTGCCTAAGGGGTTATGTATGATACCCTTTTACTGTTGGCAGGGCGCGGGCGGAAAGATAGAAGGAGGAGAAATTAAAGCATTGTTGTGATGTAGTGGTTTGAAACTCAGGTGTGTTTGGTTTCGATATTGACTCTCCAGGGGGTGGGGAGTCCGAATAGGACGGAGAGATTTTCTTCACTCGGAATGATTCAGGTTGTGGATTTTAACAGTTGTTTTGTGCTTGAAAGCTCTGCAACAGCCAAATCTACAATACATGTCAGTGTTATGCCTTCACACGCAGATTTTTCTGACTTAGTTCCAATTACACAAATGAAAACTTGCCGTGGCTAGGATTCGAACCTTGACCCCCCGAGTGAGAAGCGATTGCTAGTACCACTATACCACGGATTCTTATCAGTTTCTCTCCTATGGCCTGCTACAACTCGACCATCCTGACTTGCAATCGTCCCGATTTCCCCCTTTGTCCTACTACAATTACGTGATTCGTTTGCTCTCGTTTGTAACCATGGTTTGATGTTGGCTGCTTCCCATATTCCTTCATACGGGATCTGGCTTATTTCAAATCCTTCTACATCCTTCACTATGTACCGATCATTTGGCAAAATCTTTTCAATTTTATACGGACCCTTAAACTTAGGGGCTATCTTCTTACTAGCACCTGGGGTGCTGATAAAGTTCTTCACCATTACATAATCTCCTTTCCCATATGCCTTATGCGTTCTGTTGTGGTCCTTTCGTAACTTATTATATTCCTGACACTTAATCATCTTATTAGCAGCTCTCGTTCGTATTTTCTCTAAATCTCTCTCAATTTCCTCCTCGTAATGCTCATTTAAACTCTCCTTCAGAAAATCAATAACTTCGCCTTTTTGACTTACACCGAACAGCAATTCACTCGGTGTCGTGCCTATACTTCGGTGTATTGTGTTGTTAATAGCGAATTCTATCCTTGGTAGTATCCCGTCTAGAGAATTTGCGTATCCTGCGTCTGTCAGTTTTGCTATCATGGGCGCCAGACTTCTGTTTATCCTTTCCACTTGTCCGTTGGCCTGTGGGGTAGTCGTCGCAATCTTTATGTGATGTACATTCTTATCTTCCAAGAAACTTCCGAAATCCTTTGAAGTAAACGCACTTTCGCATGTTGCCGCCGTCAGGTCACCTGAGCTGTAATTATTCAAAAGAAATGCCTCTATTTGGTATTTGATTAGGATGCCAGTCCTGATTTTACCTTCTGCCTTATTATTGTTCGAATTCCTCACTATCGCTAGCCAGAAGCTCTGCTTCTTCTAATGTCCCTACCAGGAAGGAGATGGATAGAGTCGAGATTACGCCTTCATTTACCTTTAACTCTTCCTGGACAGGGACTGCCTAAACCACTGGAATCAGGTTTAGCAGTTCTTAGTTCACCACTCCTCTGCCGACCGTAGTCGGTTGAGTCTTTGCGACTTAAACCTCCGCACCAGCGTCATTGAAGATGACGCTCGCGTCAAGTTGCTTGCTGCGCGGAGGCCATGACGACTATAGTATGGAATCATGCTTTCGTTGATACTCAGAAGACCACTATGACTCAATTTCGTAAAATTTGAATTTAGCTCAACACACCATTTTTTTTTTTTTTACAGAAAAACATAATTTTTTTAAACGACTCTCAAAGTGAGCTTCTGCCAATTGCTATTAATGCACTAACGATTCATATGAAGTAAACTAACAGTGAGTGACAGTGAGAAAAGCCTAAACTGAGAATTTGAGTGGCAACTTTATATGCCATTGGCTATTAAAGGGTTAATGCTTTGTTCTAGCGTTTAACTATCCATTGTTAAAATTGTACATGTGTCTACTTCACAAATGTCAAAGATGATAGCGTTCAGAAATTATTCACTACTGACATCACTACTGATAGAACGCAGTAAGTTTTATTTGGCAGGTATTGTACTTCAAATTTAAGAATTGCGGCTCGGTGAGCTGAGTTAGCTTCAGCATCAGCATGTTCATTGCCGCAAATTGCTTTCTATCCTCGGACCCTCATTAGTCTTAACTTGTGAGGATATAAAACAACATTTCATTTTGTAATTAACAAAGGTTGTACCTATTATGGTTTAAATTTCTTGTAGCGTTAATTACTGATAGGCTCTCTGAGCAAATATTTACTATGTTTTTTGGTTGATGATTTTGTATTTTAATCAAAACGCACTCTTAAACTTTTTTATGATCTGTGAATGTCAAGTTTTTATCATGGTGAAGTTCACGAACAAACAACGTTTGAAAACTATTAAAAATTACTACCGAAATTCTGAGTCGGTGATTGCAACTTTAAGAGCGCTTACTTCCATTTTCGGTCATAATAATCTTCCTACCATAATATTGTATAATGGATAAATTCGAGTCAACATATTCATTATTGAATATTCCTGTGCCAGTGAGACAATGCACCGGTTAAAGTACCGAAAATATCGCAGCCGTAAGTGCTTCAATTTAAAAAGAGTCTATTTCACGCCGTTAGCAAGAAATGGGAATCTCTCAGTCCACATTGTGGCTGATTTTGCGTAAAGATCAAATTAACTCAAGAACTGAAGACTCTTGATCATTTGAAGCGCCGAAACTTCTCCGATTGGGCTCTGCAAAAGTTTAAAGAAAATTCTGAATTTTTAAGAAAAATTAAGCTCATTTTTAATTGAATGACTTTGTCATTAAGCAAAATATGCATATATTGGACAGTAATAAACTCACATGTGTTTCAAGGGACTCCTTTGCATCCACAAAAAGTGACCGTGTGGTATAGATTTTATGCCGGAGGTGTGATTGGACCCTATTTTTTCGTCGATGGAAATGATCGCCATGTTATGGTCAATGGAATTCGTTTTCGTTCAATATTGGAGGACTTTTTTTTGACCAGAATTGGATAGACTTGACATCAGTGGTATGGGATTCCAACAAGATGGTACCACATTCCAGACAGTTGGTCAAAGAATTCTATTGAAGTAGAAGTTCAGTAATCGTGTAATCTCGAGAAATGGCCACCTCGCTCGTGCAATTCAACGCGGTTGGATTTCTCTTTATGGGGTTACAACAAGCCAACAATGTTAGAGGATCTTAGGAACAATATCGAACGCGAAATAACCAACGTTCTAGTCTATTTGTGTGGAGGAGTGGTGGAAAATTGTCGCAAAATATCGATCGCTTGGGTATAATAATCTCTAATAATGCAAGGGATGTGGTGCTAAATATTTGTAGTGGTCGATGTTGATATCAGAGTTGAAGTAAAGCCGTTAAAATATTTTGCTTTTTTTGCTTTGACATCTCTGCGAAATTTAGCAACCATTTTCTTGTATATGAGTAATATAAAGTTATTTTGGTTGGTGTGTTTTTTAAAACGATTGTCATGCTTCAACTTTTTCATTTCAACACTTAGCTCAGAATTCTACTGTTCATATACATATATTAAATTGCTTGCGGGTGAGTGGGCTTTATCCAATATATAATCTAAGAGGTGCTTGTTAAAACAAACCCGGTTAGTAGCATCAGTTTTGAACTTGAAATAACGCATTGGAATGGGATTAGATGGGCCTAAAGCTACGGTGGATATTATAGGGAAGTGATAGCTATTGTAGAGATCATCTAAAATTGTCCACGAGGTTCTTGCTAACAGTTGCAGTGAACAGGATGTAATATCAATGTGGGTGAGAGTTTTGTGGGTGAAGACGTTAGCTGGCGATCCGTCATTGAAATGGATTTTTTCTAAAATCTAGCCTTTGATATTTGTTGTTGGAGATTCCCATAAAACGTTCCAGGCGTTGGCGTCTCCGACAAGTAGAACGCGGTTGGTGATCTGGCTTAGTATGAGTATACCAAATGTTATTTAGTAGGCCGAATGCTGAAATTGATTGATTTCATAAAATTTAGACAGATAGGACAGTGAATTGGGCTTCCAATTGTATTTCAGCAGCTATTTTTAAAATGTTTGAAGTGATTGGTATTGGTTTGTGGCGGATCTTAGTTTTACAGTGATGTTAATAAAATAGACCTCATACGTTTTTGGGGTAAGGGGAGTATAATTCTACGCACAATGTGTAGTCAAATAAGGAGAGTAATTCTTAATGAGGAGGTGTAATGCGTCGTTATTTTTGTGATATCCCTTCAGGTTCCATTGTATACATTGAATGAAATCGAAGTTATATTTTGGTATGCTTGGCGTTTTTCTGATATGAGGCGGATGGGGTAACAGGTAAGACAGATCCCAGTGGTTTAGAAGAGTCAAGCGCCATTAATAGTCTTTTTAAATTTAAACAAATCCGTGACTTAATTTTTTCAATGATTTCGATTTCGAGATATGGGGCGTACACAGTACCAACGACTTGAGTTGTGAAAGGAGGGAGACCGAGATTAGACAAAGAGAGGGTTTCTTGACAGCTATTTTCTTCGATTTTACAAGAATCGATGATATCTGTCCATAGACAGTACTAATGCTTTTATTCGCTTTTTCGGGCATGAACGTACTAAATGAAGAAAGGGGTATTTTATCGCAGTGTGAAGAGGTAAGGGTAAATTTCGGATTGCCAAATTGGATTGATAGAAATTTAAGCAGAGTGATTGGGTAAGAATTCGATTTTTCTTTTTTTTTTATATATCTGATCGGGAGTAGGTTCCATGTCGAAAACACGAAAACGATTGCCCGAAAGCACACTAGGCCCCGAGCCCATGGGGACGCAGAAAATTTTATAGCCAAATATGTAATTTAATTTACGCGCGGGATAACGAAAAAAGTGGCAAAGCTAATATAGTATTAGCGAAAGTTAACGGGATTACACCAAAAACTTAACCCTTTGACGCATAAGGGACACATGTGTCCCCAAAATTAAAATCATCTTACTTATGCTCATATGAGCATGATTTTGGAAAATAAAAACTTGTTGGTTTTTAAAAACATTGGTTTTAATTTGATTCTTATGGCAACACTGTAAACCAAAAGTGAATAAACGAAATTTCCGTTTGAGTATTTGATTTTTAACGAGACAGAAGTTGCAATTTAAAGATAATAGAAGACCACTTTCATTACTTTTATTTGGACCATTCAATAAGTGAACAGTATTGACAGGTAAGTTTACTTTATGTTTTGACTTTGTTTTGCCAAATTCCATCGACGGGGACAAACTTACGAGCGGAAAACACAATGGGACACCGGTGTCCCTGTATGCGTCAACGGTACCTATTGTTTTGAGCTTTTGACAATACGGTTTCGAATTTTGTTATCACTCGTTTCACATACAAGACGTTATTTTACAATAAAGTTGTTCCAATCGTGTATTACGAGGGCGGGTCAATAAGTCCGACTTTTGGATTAAAACACAGATTTTTTGATAAAAAAATAATTTTATTTTTCAACGTAGTCTCCCTTGAGCTCTATACACTTTGTCCAACGCTTCTCCAATTTTTTTATCCCTTCCAAAAAAAATGATTTGTCGAGGTCCTCAAAATAGGCCTTTGTTTGCGAGATGACTTCATCATTGGAGTCAAATCTTTTTCCACCAAGCCATTTCTTCAGGTTTGGGAACAAGACGTAGTCGCTCGGAGCCAAATCTGGAGAATAGGGTGGATGAGGGAGCAATTCATAGCCCAATTCATGGATTTTTGCCATGGCAACTGCACATGTGTGCACCCTTGCATTGTCTTGGTGGAAAAGAACTTTTTTCTTGGCCAAATGAGGTCGTTTTTTTTTTCAAATCGTCATTGAATCGGTCCAATAAGTTGGCATAATATTCCCCATTGATTGTTCTTCCCTTTTGAAGGTAGTCAATGTGGATTATCCCGCGTGCATCCCAAAAAACAGTCGCCATAACTTTATTGGCTGACAAACCCACCTTGGCCTTCTTTGGCGCCGATTCACCCTTAGAAACCCACTGTTTTGACTGTTGTTTGTTCTCTGGTGTGTTGTGATGGATCCATGTTTCGTCCACGGTTACAAAACGGCGCAAAAACTCCTCCATATTGCGATTAAACAACGCCAAACCTTCCTGTGAAGTTGTTACACGATTGCGTTTGTGGTCGACTGTGAGCAAACGCGGCACCCATCTTGCGGAAAGCTTTCTCATGCCCAAGTGATCATTCAAAATTGAAACCACTGAGCCATGCGAGATCCCTACGGCTTCCACAATCTCTCGCACTTTCAATCTTCGGTCGGCCAACACCATATCGTGAATTTTTTCGATTGTTTCGGGTGTAGAGACCTCAACTGGGCGTCCAGGACGTTCGGCATCTTCAGTGCTTGTACGGCCACAACGAAATTCAGTAAACCACTTTTTTACCATTGAAATCGATGGTGCAGAGTCCCCATAGTACGAGTATTTATCAAGCTTAGCCTTGGTCTCGGTAATGGTTTTTTTTCGCAAGAAATAATGCTTAATAAGCACACGAAATTCACTTTTTTCCATTTTCTCCTCAAATTAGTGAGTAGTCTGATAAAAATAGCTGTCAAACACAAACTAACTGACGCAGCAAGTTTAAATTTTGACAGGAGTCAACTGACAGATGCCTGTTGACAGGAGCAGTGTTGCTGTTTCAGTAAAGAGGTCAGAAATTCAAAAGAAATTCACGGACTTATTGACCCGCCCTCGTATATTGCCAAATTAGAGGTATTTACTCGAACATTTACTTCACTGTAATACAATTCTACCCATTTTCTATACAAAATACTAATTTTTACCCAGAAAACATAAAAATTAAATCTCATCTAGACTTTCTACAGGTTTTTTCCTTTCATAATATGAGTACTAAATGTCATAGAGAATTTCAGCTCATGGAAGATGCAATCCTGGAAATACAGACAGCAGAAGACAGTGGCAATGAAGACACTTTAGCCCTTGATGAAGAAGATAGACAATTTTTGTCACAAGATATTGAAGCAGGGGTTAATATTGCTGAAATAGAACCTTCTGAGAATGTTCCTCCTACAGCTGAAGCTGAGGTTGTACTCCCCACCCACGTCAGATTAACGCCAAACTTTGCTTGTAGAGGTAATCGGTATGTACCAAATGATTTTGAAACAGATGAGGCTTACATATTTGGGAACATAAAAATTTTGTCAGAACAGAAAGTAGATCAGTAACTCCTATACAAATTTTCAACGTTACCTGTAATTTCAAAGCACTGATTGATGAATCAATCCAATATGCTGAACAAAATGGACGACCGTTCACTATTGGTCATGATGAAATGTCAGTTTACATAGGGATGCACTTTGTAATAGGTTACCATTCATTGCTAACGTTTAGAAACTATTGGTCCACTGATCCTGATATGCATGTACCATACATATCGCAAATAATGACAGTGAACAGATTTGAAGATATAAGGAGAAATTTGCATTTCCATGACAGTGAGCGTCAACTTCCAAGATCAGATCCTGCCTACGACCCAGCTTTCAAAATAAGGCGTATCATTGACCACTTCATCCTTCAAAGATGCAATGAATAACACGCAATACCAACCAATCGATGAATACATGGCAAAAATTCAAGGGCCATAATATAATGAGACAGTACGTCAAAAATAAACCAGTGGAATGGGGCTTCAAGATGTGATGTAGAGCGGACTCATTGACTGGCTACCTTTTTGACTTCGACCTATACACAGGAAAAAAAGGCATTACAACAGAGTATGGACTTGGTGAGTCTGTTATTGCTCAACTTACAAGAGATATGGAAGGGTTAGGATGTGAAGTTTACTTTGATAATCTTTTCAATTCTCCCCTGTTGCAATACAATTTGATGGAAAGAAATATAAAAGCATGTGGGACTGTTCGAACCAACAGGATATGAAAAGAGGAGACATCTTTTACACCAGCTATAACGGAATATCTTTCATAAAATGGTTGGATAACAAGGCTGTGAACATGCTCACTAATTTCTTATCTCCCATTCCAGTATCAAATGCCACTAGGAGACAATCAGGAAGTGCTGAGAGAATCACTGTCACATGTCCCGATGTTATCAAACATTATAATAAGTACATGGGGGTTGTAGATCTTATGGACCAAAGGAAAATGTGTTATGAGGTAGACAGGAAATCAAAAATCAAATTCTACCTTCGATTATTCTTTGATATCCTTGATATAGCTATCAACAATGCTTACATTGTGTACACCAAACTCCGAAAAGCGAGTGGAAGGACCTCTCCAAACAAATTTAGAATTTCGCCAAATCGCAAGACCCCTGATAGGTGGATATTTCTCGAGAAAAAGATCCATCCCATCTACTGTCTGTACAAAAAAGAGGCTGTTCAAGTGCTCAATATGCAAGTTACCATACTATGGTCAAAAAAGATCAGAGGAAAAGATGTGTACAATGCGCAAAGTTCAAAGCCTAAAACAGAACTAACAATGCTTATCGTTATTGTGATGTTCACTTGTGCCACACAAATGATCGTAACTGTTTCGTTGATTTTCACAATCGTCAGTGAGAGGTTAGGGCCAGCAGCAACTATATACTTATGTAGAAACAGTTACTTAGGACGAGTAAATTTAGTACAGTTTCCGTTCCCCTTATGCAAACTTTTATACGGTCTCAAAAGTATATTTTTGTATTTTATATCTGAATTGCAATAAAAAAAGCGTTTCATTGTTGCATACAGGGACACATATGTTCCCAAGCGGAAAACCCATTTCCCTCGAAAAATTATTGGTATTTCTTGGCACAATGTTTTATTACTTAGACTGCAAATGATGAGTAAAAAAATGTGGGCTAATCAAAAATCCCTCCGCTCATTTTCTTCTGTGCGTCAAAGAGTTAAAGAAGGAACAGTCAGTCGAAGATTGATTCACATTTTAAAACATAAATCTATCACCGGACACCCTATGTGTATAATATATGTAGTAACGAGTACCTAAATCTGTTTTAAGCCTGATATTCACAAAATAAATGCTGGTGTTCCCCAGGGCTCCGTTCTGTCTCCGACACTCTCTTTAATTTTCTTTAATGATTTCTTGTCTGCTACTTCTAATCCAGTATATTCACTTCAAGTCGACGGCACCGATGGTATATACCCAAATTTGCTACAAAAGATATAGACCAGCTCTGAAGAGAATTTCACTGCTAGCACTGGCATGCATATGTACCTGGCGAACAGTGAGAGTAGGCCTTTTACCGAAAATCAGAAAAAAATGAGTACACACTCGCTAAAAGCTTCGGATGCATTAATTGGATTTCTTTTATGTTAAAGAGCATGGAGTAAATGGTCGAGCTCCATGTGCTCAAAACTGCCTTGCAAGTGCATCCTCTGTCTAAGATGCAACCAATCGGAAGAGGGAATACGCACTGCGAATTTTCATCCACATTAGGGGTGTTTTCGACAACTCAACTTTTAACGGAAGATGAATAGGATTCGGATTGAAGATACTGACTGCGACAAACATGTGATGCTGGTACTAAACAAAGACTACCCGCGAGTCGGCGTCCTGTTTCTACTGCGATGACGCATGTCGGTTGACACTTTTAGTAGATCTAGATACGTATCTGGCTGTTGGATCAGACACGCCCTCGTCCATTTATCAAGGCCTCTTAAATCAATGAAATTACCTAATAAAAAGCGATGGTGGAGAAAATACTTTTGTTATCGTAGCGGTTTTCAAATAGCGTCACCGAAGGTTGCTACGATTTGATCAGCGACCAAGGCCCCAAGGAGAATTTTTCAGGACTTGAACTTGCGTTGGGTTGGAGTATTTTTTTTATAGGAACATGATTGCAAATAGTAAGACTCTCAGACCAAACGATTGCTTCCCGATGTACTTTATCTGAGTGCTATTTTTCGACAGAAAAAAAAATTAATAATCTGTCGCTACCTGCTTTCGGTCCAGGCGACTATTTCTATGGAATCATTTTTCATCTTCGGCAAGAATTAGACTATTTATACTTCATAATCCGTAATTTTAACTCACTTAGTTTTTTTGTTTTCGGAAACGGCGCTAGATTTAGAAATGTATTTTCTTAAGGGCGAGTAACTTTTTACTTCTACTGTATCTTAGATGTGTCAATTGTATCCGTCCCATATGTGTCATTAAAAATCATGAAACCCTAAAGATTTTCACTTCTTCCTTTCTTGAATTTGAATCAGCGTTATGTACGACCAACAAGTGCAATTTTGAAATTTCAAGCATCTGTAAGCCCAGCCACCCCCCGAAATTTTCCGCAATATTCACCACACCAACATGCTGGGCGGAAGAAACAAAAGTAAAATATAATATTTTCATACGAAAAGAAGTTGTACCGACTACCGACTATGAGACGGGTGAGGGATTACAACCCAAGGGTGGCACACATGTGAGCCATATTCATGTACACAGACTGAAGGGTTTTTTTCGACTCCTAATGGAGCAACTGGAAGCTGTATACATGGATGGTGTGATTGTTGCTCATTATTGAGGGATGCCTCATGCTTTTGCCTAGCGCCTTTTGCCATTGCGTCATCATTATAACCATCTACTTTAATATGCTCGATGTTGCCGACGCCAATAGCATCATCACCACAGCTTCTGCCGCCGCCATTGCCGCCACCGGGTTATTCAGGCGAATATGCGAAATGCTGTTCCCAAAAAAAAAAAATTAATGGAAATATTGTTTGGAAGTGCTTCCGTTTCGTTGCAAGTAGAATCCAAACCAGTGCCAGTACCAATCCCACTAGAAAAGACTATAGAGACAGAGTCCTTGCCCGAGATAAATATGGAGAGTTTATTACTTTTTCGTGAATGTTGGGAGAGACACTGAACAAAAAACAGAAAATCACAAAAAAAAATAGCAACACAAAAGAGAAAGGAAACAGCACTTTGTGATACAAACGGGACGCAACCGGGATATGCAACAGCGTGCGAGCAAACAAAAACAAAAGGCGGGCATACAAAAACAAAAATTAAAATCAGGACGAATATATGCAAAGCAGATCCAGATTGTTTGGCGTAACTGGGACTGGTATAAAGGGCGTAACACATCGTAGAGTACTTGCGTGATTAAAAGCTGGAATAATGTCCTAGAGCGAATTTCTCCTGGATGCGATTGTATCCGTATTTTCCTTTAACTTTGCGACTGAGAGCCTGTGAACAAGTACTGCACATATGGGTCGGGCGGAAAAACAAGGATTTTGGAATTCAATAGTATTACTTTTACAATACATATTGCACGAACCTTTGTGTGTCTCAATTCTTAATGAAAGGTCAGAGATTAAGCTCAACTAAGAAACAACAAATGAACAATTGTTCGATGGCCTTTGTTTTTCACAACGTTCTGTAAATTGCAGTGTAATGGATAATATTATCATCGTCGAATATTTATGAGTGTCTATGGCCTCGTATATAATAGTTGATGCCAAACCTTTTAGAGAGGGAAAGACCGAAAGAGTATAAGCATGAGTGACATAAAAGTTAAAAAGAGCTTAGACTGTGTCAAACGTTATTCGTGGAGGGTATCACATCTGATTGAAAAAGTTACTTAATGTTACTTATATATGTTTAGTACGTTACAGGCCTCAACAAATCGTAGATTGTATTTTCGACTAAAAATCAGAAATAGTCATAATCGTCATAAATTCGGCTATAACCCTGGAAAGGCATGATAAAATTATGCTTTGTGAAAAGCTCCCTTCCTCTGTCATAAAACCGACATTACAATCCAATTTATGATGCAACATTTTACATTCAAAGGATGTTGCTATTCAGAATAATACCCTGAAAGCTAGTTTCTTTAAAAAAGCAATCCATGTTAGGTAGAACAAATTTTCAATTATGACAGGCGTTGTCTGTACAAACACTACAGCTACCTGCATGTGCCTAAGCATAGGCGATAGTAGTGTCGAGAGATTCAAGCAGTGAATCGACCAGCATGCGCTATACTATTGGAGACGTGCCATCGCCCTTCGGTAACTCACGATTTCATCTGCCATCATATCTGGGCCATAGCCAGAACTCGTAAACAAAGTTATACTCACACACCTTTAATTAGGAAAGCTAATAGTTCATATACGCCGTATTGTCTTAGGGAATTCTACTCGTATAATAAATATTGTCAACCTCGGTGTTGATTAAAATCTCCTTCCATTCTACTACACTTTACAAGATTTTGAGTTGTAACCACGCAAAATACGAGTATTTCATACCGACGCCCTTCAGCAGGAAAAAGTAAGACTAATGGGTTGGCAGCTTTTTCCAGTTTTCGGTGTAAACGCTACTGACGCCGTTGATCATGATTTTGTGGTGTGGTCCTGTGCAAAGCTCCAGCAAATATCCTTATATGTGGCGCTCTCTGAAGCCCAGATAAGCATTTTATTTGCTTTTGGCTTTCACTTTCAAGATTTCAGTCATCGTTTAAATTAGTTCTTAGTTTCCTTTCATGGTATTTGGGTTCTACAATGTTTGTGCCTGGCTAGAAAATTTGTTCACAAAATTTGTTGACGGAGCTATTTAGACTTCTTCGCCTTTAGCAAAATCTCGACTCCACGTAGACATTATCTAATACTTTCCATGGGATTTTCCATCTTGTTGGATTATCTTCGTTTCGTAACAAAAGTTGCTTCTGTTGTGGGAAACCAAGTCAGGTCATAGTATTAAGTTTGGGAAGTTCAGTTCAGTTCAGTTTATATGCATTTTTATTATATTGAATTCATTAATACTTGCAAGCTATACAAAAAAAACCCTTAAAAATTTGCTTCATTAATTTAATATTATCTTATTCTAACTTACTGGCCCCATGCGGACACTCTAAGTTAAACTTAATACTTAAATTATGTCTTTCGACGTATTTACATTACATGTTTAAAACTATTTCTATTAATCATAATTAAAACTAACATCTACTTACACCTAATACATAATATACGCATGCAAATATATATATATACAAGGTGAATGACTCGAACTCCAACTTTTTAAAATGCGCTATAATTTTTTTATCTCTTGATAAATTTTATTGTGCCAAAGCAAAAAATGTTGGCAAATACATCAATTTTCAAATTGTATCAGTAGTTTTCAATACGTCCACCTTTGGCGCGAATAATGGACTTGAGACGGCCGAAGAAAACATCGCATGCTGCACGGAAGTGGCTCTGCGCTACTTTGGCCCATTCACGGCGAAGTGCTTGTTTGAGGTGGTCCAAACTTTGGTATTCTTTAGTGCCAACCTTCGCCTTCAAAATACCCTAGACAGAGAAATCCAACGGATTTGCATCCGGAGAATTTGCAATCCATTGTGTCGAAGAAATGACAATGTTTTATAATCAATCTTAGTTGACGCGCGCTTTGTGAGACGGCGCCGAGTCTTGCTGAAATATCCACGGTCTCCGACCGAAATGATTGTTTGCCCAAGGCTTCAACTGCCTCTAAGACAGTTTCACGGTATACGGTTGAATTAATTTTGACGCCACCGTCCAAAAATACGAGCGGAGAGCGACCATCGGCGGTTATGGCGGCCCAAACCATCACCATCGGTACTGCCTGCTTTCTGGTGGCCTTCCGAAGGTGTAAATTTTCGAAGGACCTCTCTGGCAAGTAAACTTGGTCATTTTGTTTGTTGACATATTGCTCGATAACAAATGGCGACTCATCGGAAAAAACCAAATTCGGCAACTCACCACTTTCGTGCAAGCGTAGCAACTCCTTCGCTCTTTCGACTCTAACTTTTTTCTGTTGCGGTGTAAGATCGTGTGCCTTTTTGGAACTTCAATGGCAATGAGCCCAAGCTCATTTTTCAGTATGTGTTGCATCCGTTCCAACGATATGTTGAGCTCACGAGCCATTTTTCTTCCACTTCCACGCGGATTTCGCTCAATGCGAGCCTTCATTTTTCGAACCATTTCTGCTGATGTTGCTGTTTTTTATGACCAAGGCGTTTTGCAACGCTGCCAGTATCACGGTAACGAGCTATGTTTCGAGATACAAATGATTTATTCACGTTGAGGTGCTGGAGGGCTCTAAGGATAGCTACTTGTGGTTTTCCAACCAAATATAAAGCAATCACACTATTGTAGTAGAATAACAAAGTGGTAACACTGCTAAAGATATATTGTAATTGTAAGTGTAAGAGAGTCCGCCGGAAGGTAGAGTTTAGTGCTAAGCAAACCATCGTGAGATACGGACGATAGAAAATACTAAATACAAAAAGTAAATAAACGTTGTTTTACTATCAGTGCGCGCATAAACTATCACGTTTGAATTCCATCGCGGATAAAAATTTTTCAACACAACTGAGACGCAAATCGTTTAAAAGGCTTGCAAATATCTGCCATGTGTCAAAATTTGATCTCACTGTCATGAACAGTTTGGAAATTATAACAGTCTGAAATTGATTGCAGTTCGAGTCATTCAGGGTGTGTATTTTTTTTTTTAGTTTTTTATTTATATTTATATTTTTTTGTTTTTTTTTTTTCTTAAATCTAACTTAATCCTATCTTACACTATGTAAAAAATTAGTCCGACCCACTTTGCTTCCTATGGAGCTACCTATAACTGGAGGAATTCAACGATGAAGCTTCTTCTCCTTCAATGGTGGCTTCAAAATTGTTGGTGCTGCCGAACAACACCCCTCAAGTCGCGACTCCCTACTGCGCTACTGAAGAGGAGACGCTCTGCACTGCCGTGTGCGATGTCTCTTTCATAGTTGAGTCGTCTGTGCGCAGCTGTTCTAGCGACATGGAAGACTAGCGGCACCGCTAATCTGTCCTGGATCACAACTTTCATATCGAAGTAGAGGAACGTTTCTCTTATGATACATATAATTCTGGTGGCAAGCCCAGGAGGTCAGGTTGTTTGATGAGGTCATTGCTCTTGCAATGTGCCTTCGAGTCAACTTAATAACAAAATTGTCCACTCTTATTAGGTTCGCCCTATTGTATAAGACCTCATTAGAATAGAATTTTATGTACTCAGACTCTTTTGTTCTGTATAAGCGAAGACGAGCTCTAAGGCAAGCCTTCTCAAACACCCGAATCATTTCCAATAAACTTGTTCTCACGTTGAACCACACTGGGCATCCAAATACTAGCATAGGCCGGATAAGGGCCATGTAGCGGATCACCTTAACCCTCGCATCGAGTTGGCTGCTATAAAAGAGTCTCTTTGTAAGGGCAATAGCACATTTGGCTCTGGCCAGTGCAACATCTTTATGTTTGTTAAAATATAGATATTGATCTAGCCAGATCTCAAGGTATCTGACTACATTTCGACAAGCAAGTGGCTGTCCGTGTTGTCCGACGATAGAAAACTTTCGCCAATTTTTTCTGGTATCCCTAGAGGCCCCAGCCAAAGGCGTCCTAAATAAAATGGTTTCCGATTTTTGAAAGTTGGTTTTCAACTTCCAGTCATCGCAATATCGCTTAATTTTATCGAAGTCACTTTGCAAAGACCTCAATCTTAGTATCTGACCTGTACGCATGGTGAAGTGAACCTATCAGATTACTTGTGTAGATGATGAACAGGATCGGCGAATTTACCGCACCTTGTTGCAGACCGTTTTTAATGTTAAACGTTCCAGCAGAACTCACATCGCCATTCTTCACGATGAACTGTCTACTGGAGAGCATATCAAAAAGAATATACAGCAGTGGTTTACTAATGCCCAATCTGTCCAACTTGAAGAAGAGTCCCTCTAACCATACGTTGTATACCATTTTGATCAAAAAGTTCCCGGGGGACACCACCGTGTGGCGCTTCTATTGTTCCGATTTGAGTTCTGTGTTTTTTTAAGTTGATAAATCTGTTGTTGACATTCCCTCTAAATCTTAGCATCATAGCTTGACATTTGCAAAAGTTACGTAGCAAAGAGTACATCTATCTCTGTGTGTGTTGGCGATTTTTTATAATTTTAGAAATGGATTTAAATTTCAGCAACGAACTTGTATTACATTTTGCGTAAAAAACGGATTTAATGGTGGAACGTTGGCAATGTTGTAAAAGTGTTTCGTTTTACCAGTGGTACGAGCAGTTCAAAAGTGGTCGTGAGTCAATCGAAGATGATGAACGCAGTGGCAGACTATCGACATCGAAAACCGACGACAACATTGATGAAGTAAAAGAAATGTTCGTCAATAACCGCAAATTCACCATCAGAGAGATAGCGGAGGACTTGAACATTGCCTATGGATCCGTCCAAGACATTTGGTTAATGATTTGGGTTTCCGTCGTGTAGCAGCAAAGTTGGTGAGTAAAGACCTCAATTTCATACAAAAAAGAGACCGTCGCAGAAGAAATGATTTGCGAGGCTGCATCCGATCCCACATTCATCAAAAGGATCATTACTGGAGATGAGATGTGGGTTTATGAGTACGACATGCAATCCAGACATCAGGCAAGTGAATGGCGTTCACTAAATGAGCCGAGACCAAAAAAACCACGTCGTTTCCAGTCAAAAAAGAAGGCAATACAGAATGCTCACGGTTTTCATGGCTTACAACGGTGTAGTGCATCATGAATTTTTGACAGAAGGCCAGACAGTAAACAAGAGTCCTCGTATTGTTTGGGCGTTATGAGACGTTTGCGTGAAGCAATTCGCCGAAAGAGACTAGAATTGTGGGCAGAAAACTCGTGGATTTTGCACCATGATAACGCACTGTCGCACAGTGCCATCATTATTCGTAAGTTTTTGACGAAAAATGCAACAAATACCATCCAACCGCCAGTGAATTCACCTGATTTGGCTCCCTGTGATTTCTTTCTGTTCAATCGAGCTAAAAAACCACTACGAGGAACGCGTTTCAGCAGCCGAGAGGGAGTAATGGAAAAATCGCAGGAAGCACTGATGGACACACCGAAAACCGAATATAAAAAATGTTTCGAGGATTGGATTAAGCGCTGGCATAAGTGTGTTGCGGTCGATGGGGATTACTTTGAAGGGAAAAATATAGATTTAGATGAATAAACTTATATTTTTAATTTTCTGAATACATTCCGGGAGCTCTTTGTATGTTTGTCCTTTTTGTGAGCTATGTTTGTCCCCAACCCACTTAGTTAGGACTCTATTGATCACCTTCTCGAAAACCTTACTAATATTTGGAAGAAGACTGATCGAGCGGAGATTCGCTGGATTGGAAGTATCTTTATCCCTTTTGGGTATGGGATGTACCACCACAGTTTTCCAATTCGCTGGATAATGTGTATTATTCATTGCATTAAACAGAATGGTATAAATGTCCACCGCTTCTAGTGGGAGATGTCGAATTACAATGTTCGATATTTTATCGGTTCCCACTGATTTCTTACTTCTAAGTGATTCGAAGATCGTTTGGAGCTCTTCCTTCGGAATAAACGGTGGTAATACCCTTTCGTTGGTGATGACATTATTAGCCATATTCTCGTCACTGAACTGGGTGAAACCTGAGGTAGAAATCGTGCACAAGGACTCAACTCTCCAGGTCGAAAGTTTGGGAAGTGGTTAACCTTGATTATTTCTTTCAGATTCACTAACGCTTGTTTCGTACACAATATTTTACTTCTGATACCCATTTGGGAAGTTATCAATCTATGTACCAAATTTAGTAAGTTTTCTGTTTTTTAAAGAGTTTAATTAAGCAATTTAAAAGCGCTTAATATCATTAAAGCGTATGCTAAACCTTCGTGTAGCTTCTGTAAGTAGATGTAAAGAGTCATTCATTTTCCAAAGCCCTTAAATTCCTCTTCGAATCAAATTCCAAGATTTTTCATCCGCCATTTACACTCCTTCCATAAAGAAATGTAATATACATATAATGTAGCTTTTTCCAATGTCCCAACAGTAACGCTATCTTATCGGCCTATACTTCCGCTCAGAACTAGCTGGATGCTCCGTCAAAGCAAAGTAGGAAAGGTTAACTATGATCAAGCTTCATCGGATCCTTGAACACCCATAGATGTTATCTGAAGGGCTAAAATTTCCTCAAAGATATATCATTGCGCTTCGTCCTCATTTACTATTATAAAAGTAATTCATAATAACAATACAAGTAAAGTCATTTATCTTAATAAAAGTTTCTTCATTGGTAGCTTCGATAGAATTGTTGACGTCGACGTCGCCAGCATAGCCGATCAAGGGGAAAAACTTCTTGAAGATATCGTCTGCCCCAATACAACCATCTCCACCTTCTCTTACACTTACAAGTTTTTCAGAATATACTTGTATTGTGCATACATCCCAAGAGCGTACTGTAAATTATCGTTCTCAGCCTGAACTCTAATTCAAGGTGTCTTTAATCCCAGGCCTTTGTCTCTTTCGACTGTTACTTTCTATCCAGGAGATCTCTCCTCTAAATATGACAATACTTCATTGATCGTGGTCTCACGATCTGATCCTTCGCAATCAGTTCTTCCTCCTCGAAGTCATCTTCATCCTTCTATTGTAAATAGATGGCGCGAAGATGGTGAGGTTTTATCGCTTAACATATACAAGGAGTTCTATGGCAATTCTTATTAATTTGGTCCCCTGGTCGTTGACTATCAGCTTCGGAGCAACGTGCACTACATGTATAGTCGACAATATACATGCAGGCTTCACAGCATGACATACTTCCCAAAAGTGTAAACAAATCACTGGCACGTACCTAACCCCGCCTTTTCCTTAAGTAAATGGTCCACAATAATCGATAATCATGACGAACTGTACGATGAGCAGTATGCAGCTCCTCTTCGGTGATTCTGCCAATCCACACTGGTTTTTACATATAAAGGATGTTGTTTTTTAAGAGTTTTAGACCTTTTTGTTTAAATAAAACACAAAGAAATTAATTTAATGACGATTTAGTAAATTCATTCGAAAGACTACTCGTACTTCATGCCATTTAATATTTGAAAATATTTTCGGGTGCATGACCATTTCGTACAAAGCGCGTTCTAAATTTTCGTGCAATTGGGCGCGTATGTCGCATACAATTCGAACAATGTTTTTCTCCAAAGCGTCAATTGTTCCTGGTTTATCGGCATAAACTAATGGTGGTAAAAGTTACCATAGTATGCTAGACTGTTTCCCTGGAGACTCTCACTTTCACTCCTTCAAACCTTTTTTCTCTAGTTGTTCTTCCAACGTTCTGAGAGAACGATGTGCAGCCATGGGTGCATCAGTCATCGGTGCACTATCTCAGTATCTTGGAAGAAAAGAATAAACAGGCAGGACGGACAGTCAAAATACTAGCAGAGCAGGCGGGCGGGCGGCTTGCTACAAGAGCGCGAGGATTTTTTCTGCAAGGTTCCAGCATAAAGTAGACTTCCCGTGATACATGTGTTGTCCGGTCTCCCCTTCTGGATAGTCTCCAGCTTTGAGCAGAGCTAAGGCATTCCGCTCCATTCCTCCAGCTTCACTTTTTTTTCAACTGTTATGTTCGCTGTCTTATTATTGTCTGTTATGTCCGTTGTCGCTTTGGAGGAACGTATTGGCGTGAGGGATCTGTGGGTTCTTCCAATCCCAGACTTCTGCCTTTATGTTTCTCTGAGATGATAACCAATAGGTCCCTCGGAACCGACGAAGCCAGGCGAACTGTCTGCAACACTCTGAAAATATGACAGTCTGTCATGTGATGGACGGAAAGCCTATGCCAGTTGCCTAGCTCCAGGCGGACTACATCCACAAAAGTACAGGCGCAATAAAAGAAAGTAACAAAAAAAAAAACTACAATATAACCAAAAAAAAAATTGTACAAAAAACATTATCAATGTAAAGAATAACACGCTATTTGGTATTTTCCTTTCCCCGCAAATCTGCACGGAGTCCACCGGGCTCATAAGAAAATTTAACCAATGTAGAAAAAAAGTTCCTGCTTCCCTCGGCACAAAGGCCAACAATTTGTTCAAAAGGTTTAACTTTAAACCTCTAGATTCCGGACCTTGGTTGCCCTTTCTTAGTCCAAATCGAAAATGAACATTCATTGTCACTTTGACTTATTTCAGGGATCAATTTCAAATAGGCTTTCGTCCGCGCAGTGAAAAACAAAGACTCCCAGATAAAGGAAAAAAACGGGACACGCGACCGGCTTAAAAAAAAAACGGTTCAACAGTTCGGGAAGATGAAAGATAGCTCCCCACTCTTAAGTGGTTTCCTTTCCGGTAGTTTTAACTGCCATTCATCTTATCTGGTTATTATTTTTTTTTGTTGATACCGCTCCTTGTCCCGTACAAGATTCTGATCAATATATCTCGTTGGCTTTTTTAATTTTGCATTTATTTTTTTTGCGAAGGTTTCGTAACTCCTTTCGAAAAAAAATGCGTGGCGACTATCAATACATTTGTGCAGCAGATTAATTTTTTTAACCATACTCTTAAACCCATCCCTAGTTGGGCAGCCGAAAATGGCAGCATTTAACCGGCTGCCTCTTGCAAATTTCTTTCGGGTTTTCTTTGTTTACATCCCAATCCGCCATTATCGATAAAATCACCACCTATGTGGCTTAGGCTTGTTTTTGTTCTTTTTGAAAAAGTTGCCGGCAGACCGGCTATGAATTAATAAATTCTAATTTGTTGATACTCTTAATCTGGAGAAAAGTAATCAATTTTGCAACAACTTAACGTAGCCCCACAGAAAATAGTTCAATTTTGGTGGCCAATTGGCGAGTAAATTTTTTGAAATCAATCTATTGCCAAACTATCGTGTTTTCAATAAAGCCATGTTTCTCGTTGATAGTATGGAGTGGAGCACCAACCTGTTCGAACCACAGTTCTTCCACATTGATGTTACGCAAATTCGGAATCAAATAATCATTGATCCTCATATTGCACCGGTAGGTATTGACAACAACTTGTGCTCCGGCCTCATTTTTTAAGAAATAAGGAACGATGATGACCGGCTTACGGTAAAAAACTGGATCAACTTCCTGTTGATTTAAAGCCCAATCACTGAACAACCGGCGCAATAAACAAAAACGCGACTTTAGCTCTTGGACCAATTGGATCTTATAAGCCTTGACACCAACATCTTTACGCAGAATTTTTATGATAATGAGTGGCCGTGGCTCAAGTGATAGCGTTTTTTTTTGGCTTCCAGGCGCCGACAGAGCGATGCCCCGAACCAAACCATAACTGCCCTGCTAGGATCCCGCTATCCCTAATCTGGATTATTCAATGTAACGCTTTAATGGCCGTTAAACTGGGTAAAACGAAAATGGGCGCCACGTGATTTTTCCCAGGAATCACGAAACCTTTGCCAGAAACAAAAAATGCTGCCCGGAAAAATTAAATGAAAGAAAAAAAAAACCAGAGGAAAAAGAAATAAAAAAGCAGATTTTCCACCATATTATAAAAGCTCCGTTGGAGCTCGACGATCTCTAGTGGTACACTTGTCGGTAGAATGACCAGCTATTTTCACCGTCCCGAACGGAAGAAAACACTATCTAACTGTCGCCTTTTTCGCATATTCTCGAGAATTTTGCGCACGCGCGGCTTACTGGAGTCCCAATTTACAAATAAAAAACGCTTTTCTATAGTGCACTACACTGTACTAAACTATCACTATATTTAGCTTTTATTCTGGCGGTGTTGTGCCCTACTCCTGCTCCTGTATCCTTCTGTTGTGTCCTTTCTCCTTTGTTTTTTTGTTTCGCTTCAAACTCTTCTAGATATTTTTTTTCTTTTTTTTCGTGGCTAAACGCGCGTCTCTAATCTATTTTTTTTTCTCAACCGAACTCTACGTTAATTTCTCCGTTTTCTTTTTGCTGCCAAAAAAATTTCGAGAAACGAAAAAAATGCTTTTCGCAATAAAAATTCGACATAAAATCCTCGGCTGACCCTCACTAATTGCTGGTCGTCACCAAAGTGACTTTCAGATCTTTTGCGTTTCACAACTCCCACCAGACTCACGCATATATTCACAACTTACCTTTCAATTAAGTTCAATTTAAGTTGTCTTGGATGGTTTCACGTCTGATTTTCACAAAATAAATGCTGGTGTGCCCCAAGGCTCCATTCTCTCTCCGACACTCTTTTTAATTTTTATCAGTGATCTCTTGTCTGCCGCTTCTAATCCAATATATTCCTTTGCTGACAACAGTACTCTCTGCTTTTCATATTCGCTTCCGGACTCACGTCCCTGCTCTTCGGCTGTTGAACGGGAATGGCAGCGTATGTTAAGGTCAATTAAATTCCAATAACAACAGCATAACCAATTGGGGAACTATCAACAGAGTGGAATTCAATGCTTAAAAAAATTCAATTCTGTCATTAAAGCGAAATTTAAATACCCAGCCATGATCCATGAGTGGCACTCTAAAATATCATGATTCGTTCCTAAGCCGTACAACTCGCTTATGGAATGCCCTGCCTAGCTCTTTATTTCCTAGACATTATAACCTTCAAACATTTAAAACCAACTTTCACTGGTACCTCTCCTCCCATCCTCCCTGATTTTCCTTCGCCCGCGCTGTGTGCAAACATTTGAGCGTGCGCAAATTATATAAAAAAAAAATATATACGTTCACTCACACATCCGTTTGGCTCTAGCGGACCCTACGACGGGGTTATTAGCTACAACACTAGCAAGCTTTGCTAGTGTGTGCACCCGTGTCCAACTACGCCTCTCATTCATTCCATTTTACACATTCACACTAAACTCCTCAGACTCGGAGTTCGCTACCACTCCCAGTATTGACTGGCAACACCACTGAGAGAGTTTATGAAGCTGTGGATCCTAATTATGCCCACTATTTCCCCTAACATTGGATTCTACACGAAATGAAATTGCGAAAAGCAGTGTTTCTTTCCTTTCTGTTGCCCGGTTACTTTCCGCCATCGAAGTAAGTACCTTAACAACATTTTTTGCAAAATAAAAACGACCTCGAAGGATAAAGGAAACTCAAGGGAAACGTAGCTGGAGTGTGGGGACGAAAGAAAGAAAGTAAAGATACAATGCAAAAGGGATTGTAGCTCAATCCAGCCATCCTCTGGATCGCCGCCCCTAACAAAAGTTGAGTACAGCGCCCCTTGCAACTTTTTTTTTGTACCGCGGATCCCTACTCCGGTGGATCGGCGTTCTGATTTATGGGGTATGGGGACTGACCAATAGCGTGTCACTCCTTATTTTATTATTTTGGTCGTGGGCCCTTCTGCCCTCGGGCCCTAGCTGGTTTTGTGGTTTGTAATTTTTTCAATGTGGTTGTTTTATTGTATTGTTCCGCTCTTTATTGTTGGCGTTTATTGTTGTTGATTGTTGCTGTTCCGTGTTTGTTGGTTGTTATTGTTTGTTTTCATTTGTGTGTTTCCTTGGCTGCATCTTTATGTGTTCCCTCTTTGGAGGCGGTCTTAATACTTGGCCGTCCGCCTACACGCTTCTGCGGCTGGTATGTCGTTGAGTGTGTATGATTATATTGGCCGTCCGCCTGCACACCGCTGCTGCTCCTCAGTTGCTCATTCCTTTGGGGTATTGCTATAAAAGAGATCGTCCTTTCTTCACCCATCGATTGATTAAAACTGTGCCGGCTCTAGCTAACTGCACCACATCAGTTGTGGGATGTAATGCCGGTGTCCGTACCCACATCGGTGCTGGATGGGGTGTTCGTTAAGCTTCTGTATTTCTTGGCGTTGGTTGGGGTGTAACTTCCAGGGATCGTCTTCCCCCACCGTCCCCACCCGGCGGCGGCTTTCAGTCGTCCTATCTGATGCAGCCCGTTGCAAGTCCCCCGTCTATCCTACAGGCTCGTGATTCTCCATAATATCTTTAAGGCTTCACAAGCCGAACCTAATCCTTCTCCTCTGCGGGGAAAACCACTCGTGAAACCTATGTGGGTTGTTTTCTGAGGTCTGGGGTTGGTGGACCACTGCCATGGGAATATGGCTGCCCTCCACCTCCGCCAGAGCTCAGTGTCCCTACTCAAAGAAATAGGAACCGAAGGGACTTGAAAGGGAAAGAGAGTCAACCTTTTTGCGAGAAAATTTACCGCAACAAGTGTATTGGCTTCCCCATCGTACAGTTCGGTTTTCAGTACCAGCCGTGGCCGAAAGACTTTTTTTCGAGAGACTAAAATCTAGTGAGATGAATGGTTGCTTAAATACAACATCAAGCCAATTATTTAGTCTCCACATGAAATGTTGGATGCCACCCATTGAGCGAAATAATCACTGAGCCCAAACATCTTTCTCTCTCTCTCTCTATCCAATTTTCCGAAAAACTAAACTCGTGCTCCCGCATTTTAACGGTAATCACACCCTCTTGAGTTTTGTTTAAAAAAAAAAAAAGCCAAGTTGTTGGGAACGACGATTGAATTGGTGTGTGTGGTGTATACATAGGTTGTTCAGATGGCCGGTGATGTTTTCCGTCGATTTCGATAAGTTTTCCGGATAGAGCTTCAATTTTGGTAACAAATTCAACGATTTGAAATTCTTATTGTGGCAACAATATTTCCATCATAAAATAGCAAACTGCCCTGAAAATAAATGAAGCTTGGCAACTCAATGTGATAGTTGATTTGACATTCAAACCCATTTTAATAAAAAGTCTGACACTAAAAAACAAAAACACCCTTTACAAAACTATTTTTGAACGGCTTAATTTTTAAGAAATCTCTTATTTTTCCAGAAGGTAGGTGAAATTATTCCATAGACACTATAATGTCCGCCAGTGCGTGAATAAGTGTAGAAAATATTCTTATCCAATTCCGTTCACTCTCTGTATAAATTTCTTAGTTGCGGCGACTAAATTAGGGTATTGGGGGATATCTTTCCAATTGAAGTTTTCACTTATTCCGGGGTTAATTTTAACCAAATTAATTTAATTATTCAGAATTTCAATTCGGTTTCGGTTTCATCTTCTTTTCTTATGTACCACGCTCTTTGGCCAATTTTTCTCTGTATTTTATTGCAAAACATTGGCGTTTGTTTTCGTGTCTGTACGAGTAAATCCAAGGTGCTCAAAGATCTACGAATTTGCTTGTATAAGAGCAGCTTATTTCCATCATTAAGCTTGGGATATTTTTCAAGCATCCAATACATTTCTTTGTAGTTGATTTCTTTACATTTTTTTCCCACTTGCGACTTCCATTTCATATGTACGTCAAGTGTCATTCAGAGATATTAAACAGCAAAAACATTGTCCTCCATCATCATGGCAGAGCTTCAGAATACTTCATCGTATCGAGTATGGCATCACCGGCATCATAATACGAGATGAAAAAAAGACACTTTTAACTGCAGCTGTCTTTTCCTAGCCCAGCTTGGTAGATTTTAGCTCTTTTATTACAGTTTGAAGCTTACAATTCTCGCAACTGCGTAGTCGCTAACCAATCCCCATCAGTGGCTCATATGTTTAATACAAATAATGATCCTTCTACATCCACTTATTACCGACGTCCCAGTTATTGAACGTTTTCGTAAGCTAACTGCTGCAGGTCCAACCACCACTTTCCCACTAATTGGGCAATCCTATGTTACAATGATATGGTCACAGTCTGTTAACTGTCAGTACCTGCAATACATTCTTATAATACTTTCCTTCATTCTCCGAGACTTCCGGCTTTAGTGCAGTATTGGATGCAAATCCAAATTGGACGTATGGGTATGCACCTCGTGCTCAAATTTGGAATGGAGGAGTCCCAGCAACGAGAGATGGTTTAATATTACTTTAAAACCTTGAAATGTCTCCTTATATTGAGTTTCTCATAAATACTACTTGTACGCTTTCATCAGATCCGTCAGAGGTGTAACCAACTGCGTGTTGTTCTTCACCAACTTCGGAAAAGGACAGGTAAGGGTCAAGAACTGCCGGACCTTGTATACATTTCGGACCATCAGAGACTATTTTATCATTGTCGTTTTCCTCCGTTCTGGCTTCAGGCCCACAATTAGCTGTTGGAGGACAATCTGCACCAGTCGAACGAACCATTCGCAAGTGGATTGAAAAATTTAAAAGTGGTCATACAAGCACACCGAAGATGATGCACGCAATGGACGTCCAAAAGAGGCTGTTTCAGATGAAAACATCAAAAAAGTCCACAAAATGATTACGAATGACCGTAAAGTGAAGTTGATCAAGATAAAAGAGCATGTTGGATATATCATACACGAATATTTGGACATGCGAAAGCTCTGTTCAAAGTGGGTGCCGCATTTGCTCACTGTCGACCAAAAACAACAACGTGTTGATGATTCAGAGGAGTGTTTAAAGCTGTTCAACCGCAATAAAGCCGAATTTTTGCGTCGGTATGTGACAATGGATGAAACTTGGTTCCATCACTTCACACCAGAGTCAAATCGGCAGTCAGCTGAGTGGCGAGCAGGCGATGAACCTCGTCTTCGACTGGCAAGGTTATGGCATCCGTATTTTGGGATGCACATGGAATAATTTTCATCGACTATCTCCAAAAGGGGCAGACTATCAACAGCGACTATTACATTGCGTTGTTGGAGCGTTTGAAATCGCAGAAAAACGGCTGCGTTTGAAGAAAAAGAAAGTCCTGTTTCATCAAGACAATGCACCGTGTCACAAGTCGATGAAAACGATGGCAAAATAGAATGAATTCGGCTACGAATTGCTTCCCCACCCACCGTATTCTCCAGATTTGGCCCCCAGCGACTATTTCCTGTTCGCAGACCTCAAAAGAATGCTCGTCGGAAAGAGATTTAAGACCGAATCGCCGAAACAGAGGCCTATTTTGAGGCTAAACCGAAATCGTACTACAAAACTGGTATTATAAGATTGAAAAATCGTTTCAATCAGTGTACCGCCCTCGAAGGCAAAATTTTGTGTTTTAATACTACTTTTCAGCCCATGTGTTATTTTGAAAATTGTGGGAGCGCTCAGAAACACCAGAGTTTTAGGTTTGGTTCACATTAGCCGGTCTTTATTATACAAAGGAGGTAAAAAACAAGTTTGTAACATTTCTGTACGCAAGTAGATGGATGGTACTTTCGTTATAGAAAATAAATTTGAAGGAAGAAGAGGAAAGGGAAAAAGAATTAGTTTAAGTAAAAAAAGAGTATTTTTGTGTACTCTATTAGATTTATAAATTATACGAGTAAAGTACACCCGTATGAAATAGAGTACAATACTCTATTTTAGAGCACTATTGGCAACCCTACTCACAACGTTATTTTCACAAAAACCTCTATAGTCTTCCTATGGTATCGTGGTGGCCTATATGGTCCACCGTCAGATTTAAGCACACTGTGCCCAGGATTCCTCGGATGATATATTTGATCAGAGTTGTTTTCTAGACATGACCTCTCGCAACACAATTACATATATATGAGATGCATATTCTCGTAGGTCTTCTCCAGGTTCAGGTGTACGTTTCGGTATCCTATCGTGGTATTACCCTAGTCTTTACTATCTGACAAGTCCGGCACGGTCAGCTAAAAAATTCATTTAGCAATTTTGATGGCATGCGTTGGTCTCAAGCGCACGACCCATCTTCTTTTCGGCGCAATCAGCAACAACTTCAAGTCCAACTCATACCCGTAAACAGATTCCGGAACTATGATCATCCTTTTTGGTGTTGCTCAATCCTTTGTTGCAATTTTTCCGTGTTCTATCATTAGTCTCAGCTCCTTTTTGAGCTCCTCGAAATCGCTCGTATCACCGTTTCTGTGCCCATCGATGGGTTTTCCGTTTTAGCTTGACCGTCAATCTTATAATTCTGTAAACAATCAGACATTGCTTGCAACTCTAGGTTTCATCCGAAGCTAGAAATTGTTTCATGGTGACCTCAACGAATAAATCTGATACAGTCAGCGATGATCAGAAAACTAAAGCCAGAAAAAAAAAAAAAACAAAACATCGTAACAGTGTGGCATCCATAGACATTAGAATTTACTTTTTTTTAATTAGTTTATAAAAATCATTCACATTCATCACTTCTAAAACTTTGTCTCATGATTTATTCTCAGCTTTTGTTATAGTCGTCATGCCGGATTTATCAACAAAACATTAGCTCTCATGGAATAGTATTCATCTGACATCTATACTGTCAGACTGTTTGCATTGTGCTGGAATGTTGATATTACTCAGTTGTTTATCCAAAGTAGTTTATCCTATATGCACCACAAAAACCACAGACTAGAATATTTAGTAAAGCCATGCGACATGCAACAAAACTTCTCCTCTATTCCCTTTATAAAATGATCATCAGTCGACTCATCGAATGTAATCATTTTGTGAACAAAAATTTCAATACCAGTTCACATGAAGAATTTTCAAAAGTCTACAGTAGGTAATCAAATTTAATTAAATTACTCAAATAAGCTTTCATCTAGATACAAATATTTGACCTTCCTTAAAGGAAACATCCAAATACAGTCATCCAACCGATAGTTTGGTCTATCCTCTTCCAATTTACGACAAGTCAAGTGTGTTTGTTGACAGTAACGGGTGAGTGGTAACTGGTAACTGTTAGCCGGTGAATGCTGACTGGTAACTGGCAACACTCATGTTCACTCTACCCTGCGAATGACACACATGAACACATCATTAAAGTGTCATACTATCCTCAACCAACGAACCATCGTCCCCAGTATAGTACGTTAAAAGTGCAATCAGTAGAAAAAACATTGAGAAAATTTAATTAAAAACTTTTCGGGTAACATTGTGGCCAGAAGCATCCTCATCCAGGACATAGGGCAGCGACAGTACACAAAACAATCAACGTGTGTTTTACTTGTACCACGTGCATGTTGTAGGTACGAGTACACACATTGACAAGTTTTTTTCTGGAGCAAAAATAAACCACAGAAGGACTTGGAATCTCAAAGTCAGAGTGGGAGTTGTAGTAGAAGTGGGAATCAGAATCGACTTCTCTTGCTCGTCTTGATGATGTTCTGATGTTAAGATTCCCTCAGACAAGCACTACTGAGGTGTTTAATCTACAAATTGGACAAAGTTCAAGCAAATATTTGGCCATAATTTCCCCTCTGGTGTGGTTGCTTAGTGGAAAAGTCGAGTGATGTAGTGATGGTAGGATGTGGGAATATGCAGAGGGATACCGAGATGTTGAGATACTCTGAAGCACTGCTAAAGAACGTTGTTGTTCACTTCACACACTTCATACACTTTACACAATTTGGTGTACATTCCTTGTTGTTATACGCACATCATTGTTTCAGGGTCCTTTGGGACAATGATTGAGTGTTTGAATAAGAAAGCGGACAAGGAAAAATCTTCTCCTTCTTCTTCTACTGCTTCTCTGTCTACCAATAGTTTTGCCTCGTTATGTCCATTTTGACCTCGAGTATTTGCCCACATTGTCCTTTCGGTTGTCTTGGAGGCTCATAAAGGAACTTAAACCACAAAGTCCCTGGACCACCATAAAATAACTAACTTCTCAAAGTTGATGAAATAATTCCAACCAACTTGGGGATAGTTTGATTTATGTAGCGTTTGTATGAATGTGCGTGTTCAAGACTAGGGTTTGCATGCCATCAGTTTACGTATCTGGGGGTGAAGGTGGTTAATGTCCTTAAGGCACATTGCCATGAAACAGGCAGATTATGCTCATAAAATGACATCAAGAGCAATTATACGAAGTGAGTTGTTGTCGGTTAATGTTCAATTTGGGTTTTCTTTCGTCTGGAAGTCGTCTGAGATACAATCACTCTTGCCTGTCCCTCGCAGCATAAAAACTATTTGTATTTTTGTATCATATCGTAACTTTGCCCTTTAATTCGAGGACTACCTACAACAAAAAATTGGCACGTTGTGATTGGTAGGTAGGTATGTAGGTAGAATGTTGTTGCTTAGAAACCACAATTGACTGAATATGAAGCCTTCATTTGCTCCGTAGCACTAAAGATACACAGAATCCCTACGTTTTGGCATACATCTCCGAAGACATAACATACGAGAGTCAGTGAGTTGAATTAAAAGTTGAAAAGAAAATTCATTGGCGGCTTGGTATAGGTTGGAGTCCAGTTTGAGTTTAGGTTTTGGTCTCTCAAGTACACTTGGAGTATCAAAGGAAACTATCTTATCGAACAGAAAGTACCACTCCTATACTTCTGGAAACTATCAATTTCTTCAACAATAGTGGTTAAGAGCTTGGCCAATAAACCCAAAGACAATGAAGAGTGCAAAAGTTATCTATGTGAAAAGTTTTTATTCACGTTTGATTACCTCTCGTTGGTTAGCAGGTTTTTTTTTCTTCTTGAAAATGTTGAAGTTCGATTTTTAACTTGTGCTATATTTTGTGAAAGTTTACTCGTTAGATAGTTGCAATTAAGTTTTCGGGTGGATCTTTTGAGTTTAATTGTAACTGGATTTAATTAAAATATAAGTTTGAATTGGAACCAGCTAGTTGAGAGAAAATACGCTTACGCTTCTGAAGCTTTTTTTTGTGTGAAAATTATAAATGTTTCCCTCCCGACACCTTTTATACTTTATATTGGATTGGAAGTGGACTGCAACCGCCAAGTCACATTAGCTAGCTCAATATTCGCACACATAGGTATACTACTTCCTTTTTTAATTTAAGAATTTTATTTACACACTTAATACACATATACCAATGAATCAGATCCAAAAATATCTGTATCCCAAACCGGAGCACCCTGTATACTGAAAGCTTTCTTTGGCTTAGATGGGGTTCGTACGTGCATCACGTTGGTTTTTACAGAGTTAATAATTAACCCTTGATCACGGCACCATTTTGACATCACATCGAATTCCTCTTGAACTATTTCCATTGCCTTGTTAAAATGTTTGTGCTTGACGACAACTACTATCTCATCTACATAAACATAGGCTGCGCAATTTTTGACTAAATGAAAAAGTTCATTTGCATACAAAACAAGCCGAATCGAACATAATTTCTAACCCTACGAGACACCAAGCGCATTTAGCCTTTCTTTGCTTATGGCATTAGACAATTTTACTTTAATTTTTCTATCAGTTAGGTAGTTTTCGGTGCAGTTTGCCAGCACTCCTCTCCCACCAACTTTATTGACAGTTTCAATTAACTTTTTATGTGTTATGGTATCGAGGGCTTTTCTAAAGTCAACAAACATCACAAGCACATGATGATTTTTGTTAAGGCCTATATTCACGGTGTTGGTAAACTCTGCTAATAATAGTCCTGCACTTTAATTTGCTTGAAAACCGTACCCGTTTGGGTATTATATTTTGTGTCTTATTACGAAATTGTTGAGACGATTAACAATAACTTACTCTAAACACTTCTCATCAGCTGATAATATTGATATTGGCCGGTAATTCCCCGTGTTGTTTTATGCACCTGCCTTGTAAATTGGCCGAATAATCGAAGTTTCCATTGATGGTGGAACATAGGCTTGTGTAACACTTCGATTTATTATCATTTGTATGACTGGAGCAAGAAAACGAGCATTTATTTTTAGATCAGTCGGTCTAATGTTATCCGCTCTAGGACCTTTGTTGTTCCTCCGGCAACACAACATTTGAGATATTTCTTATTCATGGGCTTCCTCTACGTAAATATTCTGCTGAGGTTACAAATGCTCGTGATATACACTGGCGATCTCTAGGATGAGGCCATACATTTTGCAATCGATTTTCACTCTTTATACCTATTTGAAATTTTGTACACGAAAACTTTTACTACCTGAGAACAAGTACATATTTTCTCAATACGAAATCATAAAATTAAAGGGTAAACAAGAAACGACCGTTGGAATTTCCCAAGATCAAACAATGAACTTCTTTAAAAGTGTATAAAAAGATGCGCCACTAGGATGAGGCCACATGCAAAATCTTCGAAAGAAAGGAAAAAATGAATCACATAGTTTTTTTTTTAATTAATCCAGAAAAATTTGGGCCCAGGCATCACGAATAGCTTCGATTAAAGTGTCATTGTCTTCAAATTATCTGCCGCCTTCATACACTTTACGAGATAACCATGCCCAAACATTTTTGATTATGTTTCACGTCTTTTAATTGAATCCAACTTCTAACAACCCTGGAAGGGGCATTGTCTTGTTGGAATATCCAAGGCAGGTGTCCGAAAATGTTTTTCACTTTTGCAAATGACCGTTCTAACAAACATTTTTAGTTGTTTCCGTTCATTGTTGTGGACAAAAACTCCAACTCGATTGTGATATAGTAGGTAATAGCTCCCCACACCATTACACCTGATGTACGGCTGTGGTGCCTTGCCAAAATAAGCTCCTCCTCTCTTAGATCATGAAAATACAAGTTGTAACCATCGGTGCCGTCAAGGTTAAACTTTTTTTCATGCAAAAAGACAACGCGTCTTGTGTTTTTGCCTCAAAACAGGTCCCTTTTTAAGTTGTTTTCTCTATATAGTACCACCTTTTCGTATTATCATTCGGACCGTTGCTATGCTGGCTGATACTCCGCTGTTGGCCCTTATTTTAGTCGCTGGTAGAGTAGAATTTGAGGCACGCCGTACTATTAACCGCTTTTCTCGCAATGTTGTTGCTTCTGCAGTGCGTCCCCTTTGATTTTCCTAACTATAGTTTTGTAGATCTGTAAGATAACTGTTTACTACAGTCTTACTTCTTTTAAGCCTCCTTGCAATTTCTCGGCCTGAGAGTCCTAAATCGTTGAAATCATATATTTTTCCTCTTTCTGTCGCTGTTAAAGTCTTTTCGGAACCTTTTTTTTTTGAAACTAAATAAAAACAGTTCTTTTCAACGCTTTTTTAAAGATTCTTAACAAAACTTTGAAAAAAATCGCTGATGTGAACCCCTGCAGCGAAATATTTGCAATGGCCTCAGCCTAGTGGCGCATCTTTTTATACGCTTTTCAAGTACGAGTAGTTCATTGTTTGACCTCGCGAAATTCCAATTGTCGTTTCTTATTTACCCTTTAACTTTATGACTTTCTGTTGAGAAAATATGTACCTGTTCAGAGGTAGTAAAAGTTTGCGGGTACAAAATTTCAAACAGATCTAACGAGTGAAAATCGATTGCAAAATGTATGACCTCATCCTAATGATCGCCAGTGTATGTTACGAGGGGCGTTCAAGATATTCTCGGTATCGGGGTGAAGCTGTGGTTGCATATATAAATTGACTTATTTATCAAGTAATACTATTATTTTAGTGCATTCATGTAAAATTTCATATAAATGTGATTATTAATTCGCGTTTTATCTCTAGTTAAACAGAATCATAATGGCAACTGAGGCGATGATGGTGAAAATTGAGCATCGCGCTGTAATTAAATTTCTCACTAAGCAAGGAAAAAGTCAAAAAACTATTCATGAAGAGATGGTGGCTGTTTACCAGGGTTCCGCACCTTCATTATCAGCTGTGCAAAAGTGGTCAAGTGAGTTCAAGAGAGGCAGAGAGAGCATTGAGGACGACCCCCGCTCCGGCGCCCCGGCTACTGCTTGTACGGGAGAAAGCATCAAAGAAGTCGAAAAACTTGTTCTTGAGGATGCCCGAATAAAGGTGAAAATGATGGCAGAGATCACCAAGCTTTCAATTGGTACCATTCACACCGTTCTTCATGACCATCTTAACCTTTCAAAGGTCAGTGCAAGGGGGGTGCCACGAATGCTCACAGCGCCTCAGATAAAAAGTGAGAATCGCATGCTGTAGAGAGCTTTTGGAGATGTGTAGTGAGAACGCGGACGGTGTTATGGATCGAATTGTTACTGGGGACAAAACATGGGTCCACCACTATGACCCTGAAAGCAAACAAGAGTCCATGCAGTGGCATAAAAAAGGAACAGACCCCCCGAAGAAGTTCAAAGTCACTCCGTCTGCCCGAAAGCTCATGGCCACAGTTTTTTGGGACTCAAAGGGAATCTTGCTCATTGAGTACAAAAAAAAAGGTGAAACCATCAACGCCACATCCTACGCTTCCACTTTGCATAATTTGCGGGAGGAAATTAAAAAGAAAAGACGGGGTAAACTCGCAGCGGGTGTGTTGCTTCTTCATGACAACGCTCCTGTTCACACGGCGCGAGTTTCCAAGGCTGCTGCACGAGATTGTGGTTTCGAAGAAATCCAACACCCACCTTATAGTCCAGACCTTGCCCCTAGTGATTATTTCCTGTTTCCGGATTTGAAAAAATGTCTTCGTGGAAAAAGATTTTCGGATGATGAAGAACTCAAGTCGGTATTTTGCAGAGAAAGAGGAAATTTATTATTTTGAGGGTTTAAAAAAGCTTATCTCAAGATGTAACAAATGCATTGATGTTAGGGGAGATCATATTGAAAAATAAAAACAATTTAAATTGAATTCGCATTTTCCTTCATATCGATACCGAGAATATATTGAACGCCCCTCGTATGTACATGATAGCTGATGTTTGGTTTGAGAATTGTTCTGTAAACTTCTCCACAATACTAGTTAAATTTTCATCACTGTTTGTAAAACTATTTCGTATTACTTCATCAATTTAGGTTTTCTTTCTTCCTAGACGTTCATTAATAATATTCCACGTTTTCCAAGGATCCGAGAGCTTAAAAGTCGTTGTGTGTAGAAGTTGGCTTTAATTTTCGTAATATTTTTATTGACAAAATTTCGGAAGTTTTTGCACTCAATTTCGTAACTTTGGCTCCTTGGAGTGTTTTTCCATCTCCTATAGTATAATGCTATTCAAAACAGTTGGCCAGTCTACTGCGGAGGTCTCTTAAATTTGCTCTCACAAAAATAAAAATTTTTTAAAAAAAGGGAACTTTACAATAAGGTACATACATACATAATCCGGTCCTCTTGTACCCTAAAATGTCGAAGTGGCATCAGTAGTTCCCTCCTTTTTAATTTCTCGTGATATTTCTCGTGAAATTTCTCCACTGGATCCTGTCTCTCCCTATTTGTTTAACCGAGTCCCATCTTTCCTCAACTTCTTTCAGAATTTTTTCGACTGTAGTGTTCCATGTGGTCTTGGGTCTTCCTCTTTTGTTTTGTCCTTGATATGTACAGTAATTGCTTCCACCTTCGCTCCTTTTCTTGTCTATTCTCCTTGCTTCTGAGGTATTTCATCTCCATAGCTTGTATTTGGTAAGTACACCGATTTAAAAATTGATAGTTTTGTTCCATGTATGACCTCGTTGTGGTCTAGAAACTTTTTTCTTACATATACCTTTGCACCTGCTCAATGACTTCTCTGTCCACCATTACTTTTGCTGCTCCAGTTGCATCTACGATCACCACCATTTTTGTCTTATCAACATTAGGCTCTAGTTTCTGCGTTGGTAATGTACGCGTATCTTTCCAAACCTTTACACATATTTTGCATGTGTATGCATATTTGTTTTAATGGTTTACAAACAGCACTATGTCATCCGCGACTCACATGCTTGAAGAGAGCTTGGCTGAAGCTGTCTGTAACCAGTTCTGTAGCTTTCCATCCTTTCTTGGCGATGTTTGATTGCCTCGTCCATTATGCAGATATATAGGAAAGAGCTCAACACACTACCTCGTCTCACTCCTTCAGACGTCTTGAATTTGTCTGACAGCACATTGCATGTCTTTACGACATTAAATGTTTCCTTGTATATGCTTTTGATGGCTCGTACAAGTCCTTCCTCCACTCCCTTCCTTCTAAGACTCACTCAGACTTTTCTTCTGCTTATCGAGTCATAAGCTTTTCTCATGTCTATAAAGCAGGTAAATACTTTTTTTCTTTTTGGTAAGCTTTTTTTCCACCACTTGTTGTACCGTGAAAATGTGGTCATGGATAATATGATCTAGTCGGAAACCGCTTTGTATATCTGATACTTAACTGTTTTTCAACTCTTTCCCTTAGCCTGCACACTTGAATTGCTGTCGTGGGGAGTGTTATCCCCTATAGTTATCGCATTCTTTGAGCAACCTTTTTTGTAAATAGGTAAGATAACTCCATGTTTCCAATCCTCTGGAATAATTCCCCTTGTCCGGACTAAATTTATTAGGTCTGTTTGTTAACTTGAAATATCGTACAAATTTGTACAAATTCCTGTTTGTTTATCGAAAAAGTTGCAACAAAGAGAGCCGATGAGAGAGATAAACATTTACCCTAGATTGAAATAGTTGCAATTTTCTGTCTCATAAATTTCTGTGGGTAAGTTGTGTAACAACTGTCAAAGCAAACAGCTATTCTGCGAAAGAATTTACATTTAGTATTTGATTTGTTGTTATTTCTTGTGATTGGTGTTTTGACTTGACTTTTGACGTTTTATACACAAATGTGGTTTACTGCCTTTGTTTACTATCTTGCAAGTTTCTCTCTCTCTGAGCGAATTTTCTGCCATCTTTGAAGTTTGACAGCTTTTGCCCATTTCACCACAAAAACTAACTAAACAGACCTATTATTTCAAATACTTCGTTTTTCCCCTTTTCCCCAAGATACGAGAGTTGGCTGAAAAGTTGCCGACCGAAAAATGATACAAGACATTTTTTCTCAAATTTTTTTTTTATTTTTCTACATAGTCTCCTTGTAACTCTACACACTTCTCCCAGCGATGCTCCCATCTCTCTAACCCGTCCAAATAGTACTTGGCGTTTTTCTCTGCAAAATAATTGTTCACGAAGGTGATTGCCTCCTCATTTGACGAAAATCTCTGTCCTCCAAGGGCAGTTTTTAGATGAGGGAACAAAAAGAACTCGCTTGGGGCTACATCTGGTGAATAAGGCGGATGGTCAAGCAGTTCAAACCGTAATTCATGGATTTTCGCCATGGCAACCGCTGAGGTGTGAGACGGCGCGTTGTCTTGGTGAAACAGGATTTTCTTTTTCTGCAAATGTGGCCGTTTTTCCGCAATTTCTGCCTTTAGCTTAGCAAGTAATGATGCATAGTATGATCCTGTAATGGTTTTTTTCATTTTTGAGGATAATTGATTAAGATAACTCCTTTAGTATCCAAAAAAACAGTCGCCATCACTTTCCCAGTCGAAAAAACAGTTTTTGCTTTTTTTGGAGCCGGCTTGTCCTTTGCAGTCCACTGTTTTGACAGAATTTTTGTTACGGGCGTATAATGGTGTATCCAAGTTTCATCTTGTGGAAGGATGAGGGAGATATTGTTTTTAAAGTGAGGTGCTTCGAGGACCTCAATCAATTATAATAACAGCTTAAAATCAAATGAAACAAAATAGCTCACCGAACGCAAGAAAGTATGCTGCTCTTCCCATGAATAAACCAATCATCCATCAAAATATTCGTAGTATAAGAAAAAATTTCAATTAATTTTTAGCTCATATATTAAAAAATAGTAATGACTCGGATAATTATCTGGCTTTAATGTCATCATTTGGCTTGAAATGTCTTATTATGGAACCCACGCGAATCACGGAAAAAAACACAAACATGCATTGATCATATTTTTGAAAGATTAAATTCGCAATTTACACATAAATTAACCGATGAAGTATTGTACTTGATTTGTAGTCTGATCATTGCATGACTAATGTAAACATAGAAACCGTTCAATCAAATACTTTCGATAAATATGTTCCTTTCAAGGAACACGACCGAATTGATTATAATAAACTAGTTGAGTGCTTAATGTTTGAATTCTGGGAGTCTGTTTATGAGGAAAGTAATCCCTCACTAGCTTAAGATATATTTTTGACCACTCTTAAGGCTCATATTGTAAGTTGCACCAATATTAAAAAAACTAGAAAATTCACCTTTAAAACGTATTAGGCCATGGGTTGACAGAGGTTTGCTTAAAAAAATAAATAAAAAAAACACGTTGAGGAAAAAACGCAAATGCCATCCTTGTAATAAAGATTTGAAAAAATACTATCTTAAACTAAGTGAAGAGGTTAAGAAGCAAGTGGAGTTAAGTCGGGATAAATGTTACGCAAATAAACTGCAAAACTATAAGGGTAATGTGAAATATGATTGGAGTGGTCAATAACATCCTTAACAATAGAAAGGAAAAAGAAAAAATTCTTAAAATCCATGTGGATGGTATAGAATTATCAGACCCAATAGATATTGCCAATCAATTTAATAAATTTTTTGCTACTATCGCAACAGAATCGAACCTATATCCAACTATACCTATATGCAATTGTAATATGTATTCAGATATAGTCGAAGATACTTCGCAAAATAACAGTTTTGTTTTTCAACCTTTCACACCGATAGAAATCCGCAAATATATAATGTCTCTTGATAACAAAAATTCTTGCATATATGATGGCACAACTAACTGTCTTTTAAAACGTAGTCCTTTATTTATTGTTGATGTCTTAAGTTACTTATTCAACTTAAGTGTTAATTGTGGTACTTTCCCTGCGTCTTTAAAATGTGCTGAAGTCATTCCTCTATTCAAAAAAGGAAATCGAAGTTCAATGATTCAATATAGGCCCATCTCTATACTCCCAACGTTTTGTAAGCTTTTTGAAAAACTGATAAAAATACGCATAGTATCATTTTTAAATAAAAACAAGTTTTTTTTAGAAACGAACAATTTGGTTTTCGCGAAGGGAGATCTACTGAAAATGCTATTCTAAAGTTGTGTAGTGAAATTTATGAAAGCTTTAATTTTAATAACACTATTCTAGTACTCTTCATCGATTTGACTAAAGCGTTTGATATGGTCAATCACGATATACTTTTGGATAAATTGTATAGAGGTGCGATTCATAAGTGGTTTTCAACGTAACTATCAGAGAGAACTCAACGAGTAAAAATAGAAGGAATCTTTAGCAGTCAGTTAAAAACCACAATTGGTGTACCGCAAGGTTCAGTTTTGGGACCAATCTTATTTTTAATATATGTCAATTTAATGTTTTACCAAATCCTCAGTAGTCGTAACTGCATTTGCTGATGATATGATAATAAAAATGTTTTTGACTCAGTTGTTAAACTACATATGGATTTAAGTATCCTGCGACAATGGTTCGCGAAACATAAGCTACTTAAAGACTGAAACGAATAAAATTTTGAAACTTCAAAGTAAAAAAAAAAATATTTTCATAATTCATGTAAATTTTTTTTATTTGCTTTAAGACTCTGTTTTTATTAAATTCATTCACAATTACAAAAAATAAAAAAAATTATTTGGGTTTCCTCAACTTCTTTCGAATGTCCTTCATAAGGTTGGTGACAGTTACATCGGTGATCTTTTTGGACGCTCTTTTCCATTTAGTACTAAAATCTTTAACGTCCTTTGCACACTGCTCACTTTTCCTCAATTTAACTTTGACCAAAGCCCAATACCTTTCAATGGGACGGCACTGTGGCACATTGGGTGGATTCATGTCTTTTGGGAAAAAGTCGACATTTTTAGCAACAAGAAAACCCATCGTCTCATGAGCATAGTGAGCTGAAGCTAAATCTTTCCAAAATAATGTTGAAACCTCGTGTTTGTTTAAGAAAGGAATCAACCGTTTTTTTAGGCACTCGTTAATGTACACTTCTCCGTTAATTGTTCCCGTTGTAATAAACGATGAGCTTCTGTATCCACATTGGCAAACGGCCTGCCAAACGAGATATTTTGACCCGAATTTTTCCATTCCAATCGATTTTGTTGTTTGCGGAAGAATCTCAGCTTCAAACGAGTTGTAAAACTGCGCACCTGGAAGAGTAGTAAAGTCGGCTTTGACATAAGTTTCATCATCCAAAACCAAGCACGCTTTCTTGTTGCCAATTAACTCGTATAGTTTTCGGGCTCGTGTTTTTATGACTTTTTTTTGCTTTTCAGTAACTTTTGATATTTTTTGTTTTTTTTTGTGTTTTTAGACCGTCACGTTTTTTAGATCTTTGTACCATTGTTTGGTTGGTATTACATTTCCGAGCAACATCTCTGGATGACATAGTCCGGTTTTTAACGATGGTACCCACTATTTTCCTGTCCAAATTTGTATCATGTGCTCCACTTTTAGCTCCACTTTTCTGTTTTCGCTTAACTGTCAACGTCTCCAAATATTGGTTAATAACAGAATCCACTACTATGTTTAAATTTTTTGCGATGAAATGGTTTGGACGCGAAGTATTTTCGAGACATTTGTCGATGATCTGTTTACGGCGTTCCTCTTTACTCATATTTTATAAATATTTTAAACCGCACCAAACTAAAATCAATAACAAACTGAAACTAGAGAATATACAGGCAAATTTGGGTACAAAATGGGATTGCAATTTTTACGCATTGGAAGTATAGCCCGTACTAAAATTTGCAGATTTTATTCGTTTCAGTCCTTATAAGCCATAAAACAAGACTTATGATATGCAACTTAAGAGGTCCTTGCCCACTTAATTGTGATGTTATCTTCCACTCTAGTTCTTGTAAAAAAATGTCCTTATCTGTTCATACGTGTGGCAATACCAACTTCCACAAAGATTTAGTGTGCTATTTAAATTGTTTTCAGATAGAAGGTGTTAAGATTTATAAGGATCTTGGTGTCCTAATAGACAACAACCTGTCTGGGAAGACACATGTCGAAGAACTAAAAAATTACATGCTATCGGTCACTCGCAAAATGTATCTCTTAAGAAAACATTATTCAAGAAAAATTCTACTAATTTTTTATTATGGACTTGTACACTCTAAACTTCAATACGGTATTGCAATTTGGGGTGGAACTTACAACAGCACCATCGAAATACTAAATATTGCCCAAAAACACATAATTAGAATCTTTTGCAATCGTCTAGCCCATACTTGGTCATTGTTTTCTAGCCTACGCATACTTCCAATAAAGCATCTATGTATACATCTTTAAGGTTCTTAAAGTTTTTTTCATGCGAAGCAGCTACAGTGCAATAGCCGAATATATACAGACTAAGAGTAAATCATATGGCAATCGTTAACATTCCAATGTCCAATAAAACTCTTTGCTTGAAATTTTACACTGCGACAGCACCAAGGCTTTTTAATAAATTACCAATCGAAGTTAGATTTATGGTAGAACCCACTTTATTTTTTAGCGAAGTAAAAGAATTTCTTTTTAGTATGGATAGTTCTACAGTCAACAGATTTGTAAATACAGCCGTTTAATTTGCTAACTACGAGTATGTATATATTGTAGTATATCTGTTTTATTTATCTTATTCTTAAATTTACCCCACCTGAAATCTAAAAAAATTATATTGAATTGAAGGATCATTCGCCTCTAAGGAGTCACTTATGTGCTACAGAATGATCACTATTCTGTTTCTTAAAAAATCTTAGTAAAATTATTTTATTCTATTGTATTTTATACGAGTATCTTTATTGTAAATTATATTTATAATATGTAATTTGTACCAACTAGCATTTAAGAAATTGAAATAATAAAAAAATAACAATAAAGGATTTTTACCAGGCCTATCCTCTTAGAAGAGTTAACTATTTGCCTGACCAGGTTCGTTGTTTAGTTGAAATCGCACAAGATCTCTATTCCTAAAGAGCTTACATAATAAAGACATATTCGGATAGATACGCAGAAAAGAATTTTGAGGACCTAGCTTTTTATTACATATAAACTGAGCCTTCAGGTGTACTGATATTCTTCATCACGGCCCATGGGAAAGTTACGTAATTTCATCAAAGCGAAAATAAAAAGGCGGCTAAATATCTGTTGGTCTTTTGTTATGGGCCTATCAAAAATGGTTGCATACGTTCTTTAAGTCGTATCTAATTAAAACTTCTCTGATACAATTAAGACTTTGATATAAATGGAGCACCTTTGAATCGAGAATCAAACTAAACTACGAAAACGCGCTTTCATATTTATTTATTATTTATTATTATTTGAAATAGGTCTCGTTTTCTTGCTTTCTTCTGCAAACTTTAACCCAAATTCACGTTTCAAATTCATTTCCTCACAAACCACTTGCTTTTGCGGAAGCAGTACCTGCAATTTACAATAACTCAAAGGTAAATCCGGGTACGCCTTGCAGTGCAACAAACTGCCCAATGCTTCAATGCTCAAATCCACATTTTCCCTTGGCCAACCTGCATTAGTTCATCTTACCTTTTTTTTTGCGTTTGTCCAAAATTCCACCCGCAAAAGTAACTATTGGAATTTATATTTACCATCATGTAAAAAATATCGATAGCCCATGATCCCATAAAAGTAACTAAAGCCTGCTGCCACCGTCTCCTCATGGCAACATGATAAATGTAAACCAATTTCTGGACCCTGTTATTGTTATGGCTGAGAAAGACCATGAAAAAGGGACCACTTGGACTAGGATGAGAGAACTTCAAACACAGTATTTGTAGTCATAGACGTAGTCGTATTTGTACTTGAATCCGTATCCGGGTAGTCAAAGTCAGACGATGGAAAGGAAATGCAGAGATTTCTGCGGTTCAATTATTTTATTCGGTTACTTCCGCTTTGCTGAGTAATGGTTAAAACTAACTGTTTAACCCTCGAAATGGGAAATTGCACTTTTTGCAAAAACCACACAAAAAGAACGCACACTACACGAATACAGGACGAAGTATGGGAGTTGCCCTTCGTACTGGCGCTACCATTAGTTTTCGGTTTTGGTTTCGGTTTTCCTTATACGAGTAGCTACCATCATCACAACCCCATAAATAGGAAATTGAAAAACACAAGAGATGGGAAGGGGATGAATGACATTATGTTTTTTACCAGAGTGAATGGCCAGAATGGGTACTTGAATTATCTCTCATTGTGATTGTAATACTCGTATACATATATTATCCTCAATCAAACATTTTGTCATAACAGGGTATTTACCGTAATGGGATGTCTTTGTGTGACTGTGTCACAGTCTACTTACTATCCCTGATGGTGGTGAGGATTTTTCTGGCTTCGTTTGCTTTCTTTGGCTTTCTGGATCTGGTGGGGATGTAATAAAAAGGGTGATTCCACCTGTTTTGTGTTCAAATCCCATATGACTTGAAGATGGAGATTGCTGGCGAAGGATGGGCCATCGTTCCCGGACCCAGGGGGCCTCATCTATGAAGGGATCTAATTCACACATAAAAAAGTCATCATTCTTCATTGTTGACACCTCCTCTGGTGTTAGGGTTTCAGGATTCTTTCCATCTTTTCTTTTGAGTAAGATTTTCCAGATGGGGAACTCTGGAGAATGAGAAAAGGCTTTGCGTCTTGTTTTTTCCATCTTTTTTTTTTTTTCTTTTTTTCTCTTTAGCTAAAAAGGATATTCTTTAGAGGTTTTTTTTTACTTTGTCTTCAATGCGGTTAGTCGGCTTTGTTCCTTATTTCAAAGAAGATAAGCACGCAAGGAGCTGGAGGTTAAAAGGGATATAAAAGAATGAGAATCTTTTATTTGACCCTAATTTATGAATTTCCCCCATTATCGTAACCACTTACACAAGAGATGACGAATGAAAATGAGTTTTTATTTCTTCTTCTTTTTTTATTTTATCAGGTGTTACATGAATTATAATTCTTTTAAAATGATAAGAGACCAGTTTTTTTTTTTAATATTTTATGGGTATACTAGCAGTTTTTTTTGTTTTGTTGCAAAGATGACTTTCGTTTAAATATTTATTGTATTAGAAAAGTTATAAAGAACAATTTGTAACAAAAGATTCATTGTTTTACGAAGCCGAGCTATCACTGGGAAAATTTACGAAAAAAACAATGTCACCGTTCTATGACTGCGTACCTACTTTGAACTTTATCCCCTTTTTCGCGCAAGGACCTAGATATCATATGTCTCGACTTCAGCTATATGTGTATGTACATATACAGGGCGTCCCGTAAGTCATGGTCCAAACTGAAACTGGTAAAAGGGGGCGTCATAGCCTCTCAGAATTTGGTAACTTGTTTATACTAAATCATAACAGTTTTTATGTAACGGCTGTTTTTCCTAAATTTCAAATATTCCATACTTCGAAACAGGGTTTTGGTCACCCCAGGTAAACTAAATTGTTGTTCTTTAAAATTTTTGCAGCAAAACATTGCCCTATAGTTGGACTAATTTTAAACTAAAAAAATTTTCCAATTATTTTTACCATCTCATCATAAATAAAAAAATAATCAAAAAACTTTGTCAAACCCTTTTCTTAATTGAAAATTTAAAATAGCACCTCAAAACAATGTACTGGTTAGCGCTGGCATTTCCTTTTAAAAACTTGGTCAGTATTTGCAGTTTCCTAAGAGCTGTAATACTTACCGTAGTTACGCTTAGACCAAAAGTTATAACAATTTTTGTAATAAAAATTACAAATTTTTTCTAAATTTATTCCTTTTGTGTACTACTGTCATCTAGTTTCAATATTAATAAATACTCTCATCCTTAAACCACTTTATTTGTTCAATTCTCCCAAAATGACGGTCTCTTACGCCATTACGTCACACTTCTTAACTATTTTGGCCTATATTTATTTCAACCGGGAATTAATTTAATGCCACCAAGGATTTCTAAAGTTTTCTTATGAAAGTGTGTAATTTGATTTATTTAAAAAAAAAAGTGTTGAGTTGAATTTTTTTCTTTTTTTAAATGCCGTACACGCCACGGGAATACGCTTTAATGCACTTTATTTATGGTGGATGTGGAGGTAACGCTAGAGCAGCAGTAAGAACTTACGCAGAACGACACCCAGCTGCTCAGCATCCTGAACATCGCGTGTTTATAAGAGTTCATAATTCATATTCGGAGGGAATAATACCGGGAAGAATTCATGGATCAGGGAGACCTCATATTCATGACGAGGAAGAAGCCTTACGAGAAATTGAAAATGATCCAAGTACTTCGGTTCGAGTCATCGAAATAAGAACTGGAAAATCAAAATCGACAGTACACAAAATGTTTAAAACGAACAACCTACACCCTTTTCACTTGCAATGAGTCCAGATTTTAGTTCCAAGAGATTACCCACGAAGGCGTGAATTTTGTCGAATAATTTTAAACAAAAATGAAGAAGATCCAGACTTTTTCGACAAAATTTTATGGACTGACGAGTCGTCGTTTAAAAAAGATGGATTCGTCAATATGCATAAACTTCACAGTTAGAAAATCTATATTTGATTTGTGAGGCAAATCACAATACCATTTTAAAATGAATTTGTGGATTGGAATTTTGAATGGCCAAATCATAGGACCTTATGAACTACCAGCAACACTAAATGTACAATTTATTTGGATTTTTTGGAAGACAGACTGTTTCATCTCTTGAACGACGTACCCCTTGCCATAGTCCAATCAATGTGGCTCCAACATAACGGCTGCCTAGCTCATTATGGAAGAAATGTAAGACGCCTTTTAGACAATGTTTACCCTGAAAGATGGATCAGGGGTGGTGGAGAAATTTTATGGACTCCACGGTCACCGCACTTGAATCCATTAGACTTTTTTTATTGGGGCTGCCTCAAAGAAAAAGTGTATGCTAAGCCAATAAGTAACATCACTGAACTTCGACAACAGATACAAGCGGCTGCTGAAGAGATCAGTAATTCGGGAAGCACAAGGAACTTAAAACGACAGTTCTACAAATGTTGTCGGACTTGATTAGGTGTAGAAGGGGGTCATTCCGAACAATATTTGTAATTTAGGAAAAATGAAACAAAATAGATATTACATACTTGTTTTGAAAAAAAAAAGTTTAATTTTTATTTGTTTTAGAACCATGCCTGACGAAATTCAAATTGTTATAACTTTTGGTCTAAGCGTAACTTTGGTAAGTATTACAGCTTTTAGGAAACTGCAAATACTCACCAAGTTTTTAAAAGGAAATGCCAGCGCTAACCAGTACATTTTTTGAAGTGCTATTTTAAATTTTCAAGTAAGAAATGGGTTTGACAAAGTTTTTTGATTATTTTTTTATTTGTGATGAGATGGTAAAAATAATTGGAAAATTTTTTTAGTTTAAAATTAGTCCAACTATAGGGCAATGTTTTTCTGCAAGAATTTTAAAAAACAAAAATTTAGTTTACCTAGGGTGACCAAAACCCTGTTTCAAAGTTGGGAATATTTGAAATTTAAAAAAAACAGCTGTTATTGGGTCTACAAGTAAGTTTCCAGCGTTTTTTTTCCAAAATTTGAAGTTTTATTAAGAAAACATAGTTACAATGCTTTATTCAAAGTATCGTCCATCGGAAGCTACAACTTTCCCCCATCTTTCTGGCAATTTATGAATTCCGGACCAAAAACTTTCTCGTTTTTCGAGCCCAAGAACGTATCGAGCCAATTTTTGATTTCCTCTACTGAGCTGAAGCGTATTCCCGTAAGAGCGTTCTGCATCGAACGAAACAAGTGGTAGTCAGATGGTGCCAAGTCTGGACTGTAAGGCGGGTGAGGCAGAATTTCCCATCCACTATTTACCAAATAGTTTTTCACCGAAACCGCAACATGTGGCCGAGCGTTGTCGTGATGAAAAATGACGGACTCATGCCTGGTCATTTTTCTTTTAATGTCCGCTTCAAACGAATTAGTTGGGTTCGATATAATGGTCCTTTGATGGTTTCACCACTCGGAAGCAGTTCGTAGTATACGACACGCTTTTGATCCCACCATATGTAGAGCATGACCTTATTCACGTGAATATTTCGTTTTGGAGTCAATTGGGCGGGCTCGCCGGGCTTTGTATACGATTTTCTGCGTCTAGGATTATGATAATAAATCCATTTCTCGTCACCAGTGACAATACGATGCAAAAATGATTTATTTTTATACCGCTGCAGTAACATTTCGAAAATGCAAAATCGCCGTTCGACGTCTCGGCTTCAATTCGTACGGCACCCAGTTTCCAACCTTTTGAATGAATCCCAGTGCTTTTAGGCGCAGGGAAGCGGCTTGTTGCGTGACGCCCAATGATGCAGCAAGTTCTTCTTGAATCTGACACGGATCCTCTTCCAGTAAAGCGTCCAATTCCTCGTCTTCAAAACTTTTCGGCTTTCCAGGGCGATCTTTGTCTTCAACTCCAAAATCACCACTTTTGAACCGTTTGAACCACTCGCGGCACGTCGATTCACTAATACATTCCGCCCCATAAGTTTCCGAAAGCAAGCGATAGGCCTCAGCCGCACTTTTCTTCATATTAAAGAATAAAAGCAGCGCTTCCCGCAAATGACGTTTATTTGGCTACAAACTTGCCATGATTTTGCTCGATAAAATGTACGACACCGATAGAACTGCTCAAATATAACGCTGCAAAGTTGTTGACAGATACAAAACCTACAAATAAAACACATGGGGTCTGACATTTCTGCCCGGGATCCACTGGTGGCGCCATCTCTGACAAACGCTGGAAACTTACTTGTAGACCCAATACATAAAAACCGTTATGATTTGGCATAAACAAGTTACCAAATTCTGTGAGGCTATGACGCCTCCTTTTACCAGTTTCAGTTTGGACCATGACTTACGGGACACCCTGTATATGTAATTGACATCCTTAGGCGATGCTAGCATTCTAAGAAAATAATTTACGACTTTCGTGGAATAAAAAATGAAAGAACTTTGAAAATTTGCACTGACCTTATGATTTGACCTGTCGACAAAGCCCAGGCAGCAAAGTCCCGCACACGACATCGAGTGAGTAGGTTTCCTATATGATCGAATGAATTTGGCATGATGGCACACTATAGCTCACGTTTCGAATGGAAACTTCAAATTGTAATAGTAAAAGTCTACTACACTAATATCTGACAGTTTTTAGTAGTCCTTTGACAAAAAGAAATTCCTGTGACAAATTTAAAATTAGTTGCTACTCTGCCAATATTTGAAATCTGTTTATTTCATTTAATTTTTCTACAAGAATAGTAAAATGTCAGTAGAAATGAATAAAATTTGGAAAAATATATGTACTTAGTTACATTTTCGTATTTATCGTTTTTTTCTTCCTTCTACCTCAAATCCGTTCGTACGTGAGCTTGGTAGGTATCGTACGTGAATCACACTCGATCACGGAAGATAGAATGTCAAATTACGAGTACTATACTCAAAGCTCGATAACGTGTGCGGGAATATCGAATGCGTATTTCTCAGTGACGAGTGTTTCGATAATGGCATAGCGATAGATGCAAGACATTCCTCCAGCAATATGGATGTCCGAACTTCTAAGAAGCCAACATCGATTTGGATCATTACCTTGGATATGCCTGCAAATATCCGAATGCGGATATCACAAGCACAATGGAATCAAGTAATAACACCAAAGTTTATGTATTGTAGATCACGTTTTCCTCAAGATCTCCTACAATTCTAACCCCATGCATAACCGTTGAACACTAATGGAAATGTTGTCAACGAGTAACTAAATACATTGCTTCTAATGTACAATAGTTGGTTTCTAAGCGCCGCCACAAAGAAACGTTTGGTTTGATAATGAATACAGGTATACGAGGGTTGTCTGAAAAGTTTCCGACAACGTTAGGATAGCGGCACTCGTCAATAAAAGCTAGTGAATGCTAGTTGTGCATCTTTTGGCAGTTACTTACCGAAGTTTCAGTCATTTTGGACTCGCAGTTTTTAGTTGACACTCATCGACAGTAAGTCGGTGTGAGTGTTTTTTGTGAAAATGGAAAAAATTGAGTACGAGCTGTTATTAAATTCTTGTTTTTGAAAGGCAATACGCCTACGCAAATCAAAAATGAGTTGGACGCTGTGTATGGGGACTCTGCACCATCATTTACCATAGTGAAATTTTGTGCAGCTGAATTTAAACGTGGCCGTAAGAGCTTGGGAGATGATGAACGTTCGGGACGTCCAAAAACTCCAACCACTGACGATAACATTGCTAAAGTTCACCAAATGGTGTTAGAGGACAACCGAATTAAAGTGAGAGAGATAGTAGAGGTTATGAAAATGTCCAAAGAACATGTTTGTTACATATTAAATTAAGATTTAGGCATGAGAAAGCTCTGTCCGAGCGTTGGCTGCCGCGTTTGCTTACGTTAGACCAAAAACGTGTTCGAATGAACAATTCCAACGCTCCGTTGGCGTAGTTTAGGCGCAATAAATCCGAGTTTTGGCGCTGATTAATGACTGTAGATGAAACTTGGATACACCATTATACGCCCGTAACAAAAATTCTGTCAAAACAGTGGACTGCAAAGGGCAAGCTCCAAAAAAAGCAAAAACTGGGGGGAAAAGTGATGGCGACTGTTTTTTTGGATAGTAAAGGAGTGATCTTAATCGATTATCTTCAAAAATGAAAAAAACCATTACAGGATCATACTATGCATCATTACTTGCCAAGCTGAAGGCAGAAATTGCAGAAAAACGGCCCCATTTGCAGAAAAAGAAAATCCAAGACAACGCGCCGTCTCACACCTCAGCGGTTGCCATGGCGAAAATTCATAAATTACGGTTTGAACTGCTTGACCATCCGCCTTATTCACCAGATCTAGCCCCAAGCGACTTCTTTTTGGTCCCTCATCTAAAAACTGCGCTCGGAGGACAGAGATTTTCGTCAAATGAGGAGGCAATCACCTTCATGAATAATTATTTTGCAGGGAAAAACGCCAAGTACTATTTGGACGGGTTAGAGAGATGGGAGCATCGCTGGGAGAAGTGTGTAGAGTTACAAGGAGACTATGTAGAAAAATAAAAAAAAAAAATTTGAGAAAAAATGTCTTGTATCATTGTTCGCCCGGAAACTTTTCAGACAACCCTCGTATATATATAATAATTAATACAGGGTGTCCCAGTTTAGGTTTTCGTCCTGATAGCTGAAGATTCCTGAAGTTATGGCAAACAAAAAATTGTATTGCAGGGGGGGTCTATTTTCACCTTGCTCCAAGTTATAGGCCGTTAAAGTGAATAGCCTCTGATTTCGAGGTAAAAATTCTTAAAAGGCCGTAGCTTTTTTTAAAAAAATGGAATATAATATATGAATTAAAAAAGAACCTGGAATCTATAGTTCAGAAGGAACTAGAGGCGAAAGCAGGGAGCCATGTAAAAATTAATAATAAATAAAAAGATAGAAAGAAAGATAGTGGGGTCACAAAATTATTGAGATATTAATTAGTAAGTTAACAACAAAAAATATAGAAAAAGATAAGTATGCGCTAGGAACTAATATTAATATAATATAAGGAGAGAATTATTTAGATGATAACACAAAGCCGGTTAGAAATGTCATCATAGCTTTTATTCAAGCGCCATAGTTTTATCATCTTTAGAAATACGGATTTAGTTCTAACGATTCTAATTTTATGTGATAAGTTATCATAGAAGAAAATTTGCAGATTATGATGTGGTACAGTAACTAGATTCAAACTGTTGGTTCTTAGGTTATAGTAATCGAAGCTTCTATTCAGTTCATAGCCTGATCTAGAAAAAAATATCTTTAAGCCCTTATAACATTATGAATGATTTAAGGGAAGCATTTTAAGGCCTCTGAAAAGCAACAGACCAGTAAAACGATGATTTTTGTTACAGATAAGACGAACAATGTGTTTTTGAGAAATTAGAAGCGGGTTCATTTTGTTGAAATGAATTCCACCCCAGGAAACTAAACCATATACGAGCCTAGAATGGACTAACCTATAATATATGCACTTAAGAAGATCTCGGGCACAGAATGACTTTAAAAAGTATAACTTTTGCTTGCTTAGGACCGTCTGGAAAAAAGCCACAGGAGATACTTTTGTTAAAAATATTACAAAGAATATCGCAAATGCTTAGAGCTATTTTTTTAACGAAATTGTTTGAAAAACAGTTTGTTGTTGAAGAGTTCGAGTTTTTTAGGGAATTAATAATTCTAAACAGTTCAAAGGACGTTATTTGTTCGGCAAAGAAACTATGAGCCAATGATTTATCAACAACTCTGCAGTTGCAGTTAGAGAACCGAAATACTCGTTAAATTAATGGTGGCATCGTTGAATTTAATACTATGTATGAGCTAGTGGGCTGACCGAAGATTTATTCTGAATTTCTTTAACAAGTTACCATTCTTTTCTAAAATCATCACTAACCTCACGAAACCTGTTAGAATAAAAATTGTAATAACATCTTTGGAAATATCTTTACATAGTTGTTTATAAGCACTTAAAATATTGACATTATTCGGATATTTCGTTTTTTTCTTGTATAATTTATTCTTTTCTTTTATTTTGATAACTAAGGTAGCATTGATCCAAGGCTTTAATCTTTTCAATTTATTCCCGCTATTCTTTACTTTTTTATAACGGATTCAGCTTAAGAAACCGTGACCCATTTGCCTAAATAAAATAGTGGTTTGCAATAACTTTCGTTATTCGTATGTGGAAAAGTCGTACATAAAAATCGTAGATAATCAAGAGGAGACAAAAGCTTTGATAAAAAAAGTTAACCTAAAAGTTGAAAAATTTGAAACGCATTTTTTGATGAAATGGTCCAACGATTTTTCAAAATGTTAGCTTTAAAATACCATAATTTTGGCTGGCGTTCATCGAACTCGGCGAAAGTTTAGTATTTTATGCACACTGAAACTCTCTTTCAAAAGTGTGCACAACGGTTTCTTAAGCTGAATCCATTAGAAAGCTACGGCATTTTAAGAAGTTTTACCTCGAAATCAGGGGTTCCTCACTTTAACGGCCTATAACTTTATAGGGGGTGAAAATACAATTTTTTGCAATACAATTTTTTCTTTGCCATAACTTCAGGAATCTTCGTGAGCTCCACAAAGAACAAAGAAGGTACGAGCACAGGCTTCTCGGAAAGTAAAATAAAGAACACCAAAAGTGCGTGATCGAGGAAATGGAGATGTGTTGCGGCAGGAATGACGTTCGAAAATGTTATCAGAGAATAAACGAACTTGCGAGGGCTACAAAGCTAGAATGCAAACCCGCAAAGATAAATATGGGCGACTAATACGAGAGTCGCAGTCAGTTCTAAGAATATGAAAAGACTATTTCTGCAAACTGTATAACGGCGATCAAAATACCGCTGTCTGACACAATCAACCATTTATCTTGGATGAGACGACAGAGAATTCCATCCCACCTTACCTAGATGGAGCTAAGATAACAATATTGGAGCCAAAGTCTAATAAAACTGCTGACGCAGACGGGACCCTTTACTGAGCTATTGAAAGCAGCTTCGGATGGCCTGGATGGTTGGAAGCATGTACCAGCTGAACTGTAAGATATGGCCAGAAAAAAGCATGTCCGCATCATGGAATCTCAGCATCATTTGTTCGGCTTTGACTGAAAAAGTATTCAAAACATCGCCTATAAAATCATTTCTACTATACATATCATACAAGCGTCTGAAACCATTCATGAAAAGCCATTTACGGTTTCAGGCTGCGAAAGTCCACCTCCGATTAAATTTTCGCTCTACGGCCCCAAGAATTTGAAATCGACGTTTACCTTGTGAACTTTAAAACCATATATGACAGCGTGCATAGGGCATCCTATCAGGTCGGCTCAAACAAGTGACTTTTTCAGCATTCAAAACATCGAATTGATGGGTCATCAGCGGTCAGCTCTTATTTGGCACCCAATCAGTTTGTTTTATTCCCGCACATCAAAAATAAATTGCGAAGTTTTACGACGCCTGAAGCCGCGGCTGATGAGTTCAAAACTCATGCATGTTTTCCAGTTATCTCGTTCGGAGTGACAAAAATTATTCGAAAATTGGTTCGAACGCATGGGCAGAGGTTTGGACCTTGTTGAAAGCGGATGAAGAAGCACTTGGCCGTTTCGAGGGAAAACTACTGCGCGTTATTTTCTGTATAAATAAATTTACAATTCTTCGCACATCAATAGCCTTTTCAAAGTGCATTCTTTCTGGCTTGGAGACTAGCTGCCAGCTGTCCTGTCCTTGTCTTACGCTGCAACGCCTTAAGATGAGCAATTTTTTTCACCTTTTTGTGGTATTTGAAAGCACTATGGCTGGTAAGTTTGGCTACCTTTTGCATAATGTTGCGACACTGAATCCACTGGTTGTCCCCGTCAGTGAAATGCGAGTGCGCTTTGAGGATAACCCGCAGCTTATTTTCATTCGATAATTGAGATATAAAATTGGCTGCGACGAGATTATGGGCAGAGTCGTTGGTGATCTGAAAGTATGCGCCAATAGTGTAATTCAAATATGTCGTGACTTGTTGGCGGTGCATATTTGTCTTTATCCGGAACCCATTGAAATCTCGCATTTCGAAATCCGTTTGTGCAAAAATAAGTGTTTTAAGGTGTAACCCTTATATTCTGTATTACTTCCCAACAGTTACTCACATTGCCGTGACAATTATGAGTTTCTCACAATTTTTCAAGTATGATGTAAAAAGGTAGCATGACAGCATATCATCTGTACAATCTGACGCGTTTAGCAGGGAAGCCAAAATTAGACATGTGTCTACTTATCTCATCTCTATAGATACTGTCATATGCGGCCTTGAAAACGATAAAGAGCATCGATTTTAATTTTCTTGGATTTTCTCTAGGGTCTGCCGTAGTGTGAATATTTCCATTTTGTGGACTTATCTGGCCTAAATCCGCACTGATAGGGGCCAAGCAAGATCTTGTACCGGATGTTAAGGAGACTGATGAGTCTATGTTTATCGCCTTCTATTTTGCGGATTAAGCAAATGATGCTGCATTTCATTCGTCAAGCACACATTCTATTAAGGCAAGATGTTTTGTTAAGATATTTTCAGAGACGCTAATGAAGCTAATGTATTTACCTTATGCCTTGCTTGAAAAGGGTACGAACCTCTGACCTTCATATTAGTTGCGATATTTCTGAGTCTACATTCTCCGCTCAGAATAGGAGGAGTGCAGTGTTCTATGATTAGGTAACCGCCATGTTCCTGAGGTGAAGTGGCGTCGTGTAGGCTAAATATTTTGAATGTATTACCAAAGATGTCCTTTTATCCTTCAACGACTTCGAGGGTCGTTAACAATTGTTTCGCAACGGTTGGGTTTTTACGTAACCTTATTGTAACTTCATTCTCCACCTCCAACCTAGAGGTTTACGGGTTTTCCGACAAAAATGGTCGAGATACTACTCAACCAGCTGAGAATGAAAGCGTAAAAAAAATACTTCCTATCGAATACTTCCTATGAACCGATTTATATTTATCACCATCTAAATGTTAACCAATGATAGCATACAAATAAGAATTCTACTTTACGGGTTGCAAGGTAAATGTATCTAAAATTTGTAAATACAGTTCCCTCAAACTTAAGAAAGGAAAATACTTAACAAAAAACTGCCGTTTTTCTAGAAATTGTGAGAAATATATTCGAAGTTTAGACCGATTTTTTGTCCACTTAATTCAAGTAGAGAAATTTATATTTTCTTTTTTAGTGAATGTTAACCTTCTTCCATCAATAACACAGCGATAAGCACAACAAAATCTACTTCCCGCTAAATTCATATTCAACATCCTTATCTTGGCACTGACAATCTCTAAAGCTTGACATTTGAAAAATAGCCATGGATGATATATTCGTATCCGTATCCACATCCGTTTCTGAGCTGCTTAACAAATCTTCACCCGAAAAACATTTCAAATCATTTCACGACATCAAATGTCCTACCAAATCCGAAAGTCAGGCAACATCCAGTGATCCTTAAACATTGTGATTTATGTTTAGCTCCTATCAACAACAATTCAATTGCTCCCTGTCGTAGGCACAATTCTGGCCGCGTCCTTAGATGTTGCCTGTCATCGGAGTATCTAACATTTGAAATATGTATTTCTACTTGCGAATTGTTACTGTCGATGATACCCTGATACCCGGATACCCATATATAGCCTGACTTTGGATTAAATGTGCGTGGAGAAATCGGCAAATACAGCAGGGGATTGCATACGATAAGCACTTAATCGAGTGTGAATCACTTGATTTTCTCTTGGAAGTGGAAGCGTGTATCCGTGTATCTATTTGTACAATGTATCCTCACAATGCTCTTCAATTCACATACATACTCGTATATGGATATGGGGAAAGTTTTATTCGCTAAAACAGATAAGGAAAATCAAACGTTACAGAAACACATACAGCCTTTACGACTCCTTTCCGTTTAAGGAATTTTTCAAATATTTCTTCTTTTTTTTATCTTATCGATTCTCCTTCTCGTGGTGCCTTGCTAAAGTGTGGTGGTCACAAAATGACTGCGATTGCTTTCCAAGCACCACTCGTAAAATGGTAAAATGAAGATATTTCAAAGGATACGAGAATGTTCTCTCGTATATCCCTGTAGGCCGATTCCTTTAATGATGGTCTCTTCTTGGCATCTGTATCGCCTTCAAGTGCTCGATTAGTTTGGTTTTTATTCTTTTAGTTCCCTCTTTTTTTTATCTTTGGGATTCTTTCGTACCTAAATGGAAGCTGATAGGAGTAAACAAGCTCTCAAGATTAAACTTAAGAGATTTTTTTCTACTTTTTTTGTTTGGATGGCGGGCGTTTTTTTTTTTCCTTTTCTGCTTAGAATATTCAGGAATCGAAGAATCCGAGAATCCTTTGATGTATTAAGAAATTCTCTTACCTGGTATTGGGGAGAAACGTTTACTTTTTGGATTTTATCTAACCCGAGTGACCACTTTGGATTACGAACGAAATGAGGGAAATGGGAATGAAAGATGTACCATAAGCTGGCCTTTGTTTAATTTTCTACCACATTGTCGATTTAATGAGGAATGAAGAAAAGGGTAAGAACCCTCTTGTTTACTAACTGATATGTGTAAACATTTCTGTAAGCTTTGATGCATCCAACCTCAACTATTCGTCGAAGAACTTAAAAGTAAAGGAAATAATTTCGAAACAATGCGAAATGTATTTTGGTTTTGAAAGAATGACAGCATTGCAGACAGCTAAGAATTTAGGAGGATCGGACAAGAGGCTGGTAAATATTGCATACTTAATTTTAATCAATATGCTGTGTGAACATGCACCAAGATTATCAGTGAGATTTGGAACGCGCATCGCCAAATCTCGCCAATTTATTCGCAGGATTTCAATGTCATCAACTTGTAAAAGCAGTTACACAGATCTTTAAAATATTGTACCTTTAGTATTAGATGAAGAAATCACATAATATTGTGTCACTTTTTGCTTATTAAAAGAATTGGTGGTATCAATACCGACCTTTATGAAGCGTAGCGAGTGCTCTCCATTTTCCCCCAGCATTGAAAGATAAGTTCAGTAACCCTTGTAGACACGACACAATATTTAAAGTCAAGGCAGATACTGCCACAGAAGCTTAATCGGCGTTTAATTTGGATCTTTTTATCTAAATCTTTTCTGCGTCGTGTACATGAAATTGTTATCGATCATAGTCCATTCCCGACTTTGAATCTACTACTAGGTTTTTACTCTTATCCCATAATGTTTTTGAACATTGGGTTCTTCTTTTTACTGTCTAGATATTTTCTTTTTTTTTGGGAAGATGATGATATCCCTCCCGCCTGCTTTACTTTTAAAATTTACAACGAGTTTTCATCCCATGCTGCAGTGGTTATTGGCTGCCTTAATCAAACCTTGGCTTCCACTATAGTGATTGGATGAAACCTAACACACCTGATATTTCTGAAACCTTACAGATTATGTCTCCAGTGATCTTCTATGCTTGATCCTGTCATCAAAGACCACCTTACAGGGTAACCTTTTCAGAGGGGCTAGCAGCATTTGTACCATCTTCCGGAGTTCTGAAGTTGTGCTTAAGCCTAACTTAAGTCATCGATTGCCTTTTGCTATAAGTTATGGTTCATTTAGACTAACGTTTAAAACCATTCTGCCCATTTTAGCTTGCACAGCAGGTGAAAAACAGATTCAATATCTTATTCACGCCTGCAACTTCCAAAGTCGTTATTGTATTATATTCTGAGACGTTGCGCAAGGATAATGCCAGATATGGATAGTTCGTCTTAAAAAGTAAGAAAATATTAAGTTTTATTAATCCGATGTTTTCTTGGCATAGACCAGCCGCAGGGTTCTAAACATTGCGTACGCATCCATATTAGTTCAACATATTGTAGCTTTAATAATTTCTGCATTATTAATGAATTCTTGCGTAAATCCCTGTGGTACCCCAAGAGCCCTAACGACTGCTTGACTATCCGAACACAGTAGCAACCTTGTCGCCAATATTGTTTTCTGCAATGGTTGCAGGGAGCAAGAAAAACAATTATGATGTCGGCTTGGAAAACAGTGTGGTTGCTACAAATTCTAAAAAGACGAGGGGCGGGTAGTTTTTTAAAGTGATCCCTGACTGTCCTACTGATCACCATCTTGGATGCGCCCTTTTTAAGTTTTTGAAGTGAAACTACTTATGAGTCGTTGGGCAGTAATTCCGAACTCCGATGAAGCGAAAAAGCGACATGAAGTGATTCTGTACTCCGATGAAACGAATCCTTAACCCCATTGGTACTCAGTAGATGGCATTCAAAACCGTGGGATAATACTTGTATATGACACTAAAATTATCGAAAAAGTATGATGTGTTCCTTGCTTCATGGTGTTGTATTGCTTTTTCCACCAGTAGTGCTCCTACGTAGCCAATAAGTTCTTCCACTTCAAAATCTCCTTAACACCCATCTGGGTGTGAATGCTAAAACTCAGATGAAACGAAAAAGCGACACGAAGCGGGAGGGAATAGCGTGTGTGGTGAGCAGCTCAGCAGAATGAGACATTGAACAGAAACGAAAAGGCGACAGACTCGAAGTATGAAACCAAAAGATTGGTGGGGCACTAACTCGGACGGAGTGAGCCATGAGTGCACAGTGCACGATTTACGTGCATATGAAAATCATCAACATAGTCATTATCATTGTTACCATCGTCAGAGTACCTAACTAGACATTATTTGGTAACAACACCAAAAGCAACATTATCATGTAACGGAAAACTTCAGCTTAACAATAAAATGTGACTTGACTTGGCTTTTGCTTGTTAACGCCCAGAAGATAAGTAACATAGAACAGCCCAACAATAGAATTACTCCAGCGACATCGGTTGACCTAGTTTGGGAATAGCGGCATTTGCAATGCAAGCAAAGCATCATTGTTAACTCTTAATTATCAACTCTTCACTGTACTGGAATACCGGACCATCGCCCAATTACCAAGGCCTCGCCCATCAATGACGATGTCTAATAAAAAGCGGGGGCAGAGCATATTACTGGTCTTATCGTAAACATCTTCAGAAGACGCCACCGAAGGTTGCTACTATTTGACCAGTACCAAGGGTGGAACTTGTGCCTCTAACACAGTTCCGAATTGGTATCAAAGTATTGCCGGAGAGCGATGCCAAGGCGTTTCCTTGCTCTCATGGATGTATGGGCATCCCGTAAACATAAGTCTACGTGACAGGTGGTTTACGATAAAAAACCTGAGACTATGTACAGGAATACTTCAATTTCCGTCACTAATTGGTTCCACGAAAAGGCGTTGTAAGTCGAAATCGATCTAAGTCGAAACACAAAACAAATACTGAAAATAATGTGGCATGTGTTTGTTCATATTTCTTTTATATACTCGTATTTGTACATATGTTGTACGTAGGTATAGTTAAGATAACACTGCACAACAGCATTTCGGATGATTGAGTTTTGTTACATGGTACTAGCCTCATTTCTAAAGACGATTTCAAATCTGTGGCCGAAACTTCTCTATCAGTTCTAGTTTCAAAAATATGACACATGGTCATTTTTATATTGGGTCTATAACTTAATTCGCGTGGTTTGCTAAGAGATCGCGTAACTTGTATTATTCCATTGTTATTATTTCATTGGAACATGCGTTGGAAAGCTACTGTCATTGTACGTCATTTCAGTATATGTCATTCATTTGAAGCGTAAACAACAATAATTTTTTTTCACTCAAATATGTCGAACTTTATGCCTGAAAAAGTGTTTTTGCGGGGAGTTCTTCTTCATGAAGAAAACTGCTGCCGAAAGTCATCGTATTTTGGTGGAAGTTTATGGTGAACATGCGCTAGCTGAGCATACGTGCCAAAAGTGGTTTGCACGTTTTAAAAGTGGTGATTTTGGCTTAGAAGACGATGAACGTCCTGGCCAGCCAAAAAAGTTTGAAGATGAAGAACTGGAAGCATTACTCTATGAAGATTGTTGCCAAACACAAGAAGAGCTCGCAGAATCTTTGGGTGTCACTCAAGCAGCCATTTCAAAACATTTAAAAGCAGCTGGATATACAATATTCAAAAGCAAGCAAATTGGGTTCCACATGAACTCAAGCCGAGAGACGTCGAAAGGCGGTTTTGCATGTCCGAAATGCTGCTGGAACGCCACAAAAGGAAGTCATTTTTGCATCGAATTGTTACTGGTAATGAAAAATGGATCCATTATGACAACCCCAAACGCAAAAAATCATATGTGAAACCCGGCCAACCAGCCAAATCAACGGCAAAGCCGAATATCCATGGCGCGAAGGTAATGCTCTGTATTTGGTGGGATCAGATGGGTGTGCTGTATTGTGAGCTGCTAAAAGCGGGTGAAACCATCAATGGACAATGCTACCGAACACAATTAATCCGTTTGAAGAGAGCAGTGGCCGAAAAACGCCCGGAATATGCGACCAGACACGAGGCAATAATTTTCCATCATGACAACGCTCGGCCCCACGTTGCTATTCCGGTTAAGAACTATTTGGAAAACAGTGGATGGGAAGTCTTACCCCACCCGCCTTATAGCCCAGACCTTGCCCCTTCTGACTACCATTTGTTCCGGTCGATGCAGAACGCCCTCACTGAAATACGGTTCACACCAGAGCAGAAATTAAAAACTTGGCTTGATTCATTCTTGGCAGCCAAGCCGGCGCAGTTCTTTTGGGATGGGATCCACAAATTGCCAGAAAGATGGGAAAAAGTCATAGCTTCAGATGGGCAATACTTTGAATAATAGTATTGTACATGTTTTTCTTAAATAAACGTTCAAATTTTGAAAAAAAAACGGCACGAATATAATTATATACCCAATAATAAAACAGAAAAAATTTAATGTAATCCTATTTTATTAAGTTATTAAAGTGAAAAAAACTTTCTTTTATTAGATTTCTTTGCAGAAGTCTGAGAGCTGTTCTGAATGTTCCAGCAATAGTCAGCCATCATGTGTGCGTTCCAGTAGCCTTAATAGCATTCCTCCATCGTACAAAAGTCCTGATGGAAGATTAACGGGGAAATAGTCTAGGTGGTTGCGAAGAAAGTGTAACTTGATGCTTATGTTACACCCAAGTGTTTGAAAGTGACTCATTAGTTGTTCAACGTGTTGAGAACAGTCGGAACTTCTCTTATTTCCCAAGAAATTTTGAACAATCTACATAAACTCATACCATGCATTTTTCTCAAGATCTGTCATAGTGTTCGTAAAATTTGTATCTTTTATTAATGATCTTATCTATGGCCCGTAAAAAGTGGCCGCTTTTATCTTTTCTGTACTCAGTTTCGGGAACTTTTTTGATAGAAAAAGGAAACGATTTCCATTTTTATTAAGACCTTTAACAAATTGTTTTATAAGGCCTAATTTTATATGCAATGGAGGCAAAATTATACGATAGGTGTTGATTTTTAGCTCTACTGTCCCACAAGCAAAGAAAACATGGATACTTTGTGTATCCGCCTTGTTGGCCTAAAAGAAAGTTCACCATTTTTAAATCAACACAGATGATCCAGTTATTTTTCACATATTTAATTTTTTCCAAAACTAAAGCACTTACTTTTGTAGAATGTGCAATAGGCAACTACCCTAATTTATTCCCATTGTGTAAGAGAACACATTTTAGATTTCGCTTTGACGAGTCTATAGTTCTGTTCAGTGAGGCCGTTCTGGGCAGAAAAGAACAGAAAAGTACAAGGTTTTGTGGTCAGTGAGAAAAATTTCTGTCCGAAACTGTTCTACTTTGTGTTCAGTGAGGTTGTCAGAAAAACTTGCACCTACTCTTGAAGTAGAGCAGATTGGTGTGCAGATGTCAAAATCAAATTTAACTCTCATTTTGATTTGTTTCTAGCAATTTGCAATTGTTTTGTGCATCTTGAATGAAGAAAAAAGTTAAAAAGTTCGATAATAGAGATAAGAGGGAGAAATGAGCAATCTGTGCTGGTTGAATTTTCTCCAAATACGCGGCAGAATTTACAAAGCAGTGGTACAAATTTAATGGATTTAACATATTTTACATGGGTTTTTTCTTATTTTTTTTTTAGGAATTTCGCCAGGAAATATTTAACCAGTGCTTTGGAGCTGAATCAGCCACCAGCTAGGATTTCGTAGAAATTGCAACAACTGCAGAAGAAAAATAAAAAGCAATTTGGCTCGAGAAGGACTGCTAGCTCATCATAAGTCTTTATAAAGATTTAGAGCCAAAGGTCGGCAAAATATTTTCTCTCGAAACAAAAAAAAACTGTGGGAGCAGATTGCTGGCCGCATGCAGGAGTTCGGATCAGATTTCACTGTGGTCCAGGTTGAGGGGTAGTGGAAGAGTCTGGAACGTGGGTTCAAGACTAAAATGAAGCACAATGCCACAACAGGCAACAACAGGGCCACCGGTGCGTATGAAAAATATAATTTCTAATTTCTTATATTATAAATGTAAACCTATTTCCATAAATACAATAGGGAGCTCTCAGATGTACTGCTGGACCGACCTGCAATTATTCCAGCCTGTCCGTTGGGCAGTACCACTGGAAGTGGAAAAGCAAAGGAGGCAATATTGGTGGAGGCTGGAATTTCTTTCATTGCAAGTAAGTGTATAAGATTAAATAATACAAAACATTCAAAACCCCTCCATTTCTTTTTAATAAGGAATGTCAGCCAGTGAAAGTGATACTCCGCTGGATAACATAGAAGAAACATCGAGAACATTAGAGAACGTAGAGCCACCAAGAAAACGGAAGAAAACCAGCACTGTGGCAGAAGGGCTGAAGAAGTGGAGGGAGTTGTTCGCTGAGGAAAGGAGCTCAGACCGTGTGTACAAATATGCCAAGCTTGAGGCTTATAGAGAGAGAACTGCTGAGCTGGCCAAACAGACTGAGGAGAAGCGCGAATTGGGTTTAGTTCTAATAGATTCTTTAAATAAAAAATAAATGCATAAAAATAAAAGTATAAAAATAATTTTATGATTTTTTATTTAGTTTTCCTTATCTTCTCAATTAAAATATGAAAACACACAGCCCATTTCGAAGGCTGATGCCATACTGCTGTTCAGCAACTGTATTGAAATTGTCATTTTCTTCAATGTTTTCGTCAATTTAAAATGGCAGCTCATCATCGTTGAATAAATTATTCAGCACAACCCAAGCTCGAATAAAATGACAGAGTTTCTGTACTCCTTTCAGCTTGCAATAGTAAAACTGTCGAAAGCGCTGTTTAAGAACACCAAAGGAGTGCTCTATAACGATCCTACCGGAACTTAGCTTCCGGTTAAAAAACTTCTGCCTTGAAGATAAGTGGCCATTGTCGCGATATGAGTTTATTAGAAACTGTAAGCACGCATAAGCGGAATCTCGCTCCCACATAAACTGGGTAATTTAGAATATACCATATATCCGAATATACAGAATCCGGATATCCAAGAAAATGTCTGTAAACTTCCTTTCCTCGCTATATATTGCTTGAAGAGATAGACTTGTAATGCCCTTTCTATCAATGTAGTCATCTTTTCCATGCCTAGTGTAGATTACTACATCGTTTGCCAATTATTATATGCAATCAATTTAGTACCTATAACATCTTCAATTATAGTTTTGTTTCTCATACACGAGCTGGTTTCCATTTTCTCATCTTCAATAGGCCATCGGATGACCGAGTCGCAAAGATTGCTGATGAAATACAGCACTCTGTTAATAAGACTGCATACAATCCCCAAGCCGAGGTTGAATCTATCGGCAATATCCCTGTAGGAGCAAGCCTCATGCCCAGCAAACCAAAGAAAGAGCGCTATATGCATTTCAGCAGGATATGTTTTGCGGGCCTCTATTTTGACGTAAATATCCGATTTTGCAAAGGTGTCTACCAACCGTTTATAGAGGCTGCGAGATATGCGGAAATGTGTCACAAATTCCTTTTCATTGTAGGAAGGAATTACAGGGTGACTTACTCCAACTCCAACTTTTTAAAATGCTATAATTTTTTTATTTTTTGATAAATCTTATTGTGCCAAAGCAAAAAATGTTGGAAAATACATCAATTTTCAAATTGTATCAGTAGTTTTCAATATGTCCACCTTTGGCGAGAATAATGGCCTTGAGACGGCTGAAGAAAACATCGCACGCTGCACGCAAGTGGCTCTGCGGTATTTTGGCCCAATCCCGGCGAAGTACTTGTTTGAGGTGGTACAAACTTTGGTATTTTTTAGTGCCAACCTTCGCCTTCAAAATACCTCAGACAGATAAATCCAACGGATGTGCATCAGGAGAATTTGCAATCCATTGTGTCGAAGAAATGAAGTGTGGAACATGATTTTTTAACCAATCTTGGTTGATGCGCGCTTTGTGAGACGGTGCCGAGTCTTGTTGAAATGTCCACGGTCTCCGACCGAAATGATTGTTTGCACAAGCCTTCAATACTGCCTCTAAGATAGTTTCACGGTATACGATCGCATTAATATTGACGCCACGGTCCAAAAATATGAGCGGAGAGCGACCATCGGCGGTTATGGCGGCCCAAACCATCACCATCGGTGCTGCCTGCTTTCTGGTGGCCGTCCGAAGGTGTAAATTTTCGAAGGACCTCTCTGGCAAGTAAACTCGGTCATTTTGTTTGTTGACATATTGCTCGATAACAAATGGCGACTCACCGGAAAAAACCAAATTCGACAACTCACCACTTTCGTGCAAGCGTAGCAACTCCTTCGCTCTTTCGACTCTAACTTTTTTCTGTTGCGGGTTAAGATCGTGTGCTTTTTGGAACTTCAATGGTTTGAGCCCAAGCTCATTTTTCAGTATGTGTTGTATCCGTTCCAACGATATGTTAAGGTTACGAGCCAGTTTTCTTCCACTTCGACGCGGATTTCGCTCAATTCGAGCCTTCACTTTCCGAACCATTTCTGCCGATGTTGCTGTTTTTTTATGAGCACCTCCATGGCGTTTTGCAACGCCGCCAGTATCACGGTAACTAGCTATGGTTCGAGACACAAATGATTTATTCACGTTGAGGTGCTGGAGGGCTCTAACGATAGCTACTTGTGGTTTTCCAGCCAAATATAAAGCAATCACACTATCACGTTTGAATTCCATCGCGGATAAAAATTTTTCAACACAACTGAGACGCAAATCGTTTAAAAGGCTTGTAAATAATAAAATTATCTGTCATGTGTCAAAATTTGAGCTCACTGTCATGAACGGTTTGGAAATTATAGCAGTCTGAAGTTGGTTGCAGTTCGAGTCATTCAGGGTGTTAACTGCATTATTCTCACTTAATTTTGTTTGCCCATTTTTGTTTGATGAAAAATGGCTTTTACTACAAAATCTGTTGATCGTACGTAAAAGAGTTTCTATGTAAACATAATATTTAGGAAATTTTGCAAGGATAAAAATTTCATGAAATTTCAGAAAATTTATTAAGTAAAAATTATAAGAAAAATGCATTTTAAGTAAAAAAATGGAACAGCAAATTTTCATAATTTTGAGTTTAAAGAGCCATAACCTTTTTTTTGCAGCATAGATGTACCCAAAGCATTTAAGACTTGTATGCCCTACTAAATTATCTTTCCAAAATGTCCAAAACTATTTTTGTACCTGTACTAGTTTAGAAATTATAGCGTTGAAAGTGGTTACACCTCCAAATTAGAGGTCACCCATTTTGATGGGCTGTAACTTGAAATGGAGTAAGAATAGATCCCCCCTGCCATACAATTTCTGGTTTGGCGGAACTTCGGGAATATGCCCTTAAAGGATTATACTACCAAACTGGTACACCCTGTATATGTATTGGGTCTACAAGTAAGTTTCCAGCGTTTTTTTTCCAAAATTTGAAGTTTTATTATGAAAACATAATCACAATGCTTTATTCAAAGTATCGTCCATCGGAATCTACAACTTTCCCCCATCTTTCTGGCAATTTATGAATTCCGGACCAAAAAAATTTCTCGTCTTTCGAGCTCCAGAACGTATCGAGCCAATTTTTGATTTCCTCTACTGAGCTGAAGCGTATTCCCGTAAGAGCGTTCTGCATCGAACGAAACAAGTGGTAGTCAGATGGTGCCAAGTCTGGACTGTAAGGCGGGTGAGGCAGAATTTCCCATCCACTATTCCCCAAATAGTTTTTCACCGAAACCGCAACATGTGGCCGAGCGTTGTAGTGATGAAAAATGACGGACTCATGCCTGGTCTCATATTCTGGCCGTTTTTCTTTTAATGCCCGCTTCAAACGAATTAGTTGGGTTCGATATAATGGTCCTTTGATGGTTTCACCACTCGGAAGCAGTTCGTAGTATACGACACCCTTTTGATCCCACCATATGCATAGCATGTTCACGTGAATATTTCGTTTCGGCGTCGATTGGGCGGGCTCGCCGGGCTTTGTATACGATTTTCTGCGTTTAAGATTATCATAATAAATCCGTTTCTCATCACCAGTGACAATACGACGCAAAAATGATTTATTTTTATAGCGCTGCAGTAACATTTCGGACATGGAAAATCGCCGTTCGACGTCTCTTGGCTTCAATTCGTACGGCACCCAGTTTCCAGTGCTTTTAGGCACAGGGAAACGGCTTGTTGCGTGACGTCCAATGTTGCAGCAAGTTCTTCCTGAATCTGACACGGATCCTCATTCAGTAAAACGTCCAATTCCTCGTCTTCAAAACTTTTCGGCTTTCCGGGGCGATCTTTGTCTTCAACTCCAAAATCAGCACTTTTGAACCGTTTGAACCACTAGCGGCACGTCGATTCATCAATACATTCCGCCCCATAAGTTTCCGAAAGCAAACGATAGGCCTCAGCCGCACTTTTCTTCATATTAAAGAATAAAAGCAGCGCTTCCCGCAAATGACGTTTATTTGGCTGGAAACTTGAAATGATTTTGCTCGATAAAATGTACGATACCGATAGAACTGCTCAAATATAACGCTGCAAAGTTGTTGACAGATACAAAACCCACAAATAAAACACATAGGGTCTGACATTTCTGCCCGGGATCCACTGGTGGCGCCATCTCTGACAAACGCTGGAAACTTACTTGTAGACCCAATATACGAGTATATACGAGTATGTATACATATACCATATGTAAATAAAATTTTATATAAATATCGGCTTAAGTTACAAGTCTCCGAAAGCATTTCCACCTAACAGAAGTGTCCATCTGTCCTTTGCTGTCTTGTAGCCCACAACTGAGCCTTGGAAACAAAAGTTCTTGCAGTAAATGTTTCCAGTACATTAAGCGCTATACTGACCATCTTCAATCAATGCTTTTAGTTTCTGGTACTCGCGGATTCTGCTTACTTACATACTATAGTCTGGGGTGGACCTGGGCCTCAACCAGTAAGCCTGTCCAATTAGCGCGGTCTTTGGCTAACTGTGTACAGTTCGTATAGTTCATCGTTGAATCGTCTCCTCCAGAACTCGTCAATGCATACCGAACCAAATATCTTACGAAGAATTTTTCTCTCAAAACGACGGATGAAGGATATCGGAACCATACAGCATGTGTGTTCTACCAATAATATCAATATCGTCGGCGTATGCAACAATTGAACACACGTTTGAAAGAACGTAGCTCGCGTGCTGGCTTGTGAGTTTTGCTGACAGCGCGTCGCCTTGCCTAAATCCCTTTTTGAAATCAAAGGTCTCTGTGGATGAGTTTGGCAGGGATGTCAAAACTTGACGTGGCTCTTTATATCTCGTCTCCGTAGATGGTGCCATCTACGGCTTTAAATCGATATAAAGGTGATGAGTGTCGATCTGAAATTCACGGGTTTTCTCCAATATCTGCCGTAGTGTGAATATTTGATCAACTTGCGGAGTCACCACTTAATTTAATGTTATGAACACCATACCTGTTTTTTTAAATTTGTCATACCATCCTCGGATGGATTTATAGCATCCACGTTAATGGTACGCACAGTTGACTGGGGAATTCCTAGTGAGGGGCGATGTCTACAGCGGATCAAGATAACGATCTTAGACATTATTGATATGGTCTTTCTTTGCTTTTTGCGTGAACTTCCAGAAACAATAGACCACGAAAATCTTTTCCCATCCACGATTGCAAAGCTTCACTCAACCCAAAGCAAAAAAACAGTCATTACCTTCTATAAAATGGTGTACGTACGCGTATACGTTGCCTTAATAAGCAGAAACACTTTTCCCTTGGATTTTAAAAATAATAAAAATAAAAAACGTTGCTCATATTATTCTTCTTCAATTTATTTATTTTCAAAAGATCACTGGGGGGAAGTCTATTCCTTGTGAATCTACAAGTTGTCTCGAGCCGTCCTAATTATAAGATATATCTGCTTATGTTGCATTATTGTTTTCATCTGTTGATGAAGTCATTGTATATGCTGTACAAACTGGTCGCATAGACAGGCTGTATGTATGTTTGTTCTAGTCAGCACATCTTACTTCGAATATGCTTGGAATGTGCTCCATGGTTGTAGCATCGGTAACATCGTTATCTAACATAACTTTCCCCCATTAGCTGGCTGTTTCCCCTGAAACAATTTCTGCTTTACAACATGAGTCAGAATTGTTAATGTTACTATTATGATTATAACTGTAGGCAACGATATACTACAGTTTATATTTATTTGCGTTACAAATTTGACTCAATGTAATTTACTCGTAGATTGTCTATTTTACTTAAATTCATATTGGGCGTTGGTTATGTTGAAATTACTTTCCATATCTATGTTTATACATAGGCTGAATTACATATTTGTTGTTGTTTGAATAATTTTTATTAGGAGTTAACAATTTCTAAAGGAAATAGGGACAAGAGGGTACGTCAATGAGACTGGTATCAAAACAAAGCTGAGCGTTAGCACATTAGAAGTGTGAAGTTTTATGAAAATCGTATGTCGGAATTTTGAGATTTTCCTGTGTGAAATTCGTATTGTGGGTGGACCTTCTGATGATTTTTGTCCGTTTATATGCTTATAAAATCATATGTCATAAGAAGCGTAAGATGCATATATATACTCGTATGCATATGTTTTTCGTACCAAATGAAAGCTGATTTTACGTTCTAAGATTTTTAGTTTTTAAATAATCAATCTAGATTTGAAAGGAAAGTTTTTTTTTTATTAAAATCATCAATGTCTGAAAAAACTTCAGCGAGAGCGTATCTCTTTTTTACAGTGACGTGAAAGGGCACCATTCAAGCCTTAATTTGGTGTAAAAGAATGTAAGATTCAGCCAATATTAACCCAGAAAAGCACTTTCAAAATCATAAGTGGTGCAAATCAATCACTATGTGCTCAATATGTAGGTAGGTACATGGTAAATACCTACAATACATACTTTTATTTTTACAGAAACTTGAAAAAACGCTGCTGTTTTTTTTTCAATATAGACGTTAACATTACTCTGCACCTGATCAAAGCTAGGCAAGACATACATACATATGTATGTAAGTTAACACCAAAAAATCCCAGTTAACGTCAACAACATTCCATCATGATACAGTTCCCACGAGCAGCAGAATCAGCTTCAAGCGTGATCGACTGCAACGAATTCTCTACCCACGGACGGGTGAGACATGGACAGCTAGGAGTTTTAAATTTTGCAGATTAGTTCTAAGTTAGCCGTGAAAGCACAAAGTTGTTAAAAATAAATTTTTTTAATCAACTTTAAATTGTAATTGCTTAATTGGCGCCCCACATGGGGCCCAGGAAAAATCACCTCATAACGAAAACCAAAGTAATTAGATAGTGAAAAGCCTCTCGTGAAAAACTCACTCATAAAAAAAAGCGAGTATAGTACGAAGATCATATAAGTACGCGTGGAGAGCAGTGTGTGGTGAAAATATCTGGGTCCCAGACAAAAGCAGCATCTGTAGATTTTGCTGCCAACGAGGGAGTGTGGAGAAAGGCCCCCCAGTTACCAGAGGTAAAACGGAATGAAGCCCCTTCACCAGCGTTGGATCTTCTTAATGTAAGCTAGTTTTAAGAAATATTTTAATTAAAACGCATTAAGAAAGTGATAGCCATAAATAAGAAAAATATTTTTCATACATACAGGCGTTGACAACTAATTAGAAACGATAGCATTATTGTTGTACTTGCTAATATTCTGATTTTTCTTAATAACATAACGGTATATTTCTTGCTTATGTCACTTCTGTCTTTATTCCTATTCTTAGAAAATATATTCCCATCTTGCCAGATTATATGGTTTGTATAACAGTAATACATTATTTGAAAAATTGAACTCGGTGGGGTGACAGCTAATTAGAAACGATTTTGTTTAAGCTAAAGTTCATTCAAACTTGTGTAGTTATTCTAAGTATTACATAATATTTTGGTAAGTATAATGTTAATTTACATTTGTAAACGTAAATTCAACAAATAAAATTGTGGTAGAAAGCTGTTTTCGAAATGGGCAAAGGCAAGAGTTACACACCGGAGACGCGTAAGGCTATTGCTGAGCTAAACAAAGCGTGACTCTCCTACCAAGGAATTGCAACACAGCTAAAATGTTCTAAAAATATGGTATTTGATGCAAATTCAGATTCTCGTCAAAAAAGACTCCGCAAAACCACACAACGTATCGACAAAAAAATTATTCGGTTGTCGAAAGCGGAAAAGTGCTAAGGTCATCTAAGGGAAATTATGGATGAAGCCGACATCAATATATCCAAGAGAACGGATAGCGGAAGCTGGACTTCATGGGAGGCTTGCACGCAAGAAGCCGTTGGTTAAAGAAAACGCCTTATCGAGTTTGCTAAGACCCATGCTTGTTGGACGGCAAACCAATGGAAATTTGTGCTCTGGAGTGACGAAACGAAGATCAATCGGATTGGTCCGGACGGAAGAAGGTACGTCCGACGGCTAAAAGGCAAAGAACTTGATCCCAAGTGCACTTCTCCAGTGGTAAAGCATGGTGGTGGATCAATTTGCATCTGGGGCTGTTTTTCTTGGAACGGCGTTGGACCAATTTGTCCTATTAAAGGAAAGATGAACAAGGAACAGTACGTTGACATACTGAAAAATGTAATGCTACCGTGGGCCGAGGAAAACTTGCCGGTTATTTGGTCATTCCAACAAGACAATGACCCTAAGCATACCACAAAGCTCACCAAGCAATTTTTCAAACGAAGCTCCATGCGTGTACTTGACTGGCCATCATCGAGTCTGAACTTGAATCCGATTGAACATCTTTGGACGGATGCTAAGAACGCCGTCAGTACACAAAACATTTCGAGCTTGGATATTTTGTGGTGGTATGCGATTCCAGTGGAGAGATGCCGAGGCCTCATTGAGTCTACGCGAAGTCGTTGCGGAGCTTTTTTGAAGCAAAGGGGGTTTCCAACCAAGTATTAATCATAAAAAGACCCTATGATAAGTTGCAAGACTATTTGTGCAGATTATCTTATATTTTCTAGTTTTTCAGCGTTCGTTTCTAATTATTGCCCCAGGTAAATTTGAGACCTTGACGATAAAGTATTAAAAAAAAGAAATGTGCCAAGAAATTTTTACTAATTGTGTTTTATTCCCTTTATTCAAATAATAATGATATGTAAGAAAAAAAAAGAAAATTAAAAAATAATGAAACATATGAAAAAATACTTAACCTTTTAATTGAAAATATCGTTTCTAATTAGTTGTCAATGGCTGTATATTTAAACGAAAAAATTTTGAAAAATAATAATTAGAAGTGATAGCGTTAAGTAAGAAAAATATTTTGCATATCCTGTTTCCTTTTATAATTCTTTAACGTTTTAATATCCCGTCCTAATGTCTAAGCGTATTGCCGTAATGCCCGATCCAGTTTTACGCCCACCGGTGTTAACCACCTAGAATCCGACCTCATCAGTTGCAAATCCGAGTCTAACCGTTAATGCTACTCCAGAATTAGAAGCGTTAAGGCATTGCCAGTCGCGTCTGCATTAATGAATGTAAGAACGTTGTACAATTGATAATATATCCTAATAATCAGTTTCATAGAAAAACTGATGAGACCATTCATGATCACCTTCGTACGAACCTTAGTGATCTGGATAAAGTACCAGACGTCATGAGGTGTTTAAGGGAGTTCTCCGGAGCTCCTGGCGAATTCAGTTCCTGGCGCAAAAATGTCGATAGAATTGTTAACATCTATGAACAATTTAAAGGAACACCAAAATACTTTAATATTCTTAACATTATACGTGATAAGATTGTAGGCAATGCGAATGCAGTCCTGGAATCCTACAACATTAAATTGGGAGTATATATCCAAGTGCTTAACGCTTCATTATGCCGGTAGGCGTGATCTGGGAACTTTGGAGTACCAGATGACGACTCTCGTTCAGACCAACAACAAAATCTCGAGTATGGATTTACCGCCTGATCATCATATAGGGATAAGGCTTTAGATACCTTCATTAGAGGTCTCAGGGATGACCTGCCCAGGCTCCTAGGTATAAGAGAACCGGCAGACCTTCCTACGGCTCTTAATCTCTGTTTAAAACTTGAGAATCAACAGTTCAGAGCCAATTACGCTCATCATAGTACCGGCCAAGTTAGGAGACCAGAACCTCTTCCACCAGTTCCTGCACCGAAGGGTCAAGATCAGCTCCCGTTCGATCCGCAATTGGCATAGGTACCTCAATCATCACAGCGCCCGCACTTTGGGCAATTTCCAAACACCCAACGGCAACCGTTTCAATCCAACCAACGACCAATTCACGCTCCAAACCACCAATTCACCCAACAACCAAATTTCCAAAAAAATCCACGTCAATCCCAAAGATATCCCCAACCACCTAACAACTTTTTGCCTAACCAATCTGTTCGAAAGCCTGAACCTATGAATTCTAGGGCCATCCGTATGCAAAAACGTATTTAAAAACCAGATTTTCCTTCTTGTTGGAGACATCCCCGCACATGAGTTTCAGATTATCTTTCCCACCTATCACAGACATATCTACTATTGTAGAACCAGAGTACACTCCAGAGAAATTGGTAGATATCTTTAAAAAATATTTAAATCCTTCAGTTACAAATGAACTCAAAACGGATTAGAGAGTTTTAGGCATGGTACAAGAAATATATCGAAAGCATTTCAGACAATATAAAATTCGTTTTGCTAGGAAAATAGTCACTGACCTAACAGACCAGAATCGACAAGATGAAGAGATTATAAAAGAACATAACAGAGCTCATCGAAATTGCCGCGAGAACAAGAGCCAGATTATTAAAAAATTTTATTTTCCCCATATGAAATCCAAAATAGAAAAAATCACGAAACAGTCTAAAATTTGTAAGGAACATAGGTCCAATAGGCACCCGAACTACAATCCACACTTATTCCTGAATATCCCAGTCAGATAATACATGTTGACATTTATTTTGCTGATAAAAAAATAATCCTAACTGCAATTGACAAGTTTTCCAAGTATGCCCTAGCCAAAATACTGAAATCAAAAGCCTCAGAAGATATTAAGCAACCTCTTAGAGAACTGATATTGGCTGTTGGGGTACCTCAAACAATAGCCATGGATAATGAAAAATCCTTGCCTTCTAATTCTATAACATTTATGCTAGAGAATTTGTTCAACATTCAAATTTTCAAAGCACCTCCCTACGCAAGTTCTGTTAACGGTCAAGTGGAGAGATTTCACTCAACACTTTCAGATCTAATTCGCAGCCTTAAGAAAGATAATATCCATAGTACATTCTCGGAACTACTAGTTCGATCCATCTATGAATACAATCGATCCCTTCATTCAACTACAGGCAATAAACCCATAGACACATTTCTCGGCAGACAGCTACTGAACATTCCAGAACAATTTGAACGAATAAGACAGGAAAACATCAATAGAAGTAAGCGATCATTAGATTTTATAGGCTCTGCGCGGAAGTGGATAGCTGGAAACCCGGACCACCACGACTACGAAATCATTACACATAAAATGAATAATAATAATGAAATTATAATTAACAAAAGTGAGATAATCATGAAAATTAAATATAAACTTGACATAATTAGAGAAGAAATAGTCAATGAAGTTTACGCCATTCATTGGGCAAAAGCAGACATAATTAATTCATTTATCTTATTAAATACTGAAATAAACATAATCAAAACAATTTTAAAAGTAGAGAATATTCCATACATTAATATATGGTAGATGAAGCGCTAGAATTCGCTGAAATAAGAATTGCGTCAAATGATAAAAATTTAATATACATACAACGACTAAAGAAACATGTAATCTAACACTATTAAGACCTGTTAAATTAAATAAATTTAAATATGATTCGATATTAGAATGTAATAAAGAAGTTTAGGGCATTACAAACACAAGTAAAACATATAATAATCTTTCAATTTGTAATAAAAATAAAATTGTTAGTTTAAGAAATTTGTCGTGCATCTCAATGCTAATAAAAAGCCAAAAAGCATCTTCCTCCATCATCAATAACGAACATGTTCCAGACGTAGAGGAAATAGCACCAGGAATATTGCTCCTGAACTAGTTTCATGGCCCAGTTCTCATCAACAACGATACTGTCATGCTCAAAGGTACGTTCATTATCAAACACTTAAACACCACCATTAAAGTCAGGGGAAGAACAATTATGTCCTAAGAAGTCACAAGTCATCAACCTTTACCGGCAATATTACAAGCATCATATAAGCCAGACAAGATAGAGGAGGTACTGTCCCTCGAAATGATTAAAAAGCTGTACGTAAATCGCACTGAAGAAATCAAGCTACTTGAAACAAAACACGACATCATCTTATTGGTTACAGTCTTGGCTACTGCCATCTTCGCATACAAAATGACAAGGAATAAAGGTATGATCAAGGACAAATATACCAACATCAACATTGCCAACAACAATAGGCCTTCAAGAAATCCCTCATCTCGTGGCATTAACAATATCTCACGAGGACGTTCGAGTTTTAGGGCGGAGGAGTTAATGCCAACAACATTCCAGTTAAGGTCAACAACATTCCATCATGCGCCCAATGCATCAAAAACATTCCACCATGCGCCCAACGCATGATACAATTCCCACGAGCAGCAACGTCAGCTTCAAACATGATCGACTGTAGCGAATTCTCTTCCCACGGACAGGTGAGACATCGACAGCTAGGAGACACCTGAGCTATCAATGGACATCCGCTGCTGACCTGAAATCTGGCTGCATCCGCATGCACCTAGGTTTAAGTTATCAATTTTGTAGATTAGTTCTAAGTTAGCCGTGAAGGCATAGGGTTGTTAAAAATAATTTTTTTAATCAACTTTAAATTGTTACTTTTATTATGGGAGGTGTTTTGGTTTCTCGACTAAAATAAAATTTATTTCTTCTTGTGTTAATACTGTGGTATTAACCTCTACACGCTCTGGCCTTGATTTTCTAACTTGTCGTGAATTTTGTCTAGGATAGTTATAATTATAATTATTTATAAAAAACTGTTGATTTTAAAATCCGAATCTGAGTACTTGTTCATTCAGAAGGGTTCTTCTGATAATGCTTTTGGTAAATTTTAGATTAGTCATTGGTACTAGAATTGGTACTAGAACGTGTGTAACGTAATAGAACCCGGTAACCCACCCGAAAAGTTTCAATATTTTGCGAGATTATAGCACTCGTTTGATTAGAGTTCAAATTTTTTATAAACTTATTTAAAATAATTCATTCGTTATTTAAGGGAACATATATTAAACTAAGTTATAACTTACTTTTCCTATTTATCTTATTAAGAATTTCTTCATATTTCTCGTTGAAATAATGTGTACATCTTGAACGTTTCAGGAATTCCATATTCTAGGATTAGACCTGCTTTAATGTTGGACTCAAAGCTCTTTGTTTGGCGTTGATTGTTGTTCCTGCAGTTTATTTTTTATGATTAATCCCCCCAGAACAATGTTTGCTGGTGTTAGGTGATCGCGAACATAGTCTATAAATTCTCCGTTGAAATTTTCTGAGAAGCTTGGCACTTTCTCTAGCATCTTTAAAACGATGGATTGGTCATTTATTGCTCCTGCTGCTGGTTGAGCCATTGTGCTATTCACTGCTTTCGTATTTATCCTTTTCGTAGATATAACCCCGATGTTGAAGATTTCTTTGCTTTTGTAATTAATTTAGTTTATTTTTTGGATTAAATCACTATTTGTTATTATTTTATTTTGAATTTTAATTAAAAAGGTCTTTTACTGATTTAGTATAACTCGGTTTTCTGTACGAGAATTTAATATACCACCATGATCAAAAAGTTCCCGCACCACACCACCGTGCGGCGCTCCCATTGTTCCGATTTGAGTTCTGTTTTTTTTTGTTAAGTTGGTAAATCTATTGTTGACATTGTCTCTAAATCTTAGCGTCATAGCTTGACATTTGCAAAAGTTACGTTGCCAAGAGTACATCTAATTCTGTGTGTGTTGGCGATTTTTTACAATTTTAGAAATGGATTTCAATTTGCAACAACGAACTTGTTTTAAATTTTTCGTAAAAAACGAATTTAATGGTGCGCGAACGTTGGAAATGTTGGAAAAGTGTTTCGGCAACGATTCTCTAAAGAAAACGGTCGTTTAGCAGTGGCACGAGCGGTTCAAAAGTGCTCGTGAGTCAATCGAAGATGATGAACGCAGTGGCAGACCATCGACATCGAAAACCGATGAAAGCATTGATGAAGTACTCGTAAAAGAAATGTTGGTCGATAACCGCAAATTAACCGTCAGAGAGATAGCGGAGGACTTGAACATGGCCTATGGATCCGCCCAAGACATTTTGGTTAATGATTTGGGTTTCCGTCGTGTAGCAGCAAAATTGGTGCCAAAAGACTTCAATTTCATGCAAAAAAGAGACCGTGTTGACGTCGCAAAAGAGATGATTTGCGAGGCTGAATCCGATCCCACATTCATCAAAAGGATCATTACTGGAGACGAGACGTGGCCGTGAGTTTATGAGTACGACACGCAATTCAGACATCAGGCAAGTGAATGGCCTTCACCAAATGAGCTGAGACCAAAAAAACCACGTCGTTTTCAGTCAAAAAAGAAGGCAATGGTCACGGTTTTCATGGATTACAACGGTGTAGTGCATCATGAATTTTTGCCAGAAGGCCAGACAGTAAACAAAGAGCACTCGTATTATTTGGGAGTTATGAGACGTTTGCGTGAAGCAATTCGCCGAAAGAGACCAGAATTGTGGGCAGAAAACTCGTGGATTTTGCACCATGATAACGCACCGTCGCGGTCGCACAGTGCCATCATTATTCGTAAGTTTTTGACAAAAAATGCAACAAATACCATCCAACACCACCGAATTCACCTGATTTGGCTTCCTGTGACTTCTTTCTGTTCAATCGGGTTAAAAGTACGTGGAACGCGTTTCAAGCAAGCGCTGGCATAAGTGTGTTACAGTCGATGGGGATTACTTTGAAGGGGACAATATAGATTTAGATGAATAAACTTGTAGTTTAAATTTTCTGAATAAATTCCGGAAAATTTTTGATCAAGGTATAATTAATCACCGTGTCAGCCTCCCTCCAACATGATGGACCACACTACAGACGATCCTACTGAGAACATGTGTCGAAATATGAGTTGCCGAAATCACTTGCAGTAGAGAATTGATACCATAATTTTATAACATTAAATATTGTTTCTTATTGTTAATTAAGTGAATTTAGAATTTGTAATTAATTTATTTTCTATTGCAGGAAACTCGGGTTTGTTTTAAATGTTTGTATTATTATAAAACTAGATTTTTGTTATATCAAACAAAATGGAAAAGTGACGATGAAAAATCTAATATAATTGGCATAACCTAAATTGAGATACTTGACGGACGTATTTTTAATGTTCCTAATGAATTGAAACCTGTGACTAAACATACATGCATTATTAATTCAAGCGTATTTACTAAAGTTAAGAATTCAATGAAAATAAGACACCAAGTACGGAATTTATGGATCCCACTGAATGACGAAATGAGAAAAAACTGCTTAGACGAAAGTGAAAATTTACAATCTAATGATCAGTATCTAGGAGAGACTATAGAGGAAAAATAGCCTGCACACACTTGTACAGAAATTTATGGAAAATAGCCGAAAAATTCTTGATGGAAAAGAGTGTCACAAAACATCTAATGCCGACCAGTGGATTGAGGAATTTGAGAAGAAATTTGAAAGGTCCGAGATTTTACAAGATGAGAAGAAGATCGAAACTTTAAAGCATTTACTTGGAAAGCAATGTCTTGACTGTCATGACAGTATGTTGATTAAACTCACTGTAAGCTCAGACTGGCAAATTTGGGAAAAAAAAGAAGATGGTTAAACCAACCGTTAACAATCGCAAATGATGTCCCTTCAGTTGTCTTTGATCCATCCGTAAATAGGAAATTCCATCCACGGTGTTTATATTTATGAGCCAAATCCGAAAAAATAGCTACGTACATGTCGTTGTTAGTAGTAGCCTTTGGAAAGTTTGTTAAGTCAGTGATTAATACATCATCCGGAAGAAACCAGGGGGAGAATGTATTTTTTGTTGGATAGCTATTGGGATATCTAGAGCTTTTACGGAGGATAGTGTTTGGGCTAACGTTGAAGGATATTTTTGCGTCTTTTTTTGAGCTAGTAATGGGAGATGTCAACGGGGAATTGATGTTTTGCATGATCTGGGAGGCAAGGAGCTTAATCCGTTCCGTAATTTGGGGTAGACCTGCTTCCGTGAGTAGATTTATTATGGGAGTTGTCCGAAAGGCTCTTAAGCTTGTTCTGATTGCTCCATGGTGTTGAGACCAATTGTAGGCGAGACTTAGAGCATTCTCCATAAATAGCTAAGCCGTAATAAATTTTTGATAAAATTATGAATCTAATGATGTTAATGACCTTGCTGATGTTACAAAAACTATTTTTTGAAGACAGGTATTTCACTATATTTACTCTAGGTGTTAAATTTTTCTTGATGTACGAGTATGTACACTGGCTGTGAAAATTGAATCAAAATTTTGAGTCAAGAAGTAGACCGAGTACTCTTAAGCAGCTGGCATTACTTATGTATTTGTCGTTAAGTTGTACAGAAATATGTTTTGTGCAGTTTAATTTTTTGCAAATATGTAATGTTTGGCTTTTGTCAATGGAAATTAAAGAGCCTGACGTATTACCCCATTTTGACAGACGTTCAAGGATGTTTGAAACTTGACTTCCAGTTAAGGTTAAGTTTTTACAATTTGAAAAGAGTATTAGATCATCTGCATATAATAAGTGGTGGATCTTGTTATAGCCGTTAATTATGGTGCTAATATCATTAAAAGCAATTATGAGTAATACAACAGATAATGGAGATCCTTGGGGAATACCATTTCGAAGGTTATGTATGACGGAAGTAACATTGTTGGTTGTTATGCTAAAACGCCTGTTAGTGAGAAATGATTTTACATACTTGAACATTTTGGGTCCAAACTTCCATTGGATGAGTTGTTTCAAAATGACATGAAACCCGATACCATCAAAGGCTCTTTCGATTCATTGTAAAAATGGCTGAGGAGATGAAGTCATCTAGATACAGAAATGCATCAGTAGTACTTCTGGCTTTTCTGAAGGCCACTTAATTTCTAGGTAAAAGTTTTTTCAATAAACCAAAAAAGACGTTTGGAAATAATTTTTTCTAATATTTTCGCAGTGCAGGGAAGGAGAGATATTGGACGATACCCAAAAATTGAGGTGTGGTCTTTATTGGGTTTTGGCAAGGGAATAATATTTGCCAACTTCCATGCCTGCGGTATGTTACCTTCGTCAAAAATTCGATTAAATAGGGCTAATAATCTTGCCTTTAAAGCTGAAGGGACATATTTTACCATTGCATATGAAATTCGATCGAATCCAGGGGTTGAACCTTTGAGGGTATGTAGACAGGATTCAAATTCAATCATCTTGATAGGTGATTCCATTTGCCTTGAAGCGGTGTCGATATTGTATGGTGGAGGCTGTCGTTGAAAAAGTAAGTTTTTCTCCCGAATACAGTTATGGTGGAAATTGGAATCGTTACTTGAAATCTCCCAAGACTTTGCGAAAAATTCGGAGTTAAATAAAAATATTGAGGTGTTTGAAATTTATGACTCAGGCTCAAATGTCTCACTGATCAACTCAAGACTGCTAAAACTGAAAAATAAAAGAATAAGCAATTCCAAGAATACTAATCTCAAAACTATAAATGGTGAGAAAAAGACGTCAGGTTTGGTAACTTTGGCTGCAAAAATTGTTCGCGTAGAAAAAAAAATTAATGTTTTTGTAATAGATGAAGAGAACTTAGAACTTAGATCTAATAATAAGTCAAAAAATTCGAAAATCACATATTATTTGTGAGGAAATAAAAATAATTAACCCAAAAGATGAAAATTTCAAAGATAATTTTTTTTCTAATACTATGATACTACATATATGGTATACATATATGAAAGATACAAATCAAATAGAAGAAATCATTTCTGAAAATAGACACTTATAATTAGTTAACTTTAATGAACACATTGACGGGGAAAAAATTAATATTTGTGCAAACCGTTTAGACTATGACCGACAATTAAAAATGGACAAATTGATACAAGACAATTCTTCGATTTTCGCCAAAGATAAATATGATATCGGCACTATAAATGACATCGAAAACGCAAAGTGCAATCGACTTCATTAAGCTCGCTGGAAACGTACAAGAAGACAACGAAATCGGTCTAATCTTGACAGATCAATATCCAGGGATAAAGAAATTTATTTCGTATCAGCCTTCCAAACGTCAACATAATGGACCACACTATAGACGATCCTACTGAGAACATGTGTCACACTAAGAATTGCTGAAATTGCGATTGTTTTAAATTATTGTATTATTATATATACATGGAAGCTAATTTACTTTTGAACTTCTCTTGAATATTTACCGACTTCGGGTTACTCATTGGATCACTGGTTTGCAAATTTTATTGGTATCCTACCGACTGCTGTAGCATTCGTATAAAAACAGAAATCCGTTTTCTTAGTACCACCAAATTTCCATTGCTCAGCACTGAACGCGCATATTTAAATATGTAACGAGTACCTAAAAAGAAATTGCAGCTAGGGGTCGCTACTCAAATTATTGCGTTACACGCGCTCGCTGCATTTCCGCCAAATTAACTTCCTGCTTTCGATCTGATCTCTCGAAGCGGTAAGAGGTATTTTCAATACTCTCTCTTCACGCATTTCTAAGGTTTTTCTTTTTCCCTCGTGCTTGGAATAAGCTCCTACCCGAACAAATAAAACATAAAGGCTGATTTTACGAACAGATAAGAGCAGCGACATACTTGGGCGAACCATCCACCAAGACCATTGTTCGACCAAGCACCAAGTACGTGAAAGAAAAAGCATAGGGCAAAACATTTGCTAACCGGAGCACGTGGAGCACGCGGAGCACTAGTCGCCATAACAGAAAGACGCTCTTCAAAAATCTCTGTTGAGCGACCTTCCACGCATCCACGGCAGCCAAATCCCCAACAATAAATAAAAATAATAATATTGTGAACCGTGGTAACATCTTGTGCTAATAGAAATAAGAAATCAAAAAGTCAAAAACAAAACAAAATCAAGTGAACCAATCAACTGATCATGACCAGAGGATTTCAGAGGTAAGAGAGTGACTTCATCATGATAGCACAAAATATATCTCGCGGTACCTAGTACGTTTTTCTTTATTATATTTTAACATTTCAGTAAATTTTTGCTATGAGCTTCTGTTCTGTTTTTTGTTTGGTTTAATAAAATGATTATGAGTTGAGTTTCAATAAGAAGTCAAGTTGGTTTCATTTGCTCGGTTCCAACAGCCTACATACATTAATACGTGATCATGACCAATGTGTATAATTAATCCGCTCTTCTATTAAAAGTAATTGCTATAAATTCTCACAACGGAACGACAAGTGAGAGAGCCCATGTACGCGTGATGGGTGAGATCGGTAAGGTGAGCACGATATTGTCGTCAGAAAACGCTCTCTTCAAGAACTGCTGTGGCAAATCAATATTGCAATTTGCACTGCAATATTGAACACGCTACACTGCGCCAAATCTGGATTTGGATATAAATAAAAAAACGTTGTTCACATTATTCTTCTTCAATTTATTTATTTTAAAAAGATCAAGACCTCTTACCACTGGTGGGGGAAGCCTATCTCTTGTGACTGAACTAAACTGAATCTACAATTTGTCTCGAGCCGTCCTAATTATAGGATATATCTGCTACTGTTGCATTATGGTTTACACCTGTCAGTGTTGGCACTAATCAATTAATTTTTTAATCAATTAATTAATCTGATTAATTTTAATCAGATTAAGTTAATCATGATTAAAAAAGTAATCGTAATCACGATTATTTTAATGTCAATAATCATTAATCAATTAACTTGATTATAAACTAATACTTTCATCAATGTTGTCAACAGGAGTGTAGCGAAAGTATCAACCGTGTGTAATTTTCGTAGAAATGCCAACTCGCCTTAGGAATTTGTCGATTGCAAAACGCCTTAGATCATGAAAAAATGCACTAGAGAGAAACGGGTTTAAAATAAATAGTTCAAAGACGGAGCATTTGACTTGCCCATTTTCTGTTAATGTTAGACGAAATAATTCTTCCGAAAACCACTTAAAACACTTAGGATTAATCGTTAGTATGAAAGCGAAATGTGATGACGACGTAAACCACAGAGTGAAGTTTTGCAACAGAAAATTTCCACTTAAACTGATGAGGAAGCTGTACACCACGGTTGTTCGTCCAGCTCTTATCTGTGGTTCACAGGGTCTACTGGTCACGAAACGCGATGAATTAGATATACGCATATAAGAGGAAGTCGACAAATAAAGAGTTTGGTAACCGAACAACTTGAGTCAAATAGAATTAGTTGGTATTGCCACATTAAAGGAAGATCTCCAGAAAATCTCGTAAAAGGCAATATCAACTACGGTCCCACACTCCACAAATCATTACATTTTTCCATATTTCCAAGACATGCTAATTTGTCGGTCAACAAGCCTTGGACGTCCTTGCTAGCAATCAGATTTAAAATGTGAGCATTGCATCTGATGTGAAATGGTAACGATCTGTTTTGTGAATGGTCGTATATTACTATATGTTAATCTTCCTCTGACATAAGATCATCATAATCGTGCTCCTGTCTTGTGCCGAACTCTCCTTCAAACTCTTCAAGTTCATCGAAGATTTATTAACTTCATCATATCTAATTAAGGATATTTTATTTACTCCGAATATCTTGAATGCTTTAACGAAATTGGACCCATTGTCAGTAACAGGGCATACTATTTTCGTGGGGTCAATGCCAAAATCTGAAAATATTTCCAGAAGCATATCTTTTATGTCGTCAAAGGTGTGTGCCCCGGTAAACCGGGGGCAAGCTAAAGATGCGAAACGCCTCTTATAGTTATGATAAATCCAGTGCACTGTAACACCTAAAACAACTTCGTGTTTTCCCCAACCATATATCAGCGGTGGCGCACAAATATTTCTCTGCAGCTAGATTTTCGTTTATCTCACAAATCTAATCGAATGATTGTTCAGCTATTTTTTTTTCTGAGAAACCGTCACCCGGGTAACTTGATTGCACTATTTGTCACATTTAAATCCTCCATCGTCTTAATGAAATACGGGTCTTCCACGGCTTGAAAAGCAATCATTAAATTAACAAAAAAAATTAACTAAGTTGCGATCAAAATTTTTTTGAGTTACAGGTTGCCTTAAAGTCCGAACTGTATTATTTTTATTCTTCGTTTGCTTTTTGTCTTTTATATGTTATGTCAGCGCCATGTTTCTGTTTTAAATGTCCTAAAACGTTAGATTTCGTTTTGCCTGTGCATTTGTCTAGCAGAAGCTTGTAATAAGTACCATCAAATAAAGTAGGAGAAGAACGATCCGATTCCGATGGCAATACCATTGCTGAATTCCTGAAACTGTTTGACGACACCGACGGCTTATCTGCCATACCACTACTATTAGCATCAATATATTCATCATCAGAGTTCATGTTTGCTTTTTAAATTAATTACTGAGTAAAACAATAACACAAAACTTTCCAAAATTCGAAAAATGTATAGCCAATGAGCGAATTATGTTTTTACACAATTTACATAATAATGTACTTTTGTAAACTGTCCCGAACTTGAAAAGTGCATCCTTTTATATTTGTTGCTTTTGGGTGATTTGGCGCGCGTTATATGCGCGCGGGGATAAGCTTGATATTGATTAAGCACAGGGGCGGATTGAGAAATGAGTCTGAGGGGGAGGGAGGGGGGAATTCACTCTCTTCACGTACTAAATACCCATCCTTTTTTTAATTCTCCATAGTTGAGGGGATACGATCGTGCCTGTCACCAGCCCCCCGTTAATCACAACTGATTGTGTAACCGGCCGATAGTTTATTTTAAAGCAATCGTGTAGCAAATCAAACTTTATTATCGGCCTACTCGGAACCGATGCAATATGCGCACTTCCATACATATTCAAACCGATAATGAGCTTAATTAGAGAGAGATTAATCTGGACACAGTTAAAAGTTAATCAAATAATCAAATTAACGATTAATGATTAATGATTATGATTATTAATCATAATCATTTTAAATTTCATTATGATTTATTAATTTTAATCATTTTTTTTTTATTAAATTTTTAATCATCAATTTTCAATTGTTAATCAGATTAACTTTGGGCCAACACTGTCATCTATTGATGAAGTCATTGTGTATGCTTCTGGTATGGTCCAATAAACACACTGTATTTTTCTTTGATTTACATAGTCAGCACATCTTACTTCAAATATGCTAGGAATGTGCCACCTGGTTGTAGCACATTGGTTGTAGCATCGTTATCTAACATAGCTCGCGCGTGATAACGACGCTCCATCTCGTATCTGTGGGTGGCCGTGGCTCAAGTGGTAGTGCCCTGGCTTCCAAATCGGAAGGTTCGAATCCCAGCCTCGCCCGAAAGACACATCCATTTTTTCAGTTAACGAAATTCAAGTAAGATGAGTAATTGACTAGAAATCAACATCCACTTAGAATTTAGTGTCCCCATTAAATGTTGTATGCCATCCATGGAGCGAAATTACCACTGAGCCCAAACACCTTTCTTTCTCTCTATCCCATTTTCCCAAAACACTTAACCCATGCTAAGGCATTATAAGTGCATTCATGCCCACTTGAGTGTTAAGTTCTTAAAAAAAAAAAAGTATCTATACTATACCAGATTGAGAGAAAAGTGACCTCCTTGGGAATTAAAAAAAATTTTATTTTTTTTTTAATGTTTTTTTATATTATTCAATATAGTCCTCTTTTAGTTTGATACACTTATCCCAGCGATTTTCCAACTTCTTGATCTCGTCCGAAAAGTAATTTTTCGGAAGGTCTGCAAAATGCTCCTCCATGGCGTCGATCATTTCCTCGCGTGGGCTGAATTTTTTATTGATGAGCCATCTTTTGAGGTTTGGGAAGAGATAAAAGTCCGAGGGATCCAAATCCAGTTACCAATCGACGCCAAAAGTCCGCCCGATTCCGCATCAGCAAGTCCAAACAATCTTTCGAAGTGCTCTCGCGTTCGTCTTTTTGGTCAAAAGTGAGCATTCGCGGCACTCAGCGGCAGGATAACTTTTTCATATGCAGAATATTGCCCAAAATATGGCGTGTGCGCTCAGTACTAATCTTTATGGTATCTGCTAGCTGGCGCACCTTCACTTTCCGGTCAGCCAACACCATTTCATGTATTTTTTTGACATTGTCCTCTGTAACCCCATCGGAGGGCCTGTCGCTGCGGACTTGATAGGTAGTGGAGTTGCGGCCACCAACTCCAAACCGATATTTGACGGTGTAATCTGACGGAGCATTAGCCCCATAATATTTATCCAACTTTTCATATTGGTGTCATATTGGTGACAAGTCTACAATTTAGAAAATGTTGTTTCCACCTCTGACATTATAGAAATGAAACTCGACGACCACATTCTTGTAGCTCAAGAACCGCTTTGTGTTGCTTTCGGTAATAAAAGGTGATCAAAATGAATACAAGCGCTTGTAATTCAAGTCAGCTCCTAATTTACAACAAAGAATTAAAGAAAATGGGAAGAAAACTATATACAGTGCTGTGAAAAATTATAGACTCAAACCAAAATTTAAATTTTTTTTACATTTTTTGTAAAATTAATTTTTTTTTTTATGTTTTTTTGTTTGTTCTAAAATATTGCCAAACAATACCAATTCAGGGGAAAACCCTTTAGTGGTATATTTCCCTTTTTAACGAGAATTTCTTAAAAAAAAAAAAAACCCAAAATTCACCTGTGAAAAAGTATAAACTCAAGATTTTATTCGATGACATGCTTAGTTGTTAAGCGAAGATCGGTGTGCTCACTACTGTTAAAAAACAGTACAAACCTCCAGCAGTGATAATAAACAATTTTTTTTTCAAAAGTGATTTTCTTCGAAGTTTTAAATATGCCATGTGGTAAGCAATTAACCAACGTTGAAAAACAAAGAATAGTCGATTTAAAAAATAGTGGAATGACGGCAGCGACAAATTGCCACTGAAATAAATCGCTCTCAAGGTGTAGTAAAGAATTTTCTGTAAACCGGAATTGAAAATTATGGAACAAATAAGCGATCTGGACGACCAATGAAAATTGCCCAACGGCTAAACGATCTGTTTTACAAGAAATGTTGCACGCAGGAGCTTCTTCATCCCAAATGTTTCGACGTTTTAATTTGGACTGCGATTCTAGCCTCGTAAGAAAATAGGCAGCAGTTTCGGGCAACTTTAAATACCGAAAATGGTTAATTAAACCACTACTTAAACAACGGCATAAAGAAGCACGTCCTGAATTTGCTGAAACACATGTCCAACACGGTGAAATGTGGTCGCATGTAATCTTTAGTGATGAGAAGAAATTCAACCTCGACGGCCCCGACGGCTTCAAATACTACTGGCATGATCTCAGGAAAGAACGAAAAATCATGTCACACAGGCCTTTAGGAGGAGGAGGTGTTATGGTTTGGGGAGCTTTCATGAGTAATCTAAAAACAGGAATTGTCTTTATTTCTGGAAGAACTGACGCCAAGAAATACCAAGAAGTGTTATAGAAACACCTTCTTCCCCTAATAACGGTAACTGAGGACAATGATGTAATTTTTCAACAAGACAACGCTCCTATCCATAAAGCACGGACTACAATAACGTAGTTTCAAGAATTAATTAATCAAAAATAAATTAATGGGATTAAACTTCTAGATTGGCCAGCCTTAAGTGCAGACCTAAACCCCATTGAAGACCTGTGGGGCATCTTGGCAAGGGCGGTTTATGATCAGGGAAAGCGAGAAATTCAAAATGTGGAAAAACTCAAACAAAGAATTGTTGAAGCGTCGAATAATATACCGGAAGTCACTTTAAGCAATCTTATTTCCAGTTTACCACGACGATTGTTAAGTGTTATAACAAATAACGGACAAAGTATTCCTTATTAAATAAATTTTTACCTGAAAACTAATAAATAAAAATCTTGAGTTTATACTTTATCACAGGTGAAGTTTGTTTTTTTTTTTTAGAAATCCCCGTTAAAAAGGGAAACATACCATTAAAGGGCAAAAAAAATATAGAAAAAGAATTTTTTACAAAAAGTGTAAAAAAAAATTTGAAATTTTGGTTTGAGTCTATATTTTTTCACAACACTGTACATATGTACTAGGAGTTCTATAATGGGCGGAATCTAAACTTTTTCTCTGTTGTACAATAGTTTGGCCCATTTCATAATTTCAACTTAACTGAAAGACTTTAAATCCTTAAAATAAATACACCCGGAACTAGCAAGGCAAGAAATATCCTTTTTAACCAGCAACCCTTAGGAATTGCTTTCAATTTCGACTTTTGCCGTTAATTCATCCAAGAGTAGTAAAATATTATTTTTTTATCTATGTAAAGAACAAAACGTTTTCGTCTGACCCTTCAAACTATTTTATTTGCAAAAAAAAATACCGGCAATCTCTTTTGTCCCTCTGGGACAGACAATAAAAACCACATACGAGAATGAGTAGTTGCCTTCCTGCAGAAAGACGACCGTGGAAACATGGAAACACAACAAAAACAAGTGGAAGTTCATTGTGAATAAATTTTGGGGAAAACTTTTTAATAATAGATATATCGCTACATCCTTGAACCCTGAGTTCGCTAGTTGCCACCTCCATCACCATCATCACAAACACTGCCACTGTGGATTTCTAAGTAAGGCAAACACCTAACACAGCAAAGAACTGGCTAGAGACTACCAGGACTACGGGCTTATAAAAAGTTCCAGCACCATCAGTCTCGGGTGATCATGGATTCTAATAACATCTCTCCCTTGTCTACCATGTAAGCAGAATAAAATATTTCTCATGACCAAAAAAAAAAAAAAAAAAACAGATGAGGAAAATATTTTTCCTCATGAAATTCCACTCGAGGCGGCACTCTGGAATTGTTCCGTGCGCGCTAGAGGACTCCATTAGTCCTACTGGATCCGGATTTCCAGCAAGCATTCAGAAGGAGAATCGTCTTTGGCTGCTGTCGCCAGCATGTCATAATGAGAAGCCGCAAAGCTGAAGGAGTAGACGTGGAAGTTTCATACTACTAGTCTACTGGTCTAGTAGATATTCCACGAGTGAGTGGTAGCATGAATAACCGTTATGCAATGATGACCTTAATATTCGCAGGAAAAACTGCTCGTATCTCTGGCAAAAGTTTTTCGGATGAGCAAGTTTTTTTATGAGCTTCTGGGGTGACAACGTTTTTATGATTATAGCGGCAAAGGCGACAGGATAATTGTCGGGTCCGACAGAGGATTCCCGAAAAGAACAAGGAGACTGCAAAATGTATTCAATTGCATGCAATGTCGACAGTTTCACACTCTTCTTTCTTTCTCCTTGGAGTGCGGACATTAATATGGAAGAGGTACTCTATGCATGATAATTGTGGTTAATATGGGTATGACTGTGAAAAGTCCTTGGAGATGTCCAACACTACACTCTTTTGCAGACAAAGTTTTTGAGATTTGAATAAAAGCTGGGAATTTTTATATCTTTGTGCGCGTCAGAAACAATGATATACATACGAGTATGTACGAGTACTTCAAAATTCGGTGCAAGAAAGAATATCTGAGATTTTCTTTTCACGGTGTCAAATTTTAGGCCAATAAGATTTTGATGAGTAGTAAGGATTGTAGATCTGACACTTCAACAGGATAAATTCATATCTAAGACCATTTTGTATATGCTAATGGTACGAGTATGAATGGAACTTTTTCTTTAAAATGAGATTCTAAGGTAATCAGGCAGCGACATTCACTGACTTAAAACCAAAAGCAAAAATCAAACTAACGGACATCATAGATGACATTTTTACAAGAAGAAGATTTCACTTTTAAGAGTGAATGTCAAACACACAATTTGATGGCATCGCAAAGATTTCTCCGAAGACATGGTGGAGAGAATAAATTTGGTAGCGAAAGGAATGCAGAATAGTTGCATCTAGCAAAGAAAAGAATCGCCGAACAAGCAGCAAAACCTATGGTTAGAAACTAAAAACTTAACTTCACGGCCGATGGATAATTGAATCATCAAATCACTGAGGAGTATATTACACCAATCAGAACGTCACGCTTAGGAACATATGACAACATCGAAGGAAACACGACGAAGACAAAGAAAATCAATGAATTTAAAAAGTATTTCAAATTCTATAGGATGATCTACCAGATGCTATGTAAAGAAAACATAAACAAGACTCTAAGTCCGAGCCCCGCATACAATCAAGTTGTTGGGATGACCTACTAATTTGGTCTAGGATTTGTGGCTTTATGGGGCTAACGCCATCATACAGCTTCGTTACGCCTCATCGCATTCAGGTCTTAACAAACTTATTGTGTTAAATACTCGTAAAGAAGAAATTGAAACCTGGTGATATCTAAATCTGGCTGACTGTTTGTCTTACCATCGGCCCATAGTCAGTCTGTCGCAACCGCGAATCTGAAATTATATGAAGAAGCTTTGCGAGGTAATGGAAGTAATATCTTTATAATTTACTCTTCTTAAGATTTCTAAGCCACTAAGAAGCAGCTTCAATGCTGTACTCTAAGAAGAATGAGAATCTTGTGGTATGCGGACATTTTTTATGCAGGTACCACTCTCATATGGGCAGACCGAGCTCGATATTATGCTGAGTACAAAGAGCTATAACCTCTTAACGGCAATGATTTATAAACTTTGATATTATTTCGATATCACCGATCACGTCCTTGAACACTTTGCCATCAATATATGTCTTCGGGAGATATTACCCTTTAGGTTGTCTACGAGTATTTGCCTGCTTCTACTACGGCCGATATCTCGACTTGAAAGGCACTACGTCGTCTGAAATGCATGATGACCGGGTAAATTCGTAAACGCATATCTTGCGCAAAATGTGAAAAGCACATTGTCCATAAACGCATACAAAAAAAAGAAAGCAGTTCTTAATCGCAATTGAGCTACGAGGTGCGTTCAATATATTCTCGGTATCGATATGAAGGAAAATGCGAATTCAATTTAAATTGTTTTTATTTTTCAATATAATCTCCCATAACATCAATGCATTTGCTACATCTTGAGATAAGCTTTTTTAAACCCTCAAAAAAATAAACTTCCTCTTTCTCTGCAAAATACCCATTTATTGCCGACTTGAGTTCTTCATCATCCGAAAATCTTTTTCCACGAAGACATTTTTTCAAATCCGGAAACAGGAAATAATGACTAGGGGCAAGGTCTGGACTATAGGGTGGGTGTTGGATTTCTTCGAAACCACAATCTCGCGCAGCAGCCTTGGAAACTCGCGCCGTGTGAACAGGAGCGTTGCCATGAAGAAGCAACACACCCGCTGCGAGTTTACCCCGTCTTTTCTTTTTAATTTCCTCCCGAAAATTATGCAAAGTGGAAGCGTAGGATGTGGCGTTGATGGTTTCACCTTTTTTTTTGTACTCAATGAGCAAGATTCCCTTTGAGTCCCAAAAAACTGTGGCCATGAGCTTCCCGGCAGACGGAGTGACTTTGAACTCCTTCGGGGGGTCTGTTCCTTTTTTATGCCACTGCATGGACTCTTGTTTGCTTTCAGGGTCATAGTGGTGGACCCATGTTTCGTCCCCAGTAACAATTCGATCCATAACACCGTCCGCGTTCTCACTACACATCTCCAAAAGCTCTCTACAGCATGCGATTCTCACTTTTTTCTGAGGCGCTGTGAGCATTCGTGGCACCCACCTTGCACTGACCTTTGAAAGCTTGGTGATCTCTGCCATCATTTTCACCTTTATTCGTGCATCCTCAAGAACAAGTTATTCGACTTCTTTGATGCTTTCTCCCGTACAAGCAGTAGCCGGGGCGCCGGAGCGGGGGTCGTCTTCAATGCTCTCTCTGCCTCTCTTGAACTCACTTGACCACTTTTGCACAGTTGATAATGAAGGTGCGGAACCCTGGTAAACAGCCACCATCTCTTCATGAATAGTTTTTTGACTTTTTCCTTTCTTAGTGAGAAATTTAATTACAGCGCGATGCTCAATTTTCACCATCATCGTCTCAGTCGCCATTATGATTCTGTTTAACTAGAGATAAAACGCGAATTAATAATCACATTTATATGAAATTTTACATGAATGCACTAAAATAATAGTATTACTTGATAAATAAGTCAATTTATATATACAACCACAGCTTCATCCCGATATCGAGAATATGTTGAACGCCCCTCGTAGTTTTCTAGCACAAAAACAGGCATACCTGTGCAGTTGTCAAAAAAATATTGCTCACTTTCATTTACTTTTTGTGTATGTTGTTTCGTGCAAAGAAAGAAATTTATTTTTGGGAAAAATTAATTGCACCGAAGAGTAGTTAGTAAAAAACAAATAAAGAATAGTTACATATTATATACATAAACATTTTATACACTTTTTCAGACCTTTAAACAACTGGACAGGACCCTAAACAAAACTGCTTATTACCGTGCGCCTGAAGTATGATCAGGACTTTTGTTTTGGGCAAACGGAAGAAGGCCAGCATTTGGACAAAGGTTTTGGACGACATACTAAAGACATCACCAGCATTTCCATTTAAGAAGGGTGAAATTCTATGAAAATGGAATAATTTTCTTCTCACGTACAAAAGGATAAAGCAAAGAAACTCCCAATCTGGTCGGACGCAACACGATCGGAATATTTTGATCTGTTTCATGAAATTTATGGAACGAAGCATGTCAACGATCCGCCGAGAAATACTCGTAGTTTAGCGTCAACTTTAGAGGAATCCACAACCGGTGAGTCTGAAATCGAAGAAAATTTAGAGGCAATCGCATTGTCATTGTCTCAGCCGCAACTAGTGAGGCCTAAACGCTTCAAGTCCGCAAAAAATTAATTGTTAGACTTTTTAAAAGGGGAAGCTCAAGAAGAAAAAAAAGCGCCATCAAGATCAAATGGAATTAGAGGTACGACGGATAGAAGTAATACGAGGTATAAAAGAGGTATCGGATAAGATGTTGTAAGGGAGAGCAACTCAAACCAGGTGACTAATTTAATTTTGTTGTTGATTTTTAATACTGAAACTGAATTTGTTTATTTTTTCTATTTAATACATTTTAATTGTTATGCTGATATAAGCTTCATAATCGATTTTCTTTTATCTCGGGCTTGATTGTAAGTTCCACCTGAATGTCCCTCTGCTCCCGATGTGATTTGCTGAACTAGTGGACTTCTCTCCTCGACTAATAATTGTTTATCATACTCGGCGGAAACACCTTGATTACGTGTAATGTGATTGTGTAAGGCTACACAAGACATAACAAAATGCTTTGCGTCTTTTAAATTACGTATATCTAGGTATTTTAGAACTCAAAATCCCTTTTTTAGTATTCTAAACGCTTTTTCAATGCAAACCCTTGTTGAGCTCAAGCAAATATTGTATCGTACCTACTGACTGGTAAGATGGCCATGGTCTCGGACTGGAACTATCATATGCATTGACAACAGATAAACCGAATCTCCCAAAAGATGTGCTCCTTGTGGAATCGAAATTGATCCGTTTATTAGACGGTGATTTAAGGGACTGTTTCGCCATACTGCAGCGTCATGAATGAAGAAATTTAAAATAAAAACGGGTCTTAATTTATTTTTCTTTGCTTACCTAAAATATCATGGAATGAGTACCATGTCTATTATAGTAGCTCTCTTTATCTGACCGCGGTGCAGGTATAGAAATATGAGTATTATTGATACAACCAATAACATGAGGAAATGGGTGCCTCTTAAGTGTATGGAACATATCCATTTTCCGGGTAAGCGGTTCATTAGTAATTGGCCATTTTATAAAAAGGTTTTGATGGCGGCTTATTAATTTTGTGGTTTTTAAAACAATTTTGTACGAAACACCTCGACCTATACAAAACCGATCGGATAAATCTCTGTAGGAACAACGATTCGCCAGTTTCCATATCGTTATGAGTAAAGCGTGATTCAAACTGATTGCAGGTCGTGAGGTTTCAGCTCTTTCCCAAAAAGACTCGAGCTTAAAAAGAAGTTGCTGCCTACCAAAGAAACTAAAACAGTGCGTCTAATAACTACTTTCTTACCTTGTATGTTTGCGAACTCATTCTACAATGACTAAAGAAATTGTCAACGGGAAATGTTTGTATCAGTTTAAAAAATCCTTTATTTGTGATGATATGGCTCTGCATTCCTCATATTTTAGCGCACACCATTTTTTTTATTGTTATATTTTTACCTCTTTTGTTATTTCTTCTTTGATAACTATGAAGAAGTGTATTTAAAATTAAGACGAAACTTGGTTGAACCTCCATGCTGTTTGAAAACAGTAAAACGAAGGAAGATAAAATTGGGTAAACTTCTTAAGTTTGCAAAGCAATCATATGCTTTTGATGTTTCAACTGCTTTTTTGCACATGCTTTGCATGGTATGCTTTGCAAATCTTGGGTTTAGGAATTCAAATTCACTCACCATAGTACATTTAGATGATCGGATAGATAATAGCTTCAGTCCCCATGACCATCTTTGGTTCTGTTTATCTTTGGTTCACAGAAGATTCAATGCCTCTCTGCCCCTCAGAAATACTTAGTGTTGCATTGATATGACCGTTGCTTAATATATAGGTTATTACCTATATGTTCGTTATTATCAAGTTAGCCCCGACATTATCAAACTAAGTGCTACATCTAAAGAGTTGTCTCACTTCTCTTCTTTTAAGAACCGCATCACTGTCTGCCACGAACATGGTTGATATGACACTTATCTATCTATAACCCAAGCTAAACCATTTTGAAAAAGATGACGAAAAAATCATGGTGAAACCTGCGGGAGACATTCTGGAAATGGTTAAAGCTTTTATGCACAATCCGGGGACAACGCAAAAACTAGAGACGAAGATTGCTTTTCGTCTGTTTGATCGGGCTAATCTTAGCAAGTGCTATACCGGTTTCGACGAGACTCTTATTTGAAGATGAAATATTTCATCCAACATGATACTTACATGCTACTTTAAGGTATCATCGGGAGTATTTTAGCCAGAAAACAACCTTTCAAATTTTGTCGCTGCATGACTCATTTTGGCCCAAGTCACGAGAATTTTAGTTCGAGAAGAGAAGAAGCTTGGATAGGAAGGATAGATCGAAAAATGAAGAAGTATAATTATTAGAAAGCATACTTTAATAGGCCAATGGATCGCTAATTGCGTCTTGTGTAATATTTAAATAGGTCTTTTTTAAAATGATTTTCTGTGTTCACTCTTTTGATGTGTATAGGGAGATTATTCCAGAGGTGCACACCAGGAATAAAAAATTGACTAGGAGTTACTAAATTAAGGGTTCTCTGCTAGTGGACAAACTTGACTTTTGTAAACAAGTTTTGTTTTTCTTTTTTAAATAATCGGCGCGGGCTCAAGGGATTTTTATACCCTTAAAATGTTCGTACACAGCGCGGGCGAAGGAAATTTAGGGAGGAAGGAAAGACAGGTACCGATGTACATTGTTTTTAAATGTTTGCAAGTTATAATGACCAGGAAACACAGAGGTCGGCAGGACATTCCATAAGCGAGTTGTACGGCTTAGGAAAGAATCACGATATTTTAGAGTACGTCCGAAAATGGGTTTGAGGGTATGCTGATGAGCATTCATAGCGAGACGGGTGTTACGGTTGAAAGTTTGAATGGGCGGAATGCTACTGGCGATTTCAATGGAGCACTGGTGGTGGAAATAGCGATAAAACAAAGTGAGACAGGAGACATTTCGTCGGTGTTCGAGGGTGTCAATTGACTGACTGATATTAGTATCACCAATTAGTTTTATCGCACGGTTTTGAATCCTATCTAGCAGGTGCAGAGATGTTTTAGGAGCACCTGACCAGATGTGGGCATTGTACTCCAGTTTTGGGCGGATAAATACCGTATATATTATGGCCAGATCAGAGTGGGTAAAATATTTCTTACATCGCTTGAGGAAGCCTAGACATTTCGCAGCATTTTTGGTGACATCGAATATGTGGTCATTCCAAAGTAAGTTGTCACTGACGCACATACCGAGAATGGAATGGTTTCGACGATGCAAGTGCCATTAATGGATAACGGCTGGGTGTTTAAATTTCGCTTTAATGACAGCAGACAGCATTGAGTTTTGGAAGCATTAAATTCCACTCGGTTGATAGTTCCCCAATTGGTTATGCTGTTAATATCGGAATTTAATGAGCTTAGCACACGCTGCCGTTCCCGTTCTACAGCCGAAGAGCAGGGGCGTGAGTCCGGGAACGAATATGAGAAGCAGAGAGTGCTGTCATCAGCAAAGGAATAAATTGGATTAGAAGTAGCAGACAAGAGATCGTTGATGAAAATTAAAAAGAGTGTCGGAGACAGAACGGAGCCCTGTGGCGCACCAGCATTTTGTTTGTGAATGTCAGACTTGAAAACATCCAAGACAACTTGAATTGAACGTTCAGAAAGGTTATTTCTAATCCATTGAAGAAGAGAGTCATCGATCCCAAAAGCACGCATTTTCGATAAAAGAGCCTGATGCCAAACTCTGTCAAATGCCTTAGAAATACCAAGCGCAACTATCTTGCTTTCGCCAGAATGATGTACGCTTAGGTTCCACCTTTCGGTGAGACATGCCATCAGATCACCAGTGGACCTGTTGCTACGAAAACCGTACTGCGGTCATTTAGAAGTTTTCGTGTTACGAGATATTTCATGAGATGGCGGTTTATTAGCGTTTCCATGACCTTGGTGAGAAGGGACGTAAGTGCAATGGGCCTGTAGGAGGAGAGAGAAGAAGATTTGCCTTTTTTAGGGACGGGCTGGACAAATGCTGTTTTCCATCTGCTCGGAAAGAGTCCTAAAGAGTAGGATTTATGAAAAATCTTACGCAGTGGTTTTGCCAGCGAGGAAGAACACTTCTTCAGAAGAAGGGGAGATATACCATCTGGACCAGCGGATTTGTGAATGCTACTACACGAGTGCGAAAGTGGATTTGTCCCATTGTAGATTCGACGCACGCAGGTGTAGGGTACAAAGCACAATCTGGGAGTGTTGAGCTGGCCGCAAAGTGTGCAGCAAGCAGATTGGCCTTGTCCAAAGAGCTGACAGCTGGAATGTCATTGTAAATGAGGGTTGGGATTGAGGATGAGGCAGAATTTCTAATGTTTTTGACAAATGACCAACAATTTTTACTGCTTTTGGGACATTGCAGTAATTTTTGCCTCAGTTTTTGGTCGTATTGGAATTTCACACGCTTGAGAAAGACGTTGCAGACATTTCTGGCTCGTTTAAACTTTTTTTCGGTTTTCCTCTGTCGGGTTGGTCTTGTAGGACCGAAAAAACATTTCTCTATCCCTGACAGCCTCTTTACAGCTCGACTCGTACCATGCCTTTTCTCTGTTAAGACCGCTCCAATTGGCTTTCTCGTATTGCCATACGGTTCTTTTAGGCATATTTTCTCTAACTGTGTGGTCGGTGTACGAGAAATTAGCTGATATGACACAATGGTCCGACGAGCCTAGAGGGGAGAGCACATCGACGGTGTACTTATCAGGGTGAGAAGTTAAAAACAAGTCCAGGGCGTTGACGGTATGACTATCACATCTGGTATTCGCGTGGGCTCATTTACAAGCTGCGTTAGGTTGTTTTCCGCAGCAAAGATCTCAACACACCGTCCCTCGGGTGTTGTCTGTCCAGAATGTCGAAGCCACCCAGGGGTATCTTGAAATCGTCCGTAATAACGATTTCAGTACGAGGATACAGGGATGCAATTCGTTGAATGGAGTCAGACAGCGCAGCAAACTCGTTAAAGGTCGAGTTGCTGTCCAGTTTGGGGCTTCTGTAAATAAAGCAGTAGTGGATAATTTGCTTACGGAGATGGAATTTTAACTATATGAAATTGAATTCCGGATTGGAACAGGGACTACATTGTGGTGGAATTTGGTAAGTTACATCACTACGCACATAAATGGCGAGACCGCGATGGGGAAAGAATAGTGGCACTAGGTAGCTTCAGATCAGTGTGATCTGAGAGGTGTTGGCCGGGATCAACCTGTGTTTCACTAAGTGCCAAAACACCTGGTCTGTGCCTACAGACGTGGACGTACGCAAAAAAGTGATTACTTTTTAGCCCGCGTATATTGGCTACGTCCACCCTGAATTCCCTAGTCATAATTAAAAACAAACACAGTAAACACAAACACCGACGATACTAATCAAGTAACTCGGTGTTCCTGAATAAATAATTTTATGCAATGCAATGCGATAACAGTTCGATATATTAAGGGTGTATCCGGTGAATACCCAGCTATTTGCTTGGTAAAGGCGGAGATATGATCATACTTTTTCATATTAAAAATGTATCTTGCACAGTTGTTAAGTGCAACGTTTGATTTTCACAAGAACGTGGAATTTAAGCTTGCAAACATTTCGCATCCATACAACATGATGCGCAGAACGAAAGAATTAAAGAGCTTCATTTAGGAAATGGCAGGCAGGTACCGTTTGGTTGAGCTCAGTCCCCTAAGAACGCCGTATATTTTTTATGCAACGGTCGTCCAGTTAAAATATTTGTTGAAGTAAATTCCATTTTTTTTTATTTCGGTAACAGGCTCAGTGAGACCATTATTAGCAAAAAGAGGGAAATTTACAATTTCCCCATTGTTACTACCAATCAGCAGTGTCCTGGTTTTAGGCGAATTAAAGCTAAGACAGTTTTTCTGGGCCCAAACATATATAAAATTGAGGTCTGTGCTTAGATTTACGATACCAGAAGACACTGGTATAACAGTACATCATCCGCATGGATATGCGGTGGACTATCCTTTTCTAAATATCATTTATGAACATTGTGAAGAAAATAGTGTCAAGGACTGATCCTTGAGGCACCCCAATGTCACCGGCAGACTCGATGATTTTTCGTCACAATGAAAGACAGCTTAGTTGCGATTGCTGAGATGTGATGCCATAAGTTGACGCGCTTTATCATCAAAAGCGAATTGATTTTTTATTTTGTATAAAAGAATGTCATGGTTTAGAGAATCAAATGTTTTTGAGAAGTCCAGGAGTACCACAAGTGACATCATATCTCTATCAAAAACAGATGTGGTCACTTATTTTTAGTAACGCAGTTGTACAGTTGTGCTTTGCTTTAAATTCAGATTGGTCTTGGGCTAGTAAATTATTTAATCCAAGGAAGGTCTTCATTTATTTACTTACAATTTTCTTAAACATTACAAAGGAAAGGGAGAATAACGAGTGGCCTATATTCGGAATTATTTTACGAGCGTGATTTTGGAACAGGTATAATTTTTTTGCTTGCATTCATCAGGAATAATTCCGGTTATAATAATTGTATTAAACATGTTTTTAATGTGTTTGGAAGGAACTGGCAACAAGATCTTGATGAATTTCAGATGAATATCATCCAAGCCTACAGCACTCGATTTAATAGGGAGCCTACAGCTGGCTCATCAATACATTGAAAGGAAAAATAACGCAGAGTCAAAAAGGGAAAACTCTATCTGGTTATTGTTTGGTGGTACACTGTTGTAAACTTTTTATTAAGTTCATTAAGGTCAACATTGCTACAGTCAGATTAATTTTTGGTAATGCCGATTTGCCGAATGGATTTCCAAAACTCTGTACCTACTTGGTTTATACGAATCAGGCAGGTATCAGCATTTCGCACTTGTCGGAATTCGGTATATATACATATACCTACGCCATCCAAGGTACTGTAAATTTAGTTTGTTAATAAGGTCTATAATCTGTTGGGTGAACCAAGGAATGCTAGATTTTTGTATTTTCCTTTTGACAAGGGGTACATGTTTGTCGAGAAGGTAGCCAATGTTGTTTTTGAGTCCAGAAAATTGGAAATTTACGTCAGATGTGCAGTATATACAATAGGTGACCAATTAAGGCTATCACAGTCGTATGAACAAAGACATCATTTGAAATATAATCATGTCATGGTATGAGAATCCTAGTAAAGACATTAGATCATAGTGTGCTACCAATCAGTATTTACCTGCTACCAGATTTAACCAAGTTTCTGTCATGCAAATGATGTCCATAGATTCACTCTCAAATAAAGAGCGTACCTACTTGGTCTATCTTATTTGCAGTGCTTTGAACATTGAAATGACAAACGCTGATCCCTATATTATTTTCACTCAAAATGTTTAGCAACATCTTTGGCTTTCCAAAGCGTTACACCAGTGGCCACTTACAACTCCCACTCGTCTTAATCTTACATATCTCATTAATCCGCACATTTTTTACGAAACATATGCTTAGAAGTGAAACGAAGAAAACATAGAAAAATATAGTAACCCATATTAGATTGAAATCACTAGAGAAGCAACATTTTGCTTTAGGAAAATAAAATACTAATTCAAAGAGGTGATATGAAAAAACTAGTATAGCAATATTCAAAACAGTTGCAAGGTCTACAGCGCAGGCCTTTTAAATTTGCTCTTACAAAAATTCAAATTAAAAAAAGGGAACTCTACAGCAATAAATATCCGCATATGAAGGCAGAAAAAGAAAAAAAAAATGGAAGAGGGCATGTACACCCTTGCATTTTCATTCTCTTACTCCTGCCGCGTTGGCCAACTGTTTTAAATAGCACTACCTATACCTCCTCAAGATTCTCATTATCTACGGGTGTAACACCTACCAACCCAGCACCCACATTTGTTTCGCTCCTCTCCGGGGTACCAATTCGTGATTCCAGTTCCTTACAGCGAGCTTGTTTAATTTACCCATCATGTTTGATTCAATCGTGTTGACTTTCATGAGGATACGCTCTTCTACAGGTTTCAATTCACGCAAGTTATTGGATTTAAAATTATTAATGAAAATTTTAACTTGACGCTTATACTTTTTGCGAGTGAAGTAGAAAATGTCCTGAACAAAGTTGCACTAGACTGTAAAGTTTACTTTAAAAGACTTGGACAAAGCAAAACCACAACTATTCACTATAACTCATACTCATAACACAAGAAGTACGCGATCATAGAAGTTGAGAGTTTGGACTCCAGTAACAAAATAAAGTAGTTTTGCCAATAGGTAAAAAGAGCATGTCAAGGCCACAAGAATCGCACAGAAATCTGTAGAGATGATGAAGGAAACCTTGTAGTAGAGTCACAGTCGGTGCTAAGAATATGGAAAAACTTCTTCTGCAGACTGTATAACGGCGACGAAGGCCAACATCCGAACATAGTCAAAACACCTGACCAAAACGAAATATGCACAGCAAGGTCTCAGTTAAATCCAACAAAACAGCTTTACGTGATGGCTTGCCGGGCGAGCTATTTAAAGCCGCTGGAACGGACCTTGTTTAAAACATACACTCAAATCGTTTCTCAGATCTGGTCAGAAGAGAGTATGCCTGATGAATGGAATCTCAGCATTCTTTGCCCGATCCACAAATAAGTAAATAAGTGCACCCCGACAATTTCGCCAACTATAGAGATATACCACCTTGACAAAAAAGTTCCCGCACCACACCACCGTGTGGCACTCCCATCATTCCGATTTAAGTTCTGTTTTTTTTTTTTGTTAAGTTAGCAAATCTATTGTTGACATTCCCTCTAAATCTTAGCGTCATAGCTTGACATTTGCAAAAGTTGCGTAGCCAAGAGTACATTTATCTTTGTGTGTGTTGGCGATTTTTTTTACAATTTTAGAAATGGATTTAAATTTGCAACAACGCACTTGTATTAAATTTTGCGTAAAAAACGGATTTAATGGTACGCGAACATTGGAAATGCTGCAAAAGTGTTTCGGCAACGATTCTCTAAAGAAAACGGTCGTTTACCAGTGCCACGAGCGGTTCATCGACATCGAAAACCGACGAAAACATTGATGAAGAAATGTTGGTCAGTAACCGGAAATTAACCATCAGAGAGATAGCGGAGGACTTGAACATTGCCAATGGATCCGTCCAAGACATTTTGGTTAATGATTTGGGTTGCCGTCGTGTAGCAGCAAAATTGGTGCCAAAAAACTTCAATTTCATGCAAAAAAGAGACCGTGTTGACGTCGCAAAAGAGATGATTTGCGAGGCTGAATCCGATCCCATATTCATCAAAAGGATCATTACTGGAGAGGAGACGTGGGTTTATGAGTACGACGCACAATCCAGACAGCAGGCAAGTGAATGGCGTTCACCAAATGAGCCGAGACCAAAAAAACCACGTCGTTTTCAGTCAAAAAAGAAGGCAATGCTCACGGTTTTCATGGATTACAACGGTGTAGTGCATCATGAATTTTTGCCAGAAGGCCAGACAGTAAACAAAGAGTACTCGTATTATTTGGGCGTTATGAGACGTTTGCGTGAACCAGAATTGTGGGCAGAAAACTCATGGATTTTGCACCATGATAACGCACCGTCGCACAGTGCCATCATTATTCATAATTTTCTGGCGAAAAATGCAACAAATACCATCCAACAGCCGTCGAATTCACCTGATTTGGCTCCCTGTTCAATCGAGTTAAAAAACCACTACGGGGAACGCGTTTCAGCTGCCGCGAGGAAGTAGATTTAGATGAATAAACTTGTATTTTTAATTTTCTGAATAAATTCCGGAAAAATTTTGATCAATATAGTGTGGTTTCTGGCAAAGAAAGTCCACAATCGACTAAATTGCAAATGCAATTGCAATTGTTGGAAAATACTCAAGAAATTCAAATTGATACCTATCATTGTTTCATTGATTTTAAAGCCACATATATCAGTATTTATAGGGACGTGCTATATCTCATCTGTCTGTGCAGAATGTCGAAGAAAAGTGTTCGCTGTTCCGTGAAGGTCGGTAACGAATTAATCAACATCTTTGATGACAAAAATAAATTGACATACTGTCATTCTGTAACATCTTCCTCGAAAGAATTATGCAGAACTAACTCAAACGTCTTGGAGTGTCCATCTTTTTGAATGCAAAAGATGATTAACTGAAATATTCCTAGCACTCTGGAAAATATATTGAGGTAAATGTGAGCCACAATCAGAAGAGATGATTACAATGGTGATGAACAACCCGAACTATTTCGAGAGTGTAAAACTTAGATAACAGCCAGAAGGTTAAATGCATTGAGTGGTGTTTGAATCCTAATTCAAGACCTAAATCTACTTTCTAACTACCTGCGTCAGGTCAGGGCTTCCGTTAACTCAACTACTCTAAATCACGACATTCTGCTGTTCCCGCATCAGAAAAGCTTGTTCACTGCTTCATGGTGTCTTAATAGAGCCATATGCTCGTGCTTACTTTCTTAGTGTTCTAGGTATGAGTGACACCACCAGGTTGCAAGTCTTGAATTTTAAATTACCAGAAAGTTCAGTTAATAAATACATAGACGTAAGTACAATTTCGTACAGGTCTCCTGGAATTTCGACTTGCTTGTAAACTTTGATTACATGTTCTCCAAATTGGATTCTATAGCGCTTGTTTTGCGTCATAGATCTCCATATCATTCCTCCAAATAGGGACTTTGTTCAACAAGCAACTGATAGAATCTATGAAAACAAAAGCAGCTCATTAAAGAAGCAATACATTACACGCTGTGTAAACACAAAATTCCAGCTGACATCACCATCAATTGAACCCTAGATTAAACATTTACTTAACCAGGACCAGCTATGAATGGGAGTACTCGTGCTTGAATTCCCCCAGCGAATTTCGCAATTCAGCTTCCCACGAATATGAAGCACACACTTGAACCATATTTATCTCCTTTTGGTACTTCCTTCCCTTTCTCTACTACCACCCCCAAATGACTTATTGCCAATTTCAAATGTATTATTAAAAATGACATGATATACAGTCTATTCATTAAATTTTATTTACACAGATAATTGGAAAAGTTCATCTCTATACCCGACCACATTGCTAATCCAAAGGCACCCCTCACTGCCGCTCTTTGTTTCCCGTATCAGCCATAAATCCCCAAATCCCTTTGCGAAAATTTCGCACAAACGAGTGGAACAAGATTGAGTTCTTGTTTTTTAGAGGGAGAGATGTACTCGTATATACAAGCACAATCACTATGAGTAGCTATCCAGGAAACCTAGAGAAATCCGCTGGTAATGCTGATGGTGATGCTGATGGTAGTGATGGTGGCGCACATATGACAGCTAGTTCTGCACCAAGAATAAAGGGACACGAACACATAATTCCACGTATCTATTGCTAGGAGGGTAGAAATCCCATTTGTTAATTTCCGAAAATTATTGAAGAGCTTAATATTTATCCTTACAAAGGGGGTCTTCGCTTGGTTAAGGGGAGCACATAGCACACGGTTAGGATGGTGTAGTAATGATTTGCTGGAATAGGGTAGGCGGCTGGAAAAGCGGATAACTTATTTTCCGCCTTTCATCTCCTTTTGTTCGTCATGGCAAAAACTCACTGACTCTTCGGATAAACTTTTACGATTACAAAGTTAATTACAATGGAAATGAGGAGACTCCTTCGTCTTGAAAGACAACGTCGAGAATCGGTTGTTGTCTTCTTCCTTTAAGCCTCGTGGTTTCCATTTTAGAGGTGCTCTCCTCCCCACAAATTACAACAGATCTCGTGATGAGAGGAAGAAAAAAAAATATCGCAAGGAAGCAAAATAAAAATCCGAATATAACTCAATTAGGGATAAAGTTTCGGTTGGTAGTTAACTGGGCGGTAATTATCAGGAACTTACTTTTGGAGTCATAGAGGAGTTCCTGCATTCCGTTTACACTCTTTCATTAAAGGTCTTCTAATCAAAGGAAGGCTTTGAGATCGTTTTACTTTGTTCATTTATGAGGAAAGGTACGAAATCTTTTTTTGTTTTTTGTCACAAAAGTTGAGGAATTCTTACGAAAGGTAAAGTAGTAAGGAATCCATTAAAGAATGTTTTGAAATAGGTCAAAGAGAACAAATTGTTCTTCTGGAGAGTACTTGACTGCAAACTTTCAATTGAACAGAATTACCGGTAAAGGAAGGCATACACACGACCTATTTTCTCCTCTTAAAGTTTGATTATTCCAAAGCGTTGTGGTTGACAAAAAGGGTAGTACTGGAAAGTACGTAAAATACTAAATTAAGAGTATGTCTCGATTTTGTTTCACCGAAACATATAGCAGAAAAGGGCAGAAATGAGACAGACATGGTCCTATCCCATTCAAAAGCATGAATCCGCTCCAACGTGTCATAGATCTAAATTAATTACAGACCTTAACTTTGAACAGATGAGCGGTCACCTAACAATCCTTAGTTTTCAAAGTTTGTACGGAGCCCTGGACCGAGCCCAGCGAGCTCGTCCAAACTACGTTGTTTTAATTGAGTAGACAAATGCACTCGTAAATTCGTTCTTGGGTGAAGAACAAAAAAAAAAAAGACGCGGGCGAGTTCACGAAAACCCAAAAAAAAATTCTCTGTGCGGGCACCAAACAAAAAAAAACAACAACAACAACGCGCGAGTGTAGTGGAATCGTCATCCACAGTGCGGGCATTCCAACCTACCTGCCCCTGGTCAAACTGTTGCTTGCACTCGGTCAATGCCGTTGCTGTATTACATTGTCATACAGCGCGTGCAGTGACTGAGTGTATGTAACAACTGATGGATAGCGGGCTGTGGGTTTGAATTTTGTTGGTGTGCTGGTTCCTATTGTTTTACGGGCATAACACCTACAACAATTTGATTGGGTAAACCAACTCTGAATTCTTACTTCACAGCTGTGCTTAGTATCGTCGGTGTTTGTGTTTACTGTGTTTGTTTTTAATTATGACTAGGGAATTCAGGGTGGACGTAGCCCATATACGCGGGCTAAAAAGTAATCACTTTTTTGCGTACGTCCGCGTCTGTAGGCACAGACCAGGTGTTTTGGCACTTCGTGAAACACAGGTAGATCCCGGCCAACACCTCTCAGATCACTGAAGCTACCTAGTGCCACTATTCTTTCCCTATCGCGGTCTCGCCATCTATGTGCGTAGTGATGTAGGTTACCAAATTCCACCACAATGCAGTCCCTGTTCCAATCCGGAATTCAATTTCATGTGGTTAAAATTCCATCTCCGTAAGCAAATTATCCACTACTGCTTTATTTACAGAAGCCCCAAACTAGACAGCAACTCGACCTTTAACGAGTTTGATGCGCTGTCTGACTCCATTCAACGAATTGCGTCCCTGTATCCTCGTACTGAAATCGTTATTACAGACGATTTCAAGATACACAATTCTGGCTGGCTTCGACATTCTGGACAGACAACACCCGAGGGACGGTGTGTTGAGATCTTTGCTGCGGAAAACAACCTAACGCAGCTTGTAAATGAGCCCACGCGAATACCAGATGTGATAGTCATATCGCCAACGCCCTGCACTTGTTTTTAACTTCTCACCCTGATAAGTACACCGCCGATGTGCTCTCCCCTCTAGGCTCGTCGGACCATTGTGTCATATCAGCTAATTTCTCGTACACCGACCACACAGTTAGAGAAATTATGCCTAAAAGAACCGTATGGCAATACGAGAAAGCCAATTGGAGCGGTCTTAACAGAGAAAAGGCATGGTACGAGTCGAGCTGTAAAGAGGCTGTCAGGGATAGAGAAATGTTTTTTCGGTCCTTCAAGACCAACCAAACAGAGGAAAACCGAAAAAAGTTTAAATGAGCCAGGAATGACTGCAACGTCTTTCTCAAGCGTGTGAAATTCCAATACGACCAAAAACTGAGGCAAAAATTACTGCAATGTCCCAAAAGCAGTAAAACTTGTTGGTCATTCGTCAAAAACATTAGAAATTCTGCCTCATCCTCAATCCCAACGCTCTTTTACAATGACTTTCCAGCTGTCAGCTCTTTGGACAAGGCCAATCTGCTTGCTGCACACTTTGCGGCCAGCTCAACACTCCCAGATTGTTCTTTGTTCCCCGCCTAAACTTGAGTGCGTCGAATCTTCAATGGGACAAATCCACTTTCGCACTCGTGTAGTAGCAAGGGTACTTAAAGATCTTAACATTCACAAATCCGCTGGTCCAAATGGTATATCTCCCCTTCTTCTGGAGAAGTGTTCTTCCTCGCTGGCAAAACCACTGCGTAAGCTTTTTCATCAATCCTACTCTTTAGGACTCTTTCCGAGCAGATGGAAAACAGCATTTGTCCAGCTCGTCCCTAAAAAAGGCGAATCGTCCTCTCTCTCCTCCTAAAGGCCTAGTGCACTTACGTACATTCTTTCTAAGGCCATGGAAACGCTAATAAACCGTCAGCTCATGAAATATCTCGAAACACAAAAACTTCTCAATGATCGGCAGTGCGGTTTTCGTAGCAACAGGTCAACTGGTGAACTGATGGCATGTCTAACCGAAAAGTGAAACCAAAGCGTACATCCATTTGGCGAAGGCAAGATAGTTGCACTTGATATTTCTAAGGCATTTGACAGAGTTTGGCATCAGGCTCTTTTGTCGCAAATGCGTGCTCTTGGGATTGACGACTCTCTTCTTCAATGGATTAGAAATAACCTTTCGGAACGTTCAATTCAAGTTGTCTTGGACGGTTTCAAATCTGATATTCACAAAATAAATGCTGGTGTGCCCCAGGGCTACGTTCTGTCTCCGACACTCTTTTTAGTTTTCATCAACGATCTCTTGTCTGCTACTTCTAATCCAATATATTCCGTTGCTGACGACAGTACTCTCTGCTTTTCATATTCGTTCCCTACATGTGGCGAGAAAAACCTACGTTTTGAGAGGACTAACTGTCGAAAAAGTGATCGTGATGAAAACTGATAGTGATCCTCGGTTTCGTCACCACCCTTACAACAATTTTCACGCCACGTTGTGCCATTTATGCCTGTACCTACTACATATGTACACTTACGCGATTAGCCTAGCAAAATCGTCGACTTCTTAGAGACATCGGGAATCATTCGTTTGTTCTATCAGCATCCGGTAGAGTCATGCCATTTGAATTTATGCTCACAAGAAACCCCTGTCAATGGAATTCCTAACCGATAACTCAGACAGTGCTATTGCAGGTTCTGTTCCTGCGAAACCCTGGTTTGAACGTTTCCAAGCAAGGCTTAGTAAATTCAGACCCCCGGCTATGTCTAGAGAAGGTTTGCGCTCTCGAACTAGGTTTAGAGTGGTAAAAGGGTTCAGTCATGCTCTTAGTGAAGCTGTCTGTCTATCGCTACAAATGCAGATACTATCGCTACGCAAATACTTCGCTCTTCCGCGGCTTCTTCGCTAAATAGTTCATTTTCATCAAGAGTGCGTATATTTCCGCCTGCAGGTCACTCACGAGTTTTCTTAACAAGGAGTGAAATTTATTGGTTTTGGAAACGATTGGATTTTTTTCGTGGCTCGGATTTTGGTCAGAACTACTCCTGGTCACAGGGAAAGCCGATTTTTCTTTTCGCGTCAACAGGGGCTCTGGTGTCATTGCATCAGACTGCAGGTCTATAAAACCAGAGTAAAAGGACAGTTGTCGCGCAAAGTCATCCAAAGTCCAATGCGTGTTGTTCCAAAAACAGCTTCATTTACCTAAACTGGAAAATGGCGTTGACAGTGCATGGCATGATATAAATATCAATCACTTCCAGGGCTATCACGGCAGCGTGAAAAAAGTTTGTCAAGACTGCTGCCAGCAAAAGAGCTAAAAAGCGGCCAAGGAGGCCAATAAATCAACGAAGTTCAGATCATTTTCGTCTTACTCGTAGTTTTGCCTTATCCGACGATAAAAGGAGAATCTTCTACGATAAAAGGAGATTTATAAAAATGAAAGGGATGAGCTGCCTACACGAGGGTTGTAAAGTTTCCGACCGAACAATGATACAAGACATTTTTTCTCAAATTTTTTTTTTTATTTTTCTACATAGTCTCCTTGTAACTCTACACACTTCTCCTAGCGATGCTCCCATCTCTCTAACCCGTCCAAATAGTACTTGGCGTTTTTCTCTGCAAAATAATTGTTCGCGAAGGTGATTGTCTCCTCATTTGACGAAAATCTCTGTTCTCCGAAGGCAGTTTTTAGATGAGGGCTAGATCTGGTGAATAAGGCAGATGGTCAAGCAGTTCAAACCGTAATTCATGGATTTTCGCCATGGCAACCGCTGAGGTGTGAGACGGCGCGTTGTCTTGGTGAAACAGAATTTTCTTTTTCTGCAAATGTGGCCGTTTTTCCGCAATTTCTGCCTTCAGCTTGGCAAGTAATGATGCGTAGTATGCTCTTTTGAAGATAATCGATTAAGATAACTCCTTTACTATCCCAAAAAACAGTCGCCATCACTTTCCCAGCCGAAAAAACTGTTTTTGCTTTTTTTGGAGCCGGCTTGCCCTTTGCAGTCCCCTGTTTTGACAGAATTTTTGTTACGGGCATATAATGGTGCATCCAAGTTTCATCTACAGTCATTAATCGGCGCCAAAGCTCGGATTTATTGCGCCTAAACTGCGCCAACAGAGCGTTGGAAATACTCATTCGAACACGTTTTTCGTCTAACGTAAGCAAACGCGGCACAAAACGCGCGGACAGCTTTCTCATGCCTAAATCTTGGTTTAATATATGTATAACAAACGTTCTTTAGACATTTTCATAACCTCTACTACCTCTCTAACTTTAATTCGGCGGTCGTATAACACCATTTGGTGAACTTTAGCAATGTTATCGTCAGTGGTTGCAGTTTTTGGACATCCCGAACGTTCATCATCTCCCTGACTGAAACTTCGGTAAGCAACTGCCAAAAGATGCACAACTAGCATTCACTAGCTTTTATCGACGAGTGCCGTTATCTTTACATTGCGGTCGGAAACTTTTCAGGCAACCCTCGTAGAAGCACAAATCCGACACACATGACAGTTTCAATATATGTATTATCTGCATATCCACTCGTATTGGCATAAATGTTAGAACTATTAAGTCATCCAGCGTGCAGGGGGGGTATGCCCATCAGATAAATCCTACTCACTCCTGCCATAACGTGCGGACAGCATTCAGCCTCCGTAATCAAAAACCTGTTTACTAGGATTGCTTTATTTTACGAAACTACGCCGATACAAGCAACCTCCTTCATACTATGTAGAATGCCATGTACGGGGCACCGGGATGAAAATATTTAACTAAAGAGTTTTAAAATGGTTCTGATACCTCAACCATCTGGTTTTGGTCTGCCTGTCATCAAGGATTTTAACGTCGCACATGTTCCCATATAAAGTCCAACTTAAAGGCCACAATCGATTAATTATGTCATTTCCTTACGGCAGAGTAAAATTTCGATTCCATCCGCAATTCCCAAGTAAGCGTTGAATTAACTCGCCTAGCATGGCTTGCCGATCAATGGCTTTTCTTCGCTCTTCTTTCTTAGGATCCCGAATATCAAGACTCTACAAAACAATTGCCTAATTAGTCCAGTTCTGTCGGTAGACAGTTTCTTTGAGGAAGGGACGCTCCTGAGCAGAAAAGAGAGCTTCCACACTTTGATCAAATATTCAACATTGATAAAAAATTGAACTCCTGAGGTCGGGATATGTCCTTGGAGATGGACGTGGTTCTCTATGCTTCGTTTCGCATTAATTATCATAAAGGTGTAGCTGCAAACGGGAATTCTGGTGTAGCAATATCCCGCGATATTCTTATTTATTTGTTTGTTTGTTCTTTTGATTTTTGTTTCTTATATATGGTCCCGCCATAAGCTAGGAAAATTATGGCCACATCAGAGCCCAACGTGGCGCGGTAAGGCCACCCACTCTGACTTATTCGATCTAGCCTAAGGAACAAACCATAATAGTACAGTCGCGGTTTTAAATCATTCAAAATATGGCGGTTTCTGGTTTGCTTAAGAACTTACCAAACAACTTGGCTAACATTGAATTCACACCAAAAAGTTGCGGAATGGTTAAAAATATTTACTTACTAATTTTAGATTTGGCTTATAGTACTCGTATTTATTATTGAGCGTAACATTTGAAATGTAAACCATGAACACCGGTGACCATCATGATCTTCATCTTCATTTTTATTGTGCATTCACTCGCTATTGTGTTGGTGTTGAGCCAGTCACCCCATGATCGGTTTCACTCACTTCAAGAAGTCATACTCTTATATATTTTCCTCATTTTTGTCTTTACAACCCCCTTAAAAGGCATTCGTTTTCACACCCTCTGAACAGACATTTTAAAGATACTCGCTACATTCGAGTTTCTTCTTAAATGCTTATGGTGTATAGTACATCCGCCAAATGGAGAGGAATCTACATCCGCCCTTATTTAAATTCCTTCCAATTCTATTAAAAAATTCATAAAAAATTATTGAGACAGTAAAACATAACTACCCCACGTTGGTTTTACCATCCATCTGGATAATTTTTTCTGGAATAATAATTATCCTTAAGCAAGAGTTAATTATTCAATTCCTTTGAAATTATCCCCCGAGACCTTTTGCTCGTCATGCGATTCGATTAAGGAGCTAAGTTTAAAATTCACGGGTATGCTACCTTAGGGTAAAACTTATTCCGCCCTCTCAATGCCCCACATCTATCCGTCGGCTACCGCTCCATTTTGGTCCTTGTTCTCCTTGTAAGGAGTACAACTTTTTAATTGTTATTTACCGCACTTAATTAAAATTGCAACAATAGGCGGTAGTAGCTTGCCTTGGCTTGATTCGGCTCGAATTGGTCGGGCTTTAGGTTGTGCTGAGCTCCATGGTTGTAGGATGGGTAAGCCGCTCGACAATAGAATGCGATTATTATTTAAAGTAACAATAACAAGAAAAATTTCTCCCCTGACAAGCTGTGCACACCTGTTACGATGGAAATTTAATTTTCCAGAGTTTTCTTCTCAACTGAATGGTGGATCCTTTTGCTGTTGCTTCGATGGAGCATGGAGATTTTGATGGTACAGCACGAAGAATAGACGCAGAGTTAAAAAATGTTTTATGAGGAACGAAAAAGTTTAATATAAACAGATAACGATTGGTTCCCTAGAGATTATTAGGTTATATTGTAGTGGATTGCAGGTGTACGAACACGACAGAAGTTTCTCACCCAAAAAGGGTTGTGGTTTATTAAATTTTTGTTTTCAAGAGACGGGGCTACATTTTGGTAAGAAAAGACATAATCTTTATGGCATGGTGGGAAAATGTTTTATTTTTGCAAATTTGAATTCGGCCGTTGTTTTGAGCACTTAAGTGTCTATTTATTTAAAACCTTGCTGGAATATTCGGTTTTTCTTTTCATCTCTAGGAATTAGAAGGCTTAGAGGCTATAGAACATCACTGTTCTAGAACTCCTTTCTTTACAAAGTTTCAGAAACTAAGGCGGCTGAACTTTCTTCAATATTAAGGAGTTAGGCCACTCTTTTTGTGATTTTTTTTCAGGAAAAATATAAAATAAATCGAGTTTACAAAGGTAGAAGTTTATTGTATTACACTTGCGGTCATAAAAACCGCACCACCTAATGAGTTCTCAAAAAATGCCTAATTACATCAGATCGTAAGGGTTTTTCCCATACTAATGAAGGGTATTCCCCATAGCGGAGTTCGGACTCGTATTCAGTGCAAAAAAAATCAGTTTGAATTGAGTTGTGACGGTGACAAGTAAAAAAAGTGAAATTTCTGGTAAATATCATCAACTGACTCGGGACGAAAAAGTTCAAATATTGACTTTAGTCGAAGAAGGGCTTGGCTATCGTGAGATTGCGGTTAAAATAGGATGCTGTCATTCAACTATCGTACGACTGATGAAGAAAAAAGAAAGTTTGGATCCACTGGAAAGGAAAACAGGCTCGGGACGAAAACGTAAAACAACCCAGAAGACGGACAATGTATTACAACGAATTAGCATGAAAGATCGCTTTAAAAGTGCTGTCCGTATAAGAGCAGAGCTGAGTGAATTTCATCAAGTTGATCTAAGCGCCGAAACCATACGCCGACGGCTACGGGAGATAGGTTTATATGGAAGACGACCAGCGAAAAAACCTCTCCTAACCACAAAAATGAAAAAAGCTCGCTTGACGTGGGCAAAAAAGTACGAAGAATGGACGCAGGATGATTGGCGATGTATGATATGGTCCGATAAAAGTAAATCTAATTTGTTGTGTGCCGACAATTTGCCATACGTACGACGGTCAGCAGGTGAAAGGTTCAAGGACGAGTGCATAGTCAAAACAGTGAAGTTTCCTCAAAGCCAGATGGTTTGGGGATGTTTTTCTTTTTACGTTTTGGGCCCTTTGCACTTTGTTAATGGAACTATGAACGCTCAAAAATATGGAGAAGTAGTAAGGGAATTTTTGGTACCAGCAATTGAACAGCATCATTCGTATACTGACAAGTGTATTTTTCAAGATGATTTTGCACCTTGCCACCGCGCCAAATCCGTAAGAAAAGTAAATCAACTTCTAGATGTCTACTTTATAAATAATAAACAGACAAGTAACTAGAGTCTTTCAATAATTTTTAGCTCAAGACAACGTTTGATGACTTCGGAATTACCAGACTAGACTGGCCAGCTAATACGCCCGATTTAAACTCAATCGAACACTTGTGGCATGTAATGAAACGTAAGGTGGCTGAACATAAACCAGAGAGTGTGTTGGGCGCGGTAAGTACGTAGGTGGGTGACCACATAGGAACTCATTACTCCGCGTGCTGTTGACAAGACGCGCCACATGGGCATAGTACCCCGGCGTTAAATCCCGGACCCTACAAATTAATTTGTATCGTTCCCTTGATAATAAATAATAAATAATAAATAAACCAGAGAGTAAAAAAAAGCTAAATGAAGTTCTGGAACATGTATAGAATATTGAAATTTCAAGGGATATTACTGAACTTCTAGTAAACTCGATGCCTTCTAGAATAAAAGCGGTTATAACCGCCAAAGGAGGAGCAACTCGGTATTGATAATTTTTTGGTAAAAGTGGCATATCTAAACATCTTATGTACACATACATAAAAAATGTATCGTTTGATTTTGTTAACTAATGACTGTATTAAAATATTTTAAAAAAATAAGAAGATTAACTGGTTTTTCTTTCTTTGTTAATATCTTTTTTCAAACATTCAATAAACAGATGGAAATTAGATAGAAATACTTATAATCTACTGCGGAGTACTCAACAAAAATTTCTTTTCATTATAAAAATTATTATCGTAGTTATTAACAAGTTTTCAATCATTTTGATATGGTGCGGTTTTTATGACCGCAAGTGTATATGATTGACTGTGAAACATAATTTTTATAGAATAATTTATGTGCAGTGTTTCTCAGATGACCACTCTTTTTTGGAAGGGTCTACGACCGTACCAACAACTCCTGTAAATTTAGAGCTATGATAAATCACTAAATTTTTTTCGTTTTAATATATCGATTTTTGGCCGAATGGCGAACTTCCAAAGCCAAACTTGCAAAATTCGCAGATAAATCGCCAGACAATTGTTAATAACAAATGAAATATGCCCTAAAAAAATCCTGCGTGCTTACTTAGACAATATACTATCTATTTAAAATATGAAGCGAATTGGTTTAAAATTGTTCAAGTTATGGGTGCGGCCAACTTGAAAAATGCAGTTTTGTGATAAACGCGTTTACAATTTTACGTTATAGAAAGCCTACCTGGAGGCCTTGTGCTATGCTTTGAAAAACAAGTACTTCGAGATATTTCCCGGCCATAATCTTTTGAGATATAATTTTTGAGGTCCTAAAGGGCCATTGAAAGCTATAAAAAAAAATCGATTTTTTGAAAATCCAAGAAAGTCCTTAGGTAGCAGCGTTGACATCTTAACCTATTCGAGAAGAAGGGGTATTGACGGCAAAGCATGAAGATGTACCCTTATGTGCTGATATATGGTAAGAACTTTTTTTTTTTGATTTTCTGTCCCTACCAACATTTGCCTTTACACCTACAAGCGAAGGCAAGCCCTTTCAACTACCCGAGTCTTTTCCATTAAACTTGTTCCTACTTTGAACCACATAGGGCATCCAAATACTAACATGGATTGTATAAGGACCGCGTAGCGGGTAACCTTCATCCTCCCATCGAGTTAGCTGCTATAAAACAATCTCTTTGTAAGGGAAGTAGCACTTTTGACTTTGAACTTTCCTCAAAAATGTTTTATTTATTTCCGGGTTGCTGGTGTTTACAGCTTGAATTTTATTGTTTCAATACAAAGTTACTGTAATTTTCTTTTGTTACTATTTGGAGGTTTTTGATCGAAGACTTCTGTCTCTTAATCCATGAGCTATGTCTTAGCACACTGTTTGTACAAAATGTCTAGCTCCGAAATGCGCCAATAGTTGCACTATGTGGTGAGTGATGTCACTTGCAGTCGATTACAATTAATCGCAAGCGATTAAGAGTATGCGATTTTGCTTACAAAATGCACGCTAAAATGAGGATATTATTGTCATTGGAAAAAATTGTGTACTGCGTTAAATACATTTGAAAACCTTAAAAATAAAGAAGAGATTCCAAGTGTATCCAACCAATGAAGAAATTAAAAAATCGTGTCACATTATCGAATGAGCAGAGAAACTTTTGAAATTACCTTGAAAACTACATTTTCACAGACACATCAGCCTTTACGAAATTAAAATAATTTCTATGTTATACCTTCTTTTCGTAACCCATTTTCACCTCCCAAATTGTCTAACTAAGGACTGAAACGAATAAAATCTGCAAATTTTAATACGGCCTATACTTCCAATGCGTAAAAATTGCAATTCCATTTTGTACCCAAATTAGCCCGTATATTCTCTAGTTTCGGTTTGTTATTGATTTCAGTTCGGTGCGGTTTAAAATATTTATAAAATATGAGTCAAGAGGAACGTCGTAAAAAGATCATCGACAAATGGCTCGAAAATACTTCGCGTCCAAACCATTTCATCGCAAAAAATTTCAATATAGCACGCAGTACAGTGGATTCTGTTATTAAACGATATTTGGAGACGTTGACAGTTAAGCGAAAACAGAAAAGTCGAGCTAAAAGTGGAGCACATGATACAAATTTGGACAGGAAAATAGTGGCTACCATCGTAAAAAACCGGAACCGGACTATGTCATCCAGAGATGTTGTTCGGAAATGTAATACCAACCAAACAATGGTACAAAGATCTAGAAAACGTAACGGTCTAAAAACACGAAAAAAACACCAAAAGTTACTGAAAAGCAAAAAAAAGTCATAAAAACTCGAGCCCGAAAGCTATACGAGTTGATCGGCAACAAGAAAGCGTGCTTGGTTTTGGATGACGAAACTTATGTCAAAGCCGACTTTACTACTCTTCCAGGTGCGCAGTTTTACAACGCGTTTGAAGCTGAGATTCTTCCGCAATCAACAACAGTGATTGGGATGGAAAATGGATACAGAAGCTCATCTTTTATTACAACGGGAACAATTAACGGAGAAGTGTACATTAACAAGTGCCTAAAAAAACGGTTGCTTCCTTTCTTAAACAAACACGAGGGTTCAACATTATTTTGGCCAGATTTAGCTTCAGCTCACTATGCTCATGCGACGTTGAGCTTTCTTGTTGCTAAAAATGTCGACTTTGTCCCAAAAGACATGAATCCACCCAATGTTCCACAGTGCCGTCCCAGTGAAAGCTATTGGGCTTTGGTCAAAGCTAAATTGAGGAAAAGTGAGCAGTGTGCAAAGGACGTAAAAGATTTAAGTGCTAAATGGAAAACTGTTACCAACCTTATGAAGGGCATTCGAAAGAAGTTGAGGAAAGAATGGGAACCCAAATAAATTTTTTTATTTTTTGTAATTGTGAACGAATTTAATAAAAACAGAGTTTTAAAGCAAATAAAAAAAATTTACATGAATTATGAAAAAATTTTTTTTTTTTTACTTTGAAGTTTCCAAATTTTATTCGTTTCAGTCTTTAGTATATTATTATGGTATACGAGTAAATTTGTAAATATTGTACCAGCGATTCGCCAAACTGGTTCAAAATATTTTGTTTGCCGTTTTTTGTCGCTAACAATCGCTTCAAATCGCTTGCAGTCACCAAATTCGCTTTTCGTTAAATCGCTGCGATGTGGAAATAAACCGCAGCACACGTGATGTGCACAACTAGAACCGGTAAGCTAATGATCAAACTGTTGCTTAAAGCCCGGAGGAGTTTAGTATCCTCTTAAAGGGAAGTCGGAAGCTATAGCAAGCACATTTTCCGATTTCCAACCCGTTGCTAAAATTAAAACAGGAAAAAGGCTCCTCTACGAGGGGCGTTCAAACTATTCTCGGTATCGGGGTGAAGCTGTGGTTGTATATATAAATTGACTTATTTACCAAGTAATACTATTATTTTAGTGCATTCATGTAAAATTTCATATAAATGTGATTATTAATTCGCGTTTTATCTCTAGTTAAACAGAATCATAATGGCGACTGAGACGATGATGGTGAAAATTGAGCATCGCGCTGTAATTAAATTTCTCACTAAGCAAGGAAAAAGTCAAAAAACTATTCATGAAGAGATGGTGGCTGTTTACCAGGGTTCCGCACCTTCATTATCAACTGTGCAAAAGTGGTCAAGTGAGTTCAAGAGAGGCAGAGAGAGCATTGAAGACGACCCCCGCTCCGGCGCCCCGGCTACTGCTTGTACGGGAGAAAGCATCAAAGAAGTCGAAAAACTTGTTCTTGAGGATGCCCGAATAAAGGTGAAAATGATGGCAGAGATCACCAAGCTTTCAATTGGTACCATTCACACAATTCTTCATGACCATCTTAACCTTTCAAAGGTCAGTGCAAGGTGGGTGCCACGAATATTCACAGCGCCTCAGAAAAAAGTGAGAATCGCATGCTGTAGAGAGCTTTTGGAGATGTGTAGTGAGAACGCGGACGGTGTTATGGATCGAATTGTTACTGGGGACGAAACATGGGTCCACCACTATGACCCTGAAAGCAAACAAGAGTCTATGCAGTGGCATAAAAAAGGAACAGACCCCCCGAAGAAGTTCAAAGTCACTACGTCTGCCGGAAAGCTCATGGCCACAGTTTTTTGGGACTCAAAGGGAATCTTGCTCATTGAGTACAAAAAAAAAGGTGAAACCATCAACGCCACATCCTACGCTTCCACTTTGCATAATTTGCGGGAGGAAATTAAAAAGAAAAGACGGGGTAAACTCACAGCGGGTGTGTTGCTTCTTCATGACAACGCTCCTGTTCACACGGCGCGAGTTTCCAAGGCTGCTGCGCGAGATTGTGGTTTCGAAGAAATCCAACACCCACCCTATAGTCCAGACCTTGCCCCTAGTGATTATTTCCTGTTTCCGGATATGAAAAAATGTCTTCGTGGAAAAAGATTTTCGGATGATGAAGAACTCAAGTCGGCAATAAATGGAGGAGGAGGAAATTTGTTTTTTTGAGGGTTTAAAAAAGCTTATCTCAAGATGTAACAAATGCATTGATGTTAGGGGAGATTATATTGAAAAATAAAAACAATTTAAATTGAATTCGCATTTTCCTTCATATCGATACCGAGAATATATTGAACGCTCCTCGTAGATGGAGTGAAAAGTGACCTCCTTGGCCGCCAGAATGCACTGCTACTGCAAAAAAGGTTATGGTGCCTTGAAGTCCGTTCATATTTAGGCACACATGCCAAATTTCAGTTAATGTTTGGCATCATGTTCAGTATGGACAAAAACGATTTTCCTTCTCTCATAAAACATTATTTTTTGTGAGGCAAAACGGCGAAGGAAACAAAAGAAAAGTCGAATAAATATTATGGGGTTAATGCTCCGTCAGATTACACCGTCAAATATTGGTTTCGAGAGTTTCGTGGTGGCCGCAACTCCACTACCGATCAAGTCCGCAGCGACAGGCCCTCCGATGCGGTTACAGAGTACAATGTCAAAAAAATACATGAAAAAGTTATCCTGCCGCTGAGTGCCGCGAATGCTCACTTTTGACCAAAAACACGAACGCGAGAGCACTTCGAAAGAGTGTTTGGACTTGCTGATGCGGAATCGGGCGGACTTTTGGCGTCGATTGGTAACTGGATTTGGATCCCTCGGACTATTATCTCTTCCCAAACCTCTAAAGATGGCTCATCAATAAAAAATTCAGCCCACGCGAAGAAATGATCGACGCCACGGAGCATTTAGCAGACCTTCCGAAAAATTACTTTTCGGACGGGATCAAAAAGTTGCAAAATCGCTGGGTTAAGTGTATCAAACTAAAAGAGGGCTATATTGAAAAATATAAAAAAACATTTAAAAAAAAAATTTTAATTCCCAAAGAGGTCACTTTTCACTCCATCTAATACATATCGATCTTTTGCTATATGTCACTTGTTCGTTACTTATAACATTTGTATGTACATATGTACAGTACGTACTCGATTATCGCAACTAATAGAAACCGAGGTTAGTTGCAATGACCGAGGTTGTTGCAATGACCGAGGTTGTTGCAATAACCGAGTCAATTTTTAAAAGAGTTCAATTCAAGATCAAAACCAGAAATCAATTTATTTAGCTCCAACATTTTTTATTATTATAATATAATTGTGTAAAAAAGAAAGGAACCAAGATAATTCATTTAGTACAATACATCAATTTTCATATTGAGCAGCTTATTGTTTTGTTTTTTTTTTGAAAAAATTGGGCAATTTCGTTTGGATTGTTGAATTTGTTGATTTTTTTAGTATAACCATTTCTCGTAATTTTTGAAGATTAAAAATTTGTTCTATAGGGACTGAGTTTTGTTCAGCCCATTGAATTGCTGTGTTTATGCTTTTTATTGCAATCTCAGCCTTTATTTTAGGAGCAGGAATATCAACCTCGGGTTAACTTTCATCAGATCCGGCTGACTCATTTTCTTCAAATTGTTGAATTTCCTCATTGTTGTAATTGGTTTCGCAAACCCAATCATTTATTTCATCATTCGAAATCAATTCGCTACGAGAAATATCATTGAAAAAAGTTGATATGGATTCTACAACCGCGTGTTCACTGATAATTTGAGCTCTGACTGTGCTTAAAGGTAACTCATCTTCATCTTCCCATCAACACATTCCAGCATTTGTTAATAGAACTTGCCTGCAGCCCATCCTATGCGTTAGATAGCAGGCAAATTGCATTTCGGAGAATGAATGCTTTAATTTTTCCTTCGAGGTCTGATCCCTCACAACCAATTAAAAAGGCCAATAGACTTTTTTTTTATAATGAAGCTTTGTTAAATTTATAACGTTCTGATCCATTGGCTGAAGAAGAGCAGTACAATTTGCAGGAAAACACATGACAACAATCATGCCGTCATCACTTTTCAACTCGCCATCTTTTGGGTGACACGGAGCGTTATCCAAAAGTAGAAGCGCCTTGGCTGGAAGGCAGAAAAACGTTTTAAAAAGGGCGACCTACGATCAAAAGAATTTTTCTCACCTCAGGCACAAATGTGGACTGGAACCATTGTTCAAAAAAAAGCCAAGGTCATCCAAGCATTTTTATTTGCCTTATATATCACGGGTTTGGGGTCAAAATTTTTAAAAGATCTTGGATTTATTGATTTACCGATGATAAATAGCTTCACTTTGTGCAAACCCTAAGCTTTAGTACAGGCGAGAAACGTTATGCTTTCTTTACTGGTCTTTCTATCAGGAGCCGACGATTCCTTAAAGCTGGCAAGTGTTTTGTCCGGCAATAGTCGGTAAAATAAGCCGGCCTCATCGACATTATAAATTTGATTTGGAGTCAAATCGAGCTATCTTATTGTTTCCTTAAATTTTTTTAAGAAAGGATCTACAAGCTGCTTTTTGTTGGAAAGTTTTTCACCACAGATTTTTAGCAGTCGAATTCAATGTCTTTTTTTAAAATTAATCAACCAACCGTTGCTCGCCCTAAAAGATCCTACTCTCTCTTTAATTTTTTCGTGCAACTGGATCGCCTTCGATTTAAGGAGCTCACTGGAAATTGGCACATTAAGCTTCCTTTGCTTAAGGAACCACTTGGCTTTTTCCATTTTAGACAATTCACACTTCTTTAATGTAATCCTCTTCCTCGGTCCAGATTCAGCATTCGAAAGAAAACTTCTTATTAAATGCTCTTTTTCTTTTAATCTGCTTATTGTAGATTTGTGAACATTATATTCACTGCATATTGATTTTATTGAAGCGCCTTTATTTATTTTTTCTAAAATCTCACTTTTATTTTGAATTGATAGTTTCACAATTTCTTTCGTTATACCCATTTTTGAGAATAAAAAACACGACCGACCATTAAACAAAACTCACGAAATAAACAACTTTCATTCAAAAGATACATTCATCCAACTACCATCACAGAAATATCAGACCCCATGTGTTTGATTTGTAGGTTTTGTATCTGTCAACAACTTTGCAGCGTTATATTTGAGCAGTTCTATCGGTGTCGTACATTTTATCGAGCAATATCATGGCAAGTTTCCAGCCAAATAAACGTCATTTGCGGGAAGCGCTGCTTTTATTCTGTAATATGAAGAAAAGTGCGGCTGAGGCCTATCGTTTGCTTTCGGAAACTTATGGGGCGGAATGTATTGGTGAATCGATGTGCCGCGAGTGGTTCAAACGGTTCAAAAGTGGTGATTTTGGAGTTGAAGACAAAGATCGCCCCGGAAAGCCGAAAAGTTTTGAAGACGAGAAATTGGACGCTTTACTGGATGAGGATCCGTGTCAGATTCAAGAAGAACTTGCTGCATCATAGGATTCATTCAAAAGGTTGGAAACTGGGTGCCGTACGAATTGAAGCCAAGAGACGTGGAACGGCGATTTTGCATGTCCGAAATGTTACTGCAATAAATCATTTTTGCATCGTATTGTCACTGGTGATGAGAAATGGATTTATTATGATAATCCTAAACGCAGAAGATCGTATACAAAGCCCGGCGGGCCCGCCCAATCGACGCCGAAACGAAATATTCACATGAATAAGGTCATGCTCTGCATATGGTGGGATCAAAAGGGTGTCGTATACTACGAACTGCTTCCGAGTGGTGAAACTATCAAAGGACCATTATATCGAACCCAACTAATTCGTTTGAAGCGGGCATTAAAAGAAAAAAGGCCAGGATATGAGACCAGGCATGAGTCCTTCATTTTTCATCACGACAACGCTCGGCCACATGTTGCGGTTTCGGTGAAAAACTATTTGGAAAATAGTGGATGGGAAATTCTGCCTCACCCGCCTTACAGTCCAGACTTGGCACCATCTGACTACCACTTGTTTCGTTCGATGCAGAACGCTCTTACGGGAATACGCTTCAGCTCAGTAGAGGAAATCAAAAATTGGCTCGATACGTTCTTGGGCTCGAAAGACGAGAAATTTTTTGGTCCGGAATTCATAAATTGCCAGAAAGATGGGGGGAAAGTTGTAGCTTCCGATGGACGATACTTTGAATATCGATACGTTCTTGGGCTCGAAAGACGAGAAATTTTTTGGTCCGGAATTCATAAATTGCCAGAAAGATGGGGGGAAAGTTGTAGCTTCCGATGGACGATACTTTGAATAAAGCATTGTAACTATGTTTTCATAATAAAACTTCAAATTTTGGAAAAAAACGCTGGAAACTTACTTGTAGACCCAATACTTTTTGAATTTTTTTTAAACACTTTGTCATCTTAATAAATAATTTGTGTTTTCTTAATGTATTAAATAAATATTAATTTCTGCTATCGACACTAGTTCCTCGAGGATTATACGCGTAGATAGCAGTTTATTCAATAAGATTACGAATAATTATACAATGCAAGCCTTATTATACAAATGCAAATGAGTAAATAAAAAATTAAAAATCAAAACCTTAGACACATGAGAGTAAGTTTGTGTAGAAGTTGAAAAGTTCTAACTTTCAAACGTTCCAGCAAAAATCATATCACCATTTTTCATGATGAACCTACCCATGAGCATATTAAGGAAAATGCACAATAGTGCAGCCATACGGTATTACGTCCACGGTAATTTTTAATAAAACATTATTTCATAGTTCAATCTTTAATTCACTATACAATAAACTCATTCTTTCCCACACTTTAATTGTTCATAATGTACATATGTTATGTAATTGATTTCTCTTTTGTACTACATACAAAATTGTGAGTTATCCCTTTGATTGTTTTCTTATTTTTTTTTTATAATATTGAATACGAAATTCATAATTTTACTTTTCCATTTATTTTATGTATTTTTTTAATTAAATTTTTATGCATTAAGAAATATACAAATATTTTATAATAAATTCTTTTTCGTTTTTTTTTTATTTATGTTTATATTTAAAATTTTCTTTATCTCTTATAATATAATTAAATTCAAAACATTTACAATCTAATAAAATATCTTTTCTTGTTTTAATCGTTTAATTATTTATTTATTTATAGCAATCTTTCAATCTATACACAATATTCATGCACAGGTTTATAATATAAATAAAATGTAACACAAATATTATACACTAGGGGATGGAACAGTGAAAGAGCATCATTTTTGTGAACAGTTATCCTGAAAATTTTGTCATCATCAAGTGGCCATCAAGTGGCTAAGCTGTTTCACAGGTTACTTCAAAATGCAACCACCTAATGCCAAGTAAAACGATCACCTTTCCAAACCCCTCAATTTGATAAATTTTTCTTAGCATAACTTTTCTTCTATTAAGAAAAAATACTAAAATTTAATAAAATCGTAAATCATTTTAAGAATACTGCTTAATATAAAAATATCGTTGTATCATACATATCATCAACAGAATCTAAACTAAAGGATCGAACAAATTATACAAAATAGATTACAGCAGCCTATCTTCTTCCCAACTGAATTGACATGAGTTTTCCGATTCAAGTGTGATTGATCTGATTAATTTTATTCTTTTAATTTAGGTTTAGTCTAAAAAATAAAGCATTTGTACTAAGGGCGGATATGAGGAAATAAAATAAAAAAGGGCTTTTTGGATTACCGGATGAGATATGTAGGGTTTGCTGCTAAACTGAGCAAACGCAATTTCAATCTGATTTGCTGCCTTGCTTTCAAAAGCTTAAAAAAGAAAAATTGACTATAATTCACATCAAAGCTATCACAATACACGACTCAGTTATGCTTTCGACAACTATTCGTCGTCATAAACGCCGCGCTCTAATTGCTAAATTACATTACACCGGATTTTATACAATTTTATGCAAAAGCAAAACAAAGTCAATTATAGAGTATCTTATACAAAGAGCATAGGTCAGATGATAATGGTCAATATTTGCACAAGCTACAGCATGGCCTCGATAATCTGAACGCCTCAATAATCCGAACGACCCCCCTGTGTTCGAGAACGAGACTGAAAATTCGTATAATTGATTTAACTTGAGTCTACTGTCACTCGCAGTGCCACACACACCACGCAATACTAAGTCTGTTCCCTTAGGCCCGATGCACATGAGCTGCAACGTATTTCTTCCTATCTATATTGTAACTATATGCAACGGTCCTTACTTTTTCCAGTAACTTTAAGTTGACTCGCAGAGTAAGCAGATGCACCGGAGAACGATGACGAAGAATGCGCAGATACAAACATTTTAAGAAAAGGCATGGTATACGCCAACTAACTAACTAACCGGTGAGAAATTGTCGAAGAATGAAGCAGCTGCGAAGCCATTTCAGGAAAAATTTATGGAAGTTTGTAGGGAAAAAGATCTGATTGGAGATCAAATCTATAATACTGACGAATCAGGCTTGTGCTGGAAAATGATACCAGACAAAACGCTGGCGTCTGGGTTAGAGAGTAAGACCTCAGGTTACAAAGTATCGAAGGAGAGGATTACATTTATGCCATGCGCAAGCGCAACCGGGACACACAAACTACCTTTGCTGGTTGTTGGCAAAGCACAACAGCCACATGTATTTGCAACAGCCAAAAAGTTACCAGTCCATTACACAGGTCAAAGAAGTACTTGGGTTACAAAACCAATATTCTTAGAGTGCCTAAAAGGACATTTCATTTACGGAGTAAAGAAATTTTTATTGAAAAAAAATCTACCGCTAAAAGCACTTTTACTTCTTGATAATGCACCGGCGCATCCACTTGAAGAAGATCTGCAATCGATCGACGAAAATTTCGCTGTTTTGTACATGCCACCTAATTGCACAGATCTTATTCAACCCATGGAAGAAAATGTGATTCAAAACATTAAAAAACTCCTATTGGACATTTTTGGCCAGCAAGAAGTTGATCCAGAATGCGTAGTATCGGAACTGCTTAAAAAGACCACAATGAAAGATGTAGTGCTTTCATTGGCTCAAAATTGGCAGCAATTGTCTTCAAATTAGACTAAAAAGTCTTGAAAGCCTCTGCGACCTTTGTCATTTGAACCAGAGGAAATGTCTAGCCAAGATGTAGATGATTTTGATTATAAGACGATCTCCCATTAAGCATTTTTCGTAACAGAGGCTTTTCAGAAGTAGACACTAACAATTTCTTGTTAAGCAATGATGACATTGACTGGCAGGAGCCGTTAACTGATGAAGACAGTAAGACAAGTAATGAATCAGCAGGACATCGAAAGCGAAGAAGAATTTGAGTCATTGGAACCATTTGCAAGGATTCCACATACTCAAGCTGTGTTTGCTTTAAATACTTGCTTAGAATGGGCGGATGAAGTCGATATTTCGATTCCAGAAAAAATTTTATTACGTAAAATAAAGGATAAAGCGTTTTCTATGTCGCTAAGTACCACTCGTCAAAGCACTATATTGGGATTCTTTAAAAATTGCGCGTAATTACATAAATTGCATTACACTCTAATATGTATTGTACATATATATAACATTTTTTACATTATTAAAATATATTTTAAATTACGCAAAATTTTGTTTTGTTTCGAAAAATGCCTTCGAAATGTCTGCATACTATAATCTGAATGAATCGCTAGTCCGAACAGGGTATACATTTTGTGTGTTCGGATTATCGAGGCTCTGCTGCACTTATTTTTGATCCTCTATCTGAACAGTATTGCAGAGCTTATGAGTAATAACGGCGTACAAATAGTTCATTTGGGTATAACCTCATTTTCTACTGGGTTTCTGATTACCCATCCCAGGGCATTGTAGAGGCAAGGATCTTATCTGGCGCAAGCAACACCTACTTGAACACCATTATTTCCTCGAGGTCAAAGGGTCAAAGTAATTCGACTAATTCGGTCTCTTTAACGAGTTATGCGGAGTAACATCAGTTTGGCAGGTTGAATCAGATTTAAGATGTAGATGTTGAGCTAGATATAACAACAAATGTTAGACTTGTGAATAGAGCTAAGCTAGTAATCCGGTATAGACCAAGGCCTACTCTCTCCACTCACTTTGCCACTCATCCTGTACAATTATGCGAACAGACAAAGGGACCCACGATTTTCTGTCGAACGCCAATAGACAGACGTTTTCTTTTTCGGAAATTTGCCGAAAGGATGATTTGACGTCAAAAATTATTTGAATTCCGTAAGGCTTTAAAGTTGAACCCAGACCACTGATGTAGCAACAGAAGAGTTTAATCACTAGGCCACGCCGAAACATCATTACCATATAAAGTGATACAATTTGGGTTATCAGAAGAATGAGATCGCAGTTGCTATCATTACTCTTAGTAATTTTATGAGTAAGAAATATTAAGATGCTCGGTAGAAATTATATCCAATGCCCACTTTTCCGAACCAGTACAGTAGTTTGATGAGACACAAATGCTTCCATATCTGTTACCATGAACGTCGACCATCTAGAAGGAAATGGCTCGAAATGTCCAACATTTAAACAAATGGAGGGTTGATCTGGAAATACTAAATTCTCGACGATTCTTAGAAAAGATAAGTGGCTTGTTGAAATGTATACTAACGATACTGAAATCTGCAATAACAAATAAAAGAAATCAATCTAGTATAACTTAGGCTGGAGATAAGATTTGTTTTTGTTATGAAACAGGTGTTATCAATTCCAAAAGCAACGCGGAAAAAATGCTTATACGTGATAGGAGTATGTCATATAAGGTGTAAGTTACATATTTCAACTGTAAATAAAAGAACAAGAATCAGCAACGGCTGAGCCTACCAAACCAGCTATCGCACTACAAACTATGTTACAATACTTGTTTGACTATCTAGGAATGCTTGCAGTAAGAAATCACAGTGGCTAAATTATGGTTCACGGCGAAACGCCTCCATCAAAGTAATTTGTATACCACATTTTGCAAGACAGGCAGTGAAATATAATATAATCCCTCAGGATGCTATTATTATTATTATTTTCAAAGAACGATACAAATTAATTTGTAAAGTCCGGAATTTTACGCCGGGATACTATGCCCATGTGGCGTTTTTTTTTTTGTCAACAGCACGCGATGTACCGAGCTCCGTTTGTGGTTCCCCATCTACACTATCAACATTATGTCCAAAACCATATGAGCCACTTTTTAATCAAAGAAATGCTGGATTAATGAAATGGAAACGACTTAGAGCATGAAGTCGATCAAAAGAGAATTCTTGTGTGAAAGAAGAATACTTTGGATAATCTTCAAATATCAAATCATTAACATGACTTAAAGTGTATAACTACCTTGAAATTTTTGTTTTACACTTTTTTTATTGGCTGAAATCCTTATTAAACTATTTAAAAATGATACTCAAAAGGCTTTATGTGAGGGAACATTTTTTAAATGATTCAAAAAGTCGATTTTTCGACTGCAGTCAAGATGGCGATTTGCAGGTAATTTGAGAACGAGCTTCGTTGGCTCGTTTTTTGAATTTTGAGTTTATTTGGCGGCTTAACATATGATGCCAACAGTCGGTATTTAATAATCTTCTGAAGTAGACCACTAGATGTATCCAGTGCTCAGATTTTCATGCTAGAATAACAATCGATCCAACAAGTCCGTTAGGACGCGCTACAATGTTTTTCCTCGTGAATAACACGTGTTTGTCGTTGTCTTCATCAGTGCTTATGTTACAATTTAATGTGAAAATGAGTGCAACTCAATACTGTGCCCCCGTATGCATAACTAGGTGTCAACAAATCAATAAAAAAGCATATGAAATAAGCAGACAAAAGATTTTTGCAATGTGTTTGTTGGCATGAAAAGTAGTTGATGTTGTTGTTAAAATTAAATTCTGTAGAGCATGCATGATCTGGAAAAGTAATCAAAATACGGCTGAGTATATTGAATGGAAGAAAACCCACGAAACAGTGTGCCAGGCAAATAGCGAACGATCGACAGGAAAGATGGAAGTTGATGGAGCGCTCGTGATGTTTTCTCGTGCAAACCTATCTCAATTATGTGGTGACGGTAAGACCCTCAAAGCTCTTGTTGAGAAAAATCCAAGGTTAAATAAAAACGAATGGATGTCGGTTCCGAAATGTAGTGAAGAATAAAAGAATAACGAAAGCTATTTTGGCCGCGTTTTATCATAAAATTTCGACCAATGAGATGTCTCAATATCATTTATACCCAGAGTGCCCGAGAGCTTGGCAATTGCAAAAGGCATTCGGAAGAGATGAAATTAAATATCCAGCAATGTTAAATGAACTTTATGAAGCTGTTAAGCTAATTTAAAAACAGTTAAGCAGCGATAAGTTGCTAACACGTTGTTTAGGTGAATTTATTCAGAATTTGAACGAAAGTCTTAATGCAATGGTGCGGTCTATGGCTCCAAAACCTGTTTCCAGTGGCAGAACTCTCCTCGATATTGCCGTGGGCTTTGTAGCAATTTATTTGGCTATAATCGAATAATGCAAGTTATGAATCAACTTGATATAACAATTGAACTTAATTGTTATAACTTTTGCTCCGAAACCGATGACACGCGTATCGCGCAATCTGGGTAATGCCTTACTAAAGCGGTAAGAGAAACCCGGAAAGCAACAATTTCGTCAAGAACGGAAGAATGTTCATTTGGAATGCCAATTTTATAGTCCAGGCACAAATTTCATAAAAGCAGATAAAAAAAAATGCCACCATATTCACGGCACTTTTGAAAAAACTAATATTTCTAAAAAAAAATACAACATATTTTACTAGATTTTGGCATCTTCTTTCAAAATGTTTTTCGCGTTGACCCTTGATTTCGTGTACACAAAATGGTATTACTTCTTAAGACATAGAGCAAATGCATGATGGAACCTATCTTCGCAACATCTAAAGCCAACAGCATTAAATTATCTCGTTTCCTCATATCCGCACTTTGTTTAAAACAATAAATCATCCTATTCTCCTATCTTACAATTCTAATTTCGCACAAACGTTTTACTCTCTTTTACTCTAGATTGGAAATATCATTTTTTTTAAATAATTTCATTTAACATTCATAAGTGTTGATTTATTTACGCGTACGACACTGAAACAATGGCACAGTGTTTCCACTTTATCTTAATTTGTTTTTTTCTAAAACTTTTTTATTTATTTTGTTTTTTTTTTTTTTGTGTGTAATTTGTAAGTGTTGTGTGTAAAGAATATTGTAGTCTCTGTGTGTGTAAATTTTCTCTAAAAAATATTTTTTTTTCGTTTTTGGTACATATGAATATGTTAAAAATTAAAATATAAACTTAAAACTTAAAAGATAAAATTTTACATCAATGTGCTGGTGTGCGCATATTGGAGCTTTCCTATCAAATAGCAACAACAATTACTAATGAAAAATCCTCTTCCTTGATTACAATAATTATATGCATTTCCTTTGTGGCGCGATTAAACTTGCGACATGCTTTAAAAATATGTTTCTAAAATCACAAAACAATTTCCTTTTAATTTCTCAACATACTCGTATCTAGTACCTGTGACAGACAACAACCTTCGACAATTTCTTTTTTTTTTTTTTTGTTTTCTTATATACATACAGCTAGTGTGTATTTTGCATGAGGTTTGTGTATTTTTAGATGTGTAGATTCGTGATGTCATGACAAATAATAAAAAGGGAAAAGAGATTAAAAATAATATTAATTGGTAAACCTAATGAGTTGTCCTAATAAAGTCTATGCTACATGTATGTTATGAATAACTTCTGTCTCTCCCTATATCTAGTTCTATGCTACTACATGACTATTTTTATGTAAATCAGTTAATAGCTCTGCATCAAGATCTTCTCCTTCGAGTAGATCTGTACAGATTTCACCATTTAGTGGGAAGTTATTGGCAGCTGAGATTGCAGCGCCTCCATTGGTACCATTAGTTGCAATCACTGCATCTAGAGAGGTTCGATGACGTTCACGTTCACGAACAATGTGTGGTGCTTCATTAAATTCGTCTAATTCATCCATACCTATGGAAGAGGTAACATAGCATTGAAAGTTTTTTAAACAAATATGTACATTAAAGAATATCTTTACCTGAATAACGTGATCCAGCCAGCAGAAGATACTGACCGGAACGATTTGGCCACAGGAGTCCTGTCATAACACAATACGCTAAACAATCAGCTGAATTTGTTATGCCTAACAAGAGTTTATCCCTCCACATGGGATTGACTTGTAGTGCGACTATCGCTACAATTGGCAGGTAAATGAACCAAACTAAACTAGAGGCGCCAAGATGTAATAAAAAGTCTAACTTCTTCGTTGAATGTTCATATTTCATTGTGTTACGCAATTCATAGAGGAACCACATCATGAAAGTTGTTCTAAAAGAAAACATTCAAGTGAAACATATACAATAGTAAGTACAATAATAAAGAGACTCACCTAAGTATTAGGACTATCCATCCTGGCCATGTCTGGTATTCATCAATGTCTGATGTTATATCGACTTCCGTCTAAAAAAAAAAAAAAAACAATTAAATATCAGGTTAGAATGTGCATGGAATTTTAATCAAAAAAGCCTTCAATAGTATTTCTAACAAAACACTGTGATGAAATATTCGAATGATATATCCATCTCAGAAACATTTACCATAAAAAATGTTGTAAGTAACAACATATCAGTGGGACTCATCTGCCACAGAGAACATAAGTACTCGATTAAACCGCTTTTTTCAAAATTACATTAAAAATCAACCATCATACTGGCAACATGAGGACTCACTTTAACACTGGAAATTAGTCATCACCTTCACCCATAATGAAGTGCATCTAATGCTACATGGCGTATCTGTATTGCTTCAGCACCACTTGTGGCGTTGGCTAAATATGCGAGTCCAATGACCATTCTTCATGCTGCTCCATTTTGAATCTTTTGCAGTTGGATTTTCGCGTTCAGAAAAACGACAATGCGGTAATTTGTAACCCATTATTCTTCAATAATTATTAAAAGTTGGTTGAAGTGCTATTACGTCGCTTACGCTTACAATTTACATGAGCTGAGTATATCTTTTTCCGTTGCGTTTCTCATTCCGAAATCGATTCTTGCATGACATTTCAAATATTCGTAGTTTGATCTTCCGACGCGTGCATTCAATTCTCCAGAGGAGAGTCAGCGAATCAACCATCGATTGATCACTGCTACTTTTCAGATGCTAAAAGTGTTTCAAGTTTCATGTTCAGTTTATGTATGGCCAAGGTAATGGCAGCTCTGTTTTTATAAATAAAAAACAAACTGACTTTGTTAACCTTCTTACCTAAAAGATGCGACTGAGAAATCCCAGAGCAGTAGATAGTGCAAGGGACTCATTTTATAAATAGTTACGTTTAATGATGAGACCAATCAAAATTTTACATAAGTTCCTCGATATTTTCACAACTCTGAAGTAGATTCCTTGTCGTGGTATGAAAGGTTATGCGACTACAATAACCAAAATCAAGACTTTATCCACATTGAACTGGTCTCTTGGGAAGTATTTGACCAACAGACTGGCTTCGGGTAGTTAAGTGGATTCAGACGATGTTTGAAAAATGAACCATATGGAATCTATAGTGGTGTATATAATACAAGCCAATACGTCGAGTATACGTGAATCTTATGAACAATTTATGCATACAGAAGAATCCAAAAAATTAATATAGTCCTGCATCCATTCATGCAAGCGAATCCAATGAATTATCCAATTGTTTAATTAAGAAACTTTGGATAAAAAAAGGAATATATTTTGGCTAAACTGATTCAAGCTAACTAACGCAACGGATGGTAACCATCAGAATAACAAAGCCTTCGAGCGGCCAAGATTGGCTCGAATCATTGCCCTGAACACAGTTATTTCTTTTTTGCCCAAAAAAAAAAAAAAAACAAAATCTTAAAGCCAAAAGTAGAAAATTTTCCGAGTACGTATTAAGCCCAGAAAACAGTGTCAATGATGACATAAAGCCGACCACTACGCAGAAAATCATACTTCGATTTAAAGCATTCAACGCAGTAAACAAGATTTATGTAAACTGCCGATGCTGAACACACTATAAAGACGGCTAGCTTCACTAAAAGAAGAAAGACTAGAAATTTCCCACAGTCAAAAATATTGAGAGATACAAACTCCTATAAAAAGCTTTTATGAAGTCTGTGGGTGACCGTGCTCAAGTGGTAGTGTATTGGCTTACAAATCGGGAGGTTCGGCGTTTAATCCCAACCGTGGATTATTTTATTCAGGCAACTAAAATCGCGTCAGATGGCCGGTTGCCCATAATACAATAATAAGTCTAATTACACTACTAATTTAGCCTTCCCATTAAATATTGATGCCACCCATGGAGCAAAATAACCACTGAGCCCAAACATCTTTCTTCCTTCTCTGTCCAACAAAACGCATCAGGAGAGCGAATCTGGAACAACAACACGAGGAGGTTAATAAAAAGGCACTTCGTAGTAGATTCACATCATGAAGAACTAATCATTCAATCTTAATAGACATGTAGCTAACATTTAGTATAGACTTTAAGTAACAACAAAGCTATAAGTTAGAATAAGTTTACAGCTGATGAGTAGTTGCAGTTGAAAATATTGTAGCTTGGCAAAATACATTCGCGACCCTACATTTTATGACACAAATGTATGTATTATGAGTAGAATCATTGCATCTTTTCTATGATCTACAATAAAGAAAATTCGTCATCGTTGTGTGATACGCGAGACTCACATTTCTCTTTCCTTGTTCGCATCTTTTCGCAACAGTTCGTCGTAAATTAAAAGAAAAATATAAATCGCAATCATCTGTTTCTTTGAGCTTAGAAGGCAACCATGTAACAAGGACTGCTCCGAATAACAAGTAAATTCTGCATTAATGGACTTTGATTGTTTGAGAGAAAAATTCTTTGAAAGATACTTAATTCAGTTATGTTTGACAAGATACGGGGACGAAGAGACATATAGCTGTACACCGATGTCGAGCCAGCTATTCCTTCTCAATTCCAATTGAAAAAGCTAGCAATGATAACAGCATGAGATTCAAGTCTTCAAAAGACCACACCACATCAAGCATATCACATCAAACACGCTCAAAAAGCCTGGTGTCTTTATCGATAGAAAATAGTTTTAGCTTTAAGAAGATAAACGATGTTTCAAATAAACTAAGTGAAAACAAAATGCGCAAGTATGCTTTTCAGAAGCACATAAATGTTTTAGGTTAAGCAATACCAATATATTATTCTCCTGAGGAGAAGCTGGCACAGCAAAACATTTTCTTTGCTTAAGGATGCTTTTTAAGGAGCTATAGAACTTTTTTTTTTACAATAATGACAGGAATTAATCAAAAATCTGCATTATTATGAAGAATGATTCATATTATATTTTGAATACGACTTCAGGCATACGAAGTTAGTACCAGAAGTACCCGACCTAACAAAGAAAACACAAAAAATTAGGGAAAAATATGTTTATTTCTCTAAGTAGTCTCTTTTTAATTCAATACACTTTTTCCAGCGATGTTCAATGACTTCGATATCCTGTTTCCAGTGAGAATCATCGAGCTCCTTAAAATAGCCATCAACCGCAGACTTCACCTCTTTACTGTTGGCAAATCTTTTGCCACCAAGCCGTTTTTTTAAGTTCGGAAATTGAAAATAATCCGAGGGGACTAAATCTGGCAAATAGGGTTCATGAGGAAACAATTCGAACTTTAACTCATTGACTTGGCCATCGCTATGACGGATGAGTGAACTGGTACATTGTCTTGATGAAAAAAACTTTTTCTTCGCCTAATGCGGCCCTTTTATCTTGATTTCATCTCTCAAACGCTGCAATGAGTTCGCGTAATACACTTCATTGTTTTTCCTTTCTAAAGATAATCAAAAAAATTATCCTATGCGCATCTCAAAAAACTGACGACATGACGTTGGCTGCAGATGGAATTGTCTGCGCCTTCTTTGGAGCCGGTTCTCCCCTTTGAGTCCATTGTTTTAACTGTTCCTTCCTCTCGGGTGTGAAGTGATAAACCCATGTTTCATCCATGGTTATGAATTGACGTAAAACTTCGGTTTTATTGCTGTGAAACTTCGCCAAACACTCGATTGAAACACCCTCACGACAGTGTCCTCACGACATGGACAGCTTTCTGATGTCCATTTTTTCAGGCAACATTCAATGTACAGCACTTTTTGAAATGCCTACCATATCTGCTAGCTCACGCACTTTCAATCGACGGTCATCCAATACCATTTCGTGGATGCTCGTCTTAGAACTTTGTACGGCATCGCTTAAACTACGCCACCCAATATTTTATTGTTGTAAGCGAAGGAGCAGACTTCCCCAGAGGAGAATCCAATTCCATTTTGATGTTGGTTGGATTGAGGCCTTTCAAATGAAAGTATTGTATCATATAACGATGACCAATTTTTTCCATATTTAAAAATTCATTGAGAGCGTTCACTGTTGACGGCTGCCGAACCAATTCTAAACAATATAGCGTCGTCAAACTTCGAATTTAAGCTTTATAAGGTTGGTACTTTATATAATAGCCATTCTTTTTAAACAAAAACCGCCATCTATAAGCCAGATCGGGTACTTCTGGGCCTACCCTCGTATAGCTTCTGTTTGCGATGCGTATCCTTTTGGTCTCATGTTGGGTCACTCTTTCGAGCATTTGGGGCTATGTCTCATCAATAATGCGCCAAATATTGGCGTTCAAGACCTGGATACTGTGCGATTGAATAACATTTACCCTTATACTGTTGCCAGGGCGCGGGCGGAAAGATAGAAGGAGGAGAAAGGAAAGTTTGTGATGTAGTGGTTTGAAACTCAGGTGTGTTTGGTTTCGATATTGACTCTCCAGGGGTGGGAGGCCGAATAAGACGGAGAGATTTTTCTTCACTCGGAATGGTGAGGTTGTGAATTTTAACGGTTGTTTTTGTGTTTGAAAACCCTACAACAGCCAAATCTACATGTCAGTGTTATGCCTTCACACGCAGATTTTTCTGACTGAGTTCCAATTACACAAATGAAAGCTTGTCGTGGCTAGGATTCGAACCTTGACCCTCCGGGTGAGAAGCGATTGCTAGTACCACTACACCACGGCCACCCTGTGAATTTTAAAGGTTGTTTTGTGTTTGAAAACCCTACAACAGCCCAATTTAGCCTCATGAGTCTCTTCTGGATATACTGCTTCACTCTAGAATCGGCAATTTTGCTTATTCACAAACCTATTGACCCACGATTTTACGATGAAAATAATAAGTGTCGACTTTGAGCTTGGCTCAATCTGCGAACTCGCGTCGCAAGCTCACATAGTGGACGGAAGAAGATCAAGTTTTTAAAATCGACGCCGAAATGATTTCCGAATCTTCCAGTATATTTTACAGTTTATATTTGCGTGCACCATTAACGCGTTGTTAGCTGTGAATCAGGTAGCATTCCGCCCCTTGAAACCATTAATCGTAACACCCGTGTCGCTATGAATACTCATCAGTTTACTTTTAAGCCCACTTTCGGACGTGCATTAAAATATCGTGATTCTTTCCTAAGCCGTACATCTCACCTATGCCCTGCCGAGCTCCTTATTTCCTGACCATTATAACCTTCAAACTTTCAAAGCGAACGTACATCGGTACTCCTCTTTCTTTCCTCCACCCGCGCTGTGTACAAACATTTTAAGGGTACCCTAACCCCGCTAATTTACCAAAAAAGAAAAAGGTGAGTGCAAGTACGAAATTTATCCACAAGACGGACAGTGTATTGGTTGATTATGAGAACGAAAAGAATCAATTAATATTTTACACGCTTCGCGAATTTATGACCGATTTTTGAAATAAGTTTGAATAATACAAAAGAAGCGTTCTTCTGGTGTTAATACCTAAATAAAAATTTTAAATTCAATTTTAAGAAAGTATAATTACAATATTACTGTATCAAAATACAGTGGAAGTCGCTTATAACATCGACTCGCTTTTCATTTGGTTTATTTCCTTATATTTTAAGCTACGAGGGCGGGTCAATAAGTCCGTGACTTTTTTGAATTTCTGACCTCTTTACTGAAACAGCAACACTGCTCCTGTCAACAGGCATTTGTCAGTTGACTCCTGTCAAAATTTAAACTTGCTGCGTCAGTTAGTTTGTGTTTGACAGCTATTTTTATCAGGAGAAAATGGAAAAAAGTGAATTTCGTGTGCTTATTAAGCATTATTTCTTGCGAAAAAAAACCATTACCGAGACCAAGGCTAAGCTTGATAAATACTATGGGGACTCTGCACCATCGATTTCAATGGTAAAAAAGTGGTTTACTGAATTTCGTTGTGGCCGTACAAGCACTGAAGATGCCGAACGTCCTGGACGCCCAGTTGAGGTCTCTACACCCGAAACAATCGAAAAAATTCACGATATGGTGTTGGCCGACCGAAGATTGAAAGTGCGAGAGATTGTGGAAGCCGTAGGGATCTCGCATGGCTCAGTGGTTTCAATTTTGAATGATCACTTGGGCATGAGAAAGCTTTCCGCAAGATGGGTGCCGCGTTTGCTCACAGTCGACCACAAACGCAATCGTGTAACAACTTCACAGGAAGGTTTGGCGTTGTTTAATCGCAATATGGAGGAGTTTTTGCGCCGTTTTGTAACCGTGGACGAAACATGGATCCATCACAACACACCAGAGAACAAACAACAGTCAAAACAGTGGGTTTCTAAGGGTGAATCGGCGCCAAAGAAGGCCAAGGTGGGTTTGTCAGCCAATAAAGTTATGGCGACTGTTTTTTGGGATGCACGCGGGATAATCCACATTGACTACCTTCAAAAGGGAAGAACAATCAATGGGGAATATTATGCCAACTTATTGGACCGATTCAATGACGATTTAAAAAAAAAACGACCTCATTTGGCCAAGAAAAAAGTTCTTTTCCACCAAGACAATGCAAGGGTGCACACATGTGCAGTTGCCATGGCAAAAATCCATGAATTGGGCTATGAATTGCTCCCTCATCCACCCTATTCTCCAGATTTGGCTCCGAGCGACTACTTCTTGTTCCCAAACCTGAAGAAATGGCTTGGTGGAAAAAGATTTGACTCCAATGATGAAGTCATCTCGCAAACAAAGGCCTATTTTGAAGACCTCGACAAATCATTTTTTTTGGAAGGGATAAAAAAATTGGAGAAGCGTTGGACAAAGTGTATAGAGCTCAACTGAGACTACGTTGAAAAATAAAATTATTTTTTTATCAAAAAATCTGTGTTTTAATCCAAAAGGACTTATTGACCCGCCCTCGTATTATACCGTCGGATATAACGTCGTCGGATATAACAACCAATTTTTGTAAAAAAAAAATCAATTGTTGTCGTCGGTTGTAACGACGTGTATCTTAATATTTCTTGTTCATTCTTGTAATTTTACAAAGGAACAAACTAACGGTTTGTTGCGTCACCAACGATCGTTCTATATTGCGCAGCTGTGCTGTGTATCAAAATACTCTTTTGAATATGGTGGCAATTTATTTGATGTGTCGCCGGGATACCTGCTTTTAGATGAAGTTGTGGTTAACGCGTCTTCGCATTTAATGTGATTGCAGTGAGTTATTAATTTACTGTTTTTATTTTATTATACAGCCAAGCCATGAGTTCTGGAAAACGTAGGAATTTTTCTGTTGAGGAAAAGGCAGCGATCATCTTCCGCATGGAGTCAGGTGAGAAAAATAGTGCAATCGCACATAAGTTTATTGTTTCACATTCAACTGTATCTACAATATGGAAAAATCGACAAAAGACTAAAAGGAACTTTGAAGAATGCTGCATAAAAAATAAAAAAATACGATAGTCAACTAATCCTGAAATTGATGAAGAGTTATTGAAGTGGTTTAGAGCTAAGAGGAAGCAAAACATCCCAATAAATGGACCAATTCTTATCGGACAAGCTGAAAAGTTTGGAAAATTGTTTGGAAACAAGGACTACAAATGCTCTGAGGCCCGGATAAAACGCTTTAGGCAACGTCACAACATTGTTTTGGGAATGTTTCAGGCGAAGCAGCCAAGGTCGACACAAAGCTTTGTGACAATTGGATTAAAAAGAAGTTTGGCCGTATCTGCGACAGGGTTATTCAGATGAAAACATCTTTAACGCCGATGAAACTGCACTATTTTATAAGCTTGCTCCGAATAAGTCCTTCCGGTTTACATGCGAACGCTGCATGGGTGGAAAATTGTTCAAAGATAGAGTATCACCAAAAAGAAAACTTTTGATGATAGGAAAATCAAAATCCCCTCGTTGTTTTAAAAATTTCAAGTTCTTACCGGTCCTCTATGAAGCAAATAAAACTGCATGGATGACGTCAGGCATTTTCAATGATTACTTTCATAAATGGGATAAGGAATTAAATCTACAAAGCAAAAAATTATTTTGACTGTAGACAATTGTCCTAGTCATCCGGACTTTAAAAACGTAATCTACATCTATTTTATAACCTTTGAATCAAGGAATAATAAAGAACTTAAAAGTACACCTCCGTAAATCATTTGTTTTAAAAATGATTGAATCGAATTTTTCGCTCAATCCTTCTTTACCTGATGCAGTGCTTATTTATCCAAGTCTTGGAGGGATGTCACGCAGAAGACTATTGCAAATTGCTGCAAGCATGCCGGTTTCCTCTCATCAGAACCTCTAATTGCGGACTCAGATTTTATTGAAGAGGACACTATTCCTTTAAGCGAACTAGTGGGTAAAATCATAAATGGTGTAGTACCAGCCGAAGAATGGGAGTAATACGTTCAGATTGGCGACAATGTATTGACAATGGAAACTGACGATGACGACAGGAGGTAAATTGTACAACAAAAGATGATGATGAAGAACTTGAAGAAAACTGCACTCCTCCTACAGCATTGGAAGCGATAAAAGCAATTCAGCTGTTGCGGACTTTTGTCTATTTTAATGAGTTTGGTGAGAACACAATAAAAAGCCTTTCTTTTTTAGAAGCAGATTTTAAATCTACTTATTTAAATTGCTTCTATAAAAAACAAACAAAATTTATGATTTTTTTCAGAAACTTTGTAAATGGTACTTTTTATTTTTCCCTGAGTGTTTGTGGAAGGCAGTCGGATATAGCGACCGCCGGTTACAACGACCTTTTTTCCTCGGTCCCTTCGCCGTCGTTATAAGCGACTTCTACTGTAGTTGATTAGTAAAAATACAACATTTTTCATAATCCCTCATCCAAACTTAAATTTATCTATATTTGCATCATCAATAGCACATATGTATATAAAAGCACTAAATCATTCGGTAATTGCGAATTGTGTTTACTGCAATCGGTGCTTCACAGATGAAGTAAACAGAAGTAATAAAAATAAGTCTGTTACTGTTGGGTGATTAGGTCATCGCGTTTTTTTTTTTTTTTTTTTTAATTTGTGTAATTGTAATTTTTAATGAATTTTGTTATTTTCATCCAACTCATGTAAATTCGCATATGACATATGAGCTACTCTAGCTATGAAAATTTTAAGGTTCATTGTCATTTTGATTCTCTGTTTTATTTTATTTATTTTTATTCTTTTACTTACTCTATCCCATATATATAGGAACACATGAAACGCACAATACGGCACCCAAATTGACATAAGGATAATCCAACCTGTCCGACTGATCTGTTGTCTGGTCACAGCCCAACCTTTGGCCAGTAATAACAATATCAGCATAAACGACGTCTACAAAATTAAGAAAAAAAAAATAAAACGTTTTCAATTAATTTCAATTTGCAAGACGACACACACTATCATCCAATTTCTACTTACTCTGCTGAAAATATCCAAGATATCACCCGCCGCTTCCACATTGGGCTGGCCGATTCCGTTCAATGCAAAATATATTAAATGTGTCGTTATGAATGCCAAGCTAACAAATTCACTGATCAAGCTGATCGTAAATAGTTTCGTTACTGGATGCTTTTGTAATCGTACTGCGTAAATTTGCATTGGTATCAGAACAAGATACACCAATAAAAAGATCAAATACATTTCCAATAAATTTTGTTGATCAAAAGAAAATTGAAAGGTTAGAGGATGTGAGGCCGATTGATTGGGGTTGCCGTTTACAAGACGGATGTCATAATTAAGTGTGTGCATGTTACGATCGGTAGCCGGTACACGATTGGTTAGCCTTGCTGGATCATATGCATGCCATTGACATGTAGTTCGATTCCGATAGCAGGCAACCATTGCCATATACCAGAATCTGAAATGAAAAAAAAAGAAAAGAAAAATAAACTCATTGCCGTTAATTTTTATAAATGAAATGATAATAATTAGACTGGGCATTAAAAAAGATTTGTGACTTTATCACCACTACGAGTATTAGATGTCATGGCGATTTTATCTTTATTAACTTCATAATCACCGCTGAGAATAGGAAATTCCACACTTTTAAATTTGATTGACAGTGCACCCAATTGATAGTACTAAATGAAAGTAAACGAGTAGTTGTAAACTAGATTTCATTCGATTATTCGCCGACAATTTCAATTACTTTAAGTCATATGATGGTCATCATGTATTAAGTTAATTTATCCAATTCTCGTCGCTTTCTTTTACGATACTGATCGGCTTTAGAGTAGTTTAAGTACAGCGCCTACATACTAAAATATTGTTTCTAAGTAATGGAGGATGTACATACAACTGGTTTTGCCATTCGCATGCTCTTGCCACTCCAAACAGATAGATTTAAAATTGCGTTTTGTGACTAGTTTATCGACTTTTGTTTATCAGAGCTACTTTTATTTGTATATATTTTCATGTGTATACGGGCATTTTGACTTTGTTTCCAGGCTTTGTTATATTCATATTCATATTTAAACCACCTGCACGTTATCTATAAATTCTCACGATAAATAGCACCAAGTTTCATAATTAAAATCAAAAAGTTATCTGACAGATTCAAGTTGATTCGAGTTTCAATAAAAGTATTTATGATAAAAAAAAAAGGTAAAACGTAAGCCCTGTACTTGTTTATTTTTTTTTTTTTAAATTCGCTCAAGCAAACCATAGTTTTGTATTTCCTTTCGTCTGGTGCTCATGACATATCTTACCTATGAACAACTAGGTCATTAATGGTTTCAATTGCTTGCGTTAATTTTATCATTCGTTAGAAAAAAGACAGAGCATCCAGCGGTGTAGATGGTATTAAAAGATTGGTCTTTCAATGATATCGAACAATTTTATGGCCTACCTTCTATTACTATGTTAGGTACATATTAGTACAGATAATAAACGTTTCGGGTTCAATACCAGCTGTGCTCGAAAGACTCTATTTCAGGCAACTAAAATCTCGTAAGATGAATGGCTGCCTAAACACAACATCAAGTCCAATTTACACTAATAATTTAGTCTCTTCATTAAATGTTGGATGCCATGGAGCGAAAAAAGACTGAGCCCAAACACCTTCCACTCTCGCTCTATCCAATTTTCCGAAAAACTTAACACTTGCTCCGGCATTTTAAGAGTAGTATACCCTCTTGAATGTTAACTTCTTTAAATAAAACTTCATTATAATTAAATTCACTTTCTGGCGTCAAAAATGTCTCAAATCAATCAGTTTGCGTCAAGTGAAAAGAAAGCTTCAGACTGGATTCGCTAGATAATAGCTTCCAAACTGATATAAAAGTCCAATTTTAGTCCTCCTGAAGAAATACACATACGAGTGTATAGTTTTCTTTTTTGATTATATAGTAAATCTACAAAGATGATAATTTCATTTCTCCTCTCGTACGAAAGTGCAATATGTGCTTTGTGGCCTCGTTTAAAAGATGGCATAAACAACAAATCGTATGTCGATTCCCAAGTCCTCAGGAGACCGCTATCAAATATTTTTACTTTTTGAACATACTGAATTTTTGAACGCGACGGAGTGAACTTCGGCCTCAACTAGTAAACCTCTTCACTTAGTGTGGTATTTCGCCAATTGCCTCCAGTTACGCACTCCAAGATGTCTGAGGTTTTTCATTTGTATGCACCAGTATGATGTGATCTTCTCTGCCGCGTTATCACTCAGGAATCGAAGAAGACTTACGAGATTTGAAAAACCGTGTCTCTGCTCTGCTCTGTTAGCTTGCGAGTCTTCCAGATATGGCGTAGAATCTACTCATCATATTGGTGTGTTGTGGCCGTTGGGATATCTGTAGATATACCGGTCAGAATATTCGGACATTCGGGCATGTCGAAGAACTCGAAGAAACATTCATGATAGTATCGTTTATTTTACCTCTGGAGCATGATCCCTTATCAAGCCGAATTTAACCTTGATTCGGATTGCAAAAATGGATTCGCGAAAGCAAAACCATCCAAATAAGTGCTGCTTTTTTTCTTTGTATGAATCTGTAGGACAGTAGTTTTTTATTTCATTAAGTCAACAATAAATCCGTGGGATTTTAACGCGTGGTTAACCATGTGGACAACCCCTAAACCTGGCGGCCCACGCTCTTCCTGGGATGCCTTAAACAAGAGTATCGGAATCAGTAATCTAGTTCAGGGATATAAGAACTGCCGTTCATCCGAAACCATCTCTATGTCAGCACCCTGATTAGTCCTGAAAAATGCCTAAATTACCAGGTCCACATACGTTTGTGTAATTCACATAATCAGTTAATCTCGCGGTTGTTTCCGTCCTGAGAATTTATCCGCCGTACGTGTTCCTTCTGAGGTTCTGTTATTTCTGACAGAACATCATAGTTTTCCTATTTTCTCCTGCTCAACCCACACGGTTGTAAGTTCGGCAATCCAAGTGTGATTGAATGAGATCTTTACACGGTGGTTACCACAAGGTAACCATAATTGACCTGGGCGTCGCCAGGTTGATTCCGATCAACGCATACCCTAATCGTATAACTTCGTGACCTTTAATTTGCCATCTACGCGCTTTAAAATTGTAACTAAGAACTAAGTAAAACTCGGCTGTTCAACCTAGTGAACACACGGAAATTTCCCGTGGAATTCGCTTTCATATAAGCTGGAGGTACAACTCGTTTTGTAGACCCTAAAACGATCTTTGTATTGTGTAGTCTTTTTTCGATTCCGCAAACGTGTATGAAAGTTTTTTTTGACAGATACAGTTGATGAAATTTTTTCACTCTCTTTTTGAGCGTGAATTGAGAAAGATGTAAAAAAAAAAAACAAAAAAGGCAGCAGAAGGAATTCTTGATGGGCTTATGGAGGAAATTTTGGAAGTCGCTCAGGATAGGTAGGTATGCAATCATGGAAAGATTGACGCCACAACAACGATTTCAAATCGTTGAAATTTAATTCCAAAATCAAAGCTAAGTATGTTCGTGAACCTTATATTCACGCTACTCACAATAAGAACGAGAACAGTACGCTCGGAAGAAAATATCGCGGCTGTAAAGCTGGTTTTGAAGAAGACCGCAATTGAAGAAGGCCTTTATCCAGGCCTATAAGGTCCAACTGATGCAAGAGTTAATGCCGTGTAGCCATTTATTGCGTCGGAACTTCAGTGATAGGGCTTTAAAGCAACTGGAACTGATGACGTTAATTACTGGTTAAACGGCTACGTAAACAGGCAGAATTGCCGCATATGAAGCGAGGACAATCCTCAAGAATTTCAGCAGATGCCATTGCATCCAGAAAAATGTACCGTATGGTGGGGACTGTACGCCGGCGACATTATCGGTTCTTATTTCTTCAAAATAAGGCCAGAGCACAAATTGCTGTCAATATAAAATGCGATGATCAGCTATTTTTTTCAAAAAATTTGCGTGACATGAATGAAGAAGAGCTGTGGTTCCAACAGAACGATGCTCGACCCACTCCACATCGTTTTATTAACGCTTTGGAGCAGAACATTCTTCGAGCAATACGTGAGGCAGCCGTGGTAAACATATGCCCAAAACTACTTCCAAATATTAAATGGCGTGAAATGGATTTAATAAATTTTGGTGAAGTTAATTTCTGTGTTTTATTTAAACAAAAAAGTCTAATCATTTCAAAAATATCCACAAGTATCCTCTTAATTTCTTCGTTATTCTGAACAGACAACACCCGAAGGACGGTGTGTCATACTGTCAACATATTAGACTTGTTTTTAACTTCTCATCCTGATAAGCACACCGTTGGTGCACTCTGTTCTCTAGGCTCGTTAGAACACAGCATCATATCAGCTGATTGTTCGTAGGCAAGAAGTCACAAAATTAAAGGCTAAATAAGAAACGACCGTTGAAATTTCCCAAGATCAAACAATGAACTACTTGAAAAGCGTATAAAAAGATGCGCCACTAGGATGAAGCCATTGCGAATATTTCGTTGCAGGAGTTCACATCGGCGATTTTTTTCAAAGTTTTGTAAAGAATATTTAAAAAAGCATTGGAAAGAACTGTTTTTTTTTTAGTTTGAAAAAAAAAGGTTCCGGAAATACTTTGACAGCGACAGAAAGAGGAAAAATAGATGCTTTCAATAAGTTAGGACTCTCAGGCCGAGAAATTGCAAGGAGGCTTAAAAGAAGTAAGACTGTTGTAAACAGTTATCTTGCGGATCCACAAAACTATGGGAAAAATCAGAAAGGACGTACGGCAGAAGCAACAACAGCGGTTAATTCTACGGCGTGCCTCAAATTCTACTCAACCAGCGACTAAAATAAGGGCCAACAGCGGAGTATCAGCCAGCATAGCAACGGTCCGAAGGATAATACGAACAAATGGTACTACAATACGTGCATTTCGTTTAGCCGAGTACATACTTTTGAACATTACGGTCAGTGGAAATTATAAGCTGTAATGTAAATTAACATAAAATAAAGTTTTAATTGTTTCATTCAACTTCCGCATAAAAAATAAATTAAGTATTTTACTTTTGAGAAAATAACAGGCTTTATTTTAAAAATTCATTAATTTGCAGTGCACTACGTATAGCCGAATGAACTAACTACTTATATAAGGACTGAAACGAATAAAATCTGTAAATTTTAATACGGGCTATACTTCCAATGCGTAAAAATTGCAATCCCATTTTGTACCCAAATTTGCCTGTATATTCTCTAGTTTCAGTTTGTTATTGATTTTAATTCGGTGCGGCTTAAAATATTTATAAAATATGAGTCAAGAGGAACGCCGTAAAAAGATCATCGACAAATGGGTCGAAAATGCTTCGCGTCCAAACCATTTCATCGTAAAAAATTTAAACATAGCACGCAGTACAGTGGACTCTGTAATTAAACGATATTTGGAGACGTTGACAGTTAAGCGAAAACAGAAAAGTGGAGCTAAAAGTGGAGCACATGATACAAATTTGGACAGGAAAATAGTGGATACCATCGTAAAAAAACGGAACCGGACTATGTCATCCAGAGATGTTGCTCGGAAATGTAATACCAACCAAACAATGGTACAAAGATCTAAAAAAACGTAACGGTCTAAAAACACGAAAAAAACAAAAATTAGTTACTGAAAAGCAAAAAAAGTCATGAAAACACGAGCCCGAATGCTATACGAGTTGATCGGCAACAAGAAAGCGTGCTTGGTTTTGGATGACGAAACTTATGTCAAAGCCGACTTTACTACTCTTCCAGGTTACTACAACGCGTTTGAAGCTGAGATTCTTCCGCAATTAACAACATCGATTGGGATGGAAAAATTCGGGTCAAAATATCTCGTTTGGCAGGCCATTTGCCAATGTGGACACAGAAGCTCATCGTTTATTACAACAACGGGAACAATTAACGAAGAAATGTACATTAACGAGTGCCTAAAAAAACGGTTGATTCGTTTCTTAAACAAACACGAGGGTTCAACATTATTTTGGCCAGATTTAGCTTCAGCTCACTATGCTCATACGACGTTGAGCTTTCTTGTTGCTAAAAATGTCGACTTTGTCCCAAAAGACATGAATCCACCCAATGTTCCACAGTGGCGTCCCATTGAAAGGCATTGGGCTTTGGTCAAAGCTAAATTGAGGAAAAGTGAGCAGTGTGCAAAGGACGTAAAAGATTTTAGTGCTAAATGGAAAAGAGCGTCCAAAAAGATCACGGATGTAGCTGTCACCAACCTTATGAAGGACATTCGAAAGAAGTTGAGGGTTCCCAAATAATTTTTTTTATTTTTTGTAATTGTGAATGAATTTAATAAAAACAGAGTATTAAAGCAAATAAAAAGAATGTACATGAATTATAAAAATATTTTTTTTTTTACTTTGAAGTTTCCCAATTTTATTCGTTTCAGTCCTTATATTTAATACAAAATTTATTTTTTAAGTTATTATTTAGTTTTGCCTCCTCTGTTTATTAACACTTCGTAAATGCGCTTTTCCATGCTGTTTATCAAGTTTCGATGTTCATTTGAGGCTATCTCTTCCCAACAGCTTACAATGGCACTTTTTAATTATAGAATTAAGCTAAGTTGCCTTCCATTTAGATAAACCTTTCTAGCCAATATGCCCCACATGTCCTCTGTCGGGTTCAGATCAGGACTGCGTGCGGGCCATTTCATAACTGTCAGCTGTTTTAAAGAAAATCAGCTAGTTAGTTACGCGAGAACGATGGATGGATGCCTTGTCTTGCTGGGAAATAGCATCGTCCACATGATGGTCTTCTAACAAGGGAATCAATTCTGCTTCTAAGAGTTCTGTGTACTTCTCGCTGTTGGTTTTTGGTGGAATGAAACAGATTTTAGTTTTTCCATTAAACAAAAGAGCACCCCAAACCATTACACTGCCTCCACCAAAATTACGACTAAGGCGTGGTGAGTCCGGCGCTCTTAAATCATGCCAATTATAACTCAATCCATCTGGTCCGTTAAGTTAAATGTTAAATTTTTTTTCGTCTGAATAATCACATTTTTCCATTGGGAAGTCCAGCTCATGTGGTCTTGTGCAAATTTGAGTCGAGCATCCTTATAAACCTGGGTTAGGAGAGGTGCTTTCATCGGTTTCCTATAAACCAGGTTCGGTGAAGCTGTCAAAATGGGTTGAAGACGTCGCTTTCCTATAGGCAATTTAAGGTTATCGACAATTTTAGCAGCACTCAACTTTTACTTTGCACCCAATGAGCGAATTTGGTTAACCTGTTGCTTTGAAATTTTCGTTCGACCTGTCGTTGGCGGTTTCTTACCACAATTGTCCTCATTCAAAAAGTTTCGGACGACTTTTTCAGAACGGTTAATTTTACGACCAATTTGATTATTATTTAGACCATTTTCCTTATAAGCTGTAATGCAGCCTTTTCCACTTCATTCAAATGCTTTCCTTTCGGCATGGCTAAAATTTGCAAAAAAAATTATTTCTTTTTGCCCAAAAACCCAAAAATACTTCACTTTATAAACAATAAGCTTTACTTACCGATGTACAAGTGTTAAAATTATGTATTTTAGAATTTATTATCAATTCGTCTAAACGAAGTGCGCACTAAATTCATACAAATGACAACGCTCGCGCAAACGAACTGATTTTGTAAATAGACAATGCACATCATCCAACTGATCGTACGCAGTGCTAATTGTGCATGTTTGAACTTGCATAAATACGAAAATATGCAATGTCAATATTAAACGGTTTATGAGATAAACACAAATAAAAAAGCATGTGCTAAGTTTGGCTAAACGAAATGCGCTCACTGTATACAGAGAAAAAAACTTAAAAAGAAACCTGTTTTGAGGCAAGAACACAAGGAGCATCAAATGAATTTTGCAGGAGAACATGTAGCTTGGAGCAGTGAATGGAAACGCGTTCTTTTCGGATGAAAAAAAATTTTACCTTGACGGCCCTGATGGTTACAACTTTTATTTCCATGATCTAAGAAAGGAAGAGCTTATTTTGGCAAGACACCACAGCCGTACATCAGGTGTAATGGTGTGGGGAGCTGTTACCTACTATAGCACAATCCAGTTGGAGTTTTTGTCCACAAAAATGAACGGAAACAACTATAAATGTTTGTTGGAACGGTCATTTCCAAAAGTGAAAAACATTTTCGGACCTTGTCTTGGATATTCCAACAAGACAATGCCCCCACCCACACTTCCAGGGTTGTTAGAAGTTGGATTCAATCAGAGGACGTAGAATTTTTGCCATGGCCGCCCTATTCACCGAACTTAAACATAATCGAAAATGTTTGGGCATGGTTATCTCGTAAAGTGTATGAAGGCGGCAGATAATTTAAAGACAACGACACTTTAATCGAAGCTATTCGTGATGCCTGGGTCCAAATTTCTCTGGATGATTCTATTCCAAACCGTGTTATAGAGGTCATATCGAAAAATGGCGGGAATACTCATTATTAATGCAGAAAAACATAATAAATAAATGTTTTAAAACCATAAAATGTAAACATTTTATTCATTTTATCCTGTCTTTCGAAGATTTTGCATGTGGTCTCATCCTAGTGGCGAATCTTTTTATACGCTTTTCAAGAAGGTCATTGTTTGATCCTGGGAAATTCCAACAGTCGTTTCTTATTTACCCTTTAATTTTATGACTTTCTGTTGAGAAAATATGTACTTGTTCGCAGGTAGTAAAAGTTTGCTGGTACAAAATTTCAAACAGGTATAAAGAGTGGAACTCGATTGCAAAATGTATGGTCCCATCCTAGTGATCGCCAGTGTATATACCTCATTGGATGAAGATTATCAAATCAGAAGAAGAAGTGAAATACGACTCGAGCTGTAAAGAGGCTGTCAGGGTCAAGGAACTGTTTTTTTTCGGTCTTACAAGACGTTTGAAAATATTGAAATTTGTCCGTCATCCTCACGCTCACATATGTATAATAAAAATACAGCTGTCAGCTCTTTGAATAAGGTCAAGCTGCATGCTTCATACCTCCAAGTAAGATTAACGCTTCCAGATTGTGTCATGTCTCTGCCTACACTTAAGCATAGTGTAGTGTAGTAACAAGAGTACTCAAAGATATTAATAAACACAAGTCGTTAACGTACTTGGTATATCTCCCGATCTTCTAATGAGGCCTTCTTTTGCGCTAGCAAAACTACTACGTACGTACGCTTTTCCATCAATCCTAATCTTTAGGACTCTTTCTGAATAGATGAGAACCAGAATTTATCCAGACCGTGCCTAAGAGGCGAATACTCTCTTCTCTCTTGCTACAAACCTAATAGTTATCCATTTCCTCCTGTGATAATAGAACACATATTTGCCGATTTTGTCTCTTATATTGATGTTGTACACAGGGGTCATTTGCACGTTTGATATCAATTTTTAAATTCTCTGAGAATGAAAACTAAATTCAGCTCGCTCCGCTGACAATTATTCACTCAGCACATTCAATCTTCACTGTGGGAGTAATGATATCACCAGACTTTTCTGAACTTAGTTGTCCGGTGGCCACATGGCTTCTTACATGTTCTGGCAACAATATTAAGGGGAGAGAGATTCAGTAGTGCTATGAAAAGGCCCCAAAAAGAGCAGTGACGAATTTTTATTAAAGCTTCTTCCACCATACACACGAGTATATAAACTATATATTGGGTATACAACTTAATTCGTGCGGTTTTTTTTTTTCAAAATTTGAACGTTTATTTAAGAAAAACATGTACAATAGTATTATTCAAAGTATTGCCCATCTGAAGCTATAACTTTTTCCCATCTTTCTGGCAATTTGTGGATCCCATCCCAAAAGAACTGCGCCGGCTTGGCAGCCAATTTTCGATATTCTGCTCTGATGTGAACTGTATTTCAGTGAGGGCGTTCTGCATCGACCGGAACAAATGGTAGTCAGAAGGGGCAAGGTCTGGGCTATAAGGCATGTGGGGTAAGACTTCCCATCCACTGTTTTCCAAATAGTTCTTAACCGGAATAGCAACGTGGGGCCGAGCGTTGTCATAATGAAAAATTATTGCCTCGTGTCTGGTCGCATATTCCGGGCGTTTTTCGGTCTCTGCTTCCTTCAAACGGATTAATTGTGTTCGGTAGCGTTGTCCATTGATGGTTTCATCCGGTTTTAGCAGCTCATAATACAGCACACCCATCTGATCCCACCAAATACAGAGCATTAACTTCGCGCCATGGATATTCGGCTTTGCCATTGATTTGGCTGGTTGGCCGGGTTTCACATATGATTTTTTGCGCTTGGGGTTGTCGTAATGGATCCATTTTTCACCACCAGTAACAATCCGATGCAAAAATGACTTCCTTTTGTGGCGTTCCTGCTGCTTTTAAACGTTTTGAAATGGCTGCTTGAGTTACACCCAAAGATTCTGCGAGCTCTTCTTGTGTTTGGCAACAATCTTCATAGAGTAATGCTTCCAGTTCTTCATCTTCATACTTTTTTGGCTGCCCAGGACGTTCGTCGTCTTCCAAGCCAAAATCACCACTTTTAAATCGTGCAAACCACTGTTGGCACGTTCGCTCAGCTAGCGCATGTTCACCATAAACTTCCACCAACATACGATGACTTTCGGCAGCAGTTTTCTGCTAATGGAGAAGAACTCCCCGCAAAAACACTTTTTCAGGCACAAAGTTCGACATATTTGAGTGAAAAAAAATGATTGTTGTTTACGCTTCAAATGAATGACATATACTGAAATGACGTAAAATGACAGTAGCTTTCCAACACATGTTCCAATGGAATAATACAAGTTACGCTATCTCTTAGCAAACCGCACGAATTAAGTTATATATATCTGTTCTTGTATAAACTCTTCGGTTTCATTGTTCAGAATGCACGAAATCCTAATATGATCATTTGATGAACAGCTTTTACAAGATTGTCATCAACCCTACATTCATCCATTTTACTATAAAATATCAGTTTGAAGGGTTTTCGCGATGTGTTTCATTTAAACATCAGAAAATTGTCGCAATTCACAAGATTCACAAGACATGACACATGATCTGATGCAGTTCAAATATAAAGAAACCTGTGAACAATTGAACAGAGTATATGTTAAGTAAAGAGCATAAGATTTCATATACCATCGTCAAAAATTAGCATGGGCAAGAAAAATAGAACAGGCTTAGAAATTGGATACCTGAAGACCCAAACAAGATATCAACTTTATTTAAACGCAGTTACAAAGGCTAGTATTTGTTCGAAAAACAAAGTCCTCAACAAAGTTGCTGTCGTTAGTACTTTTTTTTTAAGAACTTAACACACAAGTGGGTATTACTACACTAAAAATGCCTGAGCACTTATTAAGTTTTGAGGAAAATGGGACGGAGAGAGAAAGAAAGATTTTTGGGTTCAGTGGTTATTACGCTGATTTGGAAGCCAGTACAACAGAGCAATTTCTATTAACATGGGTCAGAGTACACCAAAGTAAGCTTGTTCTTAAATCCTCGATAAATGATGTCAACATTGGAGATGGACCCTTACTGCAGAACAATTTTTTTTCTTAGAATATACCCAAAAACTTTTCTCTTTACACAGGAAATTGTTTCAATGAAACATTCACAAAAAAACACATTTCTACCAATTTTTACTGCAATATATTTCTCTAAATTATTTTTTTTTAAATTTATGAAAACTGAATAACGCTTATACAATTTCAACTATGTAAGTTCCATTAGCGGTTTACGGATAATTTTAGTATTTTAGATACCAAATCTAATCGTATTTAGTATTGTTTTTAGTATTAAATTAATACATTGCCATTACTCTGTTCTTTAATGCCATATTTTAAAAATTAGACCTGGCTTTCTGTACATTAAGATTTATCTTCATACTAACCCTAAGGCCGACTATTAAATTCGTCATTGGTACGAGTACAAACATTTTGGAAAGTATGGAGATTATACTTAAGCTGGATACTTAATTTGTTTGTTAGTAATACCCAATGGCATCTTCACAACTAATCGCTCAACCGATGACACTCAATAAAAAGGCAACCGTCGCTCAATCGCCCAGTCGCTCATAGTTTACTGCATGGCCTTAGCCTAACTCTCATAAATCATAAATCCCCCGAGTGATACATTTTTCGACTGTTAACAGTACAACGAAACAAACATGTGATGTCTTCCCGCCTACCTATCTTATCTTGTGTGACTTAAAACACAGATAACAAAGTTTATTAATAAAATCGAACAAAAAAGAAATACGAAAACATTCACCCGATGCAATATCTCAGCATTGTTGCCATTAGAAAGAAAAAACCTTTTACGAGTATAAAATACTCAAATCTTTGCCAACACATACGGATGCGGATATGAATACGGATACGGATACGGCCATGTTCCTGTTCTATTACTTGTTCAGATGAGGATGACGTTACCTCCTAGGCAAACAAAATTACTTACCATACCACTGACGGAGTGTACAAGAACAACATTTCCCTCTTTATGCACGTCCCTAGACACTTCATACTGGTAACACGTGCTTCATTGGATAGATGAAAAAAAAAATTAGAAAAATCGAAAATCGATTTCAATTTAATCAAGAGTAAACTCATTTGGATTAATTGAATAAGATTTAATTATGCAATACATTCCCATTGATGTCTGGTCTGGTGAATTCCCTGCGGTTTTATCGCTTCACGAATGCCGGGTCAACTTAGCAATCCCTCGGTTCATTTTCATTTTCATTTGGCAGGGAGTTTACTTTACATTTTCAGGAATTTATAGACCGACACTTAGTTGTCTTATTTAGTAAGTACATAATAGTGCTAAGTCAATTAGTGAGCCTTGATCTTGATCAAGTAATCAATGTGAGGAATACTTTCAAATGAATTAACGAATTGATTTATCAATTCCCCATATGTACAGAGACCTTCTAATTCCATAGACGGAAGTCACACAGAGATGAGATGTGCTACTCCTATGTAGATAGTGATTCATACGACTCTAAAAGTTGTCTTCCCAAGGTAAGCTCTTATTGATGACAGGTTTTTATTTTTAGAGAACTGTGATTTTGAATTTGGCCTACTAGAGATAGACTCATTCATAGTTGCTGTGAGTAGTCTATTTTAGCTTGAAGAACTCGCTCCATCTATTAGTTTTTAGTCTTTACTCGTATTTTAATAACCTCTCACTTTCGAGAACGGAGCAGTCTTTCGCAGCAGAAATTGTACTGTTTGAGAAGACTCTTCGCGCCGAAGCATTGATATTCATTCATTTTACATGTCTCAGGCATTTCGATGCACCATGTGCCTGTATTGCTCTTAGTGTTCACTGTTTTATGCCCTCCACCAAAGCCCGTCAACGCAAACAAACGATACCAAAAACGACTCGAGAAAACATGTGTTCAAACCAACCAAGAAAGTCTTCATCTACCTTCGCTAATATCAATGCTTCTGTACCGTAGAGCAAGACTGATATGATGAAGTTCATACAACATACACATACGGAGTCTCATTAGTATTTCTTGACAATGCCTTCAAAGGTCAAAGAAATAGCGAGTGGTATGGGTTGCTCTTCGTTTGATTTCTTAACTACTTCAAAGTTATAACTCTCTGTTATGATGTTCCCTCCGATACATCGAATTTGTGCATCCCTTATAGTTGACAGCATATATGTACGTGGTATTGTACTCATTTGCAAATAACCCATTTTCTTCCATTCTTCAATGATGTCAAAGTCATCAGCAAATGCAAGATTGACTAAGTTCTAACAATTTCTTAAAATTATTTTAAATAATCTAAATATTGCATCGTACCCGCTTTCGGTCTACGTCGAATGAATTAGGGCATCCCTACAGACTATGGGATGGCTTTACTCATTTATAAATAACAGGCAGGGATTGATCGAGAAACTGATGACTGTCCTAGTGTCCTATAACTTGGATTGGACCAACAGCTCAAAATCAAGTTCGTAGCATAGTGCTTGCCTTACCTCCCAGTGGTGCTCCCCTAATTGCCAGAATGTGCACCTACAATTGAATGATATCACTGATAGTGATGACAGACGAAGTAATTGGACAGCTTTCAACTCAACATAAGAACAAGGAAGAGAAACCATGCGGATGATACACCTATTCGCTCTAATAAACAAATTTACTTTACTAACAATCCATTTTCACCTCTAGCAGAGAACGCAAAAATCACTCGATTAGAGCCCATAATCAAATTGCATCGAATCAAAGCAATAATCGTCCATCAAGTGTTAATAAAATTAACTAATGTCCTCGCATATTAGATTTCGGTGTGAACTAGGAGCTTATTAATGAGGTTATAGATCTCGCTTCAAAAGAGTGTAAAGTATCTGATTTAGCACGTAAGTTTATTAGCATGGGTTATCGAAAAACCAGAGTCTATGTTAGCAATACTAATGTGTATGCATGAAATGATGATTGATAGACTGCGCGGTACGGCTATCTGCCAACGAAACAAAAAAAAATCTTCTGTGAAGCAATTAAAAAAGCATTGCAAAAAGCCGGTCCTAATGACAAGTTAAGTAAAATAGCTCCATTTTCTACTTCTGAAACTGCATATGGAACTTAATATCAAATTAAATATTTTCTTAGTGCAATTAGAGATAGGAGAGTCTATTAAGGATCTTATAGTATATGTGGCGTGTACGGTGTAAGGTACTTGCTCTCACAGTGAATATACTGGGAAAAAAACATAACCAAATGGTTACAAGATGCTATCGCTGTCAGCAATTTGGACATTCTGGCGAGTGTTGTGTTTACAACAATTGATGTGTCCTCTGTGAGTGTATCAATTCTGTTACGTCTCTTAAGAAAGCGAATAAGTCTGTCCAACCAACAAAATGTGTAAATTGCAATTCAACTGGATAGTTACAGTGGTTGTCCTTTATACCTTAAGTGTTTAATTAACAAATAGTGTCGAATATACCACCTTGATCAAAAAGTTCCCGGCCACACCCACCGTGTGGCACTCCCATTGTTCCGATTTGAGTTCTGTTTTTGTTTGTTAAGTTGGTAAATCTATTGTTGATATTCCCTCTAAATATTAGCGTCATAGCTGGACATTTTCAAAAGTTACGTAGCCAAGAGTACATCTATGTCTGTGTGTGTTGGCGATTTTTTTACAATTTTAGAAATGGATTTCAATTTGGAACAACGAACTTGTATTAAATTTTGCGTAAAAAACGGATTTAATGGTGCGCGAACGTTGGAAAAGTGTTTCTGCAACGATTCTCTAAAGAAAATGGTCGTTTACTAGTGGCATGAGCCGAACGGTTCAAAAGTGGTCGTGAGTCAATCGAAGATGTTTAACGCAGTGGCAGACCATCGACATCGAAAACCGACGAAAACATTGATGAAAGAAGACCGCAAATTAACCATCAGAGAGATAGCAGAGAATTTGAACATTGCCTATGGATCCGTCCAAGACATTTTGGTTAATGATTTGGGTTTCCGTCGTGTAGCAGCAAAGTTGGTGCCAAAAAACCTCAATGCAAAAAAGAGGTTTATGAGTACGACACGCAATCCAGACATCAGGCAAGTGAATGGCGTTCACCAAATTAGCCGAGACCAAAAAAACCACGTCGCTTTCAGTCAAAAAAGAAGGCAATGTTCACGGTTTTGCATGGATTACATCGGTGTAGTGCATCATGAATTTTTGCCAGAAGGCCAGACAGTAAACAAAGAGTATTATCTGGGCGTCATGAGACGCTTGCGTGAAGCAGTTCGCCGAAAGAGACCAGAATTGTGGTCGCACAGTGCCATCATTATTCGTGATTTTTTAACGAAAAATGCAACAAATACCATCCAACAGGCACCGATGGCCTGATTTCACCTGATTTGGCTCCCTGTGACTTCTTTCTGTTCAATCGAGTTAAAAAACCACTACGGGGAACGCGTTTCGGCAGCCGAGAGGAAGTAATGGAAAAATCGCAGTACTGTTGGACATACCGAAAACCGAATATAAAAAATGTTTCGAGGATTGGATCAAGCGCTGGCATAAGTGTATTGCAGTCGATGGGTAATACTCTGAAGGGGACAATATAGATTTAGATGAATAAACTTGTATTTCCAATTTTCTGAATACATTCCGGGAACTTTTTGAAGGTGGTAAAACCATTTCCCCTCGTTTTCATTTCAAAATCAAAATTTCTCTCCTGGATTTTATTTCGAAATGTATACACGTCAAATAGTATTGTGTGTCAAACTAGATTTCTGTTTTCGTGCAATCGGCTGTGTCTGGCCAATTTATTATTGCTAAGTGTTCAAATTGATTCGCGAGCAACAAAGGTTACTACAGAGAGGTTGACAGCAAATTCCAAAGAAATTTTTAATGTTCGGTTGGAATCAAAATCGGAGTACACAAAAAAAAAGTCTTCCGACTGTCCAAACGAAAACGTTATTAGTCACCGTGTAATAGCAGACTAATGGCGTTATCAATTTGGACGCCAATGAAACACTAAAAAATTCGACTTTGAAGCCAAACACATTCGATTGCTCGAAAACAAGAATCTGGGCTGACACATAATGCTATTTAACGTTTATATGTATTCATATCTGTTAGGACATTCTCACATAAGAACCAGAAGTGAAATTTTGCTTCCGAAGAAATGACAAGAGTGTCAACAGAACAGTTTCATGTCATTTTTTTTTCTCCGGAGTGCAAAACTAAGGCTTCTGTCGGCCAATCGAAAACGCTATAAGTAAACGGGTTTTAGACCGTTTTGTACAGACAAATGTAAACTGTCTTTAATTTGATTTCTTTTTTGATAAACCCCCATCCCCAAACACAGTTTCTAAAAACATTTTCCATTTAAAATTTGAATTTACTATAAATAAATAATCTTCTAATCAAATTCCACTTATTTTTGGCAAAGCAAAGTGAAAAAATGTTCAAATTCGAAATAAAAACAAGCCCGATGACAGTTTCTAATAAAAAAAAAAAGCAGTTTGGCAGTTTTCACAAATTTGTCCGAACAAATTTCTTGGACTAAAATTGACAAAAGAGGGCAGATGAATTGTTCTCTCATTTCGCTCTCTTTTGCGAAAAACTACAAATTTTTTTTCCTAGATTTTCGTAGTGATGGACAATACGCGAACAGATCTAATATATGTATGCTTTCAATTGCTGACATAACTAGAATAAATTTGGAGTAGAATTCATTTACCTTCATTCAGGTTACAAAATTATATGATTTAGATAGATAAACTCAAACATTGCATGATTTTCTACTTAAATCCTCGAAAAAGGTCTCACAATTTCCCTGGTAAGCCTTTGAGCTACCTCCTAAAAAATTTGCAGCACTTTTAGTCCAATCTTCACATTAGGTCTGTTCCCGCGACATTTTTGTAACAATTTGAAGAGAGAACTTTTTGCTTAAGTTTAAGGAGTATTGATAAATTCTTTCTTAAGCCGAAATTTCTCGCAGAAAAGGCCAAGGCCATAAAATCCGTTGCGTCCGTTGCATCGACGTTATCGACTGACAGCTGGATAGAATATACACTTTGTTATGGAAGCAGGCCCATAAACAAAGGATACGACGGAACGGACGGACAAAGTAGATTTACTTTCTACTTTTCAATCCGTTGGCAGTTCATACATTCAAACATGGTCCTCAATGTTCACATTCATATATTGAGGTTCACGTATTAACAAATTGAGAGTAAGCACTTTCATTGGTGGATACATTGAGAGAATGAAGAGAAATTGTCGTAGCTTGAAAAGAAAACATTGAGATTAATTGACATTTCAATTATTTTGTTTCGTTTCGTTTGTAATTGTGCCAACGTATGCTACGGATTCTATGGGACTGTGAATTCCGTCAAATATGTCAACGTCAACCTATCCGGCATCGTAACGGACGCAACGGATTCTATGGGCCGGGACCTAAACGCTTTTTTGCAACATGCGTGTCAAACGTCAAAAGGAACTATGAAGCACAAAACAAAAAAGATTTTGCAAGCCAGGAAGAAGATTTTTAGATTGATCATCATTACTACTTTTTTGGTGTAACACATGTTTAATACGTTCTATTTTATTAGGTGAACAATTCACTTCAATATGAAGCTGTTTTTAATCCTCTTTGCCCATGTCCAAGTCTTCTTGGATTTCCATAAAATTGTCGCAATTCATACAAATTTAAACTTTTACCAGTTTGACAGTTCTTTCAAAATTTAATTGATTTAACGTTTTTTCATAATTCTTGCCCAAAGAAAAACCTCCTGTAGAAAATTGTAACAATTGGCAGGGTGGGGAACGGAATTACCCTTTCATAAGCGTTCCATTTTACAATGTTTTTCTCGCGGGAACAGGTTTTTGTACAAATTTTGAGTCCTGGAACAGACCTATTATTGAAAGAAATTCTCTAGTACACTAAGTTATCTGAACTAATAACTAACAACTACAATTAATTCAATTGCGTTTTAATTGCAACTACATTGAATCACTCAAAGCCAATTAGATTTCGAAATTAAATTGGTGAAAATTGAAATGAAAAATTAACATTTGCAGTCAATAGGACAAATAAAAACTAATAACACCTTCGTTTGTATTTAATCGTATAGTCAGCGATTGAGAACTAACAATGAAACATTCTTATTGTAGGTAGTGCAATTAACATCTCAACGCCATCATAGGTGTCATCACTGGGCACAGTCTCATAGGCAAGCACTGAAGAAGGATTGGCGCTTTTACAAACGATTTCTGTAGAAACTACATGGACGAGGAGCAAGAGAACACAATGCTCCACCTACTCTGTACATGTCCAGCACTCCCCAACTTCACTTAGGAGCTTTCTTCTACAATAACCTAAGCGATCTAAAAAAAAATAGACGTAAACAGTCTCCTACGCTTCATCGTAAGCTCAAATTGGTTCCATTAGTAAGAGGATCATAGATCCACGTGGCATCACAATGGGCCAATAGGCCTAAGTGGGTTGGTGTTTCCAACAGCCACCCTTACCTACCTACCTACCTACCGACCTAGATAGTGCAGAAATGACAAGAAAAGTAGAGTGAGCTTAGTAAAAATGAGTTTTAAGGTAATTATAGATTAATTGTTTATTTATAATGATTATTCGTTGATCAGATCGTTGGGCAGGCAAACTAATCTCTTAATAATGTGAACCAATTTCCAAATAAGTTCTGAAATAAATCTCAGGTCTGACCCACAAATAAACACATATAGCATCTTAACCGGTGACCAGCAAGCGGAAATGGACCGCGGAATATTTTTAAATATGCCGACTACCTATTCAATTCAATTACATAATATTTTTTATAACTAGCCCACTATTCATACATTCAACACCCATACCTGCATCAAACAATACATTTGATATTTAATACAAAATTTTATGTAAATACATACAATCGGATTGACACACGATGCACCGATGTTTAACGTAGTATCGATGCTTTCATTTAATGCATGAAATGAAATACTGCTTGCAAGTATACTGAAAACTCTGTACAAAAATATGCTTCTCTAACACAAAGCAAGTTCGTTTGCAACTCCTCTATGCAATTTGAAATATGGCAGCTAAGCACATATTCATAGCCAGATAAATCAAATCGAAATTAAAAATGTAAACCATCCTGCGACGTGTACTCTCTCTGTGTAAGTATAATTCTCTCTGCGATCGAGTCGGTTGTCAGACATATTGTGTGATCTTATTGCCGAGCTTTTGTTTTATAATTGTTCGTGTTTAAAAACGTTTCGTACCATTAAAATGGATCTTAAAAAGCGAAAAGTGCACAGTGAACATAGGAAGTTTCTGACCGAGTGGACTGAACAATATTGTTTTACGCTGGCTGATGATAAGACTCGAGCGGCTCCAGTATGCCTCATATGCAATAAAACTGTTGCTATTGTTAAAAGTGACATTACGAAACAACTCATCAGCAATTCCACAAAAATTTTCCTCTTGGCAGTGCAGCTCGTAAAGAAAAACTCCAAGCACATTTAACTTCTTACAAGAAAAGCACGAACTTATTAGTTCGTTGCATGGGCGTGCAAGAAAAATGCACTGAAGCAGCGTTATGTGTGTGCTGGACGCTTAATAAACACCAGAAACCATTTTCAGATTCTGAGATGGTAAAAGAATGGCCACTTCCAACAGGCAACGGCACTATTTGAAGAGAAAAATGATATTGTCGCTGCATTTCGAAGTATCCCATTATCGACAAGTAGTAATACAAGAAGAACCGAAATTTTGGCTGATGACGTCAAAAGCTCTTTGCTCGAAATTCTGCAAAAGGCGCCTTGCTACGCCATAGCACTTGATGAATCATGTGACATTATTGATGATGAAAAACTGTCTATTTTCGTGAGATTCTTTGATATTCAACGTGGAGTGTTCAGGGAAGAGTTGCTAGCAATATTGCCGTTGAAAGGTAACACTCACGGAGAAGATTTATTCAAGACCTTTGATGAATTCATAACAAAATCCAACATGAGTTATGATAAAGTGGTGCCGCTTTCAACTGACGGGGTTCCAGCGATGATTGGCAAAGAAAAAGAGTAAAGAGAATAAGAGATAAGAATGCAGGTCTAATACCTTATCAGTGTATAATTCACCAGGTATTTATTTATTATTATTATTATTATCTCTATTCACCAAGCAGCCCTTTGTGGAAAACTGAGTGCAACATTGAAGGAAGCAATTGACAGTTTGGTAAAGTTGATTAATTTCGTGAGATCTCGTTCTGCTCTTCAGCACCGACAGTTCAAAGAGTTTATTTCTGAATGTGAATCGGCGTATTCGGACTTATTGCAACATAACAATATTTGCTAAGTAAAGGTCAAGTTATTGAACGTTTCTGGCTGATTAAAGAACAAGTCATCTCCTTCTTGCAAAGCTTGGATACACCGGAGGCAAGGAAGCACTTGGAGTTCATAACAAAAGAGCGCAATGTGCTAGCTGTGGCTTTTCTAAAAGATGTTCTGAAATATTTAAATGAGCTCAACATCGAGTTACCAGGAAATGTGAAATTAATATGTGATCTGATACAAAGCGTGTCTTCCTTTCGTCGTGTTTTCGAGGTTTTTGAAATAGATATTGCTAGACAAGAATTTATTCATTTCCCAACAATTCTTGAATGCAAAATGAAGAACTCTGAAGAAGAAGACATTGCAGTGTTTTCAAAGTTTCTATCCGATTTTAAAAACGAATTTGCTGTAAGATTCCAAGACTTTGCAGATATTGGGAAGCTATCTAAATTTCTTAAATTACCTTATGAAGTCGCTGCAGTAGCAGAATGGACTGACGGGGCTGCGAAGTTATTCGGTCTTTCAATGGAATTAATTGACCTGCAAGAAGATATTTCCTTGCAAAAGTATAAAACTGTATCCACTGAAGAATTTTGGGGTAAACATGTTTCAGAAAAATATCAAAATTGCAAAAAAAACTACCTATTAACTTGGCTACTATGTTTGGCTCAACATATACATATATGCGAATTGTCTTTCTCAAAAATGAATTTTTTGAAGAATAAATATCGTTCGAGATTATCAGACGCCCACCTTGACGACACTCTTCGCATTTGATATTCCCTGCGTGAAACAAATTAAATTTAAAAAAAAAACTGGCTCAAGACCGTCGTTGTAATTTCTCTCATTATTTTACCTATTATTTACAGTTACTTAAATGAACCAAAATACAAAACATTGAGTTTTTTTTTCTGGGCCTCGTTAAAACTTTCAACCGTATCTGGACCCCACTTAAAATTACTTGCCGGCCCCTGATCTAAACACTTAACGATTTAAGAAACCGACTGTATTTTACGTTATTTTGGTACCTAAAAACTTGTGAACCAAATTTTAAGAAAAAAAAAAAAGACAAAAAGTCCGTGCATAAAACATCAGTAATTCTCTTAAAAACGATAAATACCGAAAAATCGCTTGTAGAGCCTGTAGCTAGGCTGTGCTTCACGTCCCGGCAACGAATAAAAATGGGTTAAATGTGGCCCAGCAGCTGCACTATAAGACCCTTGCTGCTTTGAGATGAAAATCAGTACCTCTAGTTATCGAATACGGATGAGCATCGGATTTCGCAACGTTAAGACTATCACTATCAACCTCAGAACGTTGGATTCGTTCTATTCAAGTGAGAATCCTTCTGCATGCATATGAACATATTGGCACTGAATAAACAAAATGGTAGAAAACTTGATAATATTATAACCTTCGGCAATCGGAAACCATATCTTACTCTACTCCGGCAAGTCAGCAGGAAACGTGTGGAAGTTCAGTGTTGTTGTTACGCTAATACCAACAGCACGAAAGAACTTCAAATCGGGAAAACCGCACAGTGTTCAAATATTGTCGGTCAGATTCCCGAAAAGAGCGAAAGACATCACTATCCTACTGTATTTCACAGCGACTGAAACCTCGGCAAGGTGAGAAAGACTCAATTAGGTCCCGTCTAGAACTCAATATCTAATGGTGACTTTATTAATTGGTAAGAGATTTTAATTGCAAGGTAGAAAGCAGCTAATGGGTATACGTGGCCTCGAAGATTAGAACTTCAATCTCAAGGTAAGGCTCTCCTCATTGCCGAAGCGGTAGGGACCAGAGCCTCAGTACAGTGGTCGAAGTTCAGATGATAGCGGTGTACTATTGATTCCGCCTTTTATAAAAACAATTGTGCTGCTAAATATTTAAAAATCGATTCCATGGAATTAATTTAATTTATCTTCACTTGGTTTGTGAACTGGTTGTAAACTTCAATTCACAATCCAAAGTTTTGAAAACGGATGTGATTTTCCGAAATTTCGTCATTAAACGCATTCATAACACGAAAGTTAATTTTTAAAAATAGAGGTTTGCCAATGCTCAAAAAGCTCTAAGGTAATACCTTAAGTAAGAAGAAACCAGCGGATCAAAATTTCTTAAGATCTTTAATAGTATAAACACCAACAAAGGTCCAGAACCAGATAACATAAGAACTATTGGTCTATGCTAAATGCTATTTATAGTGCACCATACAGACATACATGCCCCTATTAAAAGCAATTTAAAACAGTTTTGTTGAAGTGGGTAAAGGAAAAACAAGTCTGGAAACTATAGGTCAATTGCAATTGTTCCCACTGTAGACAGGTGATTGGAGGCCCAAAGTATTACAAGTACACCTAAATAAAAAAACAAGGGTAGTGAAAGATTGCTGGGAAAATTCAAATGTGTTGTTAACTTGAGTTTAAATAAAAATCGTGTGATGTTGTAAAAGGCTGTGAGACTTCAGTGAAGACACCGACTTAATCGAATTGCAATAAGTGCGATTCTAATCTGACTCAAAAGCTACTTGACTGGAAGAACAATGATGGTGCACTTGGTGTACTTGGTGCGCTTGGTGTACTTGGTGCGCTTGGTGTGCCTCAGGGCTTAAATTTGGGACCAGTTTTATTAACATCATTTACCAATGACCTCCTTCGTATCTTGCAACTGCAATTGAAATGTTTTAAGATAAATTTTACATGATTTCCCAACGTAGACATGATTCGGTTTTGGTAACAAATGCCGATCATTTATGTTTTACATCAGAATTGTCATTGTCATACTTCAACTAGAAACGGACCGATCAAAGCCGCTTTCACGAGGTATAAACCATGTTTTCAACCTAATAGTGATTTATTTATCTGTTGTTCTTGAACATAGATCAGGATTCGGTTTATCGGACATGTCTTTATCTGATGGAGTCATCTCTCCTTGCTTCATGCAGTTAATTTTCTAAATTTTAGATTATGGGTGTTTTGTTTGTTTTAAGCCTGAGTATTTGTACTTCATCTAGATCAGATAGATGGAATGATTATTCCTCTCTCTCTCTCTCGCAGATTAAACGGCACTTGAACGCAGTAGGGCAACTAGACAATAAACCTCTCCATTGTACTTATCCGTTTATAAGTTCCTTTGAAATATACTTTCCTTGTCTTTCATAGAAAAATAAGTTATCGCTTTAGTGTTCAAGTGCCTAATGTATCTTCGCACAGGTAAATGAAGCTCGAGGCTTCAGACTTTTTTTGACAAGTAGCGGTTTCAATATATTATCGAATGATTCATTGCTGCATAGTGACAAGGTGAATCGATCTTTTGCTGCCTTAAACTCTTTAACAGACTTTTCCTGCTTCGCTGCGTAAGTGCGGTTGGGCATTTTTTAATTTTTTTTTTTCAGAATAGCCCTGTTTCATCCGCATTGAAAACTTGGTCAGGAACGTAACCGCCCGACGCGATAGATTCTAAGAGAATTGGAGGAAAATCTTTAGCTGCTTTTGCATCTGCTGATGCACACTCTCCTCTAAGTTTTACATTGTGAAACGAATTTCAATGTAAAAAGTTTTTAAGTCAGCCATTGCTAGTGCAAAAGGTGGACTTGCCAGCTATTAAATTCACGTTTTCGTTCTTTAATTTTAAGCAGAACTGTTGTGTCTTGGCTTTTACTGATCTGGTATCAACAGGTATCCTATGTTGTGCTTGATCTTCAAGCCACCACACAAGCATGCGCTCGGTTTGTATTACCAGCACATCTCTGGTGTTAAAAGCTTTGGAAAAACTACCGACACTGCTGGCTGAAGCAACTTTCCGAATTATGATTTAATTTCTTTTTATTGTGTGAACAGTTGCTTCGTTGCAGTTTTCTCCTTTTGCAACTGCCGTAATTTTTTCGCCTGATTTGGAATCATCCAAAATTTTTATTTTTTCACACAAACTTATCTTGATACGTTTTGGCATCATTGCGAACGCTATTGTTTTGACATTTCATTTTACTGTTTTCTTTTCTATTGACAAAGGGTTATGTTACATGTAGTAAAACTAATCAAATCAAAGAACAAAAGTACGAAAAAATCGTGCAAAAAAAGAAAAACCGTGCATTAAAAGCAGCTGAGAGATGAAAAAAGATTCCGTGTAAAAAAAGTGATTTAAAAATAAACCATGTAAAAAGAGGATCAAGTGTATATCTCTAATTCCTTCTGGTGAACTTTTTTCCCCCCTCTGAGGAGCTTTTGCATTCTTTTTTAGAATGGGAATTTCTTTGTGGTTATCGAGCGAATCCCAGCATGTTAGAAGCGGCACGTTTTTTTTTACAAACTTCTTGATTTCTTTTCTTCGCCAGAACCAAGTTACGAGGTTAAGGAATGTTAAATAGACGAAGAGCCTTCTTACTGCAACCGGCTATAGCATCCGTGATAACATGCTATCTATTCTCAGAGAGGCTTTGAAATCTGGGTAACAATCAGCGAATCTGAGTACGCAACTGCTCATGATCATTGGACATAGGTGGAAAATATTTCCGCAGATATATGTGGGTAAGAAACAGAGAAGCCATAGCACATGATTTGAACAGCAAAGATCAGGGGACGAATGGATCAATGTTAACCTTAAAATTAAATGAAGCAGCCTCAGCAAAAAAGAAATCTGAATCTGAAGCCCAATACTGTATGAAAAGAAAGGAGGAACGGCATAATATCAGAAATTTGGATGCACAGAGCCAAAATGCAGCAAATCCGAATGTCTAACATATGTTACTATTACTTATCGGAGGACGCAGCTCTAAAGAACGTCACACGAAAGTATAGACGCTTTCTCACTTGGGAAATATAAGCTGTTAAACCGTTTTGATGGTCCCAAATTCGAATGGGCATTTCGAAGCGACAAGCTGCTAAATGCGCACCACTCAAGCTAGCAATATGATACGCAAAGACTGAAAGCGCGTTTAAAAGCCTTTAGAAGAATATGTCGACAGGTATAACCTGTATTGAAACCTGTCAAACCAAGTCCACAGAAAATGTGTATTTTCGTGAAGCCAACAAAAAGCTTTCCCATTGACTACCACCGAATCTGGTGTAGCATACACATATGTATATACATACATATATCAGTATGTATATGTATTTACATACATAGAGTGAATTGTGAGTTGGACACCCATTAATAGAAGAAGCATTTCTGATAGGATCATTACGGTTAAATGAAATTCAGCCAAACAGAAAAACAGTTTGTCGTTACTAGTCACGGCACAATAAAGTTGAAGAGGTATCTAGAAAATGGGTAAGTTAATAAATCTACCTTCCACGCGCCACTTTTGCACAGAAAATACTCCTTGATTTCAAAATAACTGGGCGTTACTATTTCATTGCCCACAACTCCTGGAATTCAACAGTTGTAAACTGATACTCTGGTAAATGTACATCAACAATCAATTTAATGTCGATGTCAATCTTTGACATTTCTTAAAATACACTGTCTACGTGAAATTCCACCTAATGACTTTTTAATGCGTCGTACCTAAGTCGTTTTTTTGCATCCAATCAGTGGTTGATATGGCGTTCGTTATCACAAAGACCAGAGCACTGTTTGCATTCACATATTTCAGCTATTGTTCCCTTCAAATGCAAGTAGAATGCGGCGTTTATTGAGAACACAAAACAGGAAATGGTGCTGCAACTGGGAAAAACCAACGAGGGAAAGTATTAAGTAAACATATTCGGGACTCTCTAGGCCATAAAGTTTCGTCCACAAGGCTATTTTGGATTTGAACACTCAAATCAGCCGCGGGAGCGGCATTTTATTTTTATTTCTAGAGACACATCTGCACTGGACTGAATAAATAAACACCGCTGCAAGTTTGCAATGAAAAACTAACAACACTAGCAGCGTACTTTCACAAGATGTTCAGCCTTCACTTCTCCCCACCGTAACACCCAACATATTCCTACAAATTTCCGTAACCATGTTGCTCTACTCGGTTATCCCTCCCATCCCCCATTTTATTTACGATTTGAAAAGAAAGAAAAAAAAATAGAAAAACGAGAGCAATAACAGGAAACTGGTCCATGGTAAATGGTCGATACACGTATCACACCTGTGCACCGAACTCGTACTCGTACACTTACGTACTACATATTCAATCCACTAGAGACTGAGACTAGAGCGTAGCCCACTTTCAATTTTACACTCACCTTGGCTGTGTAAGATCACTAATGACATAAGTGAACTGATATCCAGGCATCACATTCAATTGATTGTCCTCATCCGAGCACAGCTCTCCCTTGGGACATGGAATCTTCCTTAAGTAATCCGTTTTGGCGTGTAAATTACAATCACTGTCGTAGGCCAAATTTTGGATGCGTGCAAACATCCGCTGGCATGCTATCTCACGGTCAAAATAGCTGCGATTCCCATAGAATTCTAGGAAACTGGACCGATCCAATACGGCCAACGTGATGGGCACATTAAAAGAATCCTCCGACGTTATGTTGCCATAGATGTAGCCAAAGGAGTCACGTTGCGAATGGGTTTCCGCTTTCTGGAAGCCAAATTTCACGATAAACTTGAAGAATTCATCTGTATGGAATTCGCCAATGATGCGGGTACCCTCACAGAGGGTCAGACACGATTCTAGGACGAAAACGAACGCGAGAAAGTAGAAAATTTGTTGTGCGATTTGTGGCATTTTTCACTGCGACTTGGGTGACTTTTTTACGGCTTATTTTTTTTTTCTTTTGGTTTTCTGAAGGGGCGGTTTCCTCTGTAGAGAGGTTTTCTGCTGTTTTTTTTTTTTTGCCTTTCTGGTCTCCGAGGGCACACACGACTCGCGCGAATTGTATTTCCTCGTTTTTAATTCGTGTGCAGAATGGAATTTATTGCAACATTTGTGTATCGGTTTTTCTTTTGTTTTCTTTGTGTCAAATTTGCACTTTTTGCGATAACATTTTACACTTGGATTTCCCCACAAACTAGGGAAATGAAATTAAGACAAACACAGCGAATATACAAAACACGAGAAGGAAGGAAAAATGCACTGCTGGGTGGCAGGCAGAATGGATGGGAGAAAAAAAGCGACTCAACGCCTTCTGTCAAATGTCAAAAAATCTTTGAGTGGGCTCGTTAGTGCGGTATGGTTGTCTCGCTCTTGCATTTTTGTTTTGATGTGGAGTTTTTGCTAGGTGCTGTACATTTGTCAGTGGTGAATTTCATCAGGTTAAGGGAAATTTGTTCGGTTTGTGGGAAATTTTGGTGAATATGGATAGAGGTGAAGATGACCCCATTTGCAAAACGGAAAACTGTTTGATTTCAATTATTTTTAAGCGAGTCTAAATGTTTGAAATTATTTTTATTTTTATTTTTTATCAATTTGTATGGCTAAAAATGAAATATAAACAAGAGAAAATTATGTGCAAGTTTTAAAAGGTAAATTTTATTTCGATATTTGAACTAATTCTAATTCAGCGGTAAAGGAAATTATTTCGTCGACACAACATAATTTTGCAGTGCCAATGCTATGACAAAATTGGCCTATCAGGGAGTTACTAATTGCCAAAAATATCTTGTGTTCATCAGAGCAGCCACAGAGGTAGTCTTCTCTTAATTCTAACTATAAACAATCTTCATGGGATCAATAAACAGTCCTCCCTTTCCATCGGCGCTGACGATATAAAATGCTCAAACTATTTCTTTAAAAGAATAGGTATGGACCTCAGAATAAACCCAAAAATATATTTTCTTTTGCACTTTTTTAATATAGATTCAATATGGAACTGTATGCGCCAAACCGCACCTTTTTACGAAATCTAGATGTGGTTTAAAATTTGAGTGGAATTAGGGGAGCAATGCATGAGACCACGAACGACGCGATGTGCCGTGCTACTTCACAGAATATTTATTTTTATTTTTAATTTTCTTCAGTAGCAAAGACATACGCTTTTAGTTTTTTGCGTCTCCTGGAAAGTATGCTTTTTTTGCACATTTGCCCCATTAACTTCAAAACTACAAATGCTACAGCTCTAATTTGTATCTTAATATGTTGGCAGCATCACTGGGGATCTACGCTGCAGGGGGAATTTTAAAATTCAACGCACCGCCGAACGACCTATGGCTTAAACGAGCCATTGCCTCGTTTGCTAGGTGAAGTTAATAGAACACCCCCTGGGTTCAATCTCCATTGAGCCCTCAGGAACGCCCTCAATTATCATATCTCTCGACCCTGATCATCCCCGTCCTTTAGTTTTAGTTTGTATTAAACTCAATAAAGTCGTCCAGGGTTTTCCGGGGCCTGTTAAATTTAATTAAAAAAAATGGAAGTGCACAAGAAGACCTCGACAATTACTGCGGCGCAGTGAGAGTTACAACAACCTGACAATGATATCTGTGAATAAATACAAAAACGAAGGTGCTGGTGCTTACCTGGTTCGCTTGAAGAGGCCAGCGCAAGGTTAGGAGGGCTTTTCTAAGCTTATGGGAAAGAAATTCTTTGTCAAATGTGGAAACGTAATCTTGAGTAACAAACGTTGGCATTTAAAATGGCTTACGGCAATGGGCATTTAAATTAATGCCGCTGAAGTCCACCAAACTTAGGTTTAAGCTTACCCATTAATGTTCAATTAAACGTAAAACTCGTTCTGGTTATCCTGTTTTGTAGCATTTATCAGCGTCTGATTGATTGATTTGAAGGAGGGCCATAGTCGTACCACTCGGAAGAAGCAGGTGGGTCATTTTGTTCGGTCATAAACTCAACCCCTTTTCTTAATAAAATTAATAATATCAGGTGTACAGCTACCGCTAAGATCAAACACTTTATAGGAAAGTTGTTAATGATTTAGGATGGTACTTTAATTCAGCATGGCTAATTCGTAAGAAGCGCTAGGTTGCCTTCTGTACTTCGTTCTTTCTGCATAATGCTAAATCCCGCATAATGTCAGCTTAATGCATTTGTAAAAAGGATTGACGCTTTGATTTCTTAAGACAAATCTTCCTGATAAAGAGAACTTGAAGTATTCTCCAATGATTTTTGATATTTTATATTCTATCAGAATTTAGAAAACCTGTTACCGATAAAAGCTTGACCGGTCAAATGAGGGATTCCCTGTATTAACGTAATCGTAGTTAGTACTGTATTGACGGTAATAAAATTGCTATTATTCCTTGAATAACTCGGACAATGAGCGCCGATCAACAATGCTATCCGGAACAAAGAGGAGGGCAAATCCTACATTAACTTTCGTAGATGTGACCTTCAAGCTCGAACTTCATCAGACATCAACGTTGGATTGCATCAAGAAGGTTGGTTTTATGTCAAAACTTTCTTGTACCTTAAACCTACCTCATCAGAAAACAGGGCCGTTCTTGGACCGCTTGGTTACGAGAGATGGAAAGTGGATAGTTTATAAAAATAAAAAAGCTTATATATAAATCAGCTTGATTTTTTGAATATAGTCTCTGGTTTTTAATGCAAACACCTGCCGTGTAGAATTAAATCCATAGGAGCAAGGATACTTTTTGTCATTGCTCTGCCACCTTCCTGAGATACCAAAGCAGAACTTGTGTTGGAGGCGCAAGTTCCACTCTTGGTATGGGTCGAGGCCGATCTAAAACCTCTTACTGTTCTTACTGTCACAGCACCCAGTATTTATTGCAACTCTACATTGGGTCAAACCAACAGAGAGACTCTTCGCGCGACTTTGGGTTTAAACCACAACCACCATAACGCTCCCACAAGGGGGCCTACCTCAACAAGTCAGGCCCGGGCCGAAATCCGGGGGGCTTTTGACTCCCATGGTACCGCGATTTAAATCCTAGTAGGGACTACCGGTGGTCCTGCCGCCAACAAAACCTATGACCGGCAACTTGTAACTGATCAAATCGTAGCAACCTTTGGTGGCGTCATCTGAAGATGACCAATAGTATGTTCATTGATGGGCGAAGAATTGATAATTAAGCGGGGACCCTGATTTTTTGAAAAAAAAACTAAAAAGAATATTTGCAAGGTAGAGTCCGCTACGAACGATGCAATCAATCATCAAAGACTGGCAAATATCCGCCGACCTAGAATTAGTAGATTCCAAAACGGAAGCTGCCCTAATAAGCAGCCGGAAAAATGTGGAATACGTGGATATAACGGTAGAAAGTCAAACTTTTCGATCAAGAGACTATATAAAATACTTAGTAGCAACACTTGACAGTAGACTAGGCTTTATGCCTCACATCGACTATTCGGGCAAAAATGCGTCAAAGCTCCACGCAGCACTTTCTGGGATACTGTCAAACATCAGAGGACCCGGATATGCTAGAAGAATCTTAATATCTAAGGAGCAAGGAGGAAGCGCATTCAGGGTAATCAGTGGCTTTAGAACGATTTCGGACGAAGCAACTTTTGTTATAGCCAGGATAATGCCCATTTATATCCTTGCGGAAGAGATGAGGAGAGTCTATAGTAGGAGAACTTCTAGTAACCAAGAGGCGTGACTTCAATGACCAGGTGGCAAGCTCGGTGGAATATGGTTACGAAGGGCAGATGGACCTACAGATTGAACCTATCCGTAGACGTTTGGACAATTCGAAGGCATGGAAACCATAACTACCATTTTAGGCAGCTCCTATCTGTTCACGTTGAGTATCGAAAATATCTACACCGCTTCGGGCACAATAGCTCACCTTTTTCCCCAAAGTACCCAAATCAGGCGGGAGACACAGAGCACGCAATATTCCATTTGCATACGATTTCTGGGATGGAGAACTGACAAATGAAACCCGCAGTCAATAATTGACCAAATGTTGCGGTCAGAAGAAAATTGGAAGAAGATTTGCACATTCATAAAAAACTTACAAAACGATCTGCGAAGGACCGGAAAAATAAGACGTGCAGATGCAGCAAATATACGAGATATAGCATAGATTGTGTGGTTTAGATACGTAATCGAATTCCAATCAGCCTAAAGAATCGTGTACTCGTATGGTGGTAGCCCGGGCTACTGGTATCTATGAAGATTACACATCCTTTGGCTCAAAAAATATATAAAAAATATGCACATATGCATGCAGAAATTTTGTTAAAATTTGTCTAAAAATACTATAGACACCTTAATTTCCATTTTCGATTTTCGAGGTGGATTGAGAGCTTCCCCATCAGGAAGTTAACTAGTGTGGTCAATCAGAGAAATTTAAGAGCTCTGCATGAAAGTTTGATTGATTCTGCTATAATTATCACCCTTAGTTCGAACTGCTAACATATCCCAATCTGGAGCTGAGCCGGAAAAACCCACATGGTCCTGACCCTGAGGATTTAAATGGCTATGAACAATTAATGGCTCATTTAAATTTCTCACTTACAAAGTACAAAGAATAAGGTAAGCGGAGATCTATTGGCATACACTGAATTACATGTGGTAGGTGTTCCCAATCGAAGACTAGAATATAACAGGAAAAGCAGATTAGGTGATTCTCCTGTTTCTGAGAGGGCTTATTGCAAACTGAAGGATTAAGACTTGATATCAACACTCCAATGGGAGCTACGCGCTTCTTTAAAACTGCATCTTCTTAAGAAATCCTTTACTTAGAAGCAGAAGAGTAACTGCCCGGTCCGCTGATAAACCGTCAACTCATGAAATATCTCGAAACACGAAAACTTCTCAATAACCGCTAATACGGTTTTCGTAGCAACAAGTCCACTGGTGATCTGATGCCATGTCTCACCGAAAGGTGGAACCAAAGCGTACATCATTCTGGCGAAAGCAAGATAGTTGCACTTGGTATTTCTAAGGCATTTGACAGAGTTTGGCATCAGGCTCTTTTGTCGAAAATGCACGCTTTTGGGATCGATGACTCTCTTCTTCAATGGATTCGAAACTGTAGATGTGTGCTAGGACTCCGTTCTATCTATTGTACGACACTCTTTTTAATCTTCGTTAATGCTCTTTATTTCTTGATTATTAAAACTTTCAAGCAGTCAAAACGAACATACATCGGTACATCCCTTTTTTTCCTCGATAGCTCTCCTTCACCCACGCTGTGTGCAAACATTTTAACGGTACCTTAACCCGTTGTGAACGAGATAATCAAGAAGTGGCCAACTTCTTTAATGACACTATGTACATACAGAGCTTTGATCCACATGCAATTAGTTGAAAATGTCGGTATCGCCCTTCTCCCTTAAAGTAAAGCAAAGAGATGGAATGAGACAGAATACCTTTATATAGGCAGTTCACCACTTTCATTTTTATAAATCTCCGTTCATCGTAGAAAATTCTTCTTTTATCGTCGGATAAGACAAAACTAAGACGAAAATGATCTGAACTTCGTGGATTTCTTGGCCTCCTTGGCCGCTTTTTAGCTCTTTTGCTGGCAGCAGTCTTGACAAACTTTTTTCAGGCTGTCGTGGTAGCCCTGGACGTGGTTGATATTTATATCATGCCATGCACTGTCAACGCCATTTTCCAGTTTATGTAAATGAAGCTGTCTTTGGAACAATACGCATTGAACTTTGGATGACTTTGCGCGCCAACTGTCCTTTTACTCCGGTTTTATAGACTTGCAGTTTGATGCAATGACACCAGAGCCACTGTTAAGGCTTTCCCTGTGACCAGGAGTAGTTCTGACCAAAATCCGAGCCACGAAAAAAATCCAATCGTCTCCAAAACCAATAAATTTCACTCCTTGTTAAGAAAACTCGCATGTGACCTGCAAGCGGAAATATACGCACTCTTGATGAAAATGAACTATCTAGCGAAGAAGCCAAAGAAGAGCGAAGTATTTGCGTAGCGATAGTATCTGCATTTGTAGCGATAGACAGACAGCTTCACTAAGAGCATGACTGAACCCTTTTGCCACTCCAAAGCTAGTTCGAGAGCGCAAACCTTCTCTAGACATAGCCGGGGGTCTGAATTTACTAAGCCTTGCTTAGAAAAGTTAAAACCAGGGTTTCGCAGGAACAGAACCTGCAATATTACTGTCTGAGTTATCGGTTAGGAATTCCATTGACAGGGGTTTCTTTTGACCATAAATTCAAATGGCATGACTCTACCGGATGCTGACAGAACAAACGAATGATTCTCGAGGTCTCTAAGAAGTCGACGATTTTGTTGCCTACTAGTGTTGAAATGGATAATTTTGCTGGGTTAATCGCATAAGTGTACATAGCACAGGCATAAATGACACAACGTGTCGGTGAAAATTGTTGTAAGGGTGGTGACGAAACCGAGGATCACAATCTTTATGAATTTAAATCCTACGGTGCTGCAGGAACTCGGCACTGATACTATTCTTTTTCCGAAAGACTGAAAAATTTTCGTGAATGGAACATGCAAGGAACACAATGGACCAGATCTTTATCTAAATGCTCTGTTCTGACGGAAAATAAAACAAATTATGAGTCCTTGCTATCGGCCATTTGGTCTAAGAGCAGCGGGTGCAGACTGACACTTTGTTGTAGAAACTTGTCCCTTTTCAATGACAAAAGAAGACAATCCTGATACTGTTAATTTTGATCTTAAAAGTGATGCAGTATAGGGTGCAATGCACAGAAAAAAAAAACTGACTTTCTTATTTCATAGGACCTGGTGGACAATTCTGCTTTTCCTAGCAGCTAACTACTAGACTGGTATTCATGGACAATAAAGCGTAGAAGAGTTCAACGGCAGTAACCTCAAAGAGGTTAGCTTATGTTCATCTTAACTGGAACTGGTAGGCAACGCCGTTTATTCCGTCTAGACAAGTTCTCCATCGAACTTCCGTTTTCGCCTGAATTCTGAATGAACCAGGCAACTTTAAGCCGATAAGGCTTTGAAGAAATATCTCATCAGTTTCTGGTCTTAAGGATTAGACCTTAGTCCTTTAAGTAAGTAAAGAAACTAGAACCAGCCACCACTTCTATCGCACAATTACATCATTAGTGTAGCTGCGCTCATTTTGATTGGAAGTCACAGATTTATCTGTCAATACAATCAACTGAAAAACAAGCTTAATTACAACATGACGCGTTTAATATCATAACAAATCTCAACCTATTGTTGGTCAAATAGGAACACATTCGTACACCCTCTATAAGTGCAAAAACCAAAAAAGTAAAATACAAAAAAAAGCTGCCAAAAATAAATCATTTTGCTTAGTAGTTGTTGACCTACTGACTGCTGTTGTATGGCCTCATAATTGACCGCAAAAGTCCGAAGAAAAACTTCTTACTCTCACGCAGACCTCCAAAAACTAAAAGAAACGAATAGAACGCACGCATACATATAATTATAGGGTTTCTCCATTCTCACTGGCGATAAGAATTCAAGTGTCGCCCCAAAAACATCGACAGACCCGACTCGAAACGAGGTCAAGGATTCATAAGCGCTTACCAATTCATCGCACCCTTATCCCGGTCGACCTTCGAACGATGGGGGAAATTCCAAAATTTCAAATCTCGTGAGCCTTGTGTCCTTTTATGGTACATACTATCGCGGTGCTTAAAGGGGGAATCTCCTTCCACAAATTTTTTTTATTATTCTTTTTCGGAAACTCATGGCGACTTGAATGTATTGAATGGAGGGCAATTTAAATTACTCGCCGGCACCGGGCACCGAGCACCCATACGTATACGTACAAGCCTGCCTAAGGAAAAAACAAACGCCAGTGGCAATAAATTACAATTGAGAGGAAACATACCATAAAACTTTATTAAGAGCCTTCGGTAGGCTGCGCGAAATACGCTATGGATACCTATGTACTCGTATAATAGTACAATACCAGTCGGCAATGGCAAAAGGTAGGAAGTTGTCGTCGTTGATACTCATATTGTCGTCATCGATGCTCCTTACGTGGGCCATTATGATCAAAATTGAAATGTCCATGAATGCTTTTAATTTGGCCGACAACTCTTACCCGCTGGATGGTACTCGTACTATGTACACTGTTGATGTCGAAATGGACGTGTGTATGAATCCAAATACAGATAGGTGAACTAGTTTTCTACTTACCTACTTATGTCCTCAGAATAAGACGTATCTAGGAATGAGTATCTGAGAGCTTCCTCTGGGTCAATTGAGCCGTTTTGCCTACTGACGCAAGAAATCACCATTAGAAATCCATCTGAAGGGAGTAATTACCTAATTGATTGGATATTTGTTGGTCTACATATTCCGAAGTGTGTCCAGGAGTGCCTGCACATTTTAAGAGAATTGAGGTAATCATTTAAAAAAATTATACTAGGTGCGCAAGTGACGTTCCTTTCCTTGGGAGTGGAAGGATTTTTTAAAAGAATTTTGCATGACCATTAATGGTTTCCTAATACTTTCCGGTTTAAAATAATAGGGAAACTTGCATGCTCGCACGTTTGAGTCCTGCTCATAGAATTAGCTATCGGTTGTGTCATGACTTTCTGGGTCAGAAGGAGTCGTCATGTACATAATTTAAGCCAAGTGAATGTACAATTTTTTTGGATTAAATTTAAATTATTTAAATGGACTTTCTAAGAGTTAGTTCTATAATTTATGACGGAATTGGTTGTGGCAGAATTTATTAGTAACAAATAGACATCATAGATGTAAAGAATTTGCAACGTCAGACAAATTGGACATTTTTGGTAGCATAATTGTAAAGTGTAACCTAAATGACTGCACGCCGGGCAAATTAGACATTCTGGCTAATGTACTTCTCTTACTAATCGTTATGGGTCCCTGTCTGAAATATTATAGTTCTCCACTTTGTTACTCTCCTTTCGCCGTGGCTTCCACTTAAGATTACAATTTCCTTCTCATCTAGAACCTGTTAGCTAGGATTTGAAGATCCTTTTAGCTTGAGAATTGTTGTCCATTTTCACAATTTGGCCAAGCCGAGTAATCGTCGTGTTTGGCTTTTTGAATTACCTTCACATTTGGGCATTGTTCCTCAGTTTGCAGTTGTATCTTCTCCTTCACTCAGTTTCCATGTATGTGAATAGTAATTTTTCTGTATACGTAGGAAAAATTCCGGGACAACTTTGCTTGTTGATTTTCGTTCAGTACACAGCACAATTTGCGGGATCAACATTTTCTACCTGAGGTTATCTACAAGGTGAATGACTCGAACTCCAACTTTTTAAAATGCTATAATTTTTTTATTTTTTGATAAATTTTATTGTGCCAAAGCAAACAATTTTGGAAAATACATCAATTTTCAAATTGTATCAGTAGTTTTCAATATGTCCACCTTTGGCGCGAATAATGGCCTTAAGACGACCGAAGAAAGCATCGCACGTTGCACGCAAGTGGCTCTGCGGTATTTTGACCCATTCCCGTCGAAGTGCTTGTTTGAGGTGGTCCAAACTTTGGTATTTTTTAGTGCCAACCTTCCCATTCAAAATACCCCAGACAGAGAAATCCAACGGATTTGCATCCGGAGAATTTGCAATCCATTTTGTTGAAGAAATGAAGTGTGGAACATTGTTTTTTAACCAATTTTGGTTGACGCGCGCTTTGTGAGACGGCGCCGAGTCTTGTTGAAATGTCAACGGTCTCCGACCGAAATGATTGTTTGCCCAAGGCTTCAATACTGCCTCTAAGAGAGTTTCACGGTATAGGATCGCATTAATTTTGACGCCACAGTCCAAAAATACGAGCGGAGAGCGACCATCGGTGGTTATGGCGGCCCAAATCATCACCATCGGTGCTACCTGCTTTCTGGTGGCCGTCCGAAGGTGTAAATTTTCGAAGGACCTCTCTGGCAAGTAAACTTGGTCATTTTGTTTGTTGACATATTGCTCGATAACAAATGGCGACTCATTGGAAAAAAACCAAATTCCGCAACTCACCACTTTCGTGCAAGCGTAGCAACTCCTTCGCTCTTTCGCCTCTAACTTTTTTCTGTTGCGGTGTAAGATCGTGTGCTTTTTGGAACTTCAATGGCTTGAGCCCAAGCTCATTTTTCAGTATGTGTTGCATCCGTTCCAACGATATGTTGAGCTCACGAGCCATTTTTCTTCCACTTCGACGCGGATTTCGCTCAATTCGAGCCTTCACTTTCCGAACCATTTCTGCCGATGTTGCTGTTTTTTTATGAGCACCTCCATGGCGTTTTGCAACGCTGCCAGTATCACGGTAACGAGCTATGGTTCGAGACACAAATGATTTATTCATGTTGAGGTGCTGGAGGGCTCTAACGATAGCTACTTTTGGTTTTCCAGCCAAATATAAAGCAATCACACTATCATGTTTGAATTCCATCGCGGATAAAAATTTTCTAAGACAACTGAGACGCAAATCGTTCAAAAGGCTTGTAAATAATAAAATTATATGTCATGTGTCAAAATTTGAGCTCACTGTTATGAACGGTTTGGAAATTATACTCGTAGCAGTCTGAAGTTGGTTGCAGTTCGAGTCATTCAGGGTGTAGAGTTAAACATCATTTACTTGACTAGAAGTTACACTGGTACTTAACGATAAGTCCCTGGTTAACGACATTACGCCTCTGTAGTTTTTGCAAGAATCTCTCCTCGAGTATCCATTCATTTACCCGATTGGTGATTTGGAACATGCACCCTACCAAAGTATCGCCTTCGTATTTATAAGATCTGCCTTGTTGCTTGTTGTTCTTCAGTTTTTCAATATCTCCCTCTATACTTTCTATGCGTCAAGTTTTTGTTAGAGTAAGCTTCCACGTATGGAAAAACGTCAACGCTGCTTTGACCAGACTCAAAGGGATGGTCTGTCTGGGCTGCAGGGATCTTCCCCATCTATGCTAGTTGCATTGATGTATCTCCTACCATTTAATATTAACTCGTATATCATGAGACACCTTTCGTTTAACAAGTATGTACAAGTCGACTTATGGTACAACTCGCAGTGGATTTTCGATACTGTCTGCAATGACACCAAACCGTTGGTTACTGACTGAATAAGATGTCGACTTTCGCTGTGCTCAAAACTGGGTTTCGTATAACCAGATTTAGCATGTTGCAAAACACAGTCGGTACGGTGAATTCATAGAGTTTTGGATCTCAGATTCCAATAGGTATCGCGGAAATGAGATAACCGATAAACTTGTTGGGTAATGCCAGACAAGGATTTCTTAGAATTTAAAGTCGTTTTAGTTCTGCGTCTCCACTAAAGTCTATTTGATAGTTGAGTTTCTTTTGAGCACAACCCTAGGTGACATGGCTCTCCAGGTTGCAGCCACACCAAGTGAATACTTTCCCACGTCTCTCAAAAGTATTATTCCAGCTAATGGATGGTGTGGATGGAGGGAACACTCCATCTGGTGTGAATAAAAATAATTTTCGTTAAGTTTAACGAAAACCCTCCACTCACATGTTTTGACAGTTGAGCGTATCTGACTGTTCCCTCCATTTTGGTGTGAATAAAGATGAATAGTATTGAGTAAACCCTTAAAGCAGTTGAGTGTGCATTGGAGGACACTTTTATAATTAAAAACGTTAAAAAAAGTTTGAAAAATGGGGAATAATATTTTAGAAGAGGAATACTTCGATGTATTACGAGGTATGGTCAATAAGTCCGTGACTTTTGGATTAAAACACAGATTTTTTGATAAAAAAATAATTTTATTTTCCTTTGAGCTCTATACACTTTGTCCAACGCTTCTCCAATTTTTTTATCCCTTCCAAAAAAAATGATTTGTCGAGGTCCTCAAAATAGGCCTTTGTTTGCGAGATGACTTCATCATTGGAGTCAAATCTTTTTCCACCAAGCCATTTCTTCAGGTTTGGGAACAAGAAGTAGTCGCTCGGAGCCAAATCTGGAGAATAGGGTGGATGAGGGAGCAATTCATAGCCCAATTCATGGATTTTTGCCATGGCAACTGCACATGTGTGCACCCTTGCATTGTCTTGGTGGAAAAGAACTTTTTTCTTGGCCAAATGAGGTCGTTTTTTTTTTCAAATCGTCATTGAATCGGTCCAATAAGTTGGCATAATATTCCCCATTGATTGTTCTTCCCTTTTGAAGGTAGTCAATGTGGATTATCCCGCGTGCATCCCAAAAAACAGTCGCCATAACTTTATTGGCTGACAAACCCATCTTGGCCTTCTTTGGCGCCGATTCACCCTTAGAAACCCACTGTTTTGGCTGTTGTTTGTTGTGATGGATCCATATTTCGTCCACGGTTACAAAACGGCGCAAAAACTCCTCCATATTGCGATTAAACAACGCCAAACCTTCCTGTGAAGTTGTTACACGATTGCGTTTGTGGTCGACTGTGAGCAAACGCGGCACCCATCTTGCGGAAAGCTTTCTCATGCCCAAGTGATCATTCAAAATTGAAACCACTGAGCCATGCGAGATCCCTACGGCTTCCACAATCTCTCGCACTTTCAATCTTCGGTCGGCCAACACCATATCGTGAATTTTTTCGATTGTTTCGGGTGTAGAGACCTCAACTGGGCGTCCAGGACGTTCGGCATCTTCAGTGCTTGTACGGCCACAACGAAATTCAGTAAACCACTTTTTTACCATTGAAATCGATGGTGCAGAGTCCCCATAGTATTTATCAAGCTTAGCCTTGGTCTCGGTAATGGTTTTTTTTCGCAAGAAATAATGCTTAATAAGCACACGAAATTCACTTTTTTCCATTTTCTCCTCAAATTAGTGAGTAGTCTGATAAAAATAGCTGTCAAACACAAACTAACTGACGCAGCAAGTTTAAATTTTGACAGGAGTCAACTGGCAGATGCCTGTTGACAGGAGCAGTGTTGCTGTTTCAGTAAAGAGGTCAGACTTATTGACCCGCCCTCGTAGGTGCAAAACCCTTAAGAAAAAGGAAATCTGGAATGGAAGATGAGGATTGCATAAATTGTTTACAATTTTATCCGTGCTTGCTGGGCAAAAGCCAAACTCCAGACATGAAAATTAGAAAGCAAGCTGCGTTGGAAGCTATGTAGGAGCAAATTAAAAAAATCCATGGCGTTGATTTGAACATCTCTAATTTAAAAGACCACGAAAAATAGCTACTGGATTTGATGGACTTTAAACATAATCCAGTTTTAAATAAAATACCAGGTACATATCAATTTACATTTACATTTACTACAAAACACTTAAATTTATTGCAGGTGCAGACCAATCTGGTACCAGCAAAAATCCCGATGAAGAGCATCTAGCATTTCAGGAGGAAGAACTACCGGCACCATCAAGGACCATTGCACAATTCCGGCAAGTTTCAAAGCCTAAAAGAAGTCAAAATAGTTCGATCAATGACCTTCAGAAGGAAGTATTCCTAGAGCAAAAGGAGTTAAATAAGAAACAAAGAGAAATCTTTGCGTTGCAAAAGGAGAAACTTCTTTTAGATAGAAAAAACTAAGCAACTAAATAAAGATTTTCATATATTTCTGTTTGAACGTAAGAAAAAAATAATAAATAAACAAAATAAAAATACTAATAAAAACTTTTATAACATAAACAAATCTTGAATTATTGATGTTATTTCACTTCTTCTCGATACTCCCCGCTTGTAGATAGTGCTGTTATCTTCTGAAGGTTCAGGAACACGAGCTTCCTGCGACGGTAAGATATCACTTTCTGGAAACTCTTCTTCGTTGACATGCTTTGCTATGTTATACAATACAAAGGAAGCGATTATAATTTTAGGCACTCTTTCTGTGGCTAGTCTAAATCGGAAGCCAATAAAGGAAATCTCTGTTTTATTTGCCAAACATGCGTTCAATAATTACTCTTTCCCGGGTGTGTAACTTGTTATATTTGTTTTTGGCATCTGTGACTGGATTCCTGAAGGGTGTCCTAATCCATGGTGTTAAACCATAGCTTTCATTTACAAGAATAATACTAGATGGAGTGAAAACTGATATCCTTGACCGCCAGAATGGGCTGCTACTGCAAAAAAGGTTATGGTGCCTTGAAGTCCGTTCATATTTAGTCAGACATGCCAAATTTCAGTGTGATACGGTCTTTAGTTTTGTTTTGACAGCTGATTGTTGTTGACGTGTTTGGCATCATGTTGAGTATGGACAAAAACGATTTTCCTTCTCTCATAAAACATTATTTTTTGAGAGGCAAAACGGCGAAGAAAACAAAAGAAAAGTTGGATAAATATTATGGGGCTAATGATCCGTCAGATTACACCGTCAAATATTGGTTTCAAGAGTTTCGTTGTGGCCGCAACTCCACTACCGACCAAGTCCGCAGCGGCAGGCCCTCCGATGCGGTTACAGAGGACAATGTCAAAAAAATACATGAAATGGTGTTGGCTGACCGGAAAGTGAAGGTGCGCGAGCTAGCAGATACCACAAAGATTAGTACTGAGCGCACACGCCATATTTTGGGCAATATTCTACATATGAAAAAGTTATCCTGCCGTTGGGTGCCGCGAATGCACACTCCTGACCAAAAACACGAAAGCGAGAGCACTTCGAAAGAGGGTTTTGACTTGCTGATGCGGAATCCGGCGGACTTTTGGCGTCGATTGGTAACTAGATTTGGATCCCTCGGAGTATTATCTCTTACCAAACCTCAAAAGAAGGCTCATTAATAAAAAATTCAGCTCGCGCGAGGAAATCATCGACGCCACGGAGGAGTATTTTCCAGACTTTCCGGAAAATTACTTTTCGGACGGGATCAAGAAGTTGGAAAATCGCTGGAATAAGTGTATCAAACTAAAAGGGCACTATATTGAATAATATAAAAAAACATTTAAAAAAAAATTTTTAATTCCCAAGGAGGTCACTTTTCACTCCATCTAGTAGCTGCTGCCAAATTATCAGTGATAGTATTAAAAACAGCAGACATCAACACTTGTAAAACATTGCACGTGGCTTGAACATTCAGTGAAAAAAAATTATTGCGATTCAGATACTCATCGCCATGTAAATGAGGCTTTAAGATCTGAATATGAGTACAATCCAGAGCTCCAATTGCACTGGGAAAAGAATACTTGGCTTGCCATTCCTGTTTAGCTTCTCTCAATTCTGCGGTCATTTGCTTTTGCTCATATCGCACAGCACACTTGCCAAACTATTTTCGATACAGTGGATCTATGAATCCAAATGTCCTCACCAACTCCAACTTGGAATCCCGGGTCACCAATGTATGGAAGGAATATTTTCATTTTCTCAATTCTTGGTATGGCACCACCACGTGTTTCTTGAGGAATATCGGAAAGTAACTGATTGGTTAACCATTCCATATTACGAAACTCGAATCTATATAGGTCCTTGAAATTATCCCCTGTGTCACCGGAACGTCGTGAATTATATGTCTTTGTTTTTCGCGTTCGTATGTTTAAAAACATTTCTGAAAATGAATATTCCCTGTGTTGTTGATTATCTTAAAAAAAAACTTTGACAAATAAATTTGACAGCTCTCCGCTAGTTTTCAAACTTAACCTTGAGGGGAAGAACCTACTTTGAGGAAATTTTTTATTCACTTCAAATTGAGTGTTCCCTTCAACAAAAGCACTTTACTCGTTAGTGTTAACTCGGAGTGTTCCCTCAGTTTTTATTCACACCACCCAATGTCAGTAGAAAATATTGTAGACTCCTACTGTCGGCAACGAGCACTTCCTCTGTGAATCACCGACTTACAATTGCATTAGACCTGTCTATGGCAGACTGAGAAATTCTATTCTATTTTTTGTTCTAAAAGAAAAAGAAAGCAAAACCTCATTTAATATGGCGATATCACTATCCGCATTGAAGGTTTGCTCTACGAGCAGAAACGAAGGGAAGAGAAAAGGCATCTCGGAGAGTAAAAGCGCATAAGAATCGCGCGTGATCGATGAAGTTGAGAGGTGATACTAAAGCAATAATATTTGAAAGATTTATCAGGGAATAAAAAAATGCCAGGGCTACAAAACCAGACTGAAATCCTGCAGAGATGAACCCGGTCAACTAGTAGTAGAGCTCCAGCCGATGCTGAGAATATGTAAAAGACTACTTCAGCAGACTGTGTAACTGAGATAATGGTCAAAACACAGCTGCCAGGCAGAATGAACCATTCACCCTAGGCGAAAACGATAGACAATTCCGTCCCCCTGGTCTAGACGAAATTAAGGTAGTCTGATATGCTACATTTAAAGCCGCTGTAAATGACCTGGTTGGGAACATGCAGCAACTCATTTGTAAGATATAACCAGAAGAAGGTTTGCCCGTAGCATGGAATTTCAGCATTGTTTATCCATTCCACAAGAAAGGAGACCGTTTTATCTGCGCCAACTATAGACGAATAAATCTCCCATACACCGCCTATGAGATCTTTTCTGGCATATTTTATGAGCGGCTGCTATCATCAGAAAAAGGACACCACCACCGGCTTGGGCAGAACGTTACCAATTTCAGTGATATGTAACTTCAAGGTTGTTAAGGACTTGGTGTCACTTGGCTCTGCAGTTACAAACAGCAACGACATCAGCCCGGTAATACCAGAATAACTCTTGAATCTCTGTCTAGATTGCCTTGGTTTAGCCCGGGTCCCAGGCTTTTGACCCTTAACCAATTACTTAGCTTTTTATAGAAACGTCAAAAGCCTTTCTAGTTCATTAACGTGGGCCTTTTTCTTTTATGCAGAATATTCTTTTATAGTAACTGGTGGAATACTGTGATCTAGACTACCTCCTAATTATGGTTCTTAGTATCTGTGGAAGGTGGAGAATTTCTCGTTAGTCAAGGCTATACCAGCACAAATTAAATAATCATTGGTAGCATTGAAGCGTTAATTGATTTTTAGATTCACCTAAGAGCTACTAGCTCAAAAAATACGTAATTAAGTGAATAAACCAGATACATACCTAGGGATCACAGTCAAGCAATACGAGCTTCGAGAAGAAATTTGACAATATAAGTAGTCGATTGCCCATTTTGGAATAGCTTGTGTTGAAGAAGCCTTTTTGATAAGCTCGTGGCGTTTATAAAGCTTACTTTCATAGGCATCCTTAGTCAAAAGAAACAAATCTGTCGCAAAACTATTTGCTGTCAACAATGCTTTTCGTAAACTTAGGACAAAGACTAATTGCTAACTTAATGAACTCCAAACCTGATAGAGATCCCTGCCTGAGACATAGTCGCCTGCCAATTTTATCGACTACTTCATATGGCTCATAAAATTTGCGACCGTGCTCCGTTTTCCAGTCGCCCCATTCGCATACAGAATGCAACGAATTAACTACAATATCTCCGAAGGATCTCAATATCAATTTTGTGTCTTGGCTCCTGTAAAGTTTGATACGATGAGCTTCGTTGGATCACCATTAGCATATTCCTGTTTGGACTAAATTTTAAAAACCTCATGGGCAAAAATGACTGCAAGTTCATTATGCAGTACATAGTGTTTGAATTTTCACAACGCACTTCAGCTCTCGTCAGGTCAATGTTAGAGATTTTTTCTTCATTGATATGTGCCAATTTTTCAAACAACTTATTGCTCTGTTGATTGGCTAAATGCCTTGCCATTTTACCATTCTACAATAGCATCTTTGGGGATCCTGTATCCCCATACTGAAATCGTTACTACGGGCGATTTCAATATACACAATTCTAGGTGGATTCGACATTCTGGACAGACAAGACCCACGGGACGGTGTGTTGAGATGTTCGCTCCGGAGAACAACTTAACGCAGGTTGTAAATGAGCCACAGGGATACCAGACGTTGATAGTCACACCGCTAACACCCTGGACTTATTTTTAACTTCTCATCCTGATAAGTACACCGTCGATGTGCTCTCCTCTCTAGGCTCGTCAGACCATTGTGTCATATCAGCTAATTTCGCGTATACTGACCACATCGTTAGAGCAAAAAATTCCTAAAGAACCGTATGGCAATACGAGAAAGCCTACTATACCTTCTTTAGGAACTTTAACTGGTAGTTATCTTTCTTCGATAACGACGTGGATGCCGCTGCTGATATGATCACTGACACTATGCTCTTTGGAATGAGATCCTTTATCCCTTATCGAATTAAGAGTATCAGGCTAAAAGAAAAGGCATGGTATGACTCGAGCTGTAAAGAGGCTGTCAGAGTTAGAGAAATGTTTTTTCGGTCCTATAAGACAAACCCAACAGAGGAAAACCGAAAAAAGTTCAAACGAGCCAGTGATGACTGCAACGTCTTTCTCAAACGCGTGAAATTTCTATACGACCAAAAACTGAGGCAAAAAATACTACAATGTCCCAAAGATAATAAAAGCTTTTGATCGTTCATCAAAAACATTATAAATTCTGCTTCATTCTCCATCAAAACGCTCATTTACAATCGCAGCTCTTTGGAAAACACCAATTTGCTTGCTGCTCACTTTGCGGCCAGTTCAACACTTCCAGATTCGTTTCCGAACTCACGTCCCTGCTCTTCGGCTTACACCGCAACAGAAAAAAGGTTTTTTCCGGACGGCCACCAGAAAGCAGGAAGCACCGATGGTGATGGTTTGGGCCGCCATAACTGCCGATGATCGCTTCTCCTCGTACTTTTGGACCTTGGCGTCAAAATTAATGCGATCGTATACCGTGAAACTGTCTTTGAGGCAGTATTGAAGCCTTGGGCAAACAATCATTTCAGTCGGAGACCGTGGACATTTCAACAAGACTCGGCACCGTCTCACAAAGCGCGCGTCAACCAAGATTGATTAAAAAACAATGTTCCACACTTCATTTCTTCGACACAATGGATTGAAAATTCTCCGGACGCAAATCCGTTGGATTTCTCTGTCTGGGATATTTTGAAGGCGAAGGTTGGCACTAAAAAATACCAAAGTTTGGACCACCTCAAACAAGCACTTCGCCGGGAATGGGTCAAAATACCGCAGAGCCACTTGCGTGCAGCGTGCGATGCTTTCTTCGGTCGTCTCAAGGCCATTATTCGCGCCAAAGGTGGACATATTGAAAACTACTGATACAATTTAAAAATTGTTGTATTTTCTAACATTTTTTGCTTTTGGCACAATAAAACCTATCAAAAAAGTAAAACAAATTATAGCATTTTAAAAAGTTACAGTTCGAGTAAGTCACTCTGTATAAGGCGTTTATACGCCCAAAATTGGAGTACAATGCTCACATCTGGTCAGGTGCTCCTAAAACCTCATTGCACTTACTAGATCGGATCCAAAATCGTGCGGTAAAACTCATAGGTGATGACAATATACACAGTCATCGACACCCTCGAACACAGACGTAATGTCTCCTGTCTCACCTTGTTGTATAGCTATTTTCACCACCAATGCTCCTCCGAAATTGCCAGTAGCATTCCACTTCTTCTAACTTTTAACCATAACACTCGCCTCGCTATGAATGCTCATCAGTATACCCTCAAACCCACCTTCGGACGTACTCTGAAATATAGCGATTCGTTCCTAAGCCGTACAGCTCGCTTATGGAACGCCCTGCCAAGCTATTTATTCCCCTAGCCAATATACTTGCAAACATTTAAGGCCAACGCACATCGGTATCTCTCTCTTTCCCTCCCTAACTCCCCCTCACCAGCCGCTATGTGCCAACATCTTAAGGGTACACAAAATTCCTTGTAGTGCGCGCCAATTATGTTTTAACAAAGCTTTGAGGCGTTGCTTATGATGAACGCAGCTTTACATCTTCCGATAATTCGCGTCACCCATATTCATTTCGATGCCAACCGACTTCTGAAGAAGCCCTTGATGGGGCAGAAAGCAGACAGATATTATAGCGCAAATACTTCGTGTATGGTATTTTTTGTTCTCTACAAGACTTGGTTTCCAATGATGTATGATGGGCCCAAGTGAAAACAGGGGTGAGACAATGCAACTCTAATATCACACTGCGTACCCTCAATTCCTGAGCAGCATCCGCTCTTTTTTGGGCTGCGCAAAGCCACTCCAACTGTGAAAAAACTCGGTCAACAATACGTACAAACAGTAAATAAAGGATAGACTAGGTATGCTGCTTCAGTGGACGAAACTTTATCATTTCCACATTCCGATAGATTCTTCGTCCTTCGGCGGCTTGATGAATGTGCACTTTTCAACTTCTCTTATAATAGTTACTTTCTCAACCGAATGAAGATTTATACGAATTTATCTCGTTAGATTGACCGAGCACATCGCCGTTGGCGAATTGACTAGTATTGGTCCTCTCAACAAACTGTCATATAGCCATTGTAACACTGGAATAATGGCCACCAGTAAGTTCCTTAAGATGCTCGCTGTTGCATTTACTTTCTGCTTGTCATCTTTCAAGGCCAGCGCCTTGATTTTGTGCCAGCCCTTTCTGTGTTTATGTGGTCAAAAGTGGTCAAAGGTGGTCAAAGGTGGTCAAAGGTGGTCAAAGGTGGTCAAAGGTGGTCAAAGTCGACATTGTTGATATGCATACAATGCATGTATACTGTGGCATCGAAATTGACCATGTCCCCAACCGACTTCAATTTATGGCTGGTGCTTTGCTGGGTTATGAATCTGTTCGGTCATCTTCTGGTTTATAGTGATTGGAGTACAATTTGCATTCTGATGGTGCAACCTGTGTGAATTATGACTAAATATCTTCACTAACTTTTCGTTCATCTTGTCGTTCTACATAGTATATACAAAGTGGCAGAGAAGCCCTTTTGCCGACTCCGAATAGTGAAAGAAAATGAAAATTTTTTCGTAGGCAGACATTTTGAATTACAGAGCCTTCGGATTGTCTCAGGCCCCTGGCGTAATATACAACTAATTGATGCCGATAAACAGCAATTAAAAACAGTCGCTTAAATACTTCATCTGCACCCTGCTTCATCATCATTTCTTTGCTGCACGGCATGTTTTCAGTTAATTTTGTAGAAAACAACATGACAATATTTCTTTTGACAGTGGTACACTTTCAGATTTTCAACCGCCTCATAGTTATTCTAATATTTTAATCCCGAAGACTATCGCGTCGTATCACATAAATCACATCACAACTCACAACCGCATTTTTCAATTCAAAGGTCGTCAATATGTTAAGTTGTCCATCCGAATCCAATCGCCCTTTGCTGAGCACTTTCCAAAGAATTTCTTCAACGTTATTGCGCTAGAAATTACAAACATAACCGCATATCTTCTGTTTCAGTAGCGGTTTCTCGTACTTTAACGAAGCAGCATCTCTGCACTTGCAGAACAAATTTATGGAGTTCTGCATTGCTACTGTACTGTTAGTGGGCTTGACACAGTTTGCGAAGCTCATTCACATTCTGCTGACTGCTCATTTGTCCACACCTTGACTGGGGCTTGAACTTCATTTACTTAGCGGACGGGAATTTTTAACGGTCTTTTGTGTTCCAATGGTGAGTTGAATTGATGGGGTTCTTCCTCCCACATCAGACTTCCTCGAATTTGCCTACTTCTACTCGTATTATTAAATGTTTTAATACATTCACACACAGTTGCTGCCTCCTTTCCTTGATATACGCGCATTTTGTCCTTTTTCCAGTACTGCAATGCGTATGATAAAGCGCTCAAATAGCATTTTTCTGTTACAAAACACTGCGGAGTTTTCCTTCTCTCGCTGTTCCAGTCGACCTACACTTGCTCGGTACGGGATATCTTAATCGCAATTTGCCCCTCTAGCCACTCGTTACTTATAAAATTGTGCTTGCGAAAAGGAAGCAAGTAATTCCGCACTTACGGATATGCTTCTTAAGAAGAAAATCTCGCATGAAATGGTATGGAACGGACCTTAAAGACTACCTTAATCTACTCTAACTTTAACGTTAAATTCCTCGAATTTTCCGGCTGTGCGTTTTACTTTCATCATCGTGTATATAGCGTAAATTCATATACAGCGTGTCCCAAAAATCAACTTCAAGCCGGAAACGGGTGGCAGGTCAAGTGGTGTCGGTTATCACAAAATTATAAAAAAAAAAATCCAAGTCATGTACTTTTAAAATTATTGGCACTCATCATTGGCATAAAATCGAGAAATGTGACATCTTGTGACGATCTTTCAAGTAGTGTGACCACAAATCTTTACTTTTCTTCGATTTTTTTGTTGTCGCGTAACCCTGAGTAACTCTTCTGTAAATTACGGTCCAAAATTGAAACATAACATATCTAACTATATCGGCTTTAACTCAAATATTGCTTTTTTGTCCATCCATCTATCTGAAAATCAGTAATCACCCAAATTGAACTGACGGTACTGACAAAAAAATGTACTATGCCATTTTGGCAAGTAACTTCAAAAGATGGCGTATTTAGTCTGGATTCCAAAATGGTATGACACTTACTAGACTAACGCTTAATTGAAGACAAACAAAATATTTTGTTAAAGAAACCCGATTCATAGTTAATTCTTCTTAACAAGTTAAAATGAGTACCAAGTGTGAGCGAGACAGGCAGTGACGCTGTGATTGAGACGGGTAAACACGCCATTTCGACTAGTGTGAGCGAAACAGATAGAAATGCCACCCTTGTCAAGCAGTGACGCATAGGCACATCGTGCAATACTGCAGTACGTTACGCACCTTCGCTTACAGCGCATTATTCTGTATTCGTGTTGATTTCGTGCTTACAACTTTGGCTTTCTTTATTGGAATTCATTGCATTGCGACTTTGGTTTGCTATCTGACCGTTTCTGTCGTACCTGGATTTCTTCTGGGGTATTATTGATCGTTGATCCCGTGATTGTGTAGTGTGAATGCCATCATGCCATCTCGATACACTGCTCAGGTATATGCTAACATGCATCTCATTTATGGGGAATGCAGGTGTAATGCTACGAGGGGCGATCAACATATTCTCGATATCGGGGTGAAGCTGTGGTTGTATATATAAATTCACTTATTTATCAAGTAATACTATTATTTTAGTGCATTCATGTAAAATTTCATATAAATGTGATTATTAATTCGCGTTTTATCTCTAGTTAAACAGAATCATAATGGCAACTGAGACGATGATGGTGAAAATTGAGCATCGCGCTGTAATTAAATTTCTCACTAAGCAAGGAAAAAGTCAAAAAACTATTCATGAAGAGATGGTGGCTGTTTACCAGGGTTCCGCACCTTCATTATCAACTGTGCAAAAGTGGTCAAGTGAGTTCAAGAGAGGCAGAGAGAGCATTGAAGACGACCCCCGCTCCGGCGCCCCGGCTACTGCTTGTACTTGAGAAAGCATCAAAGAAGTCGAATAACTTGTTCTTGAGGATGCCCGAATAAAGGTGAAAATGATGGCAGAGATCACCAAGCTTTCAATTGGTACCATTCACACCATTCTTCATGACCATCTTAACCTTTCAAAGGTCAGTGCAAGGTGGGTGCCACGAATGCTCACAGCGCCTCAGAAAAATGTGAGAATCGCATGCTGTAGAGAGCTTTTGGAGATGTGTAGTGAGAACGCGGACGGTGTTATGGATCGAATTGTTACTGGGGACGAAACATGGGTCCACCACTATGACCCTGAAAGCAAACAAGAGTCCATGCAGTGGCATAAAAAAGGAACAGACCCCCCGAAGAAGTTCAAAGTCACTCCGTCTGCCGGAAAGCTCATGGCCACAGTTTTTTGGGACTCAAAGGGAATCTTGCTCATTGAGTACAAAAAAAAAGGTGAAACCATCAACGCCACATCCTACGCTTCCACTTTGCATAATTTGCGGGAGGAAATTAAAAAGAAAAGACGGGGTAAACTCGCAGCGGGTGTGTTGCTTCTTCATGACAACGCTCCTGTTCACACGGCGCGAGTTTCCAAGGCTGCTGCGCGAGATTGTGGTTTCGAAGAAATCCAACACCCACCCTATAGTCCAGACCTTGCCCCTAGTGATTATTTCCTGTTTCCGGATTTGAAAAAATGTCTTCGTGGAAAAAGATTTTCGGATGATGAAGAACTCAAGTCGGCAATAAATGGGTATTTTGCAGAGAAAGAGGAAATTTATTTTTTTGAGGGTTTAAAAAAGCCTATCTCAAGATATAACAAATGCATTGATGTTAGGGGAGATTATATTGAAAAATAAAAACAATTTAAATTGAATTCGCATTTTCCTTCATATCGATACCGAGAATATATTGAACGCCCCTCGTAGTGCTGCAGTCAGACTTTATCATGAGAGATACCCAAATGCTCAGCGTCATCAGGATCATCGAGTGTTTGTAAATGTGCACCGGTCATTCCCAGAGGGTCGCTTTCCAAATCGAATCGTTAGTGAGGGAAGACCTGTCATGCCCTACGAGGGCAAAGTCTTACAAGCAGTCGCATAAGACCCTAGTACTTCAGTACGTGCAATTGAAGAAAACATAGACCACACCGAACTCTAAGGAAAAACCAGCTCCATTAGTACCATGTACAACGAGTCCAAAGTCTGCTGCCCCGAGATTATCCAGCCCGGGCGCAATTTTGTCAAACGATGTTGCAGAGGTTCAGAGAAGATCCGAGATTCTTCGAAAAAATTCTATGATCGGACGAATCAACTTTTTAAAAGGACGGTTACATGAACCTCCACAACTTGCACGAGTGGCACGTGGAAAATCCACATTTGATGCGGCAAGATAGATCACAGTACCGGTTTAAAGTAAACATGTGGACGGGAATTTTGAATGGTAGAATTATTGGCCCATTCGAGCAGACGCAGAATTTGAATGCCGAAGTTTATTTAGATTTTTTGGAGAACTACTTACCAAATTTATTGGAAGACGTGCCACTAAATATTTATGCGTGCATGTGGTATCAACAAGATGCCTGCCCAGCGCATTATGCTAGCACAGTACAAGAGTTCCTCGATCGGGAATACTCCAACAGATGGATAAGGCTGTCTGGTACAAATTCGTGGCCAGGCCGTTCACCTGATTGAAATCCACTCGATTTTTTTTTACTGGGGAGCAGTAAAAGAAAAACTTTATTCCAAGTCGTTGAAGACATCAACTCTAGAAGATATGCCCGTCTTATTACCAGATCATTTGTAAGAAGATGTAGAGCTTGCATTGCCGCTGAAGGCGAACAGTTTGAACATTTGTTGTAAGATACAAGATCGATAGATGGCGTTTAGTCGCGCAACAAACAACGGTTGTGTAAAGCGATCCTGAGAGTATACACCAAGAGAACGTAGTGTTCTGTGTGCCCTATGATGGGAAAAAAATGAAATGAAATGACAAGGGTGGCATCTCTATCTGTTTCAGTCACACTAGTCGAAATGGCGTATTTATTCGTCTTAATCACAGCGTCACTGCCTGCCTCGCTCGCACTTGGTACTCATTTTAACTTATTAAAAAGAATTAACTATGAATCGGGTTTCTTTAACAAAATATTTTTTTTGTCTTCAATTAAGCGTTAGTCTGGTAAGTGTTGTGCCATTTTGGAATCCAGACTAAATACGCCATCTTTTGAAGTTACTTGCCAAAATGGAATAGTACATTTTTTTGTCAGTACCGTCAGTTCAATTTGGGTGGTTACTGATTTTCAGGTACATGGATGGACAAAAAAGCAATATTTGAGTTAAAGCCGATATAGTTACATATGTTATGTTTCAATTTTGGACCGTAATTTACAGAAGAGTTACTCAGGGTTACGTGGCAAAAAGAAAATCGAAAAAAAGCAAAGATTTGCGGCCACAGTGCTTGAAAGATCGTCACAGGGTGTCAGATTTCTCGATTTTTTTTTGTAATGCCAATAATTTTAAAAGTACATGACTTAATTTTTTTTTATAATTTTGTGATAACCGACACCGGTCCAGTGGTTTCCGGCTTGACGTTGATATGATATCCAGAAATTCTGTAGATCATTTTGAGGAGGTCTTTCGCGTTCATGTTCATGGTTTTCCATAGTAATGAGTAAATTTTAGAAAACCTACGTCGACTTGCCTTCTACAAAGCTCACTACCATAAAACTTAATTACATTTCATAGTCGAGGGACCACAATATGCTCGTAAATTTCATTTCAGTTGGCTTCATCAATCGTTGTTACAGTTTCTCGTGACACCTTTATTTTTATGCAGTGGAAAGAGAAATTTCCCACCTCCACATCATCTTCAACCAGTAAAGGGAGAAATTCTTTGTTTCACCGTATATAAAAATTCTATAAATATTCACTCTCTGTTAAAGGCAGTTCTATGAATTGTAACAGCCTAAACATTTTAGTTTCTCTATACCAATTTGCCTTAAATTTAAAGAGGCTCCCCACTTCTCTGGAATCTGTCAACACAAATGCATGGTATTATACTTGATTCAAAATTGTATTATAATTGTAAAGTACTCATAAATGTAACTGCAGTTGAAATAAGATCCCTTACATGGTAATTTACGTATATTCACATACTCGTATGCCATTTCAACTGGCTTTAATGCCCTTCATTTTTATAACTGATTTATTTATAAATTGAATATCCATTACATTACCATAGCCATTGCCATTACAAAGTAATGGTTTAAGCAAATAAGTCTATTTGGTGATTGCAAGGCAAATTTGTCATATGTTATTGTTTTTAGTTGGAAACTAGTAGATTATACAATTTGCAATATTATCCTTGCATGCATTGTCATAGACATAGATGGTTGTGGGTCTTCTATGATTCGTGGAATTGTTAGAGCTTGTCAGGAAAATGTTCGCATGTCGGCTACTCATCTCATTTCGAGTGAACATTGTTCGTCCCTGTAGCACTATGTAATCCGTTAATTTTTTATTCGAAACCATTTTAATACTTTTAACTTCAGATCGCTTTCGTAGATAATTGAAACAGCAGGTCCTATAAAAAAAAAAAATTTCATTAAAATGGTCACATAATTTTTACAGTGTACTCGAACCTGAAATGTTTAGTACCACAGGCGTTGGCGCACTCATTGCCACAGGAATCACACGGTATGGCATTACAAGTTACAAGGGTAATGAAAATTATGTCTAAAACCATAAGAAACAGATGTTTGGAAACACTTTTAAACACATTTTGATTAACTCACAAATTAGAAGATATTGACGTTGCATTTTTTTTAGACACGTTTTAGAGTGCACTTCATTGACAAATCTTTCGAAATTAGTTTTGAATAATTGTATACTGGTTTCTTTAGAAATATCCACTGTTTGCATCTGTTCGAGGGAAAATAACACACAGACTACCTAACCAAGTGGCGCTGAAAACAGACTACGAACAGACCAGGCTACTGGTTCACTTTGGAATATGATAACTGGTCAAGTCAACGTCGAGACGAAAGACAAACTCTACAGTATTATTACGTAACAGATACTGTTTAGAAATGAGCTTAAGCAACAGAAGGACTCATCTTTTATGTTCACAATTTAAATTTTCCATTAAGAAGGACACAGAGTTTTATATTTTTCCTTCCTGGTAATAGGAAAGTATGGGAGTCCATAGAGAAGGGATGCATGCTTTTATGCATGTAAAGTTATCGTAGATACTTGAAAAGGATACAAATGGGTGACTACAGATTGATCAACTTAAATGATTCATGTTGTTATGCATCTTAACGAATGAACACTGTTCGGTGTGGTAGATATACGATTTTATATAACTTTGTCCGCAGTAATATTCGCCACAAGGTGATTTGCATGCAAAATTTACTTCAACTTTGAATTGAGTTTGAGTTTTTGTTTTTTTTTTTTTTTTGTGGATGGGACAAAAGTTTTATTACCTCTACCAGAAAGGATACAGACAGTTTAAAAATAAAATCAGTATTGCCAGTCTCGTCAGGGGATGGCAATAAAACGTGGACAACATTACAAATTCTATTTTTAATTTCGAATTTGTTTACACAGAAATGGCTTTGAATAGATAAATTGTGGAGTGCATTTGGTAAAGACTACGAGTATAATACTTAAATGTTGACGTAACATTTTAGTTGGTTTTAGAAATTTGAATTTGACTGCCATATGCTGTTTTTTGTTTGACCATAGAACTGTTTCAAGACGTTTTCAAACTTGACATGTCTTTGGAAACTTTTGGATTGGCCTTGTTTTCTGTTGTCAACTATCGAATTGGCTAGGTTTGTAGAATTTTTCATGAGTCTGAGAGTTCTAGTCTTTATTGCTTTTTTGATTGGATTTTCGACGACCATCCTGAACATGCATGGCAAAATCAGCTCATTAACTATATGGAGCACCCGATGACATTCGTAACATTTTCGTTTCCGTCGCTGTAATTTTATAAAACCTTTAAGTTTTGGACATATTTAATCACTCCAGTAAAACTCCTAAAGATGAACAAGGATATGCAATAGCCACTTTTGCAGCCAGCAAATATGATATGTGCAACGACCCACACTCCCTTGTATATATATTAAATAAATAAAGAAAGCTATTTTAAATGTAAATCAGATGGCAAATCATTTTTCGTTTTACATCAAAACATACGTAGTTTACGCCAAAACTTCGACTTACTGATGGTGAATCTAGAAGCTCTCGTTAACCTGCCTGACATAATATTTGTTTCTGAAATTTGGATCTACTCTTGCGAGAGTGAAGATTACCATATTCCGAACTATAATTTTTTTCCTAATACGAATGATACGTACTCTGCCGGTGGAGTGGGAGTTTTTATATCAAACTTGTATGAGTGTGATGTAAAAACTTGTAATTTAAAAAGCGCGGACGTCATTAAAGTTTGTTGCAATATTCACAATGAACTCTTTAATTTTATCTGTGTATACAGACTGCATTCTTCTTCTCCGAATTTGTTTTTGGATGAATTTTCAAATTTGTTAGCCAATGAACGATCTGGAAATCTTGTTATCCTAGGTGATTTTAATCTAGATATCTTATGTTCGAACTCCGTTTCTGATTCCTACCAAGCGCTTATGGCTGAACATGGTTTTTTATCTTTTATTGCTGAGCCTACTAGATCAATTGCAGGCACCTGCCTCGACCATGTTTTTGCTCGTTTGGAGAATATTGATGTGGATTCCCTTGCTGGCATTAACTTGAATCTACATATAAGTGATCATTGTATGACGGGAATCCTTTTTGAAAGTATAACATGCAGGAAATCTAACGTGTCATCTGAAACCAGCTTTGATAAAATTAACTTTCCTGAATTGAACAATAGGCTTATGAATATTGGGAAAGTGTTTATGTTGAAAGAAATGCTTCTTCAGCTTATAGTGTATTTCTTAGTATTCTGAAAAACTACATAAGCGCATCTACTTGCACACAAACACACAAAAAATCGGAGTTCCGCCTTAAGCCTTGGATAACTCGTACCCTTATCAAAAAAATAAATATTAAAAACAAACTAAGAAAAAAATGTTGGAAACATCCTTTGAACACCAATTTAAAAAATCGTTTTGATAAATTCTGCACAAAAGTGACAAAAGAAGTTAAAAAAGCTCGGGATGACTATTTTCGTTCGAAAATACAAGCGGCAAGTGGAAATCTTAAGAAAGAGTGGCAAGTAGTTAATAGTATTGTTAGTCGGAAAGTGTGTACTAACGCAGATCCCATTGTACTTAAAAATGGAAATATTAACATTTCAAATCCTTTGGAAATAGCTAATGAGTTCAGCAATTACTTTGCTTCCATTGGACAATCTTCTTTTCCAAGTAACTCGCAAATTTCGTGCAACTGTTGCCCTAAGGCTGGCTCACAAAACAACTCTTCTAGCAACAGCTTCATGTTTAAGTTCATTACGGGATTGGAATTACTAAAAACTATTAATTCCCTTCCTAATTCCAATTCACATGGTAATGATAAAATATCGAATTTGGTACTCAAGTACATTGGACCCAACTTAGTACATATTTTAACTTACCTTTTTAATTTTAGTATTATGTCCGATACCTTTCCATCTGAACTTAAATGCGCTGTAATGATTCCGTTATTTAAGAAGGGCAGCAGGACCGATAAATCAAACTACAGACCAATATCTCTACTGCCATCAATTTCAAAAGTTTTTGAGAAAACAATTAAAACGAGAATATTAACTTATCTTTATCATTATAATTTTTTCTCTCCTATGCAGTTTGGTTTCAGAACTGGTCTCTCCACTGAGGATGCTCTACTGGACTTTTGCTCCTTCTTATATAAGGGACTAGATAAAAAACAGTTTTGCGCAGGCCTTTTTGTGGATATAACTAAGGCGTTTGACATGGTTGACCACGTCATACTATTAGATAAACTATTGGGTCTACAAGTAAGTTTCCAGCGTTTTTTTTCCAAAATTTGAAGTTTTATTATGAAAACATAGTTACAATGCTTTATTTAAAGTATCGTCCATCGAAAGCTACAACTTTCCCCCATCTTTCTAGCAATTTATGAATTCCGGACCAAAAAAATTTCTCGTCTTTCGAGCCCAAGAACGTATCGAGCCAATCTTTGATTTCCTCTACTGAGCTGAAGCGTATTCCCGTAAGAGCGTTCTTAATCGAACGAAACAAGTGGTAGTCAGATGGTGCCAAGTCTGGACTGTAAGGCGGATGAGGCAGAATTTCCCATCCACTATTCTCCAAATAGTTTTTCACCGAAACCGCAACATTTGGCCGAGCGTTGTCGTGATGAAAAATGACGGACTCATGCCTGGTCTCATATTTTGGCCGTTTTTCTTTTAATGCCCGCTTCAAACGAATTAGTTGGGTTCGATATAATGGTCCTTTGATGGTTTCACCACTCGGAAGCAGTTCGTAGTATACGACACCCTTTTGATCCCACCATATGCAGAGCATGACCTTATTCACGTGAATATTTTGTTTCGGCGTCGATTGGGCGGGCTCGCCGGGCTTTGTATACGATTTTCTGCTTTTAGGATTATCATAATAAATTCATTTCTCATCACCAGTGACAATATGATGCAAAAATGATTTATTTTTATACCGCTGCAGTAACATTTCGGACATGCAAAATCGCCGTTCGACGTCTCTTGGCTTCAATTCGTACGGCACCCAGTTTCCAACCTTTTGAATGAATCCCAGTGCTTTTAGGAGCAGAGAAACGGCTTGTTGCGTGACGCCCAATGATGCAGCAAGTTCTTCTTAAATCTGACACGGATCCTCATCCAGTAAAGCGTCCAATTCCTCGTCTTCAAAACTTTTCGGCTTTCCGGGGCGATCTTTGTCTTCAACTCCAAAATCACCACTTTTGAACCGTTTGAACCACTCGCGGCACGTCGATTCACCAGTACATTCCGCCCCATAAGTTTCCGAAAGCAAACGATAGGCCTCAGCCGCACTTTTCTTCATATTAAAGAATAAAAGCAGCGCTTCCCGCAAATGACGTTTATTTGGCTGGAAATTTGCTATGATTTTGCTCGATAAAATGTACGACACCGATAGAACTGCTCAAATATAACGCTGTAAAGTTGTTGACAGATACAAAACCTACAAATAAAACACATGGGGTCTGACATTTCTGCCCGTGATCCACTGGCGGCGCAATCTCTGACAAACGCTGGAAACTTACTTGTAGACCCAATATATACGGTCGGTTTCAGAGGATTCATATACAATTGGTTTGAGTCTTATCTTAAAGATAGAATGCAATATGTAAAAATTGGAAGCAATATAAGCAGTGCAAAAACCAATAACCTTGGGGTACCCCAAGGTTCTGTACTTGGCCCAATTTTATTCCTAATTTACATAAATTCCTTATTTTCTCTCGCATTCATAGGTAAAGTTACAGCTTTTGCCAACGACCTTGGAGTTGCATATTGTTCAGCCAGTCCGCTAGATCTAATCGCTGATATAAACCATGATGTTTTCCTACTTAGATGCTGGTTTGCTAATCACAAACTTATTGTTAGTAGTAAAACTAAGTTGATGTTTATCAGTCTTACTGAGCAAGAGTACACCGACTTAGACATAGTATTTCATTCTAATGTCTGCCCGTGTCACGACTTGCTATACAGCCAATGCAGAATCCAAGATTTCAAGTACCTTGGTGTTACAATAGGTTTCTGCCTTAAAAAAATATCTTCTTTCTGCTACTCGTTGCCTTTTCCGCCTTAGAAAGTATTGCTCTCTTAACACGTTGAAAAGGGTTTATTACGGTGTATTCCAATCCAGATTGCAATATGGGATTTGTAGTTGGGGTGGCGCTTATATTAGTAAACTGCAGCAATTAACTCTCCCTCAAAAATCTGCAATTCGTAGTGTTTGTGGTTTTCACCGTTATGTGCACACAATGGACCTTTTCAGAACCTTGAATATTCTCCCTTTGCGCCATTTATTCTATTTTAAAGTCCTTAAGGTCTTTTTCATGAGAGGCGGGTACCTGGAGAGTCCAATTTCTGACTTTCGAAGCTTACGCAGCCATTCAAACTTTGTTGTAAATGTCCCTGTGTTTCGCACTACTAGTTACAGAAACTTCTGCTCCATTGTTTCATGCAAACTTTTTAACAGTTTGCCTTTAGATATTCGATCCATAAGAAATTTGTTCACATTTTCTAAAGTGGTTAAATCATGGCTTCTTAGTTTTAATCATCATGAAATCGAAACTCTTCTAAGTTATTCAATTTAAAATATTGTAAAGTAAATAAATAAAAAAAATAAAAATAAATAAATAAATAAAAGAAAAATAAAAGAATAGAAATGATTTGCTTATTTGCTCAACTATGTTTCATTTTTCAGTTTTTTATGCATTTTTATTTATATTACTTAATTTACACTTAAATGCTATACAAAAAAATGCTTAAAAATTAGCTTAATTAACTTAAAATTATCTTATTCTAACTTACTGGCCCCATGCGGGCACTCTAAGTTAAACCTAGCACTTAAACTATGTCTTTCGACGTATCTTACAGTCTATATTTAATTTTATTTTAACATTACAACTAAAACTAAGAAAATAATTTTGAGCAAAAACTTAGTATATGGACAGTTTTTTTTACTATTAATATAAAAACTTAAAACTAAAAACTTACAGATTACCTAAAAATAAGTCTTAATCTACTTAACCTACTTACATCTAATACATTATATATACATACATGATATATATATACCTAATATATAGATATATGTATATATATATATGTTTTTTTTTTATAATTTTGTATTTTTATTAATTTTTTTTTTTTTGTTTTGTTTTTATATATTTTCTTTTTTTTCTTAAATCTAACTTACTCATACTTAAAACTACGTAAGCCGGCCATGGCTAAAAAAAATTAGGCGACCCACTTTGCTTCACATGAAGCTAACAAGTATTGGAGGAATTCGACGACGAAGCATCCTCTCCTTCATAAAGCCACCAAAATTGTTGGTACTGCTGAGCAACATCCCTCATGTCGCGACTCCCTACCGCCCTACTGAATCGGAGACGCTCCGCACTGCCGTGTGCGACGTCTCTGTCGTAGTTGAGTCGCCTGTCCGCAGCTGTTCGAGCGACGTGGAAGATTAGCGGCACCGCCAATCTGTCCTGGATCAGACCTTTACTATCTAGGTAGAGGAACGCTTCTGGAGGAACATAGCCGTCAAAGCGAACTCTCTCGTGATACATATAATTAGGGTAGTAAGCCCCGGAGATCAGGTTGTTCGATGAGGTCATTGCTCTTGCAATGTGCCTTCGAGTCAACTTAATGACGAAATTGTCCACTCTTATTAGGTTCGCCCTATTGTACAAGACCTCATTACGATAGAATTTTATGTATTCGGACTCTGGTGTTCTGTATAAGCGAAGACAAGTCCTAAGACAAGCCCTCTCAAACACCCGAATCTTTTCCAACAAACTTGCTCTCACGTTGAACCACACAGGACATCCAAATACAAGCATGGGCCTGATAAGGGCCATGTAGCAGATCACCTTCACCCTCGCATCGAGTTGGCTGTTATAAAACAGTCTCCTTGTAAGGGCAAAAGCACCTCTGGCTCTGGCCAGCAACATCTATATGTTTGTTAAAATACAGATATTGATCTAGCCAGATCCCAAGGTATCTGACTACATTTCGACAAGCAAGTGGCTGTCCATGTTGTCCGACAATAGAGAACTTTCGCCAATTCTTTCTGGTATCCCTAGAGGCCCCAGACAAAGGCGTCCTAAACAGAATGGTTTCCGACTTCTGAAAGTTAATTTTCAACTTCCAGTCGTCGCAATATCGCTTAATTTTGTCGAAGTCACGTTGCAAAAGCATATTAATGACCTCAATCTTTGGGCCTGATCTGTACGCGATTAAGTCGTCTGCGTACGCTATGGCATGGTGAAGTGAACCTATCAGATCACTTGTGTAAATGTTGAATAGGATCGGCGAATTTACCGCACCTTGTTGCAGACCGTTTTTAATGTTAAATGTTCCAGAAGAAGCCACATCGCCATTCTTCACGATGAACTGTCTACTGGAGAGCATATCACAAAGAATATACAGCAGTGGTTTACTAATGCCCAACCTGTCAAGCTTGAAGAAGAGTCCCTCTAACCATACGGTATCGAATGCCTTTTCCAAGTCAATCAGGCAGGCACCAGTGCACTGTTTCTTACCTTTATTCCATTGGATATCTGAAACCAGTTTAGACGCAGCATGAATGATATCATGCCCCGCCTTGAAACCGAATTGATTATCCGGAACTATATGTTTGTCCTCAACCCACTTAGTCAGGGCTCTATTGATTACCTTCTCGAAAACCTTACTGATGTTTGGAAGAAGACTGATCGAGCGGAGATTCGCCGGATTGGAAGTATCTTTATCCCTTTTGGGTATGGGATGTACCACCGCAGTTTTCCAATGCGCTGGATAATGTGCATTATTCATTGCATTATTAAACAGGGTGGTATAAATGTCCACCACTTCTAGTGGGAGATGTCGAAGCACAATGTTCGGTATTTCATCGGTTCCCACTGATTTCTTACTTCTAAGCGATTCGAAGATCGTTTGGAGCTCTTCCTTCGAAATGAACGGTGGTAATACCCTTTCGTTGGTGATGACATTATTTGCCATATTCTCGTCACTGAACTGAGTGAAACCCGAGTTCTCGAATCGCCAATTCACAATTTCATTTCGAAGGCAGAAATTGTGCACAAGGACTCGACTCTCCAGGTCATGGTTCGGGCCAATGATGTCATTCGCCTTGTACACTTCCTGGAAAGTCGCTCCTATAGCCTCTACCTTCTCCTGCGGATCCTCGATCACAAAGAAGTTGTCATCATCAACTGCCTCATTTGGATCGATACCTGCTGCTACAAGTATTTGTTCGTTGTTCGTCGTTCGGGCGATTTTGAGACATGGAAGGTCGTTTTGATTATTTCTCCGAAATATTTTATTTATTTGCGGGAACATATTCGGGTTGCTATTGTTTACAGCCCGAATTTTGTTGTTCCAATACAAACTTACAGAGTTTCTGTAATTTTCCTTTATTAATGTTTGGAGGTTTTTAATTGACGACTTCAATGTCATGATCTCCGGGTTATGTCTGTCAGTGAACTGTCTGTACAAGGTTTTTAGTCTTGACAGAAGTCTACTTTTATGTCGGTGCAGTGCGTCAATGGTTGCGTTGCGGAATAAGTCTTCGTCGTCAGTGTGTTGATACCGAGGTATCGTTTTGTCCATTGTTCGTTTAATTGTCTCGTCCAATAGTCTAAGATACCTGTCAATCTCCTCGTTTGACAGATTTCTGTTGGACGGTGGGTAGAGCGCATTCGAGGAGAGTGCTCTAGTCAGTGTTCTGGTGAAGTGTGTCCAGCGCACCCTACTATAATTGTAGGAATGCCTTTGCACAAACTCATCCAATTCCGCAATTTCGTTGGGAACAGTTATTTCGGTGCTGAGACCGCAATGGTCACTGTCATACACGAAAGTGCGTATACAGTTTGTAGTTTGTTGGTTAGTGCATGTCAGTTGCATTCGTGAATCGAACAGCAGGAGATCCAGATAGGACCCGTGTCTGGGAAACGACGGACTATCCGTGGCTTTGAGGCCGAGTCTATACATCACACTGTGCTGACTCCACCAATTGAATAGTAGATTCCCTCTAGTATTTGGTGTATTATTTCCCCAATCTCTATGTTTGGCGTTGAAATCTCCGCCGATAATAAAATAGTTATCTTCCAATTCCAGCCTCAGGAATCGAAACAGTGTCTCGAGCTCTGAGATGAATAAAGTGGATTGAGTAGCCTTAGATGCATAAACAGACACCATGTATAACCGCTTTCCACTACGGAGAGGGATGTACATGATGCATGCTTCCAGCACCTGAAACCTACGTACTACACGACTGCATACTCTTTTGAAACCCAGTCCCTTTCTTACAAAGATAGCAACACCACCTCCTTGAATAGAATTGGGTCGGTTTCTTCGTAATATTTCATATCTTCTGTGCCTCATTTTGTGTCTTTTGGTAAGCTTAGTTTCGCTAACCAAAAGCACATCAGGGGCTTGGTCTTTAAGCAACTTAAATAGTGCGGCTCTTCGTTCGAGCCTAATCAATGAATTAACATTCACTGCAAGGACCTTCAATGTTTGCTCCGCCATGTACGTACCCATTACGACTGGAGGTGCGTTAGGCCCGGCAGCAGCGCGTATATTTGATCTACCCGCTTAGCCTGTTCCTGTATTTGACGCTGAAGCTGAGCCACCTGCCCCTGAATAGAGAGCAAGATAGCCAGCATGTCAGGTACAGGTTCAGGTGCTCTAGGCGCTGGGGCCTGAGAAGCTACCTTTGCTTGTTGTACCGTAGTTCCCCTACCTGCCGCCATTTGGGCGTAAGTAACTTGGGGAGTAACGGCTGGTGTTTGTGCCTGCACGAGTGGACGTTCAACTTCCACTTTCTGCTGCCGAGCCAGATTTACTCTTTTGATGTATTGGAATTTGGGACAACCCCGATAATTTGCGGTGTGTCCCGTGTTCCTACATAAAGCACAAGAGAGTTGGCTTTTTTCCGACGCTCCGTCCTTACCTAGAGCGCATTCCTCTGACTTGTGGTCCTTTCCACACTTCACGCATCGAGGCTGCATTTCGCAGTTCGACGCGGCGTGCCCGAACCTTTGGCAGCGAACACATTGTAAAATGTTTTCGCTCCTCTTTAATTTTTCCCAGTGTACAACCTGGTAGTCTAGGACTTTGATGCTCCTTAGACCATCCAGTTTGCTGTTGGGACTTAGCTGAACCAGGAAGAACGGTAGTTTCCGCTTCTCCCTTTTAGCTCTAGCCGTGACAAACGGCTTAACCCCCACGAATTTGAGCCCTTCGCACTCCTTCTCTTTCAGCAGTGCAAGGAGCTCCTCCGGATCAGTCGACGGCTCTAATCCCCTCAGCAGCATTGTTTGCAGCTTTTCACCCTTAGGGGTGTAGGAGAAGAACTCCGTCGTCGAATCCCTCAATAAACTTTTGATTTTGTGGTAGCGCTCCACTGTGTTACAGTGGATCGCATGCCTATCTTCACTTAGTCTTTTAATAAAAAAATTACAGCCTATGGCCGACTTACATAGTTCGATAGTGTCCTTTAACTCCAATTTAAAGGTGTTAATTGGTGGCACTTTTTGTTTGGTGGCTTTCTGCTCTTGCTGTTGTTGTTGTCTCTGCTGCTGTTGCTTTTGCTTATGTTGTTGTTGATGCTGTTGTTGTTGTTGTTGTTGTTGCTGTTGATGTTGCTGCTGTTGTTGTTGCAGCATATTCTTTTGTACTTTTTGTTGTTTATGTTTTTGCATTGGTTGTTTCTGTTGTTGTTGTTGTTGTTGTGGGAGCTCCACATTTATGTTTGGTTGTCCCTGAGGTCTCTGGAGTAGTTGTTGCTTCTCCATCTCCCTCCTTGCAACTTGTTTTGCTTTTATAGCTAGCACTTTTTGTTGTAGCTGCTTGATGCTACTGTACAGTGCCTCGACCTCCTCCTCTTCGTCATCTGACTCAGATGCAGCGAGGGATGCAAAGCTGTTGTCTGCTGCGCTTGCTGCTATCCTCGCAGCCCTCCCCCGCACTCTTCCATGCAGCATTTCCAGCGAAGCTGAATGCGCGCGCGTAATGATATTCGGAGTCGGCTCCAACTTCCTCCTCCTCTTTGTGCCAGTGTCTGTTATTGTTGTTGTTGTTGTTGTCTTTGAGTGGACTGGCTTAACGGTTTGATCATCAGACGACATCATGCCATCTGCTGACCCCGCTACTGGGATAGCGGACCGCTTAGTTCCACTCATCGAACTTTGCTTTATCACTTTCTTATTAACACTAATTGTCTTTTTTTTTTGTGATATTAAAAAAAAAAATCAAAAGAAAAAACTTTATCAGAGGCTGGGAGGCGAACCCACAACCCCGAGATTTGTTGACCGAGTCTTTTTTTTTCAATTTATATGCATTTTTATTTGATTCCTTAATTTACTCTTACATGCTAGACAAAAAAACGCTTAAAAATTAGCTTAAATAACTTACAAATAATCTTATACTAACTTACTGGCCCCATGCGGGCACTCTAAATTAATCCTAACACTTAAACTATGTCTTTCGACGGATCTTACAGTCTATATTTATTTTTATATATAACGAAACTAAAACTAAGAAAATCAATTTTAAGTAAAAACTTAGTATATGGACATTTTATTTTTTTATAAAACTTAAGCCTAAAAACCTACGTACTACCTAAAAGATACTTAACCTACTTACATCTAATATGTACATATTTTTTTTTTAAATTTTTTTTATTTTTTTATTTGTTTTTTTTTTTTTTTGATTTTTTATATTTTTTTCTTACAATCTAACTTAAACCTACCTAAAACTATGTAAGCCGGCCATGGCTAAAAAAGACGAAACCTAGGCTGGACCACACTGCTTCACATGAAGCTATCTATTGCTGGAGGAGTTCGACGACGAGGCATCCTCGCCTTCATTAAGCCACCAAAACTGCTGGTGCTGCTGAGCAACATCCCTCCTGTCGCGACTCCCTACCGACCTACTGAACCGGAGAAGCTCCGCACTGCCATGTGCGACGTCTCTCTCGTAGTTGAGTCGCCTGTCCGCAGCTGTTCGAGCGACGTGGAAGATTAGCGGCACCGCCAATCTGTCCTGGATCAGACCTTTGCTATCTAGATAGAGGAACGCTTCTGGAGGAATAAAGCCGTCAAGGCGAGCTCTCTCGTGATACATATAATTGGGGTAGTAAGCCCCTGAGATCAGGTTGTTCGATGAGGTCATTGCTCTCGCAATGTGCCTTCGAGTCAACTTAATGACGAAATTGTCCACTCTTATCAGGTTCGCTGTATTGTACAAGACCTCATTAGGATAGAATTTTATGTACTCAGACTCTGGTGTTCTGTATAAGCGAAGACAAGTCCTAAGACAAGCCCTCTCAAACACCCGCATCTTTTCCAATAAACTTGCTCTCACGTTGAACCACACGGGACATCCAAATACAAGCATAGGCCGGATAAGGGCCATGTAACAGATCACCTTCACCCTCGCATCGAGTTGGCTGTTATAAAACAGTCTCTTTGTAAGGGCAAAAGCACCTCTGGCTCTGGCCAGAGCAACATCTATATGTTTGTTAAAATACAGATATTGATCTAGCCAGATCCCAAGGTATCTGACTACATTTCGACAAGCAAGTGGCTGTCCATGTTGTCCGACGATAGAGAACTTTCGCCAATTCTTTCTGGTATCCCTAGAGGCCCCAGACAAAGGCGTCCTAAACAGAATGGTTTCCGATTTCTGGAAGTTGATTTTCAACTTCCAGTCATCGCAATATTGTTTAATTTTATCGAAGTCACGTTGCAAAAGTATGTTAATAACCTCAATCTTTGGACCCGATCTGTACGCGATTAAGTCGTCTGCGTACGCTATGGCATGGTGAAGTGAACCTATCAGATCACTTGTGTAAATGTTGAATAGGATCGGCGAATTTACCGCACCCTGTTGCAGACCGTTTTTAATGTTAAATGTTCCAGCAGAAGTCACATCGCCATTCTTCACGATGAACTGTCTACTGGAGAGCATATCAAAAAGAATATACAGCAGTGGTTTACTAATGCCCAACCTGTCCAGCTTGAAAAAGAGTCCTTCTAACCATACGGTATCGAAGGCCTTCTCCAAGTCAATCAGGCAGGCACCAGTGCACTGGTTCTTGCCTTTGTTCCATTGGATATCAGAAACCAGTTTCGACACAGCATGAATGATAGCATGCCCCGCCTTGAAACCGAACTGATTATCCGGAACTATATGTTTGTCCTCAACCCACTTAGTCAGGACTCTATTGATTACCTTCTCGAAAACCTTACTGATGTTTGGAAGAAGACTGATCGAGCGGAGATTCGCCGGATTGGAAGTATCTTTATCCCTTTTAGGTATGGGATGTACCACCGCAGTTTTCCAATGCGCTGGATAATGTGCATTATTCATTGCATTATTAAACAGGGTGGTATAAATGTTCACCGCTTCTAGAGGGAGATGTCGAAGCACGATGTTCGGTATTTCATCGGTTCCCACTGATTTCTTACTTCTAAGCGATTCGAAGATCGTTTGGAGCTCCTCCTTCGAAATGAAAGGGGGTAGTACCCTATCGTTGGCGATGACGTTATTTGACCTATTCCCGTCACTAAACTGGGTGAAGCCCGAGTTTTCGAATCGCCAATTCTCTATTTCATTTCGAAGGTAGAAATTGTGTACAAGGACTCGATTCTCCAGGTCGTGGTTTGGGCCAATGATAACATTCGCCTTGTACACTTCCTGGAAAGTCGCTCCTATAGCCTCTACCTGCTCCTGCGGGTCCTCGATCACAAAGAAGTTGTCATCATCAACGGCCTCACTTGGATCAATGCCTGCTGTTACAAGTATTTGTTCGTTGTTCGTCGTTCGGGTGATTCTAAGACATGGAAGGTCGTTCTGATTATTTCTCCGAAATATTTTATTTATTTGCGGGAACATATTCGGGCTGCTGGTGTTTACAGCCCGAATTTAGTTGACCGAGTCTCTACCACTTTGGCCACCGAATACTTCTAAGACTTATTACTTAAAAGTAAAGTAATTCACTTTTAACACTTGTAAAGCCGCACACGAAATACCTCTCCTCTCTGCGGAGGTCAATGAACGACTGTTGCTCAACTATGTATTTACCTATTTCTGCCATTTACATTAGATTTTGTATATATCCGCTATTAATTTGTTAAAGATTATTTTTTTTTCTTCTTTCCTCTTTCTCTTGAATTGAACTTCTGTTTTTCTATATACCTTTGTACACCCCACACAAAGTGAATTTTTTATTTTTTTTATTATGTGGCATCGTCCCTATTTTTCATAAATAAAGGTGTCACTAACTATTCTATATGTATCAAATGCATGTAAAATCGTATTCTAAATTTGTAACTTTTGTATATACATATGAATAAAGAAATTTGAATTGAATTTAAAAAAAATAAATAGGTAAATAAATAAGAATAAGCATCACGCACTTTAATCTATATATAAATGATTAATGAGAGGATTCTCAGGAATGTCGCATCTGATCCTAAATGATTTGTTAAGTTTATGTTTTTTATTGCAGATCAATTCAACATTAGCTATTCGATGAAGGTCTGATGTAGAATGATGCCAGGGTAGGTTTAACATCATTTTTAAAATTTTGTTCTGAGTTATTTGTAATTTTTTTTTATGACACGTTGCACATTTACCCCAGACCTGGCAACCGTACAAAAGAATTGCCTGGAAAACAGTTTTGTAAATTATCAATTTATTTTCATTCGAAAGCAATGATCTTCTGTTGATAAATGGGTACAACAATTTAATGACAAAATTTATTTTTTAATTATGCTCTTGAAAAGTCAGTTTCTTGTCAAGATAAATGCCCAGATATTTTATAGATGGTTCCCCCGTTATGGGGTGCCCGCCAATAGTTAACTGGTTAGTCGGAAGGAAACAAGGTTTTCTTTTTCTGGTAAAAAAGATTGCTTGCATTTTTTCCGTGTTAAGTTTAAATTTCCACTTAGTGTAGTAATCTTGTAATATTTTAGCCGCATTTCTAACATTCGTCTCAATACTGAGACCAACTTCATGTGACGAAAATATTGGCATATCATCAGCGTATATTGCTGCATTGCATTCTGGAAGGAATGGGAAATCTGCAGTGTATAAATTGTATAGCACTGGTTCAAGAACAGAGCCTTGGGGTACACCAGCGGAAAAGTTTACCAGGTCGGACACACCACAATTAACATGCACCTTAAAACACCTATTCGACATGAAACTTTGAACGATTGTAGACAGGAATGGAGGAAAGTTTAAGTTTATCATTTTGTATATGAGACCTCTGTGCCACACAGAATCAAATGCTTTCTCAATATCTAGTATGATCATACCTGTGGATCTACCTATTTTACGGTTTCTTTTAATGACGAAGTTCCGTGGTTTCGTCTGAATCCAAACTGTTCGTCAGGATATATGCGTTGATCATTAATTATTTTAATAATTTTCTTCTTTAAAATTTTTTCATAGATTTTACTTACAGCGCTTAGTAAACTTATTGGCCTATAGCTTTCTGCACTGTCTAAAAGTTTGTCTGCTTTCGCATGTTTCCATGTATCTGGAAAGTACTGCATTTTAAGGCAAGAATTGACTATAAATGTGAGATATTTTATTCCATAATTAGGCAAATTTTTAAGGTAAATATTTTTTTTATATTTATAAATATTTGGTCCACTCCACTCGATTTCTTTGAAAGAAGATTACTTACGAGAAATTTTATATCAGCTTCGGTTATGAGCTCGTTTGGTGGAGTTTCACAACTTAAAATACTAAACGACTGTAAAGCATCTTCTACAATACTGTTTGTATTTCCATCCCCTAAATGCTGAGATACGGTGTGATTTTGAGAAAACTTAGAAGCTAATATAGGGTCCGCCATCTAAGGTTTTTTTTTCAACTAGTGCTTATTTCGTGAATGGTAACACTTAGTTCATTTCTGATTTGACAGATAATTAGTTTTATCCTTCCGCTGAACGAATATGGTTGTGTATACGCTTGAACAACGCTTTGCTAAGTGGGTCTGCGATCGACTTAGAGAAGATGCCGATTTTGCCAAAAAAATCATCTTTTCAGATGAAGCTCATTTTGATCTTGGCGGGTATGTAAACAAGCAAGATTGTCGCATTTGGGGCACAGAAAACCCGCACGCATACATTGAAAAGCCGATACACCCAAAACGAGTTACTGTTTGGTGCGGATTTTGGTCCAGAGGCATAATTGGGCCATTTTTCTTCGAAAATGAGCAAGGAATGGCCGTTACAGTCAATAGCGATCGTTATCGGGCCATGTTGAACGAATTTTTGTTCACAAAAATTGAAGAGGAGGATATTGGCAACATTTGGTTTCAACAGGACGGCGCTACGTGCCACACAGCCGAAGCTATACTCGATGTTTTGCGCCCTGTTTTTGAAGATCGCATTATCAGCCGCAGAGCTGATGTTGTTTGGCCACCCCGGAGCTGCGATTTGACACCGTTGGACTATTATTTGTGGGGTGCCGTAAAAGATAAGTGTTACGCCGACAAGCCAGAGACAATTGACGCTTTAAAGGACAATATTCGTGAAGCCATTGGTGAAATACAGCTGCATACAATCGATAATATGCTTAAAAATTGGACCGATCGTGTAGGCTACTGCATGGCCAGCCGAGGCAGCCATTTGAATGAAATTATTTTCCATTATTAACCGGAAGGATTGTACTTTCAAATAAAAAAAGAAATTTGAGAAAATATTCAGTAGCTTTTTTTTATAGCATTTTCAAAAAAAAAACATATTTGCGGACCCTATACTTTCGCCTTTTCGGTGTCTGTATAATAATTATTGGGGCTACTTTTGAAACAAGGCATATGCTTGGATTTATTTTTTATATTTTTAACAATATTCTCAAAAGGGTTTGGAAGCTTTGTCTAGCGTTTGGAGCTTTTTATTCCACTCGTTATTTCGGTGGGCTTGAATACTCTTATTGATTATTTTATTGAAATATTTTATTAGAGTTTGCGTGTAAGGTTGACGATATCTTTGCCAATTTCGTCTCTGCATGTTTCTTGCTCCAATAAATTCCAAGATGCGATATGGAATCTTAGCCCTGTGAGTTTTTATCGCAACTTTTGGGTTGTTGTTTTCAGCTGAACTAATAATGTCCTTGGAAAATTTCTGAACAATTGAGTCAACATCCTGTTTGCTTTCAATGTCTTCAAGATTCATTGGAATAGTTCGCAACTTTCTTTTTACTTCTGTTCTATAATTAGTCCAGTTTGCGTTTTTCAAATCTAGAAAATATTGCACTTTTTCTAAACGCTACCACCGAATATGAGAAAGGACCGGATTATGGTCAGAACTAAGCTCATTTATCGAAATTGGTTGTGACATAAGACCAGGGACATTTGTTACAAATAAATCAATAACTGAGGGACTTCCACGAGAACTAGATGGAACATAAGTAGGACTAGGCGGGAACATAATAGACATTGGCAGTACAGCAGCAAGACTAGATAGTACATTACCCCATGAATTAGCTCTTAAGCAACCCCAATCTCTGTGCCTGCAGTTTAGGTCACCTCCCATTAAAAATTCACAGTTCATACTAAATAGTTTTCTAAGATCATTTTTTAGACCAAGTTTTTTCTCTTCAGCCGTTAAGGCACCCGTAATTTTTCCGGGAAAATACACACAAAATATTTTCAGTTTTCTTTGATTACGCAAGGTGACTTCAATTTCTACATTTTCCACGTAACGAGTCTGCACACAGGGCAAGAGCTCGTGTTGAATTGATCTCCTAATCAAAATTGCAACACCCCCACATTTTCTATTTTCTTTATCTGCTCTATAACATTTATAGTCCGATGATGAAATTCGATTTTTAGATTTCAACCATGTTTCAGTGACTAGAGCAATGTCAATTTTCTTATTATTTAAAAAATTAAGAAATTCTACATGTTTCCTACGAATACCTCTGGCATTCCATGTACTCGTAATAACATTCATATTACTATAATCGAGATTATTTAACATTATTACAATATATAGAAACTTAGTCGCTAATTGTGCGATAACATTAAATTGGTCTAATTTAGATTTACATGTACTCGTACCTAACTTATAAATCATCTCCATTACGAGTGAATTCAACTCTTCCATTGTGAACAATTCTCCGTTGATGTTGGTGACGGGCGAGTTGTTGTTGTTGTTTGATGTAGAAGGTGTGGCTGCTGAGGATGATGTGGTGCACTTCCATGCTGAAGTCAAAGAATTGTTGTTGGAATTCCCAATCTGGGCTCCTACATGTGTAGGGAGAGATGGAAAATCGCTCATTGACAGCAGTGGAGTATTGAAATCGCTATTGTTGTTGTTGCGCTTTTGTGATGGGCGAAAAGCTTTCACTGTAGATCTTTGTCTCAGTTGCAAGTAATTGCTTCTGCTCGCGCATGCGCTATCAGTTGAAACATGATTACCATGACAGTTCGCGCACTTGTGCGTGTTTATGTTGTTGCTGTCAGTGGTCTTATGATGACCAGCACAGTTGAGTAATATGTTTTCACTTTGCAACATTTGACAGTTTCGACACTGCGTTACCCTATTCTTTTGTTGGCGATAAAAGCTCCATTTAATTCGAGTGTGAAAAATACAACAAACCCTTTTCTTAAGTTCACTTAATTTAATTGATCCCCTTTCGAGGAAAACTATATAAAAAGTATCCGTGTATTTTTCGTACTTTTTAGTAATCATTTTGGTTTCTTTGCACTTAAGGCCTAGTCTATTAAGTTAATTTTTTAGTTCATTTGTGTCATACACACCTAAGCCAAATAAGACTACTTTAAAGGCTTTTTCGCTTCTTAAATCTTGGGTGAAGTATTGACAATTTTCAGATTTTAGTTTCTCATGCACAGAATTATACGAATCCATACTTTCACACTAAATTTTTACACCAATGGAGATTTTCTTTATGGAATAATCAGAGATATTCATAATTTTCATTAGATTGTCCACAAATTCACATGATTTTTGCAAAAGTTTAATAGGGGGTGCAATCACTTTCTTGGCACTGTTTGTCAGCACATCGTCATTCAGTTCTTCACTTTCATTGCCACTGTCTGGATGACACTGCAAGGGACTCCAGTAATTGGAGTTTAATTCCTTTTTAGCCATTTTAAACGGCCGCTTAGGCTTTTTAACCGAGGACAAAAGATTGTCCCCGGTAATTGGGGATCTCACGCGCTTATTAATTTTGTGAAAAGAAAAAAGAAACAAAACGATATAGAGATATACTGGAAGATCGATGAGTGTGGCATGCAAGCTCAGATTGCTTGTGCAAGAATTCAAACCACGCGACTAACTATCCGGCCGAAGGAAAGCATTTTTGATGAATAAAACCTTAGTGTCATTTCTCCAATCTATAAAAAGAGAGACCTTCTAAACTGCATCAACGAGAGGCATCAGTCTCTTTTACACGGCGTACAAATACTGGCCGGTTGCAATGTGTGAACAGCTGCGCCCATTTGGCGACGACCTAATTTGCCCTCGCCAGTGAGTTTATATGGCGGATAAGTCTACAATTGACCAAATATTCACACAATGGCAGATCCTATACAAAACCTAAAGCCTCCAAATCGGTACTCACAACCTACTCAGAATGACTACTATCAATCGCCCTTTCTTTGGGATGAAGAGGCAATTGTGAACAGAAATTCTAACTCGTACAACCCTTAAAAACGCTAATCACCCCAGTGCAGCTCTACGCAACTTTTAACAATTGGGCGACCAAACCCTTGATCGTTTTAAGCGAAAAATACTCTGAGTGATCTTTGGTTCCATCTGCGTTAGCAACTACATAGCGACTTGGCTAAATGAATTCAAAAACAGCGGTTGGCCGAACCAATTTTCGACTAAACACAAGAGGACAACGTATTGAAGCAGACATCAACTGCCACAAGTTAAAACGGGTCTCAGAATAAAAGAATAGCTATAATAATTTGATAAAACATGTCACCCTACAATACTACTCGTATGTCAAGGTAATCTTTTTATTTTTTATTATTTTTTCAATTTCAATTTATTGCTATTATTAATAATTGCTTTTTGCTCAGCTTGGATCAATGATTACAAAATTGTATTGCGGTTTTTTTTTCAAAATTTGAACGTTTATTTAAGAAAAACATGTACAATAGTATTATTCAAAATATTGCCCTTCTGAAGCTATGACTTTTTCCCATCTTTCTGGCAATTTGTGAATCCCATCCCAACAGAACTGCGCCGGCTTGGCAGTCATGAATGAATCAAGCCAATTTTTGATATTCTGCTCTGATGTAAACCGTATTTCAGTGAGGGCGTTCTGCATCGACCGGAACAAATGGTAGTCAGAAGGGGCAAGGTCTGGACTATAAGGCGGGTGGGGTAAAACTTCCCATCCACTGTTTTCCAAATAGTTCTTAACCGGAATAGCAACGTGGGGCCGAGCGTTGTCATGATGGAAAATTATTGCCTCGTGTCTGGTCACATATTCCGGGCGTTTTTCGGCCACTGGTCTCTTCAAATGGATTAATTGTGTTTGGTAGCGTTGTCCATTGATGGTTTCACCCGGTGTTAGCAGCTCATAATACAGCACACCCATCTGATCCCACCAAATACGGAGCATTACCTTCGCGCCATGGATATTCGGCTTTGCCGTTGATTTGGCTGATTGGCCGGGTTTCACATATGATTTTTTGCGCTTGGAATTGTCGTAGTGGATCCATTTTTCATCACCAGTAACAATCCGATGCAAAAATGACTTCCTTTTGTGGCGTTCCAGCAGCATTTCGGACATGCAAAACCGCCTTTCGACGTCTCTCGGCTTGAGTTCATGTGGAACCCAATTTCCTTGCTTTTGAATGTATCCACCTGCTTTTAAACGTTTTGAAATGGCTGCTTGAGTGACACCCAAAGATTCTGCGAGCTCTTCTTGTGTTTGGCAACAATCTTCATAGAGTAATGCTTCCAGTTCTTCATCTTCAAACTTTTTTGGCTGCCTAGGACGTTCATCGTCTTCCAAGCCAAAATCACCCTTTTTAAATCGTGCAAACCACTCTTGGCACGTTCGCTCAGCTAGCGCATGTTCACCATAAACTTCCACCAAAATACGATGACTTTCGGCAGCAGTTTTCTTCATATAAAGTAATGAAGAAGATCTCACCGCAAAAACACTTTTTCAGGCACATAGTTCGACATATTTGAGTGAAAAAAAATTATTGCTGTTTACGCTTCAAATGAATGACATATACTGAAATGACGTACAATGACAGTAGCTTTCCAACGCATGTTCCAATGGAATAATACAAGTTACGCCATCTCTTAGCAAACCGCACAAATTAAGTTATAGACCCAATACAATATTTTTGTTGACATACAATCTTTTTACGGTATGGGGACTGCCGTCACCTCAATATGACAATAGTATGTACATAGTATGGCAACATGTTAATAAATTAATAAATTAACATGATTATTGTTCTTAAGGTTTACCTAAAATGGTAAAATATGAGAGAAAGATAGAGAAAAAGATGAGAAAAAGGTAGTGAAAATAGAATGAAAAGAGAATATTAAAGAAAAAGGAGAAGACAAATAGAAAGAAAATACGAGTATGTGTATAAGTAGTTGCTGCATGCATTAGTCAGGGCAAGTGTTCTAATATACATATAAGATTTTAATTGTCTGGCCATAATTATTTGTTTTGTTGAGATTGGTAGAGAGCTCCATAGCCTAGTAACCTGAACAAAGAAGAATACCTTTTTATGGAATGGCGTAATGAGGATACATGAGGAAGATACAACATCTGATATTAAGTAACTTTTGAAACGAACAAATGAGTAGAATTTTGGCGATATATCCTCGTGTCGGCGAAGGCCATATACATACATACCTTATCATGTCTTTGAAGGCAACCAGTAACATATAGCGGAACTGGGAATCAAGTTTGTTCTACATACTCGTAACTATTGAGTAATCAATAATAGGTACAAGTAAAGTTTGGATAAGTCTGAGCTTAGTGTTGACAGGTGTATAACTAGAATATGGCCAAGGTTTGCGTAAGTCGTCCGATAGAGTAGTTAATGTGATCGACTGCAAAGACTTAACGATTTACCTTGAAACTAAGATGGTATCGACATTCGCGTATTAAAGTCTTATGTAGTTTAAGAAAACAGGTACTAGATCATCAGTGTTGTACTGTTGTCTTGAGATCAATATTAACTGAGACTTTGTAGTATTCAGGGTTAGGCCATTGCCTTGAGTTCAACTATATTTACTTGAGAGGTTTTCATTTATACAGCTGATATTGTACTCAGCTAGTCCTAGATTGGACGGAATAAGTAGATCTGAGCATCATCTGCATAAAAGTGAGCACTGGTACTGGTTCAATCTTTAGGTTATTGATAAAAATGCAGAATAAAATCGGACCTAAAATTGACCCCTGGAGTATTCCAGTTCTAGAATTAGAAGCTGTATCACCAAATATCACTCTCTGGCTACGATCACAAATAACTGGATATTACACATACTGATCTTTCACTAAATCTGAACTACAATCTGAGTTTCTTAATCTTACATAGTATTTCCTGATTTAATTTGTCCAACGCTTTGGAGAAGTTAAGTTAACAAAGTAAGGTGGTAGTAGATGTGCTTTTTTGGCATCGGTATCAGCGCAAATTAAACTAACAACATAACTTATACGCGCTAACTTAATGCAAGATATTTATCGGAGTTAACGCGAATAGCAACAATGTTTCCAGACATAATTTTCCATGATAGCGATATCTTGCATGGAATATCAAAACATTTGTCACTTTTTGAACAAATAAAATGCCAGTGTCTCTAAATTATCCAAATGCTAATAGTTAAAGCGGTTAGCCGTTGTTTTGGGCTCTGAAAATTATGCACTGATATGAATGCCAAAAAAACACATCTACTCGTATTGTTTAACTCACATTCAATTCCAATGCCATCAGGTATTTTAATCATTGCTGTGCTTTTGCCGAAAAGCGGATTGAGCGCGTGACAATAAATTCTGACAATCAAGAGGACATCGAAATTTGTTTTGCAAGTATTTTCTTCAAAACTTTTGACAAACACGGTAAAATACTAATTGGACGGAAATTAGTAGATGTCGGCTAAGGTTTTTTCAGTGCAGGTAAGACCTCTTCCAACTATCAGGAAAAGATGAACTTGAAATGCAGAAATTAAACACATGCGTAAGTACGCTTAATATGTGGGGAAGTATGATTTTAATGAAGCGAGTAGGTACGCCGTCTTCCCCAACTGGATTTGATAGAACGAATGCTTTCAATGTCTTCAATTGTTACGACTTTGAAACCAAAATCATTTTCAAAAAAGAGCTCAGTGTTGGGACAAGAACACTGTTGCCGCACACACTAGAAATAAAACCTTCCTTGAGACGATTAATATCAAGGGTTCTGCTTTTTTGGTAGATTGGTCGGTGCCTAGTTTAAACAGAAAATACGTTTTCTTCGCACTTCGAGTTACGTACGCCGATTGATTGCGAGCATAACAGAAATTACTCCTATTAAAGATGGTTGGGTTTCGTTTCTAGCATGAGTATAATTTCAGGTCCGGCATTAAAGATTCAAAAAATAATGACTATTACATTAACATCAGTAGAAAAATACCAAAGGAAGCGTGCTAGCACCCAGTTGAAGAGAATTATTATTTACAGCAGCATAATTTCGGTATTGGAAAGTTAAAGAGGTAGACAAACGGGATAAATGAATATTATATGTACAGAAAGCAAATCATGATCAAACATGGCTTTAAGGGACAACGTAGTAGAACGTTTGAGTGATCAGATATGATGAATAAGTCAATAAGACTCAAGGAAGTGTTAGGTGCATAACTGGTAGCAAAAGAGTTAATTACAATACATAAAGTTCAGAAACAGGAACTGAATCAAGAAATTGGTAAGTTTTATTGTCCGACCTATGCAGGGCTATGCTGAAGTTACCGTACACAATCCAATGATGTGCTCAAAGACCGCAGTAACCTCAAAGAACAATAACGGTGGTTATACGCAACACCCAGAAGTAACTTTATGTTGCAGTCAGCAACTTCAATTAGCATTTCTTCGATACTACTAACATCAAGAGACTTTCCAGCTACTCGAACATGGCAGCTCCATCAATTATGTCTGTGATCCTAGGATGGTGCGCCAGTTTGTACCCAGGCATATTTAACCCATCATCGTCAGCAGCATCTGCATCCAGTAGTCCACATAAGTCTCCGTTACACATATAACACCACACCCGATCAATTAACAACACAACCAAGTTAATGAATAATCTTAAGAGAGTAGTCTCATGTTCCATCTAGAAAATTTTAGACCGATACACTAAGCCATTTTAAAGTTACAGCAAATAATAGGGGAGAGCGTACCAAACAGTTTTCTTTTCCAAACTTTAAACGCGTTTTTTCTCGAAACTACTTTTTATCCGTCGGCCCAGATGATTAAAAAAAACTATTGGACCGATTCGGCTGAAATTTTAACACAATCTTCTACACATGAATGGTTCTGTCCGGTCTTAGAATTAGATTTTTTTATCCACTTTTTTTTTTATCTCGATTTTAAACCGAAAAAAACAGTCGATTATAGATCATTTTTTTACAGGGCCGCAATTTTGTTATTTTTCACTCAAATCTTTTAAATCTGCTACGGGATAGAATGACAACCCTACTGAATAATAATCTTTTTGGAATTTTGATTTCAGATGATTACAAAAGTAGCAATCAGGGGGTCCAGGCGCTTTAAACCCTTTATGCGCATCGGATAGTATTTTAATCATCGCTCCGCTTATACTAGTAATACCATTCGAAGGCTCATTATTATAAAGCATTACATATTAAATTAAAAACAATGAATTGGAGCTTAGTGGAATTAACAAGCAAGCAAACGATGTAAAAATTAGAAGAAGGGATGAGAAAAATGAAGGAGCAAAGTATAAAAAAAGGAAAAAAGATACAAAAAGTTATAAATTTTATTTCAAACGCCCCGATATGGTTTGAAGCATAATACAAATAAAATACTTGGTGAAACAATATACTCGTACCTACTCGTATACACTTAAAAGAAGTTGGTTGAACAGCTACAGTATTCGTTTGCGGAGATTTTGAACTCCTTATCGTCTTTGCTCTTCTTAACGCAGATTATTGACGTGACGAAGAAGAGAGACATTTTCCGGCATGGGGCTTACATTAACGTAGATTTTCTGAGCTGCACTGTGGCTACCAATGTTAGAGTTGGTGTTGTTCAGCAATTGATCAAGCGAGAGACCATTACTTTTCCGAAAAGCTGATATCAAAGATTTTTGTTCAGAAACTGATGAAAGCCGTATTGCCAATGCTCTTCGCCCGTCGGGAGAATTAGCTTTGAGGCGAAAAGCAGCGATGTACCCCGATATGAGTCATATGGGACTCCACGAAGAGTTACACCGCTGAGCCGCTGCTGTCGATGTAAATCCCTCATAACCTTATTGTCCTCAAAGGACTTCTTCATTTCATTCTCGCATTGTATTATATTGTATTTTATTACTATGTAAGAACGCATATCGGCTCACTGATTTTATTGCTTAAATAGAGCAGTCAAATTTGTTGTTATGTCCTTAACGTCGCTGGATTGAGAAGGCTTTCTAACACTCTTAGTATGTAGATGTGAATTTACCTGATGGGTAGGTGCTGGAGATTTATCTTGTGAAAAATACTTTTCTCTTTAATACTCGTTGATTGAGAGCGAGTATTGAGTGATCTGGGTGAGGCCAATTACGAACAGTGAAAAATATATACTAATGAAGATGTTATTCAAATATTAAGTTAATAAACGGGCTAAAAAATCTTTCTACATATATTATGTATATTTGAAGCAAACGAAAAGCACGTCGACTCTAGTTGCAAGCACATTTCTATCTTTAGGTCAATTTCCTCGTATATAGGGTGACCAGACAGCAATGATAGTTTTTCCAATTTTTATGTTTCAGCAGCTATCAAAGTTGCCAATGACATCCAGCTGTCAAAATATTCAGGAGGGTTTGCCATTTCATCACGCATCATTTTACGCTTGCCGTATGTGAGAAAATTTTAAAAAAATATCGAAATTCCGGTTCAGTTGTAAATACACAACATGAATTTGGTTGTGAAGTCGGTCGTCATCATGGCTTCAGTGTGCAGGCAATTTACAGCACCGTGGAAAAGTTTGAGCGTTAGTATACCCAGAAATGTCGACTCGGCGCTGATCAGCTGAATGGGACATAGCCAGAGAGTCAACCCGTCTTGTTTTGCAGTTGGATTTGGACTGTGAGTTCGCTAATTGGGCGCTGGAAGTGTTGGCCGGAAATCCGGATTTTGGCCAAAAAAACATTTTCTCAGACGAGGCCTATTTTTGGCTCCGCGCCTATAACAACAGCAAAATTGCCATTACTGGAGTGAACACAATCCACAAGTGATTGGCCCAACATCAGTGCATCCACGAAGATTGACTGTTTGGTGCGGTTTATGGCATGGCGGCATCCTTATTTTTTGTCGAAATGAGGAAGAAGACACCGTTACCGTCAATGGTCTCAGGTATAGAGCGATGTTAACAGACTTTTTGTGGTCAGAATTGGATAACATCGATATATCCGAGCTGTGGTTCCAAGAAGACGGCACTACATGCCATGCCGTCTCACCGCTCGAAGTTTTGAAGAAGAAATTTGGCGACTGGGTCACCTTACGGCGAGCGTTCATCAATTGGCCACCGCGATCATGTGATTTGACACCACTCGATTATTTTGTCTGGGGCTACGTCAAGTCCTTAGTCTACGCTTACAAGCCAACCACTTTGGATGAGCTCGAGGCCAACATACGACTCGCTATTGCCGCAATAACGCCGGCATGAACTCAGCTTCAAAATAAAGCCAAAAAAAATTGTATATCTCATACCGTTGTTTTTTTATTTAAATTTTTTTTCCTATCGTTCTTATCTGGTCACCCTATAAAACGGCCGCTCTCGGAGCAAGAGTTCCCTTGACTTAATGCGGTAATTTTGCGTATTGACAAAGGCATTCAAGGCCCCATCACTGAGGATGATTTTTCGGCAAAAATATATAGATCTTGTAAACGTTGTTTAAGTGTATGACTTCCTATGATTAAAAGGTAGATGATCTGGACTACAAACATGACATCTGCCAAAAGATGGTATACCACGGAAAAAATTTGTTGTTTAGGACAAAATAGCCTCTGGGGTCAAACTATCTCTATCCCCATCATTATACATATGTCTCTAGAGCTCGTCGTAGTGATGATCTGCATTGCTATTCGTATTCTTCAACTTGTATTCCGTTCTCCTACCAAACAATTTGTTTTTATTTTGTGCCTATCCTATATTAACAGTTTGCATTAATGTTTATTATAAGCCCAGCGGAATAGAACCAGAGGTAAGCGAAAGCATTATAAAAGCATTCAACAAAGATACTCAGTTTAGAGGAATTAAATTATTTTACAAAATACCAGATACCTACGGTACCAGCAACTACCACGTCAAGGCAGCAGTACCTGGAGCCCGATGCCAGCATATAGCGAATATTCACAGAGCTAGTGCTCCGCGGTTTCATCACAACTTTCTCAGCAAGCATCGTAAATACGCTATCTGCAATTATGCCCCTATGAAACAGAACATTGTGTCCTGGGACCCAGACAGATAGTTTGGAAGTTGTAAAAGGGTTGAGAAAGGCTTTAAGCGCAGTTTGGCTGCCACTACAGATGGAAATGCTTCACTCCCTCTGCCGATTCTTCAAAATATTGTCCTTCGGATTGTCCAGGATTGCGTATGTCTCCGCTTGGAAGATATAGGCAGGTTTTCTATGCAGATTCTCCAGAAGGGCAAGACCACCGCGTCCTAAATCGACCCGGCTACATTCCTCTACTGGCTCAGATTCAGATCGAAAACATTCCAGAGCAAGTCGATTTCGTATTTTTTCCGCAACAGGACTTCTTGTGTCATTGCATCAGACCAGATGTCAAGAGTCAATCAAAGCTCCAGTATGTGTTTTACCAAAGAAGCAAAGACCACTTCTCTTTGAATTGAAGATGATTTTGAGAGTGCAGCCATGACATAAATATCAAGGGGAAGGAAAAAATTACTGGTACTCGAAATCCTACTGGTGGGATTATAGTTGTCATCCATTTTGTTTGAATCAATGAATTCTAACTACTTAGCCTTTTGGGCACTTAAATCAAGACATACTGGTTGCTCAAATTATATGAATCCTCTCCTTGATTCAACGTCCCCACACACAGGAATAAATATACAGCGTAGGATTCGCTCAAAAAAAATTCAGTAAAACACTATTCATTTGCTTATCCTCCAGCACTTGGCGCCATTTAGCCATTTAGCCAAAGTGGGAGGATTAGCATTTTGTTTCCATATTTATGACAATCGCGTATTTCCCAGTGCATCGCAACAAGTTTTTCCATTATCTCAAGTTCTTCCTTAACCATTAACAGCTAAGTAAATATTATGAATGCTGCAATATGAGATCAAAGGGTGCTGAATTCGAAAATAAAATTCTACTTAACTCTGGAGATTTGGTCTATTATCGTTCCGACAGCAGCAAGATACATGCCGATTCGGGTATTACCAATGTACTATATATGACATCTCGTATGCGACATTCATCATTATCCTCTATACCTCGGTAACTGATGAGAAATTGCTTTATTTACAGAAGCCCCAAACTGGCTAACAACTCCACCTTTAACGAGTTTGATGCGCTGTCTGACTCCATACAAAGAATTGTATGACTGTATCCTCATACTGAAATCGCGATTACGGGCGATTTCAATATATCCAATTCTGGTTGGCTTCGATATTCTGGACAGACAACACCCGAAGGACGATGTGTTGAGATCTTCGCTGCGGAAAATAACTTAACGCAGCTTATAAATGAGCCCACGCGAATACCAGACGTTGAGAGTCATACCGCCAACACCCTGGACTTGTTTTTAACTTTTCACACTGATAAATACTCCGTTGATGTGTTCTGTCCTCTAAGCTCATCGAACCATTGTGTCATATCAGCTAATTTCTCGTACACCGACCACACAGTTAGAGAAAATATTCCTAAAAGAATCGTATGCAATACGAGAAAGCCAATTGGAGCGGACTTAACACCGTCTTTAACTGGTCGTTATGTTCGTTATGATCACTGACACTATTCTCTTCGGAATGAGATCCTTTATCCCTCATCGGATGAAGAGTATCAGACCAAAGGAAAAGACATGATACGACTCGAGCTGTAAAGATTCTCTCAGGGTTAGAGAAATGTCTTTTTCGGTCCTACAAGACCAACTCGACAGAGGAAAACCGAAAAAAGTTTAAACGAGCCAGAAATGACTGCAACGTCTTTCTTAAGCGTGTGAAATTTCAATACGATCAAAAACTGAGGCAAAAAATACTACAATGTCCCAAAGATAGTAAAAATTGTTGGTCGTTCGTCAAAAATATTAGAAATTCGGCCTCATCCTCCGTCCCAACGCTAATTTCCAATGACATTCCAGCTGTCAGCTCTTTGGACAAGGCCAATCTGCTTGCTGAACACTTTGCGGCCAGCTCAACACTTCCGGATTGTGCTCTGTCTCCGCCTACACTTGAGTGCGTCGAATCTTCAATAGGACGAATCCAGTATCAAGAATACTTAAAGATCTCAACATATGTTACATATATATATACAGATGGTATATCTCCCCTTCTTCTTAAGAGGTATTCTTCCACGCTGACAAAACCACTGCGTAAGCTTTTTCATCAATCCTACTCTTTAGAACTCTTTCCGAGCAGATGGAAAACAGCATTTGCCCAGCCCGTCCCTAAAAAAGGCGAATCTTCTTCACTCTCCTCCTACAGACCCATTGCACTTACGTCCCTTCTTTCCAAGGTCATGGAAGCGCTGATAAACCATCAGCTCATGAAATATCTCGAAACACGAAAACTTCTTAAGGACCGGCAGTACGGTTTTCGTAGCAACAGGTGTACTGATGATCTGATGGCATGTCTCACCGAAAAGTGGAACCAAAGCGTACATCAATCTGGCGAAAGCAAGATAGTTGCACTTGATATTTCTAAGGCATTTGACAGAGTTTGGCATCAGTCGAAAATGCGTGCTTTTGGGATCGATGACCCTCTTCTTCAATGGATTAGAAATTACCTTTCGGAACGTTCAATTCAAGTTGACTTGGACGGTTTCAAGTCTGTATTCACAAAATAAATGCTGGTGTGCCCCAGGGCTCCGTTCTGTTTCCGATACTCTTTTTAATTTTCATTAATGATCTCTTGTCTGCTACTTCTAACCCAATATATTCCTTTGCTGATGACAGCACTCTCTGCTTTTCATATTCGTTCCCGGACTCAGGTCCCTGATCTTCGGCTGTAGAACGGGAACGGCAGCGTATGTTGAGCTCATTAAATTCCGATATTAACAGCATAATCAATTGGGGAACTATCAACAGAGTAGAATTTAATGCTTTCAAAACTCAATGCTGTCTGCTGTCATTAAAGCGAAATTCAAATCCCCAGCCATTATCCATGAATGGCACTTACATCGTCGAAATTGAAAAACTTTCCATTCTCGGTATGTGTGTCTATGACAACTTACGTTGGAATGACCACATATTCGATATCGCCAAAAATGCTACGAAATGTCTAGGCTTTCTCAAACGATATAAGAAATACTTTTCCCCTTCTGATCTGGTCTCAATATATAAGGCATTCATCCGCCCAAAATCGGAGTACAATGCCCACATCTGGTCATGTGCGTCTAAAACATCTCTGCATCTGCTAGACCGGATTCAAAACCGTGCGATAAAACTCATAGCTGATACCAATATCACTCAGGCAATGGACACCCTCGAACACCGACGAAATGTCTCGTGTCTCACTTTGTTTTATCGCTATTTCCACCACCAGTGCTCCATAGAAATCGCCAGTAGCATTCCGCCCCTTCAAACCTTTAACCGTAACACACGTCTCGCTATGAATGCTCATCAGTATACCCTCAAGTCCACTTTCGAGCGTACTCTGAAATATCTTGATTCGTTCCTAAGCCGAACAACTTGCTTGTGGAATGCCCTGCCGAACTCTCTATTTCCGAGTCATTATAACTTTCAGACATGTAAAACCAACGTACATCGGTACCTATCCTTCTTTCCTCCCTAAATTTCCATCGCCCGCGCTGTGTGCAAACACTTTAAGGGTACCTTAAACCCTTGAGCGAGCGCTAGTCTACATATATAAAAAAAAAAAGAAGATTTGAAGACAGTTACAAGCTGCTTGCTGATGTTTCATTCCAAAACTTCTAATCATACTACAGACTCTTTTTAGGTGGTAGTTGATATCCTACTATTACCCCAGCTTAGGCCCCTGTCCAATTACCAAGGCTACGTCCATCAATGACGTAGCCTAATAATGAATCGGGGGTAGAGCAATACTGGTCTTATCGTAATGGCTTTCAAATTAACATCACTGAAGGTTGCTACGTTTTAACCAGTTACATATGAGCGGCCGCTCACGGGGACCTGTTGACCGGAATGGACTATCTGTAGTCCCATTAGGACTTAAAAAGGGTGCCACGGGAAGGCAGTGATCAATTTGGTACGAAAAAACTCGATTTAAAACTCTTCCTTAGTGTATTTAATTTCGTTGCTAGCTGCGTGTGGTTATATAGGGCTGATGTAATTTAATATACGAGTCGAATCACAGTCAGTCGATCAGCTACTAGTTTAAACCATACCATATAGCACTTAACCGCAGTCGATTTCGCACAGCTAATCTACATTCTAGCATGTATAAACTTGCATGAGAGTTCATAATTTCCTGGTTACCGTATATCTGATCTAACCATTGTATCTCTTGAATCGCAAATACATCTAATAGTATCTTCCATGAAAATATATTTAAGTTTTTGTAGTTCTATGAGCGTGCAACATGTGAGAAGTCTATAAATGTGCCGCGTCTCAATTTACTTTGATGGGGTCCATTTCCAAAGTTAACCTGGTATATTATATCTGTTTCACTAGCTTGGATTTTATGAAGTTAGTAGATAAGTTACTCTGCACCACTCCCAACATAGGGCAAGTTCCAAATATTTAAACTTCGAACCGGCTACACTTTATACACAGTATGCCTGTTCAAGGAAACAGGCGGTGAAATTTCGGAAGCAAGACATAACATATTATTACCGAGCGTTACAAAATTAGCTATTATCCTGATAACTGAATTCCCATATAAGATAGTATGAGATCACAAATCAGCGATTTGTATCAGGCCATAAACGTGCTTTCCTCATTAGGTCTGTGTTTTACTAAGAATAATATCAAACCTTAAAGGTCTCGAAGCCGTTTCGATAACATATAATGTATAACGCGAGACTTATAAGTTTAACCAAAAAAACATTGTTAATTACACCACCTAGCATGGTAGTCACACTTTTATAATCAGGACACATTTTTTAACAAACAATGGAATGCCCCAAGCTTGACTCGTACCCTCGCATGACACTTGAATATCCATCTACCCCTACAATCGCGCAACACAAAATTCCCGCTAAATTTTAATTAATTCCAAGAAACTTTAATAAAAATGTGCCACCTCGTTTGCCACCATCACCAACACCGCCACTAATCCTATCGCGTATACAATGTCCTAGTCACAAAACGCTAAAATTCACAAGAGATTTGTTATCCTTTTCATTATTCAAAAATGCAATTTTATTAATTTCCTTTCGCTCCTGCTTTCTCTTCTCTTTGAACTTATTCTTAGGGTAAGTGCACCAAAAGCTAAACACAAAACTTTCCATATACCTACTCGCACGTAGAGAAAAGCCCGAAAAATCCCAAGAAAAGTCCTGCTGCAGCCAACCAGGATAGCGACTACTACTGTGTATTTGGGTGCACTATGTACTCGAAAAGAAAACACTTTTCATGTCCAAGACGAATTTATGTCAACCGGAAGTAGGTTTACTGACCCATGGCGAAGTTTTACCTACTTCAACAAATGGATATGGCTACGACTATACCAAAGACTCATACTCGTACCAGATGGCGAATGAGTGGTTTTTTTTTTCCCCACACTGGATTCGTGGATACAAAAAGGCGGAATTCTTATACAACAATAATCGGAATGTCCGTCGTACTGTTAGTCTTGCATTCATGAAGCCAGAGTGAACATACTCGTACAAGTATTGCTGCTGGACTGGAGTTGGAGTTGGAGTTGGAGTTCTCTAACTTTTCGGTATCCCATCGGGGTTACGGACAGCGAAGGCGAGATTGCGGGTGACCATTTAAATATGCGAATAAAGAACTTATCTGCTCGACAATGGCTAATGAAAATGTCGAGCAGTTTTCAGGATTTTTATTTGGAGAATGTGTGTGGAAAAAACAGTTTCAGAGATTGTTTAACTTTTATAAGTGAAGCAGTAAATCAGGGTAACGTAAGTTACACATAGTTGCCCATTGAAAAGTGTTTAGTGAGTTAGTCGCCGTGAGAATAACTTCATTGGGCGGATACAGGTGGAACTTCGTGATTATGTGCATTTCTGCATTTCATTTTTATAGTCCGTCATCAGGAGTACGGCCTTATAAGACATTGAGTATAACTTTATACGAGTCTTTTGTGTGCAGCTGAACGAAGAGTTCAGTAGATAAATTGCGTATCCGTTTCAGTTTTCCGTGGAGTACTGCTTTGCACAGGGAAAGGAATCAGCATGACGCTGTTCTTATGTTATTACTCGAGTCTTTATTTGACTAATGCGGTATACTTACTGTCTATAAGTTCTATAAAAGCTGTCTGCTCTAAGGCGTTGCTGTTGGACTAGAATTTGATCGAGGATTTATTTTCAACGAATGGGTCAAACCTGGTAGACGAAAATTTCTTATCTGTGGTCTACCTCTGTTGGGACTGTCGAAAAAGACTAATTGCAGTATATTATATTAGCGTGGTCATTAAGAATGGGGAAAATGGATGCCCTATTCCTTGGTGAAGTGAGAATGACGATCATACCGACAGATGCAAATTTGAGAGTTAAGCCAAGCCAACTAAGCTCCCATGAATGTCTGGTAAGATTTGCTCTAATTGCGACCCCAGTAAAGAAAATAGTTATGCAAATCAAACTTGAGACTAACATGCATCAAACCAAGCAATAAAAACAAAGAAAAAAATGGTAAGGGCGGACCACCTAATCAGGAGATTACTGAATGTTTATTTATTTATTTATTTATTTATTCATTCAATCTACGATATTAAGTCTACAGATTTCGAAGTTTAAACAAAGTATAAATATAAATTCATTGATTAAGATAGTAAAATAAAATATTTTTAAAGGAACTTCTGGACAAACAAATATCTAAAGTTAAACAATATTCATTAAAAAATTTGATACTAAGAGTAACAGGTTCATTTTGACCATAAAGTGTGTAATGCCGACTCACCATGAAAAACGGTCTTGGTCTTAAAGATCTATAAGAAGCATATAAGTTCATAAGATTTAACAAATTTTCGCTGTCAATTGTCCCACATAAAATGTCACGGACCAACATAATGCTATACATCTTTCTCCTTGACTCAAGCGTTTGCATACCAAGTAAAACCCATTTAGTGCGATAGGAATAGTAAACATCAGTGCCATTTCTAAAAAAACGTGACGTAATGCAAACTTTAAAAATTTCTTTTGGATACTTTCAATTCTACGTATATTTGAGGCAATGCATGAGTTCCAGATCACACAAGCCTACTCCAACACAGGGCGCACTATACTACAATAAAGAGCTTTGAGTGTCTACGGGTCTTTAAAATCAACCGAGTTCCTTTTTATGAATCCCAAAAGTGAGTTTGCTTTCAAGATGACGTAATTTACATGTAAATGAAATGTCAGCCCGCTACCGAATATTATACCTAGATCTCTAAACTCCTCGACTACCTTAACTTGAGAATTGTTTAAAGTGTATCTCGGTAAAATTGGATAAAAAGATCTATTATAATTCATACAAGCACACTTCTCAATATTTAGGTGTTGATCGTTCAATCTACACCACATAGTGAAGGAATTGAAATCGTATTGTAACATCATGCAGTCAGTCCGCATAAATAAGGCAAGAGCAATATTTCAATAAATTCGGAAGATCATTAACAAAAAGTATAAATAAAGAAGGACCAAGGCGACTTCCTTCTGGAACGCCAGAGGCCAAAAGGATCTCATCAGAAAAATGGTCACCAATAGCAACATATAGTATTGTTTCTTGCCATACAAATAAGTGCTTAACCATTGTAGCAATGAACCATAAACCCGCTTATAAAGCTGAATGCCTAGCTTTATAAGAAGTATTGCTAAATTAACCCTGCTGAAGGCTTTCACAAAGTCAGTGTAGATCACATGAACCTGCTCATGGCTTTCCAATGTTTTTATGCAATAATTTATGAATTCCGCTAGGTTTGTAACAGTAGACCTACCCTTCCAAAAACCATGTTGATATTTGCTTACATATTGTTTAATTGTAAAATTTAATTTATCATCCACAAGGCTATCCAATATTTTGGGAATAACTGGTAGCTTAGAAATCGGCCTATAATTTGAAATGAGGTTTCTATTCCCAGACTTATAAACTGGATCTATGGCCGAAATCTTCCATTCATTGGGAAAAATTCCACTGATAGACTGATTGAATAGTACATGTAAAGGAAAACAAAGAGAGCTGGAACAATGACGTAAAGCGATTGGAAAAAGTCCTAAAATATCTCGCTTACTCGTCGGTTTTAAATTACTTAAGACAGCTTCAACTTCACAAACATCTAACGAATAATGTGAGCACTCAAAAATAGATGGGAGTGAATTGATGTAGCTTGAATCAATAGAGATAGAGCAAGCAGAATTGTAAATGCTTTGAAAATATTCCGCAAACATGTTTGCAATGGTCTTAGGAATGTTGATATATGTACTGTTTTCATGCACCGGTTTAAAACCTTGCTCTGTACATGTGGAAGTCCTTGAAGACTTTTATGATAGGTGTATGGGCTTGGAACACATACTTATTTATGCCTTGTCGAGATTATACTCGGCGAGTTTCATTACTTTGATAGATTTGAGCTAAGCGCCTTTGTTAATACTTCATCTTGCAATTATGTGGAAGTATGTTATTTCTTTGGAATAAAACTGGCATCCCATTGTTGAAATAGTCCTTAATGATGACACAAGATAGGTGGATTCATATTGTTATCGACATAGTTGTACTAGATGAATTGTAATACCAATTTATTGCCCGCATGAACACGCCCAATGAAGATCCACTGAACTAGTATTGTTTCTAAGCCAGCGGAAAATATGGCTGCTATATAAAAGTACAAATGGCATCTGCTTCCTTCTTTTCACTTAGATAGGCGTCGTCGGACACAAATTGGTAAGTAAAATTCTTAATGTATTTTATAAATATGTACAAATTTGAGTTATAAATACTTTAATTACAGAGAAAAATAAACGCAAACATACTGTGAATCTGTTAAATTTTCAACGCAGGAAGATTCCGCCAAGCAACACATATAGTTGAAAGTGATAATAATGCTGGTCATTCAATACTAGGCTGACCAGACGTCCTCTTTTTATCAAAAAAATAAATAAATGTCCGGTATCTTTTTGGAAAAACAAGTAATTTGTCCTCTTTTTGGGTTTTCTCAGTTAACTAAATTTTTCGACATCACAAAACTATTGTACAACAAAACTTTTTCTCAACAATAATTCAGAAATTGCCTGCACCTTTCTGGTGCGAACACGACTTAAAATATATTTGTACCTAAACTCGTTCACATCTGAACACAACGACATCTTTTTTTTAACAATCGTCTGAACACACCCACTCATTTGACAGTTCAATTCATACTTCTTTTTTTCCGTTTAAAAGCAAAGACAACGGTTTGTTTATTGTGTTAGTGTGTGCTTTTCAAATGTGAAAAGAAGTGAATTAAGAAACAAAATGCCAAAGCGTAAATGTATGTTTAACGAAGATCTGCAGAAAAAATACCCAATGTTTAAACAAAAAATGTAAATGAACGGCATAATTCGTCATTCTCTGTGGCAAACAAATGAAAAACAGATCTAGACCAGCATTTACAAACTGAAAAACACAAACATAATATACAATCTTGGAGTTCTTGTAAAAAAGTTGCAGACATTTTTTTCCAAAACATTCAGAATTGGAGGACCAGGTGTCTGCAGCGGAAGGTACAATCGCCTATCACACTAGTCCACCACATTGGCTTTCGATCCGTTGACTGCAGTCATAAGTTCTTGAAATGCATTTTGCCAGATTCGAAAATTGCTTAGCATATTTCCAGCGCGAGAACAAAAACAGAAGCTATTGTTATCAATGTCGTCTTAGCTCCTTTATCTCTAGACTATGTTCTCGAAGATTTTAAGGAAATAAATTATTTATCGATCTCCACAGACGCCAGCAATCATGGAAACCAAAAAGTATTCCCTGTTTTGGTGCAATATCAAGATCCAAAAGTTCCCCAATGTATTCAGAAAATTGGAAATACAAGTTTATTCATCTAAATTTATATTTTCCCCTGCTGAGTAATCCCCATCGACTGCAACACACTTATGCCAGTGCTTGATCCAATCCTCGAAACATTTTTTATATTCGGTTTTCGGTATGTCCATCAGTGCTTCCTGCGATTTTTCCATTACTACCTCTCGGCTGCTGAAACGCGTTCCCCGTAGTGGCTTTTTTTAATTCGATTGAACAGAAAGAAGTCACAGGGAGCCAAATCAGGTGAATTCGGTGGTTGTTGGATGGTATTTGTTGCATTTTTCGTCAAAAAATTACGAATAATGATGGCACTGTGCGACGGTGCGTTATCATGGTGCAAAATCCACGAGTTTTCTGCCCACAATTTTGGTCTCTTTCGGCTAATTGCTTCACGCAAACGTCTCAAACGCCCAAATAATACGAGTACTCTTTGTTTACTGTCTGGTTTGCTGGCAAAAATTCATGATGCACTACACCGTTGTAATCCATGAAAACCGTGAGCATTGCCTTCTTTTTTGACTGAAAACGACGTGGTTTTTTTGGTCTCTGCTCATTTGGTGAACGCCCACGTCTCGTCTCCAGTAATGATCCTTTTGATGAATGTGGGATCGGATTCAGCCTCGTAAATCATCTCTTTTGCGACGTCAACATGGTCTCTTTTTTGCATGAAATTGAAGTCTTTTCGCACCAACTTTGCTGCTACACGACGGAAACTCAAATCATTAACCAAAATGTCTTGGACGGATCCATAGACAATGTTCAAGTCCTCTACTATCTCTCTGATGGTTAATTTGCAGTTATTGACCAACATTTCTTTTACGAGTACTTCATCAATGTTTTCGTCTTTTTTCGATGTCGATGGTCTGCCATTGCGTTCATCATATTCGATTCACTCACGACCACTTTTGAACCGCTCGCGCCACTGGTAAATGACCATTTTCTTTAGAGAATCGTTGCTGAAACACTTTTCCAATATTTCTAACATTCGCGCACCATTAAATCCGTTTTTTACGCAAAATTTAATACAAGTTCGTTGTTGCAAATTTAAATCCATTTATAAAAAATCGCCAACACACACAAAATTGATGTACTCTTGGCTACATAACTTTTGCAAATGTCAAGAGCTATGACGCTAAGATTTAGAGGGAATGTCAATAACAGATTTACCAACAAAAAAAAGCTGAACTCAAATCGGAACAATGGGAGCTCCACTCGGTGGTGTCTCCCGGGAACATTTTTATCAAGGTGGTATGCACTCGTATATGTGAAATAGTACAAAAATGGATTGTTAGAGGTGATTTGTATTTCTAATTTGTTAATTTGCGGTTTGGAAGTGTTTCTTTATCCTTCTGTTGAAATTTTAGGTTGTTCGTAGACTTACTCGTATGTTCATCACAGTATTTCTATTATTGATCTATTTTGCGCAATTCTAACTTTATAAATACAAAATAAAAATAAAATAATGGCTCTAATTAAATTATTGACTCTGATTATATTTGTTGTCTGACCGTATTTTTTTTAAAATATCGGAGTTTTTTTTTTAAATGTAGGTACTCGTAAAATTCCGAGCAGGGAAAATTTTTAAAATTATATTTACAAAAAATAATTGCTTTTACATTTTCGACTTTGAGATTATTCCGCTTTTCAGTCCATTGGCGGTCCACTGAAAAAACAAACTGTGCAATTATGAAAAGTTCACAGTGTTAATTCAATATTGTATTTTTTTTAAATACTCTACTCATTTTTCGTGCATGGGTGCATTTAGAAAGTTATTATTGTTTTGTTCTTGTTCTAAAAATATTTTTAGATTACAAAATTGGTCAAACAATTTATTTTCGTTTAAATTGACACCCTTGTTTCGCAAATAAAGCAAAGAATCTTCGATGTTTGGGAATTTTGCTTAAATCCATCCATGTAAAACAATCAAACTCATCCAGAGATTCAACCCATCTCTGAAGATATCTTGAACACCTTGAATAAACCTCTAATACATTTGTTTCCACGTTTAAGGCATCATTTTCATTTCCACCATTAACTACAAATTTTTTTAAATTTCCTTTACTTTTAATGGAATAAATTTCTCGGATATTCTGCCATTTAAAACACTTTTTACATGTTTAATTTTCTCTAATGTTTCTACTATCGAATTCTTCTCTCTTTCTGTTGCCCCTATGTGTTCGTTATAAAAAGACATAAGTGAATGAAGAAACCATAAATAAGCTTCGTTAAGATCGTTTTGAAAAATATTTTTTAGAATAAGCGGTGGAGTATCTAGGGAACGAAAATAAGTTTTTAAACCTTCAAACATTTATAAAACTCTTTCAACGGCGAGGTATAGTGACAACCAGCGTGTTCTGGAATGACTCAGAAGATTTTTATATTCAATTTGAACAGATTTACCAAAACTTTTTAGCTTTTCCGTTCGAACGGTGAAAACGGAAAAGTGGTTGTACATTTTCACTACAATGCTTTCGACATCCTAAGGCAACACATCAAATCCGAATTGTACGTTGTTGTGCAAAATATGAGCGGGGCAACCGATTCCAATCAAATTTGAATATCCATTTATTTGTAATTTATAAAATACGAGTACATTATTTTTGCCGGCGCGTTTGAAACCACCAAAATTTGTGTTACAATTATCCGCAGACATTGCAATGCATTTCGAAGATAAGTCGAATTTGTTTAAAGTTGAAAGCAAGTAGTTGGATATCGTGTTCCTTGTTTCATCTTTCATTGCTTGAATATCAACCACTTTTATATTAACACCTAGTAGTTTAACAAAAAGTTGAATAGGGTTCAACTCATATTACCATTTTTAAATTATTACCTGAATCCTTTTTGAATTACCACCTTGATCTAAAAGTTCCCGGGGGACACCACCGTGTGGCGCTCCCATTGTTCCGATTTAAGTTCTGTTTTTTTTGTTAAGTTGGTAAATCTGTTGTTGACATTCCCTCTAAATCTTAGCGTCATAGCTCTTGACATTTGCAAAAGTTATGTAGCCAAGAGTACATCAATTTTGTGTGTGTTGGCGATTTTTTATAAATGGATTTAAATTTGCAACAACGAACTTGTATTAAATTTTGCGTAAAAAACGGATTTAATGGTGCGCGAATGTTAGAAATATTGGAAAAGTGTTTCAGCAACGATTCTCTAACGAAAACGGTCGTTTACCAGTATCAAGAGCGGTTCAAAAGTGGTCGTGAGTCAATCGAATATGATGAACGCAGTGGCAGACCATCGACATCGAAAAAAGACGAAAACTTTGATGAAGTAAAAGAAATGTTGGTCAATAACCGCAAATTCACCATCAGAGAGATAGCGGAGGACTTGAACATTGCCAATGGATCCGTCCAAGACATTTTGGTTAATGATTTGCATTTTCGTCGTATAGCAGCAAAGTTGGTGCCAAAATACCTCAATTTCATGCAAAAAAGAGACCATGTTGACGTCGCAAAAGAGATGATTTACGAGGCTGAATCCGATCCCACATTCATCAAAAGGATCATTACTGGAGACGAGACGTGGGTTTATGAGTACGACACGTAATCCAGACATCAAGCAAGTGAATGGCGTTCACCAAATGAGCCGAAACCAAAAACACCACTTCGTTTTCAGTCAAAAAAGAAGGCAATGCTCACGGTTTTCATGGATTACAACGGTGTAGTGCATCATGAATTTTTGCCAGCAAACCAGACAGTAAACAAAGAGTACTCGTATTATTTGGGCGTTTGAGACGTTTGCGTGAAGCAATTAGCCGAAAGAGACCAAAATTGTGGGCAGAAAACTCGTGGATTTTGCACCATGATAACGCACCGTCGCACAGTGCCATCATTATTCGTAATTTTTTGACGAAAAATGCAACAAATACCATCCAACAGCCACCGAATTCACCTGATTTGGCTCCCTGTGACTTCTTTCTGTTCAATCGAATTAAAAAAAGCCACTACGGGGAACGCGTTTCAGCAGCCGAGAGGTAGTAATGGAAAAATCGCAGGAAGCACTGATGGACATACCGAAAACCGAATATAAAAAATGTTTCGAGGATTGGATCAAGCACTGGCATAAGTGTGTTGCAGTCGATGGGGATTACTCAGCAGGGGAAAATATAAATTTAGATGAATAAACTTGTATTTCCAATTTTCTGAATACATTGGGGAACTTTTGGATCTTGATATTGCACCAAAACAGGGAATACTTTTTGGTTTCCATGATTGCTGGCGTCTGTGGAGATCGATAAATAATTTATTTCCTTAAAATCTTCGAGAACATAGTCTAGAGATAAAGGAGCTAAGACGACATTGATAACAATAGCTTCTGTTTTTGTTCTCGCGCTGGAAATATGCTAAGCAATTTTCGAATCTGGCAAAATGCATTTCAAGAACTTATGACTGCAGTCAACGGATCGAAAGCCAATGTGGTGGACTACAGTGTGATAGGCGATTGTACCTTCCGCTGCAGACACCTGGTCCTCCAATTCTGAATGTTTTGGAAAAAAATGTCTGCAACTTTTTTACAAGAACTCCAAGATTGTATATTATGTTTGTGTTTTTCAGTTTGTAAATGCTGGTCTAGATCTGTTTTTCATTTGTTTGCCACAGAGAATGACGAATTATGCCGTTCATTTACATTTTTTGTTTAAACATTGGGTATTTTTTCTGCAGATCTTCGTTAAACATACATTTACGCTTTGGCATTTTGTTTCTTAATTCACTTCTTTTCACATTTGAAAAGCACACACTAACACAATAAACAAACCGTTGTATTTGCTTTTAAACGGAAAAAAGAAGTATGAATTGAACTGTCAAATGAGTTGGTGTGTTCAGACGATTGTTAAAAAAAAAGATGTCGTTGTGTTCAGATGTGAACGAGTTTAGGTACAAATATATTTTAAGTCGTGTTCGCACCAGAAAGGTGCAGGCAATTTTTGAATTATTGTTGAAAAAAAGTTTTGTTGTACAATAGTTTTGTGATGACGAAAAATTTAGTTAACTGAGAAAACCCAAAAAGAGGACAAATTACTTGTTTTTCCAAAAAGATACCGGACATTGTTTTTTGACAAAAAGAGGACATGTCCTCTTAAAAGAGGACGTCTGTAATAAGTGTGTTGCAATCGATGGGTATTATTCTGAAGGGGAAAATATAGACTTAGATGAATAAACTTGTATTTCCAATTTTCTGAATGCATTCCGGGAAGGTAGTATATGCTAGGTGGCTCAAAATAAATCACCCTATCGGGAGATGGTATAATTTTTGCAAATGGCGTCGTACGTCAATCATATTTAACATATGTGATTTAGACAGCTGCCGTATACAAATAAACAAGCAATGGAGCGCTAGGCTCCGCAAGAGCGTGGAAAAGTTGTGTCAATGTTTTTGACCAGTAATCGGTCGGTGGCGTTAGCGCAGTGTGATTTTCGACGTTGATTTCCTAATCGTGTCACGCCAACTGGGCAAACATTCCGACTCTTAGCTACTCGACTCGAACAGAGTGGAACCATAGGAGGCCATGCAGGGCGTGGCCGCCACCGGACTGGTCGTTTGACCGAGAATAACGCAGTTGTGACTGCCACGCAATTGGGCATCACCAGATGGACCCTACAGCGAATTTTAGTGAAAGTCTTACACATGTTCCCGTACAAAGTGCAAACAGTGAGTCAGTTAATGCCTCCCGACCGTCAGTCGCGTACGAATTACTGTAGCCATCCTCAATCTGAACAATGAAGAGGACGATTTTGTGTCGAAAATTAACACGAGAGACGAGGCGCTTTTCCACTTAAGCGAATACGTCAATAAGCAATATCTTTGTTTCTGGGGCAATGAAAATCTGCGTGTGATGCACGAAGAGCTATTACATCTACTCAAAGTCACTGTGTGGTGCGGCGTTTACGCGGGAGGAGTGTTTGGGCCCTATTTTTTTGAGGACGCCATCGGCAATACGGTTACTGTTATTGGCAAACGCTACAGGGCCATGACAAACGACTTCTTACTGCCGGAATTGGATGAGCGGGGTTTGGTGAACATGTGGTTTCAACAATACGGTAAAACCGCACACACAGAACGAGTCACAATGGATATTGTGAAGAAAGAGTTTCCTGGTCGCGTCTTCTACCGTTATGGCGATTTGGTATGGCCAGCGAAATTGCCCGATTTAGCCATCCCAGACTTCTTTCTTTTGGGCTACTAGAAGTCGCGGTATATATAAGTATATAAAACGATACTATAAGTATATAAAACTTTGATAATCCTAGCCTTACTTCATAGCGCTGAATCATGGACCCTATCGAAAGCGGGTGACGATATTCTCTGTCGTTCCGTGAGAAAAACCCTTTGTAGGATATTTGGTACCATTTGCGTTGACGGGCCATAGAGGAGGAGATTCAACGGGATAATCATACGAGCTGTACGGCGACATCGATCTATTCAGAAGACTGCGTATCAGTCACCTGAAATGGCTAGGAAATGTAGAGCTAATGTACACCGCTGCACCGGCTCGCAGAGTTTTTGAATTTAACCCGGAGTGACAACGCAATAGAAGAAAACCTCATCTTATGTGGCGCGCACAAGTCAAAGGTGACCTCAACGGATTTGAAATTCGCAGCCTTTAGGCAGTTAGCTAAGAATCGCGCTGACTGGAGGATCTTGTCAGTTGTGGCTCAGCTTCACCCCGAACTGTAGCGCTACGTAAGTAAATAAACAGGGTATTTGTCATGCTTAATGCCACCGTTGATTAATTCGCGCGCATTCATTCGCCGTACGTCCACCCTCTGGAGGATGGTTGTTTCCGACAGAATACGAGTACTAGAGTGTTCCTATTTTCTCCTGCTTATTACTTCCGGTTGGATGAGATCGATACTCAGTAACTATTATGAAGAGGCAATATAACCACAATTTACGTATAGCTACGGTAGGGATCGCCTGTTGACGCCGGTCATTGCTTGCTTACCCTAATAGTGCAAAATCCTATCAATTTGCATTTATTTGTTATATTAAATATTGGAGAACTCACTCGAAACCTATAGCATTTCTCAGTAGTTATGTTTAAAAACTTTTTCTTTAAAAAGACGTGACATAGGGTCAGTCCCCTTTTAATCATTATTTGTAGTCCTTTACTACACATGCCATTATAAATCTTCTAATCATTGTTTTAGACTTTTTTTCACCTGACACCGGCCAAAACACCAACTACTACCACGTCTCAATAAATGACACTAGTAACATTGTTAAAAATCTAAATCCTTCGTAAATCAGACTGAAGGCAAATTATCCAATCATTTGTCGCTCATTTGAAAAACTGACCCAAGGCACTGTTCACAATTAAGTGTGCCAACAGTTGCGAGTTCTTGGAGTTCTCTCTCAAAACAGCCAACAGACCCTATCCAAGTCCAAGAGAATATCCTTCTCACGGGTCTTTACCAATATTACGAAATTCGTTATATCTACCACCCCAAATACAACCACAAGTACAAAACCGTTTGTTCCATACAATATAAAAGCCTTGGTCAGTTGATAGCACTACTAACAAAGTTCATCTTAAGTACAAAACAATACATAGCCGTCAGTATCGTTTAAAGTCCCTTAGCCTTGTGTACAAGTGTACCGGCAAAAGTTTCACAATCATAACACCTTTACCGCGACACAAAAACATGTTGCCACTACTACCGCCGCTACCACCTCCACGAGGACTATTACATACGAATACAAGGAGAAATTCACTTAAGGATCAAGTGTAAGGATTTCTGTTTCTATTGTGTCCACCCCCAAATCTAGCTCCTTCCACCAATAACCAATTTACATATTAACAATGTAGTAGTTCTGCGTGCTCTGATGGGGGAAATCACGTTGAAAAAAATCCTTTCTAGGAGAGAACAAATCCATCTCCAACTCCAAGCCCTCCACATCAGGCTTCAATGTACTCGTATGCCTATTGCGATTGTGGCTACCATACAACAGGTATTTCCACTTCGCCGTCACTTTTAGGTCCGTTTGCTTAACCTACTTTAAAAAAAAGGCACAGTGATTCAGTGATTTGGCGAATATTGCTATAGTCGCCCCAGCTCTGCCGACTTGGTCTTGGACTGGGGGGGGTTATAGTTGAAATTGGATTTTGGAGTTGGAGTCAGAGCTAGAGCTGGAGGCCTGTTTCCGAACTAGGGTGGCCACAAGACTAAGACTAAGAACTTCTCAATTGCATTAGGTGAGAGAGAGAATCATTTTTCGCTGGCAGTGTGTAAAGTTCTTTGAATAGTAAAAACCGTCACTTCAGCTGAGTTTCAGTTTGAAGCATTACGTTGGCGGGGTTGCATAAAAATTCTAAAAAAAGGATTTTTTTAATTGAGTTCTAGAGTGTTTTGGATCTACTGCAGTGTTAAGGTGATTGAAGGAAAACAAACGAAATATGTAGATTTCTACAAAAAAAGGAAATGTGCTCTTTTTTTATTTTTAGAATTAAATTCTTGAAAAATCATTTCAAGTGGAAATTAATTTAATAAAATAAAAATAAAAATCGTTTTACAACTAACAAAGTGTTGAATGAATCTACTGTGAAAATGTGCTGTCCATAATGATGAGGATATTATGTGTTTTAAATAATTCTGACCACCGGATGACCACTGCACAAATGGATTAACAAATTGGATTACCAGGAATCGTTTTAAGTATTTAATGTATTTTAAACTTATATTTTACTCTTAAGGTGTTCGGTTGACTTAGGTGCATCAACGTCTTCCTCTCTTGAGATTTTTAAATAGTTTTGGGGTCATTATGCGACGAAAGAAAAAACTACGAATTTTCTTCGTTTATTTTTGAATAAAAAAAATATGACTACACAAGTGATATTGCGATAATAACATTTTTCCTGTGTGTGCATTGAAAATAAAGCAGAAGTAATAGGAAATTAAAACAAAAAAACCAAAACAGGGTGTCGATAAAATCCATTTTTAAAAATAAAAATAATTTTTTTTTTGACGAGGGATCTCTTATACAATGTTTTATGTAGTTTATTCACCTGCTTATCAAATTTTTGGCGGTTTTTCAAATATTTTTTTTTACAACAGTCTTGGGAAACAGATTTTGTGAGTGAGAGTAATATTTTTTTCTCAATAAAAATGACAACTTTTACAACGTATAACCGCTGAGCCCATAAAGCAGTTTACATAAAAGCTTTTGAATCGTGTAGAAAATTTTCCACCCTAAAAATGTTACAACTTGTTAAAAAATTCTGGTTTTAAGATATACGAGTAAGCATATATTTTTTCTTGTAGCAAGAAGATTCTTGAATATAGTTTATGCTCGAAAATTGTTAAATATAACTAATAGGAAAGTAAAGTACAATATATGTAAATAAAAATGACCACACGAAATGTCCTACTTTGGAGTGAAAATTTAAAAACCAATATACTGAGTTGGCAAGAAAGTTATTTCGGCTTTTTTTATACAAAGGGTAAACTTTAATCAATCACATATTTTCCATTTTGTTCGAAGGCTTTCTGCAATCTATCTGGCAACTTCCAAATGAGCAACATTGCTGAAAGTATGTTTTACCATTTAGAGGGTTTTGCAAACTACGAAACAAATCTGATGATGTAAGTCAGGACTGTATGGTGGATGTGGCATCACTTCCAAACCAAGGCTCATTAATTTTTTACGAGTAACCAAAGATGTATGTGGTCTAGAGTTGTCATGGTCAAACACGATTTGCCAATTTTATGATTCCTTCCTCCAGTTTCATTATTGTTGACCGTAAATATCTGAATTGATCGTTCCGTATCTTGGAAGCAGCTCAAAATACACGACGCCTTTATAATTCCATAAAATTAACAACATAACCTTCTTTTGATACAACTCGACTCTCGATGTGGTTTTCGCTGGTTCACGCTTAGATCATTTTCGATTGATGTTGTTATAGACGATCAATTTTTCATCACCAGTGATGATTTGTTTGAAAGCAGTATCAAGTTCATTGCATTTGAAATACATAATAACGATTCATTGTATTAAGTGAATCTCTTTCAAGGCATATGACGATCTGATTACGACTTTAATGAGTTGGATACGGTTGAGCACATTTTAAAAACTCGTTTTCGAAATCTCGCAATTACAAAATCTGGAAAAGTAGAATATCGCTTTTAAATAAAATGCTAATTAATTCTCGGCGGGCGCCTAGGTAGGTAAGAATGGCTGTTGGTATTATTAACCCACTTAGGCCTATTGGCCCATTGTGATGCCACGTGGATCTATGATCCTCTTACTGATGAAACCAGTTTGAGCTTCTGACTGGAGACTGTTTACATCTATGTTTTTTAGATCGTATAGGTCGTTGTAGAAGAAGGCTTCTAAGTGAAGTTTTCTTCTCTGGGAGAGAGCTGGAAATGTACAGAGTAGGTGGAAGATTGTCTTCTCCTCCTCCTCGTCCATGCAGCTTCTGCAGAAATCATTTGTAAAGACGCCAATCCTTCTTGCGTGCTTGCCTATGAGGCAGTGTCCAGTGATGATATGATGGCGCTGAGATGTTCCTTATTTAGAAGGATCAGACACTTAGAGCGAATCAGATCCAGTTTTGGCCAGATCTGTTTAGTCGCTAGACCTGTTGGTCCAACAGTCCACCTAAGGTCTGTTCTTTTATTGGCATCCAGCTTTAGCGTTAGTTTGCACGCAGCGATTGGTATACCTATGCTACCCTTTTCCGGTAGTATAGGTAGAGTGGTTCCAGTAGTTCCCTGGAATGTCTCTGTGGCCCGGCACTCAACAAAGGTGAAGGTTGAACTGCTCTGCAATCTCCATAAGAGATGATCGGCATTCAAGAGCGGTTTTAGAATTTAGTGAGACCGAGTCCAGGGATTTGATAGCGGCCTGACTCTCTGAAAATATGCGGACATCCTTTGCAGATACCACGTTTTTCTTCAGCCACGACAGAACTTCTATAATCGCCAAAATTTCCGCCTGGAATACGCTACAGTGATTTGGAAGACAGAAAGAGAGGCTTAGATTTAGCGTATCTGAGAAAACATCACCACCAACTCCGCTATCGATTTTAGATCCATCTGTGTAGAGATAGATTGACTTGTCCTCCATGAAAGCATCTTCCTCCCAGAAGGATCTAGAGTGGAAGCTTACATGGAAGTTTTTGTCAAACCAAAGTTCAGGTGTGGACCGTAGTGTAATCGATGTTCTCTGTGAGGATTCCTAATGTACTTGTATTAAGAAGACTGGCGTGGCCAAATGGATTAATTGTCCACTGTTTAGTCGCTTTAAGGCGAAAATATCGAGGGGTGTCAAACGAAACAGAATGTCTAATGCCGCAGAGGGGGTAGACCGCAATGCTCCGTTTATGCATAGACATGCTGTTCTCTGGACTCTGCTTAGTTTAATGCAGTTAACCGCACTTTCTAAGGCCGTTCACCAGACTACCACTCCGTAAGTAAGTATCGGTCTTATGATGACAGTGGGTTATCCGAAGTTGAAAGCCCCATTTATGCCCAATGGCTTTTTTGCAAGAGAATAAAGCTATTGTAGCTTTATTGACTCCTTCTTGAATGGCGGCGGGCGCCTATATATTGCAGGTAATTGCTTGGCCTGTTTCGCGGGCAAAACTCCGCGAATTTAGCCGCTCGGGCGACTTCATCCCTCCGCTGAGGATAAGTCAACAACTGTCAGGCATGCGCCTGATGAAATTCAAAAAAATGTGATAAATTTTTTTTTGTTTTTTTGATACAAAGCCGTTTTAATTTTTTCTTATTTCTGTGATTTTTACATAAAACCACAGTTAAAATAGACAATTTGAAAAAAAAATTGTAAAACCTGATTTTTAGATTTTTTATGAGTAAAAACCAGATAACCGCGAAAGTAAATAATTACTACGGTGCGAGAATTTCCAATCTTTGGGAGATTTCTATCTCGCAGAGAGAGATTTGGTTAATGCAAAATTTTGATAATTTGAGCCTTTTCTCATTCGGGAGAATTTTGATTTGCTATCAATCATACCGCTCGCTACTTTGATTTGTTCATCATCAACTTCGGTCGGTCTACCAGAACGCCGCTCAGCTTTGAGTGAAAAATCTCCAGAAAGGGATTTCTTAAACCAATCTTGACACGCGTATTCTGTTAACTTCTAATATCTCTTTGTGAACTTCAGAAGCTTTCTTGCCTTTATGGAAATAAAAAGCAAAGAAAAAATTATTAAAAAAGAATTAGGAGGTCTAGCTATGCCATGCAGTTGGCTTGGACCATCCCTATTGACCAATAGGGATTTGCCAATTTCGAATGCACTGTGTTAAGTTCCTCACAATATTGACAGCGGACTGATTCTTTTGATGTCCACCAGGCTCTGACCATAACCTTGGGGATGTGTTGCTTGTCTGCATGCAACCACTGCCCAGGTCTTTTACGGCTATTATACAGATTTATTTTGCTGTCTTAAGCTAAGATGCACAGATCTCTAGTCAACAGAGTTTTTGTGACTCGTTCAGTTTATGAAGTACCAAATTGTCGAGATTCTTTAACTTCCCTATGAGAGAGTGGTGTCTACTTATTGTTATGGGCGTTTAAGGCACCATCGGGCATCACCGTTGCCGGTCTCTTGCGTGGTTCGTTTTCGGCTCTGAAATCTTTTAAACCAACGTCGTCATTAATATTTCTCGCTTCTAGAGGTCCCAGTTTAAATTTATGAAAGAAGGGAGTCCGAATTTGAACAGGATGTTAAACAATTCCTGTAAAAAAAAAACTGAGCTCATAGTAAACCCTAATATGATAAAAGGATATCGCATGTTCTGTCACAGATGTTCATTCCAGAGCTTCGGACCCAGTTTTCCATGACTGGTTCGCATAAAACGGTCGGTATTCCAACAATATCACGTCGGTTGTTAGCCTTGAAGTCGTCTAAAATTGCTGGCCTGTTGGCATAGATTATTGGTTTAGTGTAGCCCAAAAAAAAGAGTAAATCACATGAGTGCGATGAGGCGATTACTAAGGTTTTTTTTTTTTTATAATTTGCGCGCGCTCAAGGGATTATTTTTTAAGTTTTTTTTATTTTAAAATATTTGCGGGCGAAGGAAAATCAGAGAGGATGGAAAGAGAGGTACTGGTGAACGTTGGTTTTAAATGTTTGAAGGTTATAATGACTAGGACATAAAGACCTAGGCACAGGGCATTCCATAAGCGAGTTGTACGCCTTAGGAACGAATCACGATATTTTAGAGTACGTCCGAAAGTGGGCTTGAGGGTATACTGATGAGCATTCATAGCGAGACGGGTGTTACGGTTAAAAGTTTGAAGGGGCGGAATGCTACTGGCGATTTCTATGGAGCACTGGTGGTGGAAATAGCGATAAAACAGAGTGAGACACGAGACATTACGTCGGTGTTCGAGGGTGTCCATTGTTTGAGTGATATTACGTAGTATCACCTCTGAGTTTTATCGCACGGTTTTGGATCATATCTAGCAGGTGCAGAAATGTTTTTGGCGCACCCGACCAGATGTGGGAATTGTACTCCAATTTCAGGCGGATAAACGCCTTATATATTGTGGCCAGATCAGAGGGGCTAAAGTATTTCTCACATCGCTTGGGGAAACCTAGACATTTCACAGCATTTTTAACGACACCGAATACGTGGTCATTCCAACGTAAGTTGTCATTAACATACATACCGAGAATGGAAAGATTATCGGTTTCGACGATGCAAGTGCCATCCATGGATAATGGCTGGGTGTTTAAATTTCGCTTTAACGACAGCAGAGAGCATTGTGTTTTGAAAGCATTAAATTCTACTCTGTTAGTGATTCCCCAATTAGTTATGCTGGTAATATCAGAATTTAATGAGCTTAACATACGCTGCCGTTCCCGTTCTATAGCCGAAGAGCAGGGACGTGTATGAAAAGCAGAGAGTACTGTCATCAGCAAAGAAGTATATTGGATTAGAGGTAAAAGGCAAGAGATCGTTGATGAAAATTAAAAAGAGTATAGGAGACAGAACGGAACCGTGGGGCACACCAGCATTTATTTTGTGAATATCAGACTTGAAACCATCCAAGACAACTTGAATTGAACGTTCCGAAAGGTAATTTCTAATCCATTGAAGAAGAGAGTCATCGATCCCAAAAGCACGCATTTTCGACAAAAGAGCCTGATGCCAAACTCTGTCAAATGCCTTAGAAATATCAAGTGCAACTATCTTGCTTTCGCCAGATTGATGTACGCTTTGGTTCCACTTTTCGGTGAAACATGCCATCAAATCACCAGTGGACCTGTTGCTACAAAAACCATATTGCCGGTCATTAAAAAGTTTTCGTGTTTCGATATATTTCATTAGCTGACGGGTTATCAGCGTTTCCATGACCTTGGAAAGAAGGGACGTAATTGCAATGGGTCTGTAGGAGGAGATAGAAGAAGATTCGCCTTTTTTAGGGACGGGCTCGACAAATGCTGTTTTCCATCTGCTCGGAAAGAGTCCTAAAGAGTAGGATTGATGAAAAAGCTCACCCAGTGTTTTGCCAGCGTGGATGAACACCTCTTCAGAAGAAGGGGAGATATACCATCTGGACCAGCGGATTTATGTATGTTGAGATCTTTAAGAACTCTTGCTACTACACGAGTGCGAAAGTGGATTCGTCCTATTGATGATTCGACGCACTCACGTGTAGGCGGAGACAGAGCACAATCTGGAAGTTTTGAGCTGGCCGCAAAGTGTTCAGCAAGCAGTTTGGCCTTGTCCAAAGAGCTGACAGCTGGAATGTCATTGTAAATGAGCATTGGGATGGGGAATGAGGCCGAATTTCTAATATTTTTGACGAACGACCAACAATTTTTACTGCCTTTGGGACATTGTAGTATTTTTTGCCTCAGTTTTTGATCGTATTGGAATTTTACACGCTTAAGAAAGACGTTGCAATCATTTCTGGCTCGTTTGAACTTTTTTCGATTTTCCTCAGTTGGACTGGTCTTGAATGACCGAAAAAACATTTCTCTAACCCTGACAGCCTCTTTACAGCTTGAGTCGTACCATGTCTTTTCCTATGGTCTGATACTCTTCATCCGATGAGGGGTAAAGGATCTCATTCTGAAGAGAATAGTGTCAGTGATCATAACGAACATAACGACCAGTTAAAGACGGTGTTAAGTCCGCCCCAATTGGCTTTCTCGTATTGCATACGATTCTTTTAGGAATATTTTCTCTAACTGTGTGGTCGGTGTACGAGAAATTAGCTGATATGACACAATGGTTCGATGAGCCTAGAGGACAGAACACATCAACGGAGTATTTATCAGTGTGAAAAGTTAAAAACAAGTCCAGGGTGTTGGCGGTATGACTCTCAACGCCTGGTATTCGCGTGGGCTCATTTATAAGCTGCGTTAAGTTGTTTTCCGCAGCGAAGATCTCAACACACCGTCCTTCGGGTGCTGTCTGTCCAGAATGTCGTAGCCACCCAGAATTGTGTATATTGAAATCGCCCGTAATAATAATTTCAATATGAGGGTACAGGAATACAATTCTTTGAATGGGGTCAGACATCGCATCAAACTCATTAAAAGTCGAATTGCTGTCTAGTTTGGGGCTTCTGTAAATAAAGCAGTAGTGGATAATTTGCTTACGGAGATGGAATTTTAACCAAATGAAATTGAATTCCGGATTAGAACAGGGACTACATTGTGGTGGAGTTTGGTAAGCTACATCACTACGCACGTAAATGGCGAGACCGCGATGGGGAAAGAATAATGGCACTAGTTCGTAGCCAGATGGCTTTAGATCAGAGTGATCTGAGAGGTGTGGGCGGGGATCTACCTGTGTTTCACTAAGTGCCAAAACAGCTGTCATATGTCACATGGACGTTCGAGAAATGCCCTGCTCTTCACTCACATAAAGATTCCTGCACTGCCGCAATATTTTCTCCAAATTTGGCGTTTCGCTGTAGCAATACATTATTGTCGTAAGTTGATCCGCTGAAAGCTCAATTATTCAAATTGGAGTTAACGCATCTAACCTTGTCGTACTTAGCTGCGGATTTTTTTGAAAAAAGTATACGTTTTGAAGCATACCATATACTCGTACCTTTTCATGATCAAATCTGATCTGCTTAAAAATTGTATGCGTGAGTTCAGAGAATGCTTATAGCAAAAATAAGGCGCATTCAATGAAAATGTCATTATCTATCAAAAGTCAAATCAACAGTGACTGTAAAATCGTTGGGTGAGTAGCTAATAGAGGTAACTGAATGAGGGAGAGATCCGCTAAAGTTGGATATGCGAGTATGTTGACTTATCATTTTTTTTTAAACTTGTAGTTTTAAACTTTTAGTCTACCTGGTGGGAAGATAAGAGTAATCTTTCAGCACTCGTTTTCATTACATACATATACATATGTACATACGTGACTGCTTTCACTGAAAATGGTTCAATTAAATAAGCTAATTTGAAAAACAATAATCGGCCTCAATTTCAAACACAAATTAGTTAGAGTTTTGAAAGAAAGCTAAGTGGTAATCTGTCACACTTGCCAAATGCTTGGCCATGGGGAACGAAACTATCTTGCTAGAACTAAGAACTAATACGAAGTCTCGGAAAAATGTTCAGTGATAATAAATGCTTTTGTTGTTCTGAAATGCAGAACGTATTTATGGATCAAAAACCTACTTACCGAGCTCTAAAGAGGTATAATAATATTAAGGCTTTCATATCTTCGTCACGTATGACTCAAACAAGAGTATCATTAAACTAGTCTGGACTTCTCGGCATTGCCTTACGCGCACATTCATTAAGAGGAAGTGCAAGTTCCAATATTTCTGTAATATGGACCGCTCACGATAAATCGCTGATAGCAAAAATCGAATCACTGATTTTATTTATTTAATTTTTATATAAATTTTTTTTTTTCTTTTAAGAACTTAACACTCAAGTGGGTTTGACTACGCTTATGATACCAAAGCATGTGTTAAGTTTTCCTGAAAATGGGACAGAATGATAAAGGAAGATAAGTATTTGGGCTCAGTGGATATTTCGCTCAATGGGTGGCATCAAACAAGATGGAAATTGAGCTCACGAGATTTTAGTTGCCTGAAAAAATCTCTCGGTCACGGCTCGTATTGAACCTCGATGTTGTGTGTCCGTTCTTGTTGACAGTAAGTACTTAGTTTTCCCATCATTTACTGCTAAATCCATTTTGGCAACCGCTTCAATACTAGCGAGCGCACCGGTGACAGCCCGCTGAATTCCGCCATTTATGTCAATATCATTAGCGTACCCTAGTGGTTATACAGAATTTTGAAAGATTGTGCTTCCAGTGTTCACTTGTGAGTTCCGCCCAATTCTTTCAAGTAGATTCTTATCGAAGTTACATGACAGCGCGTCACCTTGTCTAAAACTTTTCTTGACATCAATGGTCTCGGATAAGTTGTTACCGACCTTGACGGAGCAGCGGGGGTTCTAAATTGCCGTTTTACACAGCTGGGCGAGTTTGGCGAGGATGATCTAACTAGACATGGCTCTATATACGAGTATATAGCTCATCTCTATAAATGCTGCATACACGGCTGTAAAATCGATGAAAAGATGGTGGGTATCGATTTTTGGACTTCTTGAGTTTTTTCCAGGATCTGCCGGAGTGTGGAAATTTGGTCGATAGTGGACACTCCTGGTCTGAAACCTCACTGATAGGGGCCAATCATAATGGTGACGAAGGGCTTCAGACGTTCACATAATATTATAAGATCTGGTATGCGATGTTTAAGAGACTTATGCCTCTACAGTTGGCGCAGTTGAGTGGGTCTCCTTTTTTGTGGATCGGCCAAACGATGTTGACATTCCGTTCATCAGGCATATACTCTTCCGACCAGATCTAGAAAATGAGTTGGTATATGCTCTCTACAAAGTCATTTCCAACCGCTTTGAATACCTCACTCGGTAAGCCGTCAGGTCCAGCTACTTTGTTGGATTTTATCTTAGATATTGCTATCCTTACTTCATTCTAGCCAGGTGGATGGAAGATTTGCCTACCATCGTCTAAGTTGAATGGTTCATTCTACCTGACGGCGGGATGTTTGGTTTCTTTTCAGTCAAACTTTTTCCATATTCTCAGCACATTATTCCAGTACAAACTTTCAATATATTCGATCGCGGACTTCTCATGGTCTTTTTTCTTCTTCTGGAGAAGCCGATATTCTTCCTGTCTCTTTTGCTCGTAAAGCTCACGAGCGGTTCTCGTCCTTCATTGCAGCGCCATTCATTGATGGTTCATCAAACCACCAGGTATTTCTTGATGGTGCCGTTCAGCGAAGATTCTAGCGGTCTCTTGAGATTGCAGCGTTTCTACATTATATCTTCTCACAATAGTTCTTCTTTGGTAGGGTGTTTGGGAAATCCGCATTAGTACCTTGGCTGCAAGAAGGTGGTTATCCCAGTCTATGTTGGCTGCCCGGAAGGTTCTGACGCCGAGAATACTAGAGGCATATCTTACGCCGATCGCAGTGTCATCAATTTGATTTACATTACCGCCATGTCCCCTTGTACATATTGAGATAAGGACACCGTGTGCTCGTTATAGTTGCATTTCGTCCTGCCGCAAAGTCAATAAGCCTAAGTCCACTTCCAGACGTGTAGGCTAAGCTTACTAACTGTCTTCCCAAAGATGTTCTCCTTTCCTGGCGGTAAAATCGCATAGCACGATTTTAACTTCACACTTCGGACATTGGTCCTCTTGTCGAGGACCCCGTACATACATTTTTTAGTGGCGTTGTCCTTGTAGGGGCGTGGACGCTAATTAGTCTTATATTAGAAAATTTAGCCTTGATACAGATTGTTATAGGACGCTCGCACATGTGTCGGAAGCTCAAGACTTCTTGCCTAAGTCTGCCGAATATGGCAAATCCGCACTCTATAGCAATAGCCATAGTACAAGATATATCACAGTTCTTCATCCTCGTTATGCCCGGAGTGATAGCAGTCAAGGGCTTCCGCTAATTTTTCGGCGGCACGTGGTCTGTTAAGGGTCCGAACATTCCACGGTCTGAAGGTCGTTGTCTTTTAAACGTTTACAAGGGTCGCCAACAGTGAATCCATTTGTATACGAGGTAATTAGTTGATTCGTCACATCTTTTTAATCTCTTCCGTATAGGGTTGTGAGCTCTATGACGGCGTAGGCCAGTATCATGCAACTAGCTAAGCATTCCCTTGCCATCTTAAATTGAATGAGTACGGCTTCACTCACGCAATTACCGGGGAACACCACTGGCAGGTAAGGAAAGCACTTCGTTACATCGCTGGAGTTCTAGAGCAATCACGTCCTGATCCTTGGCTCTTTATGCTTTTGATTAATGTGTGGATAAAATTTACGTTTCAGTTTTCTGCTTTCTTAAATATCTTTGAAACCAAAATGATAGCGTTCCTAGGAAAATGAGCTAAGAAAAGCTAAGTCTCCTATCTCTCTGACTTACTTAAAGTTACTTGGTGAAATTTGTACATCACACTCTTCCTTTAATTCCCTTGACAAAGTTGTAGTTGAGATTTGGGGTCTTTCGTGCAATTTGTTTTACGTACAGCGTCCATTTCTGGACGTAAACTTTTGATGGCCTAGCCTTGATCACGGTACAATAGATAGACCAAACAAATCAGCTATCCCTTGAAATTTTTGTTATGTAAGAATAAAATGTATTAACTCGTGCTAAATATAAAAAAAAATGCTATTCATATTTTTTTTAATTAAAACTCTTTGGTTGCAATGTCGTTGGACATAACACAATCTGTGGCCCAATTTTTGAGCAAATAAATTATTCCACCAGGGCATCAAATATGTTTTGTTATTTGGTATCTCCCGGATCAATTCGTCCGCTCAAGGCATACATTTTCCATTGATTTAACTCAAGTTACAGTTACATCGAGTACTTGCTAAGTGTAAGTATGAATATGATTATTAGTACACAAAATCAATTAATTTAAGGACGACTACTCTCCCAGACCAAGTGGAATTTATTGCGGAAAATCGTGGATATGTAGGCCATATAGTTCTGCTTTTAAATCTCTTTATCAAACGCAATAAATGGAATCGCTTCTCCACAAGGTAGATACTACAGGGTGAATGACTCTAACTCCAACTTTTTAAAATGCTATAATTTTTTTATTTTTTGATAAATTTTATTGGGCCAAAATACATCAATTTTCAAATTGTATCAGTAGTTTTCAATATGTCCACCTTTGCATTGGCGTGAATAATGGCCTTGAGACGGCCGAAGAAAGCATCGCACGCTGCACGCAAGTGGCTCTGCGGTATTTTGGCCCATTCCCGGCGAAGTGCTTGTTTGAGGTGGTCCAAACTTTGGTATTTTTTAGTGCCAACCTTCGCCTTCAAAATACCCCAGACAGAGAAATCCAACGGATTTGCATCTTGGTTGACGCGCGATTTGTGAGACGGTGCCGAGTTTTGTTGAAATGTCCACGGTCTCCGACCGAAATGATTGTTTGTCCATGGCTTCAATACTGCCTCTAAGACAGTCTCACAGTATGCGATCGCATTAATTTTGACGCCGCGGTCCAAAAATACGAGCGGAGAGCGACCATCGGCGATTATGGCGGCCCAAACCATCACCTTCGGTGCTGCCTGCTTTCTGGTGGCCGTCCGAAGGTGTAAATTTTCGAAGGACCACTCTGGCAAGTAAACCCGGTCATTTTGTTTGTTGACATATTGCTCGATAGCAAATGGCGACTCATCGGAAAAAACCAAATTCGGTAACTTACCACTTTCGTGCAAACGTAGCAACTCCTTCGCTCTTTCGACTCTTACTTTTTTCTGTTGCGGTGTAAGATCGTGTGCTTTTTGGAACTTCAATGGCTTGAGCCCAAGCTCATTTTTCAGTCTGTGCTCCATCCGTTCCAATGATATGTTGAGCTCACGAGCCATTTTTCTTCCACTTCGACGCGGATTTCGCTCAATTCGAGCCTTCACTTTCCGAACCATTTCTGCCGATGTTGCTGTTTTTTTATGACCACCTCCATGGCGTTTTACAACGCTGCCAGTATCATGGTAACGAGTTATGGTTCGAAACACAAATGATTTATTCACGTTGAGGTGCTGGAGGGCTCTAACGATAGCTACTTGTGGTTTTCCAGCCAAATATAAAGCAATCACACTATAACGTTTGAATTCAATCGCGGATAAAATTTTTTCAACACAACTGAGGCACAAATCGTTTAAAATGCTTGTAAATAATAAAATTATCTGTTATGTGTCAAAATTTGAGCTCACTGTCATGAGCGGTTTGGAAATTATAGCAGTCTGAAGTTGGTTGCAGTTCGAGTCATTCAGGGTGTATATATCGGCACACCCATTTTTGTAAACAATGTTTGTCTCCTTCTAAGGTATTTTCAATATCAATTTAATGACTTCAATATTAGTTATGATTGATATAAGATTTGCAGTGCTCACATATTAAGATGGACAGAATTCTTAACGCGATAATTAAGAGAGCAATACTTTTATAGTTGGCGTAGTTCGGATGTTCTGCTCTCACAACAGTCAGACAAACGATGCTGAAATTTGTTCATCAGGCATAGATTCATAAATTCAAATAGTTCATTAGATACAATAGCACAATATGTTGTTAATTTGGGTTTCGCTATCTGCCCTCAGGAGGGCAGAATTGATGACGTACATTATTGCACTACGTTCTCATCTTTTTTTCCCTTACAGGCTTATGTTTGGGATTATTGGCGTATTCTGTTTTCTTCTGATAAAACCTTTCAACATCATTTCTGTAATAGAAACTTTCCATGTCCTCTACTAAACGCTTTCTTTCACTTTCTTTCGAAGATGTCTGTATCGTTCGCGAGAAGGTCGCTGTATGAGTTTATCGCAAGATTCATAAAATTAAGGATTTCATTCTGACGATCAGGTCAGTAGCTTCTGATAGCCTACTGGCATTACGAATTCTTAGAGACTGTTCGATTTAAATTTCTTAACTGATATTCAATGTCTATGGTTTTTACATACCTACCAAAGCTTAGTCTCCTTAGCACGTTCATAGTACTGGGACTATGCCTTGAGTTAATTTCAATGTGATTAATCTGTTTAATTTTGTAAATGTTGACGTATGAGAAATACGTGCTCACTACGATGATACTTCGTCGATGTATGTACTCGTAGTAATAAGGTATTTGCTCACATGGCTCGCACTTCGTACCTCTAATTACAAAACCGCATTCCATAGGCACAATTTCTGCGCTCTATACCAGGTGTCATAGTTATCCCCAAAGGGGTCGTCAGCAGTACGATCATCTATTTTCGTACATATTATTTTAGGTGACCCGACATTTCATATGAAGGCACAAACTCCAACCTGGAGGATCAGCTTAACACGAGTAGCTTAGTACGTACGGGGTATAAATCTATCTTATCTAGATCAAGATCATGCACTGATAGCTGAATCATGCTTCCGTAGGTACGAGTATTCTGGCCACATTTCCAGGGTCGGACTTAACAAACAATAAACATTTTTTCTAGGTCCACGCTTAACGATGAAATTTAAATTGTTAAAACTTCAGTAGGTTTAATTAGAGGAGTAATATCACTAAACTTCTTGAGTTAAATCCCCCCTAAACATGTATGAGAAAAGGCACCTCAATCTATCTAATCTATACACAATTCGATCAACGAGAAATCAACATCTGATTTTGAGCACATGTCTAAAATGTTGTCTAAGTTGAAATAATTTTTTTCGATTTTGACTCAATTTCAATGAGCGTGATGGCCAACATTTCCCGGAAATCCTCATAGCTTAACAGCTTTGTGGCATTTATTTCGATTTATTTAGTTCCGCATCTAAAAATATTCAAATGCACTGCAAACATGTATCGAATGATGATGTGGTGGTGGTAGTATAACATTTCAAAGTGCTCCATCTAAGCAATCAATCTCTTACGACTGAATAGTTTTTGGATCTCAAAACTGCTTAGGTGACATTTTCTGACTCTGCATTCAAAATCGCACGTGCGATTTCTTTCATCTTCTAATTGTTGGTCATTTGTTGTTAGTGTTTTCTAAAAGTATCAACGAAAAAAATCAATAGACAGCATAGAGCAGAGCACAGGGCAGAATACAAACCAGAACCAAAGCTTGGAACACAAGTATTCGTGCTAGTAACTTGTGTGAATATTAAGGTTTATATCGCACGGCGTCCAATAAATTACTGAAACTATATTTTCGTACTGTAACTTTGAAATTGCTATGAGGCACATGTTTTCGAAGCTGTATACAGGTGCACAGGACACATAGTTGAAAAGGGTAGGTCGGCGTGCAGCAAGTTGTAAGAAGCACTTGCTCGAGGCGGACTTGCACGAGTTATTTCGTGTGTATTTGGAGGGTTTTTTCCTGGTCTTGTTCGTTTTAACTTTTTTTTCTTTTCATTTCTTTGCCTTGCAACCGGAAGTAGGGAAAATAGTGGAGACTTTGGTTTTTCTTTTCGAGTTAAGTGAAATTTAATAAAGTGGAAGAGGTTGAGAAAGAGTTGCAAACTCTTGTGATTTTATTTTCCTGCAAAATTTTGGTGGCTCTAATATTTTGCAGTGTCAACGGGAAGAAATGCATCATATCAGAGGGCTTGGGGGTTGGCAACTTTAATTACTTGTCATATTTCGGTTAAGAAACGGTTTTAAAGCAAATTCAAGCTTAATTTGCGCCAGTAAGTGAATAGCTCACTGAGTAATTGAAACAATAGCAAGAATGACTTGACGGTACTGGAAGTTATGGGAAACTGCAGCAAATCAAAATGGGTATTTCAATTAACACTTTGCACTCGAGTAGACATATGCACAAATGTTTGTATTTCAGCTGAACAGGGTGTAACACTGTCAAAATTAGGCAAAACAATAGAGGTAAGAAAATGTTCTTACTACTGAAGTCGTGTTAAATTGAATTGCAAGTGTTGTACTTCTTGGCTTTCAAGAATGTTTAAAATTGCAAAAGAAATTTTATTTAATAAAATCTGTCAGCTGACTCCAGAATCAGATACCAGAAGTTGTGCTACTATGTCCTAATAGACCACGTTTTCTTCCATGTTGGGTAATCGGGAGCAATTGATTTGTATTGTAAGCAATTACGATGTCGCCCTTTCGAAGCGAATGTCCACTGCCAAATTATGATAATACATGTAAGCCCCTGATTTTTTCTATCATCGAGATTCGTCTGGTGACAGCGGATCAAATAGTTTTTTTTACTGATTAATTTTTCAATAGGAAAAACTTTTAAATTTTGTTATTGTTGACAGTTCTGTGACTTCTTTGACTCTTAGACTGGTTCATCATTAAAATTAATTTCGACAATCGGTATTCAATAAGCAAATAACGCCGCACCGTAATGTGTGTACGCGACAAACTGTGGCCGCTGTGTGTAGAAATGTGGCGGAATATCGTCAATCCAGCGTCGACCGCAACAGTATTTTATTTGTTCGTCCACTATGTGGAAAGCTGAGCGAAAAGATCTCAACCGGTAATGGTGCAGGAACTAAATTCACGAGACCATGGCTTGGGACCAGAATTCATGGATTTTGCAGCTCGCAGTCGGTCTTCGCAAAACCGTGTTTAATCACGAGGCTCACGTTCGCCCTAATGGGTTTGTGAAGAAGCAAAATTGACTCTTGGGATTCAATTAAAACCATAAAAGTACACTGTTTAGTGTGTTATTTATGCATCATTGGTCCTTCTTTTCAAAAATGAGACCAAAGTTCGCATTACAGTCAATGGGCGATGTTACGGGACAATCATCAGTGATTATTTCTTCGAAAATAAAAGCGAGTTAATCTACTCGGTGCTACTTGGCATCCATTGACTTGCTAAGGACTCGATTCAGCGACAACTTTACATCGCTAAATAACAAATAAACTAATAAATTGGACACCGATATGTAAAACCTTTGATGTATGGTGATAAAACACAAGATATTCTCACCTGACAAGACCATATTCAGTGCGTTGTTGATCAGTTAAATCTATGGTTGAAAGAGTGGCCCAAAATTGCACCGATAGAAAGTTTTGTCAAAATCCAATCAAAACATATGCCTGAAGTCGTGTTGAAAACAAAATCTCATGAAACATTCGTCATACTGTATATTTCTCATTAAAATTCAATTCCAGTTGTTATTGTTTAAAAAAAAGTCTACAACATCTAAAGCAAGGATTCATTGTCAAATGATGGCTTATGCACGCTTGTCAGGATGTACACAGTCAGTGGTATACTTAAAAATTATACTCCTTATGACAGATTATATTGCTGAAATTGTAGCTATTGTCGTTCCGTCGCTCGTGACTTTATTTACCCATCACAGGTATAAGTCCTTAGTTTCTGATGTTTTTCCAGGCATTCAAAATTCCATTGCTATTACAACATTTCTGTTTGACGTTGCGTGGTTAATGATAATCAGCTGATAATAAAAGATGTCCTTCTTGTCTCATCAGCACTATTAAAGCGTTTTTTGATCTAGATTGATTCCGAATCTAGGTCACAGGTTCATTTCATCACGAAATAGTAAAAACCCAAAAACTTATTTTTGACAGCATCAAGTCTACTGCATAATCGTGATTGCTTCCGAGCTACTCTCCCGACTAGGATAGTTTTTTTTTCTGTCGAAATGGAGCTCTTAGACGAGGAACTAGTCCTTTTCCTAAAGCTTCTCAGTCTTTCGAAGAAATATGAGTGAGCGCTTCAGTGCCTACAGTACCCGCACTCACCACACCAGCGCAGAGTATCTGTAACGTAATGAGACCGTAGGTAGTGGTAGTATCGTCATCACTTTCACAGCAAGCGTCGCGCTATATTTTATTACTTATATCCAGCAAACTTATATGCTGAACAAAAACGTAGTGCCCGACACGATGCCTATAAGCAGCATGCAGACTTTCCTACGAAAGAACAATAGCAAATATGCTGACCTCTTAGAGATGTCAAGATGCATTCGTCTGCCGGCAACCTGAATAATCATCCCATTTGCAGTTATGTTCATTCAACTGCTAGTGGAAGCTCTAACTGAAGACACAGGCAGCTGCCGCATAGGATACCATTGGCTATATCATAGGCACATAGTTCCAAAGAACCCTCCTCGGTTACAAGTTCCATGTAATCGCCAGTAGCATTCCGTCCATTCAAACTTTCAACCGTAACACCCGTCTCGCTATGAATGCTCAGCAGTATACCCTCAAGCCCATTTTCGGACGTACTCTAAAATATCGTGATTCTTTTATAAGCCGTATGGGATGCCCTGCCGATCTCTGTGTTTCCTGGTCGTTATAACTTGCAAACATTTATAAACAATGTACATCAGTACCTGTCTATCTTCCTCCCTAAATTTCCTTCGCCCGCGCTGTGTACAAACATTTTAAGGGTACACAAACCCCTTGAGCGCGCGCTCGTTATAAAAAAAATAAAAAATAAAAATGTCTTTACACCGCCAGAGTGCTTTGGAAGCTTTCGACTTAACATGTTTAGTCCAAATAAATTTGTTATCCAGAATGACACTCAAATACTTAGCTTCGCTGAAGAGTGGATGGTGATGCCTTTTAAGCACTAGATACGTCCGGCCATTCAGCTTCCGTTTGCTCGATTCGAACAGTTGCTAGACATGATCCAACAGACAGTACAGCTACATCTGCATATGCCTGAACATAGATGTCAGAACTATTGAGAACTTTGATCAGTGGGTCGACCAACATGCACTATAATAGTGAATACAGTATGCAGTCCGGGCAACCCCTGCTTATCTTCGCCATCACATATTGGCCGCAGTCAGCACCTGGTTTTTATACACCAGCATTGCTTTTATTCACAAACCCAGTGATTCGTCTACTCAGTGTTATCGTGCCGTTAAAAGCTGCATTGTCCGAAGCACTCTGGAGCTGGTTCTGATTCCTTCTTTTGAGGAATTTGACTAGCCTTCTGGTTTCATCAGCTTTTGGGATCTTTTAGCAAAACTCTTTATAAGAGACATTCTTCGAAATCATAGTTAGCTTCTTATTTTCCTTTTGTTTCGATCTGTAAAAATTAAAGTCTTCCTTCAAACTAATCTTAAGTGACTTCTTTGAGAAGTACTAGGACAGCTCCAGGGAATTAATTGAAACTTCACCCATTGATCTCACTCGCTCTCAAAAAGTCAAGTTTATATCAATTGGCAGTGTCCGAAATCATCACAAATAGCCGTTGACAGTGCAAAAACGATAGAATAGAGTTTACAGATCATTTAGTGTTCACTCAAGTTGACTAATTTTATGTAATTACAAATTTGTCAATTCAATTTGGAAGTATCGATAATTTCCCATCGACTCTTCTGCGCCACATATTTCTCGTTCAAATCTGAAAAGCTGATCTCCCATTATTCCACATTCAATGGCAAGGTATTCAGTTGAACCTGGCTTCTTGATCGACACATGTTTTTGCGATGAATGATCTTTCCAACTCATTACTTACATACATATGTATATACGAGTACTTTATCTGATATCTGAATGACTACAACACAGCGAACGAGTGAAATATTCGAATTACGCACCGTTTAAATTTAATTACCGTAAACATGGTGCAAAATACGAAACGAATACATTGTTCGAGAGTCTGGTATTCGAAGTGTGTGCATCTGACAAACAGTGCATTCAACTTAGCATTGACACAGTTCAATGGATCGTATCTTTTACATTGCACATCCATTCAGCTATCACCCAACAGACAGAGGTGATGTGGAGGAAATACATAAATTGCAAAGGAAAGTAAATGCCATTGAAGATGGTGCTTTCCCGTTGGTACTTCATACATATTGTTCGTATCTACTCTGTCTTCTTGAATTTAATTCCAAACAATTCACTAAAGAACCACTAATTTGATTTGAAAGTAATGCAAAAAGAAAAAAAGATAAAAAAAACGAAACGAAATAATACGAAATCACGCAGTGTTAGTTACTAGCGGTATACATGCAGATACAATTGAATTGGTTTTAAAACCGTGACCGTAACACTGTAAATTTCGATCACACATGTGTGCTAAAAAAAAAATGTGCTGCTTTATATTTTGACAGTTTGATTGAGTATCAGCTGTCGACTCGAGCTTTTGCTTATTATGGCTGCTGTTCATGATAAAAAAAGTAAACTAATCCTTGCTTCGTACTGCATTTTCGGAATCATACAACTGTTATATTTTAGATATCTTTATCACCGCATTTGAAATTAGCCCTTGCAACCTACCCTTATTACAAGCCGGAGAAATGAGGGTTCAAAAAGTGAAGCAGGGTTCAGTATTTTTTCTATTCAGAGATAGGAACACTGATAATCGTTATGGGATGTGGGATTGCTTTTTGGCTGTCTGCTTTTCTCGAGAGTTTCTTGTAATTGAAAGCTCCGACTGAGCGTATAGCTTAACTCAGACAGCAGACTTATGAAGTTGTGAATTCTACGAAGCAAAAAGCCTTAATTGATTTTAGGAGAGGCCATGAAAATTCGATTATCTTTCTTTCTGTGCCCAGAATCTAGCTAAGTCCAGAACTGAACACAGTAAAAGCTGATCTCATATTGGAGTAGGTCACCAATTCAGACGTTATACCCATTAGGCAGACGTTAACCCTAATTAAGTAAATTGTGGTTCCTCCAAACAACCAATACGTTGGTTTGAACGAGAATCATTAGCGTCATGTAGACTAAGAGAAACTCCTCTCTATAATAAGCCTAATGTGAAGCCGACGACCACTTGACAGATTTCGACTCGACTAACTTTAAAAATTATCAAATTGTTACCCATATATGTACTTCGATCCTTTTGGGAAACACAAGGCTACACCTTTTACATTTAGTTATGTATATTACATATGACAAACCAGTCAATTTCTTCTACAAACTTAAAGTTGCTTCGAAGGCCATTTTAGCACATTAATCGACTACTGCCAATGAAGACGATGTATAAATCCATGACAACGTTTTCTTTTCTGCCAGTAAACGGGGTCCTTTGTAAAGAACTTAAAATTCCAGAGGGTATGACTACTTTTAAAATGCCGGAGCACATGTTATGTTGTTTGCAAAATTGAGCAGAAAGAAAAAAAGATATGTGAACTCAGCGGATATTCCATTCCATGGGTGGCATCCTACATTTAAGTGGGTAACTACATTATAAGTGTAATTGGACTTGTTGCTGCAATGTAGGCAACCACTCATCTCACACGATTTTAGTTACCTGAAAAAAAGAATGTCTTTCGAGCGCGGATTCGTTTGAACGCGGAGCCGTCACTTGAGCCACGGCCTCTGTACTTGTACTTTATTTTTATTTAGGCTAATATAAAATGCAGGGTAGACCTGCGAGGCTTAAGTTAGTGAAACGTTCACCAACAACGTTTACTAACGACGTCAACGGCTTCGCCACGTCGTCGGTTTCCCCTCATCCTGAGGGTTCGACTTCGATTCGATATTTTCTTTATTACTCTTATTAAATAAAAATTTAATAAAAATGGAGGCAGGTTGAAGCTTAGGCTCTACTTAGTAAAGTGTCCCTCCCTGTCAACTTCCACTGAAAAGCTGCTGGGTGGACTGAGGGAAGGAACGCACACAACGTCATCAACCGTAACACTCGACTCGCTATGAATACTCATTAGTATACCCTGAAGGCCACTTTCGAACGTGCTCTGAAATATTGTGATTCCTTTCTAAGCAGTATAACTCGCTTATGGAATACCCTCCCAATCTCTCTATTTCGTTGTCATTATAATACTCCGACAATTTGAAACAAAAAGCTAATATATTGAATGTCCTGTTCAAGATTGATAACAATATTTGGAAGTTAGGGTAAAAATTAAAAAATGACTTGACCAGCCAACAGGATCCCAGTCATAGTCGGTTCTGAGCATATGGAAATACTACTTCTGTATACTGTTAAACGGCTGTGAGGCAGAACGAAACTTATAACACAACCACAATTAAACAAATATTCAAATATTCAGAGACGCGTCATATGTACCTTCCAAACACGTCAGATTCAACAGAACGACGATGAAGAATGTTCCTGCTACGTTAAGAGCGGTAACATACTCACCGGGACTTTGTCTATGATGTCATGTGACTTTTTTAACATCATACTTAAAAAACTTATTCAAAACTCCAAACCCAACAACAGATACGCAATTTTTTAAACGCCTATGCAGCTAGCTTGCCATACGCTATTAACATTGATATCATTGGTAGAGCGCAACGAGTTGTCTCTGAGACGAATAGAAGCCGCAAAAAAATCTGCGTATGAGGCTAAAACTCTGCTACTAGAATGGACTCACTATAAGTACAGAGACATTTACTTGGTCAAAAAATTGGTCACCAGATGACTAGTCCTCGATTCCTACCCAGAGGAATAAGGCAGTAGAGGACGGCCTCGACTTAGACGGCGCACACAAGTGGAAGGAGACTTCTTGGCGTGCGCAGCTGAAGGCTGTTTATTAGCTTGATTTATTATGTAGTTCAGGCCCAGGGTCACTCTGGATTTAAGGGCCATTTAAATAAGTAAGTAATTGCTCACGGCCGACTTCCTACGACGTTAACAGTAATCTACTTAAAAAATTCAGTTTGACGGCCATGAAATGCTCGTTGATTTCTGGGTAACATGCAATGTTACCAAACAATTCAGTTGATAAGTGAACAAAATTTCCGTTTCTAATTTTGGAATTCAACATCTTGCACGATGTGTATCCAATCTTCTTCTTTATAAATACATGCAACGAGCCTTGTTACTGACATGTCGCTGCTATGTTTTTTGACAACATAACATATTGATTTTCCTGTGTCAAAGTACTGTTTCCAACTTGAAGCCGTCATTTTTACAATAAGTGTCAAATACCAGCTTAGGATCCTAAATGGTTTTCCTCATAATTGGTCCCCGAAAACCTGCAGACACTGGGAACAGAAGTATCTGACGAAACTTCTACCATGCAGTACCATCCATCCATGCACAATCAATCATAATTTCCTGTATTCCACTGCCAGCCTAGACGTCGCATAGTCCTCGAGACTTTGATTTAGTAGCCTAAATATGATTTCTGCACCCGTTTACTCGCCTTTTTATTTTCGCAAAAAATACTGCGGCAATATTCTATGATATTAGCATCTGTCATCCGACAGACAGATGGTGCACTGCGTTGATGTCGAACTTTTGCACTTTTAATCTTTCGGATGAAACTCACTTTCTCAATGCTTACATCGGTTAAAATTGTTAATATATGTAATAACTATAAAGTGAATGCATTTAAGGTCATATTTTGATATGTCGAATCTTGAAAACATCCCAAATTCAAACCCCAATGACCTTAACTACAATACTTATGGTAAATGTTCAACTCATTTCACCCCTTGATCTGTGCTCCCGTGGTCATATGTGTTGTGTTTTGTGTTAGAAATTAATAGCAAAACTTTGAGATGCCCCACTGCCTATAGAAAAGTCTTTTCCTAAACTAAGGCCATTATAACATACCATAGTCAAGAAAAACGAACAAAATGGAAAAAAGGAAAAGAACTGAAAAAAAATATCTTTTACGCGAAAACGTCGATTTTAGTGAATGAAGTGCTGAAGAGCTAACATGTCGACTTTATCGACTGTGGGTTGTTGCAAAAGTTTCTTAAACCTCTGACAGGTGGTTTTAAAGTTTGCAGTGGAGTCGATCAAAAATTAGTTTTCTTACAGAAAGTGTTTACTCAGGTACTACTTATTTGAGAGGTGCTATTAGACTACGAAAAAGACTTAGTTTTTGTGCAATTCAGTTTTCAACAATAAAAAAAATCATAGTGCTTTAGCTGTAACGTATATTTAGGCTGTAATTGATTTAAATGAAGAACTTGGAATATTTGCTTTATACGGACTCAATAGTGAATGTAAGGAAGGTCAGTTAAGGTAACGATAATCATTTTTTCATTTTCTTCGTTTACGAATTCTTTGCAACTATAGGTACTCGTATGTATATTAGTCTGATTTCTGTCAGGTCAGTTGCATGGTAATGAAACATATACGAGGGTTGTCTGAAAAGTTTCCGACCGTACAGTGATACAAGACATTTTTTCTCAATTTTTTTTTTTATTTTTCTACATAGTCTCCTTGTAACTCTTCACACTACTCCCAGCGATGCTCCCATCTTTCTAACCCGTTCAAATATACGAGGTCGGATCAATAAGTCCGTGACCTTTGGATTAAAACACAGATTTTTTGATAAAAAAATAATTTTATTTTTCAACGTAGTCTCCCTTGAGCTCTATACACTTTGTCCAACGCTTCTCCAGTTTTTTTATCCCTTCCAAAAAAAATGATTTGTCGAGGTCCTCAAAATAGGCCTTTGTTTGCGAGATGACTTCATCATTGGAGTCAAATCTTTTTCCACCAAGCCATTTCTTCAGGTTTGGGAACAATAAGTAGTCGCTCGGAGCCAAATCTGGAGAATAGGGTGGATGAGGGAGCAATTCATAGCCCAATTCATGGATTTTTGCCATGGCAACTGCACATGTGTGCACCCTTGCATTGTCTTGGTGGAAAAGAACTTTTTTCTTGGCCAAATGAGGTCGTTTTTTTTCAAATCGTCATTGAATCGGTCCAATAAGTTGGCATAATATTCCCCATTGATTGTCCTTCCCTTTTGAAGGTAGTCAATGTGGTTTATCCCGCGTGCATCCCAAAAAACAGTCGCCATAACTTTATTGGCTGACAAACCCACCTTGGCCTTCTTTGGCGCCGATTCACCCTTAGAAACCCACTGTTTTGACTGTTGTTTGTTCTCTGGTGTGTTGTGATGGATCCATGTTTCGTCCACGGTTACAAAACGGCGCAAAAACTCCTCCATATTGCGATTAAACAACGCCAAACCTTCCTGTGAAGTTGTTACACGATTGCGTTTGTGGTCGACTGTGAGCAAACGCGGCACCCATCTTGCGGAAAGCTTTCTCATGCCCAAGTGATCATTCAAAATTGAAACCACTGAGCCATGAGAGATCCCTACGGCTTCCACAATCTCTCGCACTTTCAATCTTCGGTCGGCCAACACCATATCGTGAATTTTTTCGATTGTTTCGGGTGTAGAGACCTCAACTGGGCGTCCAGGACATTCGGCATCTTCAGTGCTTGTACGGCCACAACGAAATTCAGTAAACCACTTTTTTACCATTGAAATCGATGGTGCAGAGTCCCCATAGTATTTATCAAGCTTAGCCTTGGCCTCGGTAATGGTTTTTTTTTCGCAAGAAATAATGCTTAATAAGCACACGAAATTCACTTTTTTCCATTTTCTCCTCAAATTAGTGAGTAGTCTGATAAAAATAGCTGTCAAACACAAACTAACTGACGCAGCAAGTTTGAATTTTGACAGGAGTCAACTGACAGATGCCTGTTGACAGGAGCAGTGTTGCTGTTTCAGTAAAGAGGTCAGAAATTCACGGACTTATTGACCCGCCCTCGTACTTTGCGTTTTTCTGTGCAAAATAATTGTTCACGAAGGTGATTGCCTCCTCATTTGACGAAAATCTCTGTCCTCCGAGCGCAGTTTTTAGATGAGGGAACAAAAAGAAGTCGCTTGGGGCTAGATATGGTGAATAAGGCGGATAGTCAAGCAGTTCAAACCGTAATTCATGGATTTTCGTCATGGCAAGCGCTGAGGTGTGAGACGGCGCGTTGCCTTGGTGAAACAGAATTTTCTTTTTCTGCAAATGTGGCCGTTTTTCCGCAATTTCTGACTTCAGCTTGGCAAGTAATGATGCGTAGTATGCTCCTGTAATAGTTTTTACTTTTTGAAGATAATCGATTAAGATAACTCCTTTACTATCCCAAAAAACAGTCGCCATCATTTTCCCAGCCGAAAAAACAGTTTTTGCTTTTTTTGGAGTCGGCTCACTCTTTGCAGTCCACTGTTTTGACTGAATTTTTGTTTGGGAAGTATAATGGTGTATCCAAGTTTCATTTACAGTCATTAATCGGCGCCAAAACTCGGATTTATTGCGCCTAAACTGCGCCAACGTTGGAAATGTTCATTCGAGCACGTTTTTGGTCTAACGTAAGCAAACGCGGCACCCAATGCGCGGACAGCTTTTTCATGCCTAAATCTTGATTTAATACTTAGCAAACACGTTCTTTGGACATTTTCATAACCTCTACTATCTCTCTCACTTTAATTCGGCGGTCGTCTAACACAATTTGGTGAACTTTAGCAATGTTACCGTCAGTGGTTGCAGTTTTTGGACGTCCCGAACGTTCATCATCTCCCAAGCTCTTACGGCCACGTTTAAATTCAGCTGCCCAAAATTTCACTGTGGCAAAAGATGGTGCAGAGTCCCCATGCACAGAGTCCAACTCATTTTTGATTTGCGTAGGCGTATTGCCTTTCAAAAATAAGAATCTAATAACAGCTCGATACTCAATTTTTTCCGTTTTCACAAAAAAACACTCACATCGACTCACTCAAACGACTGTCAACTAAAAACTGCGTGTCCAAAATGACTGAAACTTCGGTAAGTAACTGTCAAAAGATGCACAACTAGCATTCACTAGCTTTTATTGAAGAGTGCTACTATCTTTATGTTGCGGTCGGAAACTTTTCAGCCAACCCTCGTATCAGTATATCACTGATATAGTTTTGAAAACCAAAGTGTAATCGATAAGGCAATGCACATCTTCCGCGATTTGTGGGCATCGTCAAGGTGTTTCATAGGAGGTCAAAGTCAAAAAGTTTACCGAGTACATTTGATGCCAGCTTTTCTGTTGGCATGTTACTCAATGCCATCACGCAATTATACTCGCGCTTATCATCACAATAATAATCCGGTTATATTTTTGAAATAAACGCGAGCTGTTTGATCAAACTATATTAGATTTCAAGCACCCCCAATCTATACTATATTTTAATGCGTTTAAATCCCACATTAATCCAGTGAGCTTTTGAATTACCCTGAAGTTTTCCACAACTCTAAGCCTGGCTCAAGGCCTAAGAAGTTTTTTTCTACAATAGAATGACCTTAGAGCCAGGCTGTCAGACTGTCGAACAAATTCAGAACAATATTTATTGCAGTATTTTGAAAATGGTAACAGCGTTAAGCAATGCATTTGTGCAGCTTAACTATTAGTGCAAACGCCTAAGCTCTTTTCCTTGCACCTATTATGATTGGTCTAATGTGAAATGTAATGTGATGCTATCATCCTCTACGAAGACACCACCTCTAATTTTGTCTTTGGGCTTTCCATAAGGGATGATTTGTATGATTTAGGAAAGACCGTAAGTAGATTTCAAGATGTACTGACGAGCTGTCATGACAGCATTGCATTCTGGGAGGATTAAATCTGTCTCGATTGGTGGTTTCCAAACTAGATATGCTGTTAATATCGGAATTTGATAACTTAACATACGCTGCCGTTTCCTTTCTATAGCTGAAGAACAGGGACTTGAGCAGGGAATCGGAAATTAAAAAGAATGTCGGAATGATTTATTTTATTGATATCAGACTTGGAACTTCCAAAAGGTGATTTCTAATCCATTAAAGAAGAGATTCATCGATCTCAAAGTCAAAAGAGCCAAGCTCTTACAATTCTAAAGAGTGACCAGATAACAGTAATAGGGGAACAAAATTAAATAAAACAACAACCGTGTGAGATATAAAATTTGTTCTGGCTTTATTTTGAACATTTTACTTTCACACCATTAAAATGGCGTTCTAGACTTCCCTGGCAATGCGTCAAGTGATCGATCAAATCTTTCATGACTCGGTCCAGTATGTGCCGCGTTATTCTGGCAATAGCGTGTCGAATGTTGACGTCAAGAGACTTGACGTAGCCTCGAGTCTGTATCAAATCGCATGATCGCGGCTTTTATGTCATGTAGTGCCGTCTTGTTGGAACCACAGCCCGAATATATCGATGTTGTCGAGCTCTGACCACAGAAAGTCAGTTAACATCGCTCTACTCATATACCTGAGACAATAGACGGTAACGGTGTTTTGTTCCAAATTTCGAAAGAAATAAGGTCCGATGATACCGCCATGCCATAAATCGGGGGAACACTTGTGGATTATGTTCGCTCCAATAACGGCAATTTTGCTTGTTGACATTGCCGCTTAGCCAAAAATGGGCCTCGTCCGAAAAGATGATTTTTTGCCCAAAATCCGGATCTCCGGGCAACATTTCCAGCGCCCAATTAGCGAACTCACGGCGTTGTCTATGGTCGTCCGGCTTCAATTCCGGCCTAAATCCAACCGCAAAATAAGTCGGGCTGACTCTCTGGTGATGCCCAATCCAGCTGATTGGCGCCGAATCGACATTTCTGGCCGCTACGGCTACTAAGTTTTCTGTCTGCCTGTTATCTGTGTACTCACTTTCAGACTGGTGAGACGAATTTTTATTTTTTTTTTTATATATAATGAGCGCGCTCTTAAGGGGTTTGTGTACTTTTAAAATGTTTGTACACAGGGCGGGCGAAGGAAATTTAGGGAGAAAGAAAAGAGAGGTACCAATGTACATTGTTTTTAAATGCCTGCAAGTTATAACGACCAGGAAATACAGAGATCGGCAGGGCATACCATAAGCGAGTTGTACGGCTTAGGAACGAATCACGATATTTTAGAGCACGTCCGAAAATGGGCTTGAGGGTATACCGATGAGCATTCATAGCGAGACGGGTGTTACGGTTAAAAGTTTGAATGGGCGGAATGCTACTGGCGATTTCAATGGATCACTGATGGTGGAAATTTCGATAAAACAAAGTGAGACCGGAGACACTACGTCAGTGTTCGAGGGTGTCAACTGATTGACGGATATTAGTATCCCATATGAGTGTTATTGCGCGGTTTTGAATCCTATTTAGCATGTGCAGAGATATTTTAGGAGCAACTGAGCAAATGTGGGCATTGCACTCCAATTTTAAGCGGATGAATGCCTTATATATTGAATCCAGATCAGAGGCGTAAAATATTTCTTACATCGCTTGAGGAGACCTAGACATTTAGCAGCATTTTGACGACATCGAATATGTGGTCATACCAACGTACGAGTAAGTTGTCACACATACCGAGAATGGAAAGTTTCGTCGGTTTCGACGATGTAAGTGCCATTCATGGATAATGGCAGGGTATATAAGTTTGGAAGGATTAAATTCCACTCTGTAGATAGTTCCCCTGCACACTAAAGCCACGTTAAAGACCGACCTCACGACGAAATTCATGTTGAGTGTTTACAACTGAGCCGGAATTTGGATATTTCTTAATAATTTTCGAACGTTCTTAAGCGTAAGCGTAAAATAATGCATGTTGGAATAGCAAACCTCATTGAATATTTTGACAGCTAGATGTCATTGGTAACTTTGACAGCTGCTGAAACATGATATGTACATATGTACATAATTGAAAAACTATTATTGCTATCTGTTCACCCTATACCTATTTTGCTTTCGCCAGATTTGAGCAGACTTTTAGTTTATTTGGTGGTTAGGTATGCCATCAAAGTGTTATTAGATTCTCCATGACTTTAGGAGACGAGACGTCAGTGCGACGGGTCTGTGGGAAGAGAAAACAGATTCGGCTTTTTTAGGGCCGGGTTGAATAAATGTTTTTTTTTTTCTATCTAGTTACGCCGTAGTTGGTGTCCAACCGGTGTCTAGATCTCTATTGGGAGAAGTCAAGCCCATAAGAAAGTGGTAAGAGGATAATATCCACAGAGGTGTACGTAAATACTAGAAACTCAAAGAGATCGACCAGGGAATTGAGAATCCTATATGTTACAACATACTAGATGGAGTGAAAAGTGACCTCCTTGATCGCCAGAATGCGCTGCTACTACAAAACAGGTTATGGCGCCTTGAAGTCCGTTCATATTTAGGCAGACATGCCCAATTTCGGTGCGATACTGTCTTTAGTTTTATTTTGACAGCTGATTGTTGTTGACGTGTTTGGCATCATATTGAGTATGGACAAAAACGATTTTCTTTCTCTTATAAAACATTACTTTTTGAGAGACAAAATGGCGCAGGAAACAAAAGAAAAGTTGGATAAATATTATCTGGCTAATGCTCCATCAGATTACACCGTCAAATATTGGTTTCGAGAGTTTCGTGGTGGCCGCAACTCCACTACCGAACAAGTCCGCAGCGGCAGGCCCTCCAATGCGGTTACAGAGGACAATGTCAAAAAATACATGAAATGGTGTTGGCTGACCGGAAAGTGAAGGTGCGCGAGCTAGCAGATACCACAAAGGTTAGTACTGAGCGCACACGTCATGTTTTGGGCAATATTCTGCATATAAAAAAGTTATCCTGCCGCTGGGTGCCGCGAATGACCAAAAACACGAAGGCGAGAGCACTTCGAAACAGTGTTTTGACTTGCTGATGCGGAATCGGGCAGACTTTTGGCGTCGATTGTTAACTGGATTTGAATCCCTCGGACTATTATCTCTTACCAAACCTCAAAAGATGGCTCATCAATAAAAAATTCAGCTCACGCGAGGAAATCATCGATGCCACGGAGGAGTATTTTGCAGACCTTCCGAAAAATTACTTTTCGGACGGGATCAAGAAGTTGGAAAATTGCTGGAATAAGAATATCAAACTAAAAGAGGACTATATTGCATAATATAAAAAAAACATTTCCATCTAGTAGAGAACACCGTTTTGTGTTCTGTTAGCCTTATTAACCGCTGTCATAAGAATTGGCCCGTTGTCTAATGCCACGACCAAAGTTCGTTCATTAGCTCTTATCCAAAAAACCAATATATTAGCTATTTCGCGTTTCCTGGATTACTTGAATACGCTGTCAAAAATTGTCTTCTCGATAGCACACTTAATATCGTGAAGACTCGCTATAAAGCCGCTGGCGCGTTGAATACGATGGTACAGCATAGTTGGATATATTCTATCAATGCTAAGTGACTTGAAGCCATTTAGCAATGTGACTAAAAATTTCTAGAAGGTGTCCACCTACTTGTATTAAGATGTAACAAAAGTTAGATTGTAGAGAAGCCTAAAAAGAAAAAAAAGGCTCTTTCATATTGCAAGTATACCATATATTGCTGTCCTTAATAATGCGCGACTATTCTGATAGTAGGAAGTACTCGGCGTCTTTCGTATCATAAAAATAATAAGTAATTTGGTTTTTTGCAGTCATTACTATAGCACACGTATTTGAACTCTTTTGGCCCAAACATTGTCGTTGTTCCTTGAATACCTCAGCTTTCTTCTAAAACATATACATATATCTGATATAAAAACTTTTGACTTTCTCTAGAATATCTCCCTTGGAATAACCGTCAAAATAAAGAACAAATGAACGAAGCACTTGTACTTGACACTTTGCTTTATAGTGCTCTGCAGGGTGTTCTATGGTCGGCGTAAGGCCCGGTCCCGATTGAAGGTCTTTTTTTATTTTTTTTTCTTCACTTATTGCATTTGTTCCAAGAGAGATACTGTTTGATTTTGATTGCTCTTCCTGAGTCTTTGGATATCCGATATATGGTAGGTCAATGGGTCCATCTTCCTTCTGAAGATTGATTCCATCTCTCCTGGCATGTTCCCATTAGTCGCCGTCTTTCTTCCATCTTGATATATTTGTTTGAAACTAGGGGTTCCTAGAATTTGGTATCATAGGTCCTTTGTAGTTCGGTAGCCAAGATAACCGCTGGTAGCATTCCCGCAATAACACATATAGCATTGTCTGAGAGTGTCAGGTAAGCACAGCGCACATAGAAGTTTGACGGAGTTGATCCTTCTTAATTGTCACTGCTTTAGACTGCTTTCAAGCTGTTCGTTGTAGGCGAGCCTAGCGTCAATCATCACACCTAGGTATCTAATCAGCGGTTTTGGCGTTATATTTTGATGCCCTACCCTGATGGTGATTATCCCCATTTTCTTTTGACTGCTTACTAGTGCTGTTTCCGTTTTATGTTCGGCGAGCTCTAACCCGACTGCTGCCATCCACCGTCTCACTTTTCAGATACATTCACTCCCAATGTCCTCTATATCCTCCACGTGTTTCCTACAACAATTGCAATATCATCGGCAAGGCCTACGATTTTTGCTCGTTTGTGATTTCAAGCCTTAGAACCCTGTCAAACATAATATTCCGCAGAATAGTACCGATCCTTGTGGTACTCCGCCAGATATTTGGTACTGCTTTACTCCATCGTCGGTATCGAAAACCAAGAACCGTTTCTCAAAATAACTTACTATTATTTTAATTTGGAACCCTGGAATCATGGCCCTACGATGTGCGCTATCCGTCCCCAGTTGGCAGAGTTGAACGCATTTTTTGACGACCAGTCTTATTAGAGCACCATATTTCTTCACACCTCCTCTCCATCTTCTGCCCTGAATAACTTCTTCCAAGATTATAGTTACTTTCCATATGGCCTACTCGCTTCAGGTCGAGAATAAGAATGGGTATGTTCTGACCCTTCCCAAAGCTACTGTTGCTAGAATTTGAGCAACTGCTGTTAAAACTACTTAGATTTCCGCACTAAATGAAAAATTACATTTTTCTACTGCTTGGGAATCATTTATTTGTTTCACTCTGTTCGAAAGCTTTCAGTTTCACATGCCTTAATCTCAAGTGGTTCAGCAAATGGGTTGCAATATTTGGAGGTACTTGGACAGTTCTGCAAAGATTCATTCACTTTATTTTCTATCGAGGTATAACACTGAAACAAAGTGTCCTTTCTCCATGATGAGATGGTCCTCATAGCAACTTACTGTTTAGACTTTTCATTGTAAATTATCTCTAGTAAGTATACTCGTACGCAGTCGTAAATATAAGCGAGCTCATTTTCCTTACTGTATTGATGTCGCACATTCGTTCGGTTTCGTCGTATGAAAGAAAAGTTCTACTTCTTCCTTCTTTTTCTTTCTTCTTCGGTAATATTCATTTACACTTACTGCCAAGGCAAGTGCAATCACAGCCTTAGGTCATTTTTCCCTGGTCATTATCAGTTTGGTGGCAAGATCAATACGCACTTCTCAGTTTTTCTTTTTTGAAGTCTCCTAAGAAATCATACGAATATATAATATGTGTAGTGATGAACTTTTTGAAGCCTTTTCAAGTCTTGATATTCTCACCAAACTCAGAATTAATATATGTTTTCGCCAACCCCATGCGTCGTTATGTTTACTTAAACATTGGAAGGGCTTATTTCCACTTCATTTTCAAATGATTATTAAGAAAAGACTATTTTTGCAGTGTTGAATTGTCGATGTTTAGTCAGGTGAACCTGTTCCGCGTTGCGAACGGTTACATTCCCTATAAATCGAGACTTCTTCCACCAACGCATAAACCGAACTTATTAAATATTGTGTTTTCTTATATGCTACGATATATGCTTAGGAAACTTTTTGTGTCAATACCAAGTGCAACATTAGCTGAAATTCATATTTGTTACCAACAATATGTACTCCTAGCATTCATTTGTTAAATAAGGATCATCAAGTAATCGATTTAACACTATTCCATAGGTACTCTAGAGACCTACGAGCTGGATAGCATCATACTATGAAGGGTTTTTAAATCAACTCATAGGTACATCGAATTTTGAATCGGATACATACTACAGGGTGACTTACTCGAACTCCAACTTTTTAAAATGCTATAATTCTTTTACTTTTTAATAAATTTTATTGTACCAAAGCAAAAAATGTTGGAAAATACATCAATTTTCAAATTGTATCAGTAGTTTTCAATATGTCCACCTTGGCATTGGCGTGAATAATGGCCTTGAGACGGCCGAAGAAAGCATCGCACGCTGCACGCAAGTGGCTCTACGGTATTTTGGCCCATTCACGGCGAAGTGCTTGTTTGAGGTGGTCCAAACTTTGGTATTTTTTAGTGCCAACCTTCGCCTTCAAAATACCCCAGACAAAGAAATCCTACGGATTTGAATCCGGAGAATTGTGTCGAAGAAATGAAGTGTGGAACATTGTTTTTTAACCAATCTTGGTTGACGCGCGATTTGTGAGACGGTGCCGAGTCTTGTTGAAATGTCCACGGTCTCCGACCGAAATGATTGTTTGCCCAAGGCTTCAATACTGCCTCTAAGACAATCTCACGGTATGCGATCGCATTAATTTTGACGACGCAGTCTAAAAATACGAGCGAAGAGCGACCATCGGCGGTTATGGCGGCCCAAACCATCACCATCGGTGCTGCCTGCTTTCTGGTGGCCGTCCGAAGGTGTAAATTTTCGAAGGACCTCTCTGGCAAGTAAACTCGATCATTTTGTTTGTTGACATATTGCTCGATAACAAATGACGACTCATTATAAAAAACCAAATTCGGCAATTCACCACTTTCGTGCAAGCCTAGCAACTCCTTCGCTCTTTCGACTCTAACTTTTTTCTGTTGCGGTGTAAGATCGTGTGCTTTTTGGAACTTCAATGGCTTGAGCCCAAGTTCATTTTTCAGTATATGTTGCATTAGTTCCAACGATATGTTGAGCTCACGAGCCATTTTTCTTCCACTTCGACGCGGATTTCTCTCAATTCGAGCCTTCACTTTCCGAACCATTTCTGCCGATGTTGCTGTTTTTTTATGACCACCTCTATGGCGCTTTGCAACGCTGCTGGTATCACGGTAACGAGCTATGGTTCGAGACACAAATGATTTATTCACGTTGAGGTGCTGGAGGGCTCTAACGATAACTACTTGTGGTTTTCCAGCCAAATATAAATCAATCACACTATCACGTTTGAATTCCATGGCGGATAAAAATTTTTCAACACAACTGAGACGCAAATCGTTTAATAAAATTATCTGTCATGTGTCAAAATTTGAGCTCACTGTCCTGAACGGTTTTTAAATTATAGCAGTCTGAAGTTGGTTGCAGTTCGAGTCATTCAGGGTGTATATGTAGTTTCAATTTTATTGGGGAGAAGCCAAAACAAAAGCGAAATGAAATACACTTGCGGTCATAAAAACCGCACCACATCAAAATGATTGAAAAATTGTTAATAACTACGATAATAATTTTTATAATGAAATGAAATTTTTGTTGAGTACTCCGCAGTAGTTTATAAGTATTTCTAACTAATTTCCATCTATTTATTGAATGTTTGAAAAAAGATATTAACAGAGAAAGAAAAACCAGTTAATCTTCTTATTTTTTTAAAATATTTTAATACAGTCATTAGTTAACAAAATCAAACGATACATTTTTTATGTATGTGTATATAAGATGCTTAGATATGCCACTTTTGCCAAAAAATTGTCAATACCGAGTTGCTCCTCCTTTAGCGGTTATAACCGCTTTTATTATAGAAGGCATCTAGTTTACTAGAAGTTCAGTAATATCCCTTGAAATTTCAGAAAGGCAGAAAACGTAAAAAGAAAAACATTCTCAAACCATCTGGCTTTGAGGAAACTTCTCTGTTTTGACTATGCACTCGTCCTTGAACCTTTCACCTGCTGACCGTCGTACATATGGCAAATAGTCGGCGCACATCAAATTAAATTTACTTTCATCGGACCATATCACATATCGCCAATCATCCTGCGTCCAATCTTCGTACTTTTTTGCCCGCGTCAAGCGAGCTTTTTTCATTTTTGTGTTTAGGAGAGGTTTTTTCGCTGGTCGTCTTCCATATAAACCTATCTCCCGTAGCCGTCGGCGTATGGTTTCGGCGCTTAGATCAACTTGATGAAATTCACTCAGCCCTGATCTTATACGGACAGCACTTTTAAAGCGATCTTTCATGCTAATTCGTTGTAATACATTGTCCGTCTTCTGGGTTGTTTTACGTTTTCGTCCCGAGCCTTTTTTCCTTTCCAGTGGATCCAAATTTTCTTTTTTCTGCATCAGCCGTACGATAGTTGAATGACAGCATCCTATTTTAACCGCAATCTCACGATAGCCAAGCCCTTCTTCGACTAAAGTCAATATTTGAACTATTTCTTCCCGAGTCAGTTGATGATATTTACCAGATATTTCACTTTTCTTTACTTGTCACCGTCACAACTCAATTCAAACTGATTTTTTTTTGCACTGAATTCGAGTCCGAACTCCGCTATGGGGAATACCCTTCATTAGCATGGGAAAAACCCTTACGATCTGATATAATTAGGCATTTTTTGAGAACTCATTAGGTGGTGCGGTTTTTATGACCGCAAGTGTATGTCCTTACCAAATCTTTTGAATTGACGTATTGTTGCGAAAGCAGGTTTAAAATCTGAAAAACATAAAACGACAAGCAAACAAAAAAAAAAAACAACTATCAACTTACCTACCTATGATTAACTGACGATTTTATTTACATACTCGTACTTCGATTGTGACAGCTTGATGAGGTCTTCTGTTCGTCGAACACTGTTTTGCATTCAAAATGGCAAAAGGTCAAGTTGTCAGCTATGGGGATAAGTAGAGGAAGAGAGATCACCGCACAAAAAGGAAGAACAAAAATAAACAAAGTCAACGAAAAAAATAGTTGCCCCGTTTCCCGTGACGCAGCACTTCATCAACCATAATTGGTCTGTGAACGCGCTGTGAATTCAAAGACGTTACAGTGGATGCATGGAAGCCGGAAATCTTCCAAGAGAAAAAGAGCCGTGAGACAAACAGAAAAGCATCGAAGAATATAAAAATACAGAAAACTGGGAAGGAAAATAAGCTACGAGTTGGCAGCCGAAGAAACAGAAACATTGAAACTAAAATTGAACGGACGAAATAAAACAATAAAAAAAGTTTACATCTCGGGAACCGGAATTTCCGCAGTTTTATTTTATTTGTGATTAATTTTTTTTTTGGTTTTGTTCGACTTTCTTAGGTTTGGGTGAATTTCGTTAGTTAAGTATGGGGTGGTAACAGCTTATCTGAAGATAGATAACCACAATAAGTGGAGTGGATCTGAAAAATGTCGTTCCAAAAAAGAAGACAAATCGCTCAAGCTCAAGTAAATCGTCATCACTGCGAACAATGCTGCAGGAGTACATGGCAAGCAAGTCAGCTTTGGGACCAGAAGCTATCCGAATGGAAACAAGAGCTTGTGTCGCGGACTGTAGATCGAAAAGAAGATCGAGGAGATAGAACGGTTAGCTGTCTTTCCTTCACCAACGCTATCAACAAGGGGCAGGATTCGTCGCCTAAATGTAGTTCGAACTTACCACTCTTTCCCAACTCACAACAAACCCTGATTCTATCAATCGTCCCCCTATTTTCAAATTAGCTCATTGCACTTTCTTCGTAGGCTCTCTCTCTCCCTGTGCTCTTGTTCCTATGGTGACCATGTCTCTTTTGTACTAGAGAGTGTTGAGTATTTCGAATTCAGGTGGAAGAGGTGGAAAACTTGGCTAGTGAGGAAGATCTTGTAGGGGTTAGCTTAAATGTGGATACGAGTATCTGTACATCTGTATCCCTAGTCTTGGGATTTATGAAAAAAATCGTATGAAAGGCGGGTTTATCTTCAACACCCACTGTGTTACAGCGTGTTTAAAAGATTTCCTTCCGAGAAGTAGGTACAAAACATTATTTAGTTATAACTTCTAGTGTATTAAACCTAGAGCAACCAAGCTCTAGCCAAGATAGCCAATTGATTAATTCATATTTAAACACTATTACCACCCATGCTTCCATTTTCGAGACATTGGTATTCAAACACGAATTTGTTTAATTTTTTTCAATAAATTTTTGGGAAAATCGCATTTATCTCGGAAAAGTGTGCTCATAATTTTTTTCTAGTTTTTATTATTTTGGTGCGCCATAATATCACCTACAAATTCACCTGGGGCTTATAGTATAAGGATAAATAAATTAATCCCCAATATGATCATTTTTTTATTATTATTAAAAAATTACTCTACAATAAGTGCACTTTCCTTTACCGTTATACATAATAGATTATTATAAATCGTAATTTACATAATCTTAAATCTACAACAGTTGTTCAAAGTGTCCTCCATCAGGCCGAATGCTAGCTAAGGCCGTTTTTGAATCAAGAACCAATATTAATAGTTGGTAGTGTCTTTTTTATGTTGTGCCGCTGCTGCTATCCGTTCTTGCAATTCAGCAAATATTCTTATTTCAGATGAATCTGCTCATTGTTCCCCATACGTAGAAATCCAAAACTGTTAAATCTGGTGATCTTGCAGGCCAATGTATTGGACAATTCCTTCCAATCCATCGATTTGGGAATTTTTCATCCAAGTATTGTAGTTCTTATTCAACCTTAATAGCTTGGAGCACCATCACGTTGGGTAAAATGAGTTCTACTTTGTGCAATCGAAACATTTCCCAGCGGTCCTGGCAGTTCATTTTGCAAAGATTGCAAATAAGTTTCACTGTTTAGCGTTTGTGGGAGTATGAAAAGCCCAATTAACCTATTACGAATTACACCTGCCCACACGTTTACGTTGAATCGATGTTGATATGATGTTGTTCTTGTCGTATGCGGATTTTCATTCGCCCGTGTGCGTAGGTTATCTCTAGTGAATTGCGACTCCTGAATATTTTGGCTGAATGTATTCTCATTGAAATTCCGTTTCAACAACCAACTGCAGAATTCCGATAGTGGAGGCAGATCTGCTGATAATACAATAACTCCTGAAATAGTGTTGTAAGATAAGAATAAAAAAAATTGTAAAATTCATCGCCGCGACACATTTAAGGTGTTATAGAGCCCGTTAAAATAGGCTTTTTGTGATTTTTTTTTCCAGGAAAAATATAAAATAAATCGAGTTTACAAAGGTAGAAGTTTATTGTACATATGATTGACTGTAAAACATTATTTTTATAGAATAATTTATATAAAAATGGCGGCTGTGCAGCGTTTCTCAGATGGCCTCTCTTTTTTGGAAGGGTATATGGCCGTACCAATAGCTCCTGTAAATTTTGAATTATGACGAGTCACTAAATTTTTTTAGTGTACATAACAATAGCTAGAGAAGTGCGTAGGATTTTTTTGATATAGTGATTTTTGGCCGAACGGCGCACTTCCAAAGTCAAACTTGCAAAATTCGCAGAAAAATCGCCAGAAAATTGTTAATAACAAATGAACTACGCCATATAAAAAAATTAATTATTTAGACAATAATTTTTAAAGATCTAGTTAAAATTTAAAGTGAATTGGGTGAAAATTGTTCAAGTTATGGATGCGGCCAACTTGAAAAATGCAGTTTTGAGATAAACGCTACGAGATATTTCCCAGCCATTATCTTTTGGGATATAATTTTTGAGGTCCTAAAGCGACTTCGAAAGCAATAAAAAAATCGATTTTTTGAAAAAGCGTAAAGACTAATTGATGGCTCTGCTGCTAATACACCCTGAATGACTCGAACTGCAACCAACTTCAGACTACTATAATTTCCAAACCGTTCATGACAGTGAGCTCAAATTTGGCACATGACAGATAATTTTATTAAACGATTTGCGTCTCAGTTGTGTTGAAAAATTTTTATCCGCTATGGAATGCAAACGTGATAGTGTGATTGCTTTATATTTGGCTAAAAAACCACAAGTAGCTATCATTAGAGCCCTCCAGCACCTCAACGTGAATAAATCATTTGTGTCTCGAACCATAGCTCATTACCGTGATACTGGCAGCGTTGCAATGGAGGTGGTCATAAAATAACAGCAACATCGGCAGAAATGACTCGGAAAGTGAAGGCTCGAATTGAGCGAAATCCGCGTCGAAGTGGAAGAAAAATGGCTCGTGAGCTCAACATATCGTTGGAACTAATGCAACACATACTGAAAAATGAGCTTGGGCTCAAGCCATTGCAGTTCCAAAAAGCACACGATCTTAGCAACAGAAAAAAGTTAGATTCGAAAGAGCGAAGGAGTTGCTACGCTTGCACGAAAATGGTGAATTGCCGAATTTGGTTTTTTCCGATGAGTCGCCATTTGTTATCGAGCAATATGTCAACAAACAAAATGACCGAGTTTACTTGCCAGAGAGGTCCTTCGAAAATTTACACCTTCGGACGACCACCAGAAAGCAGGTAGCACCGATGGTGATGGTTTGGGCCGCAATAACCGCCGATGGTCGCTCTCCGCTCGTATTTTTGGACCGTGGAGTCCAAATTAATGCGATCGTATACCGTGAAACTGTCTTAGAGGCAGTATTGAAGCCTTGGACAAACAAACATTTCGGTCGGAGACCGTGAACATTTCAACAATACTCGGCACCGTCTCACAAATCGCGCGTCAACCAAGATGCAAATCCGTTGGATTTCTCTGTCTGGGGTATTTTGAAGACGAAGGTTGGCACTAAAAAATACCAAAGTTTGGACCACCTCAAACAAGCCCATTCGCCAGGAATGGGCCAAACTACCGCAGAGCCACTTGCATGCAGCGTGCGATGCTTTCTTTAGCCGTCTCAAGGCCATTAATCGCGCCAAAGGTAGACGTATTGAAAACTACTGAAACAATTTGAAAATTGATGTATTTAGCAACAATTTTTGCTTTGACACAATAAAATTTATTAAAAAATAAAAAAAAATTATAGCATTTTCTGTATATTCAGAATTCGTTCCTCTAATTCTCCATGTCTCACAGCTACCGCATGTTGTTCCGCTCAATCCTAAGTAGTTGTTAAAGTTTCTCACAATCTTCCGTAAATACCCTTTGATTAGGAACATGTCGTGTAGGAAATCTTTGTTGATACTCTGCTCACGCCTCAGCACTCCCATTACAAAACCCATAGACAAAATGGATGTCTTGATATTCTCCACTTGAATACTCTGCTATTTAAAAAAAAACCTTATAACACATCAACTTGAATGTGATGCTATCGAAATTCAATAAACAACTGAGAACGGTAAACGAAAGTGCACTTATTTTAAAGTATTTTTTTAGTAATAATAAAAAATAGTCATATTGCGAATTAATTTAGTTAACGTTACCCCTGGAGAACAAGTAAAAACTTTGTATGGTGAAATTATAGGAAAAAAGAAAAATATAATAATGGGCACATTTTTCCAAGACAAATGTGATTTTCTCAAAAATTTATTAAAAAAATGAAAAAAAAATCGTGTCTGAAGGTCAATATCTTGGAAATGAAAGCATTTGTGCTAATAGTGTTTAAATATGAATTAACCACTAATCAATTGGCTAGCAAACGAGCCCAGCTTGGTTACTCTAGGTTTAATGCGCTAGAGGTTATAACTAAATAAATGTTGGTACAATACCTGGTTCCCTGAAGGAACTTTTTTAAACACCCTGTAACTCAGTGGGTGTTAAAGATAGACAGGAACTAGCGAATCAGATTCCAAAATATCTGTATCCGGAACCGGATGTATATTATAAAATATATGGTATACTTGGTAGGTTTTAGTTAGGATTAGGATATATTTACGTTTATTGAATTATTTTATGGTTGGTTATGCATTCGGTTAGTTAGGTATTTACGTGTATTAATTTTGAAGTTGTTTCGATGTTAAGTTAAGTAACTGCTCATTGTGATTTAGTCTTATTATGGATGGAGAGATTAGAAGAGGAGCACAATTTGGGCAAGAACCCGCTTTTGGGAGAGAATATGTAGAGTGGGAAATAAAGATAGTAACAAAAGGAGCTAGACAACAAAGAAGACTTAAACAAAGGAGAAAGTGGATATTTTAAACAAAGGTAATGAAGAGAATAAAAACAATTAGGTCAGTAAACTTTGCGGGATTCGAATGATCTGATCGTTGGAAATGCGAATCAGCCGAGACGATAGTTTTTGTCCCAGTATGAAAGCAGCAAGGTAATTATTTTTCTTGGTTCGGAACAGTGACGTGTGACGTGAATAGTCCTTCCCATATTGAATAGATGGTCATTATCATATGTATAACGTGGAATGAATTTAGCCAATGGCCGAAATAACAAAAACAAAAGCACAAAATAAGACTGGTGTGTGCAAAGTCCTGCGTTTTTAGCATGATGCAAGAGGTCCTCCTCAATTCTAGGTTAAGTTATAGATTTAGTTTTTTTTCTTTAATTAAATTGTTTAGAGTAGGATAATGATTAAGTGAGTTATTTTTTAATTTTATTTTGAATTTTTTTGTGAGCGGAAACAAAAAAGATTTTTGCATCAATTTTATTGAAAGGATTCTTCGAAGTGCTGGCGCCAGGACGACGAGGGATCTGTAAAAAGCTGGTAAGTTATAATTATAGTAAGTTATAACGCTCTTTATTAGTCAGTAAGTCTTTTGTGACGCCATGACCTTGCCAGCAGGTTAAACGTTCTTCGCCTTCTTTGGAGCCTATTCTCCCATTTGAATCCATTGTTTTGACATTTCCTTCGTCTCGGGTGTGAAGTAATGAACCAATGCTCCATCCATGGTTATCCATTGTGAGTAATCGCGGTACCAATCTTGCGCACAGCTTTCTCATGTCCAATTTTTCAGTCAACATGCGATCTACAGTGCTGGCTACCATACTACGAGTATGGTAACAATGGATTTTGTATTGATGTGAAATACTGAAATAATGCTGGCTTAAAACAGTTGTCTCGAGTGGTGTGTGGATGGGCGGACCTACTGTCCTTCGATGGGACTGACTGCGAACGGACGCGTACAAACGAAGATGACATAACGGGAAATGACCTGACAGACTTTATCTGATTTTTTTTTTTTTAAATTGGCGACTGGTAGGAACTTCGTTTTAGAGGCTGTCATTCACAGTTTTGGCCAGAATAGTTGCAATTGGTGGCGTTTAAGTGCGATAAGGGTGATTTGACCATCCTCAGCCAATAACATCCGGCTTATTTCAGGTCGTTGCAAGTCGTCATCGGTGTGTGATCCTGGGGCATTTTATTCAGGGTAGGATACATACTCGTATGTAGGGATAGGTTAGCTTTAGATTTAATTATAAATCGTTAATTAAATTTCTGTATTTTAGAGTAGGATTAGTTAGCTTTAAGCGCGTAAGTCTCGGTGTTTTGCACAGACGGCTTCTCTGATAACAGTCGGATAACTGAATTCCCATAGTCTAGTTCCAAGCTCGCAATAAGATGAATTTGTTAGACAATCCTCAGGGAAAGACTTCTCACTACCCGAACTTGTTTTGGGACTGCTTACTTTCTCGGTTAGGGCTTAGGTGATATAATTCTTCAGGTCGCAGGCAGACCGAATGAATGCTTCCCAACGTATCTTAAAAATCAGCGGCATTCATACCATTAATCAGTAGAAAACACTGTTGATTGCTCACTGGCATCTTTACTAATCCTTTACACCTACATAGGTATATTAAGCATAGGTGATACAACGCTGGCTTTGAAAAATTACTACACCTCGGAGCATTTCATCTGGGAATTTTTGATTTTGCTCGCATTGGCCGCGAGTACTGATGTGATGGTTGGCACTTTACCCGTGAAATGAACCCTCCACTCTTTACTAAGGGCTGAGAAATTCCATTGAAAGGAACTCACCAGCAGAAGAATAGACCAATTCTTTATTTGGATTTTCTGTTCCAAAAGAAAGGCATTATGAGTATTTAACTGCTCCACACCATTTTATTGTGGCGTTAAATATTGAAAAAATACCATATTCATGCAGTTCTCTTTGAATTTATTAAGCAAATATTTGATGCAAGCTTTCAAAAGTGTGGGGTCTAAATTGTTGACACACTGGCTTTCTATAGATCCCATCTTTCTTTCTTTTAACAAAAGAAAAATCTTCTTCTTTTATATTTGTACGCAAGACTTTCTAATATCACCCTGAAAATCCTTCTTGGAGCAACTTAAAGACCTTTTGGTTGTTTAAATTCTGAAATTTATTGATCTTTGCAGGTTATTTGTTTTGCATACATTCGCCCATTTGCCTCATGCATAACGCGCCTTCGTTCACACAACACAAGGAAAACGATATCCTCGAACTAGAAGACATCGAACAGACCAAAGTGGAAGGATATTCAAATTAAATGGAAAAGCCGTTGAACCGGCTGCTGTTGTCTTCCGACCAGACAACAACTTGTACATGAAATAAGTACCCCCGTCCTCGATCCCAGTAGGCTGATGGAAAATGCTACCAGGCACAACTACCACAGCCGCACTACACCACCAGCAGCAACAACAAATCGAAATAATTTCTTTATTTTGCATTTTCCTTGCGGTTATAGTTGTCGAGCACACCTCTAACTGACCGCCTGAACGAAACCACTTGGAAAATACTCCCTGGCTTACTAAAGGCATCATTTTCCTCCATTGTCCCCCTCATCAAAAATAAACACACACATAGAAACAGGATACACCTTTAGATAAGGACGAATACCCGGTCATAACATAAAGTTTCACCGATGTTCGGACTGTTTTTGTACGTATGTAAATTTCTGCACATGGCGAGCCGTTGCAAATCAATAAGTCGATGTATACAGCAATTGTGGCTTGATGTTGCCGGTTAACACAAATACAAACACAGTAGAGTATCCACTTAAAAATTCCGATAAACAAAACAACGGAAGGCGGGTAAACGTTAGCAGGTGAGTTGTATCGTATATTCAAATTAACAGTGTTGACACTTTCTTATTAGACTTGGAGTATTTCAGATACGAACAGCAGCTGCAGCAGCAAAATCATCCAATTTGATGCAATATGAAAAAGTCATCTCCATCCATTATTCCGTTGAGTTACGACTATCAAAAGATGTCGCCATCATCAGCGTCAAATCGAGGAACGCGCAGTGATGCCACTACCACATTCTATGACAATCAGTATCAAAGTTTATTTGGCGATCCTGTACCGCCAACGCCGTCAGAAGACTATTTGGGGCACTTAGATGGTAGTTTGTATGGGAGCTTCCGTCGAGACTCGTATGCGTCAGCTATAGCAGATGATTTTAATCGTACGATAACACTGGCTGCTGAAAGTAGCAATGGAAGAAGATTGTCGCGCCTATTTTCTGAGACTCCAATTACAAGTACAAGTATGGGCTTGAGTCCGCGACTGGCACCAGATATACAGATTTTACCGGACAGTGGGAGCGGTGGCAATTCTAGTTCAGATGCGAGAGATTCGCCAAATTATGCACTGTTGAGACCTGATGTAATAAATCCACATTTGGTGGATAATACCTACGATCAGATGCAAGATGTGGCTAGTAGCGGCATGCAGGATTATGTGGAGCAGGAGCGTGCTGCAAAGGAAGTGACGAGAAGGATATCGGATTTTTCGGAAGACTTCAAATCGAATGTGGGGTCTTTGAGGTAATTTTCAACTCTAATATAAAATATTTGATAGTGCTCGTTATTATAATTATGTATCTAATTGTATATGTAACTTGTAATTTTGCAATAGTTGATTATCAATAACTCTTGATCAGTTTTCAGTGGTTGTCGAATAACAATAGATCAGTTTTCTTATAGATGTTAAAATTTTAGGCAACTTTTTCCCAAAAATCTTGACTGCTTTTGGACTGTTTGTAGGGTTTGCATTTAGGATCTTAAGATTTTCTCGTTAAAAATACGTTTAGGCAAAGATCTGCATAAACAACATGTGAGATAAAACACGTACCGCTGAAAGAACGAACAACTGTGACAATGATCACGCAAGGCAACCACACTTGTCGCCGTTTACAATTCAACTTCACTTTATTTCATTATATTGGCGAGCTTGAAGCTCAAGTTGAACAATAAATTAGATGGTTATGTATTATACACGTGAAGAAGTTAATAACAAAAAAGAATAGTTGATATGGTGAGTTAGAATACGTGTGGTGAATACTGAGCAGAGTATAATATGATACACAACATTTTAGAAACAATTACAGCTTTCTTGTAATCATGATCACGGTAACACCGGAAGATATTTTTCCGGCTCCGCGCCCATATAACAGCACTTTACTGTCCATACGTGGCTACAATTCTCTCTGGTTATGCAAGGCAAGCCAAATAAATTCATTATTGACGCTGTCAAAAGCATATCCAAAGTCGACAAACAGACCGTGATGTAGAAGTTACTATTCATCACACTGCTCAATGATGATCCGCGGATTATTGATGTACCCCACAAACCAGGACTCAGACTGGAACCCTTCTTGCTCAGGGCTATTTTTATCAACTATGGTAATAATTCTTGCAGAACAATGATCTCTCTCTCATTTTTTGTTCGTTTCAAAATGGCTCACATTCTCAGGATCATAATTTGATGCGTTGTAGTTACCATTATCAGACATTGTCGTGCCATCCACACGTCTACTTTGCACCAGTTGTTGACGCCCAAAAAATTACTTTCTAGAGCGACGATTTATCGCGAAATGATTGAACTTGTTTTCTACTGACCCACCGTATAACGGACAGCTGACCTTAAGACAATCCTTATGGTTAAATTGAATATCCCTATGACAAGATTTTTTTTCCCCCCCCCACGAAAGCAGGTGAAAATCTCCATTAGACACTATGACGATCACAACCGCATGCTCATAGTAGTGTGAGATTCTCTCTGAATTCCTCAATGCAGTACTGTGCTTCGAAACACAGCATTCCTGTACATAACGTTCCAAATCACAGTGTAATCGCATGTACCGCACAAATAGAAGTAACCTTTTCATCACAAACAGATCTGATGCAATATTTTTGCTTGAAAATTATACAGAATAGAGGCTATGTCGAGCTTATAAATTATTTTTCTTATTGTGTATTATTTGTTATTTTATATTTTATATATGTACATTCACGATTTTGTTAAATTAAAACAACATCTGAGAATGTGTGCAAATGACGTTTCAAAAGTCACAAATTTCAAAGCATGATTGATGCATTGCAGTAGGAAATTATCGCTGCAATGCATAACTACTGCATAACATTACTAATGATGCGCATTTTTTTGACGCTTAGGAATTTCACCTTTTACTCATTAAAAACGCCCAGTGTTGCCAGCCGCTTTTAGTGAAATTCCCCACCGCAGACCTTAAAATTCTCCTTTTTCCCCATTCTTTGTGGTGACATTCCCCATGGATTCCCACAATAATTTTTCAAAAAGCAATATTGATAGTTTGTGTAATTATAATTAGAAACGAAGAAGAAAACGTTTTTGTATTATTTTTTATTAAAAACAAGTAACAAAAATTAAATCAGACTTCATTTCAAATTAAAGATTGAACATAATAAAAAAACAGGCTAGCAAAAATAGAATCATAGCATACTAAAAAATAAATAAAAATTAACTAACATTATGAAAAAGAACAAGAATATTGTGGGATGGCTAATTATGTACATTATTTGTATGTTGAGTTATCAAAGAAAAAGAAAAATGTTTCTTGGTTTGTTTAAAAGTGAAGCTCTCCATATTTCTTGTCTTGAATCCTGATCTTATAAAGCAGATAGCGATTAAGCAAGATCCACCTAACCGATTTTTTTTTTTTATTTTTACGTCGGTTACTACAGAAAATAAGCGCTCAGCGTCGGCATTTGAATGTGGATATGTTAGTGCATATCTAGCAACTAGACTTAAATTCGAAAATAAGAAATTTCCTTCAAAATCCTTCATTTCTGTTACTTCCTTCCAAAAATGTTCGACACTCAATTCCTGCATTCTATCTTTCTCTGTTCCAATTATCGAAATAGGAAACTCCCTCCATTCTAAAATTAATTTCCTTTCGTCACAGTTTGGAATTTTTGTGGAGCTGAAGGAAAGTTCCATGCAGCTTACCCTTTTGGGTATATTTAATGTCACTTATGGAGAAAGAAACTCCATAACTTGAAAGTCATTACTTCTTATTGAGAATCGTTTTAAAATCTCTTCTATCGTTCGAATATAGAAGCTTTTGCAGCGTAATCTTATTTCTAAATTTTGCCCCTCTGTAAAATTTTGTAGGAGCTGTTCACACTCTGGCCCAACGTAAATGTCTTTGAGGTCAATTATACTATTTCCGTACACTGAAGCGAAATCACTACACTATTGAGAAGCCAGTAGTTTATCGAAATCTTCTTCTTTAATGACATTTTGGGCTGGTTTGACTAAAATCTTTTTCGACTCACCATAGTAGAGGTGCAACAAGATTTGATTACTCTGAAATAGTTTATTAAAATCATGAAAGTACTTTAGGAGAAACTTCAAGAAGTAGAAATAAGCTTTAACTTTCAAGTCTGCCAAACTTCCATATACTCGTATATTTGTAGCCTTTGATCTCTTGGTTTCTATAGAGTCTAATAAGAATAAATGTTGAAGAACTGTCCAATTCTTCAATAAACCCACTACGGCGGAGTGGAGTACAAGCCACCTTATCTTAGATGGACTTAATTTTTTTTTTTTCAGCGTTGAAATAATCTTGGAACTCCAGATTCTTTTTGTGTTTTCCCCTCATTTTGTTCTAAAAGAGAGAAGATTCCCTTTTTCCCCTTTCTTCAAATTTTAGACTGAAATTGCCCACGAAAAGGGGAGTTCCCCACGAACTGGCAACACTTTACACCTCCCTACGATATTAATGTTTATGTTACCCCAACTATTTTTCGACTTATCAAGCACTGTTTTTTACCGGTAAATGCGAGTAGACTCGTTTTGCGTGTTCCGCTTTTTAACGCGATTTCATTTTATCGCGCTAGGTCCAAAGGCTGGTCCCTGCAGACGAAGCAATAGGTTTATTTCGTCCAAAATTTGAAGGACTGTCTTATTAGTATGTCCGTTTAGTCGAATTTTGTGTTTTCTCGTTCTCTTGGTACAATTCCAAAGTTGTATATCATAGGTCCACACCGGCTTTTGCACTTGCTTATAAGGACTGAAACGAATAAAATTTGGAAACTTCAAAGTAAAAAAAAAACAATATTTTCATAATTCGTGTAAATTTTTTTTTATTTGCTTTAAAACTCTGTTTTTATTAATTAAAAAAATATATTTGGGTTTCCATTCTTTCGAATGTCCTTCATAAGGTTGGTGACAGTTACATCCGTGATCTTTTTGGACGCTCTTTTCCATTTAGCACTAAAATCTTTTAAGTCCTTTGCACACTCCTCACTTTTACTCAATTTAGCTTTGACCAAAGCCCAATACCTTTTAATGGGACGGCACTGTGGAACATTGGGCGGATTCATGTCTTTTGGGACAAAGTCGACATTTTTAGCAACAAGAAAGCTCAACGTCGCATGAGCATAGTAAGCTGAAGCTAAGTCTGGCCAAAATAATGTTGAACCCTCGTGTTTGTTTAAGAAAGGAATCAACCGTTTTTTAGGCACTCGTTAATGTACACTTCTCCGTTAATTGTTTCCGTTGTAATAAACGATGAGCTTCTGTGTACACATTGGCAAACGTCCTGCCAAACGAGATATTTTGACCCGAATTTTTCCATTCCAATCGATTTTGTTGTTTGCGGAAGAATCTCAGCTTTCAACGAGTTGTAAAACTGCCCACCTGGAAGAGTGGTAAAGTCGGCTTTGACATAAGCTTCGTCATCCAAAATCAAGCACGCTCTCTTGTTGCCGATCAACTCGTATAGCATTCGGGCTCGTGTTTTTATAACTTGTTTTTGCTTTTCAGTAACTTTTGGTATTTTTTGTTTTTTTTCGTATTTTTAGACCGTTGCGTTTTTTAGATCTTTGTACCATTGTTTGGTTGGTATTACATTTCCGAGCAACATCTCTGGATGACATATTCCGGTTTTTAATGATAGTACCCACTATTTTCCTGTCCAAATTTGTATCATGTGCTCCACTTTTCTGTTTTCACTTAACTGCCAACGTCTCCAAATATCCTTTAATAACAGAATCCACTGTACTGCGTGCTATGTTTAAATTTTTTACGATGAAATGGTTTGGACGCGAAGCATTTTCGAGCCATTTGTCGATGATCTTTTTACGGCGTTCCTCTTGACTCATATTTTATAAATATTTTAAACCGCACCGAACTAAATGACAAAAGACGAAATAACAAACTGAAACTAGAGAATATACAGGCTAATTTGGGTACAAAATGGGATTGCAATTTTCACGCATTGGGAGTATAGCCCGTATTAGAGTTTACAGATTTTATTCGTTTCAGTCCTTATAAGAGCAGCTGGATCTCGATACTAAACTAGGAGTGTTTACCAAGTAACCGTTTTTTGCGTTTTATTTAAGTTGTTAGGCCTTGTTTGCAAATGGAATACAGACCGAGTGTATAAGACTTTGCAGTTTCACCGTTGTTTCTTCAATCGTTTTACATACAGCTAGTATAGTAGTGTCGTTGGCAAACGTAACTAGAACGGTCACCTCCTTTTGGAGTATGTCTTGGGTATATAGAGACACAGAAATGGAAACCAGATAATTTTAAAACCCAATAGTTTTCAAACACTTCATAATTTTCAAATATGTTGGGAAGTTGCGCACCGCTTTTCTCTAGAAAGCAACGTTCTGCAACTCTACTTCTTGGATTGTGATTTGTCTTATAATATGTATTGAAGTTGTGAAAACTTATCCTAGATGGAGCTCGTCATCGCTCTTTCGCTAGGTTGTTATGACTTACATCTGTTGAAGTTGTTTATTAATACCACTCGGTATTTGTATACTTTTGGCAGGACCTTCCGCGTGGTTCAGGTGGTAAATTTTGTTTTGGGGGGCTATTTTGTTGCAGCCGGGATACAAATTTAAATATTGTGGAAGGCACATGAATAAATCCCAAAGAATAATCTCTTCAAGGACATGTGTGATAAGATCAGCTTTTTTGTAGATGTGGCATATGGACCCAACTGTTTTTTTTGTAACGTTGTAAGGAGGCTACCTTGATGGTACAACGCTCAATATTCTTCTCTTTTAGAAAATCACATGACAGGTTGGTCAATAACCCTTTTAGGACATATGATTCGGCAAGAACTTGTCCCCCGCCATCTGTTTCCAAACCTGACTATGACTTGGATGTACTCATGGGTCTGAGCTATAATAATGTCAAGGTAGTGAGGCCGAGCTCTCCGAGTGGTCCGCAATCCGTAGCCCCTGGAGGTTTAGTAAGCACAATTGTTATGTAATCACAGTAACAACACTGGGCATCGGCATTTTTTTTTATAATCTGCATGCGCTCAAGGTAAATTAGGGAGAAAAGAAAGACAGGTACTGTACCATCAATTTTAAATGTTTGAAGGTTATGATGACTAGGAAATAAAGAGCTCGACAGAGCATTCCATAAGCGAAGTGTACGGGTTAGGAAAGAATCACGATATTTCAGAGTACAACCGAAAGTGGGCTTGAGGATAAACTGATGAACATTCATAGCGAAATCGGTGTTACGGTGTTGCTACGAAAACTGTACTGCCGACCATTGAGAAGTTTTCGTATTTGGGTACATTTCATAAGCTGGCCGTTTATCAGCGTTTCCATGATATTGGACAGAAGGGACGTAAGTGCAATGGGTTTGTAGGAGGAGAGAGAAAAAGATTCACTTTATAAAGGGACGGACTGGACAAATGCTGTTTGTCAACTGCTCGGAAAGTGTCCTAAAGAATAAGATTGTGGTTTTTCCAGCGTAGAAGGACACCTTTTCAGAAGAGCGGGAGATATGCCATCTGGACCGGCGGATTTGTGCATTGCTATTACATGAGTACGAAAGTTAGTTCGTCACATTGGAGATTTGACGCACGCAAGTATAGGCGGAGACAAAAGGCACACTCTGGAAGTGTTGAGTTGGTCGCACAGAGTGCAGAAAGGTCATAGATTGAGATAAAATTTCTGATGTTTTTTTCGACTTTTTTTCGGCTTTCACCTGTCGAAAACGTCTTGTAGGGCCGAAAAAAACCTTTATCTAAGCCGTACGAGTCGTACTATGGTTTAATACTCTTAATCCGATGAGGGATAATGGATCCCATTCCAAAGAGAATAGTCTCTATGATCATATTAGCAGCGGCATGCACGTCGTTATCGAGGAAACATAACGACCAGTTAAAATTCCTAAAGTAATTGTTAAGTCTGCTCCAATTGGCTTTCTTGTATTGGCATACGGCTCCCTAACTGTGTGGTCAGTGTGCCAGAAATTAACTGATACCTTCAGCCGAGGAGCATAGAGGGAAAAGCACATCAACAGTATACTTATCAGGGTGAGAAGTTAAAAACAAGTCCAGGGTGACGGCAGTATGCCTGACTATCAACGTCAGGTATTCGCGTGGGCTCATGTACAAGTAGCGAAAGTCCCGAAAGGTTTAAAAAAGCTCTTGAAAGTTATTTAATAGATAAACATCATGAGTATAAAGCCCAAAAGGAAACCTACTTGATTTAAGAAACAATCCTCATAACACTATCATATTATGTAGACACTGTTTGCGCTGTGTATAATTCAAAGAGTGACTATAATCCTGGAGAGTCTTTTATAGTTGATGTCAAAGAGTTTTGCTTATTATTATATTATTATTAAATTCTTCATTGACGTCAATTTAGCAGGTTCTACAATTTAAATAAGAATTTCTTAAGCATTACAATTAGCCCGTCTCTCGGATTCGGACATTTCAAAAATAAAATAAATGAACAGAATAGTTCATGAACAGAAATAGTAGTTATAAGCAAGTACGTAGTGGAAAATTATATCTAAATGTAAGATGTGGTTATACTAACGGTATATGGTATCATTACATTAAGTTTTATAATATTGAGAAAGTTTCCAGAATGAAAGGAGAACCAAAAGAGACAGAAAAAAAAGAGACCTTATGTTTTAACATATTGTACATATGAGTACACAGGTTTTAGAGATTAAAAAATTATTGGACTATTTCGGTAACCAAGAGCATGTTTAAAGACTAATATAGCTTAAGCCAACCTAAAGAACGTAAAGCGAACTTACATTAAAATATAGTCTGCAAAATTTCTTGTAATAATGGACACACTGCCAAGAAATTGTAGATATCTTCTTTGTCATTCCTATTGCAGAGAGTGCGTATGTCAGAGGCTGAGACTTCAAATTGATTAGTCTGCACAGAAATAATTGTTCTGCAAATGAAGCCTTAGTTTTTTGTAGATTTGTCTTGAGCTCGATGATGATGCACTATCTAAACATTGCAAGAACACTGCTTTATTCACCTTAGCTATCGCGTCAGAAAACATCCCATCCCACTCCTCAACATTTGATTCCGTCAAGATTATGATTACTTCGTGGCTTAGTGCAGGCTGGTTCTATTCCTTAAAGAGTCTGGGGTTTTCGTCGTAACTCTGATAATATAGCTAGCACGTGCTTTTAGGTTTTGAATATACATATAAGAGAGCAATTGCTATTAACTTTGATTTCCATATCACTGATCACTGCATGACTGGCATCCTGTTCAATAATCTGAGAAATACAAAGCGGTTAATTCCTACTCCTATATCCACCGTGATTAAGATTATGTTTGATCTTTTAAACAGTGAGCTTTGCTTAGAAAACTGGGAGGAAGTCTACGCCGAAGGCAATGCTTCGAAGGATTATGGCATTTTTCAGCAAATCCTACAAAACTATGTTAGAGCTTATAGCCACAACGCGGTGCGATAAAAAATTGGGTAAACCATACCATCCTTAAAAAAATTAAACTTAAAAATCAACTACGGAAAAAATGTCTTAAGCATCCACTTAAATCCATATTGATAAGCCGTTTTAAAAGAATGTCTAAAAAAGTTAACAAAGAAATTAGGATGTACCGTGATAGGTATTATCCAAGGTGCTGATATTGTAGATCCCACCTCTATAGCTAATGAATTTACTGACTTTTTTGGCTCAGTGGGCAAATTGTCAATCAGAGAATGTCCAGCATATTGTATTCATTTTTTCACCAGATTACTAGTCTTGAAGTTTTACGCATTAATAACTCCCTGAATAACTCGTACTCTTGTGGCGAAGATGGGCTCTCTGCCTACTGTCTACGATATCTAAATTTTTTGAAAAAGCTGATAACAACAGAATGTTAGATCATCTCAAGCGGATACATTTTTTTAGTCCTCCGCAGTATGGGTTTAGGGAGGGGTCAGTTCAGTTTTTTTTCAGTTTATATGCATTTTTATTCTCAATCATTAATTAATTCTTACATGCTAGAAAAAAAAAAACGCTTAAAAATTAGCTTAATTAACTTAAAATTATCTTATTCTAACTTACTGGCCCCATGCGGGCACTCTAATAAGTTAAACCTAACACTTAACTATGTCTTTCGACGAATCTTACGTTACATGTTTATACTATCTCTATTCATTATTAAAACTAAGAAAACTTTTTTTAACAAAAACTTAGTAACATGACTTCTTTTTTCCCTCTACAAACTTTAACTCTTCGGGAATGTTTATTAAATTTAAGTCTGTTGGTTCAATTGTTTTTGTATCTTGTCGGCGAGTACGTATCACTTTAATTTTTTGCGCACGTTTTGCTGCTAAATATACGCGACATTCTCGTTGACATCCAACTGTTTGTAAAAAGAGCCGAGGTTAGGTAGACGAAATTTTCAAAACTGGATGTGTTTTGTTTTACTCTTTTTATCCATCTTTTTTGATTCGACAATACTTCTAAAATAGCATCATATACGTATTTCTTCTAAATGACAGTTGCATTAAGACCGGAATGTTTGTGCTACATGGATCAACTTGTGAAACAAAAAAGTTGCTAATGACCTTTATGGAGCACCATGCACTCTTATAAGCGAATAAGTTTTCAGTGCAAAACTCAGCATTGCTCTATACTTCTGCACATTCTTGAATGTACAGAATACGAGTACATCTGCGAATTTTCAGTCTTTTTTTCCTTTCTTTTATTCATCTCTTCTTTTTTTTCATAGAACTGCCTCATCGGCTTTTATTATTATTATTTTGTAGGCTATATTTACAACTGTGCCTAAGAATCCGTAAAGAAACAAACGCTGCTGTTCCTGTAAAGTTCAAAAGTCGTAGTAATCGTGTGCTCTTATGTCCTTTCTTATTTTCTGGGCCTCCATTCATTTAGTTGCCCGTAGTTCAAAATCTTACTTGCAGGTCCGAAGTTCGTTTATTTCATTTGCCAATATAATAATAATTCATATTCAAAGCTGTCAGGATGCCACTAAAGAGCTTCCACGCTATAACATTTTTTTAGAAGCTTCAAGTATACAAAAGAAACTTTTTATACATAGAATAGAATTAGGGCTTTGCTCTATTATGAACTTTTTCTTGGCACAGCTGATTCCATACTTCGAACATCCTCTTGATGATGATCCCTTATTAATCTTCTGAAGACTCCTTTGAGCCAAGAAGCTCAAGGCGAAATGCCTCATATATTTTCACAAATATGGATTGAAGTTCATTCCAGGAGTACATTTGATTTGTTTTGCTTTTACTGTCAGATTGAAAACACGTTTACCCTTTTTTAACTATTGTTTAATATTACATTTCAATGTAAATATATCCACATCATCAACTACCATCAGTTCATGATATACAGTATTGGCCAAAACTATAGCACGAAAAATGGTCATATAGGAAAAAAGTAAAGAATATTAAAAAAGCTTAAACTCACATTAAAAACTTTTATATTTTCGTTTTCACAAAATATATATTACTCTTTGATTTACAATTATTCATTTAACGTTAAATCTTATCTAATTTTTAATAAAATACAATAATTAAAAATCCATTGAAAAATAAGTGGACAAAACTAAATCACATTTTCGAATTTATAAACAAATAACATAAAAAAGTTTTTGAAACTAATGGATAGTGGCATATCCATTATTTTTGACTACCGCAGCACATCGACGAGGCATTGAGGCAATTAGATTGTCAATAGTATGCATTGGAATGTTATTCTAGGCAATTTGTGCTTGTCGTAGCAGTGAGTCCAAATTATTGCATTTCGTGCGATCAATCCTTTGATCTACAATTCCCCATAGAGAATTCCCCATAGATTCTCTATGGGGTTGAGATCAGGGGATTGCGTTGGCCACTTCATTACTGTTATTTTGCTTTCATTAAGCCAATCCTTCACAAGTTTAGCGGTATGTTTAGGATAGTTGTCATGTTGGAAAATCCATCGCAACGGCATATTCTCGTCAGCATAAGGAAGCACGACCTTTTGAAGAATATCCCGGTACACGAAACGATCCATTATACCACTAAACTTATGAATTGGCCAGACTCCATGATCGGAAAAGCATCCCCACACAATAATACTGCTACCACCGTATTTCACTGTACCCATGGTGAATCGTGGATTTAGGCCTTTGCCTTTCGGCCTCCGTACCGAATGAAAACCATCAGAACCCTTTAAATTAAATTTGGATTCGTCAGAAAAAAGTTCAGTTTTCCAATTTGCTACGGTCCAGTCAAAGTGTGCCTTTGCAGATTCAATTTTCGCGTCGATTTTTTAGAGAAATACATGGAAATCGTAGGATAATATGATTTTAAGCCACTACCAAGTGCTCTTCGCCGAATTGCCCTACTTGAGATCTCAAGGCCCAGTTCTTTTTGTACACATTTTGAGGATATAAAGGGGTCCTTTTTAATAAGCCTTATAATTCTTTTATCCTCGCGACTGGTCGTTTTTCGGGGACTACCGCCACTGTTCAATTTTTTTGCAATAAATGTTACTGATTTACCGCTTTCAAAATCAGAAACTATGCATATATTCTTTTGTTTCGTCAGAATACTTATTACGAGCCATTTTAATTTTTATCACCTTTTTGTCACAATTAAACTAAATTGTGTTTCCGATTTAAAACGCGGCCGATCACATACAAATAATTATTTTTCCATTGTTTAGAATTTTTTTGAAAAGAGAAATAGTAAACTTTGATGCATATTATAAGTAAACGGTAAAATTTGCTGACTGAAGGCAAGAACAAGGTGCATGCGCTTTAGTTTTGTCCACTTATTTTTCAATGAATTTTTAATTATTGTATTTTATTAAAAATTAGATAAGATTTAACGTAAACTGAGTAACTGTAAATCAAAGAGTAATATTTTGTGAATAGGAAGATATAAACATTTTTAAGCTGTCACAAGTATTTTTTAAAGTTTCTTACTTTTTTCCTAAGTGAGAATTTTTCGTGCTATAGCCAACACTGTAAGTGGTTCAAAAATAAAGTGAACCAAGTCTTTTTTTAAGGATATTTAATTAACCAATTAATCAAATTGACTGTTTTCGTACTTAAACCAAGATGTTGGCTAAACGCATTGAAAATAAATTTAAATCTTTAGATTCTGAATTGTATTTTCTGTTAAAATAAAACTTCAGGGTCATATTTTCTCAAAAAATTCGACTGGTCTTGTTCACTTTTTATCTGAACCACTCACATATACTGCACATTCAAAACTTGCCTGGAAAGCGGTAATAGTCAGCCGAAAAACTTCCTGTGTGAGGTCAAGAACATTTCCTCTGCAAGGTAACCCAACCAATTACAAAACAGATTTCTTGAAGTACATTTCATTACACGTTTCATTGACTACCTATTGTTGTTTAATTAGACTCGACGACTTTCATATAGAATAATTGATTATTCTGTGCACATGACCCAAGAAAATGAATTGAGAATATTAAAGTATCGTTCTACAACAGTTTTCTGTTAAAGGATACACAATCCTCCTCCTGTCTAGTCACAGTTTAAACATTATGATATTGTGAAACTTGGCCACGATACCTGTCTATTCCATATCATAAAAAAGCAGGAGTATTTTATTTTCATGTTTTTTTTTCTTTCAATGATTTTTCTGGAGACGATCACACATCCCCTATGATGGACTCTCCTTGTCGATTTGTCCTACTGGAAACTCACAACAGCACTCCTCTCTCATTGCCAATTCGTTTCTAGGTTCGACTTTGTATCAGTTAAAATGATACTTATGCATAGATCCTTGTACATTATATGTTGCTACATTCATCCGGTTCAATCTATCGAATCCTACCAACTTTCAACCTCCTCTTTATCCATTTTTACAAAACTCATCCCACGCAATTCTCACCTCTTACCATTTTGTCAAAGCTAATTTTCTTAAAATCCCAATCATTGCTCTTCTTAGCCTTCTCTCCCTTTCCTACCTATTTTCTCTATCCCTTACCTCTTTTATAATACCGATACACAAAAACGGATCTAAGCATCAAGTAACCAATTTTATATAGTTCCATTGCTAAACTCTCTCATATACCCAAACTCTTTGAAAGCATGTTATATAAAGTCTTAAGATTCAAATGCAAGTCTTTTATTATGCCCAGACAACATGGTTTTCTAAAAGTCAAATCGACTACCACAAATCTAGTTGAATTCGCCAACTTCACTAAAGCGTTTGATAAGATATCTCATCAACTAATCCTCTTCAAATTGTCTGCTTTCGGCTATGAGTCTATTTTATTAAAATGGATTTTTTTCTTATCTGGTAATCCGATATTACAGTGTTTGATTTAGATCCGCCCTTTCTGTTCCTTTCCTCGCCTCATTTGAAGTTCCACAGGGCTTCTTCTCTTCATTTTTGCTATTAATGATCTTGAAAGCACTCCTTCCCCTCCATTTACGCTGACGACACAACATTTTTTAAAACTATTTCTTCTCCCCATGACTCTGTCCTTCTTCATGAATACCTTGATCGATCTACAATCGGGTGCCTCAAAAACTGCTTAGATCCTAATATCGTCAAATGCCAAACTGTAACCTTGTCACGTAAATGCAAGCCGTCTCCTCCCCGACTTTATTTTCTCTAAGGCTCACTCTTTTCAAGTCCTCAGCGTATTAGTCGAGGTTAATTTCCGTTCGCATATCGATAAGATGATCCTAAAAGCCAACTCATCACTTCACTTCATTAAACGGTGGTCCAAGGAATTTTCGAGCGCGATCTATCTATGGCTAGCTTGGTGCCTCTTTCACCGAGTTCATGTTACTCGAATCGAGATTATTCAACGTCGATTCCCTTCACTTGCATCACAGAAACTGCTCTACATAACATTCACTTACTGAATATTAATATACTGTATTTACATTTTTATAGTCTACAGTAACCGTTTGTTGTAAGTTACCCTTAAAACTAAATTAAGTTCTTTTTTGGCAGAGAGTCCCCACCGGAAATTCCAGAACCGCCTTCAAGATACACCCGCCAAATATCAAATGAATCATATTCCAGTACAGAATGGTTCAAGCCCATGAACACTTATTCCGAATTCACAAAAATGCCAAAACTGCGACCAAGCTCCAAAAATGTTCTATCGATAAAGCATCTCGAAATGCCACCAGAAGATTCCCCCGTGGCGGCAATGATACATGATTCCAACGGATCAAGCAGTGGTGATGATCAAAGAAAATTAGATGTAGTACCAGCAAGACCACCTGATCCTCCACCATCACGACTTAAATCTCTGCAGCGTCAATCGACTTCAATAGATTCGGTTCTACCAAGTATTCTATCACCACCTCCACCACCTCCTCCGCCAGCACCATTAACGCTACCTCCGCCAGAACCAGCGCCACCTCCACCAATCGTCCGTAAAATGTCACCGATCATTTTGACTGATGCTATCACTACAGGCGCTGAGCATAGGTAAGTCTACAAATTTTCTGCAGACATTCCCCCCCTAATATCCGTATATTTCAGGGTAACTGCTCCGCGAACCCATAAGAAAACCTCATTCACGATCATTGCTGAGAAATCACCACAGTCTTCCCGGGCGACAAGCCCACCAAAAATTCCACAATCTGGTCGAATTTCACCTTTTCGGGGTCATGGCTTCAGAGAGCCGGAGAAACCTCTAAAGCTTGAATTGTCTGAAATGCCAGAACAAACGCCAATTGCCAAGCCGCGTATGCTACAGCAAAAATCACTTTCAACGACGCATCTTAAACTTCCGAGTATATCAGGACCTGCTAGCAATTCAGTACTGGCCGACGATTCACCACGTCCATCAGTCCAATTCAATATGAGCGGAAATCGGATGCCAATGCCGATGACACATCAAAAAGGTATACTTCAAACGGGAAAGGATCCGTCATCTTCATCACAGGAAACACCTTTATCTAACCAAATAGACTTGCTGACACAAAGAAATAAAATACGAAGCTGCGAAGCACTGCCTCTTATAACAGATCCATACAGAACGGCTATACCAAGATTAAGTGCCCCTACTGCACCTACAAGGCCCATTATACCAAACCCAAATCCAACTAGAAAACAACGAGGACTCCTGAGGGTTATTAACAGTGCAGACTCAAACTCCCGTATTCCAGTTCGATCGAATTGGGCGAGTATGGATGACCTGTCTGTTCAGCGAAAACAAATTTTATCACCTATTCGAATTAAAGCTCGTCGACGCTCCAGCTCAACATCACCAGAACGAAGAAGCTCTACACAAACGGAACCCAGAAGTTCTATTGCATCTGATAGACGAAGTTCTAACCTAAGCTCAATAACTACCTCGGACTTCAGCTTTCGACGAGGATCTATGTCGCCAATCAAATCATCACTTGCCGTACGTAGGAAATCAACATTTCAGCCAACCAGAATATCACATTCCACACCTGGATCGCCCTCCAGCCGACTCCGGGTAACTAAAACTCCTCGAAAAGTTGCCAAGCCAACCACACTGTCGCCCATAATTGGCACTCCAAATAAAGATCTTCCACAGACTTCAACAAGTGAAAGTCAACCAATCGGTTTTTCACTTTCAAGAAGAGAATCTCTTTCGAAAATTCCCGTCCGAAATAGTCCGAATGGTGGTTCTAGATCGAATTCAAGACTAAGCTCAAGAGCCAATTCTCGCGTAAGTTCCAGATCAAGCTCACCGTTGAAAGATTTCGGAGTTGGTTCAAGAGTTCCCTCCAGTCGCTCGCCATCAAGACAGACTCTCAGATCCGATTCGAAGCTTACATCCAGAGGAGGCTCACGTCCAGTTTCAAGAGCCGCTTCAAGTAGAGCGCCTTCTCGATCAACATCACGAGCGTCAACCCATCAAGCGTCAACAGCTGTCTCTCGAGCAAATTCGCGTGCCAGCACAAGACCGAATTCTCGTTTAGATCAAGCCAAGGCAATTGCGAACTCCCGTTCTACTTCCCGACTAAGCTCAAGAAGTGATAGCCCGATAAAAAGTCGACAGGAAAGCCCGCCAAGAACAAATCGTCGCATTAAGTCATCATCACACAGCCCTGCCCTCAAAAAACCACGAAGAAAATCCAAGAGTCCCGTAAAAATGAAAACCCGAACACCTGTTCCTAAACGAAGAAACTCTAGATCACTTATTCCAGCACGGGTCCCAACCACAAAAACATCGCCAAAAACTAAAGCTCCCATTAAAACGGGACCAAGAAGAGACTCTCCTAAGAGGACTAGTGTTCGAAAGCAACCCATAAGTGCCAAAAAATCCACAGCTCCAAGCAGTATTCCAAAGGGAGGTACAAAAATCAGTACAACACCTGGTGTCAAGAAACCATCCGGGACAGCTGATTCCCGGGGAACGCCTGTTCCTGCTAAGAAACCAACAAGCAAAAGTTATACTCCTGCCCCTGGTGCCACCCCAACTGGCTTAAAAAGCCGTCAAGCAAGCAATCTTCAAGCACCAAACAGCCAAAAAACCAAGGCGGCGCCTAAACGTGAACCACCTTCACCTTCTGTGCGGCAAGCAATTATTGCAGCTGCCAAACTCAAAAGAGAAGCTTCATCAGCTAGTATCAGGAAAGCTGAAGCCAAAGGTGGCCAGGCGGCTCCAAGTAACGAACAAGCATCACTAGCTGTTGAGGACTCTCAAGGCAAAGAAGGAGCAAATGGAGCATCTAAGCCTCTTAAACGCCAACCATCAACATTGACCCTCATCTCTGTCGGCTCTAAACTAAATCTGCTGAGAAAAAGATCCGAGAGTAACCTCAGCAAGAAGTTGGAAGAGACGAAGAAAAATGCCGAAGGTGGTGATGGTGGTGGTGATGAAAGTGCCGTTGCAGATGATGGCACTGACGCAACCACAAACGGTAAGCTAGTAGCCCTGACAAAGGCAAATGTTGTTTCAATGACTACTGCTGCCATTACAGCCCATCCAGTGCAAATCACTACTGTCCTGACAAACCAATTGCCAAAGACAAATAGTTCTGGGCAATTGTTGGCAGGACAAGAAGATATGGCAATTCCAGCCGCAATTTTGGAGAAATCACAAAAGACCCTGGAGAACATTCAAAAGACTGTCACCGAGGCTACTGATGAAATTCAAAAAACTATCAATGAGAACTTGACTGATCTAAAGATTCTGGAAAGTGACATAGGGAAGTTGTCAGAAGAGCTCGGTGCTGGTTCTCCACAGCCTTTTGAAAAGACGGACAGTCTTACGACGGTAATTGAGAAACGATCACAAGTGAGTGCTGGTGAAAAAGTTGCAACCGCAGCAACAACAGCAGCAGCAGCAGCCGGGAAGGCAGTTAGTAACATAGACGATGCCTTTGGTGAAGCAATACCTCCAACTCATCCTATTGATGCGACAGTGAGAATTATCAATCCAAAAGACATAGCCCATCCAACAACTACCAAAGGCCATGGCTCGAGTGGTGTTACAGAAGCCGCTGTTCATAGTGGAACTACCGGTGGTTTAGCTGCAACCGAGGATTCAACCGAAAGGGTTAGTGAGCATACTATTTCAGTGTTGCCTGAAGTTGACTGTGAAAGTGCAAATTTGCAGAGTAACGAAACCAGATTGAAAGGAGATGAAGAGGAAACCACCACAGGCCATACCGGCGCAGAGGGACAATCGAAGACTACCAGCACGAAACAGAACTCAGTGGGCACAAATAATGCCGGAGATGTCAGCAAGGAAGGAGTCATACCAAAGGAGTAAGCAATAGAATTAATTTATTTTTGAGTTCTATATTAATTTTTCTTTGATTCAAAGTTGAAACCATCCTTAGAGGTCCAAAGTGAGTAACCTTTATGGGTGGTTTTCGTAGATTCTTAAACGGATTAGATTACACATCTCAGGCTAAGGCACTTAGAGGGATTCAACATCATAAACGCCGATGAACTAGAGCAGTGATTCGATCACTGTATAACAATTAGGTTGTACCATATGAAATGTCCGATTTTCACTTAGTTCGCATTTAAGAAAGTTTTGCAGTTCAGGCACCAAGAAATTGTTCGCCCGATCTACAATATAAAAAGTACGGACCGAGTATTCCTCGCACTGATATTGCAACTTGTGTTTCGAAAGTCCTGCTTCTTAAGGCGTAAATGAGCCTCATCCAGAAGCAAAATGTTGTTGAACATTTAGTTATACTGTTAATGAATTAAAGTCACTTACTGGCTTCTAGGGCCTTTAATTCTTACACCAACTGAATTTTGTAGGGGTGCAGTTTAAAATCTTTGCGCAAAGTGCGGTGCTAAGATTATGTAGGCACATTGAAATCACTCGCGCACACACAACCCACGGTACACTCCCGTATTATATACAACAGACTGCTTGCGGTGGCGGAGGAAAATGGAGCGCTGTCAGATGACCAGTACGGCTTCAGAAAATCTCGTTCTACCATCGATCTCGTTCTACAGATACAGCAACGGAAGCAATACAAGGGAAAAGATGGAAATGGAAAACAAAAAGATACTGCGCAGTAGTGAAGCTCGACGTAAAAAAACGCGTTCACCTCGGCGAGCTGGTCGTTTATTAGGAGATCCTTGGCCAGGATGGATATACCATACTATCTCCTGAGGATAGTCACGGACTACTTCAGTAACAGGAAATTAAGGTATCATAAGCACGACAGTGTTTCCACGGAAGTCCCGCAAGGGTCGGTCCTTAGACCTCTCGTGTGGAACATTATGTACGACGGAGTCCTGCGACTAACCATGCCTGAGGGAATCAAGGTTATTGGCTTCGCTGACGACATAGCAGTGGTTACAGTAGTCAAGCACATTCACGAGGTAGAGTCTGCCACAGACGAGGCAGTTGTAAAGATAAATGAATGGCTGGAGTCTATGGGTCTGGAACTAGCTGCACACAAGACTGAAGCTGTCCTAATAACCAGCCGCAAGGCGGTGGAATACGCGAACTTCCGCGTCGTAGACCAGACAACTGGATCCAAAGAGTCCTTAAGGTACCTTGGAGTCATGATCGACAATCGACTGCGCTTCAAGATTCACGTCGAGCACGCTAGCAAGAAAGTATCGCTGATGCGGCACTCTCCCAATTTCTACCGAACATCGGTGGACCTGGATACTCCCGAAGTACCTTGCTGACCAGTACTCCTATACGCTGCTCCCATATGGACGGGTTCACTGGCGACAAACGAGTGTAGGAAAGAGTTATCATCAGCTCACAGGCTCTGTGCAATCAGAGTGATCAGCGGATTCCACACAATCTCCGAAGATACAGCCTGCATTTTAGTTGGAATGATCCCAATAGACATCCTCGCGGATGAGATAAAGAGGGTGTATCTTAGGCGACCCTCGAACTGGCAAGAGGCAAAGAGGGTTAAGGAAGAAGAAAAGGCAGCATCCGCAATGCTGTGACAAACCAGTTGAGACCGCTCCACAAAAGGCAGGTGAACCTACAAGCTCATTCCCATCATGGAAACATGGATAAATAGACCATGGGGGAACTGTAACTACCACATCATACAGTTCCTGTTTGGGCAAGGCGGCTACCGGAAATACCTCAATAGATTTGGACACAATAGTTCGCCCCAGTATCCAGAATGTCAAAATGAGGAAGATAATGCGTTGCATGCGGTGTTCTACTGCAGAGGCTTTGCAGAAGAAAGAGTAAATCTGAAAAGTAAGTCTAGAAAGCTTCATGAGTCACATGACGCAGTCAGAGGACAAGTGGATGGAGATCTGCTCATTTATAGTGTGCATGCAGTACGCGCTGCGAAGAGCAGAAGCCCTAAGAAGAGCTTAAGAGGCGGCCTCGGAGAATGGAGCATAATTGCTAACCAGCCCCGCGAAGTAATACCTAATACGGGAGTGGTTGAAGGACGTAGTGGTGTGGATTAGTAAGTAGGCGCACTCCTGGCATCGAATATTCTTGTGTTGGTGGCACGGGCTACCACATCTTTAGAAGAATACCACATCGAACAGAATACCACTCCCGTTGATATGAGCCCCGCGTCCCGCACAAATGCTTTGATCGCCCAATGAGGCAATCAAATAGAAATTTTTTTTTTGGCACACCTTGTACTTCGGTCCTCTGAACTACAATACAATGGTTTGGCGGAAAGGGATGCCTAGTGCGAGTTGTTCTAGTAATACACCACCCCGACTCCTTGATCCGTTTCTGAGTCATCAGTGCAAATGCAAGTAGATTCGTTCTTTGAGATTGTGACCATATGTGGTAGTTATTACCAAAACTGAGGGAAAGTACGTTGTAGCCAACATTATTACAGGTAACCTGTTTGAAGACTGAAATAGATCTTGAACTAATAATAGAATACATAGTGTAGGTCAGAAAACTTTGCCTGCTTGGCAAAAATCGTTTGGGTATCCAAAGACAAAGTGGAGCTATACTAGTAGAAGATAATTTTTATATTATTCTCTGGCGAGGGGGAGCCATTCGACTTTAACACAATTTTGGGTTCAGTTAGATAATCTGTTCGACTATCTTTGCATAAGTATCCACGTGTTTGCCAGTAATACTATCAGCAACATTATCTGTTCTATAAGTCTGAGTATCTTATTAACTACTTAATTTCATAGAAGGATAAAACAAACATTACGTTGTGCCTCAGTTGGAATTTCTCTGAGGTGAGGAACATTTTGTTGATTATTATACTTTTAAAAGCCCATAATCAACATTTTAAGGTTTTATATAGAGTCTCTCATCCCAAAAAAAACAGCAAGAGTGATTCTTCAATTTGTTTCTGCGGAGGTAGACAAGGTCTCCTACTACTTCGAAATTATAGCTGTCGAATGTGACGTAATATCCAAATCGTCGATGTTGTGTGTATGTTCTTGTTGACAGCATGAGCGCAGTTTTATCCTCATTTACTGCTAAACCCATTTTGGCAGCCGTGTCATTCGACACTCGCTTACTTGTCGGAAGCCCAAGGGTTCTTGGCTAAGTCTACCGCATATGGCAAATCCACATCCGAATAAGCTCTGTTTCTTTTCCCTATAGGAATCACCATAATATACTCGTACATATATCACAGTTTTTCATTCTCCTTATATTCGGCCCATCCCATCGCGCTTCCTAGATTTTGGTGATATCTGCGTGATTGCAGTTAAAGGCCTCTTTTACTTGCTCGGCTGCTCGTGGCCTGTTAAGAATCCGAACATTCCTCGTACAGATCCATATGTCGTTGTGGTTTAAACGCTTGCAAGTGTCGCCAATAATGAATCTATTTTTATACGAGTAAGGAACGAAAAACAGTATCTTCATTCATTGGAGCCCTTGTTACGCCATTGCTTATGATAGCGCTATCTTCGTCAAAAGTAGAAAAGTTGTTTCAGACTCTTTAATGAGTGCTGGTGCGACATTAAAAAATAACTACCTTAGTGTACTACGACTTTAACTTCGGATTCTCGGGTTGTTCCATATAAGACCGCGATGTTTCTCTTTTATTATCACGACCGTAATAGGACCTACCTTCCACAAAGCCACATTGACTGCAATAGAGTTTTGCACTATTTCGACTATTTACAATACCATAGAACGCATTGGAATATTTTTTATAGTATGCGATATTAGCTTAGGTTAGGCCCTCATTATTTTATTGAACGAGCGAGCCATTTAAATTATAATTTTTCGATTATCATCTATTCCTTGTAGGGTATATGATCCAGTCTCACTCCATACCTTCGGCTCCGTATTTTAACTACGTCGCTAACTTGGATTTCCTTAACATCTGTTGTTTCACCTTCGTGCGCGATAACCGAGCTAATGGTTCCGAAGCTATTCTTTAAATCTCGTTAAATCACGAGTTAAAGTAATTTTCCCGTCTATTGCAAATTTCATTTTTCACCGTTAACAGGTTCCTTCTCAATACATATAGTTAGGTGATTGAATCTCTTATGAGCTTTTCCTTCGTTCTGCGACAATCTTAAGAGGTAATACAACCTTGTGTACACGAATTTAAGAGTAAATTTCTCCAATTGATTGAAGAATACTCAATTAACATGTTTTAATTCCGTTTTTTAATTATTTGTAAATATGTATATGTTTAGTCTTGAAGTTATAAATAAAAAAACATATTTTAATCTAATAAAAACAAAAAGGCGGTACAACGGCAGACGAATGAAAACTCTTATTTTTTCATAACCTCCCTAGCCGACTACTTGCAGATCCTTATTTTCTATTTAGAACCAATAACGGAAAAAAATTTGAAATAAGTTGCCAAATTTAGTGAAGTGCGTGGGATATTTTGAAATATTAATTTTTACAAAAATGGCGTCATTGTGAAGTAAAACTTTGTTTTTTTTTAATTTAATACAATATATTACAATTATTATATTTGGTATAGTTAGGGACATTCTATTGACCAAGGCCAAGTCGCGAATGTACCATTATTGTTCAACAAAAAATAGGTTATTTAAACATTGATGGGGAAAATGTATGTAAAAATAAACAAATGCAATAGAAAGCTAAGTGCAACAATTTAAGAATTATGCGTAAAAAGAAAAAATTGTAAAATTATTAACTAAATAAGAAATTGATCTACTGTACAATGATCGTAAGCAAAAAGCCAAGTTATGACATTTTTTAAAAACAAAGATTGCCTTCTTTCGCATCTAATACTTTCCGGTAACTTATTAAATAAGCGAGGAGCAATGACGGTGAAAAAACGAGAAAAAAGTCCTTTATTGATTCTAAGTAAGGATACAAAATTCATACATACAATCTAGCGACGTTATACCCAGAATTCTGGAAAAAATATTTTCAAGACTTTATAGTAGTAAAGGTATGTTAAGGGTAGTATTTTAAGTTCCTTGAATAATCTAAAACTGGGGGTTGTGCGATTAACTTTGCAGATTAATCTTAAGCAGTGTTTTTGCTTAACTAGCAAGGGTTGTAATTTGTTGAAATGTGTACCGCCCCAACAGGCTATACCTGCAGCTTGGATTTAAAAAGACCATTATATACCAATTTTAAAATATCGAATCCGCAATATATACTAAGGTGATAAAGCTGTCTTACTACTAAGTTAAAGTATTGTTTTAAATGCAGGGTATGTTCTCTCCAACTAAGCTTTGAGTCTAAAATAACCCCTAAGTATTTGAAACATTCGACACGTTCAATAGCGAAGCAATCTGTCGAGCAACTAACATCGGTATTATAGGTTGATACACCTTGATTATGAGTTCAAGCAATTCTTAGAGTAAATTTAAAACAATTTGGTGAGTGATATTGTAAAGAAAAGTTATCAGTCAATTTTTCCTTAATTTTAAAAATCATGTATTTTGTTTTGTTACTAATTACTAGTTTATGCTTGTCAAACCATCTACGAAACAAATCTAAGTCAAAGTTAATGTTTGCATTGACATCAAAGAGGTTATAACAAGAGTAAGTTAGAGCTGTGTCATCTGCGAACGCGGTGATTTTTACTTTAAAACCCTGGATAAATAAGGAGTTGGCGTAAATTAAAAACAATATCGGACCCAGGACAGAACCTTGTGGTACGCCTAAATGTATTGTTTTCTGTGAGCTCATACAACCTTTTACTCTGACCATTTGTTTACGGTTCCACAAATAAGACGAAAACCATGTATAAATAAACCTCTAAAACCTGCATTGTACAATTTACTGAGTAGAAGCGAATGGTCCACCATGTTAAAAGCCCTTGAGATATCTATAAATAACGTTGCAGCAATTTTAGAATCATTTACGCTGTTATAAATTTCTCCGCAAAGTTTTAATAAGGCATCTTCAGTTGATCTTCCGCTCCTAAAACCGAATTGATGTTTAATGAAGAATCTAATTTTATCTAAAAAAGACAGTATTCTAGCTTTCATACCTTTTTCAAACACTTTGTCAAAAAAATCGGCCATAAAAACATTTTTTTTGCAATTCTTTATTGGTATTCCATAATTTAGCGCTTCAAAAATCAAATTACATATATACATTTCTTTTTTGGAATAATAGTAAAGATAGGAGTCATTCTTTAGTCTTAAGAGAATTAGAGGCGAATGACCCATCAGCAAAGTTAATAATACTTACATATGTGTGGGGTAAATGTAATTAGATTTACTCGTATATGTTACTCGAAAAATTAAAAGATTAAGAAAAAACGAAAATTTAAGAAAAAGATAAATAAAATTAAAAAAATACTCGTAATTCAAAACATGACTTCTAAGTTCTGTTTATTAGTAAATTTTTGACCGAAGAATTATCAAATGTTAAAAGCCATTTTTTAACTCTCCTTAAAAACAAAGTGCTAACGTTTAAATTTCGAGTTTCGTATGGCAATAGGTTAAACAATTTGGGTGCTGTTACTGTAAAAAAGTTAGAAAAGTGAGTTTTATTAGAATGAGGGATATTAACTAAACCTCTAGAATTTATTCTTACATCATAACCATTTGAGCTTCTGAGTGTCGAACTATGAGTATAACCGCTTCGCATAAAGAACACTTTGAGAACTTTATAGACATAGATGTGTTTTATCGGTAGCACACGCATAGCACAGAACAAAGACCAACTACCAGCCAATCTATTTTTTACTAAAAATAATCCGTATGATAAGTTTTTGTGCTATTCACAGTGGCTCCAGAGCTTTAGAATAAGCTCCACCACAACTAGATATGCCATATTGTAGCTTTGAGTTGACGAGATTGTTGTATACAGTTGTTAGCAGTTTTTTGCAGCAATATGGCCTAAGCCTATACATTTTCCGAATAACGGATAACATATATATTTTTAGCTCACTTGTATGTGCTTTCCAGTTCATGTTTTCATCAATTAACACGCCTTGATACTTAAAAATTTTAACGAATTCAATTTTAAAGCAACTATTAGTACAACAATCATTTTGATAATAATTTACTCTACCACAAGGTAGATAGAAAAAGTTTTTCACATGCGGTGGAGTGAAAAAATAAGTTGGATTCAATCGCATCCAATCCTTTCAGATTACAGCACATAAGTTTCGTTTTGTCACTTACTCGTATAACGAGTTCGTGTTTTGCAAACCACTGTCTCAGAAGTTGTAGGTATTTTTACAATTTTGCCATCGGTTCTAATAGGATGATATTGGTACAAGTAAATGCCATGTCGTCCGCAAAAGCTGTTATATTGCTTGTAAAGCTTTTCTAGAAAATTGAATTTATGTAGACAAGGAAAAGAATAGGACCCAAGACTGAACCTTGAGGAAAACCAATATCTAAAAATAAATCATCACGAAAAATTTCCACGATCTTCACTTTCTGAGACCTCCCTGTTAAATATGATGCAAGCCAATTATAAGATTGTCCTCCGAACCCAGCCCTGTATAGCTTATCAAGAAGAATTTTGTGATTAACCATGTCTAAAGCCTTTGTCATGTCAATGAATAAAACAACACTGCATAGCTTTAAAATGGCACCTTCTGTAGACCTACCCTCATGAAACCCAAATTGGTAGTCACTGAAAAACTTATTTTTGTTTAAGAAGGACACTACACGATCTTTCATTACTTTTTGTTAATGTAGGAAGTAGCGAAATAGGTCTGTATTGGTTCATTAAAGTTCTGTTTCTCTTTTTGAATAGTGGAATAACTTCAGCAGCCTTCAGAGATGTAGGAAAAATTCCACAACTTATACTCATATTAAATATAAACGAAAGAGCATTAACAACATACTCGTAGAAAGCAATTTTTTTATGAAGACAATTGGTTATACCATCAGAAGTACTGGAATTTTTATTGTTTAGTGTCTAGTATAATATTTGTCTCGACTTAGTTCTACTTTGTGTTTTACAGCTTGACTCAGCTGAAGATAATAACGCTCAAGACTGAAATTCTGAGGATGTAGCTTACAGTCTTTCCTAATTAGATTTTTTTGGATATAATTATGACTAGTTTCTTTCCAATCCAAGTTCTAAGACGTTTTAATTTTGAGACATTTTGTGACTGAGGTAAAACACCCGTGGAATTGATTTTTTAAAATGTTCATGAAAGTGTCATAAGCCGTAGAAGGATTGCTTTCGCGATATACAAAATCCCATGGTTCCAATTTAAGGTCATCTATCAATTTTGAGTAGTTAATTTTATATTTTACCGGAAAGGATATCTATTTATCTACATTACACGAACTATTTTTCTGTATGCTCAAGTTGACCATACAGTGATCAGTAATTTTATAGTCTAGTACTTTACTCGTAACACTAAGTTGATAATTTTTGTGCAGCCTCACAAATATATGGTCAATGCATGTTTGTGACTGGTCTGTTATGCGAGTTGGTTCATTTACAAGCGAGTCTAAACCGTAGGACAACATTAAAAATAAATATTTGTCAAAATCGCAATTAGTGCTTAAGATATCAAGGTTAAAATCTGACTAAGTTTGTCGTTTTTACATCTCTTAACAGCCCATCCGTTTGCTCTATAAAGATACTTTTGCTTAAACCGTTCTCATGCAAGCGATATACACACATCCTTATCAATCGAAAACAAACTCGTAGTTCACTACAAAATATCATAAGCACGATTCAGTTAAAATTTCGAGTTGATTGGTTGGAAACTCACGGCGCTAGTTGGTCGCCCACCTCGAAAAACATAGTTTTGAGAAAAACGCATTTAAAGTTTCGAGTACTAAAATGTTAAGGGAATTTACTATATACGTACCATGAACCTGTAATACCTGCTGTATACAATTGGCTTGCTGAATGAAAATTATTCTGTTCCTGATTATTGCTTGATGAAATTGTTACTTTTCGTTCCTCTTTCTCTTGACTCTCGATTTTTTTCGACCATTTAAAAACTTTTTTTCTCACATGAAGGCGTTTGAGTATCATTTTTACAAAGTTAAGGAAGCATTTAAGACAATAAAAAAATTAAAAAAAAAAGTACAAAATAGTTTTGAGTCTGGATTTTGCTTATCTAATTCTTATTTCTTAGGCTTATTTCATAAAAAAGTTTGCTTGTGAGGCTGTAAGAATAAAAATACGAATTTCAAGAAAAGTTTCTTTTTGTATATCTTTATTGTACAAGGTCAGCCATAATGTATGACCTTATCGGAAAGTCATCGTCGAATGTCAATTCGGTTTTAATATTTGTGAAGTAAACAGAATTAGAATTTGTGTGAATAAGCAATAGAATGCTATACTCCTGAAGGACGCGAAATAATCGTCATGAGTTTTTGATGAACAATTCGTCTGTGATTTTGGTGCAACGTGCATTTCGCGCCCGGCTCCCACTACTTGTTCAATGCGGCCGCACAGTTGTTAGAGACTGGGTCAACACGGGACCGAGCAAGCCCTTGAAGGCCTCGCACCTCTCGTTCAGCCGTGGCTGAAGAAGTCGTAGGGGCTCCGTCGACATCGACTAGACGACCAGACGCCATGCCACGCAATTGACAATTCCACGCACGTCTCTGCGGCGCATTTTGATGAAAGACTTGGAGATGTTTCCTTGCAGACAGACCCATAAGCTGATGGGTATGGACCGTGATGGCGTCTAACCTACACTCACGCCCTTCTGAATCGAAATATACAATTTTGCGTTAAAGACAATCATGAGTGATGAGGCCCATTTCCACCTATGTGGATACGTAAACAGACAAATTTTTCGGTTCTGATGCACAAAGGGCCATTACATCCACTCAGAGTCATTGCATGGTGTGCTGTTTACGCTGGAGAAATCATTGGTCACTGTGGATGCTGAGCACTACAGAGCAATGATCAATGAATTTTTCATCCCTTAAGTATACGAACTAGGACTGGAGGATACGTGGTTCCAGCAGGACGGAGCAAATCAAATATTTTTTTGTCGTAATCCTTTATGTATTTCGATTTTTAAAACCTTAGGAGAACAAAAGTTAATACATATATGTTATAAAAGATAATTTAAATATTATTCTTACGTTCTATGGCTTCCGCTTACAAAATTGAAATGAACGACTTTTCGTTCTTTAAGACATATGTAGGTTATTTACCCGTTAAACTGGTGTTGCTAGCTATTTGAATCGGTTAATAAGGAAATCCAACAGGTCACTTGCAGACTTCAGTTCTCATTATAAAAGTTTTATATAATTTAAGATCTTGTTATACTACATGAAATTTTTCTATTCGTCTTGTAACTGTTTGATTTCTTTACTAACCGGTCCTGTCTATTAACACTCCCTCCGGTAATTCGACATCGGATTACCATCTCCTTCGTTTCGTCTTACAACGAGTACCGCTAGCTTGGTGGCAGGCCGGGTATACACTCCTGTTTTGGTTTGAACCACTGCAGACCGCACTTGCCCATCTTTGCCTGTTGCAACCTGGATGACCCTGCCTTTGGGCCATGATCCCCTTGGACTACTGAGATCAACCACAATGACGATATCTCCTTCAGATAAAGGTTTCACCGACTCAAACCATTTCCCTAAGCCAACGTACCCAAAATACATTGCCAAACTGTTCGCAAGCATGCCAATTTTTCTTTAGAACAACACCATCACCAGTCAACTCACCGAAAACCTTGGCCCCATTCGATGCACCAAGCAAAAAATGATTTGGCGTTAATGCCTCTTCTGCCTCTCCGTCCACTGGAATATAAGTAAAAGGTCTGGAATTTATGGTATTCTCCACCTCTGCCATCATACTCAACAGCAACTCATCTCTAGGGTTCCGGCCGATATTAATCCTTGACAGCACCTGCTTTACCGATCGTATTAGCTGTTCCCAGCTGCCTCCCATGTGAGGCGAAGCCGGTGGTATGAATTTCCAACTTATGCCCTTTTGAATACAACCCTCGGTCACTTTATTTATTTCCATAGCGGCTAAGCCCTCTGCTAATTCTTAACTTGCCCCTTTCATGTTAGTGCCGTTATCACTCCACATCTCCAATGGTGTTCCACGTCTCGAACAAAATCTCTTTACTACCAGGATGCAAGAATCGGCTGATAAACTGTGCACAATTTCTATGTGAATAGCTCTCACTGAAAGACAGGTGAAGAGAACACCTCATCGCTTTTCCATGCGTCGTCCGACGATTACTAATATTGGTCCGAAATAGTCCATTCCGAAGTAGGTGAACGGCCTAGTGAATACTTTCATCCGGGCTGCTGGTAACTCGGCCATCAAGGGTTGTCTGGGGGCGGCATTTATAATCTTGCAAGCCTGACAATTTTTTGTGACCTTTTTTACAGCGCTCCTTAGGCCGGAAATGTAATACACTTGACGAATTTCATTTATCACAGTCTCACTAAACATGTGGTGATAATGCTCATGAAAATGTTGAATTATAAGAGATGTGATGTAGTGTCTCTTTGGTAGGATGATAGGTCGTTTGTAAGAAAACGGTGCATGGCTGCATGCATCGATGCGACCCTTTATACGAATAACTTCATTCTCATCCATATACGGACTTAATTTATATAAAGAGCTTGATTTACTTATTGACGAATCTGGTGGTACGCTGGTCTTACCGAGTTTTAAAGAGTTCCATTCTTCGGAAAAGACCTCTGGTTGATAAGCTTTTAAAAGGTAATTATCAGCAATCTGAAGGTCCCTTACCATAATATTGAGTATACCTTTTGTTCGAGTTCTTTTGTGACGGATTATATTTATAAAGGCGATAACAACTGCTACTGCTCTTCTTAACTTCGTCCATGAATAAAATCGGGAAAAATCGACCAGTGGCTCTTGAGGCTGTTGTTGGTGTAGCAGCAATATCACCTCCTCATCGGTAGTAAGCTTTAGGGGCTGTAATGGCCATTCTTTCTCGGGTCTGCTGAAAAAGGTAGGGCCGAAAAACCATAGACTATCGGCTGTGAAGTCCGTGTTGTCGTCAGCCCTTGTGCCATCGTCCGCGACGTTTTCCGCGCTCGAGACCCATTTCCATTCATTGGGGTTAGATTCTTCCAAAATTTCTCCAACTCTAAATGCTACATAAGGTTTTAATTTTTTCTTACAGTTATTTATCTAGCATAATACCGTCTAGGAATCGGACCAGAACGTTCGATTGTTCGTTACAACCTGATGGTAATCTAAAATCATCTTTGCCATTCTGACCCCTAGAAGTGCTGCCTCTAATTCCATTCTCGGAATGGAGATGGGCTTTAGTTTCGTCACTTTAGTCTTAGCGCATATTAAGGCAATTTCAGTTCGAACTCCATCTGAGACACGAAAAAAGGCTGCAGGTGCGCACGCTGACGAACTGGCGTCCACAAACACGTGAAGTTCAACCTTATGGTTGTTGTTAAACTGTAGCTGTTCCAAGTGAGGCCTCCTTATCCTTAACGTCTTCATATTCGGTAACCGATCTATCCACCCTTCAAATTGCTCCGTACGTATCTCTTCATCCCATGTCACACCTGAGCGCCATATCTCATGCAGAAGTATTTTAAGGTAAAGGAGAAAAGGTGCAAGCAAACCCAACCGATCGAATATACTCATTAGGGTTTTAATAACTTGCCTTTTTGTCGGAACTAACCCTTCTTCATTGAGTGTCCACTTGAGTATTCGAGCATTATAAAGGAAGGAGAAGCTGTCATCGGAAGGAGACCACCACAGCCCTAGTACTTTCTCCGTACTTCCCAGGAGCTTGTTAGCTGAAAGTTCTCTGAAGTTGTCCACGTTAGAATCCTGTTGGATCGTCGCAAGAACATGCGCTGAGTTACTCATGAAATTTCTTATTTCAAAGCCGGCTTACTGGTACAGGTACTTAGCGCACTTTGCATCGGTTTTAAATTTTTTTACTAACTAAAAAACAACTTAAACAAATAACTATAGCAACAAATTATATAAAAAATACAAAAAAAAAATGGTGAAAAATAATCTCCCATCATTCTCTCATCATATTGTCTCTGATAACGACGTTCAAAATCCATCAAATCTTGTCCTTCCGAATAGGCACCCATACGAGTATTGTCTCTAAATTGGTTCAAGTGACTATGTAACATATGGACTTTACGGGACATTCTGGAACCCATGAGTTTAAAACCTTCAAGCATATTTGAGATCAGTTCTCAGATGTTATGTTTCCGCGAAAATCGTGGGCCACTACTTTAAGGCTGTCCCATGCTCGACTTTCTTGAGTATTGAGTAGCTGTCAAAAATTTTTGCTGGTTATTATCATTACCTATATTTTTGGTCGAACGAAAATACTAGCTTTTACTTTGGTTTTGGATGAAAAGTTTCAAAATCTTGACGAATTGCTTCACAGGACCTAATATTATATTCATATGTCTTTAGGCTCGACAATTAGGTCACATTTACCATTATCTTGTGCTATCTCGAATTGGGTTCGCTTCGGCCATGAGTGCTGCTGGTAGTAAGGATGTTTACTCGTAAGTAGTATATCCGCCTTGCTTTCCCACCAGAAAGCCAGCTATGGTAAAATCCGCTGTCACTGGCCTAGTGAGCATCACAGAAAGAGCCAAGGGTATAGATGAAAATTTATTTCAATTATGAAGAAGCACAGCTTTTAAAAATTTTGTGATGCTGTCTATGAAAAAACGCCAGTGAATGAACGTATATTCGATGCGGTTTCGCTCTTTACGCTATACTAAGCCCACATTTAAAAACTTTGTTTGTTTGTTTCATTATTCCATCACCACGTTCTTTATTTATGTAGAGCTGACCTTTTCAAACACAGAGCATGGCTTTTGCTTACTTATATTTTTTGGCGATTTTTCCACATACTTTGTGCACTTAGTTTTCCATGGTTTATGGCGATTTGGATTTCTCGCAGATTTAGTTCACATATCTGGCCTTTTCTTTGCTTAAATTCTGCCAGTTTATTTTCTTGATGGATGATGGTTGATGTTGATTTTTCACAGATTTCACATTAAAGATCCTGTTAACTTAAGTCGATGCTGACTTGCTAGTAGTTCGCCCGAGATCACTTTAGAATCTTTTACTCGCCGTTTAGTGTTCTTCCAGCATAAGTATATGGCAATCTACCTTTATTTGTAGAGTTGAAGTTCTTGCTTATTTCACTACTCGTCCGATTAAATCTTCATCTGTTATTCCATTTTAGCTATTATGCTAATACGCTAACAATATTTCACGTTTCGTTATCAGTTATCGCTTTTATTGCTATTAGTCGGTCGCTTATTCTTGATACGCTTACGATCTTATCTAGGAGTTCAGCTGTCAATAATATCATAAAAATTATACGCTTTTGTTTGCAAATTCAAATTCGGGCCCATTTCGCCGGCTGATTCCTTGAGCGCATATTATATTGATTTTATATTGCCGTAATATGTTTTCCAGTAACTTTTACGTATCACCTTATCATACCATCATTTTACTTTCGTACTGCTTTGCGTGTACATATATGAGTGTATATCCTTGTAACCGGTAGTCTTCAGACGTGAGTAGTCTCATTAGGTGTTAATGCGCTTCGGCTCATCTAGCGTGTAAAAGTGCATCTATAAGCCATAGCGCACGGCAAAATCCGTGCTTAGTAGTCAAAATCTAATTTTGTGCAGCACCTAATACCCGGTAAGAGAATGAGAAATCATTAAGTTATCCTCCGCAACTGCCGTACCAGGGCCTATCAACATCTGCACCGATTATCTTTATGTCTTGTTAATGTTACTGTTGTATGTAGGTGATTTGTTCTTAGAAATCGACTCAAATCAGAAAACTTCCTGCACAGATGATTCATGAAGATTGAAACCGCTTTCGCAAAAGAGACAGATCTTGAGGAGCCGTTTATACATTTCCCCAATTACAGAAGCACTACGCAACGTATTCTCACGAAATATTTGAGTCTTTAGTTCTAAAAAATCCAACTGATTCAAAAACTCAATTGGTTCATTGAGCAACATCAAGTGAACGATGAGTTTTCCAACTAAATCATCTTCAGCGATGAAACCGATTTTCATATCGATGGATAAGTAAATAAATAATATTGCCTTATTTGAAAATATGAAATATTGTGAGAAGGAATTTTTTTTTCTTTTATAATTTGCGTGTGCTCAAGGGATTTAAGTACCCTTACAATGCTTGCACACAGGGCGGGTAAAAGAAGATCCGGGAGGAAAGTAAGAGAGGTACTAATGATCGTTGGTTTTAAATGGCTGAAAATTATAAACTTCTAGGAAATAAAGAGCTAGGCAGGGCATTCCTGTTGCTGTTTAGTGCGGATTCTGGGCTGAGGACATCATTAGGATTTTTTTTTTAAAAACTGCACGGTGTCGGCACATAATAATATCCCAGTATTTTTTTTTTTTACAAATGGATGGATATTGAAGACGAATTATTAAATGAAATATTACCTGAACCTGTATCCTTTCCTTTGCCCGGCCAAAATTGGCCACCTAGATCGAGTGATTTAACACCTTTTGACTTCTGTATCTGGAGTTTTATGAAGTCCAAAGTTTAGAGCAATAAGCCCATGACGGACTTGATCGAGAAACGGCTGACTATTGAACAAGCAGCTTAGTGCTTGTCTTATCTGGTTGGTGGGTCTCGGTAACTGGCTTTAATGGCAAGAACATGCTCACCCAGTAGCATAATATTAGCCTACGCCGTCATAAGAATCACAACCCTCTACGGAAGAGATTAAAAAGATGTTACGAACCAACTAATGGCCTCGGATAAAAATGGTTTTACTATTAGCGACCCTCGCAAATGTTTAAACGATAACTCCTAATATTCCACTAAAAACATTCTTTTTACCTAGGGTAGCAGTATAGCAGGGAACCACGTACAAAGGAAAAACAATTGTATCTCAGCTAAAAGCTAGACGACGTTTATCAGATGCTAGGACTTTCTGTTCCTTTTATACAATACGTATATATATGTACACCCTGAATGACTCCAACTGCAACCGATTTCAGACTGCTATAATTTCCAAACCGTTCATGACAGTGAGCTCAAATTTTGACACATGACAGATGATTTTATTATTTACAAGCTTTTTAAACAATTTGCGTCTCAGTTGCGTTGAAAATTTTTTATCCGCTATGGAATTCAAACGTGATAGCGTGATTGCTTTATATTTGGCTGGCAAACCACAAGTAGCTATCGTTAGAGCCCTCCAGCACCTCAACGTGAATAAATCATTTATGTCTCGAACGCCATGGAGGTGGTCATAAAAAAACAGCAACATCGTCAGAAATGGTTCGGAAAATGAAGGCTCGAATTGAGCGAAATCCGCATCGAAGTGGAAGAAAAATGGCTCGTGAGCTCAACATATCGTTGGAACGGATGCAACACATACTGAAAAATGAGCTTGGGCTCAAGCCATTGAACTTCCAAAAAGCACACAATCTTACACCGCAACAGAAAAAAGTTAGAGTCGAAACAGCGAAGGAATTGCTTCGCTTGCACGAAAGTGGTGAGTTGCCGAATTTGGTTTTTTCCAATGAGTCGCCATTTGTTATCGAGCAATATGTCAACAAACAAAATGACCGAGTTTACTTGCCAGAGAGGTCCTTCGAAAATTTACACCTTCGGACGGCCACCAGAAAGCAGGCAGCACCGATGGTGATGGTTTGGGCCGCCATAATCGCCGATGGTCGCTCTCCGCTCGTATTTTTGGACCGTGGCGTCAAAATTAATGCGATCGTATACCGTGAAACTATCTTAGAGGCAGTATTTCAGCCTTGGGCAAACAATCATTTCGGTCGGAGACCGTGGACATTTCAACAAGACTCGGCACCGTCTCACAAAGCGCGCGTCAACCAAGATTGGTTAAAAAACAATGTTCCACACTTCATTTCTTCGACACAATGGATTACAAATTCTCCGGATGCAGATCTGTTGGATTTCTCTGTCTGTGGTATTTTGAAGGTGAAGTTTTTCACTAAAAACTACCAAAGTTTGGACCACCTCAAACAAGCACTTCGCCGGGAATGGGCCAAACTACCGCAGAGCCACTTGTGTGCAGCGTGCGATGCTTTCTTCAGCCGTCTCAAGGCCATTTTTCGCGCCAAAGGTGAACATATTGAAAAGTACTGATACAATTTGAAAATTGATGTATTTTCCAACACTTTCTGCTTTGGCACAATAAAATTTATCAAAAAATAAAAAAAAATTATAGCATTTTAAAAAGTTACAGTTCGAGTAAGTCACCCTGTATATACCACCTTGATCAAAATCTTCCCGGGGGACACCACCGTGTAGCGCTTCCATTATTCCGATTTGAGTTCTGTTTTTTTTTGTTAAGTTGGTAAATCTGTTGTTGACACTCCCTCTAAATCTTAGCGTCATAGTTTAACATTTGTAAAAGTTACGTAGCCAAGAGTACATCTATCTCTGTGTGTGTTGGCGATTTTTTACAATTTTAGAAATGGATTTCAATTTGCAACAGCGAACTTGTATTAAGTTTTGCGTAAAAAACGGATTTAATGGTGCGCGAATGTCGGAAATGTTGCAAAAGTGTTTCGGCAACGATTCTCTAAAGAAAATGGTCGTTTACCAGTGGAACGAGGGGTTCAAAAGTGGTCGTGAATTAATCGAAGATGATGAACGCAGTGGCAGACCATCGACATCCAAAACCGACGAAAACATTGGTGAACTAAAAGAAATGTTGGTCAATAACCGCAAATTCACCATCAGAGAGATAGCGGAGGACTTGAACCTTGGATGGATCCGTCCAAGACATTTTGGTTAATGATTTGCATTTCCGTCGTGTAGCAGCACAGTTTGTGCCAAAATACCTCAATTTCATGCAAAAAAGAGACCGTGTCGACGTCGCAAAAGAGATGATTTTCGAGGTTGAATCCGATCCCACATTCATCAAAAGGATCATTACTGGAGACGAGATGTGGGCTTATGAGTACGACACGTAATCCAGACAACAGGCAAGTGAATGGCGTTCACCAAATGAGCCGAGACCAAAAAAACCACGTCGTTTGCAGTCAAAAAAGAAGGCAATGCTCACGGTTTTCATGGATTACAACGGTGTAGTGCATCATGAATTTTTGCCAGAAGGCCAGACAGTAAACAAAGAGTACTCGTATTATTTGGGCGTTATGAGACGTTTGCGTGAAGCAATTCCCCGAAGCAGACCAGAATTGTGTACAGAAAACTCGTGGATTTTGCACCATGATAACGCACCGTCCCACAGTGCCATCATTATTTGTAATTTTTTGACGAAAAATGCAACAAATACCATCCAACAGCAACCGAATTCACCTGATTTGACTCCCTGTGACTTCTTTCTGTTCAATCGAGTTAAAAAAGCACTACGGGGAACGCATTTCAGCAGCCGAGAGGAAGTAATGGAAAAATCGCAGGAAGCACTGATGGACATACCGAAAACCGAATATAAAAAATGTTTCGAGGATTGGATCAAGCGCTGGCATAAGTGTGTTGCAGTCGATGGGGAGTACTTTGAAGGGGACAACATAGATTTAGATGGATAAACTTGTATTTTTAATTTTCTGAATAAATTCCGGAATTTGATCAAGGTGGTATATTTATTGGACATTTTGATCAGACTTCTGAAGTAGTCAGGATATGGTCTTGTTTCGCGATTTTAGGGGGTAAGGACCTCAGAATTGAACCCAAAAGCAATTTTTTTTTTATTTATTTCACTTTTTTAATACAGACTCAATATGGAATTGAATGCGATAAACCCCACTTTTTTACGACCTCTAGAAGTGGTTTCAAATTTGAGTCAAAGTCAAAGAGTACAAAAGAGGCGTAAGGGACACAAGATATCGCTATTTCTCTTCACTAAATTGAGTATTTTTATTTATTTCTTGTATAAAAAAGTTAAATTGAAAAGAAGTTTTTAATTTTTTTCAGTAACAAGAAAAGTATGTTTTTTTTTGCACATTTGCTCCATTATCTTCAAAACTACAATACAAATGCTACAATTCTATTCTATTCTATTATCATGTTATGTTGGTAGCATCAGTGGGAAACCACCCTATGGAGGGAATTTTAAAATTCAACGCACTTTGTACTTTATGGTGAAAAATGTTCGTAAAAAAAATGTTGAAAAATAACTTAAAACGTTCTGTGCAATGAATAGTTTGTATTTCCCTAAAATTCAGCCCCTTAAATCTGTAAAAGGTTGGATGAGATTAGTCCAGCCGTTTCTGAAACAACGTGTCTTCCATAAGAAATACTTGTAAACGCGCCTCAGATCCCTACCGCTTAAAGTAAGCAACTCCTCTTTCGAGAAGGATTTAATATCGAACAATATTGTATGCCATTTGGTGCATTCATATACAATACAAAAAACTTTCTGATTATGATTCTAAGGAAACTTTCAAATATATGTACAACAAGGTCTTTTTTCATCAATAGTTTGTTCCTCAGCAATTCCTTTGTCATGGGAATTCTTAGAATAAAACTGATTTCCTTTCCTCTGGATACACTTAACGACACGACTAGAAACTCAAAAATCACCTCGTTAGCGTGCCGAAACGTCCGTCCCAGACCAAAGTAATTAATGCCACATGCTCGCCAAGGTTTGACGACATTAACACAGATTTTAATTAACTGCGACTAGGTTTGGTTAAACAACTTATTTTGACAAAAACTACTTCTCAACAAGTTATGAGTTTGCATGTGTTAACTTTATTAAAAGTACCGCCTCTCATGCTTGACACATATTTGACCGTTCTATACATGAAATCTTAAAGTTATTACTCACTATTTGATTTTGAGATAAACTTAAGAAACTGACTTATGACTCCATGAGGTACTTGTTAAACAAAAAGTTAAAACCAGAGCAAATGCAAAGCCCCAGTTACACTTTCGTTGACCCATCTAACTTGTTGTAACGTAAGAGTCTTCTTATGTGGTGTTGTGGTCACAAAAGGTACTTACTCGTTTTCGTGTTTGACGTTTCGAACCATACCCATAGATATACACATGTTCGACCCAAATCGCAGACCGGATCAAATGACGGAAAACGTGCTACTCGTACCCCATGTAAGAGGTTGAGTTCGTGTACCCCATCGCCAAACCCATTTACACGCCTTTCCTCAATTACGGTAATTCACCAGTAGCCTTACCATACCATATATTCGATAGCATTGGCCAGGCAATGATGGTCGGTCGCAGGACTCCAACTACTCGTAACATGCAAATGACTTTTCATAGTCTTTTGGACTACGGTCTAGTCCGTGTACATTTACATTTGTCTTAGTCGATGGCCTACTTTTCGAGAAAGTACACTCCTTGGCCAATTCATAATGCGTCAATACAGGGGTCGGGGTGCAGGCAAATCAACTATTCAAAATCATAGCAACATTCTCGTGGCCAGTAAAATGGTATCGTGCTAAACGTAAAGTTTAGTTTAAAGTGGACATTCATCCTGAAAGGATTCATGGGAAATTTTCCAATCAAATCCTTTGTGTAAAGTCAAGAAAAAATTTCCCACAAAAAGCATTAAAAGAAAATTAAAGAGGAAAATGATTCAAAAGAACGGTAAACGCAAGAATTCAGTGGTGTTCAACATCGATCTACCAAATGAATTTGGCGACACCGAGAAATATTTCTTTAGGTAAATGAACGACAAACGACGCGACAAGAGCAATCCTTTTAATTTAATATTGTGCTGTTTTCAGCAGTTTTAAGGACCAAGGACACGTAGTTGGTCCCATGTACAATACGAATGGTTGCGATTTGCGACCAGCGCGGTCAGTTTTTGGGGTCAGATCCAGATGATATGAGGGTACTCAGATTGAGTATCCTTTGGCATAGTTTCACTATTTAAGAGTTTCACTGTCGCGTGTTTATATATTATTAAGATTTTTTTTTTTTATTTTTGTTTTTGTTTTCATTTGCTATACCCTCTATAGTGCAATAAATGAAACTCCTATTTCATGTGTTGCGGAGAAAACGGTTGAAAAGTTTTAACCATGACTTGGTTTCGGCAACTCGTACACACGACTATTTTCGTGGTGCTTTCGAAATATTTTGCGAGTGTATGATTTCCGCGAAATGTAGAAAATATTGAGTTTAAATAATTTCTTTGTGTCTTTAGTTCGCTGCGAGCATGTTGGATTTTTGTTTGTTTTCGAAATTAATTGGACGCAGTTTAAGTTGAGATTTCCGTCGGTGAGCATGTGTTTTTATATGTATCGTTTTTCTTTTATAACTGCTCGTCATTCGAATTTTGACGTGCCGTTAATGTGATTTTGTGATTTAATAAGTGAAGTATACTCTGTGATATCAAGGTCTGTATCTATCAATCTATCTTAATAATTTTTTTTTTGCATAAAATATCCCTGTCTGAGAGGATATTTTTACTGACCCACTTTTATGATGACCCGAATGACGTATAGTGTCTATTGCTTAAAAACTAATTGAAATGAATCGTTATTTTAAATTGATTATTGATCTACATAATTATTTTTCCTTCATCCTCTTCTTTGAATCTCGCCTGGAACTTGAGCTTCTATTACTTTTCTTACCGGATTTTCCGAAGGACGTCTATGAACGTCCCAGCTGGTGCCCTAAGTTAGGTGTTTTTCAACCATGGCTTTTTAAGGCGTATGTTAAGGCCGGGTGCACGACTGTAGTATAACGCCAATGTTTAAACTTCAGCGGCATTCTTATGTCGCATTTCTAAGGCTTGGTACCTGTTTAGCGATTTTGGGGGAATATCTTCTCAGGATCGATGCAAAGCCTCTCCGCTCTTGCTATCATTTTCTTTGTCTCCTTTGTGCACACTTTAGATTTAAGCTGGAGCTGCGCTTTATCGATTTCGCAGTCTCCATGATACGAGGGTTGTCTGAAAAGTTACCGAACAAGACATTTTTTCTCAAAATTTTTTTTTTTATTTTTCTACATAGTCTCCTTGTAACTCTTCACACTACTCCCAGCGATGCTCCCATCTTCCTAACCCGTTCAAATTGTATATACTTGGCGCTTATCTCTGCAAAATAATTGTTCACGAAAGTGATTGCCTCCTCATTTGATGAAAATCCCTGTCCTCCGAGCGCAGTTTTTAGATGAGGGAACAAAAAGAAGTCGCTTGGGGCTAGATCTGATGAATAAGGCGGATGGTCAAGCAGTTCAAACCGTAATTCATGGATTTTCGCCATGGTAACCGCTGAGGTGTGAGACGGCGCGTTGTCTTGGTGAAACAGGATTTTCTTTTTCTGCAAATGTGGCCGTTTTTCCGCAATTTCTGCCTTTAGCTTGGTAAGTAATGATGCGTAGTATGCTCCTGTAATGGTTTTTCCTTTTAGAAGATAATCGATTAAGATAACTCCTTTACTATCCCAAAAACAGTCGCCATCGCTTTCCCAGCCGAAAAAACAGTTTTGCAGTCCACTGTTTTGACTGAATTTTTGTTTCGGGCGTATAATGGTGCATTCAAGTTTCATCTACAGTAATTAATCGACGCCAAAACTTGGATTTATTGCGCCTAAACTGCGCCAACAGAACGTTGAAAATGTTCATTCGAACATGTTTTTGGTCTAACGGAAGCAAACGCGGCACCCAACGCGCGGACAGCTTTCTCATGCCTAAATCTTGATTTAATACTCGTATATAACTAACACGTTCTTTGGACATTTTCATAACCTCTACTATCTCTCTCACTTTAATTCGGCGATCGTCTGACACCATTTGGTGAACTTTAGCAATGTTATCGTCAGTGGTTGCAGTTTTTGGACGTCCCGAAGGTTCATCATCTCCCAAACCCTGACGGCCACGTTTAAATTCAGCTGCCCAAAATTTCACTATGGTAAATGATGCTGCAGAGTGCCCATACACACAGTCCAACTCATTTTTGTTTTGCGTAGGCGTATTACCTTTCAAAAACAAGAATTTAGTAACAGCTCGATACTCAATTTTTTCCATTTTCACAAAAAACACTCACATCGACTCACTCAAACGACTGTCAATAAAAAACTGCGCGTCCAAAATGACTGAAACTTCGGTAAGTAACTAGCATTCACTAGCTTTTATTGACGAGTGCCGCTATCTTTATGTTTCAGACAACCCTCGTATTTAATCTACGTATTTCTGGATTACTTAGGCTATAATTTTTAGTGGGTTTCTTTGCTTCTTTTGGACGTCAGGAATTATCTTCAGGGAAAGTATTTAAATGCAGCATGTAGTGTTCCATTCCTAACCAGATGGTCATTATTTTACATAATTCCGTGGATAAAGTGGCAGTGTATTGGCTTCCCAATCGAACGGTTCTGGGGGTTCAATACCAGCCGTGGTCGAAAGACTTTTTTTTAGGCAACTAAAATCTCGTGAGATGAATGGTTCCCTAAAGATAACATCAAGTCCATTTACACTAATAATTTAGTCTCCCCATTAAATGTTGGATGCCACCCATGCAGCGAAATAACCACTGAGTCCAAACATCTTTCTCTCGCTCTCTATCCAATTTTCCGAAAAACTTCTGTATTTCATGTTCTTCTTTATTATACATATAAGCACGAGTACATTTCCTACTAAATATTAATGCGCACGTAGATACCAACAAATCGGTCTCCCGGCCCGTTGAAACCCTGTATTCGGGACACTTTCCCCTTCCAGACTTATTTATCCAGGACTTTTAATTTGGGAGACAGCTCTTGCATCAGCTATGATTTGATGTCCGCACTGGAGATTCGGTCTTGCTTTACATTTTGAACATAAGGGCTGAGATTCAACATCCCTCTTAGCTGGAGCGTTGTCGCCCAATCGCTCGATATACCTGACTTATTGAAGTCTTCGTATCGTAGCTTTTCAGCTACATCTAGATCTTTATACAGCTCATAGAGTTTGCAACGAGCCTTCTCTTCTAATTGACTACGTTACATCCGGTATAAGAAGATTCTTTCTCGCATTTTCTTGCTTATCAATCAGTCGGCGCCGAAGGACTGGCAGAACCAGGGATTTGTAGAGCATCGACTTGTTCTATTGAGTTCCATTATACAAGCAGTTCAACTTTGGACCAGATCATCAATTGATTCGAGTGTGTGTTGATATTTTTTGCATTTGAATTATTTAATCATTTTTTTTGGTTGAAACTTGAAGTTCGGCTACTTGATTCCTTTGACCCTTCATGGAGCACAGGATGCCAAAAATAGCTGTACTCCATCTTATTCGGGCTTCTACAACGCGCTGCAGCGTTACAAGTATCCTTCATTCCTCTTCAACTCTTCTGCTCCACTTCTGCTTAGGGCGTAGATATTTACAAAGGTCTGCAGTTTGCTGGTTTTCGCCTGGCTGTATTGCAGCACTGACTTAACATTGAAACGAAATATCCATAGCTTGGTCTACGTGGGGTTAACATATCTTGACTTCCCGAATTCCTACGCGGCGTTAGCTAATATTGAAACGATAGCTTCCAAAATTGGTTTAGCGGTAAATGAGGGCAAAATCAAGCTTCAATTAGTAGGAACCCACAACATCGACGAGTTGGACAAGACATCACAGTCTATAATTTTGACTTTGTCTACCTAGGTTCTGCAAGCAATACCTTAGCAGAAATAAAACGCAGAATCAGTCTTGGCAATCGTTGTCTCTTTGGGCTAAGCAGGCAATTCAGTAGTTAGGCCCTATCCCTATCTACACTCTGAATAACTCGAACTGCAACCAACTTCAGACTGCTATAATTTCCAAACCGTTCATGACAGTAAGCTCAAATTTTGACACCTGACAGATAATTTTATTATTTACAAGCCTTTTAAACGATTTGCGTCTCAGTTGTGTTGAAAATTTTTTATCCGCTATGGAATTCAAACGTGATAGTGTGATTGCTTTATATTTGGCTAAAAAACCACAAGTAGCTATCGTTAGAGCCCTCCAGCACCTCAACGTGAATAAATCATTTGTGTCTCGAACCATAGCTCGTTACCATGATACTGGCGGCGTTGCGAAAAGCCATGGAGGTGGTCACAAAAAAACAGCAACATCGTCCGAAATGGTTCGGAAAGTGAAGGCTCGAATTGAGCGAAATCCGTGTCGAAGTGGAAGAAAAATGGCTCGTGAGCTCAACATATCGTTGGAACGGATGCAACACATGCTGAAAAATGAGCTTGGGCTCAAGCCATTGAAGTTCCAAAAAGCACACAATCTTACACCGCAACAGAAAAAAGTTTAAGTCGAAAGAGCGAAGGAGTTGCTACGTTTGCATGAAAATGGTGAGTTGCCGAATTTGGTTTTTTCCAATGAGTCGCCATTAGTTATCGAGCAATATGTCAACAAACAAAATGACCGAGTTTACTTGCCAGAGAAGTCTTTCGAAAATTTACACCTTCGGACGACCACCAGAAAGCAGGCAGCACCGATGGTGATGGTTTGGGCCGCCATAACCGCCGATGGTCGCTCTCCGCTCGTATTTTTGGACCGTGGCGTCAAAATTAATGCGATCGTATACCATGAAACTGTCTTTGAGGCAGTATTGAAGCCTTGGACAAACAATCATTTTGGTCGGAGACCGTGGAAATTTCAACAAGACTCGACACCGTCTCACAAAGCGCTCGTCAACCAATATTGGCCAAAAAACAATGTTCCACACTTCATTTCTTCGACACAATGGATTGCAAATTCTCCGGATGCAAATCCGTTGGATTTCTCTGTCTGGGGTATTTTGAAGGCGAAGGTTGGCACTAAAAAATACCAAAGTTTGGACCACCTCAAACAAGCACTTCGCCGGGAATGGGCCAAAATACCGCAGAGCCACTTGCGTACAGCATGCGATGCTTTCTTCCGCCGTCTCAAGGCCATTATTCGCGCCAAAGGTGGACATATTGAAAACTACTGATACAATTTGAAAATTGATGTATTTTCCAACACTTTCTGCTTTGGCACAATAAAATTTATCAAAAAATACAAAAATTATAGCATTTTAAAAGATTACAGTTCGAGTAAGTCACCCGGTATATTGTTAAAACCTTGCTCATCCCAGTCCTATTCTATGGCGCTGAAGCATGGACTGTATCGAAAGTGGATGAAGTTATCCTCGGTCGTTTCGAGAGAAAAATGCTTCGTAAAATATTCGGTCCCATTTGCGTTGACGGACTTTTGAGGAGGAGACCCAACGACGAACTTTACTAGCTGTACTGCGACATCGACCTAGTCAGAAAACTGCGTTCCGCCTAAGATGGCTAGGGTACGTACAATAGAACCAATAGAAACCAATGTTCCAGCCTTTATGTGGCGCGCACAAGCAGAAGGGAACATCAACCGGCTTGGAGTGGAGGCATTTAGGTAAGTTTCGGTATAACGGGAGAGGCTTGTTATTTGAGGCCCAGGTTTACCCTGAATTGTAGCGCCACGTAAGTAAGTAAGAATTTGATTTTCATAGCCCCTTTGCTGGCTGATACTAGGCCAGAAAAGGAAAATAGTCAATTTCATTCTGTATAGCAATTTTAAGTTGAATGAAAGAGTATGGGTTTTTGGTTTTCCATAAGCTGCACTCTGATTGTCTCAACTTATTCGTTGCGTCGGTGAGCTAGTTATTTCCAGCTAAATTTCTGTATTGCTCACAGATAGTTGATATGTGAATTTTATTTTCACAAATCGTCTGTTCAAGAATGTCTTGAACTGCCTAGCAATGATTGAGAATGAGATATGAGGTACGAGGATTTGTTGAAATTTAGTGTTTTATATTCTAGACATCTCCTACTTCAGCTTATACGATTATGTATAAGCTTTTGGCTTAGTAAAGCAATCAGTTTGGTTTTGTGTGGACTTGTGCCAGTTTTCTGAGAGTAGCAATACTCCGCCTACCGTGTTTCGGGTTCGGTGTCAGCATACGAAAGTTCCCCGATATTCTTAATGATTATCGGATGCGGACGGACCAATTTTCTTGGCTTTCTATACAAGTATACTTGTTCCGACTTATATTATTGATTGGGCTTTGGTTTGACGACTTTCGACGTACTCTGCTTGCCCGCTTATCTAAAGTTAATGACCCTTTGTCTTCATTCGCTCATTTTACCCACTACAATTCGTGACGTGTTTGCTTCGGTCGGGATTTCATCCGTTTATGAAGATATTGTTGCTTTTGTTTTCTTAGTACTACGGCTAAGATTTTTTATCTATTAACGGAGTTTAGATATCTTATTCTGTCGAACGGCCACTTCAGATTCCGCCTCCAGGAAAACGGACTTTATGCGCCTTTTCTATTTTTTTAATTACTCCATGAACGTTGTGCATATCCCTGTAACATCAATATAACTTTCGATTGCGAAAGTATGCAGATATCCTCAGCGTAGTCCAAGTGTTTCTAAATATAACAAAATGTACTTTGAAAGCGTCTAGGTAGGTACATAGGTAGGTAGGTTAGAGTGGCTGTTGGAAATACCAACCCACTTAGGCCTATTGGCCCATTGTGATGTCACGTGGATCTATGATCCTCTTACTGATGAAACCAGTTTGAGCTTCTGACGAAGCGTAGGAGACTGTTTACGTTTATATTTTTTAGATCGTTTAGGTCGTTGTAGAAGAAAGCTCCTAAGTGAAGTTTTCTTCTCTGGGAGAGAGCTGGACATGTACAGAGTAGGTGGAGGCTTGTCTCCTCCTCCTCCTCGTCCATGCAGCTTCTGCAGAAATCGTTTGTAAAGGCGCCAAGCCTTCTTGCGTCCTTTCCTATGAGGCAGTGTTCAGTGATGACACCTACGATGGCGCTGAGATGTTCCTTATTTAGAAGGATCAGACACTTAAAGCGATTCAAATCCAGTTTTGGCCAGATCTGTTTGGTCGCTAGACATGTTGGTCCAACAGTCCACCTAAGGTCTGTTCTTTTATTGGCAGCCAGCTTTAGTGTTAGTTTGCACGCAGCTATTGGTATACCTATGCTACCCTTTTCCGGTAGTATAGGTAGAGTGATTCCAATTTTGGCGAGTTCATCGGCTCTACAGTTCCCTGGAATGCCTCTGTGGCCCGGCACCCAACAAAGGTGAAGGTTGAACTGCTCTGCCGTCCCCATAAGAGATGATCGGCATTCAAGGGCAGTTTTAAAATTTAGTAAGGCCGAGTCCAGGGATTTGATAGCGGCCTGAGTATTCGAAAAGACACGGATATCCTTTGCAGATACCACGTTTTTCTTCAGCCAGGACAGAACTCCTTTAATCGCCAAAATTTCCGCCTGGAATACGCAACAGTGATTTGGAAGACAGAAAGAGAGGCTTAGATTTAGCGTATCTGAGAAAACGCCACCACCAATTCCGCTATCGGTTTTAGATCCATCTGTGTAGAGACGGATTGACTTGTCCTCCATGAAAGCATCTTCCTCCCAGAAGTATCTAGAGGGGAAGCTTTTGTCAAACCAAAGTTCAGGTGTGGTGTAGTCGATGTTCTCTGTGAGGATTCCTAATGTATTAAGAATACTGGCGTGGCCGAATGGATTATTTGTCCACTTTTTAGTCTCTTTAAGGCGAATCGTGATTGCGGATGTGTTGACGTTGTTAAAGGCACCCTCTATGTCCGGCAAAGCAACCATTGTGCACTCTTTATATTGTAGAGATCGTTCGATATGGCTAGTCAGTGAATGCAGAGCCGTTTCCACCGACTTTTCTTTACAGTAGGCATGTTGGGCCGTTGACAAAAGTCTTGGATCAATTTTAGCTCGTATATGGATATCAATCAGTCGTTCTAGAGTTTTCAGAAGGAAAGATGATAGACTTATAGGCCTGAGGTTCTTTATGACAACATGAGAACATTTTCCGGCTTTGAGAATGAAAACTACATTGACTTCTCTCCATGACATTAGTGGGTGGCAGTGGCTCAAGTGGTAGTGGAATGGCTTCTAAAACGGAAGGTTCGGTGTTCGAATCCCAGCCTCGCCCGAAACACATATCATCCATTTTTTCAGTTAACGATAATCAAGTAAGATGAGTAGTTGACTCTAAATCAACATCAAGCCAACTTCCACTAAGAATTTAGTCTCCCAATTAAATGTTGGATGCCACCCATGGAGCGAAATAACCACTGAGCCCCAATTCTTTATTTCTCTCTCTGTCCCATTTTTCAAAAAACTTATCACATGCCGAGGCATTATGAGTGTATTCATACCCACTTGAGTGTTAAGTTCTTTAAAAAAAAAAAATTACAGTGGAATGTGGATAAGTTCTACACAGCTCCTCATAATATTTTCTAGCGCAGGCAGAATAATATCTGAGGACCTCTATAGTTCGGCAGGTATTATATCGTCCGGACCAGCAGACTTGTATGGTTCGAAGCTATGCAGTGCCCAGAGCAGTTTGATTCTTGTGATCAGACCATGAATTTTGGTCCCGGTTGCAGTAGGCCTTTTTGGGTTGCTACTGGCCGCGAATTGGGAGCTACCTGGAAAGTAGGTGTCGAGTAATAGGTTGAGTGATTCAACACTTGAGATTGTCCAAGAGCCATCGGTTTTTTCTCAAACAGTTAGGCATCATGGGATTTGGAGAGAGGATTTTTCTTAGCCGCGATGCCTCAGAGGTTTCTGTGATTTTGTCACCAATGATCTCCAGGCTTGTCGCTTTGCCTTCCTCAGTTCTTTTTTGTATAATTTGAGGGATTCTTTGTATGATTCCCAGTCAGTCACTTTTCTTGTGCTTTTTGCTAAGTTGAAAAGTTTTCTGCAAGTGTTTCCGAGCAGTCCCAGTGCTGATGTCCACCAATGTGGTTTTTTCTTGCCTCTAGGTTGAATAAGAGAGCAGGAAGCGGCCATAGCCTGATTGAGGGCCAGAGTGAAATCCCTGACTTTCATGTCAAGCTCATTGGTGTCACGCGGGGGACTTAATAGTTCAGAGGATAGCGTTTCTGACAGTATTCCTCTGTATTTTGGCATCATTCAGGCTGAATTGAATGTATCTGTGGTCTTTAAAAGAGTGTTCAGTCGATACGATCCAGTTCGTTAGCATTTGAGTGATGCTGTCGGAGACAAGAGTTATATCTAGCACTTCCTGTCGGTTTCTAGTTGTAAAAGTGGGCTCATTGCCAATATTGCAAATAAAGAGGTTTGTCCTTATAATATAGTCAAAAAGTGACTCACCCCTATTGATGTCGGTACTGTCCCATACCGTGTGATGAGCGTCAGCGTCGCATCCGATGATGAGGCCAGTTTTTTGCCTTCCAGCCTTCAGTACCACCCTTTCTAGGTTATCACCAGAGAGAGGGCCCACATGATTGTGGCCAAGGTATGCCGATGCTAGGCAGTAGGAGCTTTTGGCAGTCTCTAGTCTGGCAACGATTAAGTCGGGGTCGCTGGGATTAGGAAGTAGAAGTGCATTAAGGCTACGTTTCACTAATATACAAGTTCTAATCTTACCTTTGTCTCTTATATAGAGCGGGACGTATACGGGTGTCCTAAGTCCATGAACCACGCCTTCTATTGTACAATCCATGGTTCCTGGATTAGGATAATGTCTTCTGCGTTTTTTGAAAGACGTAGAATGAGTGCGGTCGAAGCCTTTTTTGAGTGATGGAGATTAATCTGGAGAAACTGTGTCATTGCTGCAGTTTTCCAGAGTAGCCTCCACCACGGTGCTGTTGAGATCCTCCGATTCTGAAGATGTGCCCAAGAGCTTATCTTCTTCCTCTGATCGTATAGGACCTCGTTTTGCTTCGTCATCGGTTTCCATTTCCGACGGGGTGTCAGAAAAGGAAACCGACGGCTTGCTTGTCACCTCGGATAGATTGGATCCAGGATCTGAGGTTGTGTTTGGTGGTGTCTCCGTTAAAGGAGGAGGAGGTTGCTTATCAGCATCCAGCTCATCCTTTTTGTAGACCCTTAGATGAATTGACTCGAATCCGAACCGAATTATGCCTTTTGTCTGCGCTAGAGGGTTAAGGGATTCCTTATTGATCACCATCAACGCGCATCTATAAGAACCCCTTAGTTCCTCCAGTTTCGCTACTTTTCAGTCATGAGTCGGAAGGGTCGGGTTACTAAACCTGATGATCTCCAGAATGCTTTCTGGGGAGGAGGGTTCTGCTGGGGTCCAGGTACGAGTTTCGAGGTCTGCTAGGGATGTCCTCCTTAGATACGACTCGAGTTTTGCACCTAGACAAATCTCTCCTAAACCACCTATGGCCTTAGTGAAGAGATCGAGAGATCTCTGATTGGCACATGCGATGAGCTTGACGTGGCCTTGTTGCCAGCCAGCGTCGCTTGTGATAGGAGGTGATCCGGGATTTTCCCGCATGATGGCCAAGAAATTGCTCGAAAGCTTCAGCTTAGCCAGCTGCCAGAACCGTCGGTATCATTCCTATCGATTACCGCGATTATTATTGCGTCCTTTAGGACTTCACTGAAAGATCTCAGAGATGTGCTGTTGGATGGCCCAGGGGTTTTAGTGCTGTGGTTTTTGGGCCTCTTGGAAACCGACACCTTGCTCTAGAAGGATCTTCAAGGTTTTTGTATTCGCAGTGCTGGAAAATCCAGAGCGAGAGTTGAATTCCGGTGTTCATTAATCCTGTCCAGGATTACTTTCATTACTTTTCTACATTTCTTTGAGTTTACAGATAAGCTGCATTTTCACTTAAAAAAAAATTCGAATTTTCGCCTCATTTCAAATGCAACATAATAACTCAGTATTTGATTTCTTCGTCTCTCGGGTCCGTAACTAGTTTCTTAAAAAAATCTGTCAACCTTTATTCGATTAAGTCTTACACCGTTACTCTCTTACGCTCGAATCTAGTTATCGAACTTTAATCGTTCAGGACACATCCCAAAAATTTATTAAAAAAATTAGAAAATGCTGTGTTCAAACACACCAATATCTCGAAAATGAAAGCATAGATGGTAATGGTTTCTAAATATGAATTAACTCTTAATCAATTGGTTATTCTAAGCTTAATACACTAGAAATTATAACTAAACAATTGTTGATACCTACTTCTCGAAAGGAACCCCCTCCTATACGATTTTTGCTCATAACATGAAGCAATAGATCAGATCGCAAGTATGTCAAACTGGACCATCCATGGAAAATTTATCCCTGCATTTGGTGGCTATTCAATCTCGTCTCATTATTTTGTTGATCAAAATCTAAAACCATTTGAAGCATGTTAAATTTCATATTTTCATCATATGGTACTTCGAAATGTATGCTATCCAGTCTATGCACGCGTCGTCATTTCGTTCTTTTAACTGTTTGACTTGTTTTAAGGTGAAGATAGACACATTTACTGGTCCATTGTCCTACTAGACACTTTACTTCACTGCATTTTCTAATGGCAGAGAAAATATTTCGCTGATATTACTTAAAACAAGCACATTTCGACAATTATTTCTCCGCTGGAATAGAAGCACAAAAACAGGAGTGCTTCGGATGACTAACAAGTACAATATCTGGACTAACTTTTGATTGTATTCTATTATTTTGAAAGCGGTCACATAGTTAAACCATGCCCAAGCGCAAATTATCTATCATTACAAATGCATGTGATCCTTCCCTTCGACTTATTTTTCATAATATTATATTCTCCATTCAACAAATAAACCTACAAATTAATATGCATACTCGTATACTGATGCTGATGGTTCGCTTCTACATAATGACACAAACTCAGGTCCCGTGACTGGTTCTGGCGATATCCCTCAAAATTCGGTTTCATTTCTACCTCGGCTGGTCTGAGCACTTGCAAAACTTTTATTAGGCTGAACTGGAGTTTGCATTTGAAGGCATGTAACCAAGAGCAGTATCCTACTCGTATGAGTACGAGCTCTTGCGCCTCCTTTTGATTCTATTTTCTTCTGCTCGCAAGTCTAATTCCAGAGAACTCTGCAGATTTCTATAGAGTCCACGCTTTGACGGATTTTTTTTTTTATAATGAGCGCGCGCTCAAAATGTTCATACACAGCGCGGGCGAAGGAAATTTAGGGAGAAAGAAAAGACGGGTACCGATGTACATTGTTTTTAAATGTTTGTAAATTATAACGACCAGGAAGCACAGAGATCGCCAGGGCATTCCATAAGCGAGTTGTACGGCTAAGGAAAGAACCACAATATTTTAGAGTACGTCCGAGAATGGAGTTGAGGGTATACTGATGAGCATTCACAGCGAAACGGATTTTACGGCTGAAAGTTTGAATGGGCGAAATGCTACTGGCGATTTGAATAGAGCACTGGTAGTGGAAATAGCGATAAAACAAAGTGAGACAGGAGACATTTCGTCGGTGCTCGAGGGTGTCAATTGATTGACTGATCTTGGTATCACCAATGAGTTTTATCGCACGGTTTTGAATCCTATCTAGCAGGTGCAGAGATGTTTTAGAAGCACCTGACCAGATGTGGGCATTGTACCCCAGTTCTGGGCGGATTAATGCCTTATATATTGTGGCCGGATCACAGGGGGTAAACTACATATTTCTTACATCGCTAGAGGAAACCTAGACATTTCGCAGCATTTTTGACGACATCGAATATGTGGTCATTCCAACGTGAGTTGTCATTGACACACATACAGAGAATGGAAAGTTTTTCGGTTTCGACGATGCAAGTGCCATTCATGGGTAATGGCTGGGTATTAGAATTTCGCTTTAATGACAGCAGACAGCATTGAGTTTTGGAAGCATTAAAATCCACCCGGTTGATAGTTCCCCAATTGGTTATTCTGTTAATATCGGAATTTAATGAGCTTAACATACGCTGCCGTTCCCATTCTACAGCCAAAGAGCAGGGGCGTCCGTCCTGGAACGAATATGAAAACCAGAGAGTACTGTAAAGGAATATTTCGGATTAGAAGTAGCAGACAAGAGATCATTAATGAAAATTAAAAAGAGTGTCGGAGACAGAACGGAGCCCTGGGGCACACGAGCATTTATTTTGTGAATATCAGACTTGAAACTATCCAAGACAACTTGAATTGAACGTCCCGAAAGGTAATTTCTAATCCATTTAAGAAGAGAGTCATCGATTCCAAAAGCACGCATTTTCGACAAAAGAGCCTGATGGCAAACTCTGCCAAATAACTTAGAAATATCAAGTGCAACTATCTTGCTTTCGCCAGATTGATGAACGCTTTGATTCCACTTTTCGGTTAGACATGCCATCAAATCACCAGTGGACCTGTTGCTACGAAAACCATATTTCCGATCATTGAGAAGTTTTCGTGTTTCGAGATATTTCATGAGCTGACGGTTTATCAGCGTTTCCATGACCTTGGAGAGAAGGGACGTAAGTACAGTGGGTCTGTAGGAGGAGAGAGAAGAAGATTCACCTTTTGAGGGAACTGGTTGGACAGATGCTGTTTTCCATCTGCTCGGAAGATTCTTCCCATTGAAGATTCGACACACTTAAGTGTAGGCGGGGACAAAGCACAATCTGGGAGTGTTGAGCTAGCCGCAAAGTGTGCAGCAAGCAGATTGGCCTTGTCCAAAGAGCTAACAGCTGGAATGTCATTATAAAAGAGCGTTGGGATGGAGGAAAAGGCAGAATTTCTAATGTTTTTGACGAACGACCAAAAATTTCTACTACCTTTGGGACATTGCCGTATTTTTTGCCTCAGTTTTTGGTCGTAATGGAATTTCACACTTGAGAAAGACGTTGCAGTCTTTTCTGGCTCGTTTTTACCCTTAAACGCCCGTCTTAGGGCGGAATTTTTCCACTGCGTTTTCTCTAAGCTATTCCTAAAACCTTGCGTATTAAACTCTTCCACTTAGTTTTTGGCGTTTCGAGGCCATTGTCCGATATTTGATAAGCGAGAGCTGGCATAAAGCCCTTTTCTTCAATTCACAATTTTCTTAACATCCGCAATCACAGCCATCCTATTCTTCATGAATGAAATTACTTTTATTCGAAAGATCTTATCGGCGATGTTGCCGTCCATTTAATCGATTTGGTCGAGCCAGCCTAATTGACGGACATCCACGCTATGTTAAAAAATTTTACAATTCTAGAAGTGGTCGTATTGTTTTCTCCTTTACTCGCAAGTAAAATTAAATATTTCATTTTCAAATTTCTCATCCACAAGAGTCTAGGAACTGATCATCTACCATTCAACTCGACACAGTATAACTGATAGCATTCGTGATTTCAAGCCTAACCAATAAAGCTAACTATGATAGGGATAGATCGGAATTTGGGTCTGTCAATTCAGGTCTTGAGGCTTACAAACGCTTCCACTATCTTTATGTCAAATGTAACGTACGATAAGGTAGCTTTCTGGCTATTTATTGATATTAAGATCCACTTCTTTAATCTGCTACTCAGTTAAAGCTCCACTGACGCTAACTGGGACCAGGCGGTGATTCTGATATCATTTGCGTCTCCCAAAAGGTGAACGCACTTGAAGCTGTAGTAAGTCACATTTGTTTGATTGAGAATTCAGACATCGCTGGGTGAGGACTTTAATTCTATCGCATGCCGTCTTAAGATATGATGGGCTTAGAACTAAGCACAAAAGATTTTTGAACTTTTTCCAAAGCACCAAAATTAATATTTGGTTAATCGGCGTTTCGTTTCATCGGCAATTGCTGAAAAATATAAGATTGCCGTTCATACAAAAATATCAGACCAAGCTTAAATGGGTGAAAGGATTCTCCTTACAAAAAGCCTTTTAGGATTACGTCGTCGTGATTCTTTTGATTTAATGACTGCATCAATTTCTACTGAGCCAAAAGAAAGAAATATTTATCAGCCAGATGTTATAATCTATTGGAATTAGCTAAAAAACTGCCATTATTTGTCCACTTCATCCTCATAATTTTTAAACGACGAAGAGCCAGGTTTCGACACTTTTTTAAAAATTTGTTTATTGTTTGGAATAAAAAAAGAAAATATTTTCATGATTCATGTATTTTTTTTTTATTTGCTTTAAAATTCTGTTTTTATTAAATTCTTTCACAGTTACAAAAAAATAAGAAAATTATTTGGGTTCCCACTCTTTCCTCAACTTCTTTCGAATGTCCTTCATAAGGTTGGTAACAGTTACATCCGGGATCTTTTTGGACGCTCTTTTCCATTCAGCACTAAAATCTTTTACGTCCTTTGCACAATGCTCATTTTTTCTCAATTTAGCTTTGACCAAAGCCCAATAGCTTTCATTGGGACGGCACTGTGGAACACTGGGTGGATTCATGTCTTTTGGGACAAAGTCGACATTTTTAGCAATAAGAAAGCTCAACGTCGCATGAGCATAGTGAGCTGAAGCTAAATCTGGCCAAAATAATTTTGAACCCTCGTGTTTGTTTAAGAAAGGAATCAACCATTTTTTTAGGCACTCGTTAATGTACACTTCTCCGTTAATTGTTCCCGTTGTAATAAACGATGAACTTTTGTGTCCACATTGGCAAATGGTCTGCCAAACGAGATATTTTGACCCGAATTTTTCCATCCCAATCGATGTTGTTGATTGCGGAAGAATCTCAGCTGCAAACTACGAGTAGTTGTAACACCTGGAAGAGTAGTAAAGTCGGCTTTGACATAAGTTTCGTCATCCAAAACCAAGCACGCTTTCTTGTTGCCGATCAACTCGTATAGCTTTCGGACTCGTGTTTTTTCGTGTTTTTAGACCGTTAGGTTTTTTAGATCTTTGTATCATTGTTTGGTTGGTATTACATTTCCGAGCAACATCTCTGGATGACATAGTCCGGTTTTTAACGATGGTACCCACTATTTTCCTGTCCAAATTTGTATCATGTGCTCCACTTTTAGCTCCACTTTTCTGTTTTTGCTTAACTATCAACGTCTACAAATATCGTTTAATAACAGAATTCACTGTACTGCGTGCTATGTTTAAATTTTTTGCGATGAAATGATTTGGACGCGAAGTATTTTCGAGCCATTTGTCCATGATCTTTTTACGGCGGTCCTCTTGACTCATATTTTATAAATATTTTAAACCGCGCCGAACTAAAATCAATAACAAACTGATACTAGAGAATGTTATACGGGCTAATTTGGGTACAAAATGGGATTGCCATTTTTACGCATTGGAAGTATAGCCCGTATTAAAATTTACAGATTTTATTCGTTTCAGTCCTTATTCCATTTTCAGGGAGTAAAAGTTACCGAAAGATCTTTTCCATTGACGCAGCACTTTATTCTCCAAACTTCTTCCAATTCTGTATTTACTTAATTCTATCCATCGGTAAATGCGTAGTAAATTCAGTTTTGTATCCACCGTGGCAGAAGACTGTAGATAAATGATAGGAATCGGAAATCACTCATGTCTTGAAGCATGTGCTTTCCGACTCCCGTACCGAAAACGTTTGCCTCATTTATTTGGATGGTTTAAATCTCAGGACGTACTCCAGACAGTTTTCATACCTCACCCACATACATTCCTTAAAGATTTCTTAGACAAGACTTCTGCTATAGTGATCTGTGGAGATGTGACATTGAAAAGCTGTTCATAGAGAAACATTCAAAAACTGCGTAAAGTGAATGACGTCTTAATGCATGAGGAATCAATATTCAAATTCACCACTCGAAGGTGTGCCGCAGAAATCGTCGACTTGATTTGCCTCCAGCCGTAACATTGCAACAATGTCTACGCCCAGTTCGTGTAACCTGGAAGTAATTGGTATTCACAAGTCCTTATACTAATTGTTGCGGCATCGACCATGATTACCCGACGCACCATCAAAACAATCAAATTAAATGCACCACATCGTCGTGGGTAATTGCATGCCTAAAGGTCAGTTGGAATGTAGACGTAGGTGCATCTACTCCAGCATAAACCTCCGCAATAATTTTAGTTTATTTGCATATGCCAGGTTCGATCCTCCTCCGTGTTTCAGCGATAATTATCTAGACAGCCTTAGAATGGATTGCTTCCCCTCCAAGTCGACGATATTGCACTTGGGAAAGTCCCCTTGGGTCAGCTTTCATATATTTTTCAAAAAAAATTCACCAACAACCATTTTGTGAGTTGTGACCTTAAGTTCGCGTTCGGCTTGAATCTTTCTTCATATATCATTGAGAATTCCAAATTATTGGTCGAAAAATTTATGTCCACCCAAGTCACGATATGGTGAGTATTTTCTTTCGTTTCCTTTGTCCACATTCTATGTCATGTCGATCGTCATGCAATGATATCCTCTCAATCGGTTTCGTTTAGGAAATTCCCTCTCTTATTTTTTGCAATTGAAAATTGGGAAAGTCAAGGCAATACGGGGACAGCTAAAGGCGGTGGTTTAAGGCGCTTGTGAAGGTGGCTCTTGTGAAGGTGGCGCTTGGCACAAGTTAATTTGCACATTCATATGTGAACCTTGCTGTTATTTTGCCTCGCCTTCTGCTAGCAAATCAAAAATACAAACCTAAAGGACTTACAATTAGCAAAACATTTGTGATGGTTGCGGCACAGGCAATAGTGGTGGCAGGAGGCTCCTTGCCAATAAACGAAATGGAAATGCATGGCATTATTATCGACACAATGTCCGTTTACCGTCAGTAATTTCGCATACATGAGTATGAAGTTGATGGTTTGTTTTGGTTTCGTTGTCGTTTTTTTTTTTTTTTTTGTGTTTTGGCAAGCATGTGTAAAATCTTCAAGGTGAATTGAGCCATAAAAAGGACGATAACGAGGACAATAAGCGGATTGATTCGTAAAATGAATATACATGACGGTGCGGACTTAACTGCCGACCCTGCTTATAAACGTTCTAGGAAAGATAGTAGGCATTGTGCATAATACAATGTACGTACGTCGCAAATGGCAAACACATAACATTCCAATCACTAAGTGCGCACTTCATTGGTTAGTGGAATTAAGGAACAACTAGAAATTCCTTTCCAAAGAAAAAGCAGTTAAAACTTGCATGTGAACCTTGTCCAATCGATTTGAATTGAGTCCTTGGACATGATTTTATAGGAGCGTAATCTGTTAAAATAATAATTATTATCGTACGAAAGATAAGCAGGCCAGGAGTTGATTTCTAAACAAACTCCAAGCAATGCTCATGTTTTAAGCAACTTATACCGATCTATATGGATCAGTGTGCGTTCTCATTCGGCATAATCCGACGAGTTTGGCAGTAGCGTCAAAACTAGACATGACTTTATATAACACGCCTCTGTAGGTGCCGTCATATAGAGCCCTAAAATCGATAAAAAGGTACAGATCTGGTCTTCGTGGGCTTTCTTTCAATCTCTTATAATTTAAATATTTTGGTAACTACCGACTCACCCAGATTTTTCACAAATGGTTTCAGGCGATGTGAAAGAGATTGATGCCTCTACATATAGTTGTTTCAATTAAGATTTTTTTTTAAGAATTTAACATTCAAGAAGGGATTACAGGTGGACCACATAACAACAATAGGAAAACAAATTTAAATAAAACAAAAACAGTCTGAGATATAAAATTTACTGTGGCTTTATTTTGAAGATTTATTCATGTCACTATGTGTGGGATAACACATCATTCAAAAGGCAGTGCTTCCAGCGATCGGTCCAATTTTTGATGATTCGGTCCAATATATGCGGCGTTATTCCAGCAATAGCTTGTGGAATGTTGGCCTCGAGCTCGTCCAAAGTGCTTGACTTGTTAGCGTAAACTAACAACTTGACGTAGCCCCAGTGAAAATAATCGAGTGGTGTCAAATCGCGTGATCGCGGCGGCCAATTGATGAACACCCGCCGCGCCATTGCCAAATTTCTCCTTCACAACTTCGAGCGTTGCGTCGCTTTTATAGCATGTTGGAATTACCGCCCGTATATATCGATTTTGTCGAACTCTGACCACAGAAAGTCAGTTAACATCATTCAACTCCCGAGACCATAGACGATAACGGTGTTTTGTTCCTCACTTCGAAAGAAATAAGGTCCGATGATGCCGCCACGCCATAAACCGCACCAAACAGTGAATCTTTGGGGATGCATTGATACTTTTCCGAACATTTGTGGATTGTGTTCGCTCTAGTAACGGTAATTTTGCTTGTTGACATAGCAGCTGAGCCAAAACTGCGCCTCATCCGAGAAGATGATTTTTTGGCCAAAATCCGGTACTCCGACCAACATTTCCAGCGCCCAATTAGCGAACACACGGCATTGTCTATGGTCATCCGGTTTCAATTCCTGAATCAACATAATCTTATACGGGTGTAAATCCAAGGCAAAATAAGCCGGATTGACTATCTGGCTATGTTCCATTCATGTGATCGGCGCCGAATCGACATTGCTGGGTCTTCTTCGATACTGGCCGGTACGACGGTTATGGTTTTGGTTGATGACTTAAGATCCAAAAGAGTGTACTCACGCTCAGACTTCTCCATGGTGCGACAAATTGCCTGCACATTGAAACCATGATACCAACCGAGCTCACGACAAATGTTGCGTATTTACAACTGAGCCGGAATTTCGATAATACGTATTTTTTAATAATTTTCCCACATTCGACAAGCGTAAAACGATGCGTGATGAAATGGCAAACTTTACTGAATATTTTAACAGCTGGATGTCATTGGTAACTTTGACAGTTGCTGAAACATGACAATTAGAAAAATTGTCATTGCTACCTGGTCACCCGTTACGACTCTTAAAACGCGGGAGCACATGTTAAGTGTTTCGAAAAATTGAATAGAGGGGGAGAGATAGATGTTTGGGCTCAGTGGATATTTTGCTCCATGGTGGCATCCAACAATTAATGGAGAGACTAAATTATTAGTGTAAATTGACTTGTTATACTTCAGGCAACCATTCTTCCACGAGATTATAGTTGCCTGAAAAAAGGATGTATATCGGGCGCGGCTGGTATAGAAAACCGAACCTTCCAATTTGGAAGCCAGTACACTACCACTTGAGTCACGGGCACCCATAAATCAGAACCTTTTTTGTGGATCGCACAAAGTACCAGAGTTCTGTAGAGCAGAACTTCTGCATCCAATCGAACGCTTACTTTTCGTGGTCTTTTACGTAGATGGCACGAACTGCTCGGTGCCGTGAAATAAAGCCAAATGAAATAAGGCCACATTTTTGCATTTGGCCTTATTTCACTTCATGTAACTGGAATGGTTTTGATACTTTTACTTTAAATGTGCTCGTATAGTACGTATATAAAATTAGGGTTTAGCCGCTTACTCGACTTCGTCGCTCCACTAAGGGTATGTTTAGTTTAGTTTAGTTTATTAGTTCAAACATAAGACTGTACATCAAGGTAAACTTATAATTAGTACAGGATATAAAATAACATAATATAACATTTAAAGAAAAGAATGCTTATTTAAAATTAAAGAGAACAATATGAAAATTCATGTAATAAATAAAAGAAAACAAAATTTTGAGTTAAAGAAAAACTAAGCGCAACCAAGAACGAGAGAAAAAAAAAGGACTTATTAAAACAAGAAGTTAAATCAGTTCAAACTGGAGAGGTATTCGAAACAAGCTGTTAGGAATTTACGGCGTTCGATTAAGGACTTCACACGAATGGGTAGACCATTCCAGAGCTTAACAGCATAAATGAAAAATTGCCTGCGTGATGCTGAGCAGGTGAATGTGGCAGGACGCAAGACTATGTAGCGATTTGATGAACATAAATGAATTTTGTTAAACAGGTAGATGTGAATAGTTTTGAAGAGCAAAGCACAACAACGATATTTTAAAAAGGTCTCTAAGTCACATCCAAGGAGTTGACGAGCTTCAGAAGAAATATGATCAAATCTACGAACATTGAAAACATACCGCGCAATTGAGTTGAAAGCAACTTTTAGTTTTTGAAACGAGTACGAGTCAGAATCCGCAAACAGTTCACAGCCGTTTGATATTATGGGTATTATTAGTGTCTTTACCAATTTGAGTTTGACTTGAGTAGGTAAAATTGTTTTTGTAATGGATAATCCACGTAGAGACGTATATATTTTATTGATCATAGAATTTATGTGAACATCCCAAGTTAACTTATTGTTAAAGGTTATTCCAAGTTTTTTTTACCTGGTTAACGTACTCAACTTGCGAGGAATTTAAAAGAATTGGGGGGAAATCAGGGAGATACTGTTGATGTTTGGATATTGGTATGGCTTTAGTTTTGTCAGGATTCAGCTTTAGACCATTACGTGTTGACCACTCGAGAATAGAACATAGATCATCGTTTATTTTTGCAACTGCATCTTCATTCATGCCCATAGGGAAACTAAAGTACAATTGAACATCGTCAGCATATATATGATATTGACAATGCAATAAAATGGAGGGTAGATCATTTATAAGAAGGGAGAACAATAATGGACCAAGAATAGATCCTTGGGGAACACCACGATTAACAGGAAGAAACGAAGACAGTTTACTATTACACGAAATAGCTTGCAAGCGATCAGTCATATATGAATAAATTAATTTATTAGATGTGTCAGAGAAGTTAAAATATGTCTCGTAAGTTTATCACAGAGAATATTCGGATTTACACAGTCAAATGCTTTAGAAAAGTCAAGTAGCGTTATCACAGTTGTATAATCAGCGTCTATTGCTTGTCTTACATTGTCAGAAACTTTAAGTAAAGCTGATGTACAGCTATGTCCGCACCGGAACCCTGACTGCTGAGGATTAAGAAGCTGTTTGTCTTTAATAAAGTCTTTTATTTGATGGCTTATAATCGATTCAAAAGCTTTGGATAAAAAAGGGAGGATAGCTATAGGTCGGTATTCAGAGTTTGTACCTTTTTTAGGAATCGGTATGATTTTAGACTTTTTCCAGGCTATCGGGTAGGTAGATGTCATAATAATGGTGTTAAAAATATGGATGATGTAAGGAAGTATAAGAGGAAGGAGAATTTTTATGAGGCCAGGATGAATATTATCTAGTCCGACGGACCTGCTTTTGATAGAGAAGATTGCTTTTCGCACATTATGTATGTTAATTGCAGTCAAGGAAAATTCATTTTCTCTATCATCCTGTGATGACGTTAGGTTAGTGTCAGGCGGTGCGCTTGGGGTAGAGAACTTTCGATTCAACTCTTCTAAATCAATATTGTCATCCGAGACTATGGAGTGTTGCTTATTCACAACCAATATTATCATACAATAATATTGTATATTAAATCTATTATTGTAGTACCTCAGCTTAGCGGATTTAATAAGGTTAGTTACAATGTTACGATTAAATTTAAAACATCTAAGCATTTCGGCACTGCCGAAACGTTTCCAACGGCAATATGATATATCTCTCTTTTTGATTGCCTTAAGAATATCATACGAAAGCCAAGGGCAGCTGTGCGGCTTTATAACACGGGTCTTAATTGGAACATGTTTGTTAAAGAGGTAGTCAATAGCATTGGTTAGGAATTCAATTTGTTTATTGACGTCAGGTGTCAAGTAGATTGAATACCAATCAATGGACGAATAATCGATAAAAAGACTTTCAACGTTGACATTGCGAAAATCACGATACTGGATGGACTGAGACACGTATTTAGGAAAGTGTAAGTCAAAGGTTGCAAAGACGAAATCATGATACGAAAAAACGGAGACTGATAATTGGGTAGAACATTTAACAAGCCTCACATCACTTATAAGAAATACTCGTACATCTAACAGAGATGGCATGCAATTTGGTTTGAAGTGCGTTGGTTCAGTAACGTTTACAAAAGAAAGGCCAAGAGAGTTCAGAGAAGTTCCCAAGCTACGAGATGAATAGTGGAGAAGATTTAAATTTAAATCACCACCAAGAATGAATTTAGGTGCTAGGTGACATATTTCTTCAACAATTGGCATATAAAATGTTCCGATAATGCATTTATTTTCGCCATTGAGGATATCAATGAAATAATAGTCACAAGACTGGGTGCCGTCAGAGCACTTGATAAGGCTAGAGCTAATGTATTTTCTCACGTATATTGCAACACCTCCTCCAGTGGAGTGAGTTCGATCATCTCGGTAAGGCTTTTTAAATCCTCTTAGGGAAAATAGGCTACTTGATAAATTGAGGTGAAGCCAAGTCTCAGATACGCAAACAATGTCAATTAAACTGTTCTCAATTTTGAACTCATCAAATTTATTAACAAGACTTTGTGCATTAATGTGACAGATATGAAGGCCATTTCGACTTTTGCAAAGAGTGTTTAACAAAAAATATTTTTTTTTCATTTATGCTGCCAGAACTAGTGTCATTGCTGCTGGTCATGGTCATACTTACAACACACAACGAAGTCGCAATCGAACGCAGACAATTTTTCAGCATTTATTTTATATACAGGCGACAAAGAACAGAAATAAATGAAGTTAAAAGAAACAAGTTAAGTGAGGATTCTTGGTGCAAAAAGAAGAAAAAGTTAAAAGTGCGAAACCAAATAAAAGAAAATTTGTGCATACAAAAATAATTAATAACGATTTTCATAATGAATAACATTGCTGACGTCAGTCCCGACAGCATACCTCAGTTCTCCAATATTGTGAATAACAAATGAAGTTTGACTGGATTCGGTGCGGATGTAAATTTGCCCATTGTACGTGTGGACTGACGACAGGAGAGATTTTTGTTTTAATCTCAAAGTATGCCGCTGCAAATGGTAATTGCTTTTCGTAAGACTGTCATTAATAAAAAAGCTTTTCGATGAATCAATGCCGATGTTGCAGAGCTTAAATGAAGCTCGAAATCGCTCGCATTAAGTTTTATTTCTCCCGCTTCTCAGCAAACTTCAATGTGATGCAAGAATCTATTGGTGAACGATCGTTGCGAGTGTTGGCTTTGGCTCGAAAGACGTTGTGAAGGCGAGGGGCGGAATATTTACTGCAGCGCACACTTTGTTGTAGAAAGTCTCCAAATTATCCCCAGGAGATTCTGGCACACCAAAGACGACGGCATCACAGCTGATTTTTTCACGCTCTGTTTTGTCAACAAAGAGCTCGAGTCGCTTTATGGCTTCAGTTACTTTTTGCAGTTGTTGTTCAAAAAGCATATGTCAACGCCTATCAGGCAACCGCCTATACCTGCAAAACACTCATGAATTAAAACACCAAAGGGCAGTCGGCGGGTGGATGGTAACTTTTATTTGTACAAATGTGGCTCTCAGGGCTCGCTCCCACACTGGATGAATGGCAGTTCTAGGGAAATAAACCGTTTGTATTAAGTAATATGTTGCAGAAAATATAGCACCGTTGGAAAGGTCTTGAAATGAAGTTAAGTGATGAAATGAAATTTTTTTGATAAATAAACATTTTGACGATTTGGCCTTATTTCACTTTGGATTAGTGAATTCGTTTGGCCTTATTTCCTTTTCACAAAGCTGCTCTTGTCCTTCTATGCAGCGCCGCTTCATAAGTGAGTTATATTGCTATATGTGCTTGCTTGTACTCTTCGACCAGGCCACGGGTTTTGTTGTTGTGGTCGTATAAAACTGCACTTAATGCAGGTTGTAACGAGAGGTTGTGTGATACGTGATTGGTTAATCTTCTGGTGGTTTGTTGTGCAGCGGCTCAACGTGACATCTCCTCGCAGCACTGGCGAACATATCCTTGGCTGTGACCAAGTAGTGTTCGAATTAACATTGGCCGCTTTGAATGTTCGGACATCTATAATACCGGAGGGCTGCCTTCTTTGCGGCGATCACAACCTGACCAGTTTGATTCACTATTCTATGATCTAGTGATCACCATGTTCCGTTCTGAGTCTTGAGGTGAGAAAACCATGTGCTAGCTATAACGATACTTCATCGCGCAGCATAAAAAATTAATCTACGTCTATTTGCATACGTATTACGTGGTATCGTGGTACGCTATTTGATTCTGCTACCAAAGATGTCCACTTTTCGATTTTGGTATTAGAATCCCCTAAAAGGATTTTAACGTCCCAGCTGGAACGTTGCTTACCTATAGGTTTTGTCGAAAAGCTCGTACTTGGTAGCTTCGTCAATTTTTTTTCTGAGGGGGTATGAGCGGATGTCAAGCTGATATTGGCGAATTAAGCCTTGAATGAGTTTGCAACAACGCACTCGCTTGCACTCCGAATGCCTAAAACTTTTTGTCTTAGTTTGCCATTACAATATATGTCTCAGTTTTTCATCCTCCTTTTCTAAGGCATATCGCTCTTTACTTCCTAGACGGGGTTGGTATTTGCTAGTTATTTGGCTGCACGTAGCTTGCTCGAGATCCGATCAGTGCATGTTCATGTCCATGTCCAAGCATCGTTAACAGCAAATATGAGGCTATTGGTTGCTTCGCTACTTTAATTTAATTTTTTAATTTTGGTGGGAGCTGAGGCCCCCATTTATTGGCTTAATACAAGCTTAATCTAACTTAAAAACTAACAGAAAGACTTAAGAGCTAGTGACCAAGGAAGTGATGGAGGAGATCTTGTTTGAGGCGAGGAGTGCTCAGGTGGAAATGATAAAGGGAGAGGTTCGAGTTGACCTTTCGGAGCATTCGGGAGATAGGTTCGTTGGAGCCATAAGAGGTGCGGTGCACCGGTAGATAGAAGAGACGAGGACAACGTAGATTGCGGGGGTTGGTATTGAAGGAAATGGAGTTCAAAATGGATGCACAGTCGATGGAACCTGAGAGAAGACGATGAATGAAAAGAACGTCAGCAATATTCCTACGTTCTTCTAACGAATTCATATTTAGAAGTTTGAGGCGGTCTTGATAGGGAGGTAAGATTAAAGGGTCGGTCCATGGCAGGCCACGGAGGGCAAATCGGAGGAATCGACGTTGAATACCCTCGATTCGGGAAACATGAACCCGGTGAAAGGGGGACCAAGCTTGACTGGCATACTCAAGCAGGGGGCGAACAAAGGTAATATAGAGAGATCTGGTTACATACGGGTTGGAAAATTCCTTGGACCACCGTTTAATAAAGCCAAGTGATGAGTTGGCTTTGAGGATCATCTTATCGATATGCGAACGGAAATTAAGCTCACTGTCGAATAATATGCCAAGGTCTTGAAAAGACTGAACCAGGGGAATTGGTTGACCATGGAGAAAATAAAGTCGGGGAGGAGACTTGTTGCATATACGTGAGAAGATTATAGATTGACATTTGGCTGTATTAAGTTCTAGGCAGTTTTTGCGGCACCAGATTGAAAACCGATCAAGGTCTTCTTGAAGAAGGGCAGAGTCCTGGGGAGAGGAAATAGATTTAAAAAATTTTGTGTCGTCAGCGTAAAGGGAGAGGGAGGAGTGCTTAATGACACTCTCAACATCGTTGATAGTAAGAATGAAGAGAAGAGGGCCAAGATGACTGCCTTGTGGAACTCCAGATGAGGCTAGGAATGCAACAGAAAGGGCGGATCTAAAACGAACACTATAATATCGGTTTACCAGGTAAGAAGAAATCCATTTTAAAAAGAGCGGCTCAAAGCCGAGAGCAGACAATTTGAAAAGGATCAGTTTATGAGATATCTTATCAAATGCTTTAGTGAAATCTGTTGCGATAACATCGATTTCTTTGCCATTTTCTAAGGCTGAGAGTGCAAAAGAAACGAATTCAACTAGATTTGTGGTAGTTGATCTACCTTTTAGAAAACCATGTTGTCGGGGTGAAATAAAAGGCTTGCATTTGAAGCTTAACGCTTCGTATAAAATGCTTTCAAAGGGTTTGGGTATATGAGAGAGTTTAGCAATGGGACAATAATTGGTAACTTCATGTTTCGATCCCTTTTTGTGTATTTGGATTATAAAAGAGGTCTTCCAAATCTGGGGAAATTCACCCTGTGTAAGCGATAGACGAAAAAGATAGGAAAGGGGTAGAGACAGGTTGGAAGAGCATTTCTTAAGAAACATGGCGGGGAGTCCGTCTGGGCCAGGTATAAATTCATCCTTAAGATTTTGTAATTTTTCTTCAATAACTGCAGGATCGAAATTTTGAGTGAGAAAGGGACCAATAGAGAAATTTGGTAGATCATTGAAGTAAGAGGGATCTGGTACGAAGGAGTTGTTGGCAAATGACTGCTTGAAAAATGTAGCAAAAAAGTTGGCGATGGTAGGAGGATCACATGAAGTTTTGGTTTCGAAAGCGAGGGAGGAAGGATAACCATCAGTCTTACTTTTGCAATTGACAAATTGAAAAAAGGACTTGGGGTCATTTATGAGATTGGTTTTGCGCACTATTCAGGTAGCGCTGATAGAGAGAGTTATAGAGTTCAATGAAATGAAGATATGTACCTAGATAATTTGAATAGTCGGAAGAAGAGTGGGTGCGAAGGAATACCGGCCATAACTTGTTTCTTTTGTTTCGTAGAGAGCGAAGTCTACGAGAATAGAACCACTGTCCTGGACGGCCACGACATTTTTGCGGAAAAAGGCTGCGGTGATATGAAAGCTGCCGTTTACCTGTTAAGATTCCCAACTTTAGCACACTGACTAGTCCTACAAACTTCTTATTGGAATCAGCTCCAAATACGAAGAAAGAAGTTCGTCATGCTGGCTGCTGACGCCGTACGTCCTCCTTCTGAAGTTCAGTCATTTTTTATAAGTATTATAGTGTATTATACTCCTGCTCAACGCTCGTTCTTATAATTATGGCAAGTCTCCAGTTCTACACAATAAGTTGGTTTAGGTAGATTTCGACTTGGTCAAATCACCTAAGTCAAGGTTTTCCTTTACTACGTTGTTTCTCCGATATGGATTTGAAGGCATTAGATACGGGATTGCCTAATCCATTTCCCAACATATCCTACAGATCTATGTAAGTCGATGAACTATGATTCTCCTGACTGAGCGATATGCGTCAACGGTATCGAATCGCACTCGAATAACAATACAGTGGGATTTTCAAAGCGATTGGCAGGAGTCATGCTCCACAAGTACGTAGCGGGATTTCGACTAAATATTTCGGGTGATTGGAAAATGTATGTAGTAGAAAGGATTTTGTGGTCGTTGAGAAGACTGATGTTTTGAGTAAGCGCAGTTAAGGGGCTCTCCCTTTTTGGAAAGTAGGCAAACAGTACATTCCACTCAATTTTGTACTTGATATTTTAAGACCAGACATAAATTGTTGCATGCTGCCTGAAATTAACTTGCACTGCTTAAAGATGACAAGCAACAGCTTTATTGGTTATTAATTTGAATACCGCCATCTGAACATCTTTTTGGTTAGGTAGGCGGAATCCAGATTTACAAAATCTGAAGGCTACTATCTGGGATTGCGTCTTTTTTATTAGTAAAGTTTTCAAACATGATCTCCATATCAAAAACTATCTCAATGGAGAGTCGATTTTTTTCTGCAAGCAAATGGAGCATAAACCCGTAGCCCTTTTATATCCTTGCCTATGAGGTAGTAGCTGCAACTCTAATATGCATACCGTTGAGGGAGGAACCTCTTAGAGCTCTTAGTTTAGGCTTTGGCGAAATCCTTCTAGACGCTAGGCATACTGAAGCACTTGTCAACGCAAGGTTTTCTCTTTTGAAGTCATATAACTTTAAAATGAGTCAACATACCTAAGTTACTTTTTTCTTGGTAGAAACGATAATGTAGTTCCGTGAAATTTCCCTAAATTCTCGGCACGCAGCAATGGTGAATATTGAACTGCTCCGCCATCTCCATAAGAGATGAACGGTAGTCTAAGACTACTTTGGAGTGTAGGCAAACTGTCAATGACAATGTCATTGTAGCGGATATCACATTTTCCTCCATCCAAGACCAACCATTTTTGTCGTTATCTTTTCGCTTGAAACACTCTGTAGATATCAGGTAAATAGAATGAGAAACTAACTGTCACATAAAACTGGAAAATACTGGATGCAATGTACAGTCTAGACACAAATCTTCCGAATGAGTCCTTAATAACGTCCAACGTTGGCAAAGACATGCGCTCTCATGCGACTTTTTAAATTTGGAACTTCATCAGTTGGAACAGATGTACTGTCTGACAGATGTTAACGCGCAAAGCACTACATTCCGCAAATCTGCGGTATGCAGATGCCAACGACATCATCGATACGATTTTAGGGTACAATCATTGAGGCTTTTACATAAAACATAACATCATTCTTAAAACCACATTGGACAAATTACAGATGCTACCTTACTACCGAAAAATAATAATAATTTGTTAAGAAGATATCATTATTGATCTTAAATTATGTTTTAAGGAAAAGCTATCTCCATTACCGTATTAAATAAACCTATAATTCTAGATTTTTGAGAAGGGGAGGAGATGGCGAAATGTCTACATTCCTACTTGATCCCATTAACAATTTATAAGATATATAAATATAGAAAACTTGTGAACGAAGTTTTTTTTTTTTTTTTTATAATCGGCGCGCGCTCAAGGGGTTTTGTACCCTTAAAATGTTCGTACACAGCGCGGGCGAAAGAAATTTAGGGAGGAAGAAAAGACAGGTACCGATGTACATTGTTTTTAAATGTTTGCAAGTTATAACGACCAGGAAACACAGAGATCGGCAGGGCATTCCATAAGCGAGTTGTACGGCTTAGGAAAGAATCACGATATTTAAGAGTACGTCCGAAAACGGGCTTGAGGGTATACTGATGAGCATTCATAGCGAGACGGGTGTTACGGTTGAAAGTTTGAATGGGCGGAATGCTACAGGCGATTTGAATAGAGCACTGGTAGTGGAAGTGAGACAGGAGACATTTCGTCGGTGCTCGAGGGTGTCAATTGATTGACTGATATTAGTATCACCAATGAGTTTTATCGCTCGGTTTTGAATCCTATCTAGCAGGTTGCAGGGATGTTTTTGGAGCACCTGACCAGATGTGGGCATTGTACTCCAATTTCGGGCGGATAAATGCCTTATATATTGTGGCCAGATCGGAGGGGGTAAAATATTTCTTGCATCGCTTGAGAAAACCTAGACATTTCACAGCATTTTTGGCGACATCGAATATGTGGTCATTCCAATGTAAGTTGTTACTGATACACATACCGAGAATGGAAAGTTTATCGGTTTCGACGATGTAAGTGCCATTCATGGGTAATGGCTGGGTATATGAATTTCGCTTTAATGACAGCAGATAGCATTGAGTTTTGGAAGCATTAAATTCCACTCGGTTGATAGTTACCCAGTTGGTTATGCTGTTAATATCGGAATTTAATGAGCTTAGCATACGCTGCCGTTCCCGTTCTACAGCCGAAGAGCAGGGGCGTGAGTCCGGGAACGAATATGAGATGCAGAGAGTGCTGTCATCAGCAAAGGAATAAATTGGATTAGAAGTAGCAGACAAGAGATCGTTAATGAAGATTAAAAAGAGTGTCGGAGACAGAACGGAGCCCTGGGGCACACGAGCATTTATTTTGTGAATATGAGATTTGAAACCATCCAAGACAACTTGAATTTAACGTTCCGAAAGGTATTTTGTAATCCATTGAAGAAGAGAGTCATCGATCCCAAAAGCACGCATTTTCGACAAAAGAGCCTGATGCCAAACTTTGTCAAATGCCTTAGAAATATCAAGTGCAACTATCTGGCTTTCGACAGAATGATGTACGCTTTGGTTCCACTTTTCGGTGAGACATGCCATCAAATCACCAGTGGACCTGTTGCTACGAAAACCATATTGCCGGTCATTGAGAAGTTTTCGTGTTTCGAGATATTTCATGAGCTGACGATTTATCAGCGTTTCCATGACCTTGGAAAGAAGGGACTTACGTGCAATGGGTCTGTACGAGGATAGAGAAGAAGATTCGCCTTTTTTAGGGACGGGCTGGACAAATACTGTTTTTCATCTGCTCGGAAAGAGTCCTAAAAAGTAGGATTGATGAAAAAGCTTACGCAGTGGTTTTGCCAGCGTGGAAGAATACCTCTTAAGAAGAAGGGGAGATATACCATCTGGACCAGCGGATTTATGTAACATATGTTGAGATCTTTAAGTATACTTGATAATACACGACTGCGAAAGTGGATTCGTCCTATTGAATAATCGACACACTCAAGTGTAGGTGGAGACAGAGCACAATTCGGGAGTGTTGAGCTGGCCGCAAAGTGTGCGGAAAGCAGATTGGCCTTGTCCAAAGAGCTGACAGCTGGAATGTCATTGTAAATGTGCGTTGGGATGGAGGCTGAGGCAGAATTTCTAATGTTTTTGACGAATGACCAACAATTTTTACTGCCTTTGGGACATTGCAGTATTTTTTGCTCCAACTTTTGGTCGTATTGAAATTTCACACGCTTAAGAAAGACGTTGCAGTCATTTCTGGTTCGTTTGAACTTTTTTCGGTTTTCCTCTGTCAAGTTGGTCTTGTAGGACCGAAAAAGACATTTCTCTAACCCTGAGAGAATCTTTACAGCTCGAGTCGTACCATGTCTTTTCCTTTGGTCTGATACTCTTCATCCGATGAGGGATAAAGGATCTCATTCTGAAGAGAATAGTGTCAGTGATCATAACGAACATAACGACCAATTAAAGACGGTGTTAAGTCCGCTCCAATTGGCTTTCTCGTATTGCATACGATTCTTTTAGGAATATTTTCTCTAACTGTGTGGTCGGTGTACGAGAAATTAGCTGATATGACACATTGGTCCGACGAGCCTAGAGGGGAGAGCACATCAACGCAGTACTTGTCAGGGTGAGAAGTTAAAAACAAGTCCAGGGTGTTGGCGGTATGACTATCAACGTCTGGTATGCGTGTGGGCTCATTTACAAGCTGGGTTAAGTTATTTTCCGCAGCGAAGATCTCAACACACCGTCCTTCGGCTGTTGTCTTTCCAGAATGTCGAAGCCACCCAGAATTGTGTATATTGAAATCGCCTGTAATCACGATTTCAGTATGAGGATACAGGGATACAATTCTTTGAATGGAATCAGACAGCGCATCAAACTCGTGGAAGGTCGAGTTGCTGTCCAGTTTGGGGTTCCTGTAAATAAAGCAGTAGTTGATAATTTGCTTACGGAGATGGAATTTTAACCACATGAAATTGAATTCCGGATTGGAACAGGGACTACATTGTGGTGGAATTTGGTAAGCTACATCACTACGCACATAAATGGCGAGACCGCGATGGGGAAAGAATAGTGGCACTAGTTCGTAGCCAGGTAGCTTCAGATCAGGGTGGTCTGAGAGGCGTGGGCGGGGATCTACCTGTGTTTCGCTAAGTGCCAAAACAGCTGGTCGGTACTTACAGACGTGGACGTACGCAGAAAAGTAATTACTTTTTAGCCCGCGTATATTGGCTACGTCCACCCTGAATTCCCTAGACATAATCACAAGCAAACACAGTAAACACAAACACCGACGATACTAGGGCTGCGAAGTGAAAATTCTGACGATGGTTTACTGAATCAAATTGCTGTAGGTGTTATGCCCTTACAACAATATGAAACAGTGCACCAACAAAATTTTCACACACAAGTATAATAAATAAACGATATACCACCTCGATCAAAAAAATTTATTTAGAAAATTTAAAACACAAGTTTATTCATCTAAATCTATACTGTCCCCTTCAAAGTAATCCCCATCCACTGCAACGCACTTATGCCAGCGCTTGATCCAATCCTCGAAACATTTTTTATATCCGGTTTTCGGTATGTCCATCAGTGATTCCGGCGATTTTTCCATTACTTCCTCTCGGCTGCTGAAACGCGTTCCCCTTAGTGGTTTTTTAACTCGATCGAACAGAAAGAAGTCACAGGGAGCCAAATCAGGTGAATTCGGTGGCTGTTGGATGGTATTTGTTGCATTTGTCGTCGAAAAATTACGAATAATGATGGCACTGTGCGCCGACGGTGCGTTATCATGGTGCAAAATCCACGAATTTCCTGCCCACAATTCTGGTCTCTTTCGGCGAATTGCTCCACGCAAACGTCTCATAACGCCCAAATAATACGAGTGCTGTTTGTTTACTGTCTGGCCTTCTGGCAAAAATTCATGATGCACTACACCGTTGTAATTCATGAAAACCGTGAGCATTGCCTTCCTTTTTGACTGAAAACGACGTGTTTTTTTGGTCGCGGCTCATTTGGTGAACGCCATTCACTTGCCTGTTGTCTGGATTGCGTGTCGTACTCATAAACCCACGGCCACGTCTCCAATAATGATCCTTTTGATGAATGTGGGATCGGATTCAGCCTCGCAAATCATCTCTTTTGCGACGTCAACACGGTCTCTTTTTTGCATGAAATTGAGGTCTTTTGGCATCAACTTTGCTGCTACACGACGGAAACCCAAATCATTAACCAAAATGTCTTGGACGGATCCATAGGCAATGTTCAAGTCCTCCGCTATCTCTCTGATGGTTAATTTGCGGTTATCGACCAACATTTCTTTTACGAGTACTTCATCAATGTTTTCGTGGGTTTTGGATGTCGTTGGTCTGCCACTGCGTTCATCATCTTCGATTGACTCACGACCACTTTTGAACCGCTCGTGCCCCTGGTAAACGACCGTTTTCTTTAGAGAATCGTTGCCGAAACACTTTTCCAACATTTCCAACGTTCGCGCGTCATTAAATCCGTTTTTTACGCAAAATTTAATACAAGTTCGTTGTTGCAAATTTAAATCCATTTCTAAAATTGTAAAAAATCGCCAACACACACAGATATACAATATATTAGATGTACTCTTGGCTACGTAACTTTTGCAAATGTCAAGCTATGATGCTAAGATTTAGAGGCAATGTCAACAACAGATTTACCAACTTAACGAAAAAAAACAGAACTCAAATCGGAACAATGGGAGCGCCACACGGTGGTTATTCCGAGAATTGATCAAGGTGGTTAATAAATAAATAGTAAACAATAAATAATAAATAACAGTTAATATGAAAAACAAATCGTTAATAACAAATATTAAATAATATTTAATGCAAATGAAGCGAAACTAGGTTTTCCAACAGCAACAAACGTTGCAGATAGATATAGTCGGCAGGCTAAAGTTCTTACGTCAGACCTTATGAATAAATTCTTTAAACAAAATTCAGTGTTGTTAGTGAGAGGTTCGGTTCCAAGATTGACGACTAAGCGACAAACTTGGTTTTTCGGCCACACTTTTAGCTACAGAAGCAATCTTCCTAGCTATTCTTGCACGTTGGGAACAATTCCGGTTCTTCGCATCCCTTCACATACCTCAAATTTCTTAACCAATTTACCGATTCCTAGGCGAGCAAGTGCTTCACGTTAGCCAAACTTTGCACTTTTTGAACTATTTCGGCGAAATTTTCAGCACTAAGCTTTCGCGAATTCGATATCGTGTCCATGATCACAGAGGATGGGAGGCTGACGTGTCTCAGTCGGAGACATCACATGGGTCTATATGGAGTCCTCTAAGTAAGTTTTTTTGAATGAATGCATTTAATTGAATGACACACAAATGGTTCCTAAATAGAGCGCTGGGACTATGTAGATTCTAAATTCGTTATATGTTATATTTCCTTTCAAAAATATATTGTCTAGTTTGTAAAGAGAATGAAGGTTCCATACGGAGATATAATCAAAAATCTAATACTTTTCAACTTTTACTATCTCATTTCAGAGCTGGTAGCCAGGATCCTCTTGACGAGGAAGAGGACCATACAAAAGGTTGTAGTAAATGTAGCAAATGTTGCAAGTCTTCTTCTTGTTTTTGTATACCCTGTCGACGATCAAGATGCTCTAAGTGCTGTCGTAAAAAACAACCGGATCCCGAGGCTGCTGCATTAGCCACCGTCGAAGTGGTTGATGAAAAGGTCAGTTGCTGGAAGAAGATAAAATGTTGTAAGCGTAAACCCAAACCTCCAAAGCCGACAACTGAAGACCCAATAGGACAACGAAAAATGGAAGCAATCAGTGAGGAAGCTGAACCATCATCCGGCAATGCCCCAAAATCGGCCAAGCAAAGTAAATGTGGACTTTGTTTAAGCAAGGTTTTCTGCTGTCGCTCGGTAAATAAGGTTGAAGCAGCCAGTGGTGACATGGAAGAGGTGAAAAAGTGTTGTTTTTGCATACCATGTAGAAAGAAGAAAACAGAAACTAGAACTACCTCCGCTCAGCCAGCTTGGGCCGAACCAGAACAGCCACAAGAGATAACCCCGGAGAGTACAGCTCAAACGGCTGCATCACCAGCACCAACTGTTGTGGCACCCAAGGCGTGAGTTATTAAAGAACTCACAAAATGTAAAATTTCGTGAAATATCTGTTTATTTTCAGAAACTGCTGTTCGAGATTTTTTCAAAAATTAAACTGCTGTAAGAAAAAACCACCCATCAGTGAGAGCAGACGGGCAAGCATGAAGCAAGCTAATGTTCCGCTTCCTGAAGTGAGTTGCTGTTTTCTCTTAGGAAAATGTATGAAATGTATCTCCTTCTATTCTAGGATAATCGACGGAAACTTCACGTGGACCTGATTGAGTACAACTCGAAGATGAAAGGTGCAATTCCCGTCATGCCTCTGTATCTAGCTTGGTTCTGTGCTATCTGTAATACTCTTGTCCCGGGCTTAGGTGAATAATGGAATTTTTCAAAATTTTCAAAATTCAATTTTAATTATCCTTGGTGATTCTAGGAACTCTTCTATCTGGATTCTTCTGTATTTGCGTTGGCATTCCACGGTTTTCGCAATATGACAGTGCCAAGGCACGTTTTGGGTCATTTATCATCAATTGTATTGTGGCGGTGGCGCAATTGTTTTGCGTTCTATTCTGTTTTGTCGGCTGGGGATGGTCTATATGGTGGGGCACCATAATGCTGAAAACTGCAAGTAAGATGGATTAAGAAATTCTTAAAATTATACGGATGGTTTATTTATTTTCTGCTTTGTTTCACAGAAAAACTAAACAAGATAAGAAAAGTCGAAAAACTCGAAATGGAAGAGGAGAAACGTCAAGCTGAAATGGCAGCTGCAGCTACACTTCATACAACCGATGTCGAAGCTGGAAAGACATAAGAACATACATTGTAGTTATGCGAACTGTAGCCACATTACGCATGTATATGAAGACATGCGTTGGAAGCTGGAAACTTTTAGAAACTGGCAGTACCTTAATTAGTTAGTATAGACCTTGATGATAAGGTTCTATTCTTGTGTTCTCATCTGCCCAAGCTATTTTCTCGAAATATCTAGTATTTGCTTTAGTGGTATTGGTCTTATATTTTATGGTGGACTTCCAACACAATCATTCATTCAGTAGTATATTTAAGGAAAGCATGCCCTCTATCACTTTTTTCAGGTTTCTTGTCCTAGACATCGTATCCTCTTTCAGAAAATTCCTAAATTTTCTTTGCTCTATGGAAGACGCTACAATACTCGTATATTTGGAAATTGTTCGTAATGTCTAGGACATCTCTTTTGCCGGGGACGGACGCTAATTTGATTGTCATATTGGCTAATATATCATTATATCATACAATTCGCCACTTTGTGCCACCAGCTCTTTATTTAATTTGATTCCACTTTCGAACTATTCGAAGTCTTCCGTCATGGCTTCCATAGACGTAAACACTGCGTAACTCTTATCTTGGGCTTATTCGATGTTATAACCCGAACCCCGAACCATCCGATTTGGAAAAAAATACACTACTACTTGATCCAAGGTCACCCATTGCTTTGGGCATCTCGTTTTTGTGCCGACACAGTAAGGTTTCAGTCTCCCATGAGTATAATTTTCTCACGAAAATAGACATAGGTGTACCCTTATACGCATCATCTACGTGTGTCCAGCCCAAACAGCACAGTGGATGGCATACTTGCTTACTTACTTACTTACATAGATGGCGCTACAGATCGTGGAGAACCTGGACACTTCACCAGGTAGCACTTCGCCTCCGTTGCGCCATCCCTTGTGGTTAGTAACTAAGACCATTGGGGCCGAAACTGTGATGTCAACAAAACCCAGCTATTTCAAACATTTCTAAATATTCGTAGACGCCTGACTAAACCGATGTCGCCGTATAGCCCGCTGATTCGTGGTTGAATTTTCTCCTCCATTCGACATCAATTGCCTCCTGAGCCCAAAGAAACAGCGATTGGCAAGCGTAATTCTGAGTTCATTTCCTGCATTGATATCGTTGCTGCTTGCAACTACAGATGAAGTCCTTAACTACCTTAACTGCCATTGGTGATGTTCTGGCCAAGACGTTGGTGGTATGCGTCCTTTTCTGATGACAGCATGTACTTTGATTTGCCCTCGTTTACAGCCAACGTGGGCATGGGCCCATTGGTAGTGCCAGATTCTTACCGGCTAAAACCACTTTCATCTGAACAGACCGATTTATCTGTTCGCTTCATGTTGGCGCTCTAACCGTACAAGTCGCTGAGTACAACTTCGATGTTGCTTCTTCAACTTCGTCTAGGTCAGAGGGACGGAATTCTGTGTCATTTTCGTCCATAGCAAATTGTTTATTTTGCCGATATTTTGGCCATCGTCGCCGTTAGACCAGTTTGCAGAAGTAGTCTTTCCATACACAAATCCGCTGGTTTAGATGGCATTCGTATATCTCCACTTTTTCTGAAGAGACGTTCTTCCACGTTGGCAAAACTACTGCGTAAGCTTTCTCGTCATCCCTACGCTTTAGAACTCTTTCCGAGCAGATGGAAAACAGCATTTGTCCAGCTCGTCCCTAAAAAAGGCGAATATTCCTCTCTCTCCTCCAACAGGCCCATTGCACTTACGTCCCTTCTCGCCAAGGTCTTGGAAACGCTGATAAGCCGTCAGCTCATGAAATATCTCGAAACACGAAAACTTCTTAATGACCGGCAGTGCGGTTTTCGTACCAACAGGCCCATTGGTGATTTGATGGCATGTCTCACCGAAAAGTGGAACCAAAGCGTACGTCAATCTGGCGAAAGCAAGATAGTTGCACTTGATATTTCTAAGGCATTTGACAGAGTTTGGCATCTGGATGTTTTGTCGAAAATACGTGCTTTTGGGATCGATGACTCTCTTCTACAATGGAGTAGATATTATCTTTCGGAGAGTTTAAATCAAGTTATCTTGGATGGCTTCAAGTCCGATATTAACAAAATAAATGCTGGTGTGCCCTAGGGCTCCCTTCTGTCTCCAACACTTAGTTTTCATCAATGATCTGATCCTTCTAATCCAATTTAGTCCTTTGCTGCCTTTCGTATTCATTACCGGACTTACGCCCCTTCTCTTCGGCTGTAGTATGGGAACGGCAGCGTATGCTAAGCTCAATAAATTCCGATATTAGCAGCACAACCTGTTAAGCAACTATCAACAGAGTGGAATTTACTGCTGCTGTTGTTAAAGCGATATTTACACAGCCATTATCCATGAATTTCACTTGCATCATCGAAACCGAAAGACTTTTCATTCTCGGCATATGCGCCAGTCACAACTTACGTTGGAATGACCCCATAACGTATTTCTAGGTTACCTCAAGCGATGTAAGAACTATTTCAATTCTCTAATCAGGTCTGAATATCATCCCACATCTAGTCTGATGCTCCTAAAACAACTCTCCACCTATTTGTTAGGATTCAAAACTGTGCGATAAAACTCACAGGTGATACTAATATCAGTCAATCAATTGACACCTTCGAACACCGTGGTCTCACTTTGTTTTATCGCTCTTTCCACCGCTTGTGTTCCATTGAAATTGCCTGTTTTCCGCGACTGCAAACCTTCAACGGTAACACCCGTCTCCCTATAAATGCTCATCAGTATACCCTCAAGACCACTTTCGGTCGCACTCTAAAATATCGTGATTCGTTACTAAGCCGGAATGCCCTGCCTAGCTCTTCATTGAAATTCAACTCTCTTTCTTTCCTCCCTTCGCCCGCGTTGCGCGCTATTTAAAAAAAACACAAAAAATCCTCGCCCCAAATATATCTCTACTATTGTACATACTAGTTGTCCATATTCATCTTTGCAGGCTCCCATTCTGGCTTTGTAGTCCTGGCATGTTCTCTGATAAAATTTTCGAACTTGATACCTACACTGACATCTCTTCAGTCAGCGCTTCTCGTGGTCTTTCTTTTTCTTTTTGAGAAGCCCATACTCTTCCCTTGGGACCTCTGACAGATATTACATTCCGCTTAAGAGAAGAGAAAACCTCTTTAATTCCCAAATTGTTGCCAAATATACGCTACTATCTAAAGGGTGAGCCAACAGCTACATAGTGAGGAAGTTTTCATTATAAAATTTTATTGTACAATAGAATTTTATTAATTAATAAAAGTCGGTCTATGGCAATTATGAATGGAATACAACATCGTTCATGTAACCACCACGGCTTCTGATACAAGCGAACATCCGAAGGTCAAAATTACCGATGACTTTTTGAAGAATAAGTGGGTCAATGGCCGTAATTTCAGTTTGGATGTTATGTTTGAGATCCGGAATTGTCGCTTGGTTATTGGCATAGACCTAACTTTTCAAATAACCCCGCAGGAAGAAGTCCAAAGGTGTCCAATCGCATGACTTTGGAAGCCAATCCACTTCGCCTTGTGGCTTGTGTGGGCGGTAGCACTATCCTGTTGAAACCAGAGATTGTACAGAGCCAATTCATTCAATTTAGCGGGTCAACATGTTGCGCTAACGTTCTCCATTCACTGTAACTGCCCCTCCAGCCTCATCTTCGAAAAAATTCGGGCCAATGATGCCGCCAGCCCATAATCCGCCCCATACAGTGGCTTTTTTAGGATACATTGGTTTTTCGTGAATCTCGTATGGGTTTTCCATTCCATTGCAAAAATGGGCTTCATCGGAAAAGATCAAATTCGATGACAAATTATCTTGGCGATCCAACATCCAGTTAACAAAGGCTTCAGTTGTGTAATTTGGATTTTATAGGCGTACAAATGAATATCAACTTTTAAAATTCGCCGTAAAGTGCCATAAATGAGGCCCAATTGTTGACTTGTGACAAATTGAGGTGCCTGGTTGGTTTTGAACACTTTCGCTCACAGTGGTGATGTTTTGGCGTGCACGTGCTGGGGGAGCATGCTGATATGTAGTTTGATCCCGTACCGAACCAGTTTCTTTAAAACGCTTCACCATTGCACGAATTTCTGACTCACTAGAGCGATTATGTTGCGCGAAAAATTCACGGCTTTTACGAAATATTTCTTTTACAGATCGCACATTTTCGTAATAAGATTGAATAACAAAAATGCATTGTTGCGTGGTAAACGACTCCGTAACTAAAATTGCCAAATACAATATATATATGTAATCTTCATAAGATCAACCACATAGAATTCAGTTCAGTTGGCAGCCAACATTATCAGCACCATCTGTTGGCTCACTCTTTATTATAAGAAGGCAAAGCGCGGTAGTCAGTTCAGACTGTTCGGCAGAGCTATTGAACTATAGACCGTATAACAATGGATAGGTCCTCTCGCTGCTCGGAATTGTTACACCGAAGCTGCTGTCGTTACTGCCTTTCGCTACTGTCCCCGGCTTTCAGTGCGGTTTCTGCATGTTCTTTCTTGCAGATGTTGACAAGTCGAAGAAGATGGTTCGCACTCAGTGTTTCCAAGGTTTCCCACAAAAATTATGATGAACAAATCGTAAGTCTGCTTTTGGTGTGAAGAACGAATTAACCACCATTCATTTTTTGAATGCGAGTATGCCGACTTCGAGTCATAGTAGCGCTTCGTCACCGAATTTTTGAATCTCGGCAGGAAAGTCGCAATCTGGTCCCGAAGAGTTGTATGAATCGAAACTGATGAAGGAGCAATTAATTAACAATTTTTCTGGTAATTATTGTAGATCACTTAGATAGACAGCCTCTAATTTAATAATTTTTCGAGATCCTCTATTTATCCTGAATCACATAAATTACTTCCTTCATCGAGCATCGACAAAGGGTCGGTTCAAACTTTCATTGTCAATAATTTTTATGTTTGTGTGAAGCTTCTTCTAAGGTATATTCGCTTCACACGTGTCGTTTGAAAGTGCCTTCAAAGAAATCTTTAACTTCACGAAGAACGATTCCTGCTATTATTTTGGTAACTGTTGCTGGCTTCAAGTTTCAAGTTTTCGCACTCCATAGGACCTTTTGTTCTTATTCACCTCAACGATTATTAGTTTTTTTCATTATACGGGAAAATACTCAGATTCTCTGGCGTTCTCTACTAGCAAAGGCAGGGGCTTTGCGAATGTTGTTTTATTTAGTTTTGTGAGCTCGTCAAAGTTGCGTAATAAACACGCTACTGTGGAATTTTCGCAGTGGCACTATATCGCATTTCTGTAGAGAAGAGGCTGCTACAATTTGAGCACTTAGAAAGCCAGGTGTTTGTTAAGTCTTCAAGTGCCTTTGGAGAGTCTCACGCTCTATTTTCTTGTAGCAATACTGTACACTTCGATGCTGAAAAGTTTGTTGGATTTTTGGTGATACCAAGCTGCGCTCCTTTCAAGAGATATTTCCTCAATTGTTGGTATACTGAAATGATCTAAGTCGTTTGGTGGTATTATGTCCATATATTTTCGTGTTATTGAGAAATCATTAAATCTTCAACTTCGTTATCGTTGCATAGCTAATTATTGAGATTTCCCATGCCAATGTTTCCGTTCGGTGCTGCGTTGTTCAAGGCTCTCAGCGAGCTACTAAATTCTTTTGTTTCATCCTAAGTTGACCGGTTCCTTTAGCCATATCCTTGCTCCCATGGATGTATGGGCATTCCGTTAAATTAAGTCTTCATAGACAGGAGTTCACGTAAAACCCTAGAGGCATCTGGTACGGTATTCAACATAGAGAGAGTATAGGAAGCGAACTCATCCAACCCGTTCTAAGATCAATAAGTCCGTAAAAACTAAATTATCGATTCTAATATATCTAACTTGATTTCAAGCGACTTACAATTTTCTTGTGAAATTTTATGAATAGCCTTTTTTGTGAATTTTCATGGTTTCGAACCAGTCTTTTCCGAGTTATAAATGATCTTATTATAGAAAGGTTACTTATGACATGAATACTAACGAGATCAGCTCCACTTTTTGATCACATCCATCTAAAACATCTCTGGGCAATATAACTTTGCTTCTTAAAATGGTTCTCTCCCCGAACATAACTGTCAGTATATACTGCCGTAAGTCCGCACAGGGTGCGTCGTTCCCCTTGTACACTGCGGTAACTTCAAAATCGATGCCAGCGGTAAATCCGAAGCCATGCGCTTTATAAAGTATATACCCACCCAGTCAACGTCTTTAGAACACTAATCCCGCTGACTTTAGACAGCACTTGCGTGGTCTTACGTGCATCAAGCACACCATTGCCGGAACCCTACGCTCAACAGCCAAAGGTTTTCATACCACCGCTTCACTCCCTCTCCCTATTTTGATTTACATGTTTGCAATAAATTGATCGGTTTTATTACCAGATTTTCACAAACTAACTAACACCCCATTCTTTTTTAAACCACGTAGGTCACTGCATATTTGTGGCTGGTTTCAAAGGTCTTTCTGGAGTTGAGTTGGAGTTGAGTAGAAGCTGAATCGCTCGACGACCAGTTACCTTATCTCGGAAAGGCAAGCTATTGCCAAATAAACTCATATTGTAGCTGAGGGTCCCTGCTAATATGAATACTCTCTAAATCAAGAACCGTATTGACTTTCTAGAAGCTAAACGCCTCCTAACCATAGTGCTGGATCCATTATGTTTTCGTTTTCCATGTTGAAAACATTACATAGATTGCATGTATAAGATTCACCGCGAGAAGAACTTTTTTGCTTGATTATTTCCTGCTTTTTCTTCTTCTTCTAGATGGTGCTACGGTCCGGGGAGAACCAGGGCATCAGCTACCATGCCTCTCTAGCTAGCGTGGTTCTTTGCCAACTGGCTCTGGTTGCGTAAACGAAGTTGGCTGAAGTATTCTCCCACTTGTATACGCCATCTAGGACAAGGTCGTCTATGTTATCTGTTAGCCATTTATGCCGGGTTTTCCGACCTTTTCTGCCACGTCGGCATCGCTGCACAGTCCGTACAATTCGCTATTGAAAAGTCTGCTCCATTTTCTATTGATGAAGAACTTTTCTGTCGAAGCGTGCTACAGCATTTTCAAACGCTTTCGTCAGTGTCTAAGCTTCTACGCCGTAAAACAGGACTGAAATGATCAGGGTCCCCTGTAAAGTCTTTTTGGTTGCTCGAAAGAGGACTTTACTGTAACCGCAAAGAAGCAACGATAAGCAATAGGAATTCTTGGTAATAGTCGAAGTTGATAGCGGGGCTGCGGTAGATAAAGACCACTACTACCACAAAGTTGTAGCTGCCTATTGTGACGCTTTGTTCTTTGCGTCGATGTTTTAGGTCCCCCTTCATTTGCAGCATTTACTCTATTTTTGCAGCATAAATTGTATTTTTCATTTTCTTGTTCCAATTTTGCCGCGCCTCTACTTCATTAGTCGCTAAATCTTGATTAACAGGTTGCTCTGTTCTTCCCATTATGTCAATATCATCTGCGTATGTGAGTAACTGAGCAGACTTTTGAGAGATCGTGCTTCTAGAGTTGCCTTTCAAACTTCGCACAATTCTTTCAAGAACGATGTTGGAAAAGTCATACGACAACGAATCGCCTTATTTAAGCCCTTTTCTGACATTGAAGGTTTTGGTTTTGTCATTACTGACATTGACCTTCTTCATTATCATCTTACACAGTGTAGTGAACTTGTTAGGGATGCCAAAGCTAGGTGTGGTGGCCGTGGCTCAAGTGGTAGTGTATTGGCTTCCCAATCGAACATCAAGATGCTAGGTCTTTTTATTGTAAACCAGTGATTTCAAGAAACCAACATGGATTTCTTAAGGGCAGGTCAACTACCACCAATCTCATTGAATTTGTATCAAGTACTCTATGTGCGTTAGAAGATGGCAAAGAAGTAGATGCAATAACCACCGACTTCAGCAAAGCTTTCGATAAAATCTCGGATAAAGTAATTCTGTTAAAACTTTGCGCCCTTGGCTTTCGATCAGATTTCGTTACTTGGATTTCCTCATACTTAAATGATAACACTATAGTGTCCTGTTTAGGTCTACATTATCTAAACCTTTCAAAGCCACCTCGGGTGTTCCCCAAGTAAGCCATCTCGGTCCCCTGTTATTTATATTAACAATTAATGATGTTGATACCATCGTTAACAATTCTTTTACCTCTATCTATGCTGACGACATCAAAATCTTCCGTCACATATCGTCTCCCTCTGACTGTTCTCTGTTGCAAGATGATCTCAATCGATTTTCCACTTGGTGTCATAATTGTCAAATGTCAAGCTTTAACTTTCACTAGAAAACGTCATACAACTTCTTCTCGTGCATATTTCATTAATAACGATCCTGTTCCTATTGTGACCGAAATGCGTGATTTAGGCTTTATCTATGATAGTGATCTGAACTTTCGCTCTCACATAGATAGCATTATTAGTAAAGCCAATTCGACTCTTGGCTTCATTAAGCGCTGGTCTAAGGAATTTGACGACCCATGTGTGGCTAAATTACTCTACACCACATTTGTTCGACCCCTCCTCGAGTATAGAAACGGTACAGTGCAGGTTCCTTCGGCTCGCGTTATGGAGACTTCCTTGATCTGATCCTTTCAATTTCCCTCCCTATCATAATCGACTGAAACTTATTAACTTACAACCCCTCACTACACGTGGAGAAGTTTGAGATATAGTTTTTGTCCATCAGGTCTTAAATGGTAACATTGCCTCTGAGGCTCTCCTCGAACGCATCTTCTTAAATGTTAATCCACGTAATCTAAGAACTGTACCTCTCTTCCGAGTTAATTCAGACCGAATTAATTACGGATACCATGAACCGTTATCTCGAATGCTCCACGAAGCGAACAAATTCCAGTCAATCTTTGACTATCACGTGAATACTCCTTTAAGATTGCCCTTTATTCCCCGCGTTCTCTACCACCACTCCACAGCACTAGCAATTAAATTTTTATTAGTTTTATAGGTATAGTAAGTTCAATGCTTGTATTAAGCACAATAAACCTGTCCGGGGTTGACCCGGGCCTAAATTAACACAATTTACACTAATAATTTAGACTCCCTGAGCCCAAATATCTTTCTCTCTCTCTCTATTAAATTTTCCGAAAAACTTAACACGTTCTCCGGCATTTTAAGAATAGTCACACCCTCTTGAGTGTCAAGATCAGTATAAACACCCTGAATGACTCGAACTGCAATCAACTTCAGACTACTATAATTTCCAAACCGTTCATGACAGTGAGCTGAAATTTTTACACATGACAGATAATTTTATTATTTACAAGCCTTTTCAACCATTTGCGTCTCAGTTGTGTTGAAAAATTTTTATCCGCGATGGAATTCAAACGTGATAGTGTGATTGCTTTATATTTGGCTAAAAAACCACAAGTAGCTATCGTTAGAGCCCTCCAACACCTCAACGTGAATAAATCATTTGTGTCTCGAACCATAGCTCATTACCGTGATACTGGTAGCGTCGCAAAACGCCATGGAGGTGCTTATAAAAAAACAGCAACATCGACAGAAATGGCTCCGAAAGTGAAGGCTCGAATTGAGCGAAATCCGCGTCGAAGTGGAAGAAAAATGGCTCGTGAACTCAACATATCGTTGGAACGGATGCAACACATACTGAAAAATGGGCTCAAGCCGTTGAAGTTCCAAAAAGCACACGATCTTAAACCGCAACAGAAAACAGTTTGAGTCTAAAGAGCGAAGGAGCTGCTACGCTTGCACGAAAGTGGTGAGTTGCCGAATTTGGTTTTTTCCGATGAGTCGCCATTTGTTTTCGAGCAATATGTCAACAAACAAAATGATCGAGTTTACTTGCCAGAGAGGTCCTTCGAAATTGTACACCTTCGGACGGCCACCAGAAAGCAGGCAGCACCGATGGTGATGGTTTGAGCCGCCACAACCGCGGATGGTCGCTCTCCGCTCGTATTTTTGGACCGTGGGGTCAAAATTAATGCGATAGTATACCGTGAAACTGTCTTAGAGGCAGTATTGAAGCCTTGGCAAATAATCATTTCGGTCGGAGACCGTGGACATTTCAACAAGACGCGACACCGTCTCACAAAGCGCGTGTCAACCAAGATTGGTTAAAAAACAATGTTCCCTACTTCATTTCTTTGACACAATGGATTGCAAATTCTCCGGATGCAAATCCGTTGGATTTCTCTGTCTGGGGTATTTTGAAGGCGAAGGTTGGCACTAAAAAATACCAAAGTTTGGACCACCTCAAACAAGCACTTCGCCGGGAATGGGCCTAAATAACGCAGAGCCACTTGCGTGCAGCGTGTGATGCTTTCTTAGGCCGTCTCAAGGCCATTATTCGCGCCAAAGGTGGACATATTGAAAACTACTGATACAATTTGAAAACTGATGTATTTTCCAACATTTTTTGCTTTGGCCCAATAAAATTTATCAAAAAATAAAAAAATTATAGCATTTTAAAAAGTTGGAGTTAGAGTCATTCACCCTGTAGTATGTAGTTGATCTTTTTGCAATCGATAAAGAATATTGACTTCAAACTTTTTGTTTTTTCCTAGATCTGCCGTAATGTGAAAATTTCATCTATAGGGGGTTTCCTAGCCTAAAACTGCATTGATAAGAACTAGTCGAATTGTTGACGAATGGTTTTTGGCGCTTACATAATAAGGCAAACAGAATCTTATATGCGATGCTCAGAAGGCTTATCCCGCTGTGGTTGGCGCACTTCAAGGCATCCCTCTTCGTTTGGATCAGACAAACATTGCTATGATTCCATTCGTCGAGTTGATGTCTGCTCCTTATACAATTATCACAGTTCAGTCATCAGGTTCAGCATGAAAATGCTGTCTTGACCCGTAGTCTGTAGTCTGTCCTCATCCAAGTTGAATGGCTCATTTCCTACTGATACAATTTATGTGTTGTACTATTCAACATAATTCACCCGATACTCTGTCTAAGGCAACTTTTCCCTATAATTCTATGTACTTTGAAAATAAGATTCAAATTGCAAAAAATTCGAATAATTTCTGTAAATAAGCGTCGTCATACGCCCTGAGAAAGTAATTTAAAAAAACATGTTTTCCTCAGTAAATCATATTTGTCTTTGCTTTTATAATAATTCAAGCGGCAAAGAACGGAAACACCAGTAAACGGATTTACGACAAAATCAATGTTAAAATAGAAACAAAACTTTGACAAAAAATCATCCAAATGAATAGCAACATTCGAAACGAATCAAACAACCAATGTTTTCCACATAGTAATTGAAAAAGCTTCCCTTTGTAAATAACTTACTTTGTAAGAGTACTTAAAAATAAATAGTAACTTCCTTAGATATAGCATATTTGTACAATGAAATTATTATTATCATTAAATCTAGGACAACTAGAATGCATATAAAACATTGTAGATACGATTTTTAGATGCCCTATAAAAAAACAAACTCTTATATGAAATTATAAAAATATATTCATTTTTATACTTGTTTTTAAACAAAAGAAATAAATAAATATTGTAATCGAATCGAAATCAAAGATTTAAAACGATTTAAACAAAACAAAAATAAATATAATGTTAATTTGTTGTAAGAAATTTTGTATATAAAAAAAAGGAAAAGAAATTTATTTAAGAAATAAAATAAAAAAAATAAAAATTTATTAGTTTGACAGATGAAAGGGAGAACATTGCATTTTATTCGAGACTAGAAATAGTCGAATGCCCGTAGTCTCGTTGTGATGTGCTCACAATTCGAAAAAGTCTGTGATGCGAAAGCTGTGAAGTCCCTCGTGTGAGGTTTCTTGTGAGCAATCAGATGTTCGGCATTCTGTGCACAATCCCAAGAAAGCTCACAGGAATAGTTACCACAGCGTGGTGAGTTCGTTGTTATGTCAAAAAAGTCTTTTTCTGGTTATAATCATTATTTGCGCGCTCTTTCTGGAATATAAATCTACTTAATAGAACTCTAAACAATTATTACACGTTGATCAAAAATATATATTGGGTCGTGCGGTTTGCTAAGAGATGGCGTAACTTGTATTATTCCATTGTTATTATTCCATTGGAACATGCGTTGGAAAGCTACTGTCATTGTACGTCATTTCAGCATATGTCATTCATTTGAAGCGTAAACAACAATAATTTTTTTTCACTCAAATATGTCGAACTTTGTGCTTGAAAAAGTGTTTTTGCGGGGAGTTCTTCTTCATTACTTTAATATGAAGAAAACTGCTGCCGAAAGTCATCGTATTTTGGTGGGAGTTTATGGTGAACATGCGCTAGCTGAGCGAACGTGCCAAAAGTGGTTTGCACGATTTAAAAGTGATGATTTTGGCTTGGAAGACGATGAACGTCCTGGGCAGCCAAAAAAGTTTGAAGATGAAGAACTGGAAGAATTACTCTATGAAGATTGTTGCCAAACACAAGAAGAGCTCGCAGAATCTTTGGGTGTCACTCAAGCAGCCATTTCAAAACGTTTAAAAGCAGCTGGATATATTCAAAAGCAAAGAAATTGGGTTTCACATGAACTCAAGCCGAGAGACGTCGAAAGGCGGTTTTGCATGTCCGAAATGCTGCTGGAACACCACAAAAGGAAGTCATTTTTACATCGGATTGTTACTGGTGATGAAAAATGGATCCATTACGACAACCCCAAGCGCAAAAAATCATATGTGAAACCCGGCCAACCAGTCAAATCAACGGCAAAGCCGAATATCCATGGCGCGAAGGTGTGCTGTATTATGAGCTGCTAAAACCGGGTGAAACCATCAATGGACAACTCTACCGAACACAATTAATCCGTTTGAAGAGAGCAGTGGCCGAAAAACGCCCGGAATATGCGACCAGACACGAGGCAATAATTTTCCATCATGACAACGCTCGGCCCCACGTTGCTATTCCGGTTAAGAACTATTTGGAAAACAGTGGATGGGAAGTCTTACCCCACCCGCCTTATAGCACAGACCTTGCCCCTTCTGACTACCATTTGTTCCGGTCGATGCAGAACGCCCTCACTGAAATACGGTTCACATCAGAGCAGAATATCAAAAATCGGCTTGATTCATTCTTGGCTGCCAAGCCGGCGCAGTTCTTTTGGGATGGGATCCACAAATTGCCAGAAAGATGGGAAAAAGTCATAGCTTCAGATGGGCAATACTTTGAATAATACTATTGTACATGTTTTTCTTAAATAAATGTTCAAATTTTGAAAAAAAAAAACCGCAAAAAAACTGCTGAAATATATGGCACTAAGTAATATTGTTTGTTTTTTAAAATACATAGAATTATTAATACTGAAAATGTTGTAGCAAACCATGTATAAGAAATATGAACTTATGTCGCAGGAGTAGCTAGAGCACCATTTGCACTTCCTTCAAGAGAATCCGGATTGTTTTAATAAATAAAAGTTATCCGACTAATTCACTGTAAAAATTGTCCCAACCGTCTGAACTTACAATTTTGTCTGACAATATTTGCAGAAAACCCATTGTCAGGTCATTGTCAGATCCTCAACTGACAATGATGAAATTGTCAGGTATCTGTCAATCGTCTCAACACACAACTGTGCCATTATCAGACCATTGTCAGGTGTTTAGGACATTTGCAGGCACATTTGCAATTGTCAGATGTGCTATGTTTATAACGTCTGACAATTTTTTCATTGTCAGATAATTTTTCATATTTGAAAGAGCAAAAGGAAGTGTTGTAGAACGCAAGTTTCGGTGCTTTTTTTTACGCTGTCTTTTTTTGTAACGATGAGTGAAATAAACTGTGTATACGTCGATGTCGAAAACGGTACAACATTTCGGCCCATTGAGGTTCTACCACTTTCGCAGTCTCCGACAAAATCGAAATATGCAAAAAAAACCAAAATTGCAAAAATCATACCGGAAGAAAGTTGAGAGTAATGGTCGCAAGACCAAATTTTGAAACTCATTCAAGAAATTGAGACGCGACACAGTTTGTGGGATGCTGGATGCGCACAATACAAAATGTCGAAGGAAGCCTTATGGCAGGAAGTCGCTGAGAGTATCCATATGAGCCTCAATGACTGTAAGGGCAAATGGTCGAATCTCCGCATAACTTTTAATAGCAACCTTGACAAGTATCGGAAAAAAAAGTCAGGTCAAGCTATTAGCGAATTAGTTCCTATTACCTGGAAGCATTTTAAACCAATGCTGTTCTTGGAAGCAAATAATGTTCTGCAGTCAACCCAATCGACGTCGTATATGGAATTGGTAATTATTTCTTCGCCTTTGTTGGTTTCATGTTTCAGAATTATTCATTCTTTGTGTTCCTTTTTCAGAACTCCGCTGTCAACGACGAAACACTTTTTCTGGATGTGAGCGAGCGTAATACGCTGGAATTTGTGTCACTGTCACCATTGACATCTGGGAAAGGACGCAAACGCAGTATTACTACGTCATCACCATCGCCATCTCCGCCAAATGGCAGCCGTTTAAAGCAAATAGCGGTAGAAGCACTGCAGTCCATTCGTTCGCAACCGAAAAATGCAACCACTGCTTTATGCGACTATATGGCCTCGAGTTGCAAAACTTAACCCCAGAACAAGCTGCGTTCGCAAGGTCTAAGCTGAGACGTGCATGCAATGATATATGTAATGGATGAAGTTGCTCTGATAGTAAGTGCATTTTCAGTTTCCTTATCTTTTACACCCCGAATGACTCGAACTACAAGCAATTTCAGACTGCTATAATTTCCATACCGTTCATGACAGTGAGCTCAAATTTTGACACATGACAGATAATTTTATTATTTACAAGAATTTTAAACGATTTGCGTCTCAGTTGTGTTAAAAAATTTTTATCCGCGATGGAATTCAAACGTGATAGTGTGATTGCTTTATATTTGACTGGAAAACCACAAGTAGCTATCGTTAGAGCCCTCCAGCACCTCAACGTGAATAAATCATTTGTGTCTCGAATCATAGCTCGTTACCGAGGTACTGGCAGCGTTGCAAAACTCCATGGAGGTGGTCATAAAAAAACAGCAACATCGGCAGAAATGGTTCGGAAAGTGAAGGCTCGAATTGAGCGAAATCCGCGTCGAAGTGGAAGAAAAATGGCTCGTGATCTCAACATATCGTTGGAACGGATGCAACACATACTGAAAAATGAGCTTGGGCTCAAGCCATTGAAGTTCTAAAAAGCACACGATCTTACACCGCAACAGAAAAAAGTTTGAGTCGAAAGAGCGAAGGAGTTGCTACGCTTGCACGAAAATGGTGAGTTGCCGAATTTGGTTTTTTCCGATGAGTCGCCATTTGTTTTCGAGCAATATGTCAACAAACAAAATGACCGAGTTTACTTGCCAGAGAAGTTTTTCGAAAATTTACACCTTCGGACGGCCACCAGAAAACAGGCAGCACCAATGGTGATGGTTTGGGCCGCCATAACCGCCATAACCGCCGATGGTCGCTCTCCGCTCGTATTTTTGGACCGTGACGTCAAAATTAATGCGATCGTATACCGTGAAACTATCTTAGAGGCAGTATTGAAGCCTTGGGCAAACAATCATTTCGGTCGGAGACCGTGGACATTTCAACAAGACGCGACACCGTCTCACAAAGAGCGCGTCAACCAAGATTGGTTAAAAAACAATGTTCTACACTTCATTTCTTCGACACAATGGATTGCAAATTCTCCGGATGCAAATCCGTTGGATTTCTCTGTCTGGGGTATTTTGAAGGCGAAGGTTGGCACTAAAACATATCAAAGTTTGGACCACCTCAAACAAGCACTTCGCCGGGAATGGGCCAAAATACCGCAGAGCTACTTGCGTGCAGCGTGCGATGCTTTCTTCGGTCGTCTCAAGGCCATTAGTCGCTCCATATATTGAAAACTACTGATACAATTTGAAAATTGATGTATTTTCCAACATTTTTTACTTTGGCACAATAAAATTTATCATAAACTAAAAAAATTATAGCATTTTAAAAAGTTGGAGTTCGAGTCATTCACCCTGTATTTTGTTCATATTCAGCAGGAACGGCCATTGGAACAGTATGAACTAATGTCCATTACTAAGCAGCCGACAACAGAAATTATTAACAGTGGCGAAATCGCCAATGACAGGGCACAACCACCAACATAGACAATATTAAAAAACATATAATCTTTTCTCATAAAATATTTTTCATAAATAAAGGTTTTCTAGAAAATACAAATTCTTTATTTTTATTGAAGCAATTTATACTGCCATTCTAATTCACCCTCTTCGACGAAGTACGTCTTGAACTCATTTCGTACATCTTTGGCTTCGAGTAGAGTTCCAGTACGGGTTCCTTCTAATGGAAACAATGTACTGCTTTCCAAACTCACATCACTTCGCCAATCACCCAAGATAAGTTCGCTGATATCACTATAATGGTCGAATGAATTACTGGGAGTATACTTCTTTTTATTTGTTCTAATCAAGTAGTTGTGGAGCACGCAACACGCAAGCTTATATTTCTTTGACTTTTCTGCATCCAAATGTATGGGCACTCGGAAACGTGCCGACATAATACCGAAAACATTTTCAATAATACGGCGGGAGCGACTCAGTTCGATAATTAAATACTCATTGCACTATTGAGAGACCACGTTGGATGCATGGTTTCAATATGTTCGGACGTAAGGCGAACGCATCGTCTGCAACGAGTACATACAGAACAGGCAATTCTCTACCGGGTAGTGATTTGTCTCCTGGCAAGCCCAGCTGATTAGTGTCCAGCGCTTGGCCAAATGTGCATCAGTTGAGCACACCACCATCGGAAAATCGTCCATTGCGGCCGATGTCGATGTATTAGGTGGGGTGAAAAGTGACATCCTTGACCGCCAGAATGCGCTGCTACTGCAAAAAAGGTTATGGTGCTTTGAAGTCCGTTCATATTTAGGCAGACATGGCAAATTTCAGTGCGATACTGTCTTTAGTTTTGTTTTGACAACTGATTGTTTTTAACGTGTTTGGAATCATGTTGAGTATGGACAAAAACGATTTTCGTTCTCTCATAAAACATTACTTTTTGAGAGGCAAAACGGCGAAGGAAACAAAAGAAAAGTTGGATAAACGTTATGTGGCTAATGGCACGTCAGATTACACCGTCAAATATTGGTTTCGAGAGTTTCGTGGTGGCCGCAACTCCACTACCGAACAAGTCCGCAGCGGCAGGCCCTCCGATGCGGTTACAGAGGACAGTGTCAAAAAAATACATGAAATGGTGTTGGCTGACCGGAAAGTGAAGGTGCGCGAGCTGGCAGATACCACAAAGATTAGTACTGAGCGCACACGCCATATTTTGGGCAATATTCTGCATATGAAAAAGTTATCCTGCCGCTGGGTGCCGCGCATGCTCACTCCTGACCAAAAATAAGAGCCTCGTAACCACGGCTAAAATCAATGACTTACGGTTCCAATTGCTGTCGCATCCACCGTATTGACTCGATTTGGCTCCCTCAGACTATTATCTCTTCTCAAACCTCAAAAGATGGCTCATCAATAAAAAATTCAGCTCACGCGAGGAAATCATCGACGCCACGGAGGAGTATTTTGCAAACCTTCCGGAAAATTACTTTTTGGACGGGATCAAGAAGTTGGAAAATCGCTGGTATAAGTGTATCAAACTAAAAGGGGGACTATATTGAATAATATAAGAAAAACATTTAAAAATAAATTTTTTTAATTCCCAATGAGGTTACTTTTCACCCCACCTAGTATAGCAGTTTCTATTCCGCATCGGCAATGCCCATCAAAACAATGTGTTGTAGAATATGCTGCCAGCATTGGGTGGTGCGATCATTACTACATGCTTTCCATCCACTGTCCCGATGCAGTTTGGGAATTGCCACAGTTCGCTGAATTTGCTGGCAATAACATCCCAGGCCTCGGATGTTCTCGGCGTCGGGAATAAAACAAAATTGTCTGTGCATTTATGTGTACATTGCATACGGTAATGAAATTAATTTACCTGAAGATAGAACTTCTGGAATGATGGATGAGATCGTTGACATAGGAATGCAGAACAGATATTGCATAGACCGAAAATATTCGCCGGTAGCTAGGTATCGTAGCGTCAACACAAGCCGCTCAGACGCTAAAATGCTCGCGCGCATATTCGTTTCTTGCCTTTGGATGTGTGGAGTCACCAAAGCTAGAAGATCATCGAATTGTTTACACTCCATACGACAAAAAATTGCGATACAATTCTGGCTCCTCAGCTCTTAATTCGACAAGCAATTTTGCATAAAGTGCCTCCTGCAGACGGCGGGCCAATCCTTCGTCCAAACACGCCGACGTTTTTCTGGCAATTCATCCTCCTCGCTGCTTTCAAATATGTACGCGGCCAAAACAATCGCAAGTGCATCTTTTTTTTCCATTTCGATTATTTTATCAATTTATTATCTATTTTATTAAAATTCTCAAAAAAAGAAAACACTTCACTGAGTGCCGAATGAAAAAACAATTTTTAATTTGGCTGACAATGCCTGTCAACGAATCTGCAAATTTTTTGTAAACAAACATCTGCCAACCGTGTGAACTGACAATTTTCAACCTAACAACGTTGCCTGGCAAAGTATTGTCAGGCCAACCATCTGACAATGAAATTTCCAGAGCCTGGGACACAATATGGCAACCGTGTGAACTGGCAATTTAGCATTGTAAGGTAGTTGGCTATTGTCAATTCATTTGTAGGTCATTGTCAGAACATTTGTAGACCTGACAAAATTGTCAGATCTAGCAATCAGAATCAGTAATTGTTGCATCCTATTGTGATATCCATTTAAATGTGAGCAGCGTCATCTATATTTCCATAGCAGAAGATTTCGATACTTGAATAGCAGAAGCCTCAACGATTGGTGAATGGAGAATGAAATTGAGTTTTCTAGCAAAATGGAAATGGTACGGGACGGTGGACGGCGCGGATTGTTCTCGAAATACGTCATTGGGGTATAAATATCAGCATCCCCAATCTATGCAAGGCAGTTTATCAGTTAAATTTGAAGTGTGAATTAAGAGAGTGTAGTGGTTTAAGTAAAAGATAAAGAAAAGTAAAAGTGGTTAAGATAACGGATTGGATTGAGAATGGTAACTGTATTAAATAAAGAGATTGAATTGAAAAGAAATCATTTGTACCCACACAAACATTTCACATTGGGGTCTGAAGTGGAATAGGACTCACTGTGTAAAGAAAAATTGTTTTGTGATTGTTTGAAAAACTATAATGGGTCGAAAACTATTGCAGTTGACCCTCGTCCAACACAAATCCGAGTTGAACAAGAGAAACCTCAGCGCCAGTGGACGAAAAAGTGGTTTGGTGCTCCGACTTCAGAACGCTTTGAACTACGAGGGATATGATCCAGATACATATGGTACTCCTTTGAAGTTTTTTTTTTTTTTTTTAAACAGCGCGCCCTCAAGGGGTTTTTGTACCCTTAAAATATTTGTACACAGCGCGGGCGAAGGAAATTTAGGGAGAAGAAAAGATAGGTACCGATGTACATTGTTTTTAAATGTTTGTAAGTTATAACGGCACAGAGATTGACAGGGCATTCCATTAGGAAAAGATCACCATATTTTAGAGCACGTCTGAAAATGGGCTAGAGAGTACACTGATGAGCATTCATACCGAAACGGGTGTTACGGTTGAAAGTTTGAATGGGCGGAATGCTACTGGCGATTTCAATGGAGAACTGGTGGTGAAAATAGCGATAAAACAAAAGGAGACAGGAGACTTTACGTTGGTGTTCGAGGTTGTCAATTGATTGACTGATATTAGTATCACCTATGAGTTTTATCGCACGGCTTTGAATCCTATCAAGCAGGTGCAGAGATGTTTTAGGAGCACCTGACCAGATATGGGAATTGTACTCCATTTTTGGGCGGATAAATGCCTTATATATTGTGGCCAGATCAGAGGGGGTAAAATATTTCTTACATCGCTTGAGGAAACCTAGACATTTCGCAGCATTTTTGGCGACATCGAATATGTGATCATTCTAACGTAAGTTGTCACTGACACACATACCGAGAATGGAAAGTTTATCGGTTTCGACGATGCAAGTGCCATTCATGGATAATGGCTGGGTATTTGAATTTCGCTTTAATGACAGCAGACAGCATTGAGTTTTGGAAGCATTAAATTTCACTCGGTTGATAGTTCCCCAATTGGTTATGCTGTTAATATCGGAATTTAATGAGCTTAACATACGCTGCCGTCCCCGTTCTACAGGAACGGGGGCGTGAGTCCGGGAACGAATATGAGAAGCAGAGAGTGCTGTCATCAGCAAAGGAATAAATTGGATTAGAAGTAGCAGGCAAGAGATCATTAATGAAAATTAAAAAGAGTGTCGGAGACAGAACGGAGCCCTGGGGCACACGAGCATTTATTTTGTGAATATGAGATTTGAAACCATCCAAGACAACTTGAATTGAACGTTCCGAAAGGTATTTTGTAATCCATTGAAGAAGAGAGTCATCGATTCCAAAAGCACGCATTTTCGACAAAAGGGGCTGATGCCAAACTCTGTCAAATGCCTTAGAAATATCAAGTGCAACTATCTTGCTTTCGCCAGATTGATGTACGCTTTGGTTCCACTTTTCGGTGAGACATGCCATCAAATCACCGGTAGACCGGTGTTGCTGCGAAAACCATATTTCCGGTCATTGAGAAGTTTTCGTGTTTCGAGATATTTCATGAGCTAACGGTTTATCAGCGTTTCCATGACCTTGGAGAGAAGGGACGTAAATGCAGTGGGTCTGTAGGAGGAGAAGGAAGAAGATCCACCTTTTTTGGGGACGAGCAAATGCTATTTTCCATCTGCTCGGAAAGAGTCCTAAAGATTCTTCCCATTGAAGATTCGACACACTCAAGTGTAGGCGGGGACAAAGTACAATCTGGGAGTGTTAAGCTAGCCGCAAAGTGTGCAGCAAGCAGATTGGCCTTGGCCTTGAGATGGAGGCTGAGGCAGAATTTCTAATGTTTTTGACGAATGACCAACAATTTTTACTGCCTCTGGGGCATTGCAGTATTTTTTGCCTCAGTTTTTGATCGTATTGGAATTTCACAAGCTTGAGAAAGACGTTGCAGTCATTCCTGGCTCATTTAAACTTTTTTCGGTTTTTCTCTGTCGGGTTGGTCTTGTAAAGCCGAAAAAACATTTCTCTAACCCTGACAGCCTCTTTACAGCTCGAGTCGTACCATGCCTTTTATTTTGATTTGATACTCTTCATCCGATGATGAATAAAGTTTCTCATTCCGAAGAGAATAGTGTCAGTGATCATAACGAAAATAACGACCAGTTAAATTTCCTAAAGAAGGTGTTAAGTCCGCTCAATTGGCTTTCTTGAATTAGCATAGGGCTCTTTTAGGAATCTTTTCTCCAACTGTGTGATCGGTGTACGAGAATTTAGCTGATATGACACAATGGTCCGACGAGCCTAGAGGGGAGAGCACATCAACGCAGTACTTGTCAGGGTGAGAAGTTAAAAACAAGTTCAGGGTGTTGGCGGTATGACTATTAACGTCTGGTATTCGCGTGGGCTCATTTATAAGCTGCGTTAAGTTGTTTTCCGCACCAAAGATCTCAACACACCGTCCTTCGGGTGTTGTCTGTCGAAGCCAGAATTGTGTATATTGAAATCGCCCGTAATAACGATTTCAGTATGAGGATACAGGGATACAATTCGTTGAATGGAGTCAGACAGCGCATCAAACTCGTAAAAGGTAGAGTTGCTGTCCAGTTTGGGGCTTCTGTAAATAAAGCAGTAGTGGATAATTTGCTTACGGAGGTGGAATTTTAACCACATGACATTAATTTCCGGATTGGAACACAGGGACTACATTGTGGTGGAATTTGGTAAGCTACATCACTACGCACATAAATGGCGAGACCGCGATGAGGAAAGAATAGTGGCACTAGTTCGTAGCCAGGTAGTTTCAGATCAGAGTGATGTGAGACGTGTGGGCGGGGACATAATTGTTTCAGTGAGTGTCAAAACAGCTGGTCTGTATTTACAGACGTGGACGTACGCAGAAAAGTGATTACTTTTTAGCCCGCGTATATTGGCTACGTCCACCCTGAATTCCCTAGTCATAACTACAAACAAACACAGTAAACACAAACACCGACGATACTAAGCAAGACTGCGAAGTGAAAATTCTGACGTTGGTTTACCGAATCAAATTGCTGTAGGTGTTATGCCCTTACAACAATATGAAACAGTGCACCAACAAAATTTTCACTCACAACCCGCTATCCATCAGTTGTTACATACACTCAGTCACTGCCCGTACCGTATGATAAACGGTAGTAACCGAGTGCAAGCAACAGTACTTCGACCATGAGCGATAGAGGCGGGATACCCGCACTGTGTGATTTTTTTTCTTGACACTGCACTGCACTCTAGGTTTTTTTTTACTTATTTTTATTTTATTTTATTTTTTTTTCTTTTCGATGTGCAGCACACGAGAAATTACGAGTGCACTGGTTGCCGTGTCCACTCGTCGGTGGTCGACACGGTACCATGATTTGTTCGCATATTTCGGCCGATATTCCAGTAATCTCACGGCGAGTGTTCTAAAGGTGTTAAATCGCACGAGACGGCGCCCAGATGACAGAGCCAAACTTCGTCTCCGGTAAATCGATTGTGGGACGTACTATGTGTCAAGTGACAAGTGGTACCATCTTGTTGAAACCACATATCCTCGAAGCTTCCTAGTTCCAATTTATGCATCACAAAATAAATTAGTTGACTTGGAGTGATAGCGGTCTGCATGATAACCACACCAACCAGTCACTTTTTTCGTACACAATGGGTGCCGTTGGAACAGGCCCGGCTGGTCGCTTGACCAAACGCGGTAATTTTCGGGTCAATACGATCTTATACGGACGTACAGCTAAGAATATTTGTAATATACGCCACAAGAATTGCAGAGTTTATTGATTGCGGCCTTGTTTATTGAGGTGCAGGCTCGTGTACATCCGCACTGGCATGGCAACAATATAGAGTACATAAAACGATTCAATCTTTATTCACTAAACGCTTATCAGAACGCGGTCGTCACTGGCAGTGAATTTTGATAAAAAATTATGATGATTTGTAAAGGTAGTTGAATCGTATACCTTTCCATGGTATACGATGCAAAAAGATAAATGTGGGGCATCTAATGATAAATCCCTTATATCTGAAAAAGGTTAGAATAATTTTTGGATAACTTACGAAAAGACATTTCCTTACTCGATTTGCATCGCTTGTTATAGAAAAAACAACAACCAAACATCATTTCCATTGAACAAAGATTATCATTTATTAAATTAAATAAAAAATTTAGTTGATCATTATTATTTTGTGTGATTTTAATCGTTCTCATTTTTTTTTTTAATTTTTATTTTAATTACACAGTTGTTGTTGCTTTTGTTTAATTTCTTTTGTTTACATCGAACAAAATTCTCTTAAATTCTACTTACTTTCGTATTGCAAACTAAAATTAAACCTAACAAACTAAATTAAAATATAACTTAAGCATACTCATCATAATTAAAAACAATAAAAATATATAAATTTTACAATACATACAAAATAGAATAAAATAAATAAAAAATACAAATTGATAATTTCTATACAAATCAATGCGGAAAACTCCAAAACGAAAGCATGAAGCGCATTTAAAGAGTTTAAATACAATATATTTTTAGTTCCTTTCTTATACAAAAAATATATGTGTTCTTTTTTTTTTTAATAAAACTAATTTAGAAAAATTTACAAAATAAAGCTATTTCTTCCTTTAGACTAAAACATATTTAACAAAACAAAATGAATAGAGTAAGTTAATTTCAAACTGGCGAGGGAAATGAAAATAGAAGAAGGAAGAAGGTACCAAGTTTTTGAAGCTATAGAGGTTAGTAAGAGTTGATCTGCAGAAACTATACTCAAAATTGGACAGCCACTGGAGAAAGAGGGAAATGGAAAAACCTAACGCCATCGATAAACCGATGTTAAAGAAACGACCCTGATATGTATCTGGATCTAATGGTAATTATTATAAACTACACAGGTTTGTTACTAATTACATATCTTACAGACATGAATATTTGCTTTCAGCAGCTACTGAAGGGGACTGTCATACTGATCAGCACATTTATGAATAGAATAGTCAGTATTTCTGGAAAACTGTATTCGCTGTAAATCACTAATTGTTTTCTAGAGTATAATTATGCTTCGGGTCCCAGCGACGATAAACATTGTCGAACGACATTGTCAGTCTCTATATAGTGGCTTGTAGTTGCTACTGGTGGTCTTGATATTGTTTCTCATCTTATATGATTTCCTAGGAATCTCTATGTGCTGCTGATCTTGGCAATCGCATCTCACGATGAAAAGTGAAATATAAAATACAACAAAAGTTGTAGTCTCGAGCATATCATGCTGCTCTGTCTGACCTGTTCGTGACGATGTTGAGATAACTACGAAGCATGTACGGTTATCTGAGAGAGTAAGGCAAAATGCAGAGTAGCGCAAAACTCACTGTCTACTTTGGAAAAAGTATAACTTTTTTTTCTTTAATTTTTTCAGGGTTCTTGTACAACAAACTTGAGAAATTTTTCTGTATTTCATCTACTGCACTTTAGAAAAGACCAAAATTGGATTTTATTTTGGCAGTAAATCGACACTTGTTTGCAATGAATTGTAAGAACGGAATGGCAGATATTTTTCTAGTGAATCTAATTTAAACAAGAGTTTAAGCCAGCAGATCCTCAACAACACATTGTTTACGCAGATCATGTGCAATAAATGGCAAGACAAGAAAACGATTTTATTCATCATCTGCTGATGAATTACAAAATTAGAAAAGAGAGAATCTAAGACTGAGATTTGTCAGCGCCAATTGCACTTCATTTCACTTCATTTTTGTGGTTTTAATTTTAATTTTGTTTAAGGTTTACATAAAAAAGGTCACCATCATTTCGCACGTAAAAGAAAATACTCTTGCAGAAATAAAAACACTGCGCCCAGATGAAAACTCTAGAAAGAGCCTTGCACTGCGAGGCGAATACTGGCGCTCATTTGAGATATTTTATCTTTCGCAACTAGATGTAAGAAATTATTAAAACAAATTAAAATCTATAACAGTTACCTTCCGACCAGAAGCCATTCCAACGTCAATTATATTAGACACAATGTAAATATTGGCGGCAATAACTAATACTACTCAATGTATCATTACATTACATAAAGGCTTAACCAAGGACAGTCAGATGGAGTTTCAGTGACAAAAAAAGAACCAACCGGCTCAACCATGGTTTGCTGTTTAAACACTCAATTGTAATGCAAATATTACAATCTCTCATGAGTGAGACTGACTTCAATTTTAATTCATTTCAGCACTTTAAATGCAACAACGGCTATACAGAAATGTAGAAAATCAAAACCAAGTTGACTAGAAAACAAAAAAACCAATCGAGACATAGATGAAAACTATCATAACTGAACTGTACGGAAATGTGGATTGAAACCGGAAACCGACAATCTATTGACAACATTGGCTTGGCCAACACAATGAATGTTAGATAACGATCCAGCTAGAAGAAACTTTGAATATCAGCTCTCTGATTCCGAGGCAAGAACCTATAATTTAACGATCAAGTAACCACTGAAGCAAGAAAGTTTTATCTTATCAACTAAAATTACCAAATACAACTATTATTTAGATATGAGAACCTCAGTTACGAAACGACACTTGAGCATCGAAAAGGTAGACTGTTTTCAACTCCCGGGCTAAAAGCAAGAACCTATCGTTACATATTTAAATGTTTGATTAGCACCACTTGGCCATAAAATACAAATATATTATCTGCTCTATACATCATTGATATCAAGTCATGGGGAGAGCATATTAATGCCGGTATTCCAAAGGCTACATAATAAAGATCAGACGTGGACTTCTTTCTAATATTATAAAGTAAGGCCTGAGTGTCGGCTATGATTCGAAAATAACGCACTTATACCACTCGATGTGTCGATTTCTATAATAATTTGATCTGATGCGCTTGATTAATACTCCAATGAACATCTTTTGGAGTAATTCCCGATTAATTGAATAAAGCAGTCGTAAATACATACATATACCAAACTTCTCCAAGTAATGCAGGAAAGAGAGTACAGTAAGTAACTGAAGGGATACAGTATGTATATTATTTTCCGTAAACTTGAGAATGGAAAGAAAACTGCTTGAATCTAACTCTCACATACTTGGAAATCATTCTAGAGCAATGTGTCTCCTTCTTCGATCAGAATAGAAAGATATTTGTTTTTATTTTGCACAGGTTATTATTGGACTAACAACTGCTTGTTGTATTAAAATTAACAATGGCATTTCACCACAAATAGGAAGTGGCTTTGACAATATAAACATAATAAAGAATAAAACCACGGAAAAAGGAGTAGAAGACGCACAAGGATGAAACCACAGGACAGGGTGCAGTCTCACAAAAGAATTTTAAGTTACCCGTACTCGAGAAAACACTATGTGACAAATCTTGGTCATATACCAGGACCAACTCGTAAGCTGGAGCAAACACTAATGACGTGATAGTAGGTTCGAGCCCCGACAAGCAAGCAACAAGTTTTCGTATACCCAACCGACATGCAAACAACACTTTAGTTATCATTCCACCAGTCGTGAGGAAACGGGTGATTTTCAATAGAATGGAACAATGAATTAATTATGTATCAAGATTCTGAAAATGGTAATTTGACGAAAATGGTAATCGCAAGTTCATTTGGATAGCCTTGTACAGAAGAAGCATCCCACAAAAAAGTAAACCTATTATTAAATGGTGAGTTGTCAAAAGAATTTTAAGTTCAAAGCGGAATAGGGAAGGTGCATACCACTACTAAGACGGGACCATGAGACTAAATATCATGGTTGAGCAGAACAGCTGCTAACAGTTTCACCAAATGAAGAAAACAGAATCGGCTTTATAAGTCTGAAATACATAACCAAAAGCATATTACTGGTGTTGTGTTTGGAAACCTGTTGATATCACCACACAGAAGAGAAAATTGGCAACGGAATAGTCAGAGGTTCTCCACGGATATGTCGGAGATAGACCAAAGACGTTACAGAACATCAGCTCAAAGCTGTTAGGATCTACTATCTTACTTTTTAAATCATATATTAACACAAACTGAGTTGCTCAACTTTTAATAAAAATCAGTCTCAGCTTGACAGTGCAAAGTATTATTTGCAGACCTTCCAGAGCGAAAATATTAGCTTTGTTCACATACGGAAAAAGCCTACCCCGTCATAGGTTCTGATCTCTTATTTTTGAGACAAATTAGCAAGCAAGACGACAACTAGGAACAGATTCCTGCAGATAGAAAAGAATACGCATAGCATTCTCAAGTATTGAAATTAAAATTTAATCATATATATTTGGACAATTGCACTACATACAAACTCTTAGTTATTCTTAAAAACACAAAATCAAAGAAAAACGCAAAAGTAGGTAAATAGAAAAATGAGTATTAAAAAAGGAACACAGTGAACTTTGAATTTATTAGGAACCAACAAAGAGACAATCAAATGTTCGAGTTACAATGATACAAAGCAATGAAAACTTATCCCAAGTTGAAATTTTCACATACAATATATTAACTTGGAGAACCTAGGGACTGGACAATTAGGTTAAGCACTCGTTGGTGAGCCAAGGTAATCATTGGTTAGTTTATTAGAGAAACGAATTTCACCCAGAGTAAGACCGCGGCATATTTTACTTCAACCGCACACTGGATGGATAATGCGGGGCAAATTTGTGTATACATGAACCGATTTTGATTGTAATGGTATTTCTGATAATTTGACAATTGAGAACTTATGTGTTTATTGGTTTTCCGCCGATATTCAAGCGGTTCAACACTGGTTGAAGATTTTACCCCGTTTCCTACTTTACATTTCATCTCCATCGTCAATAAAACCAGTTTTACCCCGGGGTTTTTAGCCCAGTGTCCTGGGGCCGTATATGACTAATCTAACTACCCTTATCTTGGTGCAAGCGCACATACACTTTTCAATTAGGAAAAGGACAAATAACTTCCAATTCTGACATTATATTCATATCCTTTCAATCCAAAAAAAAAAATCAAGCAAAGAGCTCTTAAAAATCTCCTGAATCGGTTACTTAAGAAAAATTAACTCAATTCTAAATATGAAACGCGAGTGAGCACTAAAAACGAAATATTGAAATGAGAATACCTTAAAGAGAAATCTCAAGTAATTGAGAAAATAAAGAAATCCCGAAAATATTTCCGAGTCCCTTGACATTAGCTTTAACAGGTTTAAAGGTAAAGCATCAGTAACAGCATCAAAAACAAAAATCACTCATTCAAAATCTGACAATTTTCTTATAAAACAAATACATTTATGGCTCAATACTGCGCGCAACATGATTCTGAAGATGGACTGGGGAAAATAACGTTTACTACCACCCTTTTGGTTCCTGGAAAAAAATAGGCAACAGGCACGTCTAGCAAGTGATATATGGGAACTCAATCATTGAAACAGTGTGATAAAGTGCTATTGAATTCTTTATATGGTTGCTGAAATAGACGGATAAGATTTAAATATTCTATTCACAAAGCAGACATATATTTCTTACAACGTTTTGAGTACAACTGAATTGTAACTAAGGCCAATCTAAATAACAAAAAACTGCAACAAAACTACAAGACTGATACGAAGGGACTTAACAATCTAAAGTTGTTATTGTTTTGTTTTCACAATTTCAATTATATATCATTCTGTTTTCTTTTTATTTTTTTATTATTTGTTTTTATTACTTAAACAACTAACGGACGTGATGAATTTCAAATTCGAATTTCTTTTTCTCTACTGATAGTTTTTTTTTTTGTTTTTGTTTTTTTTTTTTACATTACATCCAATTAATAGTTCTGCACATTTAAACATTAGGTAATTTTGTTAAATAAAATTAAAAGTAAAAGTAAAATAAAACTCTTGCCCATTCCCTTAATAAATCTGGAAACACCATTCACTTTTAGACAAAAAAAAATACAAAATTATACACACACAAAAATTAAAAAAACATTTCTGAAATATTTGTCTTTTCGGTAAATTGATTCGATTTTCGTCAGTCCTTTTTTGGATTTTTCAATTTCTTCTTTTTGTTTATGAAATGTTTAAATTAATCACTATTGTGCTTCAATCGACTATTTTTTTTTTTTGTTATTTGTTTTGAGGTGTCTTCTAGACAACCACTCACAGTGTTAGTGTTGATAAAATATTAAGTAAAAATACAGAGACAAAAATAGATATAGAAATAGAAACAGAAAACATTTGAAAGCATACAAAGGAAGTGAATTTTTAACTGATTATACCGTAAATAAGTTGTTAGTAGCATCTTACTGTTTTCTTATCTTTTTTTTACTGAATCATACATTTATCCTTGCCGCCACTAATATCAACTTGTTCTAGTTCACGGGCAATTTCATGATCATCTTCAATTCTGGTGAAAAAAAAATTCATAAACACAATGCGTACTGTATAGGACACGTTTGAAAAAAAGAAAAAAAAACTTACGCAATTTCTTCGTTATGTAAGCGTTGCACCAATTGATCACGTTTATCGACAATAGCCACCAATTCCTCAAGTAATAGTCTTTCTTTTTCACGTTGTGCTTCGGATTTGCGCCAGTCCTCGACTGATTGAGCCGCACGCAGCTCTTGATTGAGTAGGGCGTACTTAAGTTCCAGATCACTTTCTTGTTCTCTGTTGAATGATAGTAATGATTAATTCATTTACCTGACAAAATCACTGAATGTTAAATAACGGTAGCTACAGAGAAGCAAGAGTACTGACACTTAAATTGTCTAGACAATTTTAGAATTAGACAAAATTTAGAAAAATAGTAAATGTGTATCAAAGGGTGTTTTTTTTATTTAATTTGAAATAAAACACACAAAACTAAATTTGATGAAAACGACTTTTTTCCATTAAAAAAATGTTGGCATTTATTTCGGGCGTAGGGCCACATTGACGATGTTTTACAAATCTCATTCTCTCAGTCCCATTTTGTGACAACTTATTCAAGTATCGCGAATAACTGTAGGAATATTACTTTCCAAGTCATCAATAGCTGCTGGTTTATCCGCATAAACTAACGCCAACAAAGAAAATGGCCAAAGAGAACCGGATCGCATGATTTTGGTAGCTTCATTTCGCGAAATCACTTTCTCGCCAAATTACAATCGATGGTTTTAGTTTCTCGATGGCACATAATGCATTCAGGCGAAACCACATTTTGGCAAGATCAATGCTGTTCATATTTTAATAATATTTCGTTAGGTCAGGTAACGATCTTCACGATTTTATTAATAAGGACCAATGATGAAAAATATTTTTTAAAAAAACCAAAAACATTAATTTTTGGCACAAAATAATTTTATTAACATCTAAATTATTTTTCTACATAGTTTCCGTTTAAATCTATACACATTTGGTAACGTGGGACAAGCTTTTGTATGCCCTCCTTAAAAAATGGCACCGCCAGTGCGTTGAGTCATTGATTCACCCCATTCGTAAGTTCCTCATTACTTCCAGAATGTTGAGATGCAATGGATGATTTCAATTTTGGGAAAAGGTGATAATCACTTGGTGCCAAATCAGGACTGTAGGGAGGGTGATCAAAAATATCTCAATTGAACTCCTCCACTAAAGATTTTGTGAGTGCAGCAGTTTATGGTCGTGCGTTGTCATGCAGAAGCACCACACCTTTGGTAAGCATTCCTCGTCTTTTGTTCTGGATTGCTCTTCTCAACTTACGTAGAGTTTCACAGTAAACCGCTGCATTTATTGTGTTTCCAGGTTCCATAAACTCGGTCAGCAATATGCCTTTACTGTCCCAAAAAACGGAAAAAGTTTTTTTGGGTTGTTTGGGGAATGAGTGTGCATCCATTGCTCTGACTGTTCTTTGCTTTCCAAGTTTACATACTGGACCCAAGTCTCATCTCCATCACAATTTGCTGTAAAAATTCTTCACCTTCCATTTCTAAACGTTCGAGAAATGCTTTTCCTGAATTGACACGTTGGGTCTTGTGGACATCTGTGAGCTGTTTTGGGACCCAACGGGCACAGAACTTGTGGTAACCCAAGTTTTCAGACACGATTCTGTATAGAGTAGTTCGAGAAATTTCGGAAAATCTTGTCGGAAGATCTGAGATCGTAAAACGCCTGTTTTCTCTAACAAATTGGTCAACTTGATGAACCACGTCTTGATTCATGATTGATTTGCGCCCTTGGCCTCCTTCATTATGCACATCTGTGCGTCCGTTTTTAATTTGTCTACACCAATCACGTACCGAACCATTACTCATCACTGTATTGCCGTAAACAGCACATAACCGACGATGAATTTAAGCTGCGCCATTTCCTTCGGCTTGCAAAAAACGAATTACACTTCGTACCTCACAGGCGGCGGGAGATAAAATTGTATTCTCCATGTTAAAACGGCAAATATTGGAAAAATACTGAACGAAAACGGTCGAAACTTGGCATATTATTAGAGAATAATGTACTGGTTGCGACATGCAGAAACACATCAATGTAATGAATTGTAACACATCGGAGGTTGATTTTGGAATAGCCCTCGTATAAACCTCATCAAATTGAGCACCTTTTTGGATGTTGTGAAGTTTTAAAAACCTCTTTAGGACGTACCTGTTCACTGCAGTAGAATATATGCGGATGTTCATTTTTCGGTGATTTGACCAGTTGCTTTTCAGACGGATGATTATGCAAACAGAATGTAAATTTTGGAAATAAATTTCCAGCGCACGCAAGCAACGATGGTTTACCAAAATATATTGCACAAAAATATCAAATACGCTATTGGAGAAGTTCATTTAAATGAAATTACCAAATGTACTTGTTGTAATACAGCTTTTAACTAGCAAACCTTATAAAATATCTGATAACAATGTGAGCATCAGTCAGTGAAGTTGCCTTTCATGTCCATCACTCGTTTCTGCTGCAGTCGTTTTGTTTTGAAGAGTTGGCTATGAAATTGATAAATCTATTCGAATTTAAGAAATGGGATATGTTACGCATTACATCTAATGCTTCATATTTGGAACGGTACTGTGTCGGTTGTGGGTTGGCTAAAATCTTTATTTTGGAACACGTCTTTGGTTAGGTTAAAAGTTTGCTGAGTCGGTTCGAACTGAAGCCTCCATTGCTTTTGGACCAGTTTTTCTAATGTCTTTCGTTTCCCAGCCAAAAATTTTTCCACTATTGATTTTCTTCATGTGAACAATTCCACGAATGTGTATATTTCGTATTGGATCCGATCGCCCCTTATTATCGCGGACCGTTTAAACCCATGATTTCCTATTCTCCCTCATACTTCGGAGAATATGTGATTCATAGTTTAAGTATTTTATCGGTTTTGATATTTCCGCTGTACTAAGTCCACGCTTGAAAGGTTTTCTTTTTGTTCTTAACCATCATATTCATATCATCGTTTCACCACATTTTTTTATTTATGTGAAGCTGGCTTTTTCAGACAAGAATTGTGATTTTTGTACACCTCTTACGTTTCTTTCCCTAGTAGTTCCATAGTGTGCGCTTAATTCTGTCCTATGGCGCGCCACTTTCGCAAACTTAGTGCTCAGAACTGTTTCTTTTTCAATTTTTACCAGCTTATTTTCTCGACTTAGTAAATTGCGTATTTAGCATAATTGAACCAAGTGATTTGTATGAGTTTAGTATATCTTCCCTAGAAGTTCGGTAGTCACGTTGATCGCAACCGTGTTTTTAGTTTTTTCCATTCCGTAATAATACATATTATGCCATTTTTTTGCAAGTGTAACTAGCGAATCCTGTTTCCAACTTGGTTTCTTGAACGTAGTAGTACAGATTTTATCTTTTCGCCTTACGTTTTCTATTTCAAAACATTTAACGGTTACTGTGCTGATGTTGCAACTTGAGATACGTAATTTATTTCTTGAAATTATCCCCTGTCTTGCAGAAGAACAACCCAGCGGAGTAGCATATTCGTAAACGTTCACTTATATAATGTCGTACCAACCTACTTTTATCAGTATGGGGCTGATACACGTAAAGGACTGAAAACATATCCGACATTTCATTTGCCCCAACGGTAGTCTCCAGACGTTGAAACCCGATCACGCGGACAGAGTAATCTCATTAGATGTCAATTCGCCTTGGAACTAAGGAAATATTTTAGAAACCATTGCTGCACGCAAGCAGTGTGGGTGAGAAATACAGTGAAAATTTGACATACTAACAAATGGAAAAAAAACCTTTTAGATTCTTAATGTCAACACCCTATTGCATGTCAGACGATCTGCCTACCAAACTTAAACTTAAACAATATGTATACTTACAGAATATTAAGTTGCATTTGCCGCCTTAATAAAGCGTTCTTCTTATTAACTAATGTGAACCATTGCGAAAGTAGTTGTTCTTCCGTTTCTTCTGTTTCTGTAAAGGAAAGGTACACATATTAGAAAAATATTTGTATGAAAATACACTTTTGTTAATTGTTCAAAATATTAATCAACTTTAAACTGTTGAACTTTTGCAGCTGCAAAGCAACGATTTTGCAGTTTTAAACGAGCAGCTACTTATAGTTTTTATTCTTTTTAATTTAATTTACTTGCGGTTAGTATTGCATTTTTACGAAATTCATAACTAAAATTCACTTTAAATGTTTTATTTTGTAGAAAAAAGATTTAAATTTTAAATTTATTCTATTTAACAGCAAGCTAAAAAGTTATTATATTAAATTAGGTTAATAAAAAAATTAATATCTATTTGTAAACATAATAACTTGATAACTTATAGATATAGTTTATAGATACATATTTTTTCTTTTTAATACGACGAATTTTAATCTGATCTGATGTTTGTTAAAGTGCTATTTTAGCTCATAAGTTATAGCGTGGCATCATTGTAAGGCTGCTCAGGATAAGAGATTATAATCGTAAATGTGAAGTTGGTAACGGAGAAGAATTTGACTAAAGACCTTTTTTTTTCATAACTTTCAGACGGCAGTCACAATTGTATTCATATATGCGTTGATTTCTACCTGAAGTGTAGGCCTCATCACCAAAAGCGGTGAAAATGTAATGTTTACGTGAATTTTAAGTGATTTCAAGGTGTTAGAATGTATGAATGATACGATTCACAAAACCAATGGAATAAACACACATGACTTAGTATCAACTACAATTGCACAACACCGGCGCCACGCCAAAAAATAATGCTATCCGAAACGTTATCCTTAAAACTAGGGGGAGGTAGAAAAGTCCCCAATTTCGTAGAATGTTTCACCAAGGTAAATGCCAATGAGAGTGTCATAAAAAAGTGAAGATTACCATCCACAAAAAACTTCATCGGAACAATATTGAACTGTCTTACTAAGCACTCGTCCAGTAGGAGTATTGTCCTCTTCGTTCCTCGCTGATAATTCCAAATTCAAGTCAAGGCTATTTCTTCACCTTAAAACGCCAAACATATTAGGTCCTCTGCTTGATGCTTCAAAATGACTTACAGCGGAACATCGTCAAATACAATTACCTTAATACGTAAGTGTAACCAGCCTTCTTACTGTATTTATCTTCTCCACGGTCAACCTAAGCCCCTACGTCTATATCTACAAACATGGTGTCGAAATACTGGCAGTGGAAAGAACGGAAGCTTTACATGTGTGCAGAAAAAAATCAAAGCACAGCCATAAATCTGAATTGCACGACACTTCCTCTAAAAAAAAAAAAAAGAAACGCAAATACTTGACCTGATCTACATTAAATCGTGGAAATGGAACGCACATAATATACTATTGTATAATTGCACAATACCGGCGCCACGACAAAAATTAACGCTATCCGAAACGTTATCCTTAACCTTCCGTGCACCACGTGGGGTTTAATAAACCCCAGCGAAACAAAAATCGTCGTATCGTCGAATTCCACGAAACGTCGTGTAGCTGGAGTTGCGACGTTGCCGGGTCGCATAGTAACAGTGATTTAGTAGTAGAGTCGCAGGCGCAGCGGACGGTCGCCCGCAAAGTGTGGCATGGTGTCACAAACCCCACGTAGTTCGGGACGTCGTCTAAAAGGTAAGCAGTATGACATGCAAAATATACCTATTTCTACACAAATATTTATTTATTTCGTTTTTTTATTACTTTAATCGTTTGTGTATTTGTTTGCAGGTCTCATAATGGCTCGACGTATAGATGAACATGAAATATTATCGGCACTTATGGATTATAGTGATGGCGACACAGATGAGCTATATTTATCCGGAAGTGAAGGCGATTCGGATCATTTGAGTACTCAATCTGAAAGTGACATTGAAGAGGATGTAGAGGACGTGGACATTTCTTCAGGAGGTGAGTCTTCAAGCTCGCAAGGCTTTTATATTGGTAAAGATGGCAAAACAAAATGGTAAAAGAAGCCGTTGAGAACTAATGTTCGTACAAGACAAGAAAATATAATTACACATTTGCCGGGAGTGAAAAGTCAATATAAAGACAAGAAAACTAGTTTAGAATGCTTTGAAGTATTTATTTCCAATGAGATACTTGAATCGATTGTGAAACATACGAATGTAAAGATATGTTTTTCGACACCACATCCACCAGACGGTGAACTGCTAAATGTTCTCTATAAAGGAACAACTGCATATGAGATGAAAGCAGTTTTTGGGCTTTTATTTTTAGCAGGATTGTATCGTTCTGGGAGACAAAACCAAATCGATTCTCGTACCTACTAAATAATATAGGATTTGACGCTACGACTAGAGGAGACAGAATAAAGACTGATCGTTTAGCACCAATCCGAGACATATTTGAAACCTATGTCCAACTTTGCCAAAATGCGTATACACCATCCGAATACCTAACACTGGATGAAGAATTGGTTGCCTTTCGAGGGAGGTGCGGATTTCGGCAGTATATCCCATCGAAACCCGCAAAGTATGGAACCAAAATATATGCCTTAGTCGACGCTAAAACATTTTACACCGTACATTTAGAAATTTACTGCGGCAAACAGCCAGACAACAGTCCGTTTGCGTTGAGCAATAAGCCATTTGACTTAGTCAATCGTATGGTAAACTGCGTTTCCGGCTCGTCAAGAAATATTACTATGGACAATTTCTTTATCAGTCATGAAACTACTGAAAACTTGTTGCAGAAACATAAATTAACGATAGTTGGTACTTTGAGAGCTAATAAAGCTTACATTCCATTATGTTTAAAACAATCTCGAGAGGAATATGCATCACGGTTTGACTTTCAAAAAGATATCACTCTCGTTTCTTATGATCCAAAGCTTCGAAAGTACGTTTATATGATGTCTTCCCTTCATCATGATAAAGAAATCGACCATTAAACTGGAATCAAGCAGAAGCCATCTATGATTACATTCTATAATGAAACCAAAAGTGGAGTAGATGTGGTCGATAAACTTGCCAGAACATACGACGTTTCTCGCAACAGCAAACGCTGGCCTCTCACTTTATTTTTTTCGGTGCTCAATCATGCAGGAATCAACGCTATGATTCTACATATGTTCAATAATGGCATTGAAGCAGGAAAATCTAACAATAGGAGGAAGTTTATTCGTGATCTGGGAATGGCTTTGATTGAAGAGCACCTGAGAAACCGCAAAGATAATCCACGAATTCCAAGGGATTCTCGTAAGCGCATACATGTCTTACTTGGTGAACCTAGTGTGGAACCACCAAAGAAGATGCCAAGACGTGTAACAAGATGTTCGGAATGCGACAGAAGAAAAAATCGAAAGACCAAGTACGGTTGCGAGCGATGCGAAGTACCTATATGCTTAGAGCACGCATATTTTTTTTTTTTTAAATTGTGCAGATTTGAACCAACTGGGATCTCAAGAAGACTAATTATGTTTAGTTATTTTTATTTTATTTTTGTTTCTTATCTCATTAGGCCCTGAAATAAAGGGCAATAAGAAGTTTTTAGTTAAGTTTTTTTTTTTAAAGGCTAAACCAAAGAAGATGATCTCCTCTTAGTTATTAAAAAAGTACTATTTTTGTTACAATGCCTATAGATATTAAAAATGTTTATTATATTTAACAAATTTATTTTATTTTTATCTCCTAATAGTCTAGAAACAATATAAATACGTATAAAATAAACTTTAAAAAGATATTCTCTATATATAGATAGAATGATGTTGGGGTATAGGAAACCCCACATAGTGCAGGATGCAACTTTTACCCACGTGGTGCACGGAAGGTTAAAAGTAGGGGAAGTAGAAAAATCCCCAATTTCATAGAATGTTTCAGCAAGGTAAATGCCAATGCGAGTGTCATAAAAAACTGAAGATTATCATCCACAAGAAACTTCATCGGAACAATATTGAACTATCTTACTAAGCACTCGTCCAGTAGGAGTATTGTTCTCTTCGTTCCTCGCTGATAATTCCAAATTTGTCAAGGCTATTTATTCACCTTAAGACACCAAACATAGTAGGTCCTCTGCTTGATGCTTCAAAATGACTTACAGCTGAACATCGTCAAATACAATTACGTTAATCGTAAGTGTAACCAGCCTTCTTACTGTATTTATCTTCTCCACGGTCAACCTAAGCCCCTATGTCTATATCTACAAACATGGTGTCGAAATACTGGCAGTGGAAAGAACGGAAGCTTTACATGTGTGCAGAAAAAAATCAAAGCACAGCCATAAATCTGAATTGCACACTTCCTCTAAAAAAAAAAAAAAAAAGAAACGCAAATACTTGACCTGATCTACATTAAATCGTGGAAATGGAACGCACATAATATAATAAATACCCTTATACGACGGACGCCATTCCCTATCAATTTATTCCCACTGGACGTAGAACAACGATTAAATTATATTAATAAAAATCCACTCGTTACTGTGCAAACTTGCAGAAGCATTATCATCCACACCAATTAATTCTTTATTGACAGAAACAAACCAAGCGAACCAAGCTAATCATTAAAAGTCTTATAGACAGCATAAATCCGCTGTTTTAAGTGGTAGTGTTTGTTCAATACCAGCCGTGCCCAAAAATTTTTTTTTTCAAGCAACTAAAATATCGTGAGATGAATGGTTGCCTAAAATACAACAAGTCAATTTACACCAATGATTTAGTCTCTCCATTAAATCTTGGATGCAAACCACGAAGCGAAATAACCACTGAGCCGAAACATCTTTCTCTCTGTTTCTATCCAATTTTCCAAAAAACTTAACACGTGCTCCGGCCTTTTAAGAGTAGTAATACCCTCTTGTGTTAAGTTCCTTTGTATATAAAAAAAAAAAACTATCTAACGGAACCGTCACGTCGTTAAAAAACTAAAATTAAAAATGCGCCCGTCAATTCCATTCGGTTTCTTAGACTCTCGAATATCTCTATTCCGAAACCATTCAACTATGACATCGACACAATGCCTTGCTTACAAAATGTTGAAGGAACAAATACAACTCCTTAAATATTGAAATACATTACTCTTATATACAATCATAATCAAAGAAACAAAATGATTTTGTGTATACAGGTACACTCTTCGAATTAATTATCAAAGTTACGCGCAAAAAAAAATCACAACTATAGAAAATTTCAAGAACATTTTTAACACGGCAAGCAAATTAAAGAAGCGTTCATTTATTTCTGATAAAATAGGCTGCGGATGGCCCATTACCTGGTAGATTTGGATACAGTGAAGTTGACTCGGTCGTGAACAGACGTGTGCTCTCAAAATCGAATAAAAATCGTCAAGTGCGAAACTCAATCCACCCCTAAATCGGCTAAGGCCGTATTAATTTATTAGCCCATTAAATTTTTTTTTTGAGACAGTGACTCTTTAAAGTGGCTTTTTGAGAAAAAACTAAAAGTGACCCCCTGGAAGATAAAAATAGTCATCGTATGGACAAAGTACAGATCAACGCACATGTGTCTCCTGATGGCATAAATCATCATCATTGCTTTAACGTCAAAAGCGCCCTTTCAATAGAGAAACATGCTACATTGCTACTAATGCACGTGAGCGCGATTCAATTCCCAATAACAACATTACCACCATGGATGTAAACGTCGATCACTCCACTGAGTGGACAACGGTTGTCGCGAGTCTGCTAGCAACTATCAGTCCAATGGCAAGAAAAGTAGTAGAGACGTACGTGAGGCCTAAGCGAAATGCTTCGTCGCAAAATAGATTTTCCTCACTCGATGATACGGAACTTCAAGTGTCTGTGTCAAACATAAATACGCCAACCAACACCTCTGTTAATCAACGAAAAAACACTTCGTCCGTTTAAATGCATAATCAACTCGCTGGTAATGCACCTAAAATTATTAACAATGCCCTTTTCTGCCCACCAATATTTGTATTCTCAAGCGAAGTTATCAAACTCGCTGCAAATGAGTGTAAAGTTAAGGACGTGAGACATAAATTTGTAAATTTGAGCTACCGAAAAACAAAGGTATACGTAAATGCCGCTAAAATTCATTCAGTTATTGTTAATAGATTACGCGGGACGGGTATTGGTGCGTTTTCTTTTGCGCCTAAAGAAACGAAAAGGGTTTCAATTATGCTGAAGGGCCTTGAGGGTGATACCCCTGTCAAGGTTATAGAACAAGCTGTGAAACCCACATCTCGTAATATTAGAATTTGTAAGATAACACCCTTTTCTACTTCCAAATCAAAAGAAATGGGTACGAAATTAAATATGTTTATTGTTCAATTAGAACCAGGTGAGTTCATTAAAGATTTAATTAGTATTAGATACTTGCTCCACCAGCGTGTCTACTGGGAAAAAAAAAATTAATAAAGCTGTACTTTGGTGTTATAGGTGTAAAAGATTCGGCCATTCTGGTGAATGTTGCTCATATAATAGCAGATGTGTCCTGTGCGGCGAGTCTCATAATTCAGAAGCGTGAATCGCTTCCTTTAAGTCGCTCAGGGAATCCAATCAGGAAGTTCCTACTCTTAAGTGCGTTAATTGTAATGAAACCGGGCACGCGGCTAGTTATCATGGCTGCCCATTATATCTAATATATAAAGAAAAACGACATATATCGACACAAGGCGCAAGGCAGGTTGCGATCAAAAATAGAACGGTAGTACAAGGCGCTATAAATACGCTTACGAATCAAAATGTTACATATGCTGACTTGGTTAAGAGTAACTACTCTCACCGCGCGAATAACACCCAAACAAACTTTCCGACAAAGAAACAATCTGGTGATCTTAATAATTTTTTAAACGAGGCGAAAGATCTTTTTAATATATCTTTCAAAGAACTGCTAACTAAAATCAAACAATTCTGGGCCACTTATCAACAACTTCGGTCTACAGAAGACAAAATTTTTGCATATCTTGAGTTTGTAGCCTCTATAGTGGTATAATGCAGACAAATAACCTCAAAATTATGTCGATAAATTGTAACTCCATAATTTCCCTTGAAAGAAGACTACATTTGTTTAACATATTAAAAACCCAAAAGCCTCAAATATGTCTCCTTTCGGTAACAAGGCTATCCTCGTACCATAAGCCCGCTTTTGATGGCTTTAATTTCATCCCTTGTCACTCAGCTAGGGGAACAGCAGTTATCTTAGACCAAAGGTATAAGTACACTGAAATTCCTTTCCAGAGTGACGTTTTTTCCATTTGCCTAGTCACTATTACATCACGCAGTAATACTGGTTCACGAAGGAATATATTAATAGGAAGCATTTATATTCCTTTCAATGCAGGTTGACGTTTGCCAACCGAACTTGACAGACTTTACACGCTTATGAATTCATTTGACGCAGTCATATTAGGAGGGGATTTCAATGCACGCCATACAGATTGGGGTGACACAGTCCATAACCAGAATGTGAAGTCGATACACAACTGGCTTTACAACGGGCCATATTTGAATTTAGACTTAGTTGCTCCTAACAGCCCGACATTTCCCAGATCATCATCTGTGATTGACTTTTTTCTTATATCTTCATCTCTCATCTGCAATAACCTGAACCCTCTAGTTTATTTAATATTCGCAACTTTTTTTTTATAATCGGCGCGCGCTCAAGGGGTTTTGTACCCTTAAAATGTTCATACACAGCGCGGGCGAAGGAAATTTAGGGAGGAAGAAAAGACAGGTACCGATGTACATTGTTTTTAAATGTTTGCAAGTTATAACGACCAGGAAACACAGAGATCGGCAGGGCATTCCATAAGCGAGTTGTACGGCTTAGGAAAGAATCACGATATTTTAGAGTACGCCCGAAAATGGGGTTGAGGGTATACTGATGAGCATTCATAGCGAAACGGGTGTTATGGTTGAAGGTTTGAATGGGCGGAAAGCTACTGGCGATTTCAATGCAGCACTGGTGGTGGAAATAGCGATAAAACAAAGTGAGACAGGAGACATTTCGTCGGTGCTCGAGGTTGTCAATTGATTGACTGATATTAGTGTGACCTATGAGTTTTATTGCACGGCTTTGAATCCTATCAAGCAGCTGCAGAGATGTTTTAGGAGCACCTGACCAGATGTGGGCATTGTACTCCAGTTTTGGGCGGATAAATGCCTTATATATTGTGGCCAGATCAGAGGGGGTAAAATATTTCTTACACCGCTTGAGGAAACCTAGACATTTCGCGGCATTTTTGGCGACATCGAATATGTGATCATTCTAACGTAAGTTGTCACTGACACACATACCGAGAATGGAAAGTTTATCGGTTTCGACGATGCAAGTGCCATTCATGGATAATGGCTGGGTATTTGAATTTCGCTTTAATGACAGCAGACAGCATTGAGTTTTGGAAGCATTAAATTCTATTTGGTTGATCTTTCCCCAATTGGTTATACTGTTAATATCGGAATTTAATGAGCTTAACATACCGTTCCCGTTCTACAGCCGAAGAGCAGGGACGTGAGTCCGGGAACGAATATGGAACATATTGGATTAGAAGTAGCAGATAAGAACGGAGCCTTGGGGCACACCAGCATTTATTTTGTGAATATCAGACTTGAAATCATCCAAGACAACTTGAATTGAACGTTCCGAAAGGTAATTTCTAATCCATTGAACAAGAGAGTCATCGATCCCAAAAGCACGCATTTTCGACAAAAGGGCCTGATGCCAAACTCTGTCAAATGCCTTAGAAATATCAAGTGCAACTATCTTGCTTTCGCCAGATTGATGTAAGCTTTGATTCCACTTTTCGGTTAGACATGCCATCATGGACCTGTTGCTACGAAAACCATATTGCCGATTATTGAGAAGTTTTCGTGTTTCGAGATATTTCATGAGCTGACGGTTTATCAGAGTTTCTATGACTTTAGAGAGAAAGGACGTAAGTACAGTGAGTCTGTAGGAGGAGAGAGAAGATTCGCCTTTTTTAGGGACGGGCTGGACAAATGTTGTTTTCCATCTGCTCGGAAAGAGTCCTAAAGAGTAGGATTGATGAAAAAGCTTACCCAGTGGTTTTGCCAGCGTGGAAGAACACCTCTTCAGAAGAAGGAGAGAGATATACCATCTGGACCAGCGGATTTATGCATATTGAGATCTTTAGGTACTCTTGCTACTACACGAGTGCGAAAGTGGATTCGTCCCATTGTAGATTCGACGCACTTAAGTGTAGGCGGGGACAAAGCACAATCTGGGAGTGTTGAGCTAGCCGCAAACTGTGCAGCAAGCAGATTGGCCTTGTCCAAAGAGTTGACAGCTGGAATGTCATTGTAAATGAGCGTTGGGATGGAGGGTGAGACAGAATTTCCAATGTTTTTGACGAATGACCAACAATTTTTACTGCCTCTGGGGCATTGCAGTATTTTTTGCCTCAGTTTTTGGTCGTATTGGAATTTCACACGCTTGAGAAAGACGTTGCAGTCATTTCTGGCTCGTTTGAACTTTTTTCGGTTTTCCTCTGTCTGGTTGTCTTGTACGACCGAAAAAACAATTATCTAACCCTGACAGCCTCTTTACGGCTTGAGTCGTACCATGCCTTTTGTTTTGGTTTGATACACTTCATCCGATGAGGGATAAAGCATCTCATTCCAAAGAGAATAGTTTCTGTGATTATGTCAGCAGCGGCATCCACGTCGTTATCGAGGAAACATAACGACCAGTTAAAATTCCTAAAGAAGTTGCTAAGTACGCTCCAATTGGTTTTCTCGTATTGCCATACGGTTCTTTTAGGGATGTTTTCTCTAACTGTGTGGTTGGTGTACGAGAATTTAGCTGATATGAAACAATGGTCCGACGGGCCTAGAGGGAAGAGCACATCAACGCAGTACTTGTCAGGGTGAGAAGTTAAAAACAAGTCCAGGGTATTGGCGGCATGACTATCAACGTCTGGTATTCGTGTGGGCTTCAGATCAGAGTAATCTGAGAGATGTGGACGGGGATCTATCTGTGTTTCACTAAGTGCTAAAACAGCTGGTCCGTATTTGCAGACGTGGACGTACGCAGAAAAGTGATTACTTTTTAGCCCGCGTATATACTCTGAATTCCCGAGTCATTACAAAGAAAGACAAACACAAACACGGACGATACTAAGCAAGGCTGCGAAGTGAAAATTCTGACGTTGGTTTACCGAATCAAATTGCTGTAGGTGTTATGCCCTTACAACAATATGAAACAGTGCACCAACAAAATCTTCACACACAACCCGCTATCCATCAGTTGTTACATACACTCAGTCACTGCCCGTACCATATGATAAATACAGTAACGGCAGTGGCCGAGTGCAAGCAACAGTACAACGACCAGGAGCGGGAGAGGTGGGATACCCGCACTGTGTGATATTTTTGTTTCTGTTAATTGCACTGCACTGTTATGGGTTTTTTTTTTGTCACACGCGCGCGGTGGTTTGGGTTATTTTTTCTTTTGTTTTTTTCTTTTTTTGTGTGCAGCACAGGAGAGATTACGAGTGCAGAATGACGTCTGCACTCGTCGGTGGTCGACACGGTATCCAATCCTACAGCCACCAGCAGCGTACAGTTGCTTCAAAAGCACTAATTGGGAAGCTTTTTAAATAGGACTTTGTCATCGAATGCCCGCTTTAAATATTCCGACCGAAAGAAATATCTCAAACGATGAAATAGATACCTTGTTATCAAAATTAAATGAACAAATTAACATCACCGTTCAATTGCATTCCACCATTCGGAATATGAAAAATTTCAAATATCACAATATATCAGACACTACAAAACACTTGCTTAAGATACGTTGTACATGGCTTACACAACTGAAAAGACTATATAGCCGACATCTTAACGATGAATATCGCCAACTTTATGCTAGGATTCAGTGCTTAAGCAAAACAAGTAAAGAAAGGGTTCGGATTGATAGTAACACCGCTTTTAAGGGAAGTTTGAACCAGATAAGACCCTCGCCTCATGCATTTAAAGAAATCGATAGGATAACCGGAAGAAAATTCTTCGGAACTAATATTTCGAAAGACACTCTAGTCCACAACGGAGGGAACCTAAATGATGTTCAAAGTAAATTAAACGCGTTTAAAGAATATTACTCACACATTTACTCGAATCTAGAAACAGTTCCAGATCAATCTAAAGAGAATGATATCTGCTCGACAGTAGAATCATTTTGGAGTAATGAGTTCAATCAAACCCTGGCCTTCTTTTCGCCCTCAAATACCGCGATAAATCCCAACAACAATGCGCAAGCATTTACATCCCCAAATAGTTTCAGTTTGTTGAGAGAATCCCTCAACAACAAAAAATCAGCTGGAAGAGATAATATCTCAAACTTCATTCTTCGAAAATGTCCTATTACTCTTGACACATCTTTATCTACCTTATTCAACCACTGCCTGAATAATGGCTATTTCCCTTCAATTTGGAAAAAAGGGAAAATATTCCCCATAACTAAGTCTAAGAGAGCAAGAGATATAAAAGACTTTCGACCAATATCCTTGCTATCTAATATAGGAAAACTGTTCGAGAGGCATATAGCAGGGCAGTTAAGTGTCACGTGCGAGGACTCCAACACTATTCTAAGTGACCAGTTTGGTTTCAAAAAGGGTCATTCAACGGAAAATGCCTAACTGGTACTGCACAATAAAATTATTCAAACTTAAGAACCAGGATATGCACGGTAGGTCTCGATATAGATTTAGAAAAAGCTTTTGACTCTGTCTGGCACAAGGGATTAAAATCAACTGTTCCTTAAAGAATATAAAAGTCGTATTTTTACCCGCAAATACGACATCAGTCATACAGCTATGCGACCAAGGAATCATCCGTACCTTAAAGGCTTACTACAGAGAAGAAATGCGAGCACGGGTTTTAGAAAACATTGAAGGTGCGAGCATATTGAGTACAAATGAATTGGCCCAAAAAAAAAAACGAATCTTTTGGAAGCAGTGCACCTCATAGCCTCTTCTTGGAACCGTGTGTCAAGTGTCACAATTCAAAATTGTTTCAAGTACGCGGGTTTCAACGATGTGAACGATGATCAACAAGGTGAACAATCCTCATGTGCAGAATTTATTCCATCTGATATGATGGAATGGATGGCGATTGATCAATGTGTATGTTCAAGTTGGATTTTCTTGTATAGAAGGAATTTTATTAAAGCAACAATTTTTTTTTTATGTTTTTGTAGGTGCTGCGTTGACTGAGGAAGAAATATGTGAACCGGTTTCTTCTCCATCAATCGAGATTGATCCAGTTTCAGCCAATTCTGAAGAAGCGAAACCATCCAGCTCTGAAATGAGACATGCTTTGGAAGTGCTAAGTAGAAGAGTCTATCTACGTTCAACCGAATTTGAAAAACAATATGAGTATGAAAACTTTATCAACGGTTTACTAAGAAAAAATTGTAGACAAACATTAACTGAAGAGTTTTACTAAATTTTAATGTGTGACATGTATACGAGTACATATTTTTTTATTGGGCCTATAACTTAATTCGTGCGGTTTGCTAAGAGATGGCGTAACTTGTATTATTCCATTGGAACATGCGTTAAAAAGCTACTATCATTGTACGTCATTTCAGTATATGTCATTCATTTGAAGCGTAAACAACAATAATTTTTTTCACTCAAATATGTCGAACTTTGTGCCTGAAAAAGTGTTTTTGCGGGGAGTTCTTCTTCATTACTTTAATATGAAGAAAACTGCTGCCGAAAGTCATCGTATTTTGGTGGAAGTTTATGGTGAACATGCGCTAGCTGAGCGAACGTACCAAAAGTGGTTTGCACGATTTAAAAGTGGTGATTTTGGCTTGGAAGACGATGAACGTCCTGGGCAGCCAAAAAAGTTTGAAGATGAAGAACTGGAAGCATTACTCTATGAAGATTGTTGCCAAACACAAGAAGAGCTCGCAGAATCTTTGGGTGTCACTCAAGCAGCCATTTCAAAACATTTAAAAGCAGCTCGATATATTCAAAAGCAAGGAAATTGGGTTTCACATGAACTCAAGCCGAGAGACGTCGAAAGGCGGTTTTGCATGTCCGAAATGCTGCTGGAACACCACAAAAGGAAGTCATTTTTACATCGGATTGTTACTGGTGATGAAAAATGGATCCATTACGACAACCCCAAGCGCAAAAAATCATATGTGAAACCCGGCCAACCAGCCAAATCAACGGCAAAGCCGAATATCCATGGCGCGAAGGTGTGCTGTATTATGAGCTGCTAAAACCGGGTGAAACCATCAATATGCGACCAGACACGAGGCAATAATTTTCCATCATGACAACGCTCGGCCCCACGTTGCTATTCCGGTTAAGAACTATTTGGAAAACAGTGGATGGGAAGTCTTACCCCACCCGCCTTATAGCACAGACCTTGCCCCTTCTGACTACCATTTGTTCCGGTCGATGCAGAACGCCCTCACTGAAATACGGTTCACATCAGAGCAGAATATCAAAAATTGGCTTGATTCATTCTTGGCTGCCAAGCCGGCGCAGTTCTTTTGGGATGGGATCCACAAATTGCCAGAAAGATGGGAAAAAGTCATAGCTTCAGATGGGCAATACTTTGAATAATACTATTGTACATGTTTTTCTTAAATAAACGTTCAAATTTTGAAGAAAAAAAACGAATTAAGTTATATACTCAATAGATACAATGAAGGGAGTGTTATGTCTTCATTAATGAGTTTTCTTTAATTTTTTTGTTTTCTTATGTACGAGTATTTATGAATACATTTTTTAAATAAACTTATTTCAACAAATGTATACTTCTTGTTTGAATTTCTTCAAACGAACAATAGCACATCGGCTATTGTTATCATTCGGTTATTGTTATCAATTTGGTCTGGCCGTATATGTGATCATCCTAATCTAATGGTTAAATCTTTGTTGGACTCAAATATCAACGATAGTGTGGAGGAAAATTATTACCTTTCCCTATTTAATCTTTTAAACCCGAGATTCTTTACTTTGTTGAGACCAAATGCGAATCGAAACCTTTCTGTTCCTTTTTACGAAAAATGCATCCCCTTTAAATGTACGCGGATAACTTTTCTTTGTTTTTGGGTAGCTCATAATCCTACTTTCTTATAATCGCTATAGCTAGTACTTTACTTCTGTCTATGTATATAGTATCATATATAAACATTAAGCGGATCAAAGGCTTAAGTGAATAGCTATAATACGTATAAGGATATGGTAACTACTGTTAAAAATTTTCAATACCTAGTCATTTTTTTTTGGGTTTTAGTTTTTAGTTTTTAAGTGCCATGTGAAACAACGTCGATGTAATACGTCGGGAGCAAACATATACTTCAAACCTATACTTCAAACCTATATAATTTATAATTTCGATTTAATTGTTTATAAAACTATTATCTTACTTTTAAGCCAGACGTAATCTTAGTCGTAGCTCTTAAGAAACACATATTGTAAATACACAAATGTATTGATTTGGAAAAAGTTCAATAAAACATAAAGTAATGTAATGTGTACACAGGTACAATGACAAAAATCGCCAAAATCACGCCAAGAGCACATTACACTCAACCAAAGTGTTTTTTTTTTTAAAGAAGTAAAGGCCCTGGAATCTGGATGAAGTAATGTCTCTAATCGAAAGCGAGGAAATGGCAATAAAAATTAAGTATATGTAATAAAAATATATTTCCAAGTACTCTAATGAGATGCACAAGTTTTGTATATTACCAAAAAGATACCATATAATCCAAAATAACGGAACTTGCTCTGCTGGTTCCTTAAAGTAAAAATCAGATGAAGCTATTAATTCGCACTTTATTGGTCTCAAATACGAATCCAAAAGAAAATGTTTGTTCACAAGCTCCACTTGACTAAAACATGGAATATGTTATGGCGTAAGAATCGATGAACATAGTCTAAAAAACTGCAACTACGCACGGAAAACATGGCGTAATTTTATTCGTTTTTTTGTTAGTATTGAGTTTTGATATCTGTAAAACTAGAATTACTTAACATAATCAAATATGAACAAACAAAAACATTAGTAAACATGATTCAAAAATGTAACTTGGTTAGTTTATGTTATGAACAAAACTGAAACTAAAGCGCATTATGTAAATATGCAAGCGTTGGTCATAGTTTTATAATTAATTTTTATTATTATTATTATTATACAAGTGCAGCCAGCTAGTAATTTTTATTGCTTTTTTTTTTTTATTGATCAGCGTGAGCGGAATGTTAACAACAGCCTTGCTCAGCATTGAAATCAGCAAATGCATTATTTTCAAAAACAAAAATGTAAATTGGAATAATAAGAGAAAAAGAAAAAAACTGGAATGAAAACCAACACATTTCTTACTGACCACATGTGCTGCGACTTCGTGAACGTCTTCGTTTTTTGCTACCAAATCCTACATCACTAACTTTAAGATTGTCACAACTATGAGCGAATAGGCGCGATAAGTTTCGATTGAAATCAAAACTATGCTCGTGTTTATTCTCTTTCTCGTCATCGTCGTCGTCGTTATTACTTTTACAATCATCAGACACATCATCGTCACTAATGTCATAGTCCTGTAATCTTATTCTAATACTACCACCACTAGGTCGACGTAAAAATCTAAGAAATGCATTTTCATTACTTGGATTACCCCCCATGACCGCACGCAGCTTCTTCTCCAGATTGCTTGCTTTTTGATCAATGGCTTCTTGTTCGCGTTCCAGCGCTTCCAATTCCGATTCGATATAAGAGAGTTTATCACCCTGTAAATACAGATAAAATTCGTTAATTCATTTTAAACAAACTATTCAACCAGTTCAACGTACTCTCTTTTCAATTTTTGGTGAGATCCTTTCCAGGACCGCATTGAACGATTGCAACGGACTATTGCCATTTCGTTCACTTAATCTATGACTAGGACTTAACTTGTTGTTACTACTATCTTCCGATGATGACTTGAGTATGTCTCGCGGAGGTGTGATTTTCTTTGTTGGTGATAGTGGTGCCTTAGGGGATCCAGCTCCATTGCCACCATTTTGTAAGAAAACAAATTCATCTTTAATGCGCACCGGTGATGAGGTTGGAGAAAGTGTTATACGCTGTTTTGTTGGCGTTGTTGGGCTTTCTCCATTAACTGGTTTTGTACGTGCCTCTGCAATTAAACGACGAGCATGCTCCAACAGACGTTGCTGTCGTTCATCCTGTAATGATAAAAACAAAAAAGAAAAGTTTGATCGAAATTCACTCCAAGACTAAATATGATACAAACGCAAGCCCATGTACGAGTGCATGTGGTGATGCAATGACATAAAATCAATCATTTGTGAGTAATAAAATAAATCAAATCAATAATGCTGAAGTTAAATTAAATTTTAAAGCAAAATTAAATTCTAAATGAAATTAAATAATTTATAAAAATCATAAACTAGAAAGTTTTACTACTTAATTCACATTGAGGGCAACTTGTGTGCCTAGGTACTTACGTCGTTACCATTCTTGCCAATTTCCCCAGTAGACATTCGGAATTTTTCTATCATGACTTTGGCTTTCTCACTCATTTCCTTATGTCGAGATAAAAGTTTCTACGAAAAATTTAATTTTCCCAAAGCGAGGAAAACCAAAAAAAACAAAAACAAAACAAAACCACACAACAAACGAAAACAAAATGAAAACAAGAATAAAATTAGGAAAATTAATAAAAGCAATTTTAAATTAAAATTTAAATTAAGGTAAAGTAAAACAAATCAAATTTTATTAAAATTCTGATGAAAATGAATAGATTTTTTGTTTTTCTTTTTGTGTAAATTATTGCTCACTAAACTAAAAGTTGAAAACAGGTCACATTTTAAGCAGAGGATAATGGTAAAACTTTAACTGATTAACTAACCCATCAACACGGTCGAAGCAAAAGGAGTCCAGATTGGTAAAAAGGATTTATTCTCAATATCCCTAAATAACCGTGCAATATATATAAGTGAACACGGACCGAAAATTATCTGCAACCATAACGATTACACGATGGACTTTTAAAAAAAGGTAAGAAAACAAATATCACAAACAGGCCTTTTGATAATGATTCTCGTACAATTTTGAATGGCTTCGGAACGTGAAAAATCCGGAAGACATATTGTATTTCTTTACTTTATCCAGCTGAAATCAGTCATCTAGCAACACCGAGGACACTACACAGTTTCTAAACGAGGAAAATTTGTTTTTGTGTAAGCTGGCCGCCAAAGGTAGATATACCACCTTGATCAAAATAACCACCGTGTGGCAAATCTGTTGTTGACATTCCCTCTAAATCTTAGCGTCATAGCTGTGACATTCGTTACGTAGCCAGAAGTACGAGGGGCGTTCAACACATTCTCGATATCGGGGTGAAGCTGTGGTTGTATATATAAATTGACTTATTTATCAAGTAATACTATTATTTTAGTGCATTCATGTAAAATTTCATATAAATGTGATTATTAATTCGCGTTTTATCTCTAGTTAAACAGAATCATAATGGCAACTGAGACGATGATGGTGAAAATTGAGCATCGCGCTGTAATTAAATTTCTCACTAAGCAAGGAAAAAGTCAAAAAACTATTCATGAAGAGATGGTGGCTGTTTACCAGGGTTCCGCACCTTCATTATCAACTGTGCAAAAGTGGTCAAGTGAGTTCAAGAGAGGCAGAGAGAGCATTGAGGACGACCCCCGCTCCGGCGCCCCGGCTACTGCTTGTACGGGAGAAAGCATCAAAGAAGTCGAAAAACTTGTTCTTGAGGATGCCCGAATAAAGGTGAAAATGATGGCAGAGATCACCAAGCTTTCAATTGGTACCATTCACACCATTCTTCATGACCATCTTAACCTTTCAAAGGTCAGTGCAAGGTGGGTGCCACGAATGCTCACAGCGCCTCAGATAAAAAGTGAGAATCGCATGCTGTAGAGAGCTTTTGGAGATGTGTAGTGAGAACGCGGACGGTGTTATGGATCGAATTGTTACTGGGGACGAAACATGGGTCCACCACTATGACCCTGAAAGCAAACAAGAGTCCATGCAGTGGCATAAAAAAGGAATAGACCCCCCGAAGAAGTTCAAAGTCACTCCGTCTGCCCGAAAGCTCATGGCCACAGTTTTTTGGGACTCAAAGGGAATCTTGCTCATTGAGTACAAAAAAAAGGTGAAACCATCAACGCCACATCCTACGCTTCCACTTTGCATAATTTGCGGGAGGAAATTAAAAAGAAAAGACGGGGTAAACTCGCAGCGGGTGTGTTGCTTCTTCATGACAACGCTCCTGTTCACACGGCGCGAGTTTCCAAGGTTGCTGCGCGAGATTGTGGTTTCGAAGAAATCCAACACCCACCCTATAGTCCAGACCTTGCCCCTAGTGATTATTTCCTGTTTCCGGATTTGAAAAAATGTCTTCGTGGAAAAAGATTTTCGGATGATGAAGAACTCAAGTCGGTATTTTGCAGAGAAAGAGGAAATTTATTTTTTTGAGGGTAACGAATGCCATGAAGTTAGGGGAGATTATATTGAAAAATAAAAACAATTTAAATTGAATTCGCATTTTCCTTCATATCCATACCGAGTATATATTGAACGCCCCTCGTAAATTTTGCGTAAAAAACGGATTTACGACTAATGGTGCCCGAACGTTGGAAATGTTGGAAAAGCTTTTCGGCAATGATTCTCTAAAGAAAACGGTCGTTTACCAGTGGCACGAGCGGTTCAAAAGTGGTCGTGAATCAATCGAAGATGATGAACGCAGTGGCAGACCATCGACATCCAAAACCGACGAAAACATTGATGAAGTAAAAGAAATGTTGGTCAATAACCTCAAATTAACCATCACAGAGATAGCGGAGGACTTGAACATTGCCTATGGATCCATCCAAGACATTTTGGTTAATGATTTGGGTTTCCGTCGTGTAGCAGCAAAGTTGGTGCCAAAGGACCTCAATTTCATGCAAAAAAGAGACCGTGTTGACGTCGCAAAAGAGATGATTTGCTAGGCTGAATCCGATCCCACATTCATCAGAAGGATCATTATTGGAGACGAGACGTAGCCGTGAGTTTATGAGTATGACACGCAATCCAGACATCAGGCAAGTGAATGGCGTTCACCAAATGAGCCGAGACCAAAAAAATCACGTCGTTTTCAGTCAAAAAAGAAGGCAATGCTCACGGTTTTCATGGATTACAACGGTGTAGTGCATCATGAATTTTTGCCAGAAGGCCAGGCAGTAAACAAAGAGTATTATTTGGGCGTAATTTTTTGAGGAAAAATGCAACAAATACCATCCAACAGCCACCAGGTATTCACCAGATTTGGCTCCCTGTGACTTTTTTCTTTTCGATCGAGTTAAAAAACCACTAAAGGGAATGCGTTTCAGCAGCCGAGAGGAAGTAATGGAAAAATCGCAGGAAGCACTGATGGACATACCGAAAACCGGATATAAAAAATGTTTCGAGGATTGGATCAAGCGCTGGCATAAGTGTGTTGCAGTCGATGGGGATTAATTTGAAGGGGACAACATAGATTTAGATGAATAAACTTGTATTTTTAATTTTCTGAATAAATTCCGGTTTTTGATCAATGCGGTAGGCTTCTTCAAACACAAAAGCGTTCATATGTACATGTACTGTATATACATTAGGCAAAGGAATGAAAACATTAAACAATTATTCGAGCTCCTTAAAACCAGATGGACACCTAAGTAACCATTCTGATCACAGTCTAGAAGTGCACATTGCGCCTACAGTGGGCACAAAAAAAAAATTCTGCGACAACAAAAAAACAATGGATAGTCGCGGCACATGAACCCCACAGTTAGCGATTACACAAACGAAAACTCCATATGTTTTAAAGTGTGAAACACAAACCTTTGGGAATATTGAAGCAGATGTCGTAAACTAGGTGCTTCTTTAGGCCAATTGATTTTTAAAGCCCAATCTAGAGCAACTAAAAAGTTTTATATAGGATCCTCGTCATCCCAGTCCTGATTTAGGGCACAGAAGCCTGGATACTAACGAACGCAGATGAAAATTCCCTCGGGCGCTTTGAGAGAAAAGTATTTCGGGTAATTTGCGGTCTCGTTTGCGTCAATGGACAATGGAGCAGCCGTTTTATCAGTATACTGTACGCACTGTACAGCGACATCGACAGAAATCCTAATAAAGATAAACTCATCTTAGGTGGCTCGGTAACCATGAACGCTTAACACTAGCGCCCCAGCCCGGAAAGTCTTCAACTCTAGTAGACGACGACCCCATTTTTGGCAGAGCACAGAAGTCGAATGGGATCTCAGCCAACTACGTATCCGCCCTATGAGGCAGCTGAAGTCATGGTCTCCCGGACTAATTAAGTACATACTCGACACAATGGAAGAAATATTTTTCCAACCTTCTGAATGGTGACGATGACAACAACACAGTCTCAATAGCTTGTTCTAAAAATTAAAATACACAAGATCAAATTTTAAATATGGCTAGAAGTATACAGTGACTGGAATCTAAAAGTGGTGATCCTACAAAAGCCAATTAAGCTAACTATCAATCATCTTATTGAACTTTGTGTCAAGCAAATCACATTACTCCAAACTCTGGAGAGTCCAAGCAAAACAAATTAACACTTACCATCGTAAATTCGTATACTGCGAAACTTAAAACCACTGAGACTGTGCAATATCTAAATCTGATATCCCAAAAAAGAAAAGCAACAGAAGGTGTTACGATTTGGAATGACATTTAATTACCGCTCAATTAAAATCAAACTTTCAGACAAAGTGAGTAAGTACAATATACAATACTACGAGTACATCGTCGAGTGCTAGCGTATATCGAAGGTGTGATTATAATGCTAGTAGCTAGTGCCACTTGTCTGATAGTGGAATTGCACCCAATGTGGTCGAATTAGCAACGAGTCGGTGGGGCTTAAAACATTAACGAAAAACTCTTATAAATGAATTAGTTACTCTGGAACTAAAAGGATACTTTATAAGAATGCATTAAAGAGGATGTCGTAATCTCGGGCGGATAAGGCAAGTGGTGGTTGATCTGACAATCTTAACCCGAACAGAGTCATTTACCCACAAAAGAGTCGAATAAAGAAATTGTTTGGTAACAGCTGAAACGAATGCGCGAATGATATGTTCAGCTGATCATGTAAATCGCTTATAAACAGCTTATTGAAGACAAGTTTACTTGTATCGTCGCTCTTTTTGACCAAACACTTAATAAAACATACGAACCCAGCACTACGAACACGGGCAGAAAAACAACGTCCATTCGAAAGCAGATTAGTCGTTACGATATTGAATTTTTATGTGTAAACGAGTTTTTTGAAACTCCGTGTGACAAATTGACTAAAACAGAGACTGAATATGGTACTAAACAACCAACCATAGAAGTAATTGACGTGGCGCTTAGGCAAGCTGTCTGAAATAGTTTTGCTTTGCTATCGAAATAAATATTTTATTATAGTGTAACAAAAATCTGAGAAAGAGCCGTCAGAAATTCACAATTTCTACTGCGTAATCTATAAACCACAACAAGTCGCAAACCATATCAAAGGTAAATAATTCAAGTTATTTGGTGTACATGAAGGTTCGGTTTTGAGTTTTCGGTAACTGCATAAACGTTCTGTGCGTTATATCATGCAACGACATGTTGGCAAAGCAAATGCGAAATAGCTCAAAAAGAAGTAGTTTCGCTTTGAATGGGCACACTAAAATCCAATGATCCTAATATAATCGTAATAGAAACTGAAATCGTATGCTACGAGAATAATTGCAAATTCTCAGCTTTTTCATTAGTAAAGCATCGAAACTGTTTTCAAAAATTTTTTAAATATTACTCAAAACTGTTTGTGGAAAACTTAGATGGAAAGCAATTTCTACACCAAATATGAAGTTGAAGTAGAAATTCTACCCAATCTTTACTCGTACTTACATTTGCCGTATTCGGATCCAATGCTGGTGCAACAGTCGTCGTGTTCGTTGTTGTCGTATTCGAATTTTGGCTTTCGTTATTCTTTTGATTTGTTTCTAAAGTTAATTTCTCTTTCTCCTCGCCTTCCTCCTCATCGCTACCAAATGGATCGACTAGTTCACGGCGTGTCATCAAAGGCGGTTTATCTTTACCAGCAGTAGGCGTACTCGTACTATTATTGTTCACCACACCAACTGTTGAATTGTTGTTACTTTGTTGCAGTGCATTTATTGAATTTTTGTCTTTGGCAGGTGATAAAACTTTTCCCAACAAATTCTTTGAACCAGAATAAATCAAATTCTTGACATCCTTTTTCGATGTGGGCGATTGTGGTGGCTTTTCATTATCGTCCTCCAATGAACCTTGATGCAAGAGATGTGCCTTCAAGTGACTTAAGTTTAGTAAATTCTGCGACAAATTATCTGACTTGTAATTGCCAATGACGTAGCTAGACTCATCACACGTAGGACCTAAAACAAAAAAAATAATTCGAAATCAATTCAAACCCCTAACCTGATCAATCATTAGGGGTCATACCAATTTGTTCGATGTGCAATTGTTTGCCAGTGAAATGAGCTCTCAATTGATGAAGATACGTCATGACAGCCAATTTATCTGGCACAGCTAACATACTCATGTCGCGAGGCTCAATCACACGTGGAATACCTAATGATTCGGCTGCATCGAACGCCATACGACAATTACCGACTACATCATGTGGCGAAAGCTTCGACATCTCACTTAAAAACGAAAAAGGAGGATATAGGGAGGAAAACCTTTTGTGACAAACGATAAGTACTTACACTAATTGCGGCTCGAAATGATGAATGATTGCACAAAAAGCAATGCCATTACGCCAGCTGGTTGTCAAGTTTGTCACCTTGACATTCGGATAGTCCTTTGTCACTTCTTTACACCACTCAAGTAAGTCCTGTCCAGGTGTGTTCTCCTTGAGAATAATTTTCTCAACAATTTTGTTATTGCTTGTTGGAGTACCATTCTCGTAGCTCTTCTTCAAGTTTAGCGGTTGCAATTCCGGCCGCTTCACCTCAGAACGATTGTTGACCTGCACTGCATCACTTACAGGTTGCTGTTCAGTTTCTGTCTTGGTTTTCTCTTCGTCTTCCTTTTCACTGGGAATTATATTGATCTTGATCTCATCATTCTGCTCTTTAACCTCTTCTTCAGGTCTCGATTCAATTACAGCTGGTGTCACCACCTTGGGCAATGGATATGAAATCTTTTCGTTTTCGACTTTTTTCATTTTTTCCATCTTGAGCATCATTGGCTTACGATCCACATCATCGGCAGGTGGCTGAGAATTTCTAGAGAATGAACCCATTATCGACGAAGTAGCAAAAATTGATTTACTCTTTGGCTGATCAATAGTTTTTGGCTTTTGTTCCTGCGACACTGTTGGTTTTGTTACGGCTGATGGTGGCGAAATCTGGCTGGAATTAGTTGTTATCGGAGGCGGAGGTGCCTTAGTTGTAGGAACTTCTATTGCAGAATCTCGAGGAGGTGACATTGCGGCACTAGGCGTTTGCTGCATATCATCATCTGTACTTTGTTTGTCTGCATCATGTTCGAAATTGAGGCGGGTCGCTTCGGCCAATGGAGTTGGATCTTCCGATAAAGAAGGAACTGCAAGTAGAATGTGAATGTGTCAAAATCTATGCTTTTTATGCCTTTTATATAACTTACCACTCATAGGCGTCGCCAAATCGATGCAGCCATTCAAACTGGACGTCAACTGTTCCAGTTGTTGAGTAAAATCGAACAGATGCTCGGATATATCCCCGGAACTTTCTAAATCGGGTATGTCTTCCAAATCGTCTAGTGGCGCAACATCACAATTATTATTCACAGACATAAGAGACACTACGCTCTGCATGTCTTCATCTCTAAAGGGATGACAATTTCGTAACTAAAGAAACAATGCAAGAACTCAAAGAGGCTGATACTTACGTGGCTTTACCTTCACGTAGAAACACACAACTTATTGTCAATTCCAATTCGGCGGAGGTGATTTTACGTGACACCGGCTTTAAGCTAAGTGTAAAACTTTGTTGTGTTGATTCTATGCTAGCGTACTTGCGCATGTTGATATTCGCGGATGCTAGGACACGCTTCTTACCCAATTGTGTAATCTAAAATTGAATAAGCAAGAAAAAGATCTTTAATTATTTTGTCTCTTACATCCCGAGGGCCAACTACTTGGCACTTGATTAAATTCAGATCCTTAGCCCTGTCGGGGAGATAATATATTTTCATGAAAACGAAAATTAATTTGAAATTTATCGCACACTAATCAGATTTCCTGCAACTACCAGCATTACATACCAATGAGAAGAATTGTGCTTCAAAGTGGTGTAATGCAGATTCTTCAAAGGAGAAATAAACAATGTGACAGCTATGAAGGTGGATGTCCGTCCTTGCTTTTGGCTTAGTTTGGAACTGAGCCAAACAATGAAATATGGAAAAAAGTCAACTCACTCTGACGGCGTACCTTCTCCGGTATGTTTTCAATTCCTGAAGGAGATTAACTAAATTGGTTTGGCAAAAAATATTATAGGGCAAATTGAGATAATGGCTTATTGATAAATTAAAAATTTTCAAGAACTAAATTGTTTCCAGGAGAATGTTTGTTTTAGCAAGCCTTCTTTAAGTTGCATAATGCCGCATTGTTTACTTGTTTTGATTAAGTCAAAAACGCAGACATTTCGTTTTCAGTCACGTACATTGTTCCAGACGGTAAGAAGTGAGTTCAAAACAAATAAACATGCATTTTTGAAGTCTTAATCAAATGTGAAGGACACCGTTGAGTGAAATGGAATTGGAGAAGAAAATTCAATTGTGGAAGGGCGACGACTGAAGCACTTAGTGAATGAAATGAATTTACATAGTAGAATGACTACCGTTTTTGCTTTTTTTTATTTAGGAAATAAAGACACCTGGATTGAGTAGATAGCACAAAAGTGGCTGTAGTGGAACTGGATAAACTAAATTCATAAATCGATAAACTCGTTGGCCATAAATGCAAGTCCAATCAGAGGGAACCATCTCGTTTGAGCGACACGCGTTGTCTTAGAGTATTATAAGACTCAGGACAGGACAGTCCTAAGAATAAGCCCAAGCCTAAAGGGGTAAGCAAAAACTCCGTCTGATTAGGCGGAAGTCAGTCTTGTTTTTAATTTAAAAGTAAAAGCAAAGTGAAATAAATTCAAACATGCATATTCACTTCCCTAGGACCTTAGGTCAGTTCGTTTGACATCATTTCTACCGAAAACTCATAACAGAATTATGGATATGCATATCAAAGGTCCCGTACATAGATCTTTCTATCCGATAAACAGATTCGTACATGCAATCGATAAATCCTCAGCCAAACAATTTATTATGGTGACTTTTCTCGACCTAAAGAAAGCCTTGCTGAAACTTGATCGATTACATTAAAAATTGCGGAACTAGTATCCTGCATCACAAGCCATTGAGCACCGGAGTAGGCAAAGCTTCTAGATAGATAACAAGCTTACTGCTGGAAAAGGGTGCCATCCAGCTATCACACTGATATTCGATGACATCGAAATCTTTCTACACATTTCCTCCCCCTTTGATTGGTTTCCGCCTCATTGAATTGGTGACCTCATTTAATTGATGATCTCAACGGGAATTCTGCTTAGTGCTGGAAAATTTCCTCCAATTTAACGTTTGCAAATACCCGACTCTACCTCGGCCTTACTTTATTTATAATAAACTTGTTCCCTTAGCGACAGAAATGCGCCATTTATGTAGGTGTTATCTGTGATAATGAACTTAACTTTTTTTTTTGTTTTTCGATCTCGAGTATCTAGTGGCTAGATTCCCACTTTGTTTGAAAAATTATCTTAAAACCCTAAAAACGTAGAGATGTCTTATAGGGAGAATACGAAGTACACAGAAAAGAGGCAATGAATGATTTAAACGGTTTTTCCTACTAATTATTCTTACAAGATGTTTTTGCGCAGTAAGAATGGACCCAAAATAACTCCCCAACTCGAAAGGCCGTATTGCAGTTTTGAATTAGCCAGACCATAATAAATCATGGTGAGAACACTTTTTGAGCAAATGGGTTGGAGTCGATACATCTTCCTGACAACGCTTCTTAAATGTGCCTTTACAGAAGATATATGAGGCTTTCAGTTTAATTTAGAATCAATAAGCATTCCCAAGTATTTGAAGCAATCGACTTCTTCCATCTTAAAGCAACTGGGGGAACAACTGACAGATGAAGAATAGTTTATCTTTCCAGAGTTATAGCTTGGCAAAGAGAACTTTTTGCACTCAGCAGCATGACAAAACAGATTTAGCACAAGCTTATGCAATGTAAACCACTTTCTTAGAGTGTCCAAATCCTTCTCAATTTTTACGATGCAATCAAAGATAGAGGACCCTTCGTAAGTAAACGCTATATCATCTGTAAAAGCAGAAGATAAACCATTGAATTTTTGCTCTAGAAGTGAGTTTATGTAAATCAGAAACAAAAGAGGTCCCAATACCGACCATTGAGGTACACCGTTATTTAATTTACGAAAATAGCTAAAAAAATACCATTATTACAAACTTTTTGCTGTTTCCCGAACGAATACGATCGAAACCAATCATGAATTACACCCCTGAAACCGATGTTGTAGAGTATATTTAAGAGTAACTTGTGTCAAACGCTTTTGTCATGTCAATGAAAAGGGCCATCATGGTCTTAGACTCCTTGATTCCTTTAAAAAGATTGCAACTGAAGTTCAAAATTGCAGAACCTGACCTAAAACCAAACTGTTTATTTGAAAAAAAATTATTTCGATTCAAGAACGAAACCATACGTTTTCTTATGAGTTTCTCAAATATTTTTGAGAAAGTTGAAAGAAGAGAAATCGGTCTGTACGAAGAAATAGCTTTGCGGTTCCCTTTCTTAAAAAGAGGAATAACTTCTGCCCATTTCAGCTGACTTGGAAACACACCACTGTTAACACTAAAATTCAACAAGTAACACAACACATCAATAACATACCAAGCAATTTTTTTGAGAACAATAACAGAGATTCCATCACTTGTGCACGAACTTTTCCTTTGCATTGACATTATTAATTTCAAAATCTCAAAAGACGTAAACGAATCGAAAATGAAACTATTTGTGACAATACTTTCCCGTATGAGACCATTAGAAATGCTACAGGAGCAATTATCCTTAAGCGGAGTGCTAGGTTTTAGCTTATCAGAAATTTCAACAAAGTAATCATTGAAAATGTTGGCAATTGTGAAAGGGTCAGAAATATTTTCATTATTTTCATATAAATTATAGACTCCTTGAGGTTTTCTTTCTTTACCCAAGATCTGATTAACTACCTTCCATTCTTGTTTAACATTACCTCTGGATCTGCACAGTCGCGAAGCATAATAATTGTCACGGGTTAGTGAAACAAGCTTTTTTTATTTTATCGCAGAGTTTTCACTTCAGTGAAAAACCTCATATGAAAAGCTAATTCCATTCTCTGTTTCGTCAACGATGTTCCAGGAACTTTTCCGACCCATATGTATCTCGGATGCCTTTATATAATTTTTGTTCGACCTCTTTTCGAATACGCCAGTCGAGTCTGGTTACTCTATTTCAGCACCATATCTTGCGCTTAAAATCTGTACACCGAAGGTTTATTCTTTTAGCACTACGGGATCTACTTTGAATTTTTACTTCAAATTACTAACCTATTTCGATGTGTGAAACTGATAATCTAACATACAACCCCTCACAATACGTCGTGAAGTTGGTAATATACTCTTTATTCATCAGCTTTTAACTGTTAACGTTGATTCTTCCGGTATATTCCAAATTTTCTCACTGAACGTTAACCCATGAAATCTAGGACATATTAATCCTCAGCGAACGAATTATATTGGGTTGTACCACATGAAATGTCCGATTTTACAGTAAAATTTTAAAAGCCAATATTATTTTCCCGTAAATTTTTATTAAATCAAAATAGGATCCGTTGACATCTATAACATTCTTCCAACGTGATACAAGGTCAAATATTCCTTTTTCGTAGAAGTGCTAACTTTTTGAGGCCATGAAATCTTTAAAGGCTTTCATGACCTCTGCTCGGTTCCGGAAGACCTTCTGCGGACAAAATGAATCCAGATTGCGGAAACGATAGTAATCCGTTGAGGAAATATCAGGAGAGTACGGTGGATGCGGAAGAATTTCAAATCATAACTGCAACAGTTTTTACCCCGTTACTTATGAGGTATGGGGTCTAGCATTGTCATGCAAAAGGATCGGACCGTGTCTATTGGACAACGCAGGTTGCTTTTCAGCCAATTTGGCATGCAATATTGGATAGCGTTTATCGTTTCTTCTGGTTGAAGTAAAGAAAAGTGGATTGGTCCTTTCGATGTCCACCAAATTGTCACGATAACCTTTTTTGGGTGAAGATCGGGCTTGAGGGTGTGTTTTGGTTTTTCATCTGCTTCCAACCACTGTCCAGATCTTGTACGATTATCATGCAGTATCCACTTTTCATCACAGGTGACTATCCGGTGCAAAAACGTTTCAGTTTGGTTTCTTAATATAAGCGATGCACAGATTTCCAAGCGTCGTAGTTTTTGGGATTCGTTCAATTCATGGGGTACCCACTTACCGAGTTTCTTTACCTTTCCTATGAAAGAAACGTGCCGACTTATTGTCATTGGGGATACTCCCATGCATTGTGCAATCTGCAATCTCCCGCAGCGTTCTCGTTGGGTCCGCATTCAACGTTGCTCTTAAAGCATCGTCGTCAACTAACGTTGCCGGCTTCCCACGTGGTTCATTTTCGAAGCTGAAATCTCCCGAACGGAACTTTCCAAACCAACTTCGCACTATACGACGTTTACCTCAAATGCGTCATTAATGTTTTTTATTGTTAATGACACATTATGTCCCATTTTAAATTAGTAAAGGAAGAGGGTTCAAATTTAAACTGATGACTGCATGGTAACTAATTCCTAGAAAACAAATTACGGTACTTGTAACGAACCCTAAAATTCTCACACGTACCACTTTATTTTATACAATAAAAAAAAAAGAAAATTTAACATTCTGGCACAGACGTTCACTCGAGAACTTCTTATTTCAGACTGAGCAAAAACATTTCATGTGGTGGAACCCAATAGATACTAATAACCCAGGTCCAGAATTCTGCGCGAAATTAACTGTATTCAACTCGTTAGCAAACTCTCGCTCAAGACTGCCCTTCTTCTGATCCACTACTTTCACCCTATAATACCTTGCATAATTGTTAGTTTTTAAGTTTAGTATTAAAGTTTTTGCTTGCATTAAGAATAATAAAGCTGTCCTGAGTTAAAACGGTCCTTAAATCAATTAAAAAAAAAACATACACTCGATATTGTCGCCAATAACTTCGCTTTCAACGCAGCGCGAAGGCTAAGTAGCATCCATCAACGGAGGGATCAAGACTAAAGTTGTGCCAGTTTACCACAATACTGGAAGGTATCATTTAGCGTCAGCCACAAGCCTCTCTTCGAATGTATAAGTGCCAGAATCGTCTCTGAAGGCCTAAGCATTCGGCTACTTTCCAGCGTTCTAAGCCAGTGGATTGTCTTTCAGATCGAAATCTTTGTCATTAATGATATTACCATCGTTATCGACGAATACGATACTAGAGACTGATATTGTCATCAACTAAGTTACTGCAGTCTGATATATGTATTTATATTGGCATCCACAGGCCTCGATAAAATACCTAGTATTCAGCACGATAAGATCTAAGGCAGTATAAAGTTGCCGCGTTTCTCTTAACGAGATAAGTCGACAATATAATATGAAGCTATATAATGACACATAGCAAGTTGACTCCGCATTACACTACCTCTGAATAAGGACTTATGCCAATTCACCACAACTGGCATGATAATGGTCTCACGAATATAAAGTCATTTTAGTCTTTTTTTTTATAATCAGCGCGCGCTCAAGGGGTTTTTGTACCCTTAAATGTTCGTACACAGCGCAGGCGAAGGAAATTTAGGGAGGAAGAAAAGACAGGTACCGATGTACATTGTTTTTAAATGTTTGTAAATTATAACGACCAGGAAATACAGAGATCGGCAGGTCATCCCATACGGCTTAGGAAAGAATCACGATATTTTAGAGTACGTCCGAAAATGGGCTTAAGGGTATACTGATGAGCATTCATAGCGAGACGAGTGTTACGGTTGAAAGTTTGAACGGGCGGAATGATACTGGCGATTTCAATGGAGCACTGGTGGTGGAAATAGAAATATAACAAAGTGAGACAGAAGACATTACGTCGATGTTCGAGGGTGTCAATTGATTGAATGGTATTAGTATCACCTATGAGTTTTATCGCACGTTTTTGAATCCTATCTAGCAGGTGCAGATATGTGGGCATTGTACTCCAATGTTGGGGGGATTAATGCTTTATTTAATGTTGCCAGATCAGAGGGGGTAAAATATTTCTTACATCGCTTGAGGAAACCTAGTCATTTCGCAGCATCGAATATGTTGTCATTCCAACGTTAAGTTGTCACTGATACACATACCGAGAATGGAAAGTTTCTCAGTTTCGACGATGCAAGTGCCATTCATGGTTAATGGCTGGGTATTTGAATTTCGCTTTAATGACAGCAGACAGCATTGTGTTTTGGAAGCATTAAATTTCACTCGGTTGATAGTTCCCCAATTGCGGAACTGTTAATATCAGAATTTAATGAGCTTAGTATACGCTGCCGTTCCCGTTCTACAGCCGAAGAGCAGGGGCGTGAGTCCGGGAACGAATATGAGAAGCAGAGAGTGCTGTCATCAGCAAAGGAATAAATTGGATTAGAAGTAGCAGGCAAGAGATCATTAATGAAAATTAAAAAGAGTGTCGGAGACAGAACGGAGCCCTGGGGCACACGAGCATTTATTTTGTGAATATCAGACTTGAAATCATCCAAGACAACTTGAATTGAACGTTCCGAAAGGTAATTTCTAATCCATTGAAGAAGAGAGTCATCGATCCCAAAAGCACGCATTTTCGACAAAAAGGGCCTGATGCCATACTCTGTCAAATGCCTTAGAAATATCAAGTGCAACTATCTTACTTTCGCCAGATTGATGTACGCTTTGGTTCCACTTTTCGGTGAGACAAGCCATCAAATCACCAGTGGACCTGTTGCTACGAAAACCATATTGCCGGTCATTGAGAAGTTTTCGTGTTTCGAGATATTTCATGAACTGACGGTTTATCAGCGTTTCAATGACCATGGAAAGAAAGGACGTAAGTGCAATGGGTCTGTAGGAGGAGAGAGAAGAAGATTCGCCTTTTTTCGGGACGAGCTGGACAAATGCTGTTTTCCATCTGCTCGGCAAGAGTCCTAAAGAGTAGGATTGATGAAAAAGCAAAAGCTTACGCAGTGGTTTTGCCAGCGTGGAAGAGCACCTCTTCAGAAGAAGGGGAGATATACCATCTGGACCGGCGGATTCATGCATGTTGAGATCTTTAAGTACTCTTGCTACTACACGAGTGCGAAAGTGGATTCGTCTCATTATAGATTTGACGCACTCAAGTGTAGGCGGGGACAAAGCACAATCTGAGAGTGTTGAGCTAGCCGCAAAGTGTGCAGCAAGCAGATTGACCTTGTCCAAAAAGCTGACAGCTGGAATGTCATTGTAAATGAGCGTTGGGATGGAGGATGAGGCAGGATTTCTAATGTTGTTGGAGGCATTCTCTCAGGTGACATTCCTTCAGAATCTACAGCCATACTACTATGGACCAACCATGTTTTTTACAAGAAGCTTTTGATGCTCATACAGTGTTGCGGATACGATCTTGTAGGTAATCGTGAAGGAATTTAGATGGCGCAGTGTCTTGAGAATCGGGGTAACAATACTGTCATTTCACTCAACAGACACAATTTCGTAAAACTACATATGCTGGCCCTCCCACCAGCTACAGCAGCCTTGCTTGACTTAAGAATATGTATGGCTATCTTTACTAGGTTGGATGGACAGAATTATTGCTTATTATCGTCTATATTAAATTGTTCATTCTGACTGACAGTGGAATTTTCAAAAAACCGTCCTCCAAAGAAACAATCGTTGTTATGTGTCCTCTTTTTTCTTCGTCGGTTTCGTCATTCCTGGAATAACTTTTCTCCATTTACTCGATCACTAACTTATGACGCGCCTTCCTTACTTTACGGGAAGCCGGTGTCTACCCCGTCCATTCGTGCTCGGAACCAGCTCTGATCTTTCAGAATAAAGAACTTCTTTGCAGGATAGTTGTTTCGCTCCGTGCTTTTGCCGGCATTCTTTGTCCAACTAGCGATTTTGTTGTGGTGTTCAAAAGAAATCCAGGATATCAGAAACGCAACAGAACCTCTTAAAACGACTAAGGTACACCCGGTTGGAAAAGGCTTTAGCCAACACTTGGGAGTGAACCCGTCCGACATCAAACTTCTTCAGAGTATTTTCTGTATTTGCGATGTTCGGAATATCCCACACCGTACCTTAGCTTCAGTAATTTAGGTTCAATCCTTTACCTCTCGTAACGTTCGGGTATCCATCATATTAAAGGAGTGTAATGCATCATTCCTAATATGATTAATCTGGTTGATGGAGGAAGTACTCATATACCACCTTGAATTTTCGACTGCAACACACTTACGCCAGCGCTTGATCCAATCCTCGAAACGTTTTTTATATTCGGTTTTCGGTATGTCCATCAGTGCTTCCTACGATTTTTCCATCACTTCCTCTCGGCTGCTGAAACGCGTTCCCCGTAGTGGTTTTTTAACTCGATTGAACCGAAAGAAGTCACAGGGAGCCAAATCAGGTGAATTCGTTGGCTGTTGGATGGTATTTGTTGCATTTTTCGTTAAAATATTACGAATAATGATGGCACTGTGCGACGGTGCGTTATCATGGTGCAAAATCCATGAGTTTTCTGCCCACAATTCTGGTCCCTTTCGGTGAATTGCTTCACGCAAACGTCTCATAACGCCCAAATAATACGAGTACTCTTTGTTTACTGTCTGGCCTTCTGGCAAAAATTCATGTGCACTACACCGTTGTAATCCATGAAAACCGTGAGCATTGCCTTCTTTTTTGACTGAAAACGACGTGGTTTTTTGGTCGCGGCTCATTTGGTGAACGCCATTCACTTGCCTGTTGTCTGGATTGCGTGTCGTACTCATAAACCCACGTCTCGTCCCCAGTAATGATCCTTTTGATGAATGTGCGATCGGATTCAGCCTCGCAAATCATCTCTTTTGCGACGTCAACACGGTCTCTTTTTTGCATGAAATTGAAGTCTTTTGGCACCAACTTTGCTGCTACACGACGGAAACCCAAATCATTAACCAAAATGTCTTGGACGGATCCATAGGCAATGTTCAAGTCCTCCGCTATCTCTCTGATTGTTAATTTACGGTTATTGACCAACATTTCTTTTAGTTCATCAATGCTTTCGTCGGTTTTCGATGTCGATGGTCTGCCACTGCGTTCATCATTTTCGATTGACTCACGACCACTTGTCGTGAATGTCAACAACAGATTTACCAACTTAAAAAAAAAAAAGCAGAACTCAAATCGGAACAACGGGAGCGCCACACGGTGGTGTCCCCCCGGGAACTTTTTGATCAAGGTATTATGTACATACCAACTCAGTTCTAAGAAATTACTTGAAAGTGTCAGACTACGTATTATAAGAGTGCCATGCTTTAGCACTTTCACTTGTTCAATATCGGCAGATTTAACGAAACCTTGAGATGCTGTATTCTTCTATTTTGTTCAAAATTAAATCCCTACGTAGTCATAGTCTATTTCTTTTTAATTTGCCCTTGAGTCCCATTTTTCAATATAATCACTATTGTCATGATACATTCTGTGACAATCTGACATATTGCCTTACTGCGTCATTTACCTCGCTGACCCTCAAAGTCGGAGTCGTTTATTAAAACGCCATACAATAATGGTCGTCACACCAGTCGAATAATTGTTGTGTTGATTCTGCTATCGACGCCAAGAGTGTGAATTTGATAATTTATTTTTTCAATTTATTTTGAGCAATTACGCTTGGACCCGCATTTCGTGAAAATGTCACGCCCTCTGTTTGAGGTTAAGGCAGACAGACGCCTACTGCTGTAAGATATCCAACATATTCTTTTATTACGAACAGACACTTCCGTCACTTGCCACTATCTTCAGCATCTTCGTCTGGTACTTAAAGAAAAGAATACAGAAAACTCCTGCCACCACTCAGTGTCTCCTGGTTACCAGATGGATACGGGTAAGCGATGATGATGCCGATAGCCGTCACCGTCGTTGCCAAAGTCTGGCGCTATTGCCGGTTTGTCATGAACCTTCAATAATCCATGAACCACAACCCAGTGTCTAAGGGTGACTTGGTGGCAGTAGGATGATGGATTTAAGTCATAAGGAATAACAATAACGTCAAATGTCGCAATACGGCTATATTCCGACACAACCACCGCCACCGCAATATGCCAATACACTCATGCGTTCAGTTTACTCGTGATTTCATGCGGGAAAACTTAAACAAAGTAAGAATACTTTTCCGCCCTCAACACACTTGTGTACAAGCACTTAGTAGTGGGTACTCATACTTGTGGGCACATTCAAATTGAATTAGAGATTCTGTAGCTCCAGCCGAAGTAGAGACACACAAAAATAATGATGGTACCCTCTTAAAGTGAATTTGGCGCAATGAGAACTCAATGAGAAACCAGCGAAGCATCTAAATAATTTGCGAGTGTTCGGAATGAACAATGTGCCTCTCCTGTATCAGAACCGTTCTATATAATTTTTTCACTCCTGCTACGGCTCCTGACCTGAGCTAGTCGTCGGCTCCTGGCCCACTTTCGCTGTAACTCAAGTGACAATAATTAAATGAGCTCCATTTAATTTGAACTGCCTTTATTAGGAGTGTGTGTTCGTTCCATGTCTGGAGAAATTAAGGCAAATTGAAACACGGAGACTTATTGGGTACAGAGCAACCGTAGTAACACTTAGTTTATTCAGTAGATACAAATCTTCTACAGCGAGAGTGCGCTGGTACAAAGCATAGACACCAGCAATTTAACCATTAACTGCGAAGCCAATTGCCAAAATTTCAAACAGTTCGCCGCGTAAATCACTTTCTTGGAGCGGTGCCGGTGGTAATTATTTTACTGCAGCAGTTTGGAAACCTAAATCGATAGGGAAATACGAATACTACGAGTGGTAATGCGTTTACCTATGCGAAGTCTGATGTACGAGTAAATAAGCGCAAGCCTACGTGGGCGAAGATTAATGACTGCAGAGTATGTGTCCAAGTGGACCAATATTTTTGCAGCACCGAATTGGCAGTAATTATTCGGAAATTCGTAAATTAGAAGCACAAATTGTCCACGAGTTGCTGTGCAAGTTGATTGTTGGGTTGTTAAGTTAATAAGATTTGATTTTCTTTAGTAGGTTCCCTGATGCAGGTCATTAGTGGTGTTTCTTTGAGCATATCACATATTATGTCAAGTTTTATATTCAGTTAAAGCGTATAGAAAATGGAACATTTATTCATGGCATTATTTGGATCGTATCAGTGTCGACATTAGTATACAAGTAGCAAGAGATCAGATGGTGGGGATACCTGCATAATTTGAAGGTATGTGGGTTAGTAACAAATTAACATAAACAGTAAAACGTAAAAGGTTTGGAGCCAAGCATTTTCCGAAAACTGTTCAAAAATATTTTTGTTCCAGTCCAAGTAGCTATTAAAATATCCGAGCAAATTGTTAAGTCGAGGCCCGAATGGTGCTGTAATAAAGTTTTCAGGAAAAGGTAAATGCCGGGCTTTGAACAAATTAGAAACAGAATCAAAATGTCGCACTAAGGCATGCATTTACGAGTAAATAAATAAAAGAAGTCCCAAAAGATAGTTTACGGAGAGATTTTAATTTTAATTTTGGTGGGGGCGAAAGCCCCCATTTATTCGGCTTAATACAAGCTATAACTTAAAATTAAACTTAAACTAAAACTTAAAACTAAGGCTGGTTATTCTGGTGAAGGAGAACCGATTTGAGGTAGGAAGTGGTGCGGTGGAAGTCAAAGACGCTAGGGTTTGAATTAATTTTTCGTAGCATGCGGGAGATTGGTTCGTTCGCGCCGTAGGTGGTGTGGTGGGTTGGGAGATAAAAGAGACGAGGGGTACGTAGATTACGAGGGTTAGTGTTGAGGAAAATAGAATTGTGAAGGGGCGCACATTCAACGTGACCTGAAAGGACTCGATGAATGAAGAGAAAGTCGGCTGCATCTCAGCGTTCCTCAAGGGTGTTTAGGTTAATAAGGTTGAGACGATTTTCATAGGGGGGCAGAGTAAAAGGATCGTCCCAGGGCAAACCTCGAAGAGCGAATCGAAGAAAACGGCGCTGGATGCTTTCGATTCTCGAGATATGAACGCGCTGATATGGGGACCATACTTGACTGGCGTACTCTAGGAGGGGACGAACAAAGGTAATATAGAGGGACCAGGTCACGTATGGGTTGGTGAATTCTTTGGACCATCGTTTTACAAAACCTAGTGCAGAATTGGCTTTAAGGATTATCCCATCCATATGCAAACGGAAGTTGAGCTCCCTATCACACAAAATGCCGAGGTCGCGAAGAGATTCAACGGAGGAGATAGGTTGGTTGTGGAGAAGGTAGAGTCGGGGAGGAGATTTGAGCCGCTTATGTGAAAAGGTGATGGATTGGCATTTGGTGATATTAAGTTCCAAACAATTTTTGAGGCACCAGATCGAAAAACTATCAAGGTCTTGTTGAAGAAGGAAGGAGTCATGGGGAGAGGAAATGGTTTTGAAAAATTTGGTATCGTCGGCGTAAAGGGAGACGGACGAGTATTTAATGATCCTATCGAGATCATTTATGGTTAATATAAAGAGAAGGGGACCGAGATGGCTACCTTGAGGAACTCCAGAGGTGGCCAAAAATGGAGCGGAGTGGGCTGACCTAAAACGAACACTGTAAAAACGGTTTTCGAGGTAAGAGGATATCCATTTTAACAGTATGGGTTCAAAGCCGAGGGCAGACAATTTGAAGAGTATTAATCGATGAGAGATTTTATCGAAGGCTTTGCTAAAATCGTTTGCAACTACATCGACTTCGTTGCCGTTCTCTAGGGCAGAGATGGTAAAGGATACGAATTCAACGAGATTTGTGGTGGTTGACCTACCCTTTAGGAAGCCGTGTTGTCTAGGGGAAATAAGTGATTTGCATTGGAAACTTAGAGCTTCATACAAAATACTTTCGAGGAGTTTGGGTATATGGGAGAGTTTAGCGATTGGACGATAGTTTGTTATTTCGTTCTTTGATCCCTTTTTGTGGATTGGGGTTATAAAGGAGGTTTTCCAAACCTGAGGAAATTCTCCTTGTGAAAGGGATAGACGAAAGAGATCAGAAAGGGCAAGGGAAAGAGACGAAGAACATTTTTTAAGAAATATGGCAGGGATGCCATCTGGACCGGGTGTAAATTCGTCATTGAGTTGGTGTAATTTATTTTCGATATAGGAGGGGTCCAAGATATGAGAGAGAAGTGGGCCGTTGGAGAAGTTCAGTAGGTAACGAAAATAGGATGGATCTGGTACAAAGGAGTCGTTGGTAAAGGATTGTTTAAAGAAGCTGGCAAATAAGTTGGCAATCGTGAGTGGATCGGTTGATGACTTGTTGTTGAAAGAGAGGGAAGGAGGGTAACCATCGGACTTTCTTTTGTAGTTAACAAATTGGTAAAAGGACTTAGGGTCATTTATAAGGTTGACTTGCGCATTGTTAAGGTAACGCTGGTAAAGGGAATCGTAAAGTTCGGTGAAATGAAGATAAGCACCAAGATAGTTGGAATAGTCGGACAAGGATCTGGTACGCAGGAAAACAGCACATAACTTATTTCTCTTGTTTCGTAAGGAACGAAGCTTGCGATTATACCAGGGAGGACTAGTAGATGATGTTTTAAGGCGGGAAAACGGAACGTAAAGGCTGAAAGAATTAAATATTTCTTTATAAAAAATGGATAAGGCATCAGTTACGCTTAGGTTGTGAAAGTTAAAGGGGGATCTGCTAAGATAGTCACTGATTTTGTGAAAGTTTGCTTTGTGAAAGTCGTAGGATGAGAGAGTTGTGGGAGGAGTGGACTGGAGAGAAGAGTTATGAAAAAATGAAAGTAGAAGGGGGGGGTGGTAGTTGTCGATTGTAGAGAGAGATAGGGGACAAAGTGAGACTGAGGAGTTAATTGAATCTGTTGTGAAAATAAGGTCTAGTTGCCTGCCCATATAGTTGGATACACCACTGACTTGGCATAGACTTGAGTCTGTTAAGCGGTCTAAGAAGAGACATTCCTTAGCTGAGTTGGCATTTGAAGCGATGAAGAACGATTGATCGTCTGATGGAATCCACGAGAACAAAGATATCGTCAGTAGAGTCAGACAGGTCAATTAAATAGTCGATCGCATCGACAACAAGTTGGTAAGATTCGGTAGGTTGAGCTGGCAGGATGTAGCAACAAAAAACGTAAAGGGACTTGAAGGGGAGTGATATTTTTATAGCGACAAAGTCGACTTTAGAGGATGAAGAGATGGTAATGGGAGAAGAGTTAAGGCTGTTGTGGATCGCCAGTAGGACGCCTCGACAGGGGGAATCATCATGTGGGCGGGTAGGATCGTCGTCGCGAAAAACATTAAAAGTAGGGGGGAAAAATTCCTGGTTCTTTATGTCGGGAATCAAATTGGTTTCAGTCAAGGCGTAAATATCAAAGGGAAGAGAATGCGATTGACGTAGGACAGCATTGGTTTTAGAGCGAAGACCTCTTAGATTCTGGTAGTAAAATGTAAGAGGGATGTTGTGGGGTGGAGATGTATGGCGGGATGGTTTAAGTGCTGACGAGGAAGGCACGTTATGGACGAAAAAATTTATCGTGGTCAGCTCGGCTTCGCTGTAGGTGTGAGACTCGTTTAGAGTGAACGTAGTGGCCGAAAGCAGCAAGGTCGTCTGCTACTTTCTGAGGGGACATGCTAAAAATCTCGTGGTACCTGACATAAAGGTTCCTGAGACTGATAGGGTCGGTAGGGAGGCCTTCCTGCTGGATGGATACCATGACGCTGGTTTTGGTCTTCCCTTCGTAGCAGACCGAGTCCGATTTGTCGTGTAGATAGGCGAGAAAGAGACGAATGTTTTCATATATCTTTCTCTCTCTAAGCCTAGAGAGTGCATAGCGACTTTCTGTAGTTCCATTGGTTTGCTGGGTTAGTTTAACTGTGGGGGGAAAAAGAGGATCAATAATAGGGGCAGTGGAGGAAGGAGATGGAGATTCGTGGTTGGATATGGAGTTGGGCGCCGGATGAGATGTTGGGTTTAGGGTATGGGAGTTAATAAAATTAGGGTACTTAGCTCCAGTTTGTAGGTCGAAGTTAGGAAATGAGTTGTTTGCTGGGATCGGTGGCGTAGAAGATTGAGAAGGGGTAATATGGGTGGTTGGGGTTAAGTTGAAAGAGACGCGTTGGCGCGGGGGCTTGGGTGGAACATTGGAAATTAGCGGATTAGAGGATTGGTGTGTAAGGGCTTTGTGTCGGATAAGTGAAGAGGGGGGACTAAGATCGGGGAACAAATTCGTTTTGAAGCTCCAGTTGGGATCGGGATTAGAGCTTCGTTTTTTATTAGCGTGCTTTTTAGTTGGAAGGGGGTTTGGGAGCGGTCTTTTTTAAGCTTATCGTTACGTTTATTTTTAAAATTTTGGTTGTCGTCGACACGTGGGTTTTCTCGTTCCTCAGAGCATTTGGTGATACTTATCTTCCCAGGTTTAGTGGCCTTACCAGGGAAAGTGGGGAATAACCATGAATATTTGGTTGGGATGCTGATTTTGAAGCTGCAGGAACTATTGGAGTCAGCAGGGGAAATCATCTCGCACTCGCTAATGGTGATGGCATAATTTCGGTGAAAGAAATTCCGCACCCAACTAAGATCAGCGTGTTGAGGAGCCCCTTCAACGTAGAATGCTGTATGGTTTCCCTCTTTCAACTTTTCGAGTCGGCTTTTCCATTCGGAGGGGGTCCATGAAGTTCCGAATTGTTTGAGCAGTTTGCGGGGGGCGGGGGCGGGCGGGATAGGCAGCGCGGTTTCAGTTTCCGTTGTTAGGGCGGCGGGAGGAGTATTTGAAAATGACTCCGTGTCTACTAATTCATTATGAATTGAGACATTGTACGGGGAACTAGCTTGGAGTTGAATTTGATCGGGGATTCCATCAATTTTGTGGGAAGCCAATCTCACTTCTTTACCGATTTCGGCAACGGTCAACCGAGTTGCTATGAGTTCCTCGCTGACGTCTATTATTTTTAGGGTTAAGTCATCGAGCGTAGAGTCTGATGGATGCGGGGTGGGATGTATTGTTTTGGAGGAGGATTGAAAAAGCAAGTCGAGATCAGTACGGAAAAGATTGATAGAGTCGTTTATGTGTGTGAGTACGTTGGATTTAAGGAGGTTGGCAAAATTTGTTTTGAGGAATGCTTTCAATCCATCCAAGTGATATTTGATCACTTCGCTCTCGTTGTCGTGATGAGATTGATTTTTGGACAGATTGTGGATCGCTGTCAGTTGCTTTTCTATCATTCTTCCTGTGGACTTGTAAGCTTCCACATTACTGTCAATGCAGTTTACTGAGTCTTCAATCTTCTCTATTCTGTCGAGAATAGTTCTGCTAATATGATTGTTCTCGGTTAGCATCGCATTGATAGACTCGTTATTGCATTTAATTGCCAGCATAACGTGAGCCAAGGTGATCTCTTTGCACTCGTCGCAGTAAAAAGTGAAGAGACTGAAATACTCCTTGAGGTAGGTAATGGATCTCCGGGTAAGTCCGATGCATATGGCATGGAATGATTTTCCGCAGAGACCATTGCAGGCTACCCATTCCGCGTTGGGGTCAACAATTGAGCACAAAACACTAGCACAGCACTTTTCCATTGTTTTTTTTATTTGGGCTACGAACACTTATTGACACAAATAATTTTTGTTAGGTTTTTTTTTTTTTTTTTTTTTTTTTTTTTTTTTTTTTTTGGGGGGGGGGGGTACGAAACTGGCACAGGTGAAATTAGGTCGACGAACAGAGACGGGAAATATGAAATTTACTGATTCGGCAGTTTACGGGGCTTTGAAGGAAAGCGGAAAAGTAACAGAATTCGGTATACAAGAGAAAACACGTCCGCACAGGTTGACAGTCAAACTGAACATTACACATACAGAAAGTAATTCTGATTTTATCAATAAGTAAAACAACGAGAAAACCGGTGATGATTGTTGTTGCGCTTAACGATGCAAATGCGCCCTTAGGCATTTAACGTAGATGCGCCTCCTGCATTCCAGCACTGCGAAACTATAATATTATTATGTAATATGGTGGATTCAAACACCACCTGCTTAAATTAAACAGTGTAAAATCAAGACATCCATCGTTTAAAGAGATTTAAAAGACATCCGAGACACTAAGTTTTTATAATTACACAAATGTAAATAATGATATAAATAATTTATAAATTTTAAATAAAGGAATTTTGAAATTTCACTCAAATTCGGTGTTATTGCCAAATCGTCTCGGGCCGCCAACCACGCGGCTTTTCAATAGTTGCCGTCAACAATTGTTTAAGATTTTTTTTGAATTAGTGCGCGCTCAAGGGATTGTGGTACCCTTAAGTTGTTTGCACTCAGTGCGACGAAAGACAATTAGGGAGGAATGAACTACAGCTTTACTTATTAAATGATTTTGTTAAGAATATAGTCTGCATTTCTGTAAAATAGTACGCGTAAAGGCGATTAGTCAGACTGCAGTTGACACTATTACCCCGTTTATATGACAGTTCACTGCGCATTCGTTTAATACGCATTGAAAGGGTGGTGTTTACATGAAATTATTCAAAACCGAATCCAAAATGAGCGAGAGAAAATTGAGAGAGTTTAAAAAACAGATGAGACAATGACAATGACAAATGAGAGAATAATGAGAGCGCGAGAGAGTAAAATGTTACAATGGGATTTGAAAATGTTTATATGATATTGCAATTCGATTTCAAATTTTCAATGCGGTTTATAATCTGGAATGAACGAATGCGTATTCAGTATTTCAATGCGGTTTAAAGTGGTGTATACAGGGTGAGTTTTTTAACTTGAGAGATCCAAATTACTCGAAAAATACGCGATATCGCGAAAAATGTTTCAGACAAAAGTCACAAGGTTCTGAAGGGGACATAAGATGGTGACCACCAGTCTCAAGGTCAACCCATTTTCAAGGTCAAACGAATGTCACTTTTGATTTTCCAAATGATAATTCCTGATTTTCATTGCTCAGTCGTATTGCTCGTAGGCTTGTCATTTGTTTTTACATACTGCGTTTAGCATAACCCAGAAACAACGACGTGGACCTAGAAGTATTTTGTTTCCTTCGGGGTGATTAATTAGAGTGGGTGCCCTTGCCTCCCACTGTTGAATAATTGAATTCTTCCCATTTCGACGTTTATTTCCCGAGACTATTTCAACAAATGCTCGAAAATGTGACCATTCACTTCAATACACTTTTCTATCCGCGCTCTAAATGAACCAACAGAACTGAGAAGTATTTCTGGCGTAATCTTCCGGCAAACTTCAGTTATTCGTCTTTTCATGACCTCACGTGTTGTTGGCTTTTTTCTGTAAACCTCACTTTTTAAGTAGCCTCACAAGAAGAAATCAAGTGACGTGAGATCTGGTGATCTAGCAGGCCATTGCCTCGGACCCCCTCGTCCGATCCATCGTTGATGGTAAACATTGTTTAATACGCACCGGGCTACTTGGGAATAATGGGCTGTACAACCATCATGTTGAAACCACATTGGTCTGGGAAACGTTGGGCGTAAAAAGCAACAGCACCTCGATGTTATTTCCACTTTCTTCATAAATCAATATCATTTCAATTTTCTCTTGAATTGAAATAGCCTGCATTAGTAATCTGGAAAACGTTAATAATAATAATCAGTTCCTCAAAACAAATATCGAACTTCTAAATGAAGTACAGTTCCGTTCAAGTAGAAAAAAAGGGCAGAGTGCACATCATACACTCTCAGATAAGTTTAGGACAATTTGTCTCTATCTGAAATTTCTTTGAGTTTTAATTTTACTCGAGGCAATAATGACTTCCTCAAAACAAATCTCGACCTTTTAACACCCTAACAACGTTGGAAACCGATTAATGATTTAGGCGTACCAGTGCAGTGGTATCTAGCACTGAATGAATAAGACCTTTGGGACAAAGTCGTGTGCCCCATTGAGGAATACGACTGAGCAATGAAAATCTGGAATTTTCATTTGAAAAATCAAAAGTGACCTTGTGACTTTTGTCTGAAACATTTTTCGCGATATTTGATGTCTTAAGTTTTATGGCGCCCTCTGACGGGAAAAGAACGCATTTTTGAAAAAAGTGTTTCATGTAAAAGAATTGTAATTTTTCACGCAGATTACGAATCTGTCAAAAAAAAATAGGGGCTCCCATTAAAAAAATCAAAAGTGACCTTTGTTTGATCTTGAAAATGGGGCTCAAGTTCAAACTCGTGGTCACTATCTTATGTCCCCTTCAGAACCTTGTGACTTTTGTCTGAAACATTTTTCGCGATATCGCGTATTTTTCGAGTAATTTGCATGTCTCAAGTTAAAAAACTCACCCTGTATATGAGCGAATTGGACTAATGCGCATTGAGCTGTCATATAAACGGGTTATATCTCAGCCTATCCCATGGGACAAATCGCTGCGTGATCGCCCATTGCTTTGCTCAGTCAATAGGGTCGCACCTTGTTGCTATTGCATATTTTTTAAAATTTAATTGCGTTTATAGTAAAGAATCATTACTCCTCTGGAGATTTTGAATGTTATTGGGTCTTTACCTAATTCAAATACATGTAGTGGTGATGGTATCTCAAATTTAACGCTTAAAAAGATTGCATGTTTTTTGGTTGATGTCTTGTCTTTTATTTATAACCGTTGTGTTTTTGAAGGGATCTTCCCCGAGGATCTTAAAGTTGCCGATGTCATTCCTCTTCTTAAAAAAGGTTCTGCATCTGAAATTGGTAACTATAGACCGATCTCGTTACTTCCAGTTTTCAGCAAAATCTTTGAAAAACTGATGAAAAATAGAATAGTGAGTTTCTTAACCAAGACCAATTTCTTCAATTTAAATCAATTTGGGTTTCAGAAAGGGAAATCAACGGAAGATGCACTTTTATAATTCTGTTCCCAAATTATGTCACACCTTGATGCTAAAAAATATACCGCAGGACTATTTATTGACATCACCAAAGCTTTTGACATGGTCGATCACAACCTTTTGTTGAAAAAGTTAGAGAATGCTGGTTTCCGTGGATTTATCCTGGATTGGTTTGGGTCCTATCTTAAAAATAGGTCTCAAAGGGTCAAGATCGACGGTATTAGAAGTGGAAAGATGTTTTTTTTAATATCGGTGGTCCTCAAGGTTCTGTCCTAGGTCCCATTCTGTTCTTAGTCTTTATAAACTCATTACTTTCACTTAATTTCCACTGCATTTGCAGATGACATTGGCTTTTCTTATGGCTCGAAAAGTGATCTAGACCTGGTCTCTGACATAAACTGGGATCTTGATTTATTAAGGCATTGGTTTTCTGCCCATAATTTAGTTTTGAGCTCCAAGACTAAATTAATGTATTTCAGTCTCTCCTTGAATTACAATTGCGAAACTAATATTTACTTTCACTCACAGGACTGTAGAAGATACTATCTTTTAAAGACTATATACCAGACTTCAATATGGACTTGCCTGTTGGGACGGTGTGTATCTAAGTAATATTCAATCATTGTTGATATTATTGGGTCTACAAGTAAGTTTCCAGCGTTTTTTTTTTTCAAAATTTGAAGTTTTATTATGAAAACATAGTTACAATGCTTTATTCAAAGTATCGTCCATCGGAAGCTACAACTTTCCCCCATCTTTCTGGCAATTTATGAATTCCGGACCAAAAAAATTTCTCGTCTTTCGAGCCCAAGAACGTATCGAGCCAATTTTTGATTTCCTCTACTGAGCTGAAGCGTATTCCCGTAAGAGCGTTCTGCATCGAACGAAACAAATGGTATTCAGATGGTGCCAAGTCTGGACTGTAAGGCGGGTGAGGCAGAATTTCCCATCCACTATTCTCCAAATAGTTTTTCACCGAAACCGCAACATGTGGCCGAGCGTTGTCGTGATGAAAAATGACGGACTCATGCCTGGTCTCATATTCTGGCCGTTTTTCTTTTAATGTCCGCTTCAAACGAATTAGTTGGGTTCGATATAATGGTCCTTTGATGGTTTCACCACTCGGAAGCAGTTCGTAGTATACGACACCCTTTTGATCCCACCATATGCAGAGCATGACCTTATTCACGTGAATATTTCGTTTCGGCGTCGATTGGGCGGGCTCGCCGGGCTTTGTATACGATTTTCTGCGTTTAGGATTATCATAATAAATCCATTTCTCATCACCAGTGACAATACGATGCAAAAATGATTTATTTTTATACCGCTGCAGTAACATTTCGGACATGCAAAATCGCCGTTCGACGTCTCTTGGCTTCAATTCGTACGGCACCCAGTTTCCAACCTTTTGAATGAATCCCAGTGCTTTTAGGCGCAGGGAAACGACTTGTTGCGTGGCCCCAATGATGCAGCAAGTTCTTCTTGAATCTAGCACGGATCCTCATCCAGTAAAGCGCCCAATTCCTCGTCTTCAAAACATTTTGGCTTTCCGGGGCGATCTTTGTCTTCAACTCCAAAATCACCACTTTTGAACCGTTTGAACCACTCGCGGCACTTCGATTCACCAATACATTCCGCCCCATACGTTTCCGAAAGCAAACGATAGGCCTCAGCCGCACTTTTCTTCATATTAAAGAATAAAAGCAGCGCTTCCCGCAAATGACGTTTATTTGGCTGAAAACTTGCCATGATTTTGCTCGATAAAATGTACGACACCGATAGAACTGCTCAAATATAACGCTGCAAAGTTGTTGACAGATACAAAACCTACAAATAAAACACATGGGGTCTGACATTTCTGCCCGGGATCCACTGGTGGCGCCATCTCTGACAAACGCTGGAAACTTACTTGTAGACCCAATACAAAAATATGTTATAAGAATAATTTGTCGTAAACCTGCTAGACATTTATTCTGTTACCTGAAAAGCCTTCCTATTCGTCATTTGTTCTGTTTTAAGGTGTTGAAAATGTTCTATATGAAGTCCGGTAACCGTAATTTTCGTTTAATTTCTAGTCACAATCTCCGTAGAAACCTGTCTTGCACTCATTCCATTCCTTATTTTCGAACCTCTGCATTTCATAATTTTTATACTGTTTTATCTACTCGTGTTTAATAAACTTTCTGCTTCCACTAGAACAATATCATTTACGTCTAACTTTCTAAAGAGAGTAAAATGCTGGCTTTTTACATTTGATCTTAATCAAATTGAATCTCTTGCTTTTGACGTTTTGGTTAAAATATATTTTTAGTTCCACCAGTTTTTGTTTTTTGATTGTAAGCTTTTAAATTTTGAACTAATATTATTTTTATAAAAAAGGGTCACCCCACCCATAAATATTTATCACTCCTATTTATTTATTTATTTATTTATTTATTGAATAGCTACAGAATAATTAAAATTACAGAGTAGCTTAGTAGCCAGAGCGTCAAGAGGCCTTAGGTGTCATTCAATTCTATGTTATTTAAAATACTGAATGTTAATCTATTTCTTATTATTTAAAAGTTGAATTTGAATTTGTAAAAAAATTATATGAAATACAATTATAATAAAAAAAAAAAAATATTCCCATATATGATAGAGCATTATCCAGCAGACATTCTCGGCCCGATGTCTGTGATTTCTCAATATATTTATAGCCAGACACAATCTCAAATTGTCGAAGCATTTTCTAGTGAAGAATCTGGTATTGCACTAGTCGTACCACCTGGACGATAAACCATTACAATATGTACATGAGTCTCAGTGTTTTTAATAAAAGCAGATTCACGTTGAATGGCAGGTAACATACCACATTGATCAAAAAGTTCCCGCACCATACCACCGTGGTTCCGATTTGAGTTCTGTTTTTTTTTTTTTTTTAAGTTTGTAAATCTATTGTTGACATTTCCTCTAAATCTTAGCGTCATAGCTTGACATTTGCAAGTAGCCAAGACTACATCTACTTCTGTGTGTGTTGGTGATTTTTTACAATTTTAGAAATGGATTTAAATTTGCAACAACGAACTTATATTAAATTTTGCGTAAAAAAACGGATTTAATGGTGCGCGAACGTTTACCAATGGCACGAGCGGTTCAAAAGTGATCGTGAGTCAATCGAAGATGATGAACGCAGTGGCAGAACATCGACATCGAAAATCGACGAAAACATTGATGAACTAAAAGAAATGTTGGTCAATAACCGTAAATTAACAATCAGAGAGATAGCGGAGGACTTGAACATTGCCTATGGATCCGTCCAAGACATTTTGGTTAATGATTTGAGTTTCCGTAGTGTAGCAGCAAAGTTGGTGCGAAAAGACTTCAATTTCATGCAAAAAAGAGACCATGTTGACGTCGCAAAGGATCATTACTGGAGACGAGATGTGGCCGTGAGTTTATGAGTACGACACGCAATCCAGACATCAGGCAAGTGAATGGCGTTCACCAAATGAGACGAGACCGAAAAAACACGTCGTTTTCAGTCAAAAAAGAAGGCAATGCTCACGGTTTTCATGGATTACAATGGTGTAGTGCGTCATGAATTTTTGCCAGAAGGCCAGACAGTAAACAAAGAGTACTCGTATTATTTGGGCGTTATGAGACGTTTGCGTGAAGCAATTCGCCGAAAGACACCAGAATTGTGGGCAGAAAACTAGTGGATTTTGCACCATGATAACGCACCGTCGCACAGTGCCATTATTATTCGTAATTTTTCTGACGAAAAATGCAACAAATACCATCCAACAGCCACCGAATTCACCTGTGACTTCTTTCGGTTCAATCGAGTTAAAAAACCACTTCGTGGAACGTTTCAGCAGGCGAGAGGAAGTAATGGAAAAATCTAAGGAAGCACTGATGGACATACTGAAAACCGAATATAAAAAATGTTTCGAGGATTGGATCAAGCGCTGGCATAAGTGTGTTGCAGTCGATGGGGATTACTTTAAAGGGGACAATATAGATTTAGATGAATAAACTTGTATTTCCAATTTTCTGAATTAATTCCGAAAACTTTTAGATCAAGGTGGTATATATTCGGTTTATCATATCTGGCATGATTTGAATCTTATTTTATAAGTCTGAATGTGAGTCTTTATGGTTTGCCGGCAAGCAATGCCAAGTGTGCTTGAATCCCGTGTACCTTCGGATACCCGTCCCAACTCAAATAAAATAGTAATCAACTCTGTAAGAAATTGAAAAATCCTATACATCATTTGATGATTTGAAACAACTTAAAACAATTGAAAAACTTAGGTAGGAAACATGCAAACGATAAAAATTTCCATATCTGCCACAGGAATAAAATGCCCTTTCAGCTAAAGACTGAAACGAATAATATCTGTAAATTTTAATACGGGCTATACTTCCAATGCGTAAAAATGGCAATCCCATTTTGTACCCAAATTAGCCTGAATATTCTCTAGTTTCAGTTTGTTATTGACTTTAATTCGGTGCGGCTTAAAATATTTATAAAATATGAGTCAAGAGGAACGCCCTAAAAAGATCATCGACAAATGGCTCGAAAATGCTTCGCGTCCAAACCTTTTCATCGTAAAAAATTTAAACATAGCACGCAGTACAGTAGATTCTGTTATTAAACGATATTTGCAGACGTTGACAGTTAAGCGAAAACAGAAAAGTGGAGCTAAAAGTGGAGCACATGATACAAATTTGGACAGGAAAATAGTGGGTACCATCGTAAAAAACCGAACTATGTCATCCAGATAGGTTGCTCGAATCTAAAAACACACAAAAAAACAAAAAATACCAACAGGTACGAGCCTGAAAGCTATACGAGTTGATCGGCAACAAGAAAGCGTGCTTGGTTTTGGATGACGAAACTTATGTCAAAGCCGAATTTACTACTCTTCCAGATGCGCAGTTTTACAACTCGTTTGAAGCAGAGATCCTTCCGCAATCAACAACATCGATTGGGATGGAAAAATTCGGGTCAAAATATCTCGTTTGGCAGGCCATTTGCCAATGTGGACACAGAAGCTCATCATTTATTACAACGGGAACAATTAACGGAGAAGTGTACATTAACGAGTGCCTAAAAAAACGCTTGATTCCTTTCTTAAACAAACACGAGGGTTCAACATTATTTTGGCCAGATTTAGCTTCAGCTCACTATGCTCATGCGACGTTGAGCTTTCTTGTTGCTAAAAATGTCGACTTTGTCCCATGAATCCACCCATTGTTCCACAGTGTTGAGAGGTATTGGGCTTTGGTCAAAGCTAAATTGAGGAAAAGTGAGCAGTGTGCAAAGGACGTAAAAGATTTTACTGCTAAATGGAAAAGAGCGCCCAAAAAGATCCCGGATGTAACTGTCACCAACCTTATGAAGGACATTCGAAAGAAGTTGAGGAAAGAGTGGGAACCCAAATAATTTTCTTATTTTTTTGTAACTGTGAAAGAATTTAATAGAAACAGAGTTTTAAAGCAAATAAAAAAAATTTACATGAATTATGAAAATATTTTTTTTTTTTTTACTTTGAAGTTTCCGAATTTTATTCGTTTCAGTCCTTACCCCAAGCACCACAAAACAAAAAATGATATCAATTATGGTAACATGAATGTGGATTTGCGGTTAACAATAAATTCAAAGATGTTTTCATTCGAGTACAAAGCAAATGAGAACAATGGTATCACCATTTGGTGGGACGTTATAATCGTTCTCGGAGACCTGAATATATAGTATGTAAAATAAACTAGCAGCGTAATGTGTACTTCATATGATACTTCCACCGGCAAACAAATTTAGACAAATCGACTTTGGAACAGGTAGATACTTCTTTACAAAAAATATGCTTCGAGATCTTAAAATAAAGATATTGTCAGCCAGTTTGATTATTTCGCGAATAACGCACGTATTCTCGATATCCAAACATCAACTTGACAAAAAAATCAACAAGATTTTAAACACGAAATCAATCATCGCCGGGTACAAACGCGTGAGGGTGCGACAGCTTTTGTCAATTAAGTATTCGCTTACCTCTTGCAAAGTCCTATTTCACCTACACAAGTATGAAAGATTAGTTGCTGGCAGTGATCCAGCAGGCAAAAAAAAAAAAAACAGTGCGCGGTTGCATGGAAAAATAAGAATTACTTGATGAGCACGTGAACACAAAAAGGCAAAGGAACACAAGCTTTCGAAAAAATAAGAGAAAATAAGGAAACAGATCAATAGCAAAAATTAAGTTCTAAAGAAACACCAATGGGTAAACAAGTATCAGCAGAAGAGAGACATAAAGCTAATAATTTGACTCAAAACTAAAGAGTGGGAGCGGTTAAAGAAAGTTAGGACGTGGGGCATAGGTGGAAATAAGAATTTTCTTGAGGGAGGGTTTGCTGAGGTAGTAGTTGAAGAGACAGAATATCGTTAACCTCACGAAGCATTCTAGAAACTGGCTCCCGGTGTCCGTAATTCGTTCTGTAAAGATTGAATCGCAAAAAGAAATAAGTTGAAGTAGACAAGGACAATCGATAATACCAACTAAGATCTGATGAATAAAGAGAACTTTTCGGCGTATAGAAAGGAGTTGTAAATTTATAAGTTTCAGCCGATCAGTGTATGGTGGTAAGTTTGGCTATCATTCCAGGAAAGACCACGTAAAGCAAATCGCAAAAACCTGGGTTAAACAACTTCTACCCGGAGCATGTGAGTTCTTGCCGTACATAATCAAGAAGATGCCTAACAAAGCTTATGTAAAGGGATTTGGTAACACAAGGATTCTAGAACTACTTAGACCAACGATTGATGAAGCAAAGGACAGAGTTGGGCTTTTTTTATCACATTATCAATGTGAGAATGGAAATTGAGCTCCTTATCACAGATAATACCTAAATCACGCAACTCATTCACTAAGGGAATGGGCAGATTAAATATTAGATGATTGGATGACTGACTACCTTCAGAACAGAACTTTTGGTGTTAAGATCAAAGATGCTTTCAGTGAGAAAAAGATAATGAAATTTGGAATTCCACAGGGGTCAAAGTTAGGGACGATTCTCTTCGTACTATATACAAATGAGTTATTACTAACTTTTAAACAAAGTATACCATTCGCCTTTGCCGATTATATTGCCATTGTAGTACGTCATAGATCTCTGGATACAGCAATAAGGGTGATGCAAGAAGAATATAACTTGGCTGTGAGATGGTGTCATGATAACGCGTTAATTATTAACGCTTCCAAAACAAAAATGATGCACATTAGAAGTCCTCACTTCAAGTCAACAGAACAGCGGATTTATCTGGACAATTACGATTGCCCCGACACTACAAAGGAATGCATTGAGTTAGTTGACAAATATAAATGAACCTACCCGCTTGACAGATTCTTCTAAGAGTTGCATTGATCACTTATTTCTTAGATCTCACAAAAATAATAAAAAACATTTTAGCGGCAAAGACTTGAAGCTGACAGATCATAATATGATAACATTAAATTATACTTCGTTTTGCAATAGTTCTGAAAATATTGAATCAGCTTCTGAAACAGTAAAATATTCTGTGGATTTCAATAAATTAAAAGAACTTTTAACTTTTGAATGTTGGGAATCAGTTTACTGTGAAGAAAATCCTTCCATTGCTTTCGATTTATTTATTGAAACTATTCAAAAGCATATCAAATCGAGTACTTTCGTAAAAAATCGTGCAGGTAAAAAGAAATATTTAAAACCTTGGATGACTAATAGTCTTCTTAATAAGATAAGGAAAAAAAGAAAATTACATTCAAAATGTAAAAAACATCAAAGTAACTCAAGACTTAAGAGACATTATGTAAATTTTTGTAAGTTTGTAAATAAAGAAATCGAGGACGCTCGCAACAACTTCTATGGTGATATGTTTACGAGAGCTAAAGGTAATGTACGCGCAGAGTGGAGAGTAGTAGATAACATTTTAGGAAAGGTTAAAAGCGGCGTTAAGATTGATAGCATTGAAGTGGGGGGAATTATGGAGCCAGATCTTGGAAATATTACTAATATTTTTGACGAGTATTTCACTGAAGTTTCTGAGAAATTAAAACCAAGTTTCGATCCTTGTATATCCTGCAACTGTTCCTCTTCGTCAGATGTCTCTTTTATGGATGATGTTCAATGTAATAGTTTTGTTTATAATCCGATTACACCAGTTGAAGTTTATAAAACTGTCTTGTGCCTTGCACAAATGATGGTGTTTCAAGTAAGTTATTAAAAAATGTCGCCTGGTATGTCGTTGATGTTCTGTCCTTTTTATTTAACAAAAGTATTGAAATGGGTTGCTTTCCTGACCATCTTAAAAGTGCCGAAGTCATACCTCTTTTTAAAAAAGGAAATAGACATATTATTTCTAATTACAGACCAATATCACTTCTTTCAACATTTTCCAAAATTTTTGAAAAATTGATAAAAGTTCGAATTGTCTGTTTTTTTGGACAAGTCTAACTACTTTAGTGAGAATCAGACAAAACTTGTCTACTGAGGACGCCATCTTAAGGGTTTGTAGTCAGTTACATGGAAGTTTAAATAATAACAAATCAACAATTGGTCTTTTTATTGATATGACAAAAGCTTTCGATCTGGTGAATCACGATCTCTTGCTAAGCAAACTTTTCAATATTGGTTTTCGTGGAAATATGTTTAATTGGCTTCGTTCTTACCTAATAAAAAGAACACAAAAAGTTACTATAAATGGGGTATCGAGTGCATCCAAGTTATTAAAGAACGGTGTTCCTCAGGGTTCTGTACTTGGACCATTGTTTTTCTTAATTTATATTAATTCTATTTTCAAACTCAAGTTAAATGGCACTCCAACAGCTTTTGCGGACGACATAGTTTTTACATATGGATATGGAACCATTTTCGAAAGTACTGTGTCGATAAATGAAGATCTAGAAGCGTTACGGTTGTGGTTTACCTACCATAAATTAATTATAAGCGATAAAACAAAACTAGTTTGTTTTAAGGTATCTGGTAACAGCTTATATGATTTTAATTTATGGTTCCATGCTCATGATTGTAGGCAGTTTTCCTTACCCATTCATCAATGTGGAAATAGTAATTTTTCTGCTGGTTTACCCTGCACAGAAAACTGCTTCAAGATTGAATCAGTTCAAAATTTTAAGCACTTAGGTGTAATAATCGATTTTAACTTAAACTGGAAGGACCATATTAAAATGCTTAAAACTTATATGCTGAAGGTCACACGTAAAATATACCTATTAAAACCCTTTTGTTCTCAAAAAGTTTTGTTAATGATTTACTATGGTCTTGCACAATCAAAGTTGCAATACGGTATAACTAGTTGGGGGGGTTCGTATGCCAATACATTCAGTCCTCTACTTACCGCTCAAAAGCATTTATTAAGAATTATTTCAAATAAAAATCGATTAGCTAGTAGTTGGCCCTTATTCAAAATATTGCGGATTCTACCAATCAGACATTTATATGTATTTAAAGTTTTAAGAGAGTTCTTCAAGCAAAGCGGTAATATTCCAAGTAGAAATATACAAATGTACAATCTACGTGTAAACAATATGTTCATATTAAATGTACCCTTTGCACATAGAACACATTTCTCGCATTTTTACACATATACGGCTCCACTTATATTTAATAGATTACCTCTGTTTATAAGAGAAACTTTTCGATATCCAAATTTCACTAAAAATGTTAAAAACTGGCTATTCACCCTGAACTATGAAAATATTGAATCATTTTTTTAACATCTTCCTTTTCATCAGCAACACAATCATATTTACATCTTGAATCAATGTTAGTTTACTTATGAATTGTTATGTTTATATTTGCTTTTTAAATCTCTTTCATCTTCTTTTATTAAAATTTATAAAATTGTAAATCAAAATGTTACTGATTATCACCCCACATTATATTCGAATTTGAAAACTAATTTTTGAAGTGTCATTCACCACTAACTTTTGTTTAAGAATAATCACTAATATTTATTCAACTTATTTGTTATTGGTTTTTAAGATTATGAAAAAATTAATTGAATAAATAAAATAAAATGAAAATGAATGAAAAAAATATTTGGATGTCATAATAGACTGTCATTTGCTCTGGGATAGGCACATTGACAAACTAAGAATAGATCTCAAGAGAGCTTTATCTGCCATTTCGCATTTGAAGTACCATGCTTCCAAAGAGGTCTTAAAGGAAGTGGATTAAGCTCTTATAGAGTCGAAGATACGAGATGGGATAATGGCTTGGGATAGTGCAGCTAAAATACACATTTCCAAAATACAAAAACTTCAAAATTCTTCGGGTAGAGGATATATTTAAGATGGCCACCGCTATTGAATACTTTGATGACAACCGATTTACACAACCGATACAGCATCAAGTCAACACCAGAAGACGTGCCCAAGAAATGCTACAAACTCCCAGAAACTATAATAACTACGGTAGACGCAAACTTCAATATACTCTTCCCACAATAATCAACGAATTACCTCATCAAATTTTAAATATTGTTAACTTTTGAAAAAGAAAAAAAAACTTGTTAAAACTTTCTTATTAAGCTTGAATGCAAGCAACTAGGTGTAACTTTAAAATTAACTTTAAACTAAATTTTTAATACTAATCACAGTTGTAACTTTGCTCACTTTATTATGTAAATTGCACTGAAACATAATTTTCTGCAGACAAGCTACGGCTTCGCAGATACTTATACGAGTATGTTATAATTGTAAATAAATAAATAAATAATAATAAAAAGACAGCAGCGAGGTGAAGTAGGAGGGCCCTTAAGGTTATAATTTATAGCCTAACACTTATTGACATCAAGCTCAAAACATCTTCTGACACCAAGTACAAAATCTGTCCAGATCTTCCTGCAGAGATAGGCTGTTCTGAGGAAGATGATATACGAGTTAATCTAAAGATTTTTATATCATCTTCGTAAACAGATATGTATGAATTTTGAATTACACAATTAACATCATTAATAGTCAGAATAAATAATAAGGGACCAAGGAGCCTGCCTTGAGGGACACCAAAGGAGTCAGAGTCCATGGACCTAAATAGAACATAGTAATGTCGTTCTTTTAAATGGGATTGAACCCATGTTATAAAGCTTATTTGGAAACCAAGAGCCTTTAATTTTAAAAGGATTATATCATGAGAAATTCTATCAAAGGTTTTACTGAAATCCGTGGCAATGACGTCAACTTCATTTCCAGATTCTAGTGTACATACATACACTGACTCGAGCTGCAACCAACTTCAGGCTTTTTTATTTACAAGCCTTTCAAACGATTTGCGTCTCAATTGTGTTGAAAAATTTTTATCCGCGATGGAATTCAAACGTGATAGTGTGATTGCTTTATATTTGGCTGGAAAACCAGAAGTAGCTATCGTTAAAGCCCTCAAGCACCTCAACGTGAATAAATCATTTGTGTCTCGAATCATAGCTCGTTACCGTGATACTGGCAGCGTTGCAAGACGCCATGGAGGTGGTCATAAAAAAACAGCAACATCGCCAGAAATGGTTCGGAAAGTGAAGGCTCGAATTGAGCGAAATCCGCGTCGACGTGGAAGAAAAATTGCACGTGAGCTCAACATATCGTTGGAACGGATGCAACACATACTGAAAAATGAACTCGGGCTCAAGCCATTGAAGTTCCAAAAAGCACACGATCTTACACCGCAACAGAAAAAAGTTAGAGTTGAAAGAGCGAAGGAGTTGCTACGCTTGCACGAAAGTGGTGAGTTGCCGAATTTGGTTTTTTCCGATGGCTCGCCATTTGTTATCGAGCAATATGTCAACAAACAAAATGACCGAGTTTACTTGCGAGAGAGGTCCTTCGAAAATTTACACCTTCTGACGGCCACCAGAAAGCAGGCAGCACCGATGGTGATGGTTTAGGCCGCCATAACCTCCGATGGTCGCTCTCCGCTCGTATTTTTGGACTGTGGCGTCGTATACCGTGACACTGTCTTAGAGGCAGTATTGAAGCCTTGGGCAAACAATCATTTCGGTCGGAGACCGTGGACATTTCAACAAGACTCGGCACCGTCTCACAAAGCGCGCGTCAACCAAGATTGGTTAAAAAACATTCCTTCGACACAATGGATTGCAAATTCTCCGGATGCAAATCCGTAGGATTTCTCTGTCTGGGGTATTTTGAAGGCTAAGATTGGCACTAAAAAATACCAAAGTTTGGACCACCTCAAACAAGCACTTCGCCGGGAATGGGCCAAAATACCGCAGAGCCACTTGAGTGCAGCGTGCGATGCTTTCTTCGGCCGTCCCAAGGCCATTATTCGCGCCAAAGGTGGACATATTGAAAACTACTGATACAATTTGAAAACTGATGTATTTTCCAACATTTTTTGCTTTGGCACAATAAAATTTATCAAAAAATAAAAAAATTATAGCATTTTAAAAAAGTTGGAGTTCGAGTCATTCACCCTGTACATCCTTCACATCTCGGAAAAACCAAGTTTCCGACACACAGATCGCATCGATTTGGGAATTTACAAAAATTTCTCTAAATTCATCTATTATGGGTTGCAAACTTTATGCATTTACGCCGAGGAAAATCGATAAACATGCAAAATAGAATATCTTACCGGTAACAAATGCTTTTGGAGATCCAAATAAAAACAAAAATTATGCTTTCCTGGATTCGACCTCTTTCGACGGTTCAACATATTTTAAATATGTTGGCCTTCCCAATATCGACTACTGAATTAACTACTCAACTCATTATGTGGATACTTACATCTTCAATAATAAAGGTCCAATCTTTGTCCTCGAGTTCATGTGTCCGCGGATCCTTGAACAGCGTCACAGAAATTGTATGATTATCTGGCACCGGCCATGATATATGACCTATAAGTGGATTCATCATATCTGGCTCCCATGGCAGCGGTGCTGATGCCACTCGTCTTGATCGTCTTGTCCATACTACAGCTAAATTTGTTGGCCTCCTTCAAAAATAAAGAAACAATTTTATTTATTAGAAAAAAAAAACATTTCAAATACATTTCAGACAAGGAAAAAAATATTGAAAATAACATATCTCTATCGATGGCAAACAATTCCCGCAAATAATAAAATTTTCAAGTGGGAAAACAACAAAAAAAAAACCCCCAAAGTATTTTTTCTTTTAATTTAGAATAAGTATTCAACGAAAATCGCATAACCATGAGATATTTCAACCAGAAATTTCGTGTACGCAAAATAGCTCCAATGGTATTTGGCAAAAATAACCGAAAAACCAAAATGTGAGTGCCACATTGCCGCAAACTAAGTCAGATGTGAGCAGCAGTTAACACGCTTCTCGAAGACCAGACTCGATGATTAATGAGCACAAGTGCAGTGCAATCTATTTCAAAACATGTAAACAAGTAGGCTCGATGTGTTTTTTCCAAAGTTGTATTCCGTTTTCGCGATTTTTAAAATTTCAAAGGGCAGCGTAATTAGTTGACAGAATAATACGTGTCTCAGATGTATTAAACAATTCTAAACCCAAAAGATACACAAATACTCATAGGTACACACCTAAAGCGTTAGTTGGATTGGGTGCACACATTTACAATCATCTTCAAAACCACGTAAATTATGAACGTTATACCGAGACGCAAATAATGAATATACGCCTCTATCTAATAAAAAAAACAACGCCCAAAGAAAGGAGAAAAACATATTTCGGAAAAATCTCAGCAACAAAGAAACGTGCCAGCAAACTCATACAATTTTTTAAGTCAAGGAGTCTTTAACTAACGTCATCGATGTTCTGTCCCTCATAGTATTCCTATATCAGTTAATATCTTGTAAGAGAATCTCCACTGTAAAGCTGATTTTGTTCACAAAAAAGTTGTCGTCAACAGATTTCCTCGCAGATATACATATTTAGATAACTTTACCTACCCTTATGTCCTTGAGCACGTTTAGCACAGATTGCTGGTCGTCATCGGTACATTGACATCCCCAAGAAAACAGAAAAAATGAGGAATTTCTTTTAGCATCAATTAAAATTGGCAGAGATTCTCGCATATAGAGGGTTACTCGTAGCTTGGCATAGAGCCCTTGACTCGTTGACACTCTATCGAAATGCTCTATGAGTAACATTTTTTCTTTGCCAAAAAATAAAATTCATAAAAATAAACAGAAAGCCAAAAAATAAATTTAAATGGGCAAATAGGGTGTGGTGTGGTTATTGTCTTTTGGGCTGGGTACCTGTAAGAATTGTGAAATGGTTTAGATAGAGAAAAAGATTAGCTTGTAAATATTAGGTACCCGAAACGCGCTCAAAGTCAATACGCAGAAAACGCATATTGTCCATATGATTCGTTTGTTCTATTTCTAAAATTGGAAGTTAGCCAATTACAATACAACAACCAAAGCCAGTCATTCAATAACGCCTACCAAAATCGCAAATATGACAAAGCTCCCTACAATGTCTTACAGTGTAACCCAACGAACATGAGCGTTAACATATTTCTTAGAAAATTCACAACAATATCACCTAAGACACCGAAATGTACAATTCCAATAGATGTGCCCAATTCCATACATTTAGACGCAGCAACAACTAGAGAAAAATAAATCCGCTTTCTTATGGGAAGTGGAGGTACGTCAAATTAACATTGAGACTTGACTTAACCCTTATCCTGTACTTAAAAAACAAAAACCTCACATGGTAGTTGTGGGTCAAATTTGCCCAATATATTTTATTTAGTTTTCACAATTTTTGCTTGTAATTTCTTGCTCACAATGGTTTTTACAAAAAAAAATGTAACATTTTGAGCCTTTTGTTGAATATTTCATGCTGTTGGAGCGACTTGGGCACAAATGGCAGCGAGATATCTTTAATGTTGAGACTGTAACTTGTTCTGGATTTTTTCGTGTTTGGGCAATTTAGACCCATGTATACAGCATAAGGGTTAATACACGACGCTAGGAGTCGCTTTAAATACCATAAGCTCATATCTGAAGACTCTCGTCAGTTTTGATTTGAAAAGTAGCGAAACATCACATCATGAGAAACCTTAGACACCGAACAATTAGCCACGTTGTGCCTTGTGATTGGTGCACAGTCCAACAAAAATCAGTACTTTAGTTTTTAACAGGTGATGACACAAAACCGAACCGAGAACCATTTTCATAGACCTCCGTCTATAACACCTGCCAAACTCAGGTCTCCAAACCATTGTGATTGCATTGACGCATACAGTCGGGTTTATCACATTTCGGATAGAGAAATATACATAACCGTTGAATAAGTCACAGAAATAAGAAAGGTTCAAAGATAGAAGTTCGGAGATAGAGATAAATAACAGTAAGGTTGAAATTCAACTGTATTCACAGTTCCACGACAATACTCAGCAGAAAAAGGAAAACAACCCTAAAAACAAGAAGCAAAAACATCAAAGTCTGTCTACCTTCCAAACGGTTCGACGATATTGACGGAAAGATTATACGATGGAAAAGAGGACCACCGATTTCTAGATGGAACCCAACCACATATTCCCTAAACGTATGGGCCATCAGTGATCCAGGTTTCGAGGGAATCGTTTGCAATGAGATGACATATCACCTTGATCAAAAAGTTCCCGCACCACACCCACCGTGTGGCGCTCCCAAGGTTCCGATTTGAGTTCTGTTTTTTTTTGTTAAGTTGGTAAATCTGTTGTTGACATTTCCTCTAAATCTTAGCGTCATAGCTTAATATTTGTAAAAGTTACGTAGCAAAGAGTATATCTATCTCTGTGTGTGTTGACGATTTTTTACAATTTTAGAAATGGATTTAATGGTGCGCGAACGTTGGAAATGTTAGAAAAGTGTTTCGGTAACGATTCTCTAAAGAAAACGGTCGTTTACCAGTGGCATGAGCTGTTCAAAAGTGGTCGTGAGTCAATCGAAGATGATGAACGCAGTGGCAGACCAACGACATCCAAAACCGACGAAAACATTGATGAAGTACTCGTAAAAGAAATGTTGGTCTATAACCGCAAATTAACCATCAGAGTGATAGCGAAGGACTTGAACATTGCCTATGGATCGGTCCAAGACATTTTGGTTAATGATTTGGGTTTCCGTCGTGTAGCAGCAAAGTTGATGCCAAAAGACCTCAATTTCATGCAAAAAAGAGACCGTGTTGACGTCGCAAAAGAAATGATTTCCGAGGCTGAATCCGATCCCACATTCATCAAAAGGATCATTATTGGAGACGAGACGTGGCCGTGAGTTTATGAGTACGACACGCAATCCAGACATCAGGCAAGTGAATGGCGTTCACCAAATGAGCCGAGACCAAAAAAACACGTCGTTTTCAGTCAAAAAAGAAGGCAATGCTCACGGTTTTCATGGATTACAACGGTGTAGTGCATCATGAATTTTTGCCAGAAGGCCAGACAGTAAACAAAGAGTACTCGTATTATTTGGGCGTTATGAGACGTTTGCGTGAAGCAATTCGCCGAAAGACACCAGAATTGTGGGCAGAAAACTCGTGGATTTTGCACCATGATATCGCACCGTCCCACAGTGCCAGCATTATTCGTAATTTTTTTGACGAAAAATGCAACAAATACCATCCAGCAGCCACCGAATTCACCTGATTGGCTCCCTGTGACTTCTTTCTGTTCAATCGAGTTAAAAAACCACTACGGGGAACGCGTTTCAGCAGCCGAGAGGAAGTGATGGAAAAATCGCAGGGAGCACTGATGGACATATTGAAAACCGAATATAAAAAATGTTTCGAGGATTCGATCAAGCGCTGGCATAAGTGGATTGCAGTCGATAATATTACTTTGAAAGGGACAATATACAGGGTGACTCACTCGAACTGTAACTTTTTAAAATGCTATAATTTTCTTATTTTTTGATAAATTGTATTGTGCCAGAGCAAAAAATGTTGGAAAATACATAAATTTTCAAATTGTATCAGTAGCTTTCAATATGTCCACCTTTGGCCCGAATAATGACCTTGAGACGGCCGAAGAAAGCATCGCACGCTGCACGCAAGTGGCTCTGCGGTATTTCGCCTTCAAAATACTCCAGACAGAGAAATGCTACGGATTTGCATCCGGAGAATTTGCAATTCATTGTGTCGAAGAAATGAAGTGTGGAACATTGTTTTTTAACCAATCTTTGTTGACGCGCGCTTTGTGCGACGGTGCCGAGTCTTGTTGAAATGTCCACGGTCTCCGACCGAAATGATTGTTTGCCCAAGGCTTCAGTATTGCCTCTAAGACAGTTTCATGGTATACGGTCGCATTAATTTCGACGCCTGGGTCCAAAAATACGAGCGGAGTGCGACCATCGGCGGTTATGCCGACCCAAACCATCACTATCGGTGCTGCCTGCTTTCTGGTGGCCGTCCGAAGGTGTACATTTTCGAACGACCTCCTCTCGCAAGTAAACTCGGTCATTTTGTTTGTTGACATATTGCTCGATAACAAATGGCGACCCATCGGGAAAAACCAAATTCGGCAACTCACCACTTTCGTGCAAGCGTAGCAACTCCTTCGCTCTTTCAACTCTAACTTTTTTCTGTTGCGGTGTAAGATCGTGTGCTTTTTGGAACTTCAATGGCTTGAGCCCGAGTTCATTTTTCAGTATGTGTTGCATCCGTTCCAACGATATGTTGAGCTCACGAGCAATTTTTCTTCCACGTCGACGCGGATTTCGCTCAATTCGAGCCTTCACTTTCCGAACCATTTCTGGCGATGTTGCTGTTTTTTTATGATCACCTCCATGGCGTTTTGCAACGCTGCCAGTATCACTGTAACGAGCTATGATTCGAGACACAAATGATTTATTCACGTTGAGGTGCTGGAGGGCTTTAACGATAGCTACTTCTGGTTTTCCAGCCAAATATAAAGCAATCACACTATCACGTTTGAATTCCATCGCGGATAAAAAATTTTCAACACAACTGAGACGCAAATTGTTTAAAAGGCTTGTAAATAATAAAATTATCTGTCATGTGTCAAAATTTGAGCTCACTGTCATGAGCGGTTTGGAAATTATAGCAGTCTGAAATTGGTTGCAGTTCGAGTCATTCAGGTTGTAGATTTACTTAAATGAATAAACTAGTATTTTTAATTTTCTGAATAAATTCCGAAAACTTTTTGATCAAGGTGGTACTTCTACTGCTGTTTAACTACACGCTGCATCGCAATGATCCTACGACGTGAAAAGAAGGATATTTAAATACTTAGGCTTACAAGCGGGCGAAGGGAAATTAGAGAGGAAAGTAAGAGAGGTACCGGTGTACGTTGGTTTTAAATGTCTGAATGTTACAATGACCACGTAATAGCTCGGCAGGGTATTCTATAAACGAGTTGTAGGGTATAGGAAGGAGTCACGATATTTTAGAGTACGTTCAAAAATTGGCTTGACGGTATACTGATGGACATTCAATGTGCGGCAGATGTTACCGTTAAAAGGTTGAAGGGGGCGGAATGTTAAAGGCAACTTCGGGAGAGCACTTGTCGTGAAAATAGCAATAGATAGCGAGGGTAGTAATTGACTGTGTAATATTGGCGTCACTTTTGAGTTTTATCCCACGGGTTTTGATCATATATAGCAAGTGCAATGAAGTCTTAGGGGTACCTGGCCAGATGTGGGGATTGTATTTAAATTTTGGGTGGATAAATGCCTTATATACATATTGATGCCAGATCAGGGGGGATGAAATATTTCTTACATCGTTTCAAGAAACCTAAACACTTCGTAACATTTTGGCGACATCTAATAGGTATGTGGTGATTACAACACATGCCATTGGCATACATACCGAGAATGGAAAGTTTTCCCGTTTCGACATTGCAAGTGCCATTCATGCATAATGACTGGTTGCTTAAATGTCGTTTTAATGATAGCAGACAGCATTTCACTCTGTTGGTGGTTCCTTATTTATTTAGTAATGCTGTTTATATCGGAATCTAATGAGTTTAGCATTCGCTGCCGTTCCCGTTCTACAGCCGAAAAGCAGGGACTTTAGTCCGGGAATGAATATGAAAAGCAGAGAGTAGGTACTGTCGTCAGCAAAGGAATATATTGGATTAGAAATAGCAGACACGAGACAGACATATCCAAAGAAGTATGAAAACACATAACAGACAATGGTCGCCACTAACCAAAACCATTGGCATATCATACTATTGTGAAACTGTCTTCAATTCCAGGAGAAGAGGAGTTCTGAGGAAACTGAAGACGGAGAAAAGACCAAGCTTAAGTCTTTTAAGTGCGACAGCAGAACCAGAGTACTGGAAAATGGCAGCAGCCACAACCAACACACAATGAAGACCCTTAACCGTTCTTGGCTAATTTGGAATGAGCTCCAAATATGGAAGGTATATTTTGCCAGGGTTTTGAATTGTAGCATCGCTAGTTACATAAAAACACTAAAATCAATGTTACTCAGGACTTCGACTAATGTCGAAATACGTACCAGTAATACGGTTAAGGCACTGAAAAACAATAGAAAATGTTGTAGGATTGACGATGGAACTTTTACCAACATTCTCTAATTTACTGCACTCACTTATAGAGAGAACTTAAGTTGCAGCTTGAGAAGTGAAATAGGGAAATGATCATCAAGCTTCTTAAAAAATCAAATTCAAATTCAAAGAGCTTTTTATTTTTCATAAGCGATTTAACAATATTTAAATTTTTCTGCGAAGCCGTGGCTTGTCTGCAGAAGATTGTATTTCTAATATATTATAAAAGTCTAGGTAAGCTGCTTTAACTACATAAAGATGATTACTTAAGTTAATTTTAAATTTTAATTTTTGGTTTTCTTTTATTTAATTTGAAATGAAATTTACTTTTAAGAATTTTTAATTTTTGTAACTAAGTGTTATTTGAGTTTAAAAAATAGTTTTTAATGCTTTTTGTTCTCATTGTGACGTTTTGAATGTTGACGATTTCTCGAGGTAGTTCGTTTAAAATTGCTGGAACGCTGTTCAACAGTTGTTGTTGTAGAATCTGGGTACTTGCAGCATACCATGGGCACGTCTTCGTGTATTTACCGCATGATCGAGGGGGCGAATGAAACGGTTATCATCGAAGTACTCCAAAACCAGTGTCATCTTGAAAATTTGTTCGACTTTAAGGACATCAAAATTCCTTTGGTTACCCCGTTGAGTGTTGACGTTAATTTGCTTCAGCACAGAGTTTTGCAGTCTCTGTGACTTCTAAATGTGTGTTTTTTCAGCGTTTCCCCACGCAAGTATACCATTCTCCAGCTTTGACTCGACTAAGGCATAGTAGACTTGTTTCAGAACAGGCACAGTAGCATGGTGTCGAAGATGAGCTACCGCAAAAAAGGCTTTCTTCAGGTCCATACGCTGCTTTTCAACATGCTTGTCCGAGAGAAAGTGACAGTCCATGATGACTCGAAGATACTTGTAGCTATCTACTATATCTATAGTTTTCCTGGGCGTACTAAGGCATGCGTCGTTTTCGTAGTAGATTCTGTTTGGTGTAGTTTTGAAACTAGGTCTTCGAATATGCATCATCTTTGTTTTTTCAGCGTTGATCACCAAACCGGTGTCGTGGCACCATCTCACAGCAGCATTAAAATCTTCCTGCATCATCCTCAAGGCAGATTCTAGGCATCTGTGTCGAACAACAATTGCCGTATCGTCCGCAAAAGCAAAAGCAAAAGCAACGCTCTATTTGAAAACTCGAAGTAGTTCGTTTGCATATACATAGTATAAAGAGGATTGGACCCAGCTTTGAACCTAGAGGGACACCGTATTTCACATTCTTATTTTCGCTTAATACGCTTTTGATCATAACGCTTTGCATTCTGTGGCGCAGGTACTCTGCAAACCAGTCCGCCATGACCCCTCTTATGCCGAGCCTTCCAAGCGCTTTAAGCAACTTTGCATGGTCTAACGTGTCGAATGCTTTGCTAAAATCCATGAATAAAACTAAGACATGATGGCCTTTGTTGAGACTCTCATTAACATAGTTAACAAATTCGCCTAGCAGTTTTCCCGTACTTTTGTTTTTTTGATAGCCGTACTCACTTGAGTGAATGACAGAATGCTTTTTTATGAAGCTCTGCAATCTTCTAACAATTACTCCTTCCAGGCATTTTTTAATTACCGGCTGTAACGATATCGGTCGATAGTTGGTTAGTTGATTTTTAGCTCCACCCTTATAAATTGGTCTAACCACAGCGGTTTTAAGGAATGCCGGAATTTTCGATTGAGCGAGACTCAGATTTATCAGCCTGAAAAGGATGGGAGCAGGGTTTTTATGTCGACAGCTCGAATTCGATCTATTCCTGCGGATTTAGCTCCTCCCAGTGATCCGATGATGGCGGTTATTTCACAAATATTTGTGTCATTCGCAAACATTGTATCCGTTATGACGATGTTATTGTGATTCGATGTGATCGCGTCACATTTGTGTAGAATGTTCGACGTCTGAACAGAGAAATGATGCGCAAAATCATTGGCCAATGTCTTAGTTTCAGTCGAAAAATTGTTGGCAATGTTTTCGTCTATGCTCAGCTTTTTCATTCCAAGAATTTCGTTTATTAGACCCCATGTTTTACGCGGGTCTCTCTTTAATTGACTGAACTTGGATTGGTAATAATTTGATTTTTGTGCTGTTATTATTTTGTTTAGTTTGTTGCAGAAACTCTTGTATTCGTTTCCGTAGCCTTTATTCATCCAATTATTTTTCCATCTCCTGTATAGCTCATCTCTTCACTGACACTCGGCACTCGGCAACCAGATTCGGCGTCATCCAGGCATTTGTTTTTCGTTTTTTCTTTGTTGATTTTATTTTCGTAGCTTTTTCATAAATGTCTTCAAATATCTCCACAAGTTTTTGGTACGAGCTTTCAGCGTCGTTCTGTCTCATGACTTCATCCCAATCTGATTCACAAATAAGCTGGTTAACTTTTGTATTGCATATGTACTCGTACGTGGCATTGATTTGCCGCTCTTCTAATATTTCATTGGCTGCTGTAAAGTACAAAATTGGGTAGCGGCCAGTTATCGCACACTCAATCACTACAGAATTTGTTTCCACATCGGCTCTGGACACAAGTATGTGATCGATTGTGGACTTAGCTCCACTATCTGGATCAACTCTGGTATACTCAGTAACTAAGTACGTTTATCAGTCTCAATGAAGCAAGCATTTCTAGATAATTTTTTGTGTAAGTAGAATCTAGATCACGAGTGTTAATGTTTATACCACCCATCACAATCATTTCTTCGTTTCGATCTAATTGCCCCTTCTTATAGTATGCGGCGCCTCTCTGCCGAACAAGCTGGTTTTTGCCATGATCCTTCTGTGACGACAACATTAAAACTTTGCGATTCATTCAAATTTGATAGATTTTGAAGAGATGTTCAGCAGTGTTTTAAAAGAGCGTTAAATTGTTAAATTCGCCTTGTCCGAGGAAAGGCAAATCCGACTAATTGATATCTATCAGTTAACGGTGGGTCAATGATGCAAAGATGCTTTTACATAGTTGGTGGTCAGCAAAGATCTTTGTATTGATTTGTCGTAAGGAAAAGGGTGGACTATGACGCATAGTCTCTTAGCAGGCCAGCCTCGATACAAATGCAGAATGGAGGTTTTCGGTGCGAAAAAAGAAGGAGCCGAAAAGAGAGTACCGCAAAAAGAGAAGGCCGAGGCCGCAAATAGACCTGACACACTAAAACTGAAAAAGCATTGAAACCAATATTAAAATAGAAGCATAGGAAAGACGAATTACGAATATGAACGCCATAAAGGAAATGATTTCGGCGGGAGAAGATATATTCAACTAGTGCAAATCACATGGTTTATCCACCCTCAATACCGTGTTTATTAAGCCAAACCGGCATAGATAAAAAAATACAAATTTATTAAAAGTTATTAAAAACCATGGGTAAAACGGCTGAGTTGGGTTTGGTTATCAGAACTTCAATGGTAGCAAAGTTTAACGTGTCGCGTTAAACTGTGCACTATCAAATTAAAAAGTTTAAGAAGCATAATGACATAAGATACTTAACGAGGTCAGGTGCTAAGCGCAAAACAACCCCCACTGAACATCGAGTCCTTCTACGGGAATTTAAAAAAAAAAATATTTTTGTGAAGCCTCAATCTGTTGCAGATGAATGGAATTTGACGGCCAAGAATCCAACCAGTGAGCGCACTATCTGACCGACGTTTAAGGGAAGGAGATTTTAAGACAATAAAAGTTAAGGACGTGCTGAAAATATCAAAGGCAAACAAGCTTAAAAGACTGGCCTTCGCAAAGGAACATCTGCATACGCCAAAGGAGTTCTGGAGAAGCGTTCTATGGACAGATGAAAGCTCCTTTGAGTATAGCTCATCAATAAACAAATTTTTTGTAAGATTGCCAAAGCTAGTAAAAGGGCAAAAAAAAAAGGCCCGTTTGTCAAAATGTGAGCCATGGTGGAGGCTCTGTCATATTCTGGGGACGTGTTGCATATAATGGGCTGGGTGACATGGTTTTTATCACCTGTTCGATGAACCAATGTCAATATGTTAGTACCCTAAATGATAATGCCTTTCCTTCCGAAGATAGGCTTATTGGCGAATAATTTATCCTGCAACAGTATAATGCCCCATGCAACAAAGCCTGGATGGTAACTAACTTTTTGAAGGATATTGATGTTACCTTTGGACTGGCCACTTCAAAGTCTATATTTAAATATTATAGAAAACGTCTGGTCTCTTTTGAAAAGAAAAAGAAAAGTTTCGTTAAATAAAACCAGAGAGGAGACAATTTCTGAGTTCACTCTGAGATATCTCCAGAGATTCTTCAAAATGTAGTGGATGCAATACCGAGACGCCTTCAAAAAATTTTTGAAGCCAAAGGAGGTTATACATTTTACTAAACTCTTCTTCATTTCTTTACTTTTGTTAAGACTAAACTTTGTTTTCTTAGTATTACATACTTGTCAAAATACTTATGCCAATACGTGAAATTACTAATTAATTTATATCTTTTTAAGTTTCTATGAAAAAATATTTGTTTGATTATTTTTAAGTTTATATTAGATATATTGGGTATATAATATATTCGTGCGGTTTTTTTTTCAAAATTTTAACGTTTATTTAAGAAAAACATATACAATAGTATTATTCAAAGTATTGCCCATCTGAAGCTATGACTTTTTCCCATCTTTCTGGCAATTTATGGATCCCATCCCAAAAGAACTGCGCCGGCTTGGCAGCCAAGAATGAATCAAGCCAATTTTTGATATTCTGCTCTGATGTGAACCGTATTTCAGTGAGGGCGTTCTGCACCGACCAGAACAAATGGTAGTCAGAAGGGGCAAGGTCTGGGCTATAAGGCGGGTGGGGTAAAACTTCCCATCCACTGTTTTCCAAATAGTTCTTACCCGGAATAGCAACGTGGGGCCGAGCGTTGTCATGATGGAAAATTATTGCCTCGCGTCTGGTCGCATATTCCGGGCGTTTTTCGGCCACTGCTCTCTTCAAACGGATTAGTTGTGTTCGGTAGTTTTGTCCATTGATGGTTTCACCCGGTTTTAGCAGCTCATAATACAGCACAGCCATCTGATCCCACCAAATACAGAGCATTACCTTCGCGGCATGGATATTCGGCTTTGCCGTTGATTTGGCTGGTTGGCCGGGTTTCACATATGATTTTTTGCGCTTGGGATTGTCGTAATGGATCCATTTTTCATCACCAGTAACAACCTGATGCAAAAATGACTTCCTTTTGTGGCGTTCCAGCAGCACTTCGGACATGCAAAACAGCCTTTCGACGTCTCTCGGCTTGAGTTCATGTGGAACCCAATTTCCTTGCTTTTGAATGTATCCAGCTGCTTTTAAACGTTTTGAAATGGCTGCTTGAGTGACACCCAAAAATTCTGCGAGCTCTTCTTGTGTTTGACAACAATCTTCATAGAGTAATGCTTCCAGTTCTTCATCTTCAAACTTTTTTGGCTGCCCAGGATGTTCATCGTCTTCCAAGCCAAAATCACCACTTTTAAATCGTGCAAACCACTTTTAGCACGTTCGCTCAGCTAGCGCATGTTCACCATAAACTTCCACCAAAATACGATGACTTTCGGCAGCAGTTTTCTTCATGAAGAAGAACTCCCCGCAAAAACACTTTTTCAGGCACAAAGTTCGACATATTTGAGTGAAAAAAAATTATTGTTGTTTACGCTTCAAATGAATGACATATACTGAAATAACGTACAATGACAGTAGCTTTCCAACGCATGTTCCAATGGAATAATAACAGTGGAATAATACAAGTTACGCAATCTCTTAGCAAACCGCACGAATAGACGAAAGTTATAGACCCAATATATAAAAAGGAAAAAATAAACAAAAATTCCTTATAAAGCAATTTAAAAGTTAAACTCAAAAATGCACGATTTTTATTTCGTCAAATTACTTATGCCGACTAGTGTAAATACATACTCCAGCAGCGGCCACCAAATCAAAATAGATTACCACTATGCTGGAATTATGTGAAGCGCCAAATTAGCCACTGTGAAGTGATATTAAACGTGAGTCAGCCCCGAGTTTTGCTGTTTTGTTTTTTTTTTTTTTGTTTTTAGAAACCAGAGAAAATTCAACTCATATAGACCTAAAGTAAATAAAGGAAGAGTCCAGCTACGGGTGGTAAATTTTCGAGGATGGCTCTACAAAAAAAATCAAAGCAAAGTATATGGGATAATTTCGAAGAGAAATGCAAAAATGTGCTAAAACTATGCTCAGCGGTTCGAAGGAACGACATCACATAAATACGGAGATACGTATGGAAGCGGTAGCGGAATGCACGCAACTATTGTACCAACTTTGTATCGGGATTTTCTCCTCATATTCAATAAACAAGCGAAAAGCAATAGAAAAATTTAAATATCGACGTAGCCTCTGCGTTTTAATATTTATGAAATTGGAGGAAGGAAACTTACTTAGGAAAAATAACGAAATTTGTGGAGAGTGGTAAAAGAATTTTAAGAGGTTTCTGGCATTCACATGAATCGAGGAATAGAAGCATAGTTTTCTTGTTCCACTCGACACCAAATATTGAAACATACTCTGAAAATAGACGATAAAAAAAAAACCTATTCATTAAGTTCTTGAAAGCTCACTCTGATTAATATGATAATACTCTAAACAAATATCGGAATATTGTGATGAATCAAAAATTCACTTTAAGATGCTAAAAAACCGATGGTTGTCACACTTTTCTTTTTCTTTTTTGTCTACTCCAGTACAAAATCGTGCATCCAATTAAAAGTCGGAAATGGAAAAAAGAAATGCATTTCGCTTCGTCTCGTTTTCTTTCACTTAGTTACTAGACAAAAAATAGACTAAAATTATCTTAAACCAATGGCAATGATCCAAAAATGTGTAACAAATCAAAACATGTTTACAACGTTAAATTGTACCAAACCGATGTCGATATAATCCACCATGGCTTCCCTTCCGTCTGAAACTCACAGGTGGAGGAATTCTTCACCAAATTGCTCTCGATGATCTCAATGATCCCGATCGAGTCGTTCTTCATTTATCTCTATTTTGTTTGTCTTTTAAGTGAATACGAAAACAAGATCATCGTCGGATATCAAAACCGTGATTTAGAAATTATTTTAAGAACAGGATGCGGGGTGAAGATGTCGAATTGCACGTGAGCTAATGTTAAATTGTGAAAAACTTAAATTGCATCAAGGACAAGTACGTATACTCGTATTTTCAGAATCAATCTGTTTTAAGCACATATTCGTGTGGTTTCAAATAATGTAACACGTGATATTTCACACTTTCCTATTTCGATGTCTTTGCTTTTTGGGAAAACCCTTGGTGTAGCAAAATAAAATACCTAAATTGGAGATTCATTTGAGCTAATTGGGATCGTTAATACGAATTATTTGAGCCATTCAATGTTGAAGGTACGAGTAGTCTAGTGTTACGAAACAAATCCTCTCTTCTACGGAGTAGATTCATATTCCGTCAAGTCAATGATTTTTTAACTCTAGTTTGGTTAGTATTCTAGAATGTAGACTCGATGAAGGCTAGTCAGCCGATAGCTTTCTGTAAGTTCACTCATAGCAATGACTACCAAAAACCATATCTCAATGGCACACTTCGATTTGGTATTGACTGCTTTTATCTACCAGATGATGTTCAAAAATGATCCTCATCCAGGTACTTCAATTGCAACTGGAAGTTTTGCAACACCGTTGAAGCTATTCACAGATTTTGAAGACCACGATTGGTGTTATGGCTCATGTTTTTTTTTAGCTTGATTCACGCTTACAAAAACATTGGAGCAAGTCGAGCGCAGCTGGTATTGAACTGACATTTTTCATGTGCTCATGACATTTCTGAACGCATGTTTGAGGTTATACTCGTAGTTGGGTAACTACTTCCGGAAGTCTGGTTTTAAGGTTTGATTCGTCTAAAAATTTGGTTCTTTTGGAGCTTGCACAGTGCGTCTTTTTTAGACGATGCAAGATGCCAGAATTTCGTTAAATCATTTTTTTTTACCAAAGTACGAGGGTTGGCTGAAAAGTTTCCGACCGCAACGGCACTCGTCAATAAAAGTCAGTGAATGCTAGTTGTGTATCTTTTGAAAGTTACTTACCGAAGTTTCAGTCATTTTGGACGCGCAGTTTTTAGTTGACAGTCGTTTGAGTGAGTCGATGTGAGTGTTTTTTGTGAAAACGGAAAAAATTGAGCATCGAGCTGTTGTTAAATTCTTGTTTTTGAAAGGCAATACGCCTACGCAAATCAAAAATGAGTTGGACTCTGTGTATGAGACTCTGCACCATCATTTACCACAGTGAAATTTTGGGCAGCTGAATTTAAACGTGGCCGTAAGAGCTTGGGAGATGATGAACGTTCGGGACGTCCAAAAACTGCGACTATTGACGATAATATTGCTAAAGTTCACCAAATGGTGTTAGACGACCGCCGAATTAAAGTGAGAGAGATAGTATAGGTTATGAAAATGTCAAAAGAACGTGTATATTACATGTCAAATCAAGAATTAGGCATGAGAAAGCTGTCTGCGTATCAGCTGTCCAAAAACGTGTTTGAATGAACATTTCCACGCTCTGTTGGCGCAGTTTAGGCGCAATAAATCCGAGTTTTGGCGCCGATTAATTACTGTAGATGAAACTTGGATACACCATTATACGCCCGAAACAAAAATTCAGTCAAAACAGTGACTGCAAAGGGCGAGCCGGCTCCAAAAAAAAGCAAAGACTGTTTTTTCGGCTGGGAAAGTGATGGCGACTGTTTTTTGGGACAGTAAAGGAGTTATCTTAATCGATTATCTTCAAAAAGGAAAAACCATTACAGGAGGATACTACGCATCATTACTTGCCAAGCTGAAGACAGAAATTGCGGAAAAACGGCCACATTTGCAGACAAAGAAAATCCTGTTTCATCAAGACAACGCGCCGTCTCACACCTCAGCGGTTGCCATGGCGAAAATCCATGAATTACGGTTTGAACTGCTTGACCATCCGCCTTATTCACCAGATCTAGCCCCAAGCGGTCTCGTTTTGTTCCCTCATCTAAAAACTGCGCTCGGAGGACAGAGATTTTCGTCAAATGAGGAGGCAATCACCTGCGTGAACAACTATTTTTCAGAGAAAAACGCCAAGTATTATTTGGACGGGCTAAAGAGATGGGAGCATCGCTGAGAGAAGTGTGTAGAATTACAAGGAGACTATATAGAAAAATAAAAAAAATAAAATTAGAAAAAATGCCTCGTATCATTGTTCGCCGGAAACTTTTCAGACAACTCTATGGTAGTGCAGGGCTGTTGCACAGAAAATCCCTATTTCTATTCTTCTTTATTTCTGTAGTTCCTGCAGGAATCATTGTGAATAATAGTCAATCGTAGAGCGTGTCTTGCCATAGAACAATGTCACATGAATAATTTTTGAATTTAAAGATATCTTTTCTCCTGAGATTGATCAGACTCTTGATCATTTGGGATCGAGCTTGAGGTTATAAGCTGTCTACAATTTGTTCTTAGCGTTTCAAATCTAGTCAGTTGATCAGCATCGCGGTTCCCTGAGACGTCTGATTGTCCCGGAAGCTTGCAATATGATCCTATGCTGTTTGGCTATCTCGTTAAGAGATACGCGACAGTCTTCAATCACAATCGATTTTATTGTATACGAAATTATGGATCCTATCGCTGCTTGACTGTCGATATAAAGATAATGCAATCCCGTCAGGCTAGGCCAAGCACGTGGCCTAGTGAATAGATTCGGCATGGAAGACGCTATAGTTTGTAGGTAAGTTGAAGGACTAGTATATGCAGAGGTCTCCATAGAAAACCCCCACGCTAATACCTACATCTGTTTTAGAGCCGTCTAACCAAATGGGGAATAATTCTCCATTGTCCCCATTCGTTTTATTTTTGTTTCTAGCGTCTCGTACCATGGATACTTTCTTTTTAGTTAATTATCTTACAGTCCAATCCATCTTTAGAACTATCGGAAGATGTGCTGTACACAAGTATGCCTTTGGCTACATAATCATTATAAAAAAATCAGCTTCTATCCCTTGTGCGAAGAATTAGACGCAAACAAGCCTGCCGCGGAGTGTGCTAAATAATACCCTTGGTGGAACGTCATAAATCTAAGAAGGGAAAGTCAACAGCTATACCCATCGAGGAATCAGCTGAGAACTGTTTATATTTTCCAAAAAAAAAAAAAACATTCTTCCTTGGAGTGTCTATTTTTTCATGGTATACGATGAAAGAGGAAAAGGTCCATACAATGTAGGTATCCCCAACGGCCCGAAGAGCACGACCAGAAAATTACTTCGACCCCATGATGTACCGGTGTTCTCGTATTATGTAGCGATTCGAAAAAATTTCACCGTCGGTCGTTCCAAATATCGTTATGGAAAAGCCCACAAACACACTATGCAAACTTTTTTTGAATTTCGGCGAAACAAAGGGATCCATTTCTCTGGAAAAGTACCTACTCTGTACACATTTTTTGATGTCTGTTTTATTTCAATTCTTTAGATTTGCTAATTGTTTGGCTGTGGGCTGTTGCCTGAATGTGTCGGAATTCCACGTACATAGTCATGTCTGCTGAAAACCCTAAGGGTTGACACAACCTTTTATTTGTTAAGAGTGTTTCTGTCATTTCATCTGTATGCATATGTATCTATGGCATTTTTTGAATTACTTTGGAGATGTAAAAGGAAGTCGTTTTCGCTCCCTGTTGCAGCACGCTTTGGTTCTACTTCATTGAACAAGTAAAAACTCATATTTATACATCATTACTTCATTCATAAAAGCATTCGCATACTTTGATGTTGTATCTTTTTACGAGTATCTCTCGCAAGTTTATAGAAAACATTTTATAATGCTCAAAGGGAAATAAAATCCAGATACATCGTTGGAAGTAATTAAAATTAAAAACAAAAAAAAAAGGAAAAAGGAAAAATCCAATTACACAGCCGTGGCTTCGATACGAAATTTCAAGACTAAAAATAAAATCGATTTTTCCCTCGGCTATACTTCAGCTCTAACAATCGTTTGCGAGACATTGACCAGTTCCCAGTTGGATACAACGGAAAAGTAGATTTAAAAATGTTCTTGTTTTTCTCAAATTAGTATCCTTATTCTAAGGGGAGTGCACACGATGACTCATTCTCATGACTATACCACCCAACTTATTTCAACCCCTCTTCCTTAATAACAATGCGAATACATACTATATATGTAAGTACAATACAATATGTCCCAGCAACCCTCTTCCGTTCCTGTTGGATGGATAAAATAATCAGCTCATCATCCCCCATGAGTCTTGTTCTGACGCAGCTAGACATCCAACTTTTTTGTTTTACTTGTTCTTTCCACCAACTCATTCCTCTCGAGCACGATGTATGTACGTACTCGTATTTGTAGTTTCTGGAAATAACTTCAGGCACAACAAAGGGGAAAACCATTTGACGCAGTCTTTCAGGGATTTTATTCTACTCCGACAGTCGTCTCTTTATGTTTTCCCTATTTTCTCTTTTTCTTTTTTTTTTTTTCTTCGTCTGCAATTTGGCTTTGTCTCTGATTCCGGCTCTGACAACGATAGTGTGAGATTTTGCTGTTTATTGAAACTGTCTTTTCCCGCTCCACGCATAAGGGAAGTTGAAATGACAAAGAGAAACAGATAAATGTCTACCCAATATCGCCGAAAAGACATTGTCAAACATCCGACACTTGTCAGGAGTTGCCAACTTCCTATTTATGTATTACATCGACATCACCATCACCATCCTCATCCCCATCCCCATGAGTCCAACACCCAGCACTCCCATCCACGACAACCACACGACGGCGCGGCGTGGTGCGATGACCCAATTCCTTCTCGACATTTCACTCATTCAGACTTTTCTGAGGACAGTAAAGGAACTCGTTTTGACTTCCAGTTTATTTTTGAGTAAGCTCTGAATAGAGGCACACCCCCTTGAAAGGTGGATAGTGGGTAGTATACGGTAGAATAGTGTAAAGTGCTCCGGGCCTTACATAAACCAAACGAGGACTACATGCATCCCACAGTGCATTTGTTGATAAAGGAACTCAGTTCCACGCTGTATGCATCAGATGATTATGAGTTTCTATTCCCACAGTAGCACGCATAAAGGGTAAAGTCTTACACAACCGCAATTTAAATAGCTCAGGGAGAATGCATTCAGCATTCACCAACTCGGAAAATCTAGTGAAACAAAAAAAATGCAAAGCCTGACCTAGTTCAGGTGGTATGTACATTTAGCTGAGGTTCCTAACAAATTTTACATTCGGATTTATATAAATTTAAAGACTAATAATAGATATGCTGTATCATGCAACTAATGAGCTTAGTCATAGGTCAATGTGAATTAGTTCGAAGGAGCTTACGAATATCCAGTTATCACCATCGAGCACAAGTAAAAGCTGAAAACACATTCCGGTAACCAACGAAAATGCCAAACATCCTTTCGTCCCAGATGATGTCATCGTCGCCTTTAGGTTACCGTACTCTTTATAGATAATAGGCACTCGTATTTGTTGTTTCAAAATTCAACCGTGTAAGATGTCGTAACCGAACTTACACTATACATACGAGTATGTATGTACGAGTACATTATATCCATTGACGAAGAGTAATCGATAATCGATAACAAGGGAATAACTACACGTAGTCGAAACGAATCATGACGCGCGATGAAGGGTGATTTCGATACGGGATACGAATACGAGTACGATTTCAAAGTACCATTGAAACTATCAAACGAAATCGATATTAGAGTCGAACGAATCAAAGGCGTTAACGACTATGTCGTTCCGATTGAGTTGTGCTGCATTATGACTGCAAATGGTGTTACGGTTGATGGAAATAGTTATTTAATCGATCTGAGTTAATATACAATAGATGAGAAATTACTATTTTAATACCTAGCTATGACACTTGAATTTGTGAATAAAACAAGTCAATAACATTGAATATTAAAAAAAAATAAAAGAGGAACAATCAATTTAGAAGGAAACTTTCAATCAGTTTTATTATACAATGGTTAAACATGTTCGTCTGAAAATTCCCAAGTACAATTTCATCTATTATTTTCCTTTTTTGTCTAAATTGATTTATCGCATTTTTTTTATTTGAATTGTGGAATCATATAGTATAATCTTGCAATTACAATCTACAGAAATTATTATTCTGATCATTTATAAGAAATAGTAGTGGTGAGAGTAAACCACCCTAACGGGCACCATTTGAAATTACAAGTTTTACGGAAAGCCTCATCCTTTATATAACACTGTTGCCTCCATAGAGCAGCATACAGAGTGTTCAGTTCTAGCGACTAGTAATGAGGCTCGTAGAAACAGCATTGGTGAATGAATGCTGTTATAATACAGACCAAAAATTTATTGTTATGTGACCTAGTGAGCTGCAACTAGTAAATATCTCTCTCATTACTCCAAAACAACAACACACGCCTCGGATACGAGCAAATCCATTGTTCACGATCATTGGATTCCATTCTGAAAGCGTCCCCAAAATTCAAGATTTCTACAATTAAACCGAGAATTTGTTCGATATAATTTGGATGCTGGGAAAACTGTATGCAAACATCCGATACTGGCGAAAGGTTATTGGTCAACTCTGGAAACCCAAAGAACACGAATACGCGAATACGGGTAGGGTTCTTACTCACCCCTGAGACTGGAGATACCTCTATATCTTATTCACCTTATGGTATTAAGAATTTGATGACAGGGTTTAAGGGGAAAGTCAGACACATAACCACTATTCAGAATGATGGCAAGGATGATTTTACTGGTATACCGAGAACAGCCATCAACTTAACGCTTAATGGAGATACGAGTATCTTGATCAGGATGAGAGAGTTTTACGAGAAGATAAGGCGATACGAGGGTTGTCTGAAAAGTTTCTGACCGAAAAATGATACAAGACATTTTTTCTCAAAATTTTTTTTTAATTTTCTACATACGAGTAGTCTCCTTGTAACTCTACACACTTCTCCCAGCGATGCTCCCATCTCTTTAACCCGTCCAAATAGTACTTGGCGTTTTTCTCTGCAAAATAATTGTTCACGAAGATGATTGCGTTCTCATTTGACGAAAATCTCTGTCCTCCGAGCGCAGTTTTTAGATGAGGGAAAAAAAAGAAGTCGCTTGGGGCTAGATCTGATGAATAAGGCGGATGGTCAAGCAGTTCAAACCGTAATTCATGGATTTTCGCGTAACCGCTGAGGTGTGAGACGGCGCGTTGTCTTGGTGAAACAGGATTTTCTTTTTCTGCAAATGTGGCCGTTTTTCCGCAATTTCTGCCTTTAGCTTGGTAAGTAATGATGCGTAGTATGCCCTTGTAATGGTTTTTCCTTTTTGAAGATAATCGATTAAGATAACTCCTTTACTCTCCCAAAAAACAGTCGCCATCACTTTCCCAGTCGAAAAAACTATTTTTGCTTTTTTTTGAGGGCTCGCCCTTTGCAGTCCACTGTTTTAACTGAATTTTTGTTTCGGGCGTATAATGGTGTATCCAAGTTTCATCTACAGTAATTAATCGGCGCCAAAACTCGGATTTCTTACGCCTAAACTGCGCCAACAGAGCGTTGGAAATGTTCATTCCAACACGTTTTTCGTCTAACGTAAGCAAACGCGGCACCCAACACACGGACAGCTTTCTCATGCCTAAATCTTGATTTAATATGTAACAAACACGTTCTTTGGACATTTTCATAACCTCTACTATCTCTCTCACTTTTATTCGGCGGTTGTCTAACACCATTTGGTGAACTTTAGCAATGTTATCGTCAGTGGTTGCAGTTTTTGGACGTCCCGAACGTTCATTATCTCCCAAGTTCTTACGGCCACGTTTAAATTCAGCTGCCCAAAATTTCACTGTGGCAAAAGATGGTGCAGAGTCCCCATACACAGAGTCCAACTCATTTTTGATTTGCGTAGGCGTATTGCCTTTCAAAAACAAGAATTTAACAACAGCTCGATGCTCAATTTTTCCCATTTTCACAAAAAACACTCACATTGACTCACTCAAACGACTGTCAACTAAAAACTGCGCGTCCAAAATGACTGAAACTTCGGTAAGTAACTGTCAAAAGAGGCAGAAATCGCATTCACTAGCTTCTATTGACGAGTGCCGGTATCTTTATGTTGCGGTCGGAAACTTTTTAGGCAACCCTCGTAGACAACGACAACACCACGTTCAACCATATGATAAATTAAACTCAATCTCAGTAAACCTTATAAGGGCCCTGAAGAAAAACCTGACACAGACCCCATCTCTCGCGCCTATCACTTCACCGGAAAGCCTACAACCACTAATTAGGAAAACATGGAAAACACTTGATATTCACCGACAAGGTTGTATTCTTTCGCCGATTCCTATAGTAATCAGTGGTATTATAAGGGAAGCTCTTTCTAGAGAAAACATAACATATCATATCTTAAACATGTGATGAAGTTTGCCTGCTCTCACTAAGACTTGCACCAGGCGGCCAATCATTTAAATTCAGAAACGAATAAAGTATTGCTCAAAACCGCTAAAACAAAGAACGTAGGCTCTTTAGTTTCTCATCATAACACCTAGCCACGGGCTCAGCTGAACGTTGCTCGAGTCGAAAAAGTTAGCAGCTTTCTATATCTAGGAAGTATGGTCTCAAAAGAACAGGCAGCAGAATGTGCAAAGCCAAAGCTGCGTTTGGTATGCAATATCAAATTTGGAGAAACTATATGATATGCTACATAAAACCACAAAAACCAAGCTGAGATGCAGAACTCAATCGGACTCGCAAAGTGTGCTACTTTATACATAGATGTACCCGTAATTGAAAAGTGAGCTACATCATCATAAGGAGCATGCAAACTATCATAAGTAGATGTCTTTGCAACATCTTAATGATCTTCTGGCCAAACCGCATATATTGTAGAGTCACAACCAAGAACCAATAGACGATGAAGGAAAACGTGGCTTTGTATTGCTAACACCTTTCATTGAGAAAGCAGTTCCATTGCAAACTAAATCATCCAGATATGCAGAAGACAATTAAAGAGGAATCCAGATCTTTGTGGGTGACTTAGTAGTAGCTCACTCGTGTTGCAAATCTTTTTTATGCCCATGTTCCACGTGAGATCAGAGGACCTAAGTAAAAATATTCTTCAACAATATAATGATCAAAGTTTGGTCCATGATGGTCTTTGAAGCTATTCAGTGTCATTTTGACTACGCAGCTGTCTATTATATCGGCCACGGTTTATACTCGTACGTTTCAGCAAGAATTCTATCAAGTTAAACTTTTAGGGTAGATACACAAAAAAGAATGTAAACAGTGAAAGTCAACAGCGTCCACCCCAGGGACTGTATGTTATATACCACCTTGATCCAAAAGTTACCGCACCACACCCACCGTGTGGCGCTCCCATTGTTCCGATTTGAGTTTTTTTTTTTTTTTTTTGTTAAGTTGGTAAATCTGTTGTTGACATTCCCTCTAAATCTAGATTTAAATTTGCAACAACGAACTTGTATTAAATTTTGCGTAAAAAAGGGATTTAATGGTGCGCGAACGTTGGAAATGTTGGAAAAGTGTTTCGGCAACGATTCTTTAAAGAAAACGGTCGCTTACCAGTGGCACGAGCAGTTCAAAAGTGGTCGTGAGTCAATCGAAGATGGTGAACGCAGTGACAGACCGACGAAAACATTGATGAAGTACGAGTAAAAAAAATGTTGGTCAATAACCGCAAATTAACCGCATCAAAGAGACGGCGGCGGACTTGAACATCGCCTAGGGATCCGTCCAAGACATTTTGGTTAATGATTTGGGTTTCCATCGTGTAGCAGCAAAGTTGATGCCAAAAGACCTCAATTTCATGCAAAAAGAGACCGTGTTGACGTCGCAAAAGAGATGATTTGCGAGGCTGAATCCGATCCCACATTCATCAAAAGGATCATTATTGGAGACGAAACGTGGCCGTGAGTTTATGAGTACGACACGCAATCCAGACATCAGGCAAGTGAATGACGTTCACCAAATGAGTCGAGACCAAAAAAACACGTCGTTTTCAGTCAAAACAGAAGGCAATGCTCACGGTTTTCATGGATTACAACGGTGTAGTGCATCATGAATTTTAGCCAGAAGGCCAGACAGTAAACAAAGAGTACTCGTATTATTTGGGTGTTATGAGACGTTTGCCTGAAGCAATTCGCCGAAAGAGACCAGAATTGTGGGCAGAAAACTCGTGGATTTTGCACCATGATAACGCACCGTCGCACAGTGCCATCATTATTCGTAATTTTTTGACGAAAAATACAACAAATACCATCCAACAGTCACCGAATTCACCTGATTTGGCTCCCTGTGACTTCTTTCTGTTCGATCGAGTTAAAAAACCACTACAGGGAACGCGTTTCAGCTGCCGAGAGGAAGTAATGGAAAAATCGCAGGAAGCACTGATGGGCATCCCGAAAATCGAATATAAAAAATGTTTCGAGGATTGGATCAAGCGCTGGCATAAGTGTGCTGCAGTCGATGGGGATTACTTTGAAGGAGACAATATAAATTTACTTAAATGAATAAACTTGTAACTTTAATTTTCTGAATTTATTCGGGATCTTTTTGATCAAGGAGGTATATCAGAATTAAGAATGCTCTCTTTATGGAATAAGAAAATTGATCGATTTGACAATAACTAAAGTGTAGAAGGTTTACAATTCACAACTGCAATGAAGGTTCTGATTATACAGCACTTCAATAGGAAGTGCCTTTCTCTTTGGCTTTGTCAAGCAATAATATGACCGATGAAATGTCGGAGGGATCCAAAAGCCGATTCCAAGATGACACATTCTTACTATCGGTCCAGAGTAGATGATATATGTATAGATGGTATAACTGATAACAGTCCAGATCTAATAGAAATAGGCAAATCAAACTAGTCGGCGTGGCAAGTATTTTTGTCAAGAATACAATTCTTAACCACCACCTTCATAAGAAAATGATAAAAGCTAATTCGCATTCTTTAAGCAAGAAATCCTCAACCGAGCTTCCGTATTTATAGATTCAGATTAGCACTCTTCCGTTTGTTAAAAAGCCTTGCTAGAACAGTTTTGTCATTCGCAAAGTCATCTAAGACTATTCGCCACCGTTGTTCAGCCTTTTTCATAGAAGGAGAAAAAGATTTATTAGGTTATAATCGGTGGTGATCGGCTACCAGTAGTAGGCAATAATAAACACGGGTAGCAAAGTGTAGCAAATGACTGACTATACATGTCGGCTGGTAGCCAAACGAGATCAATAGTCAGGGAGCGTTAATCAGTAATCGCTAATCTGCGACTACAGTCAACAGTCGATAGGAAAGTATCAGTTCCCAGTTATCCATGGCCAATGAACCACAATCGGTGAATGATCGTAAGTCAGTGATCGATTGCTTATATTGATTGATATTTAAGGCTAAGTCGTAGTGTCTTGTAACTGGTAGTAAATGCAGCTGGTAGTCTACTGATCGGAATTCTGTGTCGATCTACATATAACCATGATATACCGATGGCCAGCGTAACTAAAATTTTAGTAATTACCAATTACTAATTTATCTAATAAGGACTGAAACGAATAAAATCTGTAAATTTGAATACGGGCTATACTTCCAATGCGTAAAAATTGCAATCCCATTTTGTACCCAAATTAGCCTGTATAACATTCTCTAGTTTCAGTTTGTTATTGATTTTAGTTCGGCGCGGTTTAAAATATTTATAAAATATGAGTCAAGAGGAACGCCGTAAAAAGATCATGGACATATGGCTCGCGTCCAAACCATTTCATCGCAAAACATTTAAACATAGCACGCAGTACAGTGGATTCTGTTATTAAACGATATTTGGAGACGTCGGCATTTAAGCGAAAACAGAAAAGTGCAGCTAAAAGTGGAGCACATGATACAAATTTGGACAGGAAAATAGTGGGTACCATCGTTAAAAACCGAACTATGTCATCCAGATAGGTTGCTCGGATCTAAAAACACACAAAAAAAAAACAAAAAATACCAACAGGTACGAGCCTGAAAGCTATACGAGTTGATCGGCAACAAGAAAGCGTGCTTGGTTTTGGATGACGGAACTTGAATGACATGAATCCACCCAATCTTCCACAGTGCCGTCCCATTGAAAGGTATTGGGCTTTGGTCAAAGCTAAATTGAGGAAAAGTGAGCAGTGTGCAAATGACGTAAAAGATTTTAGTGCTAAATGGAAAACAGCGTCCAAAAAGATCACGGATGTAACTGTCACCAACCTTATGAAGGACATTCGAAAGAAGTTGAGGAAAGAATGGGAACCCAAATAATTTTCTTTATTTTTTGTAATTGTGAATGAGTTTAATAAAAACAGAGTTTTAAAGCAAATAAAAAAAATTTATATGAATTATGAAAATATTTTTTTTTTTTTTACTTTGAAGTTTCCAAATTTTATTCGTTTCAGTCCTTATAACAAAAGTACATAGGTTTAAATCGGTTGTGCTCGGTAGTTAGTTGTCAATTGGTATCATTAACGTGATTATGAAGGTCAGTTACATCCTCTGGTTTTCCCAAGTATAAAATTCATCTTCAAAAAATGGTCTGCTCTAAAACAGTACGATTATGCTCAGAAATTCAAAAAATAAAACGTTTAGCCAGTAGAAATTACCATCGAGAATTTGATAAAATCCCAATGCCTTACAACAACTATTAAAGCTTATGTGGCCTATTTACGAGTTAAGCCTCTGGGATTTGCACCAAACGCTCCCAAACCAAATGTCTCTTATGAAGCCCTGAGATGCATAAGGTCAAACAAATGCTTATACAAATGCTTCAACAACTCCCTAACATGTCCCATAAGTTCTGATGAATAGAACGAAATCCTTGAAGTTCTTTTACACTAAACACTCAAGTATTTATTCAAGAAGTATGCACAAAGTTCGTAACACCAACTGATCACTACAAATACATTAAGGACGGTGACAGTTGCTTGATGTGTTATTTACAAGCAACAAACTGAAAACTTTTGACTTTTGTGCAATGTATAGTATTCATAAAAATGGAAGATAACAACAGAGAAAAAAATATAAACTGGTTATCCTTAAAGGATTAATTACCAACTTGAACGAGTTAAGGGACTAAAAGTTTGCTTTTCTGTTGTGTTTTTGTAATAACATATGATGAAGTGGAAGTTTGAATTCGGTCAAATAAAGGGAATACTTCAAATCAACATATCCTTATTATTTAACAACAAACAAACACATTTCGGCTTTAAGTTAAATTCGTATTTGCGAGCTCTTCCAATTAGTCATTAAATTCCAATGATTTTGTAATTTGGACAGCTTCAGAAAGCACTTTACTTTTTGCAGATGACGTTTACAATGTATACAGTCCCCAATTTCACATAGAAACTTAGTGTAAGGTACTATTTAAGGTATTACAATTTTTTAATTTTTTTAATTGAATGCATAATTTCAAGTCGATTGGTGCAAAATTGACGAAGTTAATTAAAAAAATAAAAGTGACCGTTGAAGATCAAGTTACGGAGGATCTTGAAAAACATTATATGTAGGATAATTGATTTCTCACTCACTCACTCACCAAAGCACTTGAGTGGAACCTCTGTCATCGTTGAAATTGCAACTTATGTGACAGCCAGTGTCTTCAATGAACATTCTTTTGCTTTACTAACCTTCATGCAAGACATGGGAATCAGTAGTGGATCAAGTGCTCATGACTGGGCGCGATCAATTGACTCCATACGTATAGGCCGAGCAGAGCAGGAAGCTGAAAGACAAACTAAAGAAGGTAGAATTCGTCGTAGACAGGAGCAAAAAGGTGCTTTAGACATCATGGGTGATAGCAACATCCTTTATGAACCTGGCATTGATGATTCAATGAGGTAAGCCAATAAAATTCGCTTATGAACGTTTTATACCAGAGTTTTTAGTGTGCAAAACTTTATAGCGTTTTCCCCACAACTCACGTTTTGAAAGTAGGTGCCCCTTCATAACTTCAAAACTACTGCACCGATCCTTTTGAAATTTTGAGCACTATTTTTGTACATAATTTACGAGGTAACGATGGACAGTGTTCCAAAAAAAGTGAAAATTTCGTAAAACCCTCCCAGCGTTACTTGGGGAAAACTATTATCTAACGAATGAACTCTGATTTTTTGATTTCAGATGATCCAGCACCAAGTTACGAGGGCGGGTCAATAAGTACGTGACTTTTGGATTAAAACACAGATTTTTTGATAAAAAAATAATTTTATTTTTCAACGTAGTCTCCCTTGAGCTCTATACACTTTGTCCAACGCTTCTCCAATTTTTTTATCCCTTCCAAAAAAAATGATTTGTCGAGGTCCTCAAAATAGGCCTTTGTTTGCGAGATGACTTCATCATTGGAGTCAAATCTTTTTCCACCAAGCCATTTCTTCAGGTTTGGGAACAAAAAGTAGTCGCTCGGAGCCAAATCTGGAGAATTGGGTGGATGAGGGAGCAATTCATAGCCTAATTCATGGATTTTTGCCATGGCAACTGCACATGTGTGCACCCTTGCATTGTCTTGGTGGAAAAGAACTTTTTTCTTAGCCAAATGAGGTCGTTTTTTTTTTCAAATCGTCATTGAATCGGTCCAATAAGTTGGCATAATATTCCCCATTGATTGTTCTTCCCTTTTGAAGGTAGTCAATGTGGATTATCCCGCGTGCATCCCAAAAAACAGTCGCCATAACTTTATTGGCTGACAAACCCACCTTGGCCTTCTTTGGCGCCGATTCACCCTTAGAAACCCACTGTTTTGACTGTTGTTTGTTCTCTGGTGTGTTGTGATGGATCCATGTTTCGTCCACGGTTACAAAACGGCGCAAAAACTCCTCCATATTGCGATTAAACAACGCCAAACCTTCCTGTGAAGTTGTTACACAATTGCGTTTGTGGTCGACTGTGAGCAAACGCGGCACCCATCTTGCAGAAAGCTTTCTCATGCCCAAGTAATCATTCAAAATTGAAACCACTGAGCCATGCGAGATCCCTACGGCTTCTACAATCTCTCGCACTTTCAATCTTCGGTCGGCCAACACCATATCGTTAATTTTTTCGATTGTTTCGGGTGTAGAGACCTCAACTCGGCGTCCAGGACGTTCGGCATCTTCAGTGCTTGTACGGCCACAACGAAATTCTGTAAACCACTTTTTTACCATTGAAATCGATGGTGCAGAGTCCCCATAGTATTTATCAAGCTTACCTTGGTCTCGGTAATGGTTTTTTTTCGCAAGAAATAATGCTTAATAAGCACACGAAATTCACTTTTTTCCATTTTCTCCTCAAATTAGTGAGTAGTCTGATAAAAATAGCTGTCAAACACAAACTAACTGACGCAGCAAGTTTAAATTTTGACAGGAGTCAACTGACAGATGCCTGTTGACAGGAGCAGTGTTGCTGTTTCAGTAAAGAGGTCAGAAATTCAAAAAGTCACGGACTTATTGATCCACCCTCGTATTAAAGTAATGAAGAAGAACTCCCCGCAAAAACACTTTTTCAGGCACAAAGTTCGACATATTTGAGTGAAAAAAAAAATTACTGTTGTTTACGCTTCAAATGAATGACATATACTGAAATGACGTACAATGTCAATAGCTTTCCAACGCATGTTCCAATGGAATAATACAAGTTATATACCCAATAGTAGTTAACTATGCCAAAGGTTCTGAGTTTGACTCACTGTCTAAACACTACACAATGCCACCACCATTTTCAAGACAAACACAAGGTGGGGTGGAGGAGCAGAGAGTCTAGACGTTGGTTTAAGCCAGTGTGTTGCGTCAATAATTTATTTATTTTACAACCAGACGCCAATCCGCATATCTTAACTAAATCCCAAAATAAACGGAAAACGTAGGAAATTTCTGATTTAGAAAACATCATAAGCCAAAGCAAGGAGCTTAAATGAATGAACATGTGGCATACACACACAAAAAGCAAGATATCTACAATATTATATAGATTACTCCATTGAGAAAAGAGAGAATATGTAGTGAATAAAACGATTAATTGTATTACTCAAATGATATGCTTGCTATCTTACTTATTGTATAAATAGAAATTTCTTATTGAATAGCCACTGCAGGTATTTTCATTACAATTTCAGTCAATAAGATAAAATTGCTGCACGTTGGTTAAAATATTGTATTTGCATAAAGAAACAAACTGCAAAACCGCTGGCCTCATATGTTCCAGTAACGCACTATAAAACATGTACTCACTACTTCGGGTGTCATTCATCATGTTTCCATAAAACTCCACAACCAGCAGTTAGGTGAGATATTATTTTATTATTTTCGCGCAAAAGTCGTCGCGTCGCGACTTTGCATTTTATATGCTTCGCACGTGAGCACTTTCTTAAGCATTTTATTCTCTTCTTTCTCTCTTCATTCATATCTTGCCTATATCCATTATTAATATCTAAGCCCCCGGAAATATGCCGGAAGAAAAAGGCCAACGAAAACGTACTTTTGCCAAATATCTAAGAGGACGCCTATAGTAGTTTTGCTACGAGGAACACTACTACATTTAAGCGGATGTGCTCAGACACAACAGTCTCTATGTTACGAGTATATTCGGAACAGTGTTGTGGGAGGGGTGGCACATTTGTCATTAGATTAGGGAAAATATCATTACTTAGTCGGTCAATGACACCTGTTTGGTTTTTTTAGTTTTTTGGCAAAATGTGGGCTTGTCTGTTTCAGCAAGGTTAAGATTGGTCGGGAAAAAATATTCAAGTAGGGATGTCATGGGCAGGTTGCGGATTAAACGCGGAAAATATTAAGCAGATTTTAGTTGAAACAGAATATGTTTGACTTACTAATGGCATACGCATTTTTCATTGTGCCAACCACAGGATGGTAAATGTGGTACCATCTACTGGATACATTTGGTATGATGTCAGTTGAAAATGTCAACAGTCTTGCGTTTACTGTAAAATATCATTGGATCCTACTTCGTATGTCTCGGAATGATAACTTCTTCGGCGCCTGGGAAATGTTTCTGAACTACTATCTGACAAATGTAAAGGAGTACAATGAGGCGGTGATCTTTCTAACTTGAAAGGATACGGAAACGGCCCCGCATCAAGTCATTTCGGCCCCGAAAAAGTTGAAATCATGCTAGTACTTACAAACCTGACAACCTGTATAATCAGCATCGGATTCATCAATGTGATATTGGCCAGCTCCGCACAAAGAGACACTAACTCTAATGGCACACCTTAAGAAATGGGGATGTTGCGACTTCTTCGCTCTCCAATGACGACTCGATATCCATCATCATACATGAAAGATGAAAGGTAAGGACCGGTGCTAATATCTTCCCCGAATTTCTTCGCCATTTAGATTACAGCTGTGATTTCCAAGCCGATATTGGTAGCATAGTAGAGATGGCTGAATCGCCAAGGTAATACCTCACAAGGAAATGTCTGTGAGTCGTTGTCGCGTAGAATTCAATTTGCCCTCTACATATGTAATACCAAACTCTGCTGAGTTTCTAGCTACGGAGGATTAGTAGCAAGCACACACGCATTGTGAATTGAATCATGCGCAGACCCAACAACCGCAAGTATATATATTTCTCAACCCATTCCCCACAACTCTCTCATCCTACGACTTTTATAAAGCAAACTTTCACAAAATCATTGAATCTTAGCAGATCTCTCTTTAACTTTCACAACCTAAGTGTAAATGATGCCTTATCCATTTTTTTATAAAGAAATATTTAATTCTTTTTGCCGTAAAGGCAAAACATCATCTACTAGTCCTCCCTGGTATAATCGCAAGCTTCGTTCCTTACGAAATAAGAGAAACAAGATATGGGCTGTTTTCCTGCGTACCAGATCCTTTTCCGACTATTCCAAATATCTTGGTGCTTATTTTCACTTCACCGAACTTTACGATTTCCTTTACCAGCGTTACCTTAATAATGCGCAAACCAACCCTAAGTGATTTTTCCAATCTGTTAACTACAAAAGAAAGTCCGATGGTTACCCTCCTTACCCCTCTTTCAACAACAAGTCATCAACCGATCCACTCACCATTGCCAACGTATTTGCCACCTTTTTTAAACAATCCTTCACCAACGACTCCTTTGTACCAGATCTATCCTATTTTTTGTTACCTACTGAACTCCTCCAATGGTCCACTTCTCTCTCACATCTCGGACCCCTCTTATATCGAATATAAACTACACCAACTCAATGACAAATTTACACCCGGTGCAGATGGCCTCCCTGCCATATTTCTTAAAAAATGTTCTTCGTCTCTTTCCTTTGCCCTTTCTGATCTCTTTCGTCTATCCCTTTCACAAGGAGAATTTACTCAGATTTGGAAAACCTCCTTCATAACCCCGATCCACAAAAAAGGATCAAATAACGAAATAACAAACTATCATCCAATCGCTAAACTCTCTTATATACCCAAACTCCTCGAAAGTATTTTGTATGAAGCTCTAAGCTTCCAACGCAAATCACTTATTTCCCCTAGACAGCATGGCTTCCCTTTAGGTCAACCACCACAAATCTCGTTGAATTCGTATCCTTTTCCATCTCTGCCCTAGAGAACGACAACGAAGTCGATGTATTTCCAACCGATTTTAGCAAAGCCTTCGATAAAATTTCTCATCGATTAATACTCTTCAAATTGTCTGCCCTCGGCTTTGAACCCATACTGTTAAAATGGATATCCCCTTACCTCGAAAACCGTTTTTACAGTATTCGCTTTAGGTCAGCCCACTCAGCTCCATTTTTGGCCACCTCTGGAGTTCCTCAAGGCAGCCATCTCGGTCCCCTTCTTTTTATATTAACCATAAATGATCTCGATAGGATCATCAAACACTCGTCCGTCTCCCTTTACGCCGACGATACCAAATTTTTCAAAACCATTTCCTCTCCCCATGATTCCTTCCTCCTTCAACAAGACCTTGATAGTTTTTCGATCTGGTGCCTCAAAAATTGTTTGGAACTTCATATCACCAAATGGCAATCCATCACCTTTTCACATAAGCGGCACCAATCTCCTCCCCGACTCTACCTTCTCCACAACCAACCTATCTCCTCCGTTGAATCTCTTCGCGACCTCGGCATTTTGTGTGATAGGGAGCTCAACTTCCGTTTACATATGGATGGGATAATCCTTAAAGCCAACTCTGCACTAGGTTTTGTAAAACGATGGTCCAAAGAATTCACCAACCCATACGTGACCAGGTCCCTCTATATTACCTTTGTTCGTCCCCTCCTAGAGTACGCCAGTCAAGTATGGTCCCCATGTCATCGCGTTCATATCTCCAGAATCGAAAGCATCCAGCGCCGTTTTTTTCGATTTGCTCTTCGAGGTTTGACCTGGGACGATCCTTTTACTCTGCCCCCCTATGAAAATCGTCTCAACCTTATTAACCTAAACACCCTTGAGGAACGCTGAGATGCAGCCGACTTTCTCTTTCAGGTCACGTTGAATGTGTGTCCCTTCACAACTCTATTTTCCTCAACACTAACCCTCGTAATCTACGTACCCCTCGTCTCTTCTATCGCCCAACCCACCACACTTCCTATGGCGCGATCGAACCAATCTCCCGCATGCTACGAAAAATTAATTCAAACAGTAGCGCCTTTGACTTCCACCGCACCACTTCACCACTCTAACCAACCTTAGTATTAAGTTTTAGTTGAAGTTTAATTTTAAGTTATAGCTTGTATTAAGGGGCATTCGCCCCCACCAAAAATTAAATTATACTCTTGGGAACGCCAAAAAAAAAATATCTAGCTTCAAGACATTCGATTAATTTCCACAACAGTGATTCGCCGACAGTGACCCCAGCGTTTTGCTGTCGATCAAAAACAGAATACTACTTCTGCATCGCTCATATTACTGCAGGGAACTCCCATTTTGTGTCCTTTGCTCCTAAGGCCTATCGTATTTTTTAAAAATGTAAGCCCCAATTTTGAGATCTATTGAGAACATCATTTTCTATTATGTTATCAATCCAAGAATCAACAAAGGGCTTACCGTGACATAAACTTAAGCTTAGACATAAAGTCCCAAAGCCGCGTAGCTGTAACGGGTGTCGATATCAGCTTACACTAATTCCAACGCTAGGGTGAAGGATTTATGGAAATCAAAAACGAGCTCCTTCACCTCCCTCAGTAATGGTTTAAGAAAACTGTGTCCAATAACAAACTCCCGACGGTTTCCGATAGTCATTGCTCCTTCTCTTTCAACTGCGTTGGGAAAACCGTGCGAGACAAATGCTTTACCCCTGGAGAGGTAAGAAGACATGCTACGGCGGATAATTCATACTAGTGGAAATATATTTTCCTCAGACGCCCATTGGATACTACAGCCGCAAAGCTGCTGTATGTAGTAATAAGGGCTCGCACTGTGTCGCTTAAGACAACTACTTTTAGAAACTTGAGCACCTGTGGCCCAATGACAATCTTTTTGAAGCACAAACAGGAAGCAAGTCAAGGAAGAGTCGTCTAAGAGCCAGGACATGGATATTTTGGTCCCAGCAAAACTTATATCCTACATCTCTAGAACAGACCTGCAAAGTACTTAAGTATTTCAGGACTTCAGTCCTCTCAAGTACAAGTACTAGGTACAGGTACTTGGTACAAGTACTAGGTACAAGTACTAGGTACTGGTACTTGGTACTGGTACTTGTACTTCAGTACCTTGGTACTGGTACTTGTACTTCAGTACCTTGGTACTGGTACTTGTACTTCAGTACCTTGGTACTGGTAGTTGAAAAAAGGCTAGTACCAGTATTTTTCAAGTACTTGTGTACAAGTACCAAATATCAGGTGCTTAAGTACCAAAGTACCTGAACAGTACTTTCAAGTACTTTCTAGCATATTGAGTAAGATTTGTTACTACGTCAATTTGTAAAGGAAAATTATTATGTATTTCATCAGGAGAAAGTGTTTCTCTGAGCAGCAGACTCGAAACTGTAAGTCCAGTTATTGTTATAGCAATCATAAGCGAGCGGACTGCTGGAAATTAATGTATTCGAAATTTTAAAACCCTTGAGCCGCAGAGTGAAGGGAAGATTACCCAATTTCTGATTCCAAAAAATTTTTCTGGTGATTCATTGCATGTATAAATTGACTTATTTATCAAGTAACACTATTATTTTAGTGCATTCATGTAAAATTTCATATAAATGTGATTATTAATTCGCGTTTTATCTCTAGTTAAACAGAATCATAATGGCAACTGAGGCGATGATGGTGAAAATTGAGCATCGCGCTGTAATTAAATTTCTCACTAAGCAAGGAAAAAGTCAAAAAACTATTCATGAAGAGATGGTGGCTGTTTACCAGGGTTCCGCACCTTCATTATCAACTGTACAAAAGTGGTCAAGTGAGTTCAAGAGAGGCAGAGAGAGCATTGAGGACGACCCCCGCTCCGGCGCCCCGGCTACTGCTTGTACGGGAGAAAGCATCAAAGAAGTCGAAAAACTTGTTCTTGAGGATGCCCGAATAAAGGTGAAAATGATGGCAGAGATCACCAAGCTTTCAATTGGTACCATTCACACCATTCTTCATGACCATCTTAACCTTTCAAAGGTCAGTGCAAGGTGGGTGACACGAATGCTCACAGCGCCTCAGATAAAAAGTGAGAATCGCATGCTGTAGAGAGCTTTTGGAGATGTGTAGTGAGAACGCGGACTGTGTTATGGATCGAATTGTTACTGGGGACGAAACATGGGTCCACCACTATGACCCTGAAAGCAAACAAGAGTCCATGCAGTGGCATAAAAAAGGAACAGACCCCCCGAAGAAGTTCAAAGTCACTCCGTCTGCCCGAAAGCTCATGGCCACAGTTTTTTGGGACTCAAAGGGAATCTTGCTCATTGAGTACAAAAAAAAAGGTGAAACCATCAACGCCACATCCTACGCTTCCACTTTGCATAATTTTCGGGAGGAAATTAAAAAGAAAAGACGGGGTAAACTCGCAGCGGGTGTGTTGCTTCTTCATGACAACGCTCCTGTTCACACGGTGCGAGTTTCCAAGGCTGCTGCGCGAGATTGTGGTTTCGAAGAAATCCAACACCCACCCTATAGTCCAGACCTTGCCCCTAGTGATTATTTCCTGTTTCCGGATTTGAAAAAATGTCTTCGTGGAAAAAGATTTTCGGATGATGAAGAACTCAAGTCGGTATTTTGCAGAGAAAGAGGAAATTTATTATTTTGAGGGTTTAAAAAAGCTTATCTGAAGATTTAACAAATGCATTGAGATCATATTGAAAAATAAAAACAATTTGAATTGAATTCGCATTTTCATATTGAACGCCCCTCTTAGGTCGAGTATTCATACTCAATTTTTCTGGACAGCGACAAATTACTACTTGATGTGGCAGTTTGCAATGAAGTAGAATCTGAGAAAAAATTTATAGAGTTTATACATAAATGCAAGGTGATTCCATTTCGTATGACTAAATTTTGAAATTCTGTTTTTTTATAATTTGCCGCGTTCAAAGTGTCAAGGATACCCTTAAAGTGTTTTAACAAATCTTAAGGGAAGTATACCCCCGTTCTATTTGTTTTTTTTTTCGTATATGACCTACCCCATCCCAAAGTTTGATCATCTGACAAGGATTGACCTCAATACTATTCTAATTCACACAAACACTAACCGTCATCAAAATCATAAAAATCCCCTCATCGCCTTCTAAACTTCCGGTTACCTTGACCTCTTGCTCAGCTTTACTCCATACTAATGCATGAATGTCATCGATGGTACGATGATGAGGTATATCGCTAAACCATTTTGTCTTAATCTTTGGACATAAAACAGCTGCAATGATGGCATCATTTGCTTCAGGTAGAATAAATAGTAAATAAATGCACTTATACGAGGGGCGTTCAATATATTCTCGGTATCGATATGAAGGAGAATGCGAATTCAATTCAAATTGTTTTTATTTTTAATATGATCTCCCCTAACATCAATGCATTTGTTACATCTTGAGATAAGCTTTTTTAAACCCTCAAAATAATAAATTTCCTCTTTCTCTGCAAAATACCGACTTGAGTTCTTCATCATCCGAAAATCTTTTTCCACGAAGACATTTTTTCAAATCCGGAAACAGGAAATAATCACTAGGGGCAAGGTCTGGACTATAGGGTGGGTGTTGGATTTCTTCGAAACCACAATCTCGCGCAGCAGCCTTGGAAACTCGCACCGTGTGAACAGGAGCGTTGTCATGAAGAAGCAACACACCCGCTGCGAGTTTACCCCGTCTTTTCTTTTTAATTTCCTCCCGAAAATTATGCAAAGTGGAAGCGTAGGATGTGGCGTTGATGGTTTCACCTTTTTTTTTGTACTCAATGAGCAAGATTCCCTTTGAGTCCCAAAAAACTATGGCCATGAGCTTTCGGGCAGACGGAGTGACTTTGAACTTCTTCGGGGGGTCTGTTCCTTTTTTATGCCACTGCATGGACTCTTGTTTGCTTTCAGGGACATAGTGGTGGACCCATGTTTCGTCCCCAGTAACAATTCGATCCATAACACAGTCCGCGTTCTCACTACACATCTCCAAAAGCTCTCTACAGCATGCGATTCTCACTTTTTATCTGAGGCGCTGTGAGCATTCGTGTCACCCACCTTGCACTGACCTTTGAAAGGTTAAGATGGTCATGAAGAATGGTGTGAATGGTACCAATTGAAAGCTTGGTGATCTCTGCCATCATTTTCACCTTTATTCGGGCATCCTCAAGAACAAGTTTTTCGACTTCTTTGATGCTTTCTCCCGTACAAGCAGTAGCCGGGGCGCCGGAGCGGGGGTCGTCCTCAATGCTCTCTCTGCCTCTCTTGAACTCACTTGACCACTTTTGTACAGTTGATAATGAAGGTGCGGAACCCTGGTAAACAGCCACCATCTCTTCATGAATAGTTTTTTGACTTTTTCCTTGCTTAGTGAGAAATTTAATTACAGCGCGATGCTCAATTTTCACCATCATCGCCTCAGTTGCCATTATGATTCTGTTTAACTAGAGATAAAACGCGAATTAATAATCACATTTATATGAAATTTTACATAAATGCACTAAAATAATAGTGTTACTTGATAAATAAGTCAATTTATATATGCAACCACAGCTTCACCCCGATACCGAGAATATCTGAACGCCCCTCGTATATAAATGATCCGAGCGTTGGAAATGGAATGATTATGCTGGACAAATATCTGAATAGTTCTGAAAAAATTGTCTATGAAGTTGAATACGCCACTGACTTCTTTAGCGCCTGTAGAAAGATTTTTCTCATTCGCTGGTCTGGTTAATTCTCCAAGACGTCATGCCCTTACTGATCAACACTTTCAGATATTAGTTTTGTTAAAAGCTAACTCGGCTTTTCTAAAAAGTATAAACCAAAAATAATTTATAAAGAAAAATTTGAAACAATTAAAAGTTGGACACAATGTTTTATCCTGAATTCATCAAAAAATGTTAACATTTCTATTTATAAAAATTGTGTAAGACCAAAATAAAGTACTTTACATTGAAGAACTGAACAAGTACTTGTAAGTACTGGTCAAGTACTTGGAAGTACTGCTCAAGTACTTTGGTACTTAAGTACGCGATACTTGGTACTTGTACACAAGTACTTGAAAAATACTGGCACTTGCCTTTTTTCAAGTACCAGTACCAAGGTACTGAAGTACAAGTACAAGTCCCGGTACTGGTACTGGTACTGGTACTAGTACTGGTACTTAAAAGTTTACGGCTCTGCTCTAGAATCTCTTTCTAGCTTAGGGGTGGCCGTGGTGTAGTGGTACTAGCAATCGCTTCTCACCCGGAGGATCAAGGTTCGAATCCTAGCCACGGCAAGCTTTCATTTGTGTAACTGGAACTCAGTCTGAAAAATCTGCGTGTGAAGGCATAACACTGACATGTAGATTTGGCTGTTGTAGAGTTTTCAAGCATAAAACAAAAGTTAAAATTCACAACCTGAATCATTCCGAGTGAAGAAAAATCTCTCCGTCCTATTCGGACTTCCACCCCTGGAGAGTCAATATTGAAACCAAACAGTAAAAAAAAAAAACTTGGGCTGGAAGAATTTTGTGACTGGGAATGAACAGAAAACTTTTCAACAACGTCCGCTTTGGCAAGCAACTTGTTGATTCCTAAAATAGTACGCGTAATCGCATTGTCGTAGGAGGCCTTATCTTTAAACATAAGACTGGCTTTAAAAACCGCGTAGTACAGCCGATCGGAAACCATGTCGATAGTTTAAAAGGTTTCTTTTGGATGTCCAAAGAATGATGTGAAGAGGACGTCTAAGATAACCGTCTTATGGTAGCTGGTTTCAAAAGAACAACACATACTCGTACCATAAATAGAACTCTTTTCTGTGCATAGAATTACGAGAAAATCTCCCACAAGGAATGGAGATAATCAGTCCAAGATATAAGGAATAAATGTTATAAACATAAACACCAGGCCGTGGCAACATTGGATCAGACAAAATTCCTGCTACAGCACTTGAAATATAACATATTTTCCACTATCAGAAGAAATATGCAAATATTTCTGACCTAATTGGATTTTCAATATGGAAATCTGTGGACATTTTTTTATGCAAAGCAATAAAACTTAACTACCTAGGGTGAAAGAAGAGCAGGCCAACCGAGACATGGTATAACATACATATGCAGAGAGCTTAAGCACATTGCAAGAATCTGGGATACAGATTCGTGGGACACACAGGACGGATCCCCGTCATGGCTTTTCATTCACACAATCATTTTAAGTTTCTCATAAGAAATGCTTCCAAAATAATAATAATTTCGAAAACCTTCTGAAAAATCCTTCTCAACTCAATATAACAACGTAAATCTTTCAAAACAGTATTTCTCTGTTGATTCAAATTCTTATCACAATCCTTATTCGTATCGTTCCCCTTTATCATTTCTACTTTCACTTGCAAATGGAAATTTTCATAAAAAGGAAACGGAATGCTGAATGCTCAAAATTACCCAATAAAACCCGACTGGCATTTCGACCTCGCTAGTCCCACTATGTATCACATAGTACCCATTCCTTTCATATTGTCGGCACTTATTTCGTCGTTCCTTTTTCGTAAACGACTACTTCCTCTGAAGAATGCAAAGCATCTTGAAGGTTTTTTCGAGAACGCAGACAAAATATTTTGGAGTTTCCATTCCCTCTGACTATGCTCTTGTACTTTATGGGCTTTTCAAGGGGAAATGACATCATGAACAATTTGAGCACACTCAAATTTAGAAATGTTTATTAAGTTGGAGCTACTGCTTCTTCGTCATGGATTAACTGGTGGTTAAACTAGAAAGGAATTTTAGAATAGTTTATTTGGAGGAGATATTCCAATGTCCGTGTGACAATGTTACTAATGACACAAGAAGAACCTACATTAACTTAACATGTAAACTCAGACCCTTAAGACCACACGACCCAAAGTCATTTAAAGCTAGCAGTCCTACGGTCAATAAAAGAAATGCCATCAGAATGAAAAGGATTCACATAAATAACAAATTGGAGTATATGTCTCGAGAATTATATGTATGATACTTCTTCTGTCAAGAAAAGCCTAACCGCAATGTTGTTATAGTTTATTGTTCAACTCTGGACCATCAAAATGTGGAAGATGCGCCAAAGTGTTGGTGCCAAATCAGGCTATAAACTCAAACTTTTGAAAAACAGATGATTGTGAGTGGTTAATGGGTTAACAGAAGTTTTCACAATTTAACTATTGAATCTAAAGAATATACATATACAACCAACTTCAGACTGCTATAATTTCCAAACCGTTCATGACAGTGAGCTCAAATTTTGACACATGACAGATAATTTTATTATTTACAAGTCTTTTAAACGATTTGCGTTTCAGTTGTGTTGAAAATTTTTTATCCGTGATGGAATTCAAACGTGATAGTGTGATTGCTTTATATTTGGCTGGAAAGCCACAAGTAGCTATCGTTAGAGCCCTCCAGCACCTCAAAGTGAATAAATCATTTGTGTCTCGAACCATAGCTCGTTACCGTGATACCGGCAGTGTTGCAAAACGCCATAGAGGTGGTCATAAAAAAACAGCAACATCGGCAGAAATGCTTCGGAAAGTGAAGGCTCGAATTGAGCGAAATCCGAGTCGAAGTGGAAGAAAAATGGCTCGTGCGCTCAACATATCGTTGGAACGGATACAACACATACTGAAAAATGAGTTTGGGCTCGAGCTATTGAAGTTCCAAAAAGCACACGATCTTACACCGCAACAGAAAAAAGTTAGAGTCGAAACAGCGAAGGAGTTGCTTCGCTTGCACGAAAGTGGTGAGTTGCCGAATTTAGTTTTTTCCGATGAGTCGCCATTTGTTACCGAGCAATATGTAAACTTGCCAGAGAGGTCCTTCGAAAATTTACACCTTCGGACGGCCACCAGAAAGCAGGCAGCACCGATGGTCATGGTTTGAGCCGCCATAACCGCCGATGGTCGCTCTCCGCTCGTATTTTTGGACCGTGGCGTCAAAATTAATGCGATCGTATACCGTGAAACTGTCTTAGAGGCAGTAGGCAGAAGCCTTGGGCAAACAATCATTTCGGTCAGAGACCGTGGACATTTCAACAAGACTCGGCACCCTCTCACAAACCGCGCGTCAACGAAGATTGGTTAAAAAACAATGTTCCAGACTTCATTTCTTCGACACAGTGGATTGCAAATTCTCCGGATGCAAATCCGTTGGATTTCTCTGTCTGGGGTATTTTGAAGGCGAAGGTTGGCACTAAAAAATACCAAAGTTTGAACCACCTCAAACAAGCACTTCGCCGGAAAATTAATTTTCTTTTACCTTCCGAAGTACCGATTTTAACAAACTTAAAAATCTTTAACAATATTAGCTTTGACTTTATTGCTGAGACAACAAACATTTTTCTTGCCTTTTCAATTTTTTATTCGTTAATTTTCTCCTGTTTCCGATAGGATTGGTCGTCTTCTCCTCCCTAGTTCAACAAGGAATTGCGTTCCGTCCATAACAGCAGAACAACAAGTTGTTTCAGAAATTCTTAAGATACAAATTTTTATACAATCGTTTTTCAGAACCCTGTGCGCGCCTTTACCACGTGTATCTCTACCGCATGTCAATCTCGGACTCTAAAAGTGTCTACCAATTTTTTAACACCAAAATAAAGTCGGACGACTGCACTTCTTAGAGAATTTCCTCTTACTTTAGCTACATGACAAACTCTCCACAGACGTTAATCATCGCAATAAAAATAACATCTTTGGTATTAGAATGCTTTTTGAAAGATGATTTTTCTTCCGGCCCTGATGGCCCTGATGGCCTAGTAACCGGCCTAAATGAATGAGTAAATTATCTTGGTCCTCCTTTTGCTTTTATCCCCAATCGTATGGATTAAATCCTATTTAGAAGACCGATAATACAGTCATTTTTTGATTTCCAATATCCGACCCCATTAAAGCAACATCTGGTATCCCACAGGGTAGCCATCTGGGACCAATCATATTAATCACCTTATGTTTCTACTTTCGCTGATCACATAAGATTTTCCAATGTTACTTCCTCTGGCTTTCAATGCTTGCCAGACGACTTAAATAAATTTTCGGTATGGTGCAAGCAAAACTTTTTGGAGCTTAATATCAACAAATGTCAAACGACATATTATTACAAACGTCTACCCACCCCTCCAAGAAACACACTGCAATAAGCTATGATAATTCCTTTCACTACCGAAGTACAAGATCTATGAAAAATTTGTGACAGAGAATTAAGTTCGCACTCACATATTGACAGCATTAAAATAAAGCTAACCTTGCACTTGATTTTGTCAAACGCTGGTCAAAAGAATTTTCGAACTCTTTTGTTAAAAGGACCTGAGTGATGATTATTCGAAAAACTGCTGCCTGTAGTGCTTGATCTACTTCCCAGTGGTAGTCCCAGATAGTTCCACGAGTAAACACATAGTCATTAAGACTATAATCGCGAGGGCATGCTTGGCCAGTAGCACATGTAATACTGGGCTACGCCGTCATAGAGCTCACAACCCTATATGGAAAAGATTAAAAATATGTAACGAACCAAGTAATGGGCTCGGATAAACATGGATTCAATGTTGACGACCCTTGCAAATGTTTAAAGGATAATGAGCTTCGGATCTGCAAGTGGAATGTTCGGGCCCTTAACATGCCATGTACAGCCAAGCAATAAGAAGAGGCCCTTGGAGGATGAAAAACTCGACCACCACCAAGGAATCCCTGGTTTGATGAAGAATACCGGCAAACACATGCACCTAAACAATAGGCGTACAAAGCGGCGACCCAATGAAGGAGAAGAGCCCATAGTGAGTTCTACGACCAGAAGAGACGGGAAGAACATCGGCCTCTCTAAAAGAAGAAAACAGAGCACGAGAAAAGCATGATCGAAGATATTGAGAGGTTGTACTCCAAAAGTCAAATATACCAAAATGTAAAAATAACGTGTAAGAACCCCTACAAAAGCCTGTAGAGATGGCGAAATACAAATCGATACCCATCACCTTTTCATCTATTTTAAGGTCGCATATGATAGCATTTATAGAGACTAGCTACCTACGAGTATATAGAGCCAGGTCTTGTTTTAATATCCCTGCCAAGCTCGTCTGTGTAGATTGGCGATTAAGAACGCTCGCTGCTCCATTAAAGTAGGCAACGACTTAACCGAGACCTTCTATGTCAAAAAAAAGTTTTAGACAATGTGACGCGCTGTCATGTGACTTCTTTAACATCATACATCTTTGGGCTAAGAAGGCAATTGAGTAGTACGGTCTTATCCCGAAAAACTAAGGACACTCTATGTAAGACCCTGATCATTCCAGTCCTGGACACTATCGAAAGGGGATGCAGGTATCCTCAGTCGTTTTGATAGAAATTTCCTTCGAAAAATATTCGGTCCCGTTTGCGTTGACGGGCTATGGAGGAGAAGATTCAACGACGAACTATGCGAGCTGTATAGAAACATCACCCTAGTCAGAAAACTGCGCATCACTCGCCTCAGATGGCTAGGACTTGTAGAGCGAATGGATAACAATGCTCCGACCCGCAGAGACTTCGAACCTAAACCGGATGGACAACGTAGTAGAGGGAGATCTCACCTTAGGTGGCGCGCACAAGTGTAATAATTGTCACACCTCAAAAAAGAATTAAATCAGTTAATGAACGTTGAATTTCTGACCTCTTTACTGAAACAGCAACACTGCTCCTGTCAACAGGCATCTGTCAGTTGACTCCTGTCAACAATTAAACTTGTTGCGTCAGTTAGTTTGTGTTTGACAGCTATTTTTATCAGACTACTCACTAATTTGAGGAGAAAATGGAAAAAAGTGAATTTCGTGTGCTTATTAAGCATTATTTCTTGCGAAAAAAAACCATTACCGAGACCAAGGCTAAGCTTGATAAATACTATGGGGACTCTGCACCATCGATTTCAATGGTAAAAAAGTGGTTTACTGAATTTCGTTGTGGCCGTACAAGCACTGAAGATGCCGAACGTCCTGGACGCCCAGTTGAGGTCTCTACACCCGAAACAATCGAAAAAATTCACGATATGGTGTTGGCCGACCGAAGATTGAAAGTGCGAGAGATTGTGGAAGCCGTAGGGATCTCGCATGGCTCAGTGGTTTCAATTTTGAATGATCACTTGGGCATGAGAAAGCTTTCCGCAAGATGGGTGCCGCGTTTGCTCACAGTCGACCACAAACGCAATCGTGTAACAACTTCACAGGAAGGTTTGGCGTTGTTTAATCGCAATATGGAGGAGTTTTTGCGCCGTTTTGTAACCGTGGACGAAACATGGATCCATCACAACACACCAGAGAACAAACAACAGTCAAAACAGTGGGTTTCTAAGGGTGAATCGGCGCCAAAGAAGGCCAAGGTGGGTTTGTCAGCCAATAAAGTTATGGCGACTGTTTTTTGGGATGCACGCGGGATAATCCACATTGACTACCTTCAAAAGGGAAGAACAATCAATGGGGAATATTATGCCAACTTATTGGACCGATTCAATGACGATTTGAAAAAAAAAACGACCTCATTTGGCCAAGAAAAAAGTTCTTTTCCACCAAGACAATGCAAGGGTGCACACATGTGCAGTTGCCATGGCAAAAATCCATGAATTGGGCTATGAATTGCTCCCTCATCCACCCTATTCTCCAGATTTGGCTCCGAGCGACTACTTCTTGTTCCCAAACCTGAAGAAATGGCTTGGTGGAAAAAGATTTGACTCCAATGATGAAGTCATCTCGCAAACAAAGGCCTATTTTGAGGACCTCGACAAATAATTTTTTTTGGAAGGGATAAAAAAATTGGAGAAGCATTGGACAAAGTGTATAGAGCTCAACGGAGACTACGTTGAAAAATAAAATTATTTTTTTATCAAAAAATCTGTGTTTTAATCCAAAAGTCACGGACTTATTGAACCGCCCTCGTATGACATTCCAACAAAAAAAAAGGAACCAGCTGTCTACCTCCTATATTCGCATTTCTTAGCTTTTTTCACCTACACAGCAGCGAAAAAAATTCAAATGTATCCACTGTCCTTAGAAAAGTAACTCAAACACAAAGATCGGGAAAAACATGCCGCTCGGTGTATCTTTCCTAAACAGAGCCTTTGCATGTACATATGTACAATAGTTTGATGGAAATATGTACAACTACAGAAATCATGCTTTGCCTTTATTAGAGCACGTGTCAAGGAGAATTTAAATCAAAATCTACACCTACTCATTAGGTGTCTGGTGTCCCAAGAAGCTTAAGGAGGTGTGGAGCTGATAGCAACGTTCGTCCTTGGCTTTATTTTTTGTTTTTCTACAAGTGTCCCGTTTTGTTTATTCCCATCACCGACAATCACTAAGCGACACAAACTCATCAATATTCAATGAGGATTGGGCGGAATATCCTTGGAAAGTACTTAATGTCATGTGTGTCAGTATTATCCAAGGATACATGAATTTAATCGATTTTATGTGGTGTTCTCTTGGTCTGTCAAAGCTGTCATACATTCATACATGGTAGTATTCCAAGATGGGTGGCCGTGGTTCAAGTGGTAGTGTGTTGGCTTCCCAATCGGATGGTTCGGGGTTCAATACCAGCTGTGACCGAAAGACTTTTTTCAGGCAACTAAAATCTTGTGAGATGAATGGTTCCCTAAATATAACATCAAGTCCAATTTACACTAGCAATGTAGTCTCCCCATTAAATGTTGGATGCCATCCAGGCAATGGAGCGAAATAACCACTGAGCCCAAAAATCTTTCTCTCTCTCTCTCTATCCAATTTTCCGAAAAACTTCACACGTGCTCCGGCATTTTAAGAGTAGTAATACCCTCTTGAGTGTTAAGTTCTTTAAAAAAAAAAAAAAAAAAAGTTGGGTAATCGAAACATTTCAGTAATTGAGAACTGATTCCAAAAATCAAAATATAATGAAAGTTACTTTCAATTATCTCTGATATTGTCATGATCGTCGTTGTGGTCGGTCTCACCAATGATTACGTACGTGTGCACGTACGTTTATAACGGCTGCAATCAATTTTATCGCCAATGTTTGTGTAGTGATTTTTAAAACAAACATTTTCTAATCGAAGGAAATCAGTTCCTGTTTTTATCTACCCTTAGCTTGCTTTTACGTTTTTTCATTTTTCTACATTATTTGCTGCCAACATTTGAGCTTAGAGAAGCGGTGTACTTTCTCTTAGCCCCAAAATGGGGACTATTTGCACCGCCTATATACTGCCTGGCATTGAAATCTGTTTCATCAGATAAGCAATTTAGAATAAGAGCACCAACGCCTGCAAAAATTTCCAATAAATTAGGAAGCTGCTCCAGATTTTACTGGGACAGACTATGTACAATCAATTTTTATTGCAACCATTTTAAATAAAGTACAATCAATGAATTTCCATTAAAGGCAACATATTTTCCTTTGCAATATTAAAAACAAAATTGATTTAAGTATAATACTATTTACAAACAAATGATTTATAGGTATAAGCAAAGAAAAAAATTGACTAAAACAAATAAACATATCTTTACTTAGAAACAAAAAAAAAACTCGATTTATACTGCGAAATATGATTAAAGGTAGCAGTCAAGGTAAAGTACGAGTAAAAACAGAACAAATTTCAGTATAACAAATAACGTAAAAGTCTAAATTAATAGTGACTCCAACCCCCAGACTTGGTTATAAGTTCGAGAATCCGACTTGGTATCGAATTAACCGCGTTTTTGAACTCCTGAGCTGAAATTAGAGCCCATTCCGTTGTGACGCCCTTGAGTAAATCTTCCACCGAAGCAAATTTGCATAAACATGACGAGACAGATTTCCCCACATGTTTGCGATCGGGTTTAAGTCCGATGAACGTGCTGGCCACTCTAAAAGTTGACTCACACCTGACCCGCGATACATGAATGACTGCATTATCTTGCTGGAAAATTGTATTTGAATCTGGCCGATGCGATGATCCAAAAAGTTTACCAAAACATCTTCCAACAGAATAATATAATTTTCTGGTTTCATTCAGCCAGAAATTTTGCATATTGGAGTCCTGCAATCAATGACTAAAAGTAGCCCAGACCATTGAAGATCCACCCCCAAAGTTTCGCTTCGTGGAGAAGCTCTCAGGACTTTTTTATATCATGCCAATAATAATTAAAACTTTTTTTCGTCCGAAAAGATCACGCTTTTCCACTGTTTATACCATGTCATGTGTTCTTTGGCAAAGTATAGTCGGGCAATTTTATGTGCTTCTGTAAGAGCTGGTTTTGACTTCGTTTTTATTCCAAACCAGTCGATTACTGCCAGCTAAAATTTGTTGTACACGCCGTTTAGATATCGGCAACTTTAAATCTGAAATAATTTTAGAAGCAGTAGCATTTTTTACAACCCAGCTCGGATAATGGCCGATTTCTGACTTAGTGAAATTTTTTGATTGTTTCGCGTTGTAGTTAACATAGTTCCTAATTTAATAACATTATCGAGATTGCGGAAGCCGATCGATTTAATTTAATCATAATTAAATCATAATACGCATGGATTTTGGCGATTTCTTAATCCGAGAGCGTTTTTCCTTTTCCCATTCTGACTTGCTGCCAACAATCATCGAAGTCCATAAGTTATAAATGTAAAAAAAATATTTTCAATTGTAATCACCAAAAAAAAACCCTGATTTCGTTTCCAACTTACAGTTTTTCAGCTTAAACAAGACTGCTTTTTAATTGAATTTCGCACGATTATTCGTGACAAAACAACAGATGTTGAAATTCTCTGAGCGGCAGTAACTGTACTTTCAAAACATACGAGGGCGGATCAATAAGTCCGTGACTTTGATTAAAACACAGATTTTTTGATAAAAAAATAATTTTATTTTTCAACGTAGTCTTCCTTGAGCTCTATACACTTTGTCCAACGCTTCTCCAATTTTTTTATCCCTTCCAAAAAAAATGATTTGTCGAGGTCCTCAAAATAGGCCTTTGTTTGCGAGATGACTTCATCATTGGAGTCAAATCTTTTTCCACCAAGCCATTTCTTCAGGTTTGGGAACAAGAAGTAGTCGCTCGGAGCCAAATCTGGAGAATAGGGTGGATGAGGGAGCAATTCATAGCCCAATTCATGGATTTTTGCCATGGCAACTGCACATGTGTGCACCCTTGCATTGTCTTGGTGGAAAAGAACTTTTTTCTTGGCCAAATGAGGTCGTTTTTTTTTTCAAATCGTCATTGAATCGGTCCAATAAGTTGGCATAATATTCCCCATTGATTGTTCTTCCCTTTTGAAGGTAGTCAATGTGGATTATCCCGCGTGCATCCCAAAAAACAGTCGCCATAACTTTATTGGCTGACAAACCCACCTTGGCCTTCTTTGGCGCCGATTCACCCTTAGAAACCCACTGTTTTGACTGTTGTTTGTTCTCTGGTGTGTTGTGATGGATCCATGTTTCGTCCACGGTTACAAAACGGCGCAAAAACTCCTCCATATTGCGATTAAACAACGCCAAACCTTCCTGTGAAGTTGTTACACGATTGCGTTTGTGGTCGACTGTGAGCAAACGCGGCACCCATCTTGCGGAAAGCTTTCTCATGCCCAAGTGATCATTCAAAATTGAAACCACTGAGCCATGCGAGATCCCTACGGCTTCCACAATCTCTCGCACTTTCAATCTTCGGTCGGCCAACACCATATCGTGAATTTTTTCGATTGTTTCGGGTGTAGAGACCTCAACTGGGCGTCCAGGACGTTCGGCATCTTCAGTGCTTGTACGGCCACAACGAAATTCAGTAAACCACTTTTTTACCATTGAAATCGATGGTGCAGAGTCCCCATAGTATTTATCAAGCTTAGCCTTGGTCTCGGTAATGGTTTTTTTTCGCAAGAAATAATGCTTAATAAACACACGAAATTCACTTTTTTCCAATTTCTCCTCAAATTAGTGAGTAGTCTGATAAAAATAGCTGTCAAACACAAACTAACTGACGCAGCAAGTTTAAATTTTGACAGGAGTCAACTGACAAATGCCTGTTGACAGGAGCAGTGTTGCGGTTTCAGTAAAGGGGTCAGAAATTCAAAAATGCACGGACTTATTGACCCGCCCTCGTACGTTGAAGACAGCTAACGCAAAAATACATAAATGTTCGTTCACACTACGAACACATTTTCTGGACAAAAGTGCATCTAGCTTTAATTAAATTTCGCTGAGTGTATTAGCTGCACTGTTTTCATGTTAACCGTTATTTATCCCGTTGCTTTTATGCTGAGAAAACAGAAGATCTTGTCCCGGGAAATGAACATTTCGCAAAAATCCATGTCTCGCATCATCAAATAAGACTTGGAACGTTATGTTAAAACAGAGGTGTGATGGATATGCCATCACATAAACACTAGGTACCATCTCTGCGCGACAAGTTGAATTTATATCTAAAGGACAAAAACCTAAACAATTTGCCAGGGGAAACACCCAATTTCTTTGCAAAAGCCAAGAAGGCTTTTGAAGTTCGTGCCGTCTATTTCCTTCAGGTTTTCGAAAAAGTATTTCCCTTTTCTTCTGTGTTATGTCCTCAACAGCAGATCACCACAGAATCTGCAAATGTCCGTACCTGATAATTTGAGTCTCTTTGCGTGTTCCCGCAGGAGACAGTGTCCTGTCAGGATTCCCATTATTGCCCTAAGCTTAACTTTAATTTTATTAACTCCCCAGATCTTTTACCGTCAAAAAGTGACCAGCCAGAGAGCATTCGATACCCTCCACGACTTGACCTCCTTAGGTTAGCAGTCTTTAAGGATTTTTTCCTCAATAGTGACGCTTACTGTGCAAAGGGGTGGGTAGATGTTAGCAACCTCACTATTATCGAGTAGCCCTCCTCTTCTTGCAAGCTCATCCACTTATTCCATTTTCCTCTATACCGCAGAGTCCTGACACCCAGCACAGTCTCACCCAGACTATATCAGAATTGATGTTGGTCGATTCCATTCTTTTAGTGCGACCTGGCTATCGATGTACATAGACAGCGATATCTCCTCCGGATACTGATCTCATCTGCATTAGCTCAGCCGCCCTGAGGACAGCCAGAACCTCTGATTGGAAGGTACTTTTAAGAAGATACCAGAACCTGTTCCTTCCCCTGTTTTCGAACCATATGTGGGAATTGCAATTTCATTTGACCTGATTATTGCACTTTTTTTCTCTCTCCCGATATATTACATTGTACGGAATGTCGAAGTCGACGACCAAACGAATTTCATCCGTTAGAATTGGATGCCTGGCAGTAGCTCCGCTAGGACGGTGCCGTGTCCGAAACTACTGCTTTTGAAGTGACGCAAGTTAGTGAGTCATATCGCAGTGTTGCCAGTAAGTTTTTTGATCTGTAAATCAAGCGGTGTTAGGTGCAAAAAGCTGTTCAATGTTGCCGTAGGGGTGGTACGGAGGCGCACCTGTAATGGCTATGGAAGCCGTTCTTTGAACCGCCGTTAATTTTCCGTAAATCATCTTCTTGTCTGTTGCTTTCCACCATACAAGTACGCCATATGTAAGTGTGGGTCTTACCACCACCGTATATAGCAGGGTGTAAAACTCAAATTTTTCCTACCATTCTTTAGCAGATAAAAAGAGCATTCAGCATTCATTTTTTGTCCAGAATTACAACCAGATACCTCGCGCTGTCCGAGAGGAACAACTCCACTCCATTAAGTTTTGGGAGTTTGAATTGCGGTACTCGTATCTTGTACTTTCTGTTAAAAAAAAAAAAATCCAGTTCCGTTTTGTAAGGGTTGGCATTGAGATTATAGCTTTTTGCCCAAGTGCTGATTGTCGTCAGGGCAACCTCCATAATCTCGCTTAAAATATTTAAGTATTTTGCCTGCACTATTATGACCACGTCATCTGCGTATGTCATGGCACTTTTACCCATTTTACTAAGCTTTTTAAGGATGTTATTGATAACCAGCACCCGCAGGAGTAACGATATGACTCCATCTTGAGGGGTTCCAGACTTTGGACATAGTGCCTACAGTCGCATTGAAACAAAAACGTAAGCAAAACTCAAAAGCTCTCTTAAGACTTTACACTAAAAATACTCGCAGACAAAACCTGTTCATCGACGAGAAAATTTTTACCATCGAAGAAACTTTTAATAAGCAAAATGATCGAGTGATTTTACAATCAATCGTTCACATAATTAAGCCGACAGAATATTTTATGCGATGTTCAGCATCTTTAGCTGGCGCAGAGTAAAGGCTCTCTTCTATTGCGGTTCAAAAAACAATAACGAAATTCCCTTCATGCAGTCATGCATTCGTACGGTTAAATTTTACAATTTGTAAATTGGTGCAGACTCTGTATCAGGTTCTCACCTACTGTTGGATGTCATTGTCAATATCGTGTGCACCATCATTGCAAACCAGTCTTCGGAAATATTTCTTTTAAACTCGCAAAATTAACTGAAAATTAACTACCACAATCATTAGAAATATCGGTAGGCATACATACGAGTATATCCTTTGTTCGATTTACAATATTTCCGTAATATTTTTCTCTATTCTGTTCGTACAGCGTGTGAACTCCTCTTACGATCTTTTGACGGAGCACTATGTGTGGATATTGTTGTGATGCATTTTTTCGCCGGCGTTTGTCGTCAATGGTCTTCCATCCTTGATGATGGAGGCATATGAATTCTCGAGAATTTAAGAGATACACGACCGGCAAAGTTTCATGCGGGTTATTTTAATATCGGAAAGTTAGAACATTCAAATATGCGTGTCTTGTGTCGATCAAAACGAGTCGTCGTAATGCCACACTGAAAACATTAAGGTGTAAAAACTGCAACCCAACAACTCAATCAGCCTTATTCCATTGTGTATGAGTACATTTTTTTTTTTTTTTTTTAATTTGCGCGCGGGCGAAGGAAAATCAGGGAGGTTGGAAAGAGAGGTACCGATGAACGTTGGTTTTAAATGTTTGAAGGTTATAATGACTAAGAAATAAAGAGCTAGGCAGGGCATTCCATAAGCGAGTTATACGGCTTAGGAACGACTCACGATATTTTAGAGCACTTCCGAAAGTGGGCTTGAGGGTATACTGATGAGCATTCTTAGCGAGACGGGTGTTACGGTTAAAAGCTTGAAGGGGCGGAATGATACTGGCGATTTCTATGGAGCACTGGTGGTGGAAATAGCGATAAAACAGATTGAGACACGAGACATTACGTCGGTGTTCGAGGGTGTCCATTGTTTGAGTGATATTAGTATCACAAATGAGTTTTATCGCACGGTTTTGAATCCTATCTAGCAGGTGCGGAGATGTTTTGGGCGCACCCGACCAGATGTGAGCATTGTACTCCAATTTTGGGCGGGTAAATGCCTTATATATTGAGGCCAGATCAGAGGGGGTAAAGTATTTCTACATCGTTTGAGGAAACCTAAACATTTCGCATCATTTTTGACGACACCGAATATGTGATCATTCCAACGTAAGTTTTCATTTACACACATACCGACAATGGAAAGTTTATCGGTTTCGACGATGCAAGTGCCATTCATGAATAATGGCTGGGTGTTTAAATTTCGCTTTAACGACACCAGACAGCATTGTGTTTTGGAAGTATTAAATTCTACTCTGTTAGGAGTTCCCCAATTAATTATGCTGTTAATATCAGAATTTAATGAGCCTAACATACGCTGCCGTTCCCGGTCTACAGCCGAAGAGCAGGGACGTGAGTGCGGAAACAAATATGAAAAGCAGAGAGCACTCTCGTCAGCAAAGGAATATATTGGATTAGAAGTAGCAGACAAGAAATCGTTGACATAAATTAAAAAAAGTGTCGGAGACAGAACGGAGCCCTGTGGCACACCAGGATTTATTTTGTGAATAAATACTCCTACAAGTATTGTCAACTGTTGTTAGAAACGTTGGTAAAAAAAAGCTTAAATATTTTCCCAAATATCATAAAATCTCTAGGTTTATTTTGTGAATATCAGACTTGAAACCATCCAAGACAACTTGAATTGGACGTTCCGAAAAGTATTTTCTAATCCATTGAAGAAGAGAGTCATCGATCCCAAGAGCACGCATTTTCGACAAAAGATCCTGATGCCAAACTCTGTCAAATGCCTTGGAAATATCAAGTGCAACTATCTTGCTTTCACCAGATTGATGTACGCTTTGGTTCCACTTTTCGGTGAGACATGCCATCAAATCACCAGTGAACCCGTTGCTACGAAAACCATACTGCCGGTCATTGAAAAGTTTTCGTGTTTCGAGATATTTGATGAGCTGACGGTTTATCAGCGTTTCCAAGGCCCTGGAAAGAAGGGACGTAAGTGCAATGGGTCTGCAGGAGGAGAGAGAAGAAGATTCGCCTTTTTTAGGGACGGGCTGGACAAATGCTGTTTTCCATCTTCCCGAAAGGGTCCTGAAGAGTAGAGTTGACGAAAAAGTTTACGAAGTGGTTTTGCCAACGTGGAAGAACACCTCTTCAGAAGAAGGGAAGATATACGAGTGCCATCTAAACCAGCGGATTTGTGTATGGTAAGACTGGTGTCGTGATATAACGCCGAGCGCAATAACGCCAAATTCTAAAATTCTAAAATTTCGGCGTTATTTCGCTTTCATAAAGTGAAATCAGCGCGAATATCAGCGATCAGCTTTATTTCACTTTGTGAAAGTTAATTCCAAATTCGACGTTATTTCACTTTATGACAGCGAAATAAAACCGAGTTTTATAATTCACGGTACCGGAAAGACTACTTCTGCAAACTGGTCTAACGGCGACGATGGCCAAAATGTACGAGTATCATGTAGAGCATGGGTGACGTTCTTTGAGGTCGTCTCCGTATTGTGTGGAAGGCTCATTTCATTGCATAGTTTTAGTGCATCCTTGGAGTGAATATGTTATGTACAGCGTGGGCATATCAGTCTCCGGGTGTATCCTCTGAATTATTCACCGTAATGAGTAATGATTCCAGATGCTGTTTGAGTCTCTGTTCAGTAGCCAACACATTTTTTCTTTCCGAAATCTGCTTGATGGCCTCGTGAGAGGTATTGTTAAACGTCCCTTCAATATCAAAGAATATGCACAGTACTACCTTTTTAGCATTCAACGAGCTTTGAATTACTACTGTCAGTTGATAAAGGGCGGTCTCTATTAATCTGCCCAGTCAAAATCCATACATGATGACAATATAGTAATGTAAAGATTTTCCTGTCGTCTTAAAATCAAGTAAAGGCCATGGCTGGTTGGAGAAAGGTATTCTCTTCTTAAGCAGTTTCTTATATGACTACCGCGTTATCAAGATTTTGGAAATACACGTTTACTAATTAATTCTAGCCTGAACCATTTTAAGAACACGTATTCAAGAACCATTATATGCACCCATAATCACAAATTTTCTAATAAACCTGCAAGTTTCATCGAAATGACCGCATTTATATACATCTTATGTGCCTTCCATAAGCGTAAACCTAATGTTGACAGAATCGTAGAACATCATTATCTATGCCATTATATTATACACATTTACTGTTACGACACTAAATCATAAACAAAAGCCCAGCTAACCAAATGAACAACTTTCTCCAGCTTGGTCACCCACCATATCAACCTCACACATCACAACAAAAGAAGGGTAAAATCCTTAAAAAAAAAAAAAATGTAATAATTTCACCAGAACCCAGTTGGTGGGTTAAATACGCCCGGTCATGTCAATGCCGCTCACTACATCTTTACAACAGTTCGGTTGGTTAGCTACCATCAAGGACTTCGGGCTTAATCGATTTAACGAACGAACTGCAAAGACACGACGAACAACAAGTCCTTCTCAACAACAAAACAGTGCCAGGGAGACAACACTACCGTGGGAGGTGAGGTTTATGACTATGAGATACTCCTATACTTTTATACTCGTACTGAAATTTTCTATATGGACATGTTTACCGTCAGCACACGGGCTGGTAACTAGGGTAACTAACGATTGTCCTTATACATATTTGAGTGTGAAAGTGTTGGTTTTCTCGTTTAAAACCTCGTCGACGAGTATAGTACTTATATGTGTGTTGTTGTCGTTTTAAAATATATTAGTGACATGGGATGGGTTTGAGGGGTGCAAAACACACCCAACAGTCTGTGTAATCGATTTTGCTGTTGATTGCACCATTCTATTTAGTTTCTCCTAACGAAAACAGAGGAATTAATTATTGAAAACGACTGTAATCGACGATTAAAAGCAGAGAGGAGCGATTCCTTTGAAAGGGTGGGCTTTTGTGGATTTTAATTGATATCATGTGGCTGACCATGAGCACCATATACGAGTATCTGTGGTAATTAGAGGACGTTTAAGTGCATGACGAATTTCCAGCTTTAGGAAGCCGAAAAAAGAAAACTAAGTTCCTAATCTTTTTATCTTAAATATGTACGTGCAATCAATATAATAAGCTTGAGCATTTATAGACGAATGTTTCGCTATTACATACGAGGGTAGTCCCAGAATACAAAAAAAAATGAGCAAACATATATTTATTTCTCCATTTACACTTATACACTTTTCCCAGCGATGTTCAATAGATTCCATACCCTGTTTAAAGTGAGAATCGTCGAACTCCTTAAAATAACCATCAACCGCAGACTCCACCTCCTCACTGTTGGCAAATCCTTTTCCACGGAGCCATTTTTTCAATTTCGGAAATAGAAAATAATCCGAGGGGGCTAAATGTTGCGAATAAGGTGCGTGAGGAAGCAATGGGAAGCAATTCGAACTTTAACTCATTGATTTTGGTCATCGCGATGACCGAGGTTTGTGGCGGCCGTTTTTTCCTGATTTCATATTTCAAACGCTGCAGTAAGTTCGTATAATATACGCCGTTAATTGTTTTTCCTTTCTGAAGATAATCAATGAAAATTATCCCACTCGCATCCCAACGCACTGACGCCATGACGTTGACTGCAGATGGGACTGTCTTCGCCTTCATTGGAGCCGATTCTCCCCCCTTTGCGTCCATTGTTTTGACTGTTCCTTCGTCTCGGGTGTGAAGTGATGGACCCATGTTTCATCTATGGTTATGAATCGACGCAAAAACTCGGCTTTATTGCTGTGAAACTTTGCCAAACACTCGATTGAAACATCCTCACGATGCTGTTTGTGTTCCATTGTGAGTAATCGCGGAACCAATCTTGCGCACAGCTTTCTCATATCCAATTTTTTAATCAACATGCGATGTACAGCGCTTTTTGGAATGCCTACCATATCTGCTAGTTGACGCACTTTCAATCGACGGTCATCCAATACCATTTTTTGGATTTTTTTCAACATTTCTGGTGAAATGACCTCATTTGGTCGACCACTGCGATGTTCGTCTTGACAACTCGTACGCCCTCGCTTAAACGCTGCCACCCAATATTTTATTATTGTAAACTAAGGAGCAGACTCCCCCAGAGTAGAATACAGTTCCGTTTTGATCTTTGTTGTATTGAGGCCTTTCAAATGAAAGCATTGTATCACATAACGATGAACAATTTTTTTAATATTTAGAACTTCATTGAGAGCGTTCACTATTGATGGCTTCCGAACAAATACCAAACAACATAGCGTCGTCAAACTTCAAATTTAGACTTTATAAGATTGGTAGGTTCTACAACTGTCATCTTTTTAAACAACAACCGCCATCTATACGTCAGGTCGGGAACTTCTGGGCCTACCCTCGTATATTTCTATACTGTAATAGCCGTAAGTAAACTCCTCAACTGCTTAGTACACCACAGGGGATCTAGCGGCGAATAATCATTAAGAAAGTAGCGAGACACCTATAATAAAAAACAAAGGAGATCTGCAGAGCACCCTTGAGAAAGAGGGTTATATACGTACAAAGTAAAAATGCACAGCAAGGAGTAATAAATAGAGAAAAAGACATCAAACAGTATTCCAACGAAAAACAAGAACAGCGTGTGAGAAATACCACCTTGATCAAAACGTTCGCGCACCACACCACCGTGTGGCGCTCCCATTGTTCCGATTTGAGTTCTGTTTTTTTTTGTTAAGTTGGTAAATCTGTTGTTGAAATTCCCTCTTAATGTTAGCGTCATAGCTTGACATTTGCAAAAGTTACGTAGCCAAGAGTACATCTAACTCTGTGTGTGTTGGCGATTTTCTACAAGTTTTAGAAATGGATTTAAATTTGCAATAACGAACTTGCACGAGTATTAAATTTTGCGTAAAACACGCATTTAATGGTGCACGAACGTTGGAAATGTTGGAAAAGTGTTTCGGCAACGATTCTCTAAAGAAAACGGTCGTTTACCAGTGGCACGAGCGGTTCAAAAGTGGTCGTGAGTCAATCGAAGATGATGAACGCAGTGGCAGACCATCGACATCAAAAACCGACGAAAACATTGATGAAGTACTCGTAAAAGAAATGTTGGTCAATAACCGCAAATTAACCATCAGAGAGATAGCGGCGGACTTGAACATTGCCTATAGATCCGTCCAAGACATTTTGGTTAATGATTTGGGTTTCCGTCGTGTAGCAGCAAAGTTGGTGTCAAAAAACCTAAATTTCATGCAAAAAAGAGACCGTGTTGACGCGCAATAAAGATGATTTGCGAGGCTGAATCCGATCCCACATTCATCAAAAGGATCATTACTGGAGACGAGACGTGGCCGTGGGTTTATGAGTACGACACGCAATCCAGACATCAGGCCAGAAATGAGCCGAGACCTAAAAAACCACGTCGTTTTCAGTCACAAAAGAAGGCAATGCTCACGGTTTTCATGGATTACAAAGGTGTAGTGCATCATGAATTTTTGTCAGAAGGCCGGACAGTAAACAAAGAGTATTATTTGGGCGTTATGAGACGTTTGCGTGAAGCAATTCGCCGAAAGAGACCAGAATTGTGGGCAGCAAACTCGTGAATTTTGCACCATGATAACGCACCGTCGCACAGTGCCATCATTATTCGTAATGTTTTGACGAAAAATGCAACAAATACCATCCAACAGCCACCGATTACCGAATTCAACTAATTTGGCTCCCTGAGTTAAAAAACCACTACGAGGAACGCGTTTCAGCAGCCGAGAGGAAGTAATGGAAAAATCGCAGGAAGCACTGATGGACATACCGAAAACCGAATATAAAAAATGTTTCGAGGATTGGATCAAGTGATGGCATAAGTGCGTTGCAGCCGATGGGGATTACTTTGAAGGGGATTTAGATGAATAAACTTGTATTTTTAATTTTCTGAAGAAATTCTGGGAACTTTTTAACTTTGGTATGTCCCATTTACAAATGGGATAAAAGGTGAACCTGGGCTTCAACTGACAACCCTCTACAGGTAGCTTAGCCAACTCCTTCCAGTTGCGCACTCCAAGTAATTTGAGGTTCCCTTCTACTTGTGTGCGGTACCTAAGCTGAGGACTTCCTCTACTGCGTTATTCCTCCGGGTAAGATTTGAAGACTCTGCTCTGGCATTTGCTATATATGCCCTAGCCATCTTAGGCGACTGACACGCAGTTTTCTGACTAGGGCGGTTTCGCTGTACAGCTCTTATAGTTCGTCGTTGAATATTCTCCTCTATAGCCCATCAACGTTATAAAAGTGATTTTAAAACTAAATTTAAATACTATATCACAACTTAAAATAAAAGTTTTAATGAAATCTCTTCTTCTTTTTTTTTGTAAAATCTAAGAACAAAAGCTGTACAACAGTCATCGACTTCGATTTCATTGTCGGCCAAAGAGGAAAAGATGTTCAAATCCCTCGAAAGCAGATTAAACAAAGGAATGATTGATTGTGAACAAAAACCTTTTGGACAAACTCGACAAAATCGTCCTTGGTTTCAATAATAGCATTCAAGAAGTCACAAATACCATTTCTGCATTGGCAAACGGAGTCGACCAACTTGAGCGTCATCAACTATCCAAGACTGAAGAATCTACACAAAAAAAAGTCGAATATACTTACAATGCCATTCAAAAAAATGTTTATCAACATTTTTTTTTTTTCGAATTTTGGCAAATTTGTTGCAATAACTACATATTTTTTAATGAGGATTTGTTTTCTTATGCGGTTTCAATCGTTTCATGATATATTTAGAGTGTTCAAATTTTTCAAGGGACTGCACTGGAGCAAAAAGTTGTTAGACCAAAATGCCTCATTTTTAGGGATTAAAGAAAAATGTTTTATTGGTGCAGGGTTTTTGTGTTTTTATTGCTTCTCAGAAACATTCTCTATCTAATTAGTACTTTGTTGGACCTCCTGTTGCTTTTATTACAGCTGCACATCGGCGAGACATTGGCTCAGATAAGTTTTTCCATGTGAAAGGAGGTATGGTGATGGTGTTCCAGATCCGGATAAGTATTTTTTTTTAGGTTTTCAATTGACTCTGGACGCTCTTCGCAACCTTAAATTTCATTATTGACCAAATATTCTCAGTTGGATTGAGATCTGGACTGTAGGGAGGCCAACTTAATACATTGACATTATTTTCTTCGAAGAAATAAAACAAAAATGCAAATATATGTAGTACGAACTCGGTAATCGCAACTAATAGAAATCGGGGTTGTTGCATTTACCGAGGTCGTTGCACCTACCGAGAAAAAATTATACAGGTAGCAATATAATAGGTAGAGCACATTTTGCGAGACTTGAAACAGAAAGCAAATATTTTGTTTATTTAAAAGTTTATTCCATTTATTTTATAACCTATTCATTGATTTTTTTAATGAAACATTACAAATGGTTGTACACACGTATGTACATTCATTTGTGATTGTATTTATTTAAAAAAAAAAGATCTGTAATTGTTGTCTGTACTTTGTTACAATTTAGGCTTTTTAGAATAGCAGTCTCCCGAAGCTCCTTCAGATGCAGAATATCATTTATTGCAATAGCGTTTTCTTCAGCCCACTGAATGATTGCACAGCAATTGACGCTTTTATTTTAGGACGTGGAGTAAGTTCAGCTTCGTTTTCATCTGTACTTTCGTTTTCCTGGGCTTTGTGATTCATTTCTCGCCCAACTGAACTTTCGTGCATGCATTCATTAAAGTCTTCATTTGTACTAGATGGAGTGAAAAGTGACCTCCTTGACCGCCAGAAAGCGCTGCTACTGCAAAAAAGGTTATGGTGCCTTGAAGTCCGTTCATATTTAGGCAGACATGCCAAATTTCAGTGTGATACTGTCTTTAGTTTTGTTTTGACAGCTGATTGTTGTTAACGTGTTTGGCATCATGTTGAGTATAGACAAAAACGATTTTCGTTCTCTTATAAAACATTACTTTTTGAGAGGCAAAACGGCGAAGGAAACAAAAGAAAAGTTGGATAAATATTATGGGGCTAATGCTCCATCAGATTACACCGTCAAATATTGGTTTCGAGAGTTTCGTGGTGGCCGCAACTCCACTACCTATCAAGTCCGCAGCGGCAGGCCCTCCGATGCGGTTACAGAGGACAATGTCAAAAAAATACATGAAATAGTGTTGGCTGAACGGAAAGTGAGGGTGCGCGACCTAGCAGTTACCACAAAGATTAGTACTAATCGCACACGCCATATTTTGGGCAATATTCTGCATATGAAAAAGTTATCCTGCCGCTGGGTGCCACGAATGCTCACTTTTGACCAAAAACACGAACGCGAGAGCACTTCGAAAGAGTGTTTGGACTTGCTGATGCGGAATCGGGCGGACTTTTGCCGTCGATTGGTAACTGGATTTGGATCCCTCGGATTATTATCTCTTCCCAAACCTTAAAAGATGGCTCATCAATAAAAAAATTCAGCTCACGCGAGGAAATCATCGACGCCACGGAGGAGTATTTTGCAGACCTTCCGGCAAAATTACTTTTCGGACGGGATCAAGAAGTTGGAAAATCGCTGGAATAAGTGTATGAAACTAAAAGAGGACTATATTGAATAATATAAAAAAACATTTAAAAGAAAAAAATTGTTTAATTACCAAGGAGGTCACTTTTCACTCCATCTAGTATGTATGTATGAAATGTTCATGAACTGATTTAATTTTGTTTTGAGGTGTGACAATTATTACACTTGTGCGCGCCACCTAAGGTGAGATCTCCCTCTACTACGTTGTCCATCCGGTTTAGATTCGAAGTCTCTGCGGGTCGGAGCATTGTTATCCATTCGCTCTACAAGTCCTAGCCATCTGAGGCGAGTGATGCGCAGTTTTCTGACTAGGGCGATGTTTCTATACAGCTCGCATAGTTCGTCGTTGAATCTTCTCCTCCACAACCCGTCAACGCAAACGGGACCGAATATTTTTCGAAGGAAATTTCTATCGAAACTACTGAGGATATCTTCATCCACTTTCGATGGAGTCCAGGATTGGAATGATCAAGGTCTTACATACAGCTTTTCGGGATAAGACCGTACTACTCAATTGCCTTCTTAGCCCAAAGATGTATGATGTTAAAGAAGTCACATGACAGCGCGTCACATTGTCTAAAACTTTTTTTTGACATAGAAGGTCTCGGTTAAGTCGTTGCCTACTTTAATGGAGCAGCGAGCGTTCTTAATCGTCAATCTACACAGACGAGCTTGGCAGGGATATTAAAACAAGACCTGGCTCTATATACTCGTAGGTAGCTAGTCTCTATAAATGCTATCATATGCGACCTTAAAATAGATGAAAAGGTGATGGGTATCGATTTGTATTTCGCCATCTCTACAGGCTTTTGTAGGGGTTTTTACACGTTATTTTTACATTTTGGTATATTTGACTTTTGGAGTACAACGTCTCAATATCTTCGATCGTGCTTTTCTCGTGCTCTTTTTTCTTCTTTTAGAGAGGCCGATGTTCTTCCCGTCTCTTCTGGTCGTAGAGCTCAAGATGAGCTCTTGTCCTTCATTGGGTCGCCGCTTTGTACGCCTATTGTTTAGGTGCATGTGTTTGCCGGTATTCTTCATCGAACCAGGGATTTCTTGGTGGTGGTCGAGTTTTTCATCCTCCAAGGGCCTCTTCTAATTGCTTGGCTGTACGTGGCCTGTTAAGGGCCCGAACATTCCATTTGTAGATCCGAAGCTCATTATCCTTCAAACATTTGCAAGGGTCGTCAACATTGGATCCATGTTTATCCGAGCCCATTAGTTAGTCCATTACATATTTTTAATCTCTTCCATATGGGGTTATGAGCGCTATCACGGCGTAGCCCAGTATTACATGTGCTACTGCCAAAGCATGCCCTCGCGATTATAGTCTTCATGACTATGAGTTTACTCGTGGAACTATCTGGGACTACCACTAGGAAGTATTTGGTCTATAACTCGTGCGGTTTGCTAAGAGATGGCGTCTCTTGTATTATTCCGTTGTTATTATTCCATTAGAACATGCGTTAGAAAGCTACTGTCATTTCAAAACGTTTAAAAGCAGCTGGATATATTCAAAAGCAAGGAAATTGGGTTCCACATGAACTCAAGCCGAGAGACGTCGAAAGGCGGTTTTGCATGTCCGAAATGCTGCTGGAACGCCACAAAAGGAAGTCATTTTTGCATCGGATTGTTACTGGTGATGAAAAATGGACCCATTACGACAACCCCAAGCGCAAAAAATCACATGTGAAATCCGGCCAGCCAGTCAAATCAACGGCAAAGCCGAATATCCATGGCGTGAAGGTAATGCTCTGTATTTGGTGCGATTAGATGGGTGTGCTGTATTATGAGCTGCTAAAACCGGGTGAAACCATCAATGGACAACGCTACCGAATACAATTAATCCGTTTGAAGAGAGCAGTGGCCGAAAAACGCCCGGAATATGCGACCAGACACGAGGCAATAATTTTCCATCATGACAACGCTCGGCCCCACGTTGCGTTTCCGGTTAAGAACTATGTGGAAAACAGTGGATGGGAAGTCTTACCCCACCCGCCTTATAGCCCAGACTTTGCCCCTTCTGACTGCCATTTGTTCCGGTCGATGCAAAACGCTCTCACTGAAATACGGTTCACATCAGAGCAGAATATCAAAAATTGGCTTAATTCATTCTTGGCTGCCAAGCCGGCGCAGTTCTTTTGGGATGGGATCCACAAATTGCCAGAAAGATGGGAAAAAGTCATAGCGTCGGATGGTCAATACTTTGAATAATACTATTGTATATGTTTTTCTTAAATAAACGTTCAAATTTTGAAAAAAAAAACCGCACGAATTAAGGTCCTTATATAAAAAAAAGTGATAGGAGTTTATTGTGACGTGCTTGCATATCCAGTGAGTTTCGATCATGAGACTGGCAATGTTTGCTTTCTATTTAATGTTCCCTAAGTGTTTAGCTCAGGACCTCCAGATGATTATTTGAGCTAGGCATGTGCGTCGCTTGAAAGCATTTGGTAGAATCATAGTTCAGCTTACGAACATCTCGATCTACCTTCCATTTTTGTTCTGAGTGTATGCAGAATTTTGACGGATTTGTAAACTTCCTCGGAACAATAAGATAAATTCATGTTCCACAGTGAATTTCCGTTTAAAAGATTAAGCGCGACCGCAGATAGAAAAAACTTTATTTACCAAACTTAAACTGTATCCAAGAGGCTAGAAAAGACTACCTAAGCTAGGAAAGACGTAGAACCGAATGACATCTGGTCAACCCTATTCGTGATATTTCGAAGGTATACACATGAGTACATATATTTTCAATCCATCAAAATTCTTATCTTTTCGAATCTAACGTAAGCATCTCAAATTTAATCTCATAGCTTCGTTGGCATTGTTTCCATGTGCAACTATTCATTGTTTTTGTTGTCGATGTGTATGCGAGCATCCGTCTTCTTACTGCAACTTTGAAATTAATTTAAAATTTTAAATGAAAGTCAAGGTCGTAACATGCCTTGTTGTTTCTTTAGCTTTTTGTTTTCCACTTGCCACATGTATCCGTCTATGCGTCCACATCAAAGCTGTTTTTAATTACATTATTTCCTCATCTGTTTATTACAAGCCATTAAGTCTTACTCGCATATCCAACAGCTACAAAATCATGCTTGTAATGCAATACAAAACTAAAATATTTTGTCATCATTCGAAATGTTTGAAATATTTCCATTCGGATGGAATGCGCGCTGGGTCTCCCTTAAGGCGGAATGCTTTGTCTCACATTTTTCATTATTGACGCGTGTAAATTCGTCAAATAATTTCTTCAAAGTTACTCAGTCCGAATAGCATTTATGGAGTGCGTGGAGATGAACGGTGATGCGGGGAATTTACTTTTTTTTTTTGTTTAAAAGTATTTATGGTTTTATCAATTTGAATTTTCCCATCTACATAACATATATATGTATTTACATCACCAGCAATGAATGTATCTACACATTGTTGGAATATGAGTAGAATGACGTTACACGTACTCTTCGATAATCTATGGAGGGAGATACTGACATTTGACCTAGATTTTGACATTCTTTTTGTTCGCGTGCTCTTTTTCGCTTCAACGAGCTTATTGCGTCACCTGCAAGGCGATTACGCATCAATAGACCTGAATTTGCCCCATCAGAGTTTGAATAATTTTCCATGTTATTCCGAATTTTGGCTTGACGACTTTTTTTTAACTCGTGCGACTACTTGTCCAAGTGTATAGTCACTCTGAGGGACTGGCTCTGGTTCCAGCAGATGCATCTTTGGCTCCACTCAGACGAATGTGATATGTGTATAGTGCCTCCCGACGTGTAAGTCGTCATGTCTGATTCTCATGCCAAACAGCACGCATAATAATGTGACTTGACTTCCTAATTTAGTTTATGTTTGAGGGGCTACTTGACTCGATGAAAGATAGCCATGTCAGAGTGTGCGTGTACCATAGTTTATGTGAGCGGGCCTTTTGTAAATATCATTTCTTTTCCCTCCCGCTTCGTCTTTAGGTTTTGATCGAATCCAAGTGGTACTTCCTGGTTGAGTCTTTGGAGAGCAGTATGCCATCGAAAGCTGCCGGCAATTTATACCTATAAATACTCCCTAGAGGGGCACTCGCAAACAATACTGTGCGAGTCTTGTTTTGGATAACTAGATATCTAGGTAGGCTACAGAAACTTTGTCCGTTCATAATTACAAGTCACCATGCAAGGCGTTCTGAGCTAAATTGAAAAGGTGATTAAGTGTTTGGTTTCCAAATAAACAAAAAGGCACGCAAGTGCAGGTCTATATCTGTACTCGTAGATACATTCATACTCGTATGCGCACTGCGCAGGTGTAATGGAATATAAATTTCCATGTCAAATCGGACATGACACGCTAACTCAACGGGTGGGGGAAGCTTATTTCACTTAATTAGCTTGTCGTACGTATTGAGTGGATAGTCGTTATTCCATTCGTTGAACTTGAATGAACTTTCGCTCGGATTGTGGGAATGAAGCTGGCTGGCACTTGTTTTAGTGAACAGCTGACTTATGGAGATTATTGCTGCTGACATGTGGTTTTCGATTGTAAATCATTTTGAATTAAGAGGCCGATGGGATGTGTGTTGATGTCGTTTTCCGTTCGTCAACGAAGTAGCGGGCGTTGACAAATGACGATGTTATGTGTGTTTCGAACATGGGGGAGATCTCTATATATTGACAAAATTGTTTGTTGTCAAATCGCCCACGAGTTGTACTGTAAACTCAAATATGTACACCCAATTCTAAATATTGTACTTATTAGAATATAATGCTTACCGGAGTGGACTTAACTCTGGAGTGATTCATTTTTATAAAACTCCTTGCCTTCGAGCTCTTAGGATTTATTGCATTCTTCCAATAGAGTTAGACTAAGGCCTATATCGGGGACATTATATCAGCGCTATAAACTACATTCTTCGACAGACTTTAGATAAGATGATCATCTCTCAGGAAATGTCACTGTATTAAGTCTTTCTTAGCAGCAAGTAACTCTTTTTGCTTTTGATAACCTTGACAGATATACAGATGAGCAACTGTGTTGTATATGGTTTACATATTTTCACACATATGGTATGTCCAACATTTAAAATGTCTGTTGTTCTTGAAATATTCAGTCCTTTTTTTTAAAAAAAATTAAGGAGAACGGCTCATATTGCTAGAGCCAAATCGATACTTGAAGAACGTCGGCTTCCAGTTGAACTACAACTGGATTTCAAGTTATGTCTGATGGCACATTCATAACACGGTTAAACCAAAGCCTTCATAATATAAATACGTTAAGTCTTGGAATGAAATTTATTCTTGAGCTAAAGGAAATTATTCCCGATCTCGGCACACCAATGGTACGATGTTACTGCCATCGATCACATTTCTCCGAGTGTACTCTGAATATGCAAAATTGAATAAATCACTAAAAGATTACGACACGAGACAAAAGCGGACAACAATTTGACACCAGAAAACGCAGTAGATAGCCGATGTACGAATAACTGAGCACTTAGATACCAAACTATTCGTGTTTTTACTCTTTACCTGTTGCAGAGCGAAACAAAAACGCTCTAGTTGCCGTCTGATCATGCAAAAAGCTGTAGGCTTAAAGTGAGTTCTACGACACAAAGTCATGTGTCTGCATCGCAGCCGTGAGATCAATTCTCACTATGGCATAGCCGTTGGGGGTCTGTGCTAGAAAGTAGTATTAGAATCAACCTGTCGGTTAAATATAGGGTATGTCAGTTTATAAACAATGCATCGCGACCTTATCAAATCATTTGACATTTAATTAACAGTAATTCAGTCAAGCAGAAATTAGATTGCTTCGGACATCATAAAATCGAAGGAGTTTAGATATTGCCGCACATATTCCAAATGGGTGTCTAAGTAGCACACTTTTTAGCGCTCTCTTAGGCGAATAATGGATGGACTCATTGAGATACCTATGTCTAACATCACATATCCTCGATCCCAAACGACCAAGGAAGATAGGCAATCTCAAGAGAAAAGATATCTCTCAACTCACAAATATAATAGGGGAGCACGGTGCCATCGGAAAACAACAATTGTGTATTCCTCACAACGATTTCGGCAGTAGCTTCAGATCTGTGGGCACTTCCTTTGAAAATCCCCTGCCTTAGCCTTCTCACACTCTTTCGTCAATGAGGATCACTACGAATATAACCTTACCTACCACAATATTTTCATCGACCCATTCCTTTCCCACCACCTACTGAATGAATTTAAAATAGGGACAATCGTAACAATACAAAAAGTACAATAGCTTTATGCCACAAGCGGAAAGATTGGTAGCACAATTACGACACTTAAACAATAAGACAGACAACATATGTTATATGGGAGGATAAATGGATTCCCGATGACTGGAATATTAACTCTCTATTTTTCATCTACATAAAGGTAATTCTACTATGTCTTGTAAGGGCATATCTTTGTTCATATTCAGAGTAGTCTCATAGAGTATTTTGATTTGGCGAAATAACTGGCGTCAAAACACATAATGTGTTGAAAGCTTATATTGGACCCCATACACTGTACCAGAATGTGGTCGGAAAAAAAAAAATTAAAGCTAGGAAGACCTCAAACAATTGGACGACAATATTCCAACTAAACGGGTCGCTTGTTTAGCGAGATAACACCGGATGTAAAATAAATGAAATCTTAGGATCGCTATAATTGCAAAATTCCCTTTCCAATAACATCTTAGTGAACATTAACAAACAAATATTAAGAATAAGACATAGTAGTTAAGGACTGAAACGAATAAAATCTGTAAATTTTAATACGGGCTATACTTCCAATGCGTAAAAATTGCAATCCCATTTTGTACCCAAATTAGTCTGTATATTCTCTAGTTCCAGTTTGTTATTGATTTTAGTTCGGTGCGGTTTAAAATATTTATAAAATATGAGTCAAGAGGAACGCCGTAAAAAGATCATCGACAAATGGCTTGAAAATACTTCGCGTCCAAACCATTTCATCGCAAAAAATTTAAACATAGCACGCAGTACAGTGGATTCTGTTATAAAACGATATTTGGAGACGTTGACAGTTTGACAGTTAAGCGGAAACAGAAAAGTTTAGCACATGATACAAATGTGGACAGGAAAATAGTGGGTACCATCGTAAAATACCGGACTATGTCATCCAGAGATGTTGCTCGGAAATGTAATACCAACCAAACAATGGTATAAAGATCTAAAAAATGTAACGGTCTAAAAACACGAAAAAAAAAACAAAAAACACCAAAAGCTACTGAAAAGCAAAAAAAAGTCATAAAAACACGAGTCGGAAAGCTATACGAGTTGATCGGCAACAAAAAAGCGTGCTTGGTTTTGGATCACGAAACTTATGTCAAAGCCGACTTTACTACTCTTCCAGGTGCGCAGTTTTACAATTCGTTTGAAGCTGAGATTCTTCCGCAATCAACAACATCGATTGGGATGGAAAAATTCGGGTCAAAATATCTCGTTTGGCAGGCCATTTGCCAATGTGGACACAGAAGCTCATCGTTTATTACAACGATTTAACGGAGAAGTGTACATTAACGAGTGCCTAAAAAACGGTTGATTCCTTTCTTAAACAAACACGACGGTTCAACATTATTTTGGCCAGATTTAGATTCAGCTCACTATGCTCATGCGACGCTGAGCTTTCTTGTTGCTAAAAATGTCGACTTTGTCTCAAAAGACATGAATCCCCCAATGTTCCACAGTGCCGTCCCATTGAAAGGTATTGGGCTTTGTTCAAAGCTAAATTCAGGAAAAGTGAGCAGTGTGCAAAGGACGTAAAGATTTTAGTGCTAAATGGAAAAGGGCGTCCAAAAAGATCACGGACGTAACTGTCACCAACCTTATGAAGGACATTCGAAAGAAGTTGAGGAAAGATGGGAACCCAAATAATTTTTTTTATTTTTTGTAATTGTGAATGAATTTAATAAAAACAGAGTTTTAAACCAAATAAAAAAAATTTACATGAATTATGAAAATATTTTTTTTTTTGCACTTTGAAGTTTTCGAATTTTATTCGTTTCAGTCCTTAGTACTCGAATGCAGACTCAATAACAAAGCATAGATAAAGTATTTAAAAAGAAGGAAATGAGCTCTAATGTATGGAAGAAGTGGCTTGTGTAGCAACATTGGAAACAGATGGAGTTAATTCTGCATGCCTATGACTTTACTTTTACTTTGTAAGCGCTAAACTTTTGTAAATAAGTACTATCGAACAGAACGGGATACGAATCAATGTATTATATGTATATATCGTTATATAAAACAAGCCTCGGCTACAACTTATATTATGTACAATCCATAGCGAAGTAAAATAAAGGTATAGACACATCGGCAAGAATACAGACATTATTACTTAGTTCCACATACTAGACGTATGTTCCCGGAATGCATTCAGAAAATTGGAGATACAAGTTTATTCATCTAAATCTATATTTTCCCCTTTAAAGGAATCCCCATCAACTGCAACACACTTATGCCAGCGCTTGATCGAATCCTCGAAACGTTTTTTATATTCGGTTTTCGGTATGTCCATTAGTGCTCTCTGTGATTTTTCCGTTACTTCCTCTCGACTGCTGAAGTGCGTTCCCCGTAGTGGTTTTTTTTAACTCGATTGAAGAGAAAGAAGTCACAAGGAGCCAAATCAGGTGAATTCGGTGGCTGTTGGCTGGTATTTGTTGCATTTTTCGTCAAAAAATTACGAATAATGATGGCAATGTGCGACGGTGCGTTATCATGGTGCAAAATCCACGAGTTTTCTGCCCACAATTCTCGTCTCTTTCGGCGAATTGCTTTACGCAAACGTCTCATAACGCCCAAATAATACTCTTTGTTTACTGTCTGGCCTTCTGGCAAAAATTCATGATGCACTACACCGTTGTAATCCATGAAAACCGTGAGCATTGCCTTCTTTTTTGACTGAAAACGACGTGTTTTTTTGGTCTCGGCTCATTTGGTAAAAGCCATTCACTTGCCTGATGTCTGGATTGCGTGTCATACTTATAAACCCACGTCTCGTCTCCAGTAATGATCCTTTTGATGAATGTGGGATCGGATTCAGCTTCGCAAATCATCTCTTTTGCGACGTCAACACGGTCTCTTTTTTGCATGAAATTGAGGTCTTTTGGCATCAGCTTTGCTGCTACACGACGGAAACCCAAATCATTAACCAAAATGTCTTGGACGGCTCCATAGGCAATGTTCAAGTCCTCCGCTATCTCTATGATGGTTAATTTGCGGTTATTGACCAACATTTATTTTACTTGATCAATGTTTTCGTCGGTTTTCGATGTCGATGGTCTGCCACTGCGTTCATCATCTTCGATTGACTCACGACCATTTTTGAACCGCACTGGTAAACGACAGTTTTCTTTAGAGAATCGTTGCCGAAACACTTTTCCAACATTTCCAACGTTCGCGCACCATTAAATCCTTTTTTGCGCAAAATTTAATACAAGTTCGTTGTTGCAAATTTAAATCTATTTCTAAAATTGTAAAAAATCACCAACACACACATGGACAGATGTACTCTTGGCTACGTAGCTTTTGCAAATGCCAAGCTAAGACGCTAAGATTTAGAAGGGATGTCAACAACAGATTTACCAACTTAACAAAAAAAAAAACAGAACTCAAATTGGAACAATGGGGGCGCCACACGGTGGTGTCCCCCGGGAACTTTTTGATCAAGATGGTATTCCGTCACAGCAGGTGTTTCGAAGCCTTTCGTTAGCAGAAATAAAATAAAAACCATTCAAATTGGGATACGTAAGAAAATGTAACAGGAAAATATATATATTTGCTGAAAAATCGTAAAAATAGTGTGACCCGTTATTGATTAACGACGAGAGAAGTTTTTAAAAAGACGCCGCGCCGGCCTATCCCACCTGAATATTGAGTGCAGTGGAGTAAGTAAAATTTGTTTTAAATAGTGATGTTCGTGAATAACGGTTTTTTATATTATTATTGTAATATTTTGCAAGTATTAGCATTTTAGATTCATCGGGCGATGCCAAGCGGATCACTTCCACCTAGACTATCCTGTGGAGTTGTTTAAACACCTGATTAGTGTTATGGCGTTCCCTGTTGTCTCAGACAAGGACATGGGGAGCATACATCTCGTGGAAGGGACTATGAGGTAGAACTAATACAAACAAGAATTAGCTACTCGGCTATTACAATCGTCCGAAAAATGGTAACCTAGTACATTTTCAGTACATTTTCATGCATGATTCGGAACTCTATGCAACAAAGTCAGGAGTATTGCTTCCTTTCTGGTTGAAAACATTACCGTTTTGTACTGTCGGACGAATTTTTTTGATATGAACTCCATAGATGTGGGAGCTCAGTATTACTTGATGATGATCACATCACCAAGAGCCAGTTGATTAAAACTCTCATTAGAGAATGGCATCAGAACGGTGAACAAAATGTAGAAGTCTGCGCCGAAAGCTAGAGCTATAACTGCGTACAATCACTTAATCCTAAGATTAGTACAACTTGATTTTCAATTTATGTGCACTATACATACCCTTACATAACGTTTCGGTTTTATGATCCAAGCAATATACTCTAATAAACACATACGTGCCTCAGAACCAATTATTTGCTCAAGAAAATCAGTTAAACTAGAAAATACGAAAATCAGAGGGCAACCATTAATAATTTCTAAACTATTTCTTGCTCTACAACTTTGGGCAAATTTGTCAAAAACGACGAAACTTTATCTCTTTGGATAGACTCATTTCAGAACAGAGGTTGATTGAGAACAAATAGATAAAAACCCACAACTATCATTTCAATTTGTAACCTTTATTTGCACGGTCACATAAACAAGAATTATCTATAACAGTAAAGCGAAGTATGTATTACGAAACTTTTGTGGTTTCAAAATCCCGAATAGAAGAAGTTAAACCACTAACTTTTGGTTTTATTAAATATCATCCAAAAAAAACAGTATAACGAAAACAACATACAAATGCGTAGCCTAAATTTTATTTAAAATATTTCTGTAAGATAGACAAACGGATTGACGCCATATAGTCGATCCTGTAATCCATCACATTTGTAAGATTCTATATTCTAACAAACAATCCATCATCTTAGTATGACGACACGGATTTCTATTTTAGAAAAGAGAAAATACATGTACGAGTATTTCGAAAATTCCCTTAATTACGAGCATTTTGCAAGTCCAAGACTCGGTATGTCCATGCGAGTCACAATTTACGTACGTACAAAATTCCCTCGTGCATTTTGTTTAGGATTATTTTTAGACTTCGAGATACTAGGAAGTCTTTGGGAATGTTAAGCTCTTAATTTCAACACATGCAACAACCCTGGCAAACAGCGTGATGTAGACAGGGTACAACTCCTCGAATTGCATCAGATTTACAGTGTTGTGCAAAACCTAAGTAACCATCTGAAATCGACATTTCACAGTAAATTTTTTAAACCTTCTACCACACCAAATAAAAACAAATGAATATCGAATGATGTAAATTTAAGAGTATATTTGGAAATTCACATCTTTATAAGAAAATAGTAGCACATGAAAATTAAAAAAAAAAAACCCAAAATCAAAATCACTTTTTTAATATTTGGTGTAATATCCCTTATTTTGGATAACTTCGGCACACCGATGGCGCATAGAAGCAATTAGCTTTGAAATTGTAGCCTGGGATATATTTTCCCAATCACTTTTCAAAGCATTGTACAGCTCTACCTTGTTGGAAAAACGTTGTCCAGCTACCCAGCTTTTAAGAAAGCCAAACAGGTTTTCGATGGGATTAAAGTCGGGTGATTGGACCGACCAATCAAGGGCTTAAATCTCACTATCCTTTGTCCACCCCTTTATCAACTTCGATGTGTGTTTCGGATCGTTATCCTGTTGAAACATCCAACGAAGTGGCATTTCCCACTATGCATGTGGTAGCATTACTGATTCTAAAATCGATTTGTATTTGAATCGGTCCATACTTCCTTCGGTTTCGTGGAATGGACATACACCTACTGCCGAAAAACACGTCCATAACATCAAACTACCACCACCATGCATAACAGTGAGTATGCAGAATGTAGGATTAAGTCGTTGGTCTTTACAATGTCTGACATGATATTTTTCAGGGGCCCAGTGTTAATGTTTTCTTGCAAAATTTAGCCCAATATGAAAAGAGTTAAGTCTGAATTATGTTTAAATGATTTAATTGCACAACCTGTTCTGTAACTGCCTTTTTGTGAGCATCGGTTTCTTGCGCGGCCTATAGCTTTGAAGATTATTCTCAATAGCAAGTCTACGCACCGTGCTAGCATATAACAAAATGTTTGTTTTTTAATTACACCACAAATGTTTCTATCTGTTCGACTTGTTGTCTCTCGCGGCCTATCACCGAAATTTAAATTTTCAACGATTTCCGTTGCATGATATGTTTTTATTAGACGTGAAATAATGGATTTACTCCTTTTATATCTTTTAGCTAATATTGTCTGAGAGTCTCCAGACTTAAATTCTTCAATAATCTTTAGTTTAAAACAGGTGGAGTATATTTGTCGCGACATTATTAAATCTCATCAATTACGCATCCAAGTTAATAGAAAACTGATCAAGGACAATGGGACAAGATCAAAGACAAAGAGCTTATAACATTTTATGTGTGACCTGGCTGGAAAAGTACTGTTAGCTCTTTTCTTTTTTACATTAGATTACAAAGTTGCTTAGGTTTTACACAGCTAAATTTGGCTATTTCTTTTTATTTTCGTGTTTTTTTTTAATTCTGTAGTACTATTATTTTCTCAAAAAGTTATAAATTTCAAAATATACTCTGATATACATCATTCCACATTCATTTCTTTTTAATTAGTGTAGCAGAAAGTTTAAAAAAATTACTGTGAAATATCGATTTCAGATGGTTGCTTAGGTTTTGCACAATACTGTAAATAGGTGCGATATGCGGAAATATTTATTTAGGGATGTGCGTGTTTATATTTGGTACGTCATGCTTTCCAGAAATTCATAAAATAGGGCATGGTGGACAGTGCGCAGGCAATACTAATACTAAAAAGAGGGCTAAAAGCTTTAGTTGAATTATATTTTCAAAGGTTGGAAATAGTGTAAACGTGCCAAGCAAGTAAGAACCATATTGCGTGATCAGTGGTTTGAAAGGGAAAGGGAAAGGGACTGCAACTGATCATCATCGACGATGGCAACGAGTACTGGGCAATTGCCTGTCCCAATCGCTGAAAATCTTTTTTTAAATTTTATCCGAAAGCCTTGCACAATTCAACACTGTAACCCTTGGTTTCCATCGGTTTTGATTGATCTGCAGTTCATTGGTTACCAAGCGGTAATATGTTTTCAGTCAATAAAAAAAAGGCCATATGTCAAAAAACCGGAGATGTTGCAAGAGTGGTGCAACTCTTCGCATTGGTAACACACAATCAAAGCGACGAGCATAAGACTCTTTTAGACTTAGATAGTTAGACCGAGTCTTGCATTTCTCGAGCTACATCAGGAATAATCGATGGAAATACAGAAACAACATCAATGTGTTGTACGAAATTCGAAATTAATCTTAAACTTGCAATGCAGGGAGGTTGGTGTCTATGTTACGAGTATTTGTGTGTTTGTGCTAAAGTCATTCGTTGACCAACCACAATGCAAACGGCAGTTCTTTAACTTTCTGTAGAAATGTGGCAATATGTTAGCGTATTGTCAATGCTTCTCTTTGAGGCAGTAAGGTTGCCCTTACTCCTTGATCACCTGATGGTGACCACCATAAATCTGAACATGCGTCTGCATATGTCAGAAGCATTGTTTCACTGTCTTTTTTGTTGCACACACCGCGGGCGAAGGAAAGCTAGGGAGCAGTAATCAATTGAGATGAGGAGTGAAGTAATGTAAGCAATATTTTCGAGGGGGGAAAATGCAAAGCCCAAAGCTATTGGTTGAAATCTGGAGTTGAATCAAAAAGCTAATGTTAATAAAACTACTTCACTAGTATGGAGGCTTGACCTACAATCACAGTACCGCCTCATAGTACTTACTGGTATTAAAAATGGAAAATTCTGCAAACAAAAATTCAGTCAGGATACCAGAATACCATAAGCTCGCCAAACCAAATGGAGGGAGCATTTGACTCCGGTATTAAATTCCTTTTGCAGACAACAGTGGGATCGTTTTTTCATTTCTAATTTAATATCGCTGATATCTCAACTGCTGTCAAAAACCGTCAAATGAACTGAATTTGTCCATGAAATGCCTAAAAATTAACAACTCTACTATATCAACTCCCGAAAATCTGAGACAAATATAATATTGTCTGCCTAAGAAAGACAATCTAATGGAAAACATTTAAAACAAAATGTTTGCGTGGTACTAGCTTTTAAGAAAATAAAACTTATATAGATATATATAGATACTTGTGGAGATATTTGAAGACATTTATGAAAAAGCTACGAAAATAAAATCAACAAAGAAAAAACGAAAAACAAATGCCTGGATGACGCCAAATCTGGTTGCCGAGTGCCGAGTGTCAGCGAAGAGATGAACTATACAGGAGATGGAAAAATAATTGGATGAATAAACAAAATAATAACAGAACAAAAATCAAATTATTACCAATCCAAGTTCAGTCAATTAAAGAGAGACCCGCGTAAAACATGGGGTCTAATAAACGAAATTCTTGGAATGAAAAAGCTGAGCATAGACGAAAACATTGCCAACAATTTTTCGACTGAAACTAAGACATTGGCCAATGATTTTGCGCATCATTTCTCTGTTCAGACGTCGAACATTCTACACAAATGTGACGCGATCACATCGAATCACAATAACATCGTCATAACGGATACAATGTTTGCGAATGACACAAATATTTGTGAAATAACCGCCATCATCGGATCACTGGGAGGAGCTAAATCCGCAGGATGGAATTCGAGCTGTCGACATAAAAACCCTGCTCCCAACCTTTGCTGTCTGATAAATCTGAGTCTTGCACAATCGAATATTCCGGCAATGCTTAAAACCGCTGTGGTTAGACCTATTTATAAGGGTGGAGCTAAAAATCAACTAACCAACTATCGACCGATATCGATACAACCGGTAATTAAAAAATGCCTGGAAGGAGTAATTGTTCAAAGATTACAGAGCTTCATAAAAAAGCATTCTGTCATTCACCCAAGTGAGTACGGTTATCAAAAAAACCAAAGTACGGGAAAACTGCTAGGCGAATTCGTTAACTGTGTTAATGAGAGTCTCAACAAAGGCCACCATGTCTTCGTTTTATTCATGGATTTTAGCAAAGCATTCGATACGTTAGACCATGCAAAGTTGCTTAAAGCGCTTGGAAGGCTCGGCATAAGAGGGGTCATGGCGGACTGGTTTGCAGAGTACCTGCGCCACAGAATGCAAAGCGCTATGATCAAAAGCGTATTAAGCGAAAATAAGAATGTGAAATACGGTGTCCCTCTAGGTTCAAAGCTGGGTCCAATCCTCTTTATACTATGTATATGCAAACGAACTACTTCGAGTTTTCAAACAGAGCGTTGCTTTTGCTTTTGCGGACGATACGGCAATTGTTGTTCGACACAGATGCCTAGAATCTGCCTTGAGAATGATGCCAGAAGAGTTTAGTGCTGCTGTGAGATGGTGCCACGACAACGGTTTGGTGATCAACGCTGAAAAAACAAAGATGATGCATATTCGAAGACCTAGTTTCAAAACTACACCAAACAGAATCTACTACGAAAACGACGCATGCCTTAGTACGCCCAGGAAAACTATAGATATAGTAGATAGCTACAAGTATCCTGGAGTCATCATTGACTGTCGCTTTCTCTCGGACAAGCATGTTGAAAAGCTGCGTATGGACCTGAAGAAAGCCTTGTTTGCGGTAACTCATCTTCGACACCATGCTACTGTGCCTGTTCTGAAACAAGTCTACTATGCCTTAGTCGAGTCAAAGCTGGGGTATGGTATACTTGCGTGGGGAAACGCTGAAAAAACACACATTCAGAAGTCACAGAGACTGCAAAACTTTGTGCTGAAGCAAATCAACGTCAACACTCAACGGGGTCACGAAAGGCCTTTCGATGTCCTTAAAGTCGACCAAATTTTCAAGATGACACTGGTTTTGGAGTACTTCGATGATAACCGTTTCATTCGCCCCCTCGATCATGCGGTAAATACACGAAGACGTGCCCATGGTATGCTGCAAGTACCCAGATTCTACAACAACTATGGTAGACGAAAACTGTTGAACAGCGTTCCAGCAACTTTAAACGAACTACCTCGAGAAATCGTCAACATTCAAAACGTCACAATGAGAACAAAAAGCAATAAAAACTATTTTTTAAACTCAAATAACACTTAGTTACAAAAATTAAAAAATTCTTAAAAGTAAATTTAATTTCAAATTAAATAAAAGAAAACCAAAAATTAAAATTTAAAATTAACTTAACTAATTATCTTTATCTAGAGCAGCTTACCTAGACTTTTTTAATATATTAGAAATACAATCTTCTGCTGACAAGCCACGGCTTCGCAGAAATATTTAAATATTGTTAAATCGCTTATGAGAAGGCATACGATAATATATGTAAATCGTGATTATATATCTGAGAAGATACTAGTAACTTAGAATACTAAATCGCGACCACTTTAATATCGGTACGGGAAGGTTACAACCGTACTGTAATCATTTCCGTTCCTGGTAGTTATCATACACTCCAAGGATGTATGCAGTGTATGATATGAGACAAATTTAAGATATGACATGTAGGAGACTCCATATAACGAACCTGGATAAAGAATGAGGATACTTTATAGAGATAGAAAGCGCACTTCAGAATTCGCAAAAAAGTGGTGCGCAGTTGTTGAAGAGGCTCTCTATAATATCTAAAAAAAAAAAACGCAGTTGAAATCTATTCATAATATCGATCGACGGACATCTGACAAACGACAGAAGTCTTAGAAAATTTCTACTCCATCCACCAAAAGCAATCACCCCGGAATAAGAAAAGAATTGCTCAATAGTTTATTTAAGGAACTTTCTTTAAAAAATTGGGAAAGACTTGAAGGTATTGTAGTTGAGTGGTTGATAGCAATGAATCAGATCGCTTAGAAGCCAACTCTTACTTACATATGTCATCAAAATCTGGAAATTAGTAGGCGACGGGTATCATCCACAGTACTTATAGTACTGTGCAAAACCTGGAGTTAGCATTTCATAGTAAATCTTTCAGCTTTCTACTTCACCAAATAAAAAGAAATGGGTATGTAATGATGTGTAATAGAGTGTATTTTGAAATTCACAACTTTTTATAAAAGTAATAATATTTCAGATTTAAAAAAAAAATGCAAAAACCAACAAAGTAGTCAAATTGAGTTGTGCAAGACCTAAGCAACTTTTTTAATATTTTGTGTAATATCCTTTATTTTGAATAACAGGGGCGCAACGACAAGGCATAGAAGTAATTAACTTTGAAAGTGTATCCTGGGATATATTTTCCCACTCAACTTTCAAAGCATTGAATAGGTGACAGTGTTGGAAAAGTGTTGTCCAGAGACACGGCTTTTAAGGATACCAAACAGGTTTTCGATGTGATTCAAGCCGGCTGATTGGGACGGCCATTCAAGGACTTGAATCCCGCTATCCGCTAACCACTGCTTTACCAACTTCGATGTGTGTTTCGGATCGTTATCCTGTTGAAACACTCAACGAAGTGGCATTTCTCACTCCACATGTGGTAGTATTACCGATTCTAGAATGGATTTATATTTGAATCGGTCCATGATTCCGTCTATTTCGTAGAATGGACCTACACCTCCTGCCGAAAAACGGGTCACATTACCCCCACCATGCTTTACAGTGGGAGTGCAGAATCTAGGATTGTGTCGCTGCCCTTTACGACGTCTCACATAACATATCCCGTCAGAATTAATTATATTAAATTTTGACTAGTCGCTGAAAAGAACTGTTTTCCATTTTTCAGGACACCAGTGTTGGTATTTTCTTGCAAAATTTAGCCGAATATGAAAAAAGATGTTAGTTTGAATTATGTTCAAAGAAATTCCTTCCTTAAATGTCTTTTTGTGAGCATCGGTTTTTTGCGCGGCCTTTAACTTCGAAGATTATTTTCAATTGCACGTCTTCGCACCGTGCTAGCATCAATGTTAAAATCAAGTAATTTTACGACTTCATTCGAACTTATGAACGGTTGTTTTTTTATTTACACCACAAATGTTTCTATTCGTTCGACAAGTTGTCTTACGCGGCCTACCACTGACATTTTGACTTTCAACGACTCCTGTTGCACTATGTTTTTTTTATTAAACGTGAAATAATCGATTTATTAATATTATAATGTTTAGCTAACGTTGCCTGAGTATCTCCAGACGTAAATTCATCAATAATCTTTAGTTTAAGAGAAGAGTAACTTTGTCGAAAAATTATTAAAAAAATATCAATTATGCGACTAACTTAAAAGAAAACTGGCCAAAGACAATCGCTCAAGATCGAAGACAAAGAGCTTACAACATTTCATGTGTAACCTGACTGGAAAAGTACTGTTAGCTATTTTTTTTTTACAGTGGATTACAAAGTTGCTTAGGTTTTGCACAGTACTCTATATTTTCTGCAAGCAAAACCTTGTGCCTCCAAAGCATCCGAAGCACACTCAGGTCGGTAAAGCCGTAAAATTAATTTGCGGTAGAGAAACAATTACATTATCGTAGCAAGGGAAAACAATTAATGAACTGTTAGTTCAGATTAGGTACTGAAAAATATTATCCTCCACCGAGCCTTCGAACAACTTTTTTATGGAGGAAAATCAAACCTTCAAAGTCAAACCCAAAGGCAAGAAACTTTGGCTTGAATTTGATTGAGACTGCGCACAATTTTCAATGTTACTAAACACAACTATTCATTTTAATGCTTCAATTTGATTTCCTTGCAAAGCATAGTGACATCATACTCTAAATAACCTCTACCTTCGCTACCCTTTGTTTCCATATGGGTATCAAAGGAGGAGGACCAAAGTTATTCCCGCTTATTGATTCCTTCTTAATGCGTGTTTGACCGGTTCTTATGCGATAAAATTAATTCATAAAATGCATTTAATTAGAATTTAACTATGCTGAACCGAAGTAAAGTACATTTTCAAAGCGTCCAGTAAACCCTCATTGGGGTCGAACTATGTAACTTAGCCGTCAGACTTTATTTCTAAAATGTTGATATCCGTTCAATAATTAAACACAAAGATATGTGCGTGTCCGTAAAAATGTCTTCTTTTATTGATTTGTCTTTCAACCCATTTGCTTTCAAATTATTGTGGTTGAAATTATCTGAAGGCGCAATTACCCTTAATTAAAAAAATAATTAAATTGAATAAATATCGGTGAACATCGTGAAGAATCTTTTGAGTCTAAAGAATTTGTGCCTTACATATAGAGGCAAGCGTTGAAATTCTTTTCTCAGTCCTTAAGTGCTCTTATACACTTTGGGACAAAAATATAACAATATATGAACTGATCATACAGGGTGACTGACTCGAAATTCGAAAGCATCGCACGCTGCACGCAAGTGGATCTGCGGTATTTTGGCCCATTCGCGGCGAAGTGCTTGTTTGACGTGGTCCAAACTTTGGTATTTTTTAGTGCCAACCTTCGGCTTCAAAATACCCCAGACAGAGAAATCCAACGGATTTGCATCCAGAGAATTTGCAATCTATTGTGTCGAAGAAGTGAAGTGTGGAACATTGTTTTTTAACCAATCTTGGTTGACGCGCACTTTGTGAGAGGGTGCCGAGTGTTGTTGAAATGTCCACGGTCTCCGACCGAAATGATTGTTTGCCCAAGGCTTTAATACTGCCTCTAAGACAGTTTCACGGTATATGATCCCATTAATTTTGACGCCACGGTCCAAAAATACGAGCGGAGAGCGACCTGCCCAAACCACCACCATCAGTGCTGACTGCTTTCTGGTTGTCATCCGAAGGTGTAAATTTTCGAAGGACCCCTCTGGCAAGTAAACTCGGTCGTCTTGTTTGTTGACATATTGCTCGATAACAAATGGCGACTGATCGGAAAAAACCAAATTCGGCAACTAACCACTTTCGTGCAAGCGTAGCAACTCCTTCGCTCTTTCGACTCTAACTTTTTTCTGTTGCGGTGTAAGATCGTGTGCTTTTTGAAACTTCAATGGCTCGAGTCCAAGCTCATTTTTCAGTATGTGTTGCATCCGTTCCAACGATATGTTGAGCTCACGAGCCATTTTTCTTCCACTTCGACGCGGATTTCGCTCAATTCGAGCCTTCACTTTCCGAACCATTTCTGCCGATGTTGCTGTTTTTTTGTGACCACCTCCATGGCGTTTTGCAACGCTGCCAGTATCACGGTAACGAGCTATGGTTCGAGACACAAATGATTTATTCACGTTGAGGTGCTGGAGGGCTCTAACGATAACTACTTGTGGTTTTCCAGCCAAATATAAAGCAATCACACTATCACGTTTGAATTCCATCGCGGACAAAAATTTTTCAACACAACTGAGACGCAAATCGTTTAAAAGGCTTGTAAATAATAAAATTATCTGTCATGTGTCAAAATTTGAGCTCACTGTCATGAAATTATAGCAGTCTGAAATTGGTTGCAGTGTAGTTTAGAGTGAAAAATTGAATCAATGAACAACTTTGTTTCGACGTTTGGGGTGAACACCAGGAAGGAATGCATATGGATTGCTTTAAGATTCTTAACTAGGAGCACATATTTTCATATTGTAACCAAATACAATACTTCTTCAAGAAAACGAAGAAAAGTTCATCGTAAAGTCATGGTATGGCTCGGTACTCATAGATTTTATTCCAGAAGCATTGGATTGCCAAGAGTAAGTCTCTCAACATACTCAAATATTTGGTATAATTGAGAATGAAAATGAGTTGCGACAATTTAATTTTAATGCATAGCATGGTCTCTAAATTCCAGCCAGGCCACAGCCTACAAAATTTGTGTTCTACGCTCGAATACACTGCTTTAGACATTAGTAGTTTGCAAGAGTGGTTTGCATAATTCAAAACAAAGGAAATGAAAGTTAAAGCGGATCCCATACGAAAAACCTTAATTCCCTTCATAATAACAAGGTGGTTTTGATTACGACTCAAAAAAAATTGAGTACGTACGTACAATAGTGGCCGGTCCTTTGTATCAAAAATATTTTGTCTTGGATGCGTCTAAAAGCTAGCTATTCTGATACACTGACTAAATGGACGAACAAAATTAATCAGTCCGCTTTATCGCTCTATTTATTTCTTTTTAATTATCAACTAGTGGTCTTATATTGCTAATATTCTTTTCAACTCTTTCATCCACGGATCCCCTTTAACATAGATATTCAAAAAGAAGCTACACTACATGCAGAAGTTTTTGAGGGATCACAACCCAATATCCTTGGCATTTTGCAGTACTAGGTAGCAATTGCAATAGCTTCGCTCTACATAAATCGGTAAACTTGGCGGTGGGAAGTCGAATCGTAAAGTGTGTTTAAGATCAAGACATAAGAAGGAACCGAAAAGATGCGGCTAAACCAGACCCGACGCGTAAATGAAAATAAATCAGCAATCTTCCATTTCGATTTTGTTTAAAAAATAATGAGAGCAGATCAAATGACATACCAGGTATATAGGAAGAGTTTCTTGATCCACTGTATAAAGAGCGACGCGGAAAACTGTGAAACTAATGTTTCATACAATAAAAATTTACGACCATGTGATGATTGGCTGCACATCTAGAAAGAGCTTCTGCAGTAAGGTCTCGTAAATTCCTCAAACATTGCGAAGTAAAGGAGAGGAATGGCCTCACGAACACTTTTTGTTAGCCCGAACTGTTTCAAAATGTTAAGCAACGTTTTAGATACGTACTGACACACCGCTGTCTAATAGCAATCGGCAGCAATCGGATCTTAATACTTAAAAACTAGAAATTTTGCCTACACTTGAGTGAGTCGAATCTTCAATGGGACGAATCCACTTTCGCACTCATGTAGTAGCAAGAGTACTTAAAGATCTCAACATACATAAATCCGCTGGTCCAGATGGTATATCTCCCCTTCTTCTGAAGAGGTGTTCTTCCACGCTGGCAAAACCACTGCGTAAGCTTTTTCATCAATCCTACTCTTTAGGAATCTTTCCGAGCAGATGGAAAACAGCATTTGTCCAGCCCGTGCCTAAAAAAGGCGAATCTTCCTCTCTCTCCTCCTACAGAGCCATTGCACTTACGTCCTTTCTTTCCATGGTCATTGAAACGCTGATAAACCGTCAGTTCATGAAATATCTCGAAACACGAAAACTTCTCAATGACCGGCAATATGGTTTTCGCAGCAACGGGTCTACTGATGATTTGAAGGCATGTCTCACCGAAAAGTGGGACCAAAGCGTACATCAATCTGGCGAAAGCAAGGTACGAGGGGCGTTCAATATATTCTCGGTATCGATATGAAGGAAAAATACATTGTTTTTATTTTTCAATATAATCTCCCCTAACATCAATGCATTTGTTACGTCTTGAGATAAGCTTTTTTAAACCCTCAAAAAAATAAATTTCCTCTTTCTCTGCAAAATACCGACTTGAGTTCTTCATCATCCGAAAATCTTTTTCCACGAAGACATTTTTTCAAATCCGGAAACAGGAAATAATCACTATAGGGTGGGTGTTGGATTTCTTCGAAACCACAATCTCGCGCAGCAGCCTTGGAAACTCGCGCCGTGTGTACAGGAGCGTTGTCATGAAGAAGCAACACACCCGCTGCGAGTTTACCCCGTCTTTTCTTTTTAATTTCCTCCCGCAAATTATGCAAAGTGGAAGCGTAGGATGTGGCGTTGATGGTTTCACCTTTTTTTTTGTACTCAATGAGCAAGATTCCCTTTGAGTCCCAAAAAACTGTGGCCATGAGCTTCCCGGCAGACGGAGTGACTTTGAACTTCTTCGGGGGGTCTGTTCCTTTTTTATGCCACTGCATGGACTCTTGTTTGCTTTCAGGGTCATAGTGGTGAACCCATGTTTCGTCCCCAGTAACAATTCGATCCATAACACCGACCGCGTTCTCACTACACATCTCCAAAAGCTCTCTACAGCATGCGATTCTCACTTTTTTCTGAGGCGCTGTGAGCATTCGTGGCACCCACCTTGCACTGACCTTTGAAAGGTTAAGATGGTCATGAAGAATGGTGTGAATGGTACCAATTGAAAGCTTGGTGACCTCTGCCATCATTTTCACCTTTATTCGGGCATCCTCAAGAACAAGTTTTTCGACTTCTTTGATGCTTTCTCCCGTACAAGCAGTAGCCGGGGCGCCGGAGCGGGGGTCGTCGTCTTCAATGCTCTCTCTGCCTCTCTTGAACTCACTTGACCACTTTTGCACAGTTGATAATGAAGGTGCGGAACCCTGGTAAACAGCCACCATCTCTTCATGAATAGTTTTTTGACTTTTTCCTTGCTTAGTGAGAAATTTAATTACAGCGCGATGCTCAATTTTCACCATCATCGTCTCAGTTGCCATTATGATTCTGTTTAACTAGAGATAAAACGCGAATTAATAATCACATTTATATGAAATTTTACATGAATGCACTAAAATAATAGTATTACTTGATAAATAAGTCAATTTATATATACAACCATAGCTTCACCCCGATACCGAGAATATGTTGAACGCCCCTCTTAGTTGCACTTGATATTTCTAAGGCATTTGACAGAGTTTGGCATCAGGCTCTTTTGTCGAAAATGCGTGCTCTTGGGATCGATGACTCTCTTCTTCAATGGATTACAAATTACCTTTCGGAACGTTTAGTTCAAGTTGTCTTGTCAAGTCTGATATTCACAAAATAAATGCTGGTGTGCCCCAGGGCTCCGTTCTGTCTCCGACACTCTTTTTAATTTTCATCAACGATCTCTTGTCTGCTACTTCTAATCCAATATATTCCTTTGTTGACGACAGCATTCTCTGCTTCTCATATTCGTTCCCGGACTCACGCCCCTGCTCTTCGGCTGTAAAACGGGAACGGCAGCGTATGTTGAGTTCATTAAATTCCGATATTAACAGCATAACCAATTGGGGAACTATCAACCGAGTGGTATTTAATGCTTCCAAAACACAATGCTGTCTGCTGTCATTAGAGCGAAATTCAAATCCCCAGCCATTATCCATGAATAGCACTTGCATCGTCGAAACCGATAAACTTTCCATTCTTGGTATTTTCTTAGTGATACTCGTAACTTACATTGGAATGACCACATATTCGATGTCGCCAAAAATGCTGCGAAATGTCTAGGTTTCCTCAAGCGATGTAAGAAATATCTCACCCCCTCTGATCTGACCTCAATATATAATTCATTTATCCGCCCGAGATTGGAGTACAATACCCACATCGGGTCGGGTGCGCCCAAAACATCCTTGCACCTGCTAGATAGGATTCAAAACTGTGCGATAAAACTCATTGGTGAAACTAATATCACTCAAACAATGGACACAATGTTTTATAGCTATTTCCACTACCAGTGCTCCATAGAAATCGCCAATAGCATTCCGCCCCTTCAAACCTTTAACCATAACACCCGTCTCGCTATGAATGCTCATCAGTATACCCTCAAACCCACTTTCGGACGTACTCTAAAATATCGTCATTCGTTCCTAAGCCGTACAACTCGCTTATGGAATGCCCTGCTTAGCTCCTTATTTCTTAGTTATTATAACCTTCAAACATTGAAAACCAACGTTCACCGGTACCTCTCTCTCTGTCCTCCCTGACTTTCCTTCGCCCGCGCTGTGTGCAAACATTTTAAGGGTACTTAAATCTCTTGAGCGCGCGCAAATTATAAAAAAAAAAAATTTATAAATAAAAAGAAAAATGATAACACCCACTGCAAGGAAGTGCCAAATACCGTCGGAACTGAACAGATCTGGTTTTTATAGTGCACTCCTACCATGTAGGCTTAATTTAACTTTGGTGGCATCATCTGAAAACCGTTACGATGAGACCAGTACTTTGCTCTGCTTCAGCTTTTTATTAAACAATATCATTGATGGGTGAAGCCTTGATCATTGGGCTGGGGCCCCGTCGGAAACGAACAGTGAAGTTCAGAAATTTCATAATAAAGTTCTGCGTACCAACGGAAGCCCCAACTAAAAATGACAACAATTCCCTGTGGAATTTTTCTAGCTGCGGCAAGACCAGTGGTAGACCTTTTGAAGCTATCCATATTTACGAGTATTAGAGTTTCTATCAAAGCTGGGATGAAGTTAAAGTGCTAAAGAACAACAATCCGACGAACTGCGAACATTGGCAATGTATATGTGTATTCCTGAGGCTGTACCCGTTTATTAGCCAATGAAATAGGCACTGAACCTCAAAGAGCCCTCAAAGTGTTGGGCTCAAAGAACCAACATCTGGAGAGGCTAAAGAACCATTTGTAACTTCAAAAATAATTGCAACAGGAATGATATCATACCACATTTACCATAAAACATAGTTTCACTCTGTTTCGAGGATATTAGTGTGGCTCTTTGCCACTTTAAGAGACGTATCTTCCCCCTGAGAACATTGCTAAATCCGTGGCTATTGATTTCTCAAATCCAAAATGAAGATTGAGGAGTCTTTGGTCGATTCCAATAGACATAATTCTATCCAAGTCATATTAAAAAAAAAAAAGAGCAATGTGAACAAGCGGTCTGGCCAATCGAAGGTTAATAAAACAGTAAAAAGAATATCAAAAGAGGAATTTGATGATGGTTAAAGTTACAAATAACAACCTACAACTAAATTGGAAACTCAATTTCGTCGACATATGCACTTGCTTTCAAAGTAATCATCAAGCCTATCAATTTCAAAAACAAATTAATAGAATCTATCAAGCTGTCATCGGTTACGTATGTCATCTCAATACTCAAGCGTAGATTTATAACAAACGAGCGTAAAATAGAAATCTCATAGAACGGCCGCTTAAAATGAAATGCGACTCAATTGCAAAATAGTACATCAAATCATGATAACCTTCAACAAATATTGCTTGATTCAACTTTCCAATTACGTTAGCGTTTAGGTCAACATGTGCCGATACGAAGCGCGCCGTTGCAATCAAACGACAGACAGACAGACAGACAGACAGACATACTTCATACCCAAAGCAATAGACAAATACGCAGTTTCGTTGTCAAAAACATAAATTTGCAATTAAAATTTTGACAAAGCAATAAAATTAATAAAAATTTAGTGTGTCACCGAAATGTGGTCTATTATGTCAGTTCTATTTTTCAATTTTCTTAAAGACACTTTCTTGATTGAAAAACTTTTTGAAAAACAATGTCCCCTTTCTGTGTTTGCCTTTTATGTTGGGCAATATTCGTAGAGAGAAGAACAACAATCACACGATATTAGATTTTTGAAATTCGAATAACCAAGAGAATGACGATGATGGTAATGGTAGCACTCATCACCAACGACTTTTACATAATTATAAAGGGGTGAGGGTTGGCAACAGTCAACTGCATACGATAACGAAGAGTTGATTTTTATGCTCTACTGTATAGGGTATGGGGTGTTTGATTGGTTCTTTGCCATTTAAGAGAAAAACTACTCCTCTTTAAGATGATAAAAGCAAAATTGCGTTCTGGAAGTTGCTCCGACTTACCTGGATCTTTCAAACATTGAATAAGCCACGTCCCATTCTGACCATGCATCTTTTCAAAAACAGTAAAGTTACAGTGGAATGTACGGGCATTACATTCCATATGTCCCCTTATTAAAAAAGATACGGTACCACAAATTTGTTTTTAAATTTTCTGTAGATTTGCTCTGATTGATTGATTGATTCCCACTGTGATTACAATTGCTTTGGATTTAGTTCAATGAAAAAGGAGAGAGTATTGAAGATATTGAAGAAGGGGGCATAGGAAAATCAATACTAGAAGTAACGAGGAGTGGTACAATTGCTAACATATCAGATGGCCGCAAATGCAAAGTATGAGCGACAACAATTCCAATGACTTTGTCCTCATACATAAAGCAGAGTATAGGATGCAAAAAAAAAAAACAATAGAGAAAGAAAAACCCCATAATGATTGGGGTATCCAATTGTTAGATACTTTTGCGGTTCAATTTACCGAAACCCTTCTGATGTAGAGTCTTTTTTTTTTTTTTTACTCAAAACTCATTTTCCTCTCGTTGCTGTATTTGTTTATTCAATCGCGCTCTGTGATAAGCTGCAAACTGAATGCAAACATTGTGGGATTGTAGGGCGGATGGGTAGGAAAAAGCCGTGTAAGTGATGCTTTCTCGACAACTGACGACCGACGTCGACAACTAGGTTTTCCCTTTACATAGGGTTTTTGTTAATGTAGGTTTGACATGAGTACAAGCATCTCATACTTGCACTAGTACTCCCACTCATACTCGTATGTATTGTATCTATGAATACGGAGCTTTGTTTTGATGTTGTAGAGATGGTAAATGGGTTTTTGTTCTTATAGATTGTGATTTGATGAACAATTTGTTAACATTTCTAGTCATTTACTTGTGACAGATTAGAGGATAAAATATCTGATGGAGTAAAATTTGTTCCTTCAAGAAATTTAATAAATCTAAATAGATTTCTCAACTATTTAATTTGTATTCTCTGTTTAGGAGAGGACATGACAGCTACTGACTGGTAAACCCCTGCAGTTTGTTGTAGATAACTTATTTGAGTGCAAATATGGGCTTTTTGGTATTTAGCCAAGATATCAGCTGGTCTTACTGATATCTAAGAGAATGCAGCTGTACGATGTAATTAACATCCGACAATCTTTCACTATCTCAAATTTATACAGGGTGAATGACTGGAACTCCAACTTTTTAAAATGCTATAATTTTTTTATTTTTTGATAAATTTTATTGTGTCAAAGCAAAAAATGTTGGAAAATACATCAATTTTCAAATTGTATCAGTAGTTTTCAATATGTCCACCTTTGGCACGAATAATGGCCTTGAGACGGCCGAAGAAAGCATCGCACGCTGCACGCAAGTGGCTCTGCGGTATTTTGACATATTCCCGGCGAACTGCTTGTTTGAGGTGGTCCAAACTTTGGTATTTTTTAGTGCCAACCTTCGCCTTCAAAATACCCCAGACAGAGAAATCCAACAGATTTGCATCCGGAGAATTGTGTCGAAGAAATGAAGTGTGGAACATTGTTTTTTAACGAATCTTGGTTGACGCAAGCTTTGTGAGTCGGTGCCGAGTCTTGTTGAAAGGTCCACGGTCGATCGAAATGATTGTTTGCCCAAGGCTTCAATACTGCCTCTAAGACAGTTTCACGGTATACGATTAATTTTGACGCCACGGTCCAAAAATACGAGCTGAGGGCGACCATCAGCGGTTATGGCGGCCCAAACCATCACCATCAGTGCTGCCTGCTTTCTGGTGGTCATCCGAAGGTGTAAATTTTCTCTGGCAAGTAAACTCGGTCAATTTGTTTGTTGACATATTGCTCGATAACAAATGGCGACTGATCGGAAAAAACCAAATTCGACAACTCACCACTTTCGTGCAAGCGTAGCAACTCCTTCGCTCCTTCGACTCTAACTTTTTTCTGTTGCGGTGTAAGATCGTGCGCTTTTTGGAACTTCAATGGCTTGAGCCCAAGCTCATTGTTCAGTATGTGTTGCATCCGTTCCAACGATATGTTGAGCTCACGAGCCATTTTTCTTCCACTTCGACGCAGATTTCGCTCAATTCGAGCTTTCACATTCCGAACAATTTCTGCTGATGTCGCTGTTTTTTTATGACCACCTCCACGGCGTTTTGCAACGCTGCCAGTATCACGGTAACGAGCTATGCTTCGAGACACAAATGATTTATTCACGTTGAGGTGCTGAAGGGCTCTAACGATAGCTACTTGTTGTTTTCCAGCTAAATATAAAGCAATCACACTATCGCTTTTGAATTCCATGGCGGATAAAAATTTTTCAACACAACTGCGACGCAAATCGTTTAAAAGGCTTGTAAATAATAAAATTATCTGTCATGTGTCAAAATTTGAACTCACTGTCATGAGCGATTTGGAAATTGTAGCAGTCTGAAGTTGGTTGCAGTTCGAGTCATTCAGGGTGTATATATTGGGTCTACATGTAAGTTTCCAGCGTTTTTTTCCACAATTTGAAGTTTTATTATGAAAACATAGTTACAATGCTTTACTCAAAGTATCGTCCATCGGGGAAGCTACAACTTTCCCCCATCTTTCGGGCAATTTATGAATTCCGGACCAAAAAAATTTCTCGTCTTTCGAGCCCAAGAACGTATCGAGCCAATTTTTGATTTCCTCTACTGAGCTGAAGCGTATTCCCGTAAGAGCGTTCTGCATCGAACGAAACAAGTGGTAGTCAGATGGTGCCAAGTCTGGACTGTAAGGCGGGTGAGGCAGAATTTCCCATCCACTATTCTCCAAATAGTTTTTCACCGAAACCGTAACATGTAGCCGAGCGTTGTCGTGATGAAAAATGACGGACTCATGCCTGGTCTCATATTCTGGCCGTTTTTCTTTTAATGCCCGCTTCAAACGAATTAGTTGGGTTCGATATAATGGTCCTTTGATGGTTTCACCACTCGGAAGCAGTTCGTAGTATACGACACCCTTTTGATCCCACCATATGCAGAGCATGACCTTATTCACGTGAATATTTCGTTTCGGCGTCGATTGGGCGGGCTCGCCGGGCTTTGTATACGATTTTCTGCGTTTAGGATTATCATAATAAATCCATTTCTCATCACCAGTGACAATACGATGCAAAAATGATTTATTTTTATACCGCTGCAGTAACATTTCGGACATGCAAAATCGCCGTTCGACGTCTCTTGGCTTCAATTCGTACGGCACCCAGCTTCCAACCTTTTGAATGAATCCCAGTGCTTTTAGGCGCAGGGAAACGGCTTGTTGCGTGACGCCCAATGATGCAGCAAGTTCTTCTTGAATCTGACACGGATTCTCATCCAGTAAAGCGTCCAATTCCTCGTCTTCAAAACTTTTCGGCTTTCCGGGGCGATCTTTGTCTTCAACTCCAAAATCACCACTTTTGAATGATTCACCAATACATTCCGCCCCATAAGTTTCCGAAAGCAAACGATAGGCCTCAGCCGCACTTTTCTTCATATTAAAGAATAAAAGCAGCGCTTCCCGCAAATGACGTTTATTTGGCTGGAAACTTGCCATGATTTTGCTCGATAAAATGTACGACACCGATAGAACTGCTCAAATATAACGCTGCAAAGTTGTTGACAGATACAAAACCTACAAATAAAACACACGGGGTCTGACATTTCTGCCCGGGATCCACTGGTGGCGCCATCTCTAACAAACGCTGGAAACTTACTTGTAGACCCAATAGAAAAATAAAAAAAAAATTGAGAAAACATGTCTTGTATCATTGTTCGGTCGGAAACTTCTCAGACAACCCTCGTACCATACTGTTTATCAGATTTTGCCATGCGACTATAAGAGGACTTTTGGTGAAACACCAAGAAAAGCCCGTTGGATCCACAAGTCTATGATGAGAGCAATTCTTTCTATTGATAGCTAAAGCTTTCACTGCTACTTTACCCAGACACCAAGAGATATTTCATCTCTGCTGAATAGGGTCATGGTGCCTAATGCAATGACACCATTTCAAGCAAACTGACTCTTTTACCAATAAAAGGAATACAGCATGTAAACCAAAGACTTCACTCCGTATGACAATACAATTTTTAAAGAACAGATAGAAGGGCCAAGGCAATATGCACTCAAAGGCTTGTACACTATTTTTTCGGTGGCAGTTAGTGATCTCAAACAGAGTGCAGGAAGTTCCAACTTGCCAGCGATTTTCATTCCAATTTATTTAAACATCACATTGAATTTGAATTGAAGATATTTAAAAAAAAACACTTGTTTTAAGTCGTGTGGATATGTCCGCACTTAAATTTTTTTTTTGTTTAAAAAAAAAAACCAACCTACTGAAGCGATTCTAACGCGGTTTTCACAGTTCGATAGCCCATTTCTCAACTTAAAAAATGCGTTTATTTAGAGTCGGAGTTAAAATAAAAAAAAAAACATTTCAGCATACGAATTTTTTAAAAATTTGAACTACTACTACATCTGCTGTATGTACTACACACATAGTTCAGAACCAGAGAGATGCAGTAACCCCGCTAGCGAAAACGTATACATCAACCATCATATCCATTCAAGTGCACACTAACAAAACCAGTTTTTGTATTCAATGCTCACTGGTGTATAATCGATTACAATGATCTTCGCTGGGTTGTAATTAGATTTTGTAAAGTAAATAAATCTACTAACATCAATCGTTTGGGGTAACGTACCTTAAAATTATTGTTAAGTCTAACACTTTACAACGAATTGCAATTTAATCAAATCGGATACATCGTTTTTGAATAATCGACGCTCAAATGTAAAAAAAAATGTAAAACTACATATTTAATAGTTTGACTGCCGTGTGGAATAGCGGGATAATTTATGAATTTGATTAAACGCGTCTGACCTCCCAGTGCATGAGCTAAAGTTAAAGTTGGAGCATCTATAATGCTCATGCGCAACTTGTATCCCCCGAAGCTATGCAATTGGATTCCCCGTCAAAAAAAACAACTAAGGAACGTCAAAGAAGTGACAATCCTAAATGGATGTGGCCTCGGATAGGATATTTGCATCTCATGGCACCAATTCCCCGTCGCCCTCTGCTTCGTTATGACTGTCAATAAGATTCGAGGCCAGACGCTAAAAACGATCGGCGTAGATTTCCGAACGCCTTGCTGCGCCCACGGCCAACTTTGCGTCGCCTGTTCGACAGTCAGGGGCTCCTCAAAGTAATATAACCTTGGTTTAAAGTTAACTCCATACCGTTTATTCTGTTTTCATTTACACCGACATGCAAAGGAGTGAATTAACTTCACTCCCAGCGTCTCTGAACCAACAAATTTAAAATACCAATACAAATTCAATAAAAATTAATTAAACATCTACCTTGAACTTAACTCTCAAGAGGATATGAAAACTCTTTAAGCTACAAGGAAACACCTCCCAGGATTTTAGTTGTATGCAAAAATGTTTGTCTTTCGGGCCCCGATCAGGATTGATTGCCGAGTCGTCCGATTAAGAAGCCAATACGCTACGAATTCAAGAAGTTATCCGTTAAAATTAGTATCTAAATATGATTCCAAAATAACAATCTTTTACTAGTATTAGCTGTGTGCAAAGACTTTAAGGGTATTAAAAAACGCCTCGAGCGCGCGCTAACTACATAAAAAAGAAAACCATCCATTTTTTAATTACTACATACTCGTATATTGTGCGTCTGTAAAAATAGAGTATTTACCGGACATGATTAGCCCAAATCAGTATCGGGAGTATTTCGCGTTTCAACGAGAAGAATAAAAATCCTTCAAAGTTCGGTTGCGCATTAATAGGACCCATCCCTGACGTAGTCAAGGGCGACAGCCAGCTATAAATAAAATAAGTACAGTTTCAAGCAATGAACAAAGAAGTCTTGACGTTGGATTAGGTCAGGTAGATAAGTGATTTGTGATAAACCTAGTTAACTGTCCGTTTAACTGAGATAACAGACCATTACCAAAAGTTTTCTTCTTTTTATGTGCCAGCGAATGTAAAACAATCATCAACGGTAACATTGAATTTCCTCCTTCGATCTGCAGCTGATGTAATAGCCTAGTAGCCGTTGTAAGATATTACGAAGTTCATGTCAAAGACGATTCAAACTTCAACGGATCTCCTCAAATCATCATACATTAGACATGCTTTAAAGCTCCACCCGTTACGGCTGCATATACGAGTATATATCTATGTATCTAGTAGAACCAGAAGATATTTTAGTAGATAAATAAAGGATAAAGCATCTAACGTACGCAGCGCTGATTCCTTCCCTGAAAGCCCATCCTTTCTTTTATTACCTGGTTTTGTGAGTGCCAGACTTATTTTTGTTTTTTTCATGTCCCCTGTGAGTTTTAATCAGCTTTGATCTTTTCCGTGAAGAGTCCATATAACAATTATTTTTCAATGGGTTTTCAGCCCGGCGAGAAGTATTCGATTGCACCTTGATTTATTTTGATACATCAACCCTATATTTATGACTCCATTAAACCTCTAATGAATTTGATAATGCACTCCGCTGTCAACAGAAAAACGACATCAATCCAACCAATACCTTCTAACATTCCACCAGGAACCCTAGATTTACTCCCGGGAATTCCCCCTTACCGCATATACCGTAACAAATTTTTGTAAACAAAAACTTCCTACTTCCTCATCCAAAATTAACGCAAATTATTTAAGGATGCCTTGTCCCTCTTAAAATCGTTTTACAGGAATAATGCCTCACAAAATTGCATCCGCTGGCAACTGCAGATTGCCCTCCATTAGAAGAATCACTTGGAACTGCATCCAGCCACTTCGGATCACTACCCTAATCATTGAAATTTAATTCTCTGGTGTTCATTTGTACTGGCCACTAGAACGGAATCGTCTTAAGTAAATATGTATACCATACTCGCACGTACAATAATGCGGGAGTTCGGCACGCTCTAAACCAATAACCAGAGCCCATATTGAAAGAGAACATGATATTCCGGCCAAACCGTCATTCCATTCGTTTAATCAGCTTCCTCTTAAAATTGCTTTTAGTCGTTTTCAACTTTTCTATCCTCCTACGGCCGGAGGGATGGAAATTAAATGGAGTCGAAATCGAAATCGAAATCGGAATTGAAAATGTAATGATTAGATACGAGTACGAGTACGTCCGTCTCTGACTTATGTGCAACCAAATCCAGGGGTGGAGTGAGCGTTTGTTTTTATTTTTGTTCTTTTCATCGGACAGGGCGCATGTGGTAGACATATGACATCGTTCAATTTAAAATGATGTTACATAGTCTCGTATTATGTACATTACATATACCATATTCGTACTCGTATTCCCTGTGTAGCGTTGTTCTATGTTTGTTTGTTCATGTACGAGTAACAAATGTATTGGAGAACGTCGTCAATGTTTGATTTACGAGTATTTATGCGTGACAGCTCGGCCCTGTCCATTGGAGGAAAACACCATGTTGGACTTGGCGTAATGTGCCGACGTGTTTGTGTGTTCCCCATGGTTTGGAAGAACGAACAACAAATTCGATTCGTGGGGTCAATAAATTGCAGGCCACTACTTTTGAATAGATGCGCTGATGGAAAAGGGGCCCAGTATGCAAAAAAAAAGCTTTTACTCATACGTACGAGTATGTCATGCGATTTGCATTTGACTAGGCTGAGTTGGATGGATGATGGAAAACGAGAAACACTTCGGATGCATTAGCTACGGATATATTTCAGAGAGTGCACCTTTCATTGTTTATGATCGTAGTTCTGGATACTGAGTGCACTTGATGTCGTTTTGAATACAAGCATGCTCAACTTGGAAAACCTAGAAAACAGGTTAAGTGGTTTTGCTTAAAAATTACAGGCATTGGAATATTTCATTAATTTTTTTTTCATTTATATATTTAATCACTTTACAATTGACAAAATTAGATACAAATATATTCTATATCTAACAGCAAGATCTTAATTAAAAAAAAAAAAATTTCAGAATTAATAAAAGAAACAAGCAGTTACTTAATAGAATACAAATAAAGAGAGATTAAAAAGTAAATAATTTATCAATTGAAAAATGAAAAGATACATTCTGTAGTGTCGAATGCATCAATTATAAGATTATAATTAAAAAATACAAAACGTAACAAAATGGTGTGAAGAGAGGACAAAACAAATGTTAAGATTCATCGATTACTAAAAAAATTCATTTAATCATTCAACAAAATCAGACCATGCGATTAATTAAATGGTTTATTTCATGTAGGTCGAAGTGAAATAGCCATTCCTTAACCTTCCTATTTCGAACGACAAGATTTCTGCTCTGCCTAATTTCAAGCGGCAATATATTATATAATCTTGGAGCAACAGAGGAGTAAAAGTTCAAAAAGTGATGTGTGTTGAAAGATGGAATGATAGCAAGATAATTATTGCTACTACGCAGTGACTGATGGGTTGGATTTCTGTGAATGGAGTAACCACTCCTAACGAAAAAAATCCTTAACACTTTGTAAAAGTAAAGATGCTTGAGTGGTAGCATTTTAGACTTTACAAAAAGCAAATAACTACTTTCTCGGCGATTCTTTCTCCAGATTATTCTAACTATATGCTTTTGCACAATGAGTAACGTATGGACTTTATTTTTATGAGTTCCTCCCTAACAGATTAAGCCGTACGGCAACTTTGATTGTACTAGTCCATAATATATTGTTTCCATCAGTTTTTTAGAGCAAAATTGCCTCAAATGGTACATTAACTTCGTAGTTTTTAACAACTAAGATCTTAGACTGGCAGTATGATTACTCCAATTCAGTTTGCTATCAATTTCCAGACCCAGATATTTAAAAACTGTAGTTCTTTCTATATAAAAACACTGAGGTGAACAAGTTAAATCCCGATTAAATAAGGTAGAAGATGATGTCGCTTTGCATGTAACAGGGCTAAATAATAAATGCTTACAACTTGCACTATGAAAAATCATAGGTGGGTAATCGACAATGTTAGAAGACTACTTGAAGAACATTATTTTACTTTTATCACTGATTACCAATTTATGCAAACAAAACCAATGTTTCAGTTGCTCTAAGTCATAGCTAATGTTAGCAATTAAATTTAATGCAGAGCTATTAGAATAAGAACAAGCTATATCATCAGCAAATCCTATTTGTTTACCTTTGATATCGAGGCTAAAGATTGAATTGATATAGATCAAAAAAAGGATTGGACCAAGTACTGAGCCTTGTGGAACACCAATTTTAATATCTAACGATAGGCTAAAACTATCATTAATCTTTACAACTTGTTTGCGGTTGTTTAAATAGGAAAGAAACCATTTAAGCATAAGACCTCTTATTTCCGCTTTTTCTAACTTTTGTGTAATGTCAATAAAAATAGCAGCCGTATATTTTTTATTGTTCAGGCTTTCGTAGCAGCAGAACTCTAAGAGGGCATCCTCTGTTGACTTCCCAGCTCTAAACCCAAACTGACTATTACTAAAAAAAGAAGATGAATCTAGGAAAGTCATTATTCTATTTTTCACTGCTTTCTCAAAGATTTTAGAAAACACAGAAAGAAGAGAGATTGGCCTGTAGTTATTTAGATTTTTACTATCACCTTTCTTTAAAACAGGTATTACTTCTGCAGTTTTTAAGGCATCAGGAAAAATACCACTGTAGATACTTTTATTAAAAATATCCAATAAGACATCAACAATATTTAGTGAGACCTTCTTAATAAAATTGTTAGACCAACTATCTCTCGTGGACGAATTAGAATTTTTTAGAGAGTTGATAATCCTAAATAATTCTAAAGAAGAAATCGGGTCATAAAAAAAACTATTGGCTTGACTCCATTCATTGCTAAAGCAATCTTCTACACAATGATTTGACGATTCAAAGAAACCAGCACTAGAAAGAGTCTTGTAAGCCACACTTGTAAAATATTTGTTAAAAACATTAGATATTTCACTAGGATTAATTATATTATGTCCCTGATAAGATACACAATTGAGTTCATTTAAAGCGGGTAGTTTTTTATTTATAAGTTCGTTAATTATTGTCCATTCTTTCCTTAAATTGCCTCTAGCTAGATGTAGTTTATTGGTGTAATAATTGTCTTTGTTCACAATAACTTCCTCTGCAACTTCCTTGCACACTCTATCATAGAGAAGTCTAAGTCTGATATTATTCGGTTTTTTCTTACATTTAATATATAATTCATTCTTCTTTGCAATCTTCTTTAATAAAGTTGTAGACATCCACGGCTTAATTTTTTTAACTTTACATTGTCTTTGGGTTTCAGTAAGGCATTCACTAACATGAGCTTTTAAGAAACGAGGGCGGGTCATAAGTCAGTGACTTTTTGAATTTCTCACCTCTTTACTGAAACAGCAACACTGCTCCTGTCAACAGGCATCCGTCAGTTGACTCCTGTCAAAATTTAAACTTGCTGCGTCAGTTAGTTTGTGTTTGACAGCTATTTTTATCAGACTACTCACTAATTTGAGGAGAAAATGGAAAAAAGTGAATTTCGTGTGCTTATTAAGCATTATTTCTTGCGAAAAAAAACCATTACCGAGACCAAGGCTAAGCTTGATAAATACTATGGGGACTCTGCACCATCGATTTCAATGGTAAAAAAGTGGTTTACTGAATTTCGTTGTGGCCGTACAAGCACTGAAGATGCCGAACGTCCTGGACGCCCAGTTGAGGTCTCTACACCCGAAACAATCGAAAAAATTCACGATATGGTGTTGGCCGACCGAAGATTGAAAGTGCGAGAGATTGTGGAAGCCGTAGGGATCTCGCATGGCTCAGTGGTTTCAATTTTGAATGATCACTTGGGCATGAGAAAGCTTTCCGCAAGATGGGTGCCGCGTTTGCTCACAGTCGACCACAAACGCAATCGTGTAACAACTTCACAGGAAGGTTTGGCGTTGTTTAATCGCAATATGGAGGAGTTTTTGCGCCGTTTTGTAACCGTGGACTAAACATGGATCCATCACAACACACCAGAGAACAAACAACAGTCAAAACAGTGGGTTTCTAAGGGTGAATCGGCGCCAAAGAAGGCCAAGGTGGGTTTGTCAGCCAATAAAGTTATGGCGACTGTTTTTTGGGATGCACGCGGGATAATCCACATTGACTACCTTCAAAAGGGAAGAACAATCAATGGGGAATATTATGCCAACTTATTGGACCGATTCAATGACGATTTGAAAAAAAAACGACCTCATTTGGCCAAGAAAAAAGTTCTTTTCCACCAAGACAATGCAAGGGTGCACACATGTGCAGTTGCCATGGCAAAAATCCATGAATTGGGCTATGAATTGCTCCCTCATCCACCCTATTCTCCAGATTTGGCTCCGAGCGACTACTTCTTGTTCCCAAACCTGAAGAAATGGCTTGGTGGAAAAAGATTTGACTCCAATGATGAAGTCATCTCGTCATTTTGAGGACCTCGACAAATCATTTTTTTTGGAAGGGATAAAAAAATTGGAGAAGCGTTATACAAAGTGTATAGAGCTCAAGGGAGACTACGTTGAAAAATAAAATTACTTTTTTATCAAAAAATCTGTTTTAATCCAAAAGGCACGGACTTTTTGACCCGCCCTCGTATTAGCAAAGATGTTAAAAGCATTAGAGGGATTACTTTCAAGGTACACATCGGTCCAACTTTCGTATAGTAGAAGCTGGTTAAGACGCTCGTAGTTCAAGTCTTTAACTTTCTCAAACCGTTCAGGCATATCAATTTGTTCCATATTGGCGCATAGAAAAATTAAACCAACCATACAATGATCGGTTATCTTAAAATCTGAAATGGAGCTGGTGATAGTGAGTTTAGAGCTTAGATCAAGTCTACCAAAAATATGATCAATACAGGTTTGTGTTGAAGGAGTTAATCTAGTAGGTTCTCTAAAACACGATTCCAGACCATTTGCCGCTAAGACAGATAAATAATTTAAAACAATAGCAGAATCAGATAAAATATCTAAATTTATATCACCAAGGATAAATAGATTCTTTGACTTTTCGTCAGACAACAGAGTAGTCAATTCTTCAACAAAAACATTTTTATTTTTTTCATGTAGCCTATAGAAGCACATAAAACTGGGAGTGATGGTGGATATCATACCCATAGTAGAAGATTTATTTGTTGTCCTTTTTCCCAGAGAGACAGATGCAATTACAACTACTATGTTGGAGCGTATCAATGACGATGCGTTTACTATATTCCACACATTTTCAGTAGACATCAGATAATATCAAAGGATTTCGAACAACTGTGTAAGCACGCTACATTTCACTGCCGCACAGAGCTTATTGTCGAATGTTTACAATCTCCTCCCACCTTCAGTCAATCACCATATATCACACTATTGTACATCAAAGTGAACTATGCACTTAGCTATTTCAATGCTTTTCAAAAAACAAGTGTAACCTAGATCTGCTGAGACAGTTGATGTGCTTCTTTTTTTAATTTATTAAAAAATGACTATGTCAGCTTGTAAGATAGATACAGTTTCAGATCCAGTATAACCAAAACGAATCTTCACAGTTTTGAGAAAAGTTGTTTGTCCGAGTTGCTTAGAAGCAACTATTCCGCGATACAAACACTTTGTGTTTGAAAGGTGCCTGGAAGCGGAAGCAATCTGAATTGAAGACAGTGTTTTTTAGTTCGGTTCTTATTCTCGACTTCACTCAAGGTGTTTCCTTGTTTCCTTTCCTCACCCGCTGCTAATATGTGCTGATTTGTTTCGGGGATTAACAAATGGACTTATACAAGCATATAGGTCATCAGGGTGCAATTGTAATAGGCTCGACCGTTTTTTTTTTTTACAACAATAGGGCTCAGCACTTTGAAGGATCTCGTGTGCCATATAAAGAAACACCGCATATAGAGACAATATCTGATCATGGGGGAGGTATATTGGAACACGTTGTTGGAGTTGATTAAAGCCGTTTTCGACTTGCCATCTTCTTCCAAAATGAGCGGAAATCGAAAATTCTTAGAGCTTTGCAACATCTTTCCATACCGATACTGGGGTGGGCCGGGATCAGCCAACTCTATCCTTATATGCAAAAAGTTTCGCATCCTGAGTTGTTTGAGGTATCGTTTCATTTATTCACTTCATTTTCAGTTAGGTAAGTCTTCTTCGATTTAACGGCCCCTCTGTGAGAGTGCAAAGAGATATTCTTTCGACAAGAATACTTTCATCCGCTTAACCCTTTAGTTCCCAAGCAGGCCTCTAGACCGCCGCACCTACACACATGTGTAAGTCAGACAAATTCTTGTTTCCTATGCATGTTTACAGCTGTTTATCGAAGAATTTTCAAACTTGCATACAGGCAAAAAAAATTTCCACTTGCATTGCGTAGAACGGGTACTGATGGCAGTTAATGTTGAAGTTTCGCAAAAAACCGAGGAAATAATAATAATAAAATACTTTCAGTGCTCATAGTTCAGTTAAAAAATTACCGGTGAGTACCTGTGAATGTATTTTTTCAGTAAAAGTGTTTGTGCGAAGAAAAGGGATGTTTCCCAAGTACCAAAACTGACCAACAAGCTGGACGGTCTACAGGCAGTCTTGGGATGAAAAGTGTAAACAAATTGTAACCGTTTTTTTTTTTTTGGAAAGTCGACAAAAATACAAATTATCATCGTTGTCTGACGAAACTCTTGACTCGGAAGTCGATACAGATGGAGAGGCGGATAGAGAGAAAGATTTTGAAAGCGATGATGATTTGAACTTCGACCTAGATAGTGATTATATAGAAGTGATTGATGAAGCATTAAACATGTCCAAGTCTACCTTAGCTACTGAAACAGTTGTGGTACAAACGTAAGAAAAGAGTCGTTCTGTGCTATGCCTTCTACGTCTGGAGCCTGCCGAACTAATATCGAACCAGCAAGCGGTTATTGATGAAGGTGTGAATCACTCTGAACAAGGCTCAGACATTTTTGTTGGATCTGTTTTAGATATCAACCCAAAATCGAGCGAGTTCAAGAAGATGTTGTGGAGACAGAAAAACCTGTTACTTAAAAAATCTGCTTTAGCATTTCATGATACGGAGTTAGGAGATGAGTTCAAGGCTCTAGATACTCTATACAAATGCTTCACTTATTTTTTAGACGACGTCATAGTTAAACACATTGCCCTTCAGACTAACCTTTATGCAGCTCAACAAAATATTACGACGTCTTTCTCCGTGAATACCTTACAAATACGGCAATATATTGGCATCTTGTTTTTCATATCAGTTTATAAATATCCCAACGTTTGCTCATACTGGAGCGAATATGCTTTTCAAGCTATACAAAACACAATGTCCAGAAATCGTTTTGACCAAATTCGGAGCAATCTGCATTTCAACGACAACAGCAAATTGCCCGATAAAGAGGTACCGGGATATGATCAGCTGTATAAAATTCGACTTATCATCGAGCATTTCAATAATAAGTTTAAGTCAGTCCCGATGACGCAGCGCATTTGTGTAGATGAACAAATGTGTGGTACAAAGATGAGAACGTTTCTTCGACAATACATGCCGAACAAACCACACAAATGGGGCATCAAGCTTTTCGTGTTATCAGATTCTCAAGGAATTTCTTGAGCAGGTAACAATGTAGTGAAGCCAGGTACACCTGATTTAGGAGCTTCCTCGAATGTGGTCATTCGCCTGTCGCAAATTGTTCCCGATTACAAAAACCACATAATATACTTCGACAATTTTTATACATCATTGCCCTTACTTGTATATTTAAGATCTCGAGGTATTTATTCTTTGGGGACAATTCGCATAAACCGCATTCCTAACTGTAACCTGCCCTGCGAAAGCGAACTCAAATCGAAAGAGCGCGGATACTCCACTGAATTTTGTAGCTCTGCTTTTGGTGTCGAAATCTCGACATTTGTATGGAAAGACAACAAAGCTGTTCGATTAGCTTCAACCTATGTAGGTGTACAACCGTTTAAAGACCAAGAAAATGTACAACCAACAGTTTTAAGATATGAACGATCGAACAAGAAATATATAGACTTCGAATGCCCTAACATAATTCGGGAATATAGTCGTCATATGGGTGGAGTAGACCTCATGGATGGGCTCATTGGTAGATATAAAATCTACGTTTGAAGACACCAAAATACACAAATCGAATATTTTACCATCTACTCGAACTAGTTATGGTTTATGCTTATATTTTGTTTAGGCGGATTAACAAATCAAATCCACATGACAAAAGTTATCAATTGCCGAACTTCAGAGCGCAGGTTGCACATGTGCTGTGCACCTTTAAGGAATCGGGATTGCACAAAACTCCTAAGCGTCCGCGCTTAACTATCTCTATGAAAACCGCATCAGGTGTACCTACTTTCATGCCGCCCACGGACGTGCGTCACGATGAAGTTGATCATTTTCCACAATTTTTGCAGCGCACTGCCAAAAGGACATGCTGGTTTCCTGGCTGTACATCCCAAACCCAAATAATGTGCAGAAAATGCAATATAAATCTTTGTTTCACGCAGCAGAAATATAACAACCAAATGTGCAGTTTTTTTTTCTTTGGACATAGGTTCCCAAGGCTGCCTCAAGGCAGCTTGCCTCTCCCACCTCCTAAAACGCACGCCTACTCATTTTTCCAATTTTCTATCATTTGATTCGAGTTTCTCTCTCCAACATTAGTCTCCACTAATTTTTTGAGCCTAAACAAAAATTTGGGAACTAGAGGGTTAAGCAGAAATCCATGTTTCTACGCTGGAATACTTGGCTTTTTTTTTCTCTAAGATCTACCATAGAATGAAGAACTGGTCGCTGGGAAGCCGGGATTAGGACCCATCCTTTGGTTGACCAAAGACTTCAGAATCTTACAAAGTGTTGCAGGCAGAATCTTATATGCGATGCTTGAAAACTGTATAGTTCAGAATTTGGCCGGTTTTGCTTTGCCATAATGAAACAAGGCCATATCAATTTTAATTTGTGAATAAGTCAATAGGCCAATGGTCACTTATGATACTTTTGGGCATTTTGAGATTCGGGTTTGCGCACAGAATCGCCCATATACACAAAAGATTAATCAATTGATTGCCAATGCAGTCCGTTATAGACCACGTCTTAGTCTCCTCGCTCAATGTGTGGTTCCACCCATTCACCTACACCTACAGCTACAGATTTTTTCAATTTAGAATTCTGCCGAAACAATAGGGACGTCAGAAATTTCCTCTAATATAATTCGGTGTGCCGTCAGGATTTAAACATAGACCTTCGGCGTATAATTTGACGAAGTAACATTATGGCACACCAACTTATCTTTCTCAGGATATATAAATAAATATATACGAAGACCTCAGAAGAACACGATATTATTTAGTGCAGGCTTCAATTGTGACAATTGTGCACATACTCAGCCAATGGTGAGAATCACTGCTTATTCTGGTTCTATAGGGCTAATAGTTTTGAAGTAGTGTCCAGAGCTTCGCGGGCCAACAAAAAAAGAACAAGCCACAGAGGCTGAGACTGCAGATATATCGAATAGTTTATTTAAATCAAAAACCTGGCCAAAAAAGCTCAGAAACCGTTAAGAAATAATAATAGTAAACTGACTACCTCCGAACAAAACAACAATTAAATATATGGACAAGGTCAACTACTCGTAAGTCCGTAGAATAACGCGCACAAAATAACTTCGACGGGCTCCAGATCTTTAACGCAAGGTGATTAATAAATTATCCACAACAATGGCGCTGGAACGCACTGTCATGAAGACCCAGAAAAGAAAAACCAACCTGTACAGTTTACAACGCTTGCATTGACCTAAATGATTTTCGAATAATAACGAAGTAAAAAATTAATAGGCTGTATCGTCTAAAAGGTCTTAGGTGTTTTGGATGATTGGTATTATTATCACGCAGCGTACAGAGTCCAGCAGTGGTGTCCAAATTATTAAGCATTGGACGATAGTAAGACAATTAAAGTGTGAAGCATAGGGTCTCAGCAATTAAACAAACTATGGACGCTACAATACCGCAGTATCGACGTACGACTAACGAAGACCTGTTCCGCAATCCTACTATTGACGCACTGCACCGACAGAAAAATAGTCTTCTGTCAAGACTCAAAAACTTGTACAGACAGTTAACTGGCAGACAAGACCCGGAGATTAGGACACTGAAGTCGTCGATTAAAAATCTCCAAACGTTAATAAAAGAGAATTACAGAATTTCTGTAAATTTTTATTGGAACAACAGGGTTCGGGCTGTAAACACCAGCAACTCGAATATGTTCCCGCAAATAAATAAACTATTTCGGAGAAAAAATCAAAACGACCTTCCATGTCTTAAAATCGCCCGAACGACGAACAACGAACAAATACTTATAGCAGCAGGCATAGATCCAAATGAGGCCGTTGATGATGACAATTTCTTTGTGATCGAGGATCCGCAGGAGAAGGTAGAGGCTATAGGAGCGATTTTCCAGCAAGTGTACAAGGCGAATGACAAAATTGGCCCGAACCACGACATGGAAAGTCAGGTCCTTGTGCACAATTTCTACCTTCGAAATGAAATAGTGAATTGGCGATTTGAGAGCTCTGGTTTCACCCAGTTCAGTGACGAGAATATGGTAAATAATGTCATTACCAGAGAGTGTGACCTACCCCTGTTCATTTCCAAAGAAGAGCTCCATGAGATCTTCGACACAATCAGAGCTAAGAAATCAGTGGGGACCGATGGTATTCCGAACATCGTGCTTCGACATCTTCCTCTAGAAGCGGTGGACATTTACACCACCCTGTTTGATAATGCAATGAATAATGCACATTATCCAGCGCATTGGAAAACGGCGGTGGTTCCCCAAAAAGGGAAAGGATATATCCAATCCGGCGAATCTCCGGTTGATAAGTCTCCTTCCGAATATCAGTAAGGTGTTTGTAACAATAGAGCTCTATCTAGGTGGGTTGAGGACAAACATACAGTTCCAGACAATCAATTCGATTTTAAGGCGGGACATGATATCTCATATGCCGCGTCTAAACTGGAGTCCGATATCCAATGGCATAAAGAGAAAAACCAACGTACTGGTGCCTGATTTGTTGACTTGGAGAAGGCCTTCGACACCGTATGGTTAGAGGGTCTTTTCTATAAGCTGACTAGGCTGGGGATCAGTAAACCACTCTTGTACATTCTTTATAATATGCTAACCAACACACAGTTCATCGTGAAAAATGGTGATGTGACTTCTGTTGGAATATTTCAAATTAAAAATGGTCTTCAGCAAGGCGCGATCAATTCGCCGATCCTGTTCAGCATTTATACAAGCGACTTGATAGGTTTACTTCCCCATACTATTGCGTACGCAGACGATTTGTTAGCGTACAGAACAGGTCCAAAAATCGAGGTCATTAAAACTCTCTTGCAGCGTGACTTCGATAAGATAAGACAATTTTGCGATGACTGGAAGTTGAAAATCAACTTTCAGAAGTCGGAAACCATTCTCTTTAGGACGCCGTTGTATGGAGCCTCTAGGGATACCAGAAAAAATTGGCGAAAATTCTCGATCATTGGACAACACGGACAGCCTCTTATCTGTCGAAATGTAGTCAGATACCTTGGGATCTGGCTAGATCAGTTTCTGTATTTTGACGGCAGTGTGGATCGTCTCAGGTTCAGTAGGGCGGTGGGGAATCGCGATAAGATTGATGTCGTTCGGCAGCACCAACATTTCTGATGGTTGAATGATGGAGAAGATGTTTCGTCGTCGTTTCCGTCAATTACGGACCAGCCTCACTAATGAGGCAGAACTGGCCAATCTATAGCGATGGCCAGCTTACATAGGTTTAGGTTAGCATTTAAGAAATATATACATACAGGTTCAGTATTTTTTCATATGTTTCATTATTTTTTCATTTTCATTTTTTTTTCATTCATATCCTTATTATGTAATAAATGAAAAAAAAAAAACACAATTAATGAAGTGTTCTTGGCGCGGTGTTTTTTTTTTAATACTTTTGCGTCAACCCCTTCGGGTAGGGGTTAGAATATACCCGAGGTATGCATGCCTGTCGTAAGAGGCGACTAAAATGCACCCTCCGTATACCGAGCGCGAAGTGTATACTAATCATGCAATGAGTAAAACAAAAGGAATTATTACCCCAGGTGGCAGACCAGCTATGCTGGAAAATCCACCCTCTACGGAGGTCGGCTCGATGGATTCTGGGGCGAGCCAATTATTGCATCTTATCAACCCGTTCGGAAAAAGTTCACGGGTTTCGAGATCTCCACCACCTAGATCTCCAAAACAAGAAGATAACAAAAGAAGTCCAACGACACCAAAAACGTCGTCTTGCGAAGAATGGACCTCAGCGAAAATAAATAGCCTGAAAGACGAAAATACCGAACTTCGTACTAGGCTAACCAAAATGGAAGCGACATGCGAAGATCTTAAAAAAGAACTGGAAAAACTGAAAACCAAGGAAAAGTCAAACAGCGACGTTATGTCTATTGAATCTGTTAAAAATATCAACGAAACAGATGAAGAAGAGCTAGGTCGAGAAACCGACTGGATCTTGCAAAAACGTCCCGGAAAAAAGCGTAAAGCTGCGTCTTCTCCCAAAATCGTCTCTCAACGTGAAGCAAAGGGAGATGAATCGAAGAAAAATGTCAACAATAACATGAGTCCTGAAAAAATCAAAGCGGAAAAACAACGAACACCCCCGCCAATCAATGTCACTGGAGTTTCAGATTACAAGAAACTCCAAAACATATTGATGACCCTGCCGAGATCGGACTATATAGTAACATCGCGCAATAATAATGTATGGAAAGTCAACGTTAAGGACGCTGACAACTATCGCATTCTTTCTCGCAAGTTAAGCGTCGAAAAAATCCAATGGTTCACATACGAGAACAAGTGCGAAAGACCTATTCGTGTCGTCGCCAGAGGACTGCATCCGTCTTGCCCAAAAGAAGATATCGTAAGTGATTTAAAAAACAAGGGTTTTAAAATCATTGATGTCGTCAACATCGAAAAGCGAGAGAAACAAAAAATTGAAGGAAAGGATATGACAGTTAAACGTAGCCTTCCCCTCTTTATGCTAACCTTTGAGAACACTGAACATACCCAAAAAATATACGATATTAAGTCAATCCTCAACATTATTGTTAAAATTGAGCCTCGACGCAAAAACTCGAAACTGATCCCGCAGTGTAAGCGATGCCAGGAATTTAACCATACGCAAGCTTACTGCCAAAAAAAGCCTCGGTGCGTAAAATGCGCAGGTAAACACCTGTCCAAAGAATGCAACGTAAGCAAACAAACCCCTCCGACTTGTGTCAACTGCAGGGGTAAACACGTAGCAAATTTCCGTGGCTGTGAAGTAGCAAAGAAGTTGCAAAACAGACGTGACAAGTTGTTTAAGCCACAAAAAGAGAATCCCAAAACTAAAGAAAAAACATCGGGATCTGCTCAAAATATCGTTAAAAACGCCAAGGCGAAAGTGACTGATTCCAGTGTTGAAAAGAAAGCATCGGAAAAACTTACATACGCTGAAGCTACCAAGCTAAAGGCAAAAGATTCCGGAGATCCTGCTTCCCAAGTATTTTCCGTTATTCTCGCGCAGCTTGAGCAGCAAAACAAAATCAATGAACTTATTTTAGATAAGCTAAAGAAGTTTGAAAATAGGTTCAATAAAAAACGTCCTTCGCCTAAAAAATGAAAAGGGAAAAATTAAACGTACTCACCTGGAATGCAAACGGAATCTTAGAAAAACTTTATGAACTTGAGTTATTCCTAAGGAAAAACGACATTGACGTTTGTTTGGTTTCCGAAACCCATTTGAAAAATGGGTCATCTGCAAAAATTAGAGGTTTTAAAGATTACTACGCGTATCACCCTTCGGGAAACGCGAGAGGCGGATCCTCTGTATACATTAAAGAGTCTCTTGAGCACAACGAAGATATAAAAGTAGAGCTCGAGTCTGTACAACTAATTGCGGTGCGCGTAAAATTGGTACGGAACTCCTTTACTATTTCAGCCATCTACTGTCCTCCACGATTTACGCCTTCAGAACATATATTTAAAAATATATTCAATTCTCTTGGATCGGCTTTTATGATTGGCGGTGATTTCAATGCCAAACACACTTTTTGGGGATCAAGATGTGTCTCCCAAAAGGGTAAAATACTCTATAAAGCATGTATGGAACACAATTGTGACTTCTATTCAACGGGCAAGCCGACTTATTGGCCAACAGACACAACGAAAATACCCGATCTTGTCGATTTCTTCGTTGTTAAAGGAATTCGTAACTCGGATATAAACGTTGATGAAAGCTTCGATCTTTCCTCCGATCATTCTCCAGTCATACTGACAATGAACGACACGTTTATTAAAAAACAAGGACCATTAAGACTAACTGGACGAAATACTAATTGGGAAGGATTCAGAAATGAGATAAATAATAACCTAGAACTAGACGTTTCACTTAAAGCAGCACTTGAACTCGAAATCGAAGTGGATACTTTCGTTGAAATAGTCCAATGTGCTGCGTGGAACAATACACCTTGTCAACGAAAAAACACGGCTAAACGTAACTTAAACTACCCGCCTGAGGTAAAAGATATGATAAGAGAAAAAAGAAAAGCTCGCAAAAGATGGCAAACAACTCGAGCGCCGCAGGACAAAACACGCTTAAACAGGCTCTGTAATCTGCTCAAGGAAACTCTTAAAAGTTACAGAAATTCCGAAGTAAATACATATGTTCAAAACCTGACGGCAGGAAAAGAAACAAATTACTCGCTTTGGAAAGCTTTAAAATGCTTAAAAAGGCCCAAAATCCCCGCGCCACCAATCAAGGTCGGCAATAACGAATGGGCTAAGGGGGATAAGGAAAAAGCGGAGGTTTTTGCCGACTATCTTGAAGAAATTTTCAAGCCCTCCGACGGCCCGACACTGGCACCCGGCACCAGTTCTTTAGAAATAGCATATAGTAATTTTGTAATGACAAATGCAACTCTTGCTGAAATCAAAACTGTAATAAGGAAATTAAAACCAAAGAAGGCTCCGGGGTATGACCTTATTACCGGAGAAGTTCTGAAAATGCTACCTCAAAAAGCACTTATAAAGCTCTTACACATTATTAACGCGGCTCTGAGGCTTGAATACGTGCCAAGCCAGTGGAAAGTTGCAGAAGTCATTATGGTACTAAAACCAGGAAAACCTCCAAACGATAAAAAATCATACAGACCCATTTCTCTTCTACCGATCCTGTCGAAAATCTTTGAGAGGATTTTGCTAAAACGTCTTCTCCCAATTATCGAAAACCAAAATCTTATTCCCAGCCATCAATTTGGATTTCGGACTAAGCATTCAACAATTGATCAGGTGCATAGAATTACTGATGTAATTGAAAGATCCCTGGAAGAAAAAAAGATTTGTTCGAGCGTATTTCTTGACGTCTCACAAGCTTTTGACAAAGTATGGCATGAAGGTTTGAAGTTCAAACTGCGACGAATTTTGCCATTAAAGCTTTATAATATATTGCCAAGCTATTTTGAAAATAGAATTTTTCGCGTTCGATACGGAAATGATGTTTCGAAATTTAAAGATATCCTGGCCGGAGTACCGCAGGGAAGCGTACTGGGCCCACTTTTGTACCTTTTATATACAAGAGATATACCACACGTCGAGGATACTGTTCTCGCTACTTTTGCTGACGACACCGCTATCTTAGCGGTTGGAGAATCAATAGAAGACTCAACGGCGAAACTACAGACTGCTTTAAATAAAGTCTACGAGTGGACAAAGATCTGGCGAATTACCCTTAATGAGACAAAATCTGTACATGTTGACTTCACCTACAGAAAGATAAATCACTTGCCCATTTCTATAAACTCGGTGTGTATCCCCTTTGCAAACGAGGCTAAGTATTTGGGAATGACACTTGACGCGAAGCTTAAATGGAAAACGCATGTTAGAAAGAAACGAAAAGAACTAGAGGCCAAATACAGAGAAATGTACTGGCTACTTGGTAAATATTCCAAGCTAAGCTTAGAAAACAAGCTGCTTCTTTATAAGCAAGTGTTAAAGCCGGTGTGGACCTATGGTATACAACTCTGGGGTTGTACTAAGAAATCAAATGTAAATATAATACAAACTTTTGAAAATAAAGTGCTACGACAATTTGTGCGTGCCCCATGGTTTATAAGAAATAATGACCTGCATCGAGACCTCGGAGTTCCTTTCGTGGAAGATGAAGTCAGGAACTGCGCACGAAAACATAAAGTCCGGTTAAGCGGCCATATCAACAATACAGTCCTAGAAGTCTTGGACGAACGAAACATACTACGCCGTCTTCAACGAACTAAACCGTTGGACCTTGCGCGATAAATTGAAACCGCATTAAGAAAGCGGAATATGTAGGGTCTTCCATTGGAAAGTGTCCTACCAATCGTGACTAACTTATGAAATAAAAATTGCTTGATAAGTTCTACTTAGTTGCGGTATTAAAATCAACAATGAAGGGAGGTGTTTTTAGTGAGTAAGAATCTCACACTACTATGAGCACGCGCTTCTGATCCTCATAGTGTCTGATGGAAGATTTTCACCTGCCCTCGCCGGGAAAAAAAAAAAAAAAAAAAAAAAACTTTTGCGTCAAGGTCTCAAATTTACCTGGGATAACTAATTACAAACAAACGCTGAAAAAACCATAAGAAAATGTAAGGCAATCTTCACAAATAATATTGAAACTTACCATAGGGTCTTATTATGACTAATATTTGGTTAGAAACCCTCTTCGCTTCAAAACTGCTCCGCAACGACTTTGCATAGACTCAATGAAGCCTCGGCATCTCTTCATTGGAATCGCATTCCACGCTTCTTTTACCTTTTCAAACAAAACATTCAAGTTCGAAATGTTTTGTGTACTGACGGCATTTTTAACATCCGTCCAAAGATGTTCAATCGGATTCAAGTCCGGACTGGACGATGGCCAGTCAAGTACACGCTCGTTCGAAAAATTGCTTGGTGAGTTTTGCGGTATGCTTAGGGTAATTTTCTTGTTGGCATGACCAAATAACCGGCATGTTTTCCTCGGCCCACGGTAACATTACATTTTTCAGTATGTCAACGTACTGTTCCTTGTTCATCCTTCCTTCATTACGATGAATTGGGCCAATGCCGTTCCAAGAAAAACAGCCAGATGAAAATTGATCCACCGTCATGCTTTACCACTGGAGAAGTGTACCTGGGATCAAGTTCTTTGACTTTTGGTCGTCGGACGTACCTTCTACCATCGGGACCAATCCGATTGATCTTCGTTTCATCACTTCAGAGTACAAATTTCCATTGGTTTGCCGTCCAACAAGCATGGGTCTTAGCAAACTCGATATGGCGTTTCCCTTGAGACAATTTGACCAACGGCTTCTTGCGTGCAAGTCTCCCATGAAGTTCAGCTTCAGTTCTCTTGGATATATTGATGTCGGCTTCATGTATAGCTTCCCGTTGGATGACCTTAGCACTTTTTCTCGGATCCGCTTTCGACAACCGAATAATTTTTTTGTCGATACGTTATGTGGTTTTGAGGGGTCTTTTATGACGAGTAACATTTTCTGTGGTGCCGTACTTACGAAAATGTGAATCATCAAACACCATCTTTTTAGAACATTTTAGCTGTGTTGCAATTCCTTGGTAGGAGTCTTGCTTTGTTTAGCTCAGCCTTACGCCTCTCCGGTGTGCAACTCTTGCCTTTGCCCATTTCGAAAACAGCTTTCTACCACAATTTTTACGTTTACAAATGTAAATTAATATTATGCTTACCAAAATATTATGTAATACTTAGAATAACTACACAAGTTTGAATGAATTTTAGCTTAAACCAAATCGTTTTTAATTAGCTTTCAACCCACCGAGTTCAATTTTTCAAATAATATATTACTCTTATACAAACCATATAATTTGGCAAGATGGGAATACATTTTCTAAGAAAGGGAACAAAGACAGAAGTAGCACAAGCAAGAAGTATACCTTTATGTTATAAAGAAAAATCAAAATATTAGCAAGTACAACGATAATGCTATCGTTTCTAATTAGTTGTCAACGGCTGTATATTAGTATATACCTTTGTATACCTAGCATAAGGTCTCAGCGGTGTTATTCCAGACGATCCAGATCCAATGCGATTGCTGCTGTGGCAATCAACACTCCAATAGTTTCAACCCGGAACTTATCTGCTCAAATGGGTACAAGCAGACAATCACTACAGACAATTCTCCACAAAGATTTGAACTTATTTCCCCACAAGCAAATTGAATCCAGCTGACTTACCGATTCGCGTGCAATTTTGCCAGAGTATCATTCAAATGGCGGAAAAGGAGAACAACATGTTCAACTTCATTTTTATGTTTGACGAGGCCCATTTTTATTTGAACAGCAATGTAAACAAGTTAATTTGGCCGGAGACACTGCATGAGACGGAACTGCATTCAGTTCGAGTTACAGTGTGGTGTGTAGTTTCATCAAGTTTCATTGTCGGATTATATTTTTTGGAAAAAAACAAACTGCCAAACTATGAAGGTCAATGGAGGCCGTTATTTAAAGATGTTGAAGGAGTTTTTCTTCCCAGAATTACGCCAAAAGAGAATTTCTTTCAACTATGTTTGGTTTCAACAAGATAGTTCAACTACACATGTAGCCAGGCCTGTTTATGACGGAATTACAGCAATAACTGAGGCAATTCCGGCTGCAGCCCTACAGGCTATTATGAACAAATTTGTAATAAGATGTCGTACATGTGTCAACGAGCGTGGAGCCCATTTAAAATCAATAATTTTTAAAAACCATTGAAAACACATAATAAAAATTAATTATCTTTGTAATAAACTAAAAATAAATAAATTATATGAATTGAAAAACAAAATGTTATTTGATTTTCTTAACCCATTACTGCATAGCACCTTGGTCAAAAAATTCCCGTATGACGCTCCCATTGCTCCGATTTGTGTTCTGTTTTTTTTTTGTTAAGTTGGTAAATCTGTTGTTGACATTCCCTCTAAATCTTAGCGTCATAGCTTAACATTTGCAAAAGTTACGTAGCCAAGAGTATATCTATCTCTGTGTGTGTTGGCGATTTTTTACAATTTTAGAAATGGATTTAAATTTGCAACAACGAACTTGTATTAAATTTCGCGTAAAAAATGGATTTAATGGTGCGCGAACTTTGGAAATGTCGGAAAAGTGTTTCGGCAACGATTCTCTAAAGAAAACGGCCGTTTACCAATGGCACGAGCGGTTCAAGAGTGGTCGTGAGTCAATCGAAGACCATCGACATCGAAAACCGACGAAAACATTGATGAAGTACGAGTAAAAGAAATGTTGGTCAATAACCGCAAATTAACCATCAGAGAGATAGCGGAGGACTTGAACATTGCCTATGGATCCGTCCATGACATTTTGGTTAGTGATTTGGGTTTCCGTCGTGTAGCAGCAAAGTTGGTGCCAAAAGACCTCAATTTCATGCAAAAAAAGAGACCGTGTTGACGTCGCAAAAGAGACCCACGAGACGTGGGTTTATGAGTACGACACGCAATCCAGACAACAGGCAAGTGATTGGCGTTCACCAAATGAGCCGAGACCAAAAAAACCACGTCGTTTTCAGTTAAAAAAGAAGGCAATGCTCATGGTTTTCATGGATTACAACGGTGTAGTGCATCATGAATTTTTGCCAGGAGGCCAGACAGTAAATAAAGAGTACTCGTATTATTTGGGCGTTATGAGACGTTTGCGTGAAGCAATTCGCCGAAAGAGACTAGAATTGTGGGCAGAAAACTCGTGGATTTTGCACCATGATAACGCACCGTCGCACAGTGCCATCATTACTCGTAATTTTTTGACGAAAAATGCAGCAAATACCATCCAACAGCCACCGATTACCGAATTCAACTGATTTGGCTCCCTGAGTTAAAAAACCACTACGAGGAACGCATTTCAGCAGCCGAGAGGAAGTAACGGAAAAATCACAGAGAGCACTAATGGACATACCAAAAACCGAATATAAAAAACGTTTCGAGGATTGGATCAAGCGCTGACATAAGTGTGTTGCAGTCGATGGGGATTACTTTGAAGGGGACAATATAGATGTACTAGATGGAGTAAAAAGTAACATCCTTGACCTTTGCGCTGCTACTGCAAAACAAGGTTATGGTGCCTTGAAGTCCGTTCATATTTAGGCAGACATGCCAAATTTCAGTGCGATACTGTCTTTAGTTTTGTTTTGACAGCTGATTGTTGTTGACGTGTTTGACATCATGTTGAGTATGGACAAAAACGATTTTCGTTCTCTCATAAAACATTATATTTTGAGAGGCAAAACCTCGCAGGAAACAAAGAAAAGTTGGATAAATATTATGGGGCTAATGCTCCGTCAGATTACACCGTCAAATATTGGTTTCGAGAGTTTCGTGGTGGCCGCAACTCCACTACCGATCAAGTCCGCAGCGGCAGGTCCTCCGATGCGGTTACAGAGGACAACGTCAAAAAAATACATGAAATAGTGTTGGCTAACCGGAAAGTGAGGGTGCGCGAGCTAGCAATTACCGCAAAGATTAGTACTGAGCGCACACGCCATATTTTGGGCAATATTCTGCATATGAAAAAGTTATCCTGCCGCTGGGTGCCGCGAATGCTCACTTTTGACCAAAAACATGAACGCGAGAGCACTTCGAAAGAGTGTTTGGACTTGCTGATGCGGAATCGGGCGGACTTTTGCCGTCGATTGGTAACTGGATTTGGATCCCTCGGATTATTATCTCTTCCCAAACCTCAAAAGATGGCTCATCAATAAAAAATTCAGCTCACGCGAGGAAATCATCGACGAGACAGAGGAGTATTTTGCAGACCTTCCGGCAAAATTACTTTTCGGACGGGATCAAGAAGTTGGAAAATCGCTGGAATAAGTGTATCAAACTAAAAGAGGACTATATTGAATAATATAAAAAAAAACATTTAAAAAATAAAATTTTTTAATTCCCAAGGAGATCACTTTTCACTCCATCTAGTAGATGAATAAACTTGTATTTTTAATTTTCTGAATAAATTCCGGAAAATTGTTGTATCAAGGTGGTATAATCCGTTTAATCGGATCTGCATCAAAGTAGGCTTGGTAACCATAACGAACGATTTAAATTCGAAAATTATGTGTCAAACGTTTGAAGTTATTATTAGTGGTGTGTTTATCAAGTGATTTGGTTTACTTAATTGGTTTTAGTGATTAAATATTGATTTGCAGTGATAATGGATCCATGTTTTTTTAACAACCGGCGTGGTGTGTAAGTAAAGTTGCATTTATTCCAGTTACCATTTATAATTTTTTTAAAATTCTGTTCAAATTATTGTTTTTATGAAATTATTTGGTATGTTTGAGCATTCAATTCTTATTAAAATTGCAGAGATTTTACAGTGGGACGCCATACTTTTACGATCCGATATATCGGATACTATGGAATGTCCATACAAAAAATAAAAATAAATATGTGTAGGTATAATTTTGTAAATTTATTTTTAGATTGTTTTTAGCCCAAGTAATGGAAGAACTTGAAAGGGATGATATTATTGACCCTGTGGACATATATGTTGAACCACCTGAAGATGGCAGAGACACGGATTGCAATAGTGATGCCAGCAATTCTGACGATGCAGGCGATTAGAACCATTTAGGGTCTAATATGCTGCGAAGTTTCTTAGCAGTAATGGTAATTCTAAAGATAAGTACAATAGTGTTATTACAAACTGCGACTTCGATGCAAGTGACGATGAGCCTCTCTCCAAGTATTCTAAGAAAGAAAGTTCAAAGTTCAAAATAGCAAAGTTCAAATACCCAAAAGTTATAAGGAATAAGGTTTAGTCTATTTTTGATATTACCACAGATTGCAATGAAAGACCTTTATTTGAGGAAGCTAAGAAAGCCGAAACACCATTAGAATTTTTCCAACTGTTTTTTTTCTAATGAGTTACTTGTTAGTATTACAGAGCAGACAAATTTATATTCATTCCAAAAAAATATAATTTGCATATGGATTTGGACGAATTGAAAGTTATTGTTGGAGCACTCCTACTTTCTGGATATGCTACAATACCGCTTATTTTGGTCAAGCAATGAGGATGTGCCGAAACTTTTACAAAATATGTAGTATTGGGTTGAACCGCTTTGAATCTATAATAAGAAACTTACATTTGAATGATAATGATCAGATTGATAGAAACGACCGATTATACACCCTGAATGACTCGAGCTACAACCAACTTCAGACTGCTACAATTTCCAAACCGTTCATGACAGTGAGTTCAAATTTTGACACATGACAGATAATTTTATTATTTACAAGCCTTTTAAACGATTTGCGTCTCAGTTGTGTTAAAAATTTTTTATCCGTGATTGAATTCAAACGTGATAGTGTGATTGCTTTATATTTGGCTGGAAAACCACAAGTAGCTATCGCTAGAGCTCTCCAGCACCTCGACGTGAATAAATCATTTGTGTCTCGAATCATAGCTCGTTACCGTGGTACTAGCAACGTTGCAAAACACCATGGAGGTGGTCACAAAAAAACAGCAACATCGGCAGAAATCGTTCGGAAAGTGAAGGCTCGAATTGTGCGATCTCCGCGTCGAAGTGGAAGAAAAATGGCTCGTGAGCTCAACATATCGTTGAAACGGATGCAACACAAACTGAAAAATGAGCTTGGGCTCAAGCCATTGAAGTTCCAAAAAGCACACGATCTTACACCGTAACAGAAAAAAGTTAGAGTCGAAAGTGCGAAGGAGTTGCTACGCTTGCACGAAAGTGGTTAGTTGCCGAATTTGGTTTTTTCCGATCAGTCGCCATTTGTTATCGAGCAATATGTCAACAAACAAGACGACCGAGTTTACTTGCCAGAGGGGTCCTTCGAAAATTTACACCTTCGGATGACAACCAGAAAGCAGGCAGCACTGATGGTGATGGTTTGGGCCGCCATAACCGCCGATGGTCGCTCTCCGCTTGTATTTTTGGACCGTGGCGTCAAAATTAATGCGATCGTATACCGTGAAACTGTCTTAGAGGCAGCTTTGAAGCCTTGGGCAAACAATCATTTCGGTCGGAGACCGTGGACATTTCAACAAGACTCGGCACCGTCTTACAAAACGCGCGTCAACCAAGATTGGTTAAAAAACAATGTTCCACACTTCATTTCTTCGACACAATAGATTGCAAATTCTCCGGATGCAAATCCGTTGGATTTCTCTGTGTGGGTATTTTGAAGGCGAAGGTTGGCACTAACAAATACCAAGGTTTGGACCACCTCAAACACGCACTTCGCCGGGAATGGGTCAAAGTACTGCAGACCCACTTGCGTGCAGCGTGCGATGCTTTCTTGGGCCGTCTCAAGGCCATTATTCGCACCAAAGGTGGACATATTGAAAACTACTGATACAATTTGAAAATTAATATATTTTCCAACATTTTTTGCTTTGACACAATAAAATTTATCAAAAAATAAAAAAATTATAGCATTTTAAAAAGTTACAGTTCGGGTAAGTCACCCTGTATAAACTTCGACCTTTAATAATAGAATTGAATTTTTATTCAATTCTTTAAAGAACATGGATGTCTGGAAGAAAAATTATCAATAGATTAATCTATGATTCCTTATTACGGATGACAATTTTGCAAAGCAATATATCCGAGGAAAACCTATTCGCTTTGGATTTAAGACCTGGGCTTTATGCACTAGCAGTAGCTACCTGATTTCATTTGAAACATAGTATGCAGGAAAAAATGGCAGAGAAAAGAAATTTTGACTAGTAGGAGACACTGTTTTACACCTAATTGAGCTGGTAGAGATTCCATGTAATCGGGGATATAAGTTATTTTTCGATAATTACTTTTCCTCTGTTGCTTTATTTCAACATTTCACAGATCGTAGATATTGAGCTGCAGGAACAATACGGGACCAAAGAATATCAAAATGTCCCATAAACACTCAGGCGGATAAGCAAAAATTAGAAAGAGGGACATATGATTATAGAACCCATCATGGGAATAAAGTGTATTTGGTTAGGTGGAAGGACAATAGGGTGGTGACATACGCTACAAATTTTGACTCGATAAAACAGGGTGAATATGGAAGATGGTCAAGAGAGAAAAAACGACTGACTTATTTTGCAATTATAATGACGGAATGGGAGGTGTAGATCAAATAGATCAAAATGTTACTGCTTATCGCTCAAGAATGAGACAAAAAAAAGTGGTGGTGGCCAATTTTCTGCTACTTGTTGGACGTAAGTGTCTCAAATGCATGGTTACTTATGCGTAAAATGCATCCAGATAAAAAAGAAAGCGCGTGTTTATTAAATTTCCGCCGAAATATGGTATAGCTCTTTTGTTTCTTACCACACATTTAAAACCTTCCATCAGAGGAAAATCGGTTCAAAGTATGATACAAGATACCAGATATGATTGCAGAGACCATTGGCCAGACTATGTCATAACGGACAGACTTTGCAAATATTGTGGAGGAAAAACTAAATTTATTGGCAGTAAATGTGGCGTTGGATTGCATCCAAAAATGTGTTTTAAAAATGTTCATACTTTTTAAAAAAAAATATATTTCTATTTTTATTGCACACAATCCGATGTATCGGATGTCCTGTGGTTTTTCGTCCCTTGACTGTTTTTTTTATTTAACTAGTTTTTTTTCGTTCTCTATGTTAACAAATAAGGCACGCATTGCATTGAAACTTAAAAATGTTGTTTTAATAACTTTATGCAGTAATGGGTTAATATAGCAACATTCATCAGCCACCCAGTACTTGACGAGTAATACCAAAGATACGAGCATATGCGTGACATACGCCTTATGAAAAAACCATTAGACACTTTAATTAGCAGAAGCGATTCAAGAAGGGTTGTCAAATAAACAAATGTTTTCTTCCCCGAATCGTGCAGTCGTAGAGGAAATTACAAAGTTGCGATTGGAATAAAGCAAGGATATATAGTATACGTACTTTTTTTTACTTCACAAAATCGTGTTGGTTATTATCATGCGGACTGAAGCTACAAAACAAAAAGACCAAGGGTGTTTCTTTTGAGAGTTACAGTTGACACCGTTTTTTTATTTGATATTGTTTGGAAAAATCGACGACCGAGCAACGTTTACGAATTGTGAAAATTTTTCAGAAACAGTGTTCAGTAAAAAATGTTTATACAGTGCTACACCAATTTAACCATCAGCATTTGCGACAACAAATGTGGCACTACATTTACTCTTTTGAAGTCCAAGCTACTAACAAAAATGAGCAGAGTGCGCACAGATGAAAATATAGGCGCCGGTGAGGCGAAAGATCCTAATTCATCGATTCGTCATTGTGCGCAATTGACATGGCCCCTCGATTTTGTGGAAGATGTTGCGCAAGGACCCCGGTTTACACGCCAACAAGATTCGCTTAGTTTAAGAATTGAAGCCGGACGACCATCGCCACAGTTGACCCAATTTTTTACCATCGAATTTGTTCAGTGATCAGGCTCACTTCAAATTTGAAACGAGGGAAATCTAAAGGTTATCTATCAGCTACCGATGCACCCCGAAAAATATACTGTTTGGTGCGATTTATGGGCTGGAGGCATCATAGGGGGTATTTGAAGTCGTTGATCTATGCGGACAAGCAAACAACGATTCCAGCCTTGGATCCAGCTATACGGCATCAAATGCTATAAAAATGGGTCGAAAATTGGAACTCCAGGATGCAGTTCCTGAGACGTTACAGTGATGGCCATATGCCCCAAATCATTTTTCATTATGTCATAAAAATCGAATAAAAAAACCTTGTTCAGTTTGTGTGTGTTATTTAATTCAATTTCAAATCTTACAGCTCATAAAAAAAACTTGGATATCTAGAAGACCTTGGCACCGCAATCTCCGCTTTTCCAAACATGTAAATCGAACTAAACCTTCTGCAATGAATGGCTATGGAAGTAAGACACAAAATCAACGCAATCAATTGAAAAGTGCTGTAAAAATCGTTTGTTCAGCCAGTTTAGTTGAAACATCAAAATACAAAGGCCAACTAAGTACTTGAAACGACCGGAAGAAAGACAGCATAATATCATTGAAGAAATAATTAGCTAAAGACTAAAGAAAAAAAAGGTCTACTTGCCCTTCATATTTTAAATTGGAGGGAGCCGATACTTACTATAGTCGTGTTTTATTCAAAAGTGCTTAGCCACTTTTCCACACGAAACAAGAACAGAATCAAAAGTGGGAATAATTTAGTTCACTTTCAAAAGTGAGGATAGATTTACGAAAGATTTGAATTATAGATGTCGCAATATACAACTAGAGGACATTTATTCGTTACCTGATGATTGGCAGCATCCCGTTTCTCCCTATTCTGGGATGTGTTCGTGGATCAACTTATGTTTTGAAAGAGCAAGTCAATAAATAACGTTCTTTTGGGCTTTTTACACTTGGAAAAAACAGTTATTTTTCTTCTACCCAAAAAGGAATTTGCACCTTTTTTAAAATTAGTGTGTGCGAAGGTGCTTATTTGCTTTCAAAACTGCCACCAAATCTCCAGTTTATCGGAGAAAATATTAAGGAAAAAGCAACTAAATACTTTTGCTTTGGATTTGTATTGGGTTAACTTTGTTGGGTTAATTTAATTTAATTAATTTCCTTATTGCTTAAAATTTAATCTTTAAAACTAAAATCTTCATACTGTAACGAAAATTGCCTAATGATCGAAACTACCGCCGAGTTTCAATCGGGTAAAAAGAGGACAAAAGTAAAAAAAAGAAACTTCAAAAAATTCTGGTTCCCGAGAGGTAAACTTTTGTTTTTGTTCTTTTATTTAAAATTAAACGTTTTTGTTTTTTTTCTTTTCTTTTTCTTTTTGCTATGGCTGTAGTCTCCTGACCTCAACTGCTCGCTTTGGACTTCCCGGTTCTTCCGAAAATTCTCCTTTTTATCTCCTCGATTTTTACGTTGCCCGCGGTTCTTTTTTTTCTGTTAGAAAGCCTTCCGTTTTCTTATCTCCGTTGCAACGATTAAGATTCCACCGCTCGTTCGCCAACTGTTTTTGATTGGAGAAATCCTACGTCACAGGAAACGGCAAATATTTTCTTCGTTGACTTTTAATCATTTGCTCCCCTTTCTACGGTAGTCATCTCCTTTCTTCCTCTTACTCTTATGGCTTACTACTCAATCATTTGTCCTTTTTGTGTGGCTGAATGCTCTGCCATGTTCGGCAAAGGGAACAAACCTCTTCCACTTGTCAAAACAAAACCGATAACAAACAACGTGAAGCAGGTAAGTATTTCGTCGTGAAATAAAATCTTTTAATTTTTCTGCTGTTTTTCTTTGTCTTTAGGTTTCGTAACAATACATATAAAGCTGATGCAAACGCACTAAATGAAATTTAAAGTACGATTGAATTCGTCCAATGGAAAGCCACTCAAATCGACTTTGAAACCAACACTGTGAGTATAAAAATGAGTTGGAGCATTTTTTGGAAAAGTGGATACGCACTTTTGTGTTTTATACACGCCTTATATTGTTAACCACAATTATTGTTTCGTTAAGCCCAGCAACATTCTATCAACATTGAGGAATTTCAAATGAAAAAAACCAAAACTTCCGACAGTGACCAGAACACTTTTGTTAGTAATCATCTTGCAACCCAGAACCAAATCCCACAATTAGTTACATCTGGGCCCAATTTTTTCAAACCTTCAAACACCAACAATCAATTACTCAAAAAATAACTCAATTCCCCCACAAACCGACTCAGTTGCTTGCGCAATAATTTCCCGCAACATTCTTCATGATAATGCGCAATTCTCTACACGAATTTAATCGTCATAATTTTATTTATGGACTTTTTTTATTATTTTTTTTATTTATTTACTGTTTTTGATATGGAATTAGAATTATTTACTAAAATATCCCCCCCCGCGATAAAGGACAAGTCGCAGTGCGTAGAAATAGAAACAAAACAAACCGCAACGTACTCTACTCGTGTCTCGTATAATGATGGATCTATAAAATATCTAAAGATACATGTGAGTGGCGTAGAATTCTAATTACATAGATTCTCTTTGTTTTTTTTATTATTTTTTTTTTTTAAATAGACATGTCGACTTTTCACCTTCTGACCGACAACGCTAAGATGGCGGGACGGCTCAGACAATTCATGTCGATTAGCATTAGCATTTCTCTATATCGCCAAAGGCGCTTAGGCTGCACTTCATTGAAATTTCCATTTAATGCCGCGAATTTCTATGGCTTGCTTTCATCTACATGTACATATGTAGAATAGAGGTGGGCTTTTCATATTTCTTTATTCGAACATTCTGATATTCATAGTCCATTACAGTCATAGAATCATAGAGGTTATTGCATTACAAGATGGTTGCATTTAAGTTGAATTTTGTTCTTTTTGTTGCGATGAAATGAATTCTAATGTAGTGTCGTTAATTGTTTAACGAAGCGTCATCATCGCTACTAAATGCTATGGTCTATGGTGTACCGGGAATGAATATGAGTACAACGACGGGTGTAAGTACATTTTTGTTCACACATTAACGAGTAATAAGTTCCGTAGCCTGATAGTGTAGGAAATCGTAATCTTATGTTGGAACTTTTATCACGACTTTACAGGCACAGCTCGTAGTGTTGCGTTTGTTTGTTAGTACTTTGCTTTTGTCGGGAATGTCCGCTAAGTATGTGTTGTATCGGTTTGTTATCTTTCCAGACCTCGAAAATGAAAAAGGTTTTTACTCATGAAAATTTTTTGTGTTTTTACAGATAATAATAACACTCTAAACCGCAAGCAATTCTTTTTCTTTTTTCCATGATAAGATATTGTGGTTTCATTTGGGAGTTCCATTCGAATTGGTGGAGAATTGTAGTTGCAGCTAATAAAGGAGGGGGGGTGGATACCCAGCTTCTTATCGAATACGTAGAATCAGCAAAATAACTTACTACAAAATTGAGAGTCTTTAAATTACAATTGATATCAACTTGAGTTTTTTTTTGTGAAAAAAAGGAAACGGACATTTGCTTTCCTAGAGCTCAAAAATGAACTGAATGACCGCTGAAGTCGACAGAAAGAACACAGTAACGCCTTCTTGGAAGAAACATTACAAATCACCGACTTCCGCAAGACTTTATAAAATTTCTTGTTCAACATTTCTCCACTGGTCGACTGTTAGGTAGCCACAATAGTAGCTATTACTACTAATAATATTTGCTTATTCTGTTACAATATTTACAAGTTTAACAAAAAAATAACAAAAATAAGCGTTGGCTTTTGTCCCGTCAGCCGAGAGAAAGAAATTAATAAATTTGTAATTACTAAAAAGCTTCATTTATAATTTGTAGCCTATAATTCAATGCACATTTTAGAAAGCTGTGTAAAGCGTTCCAGTTTGCGCCGTTTAGGATGTTTGTGATCTCATTTAGTGATAGGGCATTTTTTTTCAAAAGGATCTCCTGATTGAATTTAATATGGGCCACGTTCTAATAAAATGCCGGACATCCTCCTTCGTTCCCAAATTGCACAGTGTACATTCGTCTCCTTCGTTGTTTCTGTATGGCATGTACGAAGGTTATCTGAAAAGTTTCCGACCGCAAGGTAAAGATAGCGGCACTCATCAATGAAAGCTAGTGAATGCTAGTTGTGCATCTTTTGACAGTTACTTACCGAAGTTTCAGTCATTTTGGACGCGCAGTTTTTACTTGACAATCGTTTGAGTGAGTCGATGTGAGTGTTTTTTGTGAAAATGGAAAAAATTGAGTATCGAGCTGTTATTAAATTCTAAAAAAACCATTACAGGAGCATACTACGCATCATTACTTGCCAAACTGAAGGCAGAAATTGCGGAAAAACGGCCACATTTGCAGAAAAAGAAAATCCTGTTTCACCAAGACGACGCGCTGTCTCACACCTCAGCGGTTGCCATGGCGAAAATCCATGAATTACGGTTTGAACTGCTTGACCATCCGCCTTATTCACCAGATCTAGCCCCAAGCGACTTCTTTTTGTTCCCTCATCTAAAAACTGCACTCGGAGGACAGAGATTTTCGTCAAATGAGGAGGCAATCACCTTCGTGAACAATTATTTTGCAGAGAAAAACGCCAAGTACGATTTGGACGGGTTAGAGATATGGGAGAAGTGTGTAGAGTTACAAGGAGACTATGTAGAAAAATAAAAAAAAATTTGAGAAAAAGTGTCTTGTATCATTGTTCGGTCGGAAACTTTTCAGACAACCCTCGTAGTTCAGGTGCAAACGTTCGCCTCTGGCTTTAAATATTGTTGTGATGGATTCTACGCTGTTCCGGTCATTAAAGCTGTTTTCCCCAAGTTCATGCTGTACGTGGATCCGTACATGACTATTCCGCAAAAAAATTAAGGTTTCGGTTTTTAAGATACATAGCAACCTTGTGGGGGAGACTTCCTTGAGTAAAAACTTTTCTGATATAGAGGAAATGCAGTCTAAGCATGAAGATATGCAGCGTTGGTAGTCCAGTTTCCAGATGTAACATGTAAGTTGGTGTATTTTCAGGCAGCCTAAACAGTTTCTTAAGGAAGTATCTTTGGAGTTTTTCTACCTCTTCAAAATGCCAAGCTCCCCACACTTGTGCTGCATAGCACATTATTGACCTCGTTACCGCCTCGAAAATCTTGTACTTCACACTTGGTGCAACATTCCGTTTCCCCAGAATTCCTTTCCAGTTACAATTAATCGCACGTTTAGATTCTTTTAGTTTCTCTAGCAGGTGTTTTTTTAAAGGATGCCTGTAGGCGACCAGAACTCCGAGGTATTTGTATGCCTTGACTATATCCAGTTCCACGTTCTGCTAGGTCCATTTTTCATTCCTTGTGTGACGCCCGAACCATTTCGAAAAATCAAGACTTTGAATTTGCTGGTATTAACTTGCAGGTTCCACGTACGGCAATATTGTTGCAGCTTGTTAATCATAATTTGGAGCATGCTTTGGGTTTCTGTGAAAATTACGATGTCGTCGGCATAAAGTAAGAGTTTTATAGGAAATCCCTCAAGAGGCAACCCGACCGGAAGAAATTCAACTAGATCATGCAAAAATATTGAAATATTGATAGCCACAATATTTCCCGTAGTAACTAGCTGGAGTAACGTTATCCAACCAACTCACTTGGCTTTAAATTTTTATTAGAATTAGAGGTTTTCTTTTTTAATTAACATACTACATATGGGACAACAAAGTTCAAAAAAAGTATAAGCCTTTGTCCGTGATGATGACGCATAGGTAGGTAAGTAAAGGTAGTTAGGTAAAAGTGGCTGTTGAAAAGATCAACCCACTTACGCCTATTGGCCCATTGTGATGCCACGTGGATCAGTGATCCTCCTACTCATGGAACCAATTTGAGCTTATGATGAAGCGTAGGAGATTGTTAAGGTCTATATTCTTTAGATCGCTTAAGTCATTGTAGAAGAAAGCTCCTAAGTGAAGATTTCTTCTTTGGGAGAGAGCTGAATATGTACAGAGTAGGTGGAGGATTTATAGAAATTGTTTGTAAAGGCGCCAAGCCTTCTAGCATACTTCCTTACTATATAGGGCAGTGTCCAGTGATAACACCTATGATGGCGGTGAGATGTTTCCTATTTAGAAAGGATCAAACTCTTAGAGCGATTTAGAACCAGCTTTGGCCAGATCTGTTTGGTCGCTAGATATGTTGGTCCAACAGTCCACCTAAGGTCTGTTCTTTTATTAGCATCCAGATTTAATATTGATTTGAACGTAGCGATTGGTATACCTATGCTACCCTTTTCCGATAGAATAGGTAGAGCGGTTACAATTTTGGTGAGTTCGTCAGCTCTACAATTCCCTGGAATACGATGACGTCTATTTGATGTCTATTTAATGTTAATTAATTTGCATCAAATGCAAAAATCTTGTCTTAATGCCATCACCAAAAAAAAAAAAAAGACCCCAAGAGCCTCTTAGACATCATCTAAAGATCAAAAAATTTTTTTTTCTATCAAGAACGTTTTGCAGATTTCGTAACAAGTGAAGGAGGTAAATCTGGAGAACAAGACGGACGCACCATTTCTTCCCAACTAAACTCCTGTAACTCCTTGCTGTATGAGAGCGAGCGTTATCCTGATGGAATAAAATACTCCTTCGATTAAGCAGACCTGACCGTTTCCGCTCTAGTGCCGACTATTGACAGTAGATTTCTGCTTTTAATCTATTATTTGCGGCGTTTAATGTTATTGTAAAGAATACATTTTTTCATTTCCGGTTCGAAAACGGCTCTTAATTGTGACGAGATAGAAGCGCAATGCAAGCTTCGATTCTTTGCTGAAGATTATTTTGCGATAATTATGATCATATGGCTTACATTGAGTTCCCTTGCGAGTTCTTTTACATTGACATTGGAATTTTTGTCGACAATGGACTTCAGGAGCTCATCATATAGCTCTTAAGCCTACCCGACCGAGGTTCATCCTTGTTATTTCTACAGTCACAGTTCACCAAGCCAGTTTTTCGCTGTTCACGCTACAGAGTACGCTGTAGAAAAAAGTACGTGTTCATGAGAACGAGTATTTCACGACATCAGAGTCCACGCTACCCAGAATTCGCTGTACTCCAATGTCGTCCATCCAAACAACCAAACAAAGCATCTTTGGGATGACATTTTCACAGGTAACGCAAAGCTACTGAAACAAAATTTTGTGCTGTAATGATCGCTCCCTGTTTGACGACTTCTAATGCGGCGGTTATGCGACGTAAAATAATCTCACCGCGGTGTTAAGTTAAATAGGGATATGATGGATATGCCATCAAACAGACACCAAGCACCAAAACGGGCCCATCGCGATCCCTGTGGAACCAGTTGAATTTGTCTTCAAATGGCAAAAACATAAAAACTCGCCCTGATGAAACCCCCTATTTCCTTGCAAAAGCCAAGAAGACCTTTGAAGTTCGTGCCGTCTATTTGCTCTAGGCTTTCGAAAAAGTATTTCCCTAACAATTTTCTTCGACTACGCGATATTGCCTCGCATTCACACAGTATGTGTCCTCAACAGCTTGCAGATCACCGCAGAATCTGCAAATATCTGTGTCTGACAATTTGAGACTCTTTGCGTGTTGCCGCAGGAGACATTGTCCTGTCAGGATTCCTATTACTATCCTAAGTTTATCCCTGTTTAATTTTATTAACTTCCTAGATCTTTTGCCATCAAAAAGCGGCCAAAGAGCCTTCGATACCCTGTGTCCTTCGAGACTTGATCACCGCGGTGTTAAAAAACGTCTTCTGTTTGACTGAACCTTTAAATAGCATTAGATGTCTCACTATGTAAAATCGGGGGAAGTCAAATACTTAAGGACTGAGCCAGTTGAAAAAGTCCGTTGGTATTAGGACCAGGTCTTTTGAACTAAAAGTAGAGGTATTATCTTATTCTTGATAAGATTCTATTAGAATATAGAGCGCCAAAAGTATATACAAATACCGAAGCTTAGAGATAAGAAACATAAGTAGGAGATTTAAAATTATTAAGAACAGCATTTTCTTAAAAAAATTGTATGCAAACCGATGTATAGTAAAGATGTACACAAAAATTAATTGTGGCACAACAGAACTTATCGGCATAGTTTAGACAAGCGCTCGCTATATACCAACAGCTTTCGCACACGCCATTTCAGATCACAATTATGAGAAATATGGTACACAGTACAGTTTATGTATTCATCTTCAAAGAAAATTTTTGAACACAACTATCTAACTTGGAAAGAAGACAAAAGGGAATTTGGAAGTCAAATATCATATCAAGACTTTTGCCTTTGTTTGGCGAAAACAGTGTGGTGTGGAAGGCAGAAAACCGTAAGTGACCTCATAGAAGTAAAAACAAATTTAAAAAAAAATTCTTAGAGAAAGTTTACTTGTTCCACTCTATGACAACAAAGACAACAACAACTGGCCAGTTCCTCATATATAGTTGACGAAATAATATCAAAGTTTATAGCGGAAGGCAATCGACATACGACAATGACATCTACGGATAAAAATCTCGACGCTGCGAAGATCTGCCGCCTATATTCATCGATCTGGAGAGGGGATTTGACAAGAGATCTTATATGGAAAATGTTAAAATCTTAAAAAGGTTTGGTGATATTCATAAGAAGGAGAATGTACGAGAAGTGCAATGAAATAGAAAAAATTAAAAAAATATGTATCAAAGCGCCATATGATATGAAGTACGCATATTCGTGTGTATTCACGACAGTGGAAACCACTCAGACTGAATGCGTTCAGTGGTATTGCCATGAACGAAAAAACTTGTTAAAATTCCATTCCAAAAAGCAATTAAAGCCCAAATACCAAACAAACAATTGCGTTAAGAGGGCGAACGAAAACCAACTGGATCACACAAACGTCAAACCGAACTGTCATCCGAAACTGTATATGTTTAGTTTAAGGTTTATATATGTATGTATATATATATATATTACAATATGAATTGTTTAACAATCGCTGAAAGTGTTAAAGTTCTCAAAACTTATTACAAAAACAGTGATTCTGTAGTAGGTACGTTTCGTGCATTACGAACAGCTTATGGCCGACATAATCGTCCACCTGAGCGTAGTATTCGAAGAGACTGGCCCTGCTACAGATGTTTTAAGACCTATCCATCACTGAAATGCACGCTCTACAAAAAATTTGGGTGACGTTAGTGAAAGTGTTGAAGAAGATCCAAAGTAATCAATTTCACGGCGAGCACAGTATTTGGGCTTGTTTTCCATTTAGATTTGCATCACACGCTTATAGAGGATTTGAAGCCAGCTGACCACGGAACGCGTAGAACATACGCCGATTGGGTGCTTGAACATCAGCGTTTGGATGACCATTTTCATACTTTTCTTCAGCGACGAGACTCATTTTTTACTCGGTGGATACATTAACAAACAAAATTGTCAGATATTGGGAAGTGAAAATTCACATGTAACTGTCGAAAGACAATTACATCCACAAAAAGTCACTGTGTGGTGTGCAATTTGGTCTGGTGGTGTCCTTTGTCCATACTTCTTCGAAAATGAGGAAGGTGTAACCGTCACCATCAATTCTCATCTCTATAGCCAAATGTTAACCGAATTTTGTTGGCCTCAAATCGAAGATATGGATGTGGAAGGCACGTAGTTTCAATAAGACGCGGTGCGACATTTCACAGAACACGAGCCGTTTTGGCTTTATTATAAGAAAATTTTATGGAAAAGTTATTTTGGTGATGTGAATTGGCCATCAAGATCGTGTGATTTGTTGCGCTTGGTTTAGGGCTCTGAACTAATGCACACAATCCACAAACTCTTGACGCTTTCAAAACGGATATTCGTCAAGTTATGACCGAGCTATTGCCCGATATGTGCTGAAAAGTCATGCATTGAAAGTTAGAACATAGCAATTAAACAATCTCAGGCGTGATGACGCAGGTCAGAATCGCAGTTTCTAACTGACCCAATAAGGAACATGAAAAGAATGCATACCATTTGAAGTTGCCTAGAGCTACGCTGTCTGATTTTGAAATCTAACTACCCTGCGTATCAATGTTTTTCTTGTTTTACAAATTATGCAGCGGACTAAGCTCAGTTGCAGAACCATGTCCACTTAGCTCCCCCAGACGGAGTATACTTTAAAATGGTTTACTTAATATTGTTAAGCTTTATCTTAGAGGTTTAGGTCCAAATCATTATTCACATGGCATATGTATCCTTCATTGTTATTATTATCTATGGGAATATGGTATCCGAAAGCCGTATGGAGTTGTACGGTTAGAGTGAAATTATCAATGCATAATTGTGCTTATTTTACATCCTCTCGTACAACTGGACCTGCCTCACCACCAGACAAGCAGAATGAAATTGCAAAATTATAGGAAATTTGAGATTTGTCTTGTAGTAAGATACATTGGGAAAAATAGCCTACATGACAGTTGATCTGGAAATGGACCTGATTTGCTATAAGGCGAAATATTACGAAATATTAGCATTTTACCTTCACCCTATTATCGCTGTTTCCTCACCTCAAATTTGAATAAGGAACATGACTGCCGCCTGATCAGAACACATTCAACTTAATTAATCACGAACCGATCTATGTAAGGATTGACCAGATAGCAATGATAAGCTTTGTTCAGTGCGGCTGTTCTGGACTGTTCCGAACAGAAAAGTACAAGCTTTCCTGTTCAGTAAGAAAAATTTCTGTCCGAATTTGTTCTGCTCTGTGTTCAGTGAGGCTGTTCCAATCTGTTCGGAACAGAAAATCTTGCATCTACGAGGGCGGGTCAATAAGTCCGTGACTTTTGGATTAAAACAGATTTTTTGATAAAAAAAATAATTTTATTTTTCAACGTAGTCTCAGTTGAGCTCTATACACTTTGTCCAACGCTTCTCCAATTTCTTTATCCCTTCCAAAAAAAATGATTTGTCGAGGTCCTCAAAATGACGAGATGACTTCATCATTGGAGTCAAATCTTTTTCCACCAAGCCATTTCTTCAGGTTTGGGAACAAGAAGTAGTCGCTCGGAGCCAAATCTGGAAAATAGGGTGGATGAGGGAGCAATTCATAGCCCAATTCATGGATTTTTGCCATGGCAACTGCACATGTGTGCACCCTTGCATTGTCTTGGTGGAAAAGAACTTTTTTCTTGGCCAAATGAGGTCGTTTTTTTTTCAAATCGTCATTGAATCGGTCCAATAAGTTGGCATAATATTCCCCATTGATTGTTCTTCCCTTTTGAAGGTAGTCAATGTGGATTATCCCGCGTGCATCCCAAAAAACAGTCGCCATAACTTTATTGGCTGACAAACCCACCTTGGCCTTCTTTGGCGCCGATTCACCCTTAGAAACCCACTGTTTTGACTGTTGTTTGTTCTCTGGTATGTTGGGATGGATCCATGTTTCGTCCACGGTTACAAAACGGCGCAAAAACTCCTCCATATTGCGATTACACAACGCCAAACCTTCCTGTGAAGTTGTTACACGATTGCGTTTGTGGTCGACTGTGAGCAAACGCGGCACCCATCTTGCGGAAAGCTTTCTCATGCCCAAGTGATCATTCAAAATTGAAACCACTGAGCCATGCGAGATCCCTACGGCTTTCACAATCTCTCGCACTTTCAATCTTCGGTGGGCCAACACCATATCGTGAATTTTTTCGATTGTTTCGGGTGTAGAGACCTCAACTGGGCGTCCAGGAGGTTCGGCATCTTCAGTGCTTGTACGGCCACAACGAAATTCAGTAAACCACTTTTTTACCATTGAAATCGATGGTGCAGAGTCCCCATAGTATTTATCAAGCTTAGCCTTGGTCTCGGTAATGGTTTTTTTTCGCAAGAAATAACGCTTAATAAGCACACGAAATTCACTTTTTTCCATTTTCTCCTCAAATTAGTGAGTAGTCTGATAAAAATAGCTGTCAAACACAAACTAACTGACGCAGCAAGTTTAAATTTTGACAGGAGTCAACTGACAAATGCCTGTTGACAGGAGCAGTGTTGCTGTTTCAGTAAAGAGGTCAGAAATTCAAAAATGAACGGAATTATTGACCCGCCCTCGTACTTTCGAAGTAGAACACAATTGTGAAAAGTGTCAAAATCAGCTGTACTGTACTTTTCTATTCTCATTTAATTTGACGTTTTTCAGAAATCTGTGCTGTTCTGTTCTAGTTATTCCTCACTGAACAAAGCTATAGTTTTTCCAATTGTTATGTTTCAGCAGCTGTCAAAGTTACCAATGACATCCAGCTGTCAAAATATTCAGTAAGCTCTGCCATTTCATCATGCATCGTTTTACGCTTGCCGAACGTGCGGAAATTATTAAAAAAATATTATCGAAATTCCGGCTCAGTTGTAAATACGCAACGTGAATTTCGTTGTGCTGTCGGCCGTCAACGTGGCTTCATTTTGCAGGCAATTCGTTGCACCGTGGAAGAGTTTGAGCGTGAGTACACTCTTTTGGATCTAAAGCCACCAACCAGACAGAGATTGGTGCGGCTTCACTCCGCCACCGTAGCTTCCAGTATCGAGAAGACCTAGAAATGTCGATTCGGCGCCGATCTGCTGAATTGGGCATCGCCATAAGGTCTTATTCTGCGGTTGGATTTGATCCTATATCTGTGTAAGATTGTGCTGGGGCAAGAATTGAAGCCGGACGACCATAGACAATGCCGTGAGTTCGCTACTTGGGCGCTGGAAATGTTGGCCAGAGATCCGGATTTTGGCCAAAAAATTATCTTCTCGGACGTAGCCCATTATTGGCTCAGCGGCTATGTCATCAAGCAAAATTGCCGTTATTGAAGCGAATACAATTCACAAGTGTTCGGCCAAGCATCAATGCATCCACAAAAACTGACTGTTTGGTGCGGTTTATGGCATGGCGGCATCATCGGACCTTGTTTCATTCGAAATCAGGAAGGAGACGCAGTTACTGTCAATGGTCTCAGGTATAGAAAAATGATAACCGACTTTCTGTAGTCAGAGCTCGACAACAACGATATATCCGAGCTGTGGTCCCAGCAAGATGGCGCTACATGCCATACAAGCGACGCAACGCTCGAAGTTGTGAAGGAGAAATTTGGCGACTGGGTTATCTTACAGCGAGCGTTCATCAATTGGCCGCCGCGATCATGCGATTTAACACCACTCGATTATTTTCTTTGGGGCTACGTCGAGTCCTTAGTCTACTCTAACAAGCCAACCACTGACGACGAGCTCGGGGCCAACATTCGACACGCTACTGCTGGAATAACGCCGTATGCACTGGACCGAGTCATCAAAAATTGGACCGACCGCTTGAAGCACGGCCAGCGAAGCAGAGGTGGCCATTTGAATTATGTGCTATTCCACACATAATGGCATGAACGTAGCTTCAATATAAAGCCAGAATCAATTTTATGTCTCACATCGTGTTGTTTTATTTAAATTGTTTTTCCTATCGTTATTATCTGGTCACCCTTTATATCTCAGACTGCACAATAACGGTGAAATAGTAAAATTGGGGAATGCTACTTAAGAAACAAGATTCGAAGGCTTTATTTGAGAACCAAGGCCGCCGTTTTCGACGTTCACTTAACCCCTTATACGTTAGCCGAATTATCAAATCCTTTGCATCTTAAGCCAGTCAATATAAATTCAAAACGATCATTAAAAGGAGAAGCTGTCATTTAGTAGTATGATCTTCGCAGACTTCCGTGTTCCATCCTGCAGGATTAGTATTAACCTTGTATTCAGATAATAGACAGAGAACATACATATCTATAAGAGAAAGCACAAGTTAAGAATATCTAGCAGAGCATTGGTAAGAACAAACAAAAAAAAATTTGAAAACGACGAACCAGGAACGAAGGTGACAGCAGACAAACGTCCAACTTTACTGAACAAAAAGAAAAAGAAATGTCTTTCTGTTGGATATACAAAACAAGACGAATCCCAAGAACTGACACAAGTTGCAAACGCTTAAATACATATCAAATGTTCCGTACCCGTAATTTACCGGGCCATGTGGTCAACTAAAAGGCAAAACCACCTGCGGCAAAAGGTTTTGACCACCTGCGAATTGAAGAGATTGCACCTGACACTGTTAAACCAAAGCTCTAACACACTAACTGGCATGATAAGGCGAAGTTTTCTGTGACTTGGGAATGAGCAAATCGGCAGGTTAAGACGTCACTTTTCACAACAGAACAGCGATACGATTTTTAGGGCAATAAACGAGATAAGTAGGTGGTCGAATAAGAATTCCTAGCCAACGGCAAAGGCAATCAATCAATCGGCAACAAAGGTGAAAGAAAACAAGTACGATAAAGGAATTAACTCGACAAAAAAAATAAAAAAAAAGTCGAAGAGAACCTGCTCCGAAATAATGTGGCCCATTATGTTGCATCCTTCCCAACAGCCAATGTCAATGGCAGAGCCAATGGAAAAGGGAATGAGGCACAGCAGCAAATGCAAACAAAAGGAAAACCATAAATTAGCGTCCGTCTCCAGCATGCAGTGCAGACCATCTTGGGAGCTAAAAATAAGTAAACACAACCAAAGGAGACTATTCCTGTGAAGTAGGACTGTGCTACACAATACCACCTGATCCTACTCTGGAAACGACGTGCAAAAAGATAAAAGAAATAAGAAAAATGAAAGATTAAATCAACTTACCACTTAGCGGTGGTCTCTACTCGCAGCTCATGATAGGACGAGGTAAACTGGAATTTTGCTGCACGTTTGTTCACACGTTGTAGACGTTTCCAAACACTCCCCATGACTATTGTGGGTGGCGGTGGCGGTGGCGGTGGTGGTGGTGTTGGTGGAGGTAGAGCTTGCTTAGACTTGTGCAAATGAGCAAGGAAGGCTCTCTAAACTGGCCTTCTTGTTGGTGTACTGGTGGATGATGAGGGTGGTGAATGCTGGTATGAAAGATGGATGCTAAAGCAGCTGCTACTTGCTGTTAACCTAATTAGGTGATGATTGATGGTGAAACCGATTTACACCCCAAACACTCTTTTTTTTTTTTTTTTACTACAAACGCTCTACGCGGATCTTTCTTTCACTTTTCACAAACTTGCCTTGAGAATTTCGCAATGCCTCGTTGTCGAAACTGTTTCGCTTTCTTTTGCACGTACAAGGAAACTAAAAAATACAAATTTTTCAAATTTCAAAACACAAATTCACTACCGCAACGAATTAAGAGACCAGGAAACCGCACTGACAGGTGGACTCTGCACCAAACAAAATCCGAAATACGAAATCCAACTCCGAAAACTGAAATCTGTCAGTCGATAACGGAGCACCGAGCACGGAGAAAACCCAAAATCGAAAACAATTCTCGCCAAATCAAAACAAAAGTGAATTTCGATTTTTATTTCGCATTTGTCGTACTTACATATTTGCGGAGAAGCTATTTTTATTTTTGATTTTATTTTCGCTCCTCGTCTCTATTGAATTTTCTTTATTTCTTTCCTTATGTTGTCTGCCAGCCACTGTTGTTGTTGCTTGTTTTTGTGCGATTTTTTTTGCACAACAAAATTATGTGTGTGCGTGTGTGTGTGTGGGTTATGATTGGATGGAAGATGGAGGGGTAGAATAACGAGGGTACGACCTGCTATGGCGTTTGCCAAAGAGACTTCTCTGCGTTAACCTTGAGAATGTCTACAATATAACGAAGACGGTGATAATTTTCTTTTGTTTTTTCAGATTCGACAGCGATTTGTTAAATTTTATTGCACAAACTCTTCGAGAGAAACACAAATTTTCCAACTTGTATCCCATTCCACAGAGATTCGCACTCAAAACGGACGACAATTAATTGAAAACATTTCTTTCGTCGTTTAGCTTCACTTGTCTTTTGACACAATGACGTCACTTTTCTTATACGATTTTTCGTCGTCAAACTTTGCTGGTAGGTTGATGTGTATTTGAGTGTGTTTGTGGGGAAATTTTGTTTGTTCACTTTTAATTTATATTCGCTATACCGTGCGGTTGTTAATTAATTTAAATTTCCGAGAAATTGATCGAAAAATTAGCGAAGAATTTTTTTTTCTGGTTGTCGTCACTTTGACAGAACGAAGTGGAACTCATTTTTTGTTCTTTGCTTGCCTTCGCAGAGTTGTTATGTTCTGTTTCTGTTTGCTTGTAGTTCTCTTTCGTTTGTTTTTTTTGTTTCTGATTGTGATTTTGGCTTTTTTCTGTGTTTGTTTGCCGCGGAACTATGCAGAGCGCAGCGAGTTCTGCTCGAGACAGTCGACTGAAACGCGTGTGGGTAATTCGCCGAGATGGAGTGTTCAGAAATGGGACGTAATGAACGTAAATGACGTAATGACGGAATGATTCAACAACATCGCCGCAATGGGAGAGTATTTTTTGAGCAGCAGCGGAATCGGGTGGAATATGAAACTAGGAAAAGTGACATTTGACGACGGAGAGAAACGCTTTGCTGAATTGGTAGCGTTGAAAATGGGCAGGTTTCACTGAATCGTAAATGAAGAAAACACCACTAAATTGTAAAGAAATGATCATAAACAGTTTACTCGGAAGTTCCGGTACTGATTTTTTTAAAAATAAGATATGAGTTAGGGAAAAACTTCCCATTTAATGTTTAACACAATACCCTACCCTCTGTTTACAAACTTCTGACCTGTTGAGAAATCTTTTTCCGCAAAACCCTCATTACATTTCGATGAAAAACCTCCTTGTAGCGGCCGGTGGCTTGAAGGAATAGCGAATTTAAGATCAAACTCCAAATGAAACTCAAGTGCTGAACTTTGTGACCGTTATGCTAAGGTGAAATGGAGATTGGTCGTAATTTACATACCAAATATAATTCATACCGCAGTTTTAGTCCCTTCTTTTCTGACCATCTTACAAATGACAAATGCTCCAAATTCGGAAACCTCGCGCTTAAGGCGAATAGCCATAAAGGAAATCAAATAAATGTCAAAACAAAGAAAGAGGAAGAGTTAGTTTACACTGGTCGTTCTGCAACACACCCGCCCCCGTGGATCGACTCCGATTCACTAATATTCAAATCCAGAACGGCTAGCTTCGACTCAGGGCGTCTCATCAGTCCTTTCGATGTATTTCTGCCGGAACTCACAGATTGTTGCTTCGTTGTTCTGCTGCTTCAACCTGCGGTGTTTGTCGGCAACTACTGACGCCGTAAATCTATGAGCAGATGGCAATATGATTAGTCGTTTAGCGGCATAAGTGATCCAGCTGGCTGCGTCGATTCTACCATGGACTCGAAGGATGCCATGCCTATCGATATAAGGTGAGAGTTTGTGCAGCCTACTTCCCTTTTTTATTGCTTCGCTGCGCCTAATTTGGTTCATCCCTGCGACGAACGCTTCCAGTTGGGCCTGGCGACACAGTAGTCTTTCGGCTGCTTCAAGCTCGCTAGCTGTTAGCCCATTTCCGTCGTCATTATTGGAACGTTTGCGACATCGATCCAAAAATCTCACTACCCAAGCCATTGTTCTTACCAGCCTGTTAAGAGAGAAGAAACGATTAAAATCTACGATATATATACTAACGATGATCAGTACATATTTTGAGAGGAGCTTTTCACCGTCCACATTTGCCTTGATGGTGGTGGTGGCAATTACAGGCCACTTGTCTTCCTTTGTCAGGAGTAAATCATGATGAGATGCTGAAGTCGAGATGACCAATTGACCGCGTAGCCTCATCAGCAGGATTCTCATGGGTTGATACCCACCTCCAATTTCCGCAATGGCTTGTACCGACGCCGCGAATGGCTTGTACCGACGATGCTCACTGCTAAACCATTTGATGACTGTTGTTGAATCGCTCCATAAAATGGAGCGAGAAACGCATATAGAATGCTGCTCTGTTATAGTTGCCATCAATAATACTCCCAAGACGGCTGCTTGAAGCTCAATACATGGAATTGTCAGTGGCTTCAGCGGAGCACATTTCGTTTTCGCATAAACAAATGACGTGTCCACCTCATGTCATGTCGCCAAACTTCTCTCATCAGCAACTTGGCGGCGATAGTGAAATGGCTCAGGTAACCCAACGGATCGAAAGCTGGCACTATGACGCTTAGTAATGCTTTTTGTAGGACTCTTCATCCCGTTGATAACATGTTTATCGACGTGGTGGAACTGTAACTGGTACGTAAATTTGTCGCTGGCCGGCTGCCAGAACATGCACAGTATTTTCTTGGTCACTTTACTAACACAGCAGCATCCTTAACTTGCAAAGCGCCTTGAACTTCTGGCGAATTCGAGGTGAAGTTCCTTAGTTCGAAACCGACATCCTTGTGTATCTCCTTCAGCTGCAGCGTTATTTCGATGGCTTGTCCTGTGGACTCGAAGCTATCTACTCTACGTAGTGATGGTCGATGATAGCTTTTAAGGTACGTGGATGGTGGTTTTGATGTTCCATAGCGTTGGTGGTCTTCACGTATTGGGCTGCGCAAGGCGGACACGAGGCCCCAGACGTCATGACCACCATTTCGTATACATCTGGCTGCTTTGAATCATCGTCATCGCGCCAAAGATACCTTTGAGCACACCTGTCCTCCGGCTGGATCAGTATTTGCTGGAACATCTCCTTGAAGTCCCCGCATACGGCGACGGCTCCTTCACGATGGCAATGATTGACATTCTTGGGGTCCTTTCATAAGGTGTGAGTTGAGTGATGCCCCTTTCACCTCGGCTGCGTCATCAAACACTAGGCGTAATTTCGATGACTTATTAAGGTTCACTACTGCGAAACGTGGGAGATACCATGTTTTCGGACCAACTATGTTGGCTTCTGCTGGCTACAGTTTGCGGACGTAGTTCTTGATGATATTGATAAGATTTGATGATGGAACTATGTATATAGGCGGCGGCGAAGCTCTCATTTCGCTTTATCTTGCGTTCTATTCTAATAAGGCGTTGCATTACCATAGAGTAGCTATCCGGCAGCTTAACTCCATCAGTTTTCCACAACAGTCCGGTTTGGAATCTCTCGTCAATCTTTTTCGTTGTTGACCTAAGAATGTCTCTAGCTCGAAACTCGGCTTTGGTCTCGATGGTATGTGATGGTTTTACCCCAAAGCTCTCGGTCTCGAAGTATTCCGCAACCAGTTTTTGCAATGAATCATTGCTCTGTGCACAGGTGAGAAAGCGTGATGGCGTAGTAAAATCAATCTTTGTAATTGGGCCGAAAACTACCCAACCTAATTCCGTGTTCGCGGCGTATGGACCATTTCTGTTGATTACCACGAAATTATTTGGCAATCTCAAGTGACAGTGATCTAGACCAATTAACAGCTTGGGTTCGGCGTTGAAATATGGCTGCAATTTCAACTTTCCATGGTTGCTGTTAAGGCTACGAAGTTCATTTTCGCACAAACTCTGAACAGGTAAGTTGAGATTGGATACTCCATAAATATCTCGTAGCATATGCTTCTTATTTTTACCAGCTCCACTGACATAAACATCGACTAAAATAGTCGAGTCTTGAGCCTGTCTTCCTCCAACCCATTGCATATTTAAGTTTTGAGTCCTAGCTCCCTTACCAAATCGGCATCCAATATTGTTATTGACGATCCCTCATGTAGTACGGCATACGTGTTGATAGTTTTATTTGAACCATAAAGCGTGACTGGCAACACACGAAATAACAGACTTGTGGTACTTGTAATACTTGCAACTGGTTCCTCGGATATTTTACCGTCCGGGTGTTGTTGCTGCGGAACGGAACGCGTGATTGGTGCTTCATGATATAGCTCGAGATGTCGTCTTTGGCCACCATTAATAGAGCAAGTGCGCTTACTGCGACAGTCGCGTGTTGCATGTCCGGGTTTAAGATATGCGAAGCCCAATCGGTCACGTTTTACGGTTGACCACCTCTCAGATGCTGCATTCACTGACCTTGTGTTGATCCTGGCACGTCTGCATGCGTCTTTTCGGCTCCCTGTTGTCAACATCTTGCACAATATGAATTAAATTTGCTGTGTCACTTATCCAGTTACTGAAGTTTGCTATCGTCGGGTATGGTTGCACTTGTGTGGCAAATCTAGCCCACTCTAGCCTCTTAGACATTGGAAGCTTAAAGTTCCACCAATAATGTTGGGTTTGACATATGGTATGCTGTTGGCCGTTCACTGTTTGGAGGAACATGGCAAGATTTTTCACTTTGGTTGCAAATGGAATTAGACGAGACACCGCGTTTCCACTGATTGGCGCAATTTCACGTTTAATTGGCTGCGTATCAGCTGTTCTGAGCGCCCGAACATACACATTGTCGGCGTGGATTAGGAGAAACTTAACGGTCTCTCTCGCTTCGCCTGTTAGGGATTTCTGCAACCGCTGGTTGTTTTCCAGGTTCATGTAATTGTAGGCGGCTGTTGATTGAACGAATGCAGTAAAGAAAATTGGCCAATCTTCGGGCTGTCCAGTAAACGGAGTTTCTGAACTTTTCGAGACACCATGGCATGTGATGAACATGCTGAGTTTATGGTGCTTTGCTGGGGAATGGCGTTGTAAATCGAAGACGGCGCGTACACGTAAGTATTATTTGTCGTGCGAGTAAAACCTATGTCTCCTACATTCGCATTCAAGTAACATTACTTGCTGGCGGCATGGTTGTATATATGGATGGCATACTCGGTGTTGACTGCGTATATATGCTACTGTAGGGACTTTGCCTTGGTTGAAATATGTATGATAGTGGTTGAAGGTCAATTTGTGAACCGGCCGTGGTTGAAATAGTGACTGCTGACTTGGTAACGGGCTGACTTTTTACCGCCATTTTGAACGAATGGCATTGCAATTCGCTTTCTTTCAACCCTTCCCGTGTGTTTTTTCCAGTGCGACGTTTTGATCTTGCATCGTTACCAGAATGTACTCGGTTTGTGCTGCAGCCGCACTGGTAGCATTCATGGGAGCAGAGCATTGTGATGTGATGCTAGACGGCGCGCTCGTGGAGGCAACCCTCGTGGAAATCGTAGCTAATGTCGCTTTGGTGTTATTACACCTACCTGGGTTTCAGTGGTGGTAACCAAGTCCAATGTGGCGGGATTTCGCTTTTCCATGTGGATTGTTACTGCGGAGATGCTATCAGCAGCTTCTTCGTAAAAACACGGTGGCAGCGGCGTACGTTGCATTCGGCGATTGATAGCTGGTTTATTTCTGGCGATGACCTATAGATTTTGCTGCGATAGCGAAATAAAAATTTGCAGCGGTTGGTGGCTTTAAGAGATAGCGAATTTAACGTCAAACTTCAAATGAAACTCGAGTGGTGAACTCCTCTTTACCAAAACGCCCTGCTTTCATTGCTTTCTTTAGCTAAGGAAATAGAAAAAAAAAAGAAAAAACAATGCCGAAGTCAGATCCGACGAGTTTGGTGTGGAATCATAGAAACTGATTTTTAAGCCAAAAACTGGGTAACTAATAATGACTAATGCGCAGGAGCATTATCATAAAGCAGGAAGCTGTATCAGTTTCAAAAGTCGTTCAATTACAATTTATAAAATACTGCCTTACCTATTTGACCAGCACCAGGAAGAATTCATTGTGAGCAATACAACAGGAATCGAAAATTGAAACGGTCGTCCTTCGTTGGGACTGCTCAAGTCTGTAGTATGACGCTTTGTGGAAGAGCCGAACTGGAAATACTACAATTCGTCTCCCGTAATAATTTTATTTAATAAAATTTCATCTTGATCAGCTCATTCAATCAAATTTTTACAAGGATCCACATGGCAATCAGTGCAGCTTTGTGGAAGGCACGTCGACATATAACAAATGTTTTGAAAGACTTTCTATTGAACCAGCACATCAACGAGTCCGGAACGACAGCTATTATAGCCAGCGACTTGACAGTCCTGCAAGCAATTCTTGTAGGTAATTAGAGAAAGCCGATAGAAGATCATGAGTTACAAGTCATCCGCATTAAAAGCGAATATTTGCATTGCTTCTGAACCAACAAATTTAACTCCTGAAATCTATTTAGAAAGAGTCATCGTGCCAAAGTGCGGAAAATTTAAATACTTAGCCTATGTCGTTATCCATCAAGGAAAATGAAATGGCGATGTCGCACATAGAGGCAGTATGGGGTGGCATAAATGACTTGATACTTCGCGGTATTTTGTAACAGAAAAATACTGCTTAAACGAAAAGGTTTGTTCGTCCGTCCAGCTACGCGTAACAATGACAGGGCTCGAAATGAAAATGTTACGAATGTCAGTGGGTGTAACAAAGTGTGATGTTATGAGAGGTACGCGCATCCGCGGAAGTCCCTACATTAAGAAACTGATAGTAGAGAAACTTCAGATTGATCAAATCACTTGTTTTACAATGTTTGGCGAAGGTCGTCAGAAAATCCGTCCCAAAAAGCAATAGAGGCCCAAGTTCCGAGGCAAGGCGAGGCTCAAAGTTTAGGCCTAAAGAAAAATAGTTACATCATGTAAATGCGAAAACATCGGCAAACTATTAGCCTCCCTAACGAAGTGATCCAAAATAGAATAGTCTGTAGAATGGTTCTGAGGTCCGCAAATTTAGCCAACCCCAAGAGGAGCGCAGGTAGAATGTAGATTGCTGGGAAAAATATCGAACATTATACGCGTTACATAATTAATTATACGCGTTACATATTTCAGCATCCACATTCGTCGTTTCTAATATTTTGTTAGCGTGTGTGAGACAAACTCATAAATCTTTCTTTCGCAAAGATCGTGTAAAATCCTGAGTTTTCCCTCGCTAATATTCAATTGCTTAGGCAACATTTCCCCGTCCGTAATGAAAGTGGAATGCGCTGCTCAATTAAGACATCTTCCAACAACTGGTGACCATTTCAAATACCCTGCTATCATACAGAAAGAACGAAACAACATACTCGTAGTTTCATCGGCAAAACATTGTACACTTACATAACATGAAATCAGTACCAGGACGTTTGGAATTAGCTGTGCATACATAGGTCATAGATGTCTGTATGCTTCAGATGGTGCAACCGGTTCATAATTTGGGTCTTTAAACATTGAACCAGCTTCATTGAGTTCCTTGTTTACCCGCATTTTGCAATTAACGGCCATCTATGTACGTTTGCACATTTGCACATGAATGTGGCTTTTCTAAACACCTGACAACCTTTTATCTTTCCCACTTACAAATGAGCATGTGAATTATTATTCAATTGCTGTTGCTGATCCTGATTTATTTGGCACAACTCTCAGACCTCTTTTTCAGTACTCGATTTCACAGGAAACAATGTATGCATAGCACGAATGTTTTCAAGAACGTCATACTAGAAAATAATGCAAAATTTTCTGCAGAAGTGACTTAATCAAACTGTATTACCCTTGTGTTCATAAACGTCAACATATCGTAATGCTTGTGCAGATTATTTAGGCATTTCAATTGGGTCTGCAGAAAAAGTTCGAAGATTCTACTGCGGAATAGTTTTGTGTTTTTTGAAGAGCAACGATTTAAGATTTAGATTAAAGATTAAAGCGATTTATGTACTCACTAATGTCAAAGAAACGGAATCCCAAATCATAGAGGCTGTTCACACATGTCTGAATTTTTTATAACGTTTACTGCCGAGGGGGGAAGTGGACGTTAATCCGGATTTTTAGATTTTTTTATAATGTTTGTATTTTTTTTTTTAATTTCTAAATATCAATCGGTTGTCACACGAGAAAAGTGTAAAAACAAATCCTACGTGAATTTAAATTATTATATTTATAATTCCGTATTTTCGCTATCACTGTTATTTCACTAATTTTTTTTTATGAAATTCGTGAAGTAAACAAAAAAACTCAATCCATTTAGTCGCCACTGACAGTCAATATGTCAAAATGAGTTCGCGGAAGTTTTCAGACAGGACTATCAGTCTGCACACGAAACGTCTTTTAAACTGTTGAAAAAGATATATTATGGTATATTTCATTCGAGACTACAATACGGGATTGCCTGCTGGGGAGGTATATACTTCAGCAAAATTAAACCTCTTTTGATACTCCAAAAACACATCTTGAAGAAACTTAACTATAAGCCCCGCTTTTATCCCAGTTTTCCGCTCTTCAGAGATTTGAGGGTTCTTCCAGTCCGTCACTTGGACTGCTATAAAGTTCTAAAGATATTTTATTTAAGATCAGAAAATCTAAACTTCAGACAAATCGCCAATTACAGTTTACGTGGCAATTTATTGAGTCAAGTCACTATACCCGTTTTTTGTATAACCACGTTTCGAAACTTTTATAGTGTTTCATCGAGTCGGTTATTTAACAAACTTACACTTTTTACCCGAGCGATTAATTCTCATCTTGTCTTCGTAAAACTTGTAAAAAATTGGCACTTTTCCCTTGATGTTGAGAGTGTTGAATCTTTGTTTAATATTCTTCTCTGATATTTTGGTGAATGTTTAGTTTTCGATTTGGTTTTCATAAAAAAAATTGTATAAACTAATTGTTAATTTTTGTTGTCATAATATGTATGATTTAATTTATGGGACCCATTCTTTTTTTTCTTTATTAAAGCTTTAACTACATAGCCGTGAAATGACATTATCTCTATTTTCCTTTCAAAAATACTTATGTCATTATTATTTCTTTTAATGTTAATGTAACTGGTAAATTGTAACTGGATTTTAAGAAGTAAATAAAAATTATCTATCTATCCATCTATCTAAAAAAAAATCCCGTCCCTTAGTCCTGTGAATAAATGAATTTGCCGTCTAATGGCGTTTTCGACTGGGCAGGCAGGAGACTTCTTATTTTTGTACTCCGATTTTGATTTCAATGGAACACAAAGAACTTCTTCGGACTTTGCTGTCAAAAATATTACATGTATTGGTTAAATGTCAAATTTTATTTATTTGTTTGGATGACGACGATAAGGATAAAATACCTAGTATTCGTGCTTCCATCTTCTTTTATTTTTTAAATATATTTGCTTGCAAATCAATTTGAACACTCTGGATAATAAATTGGCCAGCCGATTGCACGAACATAGAAATCTAGTTTGACGCACAATACTATTTGACGTTTATACATACTATTTATATGCGTTAGACATAAAATTCAGGAGAGAAATTTTGATTCTGATATGGAAACCAGAAGTAAAATTTTGATCCTGAAAAAATGAGGGGAAAAAGTTGTGTGAGCACAAAAAGAAGCCTTCTGCCTACCCAATCGCAAACGCCATTAGACGGCAAATTCTACTAATACTTTTGCACCTGCAAGTGGTGGTCTGTATGTTGGCTGTCAATTACTGTCATTTCCTGAATTCAACGTGGTTAATCTTATTGACAGATTTCATACAATTTTTTGGTAATTTTAGTCACGGAGTCGTTTACCACGCAACAAAGCATTTTTGTTATTCAATCTTTTTACGAAAATGGGCGATCTGTAAAAGTAACATTTCGTAAAATTCGTGAATTTTTCGGTCAACATAATTGAGTCCGGAATTCCTCCAATAGTGAAGCGGTTTGAAGAAACTGGTTCGGCTCCGGGTCAAACACCATATTAGCATGCTCGGCCAGCACGTACACGCCAAAACATCAACACTGTGAGTGAAAGTGTTCAAAAACAGTCGTCGTCGAAGTCAACAATTATGGCACTTTACTGGTTCAATATCTCACTTTCCTTAGCTAGGGACTTTGAGGTTCTTGAAAGAAAGACTCTTCGACTTTGTTCTGGTAAAAACTTCACATCAAGAAATAAAAGGCACTCATTTAATTTAATTTAATTTAATTTTTAATTTTTTAGTTTTGGTGGGGGCTGAGGTCCCCATTTATTGGCTTAATACAAGCTTAATCTAACTTAAAAACTAGGGCTAAAAACTAACAGAAAGACTTAAGAGCTAGGGACCAAGGAAATGATGGAGAAGATCTTGTTTGAGACGAGGAGCGCTCAGGTGGAAACCAAAAAGCGAGAGGTTTGAGTTGACCTTTCGGAGCATTCGGGAGATTGGTTTGTTGGAGCCATAAGAGGTGCGGTGGACCGGTAGATAGAAGAGACGAGGACAACGTAGATTGCGGGGGTTGGTATTGAAGGAAATAGAGTTCAAAATGGATGCACAGTCGATGGAACCTGAGAGAAGTCGATGAATGAAAAGAATGTCAGCAGTATTCCTACGTTCTTCTAACGAATTCATATTTAGAAGTTTGAGGCGGTCCTGATAGGGAGGTAAGATTTAAGGCTCGTTCTACTGCAGACCACGGAGATCAAATCAGAGGAATCGACGTAGAATACCCTCGATGCGGGAAACATGAACTCGGTGAAAGGGGGACCAAGCTTGACTGGCATACTCAAGCAGGGGGCGAACAAAGGCAATATAGAGAGATCTGGTTACATATGGGTAGGAAAATTCCTTGGACTACCGTTTAATAAAGCTAAGTGATGAGTTGGCTTTGAGGATCATCTTCTCGATATGCGAACGGAAATTAAGCTCACAGTCGAATAATATGCCAAGGTCTTGAAAAGACTGAACCAGGGGAATTGGTTGACCATAGAGAAAATAAAGTTGGGGAGGAGACTTGTTGCATATACGTGAGAAGGTTCTAGATTGACATTTGGCTGCATTAGGTTCTAGGCAGTTTTTGCGGCACCAGATTGAAAACCGATCAAGGTCTTCTTGAAGAAGGGCAGAGTCATGGGGAGAGGAAATATTGTAGTTTTAAAAAATTTTGTGTCGTCAGCGTAAAGGGAGAGGGAGGAGTGTTTAATGACTTTCTCAACATCGTTAATAGTAAGAACGAAGAGAAGAGGGCCAAGATGACTGCCTTGTAGAACTCCAGATGCCTCATCTGGATGAATGGAACAGAAAGGACGGATCCAAACCAAACACTATAACAACGGTTTCTCAGATAAGAATAAATTCACTGTAATAAAAGAGGCTCAAAGCCGAGAGCAGACAATTTGAAGAGGATCAGTTGATGAGATATCTTATCAAAAGCTTTAGTGAAATCAGTTGCGATAACATCAATTTCTTTGCAACACACGAATTCAACTAGGTTTGTGGTAGTTGATCTACCTTTTAGAAAACCATGTTGTCGGGGCGAAATAAAAGGCTTGCATTTGAAGCTTAACGCTTCGTATAAAATGCTTTCAAAGAGTTTGGGTATATGAAAGAGTTTAGTAATGGGACGACAATTGGTAACTTCATGCTTAGATCCCTTTTTGTGTATCGGGATTATAAAAGAGGTCTTCCAAATCTGGGGAAATTCTCCCTGTGTAAGCGATAGACGAAAAAGGTAGGAAAGGGGTAGAGACAGGTTGGAAGAGAATTTTTTTAAGAAACACGGTGGGGAGTCCATCTGGGCCAGGCACAAATTGATCTTTAAGATTTAGTAACTTTTCTTCAATAACTGCAGGATCGAAATTTTGATTGAGAAAAGGACCAATAGAAAAATTTGGTAGATCATTGAAATAAGAGGTATCTGGTACGAAGGAGTTGTTGGCAAATGATTGTTTGAAAAATGTAGCAAAAAAGTTGGCGATGGTAGGAGGATGACTTGAAGATTTGGTTTCAAAAGCGAGGGAGGAAGGATAACCATCAGTCTTACTTTTGCAATTAACAAATTGAAAAAAGGACTCAATCAATCTCATAAATGAGATTTGGGTACTATTCAGGTAGCGTTGATAGAGAGAATGAAATGAAATGAAGTTATATAAATACATAAATAGTTTGAATAATTTGACCAACTTATTCATTTGCAATGAAACTAATGTCACCCCGTTTATTAATTACGTTGTTCAACTCAAGATAAAATTCTCCACCAATCTTAACAGCGTTGACAACGACCTCATACGGGAAATTTCCCTCTCAGAAGTCCACACTAGCTGGTCAAGCGAAATCTATCCTTCACCAGTCAGCGTCACATCCTTGAAACTCGAAACGGCATCCGGTGCTACACCTCCATCCTTTTATTTAAAGGCCATACCTGGCCAAAATCGAGGCTAACTGACTAATGTGCCTTATCCTCGTTACCACTTCTTACATCATCATAAAATGCAAAATAGTTGTAAAATAATTGACATGATAGAGAGTACAAAACTTTTCTTCTTTTTTTTTTACTAATTATGTAATTTCATTCTTACAATACAGCACAATTCGTCCTCGGTTTCACTTTCCTAACCTACACGTAAAGTTGTGCCGATCTCGAATTGCTGGTATGTATTTGCTCTCTCTTACTCTTGTGTCCCTCTTAAGCGTCCTGTAAACGCTAAAAACTGGTGCTAGTAAACATTTAAAACAAATCAAATTTTAGTTGATGTTGATCGTCTGCGGGCTGGTACGCGTACCAATTTTTTGGTCTCACCAACATCAGAATTTGGTCTCACTAAAATCAAAGGTGGTTTGATTTTTGTCGATATTTGTGGGCGGAGTTTTGTGTTGCTGATACTATGTTTGAGTGCCTGCGCTCTCATCTGTGAACATTTACTCGAGCAAGCCTGATAAAATAGTGAATATTGTCGTGTGAGCACACAAAATAATCGAGAAAAAATTGCACAAAATTGCAGAATTTTTCGAGCGTTTTCATAGTCTACCTTCTATGTTGGAGTGAATTGGTCTTAGCGTCTGCGGTTTCAGTGGTACGATGTTTTAGCGTTTACCGGCCGCTTTAGATTTAAGTGGTAGTTTTAAGATATTTATTTAGATTAAGTGACAACTGTCAAATGTAGCAGCAATATAGTGCACCATGAGCAGGAGCAGTTTATCCATATTATCCAGCTGTGTGGCATTTAGTAGTATAATGTAATAGAGCAAGCAGGCCACACATACAGCCGCTTTATATTAGAATGAAAAAGAATTTGTTAAATCTGTATTTATGTTTTTTTTTTATATTAAATCTCAATAAGGTACTTGAACAGGTACTTGGTTTTATATTTCGTTCATTTTTTTCATTTGTTCGCAGAAGTTATTTTCCCTGTCTACCTATGATCAATTCAAAGAAAATAATTAACTACAAACTTCTCCACGCTTGCTATTTATTTTTTTATCTTTTCCTAATCTTAAATGAAAATATAATCAAATAAGATGTGTTTTTTTTTCAATAATAATGTTTGCTAAAGAAATAAATTTACATCTTTCAAGTAAAACCACTGCCGCAAAATTATAGGCAGATAAAGTCCACTTTAAAGTCATTTTAGTACGTAACAAAGTCAATGCTAGTGTTTTGATAATTATAGTCGGGACAAAACCCACTTTATCATTATAAGCTCGCGCTAAACTTAATAGCACATAAAGTCCATTTTATCTTTTAGTATGGACTTTGAAATGTCATTTCAGTAAAATGCCTCAAGAAAATTTGTCATCCCTGCTGCGATTGATTCCCAAGCTGCCTTCTTCCGCGAAATCATTTTCAGATCATTTCCCTTGTCCACCACTTCTACGATATGCTGCTCCGAGAACTTTCCTTTTCATTCTGATCCCAATTCTGTGCCGGATCTCGTTTTGTCCAAAGAAAAAAACAAATATTGCCACAAAAGAAAATTCACTTTTTTTTAATTAAACACCTTTTCTGCTTCCATTATTGAGAAACTGCAATCAAAATTCAAATTCAAAATTCAAAGTTCGAAAAACTTGTTTTCTATTTCCTTTGATTTCTGTCAAATTCATTTCAATTTTGTAAATGTGTACCCCTTAAACTGTGTTTGATATCCCAAACTGTAAATTTTTAGGTTTGTTTGACTAAAACTCATCGCGGGTACATTCTAAAGTTAATAACAGCTATACCTACCTAGTGTTTATAATTAAATACGAAGTTAGGAGCTGGTTTTAAAGTTAACGTGATGTTAGTGAATGCTTACTAAACCTACCTAATACACGGTGACTATAATTTTGCGCCACTGCCTTTTGTAATTGCAAATAGCAATCAGTTGGCTAGCTGTCAAATTGTCGCACGAAATGCGATCCGATCGCACTTCACGTTTGAAAGCAAAAGCGAACAAAAATCAACGAAACTGAGCAATCCGGCGTTATTGGCGCAGGATATAAATCGCTTGTATTCAGACACTTACGTACGTCCAGGTACGGATCCTTTCGCTTATTAAGAGTCTACCTTACGGTGTCCTGTTTTGACTTCTATTGAAAATAAAATCTTTAAAATTTATGCGCGTATGGTAACAAATAGGCTATCGTTGAACTCGTAATTATGAGTACTTTAATTGTTTTAAAATAAATGTTGGACTAAAATGAATGTGTCTAAAGTTATTGTAGATCGAAAGTGATTTTTTTTTTAACTTAAAATTTTGACTTTGTCATAATTTTTTTCGGAAAAATATCTCCTACTTTTTGCAACTTTGAAACGTGTATCTAGTATTTATAATACAAACAAAAAATTGACTGGACATTTCTATTTTTTCATCAAACATTGTATCATAACAATTGTTCAAAGTGCAAACCATTGCTTTGTATGTACCCTAGAGCTCGTCAACCTTATGGATCAAGTCAACTAATTTTATTTCTGATGAGTGAACAATGTCCTTCATCTGTCAGCATAAATAAAAGTCCATTGGGATCAAGTCCGAAGACCTTGGAGGCCACAGAATGGGTCCACTCCGCTCTACCAATGAATTTTCATACACGCGATATAACTCTCTAACTGCTTAGCCATATGTAGTGTGTGGGGTATCATCCTGCTGGTAGACAATGGCTGTTCTTTATTGCAGTAGTATATCATCTAATAGTTCTGGTAATTTGTTACCCAAAAATTCTAGGTAGGGATTCAAATTAAGGCTTGGAGGAAATCGATAGGATCCGACCAACTTCTTACCTAATATGCCTGATAAAATTAATGTTGGTTGCTTTCTGCCCAGATACGTAAATTGTGGAAATTAGTGATCCCATCCCTGGTGAATTGGGACTCATACAGCGATAGAATACGGCCAATAAATATGTCTTCCGCTAAGTATCTTTCCAGAATGTAATTGTAGGAGTGGAGTCGGCTAAGGTGATTTGTGATAAGTGATAGTCACATTCTTCGTTTTTGCTCCACGTAAGGTGATGTTGTGATGATCACATTTCACTGATTTTCATGTGACAGCTGAAGAGGTCACTTTCATACAATTGAATTATTTTTTCGCGATTGCCTTAGGTCTAGGAGCCAGCAAAATGTTTCCCTCGATGGAATTAAATTTAAGTTCAAGCAATGATGATGACCACAAAGAAAGTTATAAGAGTGTGCGTCTTTTAAAAACCTAACTAAGAAATAAATCGAATATCCTTGGGCTACTAAATACAAAGTAAGTGTGAATATTTTCTAATTTATAAGACAACACGCATTTTGTATATTTTTATCATGTTTTTGTAAATCAATTTCCACTTCCCAAAGAAGTTTATTTGAATGTTTTGGGTGTGGTGCTTGACTTGCCAATTGGAATAAGGACCTCGCACATTCCACCGATTCTTCAGGTATCTCAATTTTAAATCTTCTTGGGGGTGGTGGCTACCAACGACAAGAAGCGCTGAATGGACGGCGCCAATGGAATAAAGCGCAGTAGCGAACCACCAAACAATTTTTCTGCGAAAAATATAAAATAATTAGTCGTAGTTGTTTTTTTTTTTTTAAATTTTTTTAATTAATCGAACGAACTTCAAGTCTAATGTATGCCTATACATAATTAATATATATATTACTAGTCAAAATATTATTTACTTACATTTTTCCAGACGAATCAAATCCTTACTTTATAGCTATCATCGATGGCGAATAAATGAAGCTGAAAGCTATTTTAGCCGGGTCAATGAACATTGACAGCATTTTGACGTTTTGAAAAGCCAAGTGCTACCAGTTCTTCGAAAATCATTGGTGATCACTGATGGACAGATATTTTTTCTGATCACTTTTAAATTTCACAAATCATATTATCACCTATCGCCTATCACCTTAGACGATTCCACCCCAGGATTCAAAACGTTTCCTGAGTGTAGCTCCTACCCTTGTATATGATGGCATGCCCTCTAAATGTAGAGTTCTCCAGATGTAAGTTCTACTTAGGTTAAAATATCAGCATAGTTGCCTAAGACTGGTATTTGGATGATTTCTGACGTAATGTTAAACGTCTTTGTAGCTGCGAACGCCTTCTGCTAAAGCAGGATGTGACTCTATCGAAAATGTCCAGCCAATTGAGGTGGCCCTATCAAAATATAATCTTAAATATCCCAATCTCGATCATATCTGCGTATTTTTGTGTTGAAAAGCCTTTAATCGAGGATATCATGAATTAAACGTCAACATCTCGGCTAAGAACTACAAATGTGGTTATGCAAATACTTCTACATTCTTTTCATATTATTTCATAAGAGATCTGTTTAATTTTCTTTCCAGAAAAATAACTTGTATTTTTTTTTTTTTTTTTGAGTTGAAGGGCGTTTCTTACTTGAGGTAGTCCTTTTTTCCCCTTTTAGGAGTCATAAAGTCAACCATTTTTTTTAAAACAATTTTATTGGGTTTACATTGCCCAATAATAAACTTATTTTACAGGAAAAAAGCTACTGTCATTGTACGTCATTTCAGTATATGTCATTCATTTGAAGCGTAAACAACAATAATTTTTTTTCACTCAAATATGTCGAACTTTGTACCTGAAAAAGTGTTTTTGCGGGGAGTTCTTCTTCATTACTTTAATCATCGTATTTTGGTGGAAGTTTATGGTGAACATGCGCTAGCTGAGCGAACGTGAAAAAAGTGGTTTGCACGATTTAAAAGTGGTGATTTTGGCTTGGAAGACGATGAACGTCCTGGGCAGCCAAAAAAGTTTGAAGATGAAGAACTGGAAGCATTACTCTATGAAGATTGTTGCCAAACACAAGAAGAGCTCGCAGAATCTTTGGGTGTCACTCAAGCAGCCATTTCAAAACGTTTAAAAGCAGCTGGATATATTCAAAAGCAAGGAAATTGGGTTCCACATGAACTCAAGCCGAGAGACGTCGAAAGGCGGTTTTGCATGTCCGAAATGCTGCTGGAACGCCACAAAAGGAAGTCATTTTTGCATCGGATTGTTACCGGTGATGAAAAATGGATCCATTACGACAACCCCAAGCGCAAAATATCATATGTTAAACCCGGCCAACCAGCCAAATCAACGCCAAAGCCGAATATCCATGGCGCAAAGGTAATGCTCTGTATTTGGTGGGATCAGATGGGTGTGCTGTATTATGACCTGCTAAAACCGGGTGAAATCACCAATGGACAACGCTACCGAACACAATTAATCCGTTTGAAGAGAGCAGTGGCCGAAAAACGCCCGGAATATGCGACCAGACACGAGGCAGTAATTTTCCATCATGACAACGCTCGGCCCCACGTTGCTATTCCGGTTAAGAACTATTTGGAAAATAGTGGATGGGAAGTCTTACCCCACCCGCCTTATAGCCCAGACCTTGCCCCTTCTGACTACCATTTGTTCCGGTCGATGCAGAACTCCCTCACTGAAATACGGTTCACATCAGAGCAGAATATCAAAAATTGGCTTGATTCATTCCTGGCTGCCAAGCCGGCGCCGTTTTTTTTTCGATGGGATCCACAAATTGCCAGAAAGATGGGAAAAAGTCATAGCTTCAGATGGGCAATACTTTTAATAATATTACTGTACATGTTTTTCTTAAATAAATGTTCAAATTTTGAATTTAAGAGAACAAAAATGGTCCGAAAGAGTAAGTTTATTTGCCTGAAGTTTATAATGCCTAACCCAGCTTTACATGGCTTAGAACTAAAATGCTGTTGCACAAATTACTTTAATTTTTTTATTATGGGGTCGAAAAATTTCAACGCAATTCATATGATGGGATTGGCAAAAAATTCAAATCAGATAAACAAAAAACGTTTGCTGTGACACCATAACATAGTTCTCTAACTTTGCCAGCAACAATGATTTATGAACGCACAATGAGCAAATAATCAAAAACCGTGTAGCTACATAGAAACGCAATCAAACAATCAATCTATGCGAGACCTTTTGCTTCATTTATCCAATCGTCATCATACGCAAATCCGATACAGTACCAACAGATATAAAGAACTTTTTTTTATATTTTATCGGAATATAATTTTCTCGAAGTAAATTTGGCATATAAGGATCGACATTTCCTCTCCCACCAGGGGTGTAATAATTTTTTGGAAAACTGGATATACACAATGATTATACAACAGGTAGAAAATGGCCGTCCCATCAGTGAGCTCTCAACTTCAGTTTAGTAGAAGAAAAATAAAAAAACCACCCTCAGTCAGATCCATAGATATCAAACTTTCCAGATATTGGAAAATCAAAACCGGTTTTCTACTGATTTCCCCTATCCGTGTGATCCTGTCTATGAATACGTGTAAATTATCATCAATAGCAATTTCCCTCTCCTTTTATACAAACCACGCCCATTTTCATCAAAAAAATGTCGTCTCCATTACACATATTCATGCAAATCGCTCTCATTCTAGCAATTTTACTTGTAAATTGCTCTCCTTCTAGTAAATTTTGACAAAGTTATAGAGATGCAGAAGTGTTGGAAGTCACTTACAGTATGTCTGTGCAAAAGTTAAGGGTTTGCAAAAGTATTAGTAGAGTTTGACATCTAGTTAGTTTATCTATGGTCAGATCGCAACTGCTATCTTGAAAACAACGTTGGGATGTAGATCCTTTTTGTTTAGGCTCTACCCATTTTCGAGTTTCGTAGGTCATATTTGCCAATTTTAAGAGACCTGCGCAGTAGAATGGTAAACTCAGTTGGTACGGACTATATCTTGAAATGAAATGACCTGAAATTTTTGTTTCTTTTGTTTATGAATACTAGGTACACGTTTCAAAGTTGCAAAAACTGCGGGTCAATAAAACATTTTTCAGAAAAAAAATTATGACAAAGTCAAAATCTTCAATAATTTTAGGGCAACATTTACTTGGAAACACTTAAAGTACTCATAATTACGTTACCATACAGGAATAAATTTAAAAGATGTTATTTTCAATAGAAGTCGGAATAGAAGGGGCGTGTAACGCTTTGGCTAAAACCTCTCTATCTCGGAGGATGCATTTCCGAACCCCCACCCACACTCACAGAATTTTTTTCTCAAAATACGTCAAGGAATCTCCCCTTAAAGTCACCGACACATTATCCGGAACACAATATATTTTTAAAAAGGAAGCAGCTCGGCGAGATATTGCGAAAGATGTTGAAGGTTAAATGTTTGATTGCAGGTTTGACAACTCAGGGGATATTCAGGGGATAAGTTGTGCGCGTGTGACGCAAACGGATGAAATTTGTTATCGATGCATCACAATTGTTAGATGGGTGATTCATCATCCATGTTAATAGTTTTGTAGTGGTGAGACTATGCCTGCTCCGTTTTTGGTTTATAATTCTATTTGTGATGAACTTTGAGTAGTCCGCCTTGTTGTTACAAAAAAAAAACTAAAAGCGGGATAATCACATGCTATGATCAGTTTCGTTTCACGAAATACCAATTCGACTCGGATTTATGATGGCTTTTATGACAGAAAGATGTCAGTACAGACCACCCTCCGGTTAAAATTCGAGTCTTAAAGTCAAAAGTGAAGACGATGTTGATTTCATTTCTCAATACCTGCTATATTGTTCACATCGAATTCGTCGCTTCTGGATAAACAGTAAACGCAGTAATTTATAAAAATGTGCTTGATCGAGTAGTGAAACGGATATAGCACGTGCGTCTGGAATTGCACCACATGGGCGACTAGTTCTTGCTTCGCGGTAATGCTCTTACGCATTCGGCGTTATTGCTATCCCAGATTTTGGCTAAAAAAATAGTTTCCGTGATCAATCACCCATCATACCCGGACCTGGCCCCAGTCATCTTAAGACTGCCATGAAAGGAGAGCGTGAGAATATATCCGACGACCTTCCAGAGAGGTAAAAATGTATATAAGCAAAACAAAATCAGTCTCGGAACTGTGCAAATAACAAACAATATTCTATAAATTTAATACAACAATCAAAAACCAAGTTAACAAATAAAAGACCATTCAAACTTGTATCTTAAATAAATTTTGTTTATTTGTTTATTCCTATTAATTCCGAATTCCTATACGAAACAACATCCATTTTCCACGCCCTTATTATTTTTTTTTTTTATATATTCCTCTATACCGTAACTTGTGTTTCAAAAAGCAAAACAGCTGCGCATAACGTTTCAAAACTCTTCTACATGTCGGTGTCTCAAGTGTGCGTTACACTACATTCTAATATTTATTTATTTTTTTTAAAACTTCTTCTTTCTCTTTTTTGCCCTTATAATCTCGAAACTTAAACTAGATGCTTATTTTTGAAGATTTCCCTTTTTTTCTCAAATATTTACAGTAATTTTGGATTTTTTTCTAAGAAATGTTGGAAAATATTTAGTTTTACACAAAAACAACCATTTCAATAATTTTTTTTGATTATAATTTCGAGAATTGTTTCATCGGTTTTATGTCTTAAAATAGTCATCTTATAGTTATTGCATGCATATTTTGTTTTTCAGAATTTATTTTTATCTAACGGTAGTCATATTTTACTCTTAAGTATAAGTTTTATCGAGAATATTGTTTCGAAGTATGAATCTACGAGTGAGTATGAATAAAATTTCTTGCGTATCCCTTATGAGTTAAAATGATTGAATTGCGATTTTTTTATTTTGTTTCTGAGTTATGAGGTGATGGAAGAAAGTGGGTCGGCAAGGATGAATGGTTCTTTAATTAAGGTGGAGTTCAGATGCTAGTAAAATTTCATAATACGAGTACCATATGATTACTGAATTAGTTTTGTAATATTTTTGTTTTTTTTTTTTTATTTAATAATGGATTACACATACAAACGTATGTAACTAGATTAAAATGTGAATTTATATACTCGTATCTATGTATCTGGCTGTGAAATGGTTTTTATATACAGTTGCGAGTATGCATGTGGTTGATGTTTCCGGTTAAATAAAACAGTTGAAATAAAATAAGCAAGGTAAGAATTAAAAAAACCGATTGGAAATACTGAAATAAAAAAGAAATCAGCGACTTGCCTTCCTTTTAATTTGAAACTTGCTTTGGAGTCATGTAAATTTTGTAATCGAAGACTCAGCCGTTCATTTTTAAAAAAAATACTTTTAGAAAATCAAACTTTACAGCATTACCATTCTCATCGCGAAGGCCTAAGGCCATTGCTTTTGACGGGCAAGAATTTCTATGGAAACGAGTCCGAAATGACTTCTTTCCTTTCGCCGATGATAGTGCTACGTGACAGCCCTTCAGGTAACACTCACTAATTCGATATTGGGTTAAAAAGACGGCGGATTACAAATCTAAGATTAAATATCTTCATTGCCAGTTTTCTAATCCAGCAAACTCTACTCTTGACATCTATTTACGAATCATCGTGCCAAAGTCCGAAAAATTTGAATACTCAGGCGATGTCGTTAATTACCAAGTGATGAGGTCCAACAAGCAATAGAGGCTCAAGTATTTTCTTTTCAATTTTCCGAAAGCTAAAACTCCGGCAAATTGATGTACAGAAGATCTCAGGCAAAGTGCTGCCCTATGTCCCGAAAAACTATCACTGTTTTGTCTCAGTTTTTACTAGCTTATTCTCATTCAATTATAAAATTAATTTGAAAAATAGAATACCATCATACGAGTACTATCCAAGTGAAATTCTCATATCCGACATCTTGTAATTACAATCGTTTGAAATTAAATCTTGGATTAAACGGGCAAAATACAAGACATACAACGACCATACCACCGACACGAGATGCATATAATAAAGATCCCCCCGATGAAATGCCATTGTAACTCGCATTTCGTTACAACTTATTTAAATTTCAATGTTTTTATTATTTTAATCAATGAATAATATTGTCACAGAGACGGTCATTAATTTCATACTAATTGAGCTTCACATTTTTGACGAATTTCTTTTAATTTTAAACCTTTGCGCCTTAAACGAATTTTTATTTCCACTTGCACTTAAATTTTGGTAAACACACTACACAAGACGACTATTGTTGAGCCTTGTTTTCCAGGCTACACTCCTTCGATAGCTCAACTATTTCGAAAAACACTGACATGGACATGAGGAAATGAAATAACTGCGGGGCACAATAAAGCATGGACAATAAATTCCTTTGCTTCTTTGCACGCACCAGGAATGAATAACATTAGATAAGTGATGTTTCAGAAACCTGCCGAAACTGTTATTCCAAGGGTCAAGCAAATCGACACTGGACGCCTTACGGAAGTGTGTACTGTGTACCATTTGAATTGCTAATGCAGACCTATAAGTCTACCGTTTTTTATAATAATGATTCTGATTCTGACACTGCATAAGGCAATATGAACGACAAAAATATCCACCAACATCGAGGAATTGAATTTCTACATTAATGGACATCGGCACGGGGGCTGAGATCTTAGCCTAGAAGTTAACCGATTTGGATTTCTTGTTAATCAGATCAATAAGTTTAGGAATCTGCAAAAATTCCTGTGTGATTCAAGTTCCACCACGAGACATCGCCACACACTCTTCTAAGCAAAGAATATCCAATATACTTCTTCAACGACCTGTGAAAAATTGCCGATGGATACATCACAAGATGTATCTGAGTACCACGATTACAAATACACATTAACAATCAGGTCACTTGAACATCATCATAACGGCATTTCAAAATATACGAGATATACCTACTTCAAATAATTAAAGGCTATTTCGTAGACAGAATCCTCTACGAAGAGAAGGACAATTGAGCAGTTGACGCAGGCTAATGGTGAACTTTGGAGCATCCAGGCAGCGGATAAGAAATCTGCAATCATACGAGCACCATCAACAAGTATATAGACGTGTATGAAAAGAATAAACAGAGATACAGCGTGTCCATCAGAGAAACAGACCAGATAGACTCGCCCCCACCCGGCTCTACTACAAATATATGGTCGAAATACTAACTGCTGCCGAAAATCAATAACTGGACAATCAGATCACATCGATGTTAAAATATCACCTCACGCAGATTCTACCAGAACATGAAAGTTTTCGAGAAAACAGCAGTAAATATAACATCACAGATGACCCATTTTTCCTGCAACGCACCCAAAAATGCCCCGGAGAGAGAGAGAGATTAACAGTGTTGTAAGTCCACTCATAACAATTATACTATCTACGCGTAGAAGCCAAACAGCAAGTACTATTGCATTAAAACCTGTCCGTACGAACTAATGCTCGAACAGGCACTGGCGTAAAGTGGCAGTTATAGTCGATGGTTTAGTACGCAAATGTACGCACCTAAGGATACTGCGTGCTTTAGTATGCAAATTTTAATAAAAAAAAAACAAACAAGGATTTTGCTCATACAGCGCATTGAAATTACAAAACAAAAAAAGTCACTTAAGTTGTGGTTTCAACGCATAGGCGCTAATTAGGTTTGGTGAGTACCAGGAAGCCACTTCTATTGTACGAGGGTTGTCTGAAAAGTTTCCGATCGCAACGGCACTGGTCAATAAAAGCTAGTGAATGCGAGTCGTGCATCTTTTGACAGTTACTTTCCGAAGTTTCAGTCATTTTAGAAGCGCAGTTTTTAGTTGACAGTCGTTTGAGTGAGTCGATGTGAGTGTTTTTTGTGAAAATGGAAAAAATTGAGTATCGAGCTGTTATTAAATTCTTGTTTTTGAAAGGCAATACGCCTACGCAAATCAAAAATGAGTTGCACTCTGTGTATGGGGACTCTGCTCCATCTTTTACCACAGTGAAATTTTGGGCAGCTGAATTTAAACATGGCCGTAAGAGCTTGGTAGATGATGAACGTTCGGGACGTCCAAAAACTGCAACCACTGACGATAACATTGCTAAAGTCCACCAAATGGTGTTAAACAATCACCGAATTAAAACGAGAGAGATAGTAGAGGTTATGAAAATGTCCAAGGAACGTGTTTGTTACATATTAAATCAAGATTTAGGCATGAGAAAGCTGTCCGCGCGTTGGGTGCCGCATTTGCTTACGTTAGACCAAAAACGTGTTCCAATGAACATTTCCAACGCCCTGTTGGCGCAGTTTAGGCGCAATAAATTCGAGTTTTGGCGCCGATTAATTCTTGTAGATTAAACTTGGATACACCATTATACACCCGAAACAAAAATTCAGTCAAAACAGTGGACTGCAAAGGGCGAGCCGGTTCCAAAAAAGCAAAAACTGTTTTTTTCGTCTGGAAAAGCGATGGCGACTGTTTTTTGGGATAGTAAAGGAGTTATCTTAATCGATTATCTTCAAAAAGGAAAAACCATTACAGGAGCATACTACTACATCATTACTTGCCAAGCTGAAGGCAGAAATTGTGGAAAAACGGCCACATTTGCAGAAAAAGAAAATCCTGTTTCACCAAGACAACGCGAAGTCTCATACCTCAGCGGTTGGCATGGCGAAAATCCATGAATTACGGTTTGAACTGCTTGACCATCCGCCTTATTCACCAGATCTAGCCCCAAGCGACTTCTTTTTGTTCCCTCATCTAAAAACTGCGCTCGGAGGACAGAGATTTTCGTCAAATGAGTAGGCAATCACCTTCGTGAACAATTATTTTGCAGAGAAAAACGCCAAGTACTATTTGAAGGGTTAGAGAGATGGGAGCATCGCTGGGAGAAGTGTGTAGAGTTACAAGGAGACTATGTAGAAAAATAAAAAAAATTTTGAGAAAAAATGTCGTGTATCACTGTTCGGAAACTTTTCAGACAACCCTCGTACATATCTTACGGAAATTGGTTTCAATACAAATATGTGGTTAAGGTCATTTTGTAGTGTCCGCGGTTCAAAATAAATACGCCAATTTCGTTCTTTTTAATCCATTGACTACAATGCCAGATTTTTAAAAAATCTACAACATTTCAGAATAGCTTCCTAGTTAAGATATAAATTAATTCAAGGTAACCTAGGAACCCATAAAAATATCCCAGTTTTCGATCAATTCTTTTTTCGCGTACAACCATCCAACTCCCAGAGGTAGAGAGTAAAATGTATTGCAAATGGTTTTAACTTACGAGTAGGAACAATATCCTTCATAATTGAGCATTCCCATATAAATACTTATTTGAAGATAAAAAACATTAAATTTCAATACACAAAAGAACCCTGCAGAAGTGAGTTTACCCTCTTGTTCGGCTTACATTGAATGTTGCATAAGAACAAACAAATAAAAGAGTAACTGAAATAAAGGAATAACAAGATGTAAACAAAAATAAAAAATTAAAAACAATTAAAAGAGAAATCTTTGCTTACTTTGTTAATTGAGTTTAGAGTTTGTTGCTGTACTTTTATTCGCTTAATGTTGGAAGAAGGAAATTATGTACGTGTTATTTGTATGCATGTACAACTCACTACGAGTACTAGATACTTAACCTATCAATCAAACGAATTAAATTTACATTCATCCTTAATAACTACCGATTTAATTGTTATCGTAATTATAACTTTTCACGTAGTAAGGTTTTATTTTTCTTTTCTCAAAATACTACTTATTCCAACATCATGCGTTTAAATTTTGTTTGCATTTATAATTTATTAAAATTATTATTTCTTTTTTAAATAGTTACATAATTCAATTTTCAATATTTTACACTATGTATACAATGTTATGTAGTAGACTTCTTATTGTTAAAAAAAAAAAGAATTATAACGCGCATCATCTTACTTTGTTCGATCTAATATTAAAAAATATATTTTACTTTTAATTTTATTTTTGTTAATTTCTTTGTTTACTCTTTGAAATATATATTTATGTAGTCTTACAATATATATGTAAAAGTATTTTTAAATATTAATTACATTTTCTTAACAATTATTTTTTATATAATGTTTTTCGTGTTTTTTTTTTCTTTTTCATTTGTTAATTTATATTTTCTTTAATTGTTCCTTTTTCTTTTTGGAAACTTATTCAATTACTTAGGTGTTACTCGTACTAAATAATTTTAAGGTAAGCTTAGGTTCTATATTTTAAAAAAAAAAACAAACAAAAAAAAGAAAACAGTTCACACGCGAATCAATAACTAGTTTTAATTTCGTTCACTTTTATTTACTTAATTGTTAAATAAATTATACAAAGTGTTGCTAAATAAATATTTTGTTTTTCTGTTTTCTCTTGTGTTTTATTAATTCAGAATAGTTGCCCGCGGAAATGGCATATTGCAAAAAACAAAATAAACAATTTAAAATAAAGCAAACGAGTATAAAAGTAATGAAAACGTAAAGGACATGCAGAAGCCTAATGGATTTAATATTACTTATTGTTTTTTTTCTCCTTTTTTCGGTTTTAATAAATTTTTTCTTATTTTTTTCCTTGCCTAGAAATTGTTTATTAATTTTTTTGTTTTTTTTTGTTTTAATTAGTAACTGGCTTCGTGCCCTGCTAATATATAGAGGTCGTGTCCTTCATCACTTCCAAGCGAACCGGTTCTATATAGCTGACTTTCCAGGGCAACGACTCTGTAAATTCATAAAAAAAAACAGCGTTAGATAATAAAAATGGGACTCCGTCCATCTGTTTTGTCCATTTAAATAAAGAAAAAAAAAGTAAATTCTAGTAACGTTCCACAACAACATAATAATAGAACAATAATAGAGAAGATACTTAAAAACAGATCTTCCGTGGGATTATACAGGGTTTTCCAATAGATCAATGTGGGTTGAAATATAACTGAAACCATTGGTTACTCGTATGAAAGATGACATCATTTAAATGTCCGACATTTGCTTCACAGATCTGCCCGCTTGAGTGGATGCACTCTACCAATTTTCATGATTATGATTATTCGCGCCATTTGGCCGATATTCCAGCAGTTTAACGTCGTTTAAAGTTACTGGCATATATCAGAGACTGGACGTAGTCTTAAAGAAAAGAGTCTTAAGCGGACCTTAAACGATCAATCGATTGACGTCAATCGCTTACATGTATTTGTAAATATGCACCCATGTGCGTCACACACAATTGATAAAATCTGATTGACGAACATCAAAGCGTGTTTGATTTTGCATGATGAGCGTCATGCTGACACATGTGTCAACGGCAACACTGATCGAAAGAAAGTTAGAGACGCAAAAAATTCGGGTGAGAGGGAATGGGTCGCCTTCTGCGCATTGTATTTTTCTTTTGTCTTTTTTTTTTGGTGAAATAAATGAATATAACTTTTAAACCTGCTTATTCATCTTAACAGAATCAGAAGTGGGATTCCCTACATGCGTCCTAAATAAACGATCCCGAAATTATTTTTGTTAAGAAACCCATTCGGTCATAAGGAAAAAAAATAATCATATAACGGAAAATGTGCTGCCAAACGGGGTAAAGAGATAGTCTCAACGAGCCCAATTACAAAAAAAAAAACGAATTAATTGCACAAAACGTTTAAAACGGAAGGGGCAGAGATAGACTCACGAGCCTCGAAACTAAACGACCGAAAGGGACAGAGTCACACTCCAACGAGTCTCGAAACGAAAAGTAACCAAACAAATGGCGATTTGGAAAAATTCTGGACAACGGTAGTGGAAAAAACGATAAGGGAAAAAGTAAGAACAAAATGATTAAATTCGAAAGTTTAAAATTTGCCCAGTTAAATTGCATTTTGCAAACGAAAGGCCAGCCTAGAACGGGCCATAAAGCGCAAAAAGTGGCGAAATTGGTCGAGATATATGGATCGGACGAGGTGGATTCGGAAGAACTAGAGACGAGTGAGATGGCCACGGCTGAGTCTTATCAAACACAAATGGATGATTTGAAGAGTACGATGACAAATCTGGAGAAAATGGTAGGTGAATTGGCCGTTGGTATGAGGAACGTCGATCTCACGGCTACACAATAATTGCAGACGAACATTGGGGGTCAAGAGAGTTATGTTAATCCTCAGAACAGAGCACCGTCTAATGCAACATCGCACGGGTCAGGTTTTCCGGAAACCTCAATGTATGGAACACCAATTACAACCCAAACGCGTCTCCCAAACAGTATTCACGATGTCATCGGAAGCCTCTCTGACTTCGATCCAATGAAACGAAATCTATCGTCTCAACAATTCATCAACAAAGCGGAACAACTGCGTTACTTATATTCATGGAGTGATGAAATGATTCTTTTTGCGGTGCAACACAAGCTTAAAGGAATAGCGAAGAATTGGGTTGATGCACTGACGGTATTCCAGGCGTGGTCAGATCTTACCAGTGCTCTCCTTAACGATTTTCCTAGCTCAATCAACATAGCAGAAATACACCGAGAACTAATGAAAGGCAAACGTAAGCCAGGCGAGTCGTTAGTTGAATTTTACTACGCAATGCTTACCATCGAAAGACGAGGTAAGTTGGATGGTCTTTCTCTTAATTCATACATAATTAATGGGATAAATGATCCTAACATTACACGAACGCTATTGCCTATGAATATTCGGACGTGCAACGATCTTTTGAGGTCGCTAGAAAATTTGTCATCAACAGTTCCTGTCTTCTCGTCGAGAGGTATACCAACATGCGGGGCAGCTGAAGCGGAAGAACGTCAGCCAGACATAAGACGATCGGCAAACTTCCAAAAAATTATCAAATGCTACAACTGTAATGAGATGAAGTGTCCCCAACCGCAAAGGAAAGCACGATGCACGATTTGCAACAAGGTAGGCTATGAGTCGAAAAGTTGTCGTGCAAACAAGTCTACAATCGCCAAAGTTGAGCAGAACGAGTTAATTGCAGAGTTCATTCCCCGTCATGAAGGACGTCATTTTATGTGGACAAAAATATTCAGCATTTGTTGACACGGGAAGTGATAACTCACTTATCAACGAATCAACATCTCCAAAGGGGTTGGTACGGAGAGAATCTGTGAAGCAATTTAAAGGGTTCGGAGGTTCCATTGTAGAATCAAAAGAAGTCATCGAAGTATCTCTGCTGATTGACAATAAAGAACTGCACGTAACGTTCTAAATCGTGCCAGATGAATGTCTACCTCAAGGGATGCTTCTGGATAGCGATGTGCTATGCCCGAAAAATCATCGTATATCCTCGAAGCTGGAGTTTTACAGATTCAATCCAGAACATCAGAAACCCCCAATATTGGTGACCAGTTGGATGTGAATCAGCGTAAGGAGGTGCTGGATCTTATCTCCACATTTGGAAATTGTTTTGGTGAAGATCTTTCTCAACTGGGACAATGTAACTCAGAAACCATGGAGATCGCGGTAACGACAAAAAACCCTATAGTGGGAAAACGATACCAGGTTCCATTTGCCCCTAGGGAGAAACTGACTGCGATCACTGGCAGCCTCCTGAAGCACAATATTATTCGTCCAAGCAGGTCGCCGAATTAAAATAATTGGTTTAATCAATGCACCAATGGTTTTTCAGGAGTTTATACAAGAAGTAATCGAAAATCATTCATGCCACAAAAATGTGGTAAATTACGTAAACGAACTGATCATAGCAACCATTACATTTGATGAGGGTATGAAGGTGTTACAGGAAGTGCTGCAAGCGATAGTACGGGATGGACTTACGCTAAGACCATCCAAATGTGTTCTCATGGCAACGACAGTTAATTTTCTTGGGCACGTTATTGGTTCCGAAGGCATACGGCCAGGGGAAAATAAGACGAAATGTATTGAGGAGTCTCCAAGACCAACGACCGCAACCAAAGTACGTCAATTTCTTGGAGTTACGGGGTTCCTTCGGAAATTTGTCCATGAGTATTCTCGCATCTCTCTGCCGCTTACAAAACTTAAAAAGAACATCGATTTCCAGTGGGAACCTGGACAACAGGAAGCGTTCAAACGTCTTAAGGCCGCTATCACTAAAGAGCCAGTTCTCGAACTTTTCGACACGAAAAAGGAGCGCGAAGTGCACACAGATGCATGTTCCATTAGACTCTCTGGAATTCTGATGCAATGAGAAGAAAGTGGATTTAAACCAGTTTCATACTTCAGTCGTCAGTGTAGTGATTCCGAAAGTAAGTTTGCCAGTCACGAATTAGAAATCTTGGCTATCGTTGAAACTTTGGAGCGATACAGGATTTATCTACTGGGCACGAGATTTCGAGTCATCACTGATTGCAACGCGATTGTTACTACAAAGAAGACATCCGCTTTACCAGGACGCCTAGCAAGATGGTGGTTACGACTAAAAGATTTTGACTTCGAGTGTGTGCACCGACCAGGTGTAAGAATGCAGCATGTTCACGGGATGAGCCGAATTCCAACTCTGCCACTAAAAGAACCATCGACAGTGGCGGACCAGGTTTTGAAAATAGCTACCTTGGATGACAACTGGATACTAGCTATGCAACTGCAGGATAAGAAACTCGCAGATATCATCAAAATCTTCAAGGAGAGAATATCCAGCCCAACAACAAAACAGACACAAAAGGATTACGTGATGCAAGACGGAAGTCTACATCGCAGAGTTGATGGGAAAGAGAGGTTAGTGGTACCAGGGCTGGCAAGGTGGCGAGTAACCAGAGCATGTCATAACGAAGCTGGACATTTTGGGACTGAGAAAAGACGATTCAACGTCTTACGAAGCATTTTTGGTTTCTCAAAATAAGACGATATGTGATGTCGTATATTGCGGCATGCCCAGAATGTTGTTTGAACAAAGTCAAAGGTGGTAAGATTGAAAGTCAGCTCCACATAGTAGAGGTTATGCCAATTTCTTTCCGAAGTGTCAACATCGACTATTTGGGTCCGTTCCCAAGAATCAAAAGAGGTAACCAATTCATAATCATCGTTGTTTGTTCTTTCAGCAAGTACGTTAGTCATCAGCATGCTGAATGAGATCATGTCAATTTTTGGTCAACCACTCCGGATTACAACGGGCAGAGGTCCGGCATATACTTCTCGGGAGTTCAGTAATTTTATCACACACTACGGCGTGCGGCACGTTAAAACAGCTGTACGCACACCAAGGGCTAATGGCCAAGTAGAAAGGGTGAATAAAACCCTACTAGCCACACTCAAGTGCTCAATTAAAAGTGATAAGGATTGGGACTCAGCATTCAATGGAACATGAATTCACAGCCAAACTCGACGACAAAGTAAAGTCCAAACGAATTGGTATTTAACTTTTAATCTCATAGATGTCAGTCAAAACCGATTAATTCAAGCAATACAAGATGATCCACCAGACGAATTGGAAGATGTTATGACTAAGGGGCAAAATGCGGCTGTCAACATCGTGGAAGAAAGACGTAAATGGAAAGAACGGTACGATAAAGGACATCGAACGCCTTATGAATATGCCGAAGATGATCTTATTGTTATTGATCATGTTCCTCAAGCAACAGGAGATTCACACAAACTCGACCCAAAATACAAGGGCCCATATATCATCACCAAGGTCTTGAACCACGATAGATACAGCGTTGAAGATCTTCCAGATCACCAACTGAAACAAAAGCGCTACAGCAACGTCATTTCGAGCGATCATATGAAGCCATGGTGTAGACTCAGCCCTGATATAGATGTTTACCGAAGCGGATCACAGCCCGAAGATAAAGATTCGTCCGATGGGGACGAAGTGTCAGGAGAGGCCGAGCTGTCAACGGCAGATCGAAAGAAGATTAGAGACGGAAAAAATTCGTCAACGTGGTTGAGAGGTTGAGCGCATTGTATTCTTCTTTTGTCTTTTTTTTGGTTAAATAAATGAATACAACTTTTAAACCTGCTTATTCGTCTTGACACATGTGTATAAGGGTTGCACTCCTTCATATCATTCATCGCATACCCGTACGCCCCGAAAACTCATGAGAACTAAAAATTGTATGTCAGTCGATTGAACGGTGTAATGGGTAGCGTCAATCCGTACGTACACGATGCACGTTGTCAGCCGATTGACCGTGTAAAAAGGCACTTATATGACGGGCAGTCTTAATCGTACACCACCTGGCATTTTTCGAAAAAAAATGATAATGAAGGAAAAGATGTGGGCGTGACTTCCCTTAGCTATGTATGAACATACATATACATATATGAATTTATTCCAGGGCATACAAATTTGTTGAAAACCTTGGCATAGTTACTTCGTATCATACACCGAAACGAACCAACGGATTATTTAAATCACAAATGGGTAAGAGATACATCATTTCGGAAAGTGACCGTGCCAATATTCGCCTCTACAATATTCTTTTTTGGTCCACCAAAAGGCGTTAGCGTTAGTTAGTGGATAAAATAGCAATTATTGACGACCTGTAAAGCAATATTGTGGTGCGCAAATTGTATTCAAACACTAATTCCAAAAAATTGTTCGGTATAATAAAAACAAATCATTAAAACTCTCACGCTCCAAAGAAGGATCGTTCCTATGTTACACATATCCACTACCCAGGTTTATGTATCGAAAGAATGTCTACAATTTTTCCCAATGCTGTAAATACCACCTAAATTAAACATCATTATATTGTGACAATTGATGAATACGTGGAATGCACATATTTGCTGTTCAATGCTTTTCTTTTTCGTAAATTTGGTTCAACGGCCCAATGCAAACGACAGGAGGGCTTTCACATTATTCACTTTTGTTGTTTAGCTAATCATTTCTGAATAATGAGCAAACATCAATTTAGATTGAAATAATTCTAATTGGGTACTCAAATTGTTTTCTCTTTCACTGTTACCTAGTAATAGGTAGTGTGAGTTTATTCAATTGTTTTGAAATATATTTATTTGTTCCAGTTCGCATTCGAAAACCACTTCAACCGAGCCATATAAAATGGCAAATCACAATCAATTACCACGAAAATTGCACTAGCTCACGAACAATCATTTGTGAATTCCAAACAAAATATTTAGTCATATTTACGTCAAACGAATACAAAGAAAAATGGTTTACTCACTTATCACATCCCAATAATCGATATGTTCGACACATATCTTTGATTTCCTGGGTTATTTCGCCATTCCTAAGCGACTTGCCCTGCATGCCATGCTTGTGGAATGCCAGAATACTATCCGGTAGGCAGACTACAAAGACAAAACATATAAGACTCAACTTTCAATTAATACCAATAGCATCCCTTACCTATACTCTCGACAGTAAAATCGAAACTCAATTGTGAGACCATCTTCTTGTGCTGCTTCGGATTACCTTGGAGCGTTACAATTTGTATGACATTTCCGTAACACACCAAAATAGCATCCTTCTCAACTTGATGCACTTTGACTACTTTTATGAATTCCCGACGCGGCACCATTGTTGCAGTTCCATCAAATTCCAAATCGTCTGAGTGGAACCAGCCCGCACCTGAAAGAAAAACCGAATAAAACGTTAGCTTGATTGTCCTCTGATGAATCAAAGTCAATACCACTGTTCATGTTGATCAGTTCCAGCCTCAGACAACCATTGATTCCTTTACGTACACCCGTACAAACAATCGGATATTCTAATTCTGGAGTTATAATCATTTCAAAAACAGGCGTCTGTCCACCATTCTGGACAATATGACCACCAATTACTCCAGAATTTGATGGCCATTCGCATTGTTTGAGCAACATAAACTTATTAAGTGGGTCATACCACTGCATTAGGAAGATACCAGATGGGGTGGCGCCACACAAATACTTATAGCCATTATAGGGATTCCGTGTGACACAGCATTGAGTGCAGCCTTTGGTATCGGGAACTTTCGTTGTAAGGGCAAATTTACGTGGTACCAGTCTTTCGGGAATCTTATTCATGTGCAGGGAGAAACGATGCGTTTGCTTGGAGTGTAGAGCGATTAAGTCATGTCGATACAGTTGACAGGATTTTCCTACAAACAATACATACATATGTATGTATATACGAGTATATATTGACAATGATTAATACTAACCTGACAGGCTCATTAAAACATCTTTGATCACATACAGCCAAGTTGTTCTACGTGGGAACAATTGGTCAATGGCAGCGTCATGCAACTCATTCATATTTAGATTAAATATACCCTCTTCGGCGCCAATTAACAAATGCTGATCACGTGTATCTGGATGAATCCATGAGGCTGTGCAGTGTACACGTAGTGGACAGCCATTAAATATCTTTGAAAAACATGCACCCATGTGAACCTTTGGGGTTGGCGGTAGACCATTCGAAATGGGACGTGGCGGGGTATGTCGTCTTCGATGGGATCTCTTCGGAGGCACAGGAGGTGTATTGTTTAGTAGGTCGGGTTGGGTTTCTCTTTCTTTTTCTGTAAACCAAAAAAAAGTGATAAGTAATTACTTTGAATTTTATTTAATACAAGATCGGAGGAATGTACCTTCTTCTTGCGTTCCACTATCACTAAGGCTTCTCGTCCTTGATGATTTACCCATATCGTTGAGTAAGCCCATCAATTGGTCCATCGAACTATGTCTACGTGGAGAGTCTTCGACTCCATTCTACAAAGAGAATGGACATTTTATTACTTTAAGATTAATGTGTTTAAACTAGATTGTAACAGTATATGTTGCTTATGTAGTAGATACCAGTAGATACACTTGATTGCTTTAGCGACTTAAACACAAATAGAAAAGGAAAGTTGAGTTTATGAGTAATGCATACACGTACATTACTCACCTTAGGTTGCAGCACCTAAAAAATAAAAATAAAAAAATCATGAAAAGACATGGGAGCCTAGTCGGTCGCCTGAACGATGATATACAGGGTATTCTGGATAATGTGTCGAAGACTTTAAGAACAGATTTCATGCCGTATTTTGAGAAAAAAAAATCGCATGAGTGGGGGAGGGGGGGGGGAGGGAGGGGGGGGAGGGGGGGGGGAGGGAGGATGCATGCCCTCCGAGGTACAGATATTCTGAGCCTTTTTAAAGCCTTTCGTGTTCCTTTCGGGTACCTTGTATTTACAAATAAAGAAAATTTTAAGTCATTTCATCTCAAGGCAGTCGTTTTCAACTATAAAACTTAAAAATGGGGTATTCTTTCACAACATACCTATAAAATTAACTAAACAACTGCTTGGGACCTTTTTTTTACCGTAAAGTAAATTTATTATTGGGCAATGTAAACCCAATAATTCTTCCCTTTTAAAAAGGTTAATTTTACAACTCATAAAAAGGGAAAAAGGGGCCACCTCGGGTAAGTAACACCCATTTACAGGTAATTTTTCTTGAACAAAAATTAAGCAGATCTCTTATGAAATAATATAAAAAGAATGCAAAATTTTTTGCACAACCAGTTTGTAGTTTTAACCGAGATATTGACTTTAAATTCATTATATCCTCGATGATGAACTTTTCAACGCAAGAATACGCAGACACGGTTTATTGCTGTGGTTTCTGCAACGGTAACGGAAAATTAGCAAAATGGAAATATCTGAGTTTATACTATGATAGGACTGCCCGAAATGGCTGGAAATTTATTAGAACATTTTCAAGGTTGAGGAAGACAGGAACAATGTGAAAATCGTCCAGAAACTCACATCCTGCTCTAGCGGAAGGCGTTCGCAGCTACGAAGACGTTTTATATTACGCCAGAAACCATCCGAATGCCAGTCGTAGGAAAGTAAGCAGGCACTTTAATATAAGCAGGACTTGCATCTGGAGAATACTATTTTCATACGGCATGCATGCCGTACAAGAGACTCAGAGAAGCGTTTGGAATTCTGCAATTACATTCTGGGAAAGACACTTTGTGGAAGACTGATTTATTGGTAGGATTCTATGCACATATGAATCCCAATTCACCAGGGATGCAATTACTAATTTTCACAATTTACATACCTGGACAGAAAGCAACCATAAGTTTAACGTCAATGTGTGGCTACGTATATTAGGTAAGAAGTTGATTGGGTCCTATCGGCTTCCTCCAGGACTTTGTTTGAATCTCTACATGGAATTTGTGCGTGAGTAGGAAGATTGTCCGAAAGAGATGGAAAGCCTTTTATTTAAATGGGAAGAATTTCTAAAGTGAATTTTCGGGTGAAGCATGACGTTTTTTCCATATCGTTCCATTTTTGACATATTTTTTCATTTTAGTTTTAATCGTTGATGCGTAACGAAGTGTAAAGAAGAGGAAAAAGGTGTGCTTCAGGTCAACTGCTCAGATTTAAAAATGAGAAATGGTCCGATTCAAGTGCTCCACTTTTCAAAAAGGCTTTCATCCCCATGATAAGGTGAACACGACGTTCATGGGCAGGACTTTCATTACTATTAGGTAATATACCACTGCAACAAAGAACACCAACCAAATGCCGCCCCCGTACACTATGATTCTGCAGTAAGAACGATTAGATCGCGTGTATGAAAATTCGTGAATATGACGGAATGGACCCATTCTGTTGCCTCCAAGGTGAGACCTTAACCCCAATGGACTTTTATTTAAGAGGACGTATAAAGGATATTGAGATGAAATTACCGGAGTTTTTTGGTTTGTAAGTACAAGGTACACGTTTCAAAGTTGCAATTAGTGTGGGCTAATAAGATATTTTTCCGAAGACAAAGCCGACATTTTAAGTTTAAAAAAAAAAGAATCGCTTTTGATCGTCAATCACCGTAAACGCATTTATTTTAAGGCAACATTTATTTATAAACAATTAAAATATGTACTTATAATTACGAGAACGATACCCCATTTGTTACCATACACGCATAAATTTGAAAGATATTACTTTCAATAGGAGTCGAAATAAGGTTGCGTAAGACTTTGCTTAAAACCTCTGTACCTTGGAGGGACTGCGTTTCAGTCCCCTCCCCACCAACCATACGATATTTTTCCCAAAATATTGTATGCCAAAGAATTTCCGGAACATCCTGTAGAATCACTTTGCTGATAGTATTTTTTTGTAATCAACGATCCGTAGAAGAGAAGAAGTTAGAGGCCGTAGGAGCAACAGTGTATAAGGAATTGATGGCATTTACCCGAACGCGTGAAATTATGTAATTGAACGATATTGTGATGATTGGAAACTGCAGACTAACTTTCAAAAGTCTTTTTAAGCAGCTTAAATTTTTTTTAAATACCCATTGGGCGGGCTTATACTTATGCTAGAAGAAATCCCCAAAAATTTGCAATCCTGAGAGAGTGCAGCTGGACAGCTATTTACTTCCCAAACTGTATGCCAGATGTCTTGGGATTTGGTAATGAACTTGGCAAATAACCTGATTTCAGGGCCACGATCCTTCCAAATTAGCAGTTTAACGGTTTAAAAGCAAAGTGCCCCAAAACCAATCAATGATAGGTATTCGGTTCTTGTTGGGGGTCTGCGTGGCGATTTGTCGGGAAACTGCTAGAGTCTTATAACTTGGATTGGTCCAGTAGCGCAACAACCAGCCAGTAGTATTATACTGGCCTACGCCGTCATAGGGACAACGACCTCCGGATTTGCACGTGGAATGATCGGATTAAAAGGCCATGTGCAGCCGAACGATTATCAGATATCACCACCCTCCAAGAAGTGCGATGGGATGGGCCGGACGTAAGGAGGATGGCAAACTGTGACATATACTATGGTGATTGCTATAGGGTTAAAAGAATCAGCGCTTATTCGGATGCGGATTTGCCATATGCCACAGACTTGGGCAATAAGTTCTGAGCTTCCGACCCGTGAGCAAACGTCTTATGACAATCCGCATCACCGCTAGATTCGCTAATATAAGCTTAATATGCGCCCATGCCCCTACGGAAGACAAGGATGTTTCTACAGGCTTCTCGACAAAACATATCAGCAATGTCCGAATCGCCTACTATGGTTTTAACGTCAGGCTCTTAGGTGGGCCAGTTGGTAAGCATAGCCTACACGACTCCACGTCTGGTAACGGACTTTGGCTTATTGACTTTGCGACGGGACGAAATATCACTATAGCAAACACACAGTTCGCTCACTTCAATATACACAAGGGGATATGGCGGTCTACGGATCATCAAAAGCTAAATCAAATTGATCATTTTGCGATAGACGTAAGGCATGCCTCCAGGATTCTGGACGCCCGAATGTTCCGAGCAGCCAACATTGGCTCGGATCACCCCCTTGTTGCAGCCTGCAGCCAATGTGCCATCAAGGACGCCGGAACTGATATGCTGCGTTTCACCCGACCATCACCAAGAAATTCCTGGTTTGATGAAGAATGCCGGCAAGCAGACTCAGCTAAAGAAGAAGTCTGCAACAAAGGACGAGAGCTGCTCGTGAGATCTACGAGCAGAAGAGAAGGGAAAAACACCGGCTTCTCCAGAAGAAGAAAAGAAAGCACGAGAAGCGAGGGATCGAAGACATTGGGAGGTTATACCTGAGGAATAACGTATGGAAGTCTTACCAACAGGTAAAAGAACGTATCAGAGCAAGGAAAACTTATAGTGGAGTTACAGTCGGTGTTGAGAATATGAAAAAAACTTTTACGGCCGCCAAAACTTTCGTCCACCTGACCAGAACGAAGTAAGGACATCAATATCCAGGCTGAAATCCAACAAATCAGCTGGACCAGATGGCTTACCGGCCGAGATATTCAAAGCTGTTGGAAATGACTTTATGGAGAGCATGCATCAACTCATTTCTCAGACCTGGTCAGAAGTGTATATGGCTGGTGAAAGGAATCTCAGCACCGTATGCGCAATCCACAAAAAAGGAGATGCCCTCTACTACGCTAACTATATCTGCCATCTTATGTGAACGTCTGAAAGTCTTCGCCAACAACCTGATTGATCCCTATCAGTGCGGTTTCGGATCATGAAAGTTCACAATCAACCAAATGTTCACAACCCGGCAAATCTTAGGAAAAGCTCAAGAAGTCAAAATCGATGGCCACCATCTTTTCACCGATTTTAAGGCCGCATATGAAAGCATTTATAGAGACGAGCAATATAAAGCCATGACTAGTTTTGACATCCCTAACAAACTCGTCCGTCTATGGTATGCAAAAAGCCGAATGAGAACGCTCGCTGCTCCGTCAAGGTCGGTGCGGAACTCACAAACGAACACTGATGGCTCAATCTTTCGAAAGCCTGTGCAACTACTAGCGTACGCCGATGATATCGACATAATTGGGATAATACTTCGGGGTATCACCGGTGCGGTTGCTAATATTTAAACGGAGCCTGGCAAAATGGGTTTAGCGTTAACTGCGGCAAAACCAAGTCTATTCTGTCATCAATATCGACGAATTGGACAGAACGTCACAATCGACAGCTATAATTTCGAGGTAGTAAAGGACTTTATCTAGCTTGGATCTGCTGTGAATTCTGCCAGCAACATCTCAGCAGAAATAAAACGAAGAATCGTTCTTGCCAATCGCTGTTTCTGTGGGCTAAGAAGGTAAGGCCCTATCTCGGAAAACTAAGGAGACTCTATATAAGACCTTGATCATTCCAGTCCTACTTTATAGCGTAGAAGCATGGACCCTATCGTAAGCGCATGAAGATATCCTCAGATCTTTCGAGAGAAAAATCCTTCGAAAAATATTCGGTCCCGTTTGCACTGACGTGCTTTGGAGCAGAAGATTCAACGACGACTTATACGAACTGTACAACGACTTCGATCGACATGTAGAGCGAGTGGACACCAATGCTCCGGCCCGCAAAGTCTTCGAACTTAACCCGGAGTGACAACGCAATAGCGGAAGACCTCACCTTAGGTGGTGCGGGGGGCCCTCAATCGATTTTTAGTGCGCAACTGTAGGGAGTTAGCTAAATACCGGACTAACTGTAAAGGTTTGTTAGTTAAGGCTCAGCTTCACTGTGGTGCTACCTAAACCAACAAACATTTAGTTTTTGTTACGTGATCCTATCACCTGTGTAATTTTTCATCTGTGTCCGAGGAGAGTAAAGATTGTCCACGAAAAATAGAAACACATACCTAAGTCTTCAGGAATATAGTAGAATACAAGTCCAATTATTGTATATTTTATCTAAAACAATTAATTTATTAAATATAAGAATTATTAAAACCATGGTGGAAAAATACGACCTGAAGAAAGAGAAGAGAAAGAAACCATGAGATATTTTTGTCATAAGGAAATTCGTCAAAGGCACACTGAAATTCACTCTGTTAATTAGTGGTTTAGTGAAATGTTCGTCAACACATATTTTGGTCAGTGTCATAAAAATGAGAAACCATTATATCACAAGCCGTTCTTTAGGCTAGAAGAAAAACTTTGAGTAATTTTAAAAGATTGCCGTCTTACGAGGGTTGATAGAGGGTGACCGGTCTCAAGCTCATCCTGCACGAAACCACTGGAAACGGTTTAGGATTTAATAGGCTTGCTTGCATCAATAGGTGATTTGAAAATAGGTCTGATCGAAGTTGAAACCATCAAATAAATTAAAGTGGAATCAAAGTAAGACAATCGTCATGTAAAGGACTTAAGTCATTCCACGATGTAAGCATTCATTTTAGGAAACAACTGCCATAATAAGGAAGTCGCATTCGATTTCAAATATTTACTTATTGTGTGTCCAAACAGCTCTGAAAAGGTATTATAGCAACTTCAACAAACGTAAAAAGTCAGCAAAACAACAAACCGTCAGACATGGCATGGTGATCAAATAGGTTTTCCAAGACAACTGACCAAATCGTCTGCTTCAACTGAAGTTTCATAGGAAAATGGTGACAATATTAACAAGTATGTGGCATTCCGCAAGCAAGGGGTCGAAACCCTTACTCCAAATAGAAAAAATTATAAATCAGTTTTACAAACGATAACCAAATTTTTCCTAATCTGATTTCAATGCAAGTGACAAAGATGTGACAATTCTTCTTCAACAAACTCAATGAAAAGTATCTCAACAACTGTATCTACGCTAGTGACAGCTGTCATAGTTCCAAATGGAAACCTCACTGCCATTCCTATGGTACTAGCATTTAGACAAATATTTAAAAAAAAATCGGTCTATAAGAAACAGACAACCTCGAAGTTGGAACTAGAGCTCTTGATACCCGGGTACCCGCATTTTCGGGTATTACCCGGGAGCCATAAGATTGGGTACCCGTACGTGATTGGGTACCCGCTATTCTTTGGGTACCCGCTATTCTTTGGGTACCCGGTACTCTTCGGTTTTCAGCAATTTCATGTAAATCACAAAAAAAAAAAAAATAACTCAAAGGCATTTTTATTCGAAAAAACAAACGTATGTACATTTCACAATACTATGAGTAAATAAAAAACTGACAAAGTAAATAAATGAATCACAAAAAGAATTAACATAACATATTCATCAATGAATAAAATATACATATTAATTTAGTTAGATGTTGTTGGTTGTAGCAATTTTTGATTTTTCATCAAAAATGTCAACAAACTTCGATTATCTGGTAAAAGACAAGACCGTTTGGGTGTAATAATGTGCCCGGGAGTGGAAAAGCACCGTTCTGATGCAACTGATGTCGCTGGTATGCATAAATATTTTTTGGACAGAATTGCTAGGGCTGGGTACTTTGTGGCATTATTTTTATACCATTTTAATGGGTCAGGAAAATTGTGGCTTAATTGTGGTTCTCGCAGGTACATATCGAACTCACTGACTGTTTCTCCATCTGATTTGGCTTCTAGCAAGAAATCCAAGGCGGTACATCGTTCAGTTATAACTTCTGCATTTCCGCTTTCGTTACACGTCAAGTTTTCCAACAAGTTCTGCACATGTTTTCTGATCACTACCCTTACTTCCTTAACCTCGATATCCAGGTTTTTATGTCTCGGATCCAAAAAAGTAGAAATCTGTTCCGTAAGAACTTCTTCAGATTCCTGTCTAGCCATTTAAACCTGCGCCGTAAGTCCTCTTGGATAATTCCTACGAATTGTATAACACTTTCGTCATCTCCAATATTTGTGTTCAAATGTTTATTAATAAGGCCATATATAATAGGCCGTAGAATAGAAATTGTAACATCTTCGTTGCAAAGAATTGTGCTTGCAACTTGGAATGGCTTCAGAACTTTGACCAATGCTACATGACTACATGAGTCCATTCTCTTTCGTTTACTTCAAGTTTTAAAGCCAATGATGAAGATGTTACATTTCTGTCTGCCAAAACAGCAATAATAGCAGCTTGATTTGCTAGTAGCCTCTCACACATTAAATATGATGAATTCCATCTTGTAGGACAGCTTTGAATTAAATTCAGCTCTTGTAAGCCAAGCTGTCTCTGCTTCTTACCTAAACCTGAAGAAGCAACATTGGAGTGATGAAAATGGCTTACTAAAACGCTTATCCTTTTCAATATAAATGTGTACGGTTTCACGGACTGCAAGGCATGTTTTACGCAAATTTGTAAAGTATGTGCAGCACAGCCAAACCTGTTTTCAATTTCTTCTACAAAATTTACTGAGGAGATAATATTCGCAGCATTATCTGTCACAACTGCATGAACTTTTCCCTGTAAGCCCCATTCTGCTATGACCATTTCTAATAACAGAGCTAAGTTTTCCGTAGTGTGTCTCTCCTCCCATGTGTTCAATACCCAATGTATAATTTTTTAGTTCCCAGTCATCACTGACAAAATGCAGGGTAAAAGAAATGAAGGAGTCCTGAGCTTTTGACGCCCAACCGTCTATAGTCACAGCTACAAAGGATGCAGAACAAATCGCATTTTTAATTGTTTCGTGCACCTGACTATATAATAGCTGCAATCGGGATAAAATAGTTGAAGCAGCGGGCAATTCATAAGTGGGTTCGATAACAGACATGAAATGCTTAAACCCGTCACTTTCAACAAATGAAATTGGTAGTCCATTTGCACATATCATATAGGCGGTTGCTTGCGAAATTTGTTTTTGTCGTTGAGAATTGATGAAACTGTCGTTATCACGACGTCTTTTTTTTTCTTGGAGGAGCTGCACTACTGCTGCTGTTGCTATAATAAAATAATATGTACACCCGCATTAAAAGTTTACTAAAAAAAAACTACATACATGTGTATTTATGTATTGGGTCTACAAGTAAGTTTCCAGCGTTTTTTTTCCAAAAATTTGAAGTTTTATTATGAAAACATAGTTACAATGCTTTATTCAAAGTATCGTCCACCGGAAGCTACAACTTTCCCCCATCTTTCGGGCAATTTACGAATTCCGGACCAAAAAAATTTCTCGTCTTTCGAGCCCAAGAACGTATCGAGCCAATTTTTGATTTCCTCTACTGAGCTGACGCGTATTCCCGTAAGAGCGTTCTGCATCGAACGAAACAAGTGGTAGTCAGATGGTGCCAAGTCTGGACTGTAAGGCGGGTGAGGCAGAATTTCCCATCCACTATTTACCAAATAGTTTTTCACCGAAACCGCAACATGTGGCCGAGCGTTGTCGTGATGAAAAATGACGGACTCATGCCTGGTCTCATATTCTGGCCGTTTTTCTTTTAATGCCCGCTTCAAACGAATTAGTTGGATTCGATATAATGGTCCTTTGATGGTTTCACCACTCAGAAGCAGTTCGTAGTATACGACACCCTTTTGATCCCACCATATGCAGAGCATGACCTTATTCACGTGAATATTTCGTTTCGGCGTCGATTGGGCGGGCTTGCCGGGATTTGTATACGATTTTCTGCGTTTAGGATTATCATAATAAATCCATTTCTCATCACCAGTGACAGTACGATGCAAAAATGATTTATTGTTATACCGCTGCAGTAACATTTCGGACATGCAAAATCGCCGTTCGACGTCTCTTGGCTTCAATTCGTACGGCACACAGTTTCCAATCTTTTGAATGAATCCCAGTGCTCTTAGGCGCAGGGAAACGGCTTGTTGCGTGACGCCCAACGATGCAGCAAGTTCTTCTTGAATCTGACATGGATCCTCATCCAGTAAAGCGTCCAATTCCTCGTCTTCAAAACTTTTCGGCTTTCCGTGGCGATCGATAGGCCTCAGCCGCACTTTTCTTCATATTAAAGAATAAAAGCAGCGCTTCCCGCAAATGACATTTATTTGGCTGGAAACTTGCCATGATTTTGCTCGATAAAATGTACGACACCGATAGAACTGCTCAAATATAACGCTGCAAAGTTGTTGACAGATACAAAACCTACAAACAAAACACATGGGGTCTGACATTTCTGCCCGGGATCCACTGGTGGCGCCATCTCTGACAAACGCTGGAAACTTACTTGTAGACCCAATATATAAAAAAATCAGGTCAGATGATTCGATCAAGTCTGATCAGTTGAGCAAGATGGAGGGATTGCATTTTCAGAAGGAATGATGGGGGCTTGGGGCTAAGGCTGATATGGAAGGGGGATGCAGGCACACATACACACATATATACATACCTACACGCTACTGGTGCAGTCTCTGGATCATATTTGTGGAAAAGTCGCAGGTGCTTATTCTTTGATGATGGTGAATTGTTGTACGAAATTGCACACAATGTCTTTCTTGTCTTCACTTAATTTTGAAAACCGCCACACCCAACTTTTCCTTCTCTCACTCATATTAATTTTAACACTTAAACTTTATTAAAACAAGAAAACACAGGATGATCTCAAGATACTGATGAGAGTCACACGTTTACAAAACGAAGTTTTAATAAAACCCAACAGTAAACTGATAAGAGCGTTGTCATCAACGTTAGTAAACATATGGTATATACACATAGACAGACTGCTGCCTACATGTTCAATTACTGATATCGTTTGCATGAGCAAATGACATATAGATAGATAGTTCCTCAATTATTGGATAGTGGCTTGTACTTGATATTTTTCTGTTTTACGAGTATCAGGCTTCAGGACTAAAATTAAAATGACACGCTGTATTAAGCGACTACATGACTCAAAATCTCGACAGTATCCCTTATTTAATTTGGATTTTTGTGCTACTTGAAGATTGTATTAATCGTCATTGTTTCAACCGTGTATTTTTCAATACCAAATATTTTTTTTTTGCATTAGCATTCAAAATTTCATTTTAAAATGCCTGCCACCTTCTTATCTCTTAATCTCCTGCCTCTTCACAGGAACCTATCATACTCTCTGAAAGGAAATATTAGCCCCCCTCCTTCTTTAAGCATCAGACCCCCCCTCCCAACCGTATTCACCATAAACCACCATCCATCCTCCCCCTTACGACACTAGTGATCATACCATTCCCTATGCCACCATCATACATCCGCCTCTGATTTGTGACTTAGGTATCCGTTACCCGATGTTGTCGGGTATCTGATAGCTGACATTGACGGGTACCCGCGAACTTGGGTATTACCCGCATTACCTGCGTACCCGGGTAATTGTTGAGATGGGTATTACCCGGGTAAAATCAAGAGCACTAGTTGGAACCCATGGTCTTGCCTTTCCACCATAATTTAACTAAACTAGACGCAAACTATTAATATTCTACTACAATAGATATGAAAAGGCGATTAGGGGCAACAAATGGAAACAAATATTGAGAATAGATATATTGTCATAGAGAACAATACTTTAGAGGAACTCTTGAATAGACTTCAGGGTATTGAGTTGTTCTAATAGATGACCTTAACCATCTCCACCTATTTGGAAGAATCCGTGTTAGAAGAGGCTTACATAGGCTGCTTGAATTATAAAAGACAAATAAGGCACACTAGAATGCTAATGTAGCGCATGTTTAGAAAAAACATTTCTCAATGTGGATTATTTTTGTTTTCCTTCTAATTTTGCCTTCAAAATTTACTAACAAAGTTAGGGAGGACTATTGGAGGTTTGATGAAAAAAAAAACTCAATGCAATTATTGTGGTACAAAATAAGGTTTTTCTAATACATCGAAATTTCTGTTTAAATCCGGAACTAATCAACCAACATATTGTGTGTAAAAGTAAAAATGTTTTCAGCAACTTTGGCATTTCAAAACTCACCTGATTACTTTCATTCCTAAAATCACAGTTATGGCTGCTGTTTGCATCGTTACTATTATTCATATAGTTATTTGTATTACTATTCGACGCATTATTGATCGCCGACCTTGATGCAGCTGCTACCGACGAAGACGACGATGATGATGTAGCAGCCGATACAGTTGCATACATACTCTCCAAATTAGCATAAATCGCTTGTACAGCACTTGAATTTGCTGCATGACTAATTCCACTACTACTGCTCCGATTTTCCCTCAACAACATTTGGCCATTTGTCGTGCTATTACTGTTGGTACTACTACTGTGGCTGGTGCTGCTGCTACTGCCTATTATGACATTTGTCGATGGCATCATCGCATCCACTGCTGTGGTTCGCAGATTACTAACCATACTTGTGGACGGTAGTCCGCTGCCACCATCGCCGGGTCCAACTCCATTTAGGGCCGAATGTGGGCACATGCAATCCGGAGAGAGTATTTCTTTGGTATTATCGGTGAGTGGTAATGTTGCTCTGAAAGGATTTTCCAAAAGAAAACAATTTTGTTAATTAATTGCTTTAATTAAAATTTAGAAAAATGTTTTCCGAAAAAGAAGATTACTTACTTAATTTAATTTAACAAACAAACAAAAAACTAAAATTTAAATAAACGAGAATAGAAAAAAAAAATTAAGAACAATAAAACAAGTGCTAAAAAATAAATCAGAGGGTAGTAATAGAAAACCGTTTTCACCCTTTGTTTAGTTTTTGGTCCCATTCGATAAATACTATATAGCCGTTGGTTTTGGCCTTTTGTTATATATTAAACACACACACTACATGCAAAGTGTGTGGTCTTTTTTTTTTTTTTTAATTATATACTCGTATGATAGAAAGCGTAACAAAGCTGTAATGTTGAATAGATTGTGTGTGAGTTAATTAGGATTGACTGTACAAATTTATAATTAACATACATTTAAAAGTACATAGTTTGATGAGGGATACGAGAGGAGATCGACATTTTTATTTTAAATATATGCAGACGTAAAAATGCAGCTAACTTTTTTCTTCATGATTGCCATCACTGGTTCAAGAGCTGTTTTTTCTATACAAGGCGATTCTGAGTTCCTACTTGTAAATGTGGGGCTACAATGCAAGCCAAATCGCTTAATACGCTTCCTTACGTACGAGTATTACTTAACATTGCTGAAGATAGTGAAAGCAGCGGAAACAATTTTTAGGATTCTATTAAGCGTTTAAAGTAAGAGAAATTATGGAGGAAAGAAAGAGAGAAACCGATGTTTCTCTGTTGTTTGCAAGTTTTAATGATTAGTAAACAAAGAGCTCGAATGGGCATTCCATAAGGGATTTGTACGGCTTAGGAATGAATCACGATATTGCGGAATACGTCCGAGTGTGGGCTTGAAGGTATACTGCTGAGCACTGATGTTCACCATAGCGATAGAACAAGGTGAGGCAACGACATTACGTCGGTGCTCAAGCTTTAACGTGATTGACTGTGCAATATGAGTTTTATAGCACTGTTTTAAACCTTATCTAGTACCTGACCAGATGTGGCTTTGTACTACAATTTTTGCCGAATAAGTGCCCTAGTCATAGGCGCAAAAGTATTTCTAACATCGCTTGAGGAAAGCTAGACTTTTCGCAGCAGTTTTGGCGACATCGAATATGTGGTCATTTCAATGTACGTTGTCATTGACACATATCAAGAATGGACAAATTTTCGATTTCGACGATGCAAATGCCATTCATGGATAATGGCTAGGTGTTTAAATTTCGCTTTAACGACAGCGGACAACCATTCGGTTGATAGTTTTCCAATTAATATTACTGTTAATATTTGAATATAATGAGCTGAACATACGCAGAGAGTACGGTCGACAGCAAAGGAATATAATGAAGTAGAAGTAGCATACAAGAGATCATTAATGAAAATTCAAAAAGAATGTCGAAGACAGAACGGTGGTCTGCGGCATACCAGTATTCGTTATACATAACATATATAAATGTGAATGCAGACTTGAAAGTCCAAGAGAACTTGAAGTTAACGTTCTGAAAGGTAATTTTTAATCCACTGAAGAAGAGACAAAAGATCATTTGTCAGACACTGTCAAATGCCTTAGAAATATCAAATGTAACTATCTTGCCTACGCCAGATCGGTGTAAACTTTGGCTCCACTTTTCAGTGAGACATGCCACGAAATAACCAGTGGATCTGTTGCTATGAAAACTATGCGGCCAGTCATTGAAAGGTTTTCATGTTTCGAGACATTTCATGTGCTGACGATTTATCAGCGTTCCCATGACCTTGGCAAAAAGGGACGTAAGTGCAATGTGTCTGTAGGATGAGGTAGAAGAAGATTCGCCCTTTTTAGGGACGCGCTGTTTAATATATGCTAAGAAAGAGTGCTAAAGAGTAGGATTGATGATACCAGCGTTGAAGAACATCTCTTCAGAACAAAGGGAGATATACACTTGCGGTCATAAAAACCGCACCACCTAATGAGTTCTCAAAAAATGCCTAATTACATCAGATCGTAAGGGTTTTTCCCATACTAATGAACGGTATTCCCCATAGCGGAGTTCGGCCTCGTATTCAGTGCAAAAAAAATCAGTTTGAATTGAGTTGTGACGATGACAAGTAAAAAAAAAGTGAAATGTCTGGGAAATATTATCAACTGACTCGGGACGAAAAAGTTCAAATATTGACTTTAGTCGAAGAAAGGCTTGGCTATCGTGAGATTGGGGTTAAAATAGGATGCTGTCAATCAACTATCGTATGACTGATGAAGAAAAAAGAAAATTTGTATCCACTGGAAAGGCAAAAAAAGCTCGGGACGAAAACGTAAAACAACCCAGAAGACGGACAATGTATTACAACGAATTAGCATGGAAGATCGCTTTAAAAGTGCTGTCCGTATAAGTGCAGAGCTGAGTGAATTTCATCAAGTTGATCTAAGCGCCGAAACCATACGCCGACGGCTACGGGAGATAGGTTTATATGGAAGACAACCAGCGAAAAAACCTCTTCTAACGACAAAAATGATTGGTGTTTGGACGCAGAATGATTGGCGATGTGTGATACGGTCTGATGAAAGTAAATTTAATTTGTTGTGTGCCGACAATTTGCCATACGTACGACGGTCAGCAGGTTAAAGGTTCTAGGACGAGTGGATAGTCAAAACAGTGAAGTTTCCTCAAAGCCAGATGGTTTGGGGATGTTTTTCTTTTTACGTTTTAGGCCCTTTGCACTTTGTTAATGGAACTATGAATTCTCAAAAGTATGAAGAAGCACATAGTAAGGGAGTTTTTGGTATCAGCAATTGAACAGCATCATTCGTATACTGACAAGTGCATTTTTCAAGATGATTCTGCACCTTGCAACCGCGCCAAATCCGTAAGTAAAGTGTTATAAATCAACTTCTAGATGTCTACTTTATAAATAATAAACAGACAAGTAACTAGAGTCTTTCAATAATTTTCAGCTCAAGACAACGTTTGATGACCTCGGAATTACCAGACTAGACTGGCCAGCTAATTCGCCCGATTTAAACCCAATCGAACACTTGTGGCATGTAATGAAACGTAAGGTGGCTGAACATAAACCAGAGAGTAAAAGCTAAATGAAATTCTGGAACATGTATATCTAAACATCTTATATACAAATACATAAAAAATGTATCGTTTGATTTTGTTAACCAATAACTGTATTAAAATATTTTAAAAAAATAAGAAAATGATCTGGTTTTTCTTTCTTTGTTAATATCTTTTTTCAAACACTCAATAAATAGATGGACATTAGATAGAAATACTTATAAACTATTGCGGAGTACTCAACAAAAATTTCATTTCATTATAAAAATGATTATCGTAGTTATTAACAATTGTTCAATCATTTTGATATGGTGCGGTTTTTATGACCGCTAGTGTATATAGGGGTACCATCTGGACCAGCGGATTGGTGCATTTTAAGATCTTTAAGTACTCTTGTACTACTACACGAGTGCGAAAGTGAATTAACCCCATTGAAGATTCGACACACTCAAGTATAGGCACAATCTGGAAGTGTTCAACAGGCCGCAAAGTGTGCAGCAAGTAAATAGGCTTTGAGAGCTGACAGCTGGAATGACATTATAAATGAGTGTTGGGATTTTTTTTTTAGAACGCTATGACTGCTCTTAAAAAGCCGGAGCAGGCGTCAAGTTTTCCCTAAAATTGGATAGAGAGGAAGAAAAAGATGTTTGGGCTCAGTGGTTATTTCACTCCATAGGGTGCGTCCAACATTTAATGGGGAGACTAAATTATTAGTGTAAATTAACTTGTTGTGTTTTAGGTAACCATTCATCTCAATAGATTTTAGTTCCCAGAAGTTGGGATTAAACACTGAACCGTCCGATTGCGAAGCCAATGCACTACCACTTGAGTCACGGCCATCCTTTGGGACATTGTAGTATTTTTGCCCCAGTGTTTGATCGTATTAAAATTTCACACGTTTAATAAAAAAGTTGCAGTCATTCCTGGCTAGTTTAAACTTTTTTCGATTTTCCTCTGTCGTGAAGGACCGAAAAACATTTCCTTAACCTTTACAACCTCTTTACAGCTCGAGTTGTACCATGCCTTTTATTTTGGTTTGATACTCTTCATCCGATGAGGGATAAAGGATCTAATTCCAAATAAAATATTGCCTGTGGTCATATCAGCTGCGGCATCCATGTGGTTATCGAGGAAACATAATTACCAGTTAAAATTTTGACACAACCAATTGGAAACAAATCGGAGCAAAACTAACTAATATATAGAACTTTAAGCGTTCGTTGCTCCACGTTTAATATTGGATTTTCTTTTATACAAAACTTTAAAGCGATTATCTGACATTGGTCATTTTTGAAGCCGGTGAACTTCCCAGGTATCCCTGGGAGCTCTTTTTTTATTTTACATAATTATTTATTTTACAATAACAAATTGGCCCATTTTTTTAGGCGAAAATCTGTGTTTTCACTTCTAAGTGTCATCAAAAATGAAAAAAACTCCCAGAGATACCATAGGAAAGCGATTATCTAATGATAGCATTTTGATTTCAAATGATCCAATCATGAGTTATACGGTTCACCGGCGGACAACTTTTTTTCGAGGCGAATCCGAAGATTTGCTGCCATCGGCTTAGTTATTGAATTAATATTTTGCTTTCAAAAATTAAGGAAATATTGTTCACATGGATCACATTGTGGTGGAGTTTGGTAAACTACATCACTACGTACGTAAATGGCGCGACCGCGGTGAGGAAAGATAAACGGCACTAGTTCGCAGCCAGGTAGTTTTAGATCCGAGTGATCTGAGAGGTTTGGGCTAGGATCTACTTGTACTTCACTGTGCGGCGAAACAACTGGCCTGGATTGACAGATGTGGATGTACAGAATTACTTTTTATCCCGCGTATATTGGCTACATCCACTCTGAATTCTTGAGTCATAATCACAAACAAACACAAACACCGACAATGTTAAGCAAGGCCGCAAAGTGAATGAAACAGAGCATTAAACTTCTTAGAAGTTGAGTTGCTACCTAGTTTGGGGCTTATATACTATGTATATAACCCTCTGTCGATATAAAGCTCGTCACGACAGTAACCATATATCAGAAAGAACTTTACAATTTACTATATGAGGGTATGAAAACAGCAGCTCGGCAGTAGACTTTACCAGTACTCGAATGTGAAAAAATTGAGAGTAGGTGAAGCGCTATCACAAAGCGTCTTCAATACTAATTTGCGATAAATCTGTGCTACTCTAACCGGGGTAAGACGGAGCAGAGGAGGACTTTAGCCTAATATGCGATGCAGGGGCGGAACATTCTGTGATACAATATATACACGAGTAGTCCAAATTTACGAGTAACATTGTTGCTGTTCAGAAAAATAAATTCAGTCGACTCTTTATCCAAGACATTTGATTCGTAAAATAGGAGGCCATTTGACAGCAATAAAAATAGGTTAACTCCAGGAAGATGCGTTGTTTCGACCTTATGGATATCCCAAGACAAAATTTATTTCGGAATCTTTTACCGGCCGATGATCTGCTCATTAGACGCACTATGCAACGACATAGCACAAAGTACGCATTTAGAATTAATATGTGAATTTGTATGTTCTGCTTTGCGGGATCAGAATTTTGAAGGCTACGATAACAAAAGTCAAATTTGCCATCTGGAGATGTCTTGAGAAATAGCAACTGAAATATGGTGACTGGGAACACGGCACTCTTAGACATGTTATTCCTACAATTAAGCCTAGAACAACCCGGACACCTACGGATACTATGACATAAGTTACGATCGACGTTTAGGATATTTTCATGGTATGAACTCATTTGTTCAAAAGCAATTTATTATGTATTATTGACATTCAGATTCCAGAACAGAAAAGAAATGATACAGGTTTCAGGAAAAACTGTTTTCATGTATGGTGCAGTAGAATGAGGTTTAGGCTTCAGGGCTGGACTTACATCAAGTCTTGAAAATAAATAAAAATAAATGTGAAAATCTCAAAGCATAAGTTCAGTAGTTTAGAGAACAGGGTTTAAGTTTCAATATTGCACGAAGTCTGTAGACGCACAATAAATGAAAACGTATTAGTAACAGAAACAATCACCAATTACAGATTCCATATTATCTCAGGAAATCCATCGTCTTAAATTGTCTGAATTATGCTGATAATGTCTGTTGCCTATCTTAAAGAAATATGGAATTCGAGCAAGTGAGACATTCTACAAATGATATGTCAAACAGAGTGGGTTAAAAATGAAGAAGACAAAACTTAAGAACTTCAGAGTTTAGTGGAAAATATCACAAATTAATGTGACTGAAAAATGCTTGAACTTATGTACTGCAATAGCAATGTCGGTTAGCAAAACATCAGTGACAAACAAGTTGAGAAGTTCTGTATGATATGACAGTTTAAGTTGATAGCTAACACAAGGTTTCCGTACAAAAAGGCTCACTTGGCTGCCTATCTAAAATAATATGGTCAAATCGCCAAGCAAATCGATCACATGCTGATTGATCGAATACAGTTTGCTAGCTCCGATAATTTTTTAAAACAAAATGAAAAATGTTGGATGCCTTAGCACGGGTGTGAAAGTTAGAAACTAAAATAAGGGCTGATTATAAAACTCTCATCCCCATATGCTGTCATCAGTGGAGCCTCATCAAGAAAGAAAGTAGCCGAGAAAAAAATGCTGCATAAACAGCCGATGTAACTAAAAATTAAAATATTGAGCGAGGAATACCAGATAAGGTAAGGATATACAAAATCCATGTACATCAATAATGAAGTAGCTCTTTCTGCTAGCCGAAAAGACGTTGACATGGTCATTAAGAGTCTGAAAAACAACAAGATTGCCAACTCTGACCGACTATGCGGTATTATACAAAGCCTGAGTTGGTAATTTAGTTACGAGCATTTATCAATTCGATAAGTATGCATGAGAAGATATCCAACGATTGGGCCATTAGGCTCTATACCACCTTGATCAAAAAGTTCCCGCACCACACCACAGTGTGTCGCTCCTATTGTTCCGATTTGAGTTCTATTTTTTTTTTGTTAAGTTGGTAAATCTGTTGTTGACATTCCCTCTAAATCTTAGCGTCATAGCTTGACATTTACAAAAGTTACGTAGCCAAGAGTACATCTATCTCTGTGTGTGTTGGTGATTTTTTACAATTTTAGAAATGGATTTAAATTTGCAACAACGAACTCGTATTAAATTTTGCGTAAAAAACGGATTTAATGGTGCGCGAACGTTGGAAATGCTGGAAAAGTGTTTTGGCAACGATTCTCTAAAGAAACCGGTCGTTTACCAGTGGCACGAGCGGTTCAAAAGTGGTCGTGAGTCAATCGAAGATGATGAACGCAGTGGCAGACCATCGACATCGAAAACCGATCGCGACGAAAACATTGATCAAGTAAAATAAATGTTGGTCAATAACCGCAAATTAACCATCCGAGAGATAGAGGAGGACTTGAACATTGCCTATGGAGCCGTCCAAGATATTTTGGTTAATGATTTGGGTTTCCGTCGTGTAGCAGCAAAGTTGCTGCCAAAAGACCTCAATTTCATGCAAAAAAGAGACCGTGTTGACGTCGCAAAAGAGATAATTAGCGAGGCTGAATCCGATCCCACATTCATCAAAAGGATCATTACTGGAGACGAGACGTGGCCGTGAGTTTATGAGTACGACACGGAATTCAGACATCAGGCAAGTGAATGGCGTTCACCAAATGAGCCGAGACCAAAAAAACCACGTCGTTTTCAGTCAAAAAAGAAGGCAATGCTCACGGTTTTCATGGATTACAACGATATAGTGCATCATGAATTTTAGCCAGAAGGCCAGACAGTAAACAAAGAGTATTATTTGGGCGTTATGAAACGTTTGCGTGAAGCAATTCGCCGAAAGAAAAGAGAATTGTGGGCAGAAAACACGTGGATTTTGCACCATGATAACGCACCGTCGCGGTCGCATAGTGCCATCATTATTCGTAATTTTTTGACGAAAAATGCAACAAATGCCATCCAACAGCCACCGAATTCACCTGACTTGGCTCCCTGTGACTTCTTTCTGTTCAATCGAGTTGAAAAACAACTACGGAGAACGCGTTTCAGTGGAAGTAATGGAAAAATCGCAGGAAGCACTGATGGACATATCGAAAACCGAATATAAAAAATGTTTTGAGGATTGGATCAAGCGCTGGCATAAGTGTGTTGCAGTCGATCGGGATTACTTTGAAGGGGACAATATAGATTTAGATGAATAAACTTGTATTTTTAATTTTCTGAACTTTTTGATCATGGTGCTATAAGGGATTTTGAGTATGCCCACAGCATGCTATAAAAAAAGAAAAGACGATCTCTCGTCTTGGATGAGCAATCAAAACGCATTCCTGCTGAATGTTGCATACAAGATCGAAAATACTTGTGAACATCTTTAAGCCTTTTGCACTACATTATATAGCAAATAGCAGCATAGCTCCCATTCCGACAAATGGACTATAGATCAAATATACACGGGGGGACAAACTCTGGAAATACGAACTATATATTGTCGGCAGGCTAAGAATCAGATGCTCATAGCATGGGGTGAAAAGTCACTGTCGTCACTATAAAATAGCTTAGGTGTCCAACCTATCCAAATCTGAAGTAGCGCTTGTTCCTATATTTAGGCGAAAAAGTTAAATAACGTTTCTAAATCAAAAGATTAAGATAATCTTTCACAAAGCCTTAAATTTTCTAGATCTGTTCTAAATCGTTGAGTTTTGTGCGATAAGTAAAAAGGCAGACCTGAGTCTTTCGGGGAAAATAGTCCGTCGCTTACTAGGACTTGTGTAAGAGGAAGGCGAATCAACAAAAAATGTACTATGATGTGTAAGTCCAAAACAGTAATACGAGGGTTCTCCGAAAAGTTAAGACGTAAAGATAGCGGCACTCGTCAATAAAAGCTAGTGAATGCTAGTTGTGCATCTTTTGACAGTTACTTACCGAAGCATCAGTCATTTTGAACGCGTAGTTTTTAGTTGACAGTCGTTTGAGTGAGTCGATGTGAGTGTTTTTTTGTGAAAATGGAAAAAATTGAGTATCGAGCTGTTATTAAACTCTTGTTTTTGAAAGACAATACGCCTTCGCAAATCAAAAATGAGTTGGACTCTGTGTATGGGGACTCTACACTATCATTTACCACAGTGAAATTTTGGGCAGCTGAATTTAAACGTGGCCGTAAGAGCTTGGTAGATGATGAACGTCCGGGACGTCCAAAACCTGCAAACACTTACGATAACATTGGTAAAGTTCACCAAATGGTGTTAGACGACAGCCGTATTAAAGTGAGAGAGATAGTAGAAGTTATGAAAATGTCCAAAGAACGTGTTTGTTACTCGTACATATTAAATCAAGATTTAGACATGAGAAAGCTGTCCGCGAGTTGGGTGCCGCGTTTGCTTACGTTAGATCAAAAACGTTTTCGAATGATCATTTTCAACGCTCTGTTGGCACAGTTTAGATGCAATAAATCCGAGTTTTGGCGCCGATGAAACTTGGATACATCATTATACGCCCGAAACAAAAATTCAGTCAAAACAGTGGACTGCAAAGGGAGAGCCGGCTCTAAAAAAAAGCAAAAACTGTTTTTTCGGCTGGGAAAGTGATGGCGACTGTTTTTTGGGATAGTAAAGGAGCTATCTTAATCGATTATCTTCAAAAAGGAAAAACCATTACAGGAGCATACTACGCATCATTACTTGCCAAGCTGAAGGCAGAAATTGCGGAAAAACGGCCACATTTGCAGAAAAAGAAAATCCTGTTTTACCGAAACAACGCGCCGTCTCACATCTCAGCGGTTGCCATGGCAAAAATCCATGAATTACGGTTTGAACTGCTTGACCATCCGGCTTATTCACCAGATCTAGCCCCACCCAAGCGACTTTTTTTTGTTCCCTCATCTAAAAACTGAGGACAGAGATTTTCGTTAAATGAGGAGGCACAATCACCTTCGTGAACAATTATTTTGCAGAGAAAAACGCCAAGTACTATTTGGACGGGTTAGAAAGATGGGGGCATCGCTGGGAGAAGTGTGTAGAGTTACAAGAAGACTATGTAGAAAAATAAAAAAAAGTTTTGAGAAAAAATGTCTTGTATCATTGTTCGGAAACTTTTCAGGCAGCCCTCGTATGTATACGAAAACTACATTGACACAAATGCCAGAAAGTTTGGTGTGAGAAGCTGTGAGCTGCATGCTCTGGATAAGGGAGAAATATTAGTGCCCTATAAAAGATATCAGGAAGTAGATATTACTAACGAAACCATACACAAGACACAATGAGATTTTTTGACAGTCATGCTTGCCGTAGTAGTATCATATATACTATTTGCTTCCGATAGGGTCTGTTTTCTTGGTAGTTTTTATGTAGCCCCTTGATGTTGGATAAAGTAAGAAACGAAGAAATTCCAAATAAAAACTTCGGGAAAACTATGGGTATGTAATCATGCAAATGAACCTCACGGTCTTCCGTCATTCATATTAAACCGCAAATTTAGACTCCTCAGTGCCTAGTTTATTTACCATGTTATCGACATTATTTTCTTACATTCTACATATATGGTTCATTCGTTCTGTAAAATAAAAATAAAACTCAATCCAAAGTGACACCAAGCGAATTGAATACTTGAATGAGTACAATAAATTTTGTTTAAATAATAATTTAAGTCTCCATTTTTATCTATTAAAAATAAGTAAATACGAATTAAAATCAAACCCAAAACAAATGACAGAAACCATCCCAAAAAAAAAAAAATTAATTTTAGCTCCCATAATTAGCGATAGAATATGATAAAAGCCAAACAAAAGCCAAATAAAAATGAAGTGATAGTATTTTCTATGTCTGTAGTGTTTGTTTTGTACATTTTTGTTATAATTAAAAACACTAACTTTTCTATAGCAAATTTGAAAACATTAAAGATAACTACCTAAAGATGATTTTTTTTTTTAATGGAAGGATAAATGGTACAAATATTGTATGGATTGTACTTTTAGTGTATGTATAATGAAAATTATGTTTTTTTTTCGTTTAATGTAGAGGGTGAGAATAATGAGATAATGAGAGAAAGGGTGATAAGTAGTTTTTTTTTTAAACAAACCATAATTACCTGAGCTTGAGCTCCTCATCAATATATTGTAAAAGGCTCCTACAATTAAATAATTAATCGTGAAAAAAAATAAGAATAAGTGTGTGTAGGAATAACAAATTCGAAGCATGTAGATGTGGGGGGGGGGGGGGGGGGGGGAGGTTTCTGGGCAGGAAATGTGTTAAATAAAAAACGAAGGAATAAATAAAAGAAAAAAAATAACAAGACTTGGTAAAATAATCACTCATTATATGTACACTGATCAATTTCGAGAGAAATGTTATCAAATTCAAAACAAATGAGTTGGTTAAAAATCATCTCGAACTGAATTCATTTATATTGTAACATAATTAGTACCAAAATCACAGGGTTTAGATTCAAACTACGAATAAGTGGACGACGACAAAACAAATCACACAAAAATTCAACTATTTCTAATCATAAAAAAATCCAAAGAGGGTTTCCACAAACAGTAAATTAGAATAGTTAAGCAAGCCCTTAAGTTAATTCACAATAAAAACTACCCTTATATTGTAATTAAATTATACTCGTATGTAATAGGCCTAAGTGTGTGCGCTGCGCTGTTATAAGAGTTAAATTAATTACACTTTGCTTTGAAAATTACTGTGTGATTGGGAGCTAAGCCCGAACATTTTCTTGAATTTGCGACAATTCATCTAATAAAATAGAGCTAACAAAAATAGCATTAGTAAGGAGGGCATAAGATTACTCCGTGCTATCTCTCATGTGGTTCTATTCTTAAAACCATGATATTAAAAATGTTAAACAGATATGACATTTATTTTGTACTTATTGGAAAAAGAAAAGTCAAGAAAACATCTCTGGAAACCAAAGCAAATGATCGGATGTACACAATTTTGAAAAGTTGTTAAAATACAAAAAAGCTGTCACTGGGATATGTGCCATGACTGCACACTCTGAACCAAAAACGGACCCGAATGACCATTTCGAGGTAATGTTTGGGCATGTTCTAGCATGACTTAAAAAAGTTGGAAGATGGCTGTAAAATAAAATTGATTTTTGCCGGAAACACTATGTTTTCTATATTATTGTATGTACTAGATGGAGTGAAAAGAGTGACCTCCTTGACCGCCAGAATGCGCTGCTACTGCAAAAAAGGTTATGGTGCCTTGAAGTCCGTTCATATTTAGGCAGACATGTCAAATTTCAATGCGATACTGTTTTTAGTTTTGTTTTGACAGATGATTGTTGTTGACGTGTTTGGCATCATGTTGAGTATGGAAAAAAACGATTTTCGTTCTCTCATAAAACATTATTTTTTGAGAGGCAAAACGGCGAAGAAAACAAAAGAAAAGTTGAATAAATAATATGGGGCCAATGCACCGTCAGATTACACCGTCAAATATTGGTTTCGAGAGTTTCATGATGGCCGCAACTCCACTACCGATCAAGTCCGCAGCCGCAGGCCTTCCGATGCGGTTACAAAGGACAATGTCAAAAAAATACATGAAATTGTGTTGGCTGACCGGAAAATGAAGGTGCGCCAGCTAGCAGATACCACAAGGATTAGTACTGAGCGCACACGCCATATTTTGGGCAATATTCTGCATATGAAAAAGTTATCCTGCCGCTGGGTGCCGCGCATGCTCACTTTTCACCAAAAACACGAACGCGAGAACACTTCGAATGAGTGTTTGGACTTGCTGATGCGGAATCGGGCGGACTTTTGCCGTCGATTGGTAACTGGATTTGGATCCCTCGGACTGTTATCTCTTCCCCAACCTCGAAAGATGGCTCATCAATAAAAAATTCAGCTCACGCGAGGAAATCATCGACGCCACGGAGGAGTATTTTGCAGACCTTGTGGGAAAATCGCTGGAATAAGTATATCAAACTAAAAGAGGACTATATTGAATAATATAAAAAAAAAAAAATTAAAAAAAATTTTTTTTTAATTCCCAAGAAGGTCACTTTTTACTCCATCTAGTAATACCAGTCAAAATGTTAAGAATCTGGTTGATCAAATTTTAGAGCAAAAGTGATCATCGATCCTTGCTACAGCTGCATAATAAAAGAAAGCCAATGATCACCGACTCCTCAGATATACTCGTATGTGTTACTACGACTTTGACAGAGTCAAAATGGTGGCAACCAAATCCATTTGACGTTCAAAAATATGACGCCGCATAAAGTTAAAAATGCATAAGGTAACAAACGAGTGATTTACACGAGCTGATATCCAGCTAGAGACAAGTTTTTTGTAAAGTGAGGCAGCAAGAAATTTCGACAACCTACTAACCCTAAATAGATAAATTGCTGGCGCGATAGTCCGGTGAACACCAAGGCCTAGCCGCTTTGTTATTTTGTACACAAAGAGAGGCCTACGATTTTTTTTTTTCAGAATCCAAATGCCGGTAGAGTTAGAGGATTTCCATTGCCTGCCGAAAAAATATTGAAAGTAAATTTTCGGATTTTCAGTGGCCTGATTCGAATCCAGATTCTTTGGCGCAGGAGTCGGCTAACTTAACCACTGCGCTACCACACCACCCAAACCTGAACAATGCTGGCAATTTATATAAATTTCGTCTATCTGAGCAAACCATACGTCGAACAGTGAATAGATTTCTTCCACTTATTTGGTATCGGTAGGAGCATAGGGATCAGGGGCTTTGTTCGTCCACTACAATATATGTGTGCAAAAATCTGGGCTTACGGGCGTATAAAGGCAAGGATTGTCATTTGCGTCTCATTCACACAGAAAGAGTTCCAGAGCACGTGCAAATTGAACTATTATTTTATCGAAAATTGACTTCAGCCAGGGGTGACATTAATATGGTATATATAACATACATATAAATATAAAGCCTGACAAATTTTTGAAAATCTAAACTTTTTTGAAACATAACTACTTATATGATATATGAATGCAAAATCGCGAACTAACCCAGAAATACTCTGAATGCACGCAATATAGATTTCAAAGGAGAGCCAAGTTAGATAGCTCGTTTAGTTGCTTTGCTGTGGCCGTCGCCACATTATGTTGAAAAGGTTATATTCAAAAGCGAGTATCATTTTTCGATACTAAGCACCGTTTTTAACTTGTTATTTATATCAACGGAGCAGTAGCAGAGTTGTGTATATTCGTGCTAGTCAGACAACGACGCTGGAATTCAAAACTCAATATGTTACTTTCTACGAATGAAATCGTTGATTTGGTGGTCGTTTACAAAATCTGATTGATTGTGAGCTTATCTGACTTAAAAACCATTGATAAAGTCTAATCAGTCGTATGACAGATAAAATCTTTTGCGCATTTATTTGGAACACTTATAATTCTATGGTTGGCGAAGTTGTTTCGGGTACACCTTATGGCAAAGTCCCATAAAAAGCAGAATTTACAGGGATTATTCCGGAGTATTCACGTTCCGAGTTAGTAAAATATGTTCTACTCTAGTCATGGAAGCCCTTAAATGTACGAAATGAAAAAAAATTTTAAATCAACGCGTTATCACTTGGCGAATAGGTAGGGAATAGAAGCAACAAGTATATTGCCCCTATTCACACAAAAATATCACCAAAAATGGTTTTCCCTATCACGGCAAAGGAAGTTATGTGACGCTGGGAACGAAGAGCGCGCAACTTTGTGAAAACTTTCAAAAAGGGCTCTAAGGGCTCAAGAGAGAAGGAACAGCTCATGTAACTTTATCTAATAAAGATACCGTCCTAGTCGCAGCTGAATCCGCAGTTCTGAATAGTGTTCAGAATTGCCTGAGCCACTTTCGGGTGAGGAGCAAATAAGAAGATTGAAGGAGCATTTCGCTTAAATTGTGATTTCAATATTCAGCAGTGATATGCTAATGAATCAAAATCAGTTGTCCGAAGAAGTAATTGCCCTTATTTGGACTTTTATGTTCAAAAAAGTTGATGTTGCCGTGTTTGCGGCAATCAAAAATAGTGCCAGTAAATTCTGCAGACCTCCTGCATTTCTGTTGGCAAAAATCGTCCAGAAAAAAAAATCTTATGGAGTGCAAGAACCGAAGAGGAATTTTTGTGCTGCCTGCAATTGCTCAAAAAATGAATAGAAATGTATTGATATAGGATCGGCACTTCACGTTGCTCGGCCAAATAAAACTTGTCTTAGCTTTCCTTGCGCAGTATATCCTTGTTGCAAGAATTGTAGATATTATTAAGACGAATTGAAATGTTCGGCTCTACATAGAGAAAAACTATTCGAGGAATTTTTTTGTTTTAAAGAACTTAACACTCAAGTTGGTATCATACAATTTTTCGAAAATTAACTTAGAGGTTTTGTTTTATGATATCCGAATTATGGACTGGTCGCCGATATATGCTACAAGCAATGTAAATACTCAGGTGGACTATTTTCAAAATATTAGCCTTTCTTTATTTCATAAACATGTACCTCTAAAACACCCTACAAATAGAGTCAACATTCCATGGTTGACTTCGGAAGTTTATAGCCTTATAAAAAAGCGCAATCTCCTTTACTCCAGATGGAGGAGATACAAATGCACAGCTATATATAAAGAATATGCCATTGTACGAAACGGGGTAACTCTTCTAATACGATCAAATAAAAAGACTTTTTTATCAAAATAAATTCAACCCGAGGGATTCGAGTTCTAAATTTTGGAGTAATATTCGCGATATCGGGCTTAAGCCTGCAAAAGATCCACTTCCCAATAATACCGACCTCAATGAACTAAATACGAAGTTTGTTCAAAGCAATCATAAGACTTTTAACCACAAAAATATCTCTACCTTCTTCGATAACCAACGAGAAGGGACTTTTTCGCTCTCTGGAATTGATGAAATATGTGTAGGTCAAACAATCTTAAGGACAAAATCAAAAGCTGTTGGCTCTGATGATGTATACCCGACTTTTATACAAACTCTACTTCCCGCTTTTCTTCCGCATATATTCAATACTATCATTACAATGCGTGTTTTTCCCAACCAGTGGAAAGTGGCCAAAATTCTTCCATTGCCTAAACCAAATAGTAACGAATATCGGCCCATAGCTATCCTTCCTTTTTTAAGTAAAGCCTTCGAAGCAATAACAAGTAACCAAATTAAGTCTTATCTAAATAGTAAAAATCTTGTCACGAAATTTCAGTCGGGCTTTCGTGATAAACGTAGCTGCACTACCGCTAAGGTGTGCAAAGATATTTGTGCCGGTTTGGATTGCGATATGTGGGGTCTCATAATTTTCTTAGACTTCTCAAAGGCATTTGACAACGTAAATCATTCCATACTAAAAAATAAACTGCATAGGCAATTTTCATTCGAAAGCTTCGCGTGCAAATTAATAACTTCATATTTATCTGGTCGCATACAATATGTGTCTAATGGCACCAAATGCTCCTCATTTCTTCAAGTTCCAATGGGTGTTCCTCAAGGTTCCGTACTAGGCCCTCTTCTTTTTTTTATGTTTCATAAATGATATATCTGAATGTTTCGCGATCTCCGCGTATCACATATATGCCGACGATGTACAAATATATTCTTTGTGTCCGAAATACCATAAAAACCAGGCGTTAATTAATATTAATGAGGATCCTAAAAGAATTCACGATTGGTCAACAAAAAATGAGCTCAGCTCTGTTCATTAATAGAGGTAGACACACAGAAATTTCCGCTCCAATATTTCTCAATCACACTCCTGTAGAGTATGTGGATAACATAAAAAAATCTTGAAGTCTACTTTAGTAGTACAATTTACACGTAAACAGAGTAATATCGCAAGTGTATAGCGCTCTTCGTGGTCTAAGTCCCTCGAAAAACTACCTCCCGATAGGTGTTAAACTGAAATTGATTAAATCTTTTATCTTGCCGATATTTCTTTACGGATGCGAAATATACGGGGACTTGGACTATGTTTCGAAAAGAAAATTAACTGTGGCATATAATAGTTGCGCAAGGTATATTTATGATATCAGACGGTCAGAGCACATTACGCACTTGACTAAAAGTATTACCGGCTGTTCTCTAATAGACTTATTGAATTACAGAACCATACTATTGCTTCATAAAATAATTACTACCAAAGAACCAGACTATTTATCTGAAATGCTAAAAATTTGCAAGTAACCAAAGATCTATGCAAATAATTTTACCTAGACATAAGTATCTTACAACTAGTCGAAATTTTTTTATCCCTGCGACTCATCTTTGGAACCGTCTACCAATAGATATCAAACGATCAAGCAACACAAATATATTTACAAAGGAGGTTTTTAAATAATTTGCTCAAACTTACTGATGGAAGATCCCAACCTTTATACTCCTTCCCCAAATTTTTTTTCCAAACTATTTTAGTCTTCCACATCCCCTATTTCTTCTCTTCTTCTTTTTATTTTTATATACCATATTTATAAGTTTCCTAATTTTTTATCGCCACAATTTAACTCTGTTTTTTTTTTAATGTATAATTACCTAGCTTGCACAATGTAAAAAAGATTTAATCTTAATGTACAAGAATTTTTGAATTAAATAAATAAATAAATACTACACTTAAAATGCCTGAGCACGTGTTAAGATTTTAGGAAAATGGGACAGAGAGAGAAAGAAGAATTTTTGGGTTCAGTGGTTATTTCGCTCCATGGGTGGCATCCAACATTTAATGGGAAGACTAAATTATTCGGGCGCGGCTGATATTTAAGCCCGAACTGTCCGATTTGGACCAATACTACCACCTGAGCCACGGCCACCCACAATTCGACGTCCATAATGCTTAAAGACAAGGATGTACTCGTTGAGACAAAGCCTGCGTTTGGTATTTTAATTTAGATCTGGAAAACCAGTCAGAAGATTTTTCTGCAATATGGTTAAATTTTCTAAATTGTTGACCATGAAATATATTGTATGTATTGTTGATTTTCTGGAGTGGTAGCATTTTCAACGCGCCAACGACGTTGAAAGTCTGAATCCCGTAAGCATCACAGTTCAAAGATAGAGGTGACAAAGAACAAGATATGCCATATCACCAAGGATGGGAGAAGAACAAATCGACTGAAATATACATGGGGCAGACTGCAGAGTTGTCTAAAAATAACCAAGATAGCTAAGAATTTGGTCTGGAAATGATGTGTAGGCGTATTGAAGACCCTATGACCCACCAACACTGTGAAAAGTAACTGATAAATTTAATAGTTTACTAATGCGATGCTGCAAACACAAGTATTACTGTCACGTGTAAGGATCGGAGATCAAAATGCGATGTAAAACTTTCAAAATCTGTTAACTCTTTAAGCGAAACCTGGACGAATAGGACAATTAATTAAGACTACTACATAATAATATACAGGATGTCCCCTAATTCGTTAACGATTATTTGGGAAATAGTTCCTGGGTCTAATCTATGAAAAAAGTCGTTCTACAGTAAGGGTCTATCTTCAATGTTGACAGTATTTATCGATGATTTAAGAAAAGGCTTACTTTGGTGTACCCTGAGCCATGTTAACGGAAATTGCTCTGTTAGTTCTAATAGTAGAAACTTCGTGTAGGACTTTATTTTTAGAAGAAATGCTAGCCTTTACAACGGCGTTTAAATAAAGTTGACATCTTGTTTGAGTCTTTAGATATCCAATTTCTAAGCCTATTCCACTTTCATTGACCATGCTAATTTTCGACGTTTTACTATTTTTTTCTTATGAAAGTAACAACAATAAAAAAAAATCATCAATGAGTTTGCAGAAAAACCCACAGATTTTATGATACTTGGAAAAACCTGCAGCAGTTAAAATTTATAAAAAAGATTTTTTTTTTGCTTTAAGCTCCAAAGGCTATGAATAAAATATGATTTTGTGTGGTCTTAGGTAGTTTTTATTTTATGTGTATACTAAAACAGTTATAACAGATGCTCAAAGTGTCCTCCTTGGTTTTGTATGCATGCTAGAGCCCGTTTTTGAATTTCACTGCGAATGTTTATTGATGCTAACTGCTGCCTCAATTTTGATGACGCTCTTCCGATTAAAGTTGCTATTTCGGTTGAATAAACAAGTTTTTTCATTCTTCCCCATACAAAAAAATCCATTAATGTAAGGTCAGGAGATCTTGCAGGAAAGTGAACTGGTCCGTACTCTTCATCTAGCCAATTCTTAACCTCACGACCATAGTGGGCTGGAGCACGGTCCTGCTGAAAATATAATGAAGAGAGTTGAATCAGTGGAATGTCTTCCAATAGTTCTGGTAAATCATTTAGCAAAAACTTCAGATAGTTTGTAGAATCCAGCCTAGATGGTAGTTTGAAGGGGCCGATTAACTTTTTACCAAGTACACCTGCCCATATATTGACGCTGAATTTGTGTTGAAATGTTTTATGACTCCTTGCGATCCCATCTCTTGTAAAGTAGATTGGTCCGTCCAAAGAATTCTGCTAATAGTCTCCTTGTCATCCAAGCTCCGCTCCAGCAACCACTTAGAAAACTCAAGTCTCTTTTCTAAATCATTGGGAAGCAGTTCTTGTACAGGTGTATGGTGGTATGGATAAAGATTTTCTCTATGCAGTACATTAGAAATTTTATGTCTGGAAACATTGAATTGCAAAGCTAAGCGTCTGATGCTGATTGATGGATCAGTTGTAATAGCTTCTAGTATTCTTTCATCAGACGAAATCCTTCTTACGTGTGGAGCCTCCCACATTTGGTCGTGTATTTGAAATTGATCCCGTTTCTCGAAGCCTTGGATACGTACGAGTATTTCCAAATACTCCTTTAGTAGGAAGTCGTCGGTGTCGGTTAGGATAAAGTTCATGGTGTCTTTGTCGCGCACTAGTTGAACTTCCATTGCACAACCCATAAACATAAATATGTAATGTCTGCGTATTCTTGGTTTGTAAATGCAGACATTTCAAATAGCGTTTCTAAGTAACAGTAGCCTTAGCGTAAACAATTAAATTGATGAATTATTTTTTTTTCTAATCTTTTATACCATTTTTGTTTGGTAAATTATCGAAATAGGCCTTCAAATCTCAAACCTAACTCTTTCTGAGAACTATTAAGGAACAAGGTAAAGAAAAGTGGGTTCTTGACAAGTAGTCAAATAAGCGAGCACGTTTAAAATTAGTAATTCTTGGAAAACCACTCTTACGAATATTGTCAACTGTTGTTAGAAACGTTGGTAGAAAATCATAAATTCCTTTTTTTACCTGCTGCATATTTTTCCAAGTATTATAAAATCTATGGGTTTTTGTGCAAACTTTATGATGATTTTTATTTTATTATTGCTACTCTCATGAGAAAAAATAGTAAGACGTTATGTGAATTAGGCATTTTCTGGAGAAAATTGACCTCAAAGTCGAAAATTAGCATGGGCAATGAAAATGGAATAGGCTTAGAAATTGGATATCTAAAGACTCAAACAAGATATCAACTTTATTTAAACGCCGTTGTAAAGGCTAGCATTTCTTCTAAAAATAAAGTCCTACACGAAGTTTCTACTATTAGAACTAACAGAGCAATTTCCGTTAACATGGCTCAGGGTACACCAAAGTAAGCCTTTTCTTAAATCCTCGATAAATGCTGTCAACATTGGAGATAGACCCTTACTGTAGAATACCCTAGAAAATACCCAGGAATCATCTCTCAAATTATCGTTGACGAACTAGGGGACACCTTGTATAATAATATAATAATAAATACCAGGCACGCTTTTAGCTTTTCTAAGTGAGTCACGAGAATACACAAAAACATCAGTTTGTTGATTAGATTAATACATGCTCTAAGTTAGGACTATGGTCATGGCCATCCGAATCCTATAAAATAAATAAATAAAATACAACGTAACCCTCGGGTTGATCTAAAAAAAAAAAAAAAAACAAAATAATCCGAGCCTACATGTCAGTGGCTCAGAACAAAATGCAAGAAACTTTTTCCCTAAGACTTATAGATCTTCTACAATCTAAAACTAAGCACAACCGGATTAAAAAGGCTCCCATGCCACAGCTGTAATCCAGTCGATTGCATCATAAATCTACCCTGTGCATTTCATAACATTTGCGTTTGCACTTGCATTTACTTTCAATTTAATGCTCGTCCGAATGGAGCTAAGGGCTAACGTCCTCGGTAATAAGTCCCAACGCATTCGTCACGTTTCAATGTTACATTTTTTAAAACTATTTCCCACTTCTTTCTTCTTCTTTTCGTAGCGACGGTCAATGTTTTGTGCCCAGACAGGGTTTTGAAGGGAAGTCACCCTCTGGCAAAGGAGGGTGGTTGAAATTTTTATTTAAACATAATCTCAACTGCCTATCGTGTTAGTGTTGACTTGATCAAAGGAATAACAGATGAGGAAAAGGAAATCACGTTCCAAACAACGTTCTATTAAATGTAAGTACGTTTAAATGTAGCGGATTATTGACAGAGAAACCCTGGGTCTTCGGACTCCTAGTCCATTTGGCGGAGGCGTGCTACTCCGACTACAATAGAAAGACGTTATTAAAACATACAAAGCTTCGTAGTTCCTTTTTGTTGGGAGTTTCTCCATCATACAATGAGCGTCGCGTTAGCCTGTTACATCATCTAGTGGATTGAAATTTTCATTCACACAAAACCATACCAACAACAACTCTGACACACCAACACAACAAAAAGAATAGTTACTCGTATTTGTACGATAGGAATTTACTTTTTTTTTTTCGCAGTTAAAAAGACAATATTTTTGTCGGTTAATTGGCTTGGCTAAGAGGGCTTATAGCAAATTTTAGAGCAAATTTTAGTGAGCTCTTTCTTTGGACAAAATTCTGCTCTAACCTTAAGGACATATTGTAAATCAGAGTTCCACTAACTCTCGACTCTCGGACCGTAGCTTGTCTGCTAAAAGAAAATAAAATAAAAATTAAAAAAAGAAGAAAATAAATTCTTATATATGGAGGGATGCATGTCCTTTGCATAAGAACGAAATTAAACGAAAAAAAAAAAAAAAACGCACAGCAATAGAGCAAAACAAAATAAAAATGAAAGAAAATGCAATGTTCATCATGAGAAGGATTAATATAATACGAAGATGGATACGAATAGTTCTAGTACATGAATGCATTTGATGGTTGCTTGAGCGTTGCAAGTTCCTTTCTTACAATTTATTTTATTTATATTATTTTGTAAATTTATTTTTAGTGTGAAAATAGTAGAAAAAGATCGAGAAAAATTAAAGAGAAGGAGATAGTGAAGAAAAATAAAAATAAATAGAATGAAAGTTTGAAAATTCAAATAGTAATCTAACGCGCGCAGTCAAAAATGCGAAATATTCATGTTTGGAGGGATTCTGTAACGAAGTCATGGTGGGCACAGTGTACCTTTAGTACTTACATATCGCTCGGTAGAGTTTCTGGACTAGATGATCGTTCGTTCCATTGCGATGTTTGCATTGCTAAAAATAGAAAAAAAATTTTCATTTTAATTGGTCAAGTATTACAAGTAATTGAAGAGTTTACAGTTTAGGAATTATTTTTACTATAAGTAAATGGGGGAGCTAAATACTTTTTGGGGGCGAGTGTGATGGAATTCGGGATTATCAAATTAAATTTCCAAAAATAGCCAATGCAAGAAAACCCCTCACAGCAGAAGCACACGAACTTATTAGTTTTTTTCTGAATCAAGCTCCTGTAACATTTTTGTTTTTTTTTTTAAATAAATGTAATTGAACAATATGTGAAATGAAAAAGTTCAGTGATACCCGGCAAGCAAGGGAAAGCTTAAGACCGATAAAGAAATACTAGCAAACGAAAAGCGAATTTCCAAATGATGCAAACAGTTGGAGTATTGATTCAAATGCGGCGTAAAGGGACACAAAACAAAGAATTGTAATGCTTACTGCATATTCTACAAGGACATCAAAGATAATATTAAACATAGCGTGGAAGAACAAGTTGTCCTTCGTTCTGACTCGTGTAGAGATCAGGACTATAAATATTATGATCAAGATGCAATATCCTCTCATGCAGAGACCCGAGAAACCAAGGCAGACGTTGTAATACATACTCAGCGAACGCGCCTCCAAATAACTTCCGGGTAGGATACAAAAGACGCATTATTAATTAATACTACGGTTATTATTGCAGGTGACTTAACAAGTGGACAATAGAATGAAGTTCAAGTATCACAAACAGTAAACGAAACTAGACGAAATGTCAGCCTGGAAGTACTGGTATATAACTTAATTCGCGCGTTTTTTTTCCAAAATTTGCACGTTTATTTAAGTAAAACGTGTACAAAAGTATTATTCAAAGCATTGCCCATCTGAAGCTATGACTTTTCCCATCTTTCTGGCAATTTGTGGATCCCATCCCAAAAGAACTGCGCCGGCTTGGTAGCCAAGAATGAATCAAGCCAATTTTTGATATTCTGCTCCGATGTGAACCGTATTTCAGTGAGGGCGTTCTGCATCGACCGGAACAAATGGTAGTCAGAAGGGCAAGGTCTGGGCTATAAGGCGGGTGGGGTAAGACTTCCCATCCACTGTTTTCCAAATAGTTCTTAACCGGAATAGCAACGTGGGGCCGAGCGTTGTCATGATGGAAAATTATTGCCTCGTGTCTGGTCGCATATTCCGGGCGTTTTTCGGCCACTGCTCTCTTCAAACGGATTAATTGTGTTCGGTAGCGTTGTCCATTGATGGTTTCACCCGGTTTTAGCAGCTCATAATACAGCACACCTATCTGATCCCACCAAATAAAGAGCTTTACCTTCGCGCCATGGATATTCGGCTTTGCCATTGATTTGGCTGGTTGGCCGGGTTTCACATATGATTTTTTGAGCTTGGGGTTGTCGTAATGGATCCATTTTTCATCACCAGTAACAATCCGATGTAAAAATGACTTCCTTTTGTGGCGTTCCAGCAGCATTTCGGACATGCAAAACCGCCTTTCGACGTTTCTCGGCTTGAGTTCATGTGGAACCCAATTTCCTTGCTTTTGAATATATCCAGCTGCTTTTAAACGTTTTGAAATGGCTGCTTGAGTGACATCCAAAGATTCTGCGAGCTCTTTTTGTGTTTGGCAACAATCTTCATAGAGTAATGCTTCCAGTTCTTCATCTTCAAACTTTTTTGGCTGCCCAGGACGTTCATCGTCTTCCAAGCCAAAATCACCACTTTTAAATCGTGCAAACCACTTTTGGCACGTTCGCTCAGCTAGCGCATGTTCACCATAAACTTCCATCAAAATACGATGACTTTCGGCAGCAGTTTTCTTCATATTAAAGTAATCAAGAAGAACTCCCCGCAAAAACACTTTTTCAGGCACAAAGTTCGACATATTTGAGTGAAAAAAAAAATTATTGTTATTTACGCTTCAAATGAATGACATATACTGAAATGACGTACAATGACAGTAGCTTTCCAACGCATGTTCCAATGGAATAATAACAATCGAATAATACAAGTTACGCCATCTCTTAGCAAACCGCAAAGTTATAGACCCAATATTTGCATCATTACAAATAGTTCATCCTAATTTGGGATCAAAACCCATGTTTAGCAGAAATGGAAATAGCTTTACTATTTTTACGTTACCTTTATGAGTATTTTTTTGGCATGTGATATTAGGTGGGAGGTTGGCAGCTTGTATAACAATTACCAAACAAAAATATGAGAAATTTTGTCTAGCACAAAAATTTTGTCTACAAAAATGAGACACGGTGCACACTAGTCGATTTATGTTCGCCAGCTAGACTTTAATATTAAATGAAAGTTTTTTTATTTATTTATGATTCTATTAATATATCTAATGCTTCAGGAGGCAAAGATTTTTTGAAGGTGCCTTTTATCACTTATAATAGGATCGGACGAAATTAGCAAATTTTGAAGAACATCCTCATTGGTTGCGATCCGCGACATCTTTCTTGAGAAGCTTCCACGGTACAGCTTGTAGTTTTTTTGACGGGCTTCTAAAACGTCTTGCGACAGTCGGCCAATAGGAATACCGAACTTTTCAATAACGTCAACACCATGAATAAGTATTTTATGGATGCTCACAGGCACTTTATACCAATTATATTTGCTGACAAATAGTTTGGCTGTGTCTAAGCAATACTTTCTGAATTTGGTTGGGTCGATTTTCAATCCAGAAGAAAGAGTAACCAGTACTATGGCAAAACGTTGCACAAGCTCATAATAAATTCCAATTATACCGGCTGGATCCTTGAAAAACGTACGGGCAATGTTACCCCTTCCTTGTTTCGGAAAATCGACTAATATTTCCAACTCATACCTGAGCTGGTTTTGAAGATGGACCTTTTTATGTTGAACCAGTTTTTTGGCCACCTCTCCTCTTGCCTGCCGACATTTGTTATCAAGTTTGTACGACAATTGTAACAATGATTCCATGAATCGTATGTGTGCGTGAAGAGTTTGTCAACCATGTCCGAATGCGTTACTATCGCAGAGTTTTTTTTAAACATTTCTTCAAGTCATTCATATCCTTTGGAGATGCTTTGTATATGTAGCAATCTGCTCTAGCTTTATTTTTGATAATTGCGTTGCAAGTTTTACCGTCAACCGTCAACAATTGTCTTCAACAGCACGTGATATAGAGTATGTTCATGGTTTTTCCGTTTATAGTTAAACCAGTGGGTTGCAGCATATTTATTTCAGATTTCATTCGATTGAACTCTGTTATAGAGGTATCTGAACTTTCCTTAGCAAATTCAAACCTTACTGGCCGGCAGTATCTTGGTGATGAAGTTCTTGAATTTGTCCATAAATTTGTACATCTATTTTCAGATTTCATCTTGATTTCTAAAGGCACAATGCATGTTAACAATATGTCTGAATCACTTGCGGCAGGATTAACTAAAAAGTTTTGCTTATGGCGGGAGTGTCCTGCACTACCGTCAACTCCTCACTTCCAAGTACATTCAAAAGTATCACCATTTTCACGTCCAAAATCAAATTCGTTAATTTTAATTCAGTCATTAGAGCTAAGGGTACTTCAGGTGTATACGGGATTGCTGATTTCGTTATTTGAGGTATTTTAAGTTTCTTCAGACTTTTGGGTGAGCTGCCAACAGCTCTTTTTACGATCTCGGCCATAGAACGTTTACCTTCTTGTCTTATTCACGAGTTCTCGAATTTTTCTTTTTTTAGACTTGTGGATTACCACTTTCTTAAAATGTTTTCTCTGGCCTTCCAAGTTGAGATTTTTGCTTATTTTCTTCTATTTCTATAGGCATTTTAAATTGCTTGCATAGTCAACTCTCTTCTGAACTTAAGTACACACGAAACATACGTTTCTTTGCAACCCACTGTTGAAAAATTAGTGACAAACTTTTTGGTGTAACTGAAACATTTTTTATGCTAGTCCTCATTTACGTCCAATATGGAAAATTTTGAATAACGAAACTTTACCACTTCATCCGCACAATCAGAAACAGACGATTTGAAAAGTCCGTTCTCGCGCATAAATAAAAATTTTTCATTTCTTGTAAGTGACGACCTCTCTGTTGGAAGAGCATTGCTACATTTATAATGGAAAAAAATATATTTTATGGCGGTTTTTGGCATGTAATGTTTATTGTTAATTAAAGTGAAAGATTGAAATTAATAATAAAATTACTTTTGTGATCAGACTATGTCGGACTTTTTTTTAATCGCTCTTTATACAAAAACTTTCACACTTTAATTTTTATAATACACCCTGAATGACCCGAACTGCAACCAACTTCAGACTGCTATAATTTCGAAACCGCTCATGACAGTGAGCTCAAATTTTGACACATGACAGATAATTTTATTATTTACAAGCCTTTTAAATGATTTGCGTCTCAGTTGTGTTGAAAAATTTTTATCCGCGATGGAATTCAAACGTGATAGTGTCATTGCTTTATATATGCCTGGAAAACCACAAGTAGCTACCGTTAGAGCCCTCCAGCACCTCAACGTGAATAAATCATTTGTGTCTCGAACCATAGCTCGTTACGGTGATACTGGCAGCGTTGCAAAACGCCATAGAAGTGGTCATAAAAAAAGGCAACATCGGCAGAAATGGTTCGGAAAGTGAAGGCCCGAATTGAGCGAAATCCGCGTCGAAGTGGAAGAAAAATGGCTCGTGAGCTCAACATATCGTTGGAACGGATGCAACACATACTGAAAAATGACCTTGGGCTCAAGCCATTGAAGTTCCAAAAAGCACACGATCTTACACCGCAACAGAAAAAAGTTATAGTCGAAAGAGCGAAGGAGTTGCTACGCTTGCACGAAAGTGGTGAGTTGCCGAATTTGGTTTTCTCCGATGAGTCGCCATTTGTTATCGAGCAATATGTCAACAAACAAAATGACCGAGTTTACTTGCTAGAGAGGTCCTTCGAAAATTTACACCTTCGGACGGCCACCAGAAAGCAGGTAGCACCGATGGTGATGGTTTGGGCCGCCATAACCACCGACGGTCGCTCTCCGCTCGTATTTTTGGACCGTGGCGTCAAAATTAATGCGATCGTATACCGTGAAACTGCCTTAGAGGCAGCTTTGAAGCCTTGGGCAAACAATCATTTCGGCCGGAGATCGTGGACATTTCAACAAGACTCGGCACCGTCTCACAAAGCGCGCGTCGACCCAGATTGGTTAAAAAACAATGTTCCACACTTCATTTCTTCGACACAATGGATTGCAAATTCTCCGGATGCAAATCCGTTGGATTTCTCTGTCTGGGGTATTTTGAAGGCGAAGTTTGGCACTAAAAAATACCAAATTTTAGACCACCTCAAACAAGCACTTCGCCGGGAATGGGCCAAAATACCGCAGAGCCACTTGCGTGCAGCGTGCGATGCTTTCTTCGGCCGTCTCAAAGCCATTATTCACGCCAAACGTGGACATATTGAAAACTACTGATACAATTTGAAAATTTATGTAATTTCCAACATTTTTTGCTTTGGCACAATAAAATTTATCAAAAAATAAAAAAAATATAGCATTTTAAAAAGTTGGAGTTAGAGTCATTCACCCTGTATATATACGAAATTAATTTTTTGTGAATTACTTACAATGAGGATCTTGCAACATATTTGCTTTTATGGTTATTCATCTTTAGTCGATGAAAACTTGTACTTACAGTGACAATGCAAATTCTCAACTAGGACACATAATAACAAAGTGATCTCAAACTGCATCACTGCGGGGTTAGCACAGTTGCAAATTCGAGTGCTAACCTCTTTTGTTGTTTTGAACTAGTTATAAAGGTAAAAAAAAATATGTTCGTTTTTGACTTTTGTCCAGCTACTGATGTATGAATATAAATAAATATATATTCATATAAATAAATATTTGATGCAGGTCTTTTTTCGTTTAAACTGGAAGAAATATCACCATCTCGGATTTCCACTAGTAAAATAAACCAGCTTATTAAGGGTGCTTTTTTTTTTAACTGATATAGATATTGCATTCCGTGCTTGTATTTTGACAGAAAACAGAACAGAAAACTATGCGGTATTTTTGGTCATAATGATCATGACACTGAACTCACTATTCGTTGTCTTGTTCATTTGCAATTACCAATGTTTTTAACAACTATTTCACTAACATAGCAAGCAACTTGAAGTCTTCGTTAGTCAATTTAACTGGTTGTTGTTGTACTTCGACTTTTAGTATTGTGGAACCTAGATTAGGAAGCTCTTTTGCTTTTAAACCTATCACTTCCCATGAGGTTTTGAAAGCTATACATAGTTTAAGGAATACCAATTCTTGTGGCCCGATGGTATCACCAATATAATGCTAAAGAGAATTGCATTCTTTATAATAGATACTTTAGCCGATGTCTCTAATCGCTGTGTTCTTTCGGGTGTCTTCCCAGACGAGCTTAAATGTGCTGATATTGTGCCATTATTTAAAAAAGGGTCTTATGATGACATGTGCAACTATAGGCCTATCTCACTACTTCCAGTCATTAGTAGAATTTTCGAAAAACTCATGAAGGATAGAATTCTTAATTTTCTTAATAAACATGAATTTTTTAGTCCATCTCAATATGACTTTCATAGAGGCAAATCAACAGAAGATGCTTTACTTCATTTTTGCTCCCAAATTACGAGGGCGGGTCAATAAGTCCGTCCGTTTTGGATTAAAACAGATTTTTTGATAAAAAAATAATTTTATTTTTCAACGTAGTCTCCCTTGAGTTCTATACACTTTGTCCAACGCTTCTCCAATTTTTTTATCCCTTCCAAAAAAAATGATTTTTCGAGGTCCTCAAAATGACGAGATGACTTCATCATTGGAGTCAAATCTTTTTCCACCAAGCCATTTCTTCAGGTTTGGGAACAAGAAGTAGTCGCTCGGAGCCAAATCTGGAGAATAGGGTGGATGAGGGAGCAATTCATAGTCCAATTCATGGATTTTTGCCATGGCAACTGCACATGTGTGCACCCTTGCATTGGCTTGGTGGAAAAGAACTTTTTTCTTGGCCAAATGAGGTCGTTTTTTTTTCAAATCGTCATTGAATCGGTCCAATAAGTTGGCATAATATTCCCCATTGATTGTTCTTCCCTTTTGAAGGTAGTCAATGTGGATTATCCCGCGTGCATCCCAAAAAACAGTCGCCATAACTTTATTGGCTGACAAACCCACATTGGCCTTCTTTGGCGCCGATTCACCATTAGAAACCCACTGTTTTGACTGTTGTTTGTTCTCTGGTGTGTTGTGATGGATCCATGTTTCGTCCACGGTTACAAAACGGCGCAAAAACTCCTCCATATTGCGATTAAACAACGCCAAACCTTCCTGTGAAGTTGTTACACGATTGCGTTTGTGGTCGACTGTGAGCAAACGCGGCACCCATCTTGCGGAAAGCTTTCTCATGCCCAAGTGATCATTCAAAATTGAAACCACTGAGCCATGCGAGATCCCTACGGCTTCCACAATCTCTCGCACTTTCAATCTTCGGTCGGCCAACACCATATCGTGAATTTTTTCGATTGTTTCGGGTGTAGAGACCTCAACTGGGCGTCCAAGACGTTCGGCATCTTCAGTGCTTGTACGGCCACAACGAAATTCAGTAAACCACTTTTTTACCATTGAAATCGATGGTGCAGAGTCTTAGCCTTGGTCTCGGTAATGGTTTTTTTTCGCAAGAAATAATGCTTAATAAGCACACGAAATTCACTTTTTTCCATTTTCTCCTCAAATTAGTGAGTAGTCTGATAAAAATAGCTGTCAAACACAAACGAACTGACGCAGCAAGTTTAAATTTTGACAGGAGTCAACTGCCAGATGCCTGTTGACAGGAGCAGTGTTGTTGTTTCAGTAAAGAGGTCAGAAATTCAAAAATGCACGGAATTATTGACCCGCCCTCGTATGTCTAACCTAGATGAAAATAAGAGCACAGCTGGTTTATTTATTGACATTTCCAAAGCCTTTGATATGGTCGACCACAAAATTCTTTTACTTAAACTGGAAAATGCTGGCTTTAGAGGCTTTATGCTTGAATGGCTTACATCTTATTTAAAAAACAGGTCACAGAAAGTAAAGTTAGAAGAGGTAAGAAGCGAAATAAAATTCGTTAATTTGGGTGTACCGCAAGGATCTGTTTTGGGCCCAATTTTGTTTCTTATTTACATTAATTCACTGTTTGCCTTAAACTTTAAAGGTTTGTCCACAGCCTTTGCTGACGACATTGGGTTTTCATACGGTTCAAGTAATCCTTTAGATCTGGTTACCGAAATTAACTGGGATTTGAATCAGTTGAGAGTATGGTTTGCGAAGCATAATCTAATTAGAAGTTCAAAAACGAAGATCATGTTTTTCAATTTATCGCCTATGCAGAATTATGAACCGCTTATTCATTTTCATGCGACCGAATGTCAACGATTCATACTGACTAATTCTGATTGTAGTCACAGCTTATCATCTCCTACGTTTTTTGACCGTGAAATATGCTGTCATAACTGTTTTCGTATTGAGCAAGTTAATGACTTTAAATATCTTGGTCTTTACATTGATTCCAATATGAAATTTTCTACTCACATTGAATCTTTGAAAACTTACTTCCGTTCCACTCTTAGACACTTTTACTATTTGCGAAAAGTCTGCTCAACTCCGCTCCTGAAAACTGTTTATTACGCCATCTTTCATTCGAAGCTTCAATATGGAATTGCTTGTTGGGGAGGTACTTATTTTGATAAAATAAAAACCCTTTTGATCTTACAAAAGCACGTAATACGCAAATTATGTCGAAGACCTGTAAGGAGTCCAAGTTTTCCCTTATTCTTTGTTCAGAGAATTCCTCCGGTACGTCACCTTTATTGTTTTAAAGTATTAAAAATTTTCTTTATGAAGTCTGGTAATCGCAATTTTCGTTTAGTGTCTAATTTTAATGTACGTGGCAATTTTGCCAATTTGGTTACAATACCAAGGTATCGCACAACGGCGTACAAGATTTTCTACTCCATATCCTCTTTTTGTATATTCAATAATCTTCCGCAGTCTATTAGAACAATTTCTTCACCTGTGATGTTCGCAAGAAGTGTGAAAATCTGGCTTTTCAACTTAAACTATTTAAATGTTGAATCTATTACTTCTGGCATGTGGGTTTAAATTTATGTTATTTATTTCATAAATAGCATTTTTTGTTTATTCTTTCTTTTCCTTAAACTAATGATTTCATAGTCAAAATGTAATTGTAAATTCAATCTTATACAATTATCATTTAACTTTTATTATTCTTGTAAAAATTATTTTGAATTATCTATTAGAGTAACTTAATATAAAACGTGGCCACCCGCCTTCTGATTCAGTAACATTGTTTGATATTATCATTTTTTCTTTTAGAATGGCATTCAAAACTATTCAAAACTTCTGTAAAATACAGAATGCCAATATATTTCTTAACATATTTAAATTGTTTGATTATATTTTTTACTTTTTTCAATGTAATAACTGGATACAAGAAATAAACGAAATTATCTATCTATCTATCTATCTATCTATCTAAATTTCGTACTCGTACCACATACAATCTATATGACATAGCCAATGACGCGTCGACGTAATGTCCGTACAGAATAAACGGTAGCCGCTGTAAGTGAAAGTATCCGTAATTGTCAATTTGGCGTCGATTGCAAAAGTTTGGCCTATGTTCGTCTACGAAAAGATTTCGGCCTACACTCATAGATAGATTTTGTACTTTAGCAGCTCGAAGTTGAAAATTATTTTTATTGAAAAATCGTTTGTGAACAAACAAAATTTCCGTTTCAGGAGTGAAAAGAATGTAGAAGAGATTCATGACACAATTACACTCACAAAAGTGGACTTTATTTTTGTTTTTAAAAAAAATTTATATCACCAGATCACTCCAACTGAATGAAATTTAATGTGCCCAAAACACAATGCTGTCTGCTGTCGTTAAAGCAAAATCCAAACACCCAGCCATTATATGTACATGAATGGCATTTGCATCGTTGAAACCGAAAAACTTTTCATTCTCAGTATGTGTATCGATGACAACCTACGTTGGGATGACCCCATATTTGATGTCACAAAAAATGCTGCGAAATGTCTAGGTTTCCTCAAACGATGTAACAAATACTTTTCGCCCTCTGATCTGGCCTAAGTATACATATAATGCATTCACATACCCAAAATTGGAGTACAATGGTTAGGTACTCCTAACTAGATACGATTCAAAAAAATGCGATAAGACTCATAGGTGGCGCTAAAATCACCCAGTCAATTGACTACCTCGAACACCGACGAAATGTCTCCTGTCTCACCTTGCTCTATCACTATTTTCACCACCAGTGCTCCATCAACATTGCCAGTAGCATTCCGTCCCTTCATACCTTAACACTAACCAATCCTTTGGTGTACGCTGATAAACCGCAGATTCTTCAGACTTTGGACGCCAATATTCAGCTATTATTGGTGAGATAAAGCTCAAAATGCTCGAACGGACGCATAGAATATGTTTCCTCAAAAGCATAATTTTATGAATCATTCTTCGTAATGAATAAAGATTTTTGATTTAAACTCAATTTCTCTATAGCTCGTAAATAAACAGACTTTTCAAGGAGTAACTTAAGCATGCGAAGCAGCGAGGAGGTATCGACAGACATGATACATCATGAAGCCGTTTATTTAGGAAAAAAAAATATTTCTGATTACCAGTTTGTGTTCAGAAACAACCATTCTACTATTGGCCAGGTATATATAATCACCGACATAATTATGAAAGTTCTCAATTTTTTTAAAAGAACTTAACACTCAAGTGGATATAAATATACTTATAGCACTTATGATGCCTCAGCATGTGTTAAGTTTTTTGGAAAATGGGATAGAGAGAGAAAGATAGATGTTTGGGCTTAGTGGTTATTTCGATCCATGGGTGGCATCCATCACTTAATGGGGAGACTAAATTCTTTATGGAAGTTGGTTTGTTGTTCATTTCTACACTCCTCGACGACTGGTTGAGACACCCCCCTGATTACGGGGTTCCTCAATAAGTTTGTTCCGTATGTGCTGCAAATATTCGTTGTTAGTTAGTCATTACCAATTTCTAAGAAAATTGTGATCACCATAAATCCTTTTTTTCCCTTAATTTTCTTGGAATTTGCAATTTGTCCCTAATTACGCGCGACAAGTGCTTGGGATTGGGTATAAATGCTTTAGAAGTTCAGTTGCGGATTCCATTCGCAGTGTTAGTCAGTTTTAGTGATTCGATTTAAAAGAAAGTATTCAAACACGTCTTAGAAGTACATATAAACTTGAAAATGGGATCTGGAAAGATGTTAATTCAAACGGAGACCCAAAACATTAAAAAAAATGCAACAAGAGGGATATTTTGTCAACAAAATTACGGCACATTTGAAGCGCAGTACTGGGAAAGATTCGTACCTGGACGAAAATATAGCTCAATACCAGCAGATCGACGATCCGTACTAAGAGAAACGACACATTCTGCAGCAACAACAAGGGAAATCGCGGTATCAACAGGGTTATCGAATGTGGACAGAAAACTAAGGACTTGCCAGCGTGTGTTAGCTGAATCGGAACATCTTCAAAGAAAGCGTTTGAAAATAAAACCCGCTTTACTACAACGTCATCGAAACGTCCGTTTGACCTTTGCCAGAAATCGTTTAAGATGGAAGAAGCGTTGAAGAACGGCCATCTTCGCCAATGAGAAACGGTTTTGCTTTGATGGACCTGACGAATCTCGTCATTATTTTCAACGAGCTGTTTTTCAGACAACGACAACAAGGTGGAAGTGGAGTCATGATTTGGACAGTAATATCATACTAAGATAAGACTAATATCCGCTTTGTAAACGGCAGGATGAAAAGTGACGAGTACCTTAAGACCTCAGGCGAAAATTCGGCGAAAATTTCATCCTGCAATTAGATAATGCAGCAATCCACACAGGTCGGAAGGTGAAAGAGTACTTCGAGCGTAACAACTATTGCGTTCTTGACTGGCCAGCATTGTCTCCAGACCACGACATAATTGAGAATGTATGGGGATGTCTCTCCAGAGCTGTCTACCAAGGTGGACAATTCAATAACCTAGCAGACCTTAAGACGCCATTGAAACCGAATGGGACAATATCCCACGAAAATTAATTAAAAAAACTGTTTAAATCTCTTCCATCAAGAATGCTAGAGGTTGTAAGTTATAATAGAGGAAGTACTCATTACTAACAAAATAAAATCATTGCGCCATAAGCCTCTAAATTTTGTTTTTATTTAAAAAAAAAAAACCTAATCCTGTCTCAACCACTTGTCGGGGGTACGAGTAATTAGGGAGAAATTGCAAATTCTAGGAAAATTAAGGGAATAAAAGGATTTATGGTGATTAGAATTTTCTTAGAAATCTGTAATGATTACCTAACAGTAATATTTGCAGCATATGCGGAATAAAATTTTCGAGAAACACCGAAATCAAGGGGGGTGTCTCAACCAGTTGTCGAGGAGTATAGTCAACTACTCATCTTATTTGATTTTTGTTAACTGAAAAAATGAATCACGCAAGGCTAGGATTCGAACACCGAACTTTCCGATTTTCAAGCCAGTCCACTACACATGGGAGCCACGGCCACCCATTTTCGCTTAAGGCACAATACCACTGTGAGCGCGCAGTTCGATGGTGTATTTTTCATAATTTTTTCCGACCAAACGATTAATGGTTGTTTATTAATACTAATATTCAATATATATGTACATATAAAAGAAACTACACAAATTTTTTTTAATCGAATCTTAAGAATAGAATAGGACACTCCGACGAAGTTGCTGCTTAGTGGTTGACAGAACTTTATTTGAAAAATACAAAAAAATATATTTATAAACTAGACATATACATAGATTTATAGCATCACGTAGGGAAATTTGGATATCTAAAAAAAAAAAAACATTTTCATCTTTTATGAAAAAAAATAGAAAGGGGCCCTCTATAACAAAAAATCCCTACATGATGCATTTTTGAGCATTTTAAAACATGGTACATGCAAATGGGATGAATAGTTTCAAATATGTTGTCAACCAAGTTGAAAAGCGCGTTCAAAGTTTTGCTGAAGGATAATTCGACATACAAACTAAATTTTATATCTGTATTTTTGTTTTGTTTCTCACCATCAGTCAGCTACCCTGGCACAGCATTAGAACATTCTTAACAAATGCATCTTTCGGAAAATGAAAAAAACAAATTTACGGTGGGCTGGTGTCTTAATACTATTTTTTGATGTGTCGAATGCTTCTGATAAAGTGCGACATGACGCCTTGAGGCTTAAATTTTAATATGTTTCTTTCATATGACTACTAAAGAATCTACAGATAATGTATTGTATTTCAAGAAAATACTGTTCCGAGTTAGACCCGAAAATAAATACTTCTAATTCAAAGAAATTTTTAGCAGGCCACAAGGAAGTGTTCTTGGCTCGCTTGTGTATTTTCTACCTATATATAGTGTATTCTACAAAAACGTGCGTTAACTTACTTCTTTTACTTGACTCACACATCGCGCAGAGGATTCGGAGAGTTAATAGTATTCACACACAACCTCGATGCACAATTCAATTCAATTATACTACAGGGTTTGCTAAAATCTGCCGAATCTCTGTATGGACCAAATAACTACGACGTAATTCTATATGCGCAAAAATTAAGTAAAAGTTGCAATGGACGATGCCAAGCAATTATAAATAATAATGGTGACTGGGCTCACTACTAATATAATTGCGCAATTCGTTTTGATACACTAGAGAAGTAACCTCCTTGGGAGTGAAACATTTTTTTTTATTTTATTCTCCATAATACGACTTCATAGCAGCTATCAATACGGTGATGAGTAAAACCAAGTTCACGACACTATGCATTCATAAATCAATTTGGCTATTTCAAGATGATAGAACCCCCAAGAACATCAACCACATGCTTATATGATAGATGCAGTAAACGTCGACTCTTTTCACTATCTTGGCCAGCCAAATTCAGAGCGCAATTGTCCAATATAAGGTGCGAATGACCCAAAGAAAAGTATCTGGAAGAGCAACAGCAACCGCAGTGTACTCATCACTCATTGACACCAACACCCAGCGGATCAGCATCGCAATCCATCAAAGTGCTAGCTGAATCTAAAAGATTAATCATATTTTAAATACCTGAAAAGATAGATAGGGGAAAGAAAAGTAGAGAATGCCAACGAAGAGAGGAGCATAGGCGCTCCCCCAGTTTAAGGAAGTCGAAGAACCGCGGAATTAAGCAACATCTCGCAGAAGGTCAAATAACTGGCAGCTGGCTTCGAGAAGGAAACCTTAATATCATTTTTAACAGTTGCTGAATGAGCATAATGTTGAGAGAGAATTTCCTAAGGACAGCTCATAACGCTAGATAACAGGCGAGGCAATGCGCAGTTCGAAACCACTACTCCAAACTATCTCAAATGTATACCAGATTTAGGCAAGAAAATGCACAGATAGCGCATTAGGCAGGTGTTAACACGGAGGGCGATATACTCAATAAATCTTTCCAGTTGCTGACATACGCAGCATCGATCGATCTGCGAATCTCAGCTGTTGAATTCAAGAAGACAAGGAAGGCCGAACCTCTGTTTTAAAGACCAAGCGATCACAGATGCCAGAGCGCTTGATCGTTGGCCAAAAAGTCATTGCATTTTTTTATAACTTAGTCAACATCCCAGCTTAATAATAAGCTATATGATTTAACAGCTGACATCTTTAAAACCGAACATTGTTCGGTTTTATTTAACATCGGTTTCCAAATGGAATACAAAGATGAACATTTTCCTCATAATTTATTATTTTATTTCAATAGAGAAAAAAAGCGGCGCAATTTTTGAAATTTTGGAGAATGCATCACACCCAGGAAGCCGAATTAAAGTTAATGGCGACGAAATAAAGAAATTAATCGAGTAAGTCAGTCGGCGAATGACAATACTAAAATCGAGTGTGCAAAATTATTTAAAGAAGTTTGTTTGTCGGTTAACTCGATATGTGGGTACGGCAAGATCTGACGGAAATCGGTCCTATAAAGTGCATTGATATCTGCGGGTCGCTTGCAAAAAGTGAACAAAATGATACAAAATGAGGTAAGAAAAAATGGATAAAAGTCTTGGAGCAAACATGGCGAAAGTGTACAATCAACATCGAACACCGACATTTGCCAAATAAACGTTAAGTTTTCAATTTGGTGGCATTTAAGCGGGCATCGTGTTTTTTTGAATTGCTCTCAAGGAATGAAACAATTAATTCAGATATGTATTATCGCCAATTGATTCCATTAGACAAAAACGGTCAGAATTGGTGAATAGAAAGGGGTTTATATTTCATCATGTCAATGCCAGACCACATACGTAAGTTTAGTAACCCGGCAAAAACCGCAACAGCTTGGATGGAAAATTTCGCCACAACCACCATTTGTTTCGGTACTAGCAAAACACTTTGAATGGACAAACTTTCACTCCCGATGAGGTTATCAATTTATTTTTGATTCAGTTCTTCGGCGAAAAACACCAGAAGTTTTATGAACGTGGAATCATGCAATTGCCTAAAATATGGCAATCATACAACATGATAGATACATTTTATTATAAAGCCTTTTATTATTCCAAAATTTCGTCTTCTATTTCCATAGGAAAAAACATAACCGGAAACACCAGCCCAGTATCGAAGAGAAGGGAACGCTACTGTTTGGCAGGCAGAAACCTCCTCACGGAGGTAATTAAGTGGGTAAGTACAATCATGTGTGCCAAGAATTCTCATAATGCAGATAGACTAATCCGGATTACACTTGGATCTAAAATGTCCACGGCATTTTTGGAACGAATAAAACACTATCGAATTTTTATTAATTGAACAACAAGTTCGCTAAGCTTTTAATGTACTATATAATACTTTTAAAAGTCCCCATCCCTAGAGTGAATTCAGATTCAATTCCACAGATCGATATTTGGTCTTTAAAAATGGTGATCGATTACCCGTACTACTTAAGATACAAGTATCATTACGCCGATTTAAACAAAAATATAATTACCTGTCTTTAATGTGTGATTCTGTGGTGAGATACCATTCGGCCTTGATGTCATTTTACTAGCTATTCGTTGTGGTACTCCGGCAACGGCCTGTAAAATAACAATAAAAAAGGAAACAATATTAATTAAAATGTTAATTCAGTTCAAGGAAAATTTTTTTTTTTTTCCTTAAAATTTAATTCATCATCATATTCTGTGGTGGGCATTTTGTCTGCGCAATTTGTCCATATCCCTTATCATCCCTGCAATGGATGCAAAAGTAATTGGTTCACTCTGGCGTATGAGTAACCTTCCATTTTGAGACAAGAAGGAGTCTGTTTTGCATTCTGCCTAATACTGATGGCTATTTCATCATGAAATTTGTTCAAATAAAATAGAGTTAATAATAAAGAGCCGGTGAATCTATTCTTTTTGAAAAATAAAAAACAGAGTAAAGGGGGTTTATCAATGGAATCACATATTACCATCCAAACGGATACTTCTGGCACCCCAATTTCAAATGGTAAAGAGATGAGATGGAGATGAGATAGATTTTTTCATGATTTCATGATTCATTATTTCATCATGTTATTTTGATGCAACCGGAACCACTTACAAGTTACAAAAAAAAGAAAATAAATAAGAACTGATCCTCCTGTAACACATACAATTGACCTTGCCTATACTGGTGATACGTCCACTGACAGTGGCGAGCATAAATGTTTGAATGTTTACTGTTTTCGTACTTACCTATCCATAAAATCTTTATGATTAAAGGAAATACAACCATTTTTTTATGTTTTATTCTTCATTTATTTGTTTAAAATTTTGCATATTTCAAATTTAAAAAAAAAAAACATAAAACGAAAAAACCAAACTTCACTCTATTCGAACACTTATGCACGGAATGTGTTACTAGCCCAAACCGCTATGAATTTCCCGCTATCCGCTATTTTTGTTTGCCACTCTGTCATTGTTATTGACATCATTGTGTTAAGGTAATTACTTTGAAATAGTTTGCAGTTTTATTATTTTTTTGTGATTTTAAAAAATGCGTAAAATATCGGAGGAAATCGAAAACAGCATAGTGGTTTTAACAGAAAAAGGAAAGTCCGCATGAGAAATTGCAAAAATATTGAAGATCAGTAATTCAACTGCATATTGCGCCCAAAGAAGACGAAATGTTAGCAACAGTGCAATTTCTAAAGAACGTCGAAGGTTGCTGACAGACGGAGATGCACGTATTATGGAGCGTTTGATGAGACGCAAGGATTCATTAACGCCAAAATTAGCTGCTGCAGCAGGTATCAATAAGGATGTAAGTGAGTGGATTGCGCGCCGAGCCCCTCGAAGAATTGGACTTGTTTCAGCAGTGAAACAAAAAAAAAACCCGCAAAAACATAAAGGCGAGGTTAAAGTTCTGCAAAGACCATAAACATTAGAATGTTGAGGACTGGAAAAGAATGATCTGGTCGGACGAGACCAAAATAAACCATTTCCAGTCAGATGGAAAGGAATATTTTTTGCACCGACCAAAAGAAACCATCCAGAAACACCAAGTAAAGCAAACGATAAGACATGGTGGTGGTAACCTGCTGGTATGGGGTTGCTTTACTTGGTAGCACGTTGGCCCAATAGTGAAAATTGAAGGGATTATGAAGAAGGAGGATTCACATACTCCAAACAAATTTACCAGAATTTGTTGAAAGGAGTGCATATCCTGAGGAAAAGGTCCTTTTTCAACAAGACGGTGATGCCAAGCACACCGCTAAAATCGTTCAAAATTGGTTGTCCGGCCAACGCTTTCAGATGTTGAAGTGGCCTGCGCAAAGCCCGGTTTTAAATCCGATTGAAAATTTGTGGGCTTTGCTCAAAAAAAGGCTGGCAGTCTATGAAAGGGCCCCGAAGAATGTAAATGAGCTTTGGCAAAGGGTGGAAAAAGAATAGGAAAACATTCCGAATTAAATTAATTGAAAAGTTAGTGTAGAGCATGCCAAAACGTATTAAAAGCGTCATAAGAAATAAAGGGCTGTGGACTAAATATTGAAACAACTCTTTTTTTTTTTTTTGGACGTCCAAAAGTGTTCGAATAGTGAAGTTTGGTTTTTTCGTTTTATTTTTTTTCTGTTTTTATTTTTTTTTTTAAATTTGAAATATGCAAAATTTTAAACAAATAAATGAAAAATAAAACATAAAAAAAATGGTTGTATTTCCTTTAATAATAAAGATTTTATGGATAGGTAAGTACGAAAACAGTAAGCATTCAAACATTTATGCTCGCCACTGTACGTCCAGCGAAACAAATAAAAAGAATGCACCGATACGTTTCCTTATTTCACAAAATGTTGAATTTGTCCAAAATAACAAATCAACGAAAAAATAATAGAATTTGGCATCAAATTCCAAAAAAAAAAATCTAACTTTAAAACATCTCCATCGGCTGTTCTTTAAAATAGCAGTGTTGAAATAGCAGTGACGAAATATGTAAATAACCGTTCCGTTTTTCTGTCTGGCTTACCATCCCCACATGTATGCATCGCATTTGGTTGTTTTTTTTTTCGAATTGTTGTTACCAGCAAGTTTATAACGCTTTGTTTTACATATTTGGGGATAAGGCGAAAAAAACATTTTTAACTTCTATGAAACCGCGCTATTTTTTAAAGCAACACCTTCAAAGTCACTTCAACTCAAAAATGAAAGATGCAGTGGTGGCAAGCTTTCAAAGGAAAGATTGACAGTAGCATTGCTTTGCAGCGCAGTCGGCGAAAAAGAACCAGTAATGGTCATCGGTAATTTAATTTTGCGTGATCAATTTTTATAAATTTAGCTAGCGAATGTGTTCCTTAATCAACAGGAAGAGCTGCTAAACCCAGAGCTTTTAAAAATATAAACATCGAAAAAGCATTGGGAATAACTTGGAGGTGCAACAAGAAGGCTTGGATGAACTCTACTTTGTTTCAAAAAAAAAAAAAAATGCAAAAGCAAAAAGGTTCTCCTTTTTGCAGACAATGCCCCCTCACATGTTGTAAGTGGATTCAAAAAACATCGAACTGAAGTTTTTTCGAAGTTTACAACTTCGCATCTACAGCCACTTGATCAAGGCATCATAAAAAGTTTGAAGTCCCATTACAAAAAATACCTAATGACATATCGGAGTTATCAGCTAAAATTATGGGGAGACGTTACTCCAATAACCATTTCAAATTGTTTTAAAAAAATGTGGGTTTTTCGAGGAAGAGGACAACAATATGGTTGCTAAGGAGATAATACCCGAACCTGCGGTGCCAGAAGATTTCTTGACTATGGAGGATAATGTTGCGACATGTCGGAAAATTGCGAAAATGAATTTTTAAACTCCATTCAGCCAGCACCTTCTGATACTGATGAGGGACATACCTCTGCCGATTCTTCTTCAGAGGGAGAAATTGAAGCAGTTCCAGGTTCTCTCTCATACAAAGAGGCCTTTTCGCATCTAAACATTTTGTAGGATTTTTCATTCGAAAATGGTTTGGACGAAATATGGACATGTTTAAACACTTGTTCTCAAAAATTATTGACAAATTTCTAAGACAGATTAAAATGTAAAAAAAATGCACATATGAAAAAAAATAAAAATGAATGTGCAATGTAAATATGTACATAATCAAAATTTGTTTAACAAAAAAAATTAAATTAAATATGTACATGTGTACATGCATACATATTAAAACAATTCCCTCTCTTTTAATTCTTAATCAAAGTTAAATGCAAATATATTTTCTGGAAATTTATAGTTATATGAACTTGCAGTAATTTTTTTATGTACATATACATATGTACGTATAATACTTCACTCTTAACATACATGTATGCATGAGGGAAAAACCTCTGGAAGTGGACCGATACAATTTAAAAGGAACCTCTAAAATTGGACCACATATCGGGTTTTCCAATAACGACTTGACAACTTTTTTTTTAAATAAAAGGCAAACCATTTGAGATATTTCAAAAACTTTATTATTGGCTTGAAGTACAATCAAAACATTTATGAATGGAACTCGACTTCGTTCATATGGCCACCGCGGGCACGTTTGAGCCGGTCGATTCGTTGGATCCTATTTTCAACGACTCTGAGCTCTTCCAACGTCGTCGGCGTGTTGGCATAAACCAATGACTTAACGTAGCCCCACAGAAAATAGTCAAGCAGCGTTAAATCGCACGGACGATGCGGCCAATCGACTGGCCCATGTCTTGAGACAACACGCTCACCATACTTACTCTTCAATAAATCGATTGTAGCGTATGCTGTGTGGCTTGTGGCACCATCCTGTTGAAACCACATGTCGTCCAAGTCCATATCTTCTAATTCGGGCCAAAAATAATCGATGATCATGGCGCGATAACGCTGACCATTCACAGTAACGTGACAATCGTTATCGTCGACGAAAAAATATGGCCCAATAACGCCGCCGGCATACAAACCGCACACAAACAGTTATTTTTTGTGGATGAAGTGGTGATTCATGAAGCACATGTGGGTTTTCACCCGACCAATAACGCATATTTTGCTTATTGACGAACCCATTGAGCCAAAAATGAGCTTCGTCACAGAACCCAATCGGAGAACGTACGTCGCTTCAAATGGTCCATCGACTTCAATTCTTGAGTCAGCTTGATCTTGTATGGGTGTAAACCGAGATCCTTACGCAAAATACGCCATAATGTGGTCTGAGCGATGCCCAATTCTTGAGAACGCCGTGAAATTGACTGATTTGGATCGTTTGCTACGGGCGTCTGAACGGCAGCGATATTTTCGACACTTCGACCAACCCGTTGTCTCACTGACACGGCAACATCACACAACGAATATGTAGACTCAAATTTTTGCACTCAACTTGTTATTGCCTGTCTACTAGGGCGAGAATTATGGCCGAAAATTGGAGTTAACGCTCTTAAAGTTGCAGTCACCGACTCCGAATATCTGTAGAAAATTTTTATAATTTGCAGACGTTGCTCGTTAGTGTACTTTACCATGATGAAAATGTTGAGTTTACTGAATAAATTGACAGTGACGGTTTGATGATTAGTGAAAGAGTGCGTTCACAAATTAAATTCAAAGTTGTCAAGTCCCTATTGGAAAACCCTTTACTAATCGGACCACTTTTCTTCGGTCCCAAGGGTGGTCCAATTTGTCAGGTTTTACTGTACTTTGCTTTTACTTAACTAAGGGTAGGACATAATAAAACTTACCATATAATACAAAACATTCTTTTCAGTGGTGGGAAAAATAATAGGTGTGAATCGTCAGCTTAAAATGTCATTTACGCCGAAGCTACCTAAAGCGATCTTTAGATATGACGGATCTTTTTATGCAGCTGCATTTAAAAACAAACTGCAAATTATTGATTCTTAAAAGTTCTCATTAGTGGGTCCCGAATGAGATAAGATTACACTAATTAGTGTATTAGTTTTGTGAACATTCTATTAAGAATAACTTATTAAAAACAAATGAATTTTTACAGTAAGTTGTTTTTTGCAATTATTTTTTTATGATTCTAAAGTTTTTACGTATAAATAGTCAAGATTTATTCGAACTAATGGGCGTGGCACATACTGTATCGATGAAAAAAGACATTTATCCAGATGCTCCACTCTAAGGAAAAACATATAAATCTATTGCGGACACGTTGTCCTGCTCATAGAATATGATAACGAATGTGCTCGTACTACAGCAAAAAAATCCAAAGAAACTAGGGGAAGGGAAGGGGAAGGGGAAGAAAACGTCTGATACACTCTAGCTAGACCCACAAATAATGCGAATGGCTAAAAATTACCCTTTCGTTACTTCTCCAGAAATTAAGAAGGTACTAAATCTAACTGTGATGATAAGAAGTATTAGAAACAAATTACTAGCAGCTAATCTGCGTTCTCGATCCGGTAAGATGCCATTTATGTTAGCAAAAAATAAAAGCATTTGCAGAAAGCCAGCTAAATGAATTTAACAATAGGGGCATAAGGAGCTTCAAAAATATTTCCTGGAGCGACGAAACGAAAAGTCAATTTGTTCGGTTCGGATAGTAGGCACTAGTCACGAAGTCAACCCCAAGTGCATCAAAAAAAAATCATTAAGTACAGTGGATGAAGTATAATGATATGGGTCTATTATTTTCTGGTACGGTATAGGACCATTATTTTGAATTAAAGAGATCATGGCTCAGGAAAAATATGTAGAAATACAAGAAAACGTCATGCTGTCTTATGACGAAGACGAAATGTCGTTGTTTTGGAAGTGCCAACAAGAGAATGACCCCAAGCACACCTCGAAAAAAGCCAAAGCCTGGTCTCAAGCGAAGTAGGTCTCAGTTTTTGATTGTGGCCAATCAGCCGCTCGATAGGTTTTTTCTATAAGTTGCTATGATTTTAATTTTTTTTTATTCTCGGAATCACAACTATTAATTTTTCCAACCTCAAAAAACAAATTTTATAAAAAAAAAAAAAAATAATTGCTGTTTATGTATGCTGACACTAAATCCCGCTTCCTTTTCTACAACCTTAACTGTGTAAGTTAGTATATTAGGCAGAATATCTGTAGACTAAAATTAACTTGTTAAAAGATTAAGTAGAATTTAATTCTGAAGATGCAGTAACCCCTAGAATGAGATTTCTAGAACGCAAATTAAAAGCAAGAAGTCTGATAAAAACCGAGAACACAGTCAATTGCCACTGTCTAAGAAGAAACATTCTCTAAGCAGATGAGCCAACAATTAAGACCGGCTACTATAGAGCACTAATCTCAATGCACTCTACTAACAGTACGCAAGTGGCCGAATAATGGCTTGGGACAGTTTCTCTTATAATGGAGTTGGTCTATTAATTTGAATTAAAGAAAAAATTACCCAATTCGTCTATACCGATAATCTTCAAAATGTTATGCTGCTCTATGCCGCAGAGGAAATGCCTCTTATATGGGTATTTACGCAGGATAACCATCCGAAGCATACGGCAAAGGAGGCAAAGAAATGTTTGAAGATAAAAAAAAGGTGATTACGTCATGGGCATCTCAAGCTCCGGAATTCAATCCGATTGAATTGATGTAAAAAAAAAGCTATTAAAGTAGCTAAACCAAAAAATATTAAGGATTTGTGGGAGGTATTGTAGTACAAAAAGCGTAGTGGGCTATTCTCATTAATTTCATACAAAGTTAAAGGTTGTTATAAAAAAGTGCGGCGGATATTGTTGTATATGTGGAAGTTAGTAACACTCGAAACTTAAAAAATAGAAATAACTAGCAGTTTCGCATTTCCTTTTAAACCACTGCTATTTAATGAAACACTTAAAAGGTAGTCTTGTCTAATACCAATATTTTCTTTTGAAAGAATGTATCAATTTCTTACCAAAGTAATAAAAATATTTTCACAGTTTATTTAAAAAGTTCGGGACCTTATCTTATTGTATATAAAATGTACAAGTCAAAATGTTTTGACTTTGGAATTATGAAGTCTCGTTCTCTTCTTAGCAACTTCCGATAACTTGATTTAGTAGCCATTAGTACTCGTTTAAAGAACTTGCATTTGTTTGTTGTGCCAGTTTTTTTTTTTAAATTGTACTAAAAGCTATAGTCAAGCTTTGCCACGTTTAACACGTTTCATGTGTTAAAAACTGCGTATGATGAGCAGTGTTTAAGTTTTGGCAAGGTATTTGAATGGTGTTCACGGTTTAAAAATGGTCGCCAGTCGTTGAAAGACGATCTCAGAGGGGAACGCCCTTCCACATCCATTACGGTCGAGAACGTTGGGCCTATTGAATAACAGGTGGTTCGAAAAGTCCAAGAACATCAACCTGTTGGTGATGCACAGCGCTGTTTGGGGCTGTTGAAGCAGAATAAAAATAATGTTTTCATCCGTATTCATGCGTATTTTGAACAGTTGGACAAATCGTTCTATAAGAAAAGCATAGAAAAGTTAGAGCAGTGTTGGAACGATTGTGTGATCGATGAATATGCAAGTTCGACAAAAAAAATTGATTTTATACGAATAATACAATTTTTCTACATAGTCTCCTTGTAACTCTACACACTTCTCCCAGTGATGCTCCCATCTCTCTAACCCGTCCAAATAGTACTTGGCGTTTTTCTCTGGAAAATAATTGTTCACGAAGGTGATTTGACGAAAATCTCTGTCCTCCTCCCCAAGTTGCTTGGGGCTAGATCTGGTGAATAAGGGGATGATCAAGCAGTTCAACCCGTAATTCATGGATTTTCGCCATGGCAACCGCAGTGGTGTGAGACGGCGCTTTGTCCTCGTGAAACAGGATTTTCTTTTTCTGCAATTTCTGCCTTCAGCTAGGCAAGTAATGATGCGTAGTATGCTCCCTTTTTGAAGATAATCGATTCAGATAACTCCTTTACTATCCCAAAAAACAGTCGCCATCACTTTCCCAGCCGAAAAAACAGTTTTTGCTTTTTTTGGAGCTGACTCGCCCTTTGCAGTCCACTGTTTTGACTGAATTTTTGTTTCGGGCGTGTTCATTCGAACACGGTTTTGGTCTAACGTAAGCAAACGCAGCACCCAACGCGCGGACAGCTTTCTCATGCCTAAATCTTGATTTAATACCACCTTGATCAAAAGGTTCCCGGGGGATACCACCGTATGGCGCTCCCATTGTTCCGACTTGAGTTCTGTGTTTTTTGTTAAGTTGGTAAATCTGTTGTTGACATTTCCTCTAACTCTTAGCTTCGTAGCTTGACATTTGCAAAAGTTACGTAGCCAAGAGTACATCTATCTTTGTGTGTGCTGGCGATTTTTTACAATTTTAGAAATGAATTTAAAGTTACAACAACGAACTTCTATTAAATTTTGGGTAAAAAACGGTGCGCGAACGTTGGAAATGTTGGAAAAGTGTTTCCGCAACGATTCTCTAAAGAAAACGGTCGTTTACCAGTGGCACGAGCGGTTCAAAAGTGGTCGTGAGTCAATCGAAGATGATGAACGCAGTGCCAGACCATCGACATCGAAAACCGACGAAAACATTGATGAAGTGTGAGTAAAGAAATGTTGGTCAATAATCGCAAATTAACCATCATCGAGGTAGCGGAGAACTTGAACATTGCCTATGGATCCGTCCAAGACATTTTGGTTTATGATTTGAGTTTCCGTCGTGTAGCAGCAAAGTTGGTGCCAAAAGGCCTCAATTTCATGCAAAGAAAGAGATGATTTGCGAGGCTGAGTCCGATCCCACATTCATCAAAAGGATCATTACTGGAGACGAGACATGAGTTTATGAGTACGACACGCAATCCAGACATCAGGCAAGTGAATGGCGTTCACCAAATGAGCCGCGACCAAAAAAACCACATCGTTTTCCGTCAAAAAAGAAGGCAATGCTCACGGTTTTCATGGATTACAACGGTACAGACAGTAAACAAAAAGTATTATTTGGGCGTTGTGAGATGTTTGCGTGAAGCAATTCGCCGAAAGAAACCCGAATTGTGGACAGAAAACTCGTGGATTTTGCACCATGATAATGCACCGTGCACAGTGCCATCATTATTTGTAATTTTTTGACGAAAAATGCAACAAATCCATCCAACAGCCACCGAATTCACCTGATTTGGCTCCCTGTGACTTCTTTCTGTTCAATCGAGTTAAAAAACCACTACGGGGAACGCGTTTCAGCAGCCGAGAGGAGGTAATGAAAAAATCGCAGGAAGCACTGATGGACATACCGAAAACCGAACATAAAAAATGTTTCGAGGATTGGATCAAGCGCTGGCATAAGTCTGTTGCAGTCGATGGGGTTTAAATTGGAAAATATAGATTTAGATGAATAAACTTGTATTTGTAATTTTCTGATTACATTCTGACTACATAACCTTTACCATCTCTCTGACTTTAATTCGGCGGTCGTCTAACACCATTTGGTGAGCTTTAGCAATGTTATCGTCAGTGGTTGCAGTTTTTGGACGTCCCGAACGTTCATCATCTCCCAAGCTCTTAAATTCAGCTGCCCAAAATTTCACTGTGGTAAATGATGGTGCAGAGTCCCCATACTATACACAGAGTCCAACTCATTTTTGATTTGCGTAGGCGTATTGCCTTTCAAAAACAAGAATTTAATAACAGCTCGATACTCAATTTTTTCCATTTTCACAAAAAAACACTCACATCGACTCACTCAAACCACTGTCAACTAAAAACTGCGTCTTCAAAATGACTGAAACTGGTGACCCGAAACAACGGCGTGTGGTAGTCCAATTTTTGACTAAAAAATTAGTTTCGGTGATCAATTACCCATCATACTCACCGGAACTGCTCCGTTTTTGGCGAGCTTTTTCTATTACTGAGGCTATTCCATCGAGGGTGGAGTGAAGCATTCTGTAAAAGATTTCTCGCCGGCCTTCCAGAGGGTCTATGTTCGGCAAAGATTTATATAGAGATGTCGTTCTTCTCTAGGGTTGTTGAAATGCAAATATTCATATTGATATGAAAATGTGAATATACACTGAATAGAAGGTTTCTAAGCGTTATTGGAGTTGTTCCTGCGTATATTTTCCGCGAGGACTTGAGTCATATGTTTTGGCGGCGGGGCTGGCGTTGATGATTCCGGAGGAGTTCTGTTGAATATTTGCCCTTCTGTTCTGAACCTTTGCAGTCACGCTTAGATCGGTTGCTCATAGTGCGACATGCATGAACGTTATTCGACCAAGAACGCAAGGTGCACTCGCGACCCGTGGCTCATGGGGTCTGTGGAATCCAAATGAAAACTTCCCTGATTACCGCACTCCGCTATTTAGAGGAATTTTAACTTGAAAATTTTCCATTAAACTCATTTTATAAAGATAACCGTCTCTCCTTCCGTATTAGTTCAATTTAAAAATGCAGATTTAGCTCCCAAAAGGACTATGAAAAAGTTGCTTTTAGAGAAGAGTGAGTGAAATATAATTGAAATGTAAGCAAATTAATTTACAACAATTAGCACAACGCCTTCAGTAGCCAAATTTTAATTATTTAAACAGGTCTTCAATAAGTCATAAGTAGCGTTCCAGTCGACTGTAGATACACAAACAAGAACCTTTTTACAAACTTTATAGCTAAATAGTAATGAGTCAATTTGTCCACGAATACTTTTATCTCTTGCGGTGCATATATAAAAATTTAAACGTCCAAAAATTTAAAATGCCATTTTATTCGCTTCTTTCTATCATAGAATCCCTCAGAATTCCTCTATTAAATCCGGAGAGAGCTGAGTACAAGGGGAGTTCATGTATAAGTATAATATACCGAAGTTTGGAACATCGAATTACTTCATGCCACTTAAACTTATCCCTGAACTAAGTAGACACACACTCAAACATAACTAGACCATCATTCATTACAACAGTTGCCTCTGGCATAGCATGGTAATGTCATTGGCGCCATATTACCACAAGACCAAAGAAATTCAAACAGAAGATTACGAAGACGTACAAAAAGATTAAATACGAATTATTGTTTTAAGTACGAAGAAATTTCACATTGACACTCGCATTCTAATTGTTATTTCCTTCTACGTATCTTCTAGTTCGTATTCGTCATTCCACCATTATATCACATTATGGATATTCGTATAAAAATCATAGGTTAAATACGAACAATGCAATAAAGATAAATGTACTAATAGATACGAGTCAAAATATATACATACATACATATGTACGACTATATGGTACGTTTGTGTATTCATAACCCTCTGGGTTGTCAAGACTCACCTCATCGTCCCCATCTAGATAGAAGTAAAACTGATTCGGGCTAAGATACTTCTGCAGCAATTCCTTGGCGACACGAACGGACATTTCACTTTGCACGAACGGATGCTGCAATAGACGTTCCGCCGTTGGACGCTTCTTTGTATTCTTTGTTAATGCTGTCTTCACGAAATTGTGAAATGTTGGACTCCATTTATCCTTGTCTTTAAGTGCTGGTGGCTTAAAACCACTTTTTGACATTAGGAACAGTGCACGCATCGGATGGAGATCAAACATTGGCGGTTGAAGTTCAGCAAGTTCTGCAAAAGAGAAGAAAAATAAACTAGTGTCAGATTATTTGTTTTAAAGTGATAATCCATATCTACTTGGATAGAAGAGAATATAGCTAGAATGAAAGATACCCAAATTAAATAAAGATAGAAAAAGGTAACTTCGTTGTGTGTCGTTAGAGTAAATAGTCAAATTGTTCCAGCTTCTTCTGTTGACAGTGACAACAGAAATCTACTATTTGCTTAATATTTGACTAAAACTTCCAACGACCCAAGACGACGACGACAACAACAGCAAAATGTTTAATTTGACTTTGACTTTGACTCATGACACACAGTTGGAGTGACACACGTGCCAGGGCAATCTTTTAATATATATATATTGTCATATGAGGATATTGTTTCTTTGGAGTTGGATGCCGGAGGGTAGTGAATATGAAACCGGTTTCTGTGCAAAAGGAACAAACAAGCAGCTTTTCCGCTTTAATTTATATTCTAGATTTGTTGAAAAGTTTTCTCATATGCACTGAAGGGGCCTATGGTAATGTAGCTTTATCCGGTAATCAAGGACTTTCCTTGTATTTGTGCTCTTACCCGTAACAACTTAATTAAGAATACAAACTATGAACACAAAGATAGCGCCATCATCGGCCAAAAGAGAAGAGGTCTTTCCTCACTTGTCAGTTTGCTGCTTAAATAAACAATTTGGCATGATATACGAGTACAGAATCACGGTCTTTGAACACTGCTCCGATTTTGAGCCCAAAGTTATTCGCGATGAGCATTTAACTTTCGCTTCAATATCATCACGTACCATTTCCTTATGCGCCTTGGGTACATTTTGACACCTTAGTGACCTTCATATAGGTACGAGAAGAATCTCTACAAACTATCGAATACTTTTCCAAATCAGTGTAGGCAATATGTTACCAGGCACGATAATATGTCTGTTGCAGATGTTGGACAAAAAAAACTGCTCGACGTAAGTGGCCAGATCAGTACAGAACTACCAGTTAAAACGGGATTGGTCTCAGTCTCACAAAGAACTCAGAAAATTTTATTTTGGCAGACCATGCTGAAGGAAAGAAAATTTCATGTCATCATAATACATGGCCGACGTAAATACGGTGGATACGTACAGTGGATGTTCAAGAGAAGAACATGGAACATGTAATAGCAGCAACGACTATAGCAGACGTAAGGGACTGTATGTATATGTTGGGATCCAAATATACCACATTGATCAAGTTCCCGGAATTTATTCAGAAAATTAAAAATACAAGTTTATTCATCTAAATCTATAATGTCTCCTTCAAATTAATACCCATCGACTGCAACACACTTAGGCCAGCGCCTGGTCCAATCCTCGAAACATTTTTTATATTCGGTTTTCGGTATGTCAATCAGTGCTCCCTGCGATTTTTCCATTACTTCCTCTCGGCTACTGAAACGTTTTCCCCGTAGTGATTTTTTAACTCGATTGAACAGAAAGATGTCACAGGGAGCCAAGTCAGGTGAATTCGGTGGCTGTTGGATGGCATTTGTTGCATTTTTCGTCAAAAAATTACGAATAATGATGGCACTGTGAGAGGGTGCGTTATCATGGTGCGAAATCCATGAGTTTTCTGTCCACAATTCTGGTCTCTTTGGGCGAATTGCTTCACGCAAACGTCTCATAACGCCCCATAACAAAGAGTATTCTCTTTGTTTACAGTCTGGCCTTCTGGCAAAAAATCATGATGCACTACACCGTTGTAATCCATGAAAACAGTGAGCATTGCCTGCTTTTTTGACTGAAAACGTCGTGGTTTTTTTGGTCTCGGCTCATTTGGTGAACGCCATTCACTTGCCTGATGTCTGGATTGCGTGTCGTACTCATAAACTCACTTCTCGTCTCTAGTAATGATCCTTTTGATGGATCGGATGTGGAATCGGATTCAGCCTCGCAAATCATGTCTTTTGCGACGTCAACACGGTCTCTTTTTTGCATGAAATTGAGGTCTTGTGGCACCAACTTTGCTGCTACACGACGGAAACCCAAATCATTAACCAATATGTCTTGGACGGATCCATAGGCAATGTTCAAGTCCTCTGCTATCTTTCTGATGGTTAGTTTGCGATTATTGACCAACATTTCTTTACTCATCCTTCATCATTGTTTTCGTCGGTTTTCGATGTGGATGGTCTGCCACTGCGTTCATCATCTTCGATTGACTCACGACCACTTTTGAACCGCTCATGCCACTGGTAAACGACCGTTTTCTTTAGAGAATCGTTGCGGAAACACTTTTCCAACGTTCGCGCACCATTAAATCCGTTTTTTACGCGAAATTTAATACAAGTTCGTTGTTGCAAATTTCTAAAATTGTAAAAAATCGCCAACACAGACAGAGATAGATGTACTTACTCTTGGCTACGAAACTTTTGCAAATGTCAAGTTATGACGCTAAGATTTAGAGGGAATGTCAACAACAGATTTTGATCAAGGTGGTATATCTTAATTCGCAGATTCTGGCCTTTGCCCTCACAGACCCCTAATATTTCTCGAGGCCTTGCTTAGGCTACCGAGGGGGTCAGCACGGTGGCGGATAGCTGAACGGCCTACAGATATGTAGGCTAGCTGCGAATAACCAATAAGCAGTCCCCGACCAAGAACGGCAAAAATGGAGGATGTGACGGAAAAAACACACAAGCCCAGTGAAATTTTTGTGACGGGGCGAATAGATGCCGCCCATAAATAGGCATTTTGTCCCCTAAGGCAAGGCATTATGCGACCCGCACCGAGGCCTGAATGGTGCTGGGGACATAAAATCCATACAGCATCGCTAACGGGGCGCTCCAGATACCTGGCACCCTCTGATTGCAACTTAGCTTTACCACATTACAGGGGTCTCTGATGTGGTTGACCTCCTTTCTCCCATACTCGTGGGATACAAATAAAACAAATAAAACAGGAAAAAAAGAACAGAACACAGGAGTCGAAAGAACAGAAGAAAGTCCGTTCAGAAAAAACGGACGGAGCAACACAGAGCATGGGCACACAGACGCCGTCTACACCACTATTAAGCAGCAACACAGAAGCGAGCAGCTCGGTGAAACACCAACTAGCGATTGAAAGAGAAAAGCCTGAAGACATAAAACCCCTGGGAAAAAACATCACGGCGCTGGTGGAATTTATCAAAGGGAAAAATAATGTTCACCATGAAATATGGAAGCTGGCAAGTCCAATACTTAGACAATACAACTGTGTAGTAGAAGGCGAAAAAAATAAAACAGATAATAATCAAATATCTAAAGCCACTCAAACAAGCCAAATACCAGAAGTGAGCGAATTGGCTTCTGCTCCTCAGTCGTTGGAACAACTACCAGAACCCAAGCGAAAAAGGACTAGATCAAATACCGACATCGACACCATCATACGCCGACATCGCCATGAAAAATGGAGCAACAAAGGTGAAACAAACCGCCCATAAGGGCCAAAGGGTGGAAAAGCTAACGAAGAAGACCATGGGTGTGAAGGCGAAACCTCTAGACATTAAGCCAGGCGTAGAAACTACAAGACGTAAGGATAAGAAAGCGGAGTGGACAAAAGTGGTGCAAAAAAGGCGAAGCAAGATACGCCTCAAGCCGGATGCATTGGTAATTAAGAAGACTGGAATATCCTATTGTGATATACTCAGAAAGGTGAAGACCAACCCGGAGTTAAATGGACTCTGATGTAATTCGCATAAGGAAGATGGCCAATGGAGAATTATTGCTTGACCTCAAGAAAGCATCGGATGAGAGAACCTCAGAGCACCGAATAAAAATTGGACAAGTTCTCGGGGAAGTTGGGGAAGTGAGGTGCCTAACGGACGAGGTGCTTATTGAATGCAAAGATCTAGATAGCGTCACTACAAAGGAAGAGATTTGCCAAGCCCTGTCCGAGCAGTGTGAGGAACTGCGAGCTACGCAGGAACGCAAAGAGCAGTCATCAGCCTCCCGATTAACGCTGCCAAAAACACTCTGGAGGTAGGACGAATAAAAATCGGATGGACGGTATGCAGAATACGGGAAAAAGTAGTACCACTACAATGCAAGGCATCTGCCTTAACTTTGGGCATCTTGCAAAGGTGTGTAAAAGTACTATGGACAAAAGCGAAAATTGCGTCAAATGCAGGCAGAAAGGTCATTTTTAATCAAGGTGGTATTATAGGAAATCCACTTAAATCGAAGGTCACGGATCTCCATCCTTTTGACTTGATGTTCGTCGTTTCTGATCTGATGACCTAGACTTATTCACACCTAAACTTATTGCTAGAGTATGTCTTTTAATGCTAGCAAAAGTACCAGTGACAGTTCGCCGCGTTCCGCCAATGATATCAATATTATCAGCGTTTGAAAATAGATGCCAATATTCTAGGAAAAGTGTGCCTCTAGGCACATGAAAGCGCTTTAATTTGTCTAAACTCATTTTTGACATTGAGTGAAATTTGCTTTCGAATTGTACAGAGCAGCGACCGTTCTGCACAATCGGATGATAAGATAACAAAACTACATATGGTTCTATTGTACAGGGTGAATGACTCGAACCCCAACTTTTTAAAATGCTATAATTTTTTTATTTTTTGATAAATTTTATTGTGCCAAAGCAAAAAATGTTGGAAAATACATAAATTTTCAAATTGTATCAGTAGTTTCCAATATGTCCACCTTTGGCGCGAATAATGACCTTGAGACGGCCGAAGAAAGCATCGCACGCTGCACGCAAGTTGCTCTACGGTATTTTGGCCCATTCCCGACGAAGTGCTTGTTTGAGGTGGTCCAAACTTTGGTATTTTTTAGTGTCAACCTTCGCCTTCAAAATACCCCCGACAGAGAAATCCAACGGATTTGCATCCGGAGAATTTGCAATCCATTGTGTCGAATAAATGAAGTGTGGAACATTGTTTTTTAACCAATCTTGGTTGACGCGCGCTTTGTGAGACGGTGCAGAGTTTTGTTGAAATGTCCACGGTCTCCGGCCGAAATGATTGTTTGCCCAAGGCATCAATACTGCCTCTAAGACAGTTTAACGGTATACGATCACATTAATTTTGACGCCACGGTCCAAAAATACGAGCGGAGAGCGACCAGCGGCAGTTATGGCGGCCCAAGCCATCACCATGGGTGTTGCCTGCTTTCTGGTGGCCGTCCGAAGGCATAAATTTTCGAAGGACCTCTCTGGCAAGTAAACTTGGTCATTTTGTTTGTTGACATATTGCTCGATAACAAATGGCGACTCATTGGAGAAAACCAAATTCGGCAACTCACCACTTTCGTGCAAGCGTATCAACTCCTTCGCTCTTTCGACCCTAACTTTTTTCTGTTGCGGTGTAAGATCGTGTGCTTTTTGGAACTCCAATGGCTTGAGCCCAAGCTCATTTTTCAGTATGTGGTGCATCCGTTCCAACGATATGTTGAGCTCACGAGCCATTTTTCTTCCACTTCGACGCGGATTTCGCTCAATGCGAGTCTTCACTTTCCGAACTATTTCTGCCGATGTTGCTGCTTTTTTATGACCACCTGAATGGCGTTTTGCAACGCTGCCAGTATTACGATAACGAGCTATGATTCGAGACACAAATAATTTATTCACGTTGAGGTGCTGGAGGGTCTAACGATAGCTATTTGTGGTTTTCCAGCCAAATATAAAGCAATCACACTATCACGTTTGAATTCCATAGCGGATAAAAATTTTTCAACACAACTGAGACGCAAATCGTTTAAAAGGCTTGTAAATAATAAAATTATCTGTCATGGGTCAAAATTTGAGCTCACTGCCATGAACGGTTTGGAAATTATAGCAGTCTGAAGTTGGTTGCAGTTCAAGTCATTCAGGGTGTATATAGCTCGATGTTCTGCGGCATTAAAATCGATAAAGATATGGTGAGTATCGATCTGAACTTCTGGCAGTACACGATTCTATGGAGACTGATGTCTCTATAATTGGCGCAATTTGGAAAGTCTCCTTTCTTGTGAATCGGACATACGATGGCGTTGCCATGGCTCATGTGGTAGTGTATTGCCCACCAAATCGGGCAGTTCGGTGTTTAATACCAACCGCGCCCGAAAAACATTGCCCAAAAATCTTTCTTTCTCTCTCTCTTTTCCATCTTCCTAAAAACTTAACACATACTTAGGCACTTCAAGCATAGTCATACTCACTTGAATGTTAAGTTCAAAAAAAAAAAGAAAAAAAAAAGCAGTGTACGATAGTTTCCATTTCTCAGTCACACTTTTCTCTTGCGAATTGCTCCCTGTTGCTTCACAAAGCTCGCTAGATAAGCCATCCAAAGCGGATTGATTTCTTATGCCTAAGTTAAATCATATTCCTATCTTTGCTACATTATGGTGAAATGGGCAGTAATCTTGGCTTTCATCGCCCTAGTTGAATGGTTCGTTCTGCTAACAGCGAAGTTTTAGTCATCCTCGCCGTTAAGTGGCGCGGAATTGGCTTTTCCATATCCTCCGACTGCGCCTCTATTAATACATTTAAGTACCTCTCAATTTGCTCGATCTTTGGCTTATTTTTTTTGAAAAAGAAACCGATGTACTTCCCTCATTTGCTCGTAGAACATGGATGGTTATCTTCAAGTAGTGTTCTTCTTTTTTTCGTATTGAGTTCATAAAGACCATACTAATAAGACAGGTTGCCTTCATAGCATTTGATGCATTGTTACGGATTGAAATCATCTGAAATCGAGCAATGCCATAAATAAAATTATCCGCAAAAACAAAATTATCAAAGTCCTTAATTTCGTAGATCGTCTTCTAGAATAAACACATTTCGCTTAAAGCCCAGCAAAAGCCTTCCTTTAAAGTCAAAATACTTCATTCACCACTTTTTTTTATACGAAAAAACAAACTTGAAAGCAAAAGAATTTAAAGAAAAAAAATTGTTTAAAACCAAAAAGAAAAAGGATATTTTAAGTATAAATCATACCAATAGCTGTAATTCCGCACGCCCATATATCACATAATTGGTTGTAACCACCCTTTCGCTCGACAGCTGCTACCTCTGGCGCCATCCAATAAGGTGTTCCTGTAAATAAACAACAACAACAACGTAAAGAAAGGGGCTTTAGTGGATTTGTTTCAAAAGATTTGTTGCAAAAAATTTATTATCCTCCTCTTTTTCCTGGAAGATACTCGTAAAGTGTGCTTCATTTGAGAGAGCCTCTAAAGGGTTCACTCAACTCCCGTGCGTCTGACATTGGGGGTTTGAGTTGAGTTATTTTTTTTATATAGTTTTATTATCATGGTGCTTTTTGCTTACACCCCAGACAATATTTTTAGAATTTTATATTTTCATTTCACGCTTCAAAGTACACACACTATTCTTGATATACACTTCAGTCGATTTACCTGTGCCTCATTACAAGCTTGTTCAGTTGCAGAATTTTTTTTTACAAAAAGACACCAGCAGGTAGTTCATAAGGATGAGAGACTAAAGGATGATACATACGAGTACATATTTTTGCAATTAATGGAGCTAAAAAAAAAAACCTTTGCGATGCCTGGTTCAAAGTAAAATAAGACTGATAAAACTGAGTGCGGCACAGTGGCTAAGATCGTCGATTACTAAGCATGAGCGAATGAATTCAAATTTCGGTCAACATCGAACAACAGAACAGAAACTAGTTTTTTAGATGTCTTTTGGTGGTAAGTTACAAATCATCGAAAGTGGCACTCTGTCAATGAAAGTCTCTCAATTTCCCGCCGTTAGGAGTATGCACTAAAATGGTCATAGCTTGATCCACCCTAAACTCTTGTGTTAATAATTTCTATATTTTTAATAAAGCTAATCAAATTCAATTTTTGAACCTGATAATAAACGACTCATTCGACGGACTCGTACTCTTTTGAAACGACTTTCGTGAATCTGATTTCCGAAATTTGAGGAGCAGTTCAAAATTGTTGGGGGTTCTCGGTATCCGCCAAAACCCGAGTATGTGATTGGGCCTCTGAAAACTCACATTAGTCCATCACATCTGACAGATCAATAAATTAAAAGTCGAATATGTGAAGATGTGCTTAGGATTCTTCAAAAAACTGAAAGGAGCACTAGCTTTTTACACCAAATACTGCTCACGATCAAGTCGAAAATCATTTCAATACTTTTGTCTTATTGACAGTAAGCGATCGAGACGAGATATACGAGTATGCTCATCAGGCGCATGCGCGGCAACATGACTTTTTTAGAAATAAAAAAATAGTAGTGCGCAGCCGTTATACATGACGTTATGGGGGTAATCAGAATTGATCACAACATCGATATTTCCTTTATTTCACTTTTTTAAATATAGACTCAATGTGGAACTGAATGCGACAAACCGCACCTTTATACGACCCCTTAGAAGTGGTTTAAAATTTGAGTAAACGTGGGGGAGCAACGCATTAGACAACGACCGACTACCTCGCAGACCACGGAAACACAGCGGTGCCGAAGTGTGAATTTTGTTGGTGTGCTGTTTCATATTGTTGTAAGGGCATAACACCTACAACAATTTGATTCGGTAAGCCAACTCTGAATTTGTACTTCACATCTGCGCTTAGCAACGTCGGTTTTTGAGTTTTTTGTGTTTGTCTTTCGTTATAATGACTCGGGAATTCAGAGTTGATATTGCAAATATATGCGGGCTAAAAAGGAATCACTTTTCTGCGTACGTCCACGTCTGTAAATATAGACCAGCTGTTTTGGCTGTTAGTGAAACACAGGTAGATCCCCGCCCACACCTCTCAGATTACTCTGATCTGAAGCCACCTGTCTACGAACTAGTGCCATTATTCTTCTCTCACCGGGGTCTCGTCATTTACGTGCGTAGTGATGTAGCTCACCAAACTCTAGCACAATGTAGTCGCTGTTCCAATCCGGAATTCAATTTCATGTGGTTAAAATTCCATCTTGGTAAGCAACACTACTGCTTTATTAACAGAAGCCCCAAACTGGACAGCAAATTGACTTTTAACGAACTTGATGCGCTGTTACATTCCATTCAAAGAATTTTATCCATGTATCCTTATACTGAAATCGTTATTACGAGCGATTTCAGTACACACAATTCTGGGTGGCTCCGACATTCTGGACAGACAACACCCGAAGGACGGTGTGTTGAGATCTTTGCTACGGAAAACAACCTAACGCAGCTTGTAAATGAGCCCACACGAATACCAGACGTTGACAGTTATACCGCCAACACCCTGGACTTGTTTCTAACTTCTCACCCTGATAAGTACACCGTTGATGTTGAAGGTTTTTTCGGTCATTCAAGACCAGCCCAACTAAGGAAAATCAAAAAAAGTTCAAACGAGCCAGAAATGACTGCAACGCCTTTCTTAAATGTCTAAAATTCCAATACGACCAAAAACTGACGCAAAAAAAATACTGCAATGTTCCAAAAGTAGTAACAATTTTTGGTCGTTCGTCAAAAATATTAGAAATCCTGCCTCATCCTCCATCCCAATACTCATTTACAATGACATTCCAGCTGTCTGCTCTTTGTACAAGGCCAATCTGCATGCTACACACTTTGCGGCCAGCTCAACAATCCCAGATTGTGCTTTGTTCCCGCCTACACTTGAGTGCGTCGGATCTGCAATGGGACGAATCCACTTTCGCACTCGTGTATTAGCAAGAGTACTTAAAGATCTCAACATGCATAAATCAGCTGGTAAAGATGGTATATCTTCCCTTCTTCTGAAGAGGTGTTCTTCCACGCCGGCAAAACCACTGCGTAAGCTTTTTCATCAATCCTACTCTTTAGGACTCTTTCCGAGAAGATGGAAAACAGCATTTGTCCAGCCCGTCCCTAGAAAAGGTGAATCTTCTTCTCTCTCCTCCTACAGACCCATTGCACTTACGTTCCTTCTCTCCAAGGCCATGAAAACGCTGATAAACCGTCAGCTCATGAAATACTATATCTCGGAACACGAAAACTTCTCAATGACCGGCAGTATGGTTTTCGTTGCAACAGGTCCACTGGTGATTTGATGGCATGTCTCACCGAAAAGTGAAACCAAAGCGTACATCAATCTGGCGAAAGCAAGATAGTTGCACTTGATATTTCTAAGGCATTTGACAGAGTTTGGCATCAGGCTCTTTTGTCGAAAATGCGTGCTTATGGGATCGACGACTCTCTTCTTCATTGGAACGTATAATTCAAGTTGTCTTGGATCAAATCTGATATTCACAAAATAAATGGTGGTGTGCCCCAGGGCTCCGTTCTGTCTCCGACACTCTTTTTAATTTTCATCAACGATCTCTTGTCTGGTACTTCTAATCCAATATATTCCTTTGTTGAAGACAGCATTCTCTGCTTTTCATATTCGTTCCCGGACTCACGTCCTTGCTCTTCGGCTGTAGAACAGGAACGGCAGCGTATGTTAAGCTCATTAAATTAACAGCAAAACTAATAGAGTAGAATTTAATGCTTCCAAAACACAATGCTGTCTGCTGTCGTTAAAGCGAAATTTAAACACCCAGCCGTTATCCATGAATGGCACTTGCATCGTCGAAACCGATAAACTTTCCATTCTCGGTATTTGTGTCAATGACAACTTACGTTGGAATGACCACATATTCGGTGTCGTCAAAAACGCTGCGAAATGTCTAGGTTTCCTCAAGCGATGTAAGAAATACTTTACCGCCTCTGATCTAGCCTCAATTTACTATATAAAGTATTTATCCGCCCGAAATTGGAGTACAATGCTGACATCTGGTCGGGTGCGCCCAAAACACCTCTGCGCCTGCTAGATAGGATCCAAAACCGAGCGATAAAACTCATAGGTGATACTAATATCACTCAAACAATAAATACCCTCGAACACCGACGTAATGTATCGTGTCTCACTCTGTTTTATCGTTATTTCCACCACCAGTGCTCCATAGAAATTGCCAGTAGCATGTCGCCCATTCAAACTTTTAACCGTAACACCCGTCTCGATATGAATGCTCATCAGCTCTCAAGCCCACTTACGGACGTACTCCAAAATATCGTGATTCGTTCCTAAGCCGTACAACTCGCTTATGGAATGCCCTGCCTAGCTCTTTATTTCCTAGTCATTATAACCTTCAAACATTTAAAACCAACATTCACCGGTACCTCTCTTTCCATCCTCCCTGATTATCCTTCGCGCGCGCTGTGTGCAAACATTTTAAGGGTACTTAAATCCCTTGAGTGCGTGCAAATTATATAAAAAAAAAATCTATTGCCTCCAATCTCTATATTTATCTTCCAAGATATGGCTATTTCTGTTCAATGAATTCATTATTTTTAATTTTTTATTTACTTATTGTACAATATAAAAAAGTAAAAGAATTTAATTAAAAAAACGTTTGTAATTTTTTTTAGTAACAAAAAAATACGCTTTTAGTTTTTTGCGTCTCCTGAAAAGTAGGTACGCAGTTTTGCACATTTGCCCAATTATCTTCAAAACTATTTACATACGCTACAGTTCTTTTTTTTTGTCTTATTATGTTAGTAGCATCACTGGGAAACGATCCTGTGGAAGGAAAAAAAAGGAAAACGTTCTGTACAACGTATACCTCCTATTTTGTATTTCCTTAAAATCTTGCACCTTAAATTTGTAAACTGGACTAAAATATGTGTATGGAAAGTGAGATCGATCCAGCTGTTTCTGAAATAATGGATCATTTGTGTTCCATAAGAAATGCATGCAAAGCAAATACGCCTCATGCCCTTACGCCCTTAAAAACGCATTTAACTCAGTTTCCTGGAGTGGCATATTGAGAGCGTAAATAGCCTGCGCATACATTACTATCTGGTAAGAATAAAAGGCAGCTGCTTCAACAAAAAAAACTCCACTTTCCCATAGAAGAACGAGTATCAAATCACATGAAGATCTGCAAAAGGCCCTGTGTTAGGTCCAGTGCTACTCGTATATTACGTATCATGACATATTGAGAACGGCAAAGTCGGGCGGAGTAGATGATGCACGTTAATGACATAACAATCATCGTTTGAGGCTGATGATCTTTGTTTGAGCAGGGTTTCTCTTTAGCCTCACTCTCTTTTCTGGACCTTAACTGTCATTAAATAAATAAATTTCTGGCGTAACCGTCCAGCGTGGACTATAATCCAATTTATCTACTCACTCTGTTGTTTCTTCTGTCATATTGTACGCAGTACGAAGGACTTATGGATAATTTATTTGTTGTTATATTTTGCCTGTAATTCGAACTCAGACTTTTAGGCGTAGTAGCTGATAAATAGCACGCTATCTGACATACTGCAGTGTAGTCCAATGTTTAAATTTAGATGCTAGAGCCCAATCAAGATCTCTAGTTTCAATTGATATAGTGCCGCAAAACACATTGTTCATTAACTGCAGAAACAATGTCGGCGAAAGGACATACGAGCACAATGATCTCACGACCATTTGGAGAATGTGATATTTGGACTCTTCAAATAAGCGATTACATTTTTTATTTAACTTTGTTTTTTTTTTATAATGAGCGCGCTCAAGGGGTTTTTGTACCCTCAAAATATGTTCGTACACACCGCGGGCGAAGGTAACTTAGGGAGGAAGAAAAGACAGGTACCGATGTACATTGTTTTTAAATGTTTGTAAGTTATAACAACCAGGAAACACAGTGATCGGCAGGGCATTCTATCAGCGAGTTGTACGGCTTAGGAAAGAATCACAACATTTTAGAGTACGTCCGAAAATGGGCTTGAGGGTATACTGATGAGCATTCATAGCGAGACGGGTGTTACGGTTGAAAGTTTGAATGGGCGGAATGCTACTGGCGAATTCAATGGAGCACTGGTGGTGGAAATAGCGATAAAACAAGTGAGACAGGAGACATTACGTCGGTGTCCGAGGGTGTCAATTGACTGACTGATATTAGAATCACCAATGAGTTTTATCGCACGGTTTTGAATCCTATCTAGCGGGTGGAGAGATGTTTCAGGAGCATCTGACCAGATGTGGGCATTGTACTCCAATTTTGGGCGGATGAATGCCTTATATATTGAGGCCAGATCAGAGGGGGTGAAATATTTCTTACATCGCTTGAGGAAACCTAGACATTTCGCAGCGTTTTTGACGACACCGAATATGTGATCATTCCAACGTAAGTTGTCATTGACACACATAGCGAGAATGGAAAGTTTATCGGTTTCGACGATGCCATTCATGCATTAAATTCCACTCGGTTGGTAGTTCCCCAATTGGTTATGTTGTTAATATCGGAATTTAATGAGCTTAACATACGCTGCCGTTCCCGTTCTACGGCCGAAGAGCAGGGACGTGAGTCCGGGAACGAATATGAAAAGCAGAGAGTACTGTCATCAGCAAAGGAATATATTGGATTAGAAGTACCAGACAAGAGATCGTTGATGAAAATTAAAAAGAGTGTCGGAGACAGAACGGAGCCCTGGGGCACACCACCATTTATTTTGTGAATATCAGACTTGAAACCATCGAAGGCAACTTGAATTGTACGTTCCGAAAAGTAATTTCTAATCCAATGAAGAAGAGAGTCGTCGATCCCAAAAGCATGCATTTTCGACAAAAGAACCTGATGCCAAACTCTGTCAAATGCCTTAGAAATATCAATTGCTTTCGCCAGATTGATGTACGCTGTGATTCCACTTTTCGGTGAGACATGCCATTAGATCACCAGAGGACCTGTTGCTTCGAAAACCGTATTGCCGGTCATTAAGAAGTTTTCGTGTTTCGAGATATTTCATGACCTGACGGTTTATCAGCGTTTCCATGACCTTGGAAGGAAGGGACGTAGGTGTCTGTAGGAGGACAGAGAGGAAGATTCGCCTTTTTTAGGGACGGGCTGGACAAATGCTGTTTTCCATCTGCTCGGAAAGAGTCCTAAAGAGTGGGATTGATGAAAAAGCTTACGCAATGGTTTTGCCAGCGAGGAAGAACACCTCTTCAGAAGAAGGGGAGATATACCATCTGGGCCAGCGGATTTATGTATGTTGAGATCTTTGAATACCCTTGCTACTGCACGAGTGCGAAAGTGGATTCGTCGCATTGAAGATTCGATGGACCCAAGTGTAGGCGGAGACAAAGCACAATCTGGGAGTGTTGAGCTAGCCGCAAAGTGTGCAGCAAGCAGATTGGCCTTTTCCAAAAAGCTGACAGCTGGAATGTCATTGTAAATTAGCGTTGGGATGGAGGATGAGGCAGACTTTCTAATATTTTTGACGGACGACCAAAAATTGTTACTACCTTTGGGACATTGTAGTATTTTTTGCCTCAGTTTTTGATCGTATTGGAATTTTACACGTTTAAGAAAGGCGTTGCAGTCATTCCTGGTTCGTTTATACTTTTTTCGGTTTTCCTCTGTTGGGTTGGTCGTGAAGGACCGAAAAAAACTTTCTCTAACCCTGACAGCCTCTTTACTGCTCGAGTCGTACCATGCTTTTGGTTTGATACTCTTCATCCGATGAGGGATTAAGTTTCCCATTCCAAAGAGAATGGTGTCTATGATTATATCAGTAGCGGCATCAACGTCGTTATCTAGGAAACATAACGACCAGTTAAAATTCCTAAAGAAACTGTTAAGACCTCTCCAGTTGGCTTTCTCGTATTACCATACCGTTCTTTTGGGAATCTGTGTGGTCGGTGTACGAGAAATTAGCTGATATAACACAATGACCCGACGAGTCTAGAGGGGAGAGCACATGAACGATGTACTTATCAGGGTGAGAAGTTAAACACAAGTCCAGGGTGTTGGCGGTATGACTATGAACGTCTGGTATTCGCGAGGGCTCATTTACAAGCTGCGTTAGGTTGTTTTCCGCAGAAAAGATCTCAACACACCGTCCTCGTGTGTTGGTCGCCCAGAATGCAAGAGGCCATCCAGAATTGTGTATATTGAAATTGCCCGTAGTAACAATTTCAGTATGAGGATACATGGATAAAATTCTTGGAATGGAATCAGACAGCGCATTAAGGTCGTTAAAAGTCGAATTGCTGTCCAGTTTGGGGATTCTGTAAATAAAGCAGTAGTGTTGCTTACCAAGATGGAATTTTGAAATTGAATTTCGGATTGAATTTCGGATTGGAACAGGGACTACATTGTGGTGGAGCTTAGTAAACTACATCACTACGCACATATGTAGATATGTAGGTGAGATAAGAATAATGGCACTAGTTCGTAGGCAGGTGACTTCAGATCAGAGTGATCTGATACGTGTGGGCGGGGATCTACCTGTGTTTCACTAAGTCCCAAAACAGCTGGTGTGTATTTGCAGACGTGCACTTGCGAAGAAAAGTGATTCCTTTTTAGCCCGCGTATATTGGCAATATCCACTCTAAATTCCCGAGTCATTATAAAGAAAGACAAACACAAAAAACGCACACACCGACGTTAAAGCACAGCTGTGAAGTAAAAATTCAGAGTTGGTTTACTGTTCGACATTTTTTCATTCTACTCGTATCTGATACACAAAAGCGTCATTCTTACCCTTTAGATTTCCTAAGAATATTGCCACTGTCTTACCAGCAGTAAAATTATAGTTTCACGGAACAAGCTAATTCCTTCATTGTTCACCGACGCACCAATAGTGTCTTCACTTTTCAAGGACTTTTAATTAATGCTGTCATCCGGTTTCGACTATTCGTACCTACAGGCAAAATTAATCCACGCGAGAAGACATAAGAGGTGCTTGGAATATTAATTTTAACAATCAAATTCAAATGTTGCTGGAGATAGTGCGAACAGAAAAAAGTCGTTCACTGCATAAGGATGACAAAAGAATAAATTATCCCAAAATGGACCAAGTCGTTGATGATTATTATTTTTCCTAGGACCCACGTATGAATATGAATAAGAAAAATCTCTATAGCCTGTTAATTAAAGTGAAAACACATGGAATAAATAGAGCTGTGTGCTCCACTTGAGTCAATCAATTGACCAAAAAAAGATACAACAAGATACAAAGACATCCTCGTTCGAAGACGTTTATAGGGAAAACTGTGCCAAAGCCTTATATTATACCATGTCCCAGTTTCTAAAGTGGATCTACTTAAGAAAAGATAAACTCATCAAAAAAAGAAGATTCTTTCGGATTATGAAATACAGTGCATAGGCAATTTTGTCGTTTCTTAATGCGGATACATTTTGGGGAAAAGATATACGAGGGTTGGTTTAGGTTGTGCGCCAGAAAAAAATTCGAAAAACTTGAGCTGACTTTGCGAAAAAGTTTTCCATGTCATTGGAACGTTGACGCCAGTGTGAGATTCTTTGGCTTTTTTGAAATGTCAAACTGACATTTAAAAGCCCCATGGAACGTTCTTTTAAATTTAAATTCAAGCAGAAAAGCCTGTGAAACCAGTAAATTACAAAAAAAAAATCTGACATTTGCGTCTGTTATTAATCTATTATCCCAACACCATCGTTGATGTTGGTGGTTGTTTTTTTCCCAAAATAGAACTCCGACGATTTGAAAGTGAAATTGATGTTTGCTTATTTTTTTTTTTTTTTCAAAGCAACTGAAAAAAGGGTACCGGCCACGGAAAGCAGAACAGAAAATATATGCATAAACCACTCTTCACGTCGTCAACCAATTGCCATTTGCCACATCGGAAAGTGCCATTAGGTATCTGTAACCACTCATGGATCGATTCAAGCAGCCCGGAAAATGTATTTGCTAACATGTACGAATACAAGTACTATGCCAACATACCCATACTCGTATGTTGTACCTAAGGAGTAAACACCTAAATAAAGTCCTTTTGAAAAAAAAAGACCCATTTACGAAGAAGAACATTTTAATGACAACAGCTAACGTCGTCGTTGTCGCCGAAAAATGTTCAAGGAAAACCGTATCCTTTCCACAGTCCACAGTAGGTTGGTTGTCTAGGCAAAGCACAAAATACGGCAGAATCTATGCCTTACGCCTACGCCTGAGTAGTAATAATTTAGAGTTGGATCTACATGGCATACTCGTCAGCAATTTACATGAGCGAAGCTACATTGCTGAATTAATCAGCGGAATTAAGGAATAGATAGCACTCGTATCATCTGGCAGTCGGATTGCTTAACACGAGTTGAAGGCGGCAGGTTGCTTGTCGTTTCTTTAGATGTTAACACGGCTTAGTTTGGGGATGGTATTTTTTGGGAATAAGGATATATGGTGCAATTGATAATTCATTTTACGACGACAGAAATACACGAGCTGGCGCCTCATCTTAGAGGGATCCACCATTATTCCTTAACGACCATCTCCATTTTTTTTTATTTCGAATATTGAGCAACTGAGGGTAAACTTCTGATCCCAGGGATAAGTAAATCATGGGCAACCAACGCTCCATACCTTAAGTACTCAAGCGACCGACCTGTAATGTATTTTTCAAGTTCACCCGTTGCAGTTGAGGAAATTGATAATCTTATGCATGTCTGAAATGTCTTCTAGATCAAATGCACTGAATTTCACGTTTGTACAAAAAAGTTTTTCCACTACAACTACACCCGCCGACCACCCTTTGGTGCTTTGATTCATGAGTGTATTGCAGATATAGGAGCCTGGCTGACAGTTCTTTAGCGGAGCGGCTAACCATACGGAAGGGGAGTTGAAATACCTTTTACCCGCGAAGCCACGCTGGTACATGTAAGACATAGGCGACCCCTTACAGTTGTTAATATTACCATTAGCGAAGCGATAAAGTCGCGTGAGCGCCTAAACCCTAAATTGTTATACTATGCATTGAAAATAAAAGGATCATTTCAAACTTCTTAGGATGGCAATTGATTTATAGTGGATAAACAAAATTATAAACAAAGAAAAGCACCGAAGATACCTATCGGGGAGATGACTTTCCTCACCAGTGAGTTGCAGATTGCCGAACCGTGTCTGACCAGCTAATTGGTTTTTTTCATTTCGCTCTATGCTGCTGTGGCCAAAAACCAACAGCAAGTTCTGCTGAGCTCCTCGTTACATTATCTTACTAGTTTTTATGAGGTGGATGCATTGAATAGTAGCCTTTCTGTCAACAGTGATTGCTATATCAGCGTTGGTTGGGTGCAAAACTGAGTCAGTACCTTTATTTCATCTTCAATTTGTTCCCATATTTGTTTTCGTTTGTATGTTAAACTAAAGTTTAAAACTAACTTCATTTAAATGTAGCTGCATGTATACTGATTAACAGGACATAAAATATTGTACGCTACCCTAATTATTTACGAGGTAACGTTAGTTTTGCGATGACTCAGTTCTGCACCACTATTTTCGTTGCTTGCAACTGCACTCACAGGTTGACACCTAAAGGAATTGGTACCCACAGATCTTTATAAAGGTTTTCAATTGTATACTAGAAGTCCTTTTTATTTACTTTTTTTAAACCTGTTGGAAGGTAAAAGAAATATATTCACATTGTATTCTAATTTGGAACATAGTGCAGTTTTTGGTTGTAAAAATGACATCTCTTATTGTACAATACGAGGGCGGGTCAATAAGTCCGTGACTTTTGGATTAAAACAGATTTTTTGATAAAAAAATAATTTTATTTTTCAACGTAGTCTCCCTTGAGCTCTATACACTTTGTCCAACGCTTCTCCAATTTTTTTATCCCTTCCAAAAAAAATGATTTGTCGAGGTCCTCAAAATAGGCCTTTGTTTGCGAGATGACTTCATCATTGGAGTCAAATCTTTTTCCACCAAGCCATTTCTTCAGGTTTGGGAACAAGAAGTAGTCGCTCGGAGCCAAATCTGGAGAATAGGGTGGATGAGGGAGCAATTCATAGCCCAATTCATGGATTTTTGCCATGGCAACTGCACATGTGTGCACCCTTGCATTGTCTTGGTGGAAAAGAACTTTTTTCTTGGCCAAATGAGGTAGTTATTTTTTTTCAAATCGTCAATGAATCAGTCCAATAAGTTGGCATAATATTCCCCATTGATTGTTCTTCCCTTTTGAAGATAGTCAATGTGGATTATCCCGCGTGCATCCCAAAAAACAGTCGCCATAACTTTATTGGCTGATTCACCCTTAGAAACCCACTGTTTTGACTGTTGTTTGTTCTCTGGTGTGTTGTGATGGATCCATGTTTCGTCCACGATTACGAAACGGCGCAAAAACTCCTCCATATTGCGATTAAACAACGCCAAACCTTCCTGTGAAGTTGTTACACGATTGCGTTTGTGGTCGACTGTGAGCAAACGCGGCACCCATCTTGCGGAAAGCTTTCTCATGCCCAAGTGATCATTCAAAATTGAAACCACTGAGCCATGCGAGATCCCTACGGCTTCCACAATCTCTCGCACTTTCAATCTTCGGTCGGCCAACACCATATCGTGAATTTTTTCGATTGTTTCGGGTGTAGAGACCTCAACTGGGCGTCCAGGACGTTCGGCATCTTCAGTGCTTGTACGGCCACAACGAAATTCAGTAAACCACTTTTTTACCATTGAAATCGATAGTGCAGAGTCCCCATAGTATTTATCAAGCTTAGCCTTGGTCTCGGTAATGGTTTTTTTTCGCAAGAAATAATGCTTAATAAGCACACGAAATTCACTTTTTTCCATTTTCTCCTCAAATTAGTGAGTAGTCTGATAAAAATAGCTGTCAAACACAAACTAACTGACGCAGCAAGTTTAAATTTTGACAGGAGTCAATTGACAGATGCCTGTTGACAGGAGCAGTGTTGCTGTTTCAGTAAAGAGGTCAGAAATTCAAAAATGCACGGACTTATTGACCCGCCCTCGTACAATTACTACAAGTGAACGCACTTTTTTGCGAAAGAATGCTCTGTTTCTAAATCGGCTGCTCCGCGGCTAAGAAAAATGTCAACTGGGAATAGACAGTTCTCCAGGAGGAAGGCAAAATCAACCAAGACCAAGATGAACGTGCTTTGATGAGGTTTATGCTTTCTAGAAGAACCGCTTCAAGTTCTGAACCAGCGAAAGAGCTTCAGGCAGTTACTGTCAAATGTCAAAGCAAGACTAAGCCTTGCTAAATAGTATGCAAACTGGCCAGAAGATGATTGGAGATAAAGTGAGAATCATAATCAACTTTCGCCCGCATATGCACGCATACCATATGCAAACGTGCGATTACACGGGAACTTATAAGACAACATATCACCTTGATCAAAAAATTTCCGGCTGATACCACCGTGTGGCGCTCCCATTGTTCCGATTTGAGTTCTGTTTTTTTTTTTTGTTAAGTTGGTAAATCTGTTGTTGATGACATTTCCTCTAAATATTAGCGTCATAGCATGACATTTGCAAAAGTTACGTAGCCAAGAGTACATCTATCTCTCTGTGTATTGGCGATTTTTTTACAATTTTAGAAATGGATTTAAATTTGCAACAACGGACTTGTATTCAATTTTGCGTAAAAAACGGATTTAATGGTGCGCGAACGTTGGAAAAGTATTTCGACAACGATTCTCTAAAGAAAACGGTCGTTTACCAGTGGCACGAGCGGTTCAAAAGTGATCGTGAGTCAATCGAAGATGATGAACGCAGTGCCAAACCATCGACATCGAAAACCTACGAAAACATTGATGAAGTACGAGTAAAGAAATGTTGGTCAATTACCGCAAATTAACCATCAGAGAGATAGCCGAGGACTTGAACATTGCCTATGGATCCGTCCAAGACATTTTGGTTAATGATTTGGGTTTCCGTCGTGTAGCAGCAAAGTTGGTGTCAGAAGACCTCAATTTCATGCAAAAAAGAGACCGTGTTGACGTCGAAGCAGAGATGATTTGCGGGGCTGAATCCGATCCCACATTCATCAAAAGGATCATTACTGGAGACGTGGCCGTGAGTTTATGAGTACGACACGCAATCCAGACATCAGGCAAGTGAATGGCGTTCACCAAATGAGCCGAGACCAAAAACACCACGTCGTTTTCGGTTAAAAAAGAAGGCAATGCTCATGGTTTTCATGGATTACAACGGTGTAGTGCAACATGAATTTTAGCCCGAAGGCCAGACAGTAAACGAAGAGTCTTATTTGGGCGTTATGAGGCGTTTGCATGAAGCAATTCGCCGAAAGAGACCAGAATTGTGGGCAGAAAACTCGTGGATTTTGCACCATGATAACGCACCGTCGTACAGTGCCATCATTATTCGTAATTTTTTGACGAAAAATGCAACAAATACCATCCAACAGCCACCGGATTCACCTGATTTGGCTCCCTGTGACTTCTTTCTGTTTAATCGAGTTAAAAAACCACTACGGGGAACGCGTTTCAGCAGCCGAGAGGAAGTAATGGAAAAATCGCCGGAAGCACTGATGGACATACCGAAAACCGGATATAAAAAATGTTTCGAGGATTGGATCAAACGCTGGCATAAGTGTGTTGAAGTCGATGGGGATTACTCTGCAGGGGACAATATGGATTTAGATGAATAAACCTGTATTTCCAATTTTCAGAACACATTCCGGGAACTTTTTGGTAGTATGTCAAATCACCATGGAAGGTTAGAGCGTTGAACAATATCTGCATATCCTCAAATTTTTTTTCCAAAATCAATGCACCGTTCGAAAAAAAAAATTATCTTCAGCGACAAGGCCCATTTTTTGATGAATGGATGCGTGGACAAGCAAAATTGTTGAATTTGGGACGATACCAATTCACATGAGATACACCAGCACAAAATGCATTCCGATAAAGTACCTGTTTGGTGCGTATTTTGGTCTGGCGGAATCATCGGTCTGTAATTCATTGTGGCCTAAACTCGATAGTATGGATACCGACGACAAGTGGTTCAAACAGGACGGCGCTAGGTAACACCTAGCGCATGCCATCATAGACGTTCTGCACAAGCGATGCTTATCCTGCGCGCCGGCGACGTGAACTGGTCGCAGAGATTGTCCGATTTAATGCTTTTAGACTTCTTCCCTTGAGGCTATCTTAAATCCCAGTTCTATGCGAATAAACCGCAAAAAATTGATGCACTCTAAGTCGGCATAACGAACGCCAGCCAGATTTATACGACAAAGTCATCGAAAATTGGACCTCCCGAATCTGTGACACCACGCAATACCGCGGAGGACATTTGAAAGACGGTATATTCTATACTTAATGCCAAAAAATTTTCTTTCGAATAAAAAAAAATTGCCCATATCTCATACCACAAATTGTTTTACCCCCATTTAAAAATGGAGCGTGTTTATTTAAAGACCCTCTATAGTATAAGATAAATGTTGCGTTTGTAAAGACTTTACATGTACTAAAATGGAAAATCTAAAGTAGAATTAGTACAATCCAACACCAACTATCCGCTACAAAGACGCAGTTGCGATTGCTATATTGTCCCCAGCTTATCATCTAGTTAATTCTCCTCTGAACGGGAAAGAAGTTTCCCCCTTCAATCGCTTTCTTTATTAACTCCCACACAAGATACAGGCCAAATCTTGATGTTTCCATTTTTTGCAGTACCTGTTATACTCTGTCAAGTGCTAGTATCTTCCTTCAGTTTTGAAAAAAAAAATTGTCGAATAAAAAAAAAATTGCAATTTTATCCGTATTCATAGTGAACCTATGAAAATTGTTCTCTGCATCGTATCCTTGACACGGATCTATTATTTTGAAATGTCTTCAAGTTATACCATTGTTTCAAGTCTTTCACTCGAAAAACGAGGCTAAAAGGACTCCGAACAAAGCAAAACACCATCTAGGCATAGCATAGAAAGGAAAAAAATTAAACGCACCCACAAAACGGAGTAGATGAAAATTAATGCAGAGAAATTGAAAAATTTCATTTCAGCCGAAAACAAAATTAAATGGAAGAGGAAGACGCGTTCACCTTGTTTTGTCCATGTCCTGTCCATTGGTTTGCAAATGTAGGTGTAAGGATGAGCATTAAAAATGTTCTTTGCATTTAAATGAGATGCTTTCAGAATGCCGTTTAAAGAGTAAAAGAAAGAGTAGAATTTCTTCCATAGGGCTTGGATACGAAGTTTTTGCCGGTAGGGTTCACCCCTAACTTTAACTTATCAGCTATCCTAGCAACGACATCTTTAGTTTTGGGTCAATGATTGTGAAAATAAACACTTCAACATTGTGTGTAGTCCCTCTTTGACACCTTATTTGCCTTCTCTTTAGAGTTTGGGCGCTGATGGAATAAAATTTAGATAAAGGAAGCCCGTGGAATAAAATACGGAGTAAAACTGCCAATGGGTCCTGAAAATGCGAAATGGGGTAGAGATGTTTAAGGATTTTCAGTTGGCTTCTGGAGCAGAGGACAATTGAAAGCTATTATCAATGTGTAAGTTGTTTTAATTTGAGTTCGTTATACTTTCCTTCTCAGAAACGGAATGGAAGTTGGTTCATACGGCCGATAATAGTTCTAGAGAAATTCAGTTATTTGGTTTTATTGTGCAATAGGGTGTACTGGGTGGTAGAAAACGAACCTTTTCTTTTACTGTTTTCCGGGGAATGTGAAAACTGAAGCTGACGAGGAAAAGCCACGAAGTCAAACACTGTAGAAAAGCTTTTACAAAAAAAATACAAACAGAGTTTCGACGGAAAAAGTCTGTCATGTCATGTCATGAATTCTACTTAGTTTCGGTATATTTACCTGTTTCGATGGATTGTTAAATATTTTTGAAAATATATTGTAAGAGTTGACCAGGAAACGTAAACACAGCATTAGTCTTGGTATTGGCAATTAGATGAGAGCTTTGGTACTTCAAAAATAGTTAGACCGAAAACAACCTTGTTTAATTTTCTTGATCTTTGTCTTGATCTTAAACAGATTATTCTTGGTTGCAGTCCATATGGAGCCGAACTGCGAATTAATGGATAAGACACAAGTATCAAAATTAGTCAACGGACCACAGCTGAAAACATGTGGCAACTACAAATAGTTTGTAAAAATAATATAAAACCATCTGCATTAAAACTAACAACAGTGCAATTTAATTATGATGTTTATATAACTGGCTCTCAACCAATCAACTTTCCCAATTTGTGCGGTCTTTTTCTGTCATTTACGCACTCCCAGATGCTTGAGATCCCTACCATTTGTGCGTCTCACATAGGTCATTTTCTGTTGAGTCATCGTGAATCGAAAATTCTTCATATCTTAGCCATCCCTGGCGACTGTTATATCCCCTTGTCCAAAACCTGTCAACCCAAATAGTACTAAAAATAGTTCGAAGAATTTTGCGTTTAAAACGACCAAAGATATCTCAATCCGTTTTTGCTAATGTTCACACTTCTGCGCTAACTATCTCAAAGTTACAATGTGGATTATGTCTGATTCGCTGATATTACGCATCAGTTCTTGTTGACAGGGCATGTCCTCATTCACAGAAAACTCTACTCTTGTTTCAATACTTGCAGAGGCACCAGCGATAGTGCGCAGTATTCTATCAACGGCATCAATTTCATCAGTAAGTAAAGTAATTGCATAGAATTTTGACTCTGTTGTTGACTTGTGAGTTTCGCACAATTTTCTCAAGGTGATGTTAGAGATGTCATGTGACATCGAGTCACCTTGACTAAACACTATTTTGACATTAAATGCTTCGGTGAGATTACTTCCGGCCTTCATTGTTATTCTGCATAATCTGACGAGTTTGGAAGGAACTAGACATATTGTTGACAAATGGTTTCAGGTGTTTATTTGTGATTTATACTTCGATAGTAAGGAGTGTCTCATTTTTTGTAGATCGCAGACGCTGCTAAAATTCTTATTCATCAGGCATACTTTTCTCCGACCAAATCGTAGAAAGGAGTTGTGTTCTTTCTGCTGTATTTAATAGATCAGTAGTCAGGCCAGATCAGTAGTCAGTAACATATATGGGATTTTTATTTCAAACAAAATATAAATCTATTGTATTTTCAATAAAAATTATCTTTTAAGTTTGGCGACTTCATTGCTCGACGGTTGTATTCAGACTGTGCTTATGTTTGATCGTTTGTCATGTACTCTTTGTCGTTCTCTAACCGTTTTTCGTCCCGTTGTTGTAAAGCAGTGTGTAGTAAAACACATGGGCTGAAAAGTCCGTGCCATAGTAAAACACAAAATTTTTGCAAAATCCAACTTTATTTATCAATATACTCGTAGTTGCCTTCGAGGGCGATACAATGATTGAAACGATTTTTCAATCTTTCGATACCAGCTTTGTAGTACGATTTCGGTTTAGCCTCAAAATAGGCCTCTGTTTCGGCGATTCGGTCTTAAATCTCTTTCCGGCGAGCATTCTTTTGAGGTCTGCGAACAGGAAATAGTCGCTGGGGGCCAAATCTGGAGAATACGGTGGGTGAGGAAGCAATTCGTAGCCGAATTCTTTCAATTTTGCCATCGACTTGTGACACGGTGCATTGTCTTGATGAAACAGCACTTTCTTTTTCTTCAAATGCAGCCGTTTTTCTGCGATTTCGTCCTTCAAACGCTCCAACAACGCAATGTAAAAGTCGCTGTTGATAGTCTGCCCGTTTTGGAGATAGTCGATGAAAATTATTCCATGTGCATCCCAAAATACGGATGCCATAACCTTGCCAGCCGACTGTTGAGTTTTTGGTCGTTTTGGACGAGGTTCGTCGCCTGCTCGTCACTCAGCTGACTGCCGACTTGACTCTGGTGTGAAGTGATGAAGCCAAGTTTCATCCATTGTCACATACTGACGCAAAAATTCGGCTTTATTGCGGTTGAACAGCTTTAAACACTCCTCTGAATCACCCACTTTGAACACAGCTTTCGCATGTCCAAATATTCGTGTATGATATATCCAACACGCTCTTTTGATATCTTCAGAGCCTCAACTATCTCGATCAACTTCACTTTACGGTCATTCGTAATCATTTCGTGGACTTTTTTGATGTTTTCATCTGAAACAGCTTCTTTTGGACGTCCACTGCGTGCATCATCTTCGGTAGTTGTATGACCACTTTTAAATTTTTCAATCCACTTGCGAATGGTTCGTTCGGCTGGTGCAGAGTCCGGGTAACACTTATCAAGCCATTTCTTTGCATCGGCTGCATTTTTTCCCATCAAAAAGCAATGATAAATCAACACACGAAATTGCTTTGAATCCATTTTTTTCACAATAACAAAAGTTGCTTCACTCATAATGCTATATCTCGAGAACTAATCGTCCGATAGCTCTTAGAAACGGAAACGGACTTTTCAGCCCATGTGTTATAATCTGTTTCTTGTCCCGTACTTCGTAACGTTGTGTTTTGGCGGAAGAAACGGAAACGGACTTTTCAGCCCATGTGTTATAATCTGTTTCTTGTCCCGTACTTCGTAACGTTGTGTTTTGGCGTATGTTTTACTAGGGTGCGTGTCTGGTGTTTGGCTTTTAATCCCACATTCGGCTATTTGACAGTCATTCGGCTCGAATGAAGTGTTTAGTTCCATCTCTTCATATATTCGGCCACAGTAGTCGCTACTCCTGGCCCCTCTTGATCACCAACTTTATGGACCTCATATCTACCGTGTTTGTGGATTCAAACAATCTTGTATGGCCCGATAAACTTCAGTCTAAGTTTCATACCGCTTAATGGCGACCAACTCATTCCGCTGGTACCCTTTTTCTGGCAATCTATTCCTGTCGAAATGTCTTTTGTTTTCCTGCTGTATTCGTTGGATGTTGTCACGAATTCCGAGGTCCTTCAATGCCTCATCCTTCAAGAATTCGTGAAGATCCGGATACTCCTGTAGACGCATTTCAAGGCCTGTAACTACGCGGAACGGGCTAAACTTTGTGCTTCTTGGTGGCGTGTTGTTAATCACCTGCTGGACGCGGTCTACATGCTTGTACCAGTTTTGTCCATTGCTGACACACGCTTTGGCGAGCATGAGCACGACGATCTTATGGATTCGTTCCATCTGTCCATTGCCGCGTGGAACACGTGTTGCAATGATGAGATGCTGGATGCTTGCATCGCTGCAATACTCACTAAAAGCGCTAGATGTGAATGCCGCTCCCCGGTCCGTAATCACTCTTTTTGGATAACCGAACGTTGCTGACAGCTTCCTTAGCTTTTCGATAACCTCCATAGATCCAGTGCTCTTCGTCGATGCTCTACTTCGTAGTTAAATTGTTGCAAGAACATCGCCCAGCGCGACACCCTTAATGGTACGTCCTGCTTTTTCATCGTCATTGAAAACGTGTTGCAATCGGTGACAATCTTAACTCTGACTCCCATCACGTAGTTCCTCCATCTTTTAACTGCTTCAATGATCGCTAAGACTTCCAGCTCATAGGAATGGTACTTCTCTTCTGTCGAGGTGGTCTTTCGGCTCATGTACTGCATCGGATGTAGCTGTTGGTCTTCTGAATCCTTCTGTAACAGCACAGCTCCATAGCCGAACGGCATGGCTGGCATCTGCATTGATTTCCGTAGGTGCCTTCGGGTTAAACAGGTTAAGGACTGGTCTTTTGACTAAGGCTGCCTTAAGTTGCCGAAAAGCTAGTACTTGTTCCTCCTCTAACACGAACAAAGTGTCCTTGTGCAGCTAATCAGACAGTGGTTTGGCTATCAGTGCATACCCCTCTATGAACCATCGAAAATATAACGTAAGACCCAGGAAACGTTGCAGAGCCTTCTTGTCATTTGGCATGGGAAACGTACTTACCGCCTTGGTTTTTTCTGTCGATGGACTAATGGTGTTCTTCTTGATGACGTACTCTATTTCCTTTATTTTCCTTTTTAAAAATTGACAATTTGCCCAATTGATATGTAATCCGTATTCGGCTGCTAACGCTAATACCTTCGTCAGCTTCTTTATGGCTTCGCTCTTCATCCTTGGCTGGAATCACTAGGTCGTCCATATACACGATCACGGTACCTTCCTGCATGAGACTTCTAAAAATTGCGGGAATATATCTAGCGAACACGGCTGGCGAGTTACATATCCCAAATTGTTGATCGCTGGTGACAAAAGATGTGTACTTCCGCGACTCCTTATCCACTGGAACGTGGAAGAAACCGGTTTTTAGGTCCAACATAAAAAAAAACTTCCTGCCCCTGTAATCGATCCAGGACATCATCGATTAGCACCATTGGGAAATTGTCCCCTACTATCTTCAAGTTGAGCTTTCGGTAGTCGCAGCACAATCGCTTAGCTCCATTTTTCTTCGAAACCAGCACTATCGGTGAAGCGTACTCAGACATACCTGGCTGTACGATGTTTTCCGCTAGCCACCGATTAGTTAAATTTCTTACCACCTTTTGGTCCTCATACGACATGCGCCTAGGCCTTTAAAACACTGGAATATTGTCAGTCAGCACTATCTTCATCTCCACTGGTGACTCCTTCCTTTTCACCGGTGTGTATTCGCTTATCATTTTCAATACCTTCTCTTGATATTCTTCTTTCACGTGGTTGACATCGATTACTTCACTCTGGAATTCTCCAGCTTCTGCAGACAGACAGATTTCTCCAAGATCGCCCACCAGATCAGACAATCCTTCCCCATGGTCTTCTACACCACCTTCTTGATTGACCTTATCTAGTTTTTCGAGGTTTTCCTCCCTCCTGCTCTGATCGTCGATTCTTCGCTGCCATAACCTTGACTGCGGCTACTATTCCTCCGCCTAAAGTCTGCACTACTTCCGGATATATTTAAATCGATCGTTTCCAGGACGTCATTTCCAATAACAGCCGCATATAACATAGCAGCTTCCTTCACTACGTGAAAAGCCACCTGAAATTGTATTCCATCTACTTCGATCTCCGTTTCAAAACAACCTAACGTCAGCACTCTAGTCTGTCCGATTCCCCATAAAGTTCGCTTTGCAGTCTTAAGCTCCATGTAGTCTATCAGCTGTAGGCAGTCATACCGTAGAAGGCATAGATCGCTTCCGGTGTCCAACAATGCCAAGAGTATGCAACCTTTCACAGAGATGTTCTTGAAAATTCGGTTGGATCCGATCGCCAAGGCAACTCGAGCCTCCGATGCACGACCATCCTCTTTCCCCGTTTATGCGGTGTTAATATTACTGCCACTAGGACCTCCCTGTTGCTGTTGACTCCGAACTGGTCCCCTGCATTCGAATGCCCTGTGGCATTGTTGCCCACATGTAAAGCACTTCCAACTTCTCTTAACCGGACAATCTTTCTTGATGTAAGATGAATCTCCGCACCCATAACACTTTTTCCCTTTGTTTTCCAACTTCACTGGTCGACTTCCACTTGCTAGACGCAGGCCGGTTCCTAAGTTTAATGACTGGGAATAAGGCCCTTTGATTTTCTCGTATACTCTAATCTGAACTATGAGTTCGCTCACAGTTCTTCCTTGATACAGCATCGCTTTGTTAAGCTTGGAATCCTGAATGCCGTCGGCGAAATAGCTCTCTTCATCTAACGCGATTTGCTTACCCATTTCCATCAAGCTGTAGAGGTACTCCATATACGTTTCTGTTGACTTCTTGCAGCAGCAGATACCTGGCATCCAAATTCACGTACTAGTGCAGCTTTGAGTGAACTCCAATTTCTGATACTCGTTTGACTATGAATAAACAGTTTTGCGGCCCCTTTTAGTAGTTGTTTCCCGTAAACTTACTTCTGCAGGTCATTCCAGTCGATAGTTTAGCATTTGCTTCGAATTCTTCCACCCAATGTTCCACGCTCGGATATCCGATGCCGTCGAATGCGAGGAAAGAATCTTCCACGTCGCGAAGAGTGAACGCACTTCTTTCCCTAGCCAAGTTTCCTCCGACGTCCCCCTCGCCTATCGAATCATTCGATTCAACCTCTACCTGGCGCCGCGACCCATGATACTCTATGAGCCTGTCCTGTAACACCGTGCTTAGTCCCGTAGTCGGTAAGTTAACCTGTCCTAAGTGTTCTCTGAGTCCCTCTACTGTCAAAGTTAATATTTTAATTTCAAAGCAAAAAAACAAAAATACAATTTAACCAAAAATAAAAAAATGCGCCAAATAACTCTTTTTTTTCCCCCGTTTTTTTCTTCAGTGCCCTTCACACAGTTAAAGTTGTTAAAATGCCGCTAGTCCTTTGTTCTCCCTCAGTCACGTTTTTTTTTCACACACTATCGCCTTTGCGTTGCTGCCAGTATTTTCTTGCTTGACCCTTACTTTTTATAATATAAATGATTTTTTATTGGCATGGAGCACACAAGTTCCTGGCATGGTTTTTTTTGGGTTTGTGGTCCCAACTACGCCTTTAACCTGCTTCCATAGATTTTCTATTCAATTTAAGTCCGTCGATTAAGCAGGGCATTCAAGAAGGCAAATTTTGTGTTGAGTAGGCGTCTCACATTATGTCTGCTATCCGATCCAAATAAATTAAATTTGAACTTATCACTCGCAAAGGATTGCCGGACCAAGTTTTATGTTTAGAAGCGAAAATCTTTCTTTGTTTGATATCCTGACAGTCCTTTCACAGATGTTGTGTTTAGTTTATTTAAAAAAAAGAATTTTTTTTTAAGAAATCTTTTTCTGCTTCCAATGCGATTAAACAGTCGTCGTTTTTGGTTATGCTTGGTGCAGGTCCTCTATTTTCTTGCAATGCCCAATGCTTTCTTTTCGAACGTATTTTGCACCATTTCGAAAGAACAACCAAAAATTTTCGTTATATCCTGGTAACTATTAACTCGTTTATATAATTACATTGGTTCAATACGCGCATATAAACACCACTTCAAACCGCATTGAAATACTGAATACGCATTCACTCATTTTCATTTCTTCTCCAAACTTTAAACGCGTTTTTCTCGAAACTACTTTTTTTTCCGTCGGCCCAGATAATTAAAAAAAAAATATTGGACCGATTCGGTCCAATACGGGCTATACTTCCAATGCGTAAAAATTGCAATCCCATTTTGTACCCAAATTAGCCTGTATATTCTCTAGTGTCAGTTTGTTATTGATTTTAGTTCGGTGCGGTTTAAAATATTTATAAAATATGAGTCAAGAGGAACGCCCTAAAAAGATCATCGACAAATGGCTCAAAAATACTTCGCGTCCAAACCATTTCATCGCAAACAAATTTAATCATAGCACGCAGTACAGTGGATTCTGTTTTTAAACGATATTTGAAGACGTTGACAGTTAAGCGAAAACAGAAAAGTGGAGCTAAAAGTGGAGCTAAAAGTGGAGCACATGATACAAATTTGGACAGGAAAATAGTGGGTACCATCGTAAAAAACCGGCCTATGTCATCCAGAGATGTTGCTCAGAAATGTAATACCATCCAAACAATGGTACAAGGATCTAAAACACGTAACGGTGCAAAAGCACGAAAAAAACAAAAAAATACCAAAAGTTAATGAAAAGCAAAAAAAGTCATCAAAACACGAGCCCGAAAGCTAAACGAGTTGACCGGTAACAAGAAAGCGTGCTTGGTTTTGGATGACGAAACTTATGTCAAAGCCGACTTTACTACTCTTCCAGGTGCGCAATTTTACAACTCGTTTGAAGCTATCAACAACATCGATTGGGATGGAAAAATTTGGGTCACAATATCTCGTTTGTCAGGCCATTTGACAATGTGGACACAGAAGCTCATCGTTTCTTACAACGGGAACAATTAACGGAGAAGTGTACATTAACGAGTGCCTAAAAAAACGGTTGATTCCTTTCTTAAACAAACGCGAGGGTTCAACATTATTTTGGCCAGATTTAGCTTCAGCTCACTATGCTCATGCGACGTTGAGCTTTCTTGTTGCCAAAAATGTCGACTTTGTCCCAAAAGACATGAATCCACCCATTGTTCCATAGTGCCGTGCCATTGAAAGGTATTGGGCTTTGGTCAAAGCAAAATTGAGGAAAAGTGAGCAGTGTGCAAAGGACGTAAAAGATTTTAGTGCCAAATGGAAAAGAGGGCCCAAAAAGATCACGGATGTAACTGTCACCAACCTTAGGAAGGACATTCGAAAAAGTTGAGGAAAGAATGAGAACCCAAATAATTTTTTTTATTTTTTGTAATTGTGAATGAATTTAATAAAAACAGTGTTTTTAAGCAAATAAAAAAAAAATTACATGAATTATGAAAAAAATTTTTTTTGACTTTGAATGGTTCTGTCCGGTATTAGAATTAGATTTTTTTACGCACTTTTTTTTTATCTCGATTTTAAACCGAAAAAAACAGTTGATTATTGAATTTTTTTTTACAAGGCCGCCCATTTCTTATTTTTCACTCAAATCTTTTAAAACTGCTACGGGACAGAATGACAACCCTACTAAATAATAATCTTTTTGGAATTTTGATTTCAGACGATTACAAAAGGAGCAATCAGGGGGCCCAGCCACCTACTTTTTTTTTTTTGAAGCAATCTGCTTTACCTCACCAAAATGACGTTAAAAAAATTTTTTTTTTTATTTAACAATTTTTTTTTTGTATTATTCAATAGCTAAATAATAATATATAATTATCATAAGAAGATTGTACTTCATTTTCCGCACAAAAAAAAAAAAAACCTCTGACATGCTACCCCCTTAAAAAAAAGAAGAAGATAGAAACATACATATTATATATTTAGGCCTTAATCCAATAATGTTTACGCATTTTGGCTCTACTTGTAATTTTAGATGGTTCCTACAAATTTGATGTTTAATGACAATAATGAACAAAGCATGGGAAGGAAAAAGAGAAGCTATCGCAAAATCTAGCCCTCATCATCAGAATGTGAGGAGAACTGCAGATCCAAATCCTGATAGAAGTAGCCAGACGGATGCTAGATGCATCTATTGCACTAGCCTGTCCTCTGACGATAAGCAAGGTGAAGCTTGTGTACAATGTTTGTATGCAAAATGTGGGCTCATGAGGGTTGCACTGGCAACGAACAACATTATTTCGTATGTGAATTTTGGTGTAGCTAAACCGACGTTTCTCAAAAACCATTGTGTTAAAAACGGTCCACCCTAGGCCATATTTAACAACAGGTAGGCCATATTATCCGTAATTTTTTACTAACTGTAATATGAAGTTCCTTTAATTTGTTATTATTATTTAAAGACTGAAAGTAAAATTATTTTTAAGACTGTTTGAAAAACAAATAAATTAATTTCACTTAATTGTATGATTTTATTAGAAAAAATGCTGCACTTATCGTCGTTTGGTGTCGAATTTTGTTGAGCACGGGACAGTGTGAGATCGTTGACATACCGAACTGGTTGAAGCGGTAAGAGGGAGTGTTGCCGAGAACCCACATGTATCGTATCGCCACCACGCAGAGCATTTTGAAGAATGATTTGCATTTGTTTCCATATAAAGTGCAATTGACTCAAAGAATATCGCCGACAGACCGTCCACTTCGCTTGGAATACAGCCAAACAGTCGTTCGAATGATTGAAAGTGAACCTGATTTTTGGGAGGAAATTTTGCCGCATTTAGGGAACAGAGCATCCACACAAGATCCATGAAACACCATTGCATGACCAAAAAGTAACCCTTTGGGCCGACGTTTGCGCCAAAACTATCATCGAGTCAAGGCGAAAGAGTCGATGGGAATCGATATCGGCAGATGTTGGCTCATTATGTCTGCCCACAAATATGTGAAAAAGGTCTGGGCAGTTACTGGTTCAACAAAACGGTGCGCCATGTCACACTGCAAATCAAACAATGCAGTCTCTGCAACGAATATTTCCTGGACGTGTGATGTCAAAAAATGGTGACATTGACTGGCAACCCAGATCTCTAGATTTGACCGCTCAACCACAGCCCCTAGATAAACATTCGTGACGAAATAATCGCTATACCATCCGAGATGCTCGAAAAAGTGACGGAAGACGCAGCAAACAGGGTACATTTTGCTTTGGTCAATAAAGGCGGCCACTTGATTGATGTTGTAAGGGACCAAATTAAATAAAAACACCTCATATATGGAAATCGGATATTTTTTTTTAAGTTATTATTATACCAACATAAAAGATGGCGCACCCTGTACCTGTTCTGAACATGATACATTCTAGGATGAGGTTTGAACTTGAAGCATGATTTGCTTCAAAGTACTACTCTTTGAGGATTTTAAATATCTAGGTGTTATCATTGGCCAAAAAATGAGTTGGTCCAATCATATTACAATTCTTGGTAGAGATGGAAGGTCTTACAGTATTTAACCCTTTCGCCCCGCATGGTACATTAATGTACCAGCAAAAGTTCAAACATCCCTAGAATCTCTGATTACTATTTAATATGGTTCAAATTTGTACCAGATCGTGCTTGAGTATTCCGGAAGTGAAAACTAGCGGTACATTTTATTTTGGTTTCAGCTGTGTGGGTTTGTCTGTCATTGTTCTCTTGTGATTCATGCAAAAACGTGGTGTTCTTTAATTTTTTTTGGAGTTTTCTGACGATTGGGCATAGACAAGTCTATTACAAATTGATAATTCAGTGGATATAATTGAAGTTGTGATATAATTAGACAAGGTAAGTGTTTCGAATTGAAATGTTCATTTTTGTGAACAATATTTAGTAGGTGGTACTCAAATGTACCATGCGTCTTCTATGGTGGTACAAATATGTACCACTCGTCTCCTATGGCATGAATTCAGCAGCCATATTTTTTTTTTTTACTCTAAGATTGCAATGGATGAAGACGAAATCAGAATGTTCTTGGAAAAAGAGCCTAGTATTTCGAGCGGCGAAGACTTTTCTTCTGATAGCGAAGAAGACTTTTCATCTGATAGCGGTGATTCTTATAAACCACCAGCTAGAGATGAGCCCGACGCAGATTCCGACGATGATGATGAATATTCCGACTCTGAGAACGAATTAGATGACGAGGAGACTGCTGCTGACGAATTAAATCTGCCCAACTCTTCAGGAGAGGCAAACCGTGAAGGTTATATCTGGACTACGGTAAATGAAACATTCGTTCCTAAAAAGAATATAACTCCTTCACGAGGGTGCAGAGTAGCAGAGAGAATACATAAATCTTCGTCAAATCTTGATATTTTTCATAAGCTTCTGCCACGATCTCTGTACATTTACATTGCACAGTGTACCAATGAGCGCCTGGAAATCTACCGAAGATTGACAAAAAATAATCGATGCAAAAACATGCAACCTACGGACGCTGGAGAAGTTGAGGTAATCATTGGGTGCATGTTCATTATGTGCTATAATCGCCTTCCATGCCTAAAAGATTATTGGTCAATGCATAAATCATTAGGAAACCAGTCTATCATCAATGCAATAACTCGTGATCGCTTTACAATGATAACGTCGAAGATGTATTTCACTGATCCCAAGAAGCCTTCAAATAGTTCGAAAACATATTATGTCAGTGATTTGGTTGAATGTTTGAAAAAAACCTTTCAAAATTGCAGACAGGACAGTATATACCAAAGTATCGATGAATCAATGACGAAATTCAAAGGGCGCAGTACATTGAAGCAATACATGCCTCTAAAGCCTGTCAAAAGGGGTATAAAAATGTGGCTACGTTGTGACGCTAAAACCGGCTATACATATGATTTCAATATATACAGCGGGAAAGAACTTCAATCAGTCGAAGGAACACTTGGAGAGCGAGTTGTGAATAAATTAGCCAGTACAATAACAGAACCGGATGTAAACTTGTGCTTTGACCGTTTCTTCACATCTGTAAATTTACTGAACTCAATTGCCTATCCAGCGGTTGGTACTCTAATGGCCAATCGGAAAAATGTACCCAAATTCGAGAAAAAATTACAAAGAGGTGAGGCAGAGTTCAAAGGTACGTCCTCCGGTCTCTTATGTGTGAAATGGCAAGACACAAAAGAAGTCTTAGTGCTGAGTAATTGTCACACTAATGATATGAAAAACGTCACAAAAACTTTGAAGACTGGAGAAAAAGTCATAGTGCCATGTCCAGATATGATCAAATTCTATCGTGAAATAATGGGAGGCGTTGATTTGGCGGACCAAATGAGTGGGCTCTACGAATACGATCGAAAATCGGATAAATGGTGGAAAAAGGTGTTTTACCGTTTGATTATGATGGCAGCCGTCAACGCATGGGTTATTCACTGTGACTTGAATAGAAAAAAAGTGCCATTCAAAACCTTTTTGGTGGATTTGTCGGAGGATTTGATTTGTCAAGGTTCGAAAAAAACGTCTATTCGCAGATCATTTCATCGAGGTCGTCGACCAAAAAAAGAATCGGCAATAAAACATTTACCAATCGAAGTATCTACCAGACGTCGATGTTATAGCTGCAGCCTGGTCAAGAAACAGTCACGCACCAAAATAATCTGCAAGGAATGCGAGGTACCATTGTGTAAAAAATGTTTCACCCCTTACCATACTTGATTCTGAAAATCACTGTTCCGTAAATAAATAGAATCTTTGAAGTTTTCAAAAAAAATTGTTTCATTTGTTGGTATGTCAGAAAGGACGAGTGGTACACAAACGTACCAGATAACATCCCGACTGGTACGTTTTTGTACCAGTCTGCCCCGCCCTATCCCCGCCCCCGAGGCCATTTTTTTTTATCATATTAAGCTTAAGTGGGTTCTTACCGACATATAAGGCCACTCAAAGTGTCTCTAACCTATTTGTTCGAATTGCGGGTCGAAAGGGTTAAAGCAAGTAATTGTGACTCGGTAACAAAAGGTGCTCATTCAAACAACAGGTGTCACCGACTCGGTATACGAATAAACGTAATATACAGTCCATCGTTTCTCGAACACAGCTTTTATCTTAATCCACTTTTGTGTGACTGGCGAATACAACTGAACGGCATGACTAACACACTGTTAACATTCTACGCACATTCATATACGATATTTACCGTGGCGGTTTCAGTACCGAAATAATTGATCAACTACAGTATACACACTTCTCCCAGCGATGCTCTCATCTCTCTAACCCGTCCAAATAGTACTTGGCGTTTTTCTCTGCAAAATAATTGTTCACGAAGGTGATTGCCTCCTCATTTCACGAAAATCTCTGTCCTCCGAGCGCAGTTTTTAGATGAGGGAACAAAAAGAAGTCGCTTGGGGCTAGATCTGGTGAATAAGGCGGATGGTCAAGCAGTTCAAACGGTGTATCCAAGTTTCATCTACAGTAATTAATCGGCGCCAAAACTCTTATTTATTGCGCCTAAATTGCGCCAACAGAGCGTTGGAAATGTTCATTCGAACACGTTTTTGGTCTAACGTAAGCAAACGCGGCACCCAACGCGCGGACAGCTTTCTCATGCCTAAATCTTGATTTAATATGTAACAAACACGTTCTGTGGATATTTTCATAACCTTTACTATCTCTCTCACATTAATTGTCTAACACCATTTGGTGAACATTAGCAATGTTATCGTCAGTGGTTGAAGTTTTTGGCCGTCCCGAACGTTCATCATTTCCCAAGCTCTTACGGTCACGTTTAAATTCAGCTGCCCAAAATTTCACTGTGGTAAATGATGGTGCAGGGTCCCCATACACAGAGTCCAACTCATTTTTGATTTGCGTAAGCGTATTGCCTTTCAAAAACAAAAACAGCTCGATACTCAGTTTTTTCCATTTCCACAAAAAACACTCACATCGACTCACTCAAACGACTGTCAACTAAAAACTGCGCGTTCAAAATGACTGGAACTTCGGTAAGTAACTGTCAAAAGATGCACAACTAGCATTCACTAGCTTTTACTGACGAGTGCCGCTCTCTTTACGTATCGGAAACTTTTCAGACAACCCTCGTATATTTCTGCAATAATTATAGCCCGGTATCAGTAGTTCGTAGTCCGCGAAGGCCATAATGCAACCGTGGATACTGGTGGTTCAAATCATTTACTTAAAAAGCAAAAAAAAGTTTTTGTTTTCTTAAAAAAAAAAACAACGGAATTCTCCCTAACACCTAATATGAAGTGGTTTTTTCACAACTATTCTTCATTATAATGCGAGGTGGGTCAATAAGTCCGTGGCTTTTTGAATTTCCCGCGTTGTTACTGAAAATTAACATTGCTATCTATCAATAGACTACTTTCAAAATTTTAAGCAGGCTGCGTGTACCAAACATGTTTCCACCACAGCACACCGGAGATCAAGGAGAAACCGAAACATTGGGTTTCTCAGCTCAAATCGACGCCGAAGAAGGCCAATGGGGGATGCACGCGGCAAAATCCATATCGATAACCTTCAGAAGGAGGAAGCAATCAACGGCAATTTAAAGGTAAAACGACAGAACTTTGAATCGCAGATATGCTAATGTATTCATTTCTATAGAAGAAACCAGAAGGTGGGAGCAAGAAGTCGGAAGAAAGAACTCTTCCATCACTCTTCAAGTGTGTGGTCGCCATGGCGAAATTTTAAGCGAATTATTTCCTGATCTAACAAATTTGCCGTATTTAGCAGCTGGCAAAGAAATCGATGTTATCGCAATTGATTTTACTAAAGCGTTGATAAGATATCTCACCAATTGATCCTCTTCAAATTATCTGCTCTCGGCTTTGAGCCTCTTTTATTAAAATGGATTGTTTCTTACCTGATAAACCGTTATTATAGTGTTCGGTTTAGATCCGCCCTTTCTGTTAAATTCCTGGCCTCATCTGGTAGTCATCTTGGCCCTCTTCTCTTCATTATTACTATTAACGATATTGAAAAGGTCATTAAACACTCCTCACTCTCCCGTTACGCTGACATCACAAAATTTTTTAAAACTATTTCTTCTCTCCATGACTCTGCCCTTCTTCAAAAAGACTCTGATCGGTTTTCAATCTGGTGCCTAAAAACTGCCTAGAACTTAATATAGATAAACGTCGATCTATAACCTTCTCACGTAAATGCAACGCGTCTCCTCTCAGACATTATTTTCTCTATGGTCAACCAATTCCTCTGGTTCAGTCTTTTCAAGACCTTAGCATATTATTCTGTGCATACTGTGAGCTTAATTTCCGTTCGCATATCGATAAGATGATCCTCAAAGCCAACTCATCACTTGGCATTATTAAACAGTGGTCCAAGGAATTTTCCAACCAGATCTCTCTACTCGTATGTTACCTTTGTTCGCCCCCTGCTTGAGTATGCCAGTCAAGCTTGGTCCCCCTTTCACCGGGTTGAACACCCGAATTGAAGGTATTCAACGTCGATTCCTCCGATTTGCTCTGCGTGGTCTGCTCTGAAACGACCGATTAATCTTGTCTCCCTATCAGGACCGCCTCAAACTTTTCAATATGAATCCGTTAGAAGAACGTAGGAATACTGCTGACATTCTATTCATTCATGGACTGCTCTAAGGTTCCATCGGCTGCACCTTCATTTTGAACGCCATTTAATTCAATACCAACACCCGCAATCTACGTTGCCTCGTCTCTTCTATCTACTGGTCCACCGCACCTCTTATGGCTGCAACGAACCAATCTCCCGCACGCTCCAAAAGGTCAACTCAAACTTCTCCCCTTTTGATTTCCACCTGAGCACTCCTCGTCTCAAACTGGATCTCCTCCATCACTCCTTTGGTCCCTAGCTCTTAAGTTTTCTGTTAGTTTTTAGTCTTAATTTTTAAGTTAGATTAAGCTTGTATTAAGCCAATAAATGGGGGCCTCAGCCCCCATTTGATAAAGAAATTGCAGAAGCGGCGAGCGTAGTTTATTGAGTTCAAAGAATAAAAAAACTATATTTCATTCAAAGTCACAGACTTATTCACTTTCCTTATTGATATTGAGTTTAAGTTATTTCACTGGACAGAGTCATTGGTCGACGCCCGGTTCCACCATTAATTGTGGCGCCAAGCTATAATCACTGTTCAATATAAATATCATAGGTAAAAAAAAAATAACTCAACAATTATCACAACGAAATCATTAGTGTACGAGTATATTGCTTAATTATTGCCCTGATATATTCAGTTAAGGGCGCCACTAATCGAGGTCAAGAAATATTTGTTGAAAAGTTCTGCGACCAATCTGTCAATGGGAATATTATTTTGCTGTATGAATGCGATTATGTTGTGTAATATTTTCATAAGACTCTTCACGGGGACGCCAATCCAAACCACAAAAACATCGGCAAAAATAAAGCTGTCACAAAATTTCCACTGATACTTCCAAGAATAAAAACCTCTGTAAGGTTCTCAGAAAAGAGATTCAGTCAACACTTTGCCAAGAAACATGCACCTTTCACACACACTACATGTGAATGTTTGCCAACAATATCCTTCTCTGTACGCTAAGAGCAAAGCCTGCTCCCTGCTTCCTCGTCGTACTTTCTCAACTCCTTTTTCAAGGTTCAATCAACTCACAAGGCACATTACATATACCCATACAATGTCGTTCATCCTGCACATTCATCATCGCCTTTGCTCCTCCACTCGGATTGGCAACCACCGGGTGCCTTGAAAGGTATCTTATCTTTGTTTACTATACTCTTAAATACAACACCAACACTTGCAAAAAGAAAAATGGAGAAAAAAATAGCAGTAACAACAATACTCACCTATAAAGCTTTTTCTTTTATTTATCGTCGCTGTTATTTGTGCAGACACACCGAAATCGGCCAATTTGACGTCACCGCATTCTGTAAGCAGGATGTTGGCTCCCTTGATATCACGATGCATTTTACCCATTTGATGCAGGTACTCAAGTCCTTTTAGTGTTTCCCTACACATGTAAGCAATCTGTTGTTCAGTTAGTGGCCCAGTCACTTGGTAGATATCCTGAAGGCTTCCACCGCCGCAATACTCCATGCAGATCCAGAGCTTGTCACGTTGCAAATATGAGCCATAGTAGGCAATAATGTTTGGATGACGACAATCTCGCATCATTATTATCTCCTGCTGGATGATTTGTATGTCGTCGGTGGGTTCCAGTTTGATGACTTTTATAGCAGCTAATTCGTTGCTTTGGATACGTTTTGCCTAAAAGTAAACAGAAAAGCAAAGAGGCTGGTTAAAAGGGGTGGCTTTTAGGTAACACACATACACACGTAAAAACGAACAAATTAGGGTAATGGCGCAGCAATTTGGAGACGCATAAAAATTTAATGTGGGCTTTTTGAATGATTTAATGCAGTGGGTGGTACATATGGGTACCCATATATCCTACGAACTTAACGAGCATTGACTCTCATACCAAGGTACATATATACGAGTACGTATATCGTGAATTGAGTTTTATAATGGGCTGTCCCACAGAGTATTCAAGTTTAAATTATATTCCAAACATCTTGGTCTGTTCCAAGTCAGATTAAGAAGACAGGCCTTAATCCAATAAATAAATACGAAAGTAATTCCAATACCAAAAGAAGCCAAATCTTTAGACAGAACAGAAAGCTATAGGCCAATAAGTTTACCAAGCGCTGTAAGTAAAATCTATGAACAATTTTTAAAGGAGAAAATTACTAAAATAACACTGGTCAACAAAAAAAATATTTATTTTTTATTCGGAGATAAAATTATGTGATTCGTAATCGTTGGAGTTTATAGAATCAGGAAAACTATATAAAATAGCCAAGTCACATCGGGATTTTGTGAGAAAACGCTTTTTTTGAATTTAAGAATTTAACCAAAAATATTACCGAAAAATGTTATTTCTTGTAAAATTTTGTTGTTTTTTTTGGAAGCATCTGCATTCCGTTTATAAGAACACCCCGGAGGCTCTCTTATAAGCGACCAGCAGTAATCTGCCAACATTGATGGCTCCTATTTTCCTTGGTACCGTTGCTATATTGCAGCAATGTCTTGGTGGAATCTCTAGCTGTGCTCATCGCTTACATCACCCATATTTTCAGGAAAGAAATTGAGATGAGAATGCAAAAAATGAAGTTTTAGCGACATGTTGCATCCCATTTTATGATAAGCATCCAGCATTTTCTTTACATCATCTGCATAACCTGGAGTCTTATTGTTACCTAGGAAGTTTTCTGCTACTTTCACAAATGAACACCAGGCCGGTTTTTCTAATGAATCCAGAGTAGGAATGAAGGCTGGATCTTTTATAAGCTTTCTAATGTCTGGACCCACAAAAATACCTTCTTCAATTTTTGCTTCGCTAAGTGATGGGAACTTTTGTTTCAAAAAATTGAAACCAGGTTGGTCTTTCTTCATCGCCTTTACAAAGACCCAATTTGATATGTAATGGTGGTAGAATAACACGCTGTGGTTCGATCAATGAAGGATTCCTTATATTTTTTTCTCCACAAATATAGTTTGTTCTTATAGGCCAATCTACTCTCACAAAGTGCCCCGATCGTGCTCTACTATCCCACTCACATAAAAAAGAACAAAATTTGGTGTAACCTAGTTGTAGTCCAAGAAGTAGAGCAACAACTTTTAAATCCGAACATATCGACCAGTTATATTTTTTATATTAAATTTTTTCCAATATAAATTTCATAACATCGTAGGTTTCTTTTAAATTCATACCATGCGCTAGAGGTATTGTGCTCATAACCCAGTGACAGCATTAAGCCATTAATATCATTACAATACACTAAGTTATCGGCTTTCGAAAAATAAGGAACGGATTCACTTTGTCGCGTACGGTACTCTGTAATTTTTACCTCAGGCTTGAGCAGATTCCACTACTTTAACCTTGAGCTCAGTATTTCAGACTTTTGTTTTGACAAATCCAAGTCTCTGATGAGGTCATTAAGCTCAATCTGACTGATGAGATGTGGTGCATCAGAAGATGTAGGGAGCTCAAATTCGGGATCATCCATGATTTCTTCTGAACAATATGACGAACTTATTTCTGTGTCCGAAAGGCGTCCGGAAGGTGACTTTGGAACTGGTAGAATTTCTGTATGAGGTGCTGGTCTTGTTACAGAAGAGACATCTGCATATTTTATGGAATGCTTTGATCTTCGAGAAAATCCCTTCACATTAGTGCAACAAAAGTAACAATCTGTGTGACTCTGGGGCTCTCTCCATATCATAGGCATTCCAAAAGGCATTGCAGAAAATGACCCGTTAAACCAACCAGTTAGCTGTCGGTGACACCTAAGGCAGCAAATGTGTGGTGCCCAGAGTTTATCCTGATTTATCTTAAATTTAAAATAAGAAAAGTATCACTTTTCAATAAATGGTGTTATTTTCTTTTTTCGGAAACTTGGTGTAAATTCTCCACAAATATACGAGGGGCGTTCAATATATATCGATATGAAAGAAAATGCGAATTCAATTTAAATTCTTTTTATTTTTCAATATAATCTCCCCTAACATCAATGCATTTGTTACATCTAGAGATAAGCTTTTTTAAACCCTCAAATAAATAAATTTCCTCCTCCTCCATTTATTGCCGACTTGAGTTCTTCATCATCCGAAAATCTTTTTCCACGAAGACATTTTTTCAAATCCGGAAACAGGAAATAATCACTAGGGGCAAGGTCTGGACTATAGGGTGGGTGTTGGATTTCTTCGAAACCACAATCTCGCGCAGCAGCCTTGGAAACTCGCGCCGTGTGAACAGGAGCGTTGTCATGAAGAAGCAACACACCCGCTGCGAGTTTACCCTGTCTTTTCTTTTTAATTTCCTCCTGCAAATTATGCAAAGTGGAAGCGTAGGATGTGGCGTTGATGGTTTCACCTTTTTTTTTGTACTCAATGAGCAAGATTCCCTTTGAGTCCCAAAAAACTGTGGCCATGAGCTTCCCGGCAGACGGAGTGACTTTGAACTTCTTCGGGGGGTCTGTTCCTTTTTTATGCCACTGCATGGACTCTTGTTTGCTTTCAGGGTCATAGTGGTGGACCCATGTTTCGTCCCCAGTAACAATTCGATCCATAACACCGTCCGCGTTCTCACTACACATCTCCAAAAGCTCTCTACAGCATGCGATTCTCACTTTTTTCTGAGGCGCTGTGAGCATTCGTTGCATTCACCTTGCACTGACCTTTGAAAGGTTAAGATGGTCATGAAGAATGGTGTGAATGGTACCAATTGAAAGCTTGGTGATCTCTGCCATCATTTTCACCTTTATTCGGGCATCCTCAAGAACAAGTTTTTCGACTTCTTTGATGCTTTCTCCCGTACAAGCAGTAGCCGGGGCGTCAGAGCGGAGGTCGTCTTCAATGCTCTCTCTGCCTCTCTTGAACTCACTTGATCACTTTTGCACAGTTGATAATGAAGGTGCGGAACCCTGGTAAACAGCCACCATCTCTTCATGAATAGTTTTTTGACTTTTTCCTTGCTTAGTGAGAAATTTAATTACAGCGCGATGCTCAATTTTCACCATCATCGTCTCAGTTGCCATTATGATTCTGTTTAACTAGAGATAAAACGCGAATTAATAATCACATTTATATGAAATTTTACATGAATGCATTAAAATAATAGTATTACTTGATAAATAAGTCAATTTATATATACAACCACAGCTTCACCCCGTTCAATATGTTGAACGCCCCTCGTAGCAGAATAAATCTAGACAATTAACACAGGATCGTGGCATTTTATCACTTTAATGTACTTCTAATATTCTTCTTACGCGAATTAGTTTATTTTTTTAAATTACTACCAGAAAAACCGATTTAAACGATGTGCGATTCTATTAGAACTAACCTCGTTCGATAAAGATGTAAAAGTGTGTGCCGTTGCTGTACGTGACCTGAGCAAAATATTATTTTTCCCGTTATCTACAGGTCGAGTACTATAAGAAACACTATTCAGTATGTCCGAGTATTTTTTATTGTTGCCCAGTGTAATTTTTGAGAACAGTTTGGTTTTAGATGAAACCACTTAACTCCGCGTCAAGTTCTCAGGATATGCAATGTCATTAAAGAAACCGTGAAATATGTAAAACCACAGGTATAATCATACTGGATATTGAAAAAGCATTTGATTCTGTGTGTCACAGAGGTCTCATATACAAAATGTTAAACTTAAACTTTCCTTTCCTCCTTTCCTGTCTAAAATCGTTCAAAGTTTCATGTCGAATAGATGTTTTAAGGTGCCTGTTAATTATGGTGTGTCCGACCTGGTTAACTTTTCCGCTGGTATACCCCAAGGTTCTGTTCTTGGACCGGTGCTAGACAATTTATACACCGCAGATTTCCCATTCCTTCTAAAATGCAATGCAGCAATATACGCTGATGATACGACAATATTTTCGTCACATGAAGTTGGTCTCAGTATTGAGACGAATCTTAAAAATGCGGCTAAAATATTACAAGATTACTACACTAAGTAGAAAATCAAACTTATCGCGGAAAAAATCCGTGCAATCTCTTTTACCAAAAACAGAAAACCTATTTTCCTTCCGACTAACCAGTTAATTATTGGCGGGCACCCAATAACGTAAGAACCATCTGGAAAATATCTGGGCATTTATCTTGACAAGAAGCTGACTTTTCAAGAGCATAATATTAAAACAATTAAAAAAATAAATATTGACACTAAATTGTTGTACCGTTTATAAACAGATGATTATTGCTTTCGAATGAAAATAAATTATTAATATACAAAACTGTTTTACAAGAAATTCTTTTGTACAGATGCCAGGTCTGGGGTAAATGTGCAACGGGTCATAAAAAAACTTACAAACAACTCAGAACAAAATTTTAAAAATGATGTTAAACCTACCCTAGCATCATTCTACATCAGAGCTTCATCGAGTAGCTACTGTTGAATTGATCTCCAATAGAATACATAAACTTAACGAATCATTTAGGATCAGATGCGACATTCCTGAGAATCCCTTCATTAATCACTTATATATATATAGATTAAAGTACGTGATGCTTATACGAGTACGTATTTATTTATTTATTTAATACATACTAGTATATATACAGTGCATTTGCGATTATAGCAACTAATTAAAACGAGGGTAGTTGCAATGACCGAGGTTGTTGCAATAACCGAGTAAATTTTTTTAGGTTCAATTCGAGATGAAAAGTGACAATCTGAAAACCAAGAGATACTACAGGTTGAATTACTCGAACTCCAACTTTTTAAAATGCTATAATTTTTTTATTTTTTGATAAATTTTATTGTAAACTTGTATCAGTAGTTTTCAATATGTCCACCTTTGGCGCGAATAATGGCCTTGACACGGCCGAAGAAAGCATCGCACGCTGCACGCTGCACGCAAGTGGCTCTGCTGTATTTTGGCCCATTCCCGGCGAAGTGCTTGTTTGAGGTGGTCCAAGCTTTGATATTTTTTAGTGCCAACCTTCGCCTTCAAAATACCCCAGACAGAGAAATCCAATAGATTTGCATCCGGAGAATTTGTAATCCATTGTGTCGAAGAAATGAAGTGTGGAACACTGTTTTTTAACCAATCTTGGTTGACGCACGCTTTGTTGAAATGTCCAAGGTCTCCGACCGAAATGATTGTTTGTCCAAGGCTTCAATACTGCCACTAAGACAGTTTCACGTATACGATTGCATTAATTTTCACGCCACGGTCCAAAAATACGAGCGGAGAGCAACCATCGGCGGTTTTGGCGGACCAAACCATCACCATCGGTGCTGCCTGCTTTCTGCTGGCCGTCCGAAGGTGTAAATTTTCGAAGGATTTCTCTGGCAAGTAAACTCGGTCATTTTGATTGTTGACATATTGCTCGATAACAAATGGCGACTCATCGGAAAAAACCAAATTCGGCAACTCACCAGTTTCGTGTAAGCATAGCAACTCCTTCGCTCTTGCGACTCTAACATTTTTCTGTTGCGGTGTAAGATCGTGTGCTTTTTGGAACTTCAATGGCTTGAGCCCAAGCTCATTTTTCAGTATGTGTTGCATCCGTTCCAACGATATGTTGAGCTCACGAGCCATTTTTCTTTCACTTCGACGCGGATTTCGCTCAATTCGGGCCTTCACTTTCCGAACCATTTCTGCCAATGTTGCTGTTTTTTTATGACCACCTCCATGGCGTTTTGCAACGCTGCCAGTATCACGGTAACGAGCTATGGTTCGAGACACAAATTTATTCACGTTGAAGTGCTGGAGGGCTCTAGCGATAGCTACTTGTGGTTTTCCAGCCAAATATAAAGCAATCACACTATCGCGTTTGAATTCCATGGCGGATAAAAGTTTTTCAACACAACTGAGACGCAAATCGTTTAAAAGGCTTGTAAATAATAAAATTATCTGTCATGTGTCAAAATTTGAGCTCACTGTCATGAACGGTTTGGAAATTATAGCAGTCTGAAGTTATTTGCAGTTGGAGTCATTCAGGGTGTATATGTATTTAATGCAATAAATTTTTATTCAATCTACTATAATTCTAATAAGAAATAAAACAAAAAGAAGTTAATTCATTTAGATATATGTACAGTGGCGAGCAAAAATGAATACATGTTGCAAGTGAATGGGATAAAATGCAAAATTTTTATGTTTTGTTTCATTTTAGCTTTATAAACTATATTTATTCTTAATCCTAAAATGTTGATTTACTTTTAAGCCAATAAAAAAAAAGTATATCCTTCAGAGGTAACTGTAAAAAACGAAAATGTGAAAGAAACCATCATTTACGCAATTTTGCACGTTTCTCCCAGTTCTTTTCAAAGTCCCGTTAATCTTGACGAAGCTTGTTTTAATTGTTTTATTCTTAGTCTTGCATTAGGTCTGGATTGAAGGCGAATATTTGTAAGATTAGTTTTATATATTTTTAGCATAAAAAAGTGTTTTTTTTTGTAGAGAAAAAAGTAAAAATGAGGAAAATTTCAGCAAACAATGAAAACAGCATAATAATTTTACTTGAGGAAGGACTTTCTTCACGACAAGTAGCCAAAAGAACACAGGTAGGCCAACGCACTGTACTTTTGTTAGAAATGGAGCGTTTGATGAGGCGAAAAGAGTGCAAGACACCAAAGGCGGTGGCGAAAGCCTTAAACGAAAAAGTCAGCGAGTGGACAGCCAGAAGAGCCTTACGTAAGATTTGCGTAGACGCAGCTGTTATGCAAAAAAAGCCAGCGCCTTCCAACAAAAATGTTAGAGTTTGCCTTAAGTTCTGCAAAGAACATAAGAACTGGAGCATTGATGATTGGAAACAAGTATTTGGTCCGAGGAGACAAAAATCAATAGATTCCAGCAGATGGCAAAAGTACCAGGTGAAAGAAACCATGAAGCATGGAGGTGGAAGCTTAATGGTGTGGGGATGTTTCACCTGGTGGAATGTCGGTCCACCGCTAAAATGAAACAAAAAATAAAAATTTTGCATTTTATTCCATTCACTTGCAACATGTATTCATTTTTGCCCGACGCTATAGGTACATAAATATGTATGTTCTAGAGCGTCTGAATTTTGTTCAGCCCATCGAATTGTTGTGTTGAAAACTTGTATTGCAGTGCCTTTATATTGGGAGCTGGAATCTCAAATTCGGGCCCACTTTCACTGGATCGTTCAACTGATTTATTTTCTTTATAGTTATCGTCATTGTTATAAATGGTTTCGCGTACCCAATCATTTATGTTTTCATTCGAAATAGATATGCTGCCGTAAATATCATGGAAAAGAGTTGAAATAGATCCTACGACCGCGTGATCACTGATAATTTGAGCTCTAACTGTGCTCAAAGGTAGCTCATATTCATCTTCCCGACCACTACGAGAAGCCATCAACACATTCCAGCATTTTTTGACTCAATCTGCCTGCAATCCATCCCATGCGTTACATAGAAGGCAAATTGCATTTCGGAGATTCAATGCTTTAATTTTTATTTCAAGGTCTGATCCCTCGCATCCAACTAAAAACGCCAATGGACTTTTTTTTGTAGTGCAACTTTGTTAAATTTATAACGTTCTGGTCCATTAGCTGAACGATAGCAGTGCAATTTTCAGGAAAACACATGCCAACGATCGCGCCGTCACCACTTTTTAACTCGCCACCTCTTGGATGGCAAAGGAGCGTTATCCAAAAGTAATAGCACCTTTGTTAGAAGTCCTTTCGAACTTAGAAAGAGTCTTACCTAAAAGAAACAAAAACCGTATGAGAAAAATACCTACCTGTGGCCGGTAAAATTTTGTTACCTCAGGCACAAATGTCGAGTGGAATCATTGTTCAAAGAATGCTAACGTCACCCAGGCACTTTTATTTGCCTTGTATATAACGGGCATGTGGTCAAAATTTGTAAAAGATCGTGGGTTTATGGATTTGCCGGTGACGAATAGCTTAACTATGTGCAAACCCGAAGGGTAGTACAGGCGAGAAACGTGATTCTTTCTTTGCTTGTCTACAAAACCTGCAAGAGGTTTGTTGGGCATAAGTCTGTAGAATAAGCCGGACTCATCGGTGTTTAGTAGTAGTAGTTTAGTTTATATGCATTTTTATTATATTACTTAATTTACTCTTACTTGCTAGACAAAAAATGCTTAAAAATTAGCTTAATTAACTTAAAATTATCTTATTCTAGCTTACTGACCCCATGCGGACACTCTAAGTTAAACCTAACACTTAAATTATGTCTTTCGACGTACCTTACTACTATACTATACTATTTCTGTTCCTTATAATTAAAACTAAGAAAACATTTTTTCCAAAAAAAAAACTTAGTAACATGACTTTTTTTATATTTTATTATAAAACTTAAAACTAAAATCCTAAAAACTACCTAAAAAATAAGTCTTAATCTACTTAAACTACTTACATCTAGTACACACATAAATATATATATACCTAATATATATATACTTAATATATAAATATATGTATATATATATAGATGTATGTTCTTTTTTTTTTAATTTTTTATTTTTATTAATTTTTTTTTTGGTTTTTATATATATTTTTTTCTTAAATCTAACTTACTCCTACTTAAAACTACTTAAAACTATGTAAGCCGGCCGTGGCTAATAAAAACTTAGGCGACCCACTTTGCTTCACATGAAGCTACCAAATATTGGAGGAATTCGACGACGAACTCTCCCTTCCTTCAACTAGCCACCAAAATTGTTGGTGCTGCCGAGCAACATCCCTTATGTCGCGACTCCCTACCACCCTACTGAACCGGAGACGCTCCGCACTGCCGTGTGCGACGTCTTTGTCGTAGTTGAGTCGCCTGTCCGCAGCTGTTCGAGCAACGTGGAAGATTAGCGGCACAGCCAATCTGTCCTGGATCAGACCTTTGCTATCAAGGTAGAGGAACGCTTCTGGAGGAACATAGCCGTCAAAGCGAACTCTCTCATGATACATATAATTAGGGTAGTAAGCCCCAGAGATCAGGTTGTTCGACGATGTCATTGCTCTTGCAATGTGCCTTCGAGTCAACTTAATAACAAAATTGTCCACTCTTATTAGGTTCGCCCTATTGTACAAGACCTCATTGCGATAGAATTTTATGTACTCAGACTCTGGTGTTCTGTATAAGCGAAGACAAGCCCTAAGGCAAGCCCTCTCAAACACCCGAATCTTTTCCAATAAACTTGCTCTCACGTTGAACCACACGGGACATCCAAATACTAGCATAGGCCGGATAAGGGCCATGTAGCAGATCACCTTCACCCTCGCATCGAGTTGGCTGTTGTAAAACAGTCTCCTTGTAAGGGCAAAAGCACCTCTGGCTCTGGCCAGAGCAACATCTATATGTTTGTTGAAATACAGATATTGATCTAGCCAGATCCCACGGTATCTGACTACATTTCGACAAGCAAGTGGCTGTCCATGTTGTCCGACGATAGAGAACTTTCGCCAATTCTTTCTGGTATCCCTAGAGGCCCCAGACAAAGGCGTCCTAAACAGAATAGTTTCCGACTTCTGAAAGTTGATTTTCAACTTCCAGTCATCGCAATATTGTTTAATTTTGTCGAAGTCACATTGCAAAAGTATATTAATGACATCAATCTTTGGACCTTACGCAATTAAGTCGTCTGCGTACGCTATGGCATGGTGAAGCGAACCTATCAGATCACTTGTGTAAATGTTGAATAGGATCGGCGAATTTGCCGCACCTTGTTGCAGACCGTTTTTAATGTTAAATATTCCAGCGGAAGTCACATCGCCATTCTTCACGATGAACTATCTACTGGAGAGCATATCAAAAAGAATATACAGAAGTGGTTTATTAATGCCCAACCTGTCCAGCTTGAAAAAGAGTCCCTCTAACCATACGGTATCGAAGGCTTTTTCCAAGTCAATCAGGCAGGCACCAGTGCACTGTTTCTTGCCTTTGTTCCATTGGATATCAGAAACCAGTTTAGACGCAGCATGAATGATATCATGCCCCGCCTTGAAACCGAATTGATTATCCGGAACGATATGTTTGTCCTCAACCCACTTAGTCAGGACTCTATTGATCACCTTCTCGAAAACCTTACTGATGTTTGGAAGAAGACTGATCGAGCGGAGATTTGCCGGATTGGAAGTATCTTTATTCCTTTTGGGAATGGGATGTACCACCGCAGTTTTCCAATGCGCTGGATAATGTGCATTATTCATTGCATTATTAAACAGGGTGGTATAAATGTTCACCGCTTCTAGTGGGAGATGTCGAAGCACAATGTTCGGTATTTCATCGGTTCCCACTGATTTCTTACTTCTAAGTGATTCGAAGATCGTTTGGAGGTCTTCCTTCGAAATGAACGGTGGTACTACCCTTTCGTTGGTGATGACATTATTTGCCATATTCTCGTCACTGAACTGGGTGAAACCCGAGCTCTCGAATCGCCAATTCGCAATTTCATTTCGAAGGCAGGAATTGTGCAGAAGGACTCGACTTTCCAGGTCGTGGTTCGGGCCAATGATGTCATTCGCCTTGTATACTTCCTGGATTTTCCTTAAATTTAATCAAGAAAGAATGTACAAGCTGCACTTTGTTTGAAAGTTTTTCTCCACAAATTTTCAAGAGGCGAATTCCGTTTCTTTTCTTAAAATTTGTCACCCAACCATTGATCGCATTAACAGATCCTGGGCTCTCCTTAATTTTTTCATGCAATGAGCACGCCTTTGTTTTTAGGACCTCGCTCGAAATTGGGACATTGATTTAAGAACCACTTGTACAAAGCTTTTTCCATCTTAGGCTATTCGCACCTTTTTAATGTAATCCCTTTTCCGGGTCCACATTCAGCATTGGAAACAAACTTTCTTATTGTATCCTTTTTCCGTTTTGTTGTGCTTACTGTAGATTTACGAACATTATACTCACGGCATATTGATTTAATTGAAGCTCCTTTATTAATTTTTTCAAAAATTTCACTTTTATTTCTAATTGATAGTTTCACAATTTTTTTTTTTAATACCCATTTTCATTCATTCATTAAACTAACAACAAAATCTGGCATTCAATAGATACTTCATCGTACCATCAGTTGAAGGCACTTAAAAGTAACGGTAAAATAACTGCCCAGACAAAAGGAAAACTCAAAACACAAACATAGCCAAGAACCAGAGTAAATAAAGATATATAAAAACAAAAGTTGCAGTTATCGAGCCAAAGTTATCTGAAAATTTGCGATTACTGCGTCAACAATGATGTAAATTCAGTTGTTGCGAAAATCGAGGAGTTGCCTGAATCGAGAGTTGCATTAATCGAGAACGTACTGTATGTACACCCTGAATGACTCGAACTGCAACCGACTTCAGACTGCTATAATTTCCAAACCGTTCATGAGAGTGAGCTCAAATTTTAACACATGACAGATAATTCTATTATTTACAAGCCTTTTAAACGATTTGCGTCTCAGTTGTGTTGAAAAATTTTTATCCGCCATGGAATTCAAACGCGATAGTGTGATTGCTTTATGTTTGGCTGGAAAACCACAAGTAGCTATCGTTAGAGCCCTCCAGCAGCTCATTTGTGTCTCCAACCATAGCTCGTTACCGTGATATTGTCAGCGTTGCAAAACGCCATACAGGTGGTCATAAAAAAACAGCAACATCGGCAGAAATGGTTCGGAAAGTGAATTCTCGCATTGAGCGAAATCCGCATCGAAGTGGATGAAAAATGGCTCGTGAGCTCAACATATCGTTGGAACGGATGCAACACCTACTGAAAAATAAGCTTGGGCTCAAGCCATTGAAGTTCCAAAAAGCACACGATCTTACACCGCAACAGAAAAAAGAGTCGAAAGAGCGAAGGAGTTGCTACGCTGGGCATGGGCCAAAATACCGCAGAGCTACTTGCGTGCAGCGTGCGATGCTTTCTTCGGCCGTCTCAAGGCCATTATTCGCGCCAAAAGTGGACATATTGAAAACTACTGATACAATTTGAAAATTGATGTATTTTTCAACATTTTTTGCTTTGGCACAATAAAATTTATCAAAAAATAAAAAAATTATATCATTTTAAAAAGTTATAGTTCGAGTAATTCGCCCTGTATACTCGTAGTTATAGTTATTGATGTGAATCCTGCCAACATTGGTGGTATCACTACTAATAATGAAGTAGCAGAAGCCTTTAGTTTGGATATCATAATCGTAACCGCTTCTTAATCATGTGAATAGAGTAATCTTCGTTATCTTGTTTTTCATTAAATGGTGTACGACAACCCAATGTGAGTAATCGATGCCATTACTTTGTGGAAAGTATCCTTCTAGACTTCCAGTAATGATTGTATTCGTAGTCTACTATTGCATTTCTAATCGAATTTGTTTAGGCTCCTGCTTGGCTTTTGTCCATTGGAGGTCCATTTTGGTTTCTGTATTTTTCTAATATAATTTATGTAGTTGCACCTCTACATGACTTTGATCGAGATAGTAAACCGATGTTGCCCTTGTACCTATTGCTTTAGGGTTGACGACAAATTCTCGTAATCTCTACCTGGCCATTACTTAAACAGAGCCATTTAAAGTAAGATTTGGCCAAAAACTTGTAAATGTGTATATTCCTTAAATCTGCGATCACGAAGCTCATATACAGATAGTTTACCTGGCTTAAAGATATACTCATTGCTCCTTTAATTACTACATATACGTTGCCAAAATGAAGTTCTCCGATGATTTTTTTCACGACCGATAAATGCAGAAATCGCCTTTGTTCAACAAAAATAGTGGAATAAGAATGATTAAGTTGTCGCTGGTTAGAAAATGTTAAAAAGAATGCAATAAACGGCCCCCGGCTCTCTTTTTCTAGAGGACATCGAATCAATTACTAATCTTTGCATTGGTAGGGGTTTGGTGTATGCATAGAAATTTGTTGCTTCTTTTGCTCATTTAGGCCAAAGATCGCCAAAGCGATATCACTGTGATCAAGGTCTCCCTGCTCTCACTGCGATATTACTACCCAATCGTTCTCACTTGAAATGAGATGCTGTTTTGAACTGAATTTCCCATCAAGTTGTTTTTTTCTGTCTATGACAACAAATTACAGCTGATGTAATAGCAATGATAATGATTAAGGCTGTCTATGTGATTTCCATCACCTTCCGACAGAGGCGACAGCTATATGAGATGCGGATACTTTGTTAATCGACACAATATATTTCATCTTTTCCTCACCGGATCAACAATTAGATTTGGGCTTTCCTTTTCAGTTTTTCTTCCCTTCCTTATCGCGCACGCGATCATACAACAGTATGATGCTGTCGATGTTGTCTGAATATTCTAACGACCGAACAGATTTGCTCTCTGCCAGAAACACACTTCTGCTGTTCATAGATCTTGAGAGCTTGAATGTAGGCACTACTTTATTGTTGACCGAATCTTGGCTTTTTTGGTGGCATTGGTATTTTATCACAAGTGTGCTATTAATTGCCTTCCATCCCGAAAATCCAAAAACAAATGTGAAATATGTAGATTAAATGGTGGTATATGATAGCACTAGTATATAAGCTCACATGTATTATAGAAACAACTAATTGCACTATCCAAATTAAGTACTCCTTCATATCCGAACTTAACCATCTTTCTAGGTTGCTGTTTCAGTGAGGTAGGTTTAAAAACTTCATTGGCTACATAGCCTCAACAAAGTTTTCATCAATTTTAAGAATGACCCAAGTAAAAAGTGATGAAGTGGTTTAGCTATCCGTTGGAAACCCTCCAACCACGGAAAACATGTGCTCTGGCTTATGGTTGCCTTCAATGTACAATACTATCAGGCTTTCAATTCAGTCTCCCCACCCATAAGAGGTGTTTCCGTCAAAATATTAAGCTTCCTACAACAAGTCTGTACAACGAAGCACCTGTGAATAGATGTATTGTACATCCTGGCAGGAGTTTCCTATAATTTGTTCTTTTATAAAAAATAAATACTCGTACTCACTCGTACTCTTCCAAAAATAATAGAATCGACACAAAAGAGGATGGAAATGAAGGTGGAATGTTAGACATGAGAAAACACTGTTGTTGATACTTTAAAGTTAAAAAAAAAGGAATTTCAAAAACAATCTCGTCCTCTTTGAATTCATCACAGACTTCTACATAATATGTACATACATACTCGTATATCCTCTATTCAGTGGGGAGAAGGAACAAAATAAAAAGGTCTGCTCTTTTCTTTACACTCAACAGCAGTAAAGAATTTTATCTGAAAAGGACTCTTCAAATGGTATCTAGGAGTTGAAACATCCATGAGTGAGGCAACCACTCAGCATCATTAATGAAAAAAAGGTGTACATATATAGATATATTGTATAATATTTAAGGGAGTATCCTTCGAATCAAATTAAAGATGAAGAACAAAAAAAAACCCTTCCTCGAGGAAAACTTTGAAAAATCTTCTATCGAAAAGGACTGGTTAATTGCTATTAGGATTCGAGTATATTTTTTTCCTGTAATGTATAACATAAGTTAATATAAGCCTGGATGCATGCCATTTAAGGTTTGATAAGAGTCTATGTGGAAGGCCCATTAGATAATTTAATAGATATGGGGGTAGATATCGATAGTATCCGCATATCTGGGATGTTAACTTGTTAACTTGATTAGTGTTAGAGTATGAGGTGCGTCTAATATTTATTCAATAAACAGAGATGGTTCGATAGAGACCATCTGACATCTGTAATGATGATGGCTAAACCACTGAGGTACAGTTTTTGTGAACGATCTCAATGCCGGTAGATAGGTTTAACTTAGGTACATGGTATCTCAAACAAAAATAATCTTTTATTGGAAAGCGACTTAAATGGATAATCGATCCCGCACATAATCCTTGGATAAGCAATAGCAAACGACTATCGGTTAACGGTTTTCACGGCAATTCATAAAACAGTAATGAGTAATAGTTTGTTTCCACTCATTAAGATCCACACCGCTACCCAGTTACCTTCAGTCGGTCAATCGTCCCACGAAATTAACCATGTGCTTATAATTCAGAGATGAAAAGTTCGAGACCATTATCATTAACAGCTATACTATATTCATAAATACACTGCCAAACGAAAAGAAACTGCGGTACGTCCAGAAAAGAAATTTGACCTCGGATGCTACTGCATGCCTGAAGTTGCCAACTCAATGACTCTCCACTATACAGGGTGAATTACTCGAACTATAACTTTTTAAAATGATATAATTTTTTTATTTTTTGATAAATTTTATTGTGCCAAAGCAAAAAATGTTGAAAAATACATCAATTTTCAAATTGTATCAGTAGTTTTCAATATGTCCACCGTTGGCGCGAATAATGGTCTTGAGACGGCCGAAGACAGCATCGCACGCTGCACGCAAGTGGCTCCACTGTATTTTGACCCATTCCCGGCGAAGTGCTTGTTTGAGATGGTCTGAAATTTGGTATTTTTTAGTGCCAACCTTCGCCTTCAAAATACCCCAGACAGAGAAATCCAACGGATTTGCATTCGGAGAATTTGCAATCCCTTGTGTCGAAGAAATGAAGTGTGGAACATTGTTTTTAACCAATCTTGGTTGACGCGCGCTTTGTTGAAATGTCCACGGTCTCCGACCGAAATGATGGTTTGCCCAAGGCTTCAATACTGCCACTAAGATAATTTCACGGTATACGATCGCATTAATTTTGACGCCACGGTCCAAAAATATGAGCGGAGAGCGACCATCTGCGGTTATGGCGGGCCAAACCATCACCATCGGTGCTGCCTGCTTTCTGGTGGCCATCCGAAGGTGTAAATTTTCGAAGGACCTCTCTGGCAAGTAAACTCGGTCATTTTTTTTGTTGACATATTGCTCGATAACAAATGTCGACTCATCGGAAAAAAACCAAATTCTGCAACTCACCACTTTCGTGCAAGCGAAGCAACTCCTTCGCTCTTTCGACTATAACTTTTTTCTGTTGCGGTGTAAGATCGTGTGCTTTTTGGAACTTCAATGGCTTGAGCCCAAGCTCATTTTTCAGTAGGTGTTGCATCCGTTCCAACGATATGTTGAGCTCACGAGCCATTTTTCATCCACTTCGACGCGGATTTCGCTCAATGCGAGCCTTCACTTTCCGAACCATTTCTGCCGATGTTGCTGTTTTTTTATGACCACCTCCATAGCGTTTTGCAACGCTGACAGTATCACGGTAACGAGCTATGGTTCGAGACAAATGATTTATTCACGTTGAGGTGCTGGAGCTGGAGGGCTCTAGCGATAGCTACTTGTGGTTTTCCAGCCAAATATAAAGCAATCACACTATCACGTTTGAATTCCATAGCGGATAAAAATTTTTCAACACAACTGAGACGCAAATCGAACGGTTTGGAAATTATAGCAGTCTGAAATTGGTTGCAGTTCGAGTCATTCAGGGTGTATAATATACCACCTCGATCAAAACTTTCACGGGGGACACCACCGTGTGGCGCTCCCATTGTTCCGATTTCAGTTGTGTTTTATTTTGTTAAGTTGGTAAATCTGTTGTTGACATTCCCTCTAAATTTTAGCGTCATAGCTTGACATTTGCAAAAGTTACGTGGCCAAGAGTGCATCTAACATTCTGTGTGTTGGCGATTTTTTACAATTTTAGAAATGGATTTAAATTTGTAACAACGAACTTAAATTAACTTTTGCGTAAAAAACGGATTTAATAGTGCGCGAACGTTGAAAATGTTGGGAAAGTGTTTCGGCAACGAACCAGTGACACGAGCGGTTCAAAAGTGGTCGTAAGTCAATGGAAGATGATGAACGCAGTGGCAGACCGTCGACATCGAAAACCGACGAAAACATTGATGGAGTACTCGTTAAAGAATTGTTGGTCAATAGCCGCAAATTAACCATCAGAGAGATAGCGTCCAAGACATTTTGGTCAATGATTTGGGTTTCCGTTGTGTAGCAGCAAATTTGGTGATAAAAAACCTCAATTTCATGCAAAAAAGAGACCATGTTGACGTCGCAAAAGAGATGATTCACGAGGCTGAATCCGAACCCACATTCATCAAAAGGATCATTACTGGAGATGAGACGTGGCCGTGAGTTTATGAGTACGACACGCAATCCACATCAGGCAAGTGAATGGCGTTCACCAAATGAGCCGAGATCAAAAAAACTACGTCGTTTGCAGTCAAAAAAGAAGGCAATGCTCACGGTTTTCATGGATTACAACGGTGTAGTGCATCTTGAATTTTTGCCAGAAGGCCAGATAGTAAACAAAGAGTATTATTTGGGCGTTATGAGACGTTTGCGTGAAGTAGTTCGCCGAAAGAGACCAGAATTGTGGGCACCATGATAACGCACCGTCGCACAGTGCCATCATTATTCGTAATTTTTTTTGACGAAAAATGCAACAAATGCCATCCAATAGCCACCGAATTCACCTGATTTGGCTCCCTGTGACTTCTTTCTGTTCAATCGAGTTAAAAAACTACTACGGGGAACGCTTTCAGTAGCCGAGAGGAAGTAATGGAAAAATCGCAGGGAGCACTAATGAACATACCGAAAACCAAACATAAAAAATGTTTCGAGAACTGGATCAAGCGCTGGCATAAGTGTGTTGCAGTCGAAGGGGATACTCTGAAGGGGACACTATAGATTTAGATGAATAAACTTGTATTTTTAATTTTCTGAATAAATTCCGGAAAATTTTTGATCAAGGTGGTAAAGTAAAATATGTGATGCATAAAAAAAATTGTCTTCTTAAATTTCATTCCTTTAAGGTCTCCAGAGTTTGGATTTCGACTATAAAATCGGCAGAAAATTCCTCAAGTACACGTACCTATACAGAATAGGAGAAGAGAAAGTAAGGAAAAAAACTTCCACATTTTATCGCACCCTGAAAAACAGTGATTACCCGGTAGATCAGTTCCTGAATTTTCATCAATTCCTGCTCACTCCGGTTTGACAGCGATAAATCAATTTCAGTTGTTACGTACGCATACAAATATTTATGGTATATGAATGTTTCGAAGTTGCATAGCATTCACATGGATTTTTATCTGTACGAGTATGTATTGCGTTATTTCAGCTCTTTATAATTTAATTAGTTTGATTCGAGAGTGAGAAACAGAGAGAGAAAAAGAAAAGCTCTTGCCAAATGCGTTACATAATTCCATTTATCCATGAGCTACTTGCTTCGCTCCATCTGAGTGTCAATATGGAAATACAAGTACGAGTATATGTTTACTCGTATACTGTTTCCATTCCCCCATTAATTTATCACTTCTTTCTATCTTGTACTACGTGTGGCGGCGGGTGAGTGTAGATTTATCTATAAATTGCCATTTTCGCGAAGCATGTTTTTAATCTCCCGAAAAAGCATTTATATGTACCTAGTACCTACACCGATAAGCAATCCATTCCTCCCTCCGTCCGTTTGTCCGATGTTTTCGTCGGAGTTGGCGTCAAAGGGGGGGATAGAAAAAAGTTATGATAAATATCGGTGAAGACAAGTTGAAAACTTTCCTACCAAATGGGGGGTGGTGGGTGGTGAATAAATTTTATTGGATTTTCTTTTTCGCTAAAGCAAATAAATTCATTAGCAGTTCTGGGAATTGTTCTCGTTTTTCACTTTTATCTTTCGAAGGTGTCTAAGGGGAGAGAAGATTCGGATATCTCCTCGGACTTTTGTCCAAAGACCAAACAATTCCAGGAGGACTTGGAACTTGAACGATTTTAATTAAATTTCAGTCAAGCGTCTTAATGATTGATGGTGATTGTGATGGTGTCAGTGTTCGTTTTGGCATTGGGAATCGTGTTGGTAATGGTGCTAGTGCTTATGGATTCAATCGGAAGTTGTATGAATATTCAATTGAGGATTAATTATCGCCACTGTTGAGGGTTCATTACTGAGTGCCAATGCGGTTGTTTGCAATACGCTTACCAATGATAAAATCAGATAAAATGAGAAAATAAGTAAAAGGATCACAACACAGAATTTAAGGCGTCATGGCAATCTGCCATGTGAATGTGGTAAATCAGTCTGATTGAGTGGCGAAAATTAATAGACGGCGGCGTTGTAATCGCCGTTGATAGTGATGGGTTGTTTACTCAGTATAAAATAGTATCTAAAGGCAAAATAAATCACATTAGTATGGGGAAGGGTAAGAGCTAAATTTTTTTGACAGACCCAATTTACCTACCTACCTCAAACAACATACATTTGCTTAGTGTGTTGTGTATTTGAATATGTGATCACTATCAAATCAACCACTCACTCAATTCGCTAGAGAACTACAGTCATATATATTCAACGAGATGCCGACCAAAACGCGAAAGATTGGTCGAGAGATTGCCTCCAATTAATTGCACGGCTTTCCTCAAAGACAAGATAAGGGTTTAAGCTAGATAGAAGTCACTAACCATCAATTCCTTCATTTTTACAACATTGATTGAACTACTAGAGCATTTCAGCTGAATTATGTGAAAATTATTGTCTGCCCTCACTGTATGAACTTAGGGATATAAGTTGCCAAGCTATAGATCAGACTCCGGTATAATCATTAAGATCATCCATTTTAAGAAGCAACATATGCTGATGCAAAGATGGAAAATAGCTCAGCAGATACAAAGAAATTTGGTAAGTTGAAGGCGCAAGAGTAAGGCGTGAACACAGGCCTAGCCCTCCACTTGTTGTATTGCTCGTCTTGTTAGGTCATGAGACTTGACTTTCTAAGGTTTGCCGCCTGTCGAATGAGTACAGATGTCAGAAAAGTTACTTCAAGCACAGGCCGTGGTTTGAATTAAAACGTACTTAGCTATTTCTCCATAACAACGTTTCTTATATTCAAAAGGATATCGATGACCAATGCTGTAACAATTACTACACATCAATTGCGCTTATTTTACCTGTTCGTAGTAGTTTGATTTGTCAAACAAGTTAGATTGCTGAAATAGAGATGGTGGCGGATGAACGCGTAATGGGCCAACTACAGCTCTTATATCCGGAATAACAAGCTCGTTTTGCCCAAAGGGTTACAGAAAAGGCCTTGCCGCTTCAGTTTGCGCATAATTCGTGAGGTTAGGTATCCTGTCACTACAATATACGAATTTCGGATAAAGAAGGATTTACTGTTAACGACCCTGCAAAACGAAAAAAGGAGAACGACGTTCGGATCTGCACATATGTAGACTTCGAACAACCCTAGAATTAGGCCAACAAGTCTTGAGATTTCGGTACGTGAGCGAACATATAAAGGCTAATTTCGCCGACATCAGGCTAATATGCGCTCACTGTCCCATAAAAGAAATAAACGAATCTTGATAAAATCTACTATCAGTGACCAAAGTACTCGTATGACGTTAAAATCGTTTTAGGTGATTAGAGTTAATCTTTAATAGTACACGATATCACGTCTGCAAACGGACTTTGGCTAATTGGCTTTGTTGATCAAGGTGGTATGTCTACAGAAAACACACCTTTTCCTAACCTCTGTATTCACAAAGGAACATGGGCGTCCCTGATCATAAAACAGTCACCCAAATTTTTTATGTTACAATCAGCGTAAGGCGCTTCTTCAGTATTACTGATTTTCGAGTATAACGAGCGACCAATGTAGACTCGGAATCGGACCTTGTTGAAGCCAAGGTAGGGTTGAGGATTTCCCAGACCCCCCACAACAATGGGCAATTACTGTGCGGAGATTTAGCGTTGAACGCCTTTTTATCCCTCAAACTCTCGTCAATATGCCCTTACAACCTGCTTTGAGCTCTAGAGATGGATGGCGTCGATGCCAAGAAGCCACTAGAAATGCAATTGATGTTCTGGGTATCACCCGACTACATCCACGAAACTCCTGGTTTAATGAGGAGTGCAACCAAGTATTTGTAGCAAAACAACTTGACATATAGCAGGGCTGCATAAAAGATCGGCTTTCTGTAAAAAAAACAGAGAGCATCAGATGTGTGCGATCAAGAAAATCGACCGCTCTTCCGATTATATCAACATCTAAATAACAAGATTGATAGACTGCACGGCCCCCTGCCGGATTATTTCCGGCGGTAGATAACTTGGTTGAGAGTATACTCCAACTCATTTCCAAGATTTTTTTAAGCTCATATAATGACACCTCACCAGAAATTCAGCGCAGAGTTACACTTGCTAATTGCTGTTGTGCCTTTGAAGGCAATCCAGTAATAAGGCGTTGTCAAGAAACAATAAGGAAACTCTAATCATCCCAGTCATAGAGCAGACGACGCAGAAGCGTCAATATTTCTTAAGTGATTATTGGCTTCAGCCTAAATGCATCTAGTTTTCTAGACGTCTAGATTTATTCAGGTTAAGAAGTTTGAGGCGGTCTTGAGTAATACGAGAGTCATCCCAGGGCAGTCCTCGAAGAGCAAGTCGAAATAAACGACACAGGGTGTTCTCAATTCGGGATATATGAACATATGGCTGGCATATTCGAGAAGGAGCCGAAGAAGGGTAATGTAAAGTGACTCTGTCAAACAGGGGTTGTAAAATTCTTTGGACCAACGCTTGATAAAACCAAGTGTTAGCTCATCAATATGCGGACAGAAGTTTAACTCTCTATCGTATAATATTCCAAGGTCGCGAAGGGATTGAACCCTGAGTACAGGTTGGCCATGCAGAAAATAAAGTCGAGGAGGAGATTGATTGGACTTACGTGACAAAGTCATAGATTGACATTTGGAGACATTATGCTCTAAGCAATTTTTTAGACACCAAGTGGAAAACCTATCGACGTCTTGAACGCGTAAATGAACAGGTCTGGTGTTTTATAGTTATAGTCCCCTCAAGATCCTTTATAGAATAGTTAAAATGAAAAAGAGGGAACCTAGATGGCTGCCTTGTGGGATATCAGAAGTGGCTAAAAACGGGGTTGTGAAGGCTGACCTAAAACGAACGCTATGATAACGGTTCTCCAGATAAAAAGATATAATAATACGAGTATGGGGTCAAAACCAAGGGAAGACAATTTGAAAAGGATCAATTGATGTGATATTTTATCGAAGGCCTTAGCAAAATCTGTAGCATAACATCAATTTCGTTGCCATGTTCTAAGACAGAAAGCGCAAAGGATACGAATTCAAATAAATTTATAGTAGTTGACCTACCTATCAGAAATCCATGTTGACTGGGTGATATATGTAAGGGACTTGCACTGAAAGCTTAGCACTTCATATAAAATACTTTCGAACATTTTAGGTATGTGAGAAAGCCTACCAATGGGACGGTAGTTAGTTACCTCATTTTTTGATCGCTTTTTGTGGACCGGGGTTATGAAAGAGCTCTTCCAAACTTGGAGAAATTCCCCTTGTGTGAGAGATAGATGAAATAGGGAAGAAAAGGGGGAGAGAAAAATTGGAGGCACACTTTTTGAGAAATTGCGGGCAACCCGTCTGGCCCGGGTAAGAAACCGTCATTGAGATTTTGTAACTTTTCTTCGATAAGAGTAGAGTGAAGAGAGAGAAAGAGAGAGAGCGAGAGAGAGAAAGCGAGAGAGCGAGAGAGAGAAAGCGAGAGAAAGAGAGAGAGAGAGCCGCCAATGGAAAAATTGAGAAGGTACTTCGAATATATTGGGTCGGGTGCGAAGAAGGTGCCTGCGAATGATTTTTTAAAAAAGGTTTCAAATTGTTGGCAATAGTATAAGGTTCGGTAGATGATATATTATTGATCGAGATAGAAAGCGTGAGAGGGGTAATCGCCAGATTATCTTTTGCAATTGACGAATTGAAAAAAAAATTTAGGATCGTTGATAAGGTTGGTCTGTGCAGTGTCAAGAAAGCGCTGATAGAGGCAATTATATAGCTGGGTGATTTAGAGATAGGTTTCAAGATAGTTAGAGTAGTCAGAACAAGAATTGCTGTGAAGAAAAACACCCCAACATTTATCTATTTTGTTTCTTAAAGAGCGAAGTCTTCTGTTGTACCAGGGAGGGGAAGTAGATGAGGTTTTATGCCGAGAAAAGAGGACGTAAAAGGAAATAGAATTAAATATTTAACTGTAAAAAATGGAGAGAGCATCAGTTAGAGATAGGTTGGTAAAATCAACACACAACGCACACGGACCTATTGGGAAGTGTTATTTTAACTGAAACAAAGTCAAGTTTAGTAGAAGAAGAGTTAGCGATGAGAGGAGAGTTAAGGTTATTGTGAATGACTAGTAGGAGGACAGGATCATCAATTATAGGGAGAGAATGATCGCCAGCTCGGAAAACATTATAAGAAGATGGGAATAGCACCTGGCTCTTTATGTTGGGGATCAGATTAGTATCTGTAAAAATATAGACGTCGAAAGAGAGGCCAAACCTCTTACGTTGTGGTAGTAAAAGGTAAGAGGGTATTTACTGCGTGGAAAAGTAGGTATAGGAATCTAGTTGAGATACAGATAAAGAAAGCAAGTTAGGAACGAAAAAAAATTATCATGGTCAGCTCGGCTACGCTGAAGGTGAGAGGCCCTTTTAGAGTGTACATACAGTGGTGTGCAAAGCATATCGGATTTTTCCTGAACATTTTTCATTGAAGAATTCTAGGGGAAAGGAATACAGTAGCTATACTTGTTACAAATAGAAAAAAAACAAGGCATTGTTACGATTATCTTTAGAGTTTTGCCAAAAACTGTAGCTCAAGTCAATGCCATGATTGTGCAAAACATATCAGATTTTCAAAAGTACCGTATTTTCTTGCTCTTTAACTTGTTGATAATGGTTTTGGCTGTCATTTGAAGTGAGTTATAGACTTACAGTGGTGTGGTTAAAAATCAGTTGGTAGCGGGTTTCAGGGCAGGGCTAAAACAAAAATCCATAGCCAAATACTATAAAATGCCATCATCGGCAGTGTGTGACAATATAAAAAAGTTTCGGAACGGAAAACCGGTCGAAACCATTCACTGTGGAGGACGTCCCAGAAAAACTACACTCGGAACCGATCGGCAAATTAAGAAAATGATTCGTAACGATCTTTTCTTGCCTTCAAGAAAGATTGTTAGTGAGTTCAATCTTTCCGTTGAAGCAAGCACCGTACGCAGGCGTTTAAGATAAACTGGTTTTTGTTCTTTTCGACAAGCAAAAAAGCCTCTACTTACTACTATAAGCATAAATAAAAAAGGTACCATTTTATTCCTATAGTAAGTCTTTGATTAATTTGCTAATGCCAATCGTTTCCTAGACTGGAATTCGCAAGAAACCATTTGAATTGGTCAGCAACGAAGTGGAAAACTGTACTCTTTAGCTACGAGAGTAAGTTCAACTCGAATGCTTCAACATGCAAGTATTCATGTTAGATGATACAAGGGGACACGTCTGCAACCACGATACTGTCGTCCATCCGTGAGGCTAAATTATGGTGTGGGGATGTTTTTCTGGTGCGGGATGTGGACCAATAACATGAGATTAGTGGTATTATGGATCGTTTTCAGTCCCTCTCAATCGCCCGATCTAAAGCCTATCGAGGAGTTGTGGGCTATTTTAAAAATACGGGTATCGTCAAAGACGCACACATCCAAAAATGCACTTATAATGTCACTAAATAATGAATGGGAGAACATTCCAAAATAAATTTTTGAGAATCTAGTGCCGTCCATGACTAAAAGATGCGAGCAGGTCTCAAAAAACAACAGTTACTGGACAAAATATTAAGTATAACGACAATCCGGTATATTTTGCACAGGTCGTTACCGAGTTAAGTTAAGTTTTTTCTTTTTTATGATAAAACATATTATCACAAAACTTTTTTTTTCTTTTATTTGTAAACTTACACAATAAGTTTCTTAAATTGACAACAGATTTTATTTATGTTCTTTCTGTTCCCTAAAATTCACCAAAGAAAAATATTCGATAAAAATCCGGTATGTTTTGCACAACACTGTATGTAGATTCGAAAAGCAATGAGGTCATCTGCAGCCTTGCTGGTTGAAAAAGATCCACTTCCCGCTATAAATTGGCATCGAAAGTACAAGTAAAAAATAATCTTACACTTCAAGAAAAAAACCAACAGCATAATGCTAAGGTATCAAGGTCCGTCAAAGATTCAGGCATAGAACAACCTAGGGTTTAAGGCGATTGACCGAAAACCCAATCCTAGTGTGCACGTCGCGTCGGGTTGCTTACTCTCTACAATTTTAATATGCCTGAGCCTTTAGATATACATAAATAGAAGACCAAAGTGGATAAAAGTCACCTGCAGATCACATAATTTCCTAGTTCATCACAAGAATCAGTGTATTCTCAGTGCAAATATGAACAACAGTTTGGGCCCTCTCCATAGGAGATAAATCTGAAAGCAGTTTGCACTTAATATACATAACCATGGTTTATGTGATTTTAAACAGAAAGGAAGCCAGTCTTCTATGTCTAAGACATTTAGTGAGGGAGGTGAGCAAGGTGCAAGAACTCTGGATGGTTCTCCGGAGATATCAACGAAAAGAGTTAAGAACCATATTAGACAACTCTGGGACTATTACTTGAAGTGGTGTCTGAGAATCAACGGCAGCAAGAGGGAACTTATCTGTTTTCGGACTCCCACGACAAGTTTTGGCGGAAGAAGGAGGACATCAGAAATAAAGAGAAGCAAGAAGTACAAGATCTTCCAGCCGGATGGATCCAAGATTTCTTAAAAGCCAACGACACGACATACCTTTGAATAAATTTCAATAGGTAGCGTAAGATCAAGTACGTTACGAACATCCCTTAGCCAGCAAGCTATGCGCTATATCTAGTGAGTCCATGTTCTTCTAACAACAGCTGATCTGCTTCTTTTTGTAGCAAAGTGCGGTTATTAGACACAATGAAAGAATGCGAATATTTTATGGCAACATATTTTGTATTGCTTGGCTCATTTTCAAGTACATGATAGCCGCAGATTCTGAGTTGGTTTTGATCTGATAACATGAGCAAGCTTATTTTTTCTTTAATTTCTTCTTGCAGATTTTTACCATCTAGTTGACGAGAACATAATCAGTTATACATGTGCTTTGTTACAAATAAGGGAAAAATCAGTTTCAATATACTGTGTTACCTCGCTATTTATGTGACGGAAGCCTCTCCAATGCCACTTCAAATTGGTCAACATTTCATGATCCTACTAATACTCCAAATTATTGCCCTTAGTCAATTACAATTCTTCTCGTCAAATCGTTACTCTGCAAATTTAATTTACTTTGAACCCCTTTCACATTGTTCGTTTCATTTGTTTGCCATTTGAAGTTCCGTTCACTGCTCGGGGTTGATTTTCCTCTTAACATTTTAATTTGCTTATAAATTTCGACAACGACGACAAGATTTCATCCACCACCAGGTTGTTAATTAGGGACAAAAATTACTCACTACATCTCAAGGATATTATTTTCATGTCGGTTTCTGAAACTCTGCTAGCTCAGACATGTAAACAAAATTCTACCGGAGTTCACGCAATTAATTAAAAGAAACTATCCATCCGTCCATGATAGCAATCTAAGAGGATGCAAATGAAAATATTTCTTCAAAGAACTTGCAGGCACAACTCTCAATGTGATTACGAGACTTTTCAGATACAGAAATCCTCCGATTCCAGTTCTTCAAACCACCTCGGACCTACTCATACACCTTACGAAGAGCTTCTAGAATTTTCTATTTCGCTAAACTCCCTCTGGGTGGGTTTTGCTCTCCCTGGGAGAGTAGACCTCCACAAATAATTTATCATAGTCCAAATTACATTTTCTGTATTCTAGCATGAGTACACAAATACGGATACTTGGTACTCCCTACGTGTACGCAAACCCCTAAAACTTTGGTCTTCTCCCCCTTTCACCTGGCTGAAGGGATATCACATTCATATTTAATGACAAATGCATCTGACAAAACCTAAAGGATAACCATTTTGTAACTGGGAGCATCAACATCATCGTCCTCGTCATTACCGATGTGGTGGTGGTCTGTTTTGGCAAGGGCAAAATTTATGACTTGGAAAACGCAAAAAGTTGAAGAACATTTTCAATTCACGATGCCATATTATGCTGCCTTAAGCATGGGTTACGACTATGTACAAATTGCTCTGCTATACATGGATGTGTGAGTAATCCTCTTTGCGGGATCAAGTTGTATAATTCTGATAGAGGAAAATGCGTTGACGTAACGTGGGATGATGATATCTTAAAGCTGTTTAAGTCTTATTTTCTTGCTGTAAGGACAAGCTTTTGAAACAATTATCCTGCAGAGAAGAGGGACACATCAAAAGAAATATCATATGCAATTCCTTGTTGTTATATCCGATTCTTTTTGCATCTACTTAGCCATTAGTGCACGTCAGCAAGTCTCCCATTGTGATGATGGGATCCGCATTGCAATAAACCGAATCGAATGCATTTTCAGAGAGGGCGTACAAAAGAAATGCATTCGAAGGCGCGCCGTCATTATCGAACTGCAAAAGGGAGTAAATTCAAATCCCAAACACAAAAAAAAAAAAATATTCGTTATTCGTTTAAATTAACATACATACATATGTTATATCCGCACCGAAAGGGCGGATAAGGTATACCATTTTCTCCTCAACACGAAGAGTGCTTACAGTACGCTGCTTACACCTGAAAGGGTTGAGCATTGAAACTCCTTGAACTAGCTTGAAAGGTTCTTTTAAAGGAGCCCCTATTGGTGCCTAGGCTACGATGAACCCTCAACGAAGTTTGTCAATTAAACTTTAAGTTTTTGCAGTTTGGTACTGCGAATGAGGAGGATATTACTTGTAGTCAACGATATTTTTACAGTGCCACTCTAAATACGAAGTTGCTTTTTGTTGGCATTTTCATAAATTGCCCGATCAGTACAAGTCCGGAGACATGATACGATTCAAATCTTTTGAATAGTATCTACTTAAAGTTTTTGTATGCAACTACACTCAGCGAAATTTAATTAAAGGCAGATGCACTTTTGTCCAGAAAATGTGCTCGTAGTGTAAACGTCTAATTTTTTCTATTGTTTTTGCTTTGTGTCCTTTCTTTAACGTCTGCTTTGAAAGTCCCATTACACTCACTCAGAGAATTTCAACATCTCTTGTTTTGTCACTAATGATCGTGCGAAATTCAATTAAAAACAGCCGTGTTTATGCTGAAAAGCTGTGAGTTCGAAACGAAATCAGGGGTTTTTTTTTTGGTGACTATAATTGAAAATATTTTTTTTACATTTAGAACTTTTGGATTTCGATGATTGTTGGCCGGAAGTCATAATGGGAAAAGTAAAAACGTTCTCGGATGAATCGTCGTTTGGCTCGGATGCCAAAAGACCTTAATTTCATGCAAAAAAGAGACCGTGTTGACGTCGCAAAAGAGATGATTTGCGAGGCTGAATCCGATCCCACATTCATCAAAAGGATCATTACTGGAGACGAGATGTGGGTTTATGAATACGACACGCAATCCAGACATCATGGATTACAACGGTGTAGTGCATCATGAATTTTTGCCAGAAGGCCAGACAGTAAACAAAGAGTATTATTTGGGCGTTATGAGACGTTTGCGTGAAGCAATTCGTCGAAAGAGACCAGAATTGTGGGCAGAAAACTCGTGGATTTTGCACTGTCGCACAGTGCCATCATTATTCGTAATTTTTTGACGAAAAATGCAACAAATACCATCTAACAGCCACCGAATTCACCTGATTTGACTCCCTGGACTTTTTCTATTCCCACTACGGGGAACGGGTTTAAGCAGCCGAAAGGAAGTAATGGAAAAATCGCAGGGAGCACTGATTGACATACCGAAAACCGAACATAAAAAATGTTTCGAGGATTGGGTCAAACGCTGGCATAAGTGTGTAGCAGTCGATGGGGATTACTTTGAAGGGGACAATATAGATTTAGATGAATAAACTTGTATTTTTAAATTTCTGAATAAATTCCGGGAACTTTGATCAAGGTGGTACTTTCGAAAAGCTATTATTGAAATTCACTTTGCATTCATCTTGCCGAGCACTACTAGTCGTAGAGGGATATATTTTCTTGGGATGCTAAACTTATTCTTGTTAAACACAAGTTGATAATTGCAAACAGACGCATCAGTTGGTGAAAATGTGATTAAACTTTACTTGAAATTCGTTGGTCTTCTAGATTTGCCTAAGCATGAAGATATAAGCAGACATAAAAGAATACGTAGGATATCTTTCTCGTATGTTATCCGGCTAGCAAACCTTGAAATTTTATAGCCCGATTTGGAGCCTTCTCGTGGTGGCCGGATATTAATAACCAACTTAAAGCTTTTTAAGGTGGTGGCAATATATTTGCCACCCATCTTTGTCCCTGAATGCATCCAATCTGTTGCATAAATTTATTTTCTACAAGAATAACCTTCTGAAATTCATTTGTAGTGATATATTTTTACACCGCACACGTTCATTGAAAAGAGCTGTTTTCTTCCGTTTTTTTTAAAATGTTGTTCAAATTGGTAAATGTACTAATCTGGTGAATAGTTTACTTTAAAAAAGATTTAAATACATATTTTTGAAGAGAATAACCCTAAACAAAGTAAAAAATTAATACAGGCTAGGTACATTGAATGTTTACATCAGTGGCAATATATTTGCCACTGCCTTTTCAGAGTAGCAACATTTTTGCCGCTGCCTTGTTACAGATATTTGTTTTCTTACATAGATGTCTAAGGCAAAACTAAATGATGACGAAATTGTGGAATTGTTTTATGAAATTGATGGCGAGAATTCCGAAGACGATTTCGAAAACGATGAGGATGCCGAGAATCAGAATTTTGATGTAGCTGATCCGACAGAAAACGTTGAAGATGTGGATGATCCCATGTCAGAAATAAAAAATTATGAAGATAGTCGGCTTACAAATTCTGATCATATTATGATATCTGATTTGCCATGCTGCAGCTCTAGTTCCGACTAAAGTGCAGATGAAAACGAGGATCACCTTTGGAATAAACGTGTTGCGAATGAGACGTTTTTGTCAAGTGAAAGTTTTGATTCGATTAATATTGCCCAACTATTTCCATGCTCAAGTCAAAGTCGGCCAATTTACTTTTTCAAGCAATTGTGTTTACAGACTGTACACTTAAACTTATTGTCGATCAAACCAATTTGTATGCTCAACAAAACAAAAGCAACAATTGGAAAAACCTTGATATAATAGAACTGGACGCATTTTTAGGAATAATAGTTTTGATGGGTGTGCATAACCTTCCGTCTATTGATTTATACTGGTCAGCAAACCCGTTCTTTTTTAATGAAGTTATTGCATCAGTCATGCCATGCAAAAGATTTAAAAAAATCTTGCAGAATTTTCACTTGGCTGACAATTCGATCAGACCCAAATATGGAGAAGCTAACTTTGATCGCCTATTCAAAATAATGCCGCTGCTGACAACTTTGAATTACCGTTTTCAAAGCTCTGCTATGCCAACTAGGTCCCAATCAATTGATGAGTGCATTGGTTCTTTTCAAAGGCCGATCCAGTCTCAAGTGCCACTCAAGCCAATTAAAAGAGGCTTCAAAGTGTGGGCTAGGTGTGACTCGTAAACTGGATACTTATACCAGTTCGATGTATACGCCGGCAAAAAAAAACAGACAATACGCCTGAACTAGGATTAGGAGCTTCAGTTGTACAACAGACCTGTACGAAAACAAAATTTATGCAACTGCAACGGTGAGGTCAAATCGAAAGGGACACCCAAAAAGAGGAAGCGGCAAAATGTAGCTTTTATACAGTGGATGGACACGAAACAGGTAAATCTGTTATCAACTGCATTTGATCCGAAAACTAAGCTTGTGGTAACACGAACGGAGAAAGATGGATCCAAAGATGAAATCCGCTGTCCGTTGGCAGTTCAACAATATACCAAGCGCATGGGTGGCGTCGGCCTTTTCGACCAAATGCGTGCCACCTATAAAGTAGGACTCCGAAGTAAATGGTTACGCATCTTTAATTTTTTTTGTCCATGCGGCTGTGACAAATACTCATATTTTGCATTCTTCTATAGTCCGGGTAAGGACACAAGAACTATCCCACTTTTATTTTAGAGTTTTACTTGGACAAGAGCTTATTGGAAGCTTCCAAACAAACAAGGTAAAAAATAGGCCACGTAACATCAAAAGAAACTCCAGCCAAGTCCACAAGGAAATCATTTGGTGTACTTGATGAACACAGATTGGAAAATGTAGGAGTATATATGTATGCCTGAGGAGATTTCTACCTATCGCAGATGCAGACTTTGCAGTACAAAGACAAAAAATAAAAGATCTTTTCGATAAATAAAATTTTTTTAATAAAAAATGAAATGAACAAAAAAAAGTTGCAGTTCACATATTTATTTCGGTCACCAACAGGCAGTGGTAAAAACATTGCCACCTCACTTTTTTTCAAAAATTAAACAATTTTTTTTTTTTCTTGTAAAAATTTCTTTAAAACCCTCCCTAACTAATTCAAAAATAAACATGTATTTTCTTAGACGGCTCCAACTAAAGCTGCCTTATAAAGGGTTAATTGGTGCACTGCTAACTTTCGTAACTTTATCCACACCCTCTCACTCATTTGACTCATTCGCATATAGGACGAAGTAGTTTTCTTTTGAAGGCGCTTAGAATTATACTGCATGATGCAGTACGTGGCACGAAACACGGTGGTCTGCTACCAACAGAGTGTGCGACAAAATGGACGACATTTGAATAATATCATTTTTTTTTTTTAATAATTTACGCGCGCCTAAGGGGTTATGAATACCCTTATACTATTGCTAGGGCGCGGGCGGAAAGATAGAAGGAGGAGAAAGGAAAGCTTGTGATGTAGTGGTTTTGAAACTCAGGTGTGTTTGGTTTCGAAATTGACTCTCCAGGGGTGGGAGTCCGAATAGGACGGAGAGATTTTTCTTCTTTATGTTAAACTAAGTAATAAAACAATATGTCTCATAGTTTTTTTTTTATTCACTTTTAAAAACATAAAACTGCCACCAGACGTCCTGTAATTTCAAATATTGTGATTCTTTCCTAAGCCTCACAACCAGCTTATGAAATGGCCGGCCAAGCTCTTTATTTCCTAGTCATTATTACCTGCAAGACCACCTGTAGATGGTTTTTTCTATTTCCATTGCCCGCGCTGGGTGCAGACATTTAAAGGGTACACAAAATCCTTTAAAAACTTGCGAAATATTGGGTCTATAACTTTGTGCGGTTTGCTAAGAGATGGCGTAACTTGTATTATTCCATTGGAACATGCGTTGGAAAGCTACTGTCATTTCAGTATAGGTATGTCATTCATTTGAAGCGTAAACAACAAAATTTTTTTTCACTCAAATATGTCGAACTTTGTGCTTGAAAAAGTGTTTTCGCGGGGAGTTCTTCTTCATTACTTTAATGTGAAGAAAACTGCTGCCGGAAGTCATCGTATTTTGGTGGAAGTTTATGGTGAACATGCGCTAGCTGAGCGAACGTGCCAAAAGTGGTTTGCACGACTTAAAAGTGGTGATTTTGGCTTGGAAGACGATGAACGTCCTGGGCAGCCAAAAAAGTTTGAAGATGAAGCATTACTCTATGAAAATTGTTGCTAAACACAAGAAAAGCTCGCAGAATCTTTTTGTGTCACTCAAGCAGCCATTTCAAAACGTTTAAAAGCAGCTGGATATATTCAAAAGCAAGGAAATTGGGTTCCACATGAACTCAAGCCGAGGGACGTCGAAAGGCGGTTTTGCATGTCCGAAATGCTGTTGGAACGCCACAAAAGGAAGTCATTTTTGCATCGGATTGTTACTGGTGATGAAAAATGGATCCATTACGACAACCCCAAGCGCAAAAAATCATATGTGAAACCCGGCCAACCAACCAAATCAACGGCAAAGCCGAACATCAGATGGGTGTGCTGTATTATGAGCTGCTAAAACCGGGTGAAACCATCAATGGACAACGCTACCGAACACAATTAAACCGTTTAAAGAGAGCAGTGGCCGAAAAACTCCCGGAATATGCGACCAGACACGAGGCAATAATTTTCCATCATGACAACGCTTGGCCCCACGTTGCTATTCCGGTTAAGAACTATTTGGAAAACAGTGGATGGGAAGTCTTACCCCACCCGCCTTATAGCTCAGACCTTGCCCGTTCTGACTACCATTTGTTCCGGTCGATGCAGAATGCCCTCACTGAAATACGGTTCACATCAGAGCAGAATATCAAAAATTGGCTTGATTCATTCTTGGCTGCCAAGCCGGCGCAGTTCTTTTGGGATGGGATCCACAAATTGCCAGAAAGATGGGAAAAAGTCATAGCTTCAGATGGGCAATACTTTGAATAATATTATTGTACATGTTTTTCTTAAATAAACGTTCAAATTTAAAAAAAAAACCGAATTAAGTTATATACCCAATATTATAAAAAAAAAATAATAATACGAGAGCCAAGCCAGGTCATTTAAAGATCTACTTAAGGCAGACTTCATTTGTCCCTCTTTTGTAAAAAGGTGTAGTGTTAGAGCCCAATTAGATGATTTTTTGGTCAAAATCCGGATCTCCAGCCAACATTTCCAGCGCCCAATTGGCGGACTCACGGCGTTGTCTATGGTCGTCCGGCTTCAGTTATTGTGTCAGCACAATCTTATACGGATGTATACGGCAAAGTAAGCCGGGTTGACTCTCTGGCGATGCCCAATTTAACTGATCAGCGCCGAATCGACATTTCTAGGTCTTCTTCGATACGGCGGCTATGTTTTCTTCATTTCGCACCAATCTCTGTCTGGTTGGTGGCTTAAGATCCAAAAGAGTGTACTCACGTTCAGACTTTTCCACGGTGCGACGAATTGCCTGCGCACGGTAGCCATGTTGGCGACCGACCTCACGACAAAAATTCACGTTGCCTATTTGCAACTGAGCCGAAATTTCGATAATATTTTTTAATAATTTCTGCACGTTCGGCAAGCGTAAAGCGATGCATGATGAAATGGTAAACCTCACTGAATATTTGGGCAGCTGGATGTCATTGGTAACTTTGACAGCTGCTGAAACTTAATAATTGGAAAAACTATCATTGCTATCCGGTCACCCTTTAGTACAACAGGAGTGCACTCTCAAAAGACAATTACCAGTTCACCTAATAAGAAAAAAAAAAGCACAGACTTTAGATGTCTGCATCCAGAAGAATCGCGTAATTTGCTACTCAAAACGTTGAGGAGAACTGACACTGAACGTTGAAAATCGTAGGAAGTGTTTTTTTGTTGTACGATAAAGTCCGCTCTTAAACTCACATATTTTATAAGGCATTGGGCAAAACTTGAAACTCCTTCCACCTGGTTTTCAATTACTCGTTGTCTTTCGAAAGTGAAAGCAGTAAGCTAGACATAAGGTGGCTGTAGCTTTTGGTCTTGGAAGAGTAGGATATTGCTCTTGAAAATTATATAACTCATCAATTATCTGAATTTCATACGGCCTATTGAAAATCTACAAATTATTCCTAAGCTAAATTAATTTTAATTTAAGTCTGCAACCTAAGCTTCTGAAGGAACTTATGATTTCAAACACAAAATTAATTTTAAAATACGAGCGCACATGTGCTTTGTAAATTTCGATTAAAAACGAAATAAAAATAAAATGAAATAAAGAAGGTCTTCATGTGACATAAATTCTCATTTTAGACCCTAACACAACACAGATTTTCTCTGCAGCCCACAACAGCTGGTAGTACAAAACCAAAAAAAAAAAAAAAAAACATGGAGCAGTTGAACTCTTTAATTGATTTCAATGAGCTCAAAGACCTCTACGATACTTGGAGATTCATTTATTTTTGTCTCTTTTTTTCCACTTGGAAAAAGAAAAGAAGAAAATTCGAAACCTACACGGTCTCCATCATAATCCGATTCTGGTCTTGGCATAGACAATAGAGCTAGAGATAAATTGTCGTCTTACTGCTTCTTTACGACTGAGTTCGTCGTATGTCGTGTAATTGCATTTGGAAAGACCCCTCCCTGACGAGGCTGCATTTTATTTTTATGGAGCTTTTCTTTGATGACTAATGCCGTCAAATGCAAGAAGTTACTGAAGCCAAAAGCAATAGAATAAAAAAAAAAAAAAAAAAAACTTACAAAGTGGAGAGAAGGAAAAAGTAATAATTATTGTAAGTACTGCAGCATGTTAGTCATGCCAAAACAAAAGGGTGGACACACGTAGGGAATTAATGAATGGATAACAAAGTTGTGCGGTCTACGACTATATAAGGGAAAAAAAGTATCGCAATGAAAATTCATTGTTAAATATGCTAAATCACAAATCATGTAACAATATTGTACATATAATATATTTTGTGAGTACTGCAAATGTGCAAGAAAGTTTTTCACAGTGACTTCCATCAATCTTACTGGTAACAACTCCTTGGATTTTTTTCCAGTAGTTCCTCAAAGAAGATTACGAATGGCGAGCCAAGTTTTAAATCCTCCATCAATCCGGAAGTCAAAACACCAAAAAGGAATTTAAAGTTATACAAAATCGTTCATTCAGCTAACCATACCCTTGAGAAATAACTGCAAGAGCGCAAGTTTTTTTCAATTTCATGCTAAGCACAGGCCCTGAGAAAGTCATACTATACGAACTGTTGCAACTCGCTTTCGAGGTGTTTTGTTTATACCGTCATGCTACTCGTATTGTATTTCTGGTCTAGACTGAAAATAGTTAGTCCTTTGGCCATACCAAGTACCTGACAAGAAAAGGATTTTTGTTGTCTTCTTACTAGATATGATATTAAGACAGTACATATAACTGTGAAATTTCACTGCTGGCCTATAAAGACGAGAAAGAGACATCGTCCGCATCTAGATATCTTCCCTACAACCACCATAGGTTTGGCCCACCTGAGCGCATAAGAAAATCCTGTAAGACTACGATATAATTTATCTCATACAGACTCAAATAAATAAAAAGTAGGTCCCAATTATGTACCCTGCAACACAAGTAATAGTTCCGCCAAGAAATTCTTAACATCAACTTTGAGTCTAATCTCCCCTCTATGAAAGAGTCGGATGAGCTGTGTCATTTTGACCACCCATACCTAAAGTCTAATACATCGAACAAACGATTAACGTTAAGACCATACTTAACCATCGTTCGAAAACACAGTAGGATCGTTCATGCCAAAGTAGCAATAAAGGAAATTCACAGTCTTGTGTCTTAACTAGAGCTTGACGAACTAAACACCAAACTCATTTGCGCTCTTAATCAAAACTTTATCTGTCTCACAATAAGAACACTTGCAGTAATACACCAAACATCTCCTGGAAGTAAGAAACGTTCAACGTAGTTTTTGCGAAAGGGTCACCAGTACATGTTAAGTAAACTCGCGGCTACAGCAAGTCCTGTCCAAGGCACTACGAGTCCCGAGCGCACTTAAGCATCTAGATAAAACTTGCGTTGGCACTGAAAAGGTATCCTTGTATCTGCTTCAACAGCCGGGTTACACTCAAGCAATCCACCATTTAAATAAAATCTTCCCACCTGTCAATGCCTTGACTGCTAAGTGAACGTAAGTAAAATCTCTCACTTTATCACAGAGGTTCTAAGAACTATGAGTCAGTCAGTCTTCCTTTTTAACACCCTCGAATGAGGTTACAATCGTCACATTAAGTTCAGCCTCAACTGCAGGAGGCTATCCAACATGCTTTCAACATGTCTTCAATTGAGACTACGCAAACGATTGATAAACACACTCTTAAACATGCAGTTGTGCCAATAGGGTCAGTTCCTTCAAAATTAAAATAAGAAAAAAACTAGACAATGGGACTTTTTTTTAGAAAAAAAAGGCGGAACGTTTCTAGCTCTTCTAGCAAACTAAGATGGAAAGAACATATTGCAAAAATACCTCTAGTTTTCCCTGACGTTGCAGGATCTCATGGTCAGATTTAGGACCCAGTGTTTACTATACAACACGGTCGTTAGACGAATCCTTACTTAAGGCATAGTCGTCTAGAAAAGCATCAATTTGCGAAGAAAAAAAAGACACAACGGACTCCATGCATAGGCATCACAGGCACGCTAGGAAGCTTCCAACGGCAGCTCTCCAAACCCTGCACTATTTCATAACCACAGACATTACGGCTTGCTACAAACTCGCCTCTCAGAAGATTAAGAGACACTTAATATACCATAAAGAGTGGATTGTTGGGAATGCCCAAAGAACGATATAGTTTATACCCCGTTTAAAGCTACCAGCACTGTCCGTTCAAAATCTGATACTGCAGCTTGGTATTTGGGCATCAGTTTCGCTTTGACGAATAGCCACCGACCCAGCAAGCGAAACGAGAATAACGACCTTCGGTTAGACACGCTATGTGTACAAACCTAATATATGTAGTTCATATGTTCATGTATATAGCCGAACAATTAGCTTAGGTCATCAACACAGAATGGATCATTAGCATCCGAAAACTAAATCATTTTTACTATGGCGCATATAGAGGGCGGGAGCCACGCTTTTTCGCGCTTATGCGCATTTGCCATCAAAGAGACAGGCAATCTTATGGTTTGGGCTTATATCCGATCGCCTTATTACAACAGAAGTCAGCATAAATGATATGTGTTCATAGCTCCACAGAAGTCAAAACTTCTCTACCAACAATAAACAACGCGTGCACGATTTTGCACGAAGTTAAGCGTTTTAAAACCAAGTTAGGGAAATACGAGTACACTGGCGATCACTAGGATGAGGCCATACATTTTGCAACCGGTTTTCACTCTTTATACCTGTTTGAAATTTTGTACCCGCAAACTTTTACTACCTGAGAACAGGTACATATTTTCTCAACAGGAAGTCATAAAATTAAAGGGTACATAAGAAATGACAGTTGGAGTTTCCCAAGATCAAACAATGAACTACGAGTAGTTGCAACGCGTATAAAAAGATGCGCCACTAGGATGAGGCCATTGCGAATATTTCGTTGCAGGAGTTCACATCAGCGATTTTTTTCAAAGTTTTGTTAAGAATATTAACAAAAAAGTGCTGAAAAGAACGGAAAGACTTTGACAGCGACAGAAAGAGGAAAAATAGATGATTTCAATGAGTTAGAACTCTCGGGCCGAGAAACTGTAAGGACGCTTAAAAGAAGTAAGACTGTTGTAAACAGTTATCTTTCGGATCCACAAAACTATGGGAAAAATCAAAAAGGATGCACGGCAGAAGCAACAACATTGCGAGAAAAGCGGTTAATTCTACGGCGTGCCTCAAATTCTATTCTACCAAAGACTAAAATAAGGGCCAACAGCGGAGTATCAGTCAGCATAGTAACGGTCCGATGGATAATACGAAAAAAAACTTAAAAAGAAACCCGTTTTGAGCCAAGAACACAAGGAGCATCGAATGAATTTTGGAAGAGAACATGTCGCTTGGAGCAGTGAATGGAAACGCGTTGTTTTTTCGGACGAAAAAAAGTTTAACCTTGACGGCCCCGATGGTTAAAACTTTTATTTCCATGATCTAAGAAAGGAGGAGCTTATTTTGGCAAGACACCACAGCCGTATATTAGATGTAATGGTGTGGTGAGCTATTAAGTATCTACTATGACACAATCCAGTTTTTGCCCATAACAATGAACGGAAACAACTACAAATGTTTGCTGGAACGGCCATTTCCAAAAGTGGAAAACATTTGCGGACCCCTGCCTTGGATATCCCAACAAGGCAATGTCCCTTGTTGGGGGTTGGTAGAAGTTGGATTCAATCAGAAGACGTGGAACTTTTGCCATGGCCCCCCTATGCATCGGACTTAAACATAATCGAAAATGTTTGGGCATGGTTATCTCGTAAAGTGTATGAACTGGGCAGACAATTTAAAGACAAGGACACTTTAATCTAAGCTACCACTTTAAAAAGTTCCCGGAATTTATTCAGAAAATTAAGAATACAAGTTTATTCATCTAAATCTATATTGTCCCCTTCAAAGTAATCCCCATCGACTGCAACACACGTATGCCAGCGCTTGATTGACCTCGAAACATTTTTTTATATTTGGTTTTCGGTATGTCCATCAGTGCTTCCTGCGATTTTTCCATTACTTCCACTCGGTTGCTGAAACGCGTTCCCCATAGTGGGAACAGAAAAAGTCCAGGTAGCCAAATCAAGTGAATTCGGTGGCTGTTGGATGGTATTTGTTGCATTTTTCGTCAATAAATTACGAATAATGATGGCACTGTGCGACGGTGCAATATCCACGAGTTTTCTGCCCACAATTCTGGTCTCTTTCGGCGAATTGCTTCACGCAAACGTCTCATAACGCCCAACTAATACTCTTTGTTTACTGTCTGGCCTTCTGGCAAAAATTCATGATGCACTACACCGTTGTAATCTATGAAAACCGTGAGCATTGCTTCTTTTTTGACTGAAAACGATGTGGTTTTTTTTGGTCTCGGCTCATTTGGTAAACGCCATTCACTTTCCTGATGTCTGGATTGCGTGTCGTACTCATAAACTCACGGCCACGTCTCGTCTCCAGTAATGATCCTTTTGATGGATCGGATTCAGCCTCGCAAATCATTTCTTTTGCGACGTCAACACGGTCTCTTTTTTGCATGAAATTGAGGTCTTTTGGCACCAACTTTGCTGCTACACGACGGAAACCCAAATCATTAACAAAAATGTCTTGGACGGATCCATAGGCAATGTTCAAGTCCTCCGCTATCTCTCTGATGGTTAATTTTCGGTTATTGACCAACATTTCTTTTACGAGTACTTCATCAATGTTTTCGTCGGTTTTCGAATTCGATGGTCTGCCACTGCGTTCATCATCTTCGATTGACTCACGACCACTTTTGAACCGCTCGTGCCACTGGTAAACGACCGTTTTCTTTAGAGAATCGTTGCGGAAACACTTTTCCAACATTTCCAACGTTCGCGCACCATTAAATCCGTTTTTTACGCGAAATTTAATACAAGTTCGTTGTTGCAAATTTAAATCCATTTCTAAAATTGTAAAAAATCGCCAACACACACAGAGATAGACGTACTCTTGGCCACGTAACTTTTGCAAATGTCAAGTTATGACGCTAATATTTAGAGGGAATGTGAACAACAGATTTACCAACTTAACAAAAAAAACCAGAACTCAAATCGGAACACCACGGTAATGTGGTGCGGGAACTTTTTGATCAAGGTGGTATTCGTGATGCCTGGGCCCAAATTTCTCTTGATTATTTAAAAAAAACTGTATGATTCTATTCCAAACCGTCTTATAGAGGTTGCATCGAAAAATAGTGGACATACTCATTATTAATGTAGAAAAACATAATAAATAAATGTTTTAAAACCATAAAATGTAAACATTTTATTCACTATTCATTCATTATTTTCTTTCTTTCGAAGATTTTGCATGTGGCCTCATCCTAGTGGTGCATCTTGTTATACGCGTTTCAAGAAGTTCATTGTTTAAATCTTGGGAAATTCCAACGGTCGTTTCTGATTTGCCCTTTAATTTTATGACTTCCTGTTGAGAAAATATGTACCTGTTCATAGGTAGTAAAAGTTTGCGGGTACAAAATTTCAAACAGGTATAAAAAGTGAAAACCGGTTGCAAAATGTATGGCCTCATCCTAGTGATCGCCAATGTATGTAGAACATATTTGGGCATAGCTGGAAAAGTACTACGAAAGAAGCACTGTCGGGATATTTGACGTCGGACGGCTACAATCAAAAGGGACAGTTAGCGGTGTTTTTTTTAATTAAAGGCGCAAATTCGAAAAGACTAGACTGCAGAAGATCAGTGTCGACATTGCGGGTGAACCAGAAACTTCACTTTCTCCGACATAAAGAAATCGATCCAACAGTGATGGGCGGAGCACAGTGATTAAGTTGGTCGGCTAAAACGGGTCCAATATACAGCCAATACGACAAAAAATATGGTATGTTGTAGTTTGCTTATTAACATTGTTAATTGGAGTAGTTATTGTATTACGGTGAATTGACTCTAAGGGCGAGAGAGTCTATGAACGGTAAATCTCTAATTAAAGTTGGTCCTTCTCCAAATGTTGCACTTGTTTGTGGAGCAGTCGCCATTTGCTATAAATATTTTTATACTTTCCAATGTTTGAATTGCGCTGTTATAATGCCAGTTAGGATAGTTATCGTCTGATATTTACATGAACCCCTTTTTAGGGCTCCCACACTCTGGTTCAGCAATAGTAGCTGAGGGTTTCGACTCTACCAAATCTAAGAGGCCCGTTACTGGTTGTTTTTGCACCAACGCTATTATGTCGAACAAACAGGTTTGCACATACAAGGCCCGCAACTTACTGCCATGAGTTCTTCATGAGACGGCACCACCATTTGGATCTTCTTATAATCATTTTTAAATTGCCCTTGAGCGGCGAACAAATAGTGAGGGAAAATCTTTCTGCAGAAACAGAGCCTGGGTGATGGTCCGCTTTCAGACACGTTTTGTTCTACAATAATATAATCGACAGATGCTCTGACTGCAAATTAAACAGTTTTTTGCTTTTAGGAACACCAGCTTGAAGCAAATACGTGTGGCTTGGAGAGTGTGTTTGAGTCCTCATACCGTGCTTACTCATGTGAGGGCCAGTACTTCTCCCATATTTTTCTCTAACAAACATTTGAGCATTTTTAATTTATAAAAAAGTCGACCTGATTTTGGCAACTTCTTTTGGGTGGCTATTTCGGGCTATTTGCGCACAATCAAGTGGATGTTACATACTCGTACTCGTACGCAAATTCAAGTTTTTTTCTTTCTTTTTATCTTTCATTGATTTAATATTCAAATTAGCGGAATTTTAATTTTATTTCAAAACTAAAAAAATTAGCATTCAACTCACAGCTTTGGTAATGAGTAAAAGCAAAAACAATCAGAAAATAATACGTTCCGGTTAGGCAAGCGTCGAGTTTTGTTATTTGTTGTGACCTTGACTGGCCATATATTACATGCGCATGCTTTCTTGGTATTGCGTACGCAGTTATATCAATTAAATAACACGCCCGCCTTAGATTGCTTTTTTTACAGACGGATTTGCTAAATTTGCGAGATCCAAGTGTGGTCCAACTAAGTCGGAGGTGATACATTCGTACAACTTTCCCCCAGATACCAGACTACTCGCATCTGCAGGTCATTGACATTGATGCATAAACAAAGGTCTGCTTCTAATTTCCTCTTCACCCTGTCGGGGGGATGTTTCAACTATTCCGCCTGTTCCGACTGTGTCCCAGGAATGTGCAAATTTACAAATTAAAAATCATAAAGACAACGATCAAAACTTACACAAATACATTAACGAATAGCAACAGAGACGGGCATGGGTGTAGGGTAACTCACAAAGAGAGGGAGACTTTTGCAAACAATGGCAGCATTCAGTTGTATCTATGTATTGTAGATTCCCATGTGCATAAAACATTTCGCATTAAACAAACTGCAGATGCTTAATATAAATTCGAGAGCGCATTCCGGGGCACTAGTACGGTATGGATACGGGTGCGGGTACCGCATATGGTGTATGATGTACGATATAGCGGAGCCAACTTAAAAAACTAAAACAAAAATAATGGCAGCGATGATATGACAAACAGAACCGACACCACATGCCGATGCGACTGCTGTTTATCGTCCACATAGGATTGTTGCTGTTGGAGTGTGTATTTTTCTATCTCTTGGTAAAATCCTTCTCTCCCTATGACTGTAGTTTTCAAAAATAGCATCCCATCCCTATCATGAACCTAAGTCGTTTTATTGCAATGGAACAATGTGCCCGGCGAGAACATTGCACGTTTCTGTTGTGCTTCTGTCCCTGCAACCCAACCCGCCTTCCCTATTTCTTTTGGGTTAGAGAATGCAGTCAGACAGACGACAGATAAACAAAGAATCCCATTATCAGCGAACTGTAATATGACTTGTGACACTACGAGTTTGTGTCATGCGGATTCGGAGAAACAGGCGGCGATGCGAAATCTCAGATTTGATGATTGGGATATGGTGCTCCTGCTTTTTGCACAGGTGTTCCTGAAATGACCGAAAGTACTCGTATTAGTGAACTAGTTTCGATGTACTATATTCTATTGTTGTTATTTATTCATTAGAAGAACAACATTCTCATATATTTTGAACAAAAAACCTGATAAAATCGTTAACATTCAGAAGAACTAGATAATGTGCACTTGATTCCGAAATTTTCCATACTTTCACCGCCGCGTTGCATTCCATTGAACTCATAGAAACTGTCACACAGAACGCGTCGGTGAAACGCGGTGATGTGTTGCAATACAAATCTTTCATTTCAACGCGATGTTTATTTCGATGTTTATTGCGATGGTTAGTTCATTGATCCTCTTTGCGAAACAATGGAAACATTAATTGAATTTGTGCGCACATACCCACGTTTATACGACCCGACCAAAGTGATACAAACTACAAGAATATTGCTTTAAAAGCCGAAATACGAAATTAGGAAATATTTGAATAAAGTAACATTTTGGAGCGACGATATCCCTTCTAGACGAACGAAATAACAGTGTTAGTTTTGGTACAACTCTAAACCACTTCTTTATGAACGAAAAATGGTAGTACAATTGCGACCAGAGTGATTGATCAGAGCGTCTAGCAAACTCAAAAGAGCTAGGAAAAGAAGCACCTGAAAAAACCGCTCTTTGATGTCAAGGACTTCAGTAATCAATTGCTGCAACAATAGATTAACTACCAGTATAATACATTGCAATTGACATAATGTCAATGTCTTAAATAAGATAATTGTTCTCGCTTCTGTTGAGGTTGTTGAATTCTGTGAAACAAGGAATGTGAATCTTGTTATACCACGCAATGCAAATTCTAAAGGTGGAGATCTACAATTACATATACAAATAAAACGTTATCTCAAAAATCGAAAAATGAGTGTTTCTTGTAAAATGATGAGTGGAAAATACATATGCAGCTATGATACCGCAAAATGTAAGTTTACCCCAGCCGACTTTGATTAGAATTGTTACTGCCTGTTTGGCAACTGCTTACATTCCAACTTATTGTCGTACGGCATAAGTAGTGTTTATATATAAAAACAAGATAAGGAGCAGTATAAGACAACACTTTATGTGCAAACTTTAACAAACTTTGTTGGGGCTTAGATTCTTGTCAAACTACTCGTACATATATAGATAAGTTAGATAACCAAGAAACATGCATCAGAACAAGATGGTATCGTAAAAACAAGTTTATTCCAGGTTCACATGCCTGGCGCCAAAGTTTTTACAACGTGTCTCCTTAGCTAATCCCCTAGATGGCTATTTGGCTGACCAAGCACATTCCAATTCAGCCAAAAGCTTCTGCTCAAATGTATCTCAATAGAAAGCGAACTTCGAACATGAGTTACAAATAATCGAATTAAATTACATTACTCTCTGTGGGAGCTTTAGCTTGTACAAAAATTTCATAACCAAGGTCTCGTGTTTGTCATTATCACAGCTATTGCTTCAGTAATGTCCCCCTGATAAGGGTGGGTGCCTCAAAGAGATGATAAAAACTTCTACCTTCTATCGCAAAAAAAAAAAAACAAAAAAAAAATTCCAACATTGCCAAAGAATCTAATTTCCATTTTATTACATTCGTTCATGCCTGGGAAACCTTTGAACTTTTCTTCCTCCTGCCCTGCTGCCACTCTTTAGCTCCCTCCCAGTGGCTCAATGGAAAACCCATGCCGATAAATTTTATTGAGTTATTATAACAGCAAAATAGGAGACAAATTTTTGGTAGCTAATTTAAAAATTCACATCAATAAAATACATTCATCAGCATTTGTAGGATGGTGATGGATAGAATGATAGGGTGCAGTGGGGTGGCAAAAGGCGTCGATCGAAATGGAAAAAACGAGACATACGAGTAGTATTGCGCAATAATTCGCCATTGCCATCAGCATCACCAGCGACAATTGCCGAACACATGGAATTGTTCTGCTATGCATGAGTGGATGTGTTTTCCATTTTATTTCCTACAATGTTTGCTGTTTCAGTTTTTCTTTTGTTTTTTCACCGTAGGCGGCGGTTATTCCCATCCTCTTCGGATATCAAATAGGGAAGGGCTACAGGATGTATTTAAAGTATAAAGTTTGTTTATGGTCTCCTTACAAGGATCCGATGCAAATTTGCCCGTAAATGTAGATTTAAAAATTAAATTAAAGTTTTTTTCGGTCTCGATTTTGTGGGTACCTGATGGATTCGTGGTGGATACTCGTGCCACGGATTATGGAGTGACTATGAGGCTGTAAAGAAGACGATGGTATCAAAATACATTGGCATCGAATGTCTTCGGCCTTTATTTTTTCATGCGCACAAAATACTTTCGTCACTTTTAATTGAGTCCTCCTTCCATTACAGTTCCACTTGCCACGGGTACTGCGGTCCAAAAGAGAATTTTATTGGAATAAGAGGTGAACAAAAATGCTGATCGTAGGGTAAAAAAAAACACTAAGCCCCAGAATATACAGCGTATAACAAATGCGGACGACTTTGAAATGATTTAATATATCCTCCATTTATAGTACACTCTGCCTGACTCGAACTGCAACCAACTCCAGATTGCTATAATTTCCAAACCGTTCATGAAAGTGAGCTCAAATTTTGACACATGACAAATAATTTTATTAAGAATTTACAAGCCTTTTAAACGATTTGCGTCTCAGTTGTGTTGAAAAATTTTTATCCGCGATGGAATTCAAACGTGATAGTGTGATTGCTTTATATTTGGCTGGAAAACCACAAGTAGCTATCGTTAGAGCCATCTAGCACCTCAACGTGCATAAATCATTTGTGTCTCAAACCATAGCTCGTTACCGTGATACTGGCACCGTTGCAAAACGCCATGGAGGTGGTCTTAAAAAAAAGACAACATCGGCAGAAATGGTTCGGAAAGTGAAGGCTTGAATTTAGCGAAATCCCCAACATATCGGATACAACACATACTGAAAAATGAGCTTGGGCTCAAGCCATTAAAGTTCCAAAAAGCACACGATCTTACACCGCAACAGAAAAAAGTTAGAGTCGAAAGAGCGAAGGAGTTGTTACGCCTTGCACGAAAGTAGTGAGTTACCGAATTTGGTTTTTTCCGATGAGTCGCCATTTGTTATCGGGCAATATGTCAACAAACAAAATGACCGAGTTTACAAGATGGAGTGAAAAGTAACCTCCTTGGGAATTAAAAAAAAAATTTTTTTAAATGTTTTTTTTTTATATTATTCAATATAGTCCTCTTCTAGTTTGATACACTTATTCCATCAATTTTCCAACTTCTTGATTCCGTCCGAAAAGTAATTTTTCGGAAGGTCTGCAAAATACTCCTCCGTGGCGTCGATGATTTCCTCGCGTAAGCGATGAGCCATTTTTTGAGGTTTGGGAAGAGATAATAGTAAGAGGGATCCAAATCCAGTTACCAATCGACGCCAAAAGTCCGCCCGATTCCACATCAGCAAGTCCAAACACTCTTTCGAAGTGCTCTCGCGTTCGTGTTTTTGGTCAAAAGTGAGCATTCGCGGCACCCAGCGGCAGGATAACTTTTTCATATGCAGAATATTGCCCAAAATATGGCGTGTGCGCTCAGTACTAATCTTTGTGGTATCTGCTTGCTGGCGCACCTTCACTTTCCGGTCAGCCAACACCATTTCATGTATTTTTTTGACATTGTCCTCTGTAACCGCATCAGAGGGCTTGCCGCTGCGGACTTGATCGGTAGTGGAGTTGCGGCCACCACGAAACTCTCGAAGCCAATATTTCACGGTGTAATCTGACGGAGCATTAGCCACATAATATTAATCCAACTTTTCTTTTGTTTCCTTCGCCGTTTTGCCTCTCAAAAAATAATGTTTTATCAGAGAACGAAAATCGTTTTTATCCATACTCAACATGAAGTCAAACACGTCAACAACAATCAGCTGTCAAAACAAAACTAAAGACAGTATCGCACTGAAATTTGGCATGTCTGCCTAAATATGAACGGACTTCAAGGCACCATAACCTTTTCTGCTGTAGCAGCGCATTCTGGCGGTCAAGGAGGTTACTTTTCTAGTACTTGCCAGAGAGGTCCTTCGAAAATTTACACCTTCGGACGGCCACCCGAAAGCAGGCAGCATCGATGGTGATGGTTTGGGCCGCCATAACCGCCATAACCGCCGATGGTCGCTCTCCGCTCGTATTTTTGGACCGTGGCGTCAAAATTAATGCGATCGTATACTGTGAAACTGTCTTAGAGGCAATATTGAAGCTTTGGCCAAACAATCATTTCGGTCGGAGACCGGGGACATTTCAACAAGACTCGGCACCGTCTCACAAAGTGCGCATCAACCAAGATTTGTTAAAAAACAATGTTCCACACTTCATTTCTTCCACGCAATGGATTGCAAATTCTCCGGATACAAATCTGTTGGATTTCTCTGTCTGGGGTATTTTGATGGCGAAGGTTGGCACTAAAAAATACCAAAGTTTGGACCACCTCAAACAAGCACTTCGCCGGGAATGGGCCAAGATACGCCAGAGCCACTTGCGTGCAGCGATGCTTTCTTCGGCCGTCTCAATGCCATTATTCGCGCCAAAGGTGGACATATTGAAAACTACTGATACAATTTGAAAATTGATGTATTTTCCAACATTTTTTGCTTTGGCATAATGAAATTTATCAAAAAATAAAAAAATTATAGCATTTTAAAAAGTTGGAGTTAGAGTCACTCACACTGTAGATCTGCAGACCGTAATGTCGTAAATTATTCTTAAAATGTCTTGTACTTTTCAAGATTTAGATTTCTTTAAATGATTTTGGTTGGTGTTGCTCCGAACTAAATTTTGGATTGTAGTTTTAATATTGCACGTTAATCTTCGACTTTGTTTTGCATTAATTAATTCCCACACAAAGATATAAGTGTATACAGATGGACACACAGTGAAATATGAAAACTCTGATATAGGTGGCGCAAAAGTTGTCATCCGATGTTCTTTGGCTGTAATTATTTTTATGGATGAAAAACTTACGCGACATGTTCCCGCATTCTTGACGAATATTCTCTTTGAGGGCTTCAAGATTCTGAGGCTTGTTGATATAGACTCGTGACTTCAAAAAACCCCACAAAAAGAAGTCTGGAAAGGTTAATTCAGGCGATCTTGCCTACCAGTGCAAATCGCCAAAACGCGACCCGGAAATGCAGCGCTCAGAATTCCCGTTGTGGCTCGTGAAATATGCGCCGTTGCTCCATCCTGTTGGAACCACATGTTCTCCAATCCCAATTCATCCAATTGAGGAAGGAGAAAGTCGTTTCGCAGCGCTTTCGAAAAAATAAGGCCTAATGACGCCTACAGGCTAAACAGCACACCCACAACTTTGAGCGGTTGTAATGGCTCTCCGTGGGTTATACGCGGATTTTCGGTGCCCCAGAAGCGATAATTTTGCTTATCTACGAGTACATATCCACAGAGAAAGAAATGGGCCTAGCTCGTCGCTCACGATGATTTTCGATGAAAAGTGGCCCCTCTCGTGGTCGAGATTCAGGATTCCGCGTTCTTTAGGTGCATAGCGATTCACGTCTTATTGACATTCAAGGCAGAATTGACATTTGCCGCCATTTACAAAAATTATAGCATCTTCCGATAGGGTGATGACTTTGCGCCATCTTGTATATATCAACAGCTACGAGTAACATATTGTACAAATCTTCTAAAGCCATTTTCTTAGTGCGGCAACCATTCGGGGACCCGTTTGTCATAAAGAAGGGACAATAAGGAACTAAATGCAAGAGTACAGATATGTAGTTAATCAAAAGATGTTTAAAATATTTTCACACCCCGCAGTTACCTTACATTTGTTTGTAAGAGACGGAAAAGTCTCTGCACAAGAGTAGAAGCGCATCGAGTTTGTATCGCAGGTATTACGTATCGAAAAGAGTGGAAGGAAAATAATGTTAGGCATAATATGCAAAGACATACAAAATCTATTGTCTCAAAAACTGAAATAAAAATTAATTAATACAGCAGAGCTACTGATTGACGGTGTTTTTTTTTTTTTTTTTTTTAAGAAGCTAAAAAAGTGTCTACATATGAACAATTCGTAGCTTTATTAGACAGCCATGTTTCAAGCCAAGTGACAAGTCAAGAGTTTTCAGATTCAGAAGTGTTCTTTTCGACGTCCCAAACAGGCGATGCCAATATCAGAGTGAAATTACCATGGGGCCATCTTAGCTTATAAGCATAATCACGTAAACGCATTTCGCTTTCACTTTAAGTCAGTATTTCGATGTCTATATGTACTTAGAAAGTCACCGCCAAAGGCACATTAACAGCGCATAACTACCTAAACGTATGACTGCGCTTCAGCCTTCAGATTTTCTGAGCAACCCCATATCAAACGTTCAACTCCATATGACAAAAGCATACCTCCAAGCACGCCATGCAATGGAAATCACTATTCAATCAGACAGAATTGTAGGGCGCCCGAACATGACGTAAAACATATGAGCAGGAATCGGCGACACTTAGGATAAGATGGGCTAAGAGTGTTGCATATGACCAACTAAAGTGATGGCGGGAACATTGCGAAATATTGGTTTACCACTGGAAAACAATGAGCATTTACACTCCCAACATGCCAACAATGGCAATTGCTTACAAATCTCTTAAATAAAAAGAATATTTAGGCTTTAATGTATTCCTGCAGATCTTTTGCAAGAGCTGGTAAATATACTAGTTTAAAGATATCCTCTACCCATCTATTCGTTCCCAGGCTCACGTCCCTGCTCTTCGGCTATAGAACGGGAATGCCAGCGTATGTTAAGCTCATTAAATTCTGATATTACCAGCATAACTAATTGGGGAATCACTAACAGAGTAGAATTTAATGCTTTCAAAACAAATGCTGCCTGCTGTCGTTAAAGCGAAATTTAAACACCCAGCCGTTATCCATGGATGGCACTTGCATCGTCGAAACCGATAACCTTTCCAATTTACGTTGGAATGACCACATATTCGATGTCGCCAAAAACGCTGCGAAATGTCTAGGTTTCCTCGAGCGATGTAAGAAATATTTTACCCCTCTCTGATCTGGCCTCAATATATGTTATAAGGCATTTATCCGCCCGAAATTGGAGTACAATGCCCACATCTGGTCGGGTGCGCCCAAAACATCTCTGCACCTGCTAGATAGGATAAAACTCATAGGTGATACTAATATCACTCAAAAAATGGACACCCTCGAACACCGACGTAATGTCTCGTGTCTCACTCTGTTTTATCGCTATTTCCACCAACAGTGCTCCGTAGAAATCACCAGAAGCTTTCCGCCCAATCAAACTTTTAACCGTACCACCCGTCTCGCTATGAATGCTCATCAGTATACCCGCAAGCCCACTTTCGGACGTACTCTAAAATATCATGATTCGTTCCTAAGCCGTACAACTCGCTTATGGAATGCCCTGCCTAGCTCTTTATTTCCTAGTCTTTATAACCTTCAAACATTTAAAACCAACGTTCACCGGTACCTCTCTTTCTATCCTCCTTGATTTTCCTTCGCCCGCGCTGTGTGCAAGCATTTTAAGGGTACTGAAATCCCTTGAGCGCGCGCAAATTATAAAAAAAAAAATCTAAACACAATGCCTAGAGAAAGATATTAGTTCTTCTACGAGTAATAGCTCTAGAATCTTTTAATATAATTCATACCCACAGCATTCGGTGTTGAACAAGCAGGCTTGCGAGACAAATTCACCCCATAAATCATGCTAATACTTTTGCAGATATCGACTCTAGCTATGGTTTATTGGCTTTCACAGTTTGATTAGGAATGCAGTATTGGTTACCTTGTGTTGGAGAGTTATCCCAAAGAAAATATCTATAAAAGCTACATGCTTACCGAATACGGATGTTTGATTTGCCAAGTTTGCATTCTTTTCAGAAAGCATAAAAACTAACTTGGGACTGTCCCCTTCTAACGTTTAACCAGTATTGTTACATAAGATTCAAACGCTTTTAAACAGATGTTTTTGTAGAAAAAGCAAAGAACCTAAAGGCGGTTGGAAAATGATTATATTGCAAAATATCCCATGCAATGGAAACCATGCCCGAATAAGGTAAAATATCTGTTCTGTTGTTATCTTGGTTGTGATATTTAAAAGTTAAAACTGCACCATTTATTCAGAGTAATTGCAAAGATTTCGAAGCACTGAGCAAATATTCCAATACTCTTGATTCTCATTAATTAAATTTTCCATTCGGTATGAGGGTAATCCCAAAAGTATTCCACCTGACGTATAGATGGCGGTTGTTATTTAAAAAGAATAAAAATTGTAGCAAGTACCAAACTTATAGCGCTTACATTTGAAGCTTAACGACGTTATGTTGTTTAGTAACATATTTGTTCGGCAGCCATCAATAGTGAACGCTTTCAATGAATTTTTAAATATGGAAACAATTGGTCATCGTTATATGATATACTACTTTCATTTGAAAGACCTCAATCCAACCAACATCAAAATTGGATTCTACTCTGGGGCAGTCTGCTCCTTCGTTTACAACAATAAAACATTGGGTGGCAGAGTTTAAGCGAGGCCGTACCAATTGCAAAGACAAACATACCCGTGGTCGACCAAATGAGGTGAACTAGAAATGTTGAAAAAAATCCACAAAATCGATTGAAAGTGTGTGAACCAGCAGATTTGGTAGGCAATTCAAAATGCGCTGTACATCGCATGTTGACTGAAAAATTGGATATGAGAAAGCTGTGCTAGATGGGTGCCGCGATTATTCATAATAGCACACAAACAGCGTCGTGAGCATGTTTCAATCGACATTCATAACCATGGATGAAACATGGGCCCACCACTTCACACCCCAGACGAAGGAACAGTCAAAACAATGGACTCAAAGGAGAGAATCGGCTAGAAAGAAGGCCAAAATAGTTCCATCTGCAGGCAAGGCTATGGCGTCAGTTTTTTGCGATGCACGTGGGATAATTTTCATTGATTATCTTCAGAAAGAAAGAAAAAAACAATGAACGGCATGTATTATGCAAACTTATTGCAGCGTTTGAAATATGAAATCAGGAAAAAAAACGGCCGCATTTGGCGAAGAAAAAGGTTTTGTTTCATCAAGACAATCCACTAGTTCATTCATCCGCCATCGCAATGGCCAAAATCAATAAGCTAAAGTTCGAATTGCTTCCTCATGGACCCTATGTGTCAGATTTAGCCCAATTGGATTATTTTCTATTTCCGCATTTGAAAAAATGGCTCGGTGGTAAAAAACTTGCCAACAGTAAAAAGGTGGATCCTGTGGTTGATGGCTATTTTAAGGAGCTCGACGATTCTCACTATAAACAGGGTATTGAAGCTACTGAACATCGCTGGGAAAAGTGAATTGAACTAAAAGGAGACTACGTAGAGAAATAAGGATATTTTTTCCCAAGTTTTTTGTGTTTTCTTTGTTAAGTCATGTACTTCTTCGTCTACATTCGGACGAGTGCCGAATGTGCAGAAAACCGGACAAATTTGGCAGAGATACTAAGTTTGATATATCTAGCACATATAGCACAATATGGACTTCCTGGATTTGCTCTAAGATCTATCGGAGCGCAAATATCTGTTTGATTGCGGACCAAATGCAAGCTACAGATGAAGATGGTGCAAGGCTGATAACCTTCGTATTCAATATCAGGATATTTCACAAGCTACGAGTACATACAGCCGAAAAATACGCGGATATAATGCCATCCCTCAACGCAAAACTGAACCAATACTGAAAGTACCTTTGGATGGACAAGGTTAAATGTGCATAATCAGCGGAAATTTGGTTGTGATTTTATAATAAGAAGGCAGTTAGAGTGGAAAAACTAGACGAGCAAGAACAGTCTTAAATCAAAAATCGAGTGAAAAAGGAACATTCCAGAAAACGACAGATTGACAAACAATTCATAAATTGGAGAAGAATGTCCAACAACTCGCAAAATACCTCACAACCTGCAATAGTCCAACCTTGAGAATATTCCAGCAACGCTCCAAGAAAAGATTCAAAGTTTTCTTCTGTCGATGGTCAAACAACATAGTCAACTAAGAGAAACTCTTGAATAGCTGTTGGTTGGCATATTTGTCGAGCCCCATTGAAGGATAAGAAATCATCGACGACATAGGAAAGGACAAAATAAAGTTACGAATTTTCAATCAGTTGTAAGAATGGCCGGAATAGGATCCTTATTGAAGCACTTGCCTCCGCATATAATCAAAGTTTCAAAAGCACACATCACATCCGAAAAAAAACACCTTAACCGTTGAAAGTTCCTGTAAAGACTGAGCGCCGAGAAGCAAAATACCCCAAAAGATTAGGAATGCACTGCTACCACACTTCCCAAGGCAGTGCAGAGAACCGCAATAGCGAAGAAATTACCTTCACTGTGAAGCGAAGGGAAGTGAGGAAGAAATTGTAAATTATAGCTATCTGGAGGCCGATCCTTCATACCGAACATAGCAGGAACAAAATTTGGTGGCAGACATCGATTGGATCGACTATGTAGCGGGTTGAAGAATTTTCATTGATAGCACATGTTTCCGACACCTCAAAAATTTACATCTGACCTTGTCTTTCGATTCGTCCCAAGTGGTCAACATTGCTTCGCACCAATGAAGATCATCATTGGCAATAAGATATTTGAAGTCCATATTCCAATATTCTGGCTTTTAGGTGGCGACCATCTATAATATAATACGATCGAAAATTCCCAGCAAGTGTATAAGACCAAATATGAATGAGAAGGATAGTAGCTGCTAGTGCAGGATAGGAATTTAAGCACGAGAAGCGTGCGGTTGAATCTACTTACTGAATGTAGCTTGAAAATTATGCTAAAATCTTAATTATGCTAAAATTTGCTAAGAAAATCGATCCATCCGTCACCAAAAAAAAATAAAAAACTTAATTTTTTTTAACAATGTACTTATATTTATTTATATATATAAAAAACTAAAAAAAAAAAACATTATTTCCATTTGTTTACATGTATTTTCTTAAATATTCTATCAAAACAGGTGGGTTAAATTTTGAACCAGTGCACCGCAAGTGTCAGCTTACTTTTGTGGAAGCCTTGGAAACATGATTTATTTTTTTCCAAACACAGAGGAACTTTACAAATAGAACATATCCAATTTGTCCTTATTTAGGTCTTTACTGTGCTACAGATAGAACATCTTCGTCGGGTACTACGTTCTGTCTGGTGAGCAGCAGATATTGTCCGCATTTCCAAGGGAACGAAATGCTTACAAGCTTTTTTGCCAACAAGTGGCGTTGATCTCTCCAGCGGACGTTTTTTTTCCACTAAATGTTTCCCCAATAAACCATTTATTACTGAGCGTCTGAATGTATTCATGTCCATTTGCGGGAGGTTGAGCATTTTGTACAAGCAAAGGGAATTTACAACTGCTGCATCTAAAAAAAAGAAAAATATCCGATGCCACCAGTTCACGCTTTTTCTGTCTATTTTATACACTGACAAATTTTGGTCGAACTTGTCTACGTAGTTGTTTATTATAGTCAACAACTGCGGTTGGACAAGACACTTTTGAAATGGTTCCGTCCTTGTTTTTACGTGAAACATCACAGTGTTTTTCTTGGAATTCGAGAGAACATGTACAGACCGCTTATCTTTCCATTTTACAGCGGTCAAGTTTGTGTAACTATAAAAAAAATTCAGAGTCTCCCCGTTTCATTCTATGTATTATCTGGTGGGTACCGTGGAAGATATTTTTGGGTGGCATTTACCGTTCCACACGCATATATTCCATCTTTCTTTAAGTCTTCCATTAACTCAACACCAGTGAAAAAGTTGTCGAAATACACCACATGATCTTTGTGCTTCAAATCTGACATCAAGGCCCTTAAAATTCTAGCCCCAAAATTAGTTTCTGCAATTCCAGATGTTGACTTGCCAGTGTAAATATCAAACTTGTGACAATACCCCATTTTATCTGCAAGCATCCAGACCTCGTAGCCCCTTTTTGTCGGCTTCTTTGGCATATACTGTTTCATACAGCTTCGACCATTGAATTTTATCATTGACTCGTCTATGGCTACTTCACGAGTAGGCTTTGCACATATTTTAAAATTTGTTGACAGTATTTGCAGCATAGGTTTAATCTTATAAAGCCTATCGTAATTAGGATCACCTCGCTTTGGCTCAAGACATCCATCATTAACATGCAAATTTCCTAGCAATCAACTAAACCGTGCTTGCTTTATACATGAACTGACATAAGAATCATGCAAATCTGGTGAGGAAGACCAATAATCTTTATAGCTAGGAAGCTTTTTGATTCCCATAGGCAAGTTCAAACAAATGAATGTTTTCATTTCGTTCATACAGGTTTTCTCAAATGACTTGCCTGTTTTTATGTGCTTTTGCTTCGCGTATAAATTTTTTTGAAAAACCAGATGCTCAAAAAGTTGGTTGTCAAACAATAACTGGAAGAGATCTATAGGCGTTGGATTTTCGATACTTTTCACGAAATCAGTAGCTCCATAATCATGTGCGAAATCAGATAAAGTTTGTTTAGGAACATTCCGAATGTCTTGTATCCATTTACGCATTTACGAGTCACTTTCGGAGGATCGGGTTTTAAAAGTTGTTGCTGGACTTCTGAAAGAGGAATATCGTCATCCGAATCAAAAGACGATATCAATTGAAGTTCTTGATCCTCAGACTGTAAATTGCAACTTGACTCAGATGAATTCGATGAAGAAATATTAGAATCAGATCCTGAAGGAAGTGAAACTGTATTGTCATCTGCTCCCACATCTCCCAAAAATTCATTCCAACTCATGCCAACCAAATTAAAATCGGGTTTATTATAATTGGACATTGTCAACCTCACAAAAACGCCGTTACTCTCCTTACTGTAAAAAACAAGTTGAAACAAACAACAATTCCCCGTTCGTTCTTGCAATACTTACAATGTTTTCATTTAATGTGGTACGAATTTTAAAGCTTTGAGACAGTTGTAGAAAACATTATCAACATGGTTTAAAATTTCTCCTATTTAGTGGCAACGGCTGAAAATATGTGGTTTAAATTTTGAACCACTGAGACGAAAAGAGTTAAACAGAAGTCTGTAAAGATAAGCAAGAAAATATCATAGTGCAAATCTGAAAAAGGGAGATGCTCTTCGCCAACTTCAGTAGCATCAGACTCTATAAACAACCTGTTTGGTCCTCATTGACTCATCGTTCACAATATTTGATCAATTACTTTCACTTCAATTTTCTCAATTAATTAGTTTTTTTCATTTTTTTTTATTTACCTTCCTAACGAACAGTCGCGTAAGCCGATTACGGCAGGTGGCTGTCTTGATTGGAAATAATCTAATCTCCCCGCGGGTTGTCATAACAAAATTTATAGCTTTCCTCTAATGATGCCACCAAAATAAATCACGAGTGGTCATATTTCTTGGTTGCAAGTGAAGGAAGTTACTCGTACATTCAGTGGCACCGTGGGACTTTAGTTTCTCATTACTCGTACAACAGCCTTTAAGTTTATATGCCACTGAACTTGCCATTGCCTTGAAGGTCAGAATTTCATTACACTAACTCGTGTAAGTTGGCAAATTTATTATGATTTCGTAATTTAGGCCGCAAGCCCTAGGTAGACAAATGGGAATAATTCCAGTTCTCTTCTCTCCAACCCACCGGAACGAGAGTCAAATAAAATTCGCATCTAATTCACTGGGTTACGACTAAGAATATGGGCACGGGTACGGGCATTTACTTATTTTTATTTATTTTTTCTTGTTTCTTCTTGTTGGACACAAGCTTACAGGTAAATCCAAGTTGAATTCTTGTGCCTAATTCATATTCATGGAGCATGGTGACCCTGATGTTCATATTATTTTTGGGTAACATTGTTACACTATGCTTGCTTACATACGGTAAAGAAGTTTTCATTTTATGTCGTTTATCCCCTCTTACTGACGGTAATATCCCCAGCATACGACACAAGCAGCAGATGCAAGCTATTTCAATTTGTTACATTTCGGCCAAAAGTTCTGTAATTGGTGAAATTGGGGGACACTTGTGGGAAAACTAAAAAAAATATTGTTATGGTTGTAGGTGATAGTTTATAGTGGTGAGGAGACACGGATAAGAGGTAGCACATTGTCCCGAAAGAAATATGTATCTGATCATAATGGAATTAGTATTCCGAATTCATTTGAAAAAATGAGAAGAATTTAAATTTAAAGAAAATTAAATTTAAAACCACATCTGGGATGGTTATTTCCAAGTTATTAGTGTCAAAGATGATGTCAACATGTAACTAAATTTTACTTTACTTATCATGCGGATATAGAATTTATTTCTAAAAATTATTCGTCCTAACCAATCATCAGATGCAAGCTAAAATACGTATTTTTCGCCCTCCAAACAGACAATAAAGCCAAGATTCATGGTTGATACTCAATACAAACTAAAGCACAATAGCATTTTAAATCTGAGATCTGATGAAGTACCAAAAGGAGTTAAAAACTGTCAAAAACTTTACCGTGAACTTTACCGACTCAACTTGATTTTTTTTTTATCTGAGCACTAATGGTTAATTTATGTGGCCGTGGCTCAAGTGGCAGTGTATTAGCTTTCAAATCGGACGGTTCGACGTCAATCCCAACCTCGCCCGAAAGACATTCTTTTTTTCAGGCAACTAAAACCATATACGATGAGTGCTTGCCTAGAATACAAAGACAAGTCCAATTACTAGATGGAGTGAAAAGTAACCTCCTTGGGAATGAAAAAGCATTTATTTTTAAATGTTTTTTTTATTTTATTCAATTTAGTAACCTTTTAGTCAGATGCACTTGTTCCAGCGATTTTCCAACTTCTTGATCCCGTCCGAAAAGTAATTTTCCGGAAGGTCTGCAAAATACTCCTCCGTGGCGTCGATGATTTCCTCGCGTGAGCTGAATTTTTTATTGATGAGCTATCTTTTGAGGTTGGGGAAGAGATAATAGTCCGAGGGATCCAAATCCAGTTACCAATCGACGCCAAAAGTCCGCCCGATTCCGCATCAGCAAGTCCAAACACTCTTTCGAAGTGCTCTCGCGTTCGTGTTTTTGGTCAAAAGTGAGCATTCGCGGCACCCAGCGGCAGGATAACTTTTTCATATGCAGAATATTGCCCAAAATATGGCGTGTGCGCTCAGTACTAATCTTTGTGGTATCTGCTTGCTGGCGCACCTTCACTTTCCGGTCAGCCAACACCATTTCATGTATTTTTTTGACATTGTCCTCTGTAACCGCATCGGAGGGCCTGCCGCTGCGGACTTGATCGGTAGTGGAGTTGCGACCACCACGAAACTCTCGAAACCAATATTTGACGGTGTAATCTGACGGATCATTAGCCCCATAATATTAATCCAACTTTTCTTTTGTTTCCTTCGCCGTTTTGCCTCTCAAAAAATAATGTTTTATCAGAGTCAAACACGTCAACAACAATCAGCTGTCAAAACAAAACTAAAGACAGTATCGCACTGAAATTTGGGATGTCTGCCTAAATATGAACGGATGTCAAGGCGCGATAACCTTTTTTGCAGTAGCAGCGCATTCTGGCGGTCAAGGAGGTTACGTTTCACTCCACCTAGTACACTACTAATCTAGTCTCCCCATTAAATATTTGATGCCACCCATGGAGCGAAATAGTCACTTCTTTCTCATTTTCCGAAAACTTACCACCTCCTTCAGCATCCTAAGTGTCAAAAGTGTAAAAAATAAAAAATACAACCCACATTCTGATGTTGTGCATTAATTTGTTTCGGAAGGATGATCTAACTATCTAAAGAACGTTGCGTTAGACCTGTTCAAATATACGAACTGTGTTCATGTTTTCGACGAATGTAGGTTTTTTTGGATCGTATTCAGGTCTGTGAAAAATTTATAAGTCTGCGGCTTCTTCCAACATTCTTACCAGCTTATGCTATACCTTTTCATTTTTAGTCTGTCCACGTATCGTGTTTAAGAGACAGAAAACAGCACCAGGTTTTTTATGCGATGCACTGAACTAGTTTTGATCTCCCCGATGATCAATTACCTCTGCCACTTGAGTTTTAACGTTCGATGGACAATTCTATCTACGAGGGCGGGTCAATAAGTCCGTGCATTTTTGAATTTCTGACCTCTTTACTGAAACAGCAACACTGCTCCTGTCAACAGGCATCTGTCAGTTGACTCCTGCCAAAATTTAAACTTGCTGCGTCAGTTAGTTTGTGTTTGACAGCTATTTTTATCAGACTACTCACTAATTTGAGGAGAAAATGGAAAAAAGTGAATTTCGTGTGCTTATTAAGCATTATTTCTTGCGAAAAAAAACCATTACCGAGACCAAGGCTAAGCTTGATAAATACTATGGGGACTCTGCACCATCGATTTCAATGGTAAAAAAGTGGTTTACTGAATTTCGTTGTGGCCGTACAAGCACTGAAGATGCCGAACATCCTGGACGCCCAGTTGAGGTCTCTACACCCGAAACAATCGAAAAAATTCACGATATTCTGTTGGCCGACCGAAGATTGAAAGTGCGAGAGATTGTGGAAGCCGTAGGGATCTCGCATGGCTCAGTGGTTTCAATTTTGAATAATTACTTGGGCATGAGAAAGCTTTCCGCAAGATGGGTGCCGCGATTGCTCATAGTCGACCACAAACGCTATCGTGTAACAACTTCACAGGAAGGTTTGGCGTTGTTTAATCGCAATATGGAGGAGTTTTTGCGCCGTTTTGTAACCGTGGACGAAACATGGATCCATCACAACACACCAGAGAACAAACAACAGTCAAAACAGTGGGTTTCTAAGGGTGAATCGGCGCCAAAGAAGGCCAAGGTGGGTTTGTCAGCCAATAAAGTTATGGCGACTGTTTTTTGGGATGCACGCGGGATAATCCACATTGACTACCTTCAAAAGGGAAGAACAATCAATGGGGAATATTATGCCAACTTATTGGACCGATTCAATGACGATTTGAAAAAAAACGACCTCATTTGGCCAAGAAAAAAGTTCTTTTCCACCAAGACAATGCAAGGGTGCACACATGTGCAGTTGCCATGGCAAAAATCCATGAATTGGGCTATGAATAGCTCCCTCATCCACCCTATTCTCCAGATTTGGCTCCGAGCGACTACTTCTTGTTCCCAAACCTGAAGAAATGGCTTGGTGGAAAAAGATTTGACTCCAATGATGAAGTCATCTCGTCATTTTGAGGACCTCGACAAATCATTTTTTTTGGAAGGGATAAAAAAATTGGAGAAGCGTTGGACAAAGTGTATAGAGCTTAAAGGAGACTACGTTGAAAAATAAAATTATTTTTTTATCAAAAAATCTGTGTTTTAATCAAAGTCACGGACTTATTGACCCGCCCTCGTATCTATCTATCTATTTCCTAATATTTTTGACTGCATTGAATATAAAGTCATTCTAACGTTGGATGTTATTGTCACAATTATCGAGAATGGAGAGTTTTAAGGTTTCGAAGTTTTAAGTGCTATCCACGCTGATTTTTGAAAACTCGCTTTAGCGACAGAAAGCCGCAGTGTATTTTGAGAGCATTAAATTTCATTTAAGCCCGGAAGTGAACAAGCAGGGGTTGCTGACGTATAAGAAAGAATATACTGGTAGGTAAGATACGTTTAATAAAAAATAAATAAAAATGCTGGGGACAGAAGCAAGCCTTTAACACGTTTAGCGCCATCGTATATTTTTGCTGTTACCATTTGGGATTGAAAAATTTTCCGTGCTGTTTTTTGATTGTGAGTGATTGCAATGTCGTTTACAGTTATTTTATTTAATGTATAATGTAAATTAAGTGTAAAGCCGTCAAAATGTGTCCACCAGTGGGACCACGTGTCCACAGGTGTTCACTGGTGTCCCCTGGTGTCCACTTTTTTTTACGTTGTTTTTTGCTTGTTTACGGTAAATAGAAATGGACAGAATTTTGAAAAATTCAGAGTTGGAGAGAGAAGTACAACGCGCGATGGCTTCAGACGACAGCTATGGTGCTCCGGGGTTTTCCGATAATTCTTTGGACGACGAAAATTATGAAACCGAAGAATCAAGCTCAGATTCTGAAGAACACATTTCAGACGATGAAGAATATGAGCTTAGCGTACCTGAGCGCTCGGTTGATGGAAATCAAACATCCACTCTTCAATGGCAGTCTGTTGCGGATTCAAGGCAAACATTTGCTGCTAATTTTCCAGTCAATGGCATAGCATCTGACGTTGATGAACAGCTGTTTGGAAAGAATCCACTTGATTTTTAAAATTTTTTTGTTTCTAACGAAGTTATCTCATTCATCGTTGCTCAGACGAATCGGTTCGCTGCTCAAAAATTGGAACAAACACACGGTTCATCGCGCCAAAAGCGAACCGAAACAACAGCTCCAGAGATTCGCAAGTTCCTGGGATTGATTCAGTGGATGGGTCTTGTTCGTCTGCCCCAAATAAGAGATTATTGGTCTAAAAGGCCTCTCTACGAAAATAATATGAGCAAAGTCATGAGCCACAACCGTTTCGAGCTTCTGCAATTGATCGGCTGTCGAAACTGTCAATTTTGATAGGGCTGCTTCAAGCGAAATTCAAAGACGCCTACACTCCTAAAAAGAAGATGTTTGTATTGACGAGAGCAATGTTCCATTTCGTGGTAGAATTTTTTTCCGTCAATATATCCCCAACAAAAGGCATAGATACGGCATAAAGCTTTTCAAACTGTGTGTTCAAGGCGGCTACACGTGGGCTTTCAAAGTCTATACTGGAAAGGAAAGAGTGGACAATTTATCTGTTTCCGAGAAAGTCGTAATGGAATTGATAGATGGCCTTTTGGACAGCGGAATTACTCTGTGACAACTGATACACCAGCGTTTCATTGGCAAAGTCTTTGGCCAGCAGATAAACCCATTTGGTCGGCACTCTTCGAATTAATCGGAAGAACAACCCAGTAAACGCCGTAAAGGCGAAACTAAAAAAAGGCGAAACGTTTGCTGAGCAGAACGAGGATAAAATTGTTGTGATGAAATGGACAGATAAAAGGGAAGTTCTGACGCTGAGTTCAAAAACACGATAATTCGTTGGTGCCTGTAACTTCCAGAAGACCGGTCATCAGCAAACCTGCGATGGTTGTCGACTACAATAAACGAAAAACCTTTATGTCGGCATATCCGCCGTACTTGCGCCGGACACTCAAGTGGTACAAACGCTTATTTTTCCACTTGGTTACTGCTACCTCCGTTGTAAACTTTTTCGTTCTATACAACAAAATAAACGGCCCTAAAATGAATAAAATTCAAGGAAAAACTCGTCGAAGACTTAACGCGGAAGACATCTGATACACCAAATACTTTACCACTCTTGGTCCCGTCTACGTCTGCTGGAGCTGGACCAAAGCGCAAACATGTTCTTTAGGAAGTGCCTGAGCAGAAAAGAATTACTCGAAAACGATGTGCTGCGTGCTATAAAGATATGTCCCAAGAACAAGGAGCTGCGTATGCCCGGCAAAATGCCAAAAGGATTAGGCCCATCTGTGTCCAATGTGAGTATTGTATATTGGTATGAATTCTTACAAAAAATGAAAATAAAAAAGTTTTTAAATTTTTACTCATTACAAGATTTTCTCTAGTGTACTGAGGGACTAGAAAAACGATCAGCATATAAAAAAAACATGTACATTTCGTGTCCACTGGCGGACACATGGCACTAAAGTCATATAGGCACATGTACCACCGGTGGACATGGCGGTCTTCTGTAGTGGTACAAAAATGTACCACCCGTGGACACATGGCGCTGAACGTGAGATACTTTATTTATACCATAGATGAACTAACGTAGATGGCAAACTCTACTAATACCCTTGCAAACCCTTAACTTTCGCACAGATACACTGTAAGTGAATTACTAACATTTTTACCATTTCCACAACCTGTCAGAATTTGCTAGAATGAGAGCAATTTACAACTAAAGTTGCTAGAATGAGAGCGATTTGAACGCGTGTGTTTAATGGCAATGACGTTTTTTGGGTAAAATGGGAGGGAAATTACCATTGATGACAATTCACACATATTCACAACCAGAGGCGATCCTTAGGTTAGCTTAACTATGATTTATACTGTGAGTATCAGACTTAAAACAAACCTTGGAAATAAATATCGATGGCAATTATTTTACTTTTGCCAGTTTGGGGTACGCAGTGACTCTATTTTTCGATGGGAAATGCACCATATCACCAGTTGTGCTCTTCGTATGAAAACCGGAGCTGTGTTCGTGTCTCAAGATATTTCATGACTGTCAATTTATAAACGTTTTAATGACCATGGAAAGAAGGGACTTATATGCAATGGATCTGTAAGAAAAGAGGCCAGAAAATTAGCGAGGGACAGGCTGGACAAATAGTATTTTCCTACAAAGTAGGACTGATGGAAAAACTTACAAAGTGGTTTTTACAGCGTGGAAGAACAGATCTTCAGAAGAAGTTCAGATACACCATCCGGTGGTCTTGATTTGTGAATACTAAGACTCGGAAATCTTGGATTTAAATGGCTGGAAATAGCGTTCGATAGAGATCCATGACATCTGATGTGGATGGCGCTGTGATCTCAAAATGTACGTGAGACTTATATTACCGTGATACGCGATATTCATGATGACGTTGAAACGAAACTTAAATCCACACCGTGAATAAAATTCTAATATTAAGCCGGAATGCATGAAACTAGTCTTCACAGCCCGTTGCAAAATTTTCTATTGAAGCGGCATATTGACGAGCTGGAAACGGCTTCTCTTCAAGTCACCCATGATAGCGCTATATGTATACATTGCTCTTCAGGGAACACTCAATAATTGGGTATAGGGTGAGAAGACAACGAGTTACGAATCAGTCGTACTTAAACCGAATACCGCCTTGATCAAAAAGTTTCCGCCACACGGTGGCGATTTGAGTTCTGTTTTTTTTTTGTTGTTAAGTTGGTAAATCTGTTGTTGACATTCCCTCTAAATCTTAGCGTCATAGCTTAACATTTGCAAATGTTACGTAGCCAAGAGTACATCTATCTCTGTGTGTGTTGGCGATTTTTTACAATTTTAGAAATGGATTTCAATTTGCAACCACGAACTTGTATTCAATTTTGCGTAAAAAACGGATTTAATGGTGTGCGAACGTTGGAAATGTTGGAAAAGTGTTTCGGCAACGATTCTCTAAAGAAACCGGTCGTCTACTAGTGGCACGAGCGGTTCAAAAGTGGTCGTGAGTCAATCGAAGATGATGAACGCAGGGGCAGACCATCGACATCGAAAACCGACGAAAACATTGATGAAGTACTCGTAAAAGAAATGTTGGTCAATAACCGAAAATTAACCATCAGAAAGATAGCGGAGGACTTGAACATTGCCTATGGATCGGTCCAAGACATTTTGGTCAATGATTTGGGTTTCCGTCGTGTAGCAGCAAAGTTGGTGCCAAAAGACCTCAATTTCGTGCAAAAAAGAGACCGTGTTGACGTCGCAAAAGAAATGATTTGCGAGGCTGAATCCGATCCCACATCCGATCCATCAAAAGGATTATTACTGGAGACGAGACGTGGGTTTATGAGTACGACACGCAATCCAGACATCAGGCAAGTGAATGGCGTTCACCAAATGAGCCGAGACCAGAAAAACCACGTCGTTTCCAGTCAAAGAAGAAGGCAATGCTCACGGTATTTCCGATAGTTTTCAAATATTTGTGTCAGTGTTTTTCTTGTTTCTGTGTCAGAGTGATCTATCTTTAGTTCCTTTAACAGTTTTTGTAATCTTTGTTTATCATATCTTGTATTTCCTATTTTCATAACGCTATAGTTGTCCGATTTTATTAGTTCTGGGTTGATGTTTCTTAGTGTTACCTCGAAATCATTTACGTTTAATAGTTTAATATGACATGTACCTTTCGCTGGGATTATTGAGTTGGCTCTGAATACTCCTCTCTTAATTTTTCTATTCAATGTAACACTGTCTTCAGTTACCTTTAAATTGATTGGATATACGGCTTCTGTTCAAGGTAGAATCTTTATTGGGTTTTTATTTTTTCCTATCATTGGAATAACTACTTCAATTTCACCTATTATTGTCGTTAAGGTGTATGTCTCATAGTCTATCTTGCACATGTATTGCGTGAAAAAATCTCTTCCTAAAATACCATCTGTTGCTATGGGAAACTTCGTATCAACTATGTGAATAAGAAAACGAACCGTTAACAGAAAACTATCAGGACATTTTCCATTTAGAAAACGAACCGTTAACAACTAATAGCTTCTACACTCAAAAGCTAGATACAATAGATAACACCCCAGTATGCATTAAAAACTACAGACTTCCACAAACATAAAATTCAGAAATAAGAAAACAAGTTAAAAATTTACTAGAAGATAACATAATAGAAAATTCAGTAAGTCCACGCAATTCACCACTACTGCTAGTGCCGAAAAAGAATGATGGAAATATAAAGAAATGACGTCTGGTCGTAGATTTCCGTAAATTGAACGACAAAATCGTTAATGACAAATTTCCACTAACAAGAATTGAAGACGTACTAGACAAATTAGGAAGGGCTAAATATTTTTCCACACTAGACATGACAAATTCATTCCACCAAATACCACTAGATAAGAAATCAAGACAAGACAAGAAATCTCCACACAAGACGGACATTACCAATTCAAAAGACTACCATTCGGATTAAAAATATCCTCTAATAGTTTCCAAAGTTTATGGTGCGGTATATGAAAATCTAGGTCTAACTACCTGGCAGGGCACGAATGCCATATAGGTCTGCCAAAGGAAAGAGAAACATGTCGGTTTGTGGTCTAGTTGAATCTGTCTTTATTTTCAATAGGTTGGTCTTTATATACTATGTGAAATTTGTGTGTTATAGTGTAATTTGCAAGTTTGAGATTTAGGTCTGTTGTCCCTAGTGATTGTATTTCTTCTTTGGTTATTCCTGTCAGTCTACACTTTTCGTTTATTAAGTCATTTGTGTCTATACTGTCTTCTTTGCATATTGATATGTCTGCGCCAGTGTATACAAGTGTTTTTGAATTTTTCTTTCAAACCCTTTTTTAACGTTTCTAACGTTATGAATGTTGTTGCAAAGCCTAACGCAGTTTTGACATTCTGCGCAAGTTTGACGTGGAAAATGAATTCAATATAAGCTGTTCTATTAAAGTAATTCTACCAGAGTTAAAAATGAGTCTAGATCTTTGAAAGCTCCTGTAAATGTTGGGATTACTTTCATTCCAGTCTCAATATTGAAATCTGCCATTTTGCTTAATTCCTCTAACTTCGCCTTTATTAGATTTTTTTTTACTGTATATATTTCCAGAAAATTTTCTAGAATTGAGGTTTTACCTTTTACTGTATGTGAGACAATATTTTGCTTAAGGGACTTTATCTCTTCTAATTTCAAACGCCACGTTTGTTCCGTATAACCCCTATTTGAACTCATTTTAATATTACTTAATAGTTTTTCTAATTTAATTCAATTATTTTCCATACCTAAAATTTTTATTTAAACATTGTTGACATTGTTTCTTGTTACTTGTTTTTTTACATAATTCTTATAGTAATTATTTATTTTGAACATAATATATAAAATAGTAACTAATATTAATGCTGTGTATGCGATTGTTATTAGGTCCACTTTCTCGTTTACAGTCACGTTCTCCTTAGTCTTCCAGTTCATTCAAGATCTTTGTATTTTACGACAATCTTCCTTAGGTTTTCGATCTCTGTCCAGATCTCTGTTGCCTTGTTCCAGGGTATAGGTACTTCTTCCTGGTTTTCTTATTATATTCTCGAACTAAGCCAATCTCTTGCGATCTTTCTACTTCCTACCTCCCCTCTTCTTCTTTGGCGTTATTATTTGTATTTTTGGATCTTGGTTATCCTTGTTTACTGGTTTCGCAACTGTCGTTTTTAATATTCATCTATGATCAGCTTCTTGTGGCCTGATGTCTCTAGTATTGGCGTGTATTTTGGTACACCTACGACCTCTCCTGGTGTGTATTCTTCTGTCGTTAGTGGTGGATCGTACTTCGCAGAACCACGATGTAAATTGTCATGGAATCATGCGAGTCGGCAGGATCGGAAACATGGTAGTAGAGGAAATAAACCAAAATGATAACCAACTATATTTGCTGTCCAGCCGAAATCTCTATCAGATGCAATTAATCTGGCACTTGAGTTGGAATGGGATTCAAACCAAACCAACGACCAAATGATGCACGTAAGAAGAGGAAATTCCAATCAATACAACGGCTACAGAAACAGTATAAACTGAAACAACAACAACCAGAGGTACACTACAGGATTACAACGGTGTAGTGCATCATGACAGTAAACAAAGAGTACCCGTATTATTTCGGTTATGAGACGTTTGCATTAAGCAATTCATCGAAAGAGACCAGGATTGTGGGCAGAAAACTCGTGGATTTTGCACCATGATATCGTACCGTCGCACAGTGCCGTCGTAATTTTTTGACGAAAAATGCAACAAATACCATCCAACAGCCACCGAATTCACCTGATTTGGCTCCCTGTGACTTCTTTCTGTTCAATCGAGTTAAAAAAAACCACTACGGGGAACGCGTTTCAGCAGCCGAGAGGAAGTAATGGAAAAATCGCAGGAAGCACTGATGGACATACCGAAAAGCGAATATAAAAAATATTTCGAGGATTGGACCAAGCGCTGGCATAAGTGTGTTGCAGTCGATGGGGATTACTTTGAAGGGGACAATATAGATTTAGATGAATAAACTTGTATTTCTAATTTTCTGAATACATTCTGAACTTTTTGATCAGGATGGCATATGCACTACCATATTTCCGCAACTGCAAACCTAACTCAATTTAGAAGGAGTCATCGGGCTGCACAAAATTTAAATATTTAGGCTGTATCGTAGCTATCAGCGAAATTGCGATGACGATATTACACATAGAGTTACCGTTGGATAGCTTTAATGGTGCGAAGCCTCCGAAGTATTCTGTCACCTTTTAATTTAAAGGTTTGTTATATACGACAGCCGTTCATCTAGCTTTACCATACAATTCACCATGCTGGACGATAACAGCAATGGAAAATGTAATAGATGGCAACGGTTGTGACAAAACGTGAACTAATAAGATGTACGCAGAATAGCGGAAACCATTAACAAGTTAGGCCACTCTAGTATTTTCAAAAAGTCGATATTTTTTTTGGGCCCTTAGGCCCTAAAAATGATATCCCAAAAGATTATGGCCGGGAAATATCTCGAAGAACTTGTTTTTCAAAGTATAGCACAATTCCGCCAGGTAGGCTTTCTATAACTTAAAATTTTAAACGCGTTTATCTCAAAACTGCATTTTTCAAGTTAGCCGCACCCATAACTTGAACAATTTTTAACCATTTGAAATTGGAACTAGATCTTTAAAAATATCTTGTCTAAATAAGTACGCAGGATTCTTCTTTTTATATGCCATAGGTCATTTGTTATTAACAATTTTCTGGGGATTTTTCTGCGAATTTTGCAAGTTTGACTTTGGGAGTGCGCCATTCGGCCAAAAATCACTATATCAAAAAAATCCTACGTACTTCTCTAGCTGGTGTTATGTAGATACAATAAAAAAAATTTGCGACTCATGATAATTCAAAATTTACAGGAGCTGTTGGTATGGCCGTAGACTCTTCCAAAAAAGAGAGGTCACCTGAGCAACGCTGCACTGCTGCCATTTTTAAATAAATTATTCTATAAAAATTATGTTTTACAGTCAATCATATGTACAATAAACTTCTACCTTTGTAAACTCGATTTATTTTATATTTTTCTTGAAAAAAAATCACAAAAAAGCCTATTTTTAGGCCTCTAGAATTGCTTAACCTCTTAAGATATCGATATAAGACAAACTTCAGGCTGAACAAATCAGCTGATTTTTGCACTCTTCAACGAAGGCAGTGAAAATGCTGGCCTAAACAGCAATAGAGGCTCTAGTGCAAGGCTGAGGTTCGAAGAAGGCAAACTCTCGGTCTCAATGACGAAGTGATTCAAAATAGAACGGTTTGAAAAATGATTCTAAGGTCCGCAAATTTAGCTTACCTCACAAGGGAGGATGTAAAAATGCAGATACGTAGAAGAAATATATAGCATTCAATATAATTATACGCCTTACACATTTCAACAGTTAAAAGAAGAAGAAGGTTTGGTCTTATAAGACCGAACAAATCCGAGTTTTGATTATTTCTCCAGTCACCCGTTTTTCATGGCAAAAACAGAAGTTCTTAGTATTATACCATCACATCATCACTATCACTACAATAGACACAAACTGAAAAACATGTTTCAATTTATCATTCCGGCACCACATGGCAGTTAAACAAACTTGAAATCGTTCGAATAGAAAATAGAAATGCTCCAAGATGACTCACTATTTTATTTAAATCGTACTTTTCGATGACTTAATCGCATTAATTTTAAACAAAGAAATAATAACCTTCCAATTCAGGTTTATTGAACTCTAATCACCGAATGACTTGGAGAGTCACGACAACTTCCTCTCACGAATCGAATAGAAAATCATCCCTTCGTCTAGAACAAAGCCAAAGACCGACGGAAAATCCACTTCTCACATAAGACAAAGGGAACAGAAACAACATCTCCAACCTCTTTATGACACATAGAATTTGATTCTGCTCCGAAAACAGCAGCCGTCTTAAATGATGAAGACTATCGTCATTCCATCTCCATCTCTTCATTGCCAAGAGCCAGGAAATTAAAAAAAAAAGGAAAACCATCTCTTGTCTGTCGGAAGGATTATTATTATCGAGTGTTTGTTGATGGAAACTCAGGAAAAGCCATTCAATGGAATTAACCAACCTTACCAGCCATAGAGTGTTTGTCTGAATGCTGCATTACACAAAAGCCTGATGAATGGAATGATTCAGGGCTAAACAAATGAAAACACTAGACAGTAAAACCAAACCCTTGAATTCACTGCAGTTTAAAAAAAAAATAAAAAATAAAAAATCACGTGGGCAGCAACTAATTGCTGAGACTATAATGAAACTTCGCGCCAATTAAAAAGTTAACCCTGTATGAGACCATCAGAAACAAAGGGTTTGTTGGATTTACTATGTTCTGCAGGAAACTCAACGGCAGCTCTTATGTACTATATGTAAACTTGAGTTCTGATATTTTTTTCTTTTTGTTTCTACACTATTGTACATGTAGTATTCGTAATCTATTGTTAAAAAGTTTTACCTACGAACAATCCGATTCAACATACCTGAAAATAGAAAAAGAGAAATAATTAGTTCATTCTGCTAAAAATACGAGTAGAGTGCAACAGAAGGAAGGAAGGAAGGAAGAATATAAAAAGGAGTTACTCGTAATTATTTAAGAACTCGTACTACAGTTTTTATAATCCAACTGGATCTAAACCGTTGTTTTTAATTAAGTTAAACTTATGTCAGGTAAAAACTAATACACAAAGAATATAAAATATTTGACGCATCACCGTATCTGTGGCAATATACAGTGTTGTGCAAAACATACCGGATTTTTCCTGAAAATTTTTCATTGAAGAATTCTAGGGGACAGGAATACAGTTGGTACACTTGTTTGGCAATTTAAGAAAACCTATTGAATAAGTTTACAAATAGAAAAAAAAACAATGCATTGTTATCATTATTTTTAGATTTTTGCAACAAACCGTAGCTCAATTCAATGCCATGCCTGTGAAAAACATACCGGATTTTCAAAAGTGCCGTATTTTCTTGCTCTTCAACTTGCTGATAGTGGTTTTGGCTATCATTTGAAGTGAGTTATAGGCTTAACAAAACTTAAAAGGTCAGGTGTCTCCAATTTGTTCACTAATAAAATGGCTAAAAATAAATACAGTGGTGTGGTTAAAAATCAGGTGGTAGCGAATTTCAGGGCACGGCTAAAACAAAAATCCATAGCCAAAAAGTATAAAATGTCATCATCGACAGTGTGTGACATTATAAAAAATTTTCGGAATGGAAAACCGGTCGAAACCATTCACTGTGGAGGACGTCCTAGAAAAACTACACTCCGAACCGATCGGCAAATTAGGAAAATGATTTTTAACGATATTTTCTTGCCTTCAAGAAAGATTGTTAGTGAGCGAAGCAAGCACCGTACGCAGGCGTTTAAGAAAAGTTGATTTTTATTCTTTTCGACCAGCAAAAAAGCCTCTACTTACTGCTACAAGCATAAATAAAAAAGGTACCATTTTATTCCTATAGCAAGTCTTTGATTAATTTGCTAATGCCAATCGTTTCCTAGACTGGAATTCGCAAGAAACCATTTGAATTGGTCAGCAACGAAGTGGAAAACTGTACTCTTTAGCGACGAGAGTAAGTTCAACTTGATTGCTTCCGACGGAAGTATTCATATTAGACGAAAGAAGGAGACACGTCTTCAGCCATGCCATTGTCGTCCATACATGAAGCATGGAGGAGGCTCAATTATACTGTAGGGATTTTTTTCTGGTGCGGAATATGGACCAATACATGAGATGAGTGGTATTATGAATCGTTTTCAGTATGGGGATATACAGGTAGACCTCACTTAACACGGGGGTTACGTTCCTGGAAAATGCCATGTTAAACGAAATCGTGTTAAACAATACAAGAAACTAGTGCAAAAAGAGTGGTTACGTTCCATGATTTCAGAAAACCCTCATAATTTTTGTTTTAACTTTTTTAAATATGTTTTATTCGAAATTGTATTTTTATTAAAGATGAAAAAATTAACAAAAAAAAAACAAAACATAACTTTCTTCCTGCATAACTTAACAAAAAATAAAGAAAAAACTAAACAAAAACAATTTCAGACTTCATTGACATAACAAAATAAAATTTCAAATGGTGGAAGTTCATTCTTCGTCATTGCTTAAAATTTCCATACGTAGCCGTTTTTGTTATGCATCGACATCCTTTTCGTTGTTGAAAATATCGGTTATTTTTGCTTGGTTGTTAAAAAGCTTTCGGTAGGTTTCTTTGTAAAGTAACATGCATTTTTGCAGCTCTCTTTTGAATTTTAATTGCCTTTCAGTAGATGGATCGGCATTTAAAAAAAAACGATTCTAAGTTTTTAGCTAGGTTCATTCCCTTTGCCAAGTCTTTTGCTGTGAACTCGTCAGCTTCTCCCTCGTTCTCGTCGTCAGTGCCGCTGCAACTGGAATTCGGTTGGTTAGGATTCTCTGCTAAGATTTCAATTAAGTCCGTTTCTGTTAGTTCTGTGTCTTGCGATAAGCCTTGAATATCTTCGGCTTCCATATCCTCAAAATCTTCGCCTTCGATGGAATGAGCAATCGTTAAAATTTCTGCAAATTCAGCTTCTGACATGCCGACCTCTTGCTCTTTTTGAACTGCTGATGGCCAAAGTTTTTTCCAACTTCCATGCAAGGTTGACTTTTTTAGCTCTTTTATAGAAAGTGATATTATTTTGATGCATTCCTTGATTGTAAACTGTTTCGATTCACTGGTTACATCAGTAGACATAGATTCTGTTAAATTTAAAATCCACCGCAAAGAGCTCCTGATGTAATAAATTTTAAATGTGTAAATTATGCCCTGATCCATTGGCTGCAGCAGTGACGTGGTATTAGGTGGTAAGAACATGATTTTGACATTAGGATGAGCCAAATCTTGTGAATGTCCTGGAGCATTATCCAGCAACAATATTTTTTTTTTTAGATATTTTTCTACTTCTGGCACAAAACAATTATAAAACCAGTCTCTGAATATCGCTCCGGTTACCCAAGCTTTAGAGTTTGCTCTCCAGAAAACCGGTAATGTGCTCTTTTCTATGCCTTTGAGCGCACGAGGACTAAGCGATCTATAAACCAGCATTGGTTTTACCAGATACATTTCCGCATAAGAGCAGTGTTATTCGGTCTTTAGATACCTTATATCCAGGTGCAGTCTTTTCTGCTTTTGAAATAAAAGTTCTGTCCGGCATTTTTTTCCACCAAAATCCAGTTTCATCGGCATTAAAGACTTGACTGGTTGCGTATTCTTGTTGTTGAATAAATTCTTGAATTTCTTGTGGGTACGTGCTAGCAGCTTCTACATCAGCTGATGCTGACTCCCCTTGAATTTTTGGGCTGTGAATAGCAAACCGTTTTTTGAAGAGAGGTAAAATCGGCGCTCACAGAAGACTCTCCATTTTTCCTGAGATGTTCATAGACGGACGCAGTCGGCTTGAATATTTAAGTGATATTGACGAACCACCAGCTACAGCTTTTCTTATTGCCGATTCATTTTTCTTTATGGTCCGTATCGAAGCTTCATTCAGCTTTAAGCTCTACGCAATTGCAGTTGCATTTTCACCTTTGGCTAGGCGATCTAAAATGCTTATCTTTGCTTGTAAAGATATAACATTTCTCTTAAGTGGTTGTTTTTCTTTCTTCGCTGACATTTCAAAACCAATTTATAAAACAGTGAGTTCTAAAACATACCTTTTACGCGATTACAATTCACCTGTGTTATCGTAAAAGTACGTACCCAGCTTCGCGAACACAAAAAAGGAACTGAGTAAATTGGACTGAAACCGGTTTCCACACAACTAAAAAAAATTGTGTCTCGCACACCGTGCTAGAGCGAGGCTTTTTTCGTGTTAAACAAAAATATGCCGCAAAATGTGAACGTGTTAGGACGTAACCGTGCTGTAAGAAGTACGTGTTAAGTGAGGTCTTCCTGTACTGGAATCCGTACCATACGCTGAGAAGCCACTGCGTTGGGTTTATCAACATGATAATAATCCAAAACATTCATAAAAGTTGGTTAAGGAGTGGTTTGCACAGAAAAATGTTGATGTGTTGGAATGGGCCTCTCAATCGCCCCATCTAAACCCTACCGAGAACTTGTGGGCCATTTTAAAAAGACGGGTAGGGTCAAAGATGCACACATCCAAAAACGAACTTATGACGTCACTAAAAAAATAAATGGGAGAACATCCCATAAGCGTCCATGCTTAAAATATGCGAGGAGGTCTTAAAAAACAACGGTTACTGGACAAAATATTAAGTATAACGAAAATGCAGTATGTTTTGCACAGACCGTTACCGAGTTAATTTAAGTTTTGTTTTATTTTTATGATAAAACATATTATCGCAATAAGTTTTCTTAAATTGACAACAGATTTTACTTAGGTTCTTTCCGTTCCCTAAAATTCACCAAAGAAAAATGTTCGATAAATATCCGGTATGTTTTGCACGATACTGTGCATACATACATGCATATGCAGATGCAGTTTGCAAGGTACGAAACGTCATGCACATTCGCCTGGTACTAGCTATTTTCCAAACCCCAAAATAGGTTTGTATCATTTGTATGGAGTCTAACCAGGTTCTGTCCACCGTCAAGCGATTTTGAACAGTTCTAAATCTGGAGTCATACTATGTTATCTAATAATAATAATAATAATAATAAATAATAATAATAAATAATAATAATAAAAACAAAATTAATATGGAGCCTGTAAAATAAATACAGTTGATTTTATGTACAATAGGGAGAACTAGAGAGGCTTAGCAATAAGAATCACTTCGTTCCTGAGCATGCCATTCTGACCCTCAATAAAGCAATCACGATGTAAAGACGTGTTTCTTTCTAACATTGGTTATGGGCCCAGGTGCAGCACATGTTTCGCGAAGTAAAGATTTTTTTTGGATTTGCAATTTAATACGTTTGTCGGGTTATTTTTTTTTTTTGAAAAGTATGAACTCTTTTAAATAGACAAACTTAGCACAGACAATTATACCATGTGGTTAGTGCAAATGACAAATGTGCTTATTATAATACTTTGTATTAATGGGATGTAATTAACATACTTCAAAATTACAAAAATGGGAAAATCTTAAATAAAAGGCATTAGCTACAATAACATTATGTAGGTACCTACTTAAAAAACCCAGGAAATTGATATATATCAAAAACTAAAAGTCAGCGAAAGAAGCGTTGAATTTTTAAGTGGCATACAGTTGTGGCGAACTAATTAAGAACGATCGTAAGTACTGACAACACCATCGCTCCAATAATAAGATAGATAGCAACCAAAATTTCTTTTCATGTTAAACTGTAACTATCAATGTTATTGCACATTATTTAACAGCTTAAATCGGTTTTTAAGCATATTAGTTCAGTATTCGCTTGGCGATATAATTAAGAACGTATCACTAAAACAGGTTTGTTTGTAGAATTTTGCTGCCCACGGAAAAAGTTTTTAGTAAACATACTAATTCAAGTTCAAATTAAAGGGATATTATTAGTTTTTGTTGGGTTTAGAGATATTTTGAGCGTGATATGGTGAAAAAAAAATCTGCACAGCAAGCATGAGGGAAGCCATACTAAAACTTCGCAATATTGAAAGATTGTCCTATAATGATATCGCAAAAAAAACACTTGATTACTCGAAAACATATGTCGGGAAACATCGAACCACCGAAACCGTAGAAAGCCGTCGAAGACCTCCCAAAACGTACGAAGCTCAAGATAGGTTGATAGTTCGCATAGAAAAAAAAAAAACCCGTTTTCGAGCTCGAACGGTATTCGGAAAATAGTTTTCGGCGAGGACCCAAATGCATTTTCTGCACGCTCCATTAGAGAGCGATTGAAAAAGCTTTTTAGGAGATCAGCCAAAAAAAAAACCGAAAGGTTAGGTTAGCTTTTGCAAAGGAATACAAAGATCGGACCGTCTCACAATGGAAAAAAATACTCTGGAGTGATGAGACTAAAATCAATAGAATGAATTCCAATGGTAAACAGTAACATGCATATGTTAGACGACCAAAAAATGGAGCATTCAATCCGAAGTACACCACACCACATCTTCAAACATGGAGGATGGAGTATTATGCTATGGGATAGCATGTCTTTTAAAGGTACCGTACCGTTACACTGAATGGAAGGTATAATGAACGCTCAAAACTACATACAGGATTACTTCAAAATATAAGGCTGCCCTATACAGAGGCAGAATTGCTAGTAACTTGGCAATGCGCAACAGCGACCCGAAACATACTGCGAAGTCAACAAAAACATGGTTTCAGAATAATTCTGCGGATGTCATCGATTACCCATCATGCAGTCCCCGCCTAAATCCAATCGAAAACCCCTGGTACGAGTTTAAAAAAAAAAAAATTAAAAAGCATACAATTAGCAATACAAATGGATAGATAGATAGATACTCGTATTTATTTTATTTTCATAGTTAAACATTTACATTCATTTTCTATTGATTAAGCACAGCTTGCACAGAGATATAATTATTATAATCTTACTACTGAAAGATACATTTGGGTTTTAAATGCTTTATCTATTAACAAATATGTTCGGAGGAAAAACTACAAATGAATTCTATGAAATCGTAAGGACATTCCAAGAATGCAATAACACCGAAAAAATTTCAGGACCTAATTTTGTCAATGCTAAGGCGATGTATGCCTGTAATTGCAAACAAAGGATTCCCGACAAAATATTGAGGAAAAACCGCAAAATACAATGAAAAGTTTACATATTCTCTCATCGTTCTTAATTAGATCGCCAGGTAATTTCTTGTTACCAAAACATTTTGAATTCAATTTTATCTTTCCGATATCTTTTTGCTACTCTTTTGCTATTGTCTGTTTCTAACTGAAACATGGTACAAAAAAAAAAAATTTAACAATCCAAGATGAATAAAAATCTTCGAAAAACATGATTCCAGTGTATCGTTCTTCATTAGAACTGAAACGAATAAAATTTGGAAACTTCAAAGTAAAAAAAAAAAATATTTTCATAATTCATGTTAATTTTTTTTATTTTCTTTAAAACTCTGTTTTTATTAAATTCATTCAGAATTACAAAAAATAGAAAGAATTATTTGGGTTCCCATTCTTTCCTGAACTTCTTTCGAATGTCCTTCATAAGGTTGGGGACAGTTACATCCGTGATCTTTTTGGGCGCTCTTTTCCATTTAGCACTAAAATCTTTTACGTCCTTTGCACACTGCTCACTTTTCCTCAATTTAGCTTTGACCAAAGCCCAATACTTTCAATGGGACGGCACTGTGTAACATTGGGCGGATTCATGTCTTTTGGGACAAAGTCGACATTTTTAGCAACCAGAAAGATCTAAGTCGCATGAGCATAGTGAGCTGAAGCTAAATCTGGCCAAAATAATGGTGAACCCTCGTGTTTGTTTAAGAAAGGCATCAACCGTTTTTTTAGGCACTTGTTATTGTACACTTCTCCGTTAGTTGTTACCTTGTAATAAACGATGAGCTTCTGTGCCCACATTGGCAAATGGCCTGCCAAACGAGATATTTTGACCCGAGTTTTTCCATCCCAATCGATGTTGTTGATTGCGGAAGAATCTCAGCTTCAAACGAGTTGTAAAACTGCGCACCTGGAAGAGTAGTAAAGTCGGCTTTAACATAAGTTTCGCCATCCAAAACCAAGCACGCTATCTTGTTGCCGATCAACTCGTATAACTTTCGGGCTCCTGTTTTTATGACTTTTTTTTTTTTTGCTTTTCAGTGACTTTTGGTATTTTTTGTTTTTTTCGTGTTTTTAGACCGTTACGTTTTTTAGATCTTTGTACCATTGTTTGGTTGGTATTGCATTTCCGAGCAACATCTCTATATGACATAGTCCGGTTTTTTACGATGGTACCCACTATTTTCCTGTCCAAATTTGTATCATGTGCTCCACTTTTCTGTTTTCGCTTAACTGTCAATGTCTCCAAATATCGTTTAATAACAGAATCCACTGTACTGCGCGCTATGTTTAAATTTTTTGCGATAAAATGGTTTGGACGAGAAGTATTTTCGAGCCATTTGTCGATGATCTTTTTACGGCGTTCCTCTTGACTCATATTTATAAATATTTTAAACCGCACCGAACTAAAATCAATAACAAACTGAAACTAGAGAATAGATTTTGGATAGTGGAGCATCTTTACATATGCGCAATGACAAATACATTTTTTTATCTCTAGTTGCGCATGAAATAAATGTAGTATTTTCTTCCGGAGATACTTTTGTCTCAGAGGGTATAGCAGACGTATGTATTAAATCAAATAACTCAAAGATAGTTTTGTTTGTACCCCATATTAGTTCTAACTTTCTATCTATGTATTTAATAAGAGTAGTGCAATTGTAAAATCCACCAAAAATGAAATGGTGTTTTCTTCTAATTTTGATGTGGGGATTTGTTTTGATATATTTTTCAAAATCGGATATGATTATCGAACTCTATTTTTCGTACATGAAACGCGGATTTCAACATTTGTCATCAAAGATTGGGCATTTACGAGTAGTATATTATAAAGATCCTTTTTGGTGGTCGAAAATGAATATGATTCGTGGCATAAAGATAAAGTGCCACTGGATTTTATTTGAACAATGTACAATTTGTGCTATGTGCAAGATAAATAGAAGGCCTTTTCCAATTATTTCGGAAGTGTGTATTACAATAGATTTTTTTTTATACAGGGTGAATGACTCGAACTATAATCTTTTAAAATGATATAATTTTTTTATTTTTTGATAAATTTTATTGTGCCAAAGCAAAAAATGTTTTAAAATACATCAATTTTCAAATTGTATCAGTAGTTTTCAATATGTCCACCTTTGGCGCGAATAATGGCTTTGAGACGGCCGAAGAAAGCATCGCACGCTGCACGTAAGTGGCTCTGCCGAATTTTGGACCATTCCCGGCGAAGTGCTTATTTGAGGTGGTCCAAACTTTGGTATTTTTTAGTGCCAACCTTCGCCTTCAAAATACCCCAGAGAGAGAAATCCAACGGATTTGCATCCGGAGAATTTGCAATCCATTGCGTCGAAGAAATAAAGTGTGGAACATTGTTTTTTAACCAATCTTGGTTGACGCGCGCTTTCTTGAAATGTCCACGGTCTCCGACCGAAATGATTGTTTACCCAAGCCTTCAATACTGCCTCTAAGACAGTTTCACGGTATACGATCGCATTAATTTTGACGCCCCGGTCCAAAAATACGAGCTGGGAGCGACTATCGGCGGTTATAGTGGCCCAAACCATCACCATCGGGGCTGCTTGCTTTCTGGTGTAAATTTTCGAAGGACCTCTCGGGCAAGTAAACTCGGTCATTTTGTTTGTTGACATATTGCTCGATAACAAATGGCGACTCATCGGAAAAAACCCAATTCGGAAACTCACCACTTTCGTGCGAGCGTAGCAACTCCTTCGCTCTTTCGACTTTAACTCTTTTCTGTTGCGGTGTAAGATCGTGTGCTTGGAACTTCAATGGCTTGAGCCCAAACTCATTTTTCGGTATGTGTTGCATCCGTTCCAACACTATGTTAAGCTCACGAGCCATTTTTCTTCCACTTCGACGCGGATTTCGCTCAATTCGAGCCTTCACTTTCCGAACCATTTCTGCCGATGTTGGTGTTTTTTTATGACCACCTTCATGGCGTTTTGCAACGCTGCCAGTATCACGGTAACGAGCTATGGTTCGAGCCATAAATGATTTATTCACGTTGAGGTGCTGGAGGGCTCTAGCGATAGCTACTTGTGGTTTTCCAGACAAATATAAAGCAATCACACTATCACGTTTGAATTCCATCCAAATTTCATTACATTCCAAATTTTTCAACACAACTGAGACGCAAATCGTTTAAAAGGCTCGTAAATAATAAAATTATCTGTCATGTGTCAAAATTTGAGCTCACTGTCATGAACGGTTTGGAAATTATAGCAGTCTGAGGTTGGTTGCAGTTCGAGTCATTCAGGGTGTACAATACATACGAGTATAACTGCTTTTTCCCAGAAGCGTTATCTATTTACATGTCGTACATAAAGATGGGATGGCAATATTAGAAATTGATTGGCCTGTGAATCGAACCCAGACTTAAGGCGGATGAACTCTATCACTGCACCATAAAGAAAATCACAAAATTAGCTTTCTGTAAAATTGTTGTGTTAAAAACAGAGTTCCTAGAATGGTACTGTCTATCGCAAATTAAGCTAAACGCAGCATTATTAATACAGTTTCCCTCCAAAAAACCTTTTTTAAATAATATGATAGAACATCTAATATGCTTGAGATCGAAAGATCGAATATTTTCCAACTTTCCTCTTTTTGTGGCCGCCTCACTGCAATTGAAATTATGAAAATTAAATTGAACTCTTTGACTGCAGCTTCCCACGATTACCGAAGTTAAATTTTTTTTAATTATTCCACCACCGCAGCAGGTAATGGTTTAGATTTCGATTTCTTTAGAATGTACACTTGTCCCCCGATTTACACGGAAGATCACTTCCTGAAAATATTGTGTAAATTTAAATCTCGGATTTTTGTATGAAAAACCTTGTAAATCGAAAAAAAAATGCACAGAATTTATTCAGTTTTTTTTATACAAATTCATTTATTTCAACGCAAATAAGAATAAAATAGAATTGAAAAATAAAATACGAGCATATCAGCTCATTCATGTAATTACTAATAAATAAAGAAATTGTTTTAAAGAAATAAAGAATACAAAATTCATAAGAAACTAGTGAAAAAATTAATTATATAACTTCGTGCGGTTTTTCCGCACGTTGAACGTTTATTTAAGGGGACCATGTACAATAGTATTATTCAAAGTATTGCCCATCTGAAGCTATGACTTTTTCCCATCTTTCTGGCAATTTGCGGATCCCATCCCAAAGGAACTGCGCCGGCTTGGCAGCCAAGAATGAATCAAGCCAATTTTTGATATTCTGCTCTGATGTGAACCGTATTTCAGTGAGGGCGTTCTGCATCGACCGGAACAAATGGTAGTCAGAAGGGGCAAGGTCTGGGCTATAAGGCGTGTGGGGTAAGACTTCCCATCCACTGTTTTCCAAATAGTTCTTAACCGGAAGAGCAACGTGGGGCCGAGCGTTGTCATGGTGGAAAAGTATTGGTCGCATATTCCGGGCGTTTTTCGGCCACTGCTCTCCATTGTCGATTGATGGTTTCACCCGGTTTTAGCAGCTCATAATACAGCCATCTGATATTGCTTTGCCGTTGATTTGGTTGGTTGGCCGGGTTTCACATATGATTTTTTGCGCTTGGGTTTGTCGTAATGGATCCATTTTTCATCACCAGTAACAATCCGATGCAAAAATGACTTCCTTTTGTGGCGTTCCAGCAGCATTTCGGACATGCAAAACCGCCTTTCGACGTCTCTCGGCTTGAGTTCATGTGGAACCCAATTTCCTTGCTTTTGAATATATCCAGCTGCTTTTAAACGTTTTAAAATGGCTGCTTGAGTGAGACCCAAATATTCTGCGAGCTCTTCTTGTCTTTGGCAACAATCTTCATAGAGTAATGCTTCCAGTTCTTCATCTTCAAACTTTTTTGGCTGCCCAGGACGTTCATCGTCTTTCAAGCCAAAATCACCATTTTTAAATCGTGCAAATCACTTTTGGCACGTTCGCTTAGCTAGCGCGTGTTCACCATAAACTTCCACCAAAATACGATGACTTTCGGCAGCAGTTTTCTTCATATTAAAGTAACGAAGAAGAATTCCCCGCATAAACACTTTTTCAGGCACAAAGTTCGACATATTTGAGTGAAAAAAAAATTATTGTTGTTTACGCGTCAAATGAATGACATATACTGAAATGACGTACAATGACAGTACGCATGTTCCAATGGAATAATAACAATGCCATCTCTTAGCAATTAAGTTATAGACCCAATACTATAATCACTACTATTGCTAAGCAATCTTTTCTTCTTGGTTGATGAGATTTCGCTTTCATCACTCACTATTATTTTTGGCGATTCTCATTCGACGGATGATAAATTACTGACCTTTTCAGATGGAAGAGACTTGGTAACGAAATCAGTAATCAACATTTGTGTTTTGTTTTTGGTAAGATCTTTGTATACCTCCTCACTGAGCTAAACGATTGTTGATATCTCGCTGGAACCGAAGAGCCCACTCAACATTAGGGCCATGTTGTAGAAAAAAATTACCTAATTTTGGCCCGATTACAAGTCCTTCGTGGATGACTTTTGCTGTGAATGCAATTGGGTCAGTCTCCTCTTCAGGAGCATTATCTTGGTCAATTGTATCATCAATCATGTTAATTAATTCATCCTCATCTAATTCTTCATCAGCCACTAACTCTTCAATATCTGTTTCAGTTAAATCCTCGAAACCTTCTCCTCTAACTGCATGCGCCAACTCAACTACGAGGGCGGGTCAATAAGTCCGTGACTTTTGGATTAAAACACTTTTTTGATAAAAAAATCATTTTATTTTTCAACGTAGTCTCCCTTGAGCTCTATACACTTTGTCCAACGCTTCTCCAATTTTTTTATCCCTTCCAAAAAAAATGATTTGTCGAGGTCCTCAAAATGACGAGATGACTTCATCATTGGAGTCAAATCTTTTTCCACCAAGCCATTTCTTCAGGTTTGGGAACAAGAAGTAGTCGCTCGGAGCCAAATCTGGAGAATAGGGTGGATGAGGGAGCAATTCATAGCCCAATTCATGGATTTTTGCCATGGCAACTGCACATGTGTGCACCCTTGCATTGTCTTGGTGGAAAAGAACTTTTTTCTTGGCCAAATGAGGTCGTTTTTTTTTCAAATCGTCATTGAATCGGTCCAATAAGTTGGCATAATATTCCCCATTGATTGTTCTTCCCTTTTGAAGGTAGTCAATGTGGATTATCCCGCGTGCATCCCAAAAAACAGTCGCCATAACTTTATTGGCTGACAAACCCACCTTGGCCTTCTTTGGCGCCGATTCACCCTTAGAAACTGTTGTTTGTTCTCTGGTGTGTTGTGATGGATCCATGTTTCGTCCACGGTTACAAAACGGCGCAAAAACTCCTCCATATTGCGATTAAACAACGCCAAACCTTCCTGTGAAGTTGTTACACGATTGCGTTTGTGGTCGACTGTGAGCAAACGCGGCACCCATCTTGCGGAAAGCTTTCTCATGCCCAAGTGATCATTCAAAATTGAAACCACTGAGCCATGCGAGATCCCTACGGCTTTCACAATCTCTCGCACTTTCAATCTTCGGTCGGCCAACACCATATCGTGAATTTTTTCGATTGTTTCGGGTGTAGAGACCTCAACTGGGCGTCCAGGACGTTCGGCATCTTCAGTGCTTGTACGGCCACAACGAAATTCAGTAAACCACTTTTTTACCATTGAAATCGATGGTGCAGAGTCCCCATAGTATTTATCAAGCTTAGCCTTGGTCTCGGTAATGGTTTTTTTTCGCAAGAAATAATGCTTAATAAGCACACGAAATTCACTTTTTTCCATTTTCTCCTCAAATTAGTGAGTAGTCTGATAAAAATAGCTGTCAAACACAAACTAACTGACGCAGCAAGTTTAAATTTTGACAGGAGTCAACTGACATATGCCTGTTGACAGGAGCAGTGTTGCTGTTTCAGTAAAGAGGTCAGAAATTCAAAAATGCACGGAATTATTGACCCGCCCTCGTATCTGAGAATATTCATGCTCTAATGGTTGACAAAAAAATCTCACCTTCAACTACTTTTGGCCATACTTTTTTCCAACAAGCATTCAGCTTAACACAATCCAAAATTGTATATTTTTCCAAGCATCCGTTATTGTCGAAGATGCATCATTATCAGTTCGTTCTAAAATATACCTTAAGGTTCGGTTGATACGTATACAGTGCCTTACAAGTAGAAATTATTCCTTGATCTTGTGGCTGTAATAAAGAAGTTGTGTTCTTTGGTAGAAATACAACTTGCACATTTTCATGTTGTAAATTTGAGGATGGCCGGGAGCATTGTCAATTAGCAGAAGCACTTTAAAGGGCAAACTTTTTTCACTTAAATTCCTTTTGGCATCGGGGACAAACAACTTATGAAACCATTCGTTAAAAACCGTGGCAGTAACCCATGCTTTCTTATTGGCCATCCAATAACCTAGAAGGTTGTTAATATGTATTCCTTTAAATGCACGTGGCATTTTTGATTTGTTAATAACCAATGGTTTCATTATATTATTGCCTGAACCATTACTACAGAAAAGAACTGTGATACGATCCTTCGCTGCTTTATAATCACTAACTGATTTGTGAGCTTGAGGCACAAACGTTCTTTTTAGCATTTTTTTTTCCAGAATAACCCCGTCTCGTCAGCACTGAATACCTGACCAGGAGTGTATGAGAATGCTTTTGTTTGAATCTTTCAAACCAACCGTTGCTAGCTGAAAAGAGTGACTTCTTTCCACCTGAAAAAGTAGATGGTAACCCATCTTTGATTTTTACGCAAAGCCTTATTTATGATGGCGTTGGTATCAACTGGTATTCGCTTTTGAGCTTGATCTTCTATCCATATTATTTACGCCTTTTCCAAGCTTTCAATAACAATATCCCTTACGTAAGAAGTTGTGGTCGTACCAGTTCCAGCTGCTACACTTTTTCTGATGGAGCTTTCATTTTTTCTGATGCTTCTTATTGTGGCTTCATTCATGAAATACGATTTAGCAACCATTTTTACCATTTCTCCATTATAACATTTTAATTTTGGTTTCTAAAGAGATGACTTTCCTTTTCACGGGCTGTTTAATAACTTTCGACATGGTGAATGAAGGTTTAACAATTTTAATTGAATTATAATAATGCTAAAAATATTATAAAATAATAAGGGTACTAATTTAATATAAAACATAAATAATTATCGCTTACCGTTAAATATGAATTTCTAAAAATTTCAATTAAAAAAAAAACACCACAATATGCAAGCACCTATCTGCTGCTAAAGGATCACTGACTAATCAATATGTTTCGCGCAAAAAAATTATACTTAGCAAAGTCCCCTTAATTAGTTTAATGCCAGCGTGACCAGCATAAATTTTTTGTTTTCAACAGTTTTATTTTGGAAAATTCGTGAATTTAAAAAAACGTGTAATAGCGAAAAATAACGTGTACATCGAGGGACAGGGGCTTGGGAAAAAAACCTGTAAAAGTGAAATCGTGTAAAAAAAGTACCGTGCAAATCGGGGGATAGGTGTACTTCTAATCCGTGTCTGACAACGTGGACTTGCAACAAGTTGCCCAAATGCACCGATAAATGATTTGTTGTTAAACGAACTACAAAAAAAAAAACTCGAAGGACGGTGCTTTCTGGGACGAATTAAAGTGTCTGACAAATACGAGTACATAGTGTCTGACGAATAACCTGTGTCTCAGTCTGAGTCTCGGATGAATGTATTCATCCACTAGATTTAAAGACTTTCCAAGCCTTGTATTTAAAAACAAAAAAAAAACAACTGCCTATGATATGGTAAGTTTAACCAGTCTTGGAACTTTGGTAAACCCGAGACGATATTGTGGACTTATGTGTGCAAAATGATTATACTCGTATAAGGACTGAAACGAATAAAATCTATAAATTTTAATACGGGTTATACTTCCAATACGTAAAAATTGCAATCCCATTTTGTACCCAAATTAGCTTGTATATTCTCTAGTTTCAGTTTGTTATTGATTTTAGTTCGGTGCGGTTTAAAATAATTATAAAATATGAGTCAAGAGGAACGCCGTAAAAATATCATCGACAAATGGCTCGAAAATACTTCGCGCCAAAACCATTTCATTGTAAAAAATTTAAACATAGCACACAGTACAGTGGATTCTGTAGAAAGAAGTTGAGAAAAGAATGGGAACCCAAATAATTTTTTTTTATTTTTTGTTATTGTGAATGAATTTAATAAAAACAGAGTTTTAAAGCAAATAAAAAAAATTCAGTCCTTACTAGAACATAACAAGGAAATCTTCGTTTGAATTTTCAAAAAAAGAGAGACTAGTAGAGGAAGACATTATCTCAGGAATGAAGCTTATTCTATAACATTTAATGAAAAAATAAGTCCTCCTTGCGAAGCTACTCCTATGCGTTACCGCAAAAGTAAATCATTGCTGTAATGGAAGGACATTCTGATTACGATGACATCTCCGGAAACAAAAAAAACATGCTTCTAGAGTTGCACACATACACTGTTTGAAACCTTGAACCCGCAAACTTTTACTACCTGTGAATAAGTACAGGAAGTCATAAAATTAAAGGGTAAATAAGAAACGATCGTTGGAATTTCAAAGATCGAACAATGAACTTCTTGAAACGCGTATAAAAAGATGCGCCACTAGGATGAGGTCACATGCAAAATCTTCGAAAGAAAGGAAAAAATGACTAAAATGCTTACATTTTATGGTTTTAAAACATTTATTTATTATGTTTTTCTACATTAATAATGAGTATGTGCGCCATTTTTCGATATGACCTCTATAAGACGGTTTGGAATAGAATCATACAGTTTTTTTTAAATAATCAAGGGAAGTTTGGGCCCAGGCATCACGAATAGATTAGATTAAAGTGTCCTTGTCTTCAAATTGTCTGCCGCCTTCATACACTTTAACCATGCCCAAATATTTTCGATTATGTTTAAGTCCGGTGAATAGGGAGCCATGGCAAAAGTTACACGTCTTCTGATTGAATCCAACTTCTAACAACCCTGGAAGTGTGGATGGGGACATTGTCTTGGTGGAATATCTAAGGCAAGGGTCCGAAAATGTTTTTCACTTTTGGAAATGACCGTTCCAGCAAACATTTGTATTTGTTTCCGTTCATTGTTGTGGACAAAAACTCCAACTCGATTGTGCCATAGTAGGTAATAGCTCCCCACACCATTACACCTGATGTACGGCTGTGATGTCTTGCCAAAATAAGCTCCTCCTTTCTAAGATCATGGAAATAAAAGTTGTAACCATCGGGCCGTCAAGGTTAAACTTTTTTTCATCCGAAAAAATCATCATTCGATGTTCCTTGTGTTCTTACCTCAAAACCGGTTTCTTTTTAAGTTTTTTTCTCTATATAGTACCACTTTTTCGTATTATCCTTCGGACTATTGCTATGCTGGCTCATACTCCGCTGTTGGCTCTTATTTTATTCGCTGGTAGAGTAGAATTTGAGGCACGCCGTAGAATTAACCGCTTTTCTCGCAATGTTGTTGCTACTGCCGTGCCTCCTTTTTGATTTTTCCCATAGTTTTGTGAATCCGCAAGATAACTGTTTACAACAGTCTTACTTTTTTTAAGCCTCCTGGCAATTTCTACGCATGAGAGCCCTAACTCATTGAAAGCATCTATTTTTCCTCTTTCTGTCGCTGTCAAAGTCTTTCCGGAATCCATTTTTTTTTAAACTAAATAAAAACAGTTCTTTTTAAATATTTTTAACAAAAATTTGAAAAAGATCGCTGATTTGAACTCCTGCAACGAAATATTCGCAATGTGCTCATCCTAGTGGCGCATCTTTTTATACGCGTTTCAAGAAGTTCATTGTTCGATCTTGGGAAATTCCAACTGTCGTTTCTTATTTGCCTTTTAATTTTATGACTTCCTGTTGAGAAAATATGTACCTGTTCTCAGGTAGTAAAAGGTTGCGGGTACAAAATTTCAAACAGGTATAAAGAGTGAAAACCGATTGCAAAATGTATGGCCTCATCCTAGTGATCGTCAGTGCACATACATATGTGGACAACGATAGAAGTAAGTATACACACTGCATTTATTTTCCTCCTTTCAAACTCGACAAAGCTTCCAATCTTTTTGGCTGACTAATAATTCAGTAATAAACCTAACTCATGTACACGATACTGATTCACCAGAAAATATTCTGCGTCTTGGAATTTGAACGTCGAAATTTAAATTACAGTCAAACGTTCGTCAGAGAGTAAAACATTACAACAATGAATATTAAAACGATAACAGGAATCAAAGTCTACAATTACCTGAGCAAACACAATAGCCACAGCGAACGATGATTCCTAAGGTGCCTATATTTCATAAGGCCCAAAGTTCACTTCATAATTTGGTTTATCTTTTCGATGTTGATATGGGTTGATATAGAGTAAAATTAAATTTATTTTCTGACGAAATTAGCAAACCCGACTGTTGAATTTAGGCCGGAAAATTAAACATTTCAGGTTCCAATTTTGAGTTCGTTTATTTGAGAACTCAGTTCCAATCGAGCTAAAATTTCCTAACTACATAAAAGGAATTAAAGTTTTGTAATCGAGGTAAATTTACAAATTAAGATATTTTTATAGTTTTCTAAATTTCTTACATTTGGCTTGAAGTGTTACAAGATTCTGGATTTAAGTACGACTCTTATAAAAATATTCAAACAAAAGGAAACAAGATGGCCGGAAAGACTTCAATTAAGATAGAGTTTGACAAGTTCTATCACTTGACGCCCGCCCTCTATTGGTCGATCATGCCGGTGCTGCCAGCTTCCGCAACACTGACAGTCAAAGAAACTTTCAAAAGAATTTCAAACCAAATTGTAATAGAATTCACTAATTCTATAAACGAGAATAATGAGTTGTCTATATAACACCCAACATTTCATTCCGTCACTATACAACTTTTTATATCCACGTACACCTAATGCAAATGTGGATAAATTCCTTTGTTCCGCCTTTTTGTGGGCGACATTCTGCATTTAATTGCGGTAGGTTTCAATAGGTCAGACTTTGACAGCTAGAGCTACCCTCTGTCACGTCTGTCACTTCTGAATTTGTAAGTCAAATTGCGCCAAATCTCAAACTGGTACGATGTTATCACTTTTGACAACTCACATTGAACCGAATTCGTTTTCTGAACATGACATCTCAAGAAACTGGCAAACAAAAGACAACCGCCCATATAAACAGCATGTCATCAGTGACAAATGGGAGATGACAGATGACAGTTGCATAATGCAAATGTGAAAATGCAAAGGCAATTCCTTCGAGTCAACGAACACCCGTCAGATATTTTACTGATGGCGATGCGTTCTCGCAATTACTTATTGTACCTATACAAAAAGTATCTGACAGTGAATCTGTTTGTCTGGTTGTTTATCTGACAACAGCGACACGCTTATAGTCACTATTATACCTTCTCTCACACATGTTGATGTTTATTGTGAATACGAAATTATTGTGTGAAATACGAGTACTCGTATCCGTGAATCCATGAATCTGCAAAACATATGTTAATTATGGCGACTACGTATAGTTTGTTCGCGGGCCGATGATTTTAGCACGTCTTTGTGTGATTATTAGCACAAATAATGCCTGTTGCGTGTCCGCTGCTTGTTTACAATGCACCTTGCTGTTTTCAAATATTTTGAACCCTACCTAATGAGGCCCCCGAGTCAGACCGAAATGGAATTGAAAAGTGATGTGTTAGTTATTCGTATACAACAAGACCTACAGACGTTATAGTGGAACAGGTATGAAACGAAGAGTTAATGACTAGGCAAAAGCAAAAACAAAATTTCGTAACAGATAATCGCCATTAAATGGTCGGGACCTAATTTATTTAAGGGATATCGTCATTTTATTGGTTTTATGGACGTCAAACTCCTAGTCATCGTCGTAGGACGAAAAGATATTGTTCCAAGGGTATCTTCAGAGTTGGAGCAGCATCCTTCGTATGGCAATTACTCGGTTTTTATAGGTTCTGCGGGTTTGTGGGTTTTGTGGAGATTTAATTTTGTTAAATTGCTGGGCAAATTATATATATAGATTGTAATGGGGTTTAGGGTGTTTTTAGACTGATGATGGTTATATTTGTTATTGTTTGATACGTAAGCTATAATCTGCGTCATTTTGGACCCTTAATTAAGCTGGGGAATGCCAGTTAAAGTTCAGGAATTTCCGTAATAACAAAAAGGCAGGGCAGACAGTACGGCTTTTTTGGAGATGAGGGTGGAGGAACAATTTAATGGGTTGCCTATGGGAATTTTCAAATAGATTTGATCTTTTTTAGAGAATGCGTCCCCTAAACAGTGTAATAAAGAAAGGTTTAAGCACTGCTGGGGTTTAAAGCTCTCACGATATTGCGTTATCATAAAGAATTCCATATTATATAAAATTGAATCTGTTCTTCTTTAATCGATCAACTTAAAGAAGGATATTAGTTAAAAAAAAAAAGGAGTTGGTCAATATTTTTGATAAGAAACAAACAGCAATCATTCGAAACGTGACAAAGTGACGAGTAAAATTAGTCTTGGTGCGGTTTTTGCAACTTTTGAAAAAAGGTTCTTGACTTCGCCTTCTTTCAACCTGGAAAAGTTCGCCAAATAAGGAAAAAAGCCTCTACAGTTGAATTCCTTGTAGCTCTGATAGTAAGCCCTTGGTAATGCTTGCTCGTTGCGCCATCTGGGATTTTTTTCTTAAATTACAAAGTGAAGGGAACGTCTGATACGTTTCTTGCGTTATAAAATAGAATACGATTCTGTCGGCTGTAAACCCACCGCATCACAGAAACATAACAAAACACATGGGATGACGACAGATAATTTATTGATGATAAAGAGAGACACAACAGTGCATGCTGTACATGATGGTCATCTTTGGGGTAAGTGAGACAAGATGGTAGGACTGTTGGTGAGTATTTTTCGCCAAACAGAATTACTGTTACTCTAGTAACAGGACGACCAAAGCAGATTCGTGAAAAATATTATCGAAACAAGGGGGTTAGAAGTAGAAAAACTACAGCACACGAATAGCAGCAGGTATTCCTCAGAAGAAAGCCAACTGTCCATTTAAGCCTCGGTTATGGAAAGGTTAAGAAAATTTTGATTGTTCACTTATATGTACCACCCCCAATATCAATCAAGGATCAATTAGCATAAAAATTCAGTGATATTGTGTACGAGTATAGCAATTATCTATTACATATTTTGATCAGCACTGTAAACGGGTGGGAGAGAAAAGCCAAGCGTCATACCATGGTCGTGTAGATCCAAAAGACTCTTCTCGATCGCAGGCCCCATATCTTGTCGAAAGTCTCTTTACACTGCTAGCATGCCAACGGCGCCTTATAGCCTTTTAACGTAATATCCTTAGTCCAAAGAAGTTTTTTTTTTTATTCAGAGTCACATTCAAATACGTCTGAGAAATGGATAGTGACGCCTTTAAACTCTGGATGAGTCAGAATAGGTCGCCAAGCATGATTGGTACGGGAGTGGTACCGGTGAACGTGGCAGGGCATTCCATAATCGAGTTGTACGAGTACGTCCGAAAGTGGGTTTGAGGTTATACTGATGAGCATTCATAGCATAGCATTCAGATCAGAAGGGGTGACATCGAATATGTGATCATTCCAACGTAAGTTTTCATTGACACACATACCGAGAATGGAAAGATTATCGGTTTCGACGATACAAGTGCCATCCATAGATAATGGCTGGGTGTTTGAATTTCGCTTTAATGACAGCAGACAGCATTGTGTTTTGGAAGCATTAAATTCTACTCTGTTAGTGGTTCCCCAATTAGTTATGCTGTTAATATCAGAATTTAATGAGCTCAACGCACGCTGGCGTTCCCATTCTACAAACGAAGAGCAGGGACGTGAGTCCGGGAACGAATATGAAAAGCAGAGAGTACTATCGTCAGCAAAGGAGTATATTAGATTAGAGGTAGCAGACAAGAGATCGTTGATGAAAATTAAAAAGAGTGTCGGAGACAGAACGGAGCCCTGGGGCACACCAGCATTTATTTTGTGAATATCAGACTTGAAACCGTCCAAGACTACTTAAATTGAACGCTCCGAAAGGTAATTTCCAATCCATTGAATAAGAGAGTCGTCGATCCCAAGAGCACGCATTTTCGACAAAAGAGCTTGATGCCAAACTCTGTCAAATGCCTTAGAAATATCAAGAGCAACTATCTTGCTTTCGACAGATTGATGTACGCTTTGGTTCCACTTTTCGGTGAGACATGCCATCAAATCACCAGTGGACCTGTTGCTATGAAAACCATACTGTCGGTCATTGAGAAGTTTTCGTGTTTCGAGATATTTCATGAGCTGATGGTTTATCAGCGTTTCCATAACCTTGGAACGAAGGGACGTAGGTGCAATGGGTCTGTAGGAGGAGAGAGAAGATTCGCCTTTTTTAGGGACGGGCTGGACAAATGCTGTTTTATATCTGCTCGGAAAGAGTCCTAAAGAGTAGGATTGATGAAAAAGCTTACGCAGTGGTTTTGCCAGCGTGGAAGGACACCTCTTCAGAAGGAGAGGAGATACGAGTATATCATCTGGACCAGCGGATTTGTGAACGTTATCTTTAAGAACTCTTGTTACAACACGAGTGCGAAAGTGGAGTTGCCCCATTGAAGATTCGACGTACTCAAGTGTAGGTGGAGACAAAACACAATCTGGAAGTGTTGAGCTGGCCGCAAAGTGTGCAGCAGATTGGCCTTATCCAAAGAGCTGACAGCCGGAATGTCATTGTAAATGAGCGTTGAAATGGAGGATGAGGCAGAATTTCTTATGTTTTTGACGAATGACCAAAAATTTTTACTGCCTTTGGGACATTGCAGTATTTTTTGCCTCAGTTTTTGGTCGTATTGGAATTTCACACGCTTGAGAAAGACGTTGCAGTCATTTCTGGCTCGTTTAAACTTTTTTCGGTTTTCCTCTGTTGGGTTGGTCTTGTAGGACCGAAAAAACAATTCACTAACCCTGACAGCCTCTTTACAGCTCGAATCGTATCACGCGTTTTCTTTTGGTTTGACACTCTTCATCCGATGAGGGATAAAGCATCTTATTCCAAAGAGAATAGCTTCTGTGATCATCTCAGCAGCGGCATCCACGTCGTTATCGAGGAAATATAACGACCCGTTAAAATTCCTAAAGAAGTTAAGTCCGCTCCAATTAGCTATCTCGTATTGCCATACGGTTCTTTTAGGAATCTTTTCTCTAACTGTGTGGTGGGTGTACGAGAATTTAGCTGATATGACACAATGGTTCGACGAGCCTAGAGGGGATAGCACATTGACCTTGCATTTGTCAGGGTGAGAGGTTAAAAACAAGTCCAGGGTGTTGACGGTATGACTATCAACGTCTGGTATTCGTGTGGGCTCATTTACAAGCTGGGTTAAGATTTTCCGCAGCGAAGATCTCAACACACCTTCGGGTGTTGTCTGTCCAGAATGTCGAAGCCACACAGAATTATGTATATTGAAGTCGCCCGTAATAACGATTTCAGTATGAGGACACAGGGATACAGTTCGTTGAATGGAGTCAGACAGCGCATCAAACTCGTTAAAGGTCGAGTTGCTGTACAGTTTGGGGCTTCTGTAAATAAAGCAGTAGTGGATAATTTGCTTACGGAGATGAACTTGAATTCCGGATTGGAACAGGGACTACATTGTGGTTGAGTTTGGTAAGCTGCATCACTACGCACGTAAATGGTGAGACCGCGGTGAGAGAAGAATAATGGCACTAGTTCGTAGCCAGGTAGCTTCAGATCAGAGTGATCTGAGAGGTGTGGGCGAGGATCTACCTGTGTTTCACTAAGTGCCAAAACAGCTGGTCTGTATTTACAGACGTGGACATACGCAGAAAAGTGATTACTTTTTAGCCCGCATATATTCGCGATATCCACTCTGAATTCCCGAGTCATTATAAAGAAAGCCAAACACAAAAAACACAAACGCCGACGTTACTAAGCGCAGATGTGAAGTATAAATTCAGAGTTGGTTTACGGAATCAAATTGTTGTAGATGTTATGACCTTACAACAATAGGAAACAGCATACCAACGAAATTCATACCCACAGCCCGCTATCCATCGGTTGTTACATACATTCAGTCACTGCACGCGCTGTATGACAATGTAATATAGTACAGCAACGGCAGTTACCGAGTGTAAGCAACAGTAAGACCAGGGGCAGGAGTTGGGATGCCCGCACTGTGAATGTTGATTGGGGTTTTACTGCACTTGCGAGTTGTTGTTGTTTTTTTTTTTTTTGCCCACCGAGTGACCTCTTTGATTTAGTTGATGTTGTTTTTTTTTCTCCACGCGAGGAGCGAATTTCATAGCACAGTGCACTTGTCGATGGTCAGCTCGGTACTCCCTCTATTACTAGTTCTGGTCAGAACTTCTGAGTGTTTTCTGTCTTGCAGATTGGCCCTTTTTGGCGAGTATTTTGATCTTTTCTCCTTACTGTACATATGTTGACGAAACAGGTAGAACTTAGCTCCTGAACAACATCTACGACAAAGAAATGTCAATGCAGGAAGATCTTGGCCATGGTCTTGCACTTGCTCATTTGCACTGTTGGTCTGATGTCGTTTTCTATGTTTGTATCCTACTACAATAGGTCGTTGCCATGTTACTTACACAAGGGTTTGTAATGACACTTTCCAAATTATAATATAATTTGTAATTTATATTATAAACTTGACAATTCGAAATGTAGGTAAGCCACTAATCATCTCAAAAACAAAATTAACATCAGGAGTAGCTTCTTACCACTTCCTGTTAAATTTCAAATCGATTTAGGGCTCCTCCGAAAAAAACTCGGAACTGAATTTTGCTGCAAGGTTTAGGTATACCAAACGTAACTTGACTTGATTGAATTTCGACTAAATCTCTTAAATTAAATTCAAGTACTTTGATCAAGAAATAATCACAACGATGATTGAGGAGAAGTCACAGAAACTAGGCACTTGAAAAGGTTTTTCTTTCGAAATATCATCATTTTCACATGAAAAGAATTTCTTCAATCGAAAATCACTCTCACACTCACTCTCCCGTTTTCCCGATTTCCGTTTGAACAAATTTAGCTTGAATTTCAAAACAATTTCAAGCTATCTAAAATCATCGAAAATAAAAAGAAATTACATGACACGACATCTCATCTCATCAGTCTTCACATTTCAAAGTGGTGGGTATCTTAGATGAGAGGGGCTACGCTTGACCGAATCCAAAGCACAAACTAACTTCATTCAATAGCCATATACGTAAGTGTGTGGTTTTGTGTAGTACTCAAACAAACAAATAACTTCCACATAATTCCATACAACAAAAGTTCATTATCCTTCGGCTGCTTTGCTTGCTGCTTCTTCTTCTTCTTCGGCTTTTTATTTCTGATTCTAATGATGCTTCTATCTTCGATAAAACCACCAAAGACAACGGCTTACTTAAGGATCCAGATATTGCTCCAACTCCAGTTCACCATCCTGCTGATGGGTATCTCGTCAGAACATGTGTATATGGAGGACAAAACGTTACCACGGCCATGGCCATGGCCACGGGACATGGGCAAAGGGACAGGCACTGGAAGAGGCGGAAACAGGCACACATGAAAGAATTTCTTGTAAAATTAACTCAGCTGATTTTTTCATGATCATCTCCTCTTCGTCATCGTCATCGTCATCGTCGTCGTTGTTATAAACATTGGCATCATTACCATTATCATTAGCATCGTCTTCCACTTCGTCTTCGCCGTTGTTGCCGGTGTCTTCTCTGAGCATTTCGTCTTCAATCTTGAGTTGTTATGGATAATAAAATGCCCCTTCTATTCAACGTACTCCTGTTCGTCGCCTCTTTGTTATTGTTTTTGTCGTTTTTGCAAAGCTAATTCGTTCATTCCTCTTTATTTGATGACATTAGGCTTTGTTTCTGCTTTAAAGGTTCTTCCTTACCAGAAACCGAGTTAATTCACTGGAAGATACATAAAAGAAAGGAAAGAAAAGAAACCAACAAAAAAACTGACTTTCCTTTGTAATGATGACATTCGAATAGAGCCGTTGGCAATGAATGATTCACATTCATTCAGGCATGTATCGCGTTTGTAGCTTTGTACGTGTATCTCTGTATCTGAATCGTATTGTGAAGGTGCGGAAGGATTATAATTTATATTGCAGAGTTTTGCAGCGCTTTATGAGCACTAACCATGTTTTGATAGGTTTCGCGACAATGGAACTTTTATACTTTCTTTAGTTTTGGCGCCACAACAATTGTGAAATGGCGTATAAAAGCGAGTGAACGGCGGCGGATAAATGGCAACAAAAATTCACTTTGGAGGTCTTGATTTAAAAACAACGACAATTTTTGGTCTGAATTTATAATTCAGGAATCTTGACAAGGATATAAATATGAGTCAAAGACGAGTCTTACTTGCAGAATATTGCCAACGATAATTTGGGAAAGAAAATAATAAAAGGCGCTAGTACGAACCAGGAAAGGGCAAATCTATGTACCATTAAAGAAAAAAAGGCAAAATTATGCATTCAGCATCAAATGCCTTCAAAAGAAAGCCATGAAACCTATAGTACTCATATATTGAAGCGGCGGGAACGAAGGCACTACAGGTATTTCCGACAAATCTGTACTTAGTTACGTACTACATTGACTTCATTACACGTTTTCAGCATGTTCAGGTACACGAATCACTGAATAGAATTCATAAATAACTAAACTAGTGACCTAATAGACCAAGTTGATGGTCTACATTGAGATGGTTTGCACAAAAAATACCCTATCACATTTTTTTTTTTTTTATAAATTGCGCGCGCTCAAGGGATTATTGTTTTTAGTACCCTTAAAATGTTTGCAGACAGCGCGGGCGAAGGAAAATCAGAGAGGATGGAAAGAGAGGTACCGGTGATCGTTGGTTTTAAATGTTTGAAGGTTATAAAGACTAGGAAATAAAGAGCTAGGCAGGGCATTCCATAAGCGAGTTGTACGGCTTAAGAACGAATCACGATATTTTAGAGTACGTCCGAAAGTGGGCTTGAGGGTATACTGATGAGCATTCATAGCGAGACGGGTGTTACGGTTAAAAGTTTGAATGGGCGGAAAGCTACTGGCGATTTCTATAGAGCACTGGTGGTGGAAATAGCGATAAAACAGAGTGAGACACGAGACATTACGTCGGTGTTCGAGGGTGTCCATTTTTTGAGTGATATTAGTATCACCTATGAGTTTTATCTCACGGTTTTGGATCCTATCTAGCAGGTGCAGAGATGTTTTGGGCCCACCCGACCAGATGTGGGCATTGTACTCCAATTTCGGGCGGATAAATGCCTTATAACATATATTGAGGCCAGATCAGAGAGGGGTAAAATATTTCTTACATCGCTTAAGGAAACCTAGACATTTCGCAGCGTTTTTGGCGACATCGAATATGTGGTCATTCCAACGTAAGTTGTCATTAACACACATACCGAGAATTTAAAGTTTATCGGTTTCGATGATGCAAGTGCCATCCATGGATAATGGCTGGGTGTTTAAATTTCGCTTTAACGACAGCAGACAGCATTGTGTTTTGGAAGCATTAAATTCTACTCTGTTAGTGGTTCCCCAATTAGTTATGCTAGTAATATCAGAATTTAATGAGCTTAGCATACGCTGCCGTTCCCGTTCTACAGACGAAGAGCAGGGACGTGGGTCCGGGAACGAATATGAAAAGCAGAGAGTACTGTCATCAGCAAAGGAATATATTGGATTAGAAGTAGCAGACAAGAGACCGTTGATGAAAATTAAAAAGAGTGTCCGAGTCAGAACGGAGCCCTGGGGCACACCAGCATTTATTTTGTGAATTTCAGACTTGAAACCATCCAAGAATGAACGTTCTGAAAGGTAATTTCTGATCCATTGAAGAAGAGAGTCGTCGATCCCAAAAGCACGCATTTTCGACAAAAGAGCCTGATGCCAAACTCTGCTAAATGCCTTAGAAATATCAAGTGCAACTATCTTGCTTTCGCCAGAATGATGTACGCTTTGGTTCCACTTTTCGGTGAGACATGCCATCGTTTTCGTGTTTCGAGATATTTCATTAGCTGACGGTTTATCAGCGTTTCCATGACCTTGGCAAGAAAGGACGTAAGTGCAATGGATCTGTAGGAAAAGAGGGAAATTCGCCTTTCTTAGGGACGGGCTGGACAAATGCTTTTTTCCATCTGCTCGGAAAGAGTCCTAAAGAGTAGGAAGCGAAGAAGAACACCTCTTCAGAAGGAGGGGAGATATACCATCTGGACCAGCGGATTTATGTATATGAAGATCTTTAAGAACTCTTGCTGCTACACGAGCGCGAAAGTGCATTTGTCCCATTGCAGATTCGACGCACTCAAGTTTAGGCGGACACAAATCACAATCTGAGAGTGTTGAGCTGGCCGCAAAGTGTGCAGCAAGCAGATTAGCCTTGTCCAAAGAACTGACAGCTGAAATGTCATTGTAAATGAGCGTTGGGATGGAGGATGAGGCAGAATTTCTAATATTTTTGACGAACAACCAAACATTTTTACTACCTATTAGCTCCCGTATGCTAGAAGGGCAAATGGAAAACCAACGAGATCTTAAGGCTGTTCCAAGATTTTATTGGCGTCTAGAAAATTGAAAATCGTGTGCTAGCTAAAAGAGCAATCAAATCAAATCAAATTCTAGACATAAAGAAACAATGAATTAACTATTCAAGCATCAAACGTCCGCAAATGTCTGTAGTTTGGTTGAAAAATTTGAAGCTGAGCGACAGTCATCCAAAAGGCTTTGGAGTTTTTTAAGTAAGGTCGCCCTTTAAAGTGCTACTGATATCAACACATTAAATTGCTTGTCTAGTTAAAATAACTATAACGATTTATTTCAACACGCATAAAGGGTATATTATCACCTTTTCACCTCTTGAAATGGTTTAAGATTCGAGTCAAAGTGAGGAAGCAACGTATCAGACCACGAACGACGCGCTACGCCGGCGTGCTACCTCGCAGACCACGGATCCCATTGTCACCAATCTCTTTAGTTCCCTTCCAAAATATGGCTATTTTTGTTCATTGAATTCGCACAAAAAAGTGCGCTTTCCGTTTTTTGCGTCTACTGGAAAGTATGCTTTTTTCCACATTATCTTTAAAACTACAAATGCTACAATTCTGATTTTTATCTTATTGTGTTGGTAGCATCACATAAATGTCAAAGCACTTGACGCCATTTCCAACAATTATGGCACATTCACATTATGACATTACTTTTGCCCCACCTTGCATATCTACCTATGGCAGAATGCTCGGTTTTTACATTTCTTAGTGCATTACAATTCAATCTTCTCCCATCTATATAGCTTTGGCCATAATAGCTGAGTCGTGGTGCGTTAACATAAACTGATTCCTTCTGAGAATTACTTTGTTCAACGCATCGTCCTGAACAATTTGCTTAACAAGTGAAATTCGCGCTTAAATCTCGGAAGTCAAACTATATAACTAAATACCATCAACCAGTAAGCACAATGTCGAACAGCAGTGTCTTCGGCTTGAAAGAAGCTGCAATTAGTCGACTGGCTGCAAAAGACGGGATATCCACATTTACCAAGAAGAGGCTTGCTCCAAACACTTTTTGTATTTTAGGACACTTCGTAAGAATGGTTGGTTGTAGATGACACTGCGCTATATCAACTCTCATCTGACCGGTATCGGGTGTTTAAATTCTACATTCGAATCGATTCACCTAGATACGAGTAGATGATTTGTCGATGTGAGCACAAAAGCTCTCAGACAGTGAAGAATTGCATTTATTTTTAATTTTGGTGGGGGCTAACGCCCCAATTTATTTGGCTTGATTCAAGCTAACAAAACTTGGACTTGAAAACTAAAATACAAAATATTTAATTAATGTTTTAAGGCTAGGGATGGTGAAGGAGATCGAATTTGAGGGAAAGTGTGCTGCGATTAAAATCGAAAACGGAGAGGTCGGAGTTTACCTTACACAGCATATGGGATATTGGTTCGTCAGAGCCATATGTGGTGCGGTGGGTTGGTAGATAAAAGAGGCGGGGGCGACGTAGATTTCGAGGGTTAATCTTAAAGAAAATGAAGTTGTAAAGGGACATGCAATCGACGCAGCCTGAGAGGAGTCAGTGAATGAAAAGAATGTCTGCTGCGTCTCTTCGTTCCTCAAGGGTATTCCTGTTAATGAGTTTGAGACGGTCTCGATAGGGAGGTAAGATTAGAGGATCGTTCCAGGGTAGACCTCGAAGAGCAAATCGAAGAAAACGATGCTGGATCCTCTCAATTCGGGTTACATGTACTCGTTGAAAGGGACACCACGCTTGGCTAGCGTACTCGAGAAGGGGCCGAACGTAAGTGATGTATAGTGATCTGGTCACGTACGGGTTACAGAATTCTTTGGACCATCTTTTAACGAAGCCAAGCGATGAGTTTGCTCATCCTGCTCCCTGTCGCATAACATGCCAAGGTCGCGGATAGTCTGAACAAGGGATATAGGTTGGCCGTGGATAACGTAAGTTCGGGGAGTAGACCTGTTGTACTTACGTGAAAAGGTAATCGACTGACATTTGGTGACATTGAGTTCTAAGCAGTTCTTGATGCACCAGGTGGAAAAACTATTTAGGTCTAATTTTTAAAAAATTTGGTATCGTCAGCATAGAGATAAAGTGATGAGTGGTGAATGACCCTTTCAAGATCGTTAATGGTTAGGATGAAGAGAAGTGGACCTAGGTGACTACCTTGAGGAACACCTGAAGTGGCCAAGAAAGGGGTCCTATCGGCCTGAAACGAACACTATAAAAACGATTATCCAGGTAAGATGATATCCATTTAAGCAAAATGGGTTCAAAGCCCACGACGGAAAATTTGAACAGGATAAGTTTATGAGATATCTTGTCAAAAGCCTTACAGAAATCAGTTGCTATAACGTCAACTTCTTTACCACTTTCTAAGGCTGAACGAACAGAGGACACAAATTCGACGAGGTTAGTGGTAGTTGATCTACCTTTCAGAAAGCCGTGTTGGTTAGGGGAAATAAGAGATTTGCACTGGAAGCTTAAGGCTTCGTACAAAATGTTTTCAAAGAGTTTGGATATAAGTGAGACTTTAGCTATGGGGCGGTAATTAGTGATTTCGCTCTTTAATCTCTTTTTGTGTATCGTTTTTATGAAAGAAGACTTCCATATCTGTGGGAATTCACCTTGAGAGAGCGATAATCGGAAGAGATTTGCAATGGGGTGGGAAAGTATTGAGGAACAATTTTTGAGAAATATGGATGGAAGACCATCTGGTCCGGGTATGTATTCATCATTAAGTTGTTGTAATTTATTTTCTATTACTGTATGATCAAAGCTTTGTGAAATAGAGGGCCCAATGGGGAAGTTAAGTAGGTATCTGAAATAAGAGGGATCCGGTACGAAGGAATTATCGTTAAAAGATTGCTTAAAAAATGTAGCAAAAAAGCTGGCTATAGTATGCGGATCAGCTGATGACATGTTTTCGTATGAGAGGGATGGAGGGAAACCGTCTGATTTTTTTTTTTATAGAGAACCTTATAAAGTTGGGCGAATTTAAGGTATGACCCGCGATAGTTTGACTAGTCAGCAAAAGAGTTGGATTGGAGGAAAATTGCCCGTAATTTGTTTCTCTTGTTACGTAAAGAGCGAAGTTTACGATTGTACCGCAGGAGAGCTCGTAGAAAGGGTTTTATTGCGCGAAAAGGGAACATAGAGAGAAATAGATTTGAATAATTCTCTATAGAAAATCGAGAGAGCACTTTTAAGGGGCATATTGGCGAAATCAAAAGAACACTTACTAAGATAAGCGTTAATTTTGCGGAAATTCCCTTTATGAAAGTCGTAAGAAGAGGCAGCAGCAGATGGGGTGGGGTGGATAGGAGAGTGGTGCAAAAAAGAAAGAAGAAGTGGTGGGTGAAAGTTATCAATGGAAAATTATCAATGGTCGATAGTGGTCGATAGGGGACAGAGTGAGACAGAGGAGTTAATGGGGTCAGTGGTGAAAATGAGGTCTAATTGCCTACCCATATAGTTGGAGATCCCACTAACTTGGCATAAGCTGGAGTCTGTGAGCTCATTCAAGAAGAGACATTCTTTACTGGAGTTAGGGTTTGCGATAAAAAACGATTCATCATCTGATTGAGTCCAGTGCAGTTGAGGTAGATTGAAATCGCCGAATACGATGATATCATCGAGAGGATCAGATAAGTTAATTATTTCATCAATTGAATCGATAGCGAGTTGGTTGCATTCGATTGGTTGTGCCGGTATGATGTAAAAACACATAACGTACAGGGACCTGCAGGGGAATGTTATCTTTATTGAAACATAGTCAAGCTTAGAAGAAGTAGAAACAGCGATTAAAGAAGAGTTGAGGTCATTGTGGACGGCCAATAGGACACCTCGACAAGGAGTATCATCATTTGGACGGGTAAGATGGTCGTCTCGAAAAACATTGAAACTAGGCGGGAATAATTCCTGATTCTTTATATCGGGAATTAGATTAGTTTCGGTCAGAGCGTAGATCTCAAATGGGAGAGAATGAGATTGGCGCAAGACGGTCTTAGATCGCAATCCTCTTATGTTTTGATAGTAGAAGGTTAGAGGAATGTTATGTTGAGAGGGTGTAGGAGTGGATGGTTGAAACACTGGCAATGGTAGCATGTGCGAGATCCTTTTTGAGTGCACATACATATGTAGTTACGGAAAGCAGCAAGGTCGTCTGAGACTTTTTGGGGAGACATATATTCTCGTATGTCTTTTTTTTCTCTAAGCCTAGAAAGTGCATAACGACATTCTGTTGTGTCAAAAGCTCGTTGGGTTATTTTAACTGTGGGAAGCAGAAGGGGGTCAAAAATGGGGCTGATCGACGAAGATTTTGAGGGCGATGCAGCGGTAATTGAAGGGGCATTAGACACTTTTTCAGATGAGGGATTTATAATATGGGACCTAATGAAATTGGGATATTTAGCTCCGGTTTTAAGATCGAAATTTGGTATTTTAGGTAGGTATGTCAGAAGAGTTAGTGTGAGCGGTTGGAGTTAATTTGAAAGAGACGCCTTGACGCGGGGGCTTGCGTGGAACGGAGGCAGCTGGTGCAATATAATTGGAGAACTGATGAAGTTGGTTCGGGATGTGAGTGGGAGGGACGAACTTGGGGAATATATTAGTTTTAAATCTTCAATTAGTCAGATTTGGAACTAGATTTGGAAACGGGTTTCGGTATAGAGTCAGGTTTGGAGCGGTTTGGGACGGGTTCCGGTATTTTAATAGAGTCCGGTTTGGGACGGGAGTTGGAAATGGGATTAGGTAACTTAGAATTAAGCTACGTTCTATCCTGTTTCTTGGTAGGTGTGTCGATCCATTTACAGATGCACATCTTTCCAATGTTGAAATTAGCACCAGCAGGGTTTTTAAATAACCACTCGTATCTAGCAGGGAAGCTTAACTGTTTTAGTTTACATCGGACACCAGGTCATGATAAAACAGAAAAACGGAAAATAAAAGCGACAGGACGCTGAGCCAAATTTAGAATAGGGAATATATGGGCATTTAAGGCCGGCCTTTAGAGCAACCGACAAGTAAAACCTATACGCTAAAAATTACTAGCCCTGAAAAGAAAAAAATATAAAAAATCGGTATCTACTTCAACAGGAGCAAAATATTAACGACATTCCAAAAAGGGCATTTTAAACACAGGCATCCTTCCCTCCTAGATTTTGTGGCAAATTTTCTACAAATCTGAAACGCAAAAGGAACTCAAACTTAAATCGCAGGTAACGTGGCAACTGCCAAGTTTTAAGAGAAGCTAAGTCTTTGTTCTTGAAGGAACGCAGTTTTAACCAAATTCGGAGGTAAGCCAAGCGACCCACTTCATGTCTTCCCCTCAGATAGATAAAAAAAATCTTCTGGCGTCGAGTAAATTCGACTCCGTCTGTTTTGTCGGCGTCTTGCCAAAAGCGTATAAATATAAATTCAGCTTAAAAGAAATTTCGAATCTGCCTCAGGAAAAGATTTAAATTAAAGTTACGCATAAGAGTAGAATTAAATGTCAAGCAACTTGCTGTATAGAGCTGAAAACAGAGAGTAACTGAACGAGATGGTTTGAGATTTTATATGGAAAATTTAAGTTAACATGTCACCTTGCTGTCTACAAACTCCAACTTGAATCCATTGCTTAAAATGCTACAGACTTAGAATCGAACATGATTGATTATCATAGGTAAAATAAAGAGGGTTAATGAGTAACTAACACGCCTTTTACAGATATTTTTTAAACGGGAAGGTAATACTGGGCTTAGCATATCACAGATATGATCTTTACATCTGCGATTTTACCAGTGGAAGGTACACTAAGTAGTTTAGTTTGTCTACTCAAAGACTGTAAATATAGCTGCTATTTCAGATTGAGATATGTCTGGCATTTCATTCAACCCATTTGTTTAGAAATATCGTTAAAAGAGTTACCCATTCCACTCGGAACTGTTTGTCCTAAGAGATATGCCATTCATCGACATTTTTCCCACTTCGATTTAAATTCAGCAAAGCCTCTTTTCCATTATGCTATGGAAAATCCACGGCAAAATGTTCTGTACTTTATGTGACTGACCATCAAGTGGACAAATATCAAACCACATGACAACGTAAAGTTTCGTCTCTTAACTTCATATACACACGAGTGCAGTCATATTAGGGGGAAAAAATTCACCCACAATAAGACCCATTTCAAATTTCATTTAGACTGTATGTCCCAGACTAGATGCCACCAAAAACACCTTATCTGAGGCAAAGTTCGCCCCTCATGCATTTGACTTTTTCTGTTGACTGCCATCCAATTGCAAGATGACCTCGTTAAAGCAAATCTATTATACATACTCGTATGCACTTATAGCTCGATGTGAATTTTCATCCCTGATTGTTTTCTTTTTTTCTGTACTTATTATTACGAGTATTATTAGGAATTTTTTTATCCAAAAGCGCCCTTGTGGTGCTTCATTTCATTGAACAATTTCAGTGGTGCTGTCTGAGGCGGACGGCACTTCATAGTAAGTAATCAGCCTAGTGTGCAATAAAAGGATTGGATTTCATTACAAAAATGTACAAGCGGCAGGGCGGTATTATCTATTCAGTGGAGCTGTTTAAGTATATCCCTCTTTTTTTTGCTGTCACTGTGAGAGCTTCTACTCGTATGTGAGTGGAATTGCATAATTACCCACCCCATACAGCTTATACACGCAGATAAAATCAGAAACAAAATAAACCTCACTTGACCTACATTCCAATCGGATATTATGAGATATTTCGATTGAGTAATTAATTTTAAAGTTTTATCCTATAATCGCAGGATGTGGTTAACCTAGACACATGTTCACTGTTACAGTGTGTTTAAAAAGAAAAATTCACAAAGAGAATTGCTATCGACAAAATATATTGCTTAAATCAAAAACAGGTCTATTACTAAGTTCAAATTAAGCTTGACATTGACATGTCATACGAATTAGAGTTCGGTATATTTTGCCTCTCCATATTAAACTTGGGCTTATTAAAGAGTTGTCGAAAGCTTGAGACAAGAATGGTGATTGCTTTAAATATACATATTTGTCAATCGTTTCCTGGACTCGATACGGAATATCAAATGAAATGAGTATCAAATTATATTATTAGCATTGCAATTTGGATAGATTTCCAGATAACCTAGTTGATTACAGTGATGAACAGGGGGAACGGTTCCACCAGGATATAAAGGCCATGGAAGAAAGATATCTTCTCGGCTACTTACTAACGGAATGTCCTGACAAAAAATACTACAGTCTGGTACAAAACGTTTTTCTTTACTTATTTATGTGAATTTAAGTTCATTCTAATCAATATTATAAGATCTATGGTTTAAAACATGTTTCCATTTAAAAATAAAGGTTTTTGAATACTACCTTGATCAAAATGTTCCCGTATTCATGTATTGAATGTATTCAGAAAATTACAAATACAAGTTTATTTATCTAAATCTATATTTTCAAATTTAAAGTAATTGCTGTTGACTGGAACACACTTATCCATTTCTCGAAACATTTTTTATACTCGGTTATGTCCATCAGTGCTTCCTGCGATTTTTCCATTACTTCCTTTCGGCTGCTGAAACGCGTTCCCCGTAGTGGGAATAGAAAAAGTCCAGGGAGTCAAATCAGGTGAATTCGGTGGCTGTTAGATGGTATTTGTTGCATTTTTTGTCAAAAAATTACGAATAATGATGGCACTGTGCGACGGTGCAATATCCACGAGTTTTCTGCCCACAATTCTGGTCTCTTTCGACGAATTGCTTCACGCAAACGTCTCATAACGCCCAAATAATACTCTTTGTTTACTGTCTGGCCTTCTGGCAAAAATGCGTGATGCGCTGCACCGTTGTAATCCATGAAAACCGTGAGCATTGCCTTCTTTTTTGACTGAAAACGACGTGGGTTTTCTGATCTCGGCTCACTTGGTGAACGCCATTCACTTGCCTGATGTCTGGATTGCGTGTCGTACTCATAAACTCACGGCCTCGTCTCGTCTCCAATAATGATCCTTTTGATGAATGTGGGATCGGATTCAGCCTCGCAAATCATCTCTTTTGCGACGTCAAAACGGTCTCTTTTTTGCATAAAATTGAGGGCTTTTGGCACCAACTTTGCTGCTACACGACGGAAATGCAAATCATTAACCAAAATGTCTTGGACGGATCCATCCAATGTTCAAGTCCTCCGCTATCTCTCTGATGGTTAATTTGCAGTTATTGACCAACATTTCTTTTCGAGTACTTCATCAATGTTTTCGTCGATTTTCGATGTCGATGGTCTGCCGCTGTCATCTTCGATTGACTCAGGACCACTTTTGAACCGCTCGTGCCATTGGTAAACGACCGTTTTCTTTAGAGAATCCTTCCTGAAACACTTTTCCAACGTTCGCGCACAATTAAATTCGTTTTTTACGCCAAATTTAATACAAGTTCGTTGTTGCAAATTTAAATCCATTTCTAAAATTGTAAAGAATCGCCAACACACACAGAGATAGATGTACTCTTGGCTACGTAACTTTTGCAAATGTCAAGTTATGATGCTAAGATTTAGAGGGAATGTCAACCATAGATTTACCAACTTAACAAAACAAACAGAAGTCAAATCGGAACAATGGGAACGCCACACGAGCGCCACAAGTAGCGCTGATATCCCACTGTTCAAAAAGTTTAGAGACAACTGGAAAACTATTAATCCTGCTGCCATTGAAACATATACCAATATTGTCGCACGACATTTTTGTAATACAACAATAGAAGATTTGTTGACATTTTATAATCAAGAACTGCAAAAAACCGTGACGATTATTGGGAACTGATTGAACTATCTATTATTTTCTTAGGAGGAGACAGTAAAAAAAAAATTAAAAATAGACCTCCTGCAGCGATGCATCAAGCAAGGTGGATGGCTAGAGCTGTTTACTCTTTAAAGATATGTTTGTTGCAATCCCTGTTCAAACTTAGCGCCAAAGATAGGCGAGCACTTCAAGACGTCTGTTTATTCATTGCGGTTTTATATGTAAAACCATGGCTTAAATGTAGTCTGGCGGTGAAGGCACAAAATTAAGATTTGTGCTTTTTAAAGAGGCTTAAGGAATATGACACTGTTGACAAATTAATCTCCAAAGCAACCCTGAGCAAGTTTAGTCAACACCTCTGATACTTATCAGAAGAAATTGCCGTTTTATCACTCTTTGATGATGAAGTTAATGAACAAACCAAAACGAACATTGTAGTGAAGGAAAGAGCTGTAAAACTTACTCAAGATCTTCGTGGTTTGATCACTGCAAAGGAAGAGCAAAAGCAATTTTTTCTACGCTGTGTTCAGGAGAATAGAAATCTGTATCCAGACTGTAAAAAAGAGACCCTCAAAAGAAAATATCCTGCCTGATCTGTACTTTTATCTTCTTTTAATAAATATTTGATAAAAATTTTAATATTTCAATTGATTTAAGAAAGGGTTAAAAACAGCAATCTTCAGAGTTCTGTCGGCACGGGTTAACTTTAACGTAGGAAGATGAAATTTTGTATTTATGTAAGTCTGGGTAGTTTAAAAAGAAATAGGAGGTATGCATTTCGATATCTAAAAAAAACTTTTTTCACCCATATAAGGGACAAGCTAGTGGCCGTGGCTCAAGTGGTAGTGAACTGGCTTTCAAATCGGAAGGTTCGGTGTTCCAATCCTTACCCCGCTCGAAAGACATTCATTTTTTCAGTTAACAAAAATCTAATAAGATGAGTAGTTGACTAGAAATCAACTTCTCCTAAGAATGTAGTCTTCCCATTATTGAATGCCACCTATGGAGCGAAATAAACACTGAGCCCAAACATCTTTCTTTCTCTCCCTATCCCATTTTCCAAAAAACTTAACACATGCTGAGGCATTATATGTATGTGTATTCATATCCAGTCGAGCGTTAAGTTCTTAAAAAAAAAAGGCAAAAAAAAAGAGTGGCCTAACCCCTTAAAGTTAAAAGTGAATACGAAATAGCTTTATTTAATAATCGCTAAAGTCATTGGAAAACTGGACACCTTCGCCGTCTTCTTTTCCGATCAAACTGTATAGGGCGGAATAATTTTACGTACGCAGAAGATTTAAAAACGCTCGAGATTTCTTTCAAAACAGACTGTTCATCTGTTTCAATTATCCATTTCGATCGATAAGTCAAGCACTTCTCATCTATTGTTATGTTTTAATCCCGTGGAACCTCGTTGCCGAATACTAAACCACCAACCAGACACAAACTCCACCACCGCAGGCATGTATCCGTATTTGCAATTTTAGTCGTACATTTCGCACATATATCCTCCACACATGTCCATATGTATCCACAAGTATGCGAATCGAGGGAGAGGAAATAACAAATGAAATTCACCATAAAGCGGAAGAATTAGCTAAGCAAAGTCGCATATAAATGAGTTTATTAAGCTCCAGGTGATGTTAGGTGACATTGTATCCTTTAGTGTGTATCTGCTTTGCTTTGTATGTACTTGTGGTTTGGGAAATCCTTGCTGTCACTTACCGGGCTAATTTAGGAGCAAGAGGGTTGGGTACCACTAAGCAGCATTTGTATGTACGCAGAACATAATTTCTCTAAGCATTAATCTTGTGCAGAAGAAATTTATTCTGTATGATGTGATAAAAGGCATGATTTATCCCTTCTGAGGGTCATTATTTGGGCCTACAAATCCGAGCAGAATTTTCGTTAGGGTAACAACGTCAATGCGCCTAAGCGACTATTAATCATCTCAACTTCTTATATAGCAAAACAAGTAAAGGGTGATATTTTTGCTGTTTGATTTTTCAGTGTTCTATTTATGACAGTTCACGCGTGATTCGTGATATGTTACAAAGTCAAACATGCTCAGTTAGCATTGCCATTTCAACATGGAAAGGGTTACATCCGAACAACGCTTAAAAAGTATTGAATTTTACTATAGTGCTCTGAGAAAAAGGTTTTTCACTCACTTCGACCATTTTGCGGTCGTTATAACCGATGTCCTGAGCAAGCAATTCAAGCAATAGTGGCTAAATTTCGCATCAATTTCACGCTATTTTACATCAAGCCACCTACCGGGGGTGGAATCGACTAAGGTGATAGGTTTTTGGTGATAATTAAAAGTGATACAAAAAATACTTGCTCTGTGTATAGTGATCACCAACAATTTTTGAAAAACTGGCAGCACTCGACTTTTTAAAATGTCAAAATGGTGTCATTGTGCATTGTCAAGTAAATAATATTCTATATACACATACATTAGAATTGAACTTCTTTCGGTTAATTCAAAAAATTAAAAAAACCAAAACCACCAGGTATTTAGCAATTTATTTTTATTTATTTCAGTTGTCAAGTTGGCAAGTCAAGCATCCCCATAACAACAAAAATTAAAAAAAAACATGATAAGAATACCACCTTGATCAAAAAGTTCCCGCATCACACCACCGTGTGGAGCTCCCATTGTTCCGATTTGAGTTCTGTTTTTTTTTTTTTTTTGTTAAGTTGGTAAATCTGTTGTTGACATTTCCTCTAAATCTTAGCGTCATAGCTTGACATTTGCAAAAGTTACGTAGCCAAGAGTACATCTATCTCTGTGAGTGTTGGCGATTTTTTACAATTTTAGAAATGGATTTCAATTTGCAACAACGAACTTGTATTAAATTTTGCGTAAAAAACGGATTTAATGGTGCGCGAGCGGTTCAAAAGTGGTCGTGAGTCAATCGAAGATGATAAACGCAGTGGCAGACCTCGACATCGGAAACCGACGAAAACAATGATGAAGTACTCGTTAAAGAAATGTGTGTTAATAACCGCAAATTAACCATCAGAGAGATAGCGGAGGACTTGAACATTGCCTATGGATCCGTCCAAGACATTTTGGTTAATGATTTACATTTCCGTCGTGTAGCAGCAAAGTTGGTGCCAAAAGACCTCAATTTCATGTAGAAAAGAGACCGTGTTGACGTCGCAAAAGAAATGATTTGCGAGGCTGAATCCGATCCCACATTCATCAAAAGCATCATTACTGGAGACGCGACGTTACCGGGAGTTTATGAGTACGACGCGCAATCCAGACATCAGTCAAGTGAATGGCGTTCACCAAATGAGCCGAGACCAAAAACACCACGTCATTTTCGGTCAAAAAAGAAGGCAATGCTCACGGTTCTCCTGGATTACAACTGTGTAGTGCAACATGAATTTTTGTCAGAAGGCCAGGCAGTAAACAAAGAGTACTCGTATTATTTGGGCGTTATGAGACGTTTGCGTGAAGCAATTCGCCGAAAGAGACCAGAATTGTGGGCAGAAAACTCGTGGATTTTGCACCATAATAACGCACCATCGCACAGTGCCATCATTATTTGTAATTTTTTGACGGAAAATGCAACAAATACCATCCAATAGCCACCGAATTCACCTGATTTGGCTCCCTGTGACTTCTTTCTGTTCAATCGAGTTAAAAAAAACCACTACGGGAAACGCGTTTCAGCAGCCGAGAGGAAGTAATGGAAAAATCGCAGGAAGCACTGATGGACATACCGAAAACCGAATATAAAAAATGTTTCGAGGATTGGATCAAGCGCTGGCATAAGTGTGTTGCAGTCGATGGAGATAACTTTGAAGGGGACAATATAGATTTAGATGAATAAACTTGTATTTTTAATTTTCTGAATACATTCCGGGAATTTTTTGATCCTGCTGCTAGGAATCGGCCAAAGGATCCTTGATATTCCGAAGAGAAGCCAGCCTGCCATTGCTCAACGGATAGCTTCTTTACTGATGTTTCTATTGATCTTGCTCATAGTTAATAGAAGGTTGACGGAGTGATGTGAGCGTGAATTTCGCTGCACTCGATATTCCATTCAGAAGATTCTTGGCTGTCCGCGTAGATCCGGAGATTCTATTTGCAGTAATAATTTTTGCGCCTAAATATTGTTCCCTGGATTTCTATAAGGTTTTAGAGCAAACTTTATGACATTGTGTGTCTCATAACTGCTGTTTAAAGCTAATGTATTATAACCACTTGGACACCTAGGTGGTCTTAATCAGTTCTCCCAATATCTAGGAGCTCACTGATCTCCTAGGAGTGAGGTGAACAACCTCTTTCTTCAAGGAATTGATTATTAGCCCTCTGCGACGAGTCCCATTTCTAACCAGTATTAGTGGTGGATTAAGCCTTTCGTTTAGAAATGAAGAAATTTGCCTAGTATCAGGATGACCACATCATCAGCGCACACCACCGAGTTGAAGCCATTATCCTGCAAAATTAACATGATATCGTCCAAAGTCGAGTTGTTTCTATGCAATTAAACCGTTGTGGCAAATAGTTGCAATGAGCGAAGTCGGGCAGCAGGTAAGTTGCATTTTTCGCAGAAAGATTTTTTTTATTTATTCCACTTGGCAAGTCAAGCACTCCCACAACAACAAAAATTTAAAACACATGACAAGAATATACGAAATGCTTTTTGTTTTCTACATTAGAAAATATTCGCTCTTACATTGCATTTGGCTGCCCAAAGAAATTCGATTTATTTCTTAGTTGAATCCTTAGAAGAGGCACACTATTATAACTCTCTTTGTCCTCATTATCACTGCTTGAAGTTAAAAATCATTCCATCGTGGTATACATTTTGCTGGTCTCTGGACCTAAGATAATCGCGAAAAAATAATTTAATTGTATGAAAATGACACCTCTTCAGCTGTCACAAGAAGATTATCAATAAAATGTGATTATCACAACAATTACGAGTATCACCGTACGTGAAGCAAAAACGAAGAATGTGACTATCATTTATCGCAAGTTACCTTAGCCGATTCCACCGCGGTATTCGTAGAGTGCGTACAGAGGAAGATATTGCTGCTGTATCCGCCAGTGTTAATAAAGACCGTGATTTGTCGATTCGTCGCCGTTCGCAGCAATTGGGATCGTGTTACTCGAATACGTGGAAAGGTCTAAAACCTTACAAAATAAAGCTCGTGGAAGAACTGAAGCCGAACAACCTGCCACAGCGGCGAATTTTCGGTGAATGGGCCTGAGAAAAGCTAGAGGAAGATCCATTTTTTTTTTGAAAAATGGTCTACAACGGCGAAACTCATTTCTAGTTAAATGCGTATGTTAAGCTGGGATAACGCTTTTAACCCTTTTCTTCATTTGTTTTTATAGAACTTTAAGCGTTCGTTGCTCCATATTTAACCCGAATCAGCCCAGGATTTTTTTTTTTTGTGTTTTACAAAAATATTTTATAAGTATGTTCTAAAGACTGTAAGAAAGTCAAATATACTTTTCGCATAACCCACTTAATTCAAGATAATGGGGGTGGGTGTGACCATATGGTCACGCTGGGCACTGTTATGAGAAATTGATTTTGTACTATATGTAAAAAAAAACTAAAAGAAAACATTGAAATACTTTCTTTGGTTTTTATTGGTCGGCTTTTGTATGAAAGCTCAAAAATCATTTTATACACATCCTAATATCGCACTTCGAACATTCAGTCCTTGCGACAGAAGTACACATGTCACCTCCACATCGTCTTCTTTTTGCGCAAGGACGAACAAAGTGATTACTGCCATCGTACCGAAGAGTTTCTTTGCTTGTTTCTTCCCAATTTCTTTTAAGGGGGCCAAGAGTCTTTGGTTTCGTACTAAAATGTTTGCAATAACATATTGAAACATTTCGTCTGAAATCTATCTGCGACAAATTGGGATGAGCTGAGCGGTGTAGTTGCCATGCGTTGTGTATCGTGATATCTACTAACCAAGTGAAAATGCTATTCCACCATTGCTTACCTTTTATTCCAATTCGATATAAGCTCTGATACATATGGTCTACACCACATGTATTTATTATATTCTCCTATAACGGCAGTGAAACACTAATCTTTTTCTTGTGCTCACTGGAGTACCGCTGAATATTTGAAATTGGATTTATTCCAAAAGAAGTAGACGCGATGCTAACTACAGCATTACCATTCCACTTGGTTAGTGCGAATACAATGTTTGTTTCCTTCATATAGATAGACTTTGTGAAACCTCGATGTTGCTTCTTAAGACTCTTCTTTCTCTCAATAGGACAACTTTTGGGTATTCGGTTCTCCCTAATTGTAACTGTTGCAGAATAACCTCGCGACTGCAAATAAGTAAGCAACGGAAAGCCAGCGAATAAATTGTCGAAAAAAAAGGAAAAAGGTAAGTTTTGAATTACAGGTGAAAAGTCGTTTCACCTGAAGTTTCCTCATAACTTTTTACTGCCTTTGGGTTGTTGCCTTGATATACAGTACGCCCTCTTTAAAAGCAACCCTCGATAAACGCAACACCTCGGTTAAAGCAACAGCCAAATTTTTACCATTAGTGACTCAGTAAACGCAACTTTCCATCCATAATCTCTTTTTTCGTTTTAACTTTGTTTGTATTTTTTGGTGTTTGGTTTTACTGTAACTGGGCAGTTATTTTACAGTTAATTCTCTCAGAATTTTTTACACTCCTGCATAGATCGTAGGTGCATTGTATTTGCGGTTTAATTTACCAGCGTTCAGCTAATTTTCCCTCGGTCGGTACATAATTGCTTAGGTTTACTTATTTTAGAAATCATGGCTATCGTAAAAAAAAGTTCCCAAGCTGTCTATAAAGCAGAAGGCTGAGATTTTAAATAAATTGAGTAAGGGTGCATCAGTTAAATCGCTTTGTCAAACATACAAGTGCAACAAGTCAAGCATTAGTAGAATAAAAAAGAGAAAAAATGTGCTTAACAAATTCGTTATTAATTCTGAGAACGGACCGGGAAAGCGCGTAACTCTAAAAAACCTGTGAGTATCCAGGAATGGAAAAAGCCTTGTACAATTGGTCCCAGAATCAACGCAAAACGTACAAAACGTACCCATTTCCACACAAATCCTTAAGTCAAAATCATGTATGCTTCACAAAAAAAAAATCAAAGAAAAACCAGGAGCTTTTAATGCCAGTAATGGCTGGTTTTCAAATTTTAAAAAACGAATGCCTAAAATTTGCGCAAATAAGTCAAAACAGGTGGAACCATTTTTGATAAAATTCAAAAATAAAATTGAAGAGCTTGACTTGTTAGCAGATCAAATTTACAATGCGGACGAGTCTGGTCTATTTTTCGTGCTTGCACTAATGCGTCTGGTACCTACGCACAAAATAAAATTGTTCGTTATAGGAAAAGCTTTAGATCCTAGAGCATTTAGGCATTTCGAAAACAAGCCTGTCGTTTACAAGGCCAACAAAAATGCGTGGATGACACACGAATTTTTTAAAGATTGGTTTCATTCAACATTCATGCCAGAGGTAAAATTATTTTCGAATTGATGTGGTCGAATTTAAAATTTTTTTTATATATTTTCCTTGGTTTAGGTAAGACAGTTTCTGGAATCGAAAAATTTGCCAAAAAATATTCTACTGCCATTGGACAATGCGACGTGTCATCCAAAAGACGGGGAGATGATAAGTGATGATGGAAAGATTGTTACCATGTGTTTGCCAGCAAACTGCACCGCTAATCTCCAGCCAATGGACCAAAATGTCATCAACTTGACAAAATTGTATTATAAAAAAGGACTTTTGGCACATTTAGTCGGAAGCCGAGGTTCAGATTTGGAGAGTAAAATAAAGGATTTTAATTTAAGGCATGCCATATGCCTCCTGGCTACTGCATGGGACAAGATTAAGTCTTCGGCTATACATAATGCTGGAGGCCTCCTGACAGTGAGTGGGATGAGGAGGATCAGCTACCATTGAGGGTCATAAGCGATAAAATCATTAGTGACTTTTGTCACCGAGGAATTAAGCAATTGGATTGCCGAAAACGGTATCGAACAGGCGCTTGTTTGAAACAATCTAGAAACCGAAGAAATCGAGTGTGAAGAAGAAAGCGCAGATGCAAGTGTAAGTCCTCCACGGAGCATGTTATCCAAGCATTTAGCTTCAATGGGCTAAAGAAAACTCGGTTTCACTAGAAGATACCTTGACTCTTCAAAAGCTGAGAGAGCTGGCCGTCGACAAAAATGTATCCTCCAAGAAAAAGCAAACGAACATTTCCCAATGTTTTAAATCAATTTAACCAAAAACTGTATTAAATGAATTAAATACATTACTTTCCTTTTCTTTTACGATGAACAATATTCTTTTATGTTTCATACTCTGGTTTTCACGTTAAATTCTAATTTTTTTGTGACTCGGTTATTGCAACAACCTCAATTAACGCAACTGCTCGAATTTTCAACGGTTGCTTTTACCGAGGGCGTACTGTATTTCGAAGTTTATCAGGTAGCCCCTGAAGGCGCGCACAAGGACCAAACTATGTATCCAAAGCGTAATGGCTTTCCCTTTATAAATTGCTTACAACCATGGCGGCCAAAATGGGAAATCATGCTCTCATCAAAAGAAATTTTTTGTTCTGGATGAAAGTGCTTCAGCATGTTAGCCTCGTTCACATTTTTGCCGCTATCCTCAAAACGCAGAAACTAGGAGACTTGCTGGAATCGATTTCTGCGCATGGCTGAATACACCATCTCGTTTCTCATATCATCATGAGTGTTCGAGAATGACCGGAAGCTGTTTCGACCGTTATATCCGCTAAAAATTAGAATTCCAATATACGTTTTTAGCTCAGCGATTGTTATTTGAGGATTTGGTTTTCCGATTTATTGACAATGCGTTCTAAAAGTTCATTGTCAATAAACTTTTCCAACCGGTCATGAGGCTGCAGTTTATTACAATCTTTGTAATTGGCTAAGGGAAAGATTGGAATCCTAGCAACTAACGCATCCTTTACCCACGTAAATGTGGTACCTTTATTCGAGGAACGAAGGCTTATTTTGGACGTTGTTGCTATCACTTTTCGTAAAGAATTGTGCTCAGCTTTCAGTTGTTGACAATGATTGACGCAGTAAATCGACTTCCAAATTTGAACTTGAGTTTGCTAGAATATCTGCCAAAATAGAATCGCTGCATCCTATTGTATCGACTTCGTCGTTATCGTTGTACACCGTCACAGTACCATGTAAAGTAGTAATCCGTCTCCAATTTTGCATTAAAATTTCGTATGATGATTTCAATTGACCAACACATAGTACATCGTCTAGTACACCAACACCATCCTCATCAGTATCGTCCTCTCCGTTCAATACGCCACTTTCGATTTCTGGTGGTAAAAGGTACAGTGCTTGAACTGCTTTACTCTCATCGTCATTGCACAGTTCAATTATGAAATTAAGCGCCTCTTGCGCACTTAACGGTCTACAAATAAGCAAATAGATAAAAATGATTGAACCTAAAATAAAAATATCCATTTCATTTATCTACACATAATCGTATAAGTAGAAAATTTAATATTGGATTTTCTGCTATACAAAAATTTTAAGCAATTTTCTGACATTTGTCATTTTTGAAGCCGGTAAGCGGTTTAAATCAAAATCTACCGATTCTTTTGAAATTTAGTATACGAGGGCGGGTCAATAATTCCGTGCATTTTTGAATTTCTGACCTCTTTACTGAAACAGCAACACTGCTCCTGTCAACAGGCATTTGTCAGTTGACTCCTGTCAAAATTTAAACTTGCTGCGTCAGTTAGTTTGTGTTTGACAGCTATTTTTATCAGACTACTCACTAATTTGAGGAGAAAATGGAAAAAAGTGAATTTCGTGTGCTTATTAAGCATTATTTCTTGCGAAACAAAACCATTACCGAGACCAAGGCTAAGCTTGATAAATACTATGGGGACTCTGCACCATCGATTTCAATGGTAAAAAAGTGGTTTACTGAATTTCGTTGTGGCCGTACAAGCACTGAAGATGCCGAACCTCCTGGACGCCCAGTTGAGGTCTCTACACCCGAAACAATCGAAAAAATTCACGATATGGTGTTGGCCGACCGAAGATTGAAAGTGCGAGAGATTGTGGAAGCCGTAGGGATCTCGCATGGCTCAGTGGTTTCAATTTTGAATGATCACTTGGGCATGAGAAAGCTTTCCGCAAGATGGGTGCCGCGTTTGCTCACAGTCGACCACAAACGCAATCGTGTAACAACTTCACAGGAAGGTTTGGCGTTGTTTAATCGCAATATGGAGGAGTTTTTGCGCCGTTTTGTAACCGTGGGCGAAATATGGATCCATCACAACACACCAGAGAACAAACAACAGTCAAAACAGTGGGTTTCTAAGGGTGAATCGGCGCCAAAGAAGGCCAAGGTGGGTTTGTCAGCCAATAAAGTTATGGCGACTGTTTTTTGGGATGCACGCGGGATAATCCACATTGACTACCTTCAAAAGGGAAGAACAATCAATGGGGAATATTATGCCAACTTATTGGACCGATTCAATGACGATTTGAAAAAAAAACGACCTCATTTGGCCAAGAAAAAAGTTCTTTTCCACCAAGACAATGCAAGGGTGCACACATGTGCAGTTGCCATGGCAAAAATCCATGAATTGGGCTATGAATTGCTCCCTCATCCACCCTATTCTTCAGATTTGGCTCCGAGCGACTACTTCTTGTTCCCAAACCTGAAGAAATGGCTTGGTGGAAAAAGATTTGACTCCAATGATGAAGTCATCTCGTCATTTTGAGGACCTCGACAAATCATTTTTTTTGGAAGGGATAAAAAAATTGGAGAAGCGTTGGACAAAGTGTATAGAGCTCAAGGGAGACTACGTTGAAAAATAAAATTATTTTTTTATCAAAAAAATCTGTTTTAATCCAAAAGTCACGGACTTATTGACCCGCACTCGTACTACTTCCTTACATAAATGACTAAGTATCCTTGGGAGCTTTTTTTTTATTTTTCATAATTATTAATTTTACAATAACAAATTGGCCAATTTTTTAGGCGAAAATCAGTTTTTTCACGTCTAAGTGTCACCAAAAATTAAAAAATCGAAAAAAAATAATTTCCTCCCAAGGATACCTTGGAGAAGCGATTATCTAATGATAGCATTTTGATTTTTTGATTTCAGATGATCCAGTCATGAGTTATAAGATTCACCGGTGGTCAAATTGTTTTCGAGGCACCTCCGAAAAATTAAGGAAATATTGTTCATATGTTGTACTATAATCACAATCAACTAAATAAATTTGTATTATCTATAGCGTCTAAAAAAAATCTTAAATATGGGCCTTTTCGTCGCCGAATTAAAGTTACCCCTCCCCCCCCCCCACATCTTAATAAACAAAACTGCCGGATTTAGTCCGATGAGTAACCCCAGGCAATACAAGTGCTGCCAATGCACCCGGAAAATATACCGTCCTTGGCGCCCGCTATGGTTCAATGATTTCAAATATTTTTTGCCCAATACCACGACATGTGGTTCCAGCAAGACGGTGCTACATGCCACAGCACGCACATCGATGAACGAATTGAAAAATGAGCGCGGTGAGCAATTTATCTCTCGTTTTGGCCCGGTGAATTGGCCGGCTAGATCGTGCGATTTGACCCCTTTAGACTATTTATTATTGGGATACGTCAAATCACTCCTCTATGTCGATAGACCAGGGTCAATTGCAGCCTTAGAAGACAACACTACACGTGTTATTAGCGAGATACCAGTCAATATACTCGAAAAAGTAATTCAAAATTGGATTCTCCATATCGGCCACCTGAAACGTAGTCGTGGTCAACATTTACGTGAAATAATCTTTAAAAAGTAAATGGCAAGCACTGATTTGTCAGCTCAAATAAAAATTGTATACACTTATCCAATTTTCCTGTTTTTTTTTTTGACAATTAAAAAGCAAACGCTTAAAAAATCACCCATTATAAAGCTGAGCTACATATATTTTGCTAAATTGCCTTGTTTTAGTAAGTTTGTAAGAATAAAAGAAGTTTGGAAAACAATTCTATAGTAAGAAGATACGGTACAATCAAACCAAGTTGTTGAGATGGCTGGACTCCTTAAGGCTGGTTTCTTTGAAAAAAAGCACTCTGCTAAGAAGGTCCACTCGACTCGTTGTTTTTCCTTTCATGTTCATGATAATGGTTAAAGCGACTAATAAATCGGTAAACGATTTTGAGGTAAGTAATTTTCGATTACCTCAACCGGCCTATGTCATCCAGATATGTTGCTCGGAAATGTAATACCATCCAAACAATGGTACAATGATCTAAAAAACGTAACGGCCTAAAAACACGAAAAAAACAAAAAATACCAAAAGTCACTGAAAAGCAAAAAAAAAAAGTCAGAAAAACACGAGCCCGAAAGTTATACGAGTTGATCCGCAAGAAGAAAGCATGCTTGGTTTTGGGTGACAAAACTTATGTCAAAGCCGACTTTACTACTCTTCCAGGTGCGCAGTTTTACAACTCGTTTGAAGCTGAGATTCTTCCGCAATCAACAATATCGATTGGGATGGAAAAATTCGGGTCAAAATATCTCGTTTGGCAGGCCATTTGCCAATGTGGACACAGAAGCTCATCGTTTCTTACAACGGGAACAATTAACGGAGAAGTGCACATTAACGAGTGCCTAAAAAAACGGTTGATGCCTTTCTTAAACAAACACGAGGGTTCACCATTATTTTGGCCAGATTTAGCTTCAGCTCACTATGCTCATGCGACGTTGAGCTTTCTTGTTGCTAAAAATGTCGACTTTGTCCCAGAAGACATGAATAAACTCAATCTTTAACAGTGCCGTCCTATTGAAAGGTGTTGGGCTTTGGTCAAATCTAAATTGAGGAAAAGTGAGCAGTGTGCAAAGGACGTAAAAGATTTTAGTGCTAAATGGAAAAGAGCGTCCAAAAAGATCACGGATGTAACTGTCACCAACCTTATGAAGGACATTCGAAAGAAGTTGACGAAAGAATGGGAACCCAAATAATTTTTTTTATTTTTTGTAATTGTGAATGAATTTAATAAAAACAACGTTTTAAAGAAAATAAAAATTAATTTTCATAATTATTTACATGAATTATGAAAATATTATTTTTTTTTTCTTTGAAGTTTCCAAATTTTATTCGTTTCAGTCCTTACTGTGCAAAACCTAAGCAACTTTGTAATCCACTGTAAAAAAAAAAATAGCTAACAGTACTTTTCCAGTCAGGTTACACATGAAATGTTGTAAACTCTTTGTCTTCGATATTGAGTGATTGTCTTTGGCCAGTTTTCTTTTAAGTTAGTCGCATAATTGATATTTTTGGGTAGGTGTAGGAGGTGTAGGTCCATTCTACGAAATAAACGGAATCATGGACCAATTCAAATATAAATCCATTCTAGAATTGGTAATGCTACCACATGCGGAGTGGGAAATGCCACTTCGTTGATTGTTTCAACAGGATAACGATCCGAAACACACATTGAAGTTGGTAAAGGAGTGGTTAGCGGATAGTGGGATTCAAGTCCTTGAATGGCCGGCCCAATCACCCGACTTGAACCCCATCGGCAACCTGTTTGGTATCTTTAAAAGCCGTGTCACTAGACAACACTTTTCCAACAGATCTCACCTATTCAATGCTTTTAAAGTTGAGCGGGAAAATATATCCAGGATGCACTTTCAACGTAAATTACTTCTATGCCTCGGATAGAAGCATATTACACACAATATTAAAAAAGTTGCCTAGGTTTTGCACAGCTCAATTTGGCTACTTTGTTGGTTTTTGTGTTTTTTTTTTTTTAATCTGAAGTATTATTACTTTTATAAAAAGTTGTGAATTTAAAAATACACTCTATTACACATCATTACATATCCATTACTTTTTATTTGGTGGAGTAGAAAGTTGAAAAGATTTACTATGAAGTGCTGACTCCAGATGGTTGCTTAAGTTTTGCACAGTACTGTATATAACCTACAAAGGAAGACTAAATAATCTTATACAATATTTGTAAGCCTTTACATTAGAAAAGGAAAAACAAATTACAGAGAGAGATGGCAAAGTTAATATCAAGAATAAGAGAAAAAAGTGAGAATTAAATATTATAAAACAGAAAAAGTAGAAGTTTAAAATAAATTCATAAATTCATAGAGAATACATAGAGAAGTGCGAGTAAGGACGATTTAAATTTATTCGTGCTTGTCATTCTTCTCAGGTCAATGGGGAGAGAGTTCCAGAGCCGGACAACTTGAACAAAGAATTGACGCTTAGAAGTAAGAAAAAGGTATCTTGGTTGAGCTAGCGAAAACGATTTGCGTAATGTGGCTCTCGAGTTTTTATAAGATTATGCAAAAGACATAGCGATTTGTATTTTACTAGGCTGGGGAAGGAGCAATAAGTTGTTTGCTTAGAAAAGTGAGAGATATGATCGCGCTGCCGGATGTTGAAACTGTATCTCGCGATATTGTTGAAGACAATGTTTAGTTTTCTGAGACTATTGTGGTCAGGCTTGTAAAGGATCTAGCATCCGTAAAGTAAAGTTGGTAAAAGAAGAGTTTTTACTAAAATTAATTTAGTTTTCGTTGGTAGAAGATGTTGAGTAACTCATAGCGTACGAAGCCCACTATAAACTTTGCCAATAATAGAATTAATGGGAGTATCCCAAGAGAGATTCATATTAAAAGTCACACCAAGGTTTTTAGCGGAGACAGCTCACTCTATGGGCACTTGATTGAGCTCTACGGTGAATTAAAATTACTTTAGACTTATTAGCATTAAGCCGAAGGTCGTGTTTAATTGACCAGTCATAAATTCTGGCAAGATCTTGGTTTAGGAGGTCTATAGCAGAGTTTGTTTCATTAGTAGGGCAGCTTGCTTTGCAGTGTTTAACAATGTTTGGTAGACCATTCCCGTATAAGGAGAAAAGAGTAGGTCCAAGGATTGATCCTTGCGGCACTCCACTTTCTATACTTAAGAAACTCGAACTATTCTCACTAATGAAAACACACTGTTTTGTTCCACTTAAAAAAGACTTGATAAGAGCTACGAACAAAGAAGAAAAAGCAAAACCGTCTTTAAGCTTACTACAAATGACCGCGTGGTGGACTGTGTCAAATGCCTTTGAAAAGTCGAGCAATGATAACAGCGTCGGATGATTCCTATTCATTGCATTACGAATCTCTTCTACCATTAATATCAGGGCAGAATTGCAACTCCTTTTAAGCCGAAAACCTCACTGATGTATATGTAGTTAAGAGATCTTCGTTATTTAAGTAGCAACGAATTTGTTTAAATGCCAACTTTTCAAAGGCCTTCGATTGGCCTGTATTCAACCGTATTCCTCATTCCTTTCTTAGGGACCGGGACTAGTTTTACTCTTTTCCATTCAGATGGAAAGGTAGAAGTAGTGAATATACTATTACAGAGTTGAGTAATATGAGGAAGTAAGTAAGGCAGAAGCAGTTTTATAAACTTTGGACTAAGACAGTCTAGACCAGTAGCATTGGATAGGAACATAACTTGGTCATCAACAGAGGGCATGTAGTAGATGCTGTCCCAGCATATTCGATTAACGTCGGAAAGCAGATTAGTATAATCTATATTATTATAGTCACGGTAAAATCGTTCCGGAGTGCTGCTAGATAGCTCTACGTTGAGTGATAAGTATATCAGGTTATGCCTGGAAAACCCTGGGGCACAGATTTGGTCATAAGAAAGCAGGTTGGAAATGTCACCAACAAAGAAAACGTCAAGAAGAGAACATGAGTCTTCCAAGTAGTAGGTGGGAATGCCTGAGTTAACCGCGGTTAAATGAAGCGAATTCATATTTCCGATAAACGAGACTGATTCCAACTTATCCAGTAGATTGCAATTCAGGTCACCACACATAACTATGTTTAAGGAAATACATGAAATAGCTTCAAGAACATCTAGCAGTGGAGTAAAGCATAACCGTTTGTTCGGCCTATAAACCACACCAAGTATTAACTTTTCTGCTTTACATGTAATATTTCGACAAACAAATAGTCAATAGGACACTTAGGAGGTGATTCATGCATGACTTTATCCCTGAGTGGTTTTCGTAGTTATATAGCAACACCCCCACCAGTCCGGCCAACTCGGTTGGCTTGAAGCATTTCATAGCCATTACGGAGCAGACTTCTTTTTGCACATTGCTGTGCAGCCAAGTTTCTGATACACACATTGCATCGAGACGAGAATTTCCAAAGTTGTAGCGGAATTCGTCAATTTTGTGCAAGATGCTTTGTGCGTTAAGATGGCAGATGTGAAAATCAACAAGTCTGAGCTCCAAGCACCCTTATCATGTTGTGGAGAGATCTATGCAAGTTGTCGGGATAGGACTGTCTTACCATATTATCGTTACCCAGTTTGATAATATAAAAACAGATAATTAATATAATAACTGAGGGAATGAAAAACACGAATATTTCTATGCAATAAAACAAATAGTAGTATGGGTTGATACGAAGCGCTCGCTAAGTAAGAATGAACATGATTTTGGTAAAAAAACATATTGAAATTCATAAAATTAAATGTAACAATAAGGATACTATGTAGGTAATAAAATTAAATGTAAGGAAAATATGTAGGTATGTAGTTGCACATGAATGCGACTTTCCTCTCAATGAAGGAAAGAAGCAACATACAAATGTTGCCGTCAGCATACGCATCAGTTATTCTCTCTTAAGTGTATAACCCTTGTCCAGCTTCGACTCAACAAAGCCATTATGTAATTGACATTTGATTGATCATTGATCATTGCCTCTGCATCTTTTTTTCCAATATGACGATGAAAAGGGCATAACGTATCAAATAGAGAAGCCTACTGAAATTGCATTTTAGCGTTTAGTATTTTAGGTATTACCCCGGCACCTGCAATATAAAGATATCGATGATTTGGAACCATTTAGACGGAGATACCAAACTCGATTTCGCTGAAGTTCCCAAGCTTGCCGAAGAAGTTATTAAGAAGAGTTCTCAATTGTTTATCAATTCTCCAGGACAGGATAGTCATACAGGAGGTGACGAATAGATTATACATATTTTTATTGAATATTCCTGCAACTTCTGCAAAAAATATGTAATTCGCATGAATATCAATGACACGATACCCAGTGGTTTGTTTGCAAGTCACGATTTGTATGTTGTCAATGATATGAAAAATGATTAAACAATGTTTTCAGTATGAAGACCAAGCTGAGACTGTTCGGATCTAATGCCGAAGCATAACTAGTAAAATGAGAGCAATAATCACATGAAGACTGCAAATCTTCTATAAAATGTCCTTGCAGCACTCAGAACGAGGCAGAAGGTAGAGGAAGACTGGAATATTCATAAATCGAGGCAAAAATTACCAATTTGAGCTTCGAACTCTGCCTCCTATAGCAAATTTGCGAAAATATCGATACACTCGATGAAATCAGAAGACCAGTTAAAAACTTCAAAAAGGGCAACCAGACTGAAAATACTTGGGACATCTGTTGTCACCATCAGGCAGTGACTAATGAGGCCATAAAATACCCTTCCCTCCTTCCAGCCTTTGATCACTTCAAGTTGTATGGCACCTGAAGTTGAATCCTGATGGCGGACAATATGATATGGAGAAGGGTTACTAATAGGGATGTATACTCTAGTAATTGCTATGGTGTTATGGTGCAGATGATGTATTACGGGGTGACTTACTCGAACTATTGGGTCTACAAGTAAGTTTCCAGCGTTTGTCTGAGATGGCGCCACCAGTGGATCCCGGGCAGAAATGTCAGATCCCATGTGTTTTATTTGTAGGTTTTGTATCTGTCAACAACTTTCCAGCGTTATAGTTGAGCAGTTCTATCGGTGTCGTACATTTTATCGAGCAAAATCATGGCAAGTTTCCAGCCAAATAAACGTCATTTGCGGGAAGCGCTGCTTTTATTCTTCAATATGAGGAAAAGTGCGGCTGAGGCCTATCGTTTGCTTTCGGAAACTTATGGGGCGGAATGTATTGGTGAATCGATGTGCCGCGAGTGGTTCAAACGGTTCAAAAGTGGTGATTTTGGAGTTGAAGACAAAGATCGCCCCGGAAAGCCGAAAAATTTTGAAGACGAGGAATTGGACGCTTTACTGGATGAGGATCCGTGTCAGATTCAAGAAGAACTTGCTGCATCATTGGGCGTCACGCAACAAGCCGCTTCCCTGAGCCTAAAAGCACTGTGATTCATTCAAAAGGTTGGTAACTGGGTGCCGTACGAATTGAAGCCAAGAGACGTCGAACTGCGATTTTGCATGTCCGAAATCTTACTGCAGCGGTATAAAAATAAATCATTTTTGCATCGTATTGTCACTGGTGATGAGAAATGGATTTATTATGATAATCCTAAACGCAGGAAATCGTATACAAAGCCCGGCGAGCCCGCCCAATCGACGCCGAAACGAAATATTCACGTGAATAAGGTCACGCTCTGCATATGGTGGGATCAAAAGGGTGTCGTATACTACGAACTGCTTCCGAGTGGTGAAACCATCAAAGGACCATTATATCGAACCCAACTAATTCGTTTGAAGCGGGCATTAAAAGAAAAACGGCCAGAATATGAGACCACGCATGAGTACGTCATTTTTCATCACGACAACGCTCGACCACATGTTGCGGTTTCGGTGAAAAACTATTTGGCAAATAGTGGATGGGAAATTCTGCCTCACCCGCCTTACAGTCCAGACTTGGCACCATCTGACTACCAATTGTTTCGTTCGATGCAGAACGCTCTTACGGGAATACGCTTCAGCTCAGTAGAGGAAATCAAAAATTGGCTAAATAGGAAATCAAAAATTGGGCTCGAAAGACGAGAAATTTTTTTGGTCCGGAATTCATAAATTGCCAGAAATATGGAGGAAAGTTGTAGCTTCCGATAGACGATACTTTGAATAAAGCATCGTAACTATGTTTTCACAATAAAACTTCAAATTTTGGAAAAAAAACGCTGGACGCTTACTTGTAGACCCTATATATTTTTTTAAAATGTTATAATTTTTTTCTTTTTTGATAAATTTTATTGTGCCAAAGCAAAACATGTTGGAAAATACGTCAATTTTCAAATTGTATCAGTAGTTTTCAATATGTCCACCTTTGGCGCGAATAATGGCCTTGAGACGGCCGAAGAAAGCATCGCACGCTGTACGCAAGTGGCTCTGCGGTATTTTGGCCCATTCCCGGCGAACTGCTTGTTTGAGGTGGTCCATACTTTGGTATTTTTTAGTGCAAACCTTCGCCTTCAAAATACCCCAGACAGAGAAATCCAACGGATTTGCATCCGGAGAATTTGCAATCCATTGCGTCGAAAAAACGAAGTGTGGAACATTGGTTTTTAATCAATCTTGATTGACGCGCGCTTTGTTGAAATGTCCACGGTCTCCGACCGAAATAATTGTTTGCCCAAATCTTCAATACTGCCTCTAAGACAGTTTTACGGTATACGATCGCATTAATTTTGACGCCACGGTCCAAAAATACGAGCGGAGAGCGACCATCCGCGGTTATGGCGGCCCAAACCATCACCATGGGTGTTGCCTGCTTTCTGGTGGCCGTCCGAAGGTATAAATTTTCGAAGGACCTCTCTGGCAAGTAAACTCGGTCATTTTGTTTGTTGACATATTGCTCAATAACAAATGACGACTCATCGGAAAAAACCAAATTCGGCAACTCACCACTTTCGTGCAAGCGTAGCAACTCCTTCGCTCTTTCGACTATAACTTTTTTCTGTTGCGGTGTAAGATCGTGTGCTTTTTGGAACTCCAATGGCTTGAGCCCAAGCTCATTTTTCAGTATGTGGTGCATCCGTTCCAACGATATGTTGAGCTCACGAGCCATTTTTCTTCCACTTCGACGCGGATTTCGCTCAATGCCAGTATCACGGTAACGAGCTATGGTTCGAGACAAATGATGTATTCACGTTGAGGTGCTGGAGGGCTCTAACGATAGCTACTTGTGGTTTTCCAGCCAAATATAAAGCAATCACACCATCACGGATAAAAATTTTTCAACACAACTGAGACGCAAATCGTTTAAACGTCTTGTAAATACTTAATAAAATTATCTGTCATGTGTCAAAATTTGAGCTCGCTGTCATAAACGGTTTGGAAATTATAGCAGTCTGAAGTTGTTTGCAGTTCGAGTCATTCAGGGTGTATAGTTGTACTTCTGTCGGAGCATAGCTTGCAACCGATTACTCTAAAGCGCAAGCACCCTTAACCGCGATCGACGATGGGGGTACTGAAAATGGGCTATCAGTGAATCCTCTCAAAACTGGTTTAGCTCATTTAGTGCTAAAAGTCATCACCATCCTTTTAAGGAACCTTTGGATCTACACGACTATGATAGAACTTATTGTTCTGGAACAAGTTTTGATGTAAATACCTCGCTGATGGGTTCACCAAACTCCAAAGAATGGTCTAGCTAGGCTGTATTTGGCCTTTACCTAAGGTAACGACTGGCTTTGTTCTAGATCCACTGAAAAATCGCAATCCCCTTGCTATACCATGGGTTACACTCTCAAAGCCATTTTCAAAAAAGTGGTGTTTAGTACTACACGCCCTAAAGTTTTGACGAACTTCTGATACAATGATACCAGAGCTCATACACCAAACCAAGCGAATGCTTCCTGACATCTCTAAAAGATCAGTTTCTTTCCTACGATGTTGATGTCGACACCGCATGGCACTCCCTCTGCGAGTATTCATGCTATGAGTACGCTCGCATCAGAGTACCATAAACCGAACGGCGGTAAGAATCCCGTGAACATAAAACCATGATACAAAGAAGAAAGCACTAGAAAATTTGTTGCACGTTGTGACGCGAAGACAACACCACTGTATGGCGGTTTCCTAAAGCTGCGGGGAAAGTGTATCACTTTAGAGTTTAACAACACGTGGCAGCAGTGGACTTGTTTTAAGATCCAGAATATCATAGTGTACACATGGTTGACGAAATATGCCTTCCAGAGACTATTCAGATTTTGTTATGACATCTTAACATCTTTTCAAGCAGGCAAAGGAAGCATACGCTCTATTAAAGTTGGCTCAACCGTAGCTCAACCACGGAATACATTATAATCTCTCATAACTTTCCCGTCACAATCAAATGCAAAACTCATATTTGCCATAGCCCACGCAAAACTATTCCCATCTGCCGAATCTTGTTGTCTATTTTGTTAATTTATGAGACTTTCCGAAAAGAAAACAACAACAAACCATTTATCTGTACAGAAAAACATAAGAGAAAAAGGAAGAAACAAAATTATTTAACACCATTTCGAATGTTTGCCCTGAAAGAACATTATCAAGAAAACGACCTTGAATTTTGCCATATCCGAGAGCTCATGCGAACGAACGAATACCGTACTCACCCCGACCGAACGATGAAAATGTTGTTATGCGTATTTAGTATCTATACTATAAAGAGTAGGGTGGCTTGGGGAACCATTTCCATTCTACTTCCATACTTTAGACCAACACTAGCAAGTGTGTTCTATATGCCTCCTCATTTTTTCTCTCTTTATTTTTCTACTTCTTTCTACTCTACATATGTACTCGTATACATATTTCTGTACGAGTATTTCACTATTTTTCACTGCTCCACTTCGAATCTCACTTCCATCTAAGGTATATAGAGAGAACTGCTTTACTCGGGGATACGAATATTTTATAGTGATTTAATGTGGTTAGAACAAAAGAAAATTATTTTCCTAATAGGGAGATGCAGTGGAGAATCAGAATATATTTTCGATTTTCTTCCTTCCTGGGGTAGGATTAATAGGCAAAAACAAAAAGTTTCTCTGCGTAAGTTTTTCATTTAAAATTTAGTGCCAAAGCAATGAACTTTTGAAGGTGTTTTCGTTAGACAACCCGTACTTCTGGTAACATTCGAATAGAAAATTAATCTACAACAGTATGTAGGTAAACTGGAGGAGTCGAAAATTTTATCAAATGAAATATGCATCACCTTGACCCGAAGGAATACATACAAATCATGATCGTTTACTTTTGATTTTATTTTATTTTGAATTAGAAGCCTTTATTCTAGGGGTAATTAGTACCGAATTTAGAATGCTGTCGCGCTTATTAGATAAAAAAATTAGATGCTTGCTTAGTAGAATTGTAAAATTGGAAGCGAACAGTATATAGTAGTAGAATGGAGCTACTCAAAGTTGCGTATTTAGCACTCTACTGTATCGAGCTTCAGACAAATCGCTCGAAAACTGAAGGTTACAATTTTTTGGTTATTCCCTATCTCATAGAAAAGATTTGTGACCTCTGATTTCAGGCCATCGTATAAATTTGGATACATCCTATCAGATACTGACGGCCTGAACTTCATTCTTCTTATTATTCGTGTGTTCTTTGTCCAATTGTGGGTCTTAGGAACTCAACCATGAATGCTTACCATCGTGTTCCATTCCTGGCAATGTGAGGGTTAAACCTTCTACCGCATACGAAGAGAAATACCACCTTGATCAAAAAGTTCCCGTACCACACTACCGTGTGGCGCTCCCATTGTTCCGATTTGAGTTCGGTATTTTTTGGTAAGTTGGTTTTTTGGTCTGTTGTTGACATTCCCTCTAAATCTTAGCGTCATAGCTTGACATTTGCGAAAGTTACGTAGCTAAGAGTACATCTATCTATGTGTGTGTTGGCGATTTTTTACAATTTTAGAAATGGATTTAAATTTGCAACAACGTACTTGTATTAAATTTTGCGTAAAAAACGTATTTAATGGAAATGTTGGAAAAGTGTTTCGGCAACGATTCTCTAAAGAAAACGGTCGTTCACCAGTCCACGAGTGGCAGACCATCGACATCGAAAACCGACGAAAACATTGATGAAGTACTCGTAAAAGAAATGTTGGTCAATAACTGCAAATTAACCATCAGAGAGATAGCGGACGACTTGAACATGGCCTATGGATCGGTCCAAGACATTTTGGTTAATGATTTGAATTTCCGTCGTGTAGCAGAAAAGTTGGTGACAAAAGACCTCAATTTCATGCAAAAACGAGACCGTGTTGACGTCGCAAAAGAGATGATTTGCGAGGCTGAATCCGATCCCACATTCATCAAAACGATCATTACTGGAGACAAGACGTGGGTTTATGAGTACGATACGCAGTCCAGACATCAGTCAAGTGAATGGCGTTCACCAAATCAGCCGAGACCAAAAAACCACGTCGTTTTCAGTCAAAAAAGAAGGCAGTGCTCACGGTTTTCATGGATTACAACGGTGCAGTGCATCACGCATTTTTGCCAGAAGGCCAGACAGTAAACAAAGAGTATTATTTGGGCGTTATGAGGCGTTTGCGTAAAGCAATTCGCCGAAAGAGACCAGAATTGTGGGCAGAAAACTCGTGGATTTTGCACCGTGATAATGCACCGTCGCACAGTGCCATCATTATTCGTAATTTTTTTGACGAAAAATGCAACAAATACCATCCAACAGCCACCGAATCCACCTGATTTGGTTCCCTGTGACTTCTTTCTGTTCAATCGAGCTAAAAAAAACCACTACGGGGAACGCGTTTCAGGTGCCGAGAGGAAAAATCGCAGGAAGCACAGATGGACATACCGAAAACCGAATATAAAAAACGTTTCGAAAATTGGATCAATGTTGCAGTCGATGGGGATTACTCTGAAGGGGACAATATAGATTTAGATGAATAAACCTGTATTTCCAATGTTCTGAATATATTCCGGGATCAAGGGGTATATATCAGGAGGTTGTTTGAATCTATGTAGAATACAGTTTCAGACATCGATGTAAAAAACTTTATTGTAACTTATTTGTAACGCCGGCTAACTTTTTACAGGTACTGCATATGTACATATATAGTTGCCATCACCATACCATCACCATCACCGTTTGAGCGGGATAGATGTAGCTTCGTGTTTAAGCTGATACTATGCTTCTCTTCTTTTTTTTCGACAACATACCAAATGTACCCTTACTTTTCGATTTGAATCTGCTTAAGTCTATTTCGGCTTGATCACCAGTCCGGATGATACACGCTGATCCGAGTTGTTGAACAGTTAGATGGATGATGTATTTACGGAAGGTGGTATGACTGCATTGGATGGATGAGACAGTAAAACATCATCAATCTACGCTACAAAAAACAGCAGTGGCGATACTCGTACTATTATACAACGTTGTCAAATGCCGGTTCGGATATGAAATTCTTCCGTCGTCTGTCTATCGTATATCGCATACTCAAAGTTATGAAAAGTAGGTTTAGTAATGCCATTCATTTATAATGAATGCTTCTCCTGCACCTCCTCCTCCTGGAGGTTTACCATATACAGCTGTATTTCTTTTGGCAAGACGTACATTACGCTGGATCTCTCTCATCTTTTGTGGACAAGGATTCGAGTTCACTTTTACTGCAATGCGAAATTTAAGTTGTCTTGGGCTTACTGTAGATTTTTTAATAAATTCAAAGTTTATTTAGCTATTATTGCTATTTTTTTAAAAGTCTGTGTTACCTACATAAATTTATTTTTAAAAATTAGCTCTTACATATGAAACTATCTCCCTTTTGAATTTATTTGATTTGGACACATTTTTTATATATTGTAGTTACTTAGTAGTTCATTGTACATTTTAAGGTTTATTTTTGAATACTTGTAAATTGCATAATTATTCTTTACATTATATGGTTGAACATTCATTTTATGTTTTATTTCAAATGCAAATATAAACACACTTATTATTCCAACATATAGCATATCCTACTGTATCTACAACATCTTGTATGTACCGACGTTAGTTTGCTTATATCTTTTCTTATTCTTCTAAGGAATCCTAGTTTATTTCCAATTTTACGAGTAGGTATTACATACAAATTCAAAGTGTGGTTTAAAATTTAACCTATAATCAATGATCACACCCAATTATTTAATTTGTTTTATACATTCAAAATCTTCAAAGTGGTCAGTTGACCAGGTATCATTCGAAAACATAATTTTAGTTTTATCTACGTACATTCAGTCTCTTATATTAAATAATTTGTTTTTCATTTTCACTGTACATCCTATGAGAGTGCTCTCAGCTATAAATAATAGACCATCATCGGCAAATAAAATTAATTCCCCGTTCTTAACTACTCTCTGCATGTCGTTAATATTGTATACAACAAAAATAGCAATGGACCCAGTATAGATTCTTGCGGCACACCTAACTCGATATTTAATGGTTTCGATAAATTTCACTTAAATAAAATTTAAACCAGTTTAATTCTTCATTACTCACACCATACGTTGATAGTTTTTGCAGCAATATATCTCTGTCCACGGTTTATTTATTTATTTTATTATTTTATTACAAAAATTCTTCCAGCCTGTATTTTTATTAATTTTTTTTTTCACATATCAGAAGCATATTTACAAGTTTTAAGGGGGTTGAAAAAAATCGATTTTTTTTTTGCATAGACTGGATTCCTTAACATGTGTACAATATGCTTGTAAAGTGATTTTTTAAAAATTTGAAGTCGTTGTAAAGATACAGCAGTTGGAAGAAGCAGATGTTCGGAGCGCTGAGTTGAGTAGTAGGTGACCGGGACTATTGTGAGAGACCCTTCTACACAAATGTGCACTAATATACAAGTTTAGACAAGTTTACGCAAGTATAGAAGGAAATTTTTATGGTCACTTGTTTTGTCAAACTTGGCAACGCAGATTAATGCTAAGTTAAGATTTTCATAGTTTTAACCGTACTTGAAACTTTAAACGCGTTTGTCCCAAAACTGTGTTTTCCAAATTTTCCTCGGGAATGGTTTGCCCGACTCACCCTAAAGTTCCGAGTATTTCTATTTTTTTCGAAACGAAAAATCATGAAATTTGAAACTTTTTTTTCAGAAGTCTGCCAAAGAGCCAATTTTCAATATTTTCAAATGATTCTAAGTCACTCGATCCATTTAGGCTTACAGATTAAAACGCTGTTTCTTTTTTTTCTGATAAGCCAACCAGCCGAAATCGCTGAGGAAGTGAGTGTCCTTTTTTTCAAGGGGGTGTCTTCGCAGTGGTATACCTTCCGTTCTAATGAAGATTTTCACTTGAAATTTTTTCTTGAAATAGTAATAAATAAATGATAAAAAATTCAAAGTTCTATCAAATTCCCAATAAACGTTTAAAAGAACAGGCCGTCACACTGGATGAATAATCAATGCCTTCCAATTTTCAGGAAATATCCTATTTATCAGATATGTATTTATAATTAATTCTTAAAAGTGCTGGTCTTATTTTACTAATCTCATCTTTTTTAATTAATTTTACTAATAATATCAAAGCCCTTTTTCGAACTATTTTCCACAATTTACTAACCGTTTCAATCCTAATAAATTTATTTGATTAATTTCCTAGGTTATAGGTTATTAAAAAAAGGGATATTATCAATGGAGTTATATACAGTACTGTACAAAACCTAAGCAATCATCTGGAGTCAGCATTTCATAGTAAATCTTTTCAACTTTCTACTCCACCAAACAAAAAGAAATGGATATACGAGGGTTGTCTGAAAAGCTTCCGACCGAACAATGATACAAGACATTTTTTTTTATTTTTCTACATAGTCTTCTTGTAACTCTACACACTTCTCGCAGCGATGCTCCCATCTCTCTAACCCGTCCAAATAGTACTTGGCGTTTTTCTCTGCAAAATAATTGTTCACGAAGGTGATTGCCTCCTCATTTGACAAAAATCTCTGTCCCCCGAGCGCAGTTTTTAGATGAGGGAACAAAAAGAAGTCGCTTGGGGCTAGATCTGGTGAATAAGGCGGTTGGTCAAGCAGTTCAAACCGTAATTCATGGATTTTCGCCATGGCAACCGCTGAGGTGTGAGACGGCGCGTTGTCTTGGTGAAACAGGATTTTCTTTTTCTGCAAATGTGGCCGTTTTTCCGCAATTTCTGCCTTTAGCTTGGCAAGAAATGATGCGTAGTATGCTCCTGTAATGGTTTTTCCTTTTTGAAGATAATCGATTAAGATAACTCCTTTACTATTCCAAATAACAGTCATCATCACTTTCCCAGCCGAAAAAACAGTTTTTGCTTTTTTTTGGAGCCGGCTCGCCCTTTGCAGTCCACTGTTTTGACTGAATTTTTGTTTCGGGCGTATAATGATGTATCCAAGTTTCATTCACAGTAATTAATCGGCACCAAAACTCGGATTTATTGCGCCTAAACTGCGCCAACAGAGCGTTGGAAATGTTCATTCGAACACGTTTTTGGTCTAACGTAAGCAAACGCGGCACCCAACGCGCGGACAGCTTCCTCATGCCTAAATCTTGATTTAATATGTAACAAACACGTTCTTTGGACATTTTCATAACCTCTACTATCTCTCTCACTTTAATTCGGCGGTCGTCTAACACTATTTGGTGAACTTTAGCAATGTTATCGTCAGTGGTTGGAGTTTTTGGACGTCCCGAACGTTCATCATCTCCCAAGCTCTTACGGCCACGTTTAAATTCAGCTGTCCAAAGTTTCACTGTGGTAAATGATGGTGCAGAGTCCCCATACACAGAGTCCAACTCATTTTTGATTTGCGTAGGCGTATTGCCTTTCAAAAACAAGAATTGAATAACAGCTCGAAACTCAATTTTTTCCATTTTCACAAAAAACACTCACATCGACTCACTCAAACGACTGTCAACTAAAAACTGCACGTCCAAAATGACTGAAACTGCGGTAAGTAACTGTCAAAAGGTGCACAATTAACATTCACTAGCTTTTATCTTTACGTTGCGGTCTCAGACTTCTCAGACAACCCTGGTATAAAGACGTGTAACGGAGTGTACATATTTTGAAATTCATAACTTTTTATAAAAGTAATAATACTTCAGATTTAAAAAAAAACACAAAAACCAACAAAGTAGCCAAATTGAGCTGTGCAAAACCTAAGCAACTTTTTAAATACTGTGTGTAATATCCTTTATTTGGAATAACAGAGGCGCAACGACGAGGCATAGAAGTACGCATTGAATAGGTGAGACCTGTTGGAAAAGTGTTGTCCCAGCGACACGGCTTTTAAGGATACCACTATCCGCTAACCACTCCTTTACCAACTTCGATGTGTGTTTCGGATCGTTATCCTGTTGAAACACCCAACGAAGTGGCATTTCCCACTCCGCATGTGGATTTATATTTGAATCGGTCCATGATTCCGTCTATTTCGTAGAATGGACCTACACCTCCTGGCGAAAAACAGGTCCACACCATCACACTACCCCCACCATGCTTTACAGTGGATGTACAGAATCTAGGATTGTGTCTCTGCCCTTTACGACGTCTCACATAACCTATCCCGTCAGAATTAATTAACTTAAATTTTGACTCGTCACTGAAAAGAAGCGTTTTGCATTTTTCAGGACACCAGTCTTGGTATTTTCTTGCAAAATTTAGCTTAATATGAAAAAAAAATTTTAGTTTGAATTATGTTTAAAGAATTTAATTGCACTACTTGTTTCTTAAATGTCTTTTTGTGAGCAGGGTAATTCCATGAAAAGTGGACATGAAGCAAGAAAAAAAAGGGAATTTCCAATCCGTTTAATTATGTCAAGCACTTAATTAAATATAGCAACGTTGGTAATTGCATTCAAATTTATAAAAATGTTATATATACAACCCTTTTTTTATGATGCACAATAACAAGTGCAGACATCACCAAGTATTGACACAAACGTATTTTAAAGTATCAGAATTTCAGTGTTTATTTTGTTCAAATCGGTAAGTAATATTTGTATTCTCGCTTTAAATAAGTTCATGTTTTTAGTTTTACATTAAAACCGCTATTCGAATAACGTTTATTGTGTAAAATAGTGCAAGTAGTGTAACGTAAATTTTATAACGCGAGTTACCAATAAATGCTTATTTTTCCTGTATTTTGAAATTATTTGGTCCGACACACTTGATTTTTATATTTTTATTTTCAAGTGCTGTGTTGTTGAAAAAAAACAAATATTCTTTTTGTTATCAACTTTAGTTTCGTTAAAGATTTCATTTTTCTTTGTTAAATTGTTTTTAAATACGAAGGAAAATACGAAGAATACAAGAAAAATCATTAAGAGATGTGCAGATAAAGTAGATTAAAGAAAAAATTGGAAATTGAAGGCCTTTCAGTTCATAAAAAACAGCAGTTAATCACTGACCAAAGAAGGAAAACAAAAGAACGAGTAGCGAGATTTAGATTAAACAAGACACTTCCCCAAGATGACTCGTATAATGAACCCTTAATAACACCACCAATCAGCACGAGCTCGAAAAGCTTAGAGAAAATGTCCCATGAAAAAAGGTTAGTACTAAAAAAACTGCTTGATACCAGTGATGAAGCCTGTTGCTCCAAGTCGATCCAAAAGAAACATGCATCAACTCTAAATGAGGAAATAAGAAAACAAATTGAAGAGTTTTATCAACGTGACGATATAAGCCGACAATCTCCCGGTCTCAAGGATTTCATTAACATTCGCCTTGAAAATAAGAAAAAAGAAAAGGTCCAAATTCGGCATCTATACGCATCACTATCTGAAACTCATGCACTCTTTGTTAAAGAACATGGTGTAATTGTCGGAAAAAGTAAATTTGCAGAATTGAGGCCGAAACACGTCTTACTATCGGATAAACTTCCTCATAATGTTTGCCTTTGCAAATATCATGAAAATTATAGCTTAGCATTTATTTCACTCCATTGTGCAATTGGAAGTCCGAAATATAATCACGATTTCATAAGTACTACGATTTGTGACAAACCAAGCAAACAATGCTGGTTGAATGCTTGTGAGCTCTGCAAAGACGAATTGAAAAATAAACTGGACGAATGGGTTGAAAAGTGTGATAACTTACCTCCAGAAGTAACTTGGTATGTGTGGAAAACCGTTGACGGAAAGATAACCAAAATTCAGGAATCTGGCATTATTTCTGACCTAATAAAACATGTTTTGGATATGTCTCCAAAATTCTTTGAGCACACGTACTTCAAGAGATGCCAAGCCAACTCATACCATCAGGATAAGCTAGCTGTATCGTCAGATAAATATGACCCTGCCATTGCTTTGATGCAGGTGGACTTTTCGGAAAATTTCACATGCATAGCTCAAGATGAAATTCAAAGTTTTCATTAGATGCACCCACAGATATCTCTGTTCACCGTTTCTTTGCGGTTTAATAAAGAGCAACACCCAATCGTCATTGTCTCTAATGATTTACACCATGACAAAAAAAGGAATGTTATATACATTGACAGAATCTTTCAAGAGCTACCGCAGAGTGTTAACCAGGTGAATATATGGTCTGATGGTCCGAGCTACCAATTTAAAAATAAATTTATTGCTCAGAGCTTAAAAATGCTGGAAGAAAGAAACAAGAAGCATATAGTATGGAACTATTTCGCAACGTCACATGGAAAAGGTCCGGTCGATGGAATACGCGGTGCAATTAAAAGATTTGTTAGAAATAAAGTATTACAAAGGCAAACCGTCGTCGTCAATGCTGAACAATTCGCTGATGCAGCAAAGGATTCTTCAGTAAAAATAATTATATGTTCACCCAAGGACATTGAAGACATGACCAATGAAATGAATTTGGATTCACTTTTTTCCGAAGCGCCACTGATAATTGGGATATCCAAATGTCATATAATGTCTTGGGTAAACAATATACTACAAACGGCTCAAACATCAGAATATGGGCATACAAGAAAATCAAAGCTGTCGCAAACAAACATATGATTCGGAAAGCGACAGTGAAGACGATATTCCCTTAGCTGTGTTAAAAAAAAGATTGATTTAATAATTGTTGTATTTAAACTTAAATAAAATATAAAAAAAAATCTCACGAATTTAATAATTTTTTCTTTTGGAACGGAAGTAACGCGAGTTACCTTTTTTATGTAACGCGAGTTACCACCTTAATTTTGCATTATTTTCAAAAAAATATTAGATATGTAAATTTTTTCATAAAGCCTAGTTTATTACATATTTTTTTGCAAATTCTGTTATTGAACTATTAATGAACCATGCTGAATGTCGCAGAAATTTTCAATTGAACAACCTGCTAAAAACATACCGTCCAAATTTGTAACGCGAGTACCGATAATTTATAATGCCTTTTTTCAAACAAATAAATTTTTTTTTCAAAATCCTTTTTTTTATATATTTGTAATGGAACACTATTTACTTTTACAATTTTTTTTTCTTTAATTATATGCATCTGAATGTAACGCGAGTTACCATGGAATTACCCAGCATCGGTTTTTTGCACGGCCTGAAACTTCGAAGATTATTTTCAATTGCACGTGTGCAATTCGCACCGTGCTAGCATCAATGTTAAAATCAAGTAATTTTACGACTTCATTCGAACTTACGAACGGTTGTTTTTTAATTACAACACAAATGTTTCTATCCGTTCGACATGCTATCTTACGCGGCCTACCACCGACATTTTGACTTTCAACGATTCCTGTTGCATGTTTTTTTTTATTAAACGTGAAATAATCAACTTATTAATATTACAACGTTTAGCTAATGTTGCCTGAGTATCTCCAGACTCAAGTTCATCAATAATCTTTAGTTTAAGAGAAGAAGAGTAACTTTGTCGCGACATTACTAAAAAAATATCAATTATGCGAATGACTTAAAAGAAAACTAATCAAAGACAATCACTCAAGATCAAAAACAAAAAGCTTACAACATTTCATGTATAACCGGACTGGAAAAGTACTGTTAGCTATTTTTTTTTTACAGTGGATTACAAAGTTGCTTAGGTTTTGCACAGCTCAATTTGGCTACTTTGTTGATTTTTGCGTTCTTATTTAAATCTGAAGTATTATTACGAGGGCGGGTCAATAATGGATTAAAACACAGATTTTTTGATAAAAAAACAATTTTATTTTTCAACGTAGTCTCCCTTGAGCTCTATACACTTTGTCCAACGCTTCTCCAATTTTTTTATCCCTTCCAAAAAAATGATTTGTCGAGGTCCTCAAAATAGGCCTTTGTTTGCGAGATGACTTCATCATTGGAGTCAAATCTTTTTCCACCAAGCCATTTCTTCAGGTTTGGGAACAAGAAGTAGTCGCTCGGAGCCAAATCTGGAGAATAGGGTGGATGAGGGAGCAATTCATAGCCCAATTCATGGATTTTTGCCATGGCAGCTGCACATGTGTGCACCCTTGCATTGTCTTGGTGGAAAAGAACTTTTTTCTTGGCCAAATGAGGTCGTTTTTTTTTCAAATCGTCATTGAATCGGTCCAATAAGTTGGCATAATATTCCCCATTGATTGTTCTTCCCTTTTGAAGGTAGTCAATGTGGATTATCCCGCGTGCATCCCAAAAAACAGTCGCCATAATTTTATTGGTTGACAAACCCACCTTGGCCTTCTTTGGCGCCGATTCACCCTTAGAAACCCACTGTTTTGACTGTTATTTGTTCTCTGGTGTGTTGTGATGGATCCATGTTTCGTCCACGGTTACAAAACGGCGCAAAAACTCCTCCATATTGCGATTAAACAACGCCAAACCTTCCTGTGAAATTGTTACACGATTGCGTTTGTGGTCGACTGTGAGCAAACGCGGCACCCATCTTGCGGAAAGCTTTCTCATGCCCAAGTGATCATTCAAAATTGAAACCACTGAGCCATGGGAGATCCCTACGGCTTCCACAATCTCTCGCACTTTCAATCTTCGGTCGGCCAACACCATATCGTGAATTTTTTCGATTGTTTCGGGTGTAGAGACCTCAACTGGGCGTCCAGGACGTTCGGCATCTTCAGTGCTTGTACGGCCACAACGAAATTCAGTAAACCACTTTTTTACCATTGAAATCGATGGTGCAGAGTCCCCATAGTATTTATCAAGCTTAGCCTTGGTCTCGGTAATGGTTTTTTTTCGCAAGAAATAATGCTTAATAAGCACACGAAATTCACTTTTTTCCATTTTCTCCTCAAATTAGTGAGTAGTCTGATAAAAATAGCTGTCAAACACAAACTAACTGACGCAACAAGTTTAAATTTTGACAGGAGTCAACTGACAGATGCCTGTTGACAGGAGCAGTGTTGCTGTTTCAGTAAAGAGGTCAGAAATTCAAAATTCACGGACTTATTGACCCGCCCTCGTACTTTTATAAAAAGTTGTGAATATCAAAATAGGCTCTATTACACGTCATTATACAGGATGAGTTTTTTAACTTGAGACATCCAAATTACTTAAAAAATACGCGATATCGCGAAAAATGTTTCAGACAAAAGTCACAAGGGGGCATACGATACCACTGCACTGGAACACCTAAACCATTAATCGGTTTCCAACGTTGTTAGGGTGTTAGAAGGTCGAGATTTGTTTTGAGGAAGTCATTATTGCCTCGAGTGAAGTTAAAACTCAAAGAAATTTCAGATAGAGACAAATTGTCCTAAACTTATCTGAGAGTGTATGATGTGCACTCTGCCCTTTTTTTCTACTTGAACAGAACTGTACTTCATTTAGAAGTTCGATATTTGGTTTGAGGAACTGATTATTATTAGTAACGTTTTCCAGATTAACAATGCAGGCTATTTCAATTCAAGAGTAAATTGAAATGATATTGATTTATGGAGAAAGTGGAAGGAACATCGCTGGTGCTGTTGCTCTTTACGCCCAACGTTTCCCAGACCAGATACGATCGCGCGCTTCCTTTTATCGGGTCATCCAATAATTCACTGGTGAAGGAAGTGTACAACCAAAGAAAAGGAATCGGTCAGATAGGGTAGCTGTTGAGGACAATGAAATAGCATTGTTAGCTGCCGTTGCACACGATCCTCACATTAGCACTCGCCAAATAAGTCGTGAATCAGGAATTTCTCAAACGACTGTCTGTAAGATATTACATCGGCATAAATACCATCATTATCATGTTTCAATGCATCTAGAACTTTCTAGTGAGGATTTTCGCAACCGGGTTTCCTTTTGTCAATGGGCACTTCAGCAAATTGAACAAGACCCCCTTATCTTCGCCAAGGTGTTATTCTCTGATGAATCGACTTTCACCAATCACGGTACGGTCAATCGACATAATATGCATTACTGGGCTACTGAAAACCCTTTTTGGTTGCGACAAGTTGAATGCCAGCACCATTGGAATGTTAATGTTTGGGCGGGAATTGTTGGGGATAAATTAATAGGTCCATATTTTATTGAAGGCAACTTGAATGGCGAAAAGTATGCAAACTTCTTGCGGGACCATCTTCCAGTATTACTAGAAGAACTGCCATTGGAGTTGCGACAAACAATGTGGTTTCAACATGATGGTTGTTAAGCCCATTATTCCCAAGTAGCCCGGGGCGTATTAAACAATGTTTACCATCAACGATGGATGGGACGAGGGGGTCCGAGGCAATGGCCTGCTAGATCACCTCATCTTACGTCACTTGATTTCTTTTTGTGGGGCTACTTAAAAAGTGTGGTTTACAGAAAAAAGCCAACAACACGTGAGGTCATAAAAAGACGAATAACTGAAGCTTGCCGGAAGATTACGCCTAGAAATACTTCTCAGTTCTGTTGGTTCATTTAGAGCGCGGATAGACAAGTGTATTGAAGTGAATGGTCACATTTTCGAGCATTTGTTGAAATAGTCTTGGGAAATAAACGTCAAAATGGGAAGAATTCAATGATTCAACAGTGGGAGGCAAGGGCACCCACTCTAATTAATCACCCCGAAGGAAACAAAATACTGCTACGTCCACGTCGTTGTTTCTGGGTTATGCTAAACGCAGTATGTAAAAACAAATGACAAGCCTACGAGCAATACGACTGAGCAATGAAAATCAGGAATTATCATTTGAAAAATCAAAAGTGACCTTCATTTGACCTTGAAAATGGGTCTCAAAGTCAAACTCGTGGTCACCATCTTATGTCCCCTTCAGAACCTTGTGACTTTTGTCTGAAACATTTTTCGCGATATCGCGTATTTTTCGAGTAATTTGGATGTCTCAAGTTAACAAACTCACCCTGTATATCCATTTCTTTTTGTTTGGTGGGGTAGAAAGTTTAAAAAATTTACTATGAAGTGCTGACTCCAGATGGTTGCTTAGGTTTTGCACAGTACATCATTTTGTAATGCACAAAATCCATTTAAATCGCATTGCGAAATTAACTAAAAAAAACGTTGCTGATTCAAGAATACGTACTATATAACGCTAACGTTTTCTGTGGTTTGATTTAAAAATGTTTTTATTGTTATCACTATATAGTAGTTTCATTATCACTTATTTTCAGAGAATTATCCATATTCACAATAGAGTCTTTAATATTTGATATGATACAATATACACCAAAACCTGAGTTATAGAGGGTGTTTTGCGGATTCATTTTTGTCTCCTATTCGGGCAAATTATACTATGTATTCCCAAAAATTAATAGAATGTGCAATGTTATGTGTTACGCACATGCTCGAAAAACGCTACCCTTCAACACAAACGGGACCAAAGATTACAGGCAGAATCTTTTGCTCGAAGCAACCAAGGAATTCTTCATCCGCTTTTGTAAAGGTTTAAGCCTCAGCGCCGCAAAGGAGGAGCGGGATGATGGGATGATCAAGGCTTTGTAAAGAATTACGTTGGTTTTACGAGACAGGGCTCTACTACCCAATTGCATCTTGAGCCCTAAGAACCAGCGTTTGGCAAGAGTAATTCTGCTTCTGATCTAAGCGCTGGTATATTCATGTGCCACGCTCAGATACAAATAAACGCGGGTAAAGCCATCTATTGCAAAAAAAAAAAAACATATGACGTTTTGTACAACCCAATAGGTTTGGTTTTCCTGTCAAACTGGTGAGATTAAAATGACGATGAAGAACGCTCGCTGCTTCGTAATTGTTGGAAACAATGTAACTTCTTCTACATCACACTTGTGAAAATTGTGCTAAGCTTGCAAGCCAGCACTAGAAGAACAATGTAGCAATAGTATGTGCATATGTTGATAACTGTCATTGATACTTGCAAGTATTGTGCCAGCAGCCACAAAAAAGGGTTTAGCTCTGAATGATTTCAACAGCAAACATGTACCTAGTCCTGTCATAAGTTCTGTTACAATTAATATAAAGCGCTATAAAAAAAAAAAAAAACAGTAAACATATTGTGTTCAAAATTCTTTCATTTATTAGACCACAATATTGATTATTTAAAAAAAATTTGATTCACTCGAAATGACTGCCTTTTGCTTTAATACAAGCTTCCAAACGGTGTGACCATTGGGCTATAGCGGCACGTATGGTTTCCATGAATATCGTGGACGCTACTCTGGTTAATGCTGTTTTAAGGCTTTCCAAATTTCTGTGGGGAGTCTTGCAGGTCATGTTCCCTAATTCTGACCGTAATCAGACCATAATCCAGTAAATTCAGATCTGGACTCCCCGTCGGCCAATCTTCTGCTGCTATAAAGCCAGGAATATCCACGACACCCCGCCGTGGTTTTGGCTTTGTTCGCTGGACAGAGTCCTGTTGGAAGATGCATCTATATCCATTGCAAAGGGTATTGCAATTACAACACCCTCTAACACATTTTCTTGGTAAACCTTTGCACCAGTTTTTACGCTTTTTCTCAAAAATGGAGGGATTTGACACCATGGTAACAGACCCCGCACTAAACCATTACGGAAGCGGGATGATGTCCACGTTGAACCCTAGGAACAACTTTTTTCGCTTCCTTAGATGAAGTGGCATAAATTTTGCCATTTTGTTTGTTGAAAACTTCTTCTACGGTAAAAATTTTCTCATCCGTAAACAGAATATTTTCATGGCCATTGTACGCGTGCCACTGCAAAAGTTGCCTGGATCTTTCCAGCCTAATTTTTTTTAGTTGGGAAGTTAGAAGATGACCCGTGAACTGACGATAGGCTTTCATATGCAGATCATCTTGAATCAGCCTAGACATGGATCTGGTTGATATATCCAATTCCTTGGACATGAGGATTTCTACGAATGCGTTCACGCACTGCCTTTACTACCGCATTAGTACGGACGACGAGCGGGCGACCATTTTAATAGTTTGCAAACTGAAACCAAACTGACTAGAATTCTTCGCTGATCAGTGCATGTGTTCCGAAAATAAAGTTGACGGTTCTATTCCCACAACAACTTTTGAGCGATAAGCGCTGGAAATTGTGTAACAGAACTTATGGCAGGACTAGGTATATTCTGTCAACTAGCAGAAGGGGTATACTCGCCTAAAATATTAAGAATAAGTAGACTGAATAAATGCCAACACCACAGTGCGAAAACTCTTCAATTCCAACCCGGAGGGACAACGCAATAGAGGAAGACGTAGGGCAAGTGGATGGGAAACTTAATTGGTCAAAGATCACCAAAATTAAGGCTTATAGATTGATTGAAGGTTCAGGTCCACCTAGACCGTACCGCCACCCACATAAGACGGTAAGTCGATGTAACTCTTGAGATGGAAAGAAGTACAAAAGAATTACGAAGCAGTCGACTTTAAATTTTCTGTCGATAGTCCTCTCGTTTGCATGCAATTTATTAAGGAATGTGCGATAGTTCGTTTTTGCGGCTCAAGATTCGCTGACTACCATTCCTGAACTCTCATAATGGTAGAATTTAGTGCTAAATTCTTTCTGTTGAAAAATGCACTAAAGCACTGTAACAGAAGTACTTAAGGGGGTGTAAATCATCGGGCACATCAACCGTGTAGTAAGAAATAAGGAAACATTTGTAGAATGTAGTTGGAAATTGCAACAACTGGATGAACGATTTCACGAGTTTGTACAATTTTCTGCTGGAAATGGGCGAGACAGATATTCTGGTCATTGGAGACTTCAATGGAAGAGTGGGGAATGATCAAATACTAAATGTTGAACCAGAGCTGCTGCAAGGATCGTTGAGAGAAATGAGAAAGTCAACAGATGCAGTTACCGATGCAAACGGGAAAAAAATCATCGAAAAGTGCGAAACTATAGGCCCCTCCTTACTTAATGGACGAACCAATAGTGATCAACAAGGAAATTTAACTTTCTTAAGAGGTACCGCGTGCTCAACAATTTATTACTGTCTGTTGCAGGGGGACTGGCTTAAGAATGCAACAGACCTAGAAGTTTCCGAATCAACATACTCAGACCACCTGCCAATATCCGTCAAAGTAGAGTTAAATTTGCGACAAACCAATACCGAAGTTCAACAAATTTGCCTTCTTCCAAAACTACGCTGGAAAGACGGAATCTTAGAAAGGTACAAAGCGAATCTTACTCTGGAAATCAATAATATAGAAAATAACGAACTTCTCTCTGCTAGAGGTACGGAAATCCTCACGAACTGCATCTTGAACGCAGCTAAACCCTTGTAAACAGAAACAAGACCAGAAAGGCAGCCCTGGTATGATTGGGAATGTGGAAAAGTCAGAAAAAAATCATTCGCCTACCTTCGTCTGCTAAGACGCATAGGCACCGACCACATAAAACGTATGTACCAGCAAGCAAACAGAAGCTTTAAAATCATATGCCAAGAAAAACAAAAACTTTACATAAAACTTTGTCGCTAAAACTTGCGTACACCAAAGACAGCAAGTCCTTTTGGAATTTGGCTAAAGCATTGAACGGTACGTTATTTGCCCAAGGAATCAAGGCTGAAGCGACTACTCTGGCGGAATACTTCGAGAAATTACTGAATCCAAGAGTGGACCGGAATGAAATACAATTTGCACTGCCGTATTCCGAAGTAAACTCCTTAGACTCCACCATAACCCTACGGGAAATTGAAAAAGTTATAGATAGGTGAAGCCTGAATAAGGCTCCAGGGGAAGATCCAATTGCTTATCAGTTCTTCAGAAATGCAACTGACCACTTCCTGCAGAAACTCACGGAAACATACAATTATATATTTACAACCGGCGAACTTCCAGAAGCTTTCAAAAAAAGTATAATTTATCCGATTCTCAAAAAAGGCCGTTCCAAATGATCCATCCAACTACGAGTGTTGCCTGAAAAGATAGCGGCACTCATCAATAAAAGCTAGTGAATGCTAGCTTGACAGTTACTTACCGAAGTTTCAGTCATTTTAAACGCGCAGTTTTTAGTTGACAGTCGTTTGAGTGAGTCGATGTGAGTGTTTTTTGTGATAATGGAAAAAATTGAGTATCGAGCTGTTCTTGTTTTTGAAAGGCAATACGCCTACGCAAATCAAAAATGAGTTGGACTCTGTATATGGGGACTCTGCACCATCATTTACCACAGTGAAATTTTGGGCAGCTGGATTTAAACGTGGCCGTAAGAGTTTGGGAGATGATGAACGTTCAGGACGTCCAAAAACTGCAACCACTGACGATAACATTGCTAAAGTTCACCAAATGGTGTTAGACGACCACCGAATTAAAGTGAGAGAGATAGTAGAGGTTATGAAAATGTCCAAAGAACGTGCTTGTTACATATTTTTGTATTTGTATTTGTATTTGTACGCGGAAAGCTGCCCGCGCGTTGGTTGTCGCGTTTGCTTACGTTAGACCAAAAACGTGTTCGAATGAACATTTCCAACGCTCTGCTGGCGCAGTTTGGGCGCAATAAATCCGAGTTTTGGGGCCGTTTCACTACTGTAGATGAAACTTGGATACACCAATATACGCCCGAAACAAAAATTCAGTCAAAACAGGGGACTGCAAAGGGCGAGCCGGCTCCAAAAAAAAGCAAAAACTGTTTTTTTCGGCTGGGAAAGTGATGGTGACTGTTTTTTGGGATAGTAAAGGAGTTATCTTAATCGATTATCTTCAAAAAGGAAAAACCATTACAGGAGCATACTACGCATCATTTCTTGCCAAGCTGAAGGCAGAAATTGGGGAAAAACGGCCACATTTGCAGAAGAAGAAAATCCTGTTTCACCAAGACAACGCGCCGTCGCCGTCTCACACCTCAGCGGTTGCCATGCCGAAAATCCATGAATTACGGTATGAACTGCTTGACCATCCGCCTTATTCACCAAATCTAGCCCCAAGCGACTTCTTTTTGTTCCCTCATCTAAAAACTGCGCTCGGAGGACAGAGATTTTCGTCAAATGAGGAGGCAATCACCTTCGTGAACAATTATTTTGCTGAGAAAAACGCCAAGTACTATTTGGACGGGTTAGAGAGATGGGAGCATCGCTGCGAGTAGTGTGTAGAGTTACAAGGAGACTATGTAGAAAAATAAAAAAAAATGTCTTGTATCATTATTCGGTCGGAAACTTTTCAGAAAACCCTCGTATAAAGGGATATCGTTTCTAAATGCTGTTACCAAAATTTGTACAGGAGTCATCTTGGAGCGCTTAACCACCTGGATATGTGAAAACGACCTGCTAAGCGAGTTTCAAGCCGGGTTCCGTAAGGAGTACTCCACGATTGACAACATATTTACTCTCACAAACATCGCTCGGATTTACTTGGACCGAGGAAAAAAACTATACGCTTTCTTTGTAGACTTTAAGATGGCTTTTGATTCCATCGATAGAAGATAACTAGGAGTCTCAACAAAAGTTCTAAACGTTCTGCAACAATTTTACGAAGGCAGCGGCGGTGTGGGACGGGAATATCTTGTCTAATCGATTCCAAACAAACTCTGGAGTAAAGCAAGAATATCTTTTGAGTCCTCTTCTGTTGTCAATATTTTTGCCACGATTTGAATTTCTTCCGGGGGGGTTGCCTTTTGAGGGATTTCCTATAAAACTCTTACTCTACGCCGACGACATCGTAATTTTCGCAGAAACCCCAAGCATGCTCCAAATTATGATTAACAAGCCGTATGTGGAACCTGCAAGTTAATACCAGCAAATCCAAAGTCTTGATTTTTAGAAATGGTTGGGGGCGTCACGCAAGGAATGAAAAATGAACGCGGAACTGGATATAGTGAAGGAATACAAATACCTCGGAGTTCTGGTCACCTGACAGGCATCCTTTAAAATAACACCTGCTAGAGAAACTGAAAGAATCTAAACGTGCGATTAATTGCAACTGGAAAGGAATTCTGGAGAAAAGGAATGTTGCACCAGGTGTGAAGTACAAGATTTTCGAGGCGGTAATAAGGTCAATAATATGCTATGCAGCAGAAGTGTGAGAGGCTTGGCATTTTGAAGAGGTAGAAAAACTCCAAAGACACTTCCTTAAGAAACTGTTTAGGCTGCCTGAAAATACACCAACTTACATGTTACATCTGGACACTGGACTACCAACGCTACATATCTTCACGCTTAGACTGCACTTCCTCTACAGGGTGAATGACTCGAACTACAACTTTTGAAAATGCTATAATTTTTTTATTTTTTGATAAATTTTATTGTGCCAAAGCAAAAAATGTTGGAAAATACATCAATTTTCAAATTGTATCAGTAGTTTTCAATATGTGCACCTTTGGCGCGAATAATGGCCTTGAGACGGCCGAAGAAAGCGTCGCACGCTGTGCGCAACTGGCTCTGCGGTATTTTGGCCCATTCCCGGCGAAGTGCTTGTTTGAGGTGGTCCAAACTATAGTATTTTTTAGTGCCAACCTTCGCCTTCATAATACCCCAGACAGAGAACTCCAACGGATTTGCAATGCAATCCATTGTGTCAAAGAAATGAAGTGTGGAACATTGTTTTTTAACCAATCTTGGTTGACCGTCTCACGGTGCCGAGTCTTGTTGAAATGTCCACGGTCTCCGACAGAAATGATTGTTTGCCCAAGGCTTCAATATTGCCTCTAAGACAGTTTCACGGTATGCGATCGCATTAATTTTGACGCCACGGTCCAAAAATACGAGCGGAGAGCGACCATCCGCGGTTATGGCGGCCCAAACCATCACCATCGGTGCTGCCTGCTTTCTGGTGGCCGTCCGAAGGTGGCAAGTAAACTCGGTCATTTTGTTTGTTGACATATTCCTCGATAACAAATGGCGACTCATCGGAAAAAACCAAATTCGGCAACTCACCACTTTCGTGCAAGCGTAGCAACTCCTTCGCTCTTTCGACTCTAACTTTTTTCTGTTGCAGTGTAAGATCGTGTACGTTTTGGAATTTCAATGGCTTGAGCCCAAGCTCATTTTTCAGTATGTGTTGCATCCGTTCCAACGATATGTTGAGCTCACGAGCCATTTTTCTTCCACTTCGACGTGGATTTCGCTCAATGCGAGCCTTCACTTTCCGAACCATTTCTGCCGATATTGCTGGGCTCTAACGATAGCTACTTGTGGTTTTCCAGCCAAATATAAAGCAATCACACCATCAGGTTTGAATTCCATCGCGGATAAAAATTTTCCAACACAACTGAGACGCAAATCGTTGAAAAGGCTTGTAAATAATAAAATTATCTGTCATGTGTCAAAATTTGAGCTCACTGTCATGAACGGTTTGGAAATTATAGCAGTCTGAAGTTGGTTGCAGTTCGAGTCATTAAGGGTGTATATTAGAAAAGTTTTTGCTCAACCAAGTCATCGTCTTCCCCACAAAGTTGCTATGTATCTTAAAAACCGAAACCTTAATGTCTTTGCAGAATAGTCAAGGCACAGCCAAGAACATAATGTGCCCTTGCACGAACTAATCGGAAACGAAACAAACTGGGAGAGCACACTGAACGAAATGCGTAAAAAAAATCCACTACTCAACACGGGAGCTTTTCGAGACGCAAAGTCAACAAAGCCAATCAAGATTCACGTACAGAATACCACAGCGTGAACTTGGGAAAAACAGCTACTTTAATGACCGGAACAGCGTAGAGTCCATCTCAACAATATTCAAAGCCAGAGGCGAACTTTTGCACCTGAACTATGGTATATGCCATACAGAAACAACGGAGGAGAAGAATGTACATACATTTTATTGGAACGTGTCCCATATTAAATTCAATCAGGAGATCCTTTTGGGGAAAATATGCCCCATCACTAAATGATATCACAAACGGCGCAAACTGGAACTTTCTAAAATGTGCATTGAATTATAGGCTACAAATTATAAATGAAGCTTTTTAGTAATTACTAAATTATTAATTTCTTTCTCTCGGCTTATTTTTGTTATTTTTGTTAACTAAAATGTTCTTTACTCGTCTATTGCCCGATCTGCACACTTCCATGTACAGTCTGGTTACTTTGTCTTAATCAATTTCTTATCGTAAAACACTTCTTTTCTGAGCAATATAACTCAAACCCTTTATTCATTGAGTGAAATTAGATTGCGCATTAGACTAAAAAGTAAATATGTATGCAAATGTTTGCCCAATTGCCTCCGCTCACTACGCCTTGGATGGGGTGTTTCTTTATGGACTAAAACATAGATTCCTGCTCATACAATCGGGTCAATCGGTAAGGGTAGGGTTCCCATTTTCGAAAACATCAACAAATATAGCACAAAGAAAAAACCTACTTTCAGGGCCATAAAAGTGACCGTAAAATTCAAACAGAACGAAGTAAGTGGATTCCTCATTTTTCTATTGGCATAAACCTCTGCAATGGACGAGACTATAAAAACCAAAGAAGAACAAGACAAAAGGGTTTATTTTCCAATTTCAATTGCGCTCTACTATCCCCCTTCGTATTCATCATCAATTTGCAAAAGAACGAAAAACAAAAAAAAAAAAAAAAAAAAAGTAGCAAAGGGGGGCGAAGAAAAATAGGAAACGATGGGAGTGAAAAATTACAATCCACAAACCTCCCTATAGAATTCAGTTTATCGATTTGTTTCTATCCTTCTTCCTGTCGTCGTCGTCGTCGTCGTCGTCGTAATTGCTATCGCTGTTGGTGATGTTGCCGTTGTCGTTGTCGTTGGCGTTATAGCCCACCTCTGTAGCAGTATGTTTCTGTTGCCAGAGTCTTCTGCAATTCTCCATTTTAATCACATTGTGCGGCGGCTCAGTGCAACAGCGGAGGTAGCTTCTTTCCAGTTCCACCTCTACCTCTGCAAATGGATTTATATTTTCTTTCATTTTAGCTTTGTATGCTTTGAGGTTTGTTGCAGTCACCTGGTAGAGAGGATAGAGCAGAGCAGAACAGAGAATCACCCCAAAGCACCCAGAACCCGGCCAGATGAAGAATTGAAATTACTAAGAGGTTTTTTATTGCCATCCCTTCGATTATCAGGTTTTTCATTATCGCCAGATGTAGGACGGGAGGGCAGGAATTTGGAAAACAATTTCTTGCCTGTCTTTGAAGAGCGAGAAGAATGGATCTCTATATAGGCGGAGCAGTTTGAGAATTAATTACTTTTGCATTAGGAAACTTAAATGAGCTCGTTGAGAAGAGGTTTTGTTCCAAAAAGGTTTTGCTAGTGTGGGCGATGTCTTTCATATAAAGAACATTGATTTAAATAAGAATAAATATCCTAATAAGCCTAGCTAAGCCATTTTAATACCAATCGTGCTACTTACATATAGCTACGTATAGAATTTCGTTTTACATGACTTAAGTAAGCAATTAATTATACTCTTTAATTTATAAGTAAGAATTCGTTCACATATAATAGCCTCGGATATGGATAGTTTTACTATTGACGATCCCAGAAATGACGATAAAGAACAAACGACTTTGGGTTACGCATATGGAAGGTTCGGGCCATTAAAAGACCTCATGCATAACCATTGAATTATTAAGCCCCACAATTCAACAAAGCAACTATTAAAATTGTCTAGAAATTCAATTGAATGGATTGACCAAAAAAAAATGCAAAACTGTAGCGATGGCAATATATTTGGCTGCGGAGTTATTATCAGAATTTTTTTTATAATGGGCGCGCGCTCATTGTACCCTTAAAATGTCTGTACACAGCGCGGGCGAAGGAAATTAGGGTGGAAGAAAGGACAGGTACCGATGTACATTGTTTTTAAATGTTTGCAAGTTATAACGACCAGGAAACACAGAGATCGGCAGGGCATTCCATAACCGAGTTGTACGGCTTACAAAGCGATAAAACAAAGTGAGACAGGAGACATTATGTCGGTGCACCGAGGGTGTCAATTGAATCCTATCTAGCAGGTGCAGAGGTGTTTTGAACGCACCCGACCAGATGTAGGAATTTTACTCCAATTTCGGGCGGATAAACGCCTTATATATTGAGGCCAGATCAGAGGGGGTAAAATATTTCTTACATCGCTTGAGGAAACCGAGACATTTCGCAGGACTTTTGACGAATATTTTGTCATTCCAACGTAAGTTGTCACTGACACACATACCGAGAATGGAAAGTTTATCGGTTTCGACGATGCAAGTGCCAATAATGGATAATGGCTGGGTGTTTAAATTTCGCTTTAATGACAGCAGACAGCATTGAGTTTTGGAAGCATTAATTTCCACACGGTTGATAGTTCCCCAATTGGTTATGCTGCTAATATCGGAATTTAATGAGCTTAACATACGCTGCCGTTCCCGTTCTACAGCCGAAGAGCAGGGGCGTGAGTCCGAGAACGAATATGAAAAGCAGAGAGTACTGTCATCAGCAAAGGAATATATTGGATTAGAAGTAGCAGACAAGTGATCATTAATGAAAATTAAAAAGAGTGTCGGAGACAGAACGGAGCCCTGGAGCACACCAGCATTTATTTTGTGAATATCAGACTTGAAACCATCCAAGACAACTTGAATTGAACGTTCCGAAAGGTAATTCCTAATACACTGAAAAAAGGGTCATCGATCCCAAAAGCACGCATTTTTGACAAAAGAGCCTGATGCCAAACTCTGTCAAATGCCTTAGAAATATCAAGTGCAAGTATCTTGCTTTCGCCAGATTGATGTACGCTTTGGTTCCACTTTCCGGTGAGACATGCCATCAAATCACCAGTGGACCTGTTGCTACGAAAACCATACTGCCGGTCATTGAGAAGTTTTCGTGTTTCGAGATATTTCATGAACTGACGGTTTATCAGCGTTTCCATGACCTTGAAAAGAAGGGACGTAAATGCAATGGGTCTGTAGAAGGAGAGAGAAGATTCGCCTTTTTTTAAGGACAAATGCTGTTTTCCATTTTCTCGGACGGAGTCCTAAGGAGTAGGACTGATGAAAAAGCTTACGCAGTGGTTTTGCCAACGTGGAAGAACACCTCTTCAGAAGAAGGGGAGATATGCCATCTGGACCAGCGGATTTATGTATGTTGAAATCTTTAAGCACTCTTGCTACTACACATGAGTGCGAAAGTGGATTTGTCCCATTGTAGATTCGACGGACTCAAGTGTAGGCGGGGACAAAGCACAATCTGGGAGTGTTGAGCTAACCGCAAAGTGTGCAGCAAGCAGATTGGCCTTGCCCAAAGAGCTGACAGCTGGGATGTCATTGTAAATGAGCGTTGGGATGAAGGATGAGGCAGAATTTCTAACGTTTTTGACGAACGACCAACAATTTTTACTGCTTTTGGGTCATTTCAGTATTTTTCGCCTCAGTTGTTGGTCGTATTGGAATTTCACACGCTTGAGAAAAACTTTGCAGTCATTCCTGGCTCGTTTAAACTTTTTTCGGTTTTCCTCTGTTGGGTTGGTCCTGTAGGACCGAAATAACAATTCTCTAACCCTGACAACCTCTTTACAGGTCGAGTTGTACCATGCCTTTTCTTTTGGTTTGATACTCTTCATCCAATGAGGGATAAAGGAATAGTGTCTGTGATCATATCAGCAGCGGCATCCACGTCGTTATCGACCAGTTAAAATTCCGAAAGAAACTGTTAAGACCGCTCCAGTTGGCTTTCTCGTATTGCCATACGGTTCTTTTAGGAATCTTTTCCCCAACTGTGTGGTCGGTGTACGAGAAATTAGCTGATATGTCACAATGGTCCGACGAGCCTAGAGGGGAGAGCACATCAACGGTGTACTCATCAGGGTGAGAAGTTAGAAACAAGTCCAGGGTCTTGGCGGTATGACTGTCAATGTCTGGTATTCGTGTGGGCACATTTACAAGCTGGGTTAAGTTATTTTCCGCAGCGAAGATCTCAACACACCGTCCTTCGGATGTGGTCTGTCCAAAATGTCGAAGCCACTCAGAATTGTGTATATTGAAGTCGCCCGTAATAACGATTTCAGTATGAGAATACAGGGAAACAATTCTTTGCACGGAGTCAGACAGCGCATCAAACTTGTTAAAAGTCGAATTGCTGTCCAGTTTGGGGCTTCTGTAAATAAAGCCGTAGTGGATAATTTGCTTACGGAGATGGAATTTTAACCACATGAAATTGAATTCCGGATTGGAACAGGGACCACATTGTGGTGGAATTTGGCAAGCTACATCACTACGCACATAGATGGCGTGACCGCGGTGAGAGAAGAATAATGGCACTAGTTCGTAGCCAGGTAGCTTCAGATCAGAGTGAGCTGTTAGGTGTGGGCGGGGATCTACCTGTGTTTCACTAAGTGCCAAAACAGCTGGTCTATATTTACACGCGTGGACATATGCAGAAAAGTGATTACTTTTTAGCCCTCGTATATTGGCAATATCCACTCTAAATTCCCGAGTCATTATAAAGAAACACAAACACAAAAAACACAAACACAAAAAACACAAACACCAACGTTACTAAGCACAGCTGTGAAGCAAAAATTTAGAGTTGGTTTACCGAATCAAATTGTTGAAAGTGTTATGCCCTTACAACAATAGGAACCAGTACACCAACAAAATTCAAGCCCACAGCCCGCTATCCATCGGTCATACACTCAGTCACTGCACGCGCTGTATGACAATATAATACAGCAACGGCAGTGACCGAGTGCAAGCAACATTTTGACCAGAGGCAGGAAGATAGGAATGCCCGCACAGTGGATGATGATCACACTACACTCGCGCGTTGTTGTTGTTGTTTTTTTGTGTTTCTTCACGCGAGGAGCGAATTTATGAGTGCACCTGTGCGTAATGTCAGCTTGGGACTCGGGCTTGAACATGCTTCCTTAATACGCACTTGCTGGGTTCTTCCATGTAAGTAACTTTTAAACCAGTCTAATTCCTTTTCACGAATACCATATTTATAAAGTTTACGCGCTAATACATATATACCCGCCTAAATCCGGAGTGTTCCACACACAAAATTTTCTTTTTCTCCACAAAGCACATTAATTGCCTACAAACTACTGTCTCCAATATTTTTTCGTAGATAGGTAACACATTTATAGGTCCGGCTTCCTTTGGTTTCCTCGCGTTACTTATTTTTTCAACCGGTATGATGTCCGCAGTCTTCCAACTTCCAGGGAATACTAAATTTCGGAGGGATAAATTAATTATCTTGAATAGAAAAGGTAAAATTTCACATTTACAGGCCAATATTATACTGCGATTTAGCCCATAGCAATCACTTTTTTTATTTATTAATTTAATATTCTATAAGTTAATTTATATTAATTTCATAAAATCTAAATCTACAGGGTGAATGACTCTAACTCCAACTTTTTAAAATGCTATAATTTTTTTATTTTTTGATAAATTTTATTCTGCCAAAGCAAAAAATGTTGGAAAATACATCAATTTTCAAATTGTATCAGTAGTTTTCAATATGTGCACCTTTGGCGCGAATAATGGCCTTGAGACGGCCGATAAGCATCGCACGCTGCGCGCAAGTGGCTCTGGGGTATTTTGGCCCATTCCCGGCGAATTGCTTGTTTGAGGTGGTCCAAACTTTGGTATTTTTTAGTGCAAACCTTCGCCTTCAAAATACCCCAGACAGAGAAATCCAACGGATTTGCATCCGGAGAATTTGCAATCCATTGCGTGGAAGAAATGAAGTGTGGAACATTGTTTTTTAACCAATCTTGGTTGACGTGCGCTTTGTGAGACAGTGCCGAGTCTTGTTGAAATGTCCACGGTCTCCGACAGAAATGATTGTTTGCCCAAGGCTTCGATACTGCCTCTAAGACAGTTTCAAGGTAAACGATCGCATTAATTTTGCCGCCACGGTCCAAAAATACGAGCGGAGAGCAACCATCGGCGGTTTTGGCGGACCAAACCATCACCATCGGTGCTGCCTGCTTTCTGCTGGCCGTCCGAAGGTGTAAATTTTCGAAGGATCTCTCTGGCAAGTAAACTCGGTCATTTTGTTTGTTGACATATTGCTCGATAACAAATGGCGACTCATGGGAAAAAACCAAATTCTGCAACTCACCTCTTTCGTGCAAGCGTAGCAATTCCTTCGCTCTCTCGACCCTAACTTTTTTCTGTTGCGGTGTAAGATCGTTTGCTTTTTGAAAGTTCAATGGCTTGAGCCCAATCTCATTTTTCAGTATGTGTTGCATCCGTTCCAATGATATGTTGAGCTCACGAGCCATTTTTCTTCCACTTCGACGCGGATTTCGCTCAATTCGAGCCTTCACTTTCCGAACCATTTCTGCCGATGTTGCTGTTTTTTTATGATCACCTCCATGGCGTTTTGCAACGCTGCCAGTATCACGGTAACGAGCTATGGTTCGAGACAAATGATTTATTCACGTTGAGGTGCTGGAGGGCTCTAACGATAGCTACTTGTGGTTTTCCAGCCAAATATAAAGCAATCACACTATCACGTTTGAATTCCATCGCGGATAAAAATTTTTCAACACAATTGAGACGCAAATCGTTTAAAAGGCTTGTAAATAATAAAATTATCTGCCATGTGTCAAAATTTGAGCTCACTGTCATGAACGGTTTGGAAATTATAGCAGTCTGAAGTTGGTTGTAATTCGAGTCATTCTACACCCTGAATGACTTTCAGAGACGGGAATAGTGTCGGAATATTGAACATATTATTGGGATACTATTGTTTGTGTTTATAACTCGTAACGAAAGAAGTATTTAACGCATTTGTTATTTCAAGGTCCGAATTCAAAGTAATATCGTTGATTTTAAGTTCACGGGGAACATTTTCATGTTCCTTAAAAATTTATTGTTTTAACCCTTTCCATAGGCCTTTTGGTCACCAACCTTTACACTAATTTCCCGTTCAATATAAGAAAATCGTAAGCGGCAATTGTGACAAAAAAAAACTCCCCACCAGTTATTTCCAAACCCAATTTCAAACAAAACAGTGAAAAGACAAAAAAAATGTCTAGAAAATTATATTAATCCCGTCAAATTAACAGATGAAGGAGGCGGGGCTGCAGTATATGGTGTAAATACAAAAGCATTCATCTACGCAAGCGTGGACAAGTGTAACTACGTAGAACTATGTCTAAGAGAAAATATTAACAGATCTACAACAAATAAGAAGATGTATATTCTCTTTGGAAGCAAAGCTTCTAGCCATTAAGGCCAATGAAATAACATCAAAACTAGGATGGGACTGCCTTAAACTACTCACATTATTAGCAACAACAAATAGAGTTCATCTTATTTGGGTGCCCGGGCACAGAGGATATAGGTATAGGTAAAGAAATGGCAGACACACTAGCCAGAAAAGCATCTGCATCTTGATGATGATAATACCATTCTGAGGATTACCTATCAGCACTGCGAAATGCTATATTAACCCCTTACCGCATACGAAGCCATATTTGGACTCCGAAGTTTATGATTTTTTTACAGGCTTATTACATACTCGTACATCATCACAAAAAACTAAATTACATCAAAACCAGAGTCAGTCTGTCAAATATTTTGAAGGCTATGTTCAGCGCGTGCGACGGACCGGGTGCATTGAAAATAAATATCAAAAAGGTGAGTAACATGGTGGAAAAAAAATATAACTACATCCTCTGGACTTTCTTAAATACGGGAAAACATTAGTTTTTGCTTTTTTTCCAAATTTGCCATATTGCATTTATGCATTTAAGATTACTTTTATACACTTTTATGCACTTATTCCAGAAATGCAACCAGCACGCTTCTACGGCTCTGCTAAGTATGTTAATACTATTCCTGGTGACGGAAACGTGAGTGATGATGACATTGATTCCAATTGTGATGATGATCTTAGTTCACCTCCAAAAAAGCACATTGTCATACCCGAGTCTGACTCTGAAAGGGGAAAATGTCAGCTTACGATGTTAAAAATTTCCAACTCTTGGGTAACACAGATTTACCGGATACTATAAAACAATTGAATTCTCCTGCAGACGTTTTCAAGTTCTTGTTCACAGCTGATATGATTAATTTTATTACTGAACAATCTAACCTCAAATCTGTTCAAGACAATATCAACAAACCAGCAATGATCACGAAAGACGAAATGGAAAAATTTATAGGAATTGTCATCTTTATGTTCTGTGTGAAGTTATGGCAGCGAGGAAGTACTATATTGGTCAAAAGAAATAACAGTGTCGCAAGTTTATGAAATAATAACGTGTAACAGATTCAAAGCTATCAAAAGATTTTTACATTTTAATAATAATGAGATTTTTGTACCCCGTGGAGAAGATGGCCAACACCACTTTTTTTAAAATTCGGCCTTTATTGGATATGATTCGTGGGCGTTTGATGTTAGTCCCTAAAGAAGAATATTTAGCCGTAGACGTACAAGTAATCCCTACCAAATGTCATCATGAATTAAAACAATATAACCCAGCTAAACGTCATAAATGGGGATGCAAAAACCAAGTCCTGAGCGGCGTTAGTGGCTTTAGCTATGACTTCGATATCTTTGCTGAAGACCAAAGCAATTCGTACCCTTCAGACGCACCAGATCTTGGCGTAAGCTCAAATGTGAACATCAAAACTACAAGATTTGTTTTGATAACTGGTTCAACAGCCCAAATCTTCAAGTATATCTTTACAAAAACGGTTTACTTCCCTTAGGAACTGTGCGACTCAATCGTGTGTCAAACTCAAATATGCCTACAGAAAAAGAACGGCAGAAGCGAGATCGCGGAAGCATGGAAGAAAAGGTAGCACTCATAGATGAAGTAAAGTTAAGCCTGGTTTCCTATTTTGATAACAAGAATGTGAACCTTCTTTCAGCCCACGTTGGAAGCGAGCCAACGACAACAAAACGACGTTATGTTCGACAGGATAAAAAATATGTTTGCATACCTTCTCCGCAAGGTGTCGATGTTTATAACCAGCATATGGGAGGAGTCGATTTACTTGACTCCATGCTGGGTTATTACCGAATCCATTTGCGGTCTCGTTAGTGGGATTTTTTTTTTCACATGTTGGACATGTCCCTTGTAAATGCTTGGTTGTTATGCCGCCGAATCAATGCAGACGTAAACACCTACATATCTTTATATGATCTTAAGCTAGCTGCTTCCGACCATATTCAAAAGTCAAGGAAACCTGTTATTCCAAAAAAACGTGGTCGTTCATCAAGTAGTCTCGGAACACCGACATTCAGACGGAGCGGCATTCCCTCCGGTTTGCCTGACTCTCCAATACCTGCGAAAAATCCACGACAAACTCCTGCTAGACATCAAGGTACGCTTTTGGATTTGGTACGTTCTGATGGGATTAGCCAATATGCGATTGGGGAGAAGAACGCCTGACAACTATGCCAATATTGTTCCAAATTTCGTTCCTTCACATTATGTGAAAAATGTAATGTTTTTTTGTGTTATAATGACAAGCGCAATCGTTATAAAGAAGTTCACGAAGTATAAGTAATTGCATACGAAGCCATATATGGCTTATACGAGTATATGTAACTTCTAAAATATAAGTAAATAATTTTTTTTCTCAGTTTGATCTCATCATTTAAGGTTAAATAAACACATTTTCGCAAAAAAAATTTTTTTTTCTTCGGTAAGGGGTTAAAAACCGGCTGAAAAACAAAGCTTACCATTGCTGGACGAAAACTGAAGGCAACAGCCAGATTCCTAACTGGACACTGCCAAGTCGAAAAACTTCTCATGAATATGGGAATAGCCCAAGATAAAGATTTTATGTCACCATAATTGTTTAATCGGAATACGTCATCGTCACTTAGGTAAATTCTACCTTAAGGCAGAGGATATTTGTGGACGCAGTGATATGATGACATGCTCTCTTCTCCCCTAATCTATTCTACCCTAACCATTTTAACTAACATAAATAATAAAACAGATACATTTTTGGAAACGAATTGATTTGTGTGTCACAATCAATTTATATACGAGTACATGTAGTTGAGAAGAATAGTACGGGTAATCGCCGATATGAATGGTTAAATCATAGTTTGAGAAATTTGAGAATTCTGAAAACCAAGTTATTTAAAGTTTCTTATAACGATCCGAAGACTGGAACAATTACAAAAACTCTCAGAAATTCTGACGAACAAGGCCAAAGTATTGATTTTTGGAAATGTTTTTTTTTCCAATTTTTGAAGTGCTATTATATACACGCAATCTAGATCGAATTGTACAAAACTTTTTTGCCTTATGATTCGGACCGCATGGGCGATCTTTCGTGGTATGGCCCATAACTGTTACAATTTACAATCTAGTATAAAACAAATTAGCGGCACTCGTCAATAAAAGCTAGTGAATGCTAGCTTGACAGTTACTTACCGAAGTTTCAGTCATTTTAAACGCGCAGTTTTTAGTTGACAGTCGTTTGAGTGAGTCGATGTGAGTGTTTTTTGTGAAAATGGAAAAAATTGAGTATCGAGCTGTTCTCATTTTTGAAAGGCAATACGCTTACGCAAATCAAAAATGAGTTGAACTCTGTGTATGGGGACTCTGCACCATCATTTACCACAGTGAAATTTTGGGCAGCTGAATTTGAACGTGGCCGTAAGAGCTTGGGAGATGATGAACGTTCGGGACGTCCAAAAACTCCAACCACTGACGATAACATTGCTAAAGTTCACCAAATAGTGTTAGACGGCCGCCGAATTAAAGTGAGAGAGATAGTAGAGGTTATGAAAATGTCCAAAGAACGTGTTTGTTACATATTAAATCAAGATTTAGGCATGAGGAAGCTGTCCGCGCGTTGGGTGCCGCGTTTGCTTACGTTAGACCAAAAACGTGTTCGAATGAACATTTCCAACGCTCTGTTGGCGCAGTTTAGGCGCAATAAATCCGAGTTTTGGCGCCGATTAATTACTGTAGATGAAACTTGGATACACCATTATACGCCCGAAACAAAAATTCAGTCAAAACAGTGGACGGCAAAGGGCGAACCGGCTCCAAAAAAAGCAAAAACTGTTTTTTCGGCTGGGAAAGTGATGATGACTGTTTTTTGGAATAGTAAAGGAGTTATCTTAATCGATTATCTTCAAAAAGGAAAAACCATTACAGGAGCATACTACTTGCCAAGCTGAAGGCAGAAATTGCAAAAATGGCCACATTTGCAGAAAAATAAAATCCTGTTTCACCAAGTCAACGCGCCGTCGCCGTCTCACACCTCAGCGGTTGCCATCGCGAAAGCGAAAATCCATGAATTACGGTTTGAACTGCTTGACCATCCGCCTTAGTCACCAGATCTAGACCCAAGCGACTTTTTTTTGTTCCCTCATCTAAAAACTGCGCTCTAAGGACAGAGATATTCGTCAAATGCGGAGGCAATCACCTTCGTGAACAATTATTTTGTTGAGAAAAACGCCAAGTACTATTTGGACGGGTTAGAGAGATGGGAGCATCGCTGCGAGAAGAGTGTAGAGTTACAAGAAGACTATGTAGAAAAATAAAAAAAAAAATTGAGAAAAAATGTCTTGTATCATTGTTCGGTCGGAAACTTTTCAGCGAACCCTCGTACATACTGACTGACTGCAACCAACTCCAGACTGCTATAATTTCCAAACCGTTCATGACAGTGAGCTCAAATTTTGACACATGACAGATAATTTTATTATTTACAAGCCTTTTAAACGATTTGCGTCTCAGTTGTGTTGGAAAATTTTTATCCGCGATGGAATTCAAACCTGATGGTGTGATTGCTTTATATTTAGCTGGAAAACCACAAGTAGCTATCGTTAGAGCCCTCGTTGTCGTGATACTGGCAGCGTTGCAAAACGCCATGGAGGTGGTCATAAAAAACAGCAACATCGCCAGAAATGGTTCGGAAAGTGAAGGGTCGAATTGAGCGAAATCCTCATCGAAGTGGAAGAAAAATGGCTCGTGAGCTCAACATATCGTTGGATCGGATGCAACACATACTGAAAAATGAGCTTGGGCTCAAGCCATTGCAGTTCCAAAAAGCACACGATCTTACACCGCAACAGAAAAAAGTTAGAGTCGAAAGAGCGAAGGAGTTGCTACGCTTGCACGAAAGTGGTGAGTTGTCGAATTTGGTTTTTTCCGATGAGTCGCCATTTGTTATCGAGCAATATGTCAACAAACAAAATGACCGAGTTTACTTGCCAGAGAGGTCCTTCGAAAATGTACACCTTCGGACGGCCAGCAGAAAGCAGGCAGCACCGATAGTGATGGTTTGGTCCGCCAAAACCGCCGATGGTTGCTCTCCGCTCGTATTTTTGGACCGTAGCGTCAAAATTAATGCGATCGTTTACCTTGAAACTGTCTTAGAGGCAGTATTGAAGTCTTGGACAAACAATCATTTCTGTCGGAGACCGTTTCTTGCAAATATGAATGTTTGCCTTCTCTTTGATATTTAGAGGAAGAGAGTTTAATAATTTTTGTCCTTCGTACGATATCGAATTTTGCGTGATGCTTTTGTGAAATCTTGGTAGTCTACAATTTGTTGCTGTTCTTAAATTATATATGTACATATATGCTAAATGGTATAAACACCACAATAACCCTCTACACGTACGTATGCTTGATGGGAGTGTGGTGGAAATACGCGGAGCACTTTCTCTGTGAATGGCATCTATAACAAAACGAAAATGTGTTGACAAAAAGGAATTTTAGTGTCCGTTTATGAGATGAACCAATTCATGGACCTATCAAAAACCAAATCAATAATTTTCCTGTACTTGTATAATTACGTGCGCAGCCAAAACCAATTCGATTCAATGAAGAAAGCAAACGCCAAAGCAAGTGGGCAGCAATAGATCTCATTAATTGTCGATGCTCGCCACCGTTTAATTGCCGTGAGCTAGCTCCAAATGCTGATTTATGATAAGACACCTATGTAGTAAGAAAATACTAACGTTGTTGTTATTTTGAACTTCTTCAAGCATTCCCTCCCAAATTGATCTGATTCTTGCCGCAGGCATACATGTGATCTTTCTTTCTATCTACTTGGCACTTAAATATTAACAAAATAATTCTTCCACGTTCTACAATAAGAACAATTGCAAATACGTGTCAACATTCTAATGCGAAGTTTAATCAAAATCTCAAGAAAATTACTCGCTTTCTTGCTGCTTAAGCACCACTCGGTGCCTAGAAAAACCAAGTGTAAGCCCTCATTCCATTAAAGCGAATGAAAATAAAATTAAAAAAATCAGCACTATCCCCCTTACACCGTCGTCCTCAATCTAACGTAAATCCTAATAATCCTTTTATGCTAATCTACACTTCTGAAGAGCGAGCAAAAGCAGAAACTTACAGAACGACCCTCATCCAACACCTCAAACCACCTCAATTCAGCTCGACTCGTGCTTCCGTTTGAGGGGCAAACACACAAATCCACCCACACATGGATAGAGTGAAAGCACCTGCAAACAATTTTCCATTCTCCTTTTTTTCAAGGACTTTACCAGCCAAGTGCTCATGCACCCGAAAAAACCTCCATATCCTCGTCGTTGTCTTCGCAGTTGTTGTTATTTGTATTCGTTTGTAGGAAAAACCACCGCCTTGTTCTCGTTGGTTTTGTTGTTCCTTTTTCGTCCTTTCGCTCTTCCAATTTTCGGCAGCTGGCAGGAGTCATCGTTATCAAAGAACGGGAAAATTAGGTCAAAGGACCCACCCACACTTTTACCCTTCCTTCACTTTTGGCTGCACACTCCACAGATTCGACTCCGAATCGCAATTCGAGTTCGGTTCGAGTTTGAGTTTGAGTTTAAGTTAACTCACATCAGCGGCCCAAGTTGGCTTGAGTTGGGAAACCAAATACGAAATGGCAAAAGGAGTATACACTTCTCCTTTGTCCATTATGTTCGTACGTATATGTGATGTGTATGTGTATGTTTGAAAATGCAAAAGAACAACAATCCACAGCAAACAAAGAACTAGAGATGAAGAACAGAAAAACAAGAATTAAAGCTCAATTTCTCTGGCACTTACCTTGTAAACATCGCCGTATGTTCCAGATCCGATTTTCTGGATCAATGCATACTCGTCCTGTGGATTGCGTCTGGATATATCCGAGCTAAGCAAATTTGCGTTATGGTGCGCCATTGCTACTGTTGTTGTGTAGTAAATTTGAATTAATTAATCCCTCTGCAGTCGAACCAAATCGTGGAAAAGGTGATGCGGTGAATACGCTTCTCATAAACTCCTGCACACACCAAAGATGCACGACCAGAGAATCGAATGGAATCGAAATCGAAATCGAAATTGAAATTGAAATTGAAATATGCCACTTAGAAGAACCCTTCCCACACACACACTCACTCTCTCTCTCGCTCTCTCTCTTTTGCTCTCTCTCTCACTAAACTAACTGAAACACGACCAAATTCACATTCCGCGATTCACAAAATTGTTCTCCACACGAAATTCCTTCAAAATTTTCACAAAATTTTAACATTTGTCACGATTATTTGTCGGATTATCGCAATTTTCTTCCACCAGAAAGAGGGAATCTCATTTTTTTTTTGTTATGCTACATTTTCGTCGACGTTGTCGCATGAAGTACACAAAAACCTTCCAACACACGCAGTCGGACCCAGCGTAAAAGAGACAACTCTTTGTGATCTAAGGGTACGAATGGAACATGAACGCACTTCCTCTATATAGAAAACATACACCAACACAAACTCGAGCAACTCTTCGTCAACGAACCGAATGAGAAGAGAAAAAAGAAATTGGGCGCTGGCGAAAAGAAAAATAATTTTCTTCTCCACAAATCCACAGCGTTCGAGTGGATTTCAAAGATTTTTTGTCACACCTGTGATTTAACCGATAATTTTGAGTGAGTATTTGACAGTTTAGGGCAACGAGCTAACGGCGAATGTGGAGGAAATAATTAATACGAACGACGACGAAGAAGATTGTAGGCCTTCACGCGACGACACGACTTCGATTTTTGACAGTTTCGAACGTTCTGTAATTCGTTCCGTTGCGGCTGGTTGCCGAAGTGTATTCGGTTTCGATTTCGGTTTCTGTCACTGCGGTGAATTTGTGGAAAACGCCATTTAACTCATTCCAGTTGGAAGTTAGCAGGAACGTTTGGGATTGAAGTTTTGACATGTTGCTTAGCAAGTTAGATGGGTGAATTTATTTCGATATAGAATTGTTAGTGATGGTCTACAGATGACAGCATAGTAGAGTGGGTGTGTTCGAGAATAATGATTTTGTTAAGTTATCAAAATTTTGAAATTAAGTGAGAGAGAATGAACTCACTGATTGAAATTCTAGTCAGTTTGATAATAAATTCAAGTTACATTATATTAATAAATAATAAATTGGAAACAATTAACACGAGTAAAATGGTAAACAATGCACTGCAGGAAAATTATGCGGCTGATCTGTTTGACGGCTGAGTAGACATACACATCAACAGTTTTAGATTAAGATTTTTTTTGTTAACGTCTGAAATATATTTACAATTTGACTTAAAAATGGACTTATAACTAAAATTAAATTGTCGGCTTGTGTTTTACAATATGTTTGTTTACTTAATCTATTACATGTTAGTCACAAATTTTATATTTATTTTATATATACATATATGTTTTTTTTTTTCCTTTTAAATTTAATTTATACTAAAATGGCTACCCCTTCGGGTTAGGGGTTAGAATATACCCGAGGTAAGGCATGCCTGTCGTAAGAGGCGACTAAAATCCACTGGGCCGGATTAAGGTGTTAAGCGACCCGTGCCAGAATCGACCAGGTTGGGGGCCCAGTATCCGCTACTCGTGGGAACTAAAATGAGTTCAAATAATATTCAAAATAATACAAATATAAACCAGGACCCCTTTAAAAAATGCTCAAGGGTCACGAGATCTCCAGCACGCGGATCGCTAGGAAAATCATGCGAAAGCAAAGACCAAGCACAGTCGGTAGCTCAGGGCAATAGCATTACACCGAATAAGCTACAAAATCTCGAGCGCGAAAATTCTGATCTCCGCACCAGACTCCGAAATATGGAATTGCTCTGTGCCGAACTAAAAAGGCAATTAGATGCCATTAAGCCGCAATCTAAATCTGAGTCTGAGTCTGTTTCCCTACTTGACCGCCCCGAAAACTCGAGTTTTCACACGGACGAAGAAGAGCTAGTTCGCCAAACGGACTGGATACTTAAAAAAAAGCCAGGTAAGAAGCGCTAAGCTACTTCCCCGCCTGATATCTAACAAACAAAGAAGCAAGCGAGCTTTAACACTGCTGAGGTCGATAAGGCAACAAAGCAACCCAAACAAAGACCGCCGCCGCCAGTAAACGTTTTTGGAATCTCGCACTACAACAAGTTGCACATAATCCTGAAATCACTGTGCTCAACCGATTATAAAATAAGATCTCGTAATAATGATACATGGACTATTAATGTCCTTAATCCAGACAACTACCGTTCACTTTCGGAAAAATTAAATGCCGAGAAGATTCAATGGCATACGTACAAAAATAAAACGGAAAGACCCATACGCGTTGTAGCTAGAGGATTGCATCCCTCTTGCCTTAAAGAAAACATCGTAAATGACCTTAAAAATAAAGACTTTAAGATAATCGACGCAGTTAATATACTTGCGCAAAAACAGCGCAATGTTGAAAGTGAGAGGACGACACCAAGACGTGGTCTTCTCCTCTTTAGGCTAACTTTCGACAAAACCGAAAGCCTAGAAAGAATTTATGCAATAAATTAAATTTTGGGACTTGTTGTCAAAATTGAACCTCCGCGGAAAAACTCTAGGCTGATTCCCCAATGTACACGTTGACAGGGATTCAGCCATACTCAGGCCTACTGCCAGAAGGAACCTGGCTGTGTAAAATGCACTGGCAAACATTTGACTCGAGAGTGCAATGCCGCGAAAGAGTCCCCAGCGATATGCATTAACTGAAAGGGAAAACATCCAGCTAATTATCGAGGCTGCGAAATCGCGAAGGAGTTGCAAAAGCTACGAGATCAATCAAAAACGAAGCCTTTGAAAAACGCAGGGACAGATAGAATGAGAAATAACAACAGAGGTCCTACTCCAATGCCTTTAAAGAAGGTAATGGTGACAAACGCTAAAATCACCAATAACAACAACGTCAAAAATATCAATGCGCAAGTGGAAAGTGGGAAAACTTACGCGCAAATAGCGGCGCGAGTAAACATGACTAACTGTACATCACCGGATCCTGCCTCAAATGTGTTCTCAGTAATTCACGAGAGACTAGAAGAACAGACTAAAATAAATAAGATAATAGTCGAACGGCTTCTTAAGTTCGAAGCCAATTTCGCAAGTAATTATGGCAAAGAAGCTCTATATACTTGCGTGGAATGCCAACGGTCTACAGAAAAGGCTTGATGAACTAAATAACATATTTTCATGCAGGAAAAAGTAATGGACATATGTTAAATTTCTGAAACTCACCTGGCGACAGAATCACGCGTGGAACTAAAAGCTTACCGCAACTATCACGATCATCATCCATCGGGAAACGCAAGAGGCGGGTCATCCCTATTCATAAAAGACTGCATTGAACATACTCTGGAAGCAATAATTGAACTTGACAAATTTCAAATGACCGTGGTGCGCGCTAAAAATAAAAATTGCTCTTTTAATATATCCTTAATCCATTGCCAATCACGCTGCAAAATAGAAAAACACGAATTTGTTGACCTATTCAACTCTCTTGGACCAATCTTCATTATTGGTGGCGACTTTAACGCGAAGCACACCTTTTGGGGCTCAAGATGTATCTCTCAAAAAGGCAAAACTCTTTACAGGGCTGGTATGGAATATGGTTGCTATTTTTCCTCAACAGGCAAGCTGACATACTGGCCCTCGGATGTCGCCAAAACACCCGATCTAATAGACTTCTTTATCGGAAAAGGAGTAAACGCTAGTTATGTCGAAGTTGAAGAGGGCTTCGATCTTTCCTCCGATCATTCTCCAGTTATCCTCTCACTGTGCGAATCCTTGGTTAAGAAACAAAGACCACCCAGATTAACTAACAGCAAAACTCACTGGGAAGATTTCCGAATAGACGTTGTAGACAATACTGAGTTGAAAGTGGCACTTAGAACGCAGTAACAACTTGAAAAAGAAGTTAAACGTTTTGTTGAAGTTATATAGCAAGCGTCCTGGAAGAACACTCCCCGCGAATCGAACAAAGTTCCCAAAGTCGGCGTAAGATACCCACCGGAAATCAGAGAAATGATAAGAAAGAAACGAAGATAAAACACAAGATAAAACATCCTTCAATAGGCTCTGCAACTTGTTGAAAAAATCGATCAAGGACTTCAATAATCCAGGTATTAATAACTACCTTGAAAGACTCACAGCGACAAAGGATACCAACTACTCCATATGGAGAGCCGTTAAAAGTGTTCAAAAGCCCCAAATACATGTGGGGGAAGAAACCAGGATGGCTGTGCGAAAGAAGATAATGAAAAAGGTAATGTTTTCGCCGACCATCTTGCAGAAACGTTTAAACCATTCGACGGGGAAGTGCTTCCAGAGAATGTCAATACGCTAGACGTGACGACAAACTTTCCAGTAGAAAAGGCTACACTTAGGGAACTTAGACAAGTTATAGACACGCTTAAGCCCAATAAAGCCCCGGGATATGACTTAATAAAGGGAGAGTTACTTAAAGCGTTGCCGAAAAAAGTTTGCTAAAGCTGCTCTATCTTATAAATCCAGCATTAGATCAGAGCATGTACCCCACCAGTGGAAAGTAGCCGAAGTACGAGTATGGTCCCGAAACCCGGTAAACCGCTGACTGAAGTCAAGTCATATAGACCAATATCGCTTCTCCCGATTACATCGAAGGTCTTCGAGCGAATCCTTTTTAATCGTCTTAAACCAATTACTGACACAAATTCCCGCTTGCCTGATCATCAATTTGGCTTTAGAAGCCAACACTCTACAGTTGACCAAGTGCATCGAATTACCGATGTAACTGAACAAGCAATCGAGTGTAAGTTAGTCTGTTCAAGCGCATTCCTTGACGTTTCGCAAGCCTTTGATAAGGTATGGCACGAAGGCCTAAAATATAAACTTCGACAAGTCCTACCCCAGCAATTGTCTTGTATTTTAGGTTCATACCTGGAAGACCGACTCTTCCGTGTGAGACACGGAAACGAATATTCCACTTTTAAGACAATAAAGGCGGGGGTGCCGCAAGGAAGTGTACCTGGCCCTCTGCTATATTTGCTTTTTACCCGCGATATACCGCAAACGGACGACACTCTTCTAGCCATATTTGCTGATGACACTGCCATTTTGGCAACGGCTAAAACAGTCGAAGAAGCAACTGCCAAGTTGCAACGTGCCCTTACACGGATTAACAATTGGACAAAGACTTGGCGAATCGCGCTTAATGAAAACAAATCTGTTCACGTGAACTTCACTCTCAAAAAAAATTGAGAATCCACCGGTGTTTATCAACGCAGTACGAATTCCTTACGCGAACGAGGCCAAATATCTCGGTATGACACTCGACGCTAAACTAAAATGGAGAGCACACGTCAAGAAAAAACGTGAAGAGCTTGAAATCAAATATAGAGATATTTACTGGCTTATTGGAAAGTATTTCAAGCTTAGCTTAGAGAACAAACTGCTGTTATACAAGCCAGTGCTAAAACCGATCTGGACATATGGTGTACAACTTTGGGGTAACATTAATGTATTACAGACATTCCAAAGCAAAGTTCTTCGAGGTATTGTTAATGCGCCGTGGTACATTAGAAACGATGATATCCACAGAGACTTAGGAGTCGAAAACGTTCAGAACGAAATTAAAATGTTTGCGCGAAAACACAAAAATCGACTACAAGGACATGCAAATATTTCTGTTCAACAGATCCTCGACGAGACAAACTTACTGCGCCGTCTGAAAAGGACTAAGCCTTTCGATCTAGCGCGGTGATTAACAGCGCGTAATTTTTCTAAAGTACACAGGAATTTTCGATGGAAAATCGCCTGCAGGATATCTTATAAAAACAAAATAAAATCCGATAGAAGAACTGCTTGTTGAGTGTGAACTCAGTTGTGGTTTGCATAAGGGAGGTGTTTTTTAGTGAGTAAGAATCTCAGACTACTATAGGCTCCGGGCCTATAGTGTCTATGAAGATTTCTCACCTTCCCACGAAAAAAAAAAAAAAAAAACTAAAATGACTGCAGAAGCAGCGGAATTTTAGCCTCTGTAATGTCCGCTGATATTTTTTCTGTAGAACAGGGTTGCCTCGTTATGGATAATGTCTTCAAAGTCTGGAATTCTGGATCTATGATGGCCTTGACGCTGAGGTATTTGTGGTCGGGTTGAAACGGATGCTGAAGGAGCTCCTGCATTCCCTGATTTGGGTGGTTATTAAGGTTTTGAATTAATTTGCATCATGAACCTATCAATTGGTGGGACTTTTACTGCTTCGTACAGCCTCTCATTCCTTTGATGTTTTAGGGTAGTTGGATGACGATAGAGTCCGGTGCAGGAACGGAGAATCTTCCTTTCGAATATTCGAATTTTTTCCATGATGCTCGGGGAGACCGTAAACAAAATCGGATAGGCATATGTAATAACCGGCCTAATGAGTTGCTTGTAGATAAGTAGCTTGGTATGCTGGTTAAGCCCACTTTTCCGTCTTAGAAGTGGGTTAACAAGGTGAAGAGCAAAGCTTACCCGTTTAAGGATGGCTTTTGCGTGATCGTTTAATTTAAACTTCTCGCTCAAGTTTATGCCAAGGTACTCCGTTGTTTTCTTTGGTAAGATTGTCGCACAGTTCGGAAGATATATCTTTATGTTCCTGCTCCTCCTTACAAGGGTTAATTTTCTTCTTCCGCTGAGAAATGTCATTGGATTACGGAAGCATATGAGCTCGGTCTTACTACTGTAGATTTTCAAGCCCCATTTCAGGTAATAATCCCAAAGTCTTCTGATGTGTTCCTCCACACGTCTTGCTGCTATCTACGGAGCTAAAGAGTGAGCATATCTTATGGAGTCGTCAGCGTACAGGAGTGTTTTGCTTTCTACTACATTTGCTGGCTGATCCGCTGTGTAGAGTTTCAAAAGGACTGGTCTCGAACCCTGTGGTACCCCAGCTTTAATCCTTTTGATACCAAATTTTTTGTTGGAAACCTGTACAAAGAAAAACCTATTGGTTAAAAAACTGTAAATTAATCTTACCAGATGTCCTGGAAGCCAACTTGCAGAAGTTTAAATGTAAGTCCCTTGATCCATACGTTGTCGAACGCCTTCTCGATATCCAGGAGACAGGCTACTGTTACTTGTTTAGACATCGGGTGACATCACTATATAGTTGGAGCAAAGAATGGATTGTTGAATTTTTTTTTCTAAACCCATACTGATGCGTTGGTAGAAGTTCCCTCTCTTCGCTTAGAATGTTGATCTTCCGTAGCATCACTGATTCCAATATTTTGCTTACGCAGCACAGTAGAGCAATGGGCCTATAACTCTCAACGCTGCATCGACTTATTTTTTTTGGAACTGGGACAACTTTTGCTATTTTCCAACAGGAAGGAAAGTAGCAGTTGTTGATACAGTTATTAAAGATATTTGTCCGAAGAAGCAATGCCAGACTTTTTTAGCAAAAAGTTAGAAATCCTGTCATTACCTGCCGACTTTTTAGAGTTGCTGCATTGGATTATGTCAATTATTTCCTCAACTGTAGTGTATATTTCACTATTAGAGGGGCTGTTCGAAGGATTAGTACCACTGAATTCCGTGATCCGATTGAAATGGTTTGTAGATTGTGGAGACACGCGTCTCAACTTCAGTGATGAAATCTGGGAGATGTACTGGGCGGGTGGTCCGTGAAACTAGCATCGAAATAATTTGCGAAGGCTTGTGCTATTTCCTCTGGAGTGGTGAGTGTCTGTGATCCAATGGTAAGATTTTCCGGGATACGATTTGGTTTCCTAATTAGCCGGTTGATTTTTTTGAAAGCATCGGGTCCTGGCTTAATGTCTTCCAGCCTTCTTCGGAAGTCTTCTTCACGGTGGTATTTTATCGCCCTCCGAAACATTATGTTTGTAAGTGCTCGTCGTTCGTTCTGTTCCAGGTCCGGTGGAAGATTCTCTGGAGGCGTTTCCGTAGCCATTGTCTGTGGTGATATATGGCTTGGATGTGTTTGGGAAGGTTCCCATATTTGTCCTTGCTTGTTAGTGGCTTTTTCTGTCTTTCAATTGCATTATTTATCACTGTCTGTAGATGGCCAATGTTGCTTTCAACTTCCTCATTTGTGAGGCAGCTTATCTGGGTTGGCAATTGAAGCACCTCGATGTCGTTCTGAAAACGGGACCAGTTGACTGCTTTACAGTTGATGTGGTTCTCTTGAGGCGGCCTTTGCAGACATATGTTTTGGTTCAGGCGGATCCTTAGCTCAACCGCCAGGTGATCAGAATCGCTTAGATGGGAAGAACAAGTGTAGTTCCGGAAGTCCGGCAAGATGTTGATGAAGTTTGATGAGACCAAAAAGAAATCCAACAGTGATGGAGTCCTGGGAAACGTTTTTGTTGGCTGTGACACCACTACTAAAGAGTGTGTATGGTTGTTATCACTAAGCCACTGTTCGATGGCCACTCCTTGCGGAGATGATTCGTCGTCTTGCCAGAGCGGATGTCTTGCGTTGAAGTCTCCGTCTCCGAAACAAAAAGTAGAGTATCCACTTCTGTTACATCTATGATGACGGCTGTCGCTTCCAGTGACCGTAATCCAGTGATTTTCAGTTGATTGTGCTTGGAGGCATTTCTGAGAGCAATACCTGTACCTCTTTTCCGGGCCCTTTATCTTCTCGGAGGACACTATAGCCTACAGGTTTATAGAGGTTTTCGCTGTTCAAGAGAGTTTCCTGTAGGAGTAAAATATCCGGATTATGATTCTTAATGAATAGGCTCAGTGCACTTCGTCTGGCTACAGAGTATATTGAATTAACATTGTATGTAAAAATGCTAAGCCTATTTATTGCGAACATAATTCACATAAAAATTTAGCCAGGATAATTGTTTTTTGCTTGTCGTCGAACGAACCGTAGTTGGGTGGCACCACCTTCCTTGCCTTCTGAAGAAGGGTCAGCAGATCAGTACCGAATAACCTCTTGGTATCATCGAAGATGTTAAAGTGGTCTTCGGTTTTTTTTTTGGCAGGTATGCCCGAAAGAAGACTGGACTTTGAGTTGCTTTGGCGGCTGGTTGCATTGTTGGTTTGGCTGGGTTTTTTACTGGTTGCGGGTTTGATGTTGCTCGTTGCATTTTTGGCTTGGGGTTGGTATTGCTATCCTTGTGGTTGTGGCTAAGGCAGCTGCTTCGGCAAAGCTTAGTCAAGCTGTGATCTTTCGTGCTGTCTAAGAAACAGCAAACCGGTGTTGTTCCTTCTTTTTCTCCGTTTGCTTGTTCTTTTCAACAAACTTTTCCTTATATTTAGGGCACCCTTTGTAATTTGCTGGGTGTCCTACTTGTTTGCAGTTAATACAGTAGACTGCAGTCCTTGCTGCAGTCATCTTGGCATTTGACACATCTATATCTCATGCCACAGTTGCTAGCCACATGTCCAAACTTGTGGCAATTACGGAATTGGGTAATGCCGTTTGCCTTGAATTTTTCCCAAAATACCCTTTGGTTGAGTAGAATGGTCTTTGAATATATCTTGTCTGGTTTGTTTGTTTTATAGGGAATCACTTTATGACTCCTTCAATAGTTCGTTCTTAACTTCATCTACTTGAAAAGAGTGGTGTATACCCTTCAGGACTAGCAATAATTTTTTGTCTTCCTTCGCAGTATACGTATTGAATTCGGTTTTTTTGTTGGCAGATAGTCCTTTATTTTGTTATGTTCATCCTTTGTTGATGTCGTTATAACCGATTTGGTGCTGTTGATATTGTGTATTTTATATGCAAGTCCTAGAGGCTTTGCATAACGTGTCAGGTCAGGAACATTGAGCCTGAAACAGATTATTGGAGGCATGAAGTAATGACTTTTGGGTTTTGGCGTCGTCGGTGGGAAATTTACCTGTAGCAATGTCGCCTTCGATGTTGATGGTTGTGTTATTGATGCTGGAGGTTTTGCTGCTGCTGGGGGTGTTGTTGTTGCTGATGTAATTTTTGTTCTTGCTGAAGGTGCTGTTACTGTGGCAGGTTTTGGTGCTGATGGTGATGAAAGAGGTAGTGCTGCATTTGTTGTTACTGCTGATTGGCTTAGTGTTGGTGGTGGTGTGGCCGATTTCTTGCGCTTTTTTGCTTGAATAACAGGAAACTCGTCATCGGAGGTAGATATGTCTTCAGAAAGACCATTCACTTCTTGTTCTTGCGAATATCACTGTCGGAACTGTCATCTTCAGACTCTGCTTCCATGTGTTCCTTATCCTCCGCTGGATGATCTTCGACGGCAGGTGGTTCACCATAAATTTCGTTGATACCACATAGTTTTTGGTGGATTTGAGCAGCAAAGCCTACCCCAAAAACTTCCACTTGTTTGCGACAGGAAACCACAAACTGGTCGGATACTGCCTGTGCCGCAGCCTTCTCCTTCTCCTTCCGACCCATCAGGAAAGGGTGTCTTCAGGTAGTTGGGGGTTTTTACTCTTGTGCTGATCGTTGCCTGTTGCCCTTTTTCCTGGTTAATGGTTTCTAGGTATGCGTTAGAGATAAATTCTTCTATTGACAGCTGGTCTTTCCGACTGTTATAATCCGCACTGGATGAATGTCCTTGGTTGACTGATCATGAATGACACATCAACAGTTAACTACACCATCTGGTTTAGGTAACTTAATTCCTGTTCAGATAGAACAGGGTGACCAGACGGCAGACACTACATCCGGCCATCCTCTAGGTCTAGATGGACCGCCTCTGACGATGCTACGTCTTCAAAGTTTTGTCGCCACGGTTTCATGAATTTGCTGCTCGTTGTAGTTTTGCTCGGACCTTCATAAGATAGTAAACATTTTACTGAATACCGGTTCAGCGACCTTTGGGCACAACTTCATAGGGACATAAAAAGAGATAAGAACGTTTTTTTACCAGTCCCAAACTGTGTCCTCTTTATGGCCAAGGTCGCCAATATTAATATTGTTGGACTTGTTGCGTTTTTTGTTAAAAATCAGTTTGTTCTCTTCTTGAGTTTTACCGATTTGTTAGCGGGCATCCTTTCTCATATCTCTCAGCGTCAAAGTTATTTAGAAGCTCTTATTTCATCAGTTCTTTGACTTCCATATCACCTTTCGTCCTTATTGGATATTCGAAAGGATTTCAGATGGAGTACCGTTAAGAGATCCGCGAAAAGTGTTCTTTTGTTTGTGCGATTTGAATGCTTGTGACGAACCGATATCACTTCTCCGGCGATTTAGGTGACAACCACTTCAACACTTCTAAGATAACACGATTTGTCCCTGACTGTTGCTTCTCGGCATACATGTATTGTAGTAATTAAGATGTGTTCAATGTTTTCTTCTTTACAGTAGTCTTTGAAAATTTTTGAAATAAAAGCGCTGCCTCGATCGGTGATAGAGCGACGGGGATTCCCAAAATGTTGCTGGTGTCCTTTTCGTCTGCCGCTAGAGTTGTCCATGTGTATTTATAGAATCCATCCATCATAGTTAAATTATATTTATACTGCTTGATTGTTACATCAACCGGCCCTATAGGATTCAGGTGATAAGTATCTTCTTTATCAAGCTGCTCGATAAAACCTTGTTTCCCTAGTTTTCGATTAGCAAGACTACACTTTACGTAATTTGCTAAACACGTTTGAATTTTATCTTTTAGCTTCGGTATATAAAATTCCTGCAAGATTAGCAGCATAGTTTTTAAAATTCCAAAAAGACGTTCGCCGTGGTTCATCTAATTACTTACTTCTTTTTCCATATTGCGTGGTACGACTAAGAGTTTGAATCCATTTACTTCCTTAATTAAAAATTCACCTGCATACACTTCTAATACATTGCTGTGCATCTTTTTACTCGATTAGGCCATAGGGACATGGAAATACCCATTCTTGAAATCTATGGTGGTAAAAACTTTTGCGTCTACCAGGTATCTAAAATTGTCGCAATGAGAGGGATAGGAAAACGGATCTTTAATAATTTTATAAGTGATTCCTCTATAGTCAATACAAACTCCCGCAAATCCATCTTTTTTTACCTCACAAACGACGACAGGACTGCCAAATGGAGAGGAAGAGCGGCGAACTATTCCACCTTCAAACTATGCTTCGGCTTGCATCTTTACTGATTGCTTTTCGTTGATTGGAAGTCGGCAAGGTGGAGTGTAAACCATTTTATCGGTTTTCAGTATTAAAGTCATCTCAGTCGGGTAGCTTTTTATATATTTTGGATTGTAAAGGGTGAGCCAACAGATGGTGTTGATGTTGGCTGTCAATTACTGTCATTTATTGAATTCAATGTGGTTGGTCTTTCTGACAGATGTCATACAATCTTTCGCAAGTTTAGTCATGGAGTCGTTTACCACGCAACAACACATTTTTGTTATTCAATCTTATTACGAAAATGGGCGATCTGTAAACGTAACATTTCATAAAATTCGGGAATTTTTCGGTCAACATAATCGCCCTTAGTGAGTCGTGCAATGATGAAGCGTTTTGAAGAAACTGGTTCGGTATCGGGTCAAACTCCATATCAGGATGCTCGGCCAGCACGTATATACCAAAACATAGCGACTGTGAAAGTAAAGTAAAAGTATTCAAAACCAGCCAGGCACCTCAATTCGTTGCCGAAACCTACATTTGGACCTCACTTTTTTCCCAAAGTTGAATTAAATGGGTTTTGGGCGATCTCTGGTTTCAACAGGATGGTGCTATCTCCCACACAAGCCATCAATCAATCAATTTAATGCATTCGAAACTTATTTCGTCGTCGCGAAAAACATTAAAAGTAGGGGGGAACAATTCCTGGTTCTTTATGTCGGGAATCAAATTGGTTTCAGTCAAGGCGTAAATATCAAAGGAAAGAGAATGCGATTGACGTAGGACAGCATTGGTTTTAGAGCGAAGACCTCTTACATTCTGGTAAAAAAATGTAAGAGGGATGTTGTGGGGTGGAGATGTATGGCGGGATGGTTTAAGTGCTGACGAGGAAGGCACGTTATGGACGAAAAAATTTATCGTGGTCAGCTCGGCTTCGCTGTAGGTGTGAGACTCGTTTAGAGTGAACGTAGTGGCCGAATGCAGCAAGGTCGTCTGCTACTTCCTGAGGGGACATGCTAAAAATCTCGTGGCACCTGACATAAAGGTTCCTGAGACTGATAGGGTCGGTAGGGAGGCCTTCCTGCTGGATGGATACCATGACGCTGGTTTTGGTCTTCCCTTCGTAGCAGACCGAGTCCGATTTGTCGTGTAGATAGGCGAGAAAGAGGCGAATGTTTTCATATATCTTTCTCTCTCTAAGCCTAGAGAGTGCATAGCGACTTTCTGTAGTTCCATTGGTTTGCTGGGTTAGTTTAACTGTGGGGGGAAAAAGAGGATCAAGAATAGGGGCAGTGAAGGAGGGAGATGGAGATTCGTGGTTGGATATGGAGTTGGGCGCCGGATGAGATGTTGGGTTTAGGGTATGGGAGTTAATAAAATTAGGGTACTTAGCTCCAGTTTGTAGGTCGAAGTTAGGAAATGAGTTGTTTACTGGGATCGGTGGCGTAGAAGATTGAGAAGGAATAATATGGGTGGTTGGGGTTAAGTTGAAAGAGACGCGTTGGCGCGGGGGCTTGGGTGGAACATTGGGAATTAGCGGATTAGAGGATTGGTGTGTAAGGGCTTTGTGTCGGATAAATGAGGAGGGGGGACTAAAATCGGGGAACAAGTTCGTTTTGAAGCTCCAGTTGGGATCGGGATTAGAGCTACGTTTTTTGTTAGCGTGCTTTTTAGTTGGAAGGGGGTTTGGGAGCGGTCTTTTTTTAAGCTTATCGTTACGTTCATTTTTAAAATTTTGGTTGTCGTCGACACGTGGGTTTTCTCGTTCCTCAGAGCATTTGGTGATACTTATCTTCCCAAGTCTATTGGCCTTACCAGGGGAAGTGGGGAATAACCATGAATATTTGGTTGGGATGCTGATTTTGAAACTGCAGGAACTATTGGAGTCAGCTGGGGAAATCATCTCGCACTCGCTAATGGTGATGGCATAATTTCGGTGAAAGAAATTCCGCACCCAACTAACATCAACGTGTTGAGGAGCCCCTTCAACGTAGAATGCTGTATGGTTTCCCTCTTTCAACTTTTCGAGTCGGCTTTTCCATTCGAAGGGGGTCCATGAAGTTCCGAATTGTTTGAGCAGTTTGCGTGGGGCGGGGGCGGGCGCGATAGGCAGCGGGGTTTCGGTTTCCGTTGTTAGGGGGGCGGGAGGAGTATTTGAAAATGACTCAGTGTCTACTAATTCATTATGAATAGAGACATTGTACGGGGAACTAGCTTGGAGTTGAATTTGATCGGGGATTCCATCGATTTTGTGGGAAGCCAATCTCACTTTTTTACCGATTTCGGCAACGGTCAACCGAGTTGCTATGAGTTCCTCGCTGACGTCTATTATTTTTAGGTCATTAAGTCATCGAGCGTAGAGTCTGATGGATGCGGGGTGGGATGTATTGTTTTGGAGGAGGATTGAAAAAGCAAGTCGAGATCAGTACGGAGAAGATTGATGGAGTCGTTTATGTGTGTGAGTACGTTGGATTTAAGGAGGTTGGCAAAATTTGTTTTGAGGAATGCTTTTAATTCATCCAAGTGATATTTGATCACTTCGCTCTCGTTGTCGTGATGAGATTGATTTTTGGACAGATTGTGGATCGCTGTCAGTTGCTTTTCTATCATTCTTCCTGTGGACTCGTAGCTATAAAAATAGAATCCCTAATCTACATACCATATGTATGTCTGACTCTGGCGAGGACCACGCATACAAGCCAACTTCCCAGAGTAGGAATTGAATTCCATAATGTTTGAGAAGTGAAGTTGAGTGTCATGGGTATACCATAGAAGACACATCGACATTAAGGCTGCGATTTTTGGTGACACGAAAGGTTTGTTTTTAGATTTTCATTTCTGAAATTTAAATGATCGTTGTCATCGAGGATCGAAGGTTGAATATGTCGAAGTATCAAAGCGAAGTTTATATGCCAATTGGGTCTATGACGGCTCAAATTCAAGCGTTTTAATCGGTCTGAGATCTACATACATTTCCATACCTTAGCCGGACAACCAGTTTGGGGTACACATCAGGTGAATGAGATGCTTAAGATATCCTTAAATGTCAACGTTTCCTTTAGAAGACATGATCTCAACGCCGAGGCGGCATCATTAAAGAGCGTAAAAAGAAAATATATTGGGAGAAAGATGATGCAAAATTATAGGTGCTTTCGAGAGTCCTAAATGAGTGATCCTTGTATTACATCACAGTGTTGTACATCTGCCAGAACAAGATGTTCCAAACATTTTGGCTTGAGACGGGAAGTAGCTTCATCCGGAGTTACGTTAAATGATTCATAGGGAACACTTACACAAAGAAAAAAGTTGAGTATAAAAGTAGAGTAGAATGTCAACTCCAATGCTCTATGGAGAGAACAATTCAGGTATGCAACGAGGCCAACAAAATCTGAGAAGAGTGATTGCTTCGGATTGTACAACATACGTTCATTTCAATAATAATTTATAAGTATAGTAACCAATCAAACAGGAGCGACAAAGTACTTCACCAAAGTTCCTTGTTTTCAATAGTCTTGCCAGATTTTGGCCGCACTAATGTGCTCACGATCAAGAGCAAATCCGATGAGAGCAGCAGTAACCCAGTTATGTAAAAACATTATAATTATGAAAAGCCAAATGCTAAAAGTGTCAATACAGTGAATTTATCTTGGGACCTAGGCCAATTGGATCTCCAATGCCATCCGAGATCTGATGTGTTGCCAAGGAAAGAGCTCTTTCTTCCGCCAAAATTCCATTAACCAAGATCAAAGGAGGAATCAAGGGGGATGTCAGCGGTGGAGCAAGTGGACACTAAAATACGACAAAAATAGAGATCACTTTCCAGTTAGACTTATCGGCCTGTAACAAAATGCGAGCAATCGTTTGGACGGGCTGCAATCGACAAGCTCATCGATGTGGGTGCCCGTGGCTCAAGTGGTAGTGGACTGGCTTCCAAATCGGAAGGTTCGGTGTTCGAAGCCCGGCCTCGCCCGAAAGACATATCCATTTTTCAGTTGACGAAAATCAAGTAAGATGAGTAGTGGACTAGAAATCAACATCAAGCCAACTTCCACTAAAAATTTAGTCTCCCCATTAAATGTTGGATGCCACCCACCACTGAGCCCAAACATCTTTCTTTCTCTCTCTATCCCATTTTCAGAAAAACTTAGTGTTAAGGTCTTTAAAAAAACAAAAAAAAAACTCCAGTGCGACCAACAAATACACTGGCCATTACTAGGATGAGGCCATACATTTTGCAATAGATTTTCACACTTTATACCTGTTTGAAATATGTACCTTAATATTTTTTTAACAGGAAGTCAGAAAATTAAAGGGTAAATAAGAAACGATCGTTGGAATTTCCCAAGATCAAACAATGAACTACTTGAAAAGCGTATAAAAAGATGCGCCACTAGGATGAGGCCACATGCAAAATTTTCGAAAGAAAGGAAAACTTAATGAAATGTTTACATTTTATGGTTTTACAATATTTATTTATTATGTTTTTCTGTATTAATAATGAGTATGCCCGCCATTTTTCGATATCACCTCTATAAGACGGTTTGGAATAGAATCATACAGGTTTTTTTAAATAATCAAGGGAAGTTTGGGCCCAGGCGTCACGAATAGCTTAGATTAAAGTGTCCCTGTCTTCAAATAGTCTGCCGCCTTCACACACTTTACGAGATAACCATGCCCAAGCATTTTCGATTATGATTAAGTCCGGTGAATAGGGCGGCCATGGCAAAAGTTCCACGTCTTCTGATTGAATCCAACTTCTAACAACCCTGGAAGTGTGGATGAGGGCATTGTCTTGTTGGAATGTCCAAGGCAGGGGTCCGAAAATGTTTTTCACTTTTGGAAATGACCATTCCAGCAAACATTTGTAGTTGTTTCCGTTCATTGTCATGGACAAAAACTCTAACTCGATTGTGCCATAGTAGCTCGCCACACAATTACACCTGATGTACGGCTGTGTGTCTTGCTAAAATAAACTCCTCCTTTCTTAGAACATGGAAATAAAAGTTGCAACCATCGGGGCCGTCGAGGTTAAACTTTTTTTCATCCGAAAAGACAACGCGTTTCCATTCACTGCTCCAAGCGACATGTTCTCCTGTAAAATTCATTCGATGCTCCTTGTGTTCTTGCCTCAAAACAGGTTTCTTTTTAAGTTTTTTTCTCTGTATAGTACCACTTTTTCGTATTATCCTTCGGACTGTTGCTATGCTGGCTTATACTCCGCTGTTGGCCCTTATTTTAGTCGCTGGTAGAGTAGAATTTGAGGCACACCGTGGAATTAACCGCTTCTCTCGCAATGTTGTTGCTTCTGCCGTGCGTTCTTTTTGATTTTTCCCATAGTTTTGTGGATCCGCAAGATAACTGTTTACAACAGTCTTACTTCTTTTAAGCGTCCTTTCAATTTCTCGGCATGAGACCCCTAACTCATTGAAAGCATCTATTTTTCCTCTTTCTGTCGCTGTCAAAGCCTTTTCGGAACCCTTTTTTTTTAAACTGAATAAAAACAGTTCTTTTCAACGCTTTTTTTTAAATATTCTTAACAAAACTTTGAAAAAAATCGCTGATGTCAACTTCTGCAACGAAATATTCGCAATAGCCTCATCCTAGTGGCGCATCTTTTTATACTCTTTTCAAGTAGTTCATTGTTTGATCTTGGGAAATTCCAACGATCGTTTCTTATTTACCCTTTAATTTTCTGACTTCCTGTTAAAAAAATATTGAGGTACATATTTCAAACAGGTATAAAGTGTGAAAATCGATTGCAAAATGTATGGCCTCATCCTAGTGATCGCCAGTGTATAATGCAATGGACTTGCAAAAGTTTTGAAATTCCCCGCATCCAAATGGAATATTGTCTGCAATTAATTAAAAATTTTTGCGTTGGGATTTCATTTCGACACATATCCACTAAAATTACTGCTCTCATAATATTTAAATAATTTCCATCATATGCAAAAACCAGTCCACGGTATTCTCCTGATTTAACGTTTTAGGTATCGATGTCGTAAAACATTCATAGCGGCACCAGTATCTAACTTAAAATCAATCATGCAATCATTTAAACGCATGTTTTCGTACCACCTGATCCTTTCTTTTAATTTAGTAGACAATGACACCATATTTGCTTGGGCTTCTTCTTCGTCTGAACTAAAATAACCTTCGCCTTTTCAATTTCACTGATTTTTCGGGTGGTACCAGCAACCTATGTTATATGAAAAATATAAACAAACGGCAGAATATTAAAATGGCTGATAACAGTTCCACACCAAGGAAAAATATTCTTTGCGTAAAATTTGTCCCTCGACAGTGCAAAGAAAGAGTGATGCAAGCGAAGAGAGAAAAAGAAGTACAGCTCACAACAACACTCTTCAACACTAGTGGGAGACCAGAGAAGATGTTCTTAAATGAGAGTTTAGCACATTACATACGTCATTTACTGAATGCTGCATTGTCGATGAAGAAAGAAAAGGAATATAAATATGTTTGGACAAAAAATGGGACTGTAACTGTATATATGAGGAAGAAGGAGGGCGATATTTTAGTAAGAATAACTTGTGCTGATAGCTTAAATAGATTATGAATTGTTCTCTTGTTCTTGTTCAGTCCCCTGTCTCAAATACATGTAAAATCAATTCTCTTAATTCCGTCGACGTTATATGCTTACACCAAAATATTCGTAGTGCTAGGAAGAACTTTACTTCCCTGGTAGCACATTTAGAAACATTAAAGAATTTACCGGTTGTCATTGTTCTAAGCGAGATTTGGCTCTATGAAAATGAATTAGATTTCTATAGCATTCCTGGTTATACCCCATTTGATAAATGCAACGATACTTATTCAGCTGGTTGCGTGGCAGTATACACTTGCGGTCAAAAAACCGCACCACCTAATGAGTTCCCAAAAAATGCCTAATTACATCAGATCGTAAGGGTTTTTCACATACTAATGAAGGGTATTCCCCATAGCGGAGTTCGGCCTCGTATTCGGTGCAAAAAAAATCAGTTTGAATTGAGTTGTGACGGTGAGAAGTAAAAAAAAGTGAAATGTCTGGTAAATATCATCAACTGACTCGGGACGAAAAAGTTCAAATATTGGCTTTAGTCGAAGAAAGGCTTGGCTATCGTGAGATTGCGGTTAAAATAGGATACTGTCAATCAACTATCGTGTGACAGATGAAGAAAAAAGAAAATTTGGATCCACTGGAAAGGAAAAAAGGCTCGGGACGAAAACGTAAAACAACCCAGAAGACGGACAATGTATTACAACGAATTAGTATGAAAAATCGCTTTAAAAGTGCTGTCCATATAAGAGCAGAGCTGAGTGAATTTCATCAAGTTGATATAAGCGCCGAAACCATACGCCGACGGCTACGGGAGATAGGTTTATATGGAAGACGATCAGCGAAAAAAACTTCTCCTAATCACAAAAATGAAAAAAGCTCGTTTGACGTGGGCAAAAAAGTACGAAGATTGGACGCAGGATGATTGGCGATGTGTGATATGGTCCGATGAAAGTAAATTTAATTTGTTGTGTGCCGACAATTTGCCATACGTACGACGGTCAGCAGGTGAAAGGTTCAAGGACGAGTGCATAGTCAAAACAGTGAAGATTCCTCAAAGCCAGATGGTTTGGGGATGTTTTTCTTTTTACGTTTTGGGCCCTTTGCACTTTGTTAATGGAACTATGAATTCTCAAAAGTATGGAGAAGCACATAGTAAGGGAGTTTTTGGTACCAGCAATTGAACAGCATCATTCGTATACTGACAAGTGCATTTTTCAAGATGATTCTGCACCTTACCACCGCGCCAAATCCGTAAGTAAAATGGTATAAATCAACTTCTAGATGTCTACTTTATAAATAATAAACAGACAAGTAACTAGAGTCTTTCAATAATTTTCAGCTCAAGACAACGTTTGATGACCTCGGAATTATCAAACTAGACTGGCCAGCTAATTCGCACAATTTAAATCCAATCGAACACTTGTGGCATGTAATGAAACGTAACGTGGCTGAACATAAACCAGAGAGTAAAAAAAAGCTAAATGAAGTTCTGGAACATGTATGGAATACTGAAATTTCAAATGATATTACTGAACTTCTAGCAAACTCGATGCCTTCTAGAATAAAAGCGGTTATTACCGCCAAAGGAGGAGCAACTCGGTATTGACATTTTTTTGGTAAAAGTGGCATATCTAAACATCTTATATACACATACATAAAAAATGTATCGTTTGATTTTGTTAACCAATGACTGTATTAAAATATTTTAAAAAAATAAGAAAATTAACTGGTTTTCCTGTCTTTGTTAATATCTTTTTTCAAACATTCAATAAACAGATGGAAATTAGATAGAAATACTTATAAACTACTGCGGAGTACTCAACAAAAATTTCATTTCATTATAAAAATTATTATCGTAGTTATTAATAATTTTTCAATCATTTTGATATGGTGCGGTTTTTATGACCGCAAGTGTATGTGAGAAATGGTTATGCACTTGAATGTCTTAAGTTGTGTCTTACTAGTGCAGACGTCATAAAGTTGTCTTTTAATTTCTTGAATGAACGTTATGAGATGTTATGTGTATACAGATTACATGCAATTGCTAAATGTGTCTTCATTGCTGAATTTAACGATGTCCTGAATTCTTGTAAAGACAAGAATTTAATAGTTATTGGTGACATCAATATTAATATTCTCAATGAATCTGATAAAGATACTGAGTGTTACCTGTTACTTATGGCGTCTTTTGGTCTTAAGAGCTTAATTAATGAGCCTACCCGTATAACAGAGTCCACTAGAACCTGCATTGATCATTTATTTATGCGTACCCACAAAAGTAACAATAAAATATTCAACGGTTCTGTGTTTGATTCAAAAATAACTGACCACTGTATGATTACCCTAAATGTATGTAACAATATCGATGATCCTGGTTGTAATATCACACATATTCCCAAAAAAAGATATTACACTAACTATGCTCAGCTAAAGGAATCCTTAAAATATGAGTTCTGGGAATCAGTCTATGTTGAACCTAACCCATCAATTGCATTCGATATCTTCTTACAAATCCGAAAAAATCACATTAAAAACAGTACTTCCGTTTCTCTTACATCCACAAACAAGAACAATTTTCTAAAACCGTGGATGACAGTTAAGCTCTTGCGAGAAAAGCTAACAAACATCCACAAAATGTAAAACTTAAAAAAATCTATACTAAGCTAAATAAGTCAGTTCAGAAAAATATCCAAGAAACACGTAACAAGTATTATTCTGATATGTTTGGACGAGCCAGAGGAAATGTGAGAGAAGAATGGAAGGTAGTTGACAACATCCTAGGGAAATGTAGACAACCGATAGGTATCAGTAAATTGGAAATATTGGGTCTACAAGTAAGTTTCCAGCGTTTGTCAGAGATGGCGCCAACAGTGGATTCCGGTCAGAAATGTCAGACCACATGTGTTTTATTTGTAGGTTTTGTAACTATCAACAACTTTGCAGCGTTATATTTGAGCAGTTCTATCGGTGTCGTACATTTTATCGAGCAAAATCATGGCAAGTTTCCAGCCAAATAAACGTCATTTACGGGAAGCGCTGCTTTTATTCTTCAATATGAGGAAAAGTGCGGCTGAGGTCTATCGTTTGCTTTCGGAAACTTATGGGGCGGAATGTATTGGTGAATCGACGTGCCGCGAGTGGTTCAAACGGTTCAAAAGTGGTGATTTTGGAGTTGAAGACAAAGATCGCCCCGGAAAGTCGAAAAGTTTTGAAGACGAGGAATTGGACGATTTACTGGATGAGGATCCGTGTCAGATTCAAGAAGAACTTGCTGCATCATTGGGCGTCACGCAGCAAGCCGTTTCCCTACGCCTAAAAGCACTGGAATTCATTCAAAAGGTTGGAAACTGGGTGCCGTACGAATTGAAGCCAAGAGACGTCGAACGGCGATTTTGCATGTCCGAAATGTTACTGCAGCGATATAAAAATAAACCATTTTTGCATCGTATTGTCACTGGTGATGAGAAATGAATTTATTATGATAATCCTAAACGCAGAAAATCGTATACAAAGCCCGGCGAGCCTGCCCAATCGACGCCGAAACGAAGTATTCACGTGAATAAGGTCATGCTCTGCGTATGGTGGGATCAAAAGGGTGTCGTATACTACGTACTGCTTCCGAGTGGTGAAACCATCAAAAGACCATTATGTCGAACCCAACTAATTCGTTTGAAGCGGGCATTAAAAGAAAAACGGCCAGAATATGAGACCAGGCATGAGTCCGTCATTTTTCATCACGACAACGCTCGGCCACATGTTGCGGTTTCGGTGAAAAACTATTTGGAGAATAGTGGATGGGAAATTCTGCCTCACCCGCATTACAGTCCAGACTTGGCACCATCTGAATACCACTTGTTTCGTTCGATGCAGAAGGCTCTTACGGGAATACGCATCAGCTCAGTAGAGCAAATCAAAAATTGGCTCGATACGTTCTTGGGCTCGAAAGACGAGAAATTTTTTTGGTCCGGAATTCATAAATTGCCAGAAAGATGGGGGAAGGTTGTAGCTTCCGATGGACGATACTTTGAATAAAGCATTGTAACTATGTTTTCATAATAAAACTTAAAATTTTGGAAAAAAAACGCTGGAAACTTACTTATAGACCCAATAGATTGAATTGTTTTTACTGATTCAGTAACGATCTCCAACAAAATCAATGAATACTTTACTGAAATTTCTGAAAAACTGAAACCAACTTCACAGAAATCATCTAGCTGCAATTGTTCTGCTTCCTCAACATACACTCAACCAAACAGTTTCGTACTCCAACCCTTTACGAGAGGCGTTCAAACTACTCTCGGTATCGGGATGAAGCTGTGGTTGTATATGGTGAAAATTGAGCATAGCGCTGTAATTAAATTTCTCACTAAGTAAGGAAAAAGTCAAAAAACTATTCATGAAGAGATGGTGGCTGTTTACCAGGGTTCCGCACCTTCATTATCAAATGTGCAAAAGTGGTCAAGTGAGTTCAAGAGAGAGCATTGAAGACGACCCCCGCTCCGACGCCCCGGCTACTGCTTGTACGGGAGAAAGCATCAAAGAAGTCGAAAAACTTGTTCTTGAGGATGCCCGAATAAAGGTGAAAATGATGGCAGAGATCACCAAGCTTTCAATTGGTACCATTCACACCATTCTTCATGACCATCTTAACCTTTCAAAGGTCAGTGCAAGGTGGGTGCCACGAATGTTCACAGCGCCTCAGAAAAAAGTGAGAATCGCATGCTGTAGAGAGCTTTTGGAGATGTGTAGTGAGAACGCGGACGGTGTTATGGATCGAATTGTTACTGGGGACGAAACATGGGTCCACCACTATGACCCTGAAAGCAAACAAAAGTCCATGCAGTGGCATAAAAAAGGAACAGACCCCTCGAAGAAGTTCAAAGTCACTCCGTCTGCCGGGAAGCTCATGGCCACAGTTTTTTGGCACTCAAAGGGAATCTTGCTCATTGAGTACAAAAAACAAGGTGAAACCATCAACGCCACATCCTACGCTTCCGCTTTGCATAATTTGCGGGAGGAAATTAAAAAGAAAAGACGGGGTAAACTCGCAGCGGGTGTGTTGCTTTTTCATGACAACGCTCCTGTTCACACGGCGCGAGTTTCCAAGGCCGCTGCGCGAGATTGTAGTTTCGATGAAATCCAACACCCACCCTATAGTCCAGACCTTGCCCCTAGTGATTATTTCCTGTTTCCGGATTTGAAAAAATGTCTTCGTGGAAAAAGATTTTCGGATGATGAAGAACTCAAGTCGGTATTTTGCAGAGAAAGAGGAAATTTATTTTCTTGAGGGTTTAAAAAAGCTTATCTCAAGATGTAACAAATGCATTGATGTTAGGGGAGATTATATTGAAAAATAAAAATAATTTAAATTGAATTCGCATTTTCCTTCATATCGATACCGAGAATATATTGAACGCCCCTCGTATTTCAGAATGGTTAAACGAGAAAAGTCATTTTTTTATACTATTTAAGAATACTGTTTTCACTCTCTCACACCTAAGTTTTTCTGGTAAATTATTAAACAAACGAGGAGCAGTAACATAATAAAAGCGTGAAAAATGTATTTTGTGGATTGTTGGAACATTTGCGAAGTTTCTGGTATTGGCTCTCAAGTTATGATTATCAGGAACTCTAACATCATAGTACCCGGAATTTTCAAAAAATATCTTCAAAACTTTGTAGCAGTACAGGTGCCTTAAAGGAAGAAGTTCGAGACATTTGAATAACTCAAAAGTGGGATTTCTGCGATTAGCTCTACAAAAAAGTCTTAAGGCATGCTTCTGTTTAATCAGCAGTGGTTCTATTGTTTTAAAATAAGTGCCTCCCCAGCAAGAGATTCCATACTGCAGTTTTGATTTTAAAATACCATTATAAACCAATTTTAAAATGGGTAGTTTGCAGTACATGCTAAGGTGGTATAATTGCCTTACAACTGCATTTAAATACCGTTTTAAATATGACGTATGGTCCTTCCAACTAAACTTATGGTCCAATATAATACCTATATATTTAAAGCTGTCGACACGCTCAATTAAAAAGCAACCATCACTACAGCTTGCCTGACTATCAAATGATATATTATGTCCATGTGCATCTTCTAAACAAAATCGAAACCAGCTTGGTGAGTGATAATATAAAGGCAACTCTCCGCATACAGCACCCTTGATATTAAATACCATAAATTTCGTTTTGTTGCTGATGATCAGTTTATGAGACATAAACCATCGTCGTAGTATATCTAGGTCATAATTAACATAGGCAAACATATCAAGAAAGCTCTTATTGGAATAGGAAAGGGCAGTATCATCAGCAAAAGCCGTGATTCTACCCGTAAAAGGTTGAACAGATAGCGAGTTAACATATATTAAAAACAGTATCGGACCCAGGACAGATCCCTGAGGAACACCTATATTTAAATAATTATGTGAGCTAAAAACATTTTTGATCTTTACCATTTGTTTACGATTTGTTAAATAAGAGGCAAACCAGTCATGGATGAAGCCTCTGAAACCTGCATTAAATAGTTTAGTTAGTAACAGAGTATGGTTCACCATATCGAAAGCCTTAGTTATGTCAATGAATAAAGTCGAAGGAATTTGAGAAGTATTCAAACTGTTATAGATTTCCCCAGATAGTTTTAATAAAGCACTTTCAGTTGATCTACCGCTTCTAAAACCAAACTGAGAATCATTAAAGAAATGAGTTCTATCTAAGAATGATAATATTTTAGATTTAATTCCATTTTCAATAATCTTAGAAAAAACGGATAAGATGGAAATTAGACGATAATTATCTAATGACATTGTGTCACCTTTTTTATGCAATGGTAATACTACAGCTGTTTTCAGAGACTCAGGAAAAACCCCTTCTTGGACACAAAAATTAAAAATAAAACATAAAACATCAGAAATATGAAACGCAATATTTTTTAATACAAAACTTGAAATATTATCAAAAGACGACGAATTGGATGTTTTAAGTGACATTATAATTTTATAAATTTCAAGCGGTGTAAAATTATCAAAGAAAAAGCTCTCTGGTTGATTACTGCTTTGTATTAGACTGTTGTCACAGTGACTGATTTTTTGAAACACTGTTACAAGAACCTACACTAGAAAAAAATTTATTAAATAAATTAGCGACTTCTATAGGCTCAGACACAGTTGAATTATTATTTGAAATAGTTATATCTGTGTAAGATCTATTTTTGTTAAGTATCTCATTAACAACTTGCCATTCCTCCTTCGAATTACCAAGATTTCTTGCCAATCTATTGCTAAAGTATGTATTTCTACATAGCGATATTTCAATCTTGACCTCTCTACATAACTTTGCGTAATAATTCTTAAGTCTGTGATTATTCGGATGTTTATTGATAATTAAGCAAAGTCGTCTTTTCTTTTTTATTTTATTTAATAATGAGGGTGTCATCCATTGCTTGAGACACTTTAATTTGTTACTTTGTTTACATTTGTTCCCACTACAATTCAATATATGAAATTGCAGCTTATTAAGGAACAAATTAAATGCAACAGAAGGGTCGACCTTGTAACCTTGATCTTAAAGTGGCAAAATCATTTTTTTTTATTTCAATGATATCCAGTTTTTTTGTTCGGGAAACCCTGCAATTGAGTTGAATACCAGTTAGGCTGTGATCGGTTATTTTTAAGTCAAATGCAATTGTTTTATAATCAACACAAATTTTTCTGTGGGGCCTTATAAAAATGTGATCTAAACAAGAGCTAAATCGAGTAGGCTGATTCATAATAGACTCAAAGCCAAACGACGAAAGCGTTGTTAAAAAATGATCGACATCAGGTGTATCACACAGGATGTTAATATTAAAATCACCCAACAAAATTAAATTTCTACATTTCTGATTGTCCAAAAATCTCGAAAACTCATCCAAAAAGGTTCCCACTGTACACGTATGCAATCTGTAAATACAGATAAAACAGTAGTGAACACCAGAAGCTACGCAATTAACACTGACTATATCAGCACTATCCAGTTTATACTTATTAATTTTACAACCCATTATGTTACTTCTATAATATACCGCGACACCGCCAGCAGCATAAGTTTCATTACAAGCCGCGTCGAAAGAAAAATTAGGAATTATATCATATTCAGACTTCTCTTCTTCAAAGATCCAGATTTCAGAGAGAAAAATAAGATCTGGTAAATGATCCAAAGGTGCGAGGTGAGTGAGAAAAGTATTGAAATTAGTTCGCATGCTGCGAATATTTTGATGAATGACAGAAAAACCGGAAAATTGCTCATTGTTATGATGGTCTACACAAAAACATTCAAAATTATCTGTAGCTGAAGAGAAAAAACTGTTGTTATTACTTGAATTATTTTGAGGATCTTTAGTTGAATTCATATTATTCATTATACTAACAAAAAGTTATAGTTATTTAGTTTACGTTCAAGTTATAAATATCCTCAAATGAATTAATTCTTATAACTCTATCACCTTCTCTTTTTCTAACAAGAACAGATGAGTCTCTAACCCAAACAAACTTACATATGTTTTTGTGTTTAAGATCATTTGCCATTTTTAATAAAGACCTTGTGTAGCCAGTGAGACAATCGTTGATGTAGATGTTGCTGCTTCTGCAAAATTGGTTTATTTCTTACCTTAAAGGGAGGAAGCAAAAGGTCGATGTAAATGGAAGCTTCAGTGATCTTCGATTGTTAAAAAATGGGGTTCCGCAGGGCTCAGTTCTTGGCCCTTTGCTATTTTTAATTTACACTAATTCTATCTTTGACTTAAACCTAAACGGAACTTCTACGGCCTTCGCAGACGACATTGTCCTGCTTTACCAGCTAGATATTGAGTTCGAATGTATAGCAAAAATATCGGAGGATTTAGAAAAATTAAGAATATGGTTCACGCTACACTACTTAATTATAAGTGAAAAAACAAAACTTATGTCCTTTAAATTAATAAACACTGTTGTAAAAGATTATAATCTATGTTTTCATGCTCATGATTATAAAAAATTTTGCTTTCCATTACACTGTTGTGGTAAAAGTAATTATATCTATACGTCATGTTGTTCTAGTAATTGTTTTAAAATCGAAACAGTACGTCACTTTAAATATCTTGGAGTAGTAATTGACCAAAATTTAAATTGGAAAGAGCACATACATACCATAAAGTTGCATTTGCTACTGGTTACACGTAAAATGTATCTCATCAAGCAATATTGTTCCACAAACATTTTAAAAACAATCTATTTTGGCCTTGCGGAGAGTTGCCTTTATATTATGGCCTTATGTTTAGAGTAAACTGCAGTATGGTATCTCAAGTTGGGGTGGTTCTTATAGAACCTCATCAAAACCGCTACTAACAGCTCCGAAATATCTTCTCAGAATTACGTGTAATAAAAACCGCACTTCTTCTAGCTGACCTTTATTTAAAGAACTACGTATACTACCACTGAAACATCTTTATGTCTTTAAAGTACTAAAAGACTTTTTCAAGGGAAGTGGAAACCTTCCTAGTAGATGTAATCAGCTTTATAGTCTTCGTGTAAATACACTGCATCTTGTCAATGTCCCAAACATGCGCAAAACCCATTTCTTTAATTTCTATACTGTTACAGCTCCCTTATTGCTTAATAAATTGCCTCTTACTATTAGAACAATAACAATTTAAATTCCTTCTCAAAAAGAGTTAAAGACTGGTTATTTACGATAAACCACAACAATATTGTATTGCTTCTCAAAATTGACAGGCTATCCCAGTATTAGAACAAGTTATTGCCTTATAAAAAAAAATTAATTAATTTATTACCTCACCATATTTATTATATTCTGTTATCGTTATTTACCTTGAATTATTGGGTCTATAACTTAATTCGTGCGGTTTGCTAAGAGATGGCGTAACTTGTATTATTCCATTGGAACATGCGTTGGAAAGCTACTGTCATTGTACGTCATTTCAGTATATGTCATTCATTTGAAGCGTAAACAACAATAATTTTTTTTCACTCAAATATGTCGAACTTTGTGCCTGAAAAAGTGGTTTTGCGGGAGTTCTTCTTCATTACTTTAATATGAAGAAAACTGCTGCCGAAAGTCATCGTTTTGGTGGAAGTTTATGGTGAACATGCGCTAGCTAAGCGAACGTGCCAAAAGTGGTTTGCACGATTTAAAAGTGGTGATTTTCGCTTGGAAGATGATGAACGTCCTGGGCAGCCAAAAAAGTTTGAAGACGAAGAACTGGAAGCATTACTCTATGAATATTGTTGCCAAACACAAGAAGAGCTCACAGAATCTTTGGGTGTCACTCAAGCAGCCATTTCAAAACGTTTAAAAGCAGCTGGATATATTCAAAAGCAAGGAAATTGGGTTTCACATGAACTCAAGCCGAGAGACGTCGAAAGGCGGTTTTGCATGTCCGAAATGCTGCTGGAACGCCACAAAAGGAAGTCATTTTTGCATCGGATTGTTACTGGTGATGAAAAATGGATCCATTACGACAACCCAGAGCGCAAAAAATCATATGTGAAACCCGGCCAACCAGCCAACCAGCCAAATCAACGGCAAAGCCGAATATCCACGGCGCGAAGGTAATGCTCTGTATTTGGTGGGATCAGATGGGTGTGCTGTATTATGAGCTACTAAAACCGGGTGAAACCATCAATGGACAACGCTACCGAACACAATGAATCCGTTTGAAGAGAGCAGTGGCCGAAAAACGCTCGGAATATGCGACCAGGACACGAGGCAATAATTTTCCATCATGAGAACGCTCGGCCCCACGTTGCTATTCCGGTTAAGAACTATTTCGAAAACAGTGGATGGGAAATCTTACCCCACCCGCCTTATAGCCCAGACCTTGCCCCTTCTGACTACCATTTGTTCCGGTCGATGCAGAACGCCCTCACTAAAATACGGTTCCCATCAGAGCAGAATATCAAAAATTGGCTTGATTCATTCTTGGCTCCCAAGCTGGCGCAGTTCTTTTGAGATGGGATCTACAAATTGCCAGAAAGGTGGGAAAAAGTCATAGCTTCAGACGGGCAATACTTTGAATAATACTATTGTACATGTTTTTCTTAAATAAACGTTCAGATTTTGAAAAAAAACCGCACGAATTAAGTTATAGACCCAATACTTAAATTGATAAACTGAATTTTTTGTTCTAATTTTCTTTATTTGATGTTTCGATGTTTTGCCCCATATCAAACTTTCTCTTTAATTAGTTATTATTTGCTGAATCAATCCACACTAACTCTTAAGTTAAAGATTGATTTCTATTATTTACTGTAATACTTATGAATATTGTTATTATACTTAACTTGAAAAGTAAATAAATAAATATAAATAATAAAAATAATAATGGTTAAAATGCGAGCAGTTATTGCATTTTTTTTTCCAAATTCGGGTCATTTGCCATATTCATGCACAGATTTGCAAAATTTGCAGTTGTTGATTTTGTTGTTGGACTTACCGCCACTGTCTGTTTGCTTATTACCATTGTTGTTGCTGTTTCGTCGGTTTTCTTTGCTTTGTAACGTCAATACCCTTTCGGCAGACAATGGCAAACCTGCGAAAGTGAAATCTTCTGGAAATAATAATGAGTCCCAGTCTCCCGTCGTTCGAAACTTTTGTACGAGTAGGTTCCCTTTCAATGGGAAAACAGTGAGTTAGAGAGGCTACATTAACAATTGATGTACCAACGATTTTTTTTTTAAAAAAACCTGAGATAAACATCACTATCTGGATGATTCCAATCTGGCGACTTTCCTTCATTTGCTTTCAGTATCAACCATTAATTCGTATGATGGTCCTTCTCTCGGTTAACCGTCGACCTACCTGCTGAGAAGAAGAAGCGGGGCTAAGGAAAGTCCTATTAAAAAGGTCGGTGGGTGTTCGAATTTGGTAAATAGAAATAACAAATTTCATCTCTTAACCCCCATAAACATTTTATTCGGTTTGTGTATACAATTTGTTTTAGTTTTTTTATATTTATTTTTTTTTACTTCGCGTAACTATTATATTTTGTTGTTAAGTTTTAATAACAATTTTTATTGCAATAAACTTTAGAATTTAGTAAAAAAAATGTAAGCCTGTTTAGGAATAACTTCATACAGCAAAATGGTATAAAGATTTCCCAGAGATTTTTCAACAATTTTTTTTTTTATTATATTTTTCTTTCCTTGTTAAATATTAATTTTTCTTAAAGTTAATTTAAATATATGTATATTTTCTTTTATTTATTTTTGCAAGTAAGAAAACCTGTTACCTATATATTAAATTGCAAAGTAAATAATTTTTTTATTTGTAGTTTTTGTTTTTATTTATAACACCCATATATTACAACATAAATTACTAACAATTTAAAATAAAAAAAAATCTGTTTCTCAATTAAAAAAAAAGTATATAAACAAAAACAAGTAAACATAAAATATATATATTAACATATTCATTTTTAATTAACTGTTTTGATAGAAAAGACACTTTTTTATAAACAGAAGACATTTAATTTTACATAAAAAATAAAATAAAAAATAAAAAAAACTAATTATTTTGTTAAGACTATTTCATTGTAAATGTGCGCGAGATTTTTTAAACTTTTTTGTTTCTTATTCAACATTTGTTAGAAACTTTAAATTATTTTTTTCTTATTCTTTTTTCTTTTTTCTTTTTTAGTTTAATTTGTTGCAAGGCTTTTCGTTTCATTTTGTTTTTAGTTTTCATAAAAATGTGAAAATTTTTTAACTATTTCTTAGATTTTTTTTTTTATTATTTTTAAATAAAATAAATATTTTTTTTGATTTTTTTGTAAAATTTTGTTTATAAATTGTTGTGTTTATAAATATATTCACTTTTTCTTATATTTGTCATTTTTTCACAGTTTTCGTATGCTTCCGTCCGCCGTTGCCGAGTTTATCTTCGATCTGTAATTAGAATGTTGGAAAAAAGAAACGAAGTTAGTATAAACTAGGACGAAACAAATTTTTATTTTTTTTCGTTTTGAGAAAATTGAAAACACACTTTCAAGCAATTGGGTAAAAACATTTGCACGATTATAAAGCAAAGTGGTGGCAAAGATTTATTTTCAAGCAAACAAATGTGAACGTTTTGAAGCACTGGAACACCCAGTTTATTGAGTGAAATATAATTTATTGTTAAAGCAAAAGCAGACATTTTATGCATTTTTGATAGAAAAGAACACGTAGTTGAACTGAAACTATATTTTCCAAAAAGCAGATAAATTCAGATTTAAGTTATTTTAAAAGAAAAAGAAAACTATTCAGAGGTCCTTGTGCGGACCTCTGTTGTGTCAATTTCTCATGTAAAGTTATTCTGTCTTTTTTTCATTACAAATCCTCTAAACAGAAGTTTTGGGAGAATCTGACTGGCATTCTTTACGGTGGGATTATAAAATTGTTCTTATAAAGGGTTTTGCATTAAGAACTAACTATACATTTGTTTTTATTATGAACTCACTCTTAATGTTTTTTTTACTATTTTGTTTGTCAATATCTACCATTTAGTCATGGTTCAGTACTCGAACGAGCAACGTTTACAAATTATTTAGTACCAAAATTCGGAGTCAGTGGCCTTATCTTTAAGAGCGGTAATGCCAATTTTCGGTCGTTAAATTGCGACACCCGCCCAGCAATTCCAAATTTGATGCAATAATTTTAGTCTGCATTTTCGTAAGAGAAAGAAATGCAGGGTGTGCTGGAAATATTTACGCCGTAAGTGCATCTGTTGACAGCGACCCAAATCAATTCATTACACGCCGTTCGCAGGAAATGAGCATCGCTCAACCAACAATTTGACGAGTTTTCCGAAAGGATCCCGGCCTATATGTATACCAAATTAGCTCAAGAACTACAGTCAGATGACCATTTGAAGCGTCAAACTTTCTCAAATTGGTCACCTGAAATGGTTACAATCGATTCGGAATTACATCGCAAAATCATCTTTAGCAATTAAGCTTATTTCTGGCTAAATGGCTTTATCAACCAACAAAATATGCGATATTGGACAAGACCCATAAAACTTGACAGTTTGGTGTGGTTCTCATACCGCGGGGGAATTGGGGCGTATTTTTTAATTGGTAATGACGGACCCGACGTTACAATTAATGGAAATCGCTATAGGGACATGTTGGAACATTATTTTTAGCTGCAATTGCGCACATTCAATATTGGTCAGACAGAATGGCGCCATTTGCCACACAGCGGACTATACTATTGAGCTATTGAAGTCAAAAACAAAAATGTAAAGTCCCTAAAGGAAAATCCTATACATCATTGGGTTATCTGAAAAGTTTCCAATGTAAAGATAGCGGCACTCGTCAATAAAAGCTAGTGAATGCTAGTTGTGCATCTTTTTACAGTTACTTACCGAAGTTTCAGTCATTTTGGATACGCAGTTTTTAGTTGACAGTCGTTTGAGTGAGTCGATGTGAGTGTTTTTTGTGAAAATGGAAAAAGTTGAGTATCGAGCTGTTACTAAATTCTTATTTTTGAAAGGCAATACCTCTACGCAAATCAAAAATGAGTTGGACTCCGTGTATGGGGACTCTGCATCATCATTTACCACAGTGAAATTTTGGGCAGCTGAATTTAAACGTGGCCGTAATAACTTGGAAGATGATGAACGTTCGGGACGTCCAAAAACTGCAACCACTGACGATAACATTGCTAAAGTTCATCAAATGGTGTTAGACGATCGCCGAATTAAAGTGAGAGAGATAGTAGAGGTTATGGAAATGTTCAAAGAACGTGTTTGTTACATATTAAATCAAGATTTAGGTATGACAAAGATGTCCGCGCGTTGGTTGCAGCGTTTGCTTACGTTAGACCAAAAACGTGTTCGAATGAACATTTCCAACGCTCTGTTGGCGCAGTTTAGGCGCAATAAATCCGAGTTTCGGGGCCGATTCATTACTGTAGATGAAACTTGGATACACCATTATACGCCCGAAACAAAAATTCAGTCAAAACAGCGGACTGCAAAGGGCGAGCCGGTTCCAAAAAAAGCAAAAACTGTTTTTTCGGTTGGGAAAGTGATGGCGACTGTTTTTTGGGATAGTAAAGGAGTTATCTGAATCGATTATCTTCAAAAAGGAAAAGCCATTACAGGAGCATACTACGTATTATTACTTGCCAAGCTGAAGGCAAAAATTGTGGAAAAACGGCCACATTTGCAGAAAAAGAAAATCCTGTTTCACCAAGGCAACGCGCCGTCTCACACCTCAGCGGTTGCCATGGCGAAAATCCATGAATTACAGTTTGAACTGCTTGACCATCCGCCTTATTCACCAGATCTAGCCCCAAGCGACTTCTTTTTGTTCCCTCATCTAAAAACTGCGCTCGGAGGACAGAGATTTTCGTGAAATGAGGAGGCAATCACCTTAGTAAACAATTATTTTGCTGAGAAAAACGCCAAGTACTATTTGGACGGGTTAGAGAGATGGGAGCATCGCTGGGAGAAGTGTGTAGAGTTAAAAGTCTCCTTGTGGAAAAATAAAAAAAAATTTTGAGAAAAAATGTCTTGTATCATTGTTCGGAAACTTTTCAGACAACCCTCGTACGATCCAAGTGCGAGATCCTTGTTCTTTAAAATCATATGCAGAATAACAGAATAGACTGCGTATAGATTGACACAAGCGGGGATACTGAATGTGTCATATATAGTGCATTTATCGAGTGTATTAGAATGTGTAAATTCAACATTATAACGACAGGTTGAGCTACTCTACGATCTACATTTATAGAATTTTAAGTTACAGATGCAGCATTCACCGATAGAGACCTCTACACAGAGGCAAAATTTGACCTTCAATTTAAAATGATTCAAACATAATACATCCGTATTACGCATACTTAATAATTCGTGATGATACGAGTATACTTACAATCTCATGAGAATCTGGTCAAGGATTGAACCTGTAAAGTCGTTGCAAATTTGACTATACTCGTATAAAACAAAATGTGAGGTATCTGCACCCAAATCTACAGCGGTAGCAATGCTCGTATGCATCTCAGAATTCACATCCGGAAGATCTTCTGGGAAAAGCACACAGGCCTGCCAGTATTGATCTATATAATCTAAGTAGCCTTAGGCCTCATAAGCTTATACGAAAGAGAAACCTTTGTGATGAAGACAACAGCAATCAAATAAGATATCACTTTTGAGTAGCAAAGTAAATGTGACAAAGACAACTAGGTTAGGTCATTTATCGGTATGATACTTGAAATGGGAGCGCTCTTAACAAAACTATAAAAGATAACTGGATGCTTCTCAGGCTGATAACCCCGTCATCCTTTAAACTTAATTGAATGCGCCGGACAAGAAGACGATTTAAACTGTGCCATCTACAACTGCGATTGCAACTGCGTTCAGCTCACATTTGGATGTAAATTTGTCATTGGAAGTAGACTTAAGACTAAAAGCATGTGGTTTAGACTTATACATAATCGGGCGACTGGTGACATGCCCTAACAGAGGAGAAGAGCGACGCTACTATTAAAAGTATCTACGAGCTCCTGAGGACTGCCTTTTAGCAGTGTCCCAAGCACGACTTAAAAATCGCAATTTTAGACCCAAATGCTTTATTTGTAAAGGAGACACCTGTGAGAGCTATTGTCGTACACAAACTGTTCGACATTACGTCGGGAAAGGTGCGAGTACATAGAGTGATTTAAGTATTTCGGAAGTGAACGGAATATCGTCGAAGCAAGTATGATTTTACCGCATCTTAGAAACTTATATCAAAACTCGATAAGCCAGAGTGATCACGTTACTATAGATAGGAGGCGTGCATTAATATTGTCGACGTTTGCACATTCCGGGGGCCAATATTGACTCGGACCACTACCTAATAGTATTCAGCTAATTTGACGAAGAATGGATATGATCGTAGGAGTCCATCCTACATCCTAGTCGACCGCGTCTGACTCAAGTATTTTTGAAATTCTGCACCACCAGCATCAAGTGTAGAAGATCAGTGACGATATTAGCAGTATGCCATCAGAAGTGCCGCCACTACAAACAAGAAACTAATGGTCCAAAAATGAATGCCAACTAAGCGGCATATCATGCGGAGCTGCAAGCGAAGACTAAAGCTAACATAAACTTATTTAAAGACAAAAAAAAAAAAACATGAGTTCGAAAAACTCGAGACCGACACTATCGATACTACCGACGAAATGAAGAAACGTAAAAATCATGCACCAGATTATCTAGAAAATGGTGATGGTGATGTTGTCAGATCTAAAGGCTGAGGCAAGCAATAACAACATATGTATGTTTCAAGCATGAATGGTCAAACAAGTCTCCAGCCAGTAAAATAATATTTGGGAACAGTTTTTGATTTTAGCAATGCCAATTGTCCTGTTACAACCCACATAAAGGCCTGAGTTGGCTATATCTAGTTGCAAAACTAAAAATCTCTCGACATATCACCTTGATCAAAATGTTCCCGCACCACACCACCGCGCTCCCATTGTTCCGATTTGAGTTCTGTTTTGTTTGGTAAGTTGGTAAATCTGTTGTTGACATTCTCTCTAAGTCTTAGCGTCATAGCTTGCCATTTGCAAAAGTTATGTAGCCAAGAGTACATTTATTTCTATGTGTGTTGGCGATTTTTTACACTTAGAAATCGATTTAAAATTGCAACAACGAACTTGTATCCAATTTTGCGTAAAAAACGTATTTAATGGTGCGCGAACGTTGGAAATGTTGGAAAAGTGTTTCGGCAACGATTCTCTAAAGAAAACAGTCACCAGAGGCACGAGCGGTTCAAAAGTGGTCCTGAGTCAATCGAAGATGACAGTGGCAGACAATCGACATCGAAAACCGACGAAAACATTGATGAAGTACTCGTAAAAGAAATGTTGGTCAATAACCGCAAATTAACCATCAGAGAGATAGCGGAGGACTTAAACATTGTCTATGGTTCCGTTCAAGATATTTTGGTTAATGCTTTGGATTTCCGTCGTGTAGCAGCAAAGTTGGTGCCAAAAGACCTCAATTTCATGCAAAAAAAGACCGTGTTGACGTCGCAAAAGAGATGATTTGCTAGGCTGAATCCGATCAGACATTCATCAAAAGGATCATTGCTGGAGGCGAGACATGGTCTTGGGTTTATGAGTACGACACGCAATCCAGACATCAGGCAAGTGAATGGCGTTCACCAAATGGGCCGAGACCAAAAAAACTATGTCGTTTTCAGTCAAAAAAGAAGGCAATGCTCACGGTTTTCATGGATTACAACGGTGTAGTGCATCATGAATTTTTGCCAGAAGGCCAGACAGTAAACAAAGAGTGCTCGTATTATTTGGGCGTTATGAGACGTTTGCGTTAAGCAATTTGCCGAAAGAGACCAGAATTGTGAGCAGAAAACTCGTGGATTTTGCACCATGATAACGCACCGTCGCACAAATGCAACAAATACCATCCAACAGCCACCGAATTCACCTGATTTGGCTGCCTGTGACTTATTTCTGTTCAATGGAATTAAAAAACCACTACGGGGAACGCGTTTCAGCAGCCGAGAGGAAGTAATGGAAAAATCGCAGGGAGCACTGATTGACATACCGAAAACCGAATATAAAAAATGTTTCGAGGATTGGATCTAGCGCTGGCATAAGTGTGTTGCAGTCGATGGGGATTATTTTGAAGGGGACAATATAGATTTAGAATTTTCTTATTAAATATATTATATCACCGGCCCACCATCTGCAGATGTCTTGCATTCACTGGTATTGAGGGCCTGCGAAACCGAGACAAGCAATGATGTGAGATTAAAAATCGAACTACAACTGTTTTAATTCAATATTTACTCCTAGAACGCTGGAAACAGTTTGAATTTGATGTCAATGAAAAATACATTTCAAGTCGATCGTATTTTCAACATAGAGCTATTGGCCGGTCTAGAACGGAAGAAAGCTAAACGAGGAGTTACGTTTGTTATGTATAAGTTTGGAGAGCTAGAACCCGTTGCCGTAGCAGTAAGTAAAATTAGCTTAAAGCAACATGTTCAGGATCTATAGGATTGGAAGTAAACTCCAAGATTTCTATCTATTGTAAATGTACCCAGTCTTAAATCTAAGAAACTTAAAACTAAACAGAAAAGTCCCACATATTTCGAGACGACAGCATGAATTCGAATCACACATCGAGGACACCATCAATCCAAACGTATACATACTGTGGGAAGGTTTAAGAGCGGAACATTAACCACTAAAATGCCAATCTTAGCAAGTGGTCCGAAATTTTTTTTTCTCGAACTTAGATTTTTCATCAACTTAATCACCTTTTATAGTCATACAATCATACCAGCGCCACTCTAATATTTCTATGCCTTTTTATAGAACGATCTGTCCAATCCTTCAAAATACGTTTTAGTTTCGGCATTTTTTGAGGTTTGCGAACAGGAAATATGATCCAGGTTCCATTGTCACACACCGCATGAACAAATTATTTCTATTTCGCTTAAACAGCTCTAAACAGCGCTCTGAATCATCAACACATTGTTGTTTTTTGATCAACTATGAGCAAACGCGGTACACACTTCAAATAGAGCTTTCACGTACTCATGCAAAATATGACGTACACGGTCTATTGATATCCTATGGTTGTTCAAAACGATTTTGTCGATTTTTTTGGTGTTTTCCGGTGTAATAGCTTCACTAGGGCACCCAGAGTGTTCAGACCAATTGCATCTGTACGACCGCCTTTGAATTCAACAAATCAGCGACAAATGGTTGCTTTCAAAGGATCAGATTCCTTATAACACTTTCCAAGCCATTTTTGGGCTTTAACGGTATTTCTTTCCAGTGTTTTATTAACGTACGAAACTGGTCTTTTTCCATGGTTTTGAAAATATCAGAAGGTGCACCACTAGTCATCAATATCTAGATGACTTATGGTCGAAATGTCATCAAATTTCGAGATGTATCTTTTAAAGGTTGGTACTAACTAAAAATGGTATGGATATGTTATTAAAGTCGCCACCTATATGTCTGTCTCGGTACGGACCCACCTGTTAGGTATAGTGAGCTTCACTAGATAGTCACAAGGAAACTTCTCGTTTGACGAGTAGTAACAGCAAGTGCATTCGGCTAAACATATTGCATATTTTTGCCGAACACACTCTGTGCGAAGTGCGCCATCTCAGACTGAGCTCCACCCAAGGGTAATCTGATCATGAAAGCATGAAAATATGATAGTAGGGTCATGGTCGATGCTGAGGAAGTTGAAATTCACTATTGGGTAGAACTCATTCTGTAATACTCGTACAGTTTAACAAAGCTTCCCAACCTGCTCATTTGAAAGAAAGGATACTCAATTACTTAATCTTAGTGTCGTAGGTCCTTTAGAGAAAGCCGAAATGAGCCAAATTTGGAGGGATTGGTCTTCAACATCTAAATTCTCTAAAGATCGACAAAGACCCATTCACGCATATTTACATATTCGTATGTACCTATTATAATTTGCCCTTGCCAATGCAGTTTCAGACCGAGAAAGTACACGTACCATACCATATATCATCGGCCAGATTTTCTCAAAAGAAGTTCCAGATAGATATACACCACCTACAAATTTATAAATAGCGTGTAAAGCGACGGGCTATTCAATGCAATGTCAAGCCCTGGTATATCTATTGAATGAGTACTTCGTGTAACTCGTTCTTATATTTACAAATTGAAAGAAACAAAGATTTACAGGGGCATATCTTAAGAAAAGTAACGAAATTCAGCTTGTGCGTGTATCAGTGTAAGATGTTGTGTATAGAAATACTAATAAAGAATATTCCAAAATTCGAAAGCGATTTCTAAAATCTTTACAAACAATATTTTGAATAGTTGTTCATCTACAAAAGCCAAGAAAAAATATTGAAGATACTTCTAAAATGTAGTCCTAGCTAAATTTTAGTCAAACACATTAAAAGCATCACAAATTCAAAATTTACAAAAAAAAAGTTATATCGTTTCCCAGGTATTATTCAACACTAAAAACGGAAATTTAGTAAATGAACTTTGATAATGATTTTATTGAGTAATTCCCAGCCAAAGGTTTTAGTTTGTAAAAGACGCAGTCTCAGCAATTTCAAGCAATATTTAAGCATTAGCATTTTTATTTAAATAGCTTTTTTTAAAGGAGCCAAAGCAATAGAATATTTTTTTGATTTTTAATTTAAATTTAAGCATGAAGGAGAGTAGTAAAAATATTCCAAATATTTTATTTTTAATTCGTTTCTTTTTATGTAAAATAAAAAAAACAGTAGATACAGATGGAAATGGTATTTCTTCAAAACAAAAACAAAACTTATCACACAACTTGGACGAAGACTTTAGGCGCTTACCCGTTTTCTTATTTTTAACTTTTTCTCTATTTAAAAAATTCAACATGTAATGGATTCTTAGTTTCGAAAAATACTTAGCAAAAGTCAGATGCAGTATATAGAATAAGATTTATCTAGTCACGAGTAAATATACTTTTTTTTTTCGAAGTAAACTTTGATTTTTTCATATTTTTTTTAAATACTTAAATATATGTAGTATTTTTAAACTTTTTTAGAGCACTTGAAAAGGACGCGTTTTTTTTTTGAAATTATTTACAAAATTGTTTGTTTTTTTTTTCTTTTTAACTTTTACAATGGACGAAAGAATGAACATTTTGTAGATGACACCACTATATAGACTTATGCATCCTGTATATCGTTTAATTGTTTTTTGTTTTTGTGGTAAAAAATTGTCATGGAATAGAGAAATATTAAAAACAAATTTGTAAAAGTGTTTGAGAAAAAATTTAAGAATTTTCTATAAAAATTACATATAGGCAATGGCAAACAAAATTTATGAATTAAAAAACGTGTCACTAATAGGAAATAAAAAAGAAATGGAATTAAATTAAAAAAACAAATAAAAAAAAAAACAATTTTGTAAAAATCATATAAACGGTACGATTTACGAGTACACGCTGTAGGAAATCATATAAGGGATTTTTTAAATTTCTACGACAACTGTTTCAATTGTCGACTTTGTGGTTCGATTTAAGCAAAATTTTAAATAAAAAAAAAAATGGTTCAGTTTATATATGTTATATTAGCATAGCATAGGTTCGCTACTTATAATAAATCTTTTTCTGAGAGTACCGGTAATGTGGACCTAGTGTGGGAGGGTTTTGTTATTTTTTTTTAATTAAATGATGTTTGTGTTGATGTGTCAGAAGGAGAAAAAGAATAAAAAGAAAAAACATGAATTACTCTCAAATTTTCAAAAAAGGAAAACTTGATAAAATATTGTAAAAAACATTATGTTGACGATACTTACAATTCCATAGATAGAACTGTTGGATTCGTACAGGCTTGTGGTGTACGCACATGACACTGTTTGTGACAGATCATTTGGCAGTCACGACATTCGTAGCCCTGCTTGCCGGGCCGTCGTGGGATTGATTTTGTACAAATAGCACAGACGAGGCGGCTTCTATAAAACGCAAAATATTTGAAGAAAGTGATTATATGGTAAAAATAGTGGATAGGTTTTGGAGATACTTACCCGCTTAAGTGTTTGGCAACAAATGTGTGATCATTGTATATGTGAAGTTTTGTGCCCTTACGACGCCATTTAGGCCTTTGGGCTATTGCAAGGGGAACTATAAAATGCCTGAAATCAAAAGAAAATTAACGATGAATGATGAATATAAATTTGTGATGTGTAGTGAATAGATGTGTTTTTAACTAGCTCCTGGCTCTTGCCCTCTATTTGATCAGATTTGCTTAAAGTTATCTTAATTTAAAAACTTAAGTTTGTTTCGGACCAACTAGTGAAATCAGCCGAATTCCTTGTGTTAATTTGTGCAAAATAACTTGGAACATTCATAATGAATATACGCCAGCAATCACTTAGAGAAAAGCCACCATTTGCTTCCCCACTGACATTGGATAAATCCCCTGCTGCTGGCAGCATATCGAAACAAAATCAAGTAAACATCAAGCCCTCAGATCAAAAACTATCTTTATCTGAGCAACTCCACGAAGTCGAGGCTAACTTGCTGCAAAAATTCAAATCACTGCTTCAGGAATTCCAAACCAATTTTAATGAGAAGAAACTTAGTGCTGTCATATCCTCTCTCGAAACCAAAGTCCAGCAATTTGAGAGTGACTTAAGTGAACTTCGTGAGGAAAACAAATTAATAAGAGAAGAATTAGCTGATCTTCAGGGTAAGTGCACCAGTACCCGGCCAGTCACCAGTATCCGGCCACTTTTCAATAAATGCTTTATAATAGGAAAATTAAGCATATTTTCCACAAGCACAATTTGTGCATTTAATTTGAGGTCTATCTATAGTGGTGGTAAAATTTGTCAGATCTGGTACTTCTAAAAGACCGGGAAAAAAATTCACAGTTTATGTAGTTCGTTGTGTAGGTCAGATGTCCTGTTTTTGGTTCGCGAAAATTAGTGGAGGTAGTGTACTTAAAACGTAAGTCTAAATGTAATTTATATGTTTTTGGGTCTGTATTATATTGTAGTTTAACATTGAAATAATATGATTGTTTATTATAAAACGTAAAAAACACAATAGTTTGCTTTTGTGTTAATAATTTATGGTGGCCGGTTATTCGAACCGCATTTCTTCTAGGTGTTCTAGTGTCCGGCCAGTATGGCAGAAAATGACTCAAATGGTCCTTCACGTGCTGAAAAAATCAAGCTTGCCTTGGAGGATATTCGGCAAAACAATTTAAGCCACCGCAAGGTTGTTAAGTACCAGAAGCCGAAAAGTACTTTGCAAGATAGACTGCATGGTAAAGTTGATGCAAAATGTGTCACGAAAGGTCCGCAATCTATTTTATACCCTGAAGAGGGGAAGGTTATTACAGATTGGTGCATTTATGCGGCCAAATGTGGTTTGCCTCTTAAAACAACTGACCTCCTTAACACAGTCAAAAATCTACAACTGTTTTTCAAAAGGAATCCCGTCCTTAACCTTAGAGAAGCGGAAACAATTTCTAAGGGAAGAGCAGTGGTTACTGGAAATACCATTAGGAAATGGTTTAGCGATCTTCATAGTTTCCTAAAAGAAGGTGGTAATGAGGAAATCTTTTTGAACCCCAGAAGAATATTGAATGGAGATGAAACAAGTTTCTCGCTTTGTCCTAAAACACGAAAAGTTGTAGCTGCTAAAGGTTACCGAAACGTTTACCAAATCCAAATGACAAAAGAAAAAGACACTTTAACCATCTTAGTAATGATGACAGCCAGCGGGGAAATTATGCCACCTATTGTAATTTTCTCGTACATTCGACCACCGGCGGATATAATCAGGAGCGTTCCAAAAGATCGGTTTTTAGGAAAAACGGAATCAGGGTGGATGCGTAGTGAAACTTTCTATGAATACATAGTAAACTGTGTAAGCAAATGGATCGAGGACAACAACGTTCCAAAGCCAGTGTTACTTTTTGTAGATGGGCATAAATCTCATATGTCCATGCAGTTGAACCAGTTGTGTCACGAAAAAAACATTATTCTTTACGCCCTTCCACCGAACACAACCCATATCCTGCAACCGGCAGATGTAAGTGTTTTTAAACTGCTTAAGGAAGATTGGAAGCAGACGGTTAGAGAATGGCACCTGAGCAGCATAGGAAGTGTTTTAACTCACAGGGATTTCTGTCCACTTCTTGAAAGTGTTCATAGTAAGAATAAAAACTTGCCAGAAACTATAAAAAACGGTTTTCGAAAATGCGGTCTATTTCCGTTTGACTCAATTACGAAAAATGTGTCCAGGATGAACTTGAAAAGATATCTTTCAGATATCACAGAAACAACGGCAATTTTTCCACCTGCTGAAAATGATCGCTACTCCATAGCTGAGTCTGTAATACTAGAAAGTAGAAATGAAATAGAAACAAATGGTGTTAATGTCGAAACAATATTGAAGATCTTACAGAACGCAAAATCGGCAAAGAATCAAACGACAGTAACAGAGACAATAGAATTTTCGCCAATGCCTATAAATATTTTGTTTGATTTAAACGATGATGGAACTTTGCAGTGTGCTGACGAGAATTGCGCTACTATATATTACCTGATTTGGCAGATATATTACCATTGAACCATCCATCCACACCAACTTCCTCAAAAAGATCTCCTCTTGCTCCGATAAATCTAACAGACCAACAATTTTTTGGAAAGTCCAAGCTCCACATCTTGTTTAACCGATTCAAATAAAAACTTTTTAGCCACATCTTCATCAAGAACAACCTTTTCGAAAGCTCAAACTAAAACATATCCCGTACATAAAGGATTTAAAACAGTTGTTTCTTCGAATGCAAGATCAACAACTTGTTCCCCTTGCAGGTCTCGATCACCACATATTTTGTCAACTCATTTATCCTATCCACATCCAATTAAAAGAAAAAATGTATCGCAGGCCTGCAGTTCCCCCAGTGCAATTTCTTCACAAGCTTGGAGGGATATTTTTGAGCAAAAAGAACAAATTAAAAACGAAAAAATTGATGCGGTTAAAAAAAGAAAAGTTGAAAGGTTTCAAAAAAAAACAAGAGAAAGAAGCTTTAAAACTGAAGAAAGGAAACCGTAAAGAACGCAAAAAAACTAAGCGACACTGAAGAAGACAATTTAAAAAATATTGGTTGTGACACATGCCCACTTATCTTAATGTACTTCAATAAGCTTTTTGCCGTACAATGATGCCATAAATATGGATTATATTTGCGATAACTGTCTTAATTATAATTAATCCTTGAATTTTTCGTATTAGAATCAATGTCTAACTAAATTTATCTTTACCATAAGCTAAATAGTTTTTTATGAATTGCTATTATTTATTGTTTAACATTATAATCAAGTCAATGATCTTTTAAGTTCCTTTCAAGAAATCTTTTTTGTGATATTTTTCATAATTTACTTTATTCTTCTTTATGTTTATAATTGCTTAAAGTGTTTAGATTTAAGGTATAATACATATATACAGTGGGGAGCAAAACTGTCCGGATGTTATGCATCTCCATGGTTTTGTTATCAAAATGAGTAAGCCAATACCAATTTGAATTTCATTTTAAGTTTATTTACTTAACTAAACATTTTTTTCAAAATTCCGTTATAAAAACTAGTAAAAAAATTCAATTCTTAAAAGAAAAATTAACCAGAACCAAAAAATTCTCTATTCGGACACTTTTGCACATTAGCAATTTTTTTTAGATATGGTTGTCTAATCGCCATCCATTTATAAAAACTAATATTTTCCTCTATTCCTTAACACACTCTTAATTCGTTTAGGCATACTCTCCATAATTTTTTCTATTATTTTACTCGTATGTTCAATATTCTGCCATTCTCTTTGCACTCTTTTCCAAAGTTCATCAACGGTTTTCGGTGGATTTGGCTGTGCATAATTCTGCACTCCGGAGTCGCTTTAAACACGAAATTGGATTGTGTCGTGATAGATACTACGAGTATTTTTCTAAAATGCGGAACGCTCAAGGGAACCCTAAAAAGGAATGGAAAGTATTAAAAAGCATATTGAACCGCGATACCTCTAAAATACCTAACCCTATTGAACTCGCGACAATAGTAGCGAATATTTTCAATGATTTTTTTACTAAAGTTGGTGAAGCGTCTCCCTCCAATTTAAGATCTGAATACTATTCGAACTGTATGGCAGGGAATCTGGTGGAAGATCCGGTTTGTAGAGACAGTTCCTTCTTTGAACCAATCACTGGTCTTGAAGTTTTATCCCTTATTAACTCGCTTAATCGCTCGCCTTCCTGTAGATGACCGTGGCTCAAGTGGTAGTGTGTTGGCTTCCCCATCGGACGGTCCGGGGTTCAATACCAGCCGTGACCGAAAGACTTTTTTTCAGGCAACTAAAATCTTGTGAGATGAATGGTTGCCTAAATATATGTAACCTCAAGTCCAATTTACACTAGTAATTTAGTCTCCCCATTAAATGTTGGATGCCACCCATGGAGCGAAATAATCACTGATCCCAAAAATCTTTCTCTCTCTCTCTATCCAATTTTCCGAAAAACTTAACACGTGCTCCGGCATTTTAAGAGTAGTAATATCCTCTTGAGGTTAAGTTCTTTTTTTAAAAAAAAAAGAAAAAAAAAGATGGTGGCCTCTCTAATTACATATTAAAGCACATCGCTCAAAATGTAGTAGATATACTCACTTTCCTTTTTAACCTAAGTATTTCCACTGGTATATTCCCTGACAGGTTAAACGTTCTACCAATTTTTAAAAAATGGCAACAAAAGAGATAAAAACAACTACAGGCCTATCTCACTACTCCCTTCTATCTCGAAAATTTTTGAAAAAGCCGTCGAAAATAGAATTCTGCCGTCTCTGAAGAGAATAAGTTTTTTCAGTTCCTCGCAATATGGCTTTAGGGCGGAACTCTCTACTGAAGATGCTCTTATGGATTTCTGTTCAATTATAAATAAAGGCGTAAGCTCGAAAAAAAAGTTGCGCCGGTCTGTTTGTTGACATAACCAAGGCTTTTGATATGGTAAACCATACAATTCTCTTGAGGAAATTACATCGGGCTGGATTTCGAGGAGTTGGCTGGTATCGTATCTCAAAGATTGAAAGCAAAAAGTTACAATTGGAGATTGTTTTAGTATTAATAGGATTATTAAACTAGGAATACCCCAAGGGTCTGTATTGGACCCTACTCTTTTCCTAGTCTACATAAACTCTCTGTTTCTTCAAGGTTTTGAAGGAAAAGTTACGGCTTTCGCCGAAGATCTTGGCATCGCGTACGACTCTGTTGGCTACCTCCAGCTAGTAGCTGGTATACTACGAGTATGATGTACACCTATTGAGAATGTGGTTCGCCAAACATAAACTTATTGTCAGCAATAAAACGAAACTAATGTTTTTCAGCATTAGGTTGTAGGCTGTACCGGACCTTGATTTTCACATTAATTGTACTCGCCACAAAGTGTCGGTTTGCACGTGTAATGAAGCTTCTTCTAAAACTGTGTTTTAAAATTAAATAACTACAAATACCTAGGCGTTACTATTGACCAAAATATGAATTGGTCTGATCATATTACAAACCTAAAACAGTATCTTCGTTCTTGTATCCGTAGTTTGTTTCATCTTCGTAAATACTGCACAAACAATAGTTTAAGAACTGTTTACTTCGGCATATTTCACTCAAAACTACAATATGGATTAGGATATTGGGGAGGTGCTTACCGCACGAGAATCCAGTCGCCATGGCACTCTTTAGGAGCCTAAAAACCCTGCCGGTTAGACACCTCTATTACTATAAGATGCTTAAAATTTTCTTTATGAGAAGTGGTTATTTGCAGGACTCGATCTCTGATGCCCGCAATCTACGCAGCAATATCGGATCCCTGGAAAACATACCTTCATTCCGAATCTCTCATTTTAGAGATTTCTACTCCATCGTAAGCTTTAAATTATTTAATCTTCTTCCTGTTTCGATTCGCGTACTTACGACACGTTCATTTTCTTAAACAAAATCAAAAATTGGCTTCTAAGTTTTGGTTATTATTGTCCCGGGTCTACCCCGGACAACTTTATTAAGCTTATTACCAAGCAAAAACTTAAAGCTAGACTTAAAACTAACAAAGATATTCTTAAGCTAATGGGGTTAGGAGAAATGGTGGACAAGGGAGATGCTACGGGAGTGGCATATTGAGCAGTGCTTTTTTTATTTCGTGCTTGCTGCTATTTAGGTCAAAGACTTCGGCGTAGTTGTTCGTTATACGCAACAATCTAGATATGAGTTCAAAGTGACCGTAGTTGGTGCGGTGAGTTCGGATCAGGAAGAGTGGGACAGATCTTAGATTACGGGGATTGGGAGTGAATGCAATATTTTGCGTTATTCTCGAGCACTCGATGTTTCCAGTCAGTAACTGGTGGATAAACTTCACTACGTTTTTTTTAGGATATGCATGCTAATTAGTTTTAGCCTATTTTCATAGGGAGGTAATCCATATGGGTCGGCCCAGGGTAGACCGCGAAGTGCGAAACGGATAAACCTGCGTTGGACTGCTTCTATTCTTTGAATGTGGATTAGTTTATAGGGTGACCAAACTTGGCTGCAATATTCGAGAAGAGGCCTTACAAAAGTAATGTACAGGGACTTTGTAACGTAAGGGTTGGAAAATTCTTTATAGCTTTATTTATAATGCTGTCAATATGTGAGTCGTACCCGTACTTGGGTAGTGGAAGGAATAGGCTCATAGCAGATGAAGTAGTTTCTTGGAGGGGGAGGTAGACGTTTGCGGGAATAGGTTATCGCTTGGCATTTGCTGACATTAAGCTCCAAAAAGTTTTGCTTACATCATACTGAAAACTTATTTAAGTCATCTTGCAGGCAGTGGGAGTCAGAAGGCAATGAAATGACTTTGGAAATTCTCATGTCGTCAGCGAAAATAGAAAGATTACAATTCGTTAAAATGAGATTTATGTCGTTAATAAAGATGATTGATCCAAAGTGACTACCCTGAGGGACACCAGATGTTGCTTAATTGTGGTCGGATATTGAAGATCTGAAGATGACCCTGTATTCTCGGTGTTCTAAATAGGATTTGGTCAATGCCACAAAATGAGGGGAAAAGCCAAGTTTTTTAGTTTAAAAATGGTAAGTTGGTGAGAAATTTTATCGAATGCTTTGCTGAAATCAGTGGAAATTGAATCGACTTCATCACCGTCTTCTAAAGCATGAAGCGTCCTAGAGACAAACTCTGTTAGGTTAATGGTGGTTGATTTACCTTTCATGAAACCGTGCTGATTTGTACAGATAGTTGGCCTACAGTACGGAAGCAGTTGTTGATAGACTATGCTTTTAAAAAGTTTGGGTATGCAAGACAGTTTTGCTATGGGCCTATAATTATCGACTTCGGCCTTACTTCCTTTTTTATGAGTAGTGATGATGTAAGATTCCTTCCATAAGAAAGGGAAAGTACCTGTTGAGACAGACAGGTTAAATAGGGCAGCAAGGGGAGGACCGAAATGGTTAACACACTCCTTTATTACAATAGCCGGAAGGCCATCAGGGCCGGACGAAAAATCTTCACATTGGAACACAAGCAAATTGAAGTTTTGCTGTCCTACGTAATTTAATTTTATTTAATGCTATTTCTAAACTTTATTTAATCATTGTTCAAACGTCAAAATATCACTTCCGTCTTAATCATATTATCTACGTGAAATTCTGCTGATGTGGCATTCAACACTATTTGAATTCTAAATACGAATGTCACTACGTATTCTTAATTTAATACATTCCTTAATTGCTTACTCAATAGTTAGAATTAACCTGTACATGTATTGCCCTAAGAATATTGAATAAAAATAAAAATAAAAAATAAAATTCTAAATACTTTTTCTACCAATTGTGTGCTGATTTACATATCTTTAATAGCTTGACAGGAACACAAAAAGTTTTTAGACAACACTTGACATATGAAGTAAGTATAACATACATAAATTAAACCAGTAAACTACCAAATTGCAACAGATTCTGAGAAACGTAAGCGGCCGTGAAAGAAGTTTGTGTCATTCTGACCCTTTGGTGAGTTCCAGCATCACAATCTAGGATAAGTATCGGTTTGGCTTGTGATCGCATCGTAAAAGACTGATGTTCTGAATCGCAATAAAATGCTTTTTTTATGGGCCGATAATTTATTGATGACCTTTAGCTATAGTAAACTGATAACAACTTAATTCTGAAACGTGAAAACCCTTTTTAATTTATCAAAAGAACCGTCCCGGGCTATTAGATACCTAAAATTGGAAGAAGAGTTGGCTGAGCTGAGTGGTTGAGCGTAAAAGCTGGTGGGAACCCGTCGCCAATAAGCAACTCAACTCTAGCAAATGACCTGAAGTTTCCAGAGTGGGGTGAGAAGGATCATCTTTTTCGTGTTACGCACCAACCAAAGTCTTTACTGAATATAAAAAGTACACATTTTACGATCAACTACTCGTAAATGATATCCTTATTCGGTCACTAAAATAATAGTGATATCTCAGAAATGAATTTTATTTTGGACTGAGCAGGATTTCAATACAGAGCGGCTTATTTTGCGGTTGAATTTGAGCCTACATTCGTATAAGATTGTGCTGACGAAAGAATTGAAGCCGGGCGACTATAGACAATGCCAAAAAATTATCTTTTCGGGCGAGGCCCATTTTTGGCTCAGCGGCTATGTCAACAAGCAAAATTGCCGTTATTGGAACGAACACAATCTACAAGTGTTCGGCCAAGCATCAATGCATCTACTAAGATTGACTGTTTGGTGCGGTTTATAGCACGGCGGCATCATCGGACCTTATTTCTTTCGTAAGAAGGAAGGAGACACCGTTACCGTCAATGGTCTCAGGTAAAGGGCGATGCTAATCGACTTTCTGTAGTCAGAGCTAGACAACATGGATATATCCAAGCTGTGGTTCCAACAAAACGGCGCTATATGCCTTACAAGCAACGCAACGCTCGAAGTTGTAAACTAGAAAATTTGGCGAATAGATCATCTCAGGGCGAGCGTTCACCAATTGACCGCCGCGATGATGCGATTTGACACCACTCGGATATTTTCTCTGGGGCTACGTCAAGTCCTTAGTCTACGATAACAAACCAACCAATTTGCACGAGCTCGAGGCCAACATTCGACACGCTATTGCCGGAATAACGTCGCACATATTGGACCGAGCAATCAAAAATTGGACCGAGTCACCAAAAATTGGACCGCCTCACACTGTTCCATTTCACTCCAATAAGTTGACAAAATTAAAAAAAACTCATGACAAAATTGAGAGTATTTGCTAATGCAGTTTTGATAATGGATAACTGATAGGTAAGTAAACAACATTTTCTATTTGTTTAAACGCGTGGAAATGATTTTACAGCAAATCAAAGTGGAATGTGTTAAATCAAACGTTAAGTGCACAATTAGTGATCAGCTAAGTTTAATTCATTTTTAATTCTTTTCTGTGGAAAATCAAAATAAATTGATATGGATTCAAATAATCAGAGTAAGTAGTTATTAAAATTAATAAGTTTTGGAAGTCAATTTACCTGTTTTTTCAAAAAGATTTTTAATTATAAAGTTGTAACGTTTTTTTGAACCATTTTTTTTGCATAGACTTTTAACTATGAGCCCCACCTTGCCCTGGGTAAATTTTCTTTTAAAAATAAAGCTTGACTTCTTAGTTATAAATTGTGCAAAAACCAGAGTGCGTAAACGTGAGCAAAAAAAGTAATGTTTTTTTTTATAGAACAACCGAATTGCATAACAAAGGGGCAATTTTTTAAGATTTGGAAAGCCGTTTCGAAAAATAATGTCGTAGATGAAATAGTCGAAAAAATATATTCAATATTGAATATAAAGTGCACTGAATTTGAAAAAAATGAAATGCGCAGAAATGTTTCCAGGCTTTCCACAAAGATGAAGATAAAGTGGAATAGTGCTGGTAGACGGCTAGATTGCTTTTTGAAAATCAACAGCTCTTGGTTAGAGGAAAATTTCCAATTGTACAAGGCTAAAGAATATTCTTTGGGAATCAACGACGATGTCCCGTCCACTTCACGTGTTGCTGGTAAGCCTTTATTGGCTTTTAGTGCGGCTTCTGCGAAGACAAAAAAACGCTGCATCCAAGAAATAATATCCTCCCATTCAAAATCTGAAATCTTGTTTGCGGCTGAACAAACCAAGCGATTTCAGAACAAAGATCTATTGTTCGTATCATGAATGAAGTTTGCAGCGATAGAGCTACCCTTGTAACTAATAAAAGAAAGAAAGATCCGGAACAACGCCAATTCACTGCTTTAGAAGCATTAGCACAATACGTTGACTGTAAAATGATAGTTCATTCATACAAGTTGATAATAAAACAGACAGAAAGAATCGGCCATCATATTTATGCATCCTACAACGTAGACTTAACAACTAATCCTTTATGCGAAGTTCAGAAGGATGTTTTGGATAGAACTGATTGTACTTCATTAAAATTAATACATATGTTCAAAACCTGACGGCAGGAAAAGAAACAAACTACTCGCTTTGGAAAGCTTTAAAATGCTCAAAAAGGCCCAAAATCCCCGCGCCACCAATCAAGGTCGGCAATAACGAATGGGCTAAGGGGGATAAGGAAAAAGCGGAGGTTTTTGCCGACTATCTTGAAGAAATTTTCAAGCCCTCCGACGGCCCGACACTGGCACCCGGCACCAGTTCTTTAGAAATAGCATATAGTAATTTTGTAATGACAAATGCAACTCTTGCTGAAATCAAAACTGTAATAAGGAAATTAAAACCAAAGAAGGCTCCGGGGTATGACCTTATTACCGGAGAAGTTCTGAAAATGCTACCTCAAAAAGCACTTATAAAGCTCTTACACATTATTAACGCGGCTCTGAGGCTTGAATACGTGCCAAGCCAGTGGAAAGTTGCAGAAGTCATTATGGTACTAAAACCAGGAAAACCTCCAAACGATAAAAAATCATACAGACCCATTTCTCTTCTACCGATCCTGTCGAAAATCTTTGAGAGGATTTTGCTAAAACGTCTTCTCCCAATTATCGAAAACCAAAATCTTATTCCCAGCCATCAATTTGGATTTCGGACTAAGCATTCAACAATTGATCAGGTGCATAGAATTACTGATGTAATTGAAAGATCCCTGGAAGAAAAAAAGATTTGTTCGAGCGTATTTCTTGACGTCTCACAAGCTTTTGACAAAGTGTGGCATGAAGGTTTGAAGTTCAAACTGCGACGAATTTTGCCATTAAAGCTATATAATATATTGACAAGCTATTTTGAAAATAGAATTTTTCGCGTTCGATACGGAAATGATGTTTCGAAATTTAAAGATATCCTAGCCGGAGTACCGCAGGGAAGCGTACTGGGCCCACTTTTGTACCTTTTATATACAAGAGATATACCACACGTCGAGGATACTGTTCTCGCTACTTTTGCTGACGACACCGCTATCTTAGCGGTTGGAGAATCAATAGAAGACTCAACGGCGAAACTTCAGACTGCTTTAAATAAAGTCTACGAGTGGACAAAGATCTGGCGAATTACCCTTAATGAGACAAAATCTGTACATGTTGACTTCACCTACAGAAAGATAAATCACTTGCCCATTTCTATAAACTCGGTGTGTATCCCCTTTGCAAACGAGGCTAAGTATTTGGGAATGACACTTGACGCGAAGCTTAAATGGAAAACGCATGTTAGAAAGAAACGAAAAGAACTAGAGGCCAAATACAGAGAAATGTACTGGCTACTTGGTAAATATTCCAAGCTAAGCTTAGAAAACAAGCTGCTTCTTTATAAGCAAGTTCTAAAGCCGGTGTGGACCTATGGTATACAACTCTGGGGTTGTACTAAGAAATCAAATGTAAATATAATACAAACTTTTGAAAATAAAGTGCTACGACAATTTGTGCGTGCCCCATGGTTTATAAGAAATAATGACCTGCATCGAGACCTCGGAGTTCCTTTCGTGGAAGACGAAGTCAGGAACTGCGCACGAAAACATAAAGTCCGGTTAAGCGGCCATATCAACAATACAGTCCTAGAAGTCTTGGACGAACGAAACATACTACGCCGTCTTCAACGAACTAAACCGTTGGACCTTGCGCGATAAATTGAAACCGCATTAAGAAAGCGGAATATGTAGGGTCTTCCATTGGAAAGTGTCCTACCAATCGTGACTAACTTATGAAATAAAAACTGCTTGATAAGTTCTACTTAGTTGCGGTATTAAAATCAACAATGAAGGGAGGTGTTTTTAGTGAGTAAGAATCTCACACTACTATGAGCACGCGCTTCTGATCCTCATAGTGTCTGATGGAAGATTTTCACCTGCCCTCGCCGGAAAAAAAAAAAAAAAAAAAAAAAAATTAAAATTAATATGTAAGTGGTGCTGCGATGGCAGTTCGGGACATAGTCAGTACAAGGAGAAGTTTAATCGGACTGACGTCACTGACGAGTATTTGTTTATGGTATCATTTGTCCCTCTAACTTTAATTACCAACTACGGCACAGTTATTTGGAAAAATCCAAGGCCCTCTTCTACTCGCTACTACAGACCAATCAAACTGTTAATTGCTAAAGAAACAGATGAGCTTACGCGCAATAAGTGTGCTAATGTACAAACTCAGATTGATTCCCTTATTCCACTACACATTAATCTTACAGAAAGACGAGTTGTGGTAAAATATGAATTTCACTTGACTATGATTGATGGTAAGGTCTGCAACTCTTTGACAGAGTTCAAATCTAGTCAACGCTGCTACGTTTGTAACACCACACCCAAAGATATGAATTTACCTCATATATTTAGGCAACCAAACCCTAATACTTATGCTTTTGGTATATCTACAATTCATGCCTGGATAAGAACTTTTGAGTGCTTACTTCATATAAGTTATAGATTAAGTTTTAAAACATGGCAAGTTAAAGGAGAAAATAAGGCAGTGCTAGAGAATAGAGAATACAAAACGAAACATAAAAAATACGTTTTAGAAATGAATTGGGTGTACTAGTAGATATCCCTAAACTCGGATTTAGGACGACAAATGACGGTAACACAGCTCGCAAATTTTTTAAGGAACCTGTTAAAAGTGCCTCTATAACTGATATTGACCAAAAATTAATAGAACGCTTTGGTGTCATTTTACGGGCTTTATCTAGTGGGTATCAAATCAACATAACCCAGTTTGAAAAATATGCTGAAGAAACGCGAGTTCTTTATTTGGATCTGTATCCATGGTATAACATGGCCGTTACGCTTCATAAAATATTATGTCATAGCGTGGATATAATAAGACATTGCTGCCTTCCTATTGGCCAGCTTTCAGAAGAAGATCAGGAGGCCAGAATTAAGGATTGCTGGAGGTTCAGGGTAAGGCATATGAGAAAAACCAGTCGCATTGCTACTAACAAAGATTTATTGGCCATGCTACTTATTACTTCGGATCCATTATTAAATAGTTGTAGAGAAGTACCGAAGAAACCAACAGCCAATATTTTCGCGGATGTTATGGCCTTGTTAGTTGGCCCTACTGTCCCATCACCTCCTCCGGAATGAAGTCATTCCTGAACTCAATTACAGAATCTTATAAAATCTTCGGATCTGAAGACTCATTCCATAACAAGAGTAATGATAATGGATGAGTTATAAACAATTTACAAAAAATATATAAATAAATAATAAAAAAAATATCAATGAAATATATATATATATTTTTTTTTTATTTTCCTTACCTATAAAATAGTCACAAAACGTAAATAAAGTATTAAAAACACAAGTTTTTTACTAAAATATACTTAACTCATAAGAATAACACGAAATAGTCGAAAAAATAATTTTGTCCACTTAATATGTACTACGTGGAACACTGTGCGGCCGCTTGACGCACTGCCAACGAAGCCGACGTGACGCGGCCATTTCAATGATGTGCTACTCCACACATAATAGCATGAACGTAGCTTCAAAATAAAGCCAGAATCAATTTTATATCTCACACCGTTGTTGTGTTATTTACATTTATTTCCTATCGTTCTTATCTGGCCACCTTATATTACAATACATCTACTCGTATAGGTGATTTTCTGCCCATTTCCGATATTTTATTCGCTATAACGATAATCATGTAGAATGCCTTCGTATTAACATAGATACGCCGCAGTTTTGTGTGATTGGGCAAAGGCTTTCAGAGGGATATGTGGTCTAGTTTCAAGATGTTGCGCTATTTTGCGTATAACTGGACAATCTTATAAAACACATCGGAAACTATGCGAATTCCTAAGTTCTTCTAATTTTCGCTTCGGATCGTAATAAAGGACATGTGTTACGAGGGCTATTCCAAAATCAACCTCCGATGTGTTACAATTCATTACATACGTGCACTTCGCTGACGTGTTTCTGCATGTCGCAACCAGTACATTATTCTCTAATAATAACATACTTGGTCAAAAAGGAATGTATTCAGAAAATCGGAAATACAAGTTTATTCACCCAAATCTATATTGTCCCCTTTAAAGTAATCCCCATCGACTGCAACATACTTATGCCAACGCTTGATCCAATCCTCGAAACATTTTTTATATTCGGTTTTCTGTCCGTCCGTCCGTCCATCAGTGCTGCGATTTTTTCATTACTTCCTCTCGGCTGCTGGAACGCGTTTCCCGTAGTGGTTTTTTTTAACTCGATTGAACAGAAAGAAGACACAGGGAGCCAAATCAGGTGAATTCGGTGGCTTTTGGATGGTATTTTTGTCAAAAAATTACGAATAATGATGGCACTGTGCGACCGCGACGGTGCGTTATCATGGTGCAAAATCAACGAGTTTTCTGCCCACAATTCTGGTCTCTTTCGGCGAATTGCTTCACGCAAACGTCTCATAACGCCCAAATACGAGTAAGACTCTTTGTTTTCTGTCTGGCCTTCTGGCAAAAATTCATGATGCACTAAACCGTTGTAATGGATGAAAACCGTGAGCATTGCCTTCTTTTTTGACTGAAAGCGACGTGGTTTTTTTGGTCTCAGCTCATTTGGTGAACGCCATTCACTTGCCTGATGTTTGGATTGCGTGTCGCACGGCCATGTCTCGTCTCCAGTAATGATCCTTTTGAAGAATGTGGGATTGGATCCAGCCTCTCAAATCATCGCTTTTGCGACGTCAACACGATCTCTTTTTTGCATGAAATTGAGGTCTTTTTTCACCAACTTTGCTGCTACACGACGGAAACCCAAATCATTAACCCAAATGTCTTGGACGGATCAATAGGCAATGTTCAAGTCCTCCGCTTTCTCTCTGATGGTTAATTTGCGGTTATTGACCAACATTTCTTTTACGAGTACTTCATCAATGTTTTCGTCAGTTTTCGATGTCGATGGTCTGCCACTGCGTTCATCATCTTCGATTGACTCACGACCACTTTTGAACCGCTCGTACCACTGGTAAATGCCCGTTTTTTTTAGAGAATCGTTGCCGAAACACTTTTCCAACATTTCCAACGTTCGCGCACTATTAAATCCGTTTTTTTACGCAAAATTGAATACAAGTTCGTTGTTGCAAATTTAAATCCATTTCTAAAATTGTAAAAAATCGCCAACACACGCATAGATAGATGTACTCTTGGCTACGTAACTTTTGCAAATGTCAAGCTATGACGCTAAGATTTAGAGGAAATGTCAACAACAGATTTACCAACTTAAAAAAAAAAACAGAACACAAAACGGAACAATGGGTGTGGTCGGGAACTTTTTGATCAAGGTGGTATGCCAAGTTTCGACCGTTTTCGTTCAGTATTTTTCCAATAGTTGCCGTTTTAACATGGAGAATACAATTTTATCTCCCGCCGCCTGTGAAGTACGAAATGTAATTCGTTTTTTGCAAGCCGAAGGAAATGGCGCAGCTCAAATTCATCGTCGGTTACGTGCTGTTTACGGCAATACAGTGATGAGTGATGGTTCGTGATTGGTGTAGACAATTTAAAAACGGACGCACAGATGTGCATAGCGAAGGAGGCCAAGGGCACAAATCGATCATGAATCAAGACGTGGTTCACCAAGTTGACCAATTTGTTCGAGAAAACAGGCGTTTCACGATCTCAGATCTTCCAACAAGATTTTTCGAAATTTCTCGAACTACTCTATACAGAATCGTGTCTGAAAACTTGGGTTACCATAAGTTCTGTGCCCGTTGGGTCCCAAAACAGCTCACAGATGTCCACAAGACCCAACGTGTCAATTCAGGAAAAGCATTTCACGAACGCTTAGAAATGGAAGGTGAAGAATTTTTACAGCAAATTGTGACTGGAGATGAGACTTGGGTCCAGTATGTAAACTTAGAAAGCAAAGAACAGTCAAAGCAATGGATGCACACTCATTCTCCAAACAAGCCAAAAAAATTCAAACAAACTTTTTCCTATCGAAAAATGATGGCCACAGTTTTTTGGGACAGTAAAGGCATATTGTTGACCGAGTTTATGGAACCTGGAAACACAATAAATGCAGCGATTTACTGTGAAACTCTACGTAAGTTGAGAAGAGCAATCTAGAACAAAAGACGAGGAATGCTTACCAAAGGTTTTATTATTTATTTATTCTTTATTCTTTATTCTTTTTTCCTTATATATAGAATATTAGTTCACAATTACGAAATAACATTATATGAGTAGATCATAAGAATAAGTAGTGACATTCATATTGATTTTAAATTTAATAGTAGCAATGCCACTTCATAGCGAATTAACATACATACGGCAGCAAATTTTTGATTTCTTCGTGATCGAAAGTTAGAAGCCAGTTTTTGATTTTTTTTAAAAATTTGGTTGGACGAATTATGAAAACGAATATCTTCTGGAAGGCTGTTAAACAATTTGCAGGACACAACAGTGAAGAAGTTTTTGTATAAAGTTGTTCGAAATAACGGCACTTGAATAATGTTGTTAGATCCGTGAATTTGAGATTAGACTTTGCAAATAACTACTTCTTTTAAAAAAAATTTTGGACACTTTATAGTAATATAAGTGCTTTAAAGGTAAAATTTTCAACGTTCTAAACAAGATCATAGACAGTAGCAAACAATTAGCATTACAAATCTTTCTAATAAAATATTTTTGTAAAACAATTAAAGGCCTACCTTGTGGGGTAGGCACCTCCCCAGCAACTTAAACCATACTGTAGTTTAGAATCAACCAATCCAAAGTACACTGACTGCAAAGTTTCATTACTACAGTATTTTCTTAGGCGAAATAGAACATGGATTGCAGAGCGTAAATATTTTTTCAATGATGTAATATGGTCAGACCAGTTCATTTTACAGTCGAAATTTAAACCCAGATATTTATATTGATTCACTGGTTCAATCTTGAAACAACTCGCATCACATGTCGTTTTTAAAGAATTATTCAAATTACAGTTGCAGACCAATTCATTAGATATGGGACATTTGTTTGAGTGGAACCAGATTTCCAAGTTTAAAGAATCACGAGTATTAGTACTAAAGTTCATGACTTTTGTTTTATTGTTTGCGACTAATTTATGCACCCCAAACCAAGTCCTTAAGATGTGGACATCATGATTAATATCAGATGTTAAATCGAAAGGACTTTTTGAACTATAGGCAGTACCAAAATCATGCGCAAAAGCAGTGATCTTGCCCAAAAACGGTTGGCTAAAAAGAGAATTGATATAAATGAGAAATAAAATTGGGCCAAGGACTGAGCCTTGGGGGACACCTCGACTGATAACTTTAGGATTACTTGCAAAGTTGCCTACTAAGACCTTTTAAGCTCTATTACTCAAGTAGGAGGTAAACCATTTGAGCATAAAACCGCGGAATCCTGCACAAAATAATTTGTTCAATAAAATATTATGATTCACCATATCAAAGGCCTTGGTGCTTCTGCATGAGAACACACGACCACACATTGCTGCACGCACAACAACTTTAGTGGAGGAGTTCAATTGGGATATTTTTGATCACCCTCCCTACAGTCCTGATTTGGCACCAAGTGATTATCACCTTTTCCCAAAATTTAAATCATCCATTGCATCTCAACATTTTGGAAGTAAGAAGGAACTTATGAACGGTGTGAATCAATGCCTCAAGGCACTGGCTGTGCCATTTTTTAAGGAGGGTATACAAAAGCTCGTAAACGGAGACTATGTAGAAAAATAATTTAGATGTTAATAAAACTATTTTGTGCAAAAAATTAATGTTTTTGGTTTTTTTAAAAAATATTTTTCACTTCGGAGGTTGATGTTGGAATAGCCCTCGTATTTTTTCGAATTGCTGACTAAAGGCACCCAGCGAATAGTATCCATAAACGACTAAGCCTGCTATCACTAAATTGACTAAATTGTCCATCGAGCCTAATCAAGCATGAGCTGTAGTCTAAACATAAACCTAAGCTTTGGAACCCTCAACTGGTTAGGAAAATCTTTTTTCAAGGTTTACAAAATAAAAAATGCTGAAATACGAGTATGCAAATTTAAATATGGTCACGGTAACGATAAAAACTCACCTTTTAACACCATTTTCGATGGTCTCCAGTACCAAGGTGGATGCCTCATGCACATAAGTCTTATTGCTAGCCGATGAAAAACCTGAGAGAGCAGAAGATTCTGAAATTGAGGATCGTCTTGAGTGGTCAAGTGTTGGAACAACAACTCTCGGACCTATATTTTTTTTGTTATTTTTTTTTTTGTATTTTTTCAAATTAATTATTAACCAAATACATGTGGTATGTCGCGCACAAATATATGCAGCGTTATAGCAATGTATGTTTTTTTTTTTGAAATTATTTTTATATAAGTTTAAGTGTGTTTTATAATTACGTGCAACATTTAACCCAGTTTAATTGCATATTCGTTATTATGTTTATTTTTTTATATTTTATTTTATTTTATGTGTATGTTGAAGCCAAAGAATAAGTTTTTTTTTTTTTTTTTTGTTTTCCCAAAAAGTTTGTAATACACATACACGTTCACCATAGATTAAAAAAAGAAAGCATAAAAATAAAAGAAAAAAAAAATTTATAAAAAATTAAAATAAAAAAAAATTATTGTTAAATATTTGTTGTTGTATATGGTGGTTACAGGAAAAAAATACAAATTTGAAATAGTTGTGTCACATGGATAAGCCGTTTTATGTGTTTTTGGTTTGTTTTCATATATGGTATGTAGGTGAGTGTTACCGGACGAGTCGAGATAATTTTTTTTTTAACATCGTACGACATGTAAAGAGGATAGAAGAAAGAAAAAGAAAAGAAAGAACACATATATTTACGGGTAAACTAACATTTATGTACAAAATAACGGGATATGCTTGACAATGAGTGGTGAAATGAAATCCAATTTCAGAACAATTAAAAAATTAATAAAACAATAAATGAAAAATTGTGATTTCGAAAATGCAGTAACGTACTATATACGAGTATTAGGACAAAATGTAAAAATATCTACTTGAACAAAAGTGAATTCAGCGGGAAAAAAGTCAAAGATACGCAGGTTGAATGCAGTTTAAGAAGTAGTCAAATGAAGAGGTTATTTTCCCAGAGGAAAGATCTTTTTGATTTCGAATCAATCGAGGAGTGGAAATCTTCTAAAGCGCCCAGAAAATCAAAGAAATGGTATTACATATATCTTAATGTACGAGATTGAAGATACTCTGTTTTTCTGATGACATTAGTCGTGTTTTATTCAAATGTGGTTACCCACTTTTCCACACGAAGCAAAAACAAAATCAAAAGTGGGAATAATTTAGTTCACTTTCAGAAGTGAGGATAGATTTACGAAAGATTTGAATTCTAGATGTCGCAACATACAACCAGAGGGCATTTATTCGTTTCCTGGTAGGTGGCAGCATGCCATTTCTCCCTATTCTGGGATGTGTTTGTGGATCAATTTATGTTTTGAAAGAGCAAGTCAATAATGAACGTTCTTTTAGGCTTTTTACACTTGGAAAAAATAGTTATTTTTCTTCTACCCGAAAAGGAACTTGAACCTTTTTTAAAATTAATGTGTACGAAGGTGCTTATTTGCTTTCAAAATGCCACTAAAGCTCCAGTTTATCAGAGAAAATATGAAGGAAAAAGCAACAAATGTTTGTGAAAAAGCAACTAAACGCTTTTGCTTTTGATTTCTATTGGGTTAACTGGGTTGGGTTAATATAATTTAATTAAACTAAAATCTTCATATAAAACTGAAGCAAACGCACTAAATGAAATTTAAAGTACGATTGAATTCACCCAATGGAAAGCCATTCAAAGCAACTGTGAAACCAACACTGCGAACATAGCCGCGAGTTTTAATATGAAATTGAAATCGAATCTGCCAACTTTGAAATTATATGTAAGAGTGAGTATAGAAGTGAGTTGGAGCGTTTTTTGTAAAAGTGGCTAAGCACTTTTGAATAAAACACGCCTATTATTATTAATTAAAGTCGACTCCAAACTCTCAAAATGATGCTTTGAAATCAGGAGCTATTTTGACCAAAGGCAATACTCGGATCTATTATGTGAGATGTGCAAATTGTTCAACAAGATATGTTGGTAGCTTTGGAATTTTAAATTTAGGAAAGCAACTGAATAATGATGATAGACTAATCAATTGAGTAGAAGTTCAAAAAGGAGAGTTTTCAATGCAGCTTAAGGAAGGAACTAGTGATTTTGAGAATCAGAATGAAGGACCATATACCACCCCCGATTCTGAACAATCGGCATTATGAATTTGAAAGCAATTATACAATTTAACATGATTAAAAAAATGGGCAAAATGGAGAAACATAAGCTCTTTATCGTATGCCTCATAAACAGCTTCTGAAGCGAAATTGAGTTCTTTAGATATGGATTGGTGAATTATGGCTCCCAAAAACCGATATCGATTCGATTTTGAGATTTTAGAAACTATTTACCAAGTTCCTTTCCAAAAGTGGCAATGACGAAATCCCAGATTCAGAGAAGTTACATTATTTGAGAATAACGTCTGCTTAGGTCAATCACATTTCTGTTAGCCAACGCTTCAGAAACTGCGTTAAGACGGTCTAACTATGTCATGCATTACGTTAGATGTAGATATATGTGTGTACAGTGCAAAGCTATCAATCTTTCAAAATCAATTGTACCCTAGCGACGGTAGATATATAGCAAACATACCGCAATGACGTGTATTGTGGGGAATTCTTTTTGACCGTGTAAAAGTAAGATTTTTTCGAACAAATGAAATAGGGATATAATTCGGGAGATAATTGTATTTCCTGACATTGGTACGAGTATGTCAAGAAGGACATGTAGGCCTTTATAGACCATATTTGATGTGCATTACACACCTTACATATGCAGAGATGCTATTTGATTGCTACATGGTAAAGTTATCCCGGAATCAGTCACTGTTTTTTTTTTATAATTTGCGCGGGCTCAAGGGGTTAAGTACCCTTAAAATATTTGCACGCAACACGGGCGAAGGAAAATCAGGGAGGATAGAAAGAGAGGTACCGGTGAAGGTTGGTTTTCAATGTTTGAAGGTTATAATGACCAGGAAATAAGGAGCTAGGCAGGGCATTCCAAAAGCGAGTTGTACGGCTTAGGAACGATTCACGATATTTTAGAGTACGTCCGAAAGTGGGCTTGAGGGAATACTGATGAGCATCCATAGCGAGACGGGTATTACGGTTAAAAATTTGAAGGGGCGGAATGCTACTGGTGATTTCTATGGAGCACTGGTGGTGGAAATAACGATAAAACAGAGTGAGACACGAGACATTACGTCGGTGTTCGAGGGTGTCCATTGTTTGAGTGATATTAGTATCACCTATGAGTTTTATCGCACAGTTTTGGATCCAATCTAGCAGGTGCAGAGATGTTTTGGGCGCACCCGACCAGATGTGGGCATTGTACTCCAATTTCGGGCGGATGAATGCCTTATATATTGTGGCCAGATCAGAAGGGGTAAAACATTTCTTACATCGCTTGAGGAAACCTAGACATTTCGCAGCATTTTTGGCGACATCGAATATGTGGTCATTCCAACGTAAGTTGTCATTGACACACATACCGAGAATGGAAACTTTATCGGTTTCGACGATGCAAGTGCCATCCATGGATAATGGCTGGGTGTTTAAATTTCGCTTTAACGACAGCAGACAGCATTGTGTTTTGGAAGCATTAAATACTACTCTGTTAGTGGTTCCCCAATTAGTTATGCTGTTAATATTAAAATTTAATGAGCTTAACACACGTTGCCGTTCCCATTCTACAGCCGAAGAGCAGGGACGTGAGCCCGGGAACGAATATGAAAAGCAGAGAGTACCATATATTGGATCAGAGGTAGCAGACAAGAGATCGTTGATGAAAATTAAAAAGAGTGTTTGAGACAGAACGAAGCCCTAGGGCACACCAGCATTTATTTTGTGAATATCAGACTTGAAACCGTCCAAGACAACTTGAATTGAACGTTCCGAAAGGTAATTTCTAATCCATTAAAGAAGAGAGTCATCGGTCCCAAAAGCACGCATTTTCGACAAAAGAGCCTGATGCCAAACTCTGTCAAATGCCTTAGAAATATCAAGTGCAATCTTGCTTTCGCCAGATCGATGTACGCTTTGGTTCCACTTTGCGGTGAGACATGCCATCAAATCACCACTGGACCTGTTACTACGAAAACCGTACTGTCGGTCATTAAGAAGTTTTCGTGTTTCGAGATATTTCATTAGCAAACGGTTTGTCAGCGTTCCATGAAGGGACGCAAATGCAATGGGTCTGTAGGAGGAGAGAGAGGAAGATTCGCCTTTTTTGGGGACGGGCTGGACAAAGGCTGTTTTCCATCTTCTCGGAAAGAGTCCTAACGGGTAGGATTGGTGAAAAAGCTTTTGCCAGCGAGAAAGAACACTTCTTCAGAAGGAGGGGAGTCACTGCTGTTCAGCATCTAGGCTTAGTATTCGCGAGATAAGTCTTTTATCTAATATACTGATAAACAGCTGAGGTGCATCAAATTCGAAAGCCTGAAACGATTGCATTGCATATTATTGTACTTCTACTGATACTCTTATTTGTCGCCAATGATGTACATATGTATGTTCGTATGTATGTACTTCAACTTGTATCTCACATAATAAGGCTTTAAAAATATACGGATTTACTTACAACTTATGAGCACAGCCTAAGCGAGGCGGTTAAAATCGAGCATAGTCCAGGCCATCCACTCTATACCTAAAATTCCAGAGGGGATCGTTTTGCTAGGTCGATGGCGATGTAGGGATCTTTGACATAGATTTTAATCTCTCTCCCAGACCCCTTCATAAAGGCAATAACCCTAAGTACTCCTGATGGCAATAAGCAATATGGAGTTGAAAATTTCTCAAGTGGGTCTGAAGAAGAAGGCTAAATAAAACTTAACGAATTTTAAAATTCTATAAATTAAGGCCAGGATCTAATCTGATGAAGGCGTAGGACTGAATGTAGGTGGAAAATTCAGGGGGCTTGCATCTATTAAGAAGTATTTCGTTCCTATATCAAATCTATACTGAGGTATGACTGCAGTACCCTATAGGTAACTTCAGGATGGATAAGGAATTACTGCAACAGATCAATCACAGTCAAACGTTGCTGCAACTCCATTTCAAAAACATGACATTTAGGCAACCTAATCGGGTCACAGAACTATCAAGCAGGAATAAAATCGCTTAGGAAAAGTTTCTTTCTGACGAACTAACATGAATATCGACAAATTTGTGAAGAAGTAAATCTAAAGGGCAGTTTTCCTAAGCTCTTCTAGGCATCTTCTTCATTGACCAAAAATTGAATTCTAACTTCAGAAACAGAATTGATGTGATATACGCCAGGAAGAATACGGGGGCAGTAAAGTGGATGGAGCATGGTGACTTTTTATGAATTTCTCTGATGAAATTATTAATAGTAAATAGTTCCACTTGGATGATACAAACAACTAGCCATGGAATTTAGGAAGTGCTAAGTAAATATCTGTAAGATATAAAGAGCTTATGTTTGGCAGTTGTAAATGTTTATACATGTAGATCAATAGCTAGAAATTCGACAAGGGCTTACTTAGGGATCTCATTGCATTCTGTCCTTTGACAACATCTCAAATTCTTTATTCTTATAGGGGTCATTCCACGATAAATCGCCGAAGCTATATGAGGAGCTCTGAACGACATCCCTCCGATTTGGCTGAAAAATGGTAGAAATACTCATTGCAGCATTCGATATATGTAGTTTGCGTGTAACGGAACTTCAAAAATTGGCAAAAAATCAAAATTTATGCTCTCTTTTATATTTAAAAAAATCATAACTTTGGCTCTCCTCATCAGAATTTGATAAAATATACCTTGTTGAATTCAGGAAAAGGTGAACTTTCAAAGATTTGGAATAATTTTTATTTTCAATGACGAAGGATATTCCAGAATATCCTTTTTACGTATGTATATCCTTGAATAACTCAGAAAATGGTATCTTGTTATTTTTTGTTTTCTTATATATTATAGAGAGATTCGTCCTCTATTTCCATTTCAAATTTCAAGTTGGAATCTCTATGGGTTCGGCCAAAATAATGTTTTATAGGCGGTTAAATATTCTGTAATAAATATTTTCATTTAAAAAAAAAAATCACACTGGGGCCTTTGTATCCCAAGGCCTTAAAAACTAAAAAAAATCATTATTTATTATCTTTTAAGAGGATATATGTACATATTCTTCCGATGAAAAGGAAAAATATTTTGCTTTAATTACTCCTTGTGAAACAGATGAAATTTGATGAAGTTTTCTTGTTTCCGGCACAATTATTAAATTAGAAAATCCCGATTACATCAATAATTTTTCTTCATTATACTCCTGTGTGGTGACGTAGAAGATATTCATATTCTTTATATTTTCAGTTGCCCAGTTATATAACTGTAAGGGAGTTGTTATGTGTTCCCTATGCGGTCTTTGTAAGCTAGCTCTGGCAGCCAGTCTTTTTATTGTACCATCAAGTCCATCGCAATATTAAATTAAAAAAATTCTTTTTGTTTTTGTACTGAGCAGCAGATCCATTGGAAAAATAAATAATTTTTTTAAAATGTTGGCATTTCTTGTGCAGGAACTCTAAGAGACGGCGCTGAAACAGAGTTGTAAAAGAATGCAATCATTTTTGATTGCAGTCATTGAAGTCACAGAGAAAACTTCTATGTATTGACTTCGATCATATGAATTCATTAACATACTTTAACTTCAAAACATGAAATCACCATTCATTTTGAAGTCATTGATTGATAATTCATTTTAGTGAATTCAATGATTGAATTCATTGAAGTCATTTTGAAGTCATTGCAGTCATTTTGACGTCTTTAGATATTTTTTTAAAATAAGAAAAGTACATTAAGTTATTTTCACAAAAAATCAATATTGCAAGGTAAAAGAAAACAATCAAGCAACCATGAATATACTTAAGTATATACTCGGATATATAATACTTTGTTTTTCATAATAGATTTTCAGTATTAGTAAATTTATTTGCCTGGCCTGGTGTCATTGGCAATAGAGAAGGTTAGGGGGTATTGTTGTTCAATGTACCTGATTTCATAACTCCATCAGGTGTAAACGATGATGTGGAAACACGTCTTTGGCGTTTCATATCACTGCCAATATCACAATCCGGTAAAGATCTCTTCCCAATTGATAAATTGGGAGAGTACGTTGGATCAACATGCTGGTCGTCGGAAGAAAAATCACCACTTGTACTCATAGTCTTACACTACACTTCACTACAATTTGAAACTACTTCTCACGCAACAGCCAGACTACTAAAGTTTCAGTTTTCCTTTACTTTACTGAACTGACAATTGCAATAGTCTGTCTCTAAACTAAAGCGTAAACAATGATCGCAGCTCTATTGAATATCATAAAAAAACTTAATAGCATAAAAATAATTATCGAAAAGACCTACCCTGAGCGCATTTACAGAATAGATAGCTGTCGATACCACGAAATATTTGAAACCTTTTTGATTAGTTTGGCCGAATTAAGAAAAGATCTTTACTGCTTAGTAGAACATGTAGATTTGCGATGTAATTAAAATCAATTAATTGTTTTGCAATTAACTACTTGTGACCGTTATATATCAGAATGCGAACAAATTGTCCTTATATTTGACGAATATAAAGACGATTACGATACTGACAATAAATATGATGTAATGACCGTGCGAAGTAAGTTATATCCGTTGAGTTTTGTTTAAATTTCGCAGAGATCTGGGATTCATTGAAAGTGACTCCGAATAATTTTTCTTTGTATGTTTACAATATAAAATACGAAAATTTGTTCTGTTTATTATGAAATGTTTGTTTCCATATTTTCTTACATGTTTGTTTATGAAAAATAAAGAAAATTATAAACGAGAATTTTTTTCAGTACAGTTACGATCGTTTAATTGTTTTCTTTTACCGTGCAATATTGATTTTTTGTGAAAATAACTTAATTTACTTTTCTTATTTAAAAAAAAAGATCTAAAGACATTAAAATGACTGCAATGACTTCAAAATGACTTCAATGACTTCAAAATGACTTCAATGACTTCACTGAAATCACAGATGATTCCATTCATTTGAATGCAAACATTGAATTCACTAAAATGAATTACCAATCAATGACTTCAAAATGAATGGTGATTTCACATTTTGAAGTTGAAGTCTTTTAGCGAATTCATGTGTTAAAAATTCTTGGATATAAATCAAATGAATTAATTTCGAAAATGATTTAATTCTTTTACAACTCTGCGCTGAAATAAGTGTACTGCGATAGTGTCATGCTTTAAGCAGTCACTGATTATAACAAAACTTTCATTTTTAATATCATCCATCTGGTTCCGGTAATATATTGCGAAAAGGTGAATCGTCGCCTATTCGTTAGTCCAGTAGTATCCATAATTTTCGTAAAAGTCCAATAAAACAACTATGTCCGTTTTCGTTAAGAGAGTTTTGACTTCCTGTTTTGATGATCAGTTATAAAAACATGACGAATAAAAACAACAAGCCGTTACAAAAAGCTCTGAATGGAATCCTCAGAGTTTTCAATTCTCACTTCCAATTTTGATCGGCCTGTGTTGGTCCACTGATAGTATGTTACGTCTTCTATGAAGTGATTACTAAAAGCAGTGTCAAAGATTCTCCTTAATTTAGAATAGTTTGGGCAATTAAGGCACTTGCCCAAGTAACAATTTCTATTAGGAGGGTTACAAATTACCAAAGCTAAGCAGGCTCTGCTGTCATTGAGATGTTTATATTCGTTTTCTATCAGCCTTGATACTCGTATATTGCTACCCTCAAACATGAGTTTGATATTTTGATGGATGGTGCAAACACACACGGAATGAATTCCTGATGCCCCAGCCAAAATGCAGTTCTTTGGTCTTAACGACGCGAATTTGGAAAATCCAATCTTAACATTATTATGAACTTCTTTGAACTTATAATATATCTCCCTAAGGTTAGCCAGAACCAGGCGTTTTTGAATATGTTTTTTCTGATTTTCAATCTAACAAAAAAGCAAAACGTCTTATTTTTAAACCTGAGAAAATAAATTTTTGTTACCTTTATAGATACGTAGTCTTTTTTTCCTGGCATTAAACAGCTGATATCGTCTTTACAGTAAAAACCTTCTACCAATTGCTTGATATCAGCATCTAAGCTTTCCCATAAGTTGATGGAACGCTTTGATCTTCTTGAAGTTTTCTAGATTTCTTAGTCATATAGCTTGTCGATCCTGGAAACTCTTCTATATATAATTTTGTCGACGCTCCATTCTCTTGAAAGTAAAAACAAGTTTGGTGTCTTTGTTTGTTGTTTTATGGAAATTTTCTTTTATTTTCCCTACGAAATATTCTTCCTCCTTGGAATTATCTTCATCATTATCAATAGTAACAGAGAAAACTTTCTCTGCAATTTTCAATTTTGACTGCACATATTTTAAGTCACTAAGTCTTCTTTTGTATGCATTCATTAATCAAATTGAATGGAATGTCTTTATCGAAATACATTTCATCAACTTCAATTTGATCTTCAACTTCTAGCAATGATGGCGTTGTATCAGAATTTCGGATCTGACTCAATTTTTTCCTACACGTAGAGCAAATTACCAACTTTGTGTTCAATTTTGGTTGCATCGTAACCATCCATGGTCACGACAGATTGAAATCAAGTGAGTGCAAATAAATTAAGCCTAACTTCTAAAATCCTCAAAAACGGGAAATGTGCAGTTACTAGTCATTGAAGAAATAAAATAAGCACAGTGACTTTTTTTTCTAAAGAAAACAGCTATGTACGAGTATATAGGAGAGCCAAAGTTATGATTTTTTTAAATATAAAAGAGAGCATAAATTTAGATTTTTTGCCAATTTTTGAAGTTCTGTTAGACGCAAACTACATATATCGAATGCTGCAAAACGTTTTTTGCCTTATGATTCGTACCACTCCAATGAGTATTTCTACCATTTTTCAGCCAAATCGGAGGGATGTCGTTCAGAACGTCGATCGATCCTTCATGGAATGACCCATAGGTTAAATTCTATGCAATTATGTGCACTATAGATTCATGGCTATTCTGAAACAGTTTCAGAAGATGATGGGCTCCTCGGGATATCATATGGAAAAAAGGAGAAGATATACAATAGTACCAAGGGACTGACCTTTCTACCCAGGGTGAAAAAAAAAAAAAGAAAAATAAATTAAAAGTGAAGACAACAATGTAACGAAACAAATGTGACGAGAGTACATATGTATTAGTCAAAATGATTTACTAAAGTGCATTTACCAAGCGAATTGCTTTTCGACAGTACACCACGATCAACAGACAATGATCGAGAATCACCATTTAGATTGTTTGCATCGAACGGTATCATTCCAGCCCGATCAGCTGATCTTGTACGAGTTTTCGATCGTCCCAAACGTTTTTTAAGCGTTCCAAAGAATGTACGTCGTTTAGTTCGTCCACGTTCGTCTAAATCATCTCCTAAGGGCATACCTTGATTGGTATGGCCTCTAGGTAGACTGTTGGTATTGTAACCATTCGTGCTCGTGCTGTAGGCATTGTTGCCATTCAATTGGCGAGGTCCTTGGTTGGGCGATGAAGCAGCAATGGGGCGACCAAACTGAAAGTTTAAGAAAATAATAAGAAAACATTTTTGTATGATTTTGTATAATTTGATAAAGTTTCAAAAAGGTTTTCTAATGTAAAAGAAAATGAATTTTAAAGAATTTAAGACTCGAAAATAGACAAATGTATTGTGGCTTTGGTGCTAGATATACAACAATTTCAAAGACGTTCCTTATTAAAGAGGGTCATCTTGATGGCGATCCAGCTTCCGGATTGTTATTTGGTTTTGTTCTAATGGTGTTAAGACAATGGAGATTTACAAGTAGAATGCACGAGCAAGGCAGTTTCGGGAAGTAAGCTCTCACGCAGTATTAAGAACACTTCCAAGCAGGTAAGAAATCCAAAACCTGTTTGAGGTTACTTTGGAAGAGATGTAAAATCGATCAAATTGTCAATTGATGCAATTGCAACTTGGTAGGATTCGATAGGTTGCGCCGGAAGAATGTAACAACACATAACATACAAGCATCTACGAGGAAGTGTTATTCTAACCGACACAAAGTCGAGCTTAGGAGAGGATGAAGTTGCAACGAGAGAGGAGTCCAAGCTGTTATGAATACCCAGTAGGACACCTCGACAAGGGGATTCAATCAAGGGGGGTGTGCGACCATCATCCCGAAAAACATTAAAAGAAAGAGGGAATAACTCCTGGTTTTTTATGTTGGGGATAAGATTAGTTTCGGCCAGAGCGTGGGAAAGCATGAGGTTGGTGAAAACCGGCATGGGTGTTAGAACGCAGTCCTCTTACATTCTGGCAATAGAAGGTGAAGAGGGAGGTTTTTGCATGACTTTTTAAGGTCGAACAAATTTATCGTTGTTAAGTCGACTGCGTTGGAGGTGTGAGACTCTTTTGGAGTGTACATAGTGGCGAAGAGCGGCAAGATCGTCTGCAACTTTTTGGGGGGGGCGTATTGAAAATCTCGTGATACTTTGTATAAAGTTTCCTGAGACTGGTAACGTCGGTTGGGAGGCCTTCCTGCTGGATAGAAACCATGACGCTTGTTTTTGTTTTACCCTCGTAGCACACCGAGTCGAATTTTTCGTACAGATAAACGAGATATAGACGTATATTCTCATATATCTTTTTATCTCTAAGCCTAGAGAGCGCATAGCGACATTCGGTGGTATCGCTAGTTTGCTGCGTTAATTTAACAGTGGATGGCGAAAGGGGGTCAATAGAAGAGGGAGTGGTTAATGAGTTTGGTGTAGGGTTTAAAATGTGAGAACTGATGAAATTAGGATGAGAACTGAGGTCGAAATTAGGGAAAGGCGCGTGTGTTAGGGGTTGAGTGGTGGGAGTTTGAGCAGTAGGGGTTGAGTCGAAATAGACACGTTGACGTTGGGGCTTGATTTAGGGTGGAATAGGGGGAGTTGGAGTATTGGTGGGAGGCTTAAAATTAGGAAGAATTTTAGTTTTAAAACTCCAATTGGAGCTGGGTTTGTTGTGGGATGAGGAGGTGGGTCTTGGCAAATTGGATTTACTTGCTAACTTATTTGTTGGTTTAGGTATGATGGACTGCTTGATTTTATCCTGCTTCTTGGTCATATTTTCCAGCCATTTGCAGACACGTATCTTTCCAAGATTGAAATTGTTGCTGGCTGGATTATGGAATAACCATTCGTATGTGGCTGGAAGATTGAACTTGAAGCTGCGCTTGCTTCTGTGGTGAGATGTAGGAAGCAATTTGCAGTGGCTAATGGTAATACCATATTTCTTTTCGAAGAAATTTGTGATCTAATCAACATTACCATTTGGGGGGCGCCTTTGATAAGAAGCGTGGTGACCAATTGATTCTTTGAAGCAAGCCATTCGGAAGGTGTCCACGTTGAATTAAAATGATTGATAAGCTTCCGTGGGGCAGCGATTGGACGAGCTGACATAGAAGTGTTCTCTATTGTAAAGTTGGAAGAAACTTCGCAGGAATCAGTGAGTTGAACCGTCCGCAGATGACTCATTTGTGGGGGTGAGCGTGAATCCACTTCAGGTTCAATTAATTCAGCCATGATTTACAGGGAACATTCCGGTAAGGCTGCGGGAAGTTTGGTGTATCAACGATTTTGCTGTTCATTGATGTTCAATATCGCATACGAGGGATCGAGTCGTAGTAAGTTCGTCACCGACATCGTTCACTTTATCGAAGATAACTTCGAGCATGGGATCACATTGTTTAGGAGAGAGTTGTTTGTGTGACGAGGACTGAAAATGAATGTCTATACCATCACGCAGGGAGTTTATCAATTCGCAGGTTTTTTGGTTGGAGATAACCTGCGCAGAACACATAGCTTTAATGTCACTCAACACTTTATCCAGGTGACGTAAGGGAGTTTCTTCATTTCTGGATCTCCCGGAGTCTAACTCGATTAGACCAGTAATTTGTTTATCCATGTGCTTTACTCTTGATTTTATTACATCGGCTGAGTTCTGCACTGAGTTACGTAACTCTTCAACACTTTTAACACTGTTTTCAATGACCGAAATTTTGTCCGTAATCTTTTTGGCGAGTGCGTCTTGGTAGGGGTCATTTGAATCGCTTAGGCATTTTATTGCCAAAAGCACATGCGAAAGCCAGACACTCTTACACTCATTACAGAAGAAAAGCACGTTATCGGAAAATTCTTTGATAAACACCGTGTTTCTTTTGTTTAACCCGACACAAACGGCATGAAAGGCGTTCCCACAAATGCCCTTGCAAGCATTGTTGTCATCGATTACACAATTGGCAATTCCGCAAGACATATTTCAATTGGTTGTGTTGGTCAGTGAGGGTATAAATATAGGTCAAGTTATTTTTTTTATTATTTTTCTTTTTTTTTGTAGATAGGGGCTTTTATTTGCACTGAAATCTGCAGGAGGCAAAAAAAAAAATAATGAATTCGAGCACTGGGGGTTATTAACCAGAAAATGCAATTTGTTAACTGGTTTGAGTAACTGTTGAAAACTGAAACGAAATGCACCTCATTTTTGGTGGCTTGCATTGCATACGATTTTTTAGGTAGCATCGGTCAGCATTCTGCGCGTATGAAATTTACCTGCTAGTGAAACTGCCATCGATTTTAAATACTGACTTGATTGAACTACAACGCATTTTTGTCGGTTCTTACAATGTAAAAGCGATTCTTCACTTAAGGATAGTTACTAGGAAGTCTAGCAACGATTACAATGACAGGGCCCAATTGAGATTCCGTCACCATAATAACGACCTCAGCTAAACATTTCGGCCTTTAAAAAACTTCAGGGCCAATAACACCTCTTAAAGAAAATAAGTAGAAGTTATGCGAGTTCCTCAACTCATTGTGGTGCTCGCCATTAAAATCAGAGAGATGAATTTAACGTTGTTTGCCATGCAGGAATGAGAGATTTTTTTCATAGATAAAAGTTTACCACTGATATCAGAAATATTTTTTCCGGTTTTTCCAAAGATACTCGTATTTGTTAACAAATGAACCAAGAACCTGTGTAATAATAGCTGGACTTAATTAACAAAAAAGGAAAAAAACTGTAATTAGCAGTTTTCATCAATGCAAAATATATTTTCAAATGAAAACAATAAAGGCAGATATCATGGATACTCTTTGAGACGCGAAATACTCTATGTCATCGAATTGCAGTAACGCCAGTTGTATAACTTACGCGTATTAGCATGTCGATTCTCAGAAAAACAGAAATATAAACGCTGTCAATAACGCGCTCCTAGCGCGAACGATATCTTCTAAAGTTCTTGCATTTCATCATTTTTGATCCAGCCACTCCACGGTGCTAATCGGTTTTAGAAAGGCCCGGAGGGTACAATATAAAAATATAAGTATCCAGAATGGATGAGAATGTCCTGCAGAGAAAAAAGAAGGAATTATATATCCAGAGTGGCCTAGAGCGTAGACCACAACGCTGGTGGCCTTCCACCAAATAATAGCTGATAGTGAGAGGGATCAAACGCCGTTGAGCAGAAGAAAAATTCTCTGAAGTCAAAAATCATAAGCCCAGGAAAAAAGCACAAAAAGCGATTCTGAACGACAAGAAGAAAATGCAGTGTGTGAATGGCTCGAACTGCAACCAACTTCAGACTGCTATAATTTCCAAACCGTTCATGACAATGAGCTCAAATTTTGACACATGACAGATAATTTAATTATTTGCAAGCCGTTTAAACGATTTGCATCTCAGTTGTGTTGAAAAATTTTTATCCGCGATGGAATGCAAACGTGATAGTGTGATTGCTTTATATTTGGCTGGAAAACCACAAGTAGCTATCGTTAGAGCCCTCCAGCACCTCAACGTGAATAAATCATTTGTGTCTCGAACCATAGCTCGTTACCGTGATACTGACAGCGTTGCAAAACGCCATGGAGGTGGTCATAAAAAAACAGCAATATCATTTCGGTTGGAGACCGTGGACATTTCAACAAGACTCGGCACCGTCTCACAAAGCGCGCGTCAACCAAGATTGGTTAAAAAACAATGTTCCACTAAAAAATAAAAATGTTGGCACTAAAAAATACCAAAGTTTGGACCACCTCAAACAAGCTCTTCGCCGGGAATGGGCCAAAATACAGCAGAGCCACTTGCGTGCATCGTGCGATGCTTTCTTCGGTCGTCTCAAGGCCATTATTCGCGCCAAAGGTGGAGGTATTGAAAACTATTGATACAATTTGAAAATTGATGTATTTTCCAACATTTTTTGCTTTGGTACAATAAAATTTATCAAAAAATAAAAAAGTTATAGCATTTTAAAAAGTTGGAGTTCGAGTCATTCACCCTGTACCTATAACTGAGGCAGGAAATATTATCAGGTTGTAATATAATATTTAAGCCGGGAAGAGGGCTTAGCCTGATACGTATGTATTTTGAAAATATCAATAGTTCTGCCTTCAAATAGTTCTAATTCAATTTGTTAATCCATGGTTGACATGACAAGGTATCCGTATCTGTATGATGCAAGCAGTAAAAGATTTTGTTATAGTTGAAAATTATTAACAACTTTCAAACAGTAGTATGTAGATATGCTTAGCAAATCTTCAGTATTATTTCGCTACGCTTAACGTTTGGTATTATCTACAGTTGGCTAAAGCGCGTAAGCCGCACTCAAACAAATTTCCAAAAAGTACACAAATTTCAAAACAATAAAATCAAAATTCAAAAAAAAAGATGAAAACTAGTACTTACCTCATCTAATGATCCATTCACTTCCCGGTCATTACCTGATCCATCGGGATAAAAGGCAGGTTCGTTTGGTGGATAACTATCAGTGGGACTTGCCGTAATATCAGTCGTCACTGAGATATCCTGATTCGTTTGTGGATCCTCTGGTAGTCCAGTTGGTGTCGATTGTGTCTGTTCAGAATTTTCATCATTTTCAATTTGATTTTCACTTATTTGTGGGGATTCTTTAACTTCAATTTGTCCTTCTTTATTAAGTTCAACCTTTTTTTTTTAATGTTTTTGAAGTTATGAAGTACAAAGGTTTTTATTTTTGAGAGCGGAATTCGTGTTAGAGGCGTTGGATTGAGTTAGTTTGGCAGCATCAAAAAAATAAATAACAAATGTATTATTTATAAACAAAAGGAGGAAAAAAGAACAAAACAAAAATGTGATACGCAAATTAATAAAACAAAACGAAAAATATAACCAACTGAAAGGATAATCAAATGATTAAATGACAAATTACCTTGAATGTGTTTGGGTTGTTATTATTCTAAACAAAATGATACGATGGATAAAACGGATACAGAAACATGAAAAGAAAATAAAAATAAATAATAGAACAATGAAGGATGCAATTGTAATGGCTTTTCGTGTAAATTTTTAATTATTCTTTTTCGGGGAAAAAAATATATAAATAATTTTTATAAGCAGAGGATGTTTCTTTTTTATGGAAAAACATAATTATAAGCTGGTAATTGCAGTGGTTTCAGTAGAATGTTGTGGGTCCAATTTTTTACAAATAATAATCAGAACGAATCTCGGTTTCAGAATATGGATACATTGGAAATGATTTTGGCAAGCCAACCTACTGGCCCACCGACACAAATAAAATACCTGTCCTAGCCGATTTTTCATTACAAAAGAGGTCCCCAAATATCTCACGACTTTAGAAGAATCCTATGATCTCTGCTCAGATCGCTCGCCTGTAATCTTTAAAATCGGCAGGAGCATAGCAAGGATCGAAAGACCGCCCAGATTGACGAATAAGGAAACAAATTGGGATGGTTTCAGTAGAAATTTCAAGAAAAATATTGCTTTAAGAGTTCCACTTACGACGTCGTTGCAAATAGAGGACGAAGTTTACAAGTTCGTGGAAATCATCCAAAGAGCTGCGTGGAACTACACGTCCTTTTGAATAAGAGGAATAAAACACGGAAAGCAAATATACGCGCCAGGATATATAAGGCCTCCTACGAGAAAAAAGGAAAGCACGGAGGAGACGGCAACGATCACGTGCGCCCCCGCATAAATCCTATTTGAACCGCCTATCAAATAAGCTAAAGCAAATGCTGCAAGAATATAAGAACCGTTAGACTTCTAAATATCTCGACGGCTTGACTGCGGACAAGAGTTACAATTATTCGCTCTGGAAAGCCGTGAAGTCGACTAAACAACGATGTCGACTAAAAAATTATGCAATGGCCACCGATAAAAACAGACAACAGCGAGTGGGCAAAAGGAGACGAAGAGAAAGCGAATTTGTTTGCCGACCACTTGGAAGAAACTTTCAAACCATTCGAAGGACGTCAGTTAGCCCAAGAACTTAATCTCAGAACTGGATCCGACACTGTCTGAGCTAAAGCGAACAATAAAAAACCTAAAAAATAATAAGGCTCCAGGATATGGTTTGATTATAAGTGAAATTCTAAAGGAGCTACCTCGAAAAGCGCTTGTCAAGCTCCTCCACATTATAAATGCTTCCATGAGACTTTTATACGTTCCAAGCCAATGGAAAGTCGCAGAAGTCATAATGGTTCCAAAATCGGGGAAAAGTCCAAACGACAAAAAATTATGCAGACTCATTTCGCTCCTGCCGATAATTTCAAAATTCTTCGAAATTCTTCTGCTTAAACGTTTAAAACCGATAACTGAAGAAAGACGATTGATCCCGGATCACCAGTTCGGCTTTAGGGTCAAACATTCCACAATCGATCAGGTCTATCGGATAACAAATGTAATTGAAAACGCGCTAGAGGGAAAAAGCGTTTTTCTCGATGTATCGTAAGCCTTCGACAAGGTATGGCACGAGGGCTTGAAATATAAGCTACAACAAATTTTAACGAGAGAAATGAATAGAATACTCGAATCTTATCTTGAAAATAGACTGTTTCGGGTTTAATTGGGATTGAATACTCTGAATTCAAGGAAATTTAAGCTGGCGTTCCACAGGGAAGCGTTCTGGGGCCATACCTATTCTTACTGTACGCTAGAAACAAACCTCTAGATGAAGAGACTGTGGTAGCCACGTTCGCGGATGACAACGCAAGACAAACAGTTGAATCCTCGACTGCAAAATTTCAACGAGCTCTGAACAACATATTTGAGTGGACGAAGAGCTGTCGAATCGTGCTAAACGAGACTCAGTCAACACACGTCAATTTCTCGTACAGAAAGATAAACAACTTACCTTTATTCATCAACTCGGTAGACAAGGCAAAATATTTGGGAATGACCCTAGACGCAAAACTGAAATGGAAATCACACGTAAAAAAGAAACGTGACGAGCTCGAAATCAGGCTAAGAGAAATGAATTGGTTTATCGGAAGATACTCTAAACTAAGCACATACTCGTATAATAAGCTGCTTATATATAAGCAAGTGGTTAAACCTTCGTGGACTTATGGTATACAACTATGTGGTTGTACCAAACCAAACAATATGTCTGTCCTACAGACATTCCAGAACAAAGCGCTTAGAGCAATCGTAAATGCTCCATGGCATATAAGGAATAGCGATATTCACCGCGATCTGGCAACCAGGAAATAATCCGGAGATTGGACGAGACAAATTTTGTGCCTTAAGGAGAAACCGTATGAAATAACGGTAACAGTAGGTGCCTTCGCTGGAAAGCTACTTACCAAACGCGATAAACTACAGAAGCTTGCGCTACTTGTTATAGAAAATGGGAGGTTTTTTAGTGAGTAAGGATCTCACACTACCATGAGGGCGTGCTTATGGTGCCCGCTGCGGTGGTGTTGTGGTGCTCTTATGAGCGTGTGCTTATGGTGGCTATGAAGGTTTTTACCTACACAAGAAAAAAAAAATTCTCTTCTATAATTCGGAATTAGACCGTACTTCGTTTTTGGAATCGAGTGCGCTTGGAACAGTGTTCTTATGTTTTTCTTTTTTCAATTTCAATTTCAAGAGAATGCATAATTGTTTGATTAATAAGTTGAAAATATTAAAAAATTATTCACCAAGTCAAACGTTTTTGATTATGGAAAAATGTAACCAACGCACTACGCAGGAACATGGAGAAGGCGTTCCCTTTTCTATCAAAAAGAGTAATTCCAACAGCGTGTGGTGATATCCAAAAATGCACAAAAGTTATAAAGAGAACAGTGCTTATTAACACCAAAACTTGTGAACAGGAGAAGGAGTTAATTAAATTAAAGAACCTCGATTCGGATATTCATGTGAAATTTTATGAACAGCCAACATTAAATAATGTGAAAGAGTTGTCTATTCTCTCAATTTCAATTATCGTGGGTAAATACCACATTCTGCAAAAACTGAGAGATCAAAATGTTATCGATATCAAACGTATGACGCCAAAAAATAAAAATACTACTGCGATTGAAGATAATAACCTATGCACAATCATTTTTTCAAACTCCCACATACCAGGCACTACAGACTTAGGTTGTATTAAAGCTGAAGTAAGAATGTATACCACCTTGATCAGAAAGTTCCCGGCCACACCCACCGTGTGGCGCTCCCATTGTTCCGATTTGAGTTCTGTTTTTGTTTTTGTTAAGTTGGTAAATCTGTTGTTGATATTCCCTCTAAATCTTAGCGTCATAGCTTGACATTTGCAAAAGTTACGTAGCCAAGAGTACATCTATCTCTATGTGTGTTGGCGATTTTTTACAATTTTAGGAATGGATTTAAGTTTGCAACAACGAACTTGTATTCAATTTTGCGTAAAAAACAGATTTAATGGTGCACGACCGTTGGAAATGTTGGAAAAGTGTTTCGGCAACGATTCTCTAAAGAAAACGGTCGTTTACCAGTGGCACGAGCGCGAGCGGTTCAAAAGTGGTCGTGAGTCAATCGAAGATGCTGAACGCAGTGGCAGACCATCGACATCGAAAACCGACTAGAACATTGATGAAGTAAAAGAAATGTTGGTCAATAACCGCAAATTAACCATCAGAGAGATAGCGGAGGATTTGATCCATCTAAGACATTTTGGTTAATGATTTGGGTTTCAGTCGTGTAGCAGCAAAGTTGGTGCCAAAAGCCCTCAATTTCATGCAAAAAAGAGACCGTGTTGACGTCGCAAAAGAGATGATTTGCGAGGCTGAATCCGATCCCACTTTCATCAAAAGGATCATTACTGGAGACGAGACGTGGGTTTATGAATACGACACGCAATCCAGACATCAGGCAAGCGAATGGCGTTCACCAAATGAGCCTAGACCAAAAAAACCACGTCGTTTTCAGTCAAGAAAGAAGGCAATGCTCAAGGTTTTCATGGATTACAACAGTGTAGTGCATCATGAATTTTTGCCAGAAGGCCAGACAGTAAACAAAGAGTACGAGTATTATTTGGGCGTTATGAGACGTTTGCGTGAAGCAATTCGCCGAAATAGACCAGAATTGTGGGTAGAAAACTTGTGGATTTTGCACCATGATAACGCACCGTCGCGGTCGCACAGTGCCATCATTATTTGTAATTTTTTGACGAAAAATGCAACAAATCCCATCCAACATCCACCGAATTCACCTGATTTGGCTCCCTGTGACTTCTTTCTGTTCAATCGAGTGAAAAAACCACTACGCGGAACGCGTTTCAGCAGCCGAGAGGAAGTAATGGAAAAATCGCAGGAAGTACTGATGGACATACCGCAAACCGAATATAAAAAATGTTTCGAGGATTGGATCAAGCGCTGGCATAAGTGTGTTGCAGTCGACGGGGATTACTTTGAAGGGGACAATATAGATTTAGATGAATAAACTTGTATTTTTAATTTTCTGAATAAATTCCGGGAACTTTTTGGCATACCTCCGCCGCTAAGATCCATCAATTGCCTGCACTTTGGGCATATCAGTGCTGTCTGCAAATGTACCAATACCTATGCTAACTGTGGTGAAAAATTCCACTTGAGAAAAAAATGCTAAATGGAGAATAAATGCTGTAGCTGTGTGGGCTGTATGCCCGATTTTCATAAAAAGAAATATAGAAGATCAAAAGTCGATATAAGAGAAGCTAACAAATTTTATCGGTAGAGGAACCCATTCCCGTCATTTCGAGGTTTCCATACTTCCTTCCACAACCAGTAATATTAAAAATTGTCTTCTAAGCAACGAACCAAACAAGGTGAACAGTGAGACTATTCAAATTCAACAACTGACTGTATTAACCTCTCTACTTCAAACAAGCGTGTTCAAAAATATCCCCAGATAAAAACTTTGGAGAAAATCCCCCAAAAAAAATTTAACAATAGAACAAGATACCATTAAAGTGTATCCCAAAAAATTATCAAACAGGGCAAAACGTATTGTAAAAAATAAAAATAAGAAATTTAATGTAGATACGTATAGATACACGTATTAGCAATAAGCGAGATAACTACCATACGTATAGTTTGTCCAGTGACTTATATTCAGAATGATAGCTATTATGACCAAACAGGACTTAAGTATTATTCAGTGGAATTAGGACAGCTTCTAACGATTTCCAACTTCCAACAAGTAGATTTAAACCCATAGCTTGTTTTACGAGTATGCATTCAGGAAAATAAATTCAAATTTTGCCATATCCTTAATATCAAAAACTTTAATACTTTTTTAAATAGCCTCCTTTCAGATACAATTTTTCACGGTGGTACTGCCGTTTTAGTTAATGATCCCTTTCACTGCGACGAAAAAGATCTAGAACCAGTAGCAATACGTATTTATTTCCCACAAAAGTATATCTATTATTTGTAATATGTATATACCCGGTTCTGAAACCATTTCTAAGGTTATTCGTCATTTTTATTGCCCGTTTTAGCTTTTAGGAGGCTTCAATTCTCACAAGTTTTTATGGGTATCCGAAAAAATAGAGATAAAAGCGAAGCTTACACTTGCATCACCTATTTTGGTATTATTAGTGATAATTGTCCTATTAATATACCTGTCACCCAAACTGACACTCAAAAGAAAAGACGAAAATAATTTTTAGGTATAAAAGCAAATTGGGAAGTATTTAGGAAAAATCTATCATTAGAGTCATAGAACATGGAATTTGAAAACATTGACGAACATGAAAACTTTATATGAAATTACTATTAAGGCAGCAGACAAATCGAGTCCGAAATCCCCTTTTATCATTGAGAAAAAAGCTGTTCCATGGTGGAACCCTCAAATTGAAAATCTTCAGGGTATATACGAGTAATATAACCCTGAACTTAGATTTCAAAAACTTTATTTTAATCAAATATAAGACAAGAAAAATAATTAGGTTTTATGAAAACAAAAATCTGGGGAGGAATATGTAAGTACGATATCCAGCAGAACACCTCTTCTGAAATATTTGGAAGAGAAGAAATTTAAACCAGAGGTTTAAGACTAAGGAAAATACGGAGCCTCTGTTACTAAAGAACAAGCGATCACATAAGTCAAAGCGCTTCATCTAGAGAATTCGGTCTAAAGAGTGTGCACAAGATCGAAGAAGATGAAGGCCAGTGCGTTTCAGGCAGAATTTGTTCACCATTAAGTAAAGTAAGTAAGATATGGATTGGTGGATCGGGGGAATACTCTTCGTTCATGCAGCAATTGCAAAAAGCATTTGGGAGAAGTCGTATCTCTCAGTCTGTAGATACATGTATCTGATAGTCGTAAATTACTGCGCTCATTTGCGAACGGTTAAGGAAGACTCGATCAATAAAATGTTTTTGATTATTTTAATACCTTTTTGAATTTTGAATTTTGAATTTTGAATTTTGCATTGATTTTATCCAGGTTATGTAATGAATTTACAATGAATTTACGCATAAAAAGGCTAATATTACGGAAAGAACATCAACGAATCGTCGAAGGCTTTTATCCGACCCGATTTGAAAGTTTGACATTGGAATGCCATGTGTACACTATACGAATACACACAAAAACCTACTGCCAAACTTCAAATTGCCATATCGCGGTTCACATTGGATAACTACGATTATATGTACACTAAACGAACAGGCGTGCTATAAAGGCAATAATGCTATTGTTACTACGGCTGTTACAAAAGGTTGCATATGGTTGCATGCGAATCGTCATGGCAGATCGGTTGATATCGAAGGTTATGGACTAATTACGCCGCCTTTCTTTAATCCGCATAAAAGTAAAATTCGTAAGCATATATTTATGCACTAGTGCGAAATACGCCAAAGTAGCGGGATAGTTGGGGAGATATTGTCTTTTTGTTAAGAGAATAGAATAGCTGCATGGATTCTAGTGATATACGAGTACAGTAAAAATTTCTCTTATAAAAGCATCCAAATAGTGACCTGGCATGCTCTCTATAATCAAACCGCTAAGTAAACCGACTATGTGGGACCTTAAATATATGAAAATACCGCTTTCAAAGGTGCAAATTTATTCGCTGGGGCATGGAAAATCTTAAAAATCTTGACGCTGAAACCTAAATTGTACGATATGCCAGACAAATGCCATCGAACAGTGGGTCCAGCACCAAACGAGCATGAAGACAGCAGCCGAGACAACTTTCGAATACTAACTATTTTGTAAAAAAAAAAATATATAAGATGAAGTATTGCCCCAAACGAAGCTGAAGCGCACATACAAAATTAAGAGTACCGAGGTATATTTCGAAATAAAAATGCTGCAAACTAATCATAGTGAATTCTTCTATTAAATTTAGAATGTCAGTGCATTTCCAAAACAACACTGAGGTTTTTCGTTTCCAAATCAGATGTAATATATCGTATGAATGTCACTTCGAACAGCGTTCTGCCAAAAAATTGGCAAAGGTTCATATTTGTATGGTTATCGCATCCACGAATATATTTTTGGACAAGCAATTATCAGTCTTTAATTTCACGGCATAAAATTCAATGGATCCTAGCCGCAACATTTCATAGACAGCACAATTTCTCCTTTGAATTTGAAACCTCTATAAACCCACAACAATCTGTTAAAACCACTGACCACTTTTCCTACAAAATAAAAAAACAAAACTCACCCTCTGTACGCTGTGTATAATCAGCGTACTCTTGCTTGGATTTCCATTTGCTTGCAAGACACCATCCTGTAAAGCTCTTACCGCTGCATCAGCCAAGTCAGATCCGTTCTTTATATGTTCATTAATCATTGGCGTGCTAATTCTCAAAGCCTCCTTCAACTTATAGGGTCTCGGTCCGATTGGTATTTCAGCGCCCTCTATAAATACAAAATCGACCATAATTGCTCCAGCAACCTTCTGGGTCTCATAAGGTCGAGGCTGTAAGGCGAGTGTTTGTGATGAAGCTGGACCAACGGCCAACTCATCAATGCCAACCAGACCAAGGCCAAGGAATTTCGGCTGATCATTAGCATTCGATGGACGGTCATAGACTTCGAATAGAATCTCTGCAGATTGAGGTGATAGTTCACTAAAAAAAAAAAAACAAAACAATAAAAACAACTTTAGTACTACACCTATGTAAATATATTTGACTGTATTACAATAGGAAATGCTCATCCCAATATGGGTTTGTTCCTTGACGTGCTCCGGTCTGATTCTTCTGGGCCGGTTCATCCATTTCAACGACGACATAGGGATCCTGAGCTCCAACAAGGCCATCACCTTTAACAATCTTGACAAGTAGACGTCGCCCGGAAGCCATGGCTTGAGCAGAGTTGCCCATTTGATTTTGGAAAGCCGAATTAAGGTTCTCCATATTATGCTGTTGTTTTTGTTGTTGTTTAAAGGTGATAAATTTTTGTAAGGTTATGTTAGGAAATTGATTATAGATACTAAAATGCCGATTGTAAGTAGACGAAAGGATTTCGATGAACTATAGTTATACCAGGACACGGATTGGTTAGTTTGAATAAAAGTAAAAAATAGCTCTCCGATGCGATATTCTCAATTTTTTTTTTGAATTTCTTTTTACTTCATTAATTTGATTTGAGACTGCGATTTAGAGAGAAGAACATTTTGAGTTCAACGAGGTAACATGTGCCTGAAGAACGACAACAATCAGTCTGATGTGCAATGAGCCAAAACGGGAGTATGAAAGATGAGAGGTCCTTGTGGTACTCCAGGTACTGGCGATTGAACACGAACTTTAACCTATAAAGTAAAACACGGGGAACAAGAGACTTTGTAAAACCTTGTAGGCAAGGGAACTTTTTACTTATTAAAGTGTTATTATTATATTTTTTTTTTTGATTCCACAAAAGAACAGCTTAACAGATTAAACGTTGAGCACACTACTTAGTAATTATAAAAGTGCAAATTTGCAGAGTTGAAGGAAACAGAAACAAAAAATATGTAACTGGGTTCCAGTATGTTTAGCATCCAGCTTTAAAGCTCAGTTTTTATGATCCTGTTCCAAAACACTCGGTTTGAATAAATGGAAAGTTGGCTATTTTCAAGAAAGTTCCTTCTCCTTCCTGATCAATGGATATTGAGATTTAATATCTCCACACTTGAAGGCCACAGGGATGAAGCAATCTATATTTTTAGCTACGTTTACCAAAAATACCTTTAAGACGGATATCTGTGCTTCGGCGGTTCTACAGTAGAAAGCTTTTAAAAATAAAATAAAGCATTCACAGTAATGCATCAATGATTGAGATAGTTCACCTATTATGCTTTATTGAACGTTTGTTGAAAAGGAAATTGACAAGTGTTCGTCGAAATATTCTGACACTGGTCTAAATGTAAGACACGTATGTCAGGAAAGGAAAAAGTTGACATTATAGGATGTGAGATCAGTGGATAGTTCATTATCCACTGATTATCCAGCTCATTAGTTTCCATGTTGAAACTCTTCGAAACGCAGGGAGATAATACTAGATGAAAATCTTAAACACACTTAGTAACAGCAGATCCTACCATCTGCTTGCCCATCAAAAAGATCGCTTAAGAACCAACAAGGCCTTGTCATGGATATCCAATGAACATTTGCCGATTCTCTTTTTGAACCCGAAAGAGAAAACCCAGTGGTAAACCTATCAGCTAACTTTATCATTAAAAAAGAAAACCAGTTTCAAATCAGTCCATTCGCATTTCGAAAATAACGCAGTTTAGGGAACCAGCTTTTCTTAAGCTAAATTTAGGAGTACGAGAAAATTTAAGGCTACATTTCTTTTTGAGGGCGAAAAATGGTTGGAGTTAAGTCATCAAATTAGATCAACATTTGATATTTCTGGATCCATCCTCCATTAGAAGCTACTTCAACATACCATATTTAAAGCAAATATTGGGTCTATAACTTAATTTGTGCGGTTTGCTAAGAGATGGCGTAACTTGTATTATTCCATTGGAACATGCGTTGGAAAGCTACTGTCATTGTACGTCATTTCAGTATATGTCATTCATTTGAAGCGTAAACAACAATAATTTTTTTTTCACTCAAATATGTCGAACTTTGTGCCTGAAAAAGTGTTTTTGCGGGGAGTTCTTCTTCATTACTTTAATATGAAGAAAACTGCTGCCGAGAGTCATCGTATTTTGATGGAAGTTTATGGTGAACATGCGCTAGCTGAGCGAACATGCCAAAAGTGGTTTGCACGATTTAAAAGTGATGATTTTGGCTTGGAAGACGATGAACGTCCTGGGCAGCCAAAAAAGTTTGAAGATGAAGAACAGGAAGCATTACTCTATGAAGATTGTTGCCAAACACAAGAAGAGCTCGCAGAATCTTTGGGTGTCACTCAAGCAGCCATTTCAAAACGTTTAAAAGCAGTTGGATATATTCAAAAGCAAGGAATTTGGGTTCCACATGAACTCAAGCCGAGAGACGTCGAAAGGCGGTTTTGCATGTCCGAAATGCTGCTGGAACGCCACAAAAGGAAGTCATTTTTGCATCGGATTGTTACTGGTGATGAAAAATGAATCCATTACGACAACCCCAAGCGCAAAAAATCATATGTGAAACCCGGCCAACCAGCCAAATCAACGACAAAGCCGAATATCCATGGCGCGAAGGTAATACTCTGTATTTGGTGAAATCAGATGGATGTGCTGTATTATAAGCTGCTAAAACCGGGTGAAACCATCAATGGACAACGCTACCGAACACAATTAATCCGTTTGAAGAGAGCAGTGGCCGAAAAACGCTCGGAATATGCGACCAGACACGAGGCAATAATTTTCCATCATAAGAACGCTCGGCCCCACGTTGCTATTCCGGTTAAGAACTATTTGGAAAACAGTGGATGGGAAGTCTTACCCCACCCGCCTTATAGCCCAGACCTTGCCCCTTCTGACTACAATTTGTTCCGGTCGATGCAGAACGCCCTCACTGAAATACGATTCACATCAGAGCAGAATATCAAAAATTGGCTTGATTCATTCTTGGCTGCCAAGCCGGCGCAGTTCTTTTGGGATGGGATCCGCAAATTACCAAAAAGATGGGAAAAAGTCATAGCTTCTGATGGGCAATACTTTGAATAATACTATTATACATGTTTTTCTTAAATAAACGTTCAAATTTTGAAAAATCTACAATGATTCCTGAGACTCCATCAGAAATGGCTTGCAGTGGACGAACCCTTGCCAGAAATCATATAGTAATTAGACTGATACCACTTCTGTCGTCCTTTGTTTCTGACCATCCAAGTTGGAAGATCTGCTCTAAGATACTTCTTATGAAAGGTTTTTTGGCCTAATAAAAGGAGAACTGTCAATCAACTGACAGAAAGGAAAGAATTGTTCTTATCATAGCCGTGTAGAATCAGAGTAGCGTCCTTGATGGTAAGCCCGATGACTTACCGAAAGCTATCTTACACTGATAGAAAGCAAAGAATGAGAGACCTGGAAGTCTTTGATGTGACATTTTTGGTTCAAAGAAGTTGGAAAAACTTGGTGGTGAGTCAGAATAGTAAGCATTCTTCTTTTCGACCTACATGCACCATAAAAATGCAGATTGTTTCGGCAATCCCTGTCCAACAACGTGCTTATGAGGAGTTAGAGATACCGCCAAAGGTTTCGCTATCAATGGTACTCTCAAAGTCGATGATAGTACTCGACGCGTATTTCGTCTTGTCGAGAGTGCATCCAATTCAGTTCACTGCATATATTTTGAAGATCAGTCTAACAAGATCTTCCGCATTTGTATGTATGTTGCATCTAAGACACAAGATGTAGGTATTCCTCACGAGTTATGTGCATACACAGCTATCTTCATCCTCATCAGTAGAAAGGGAGTCAGATTCATAACTCTAGATTTCGCAACTTAACACCGCAAAATATTAAATGGCCTTATCCACCACCATAACCGATGACAGAAAATAGCCACAACGGTTTGTATAACCCAGCTTACGTGGAGTTCTATTCTTATGAGCTGGTTATGGACCTCTCCTGATCTTGCTTTTGGGAATTAAGTTTCGAGAACAAGGCTGCAAATTTATAATCTCGACTCAGTGAAAGTAGCATCAGATCCTTTTTAATGATTCTCTGGGTCTGTGTGATTCTTTCCTTTTTTGATCAGAGTGCTGGTTACATCGGCTGTTTCGGTCTTTTCGCAAGTCTTTATTAGGGGCAAGATCGTTTTTCGAAAAGTGGACGTTCCTTGGAACTGTTTCGATGCTAAACATTCGCAAGGTTGGATTTGGCGCAAACGTCCTTTTTTAGAAATTCAAATTTCTTTGTAGTTGTTAAATACAATCCTAAAAGTTAAAATTACAATATAAAGCTTACATAACAATTTGTTAAAGTTTTTCAAATACTTTACTACTTTTTCATTCAAATTCGAATATAGTACATATACTCGTACATATTCTAAAAGATAACACACTATAAGCTTTATTTTTTAATGCTCTCTTTAATAAGGATTCTTTTCGGAAATGTATTCAAGTGAAAATGCTGCAATTAAGTCAGAAATATTGCATTCAGATGAGTGTAATCACTAATTCAGTACTAGGAGACGTGATTCCATGTAGGACAACAAGTACTCGTATGAAGGGAAATTTAAAGCGATTCAAGAACAGGCAGGATGCCTGCAGTCTCATTTATAATAATAAGCATATTTTCGCATTCTCTGAAATGAAAAAAAGAGAAAAAATGGATATACCGTCAAAAGATATACTTCTACTTCTCACTCAATTTTCATCTGTTGAGGAGGCAAGCATATGCACCTGTGATTAAAACATTTTTAAAGGCGTTTCCGCCAAATGATAGTGATACGAGGTGACATGCGATTATTTACGCTACAAAATATTCGATATTCGTAAAATTCCTGTCCTTGACGATTTTTAAAAACAAATGTCCTTTCGTCTACTTTGCAATTGACTTTTCTTTTACAAATTTATTATACAATATTTAAAGCTCCGAATAAAGAGGTGAGAGAAAGAGAGACATGAGAGTTATGGCAGAGATTTAGAAAAAAAAAAAAAACAACCAAAATAAAGTATCTCAATGTTATGCAGATGTGAATAAATTTTGAGGAGCCAACTGTTTTTTGAAAAAAATTACAAGCACAATGGTCATGCATAACATGTCAAATTATTGAAATAATTTTTCGAAGGATTTCGATGTACGTCATTCTCATTTTCTCATATCATCTCACCGCTAAGGAGTCATAATGAATGGGTAACATTACAGGAAGATCTGGTGTTTCGACTTCAGCCCGAGGGCAGGTTGAGTAGATTGAAAAATCACAAGGATACACGGTTTCACGGAAAGCTGTTGTCAGAATTTCACTAAAAATAAATTGTTAAAATAAAGTTAATAATAAAATTAAGAAAAAATAAATTAATTAATCGAGGATACCTCAAGACATCCTGTAGTTGTTGTTCATCCTGATCGATTGCTTTAATAGCGCCTACGCTGTTCATTGAAATTTTAATCTGAAAGGAAATCGATTTTAATTTCATTACATTCTAGAAGTGTTCAATGCTTACATCGGGATATCCTTCAACACGCATGTCACCCTTAAGTGTGTTGTAGTTCATAGCAGCTGACATTCGGGCACGGAAACGTGAAACTGTCACTTTGTAGTGAGACGTATCGACTTTGCCTGATTTTTGCCGAAAAGTTTTGACCTGTAGTACTGGCATTGCGTCAACATCGAATGTGGTTACCTTGGAAAGGGTCAGATGTGAAATTTTACAAAAATCCTTGAAAAGAGCCAAAACAAGATACTTACCATATCGGATGGATTATTTTCATCACAATTACAAAATATATTGGACAATCCTGGTGGAGGACTGTCTGGAAGAACACGGACTATTTCGACAGCGACTCCATGCTGAAACAATGGAAACAGATTTGTGTTATATAATATGCAAAAATATGATAGAAGGTTGTGAGAAGATTTAGAAGCAAAATTATAGAGTCAAACACCACGCCAAGTGTAGAAAATCCACCTGAAAATCCCTAAACTACAGTGTCATTTATGATAAAGATGGGGTCAAACACTTCGGTAAGTGTTTTGAATATTAAGAAAAGGCGGGACCTGCTATGAACTATCTGTGTATTGGATATTCAGAAGGCTAACTTTTTTAAATCCATTAAAAAAAACGCTAAGAACTTAAACCAGAGACGACACGTACTATTGTTATCGAGTCACAGCTTATCAATATCCGATTATCTATTTTTCAGCACTTAAAATTCATACAGCTATCAGCCTTTCAAATGTCCGCTGGACATGCAGTAGTGCAGTCATTCAACATCACTCTTATCCTATCCTGAAAGAAGGAACGTTTATCTGGGAGTGTGTAGTCGGGAATTTATTGCAATGAATAACTTATTCGAGTCCAGAGGCGCGAATTTAAATGTTTAAGCACCGCAGTTAAATGCTCCCTCTATCTCCATACTCTACACTGGATGTTCATTGTTGAGTTGAGTTTTGTAGACAGCTCCACTTACGCATCAGAAATTGTCCTTCCTCGCGCCGAGCCATCTTATCACGCTCAATCCCAAGATATCAATTCTAAATTGCACAAGCTCGCGATTGGGTTGGAACAATCTGTTATTTTGTCGACGTTTGTCCATCAAACAATCCTTTCGTATTCGAGAAATTGTAGCCCAATTCTTACGACTGTGGGTCGCAGGACCAAAACAACTGACGCTCACCTCACTTTTTTACGGCGCAAATTGTTATGCATTCGTCCTCTTCCATTTACAATTTCCGAAAAAGGCTACGAGATGATCAGTTGTAGCAAGTCTCACTTATCGAGAGTGTTTCTTTAATTCTTGAGAGATGTTGTTCTTCGAGGCCTATCAACTATCTGATTTCTGATATCTATCAGAATGATGGGATACTTAGGGCTTATTTAGTCTTGGAGGAAAATGCATAACATTACTGCGCTTCTAAGCTGAAGGTATAGGATTTTCTTCTCCTAATGCCTCGTAGAATAGAAGCCTTTAGTCCAATAAACCCGCTATATGTTGGTCGGAATCGTGTGTTCACGGCCACCACAAATTGATATTCATTCTTATAGTTTTAATCAGCATCATATAATAATGAATAATGATTTACAGAACGCGTGACATGAAAGTACGTATTTCGTTTCCCTTTCCAAAGTACGAAACATTTATTTTTGCCATAATTCTCGAAGCACGTTCCTCCCAAACCGTACCCGATGTGATAGATTTTTTTTAATTACAACATGCCATATTGTTAATATGAAATTGATATATTCGTTATTTCAAACCGCCCAAGTGAATCTATACAGACGTCGAAATCTTTCATGTACGAGTACTATATGAAAGAAATATGTTGTGTAAAAGTTGAGAGTTTGAAATAAACAATTTTGTTCTTAAATTTTAGCCCCTAGGTTGTGATAGTTTTCACTGATCTTATTATTTAAACTACAACAATTTTATAAGAGAATAGACATAAACGTGACCAACTCCTAACAAATGAAAAAGGATATTATCTTCGGCATTAACAATTGTTTATAAGAAAAATAAAAATCTCCGTTTCATATATAAAATATAAGAAAAGGTTAGCCCAAACACAACTGAATTAAACAAGTCAAAGACTATTCTCCGAACATTCAAAAATAGCAAAACAAAAACCTTTTCTCGAACAAACGATATACTTTTTACCCCGAATCACCATTAATGACATCTAGACGGACTTGTGAAGAGGGTAGCTTCTGTGTTAAAACCAGCCCTTTGCACTATCTTTTATTACACGATCTTTTCTTACACGAAATTGAAGAACTCATATGATAGCGCATCTCATTCAAGAAATCTGATATACCACCTTGATCAAAATGTTCCCGTGTGGCGCTCCCATTTCTCCGATTTGAGTTCTGGTTTTTTTGCTAAGTTGATAAATCTGTTGTTGATATTCCCTATAAATCTTAGCATCATATCTTTGCAAAAGTTACGTAGCCAAGAGTACATCTATCTCTGTGTGCGTTGGCGATTTTTTTACAATTTTAGAAATGGATTTAAACTTGCAACAACGAACTTGTATTAAATTTTGTGTAAAAAACGGATTTAATGGAGCGCGAACGTCGAAAATGTTGGAGAAGTGTTTCGGCAACGATCCTCTAAAGAAAACGGCCGTTTACCAGTGGCATGAGCGGTTCAAAAGTGGTCGTGAGTCAATCGAAGATGATGAACGCAGTGGCAGACCATCGAGATCGAAAACCGACGAACACATTGATGAAGTAAAAGAAATGTTGGTCAATAACCGCAAATTAACCATCAGAGTGATAGCGGAGGACTTGAACATTGCCTATGGATCCGTCCAAGACATTTTGGTTAATGATTTGGGTTTCCGTCGTGTAGCAGAAAAGTTGGTGCCAAAAGACCTCATTTTCATGCAAAAGAGATGATTTGCGAGGCTGAATCCGATCCCACATCATTGCTGGAGACCTGACGTGGGTTTATGAGTACGACACGCAATTGAGACATCAGGCAAGTGAATGGCGTTCACTAAATGAGCCTAGACCAAAAAAACCACGTCGTTAAGTCAAAAAAGAAGGCAATGCTCACGGTTTTTATGGATTACAACGGTGTAGTGCAGATGTCTCTTATGTTTTATGTAGGTACCTGCCGTGAGGGCTTAAGCCTACGGTGCGTCTTCGCACAAGATATCAAAACAATGCGTTGATAAGCGCCCTTTGGGTAGTACAAGTACTACCCTCGGTACCAGATCCGAAGTCGTGTGTAAGGCACGAACTTCCCCTTTGGTGAAGGGTCGAGGCCTATCTAATACCTCCGCCATTCTGTGGGTCATGGCACCCAGTAGCAATGCAACTCCACATCGACCAACCAGATGGTTCAATAGCAATCCCATGGTTGAGCATAGGTCGTAGTATACTACACATATGCTAAGCCATGAGATGCCCAAGCATCTCACCGCGATTTTGGGTACAAACCTACAGCCTCCACGATACTCCCTCAAGGGGGCCAACTCCTACATCAAGCCGGAACCATAGTTCCGGGGGCTCCTGACCTCACGTGGTACCAGAATATAGCTTCCGGTCGAGCTTCGCAACCTTGCGGTCACTTCCAGTTGGGCACCTCACTGCCCAGGACTAGCGGCCTTTCAACACATTTAAAAATTTCTATGTGCCACCCGCCTACTGCGTCTTCTATTAAATACTTCTTTTGCAAAACTACGGGTTCTTTCGAACCGTACGGTATCAGTGATAATTCCACTGAAATCGTAAGTCTCACCATTAAAGGTGATGCCCATAGCCTGCAAGTTCCTTATGTCAGCGTAATTGGAACACTCACATAGGACATGAAGCTGGTCCTCATAAGTGGCTCCACATGAGCAGCTCGCAACCACGCTAAGCCCCCTCTTATGCAAGAATGCATTAAGAGAGCCATGCCCGGTCAACAAAAATGTGTAGTGCATCATGAATTTTTGCCAGAAGGCCAGACAGTAAACAAAGAGTACTCGTATTATTTGGCCGTTATGAGACGTTTGCGTGAAGCAATTCGCCGAAAGAGACCAGAATTGTGGGCAGAAAACTCGTGGATTTTGCCCATGCCATCATTATTTGTAATTTTTTGACGAAAAATGCAACAAATACGAGTACCATCCAACAGCCACCGAATTCACCTGATTTGGCTCCCTGTGACTTTTTTCTGTTCAATCGAGTTAAAAAAAACCACTACGGGGAACACGTTTCAGCAGCCGAGAGGAAGTAATGGAAAAATCGCAGGAAACACTGATGGACATACCGAAAAGCGAATATAAAAAATATTTCGAGGATTGGACCAAGCGCTGGCATAAGTGTGTTGCAGTCGATGGGGATTACTTTGAAGGGGACAATATAGATTTAGATGAATAAACTTGTATTTTTAATTTTCTGAATAAATTCTGGATAAATTTGTTGATCAAGGTGGTACTTGCTTTTATCAAAAAATTGTCGATAACTACAATATAATTTTGAGGTAGAACAAGACATTAAATACCTTGGTCATAGGTTATTAATATATACAAAAAGAATTATATTACCCTGGAGATCAAACGAAGGGTAACGCATAATAATAGCTTCTCCTTTAGACTCAGTAGGTAATTAAAAAGTAGAGCCCTCTCTATAAAAAGAAAGCTGACGCTCTACAAGGTCTTCTCATATCCGTCGTAATACGAGTATGTGACGCAGAAACTTTTGCAATCTCACATAGACGACGACGGGGACACTGGCATAGTCAAACGAGCGAGATATTATGTCGCATGGATAAAAGAAGACGCTATGAAATTGAGAAATTATAGTTGTAACAGTACCGGATCTCTGTCGTAGCAAAATTGAGGTTTCAATTGAAGCACCCAATGCAACAACGAGATAACTCCACTTTTTTGCGAAATATGTTTTTTAATGCAGAAATACAAAATCCTGCATCGTTCGGTGAACAAAAAAAACATCTACGTTGACTCTTGGATAAGGAAACTCGCTTTTGGAGTTATCACTGTTTTCAAAACGGAGCAAGAATAAGACATCTCCTGGAGTTGTCTTGTTTCTGCACCGCTTTTCAAACACTAATAACAGTAAACGAGTTTTACAAGTATGAGTGTATAACGAGGTTTTTGCTTAGAATCTATTGTACTGTTTTGAAATATATCAGTTATTTCTTGGTGCGAGGATACGTGCTTTAATACTAATCTGATGTATTGGTTCACATCCCGCGCCAGAAAAACATCCCTACACCATAATTGAGTCTCCTCCATGCCTCACGGATGGACGACAACGTCGTGGCTGAAAACGTGCCCCCTTCTTTCGCCTAACATGAATACTTCCATTGGAAGCAATCAAGTTGAACTTACTCTCGTCGCTAAAGAGTACAGTTTTCCACTTCGTTGCTACCAATTCAAATAGTTTCTTGCGAATTCCAGTCTAGGAAACGATTAGCGTTAGCAAAGTAATCAAAGACTTATTAGAGGAATGAAATGGTATTTTTTTTTGTCTATGCTTAGCAGTAAGCAGAGGCTTTTTCGCTGGTCGAAACGAACAAAAACCAGCTTCTCTTAAACGCCTGCGTACGGTGCTTGTTTCAATTGAAAGATTGAGCTAACCAACAATTTTTCTTAAAAGCAAGAATTTAGAATCATTTTCTTAATTTGCCGTTCGGTTCGGAGTGTAGTTTTTCTGGGACGTGGTCCACAGTGAATAGTTTCAGCCGGTTTTGTATTCGAAACTTTTTTATAATGTCACACACTGTTGACGATGGTATTTTGTACTTTTTGACTACAGATTTTTGTTTCAGCCCTGCCCTCAAATCTACTACCATCTGATTATTAACTACACTACAGTATTTATTTTTGGCCATTTTATTAGTAAACTAATTGGAGACACCTGACCTTTTAAGTTTTGTCAAGTCTATAACTCACTTTAAATGATAGTCAAAACCATTATCAGCAAGTTAAAGAGCAAGAAAATATGGTACTTTTGAAAATCCGGTATGTTTTGCACAGGCAGGCATGGCATTGAGTTGAGCTACAGTTTTTGCCAAAACAAAAAAAAATAATGGTAGCAATGCCTTGTTTTTTTTTTCTACTTGTAAACTTATTCAATAGGTTTTCTTAAATTGCCAAACAAGTCTACCTACTGAATTCCTGTCCCCTAGAATTCTTCAACGAAAAATGTTCAGGAAAAATCCGGTATGTTTTGCACAACACTGTACATACATATGCACATGTTTGAATTTGGTCAGTGCTGAGATCTTGACAGAAAAAATTTAAGTTTTCGAATATTTTTCGAATCAAAATTGTCGAATTAATTTAAACCAAAGTATGTAATTAATTTTTATATATTTTCTGTCACATTTCGTGACATATTTCAGCGTTTTTCTACAATAAGAATGAAGAAGTTTAATTTTTTTAGTTACCAATGATTTGTTGTATTGTGATAGTTCAGTGATTCGTTATCTCTGTCGTTTGACCGTTGACCAAAGTTCAAAACTTGAAAATTCAACGATCAGGTTTTGGTGTTAAAATTTTGCTTCTAGGTAAGCCTGTTTTTCTTTTTATCACTGTCTTATTAACTTCCTGATAGGGCACTCTTGCAATGGAAATTTCCTGATATCTTTATGTTTTAAAGTGTCTATAATGCTTTTATTGCAGCAGATTTTAACAAAATGTATCAGTGTGTGTGTGGGTGTTTGTGTGTATGTGTCCGTATGTGTAAATTTTTTTGACCCACGATACGAGTAACTCTATAGATTTGATTTTTTGTCAGAAGATGTGTCTTCATGCTGAATCGCGCCCATTTGACCAAAATGTCTTTTTAAGTTAGGTTAGGTTAGGTAAAAGTGCCTGTTGGAAAGACCAACCTAACTAGGACTATTGATTCATTATAATGCCACATGGATCTATGATGCTCTTATTCTTGGAACCAATTTAAGCTTATGATAAAGCGTAGGAGACTGTTAACGTCTATATTATTTAGATCGCTTAAGCCATTATAGAAGAAAGCTCCTAGTGGAATTTTTTTTTCTAAAGAACGTAACACTCAAGAGGGACTGACTGCACTGATGATGCCAAAGCATGTGCTAAGTTTCTCGGAAAATGGAACAGAAAGAGAAAGAAAGATGTTTGGGCTCAGTGGCTATTTCGCTCCATGGGTGGCATCCAATATTTAATGGGGAGACTAAATTATTAGTGTAAATTGAGTTGATCTTAGTTGCCTGAAAAAAAGTCTTTCGGTCACGGCTGTTATTGAACCTAGAATCGTCCGATTGAGAAGCCAATACGCTACCATGCAGCTTCCACAGAAATCATTTGTAAAGGCGCCAAGCCTTCTTGCATACTTGATTTAAGGCAATGTCCAGTGATGACACCTATGATGGCGATGAGATGTTCCTCGTTTAATCGCCAAAATGTATGTCCGGAACACGCTACAGTGATTTGGAAGACGGAAGGAGATTTTAGATTTAGCTTATCTGAGAAAACACTGCCACTAACCCAGTTTTAGATCCATCTGTGTAAGCATCTTCCTCGCAGAAGGGTCTAGAGGGGAAGCTTACATGAAAGTCTTTGTCAAACCAAAGTTCGGGTATAGTGTAATCTATTTTCTCTGTAAGGATTTCTAGTATACCATATTCAGAATATTAGCGTGGCCAAATAAATTGTCGTAGGGCTCTGTTTATACATAGACATGCTGTTCTTTGGACTCTGCTTAGTTTGCTGCAGTTGACTGCATTGTCTAAGGCCGTCCCCCAGACAACAACCACCTAGATGAGTATCGGTGTTATGACGAGGGACGGCTATAGCAACGTTATGTGCATAGGCAACCACCCTGTTACCACCCGCTTCCAGGGAAGCGGAGTAAGGACACCACCTTGCGGTGTACCTCTGCTATCACATCTTTTAACTGAAGGCCCATCCAGTTTGGAGTTGATTGCCCTGTTATTTAGAATAAGACTGATCAACTCCCCAAGTGAGTCGTCTACCTGCAGAGTTGACAGTGCAGTCGTGATTGCGGATGTGTTGACCTTTTTAATGTGGATCAGTTCTACGCAGCTCCTCATAATATTCTCTAGCGTAGGCAGGATAATATCTGAGGACCTTTGTAGCTCGGCAGGTATTATACCGCCCCGACCAGCAGACTTACGTGGTTTGAAGCTATGCAGGTCCCAAAGCAGCTTGTCTCTTGTAATCAGCCCATGAATTTTGGTCACGGTTGCTGTAGTCTCGAGTGTGATTCCGATGAGTGATTGGTCACTTGAGGCTGTCCAAGAGCCATCAGTTTTTTTCAAACAGCTGGGAATCATAGGATTTGTAGAGAGGATTTTTCTTATCCACGATGTCGCAGAGGTATATGTTACGAGTATTTTGTCACAGAATGGCCTTCAGGATAGTCGATTTGCTTTTCTCAGTTCTTTTTTATATATACTGAGTTACGGTTAGTCATCTTTCTTGTGCTTTTTGCTAGGTCGCAAGTTTTCTGCAAATGTTTCTAAGGAGTCTCAGTGCTGATGTCTACCAGTACGGCTTTTTCTTGCCTCTAGGTTGAATAAAAGGCGGGAACCAGCCATAGACTGATTGAGAGCCAGGGTGAATTCCTTGGCTTTCATGTGAAGTATTCCTCTGTATTCTGGCCAATCAGTTCTCCGATAATTTCGGAATGCTGGTTGGCTGGGAGAAGCATCACTCAGGCTGAAGTAAAAGTTATTAAAAGGAAACCTACACAAAATACAATAATTTTTTTCTTAGAAATAGAGACTCTTTCGATATTTTTGCAGTACTAATCGAAATATAGCACACAATTAACGAAGATTTAAAAACAATCGGACCAGAATCTTCTGTGTTATTCAAGGAATAGCAAAAATTTTAGAACCGTCAGTGCAGTACTAACTACAATTTCGTAAATACAAGGAGTGTCAGATCTAATCGGTCAAACTTTTATGGCTGATAGGTTTGGGCGAGACAAAAATAAGAAATTGCCTTACAGGGGGGCACTCCGCTCTGAGTAAGACGTGGATAAAATGTATTGAAACGTTCTCGAAATTATTAATTTTTTTCTAAAAAGAAAACAATATTACAACCAGGAAAAAGGATCCGTATTCTTCACACAAATAAAGCTCCCAGAGGAGTAGTCATACCCCCTTGAGTGTTAAGTTCTTTAAATAAAAAAAATCCTACTATACTATATACTATATTGGTTGAGTGTTTTCTTTTTCATTTTTCCTTTCAGCTCAGTAATCTGTGGGTAACATACTGCGTACGGTCTTGATCCTTTTTAGGAAAAGTAAATTTTTGTTTTTTATTGTTTGGGGAATTACACCCTTACAATATGTCTTATTTTCTGTTTTTTCAAAATTTAGTCAGTCAGAAATTACCTCCTTCAAATGCACACCAGCTATTAATACTCGTATTAATGCGGAGCAACGTTGCCGCTTGTACTACATACCACCTTGATCAAAATTTATTCAGAAAATTAAAAATACAAGTTTATTCATCTAAATCTATATTGTCCCCTTCAAAGTAATCCCCATCGACTGCAACACACTTATGCCAGCGCTTGATCCAATCCTCCAAACATTTTTTATATTCGGTTTTCGGTATGTCCATCAGTGCTTCCTGCGATTTTTCCATTACTTCCTCTTGGCTGCTGAAACGCGTTCCCCGTAGTGGTTTTTTTAACTCGATTGAACAGAAAGAAGTCACAGAGAGCCAAATCAGGTGAATTCGGTGGCTTTTGGATGGTATTTTTCGTCAAAAAATTACGAATAATGATGGCACTATGCGACGGTGCGTTATCATGGTGGAAAATCCACGAGTTTTCTGCCCACAATTCTGGTCTCTTTCGGCGAATTGCTTCACGCAAATGTCTCATAACGCCCAAATAATACGAGTACTTTTTGTTGACTGTCTGGCTTTCTGGCAAAAATTCATGATGCACTACACCGTTGTAATCCATGAAAACAGTGAGCATTGCCTTCTTTTTTGACTGAAAACGACGTGGTTTTTTTGGTCTCGGCTCATTTGGTGAACGCCATTCACTTGCACGATGTCTGGATTGCGTGTCGTACTCATAAATGATCATAATGATGATCCTTTTGATGAATGTGGGATCGGATTCAGCCTCGCAAATCATCTCTTTTGCAACGTGTTGAGGTCTCTTTTTTGCATGAAATTGAGGTCTTTCGGCACCAACTTTGCTGCTACACGACGGAAATCCAAATCATTAACCAATATGTCTTGGACGGATCCATAGACAGTGTTTAAGTCCTCCGCTATCTCTCTGATGGTTAATTTGCGGTTATTGACCAACATTTCATTTAATTCATAAATTTTTTTGTCGGTTTTCGATGTCGATGGTCTGCCACTACGTTGCTCATCTTCGATTAACTCACGACCACTTTTGAACCGCTCGCGCTCGTTCCACTCGTAAACGACCGTTTTCTTTAGAGAATCATTGCCGAAACGCTTTTCCATCATTTCCAACGTTCGCGCACTATTAAATCCGTTTTTTACGCAAAATGTAATACAAGTTCGTTGTTGCAAGTTTAAATCCATTTCTAAAATTGTAAAAAATATCCAACACACACAGTAACAGATGTACTCTTGACTACTCAACTTTTGCAAATGACAAGCTATGATGCTAAGATTTAGAGGGAATATCAACAACAGATTTACCAACTTAAAAAAAAAACAGAACTCAAATCGGAACAATTGGAGCGCCACACGGTGGTGTCCCCCGGGAACTTTTTGATCAAGGTGGTATATTGGAGCAGCAATATCTAATCTATTAAATTTAGAATGGAGCCTAGCACGTTTTTCCACGATAGTGATATGCGAAATTTTAGATATAGAAAGCATTCCCAAAATAGTTGTGAACATATGAAGTTCAATTGTTCTTCCCATGATATTCAGCAGCAAGGAAAACAGGCTGAAGAGTTTGAAACTCGTAACGAGTAGGTAACTAGCTATTATAAACCAATTTGAGAGACTATTTGCAAATTCATTAATAGTAGCTGAAGAAATCAATTAGTTTTTAATAAGTTTATAGTATGGGACTAACAATCCTTACTGAAGGGAATGGTGATTCTTAAATCTCTCGGTTGTAGAGGACAATGCTAGCATAGAACTTTTCTATGAACCTCCGCATGTAAGCGAAACTACTTTCGGACGGTTTCGCTTTCAATTCCGTCTATCGATTTAGTCGGTTGCCTTTTGTGTTTTTTTTTTTCATTTTTTTCCCTCTAGCAGTGGACTTTGTTATTTCAATTTCTCTCCCAAATCATTATTTTATCTAAGCGTCCCTATTACTTATGTACGTAGTTTCGCTTCATACATTCCACGAATAGTGCCAAATTTAAATCGGAAAAACAAAATAAAACGAAACGACGAAAATCGCTCACTTCTTGAAATGGCCAAAAACAGATCAAACAATGCTCCGATAATGTACGCCTGGAACCAGAGAATCTTCAAGAGCCCCCGCATACTTTTGCATGTTATTGCTGTGGTTCAATTTACCTATGCAATCTACTATGATCGTACTTATGTGCACTTTCCTAAGTGAAACAGTGGAATGCACAGCACCTTCGGCGGGAAATTGCGCTTCCTTACATTCCTTGATGCGATAATTCAAGCTGTGTACTTCATTATCAACCTGGGTAATGATTTCATTGGAACAAATGAAGTGGCTCCGAAGAAGATGCCCACTATCAGGAAGGTCAAAGATTATCTTTTGGCTGCTTTAGCAGTCCCAGTCGCCTTAAATGTTGGTATCACTTTTTGGACACTATACTCCATCGACCGTGAACTTGTATTCCCCAAAGTTCTAGACGCTGTTTTTCCCGGATGGCTAAATCACATCATGCACACAAACATCGTAGTCTTCATTATCCTGGAGATGTTCACATCATCCCGTACATATCCTAAGCGAAGCAAGGGCTTGATCGATCTTATTGCCTTTATGGTTGCCTATCTGATCTGGGTGCACATCATCAAACACTATTCTGGTGTCTGAGTGTATCCCGTCCTGGAAGTCTTAGAACTCCCACAACAAATTGTCTTCTTTGGTGCTAGTTTGCTGTTTACCGTATTCCTATACCTCTTCGGAGAAGCTCTTAACAACATCGTTTGGACCAAAGAGCTGAAGCTCGCTCAACGAAAAATCAAGTAAAAAAAAAATGTCCAACACTAAAGAACCAGCAAATAATAATAGTGGTACGAGAAAAGTTCTATAATAGATTGTTGACCACACATAAATCATTCAATACTAGTTCTGTTCACCCAAATTTGCAACAAGTAACAGTTTGTCAACAATGCACTATTTCTATTGTAGCTTTAGAAGCATGTAAATCAAATCTGTTCTGTAGATAATGAGTTCAAAGGCACACTATCGTTTGTAGAAAAACCGGTTGTGTCATTTATTGCACTCTCATGTAATTACAAAATCACAGACCTTTGAACGCTCGATTTTAACTAGCAAATCAACCCATTAATACCCAATTAAGTCTCCAGATATAGATACATACCTACGCGTATCACACCTATGACCGCGGCATTTTATACTATGTTTAGTGCTTAGTGGTGTCTAAAGCAACCAACAGCAGATATTAATGGTGTAGTGTACGAGTATTTTAGGAACACTCAATGTTTTCTTCATCTCTGCCCATCAATCTTCTCCTGTTCTCCTCCAGGAGTTTCAATATATTTTTCTACATAGACCAACATATGGCCTTCGTTGAAAATTAATTGCAAGTCATAAAAAAAAAGGTTTTTCTGTTTTCTCTTCGAAAGTCGACCCTGAAACTTTGTGGTGGTGAGTGAATCTTTACGTTTTTAATTCCATGGGGTGTGCCTCACTGTTTGACATTTACCATAGAGTGGCTGTGAGCTACGTTCTAAGGAACTAACCTAGGGATACAAATTTTCATCACAGCAAACGATTTAATTGGACGCATTTCAATCAACATAAACGAAATCAAATTAAAGCATCGGGATACACAAGTTATGGAAATTACTTGTGGATATTCGTATCTCAACCAGAAAACACTCACTGGTTGAGCTAGGGAAAATCAAACTACAAAATGCAAATATAAAGAGAGACAACTGAAAGCACATTATTTTTGTTGGTCTCCGGTCTGGTTACGTAATTCATCGAAATGGAAATGAAATAAAACAATAAAAAACACATTTGCGCTGACCTTGGCCTCTAGGGTCGTTTAAAACTATTTTTTTTTTTTTGTTCGCTCTGGTTTTTCAAGAAACAAAAAAATCCATTCGTCTGACATTGTGCTACCAAATAAAGTTTTTTCGAATCCCATTTCAAGCGACTTCAAAAGTGGCTTATTTTTAACAACAAATGATGCGTGTACTCGTAATTGTGCGAGTAGATTTCAGAATAGTTGACAGCGTGACATTCGATGAAAATATGTAAACACGGCACCGGGATTGACATTAAAATAAATCAATTTCAAAGATTGTGCGTTATCAAGGTAAACTTGAGAGCAGCATACGACAACACTGTTTAAATTACGTATCTGTGGAACAAAAAGGTTCTAAAAACAATATTGACACATTTTTGACCTTGACAGAATACGCACGCTGCGTCTGTATGTAATTATTTTTCAGAAAATCATTCAGCTGTGAAGAAATCAAGGCATTACACGATTTGGAGGGCAAGCAGCATGCCTTATTAGTAGCTGTAGCTTCCGGTGTTGTAAATAGTATGTAAATTTAAATGAAATTTAATTGAATTTGAAAATATTGATATAATGTGGTCCGAATAATATGACAGTGGATGTTGATCCCACTCGAAAATGATCCTATTAACTGTAGAGAAATCATGTGATTACAAGAATTATAAGTCATAGACCTTTTAAAGTCATATTCGTACGTATTTCCTTTCCATTTCTGTTGCAAACTTGACTTGGGTGGCAGCCATAAAGCCTCTCTAACCCACTTTCGATCGGAAACTAACTGTCTTCCTCTACTATGTGGGTTGAAATTGAAGACTCTACGGGCTGGTACATCAGCGTCCAATGCTATCTTAGGCACCCTAATACGAACCTCTTTCATCAGATTAATATTGCTGCACAGCTCTTCGAGTGCGCTGTTAAATCTGTCAACGTAAACGAAACCAAAACTAGCTTGTAAAATCTTACGTTCGAAACGACTAAATACAATATAGGTACTCGAATCTTCATACTGCTTCGCATCCGCCTACGCTTTTGCACCAGAGCACGGCTCTGTTTATTAGGGTTATTGTTTCTTGACAAGGCCTAATTACTTAGGCCAAAGATATAGAGACCGGAAAGTGTAACTCTTCCTCTAATTTCTGATGAATGAGGAGCCGAGATAGGCAAAATCCCTTTCAACTTTTGTTCGATTTGTCGGGCTTGTACATCCCTCCTCATTGACATTGACATACTCGTATACTCGTATTTTGATTTTCCGACGTTAATTGCTAACCTTATTTTACTGCTTCTGTTGTAATACTTGCAAATGCACAATTTTCTCAAGTATGATGTTTTAAAAAGGCACATGAAAACGCTTCACCTTATCTAAGTCTCGAGGAGATTGCTTCAGACCTTCAGTTCTTCATCGTCATTTTGTACATAGAAGCTGTAATAGTATGAGGCATTGAAATCGACAAAAAGTTGGTCAATATCAATCTGGATTTCGAATCTATGATAGTGTGAATATTTGTTGAATTGTTAACTGACTAAAATCGCACTACTAGAGGTCAATCAAATCGTCCTTCAAATAATACGACAGGCGAAATCTTTTACACGACATTAATAAAACTAATTCCTCTACAGTTGGCGAAAAAATTCCTATCAACAAAAATGAGTGCGACAGAATTGATAATTTAAATCCAATATCCCATCAATAAAGGAGACTCCACTAAGAATTCCCAACTGAACTACGTATCTAGGATAAGCCTTAGATGGAAAATTAAACTAGAGTCGCATCATAGAAGGAAAACAAAGATGACAATGAAAGCCTTATACCAACAGCAGAATATTCAGCAAAATCTTAGGCCCTAGCTGTAAAGTAAACTCGAACACTTTGAAAAGATATTTAAAGAATGACCTGCATTTCCACCACAGGGACAATGAAAACCACCCCTAAAACTGGGCTAAGGGCCATGCGTAATTTAAAACCTTTCAGACAAGAATCTGAGTTATCTAGTGCTCTTCGATTGGCAACTGGAAAGCTAGCCTGATGGGATTCGGTCAGGATCTACAAAAATATATGCGAAATAAGAAATCATACTCGTAAGATCAATGGTACCCATCAACATGCGGTATTCTACCCTGAAATTTTCGAAGTATTCAATTCTATTAGATTTCATGACTAGTGCCGCGTTGATTTTATTTTTTTAATCACTGTCTAGAAGAGATACGTTAAGTCAACTGCTGGGTTTCTGGACATACTCAAATGCCGGAAAATGAAAGGGCTGATAAAAAAACGAAACTAGTTTGAACTTAACCAAAATACTAGAAGATAATGAGATATTATCCAAATAAAATGAAACTTTAAACAAGGGACGGGTGCTCTCTTTATAACATTTAAATAAAATCCTTGGAAGACAATTTTCCAAGATCTTAGAAGAACTATCTGACTAATCTTTAAATGCCTTGAACGAATTTGTAAACGTCTCGTGATGTCATAAAACCCCATAGTTTTCATAGGTTATATACACCGTGAATGACTCGAACTGCAACCAACTTCAGACTGTTATAATTTCCAAACCGTTCCTGACAGTGAGCTCAAATTTTGACACATGACAGATAATTTTATTATTTACAAGCCCTTTAAACGATTTGCGTCTCAGTTGTGTTGAAAAATTTTTATCCGCGATGGAATTCAAACCTGATGGTGTGATTGCTTTATATTTGGCTGGAAAACCACAAGTAGATATCGTTAGAGCCCTCCAGCACCTCAACGTGAATAAATCATTTGTGTCTGGAACCATAGCTCGTTACCGTGATACTGGCACCGTTGCAAAACGCCATGGAGGTGGTCATAAAAAAACAGAAACATGGGCAGAAATGGTTCGGAAAGTGAAGGCTCGAATTGAGCGAAATCCACGTCAAAGTGGAAGAAAAATAGCTCGTGAGCTCAACATATCTTTGGAACGGATGCAACACATACTGAAAAATGAGCTTAGGATCAAGCCATTGAAGTTCCAAAAACCACACGATCTTACACCGCAACAGAAAAAAGTTTGAATCGAAAGAGCGAAGGAGTTGCTACGCTTGCACGAATGTGGTGAGTTGCCGAATTTGGTTTTTTCCGATGAGTCGCCATTTATTAGCGAGCAATATGTCAACAAACAAAATGACCGGGTTTACTTGCCAGAGAGGTCCTTCGAATATTTACACCTTCGGACGGCCACCAGAAAGCAGGCAGCACCGATGGTGATGGTTTGGGCCGCCATAACCGCCGATGGTCACTCTCCGCTCGTATTTTTGGATCGTGGCGTCAATATTAATGCGATCGTATACCATGAAACTATCTTAGAGGGAGTGTTGAAGCCTTGGGCAAGCAATCATTTCGGTCGGAGACCGTGGACATTTCAACAAGACTCGGCACCGTCTCACCAAGCGCACGTCAACCAAGATTGGTTAAAAAACAATGTTCCACACTTCATTTCCTCGACACAATGGATTGCAAATTCTCCGGATGCAAGTCCGTTGGATTTCTCTGTCTGGGGTATTTTGAAGGCGAAGGTTGGCACTAAAAAATACCAAAGCTTGGATCACTTCGCCGGGAATGGGCCGAAATACCGCAGAGCCACTTGCGTGCAGCGTGCGATGCTTTCTTCGGCCGTCTCAAGGCTATTATTCGCGCCAAAGGTGGACATATTGAAAACTACTGATACAATTTGAAAATTGATGTATTTTCCAACATTGTGCTTTGGCACAATAAAATTTATTAAAAAATAAAAAAAATTATAGCATTTTAAAAAGTTGGAGTTACAGTCATTCACCCTGTAGTGTGGAAGTCGAAACTGTTTGGGAATGGGTCCACATTGGTTCAAGTGTGCCCTTCTTCTAATGCTAACTCATTTACCTAATATCCTAGGAAGGGCATCACTGAACTTTCTTCAAATTTTCTTCACAGAAAGAGTAAATACAATAAAAACAAAAAGGAGGCAAGTTTTCCATTTGACGTATGTATCTATTTACATAGACATTGCCTTCACATTTTTATGCACAAAGAGTGGTATTTACGATTTTCTGCTAGATCCGAATGACGAGAGAATGAGAAGAGCTTTTTAAGAGGAAAACTGTTTTTACTATCGAAAGTTTGCCATTGTTTTCTGACGTAGTGATGACGTCAACGGTTATTTTTCAAGTTTTTCAGTGTATGACCTATTAATCGAATCGCCGTGTTTGCTTGGTGATTAAATGGAGTATTTGGAGTAGTAATGTCCAATCTATTTAAAAAATTAATATTCTAAACAATCTATTCAACAGTAGCTTACAACTTTAACTAATTGATAAAGGCTTATATCCATCCTGAGCAAAATGAAAAAATACTCTTTAAAATAAAGTCGCAACTTCTACTACAGTCATTCTCTATTCATCTTTAGTCAAAAGTAATTTAAATACTTCTATGTATTCTCTGACGTATGCGTAACAATACCGCCACGCCCTCAGCATTCAATTAATGAAATTGACGATACGCTAATAAGCAAGGCAACAAATTACATAATTACAATATATTCCAAAAAAGTTCACCACTAATAAATACGAATATCTACGAATAAAAAAAAAACAACAACAATTTCTATTGCGGTAAGTTTTAAAATGATGACTACCCCATTTCGTTATGCAGATGTCAATCGATAACTGACCATAAGACTCAACTCAAGGACACCTCATTTTGTAGATTCATGCCGCAGGTAATTAGCTATTCCATCGAATATTGAAATAGAAATTCAAACTCAAGGTTAAATCTGAAAAATAAAAGAAACAATAACAAAACACTTACATCTTCAACAGATTTTCTCATGCTATCGTTGAGGGCAATCACCCACGAGTTTAGAAGTTCATTTACAATCACCAAGTCACTGTAGAGCCAACGAAATACTTGACTTGTCCATGTTACGGAAGTCTATAAAATTATAATAGAAAATACATTTTTTTTTTTTTGTTTTTTTAAATTAGCATAAACTATGTAAATTATATTTGATTGTTTAAATTTACAAACCGTTTCTGGTCCAACAACATTCGCCGGTGGTGGAACAATTCGCTTTTTTCTTGTTTCAGGTCCCGTCGAACTTTGACGAACGACACGTTTTCGGAGCGGAGCATTTGGTCCACCAACCACACCCGATCGGCCACGCCCCACAGCTCCAGCACTTAGAGGTTTTAAATCCTTAAAATACAGAAAATTTAGAGACTTGTTCATGGTTGAGATAACTCTGAACTCACCTTAACATCCTTACTTGATAGAACCTCTTTGGGTTCAGATAGTCGTAATTTATCACCGTTTACTTTAGCACCAGTTGTTGTAATACTATTGTTACGACTGTTACTATTTGATGTTGGTGTATTCTTATTCATATATTTGTTATATAAAAATTTACACAGCCACACTAAGAATAGGGCCAATACGGCCCAAATAAATATGAACATTGCTAACGAGTCCATGGATAAGTCACCGATTCCTTCAAATGAACAAATATAATCATCGATTTGATCAGCTAAGTCCATAATGGAGACCAGTGGACATCATTACTGAAAAAAAAAATTTAACAAAATGGTTACTAAGTGTGTGGAAACTTCATACGGTCATGTAAATAAAAGACAAAATAGCACAATCATACTTGTACAATGACACTATTAACTTATGGGAAATAGCTTTCATTGCCCATAATTTGTAAAACTAATCAAAAGCAAATAAGAATATCAAGACCAAGAAGTATATTTTAAGACCCAACCCGCAGACTTTAAAGCATGATCTATAACTCAAAATCATGAAAAGTGAACATTTGTATATGATTTTCCAGCCGAATCAGGAAAATAATTAAAAAAAAGGTAAATATTGCACATAAAAATGTTGAGAAAGGAACATCGCATGAATATTGAACACTGAACACAATAAGCAGATCAATACTTTACGGTGGGTTCCCTGTTTTAGGAAAGCTGTATTAGAAATACAAATTAAGACATTGGCCAATGGATATGATCTTGCGTTCTCATCACCAGTCTTGTCTTGCAAATCGCAGCCCAATATCTGTTCCCGAACTTGATCTTGTATTTTTAACCCAGGTCTCGTGCTTTTCTTTCATTGGTAGCCCAAGTTCTCAGTCTTGATTTTAGATTGTAAATCATGCGATTCTTCTCGACCGTGTTCTTTCATCAGAAGCAAGTCTCGTTTCCGGTTTTTATTCTTAATTTCGCTCTAATTGTCTGGGCGTAGAAGTTTTACACGTGGTGGCGGCGTGGTGCAGTTAGCCGACTACTACGCAAGAGGGTCTGAGTTCCAAGCAAAAAAAGTTTTCTGGCCTCACCACTCTTTCGACGAGCATTGCGAAATCTGCCAAATGAAATATTCTGCCGATGAAAAAGTCTATCACTCTTCCGTCATTCGTAGTCGGCAAAAACTGTTAGTTTTCTTTCAAGTGCACAAAATAAGAATGCCAACAATAAAGAGACCTGGACTCAGACTGTTGCTCCAATTATATAAACTCGTATACCGCCCGTCGTTGCGTGGTGTAGATATAGTCAAAAAGCAAAATATCTGTCCTCTATAGTAACTCGGCTACATTGAGCGAATAGACAGCAATGCTCCAGCCAAGGCGGTTCTTGATTCACAGTCCCCCTGTTCGCGAAGGAAAAGATGATCGAACTTCTGATGCAGAAATCGAGTTATGGCGGATACCAAACATGAAGCAACGCGCCCGGGGTCGCAAGGGTTAGGGGAAGCCTTATCCAGTCTAACTTTTGGAGATTTTAGATTAAGTTAGACAATTATTCTAATAATATGCGCTTGGCAGCACTTATAAAGATTTAACACGCGACATTTTCCTCGGTAGTATAACTGGAATATGCTTGGTTGATGATCTGGCGAATACACTCCAAATTTTTAAGCCTGTAATTTCTATGATTACTTTCTTAAATAGGCAGAATGACTTTGTGATTATGGTTTTCTTTGTACACTTTCACCTTCTTACCTCATATCCATTAAGCATATAAACATACTAGAAACATTGTTCAAATGGATCTATCTTTCTTGTCTAAGGTAAATCCTATCACCTTGTTTCATGCAGCTGAATATCCGATGCATGTGGAGATCTTTAAGTACTCTTGCTACTACACGAGTGCGAAAGTGGATTCGTCCCATTGTAGATTCGACGCACTCAAGTGTAGGCGGGGACAAAGCACAATCTGGGATTGTTAAGCTAGCCGCAAAATATGCAGCAAGCAGATTGGCCTTGTCCAAGAGCTGACAGCTGGAATGTCATTGTAAATGAGCCTTGGGATGGAGGATGAGGCAGAATTTCTAATGTTTTTGACGAATGACCAACAATTTTTGCTGCCTTTGGGACATTGCAGTGGTTTTTGCCCCAGTTTTTGTCGTATTGGAATTTCACACGCTTGAGAAAGACGTTGCAGTCATTTCGTGCTCGTTTAAACTTTTTTCGATTTCCCTCTGTCGGGTTAATCTTGTAGGACCGACAGCCTCTTTACAGCTCGCGTCGTACCATGTCTTTTCTTTTGGTTTGATACTCTACATCCGATGAGGGATAAAGCATCTCATTCCAATGAGAATAGTTTCTGTGATCATGTCAGCAGCGGCATCCACGTCGTTATCGTGGAAACATAACGATCAGTTAAAATTCCTAAAGAAGTTGTTAAGTCCGCTCCAATTGGCTTTCTGGTAATGCCACACGGTTCTTTTAGGAATCTTTTCTCTAACTGGTGTGGTGGTAGTACGAGAATTTAGCTGGTATGGCACAATGGTCCGACGAGCCTAGAGGGGAGAGCACATCAACGCAGTATTTCTCAGGATTAGAAGTTAAAAACAAGTCCAGGGTGTTGGCGGTATGACTATTAACATCTGGTATTCGTGTGGGCTCATTTACAAGCTGGGGTAAATTATTTTCTGCAGCGAAGATCTTAAGACACCGTCCTTCGGGTGATGCCTGGCCAGAATGTCGAAGCCAACCAGATTTGTGTATATTGAAATCGCCCGTAATCACGATTTCAGTATGAGGATACAGGGATACAATTCTTTGTATGGAGTCAGACAGCGCATCAAACTCGTTAAAGGTCGAGTTGCTGTCCAGTTTGGGGCTTCTGTAAATAAAGCAGTAGTGGATAATTTGCTTACGGAGATGGAATTTTAACCACATAAAATTGAATTCCGGATTGGAACAGGGACTACATTGTGGTGGAATTTGGTAAGCTACATCACTACGTACATAAATGACGAGACCGCGATGGGGAAAGAATAGTGGCACTAGTTCGTCGCCAGGTAGATTCAGATTAGTGATCTAAGAGGTGTGGGCGGGGATCTACCTGTGTTTCACTAAGTGCCAAAACAGCTGGTGGGTACTCACAGACGTGGACGTACGCAGAAAAGTGATTACTTTTTAGCCCGCGTATATTGGTTACGACCACCCTGAATTCCCTAGTCATATCTACAAACAAACACAGTAAACACAAACACCGACGATACTAAGCAAGGATTAGTAGAGTAAAATACTAACACTGTATTCCGGACAGGCTTTTGCTTTGTCGCTCGGGGCGGATAAGAACCTGGCTCTTACGGAAACTACAACTAAGTGATTGCCTGCCTTTCTGCTTAAAGCCGACCTTCAATCTAAGCGGATTTCACGTCCCTAAGTATATGGTATACATATAAAATTTTTTCTTGTGCACGTACATTTTAAGTGCCTATTCTAAAATATTGTCCATATCAATTCCGAATTGCAATGTTAATTCACGTTATCGTAATTTATTATCCGGGAATTGTACTTTTTTTGTTAAATGTGGAAGTTATCACGTGTTATTTTTCCTATGCACAACTCCTAACTTCCAATCATAGAGACTACCATATTCTATTTTTCAAAACCTTGATTATGACTTCCCAAACTACGATCATTAGAAGCAGCTCTATAAAATATGCGTCATTCTGACTATACACGTCAACACTTACCACTTCGAGAGAATTCTTCCACTTAACATTTGCTATCTAAGGAATACTCACTATACTACGAAAGGCATCTTCCAGCCATTAAAGACAACAAGCAGTGTCTCATCTATGTGTTCTACTGGTCTCTAGAGATTCACACAATACGAATATAAGTGTTAGTGTTAATTTTTGTGTTAATTTAAAAAATTGGACAAATAAAGAAGGAAAGATATTTGGTTATTTTACTCTACGAAGAGCATCCAACATTTAATGACGATATTTTAATCAAAGGAGCTACTCATATGAAAAGATGTATTACAAATACAATACAAAAAAAAAATATGGCCAGCGAGGAGCTGCCAATCTTCGAATTCGGTTGTGTTTGTGAAGATATGCCATTCCAATATCACTTACTGGCATGTATTAGCTTTCATTTTGAGAATCCACATACTGCTGGCTTTTTACGAGCAAACAAATTGTTCAGATAACTGTTTCAATATTGACCGAGTTGACAATTTTATGTGCTTAGGTATAATACTGGATAAAAAACTTTATTGGAATGACCATACAGCATACTTAAAGCAATAACTCAATAAAGTTTTGAGACAACTATACCAACTTAGTCTCTATTCCAATGCAGCGATTTTAAAGTTAGTGTGTAACGGTTTATTCAAATCGAAAATACAGTATGGGCTAACATGCTGGGGTGGAATATATTATAAGAGAATTGAACCATTACTTATTAAACAAAAGCACGCCATTCGTTTAGTTCTAAGGGCTAACCGTAGAACTCCTAGTTTTGAGTTATTCAAAAATTTCTAAATTCCTCCCTTAAAGCACCTTTATGCTTCTAAAGTTTTAAATTTTTTTTTTACAAATCGAGATACACATCTGCCAGATTTCATGAAAACCGCAATTTACATATAAGCAATAGAAACCTTGCAAATGGTAGCATTTGCAAGAAAAACGCATTTTTCCCACTTTTTCCATTCCAATGCTCGCTGTCTGTTTAATTGTCTATCAGATGGTCTCAGGCGCGAGAGAGTAAAATCGGCATTTTTAAAAAATGTCACATATTGGCTTTTCCAACATGACCATACAGTTATTAATAACTTACTTACTCGTGAAACTTAATTCTGTCTCAGAACTTGTAAAATATATAACACACATTTACCTATTACATTGCTTGTACACATATTCTTATTTTTTACTTTTATTCTTATTTTTTTTGTACACCTTGCAATTATATAATTTTTGATTTATTTGCCCTGATATTCCCCCACTAATATATGTATATACATATTGGGTATATAACCGTGCGGTTTGCTAAGAGATGGCGTAACTTGTATTATTGCATTGGAACATGCGTTGGAAAGCTACTGTCATTGTACGTCATTTCAGTATATGTCATTCGTTTGAAGCGTAAACAACAATACAATTTTTTGGTGGAAGTTTATGGTGAACATGCGCTAGCTGAGCGAACGTGCCAAAAGTGGTTTGCACGATTTAAAAGTGGTGATTTTGGCTTGGAAGACGATGAACGTCCTGGGCAGCCAAAAAAGTTTGAAAATGAAGAACTGGAAGCATTACTCTATGAAGATTGTTGCCAAACACAAGAAAAGCTCGCAGAATCTTTGGGTGTCACTCAAGCAGCCATTTCAAAACGTTTAAAAGCAGCTGGATATATTCAAAAGCAAGGAAATTGGGTTCCACATGAACTCAAGCCGAGAGACGTCGAAAGGCGGTTTTGCATGTCCGAAATGCTGCTGGAACGCCACAAAAGGAAGTCATTTTTGCATCGGATTGTTACTGGTGATGAAAAATGGATCCATTACGACAACCCCGAGCGCAAAAAATCATATATGAAACCCGGCCAACTAGCCAACCAGTCAAATCAACGCCAAAGCCGAATATCCATGGCGCGAAGGTAATGCTCTGTATTTGGTGGGATCAGATGGGTGCGCTGTATTATGAGCTGCTAAAACCGGGTGAAACCATCAATGGACAACGCTACCGAACACAATTAATCCGTTTGAAGAGAGCAGTGGCCGAAAAACGCCCGGAATATGCGACCAGACACGAGGCAATAATTTTCCATCATGACAACGCTCGGCCCCACGTTGCTATTCCGGTTAGGAACTATTTGGAAAACAGTGGATGTCTTACCCCACCCGCCTTATAGCCCAGACTTGCCCCTTCTGACTACCATTTGTTCCGGTCGATGCAGAACGCCCTCACTGAAATACGGTTCACATCAGAGCAGAATATCAAAAATTGGCTTGATTCATTCTTGGCTGCCAAGCCGGCGCCGTTCTTTTGGGATGGGATCCACAAATTGCCAGAAAGATAGGAAAAAGTCATAGCTTCAGATGGGCAATACTTTGAATAATACTATTGTACATGTATTTCTTAAATAAACGTTCAAATTTTGAAAAAAACGAATTAAGTTATATACCCAATATATTTTCGAATGTAATCTTATTTAATAGAATATTCACCTCATGTTCCTATGGTAATTGAATACTCTTACCTTTTTCATTGTAAAAACCTTTTATTTTAACTGAATTGTTTCTTATAAAGTCTATGTTTAGCCTAAAGGTTTTATTGAAATAAAGATTTTATTATATTATTATTATATTGTATATAATTGAAAGCCAATGCACTGACACTTGAGGCATGTTAAGAAAACAGGTACTGTCTTCAATAAGTTTTAGGGCATGCTAACTACACTGACGTTATCGGTCGCACCCAAAGTGCCATAAAAATAGCCGGTCTAAAAATAAATAACGGCTAAATGAGAAACTCTTCCCCAAGGCGCCAGATTTTTAGCTATTCAAAAAGAAAAATCATTCAAAAGAAAAATACTTTTTGGCTCCAGTTATGAAGGTATTCGAATTCAAACCCTCTGCTCCAGGACGTACAAGAAGGACCGAATCTTTGATTGAAGGACTAAGCGGTCACTATTTCCACCACCAGTGCTCCATTAAAATCGCCAGTAGCATGCTGCTCATTCAAACTTTCAACCGTATACCATTAAGCCCACTTTCTGAAATACTCTAAAATATCATGATTCGTTCCTAAGCCGTACAACTCGCTAATTGAATGCCCTGCCGATCTCTGTGTTTCCTGGTCGTTATAGCTTACAAACATTTAAAAATAATGTACATCGGTACCTGTCCTTTCTTTCTCCCTAAATTTCCTTCGCCTGCCCTGTGTACAAACATTTTAAGGGTACACGAACCCCTTGAGGGTGCGCTCATTACAACACGAAGAAGGCGAATATGTCTAGCAGAGACCTTTAATTGATTAAGATCCCATACAGAAATTAACATAACGGATAGACCTCTACAAAGCTCATATGTATTGTAGTTCTGTAAAGAATAAACAATAGTTATTTGAGAAACTGGAACAGTGTGGACAGGAAAGTTCGTTTAAAAGGACATCAATTTAGTCGGCTCTTTTATTGTAGAAAAAGTCTGTTAGGTAAAATAAGTTTTGAATATATGTTATCTGACCAAAACAACTCGTATATGATTACTTCATAAAGCTTGTTTTCTAGATGCTGTGGTCTCTTCTGAGATATTTGCAATCGTGCCTTTCAATATGGTGCAGTCTATTAAGTCTCAGCATATCCATTGGAGAACTTAAATGAGACAAATGCACGCGTATTCCGAGAGATTGATCAGAAACACGATGTCTTGTTTTAAGAAGATAAACGGATATGGATGTTACAAAATCATAAATGCTAGGAGCGCAATTTATGACTAAATGAATTCCCTAAAAAGAAATACGCTTAAACCTTCCTTATTTTACGATGCGTATTCCTGAAAATTTGAATCTTTCCGCAAAACAAAGGCATACTTGGAGGAAATTAACAGCATTCCGAATAGGCACACTTTAATAAAACATAAACATTTGTTTGTACACATACTAAAGCGTCTTACTTCAAAGCACTCAAAGAGGGAGCTCAAAGTGAAAACTAATCTAAAAGGTAATCGCAAATTTCTTTTTAAATATCTTTCCGGTTTGAGAGAAAATAGTGTACATAAACACTTGTTAGACATGCGCACTCTACTACTTCATAGTTTTTTCTGAATTTCTGCCTTTTCAGACCAAAAAGTTTAAGAAAATAATCTATCCAGCTATTTAAAAAAAAAAAAATTAACTACCAACTATTAAATTACCGTGCAAACACAATGGGTTTCTTTTCCCCCATCCGCAATGTTTAACATTTTTTTATTATTTAAATTTAACACCAAATACTAGGAAAATTGGGAAATATTTTCTTCAAGTTAAAATTTAGTAATAATACTTTTCTTCAATATATTTATGGGGTTTCTTGTCCCATTGATTGACAAAAAACATCTGGGAGTCGATTTTCACTTTTTTCACTAATTTTAGAATGTTTTTCGATTTTTTTTTTGTTTTTCAATTTTTCTCTATAATCTCTTATAAATACAACACAACAGGTAAATTTTATTTTGCGAAACATAAATCAAACACAATTTATATATATATATATATTTTCGAGAGTGAATTCGTATAAAAATGTATTAATTTAAAAAAAAAATTTAATAAAACAAAATAAATTCTAATCGGCAAAGGAAAAACTTCACATATCGAGGGTGAGAAAAAGTAAGAATTCGTTTCAAGTCGAATGAAGATCAGGAAGATACGAATATAATTGCGCTACACCTACATACGAATGAATATCCCATGGTGCGGTTTGAGTTGAAATTTATTTTCGGATAAAAATTTTGAGAAAATTCTCTAGGAAAATTTTTGGTTTCTTATTTTTCTATATTGTTTTTGTTTTTTATACTCTTCTTAAATGAAAAAGACGACCAAAGCTAGACGAAAATAGAAAAACATTCTCGTACATAGGTGTGATATATTATAAAATGTGAAGATACGAATACATCTGAAAAGCAAGGCAAAAGATGCTCGTACTTGAGTCAAATATAGTTTCGTCTATAACTATGACATCATCGGTGCTGCAACCGATGATGCTTGCTGCTCCTAGCTATATAAGTGTTCCTAGATATCAATACTCGTTACCCAAATGACGTAATGGAAGTACACAGTGGGACGTAGCTCTTCGAATCGCGGTGGCGGACGAGGGGTTCGGGAAATTAAATTTCCTCTTCTCACTGTGTCAACGCGCAATAGTAATCCGCACTGGTATCCATGTCTGTAGCCATCCCGGTGAGAACGAGATTGGAATTTACACGCCAGACGAATGTGATTTTTCATCTTCAAGAGTAAAATCTGTCGCGTCCTGTGTCGGAAAATCGCAAAATGAAAAACAAAATCTGTTTGGCTCGTGGCAAGCACAGGGCATACTCGTACTTGCAACAATTTCATGTTGGGACCGGGAACAATGGGGAAAAATTCAATTCAATTTGAAAGTCTGCCAAATGAACAAGACGTTGGGATTTTATTATCTTTATTGCTCGCATATACTAGGTTTTCCATTTTATTTTTGTATTTTTCTATTTTCCGTTTTTTTTTTTCTTTCTTAAGACAAATCGAACAGAAATAAATTCATGCAAAGTACTTTTCTGTTTTAAATTAATGAAAACACTCAGAACTTTATATCCGTTGTTTTATGCGGTTAATTCTAGTTAAGGCAGGGGATCATCGGGTTAGTGGTTGAGAATCTTGTAATTGATTGGGTTTAGTCAATCGAATGTGACGGGTCATTCTTCTTGCAAGCAAAAGTGATTTTACTTTTAATCATAAAACCGAGTTGATAACTCTGCAAATTTCTTGAATATTTGGGAATATTTCTATTTTTGTTTTTCAGACATTGAATTTTAATGACTTATGTCTAATTATGGTTCAAAAAGCACCTGGCTTTCACGCGTCATTACTTAAATTCAAGAAGATACACACAGCTACAAATTAGGGCATCGGCAAGTTGACGTCTGCTTCTAACAATAAGATCCTCTAGATGTCCTAATCAAATAGGAAATTTATTGCTCGGTGGTGCTCCTGCAATTTTGAATGAATGAGCAGTCCCGAGTTTCGCAGGGTTATTTCAGTCACCCGTGAAAATTTCCGAGCTCATCACGTTAGTCATTAACAGTCGTCACCTGTATGCACTTTAGATCCCCTGTCCATAATATATGGCATGCCATATTGCGCTTTCCACTTAACACTCGGACCTGCGCAAGCACTGCTGCATAAACTTCAATTCAGATAAGTAAAATACAGACGTTAACAGTAGAGCTGGCAGTAGCCGTATTTAAACTCTGATACTTCGGAGCCTACAGTGATACGTTCGAAGGTGGGCCCATCTACGGCTTGCTTGCCTTTTTAGCAATAGTGTTGAGAATCAGCATTCAATACAGTCACCTTACTTTCCAATGAAGAGAATAACTTCAGTTTTGAAAATTGATTAGAGCAAACAGTGGTTTGCTATTATCCGACAGTCAGCGAAACGGCATCACCTGCTTACGCACCAGCGTAGACATTGTAGCTTTAAGCGAGGAATCGGCCAACATGTAATTCGTGCGGTTTTTTTTTCCAAAATTTGAACGTTTATTTAAGAAAAACATGTACAATAGTATTATTCAAAGTATTGCTATGACTTTTTCCTATCTTTCTGGCAAATTTGTGGATCCCATACCAAAGGAACTGCGCCGGCTTGGCAACCAAGAATGAATCAAGCCAATTTTTGATATTCTGCTCTGATGTGAACCGTATTTCAGTGAGGGCGTTCTGCATCGACCGGAACAAATGGTAGTCAGAAGGGCAAGGTCTGGGCTATAAGGCGGTTGGGGTAAGACTTCCTATCCACTGTTTTCCAAATAGTTCTTAACCGGAATAGCAACGTGGGGCCGAACGTTGTCATGATGGAAAATTATTGCCTCGTGTCTGGTCGCATATTCCAGGCTCTCTTCAAACGGATTAATTGTGTTCGGTAGCGTTGTCCATTGATGGTTTCATCCGGTTTTAGCAGCTCATAATATAGCACACCCATCTGATCCCAACAAATACAGAGCATTACCTTCGCGCCATGGATATTCGGCTTTGCCGTTGATTTGGCTGGTTGGCCGGGTTTCACATATGATTTTTTTCGCTTGGGGTTGTCGTAATGGATCCATTTTTTATCACCAGTAACAATCCGATGCAAAAATGACTTCGTTTTGTGGCGTTCCAGCAGCATTTCGGACATGCAAAACCGCCTTTCGACGTCTCTCGGCTTGAGTTCATGTGGAACCCAAATTCCTTGCTTTTGAATATATCCAGCTGCTTTTAAATATTTTGAAATGACTGCTTGAGTGACACCCAAAGATTCTGCGAGCTCTTTTTGTGTTTGGTAACAATCTTCATAGAGTAATGCTTCCAGTTTTTCATCTTCAAACTTTTTTGGCTGCCCAGGACGTTCATCGTCTTCCAAGCCAAAATCACCACTTTTAAATCGTGCAAATCACTTTTGGCACTTTCGCTCAGCTAGCGCATGTTCACCATAAACTTCCACCAAAAAATTTTATTGTTGTTTACGCTTCAAATGAATGACATATACTGAAATGATGTACAATGACAGTAGCTTTCCAATGGAATAATACAAGTTACGCCATCTCTTAGCAAACGAATTAAGTTATAGACCCAATACCATAAATAGTGCGATACTCTATGAATAACCCAATGAAAAATTTACCGCAATCAGCGTCCTCAATCAAGGTATATGAACCATTCGCAACGCATTCTAGCACGCATTGATGTCAACCATTCTCTTAATTTCACAGACTGAAATTACTAGATTTGACTGCCTAGCCGATTTTCGATGTAAAAACTACTCAGACGTTCAGTATGCGGTCGATTTTACGCTGGCTTACTAACCCATTTTAGGCCATTGTTCGAGTTTTCGAACAGTAAATTTTGCCTGATTTCCAAAAGGTATTTTATTAGGCTGAATCACAGTTATGATGAAACTTATGATGCAATACCATAGTTCGTTTTGTTGACATTCAGGAAAAAATAATTGCGATTGGCACCCTTCCTTAATTTGAACTCCTAGTGGTACTTAAAAAATACCTTACATTTATACATTTTGTCTAATTAGGAATTTAGTAAGATCTACGAATAAATTAAATCTAAATATCGATAGAAACTATTCACGATGCTCAAAAATAGTTAATTATGAACTAAAATCTTGAGTTAAGATTCGTTAGGAAGTTTGAAAAGGTAAGCGAAGTTGACTGTTCGAAAAGTCGAACAGTGGCCGCTCACCACAACTTAACACTCCACACAATTTTAAATTTAACGGCTATCAAACTTGTCGCGACATGTAGATTACGGTAAATTTTAGTGTGGAATTTTTAGATTTTGCTCTGTTTTTTCATTCTCTTATGAAATCCATTTAAATACGGCTGTGCACTGTATGCAGAAGCGTCTAAAATTTTGAATTCTCGTGATCATTTGCAGAATAATTCGAATGTAAGTACATCTAACAAAATAGTTTTTTTTTAAGTGTTGTGATAGCTTCTGTGCCTTAATTCTTATGTTTAAGTCGGAAATGGATATTTGCTTGGATTAATCCAACCCCAGCAGTAGCACTGTTTTCCAAAACCGTAATTGTTTGTGTGTTGGTGATATATTAGAAGAATTATTGAACAGCGATGATGAAGGTGAAACTGTTGCCGGTATTCCACCGGAGGCGTTTGATGGAATTACCGATGAAGAAAATATTGACGATGAAATGTTAAATAACGAGGAATCTTGGGAAGAAGATATGGCCGGCGTATTCGAAGTAGAAATGCGTAAAGATCGAACCTCATTGATGATACTTCTGTAACAACACAAATAACTCAGCGATCTGTCCGCAATACTGATCGTGTTGACGTTGCACCATCCACCAATGTGGTTTTACCTAACTTCAAATTACCTACAGTCTTCTCAGTTCCGCAATGGAAAAAGTAACTGAGACAAGATTACTAGATTTTGGAATTTCAAATAATCCGGAGCCGCTGGAGTTTCTAAAACTTTCCATTCAGCATAAGTTGCTGAACAAATTACGTGCGATAATAATAATCTAAACAAAAACGATAAGTACTCGTACACCAAAGTTCGTATTCTTTTTGATTTGATGAACAAACATTTTTTTCAATTTGGCGTTTTTGAAGAACATCTATCTACATATTGACAAGCAAATACTTCCCTATTTTGGACGTGGTGAGGTCAGATGCTGGAGCTTCCGATCAATAGGACAAAAATCTCGGACTTGGGTCCTCTATTGTGATGCATATGGCCAGTCTTTTAGAGTTTCCACAACGACATCAGTTATATTTTGATAACTTTTTCACATCGCACTACCTGATGTATTTATTGAGGAATCAACTGATTTATGCCTCCGCAAATCGCAGTAATCGATTGGGAAAGCCTGCTCCAGACTTGAAAACAGACAAAGCATTGTGGAAAGGTAATTTAAGCTTCCATGACCATGCATTAAATATTACATAATCTTGTCTAAATTGTAGTTCTAGGTGAAATTAATGCTAGATTCGATAAAGCAAATAAGATTGCCTGTTGTCGTTGGCAAGACAAACGTGAGGTGACATTGCTATCAAATTTTACTGGTGTTTAGCCGATAACTCCTACAACGCGAAGGCAACGACAATATGACGGACAGCCGGGCCAAATTATTGTGCAGCAACCGTTTATAATAAAAAAAAAACTACAATTCCTATATGGGTGGAGAAGATCTGCACGACAACGCAGTTTCTACTTATCGCGTTTCGATTAGATCAAAAAAATGGTGGTGGCCACTTTGGTTGGCTATTCTTGAGTCTGCCGTTGTCAATGCCTGGAAACTAAATTGATGGTAAGGTGCGACCAAAGATTTCGCATCTGGATTTCCGTGTTAACCTCGTGTCAAATTTATTGCTAACATCAGATGAGCTGGAAACGGAGGATATTCCAATTGCACCTTACTCCGAGGATGAGGACACCTTCACTGACAAACTAGCCTCATCTTCTCGTATTCCTCGTGTCTCTGGCCAGCATCATCTTATAGCAGAGACCAACAAAAGGGCTCGTCGCTGCAAGGTTCGTCACAAGCCCACTATGAGAATGTGCGAAAAATGTCTAGTGCAGTTGCATTCAAAAAACCTTTTGTGCTGTACACTATAAATAGCAAAAAAATAGCTGTTAAATAAACATTAAATGTTGTACTACTTAACTGACTTATTCAAATATTTTTTTAACTTTTTTTTTTTTAAAAGCTCTTATGTGTGGTACGTACTCATAGCGAACGGCCATTGTTCGCCTTTTCGAACAGTCTCACCTGGCGAAACAATCACTAGAAGAATTCTTTCGGCAACAGATTCAGATTCCTTGGGTGCCAATTGCTCTAGAAAAGTAACTTTGCACTATAGAAATTTTTTTTTTTCTGGCGCGGCCTAAAATGGGTTAGTTTTTTGTAATATGAATATACGCTTTCAGGCGATTTGAAGTCAAGTTACCAATGAAGGTAACTATAAGTACTCTATCGCTCAAATTTATCCTAATATTAAGTTATATAACTTTAGTAAAGCAAACATTCCTGCCCTGAAAACGCATTTGGCTCATTTTGACTGGCCAAGTATGTTTCAGAATAAAAACACTGAGAGATGTACGCAATTCTCCTAAATGTTATACATGAATGTATGAATCTGTATGTCCCACTGAAAAAAGCGATAAGAAAACATCTTCCATGGTACAATAAAACTCCCTTTAATTTAAAAAAATGCAAGAAATAAAGCTCATAAAGCATATATTAAATCGAAAAATCCTGAAAGTAGGACCAAATTTTAAAAGCTAAGGAATGATTTCGAAATTCTGCACAAATTTTTATATATATTTGACACCAAATGCCAGATAAAGTCGGATAGTAAACTCTTTTGGGTTTACTTAAATAATAAAAGAAACACTACAGGTATCCCAAATTGTATGAAGTATAAAGGTTTAGTGTCTACAACTTTGGAAGGTAATCTGGAGCTGTTTGCAAGCTTTTTTGAGTCTGTTTACAACTCAAACAGAATCGATATAAGCAGTTTCTACAATATTAATTCGAATAGAATTACCATTGACTCTTTGCAGTTAACTGAATCGGATGTCTTTGTAGCTTTGGAAAAACTTGTTGATAACCGATAGTATGATTCTGATTGCATATCAAATTCATTTTTAAAACACTGTTCTTATGTGCTATTTGCACCTCTCACAACTGTGTTTAATGCCTCATTAAAGGAAGGTATTTTTCTTGATAGATGGAAGGTATCATATATTTCACCATTTCATAAAAATGGTTCCAAAGTCGATGTTGATAATTACAGGGGTATTTCAAAGATCCTCAAAATCCCAAAATTATTTGAGTCCATCGTCAAAGACAAATTATTTTTCCTTGTGAAAGAATTAATTTTACCTGAACAGCATGGTTTTTTAAGAGGTAAATCAACTGCCACCAATCTGATTCAATTCTCAAATTGCAATATAGAAGCCGGGTATCAAGTTGAAACAGTATACACTGACTTCTCAAAAGCCTTCAATAAAGTCAACATTTGTTTATTGATCCACAATAAGCACTCGCGGGTGCTGCATTTTCTTGAATCATATCTTTCTAATAGAAAGCAATGTGTTGCGATAAATGGAATTTGTTCTAGATATTTTGATGTTAAGTCTGGAGTTCCTCAAGGAAGCCATCTTGGACCACTTTTGTTCCTTCTTTTTATAAATGATATCGCGGCCTCTTTATCGTTCTGTAAGTGTTTACTTTTTGCAGATGACGTAAAGTTGTTTGCCCTAATCAAATTACCCCTCGATGCAGTTCTATTTCAAAATTATCTAAACGCATTTTTTATATGGTGCGGTAAAAATCAGCTGCAGCTAAACCTTAAAAAACGTAACCAAATTTCTTTTTACAAAAATTGCTCTCCCATACAAACTCAATATTACTTTAATAATGATGCTCTTATTATATGTAAATTTTGTCAATAACTTAGGCGTTACGTTTGATGAAAAACTCAACTTCAATATTCACATTGATCAAATTATAAGAAAAGCCTGTTCTATGATGGGATTCATTAAGAGAACTAGCAAAGAATTCTCGGATCCTTATACTCTTAAATCTCTTTTCATTTCTCTAGTGCGACCGATCTTGGAATATTGTGCCGTCGTTTTTAATTCACGTTACAACATTCATATATTAAGAATTGAAAGTGTCCAGAAATCATTCACTCGAGGGAAGGATTTTTACCCTCCTATAAGGAGAGATGTCTTCTCATTGACTTAAAAATTTTGTCTGTTAGACGAAAAAACCTGGAAATTCTCTTCGTATGAGATATACTTAGTTCTAAAATTATATGTCCATAGCTTCTACTGAAATTTGGTGGTCTATACACTCCACAGAGACCATTACGCGATAGACCCTTACTGTATATAGAAGCACATAGAACAGTTTACGGTCAAAATGAGCCAATAAATCGCTGTTGTAAACCGTTTAATAGTGTATGTAATGAAATCGATTTATCTGATACTAGAGATATTGTAAAAAAGAAATTAAATACTCTATCATAGCTAAATTAAATATAAATATAAGTTGTAAATGTAAGTTAAATGTAAGTTATAATTGTAATTTATTATAAGCGTAGTCTGTAAGAATCTTGTATTCGGTAGATGAAATAAATAAATAGATACAAGACCCCATTGGTAACCACACCCGATGACAGATACCAACTTCAACGGGTTGCTCGACAGTTAACTTGGAGTTCCAGTGATGGTGGCTAGTTCTGGGTAGGCTATGAAATCCGAATAAGCCTCTTGCATTCATTTGGTTTCGATCTGTAGAGATTCTAACCTTGTTCAATAAATGACCTTTTTATCAAATAAGTTTACTGGTTTCTACATGAAATCGCAAAGTATGTTTTTTCGTAGGGCACGTTAGTTCAAAACATCTTGTGGCTGCCCATTTTAAATTCCGAACAATTTTCCTTACATTTTTTTCTTTTGAATAAAGACAGAAATTCATCGAATTATTGCTTCTAAATAAGCCGGAGTTCAGTGTATTTATGGTCCGACATTGAAACCTCCGATAGTAGTTTCTAGCCTCAGTCTCAGTCAGGTCCTATCTATCATACTATGTGAATGCCAGTGACATTTGTAGAGGCTTTAGGGAAAAGACGAAGAAGAATACAGCGGGGTAAGACGACTCCCAACCATACACATCATCACGATTGGGAAGTTTGCCTCATAATCAAAGTGATTGCACACGCGTATGGAGAACCTTCCACGTATCGAATGACATCATAAGGATGAAAAAATCAAACTCAATCCACCCCAATCATTGCCAGCCATAAATCTGAAAATCGAGCGCAATTTTGAGCAATATTCCAGTAATAGTCGGTGAAACTTTATAGTTTCCACTAATTTGAAAAAGTTGGATAGTTTTTGTTGAAATTTGAACTCAAAAAAAAAAACAAAAAACATTTCACAAACATTCACTGTGTCGAAATGAAAAAAATGTCCGCGTGAACTTCCGCTCGCATAACTCGGGTTCACATATTACATGCGCCCTATATGTTTGCAGAGATGCATAATGAAATGAAGTTTTATGCAATGTATCTCTGTATCTATGGATAAGCCTTGGCTACCATTGGATTGTAAGCGTAGATACGTTTTGTAGAGGATTTATAGTCAAAATGTACATCCACTGTACTCGTAACTGGGCAAACACTAGCCTTTTGTGGCACGAAGTCTTTTTAAGAAATCGTGAGGTCGTTTAACTTTCATGTTAGTCGTAGTTTATGTAGCTTTTCATACGAATACTATTCCCTGCGTATCTTTTCTGTATTTTTCTTTGATGGTTTCGTGTTTTTTTTTTTCTTTTCTTTTCTTCTTTTTCCATAAAAAGCCAAAATCCCAACAACAACATGGCAATCATTTCGCGGCTTTTTAAAATAGAATGGTAAAGAGATAGTCATAGTCCGAGTGAGAGGAGACAAGTTTTTCCGTTTATTTTTCTTCTATTTTATATCTCTGAATTTTACCCTTCTCGTGGGTTAGACTTGGGTTAGATTCTCTTGGAGATGAAAATTGAAATTATTTTTGGAAAGGAAAAAAAAGATGGCACACATACACGAGTACAATTATGTACATGAAAAGGTCTAAAATTATTACTTGTTCACTTTGGCATGTTTGCCGATTTTTTCTGTTTCGTTTTAAATTCTGAATCATCTCGTTCTAAACAACCATCTGCTATTGATGGTAGGATTGTGGTGGTGAAAATATAGGAGAGATAATTTAAGCACACATAGTTGGAAAAGTTTTCATGTCTATTCGGTGAGAAAGAAAACCAACCAAGAGAAACTTGGTAATGACTTCTATTAGATTTAGATGGCATTACGTCATGACGTACATATTTGCTAAATATGCTTGCCAGACACATGTTGGAAACCGAACAAATATCGGTCCGATAAACCTCATAGCAGTTTTAAGAGAATATGGTTGTGCGCCGTTAGTGAAACAACGAAATATTGGAACACGTTTAAAATTAAAAACAAAAATAACTTCTATAACTCTGCGCGCGTGTCGCATCCTTTTGGTCTAATCTTACATCATTGCCACATAGCAAATGTATTAGAACTAACTCATTTCGAATCGATTTGGTACACTTTGTTTCTTCCATAAGCTTCTATAGCACCGCACCCATGTATGGATGCCAATTCGTTGTTCAAAGAAGACTTAATCGAATAATCTTGAGCCTCAATCAAAACTTGAGATACCACCTTGATCAAAAAGTTCCTGGGGGACACCACCGTGTGGCGCTCCCATTGTTCCCATTTGAGTTCTGTTTTTTTGTTAAGTTGATAAATCTGTTGTTGACATTCTCTCTAAATCTTAGCTTGACATTTGCAAAAGTTGAGAGTACATCTGTTGCTGTGTGTGTTGGAGATTTTTTACAATTTTAGAAATGGATTTAAATTTGCAACAACGAACTTGTATTTAATTTTGCGTAAAAAAACGGATTTAATGGTGCGCGAACGTTGCAAATGTTCAAAAAGTGTTTCAGCAACGATTCTCTAAAGAAAACGATCGTTTACCAGTGGCACGAGCAGTTCAAAAGCGGTCGTGAGTCAATCGAAGATGATGAACGCAGTGGCAGACCATCGACATCGAAAACCGACCGCGACGAAAACATTGATGAGGTACTCGTAAAAGAAATGTTGGTCAATAACCGCAAATTAACCATCAGAGAGATAGCGGACGACTTGAACATTGCCTATGGATCCGTCCAAGACATTTTGGTTAATGATTTGTGTTTCCGTCGTGTAGCAGCAAAGTTGGTGCCAAAAGACCTCAATTTCATGCAAAAAAGAGACTGACAAAAGAGATGATTTACGAGGGTGAATCTGATCCCACATTCATCAAAAGGATCATTACTGGAGACGAGACGTGGGTTTATGAGTACGACACGCAATCCAGACATCTTTCAAGTCAATGGCGTTCACCAAATGAGCCGAGACCAAAAAAACCACGTCGTTTTCAGTCAAAAAAGAAGGCAATGCTCACTGTTTTCATGGATTACAACGGTGTAGTGCATCATGAATTTTTGCCAGAAAGCCAGACAGTCAACAAAAAGTACTCGTATTATTTGGGCGTTATGAGACATTTGCGTGAAGCAATTCGCCGAAAGAGACCAGAATTGTGGGCAGAAAACTCGTGGATTTTCCACCATGATAACGCACCGTCGCACAGTGCCATCATTATTCGTAATTTTTTGACGAAAAAGGCAACAAATCCCATCCAACAGCCACCGAATTCATCTGGTTTGGCTCCCTGTGACTTCTTTCTGTTCAATCGAATTAAAAAAACCACTACGGTGAACGCGTTTCAGCAGCCGAGAGGAAGTAATGGAAAAATCGCAGGAAGCACTGATCAAGGTGGTATGTCAGCTTAAATATCAATGGATTTATACCACAATAGAAGAGAACGAAGAGAAGATCCAAGTATCGTCTATTAATTCTTAGCGAAAAATATCAAATGCCCTAAGCATGACCCTACGTCTTCGATAACGAATGGGGGCGGGAAAAAATACTATTGAATTAACAAGAAATTTTTCTCATCTGAAGATTAATAGGGGCGTGGCAGCCTACCAAGCAATCTAAAGTCACCAAATTAAACACATGGAATCGATGTGAATACTATCATCATCTAGTATGGTAATATGTACGAGGGGCGTTCAACATATTCTCGGTATCGGGGTGAAGCTGTGGTTGTATATATAAATTGACTTGTTTATCAAGTAATACTATTATTTTAGTGCATTCATATAAAATTTCATATAAATGTGATTATTAATTCGCGTTTTATCTCTAGTTAAACAGAATCATAATGGCAACTGAGACGATGATGGTGAAAATTGAGCATCGCGCTGTAATTAAATTTCTCACTAAGCAAGGAAAAAGTCAAAAAACTATTCATGAAGAGATGGTGGCTGTTTACCAGGGTTCCGAACCTTTATTATCAACTGTGCAAAAGTGGTCAAGTGAGTTCAAGAGAGGCAGAGAGAGCATTGAAGACGACCCCCGCTCCGGCGCCCCGGCTACTGCTTGTACGGGAGAAAGCATCAAAGAAGTCGAAAAACTTGTTCTTGAGGATGCCCGAATAAAGGTGAAAATGATGGCAGAGATCACCAAGCTTTCAATTGGTACCATTCACACCATTCTTCATGACCATCTTAACCTTTCAAAGGTCAGTGTAAGGTGGGTGCCACGAATGCTCACAGCGCCTCAGAAAAAAGTGAGAATCGCATGCTGTAGAGAGCTTTTGGAGATGTGTAGTGAGAACGCGGACGGTGTTATGGATCGAATTGTTACTGGGGACGAAACATGGGTCCACCACTATGACCCTGAAAGCAAACAAGAGTCCATGCAGTGGCATAAAAAAGGAACAGAACCCCCGAAGAAGTTCAAAGTCACTCCGTCTGCCGGGAAGCTCATGGCCACAGTTTTTTGGGACTCAAAGGGAATCTTGCTCATTGAGTATTGCTTCTTCATGACAACGCTCCTGTTCACACGGCGCGAGTTTCCAAGGCTGCTGCGCGAGATTGTGGTTTCGAAGAAATCCAACACCTACCCTATAGTCCAGACCTTGCCCCTAGTGATTATTTCCTGTTTCTGGATTTGAAAAAATGTCTTCGTGGAAAAAGATTTTCGGATGATGTTCTTCATCGGTATTTTGCAGAGAAAGAGGAAATTAATTTTTTTGAGGGTTTAAAAAAGCTTATCTCAAGATGTAACAAATGCATTGATGTTAGGGGAGATTATATTGAAAAATAAAAACAATTTAAATTGAATTCGCATTTTCCTTCATATCGATACCGAGAATATATTGACCGCCCCTCGTATATTAAAGGACCAACGGTTCTCAGAGTCATGGTCGTCGGGATAAGTACACGGTATCACTAAGAATAGAAATGCTAAATCAATAGTGGGGAAGAGTATTCAGTAAACAGTAAACAATTCAGATACTATACGCAACGTTGTGGTATGGTGCATTTTTCATTTCGTTCGTGGTTTGATATTGTTTTATTTAACGTTGTACCAAAGAGTATGAAAACATTCCTTGCTCCTCAACTCGGTTGACTTCATGCTAATTTAATATTTGCCAATAATGATTTTTTGAGTATACTGTGGCCGAAATAAATATAAAGACACCAGCAAGGTAAATGCTCAAGTGAGTTTTACCACAAATTTATGAAAATGAAAAAGTTTATTTTTTAAGGACGAAACAAGTCTAATTATTTAAGTAAATAAGAAAAAATGATAATTGTTTATTATTTAAGTAGAATATAATATTTTTCTCTTTATTTGTATAATTGATTTGCATTTCAGTAATTTTGAAATAACACAAATATTGACTACAAAAATAGTTTCTTACTTTTTGTTTTTAGTTTCAATAATGTACTTTTCACTTTATTTCTTATTTCATTTGTGTTTTGAAAGAATAAAAAAATACGTTTTAAGTAGAAAATAAAGTGGAAACCAAAAGAAATTCGTAAAGAAATAAGAAATAGTAGTTTACACTTACTAAGTGTTTTTAGAGTTTTTGTTTTGCTCTCTTTTAGTTTTCTCATTTTTTTTTTGTTTGTTTGTTTTGAAACAATTATTCAAATTATTACCTATAAAATTGAAAATTACACTACTCTTAAGCACTAGTGTTGCTTAAAATTGACTTTTTCTGCTTCGCCTCGTAGTTGTTGATGTCATCGATGTTCATCAAATTGAATTCGACGATCTTCTTGCCGGGGAATTCAGCGAATTTATTTGAATCCGACAGAAGTGAAGCTGAGCGCTTGTAAACTCCGCTAATGTATCTCTCCAACATATATACCTTCATGTCATAGCACTCGTTAGCAATTCATTGTCAGATCAAACTCATGGAACGTCCACGACGTCCATCCTTAAAGCCTGGCACATCAATTTTCGAGAAACTTTTATCATCATTTAAATCGAGCTCAACCTCTTCGCGGAAGAAGTCATCATTTAATAGTTCACCGAATCCAGAATCAGTCGAAATTGGGAATGGATTAGAAAGATCGCTCATTTTAATAAATTCTGGATGCGCATACAATCGCGAGGTGGACAAATTGCGTGCATAGTATGGAATATCACACATTCCACGGAAATGTAGACTGCGTTGAGCTGGTGCGTACATCCTATAAATTGCCACACCACCAAGAATACCAACTAGCATAACAGCTAATGCAGAAAGGAACAGAAAAATAATTGTCGAAGCTTAGATGTGACGACGATTGAATACCATCGATTCAGCATCTGGTTCTCCAGTTAGAGGTGCCAAAGGAGCAGAAGCCAAGGATTGTCCATCACTGGGCACCATTCCCAGTGGTAGAGGGATTTTCTCGGATTTCTTTTCATTGGATGGCTTGGTAAGGATGGTCATTTTGGTGTTTTCACTTTTTCACTCCTTTGTAACTTTCTTATGAATTTATTTGATAGAAATCACAACAAAACCCGAGTATATAGAATTTTTTGAGAAATTTCCAAGTTCTGCGAACCGTGGAGTTGTTTTGAGACAAACAAATTCGATATTGAGGGAGACGATGATATATTTTATGTGCAAAAGAAAACAATAATAATAAATATTCCTTATGACAAAGGCTAGTTTCTTCGAATTCTCGTTAATGAACTCTAAAAACAATCGATTTTCCTGCGAAATAAGTATAAAGACAGTCAATACTCGGATTATAAGCATTTAAACACTGAATTTTTGGGTTTTACCTATCAAACCATAACTTAGTACTTTGTACAATCTCCTTGATTCTCAATAACTTGAAAAATTCGATTCGGCATTGAATTTGTCAAGTTCTGCAGAACTTCCTCGTTGATCTCCACTCATGCTTGGTTTATTTGCCTGTTAAAGTCGTCCACATTCCTGTACTGCTTCCTATTTGAGTAAAGCCTTCTGGTCATGATCTCAAACATATTCTCGATTGGAACCAGATCAGGAATACACGCAGGCCATGGTAAACACCGTGTTCCACTGACCTCAAGCCATTCACGGGCAGTTCTCGCATTGTGAATGGAAGCATTATCTTGCTGAAAAATAAAGTGTTCACCAGCCGGAATGTCTCCAAATTCATGCAGGGCATATTCCGGCATCTCCCTGTATTTTTCGCCATTCATTGTGGGTTGTACCAACATCAAAGGGATTTTTCCGAAAAAACTAAAGGCGCCCTAAACCATCACACTTCCGCCTCCAGAGTGCCGACTCATTTTGATCGCCTTTTCGAATCCCATATCACGCCATTAAAATCTGAAGCCGTCGGGACCATCCACATTGAATTTTTTTTCATCACTAAAAATAACGGATTCCCACTCCTTGGTCCACGCCATGTGATCTCTTGCAAATTTTATCCTCGCTTCCATGTGATGCTGCTGCAAATGCGTTTTTTTTTTTTTTTAATTTTTGTGTAAAGAAGGTTAGGATTTGTCTTGCTCCACTCTTCTTACTATAATAGGGAGATCTAACTTCCTCTTTACTCGTATCTGACCAGCATTCAGCTTATTTCGCCTCGCTTCGTGAAAAATTGCATTTTTGTTGTGAGGAGTCAAAAGGCTTGAGCGACCAGACCTTCTTGCAGTGCAATGATTTTCGCCTAAATTTAAAAAAATGCAAACAACGGAAACAGACCGCCTAATCTTCGTGGATATTGAGCTGTTTGATAAGCCGTGCTCCTTGTGTGTTGCAATAATGCGTTTTCTTCTGATGTCAAATGAGTTCCGCGAGGCATGGCTAAATAAATAATTTTTTAGCATCATTTTGAGTGCCTTTTAAAATATTGGTGAAATATTTTTACATCGTTTTAAAACAAAAAAAAACGCAACAAAATTGGAATATTTTTAAATAAACGCACTGTCTTTATACTTATCTCTTAACTTTGTCACTGCTTTTTTATTGGGAATGACAAATTACTCCGTTCTTAGGATTATCTTGTGGATAACGACACCTTTTTTTTTTATAAAAGATTTTTGCTGAACATTGAGTTAAAATAAATTTAGGTCATCACGCTTCAACTCAAATGGAACAGTTTGAGAATGACTGTCTTTATACTTATTTCGGCCATTGTATGTACGAGGGTAGTCCCAGAAGTACCCGACCTGACGTATAGATGGCGGTTGTTAAATTTGGAGTTTCACGACGCTATGTTGTTTAGTATTTGTTCGGTAGGCATCAATAGTGAACGCTCTCAATGAATTTTTAAATGTTAAAAAAACTATTCATCGTTATGTTATACCATACAAAACTTCCAATTGAAAGGCCTCAATCCAAACAACATCAAAACGGAACTGGGTTCCACTCTGGGGGAGTCTGCTCCTTTGTTTACAACAATAAATTATTTGGGGGCAGAGTTTAAGCGAGGCCGTACGAGTTGTCAGGGCGAACATCGCAGTGGTGGACCAAATGAGGTGAGTTCACCAGAAATGTTGAAAAAAATCCGCAAAATAGTATTGGATGACCGTTCATTGAAAGTGCGTGAACCAGCAGATATGGTAGGCATTTCAAAAAGCGCTGTACATCGCATGTTGACTAAAAAATTGGATATGAGAAAGCTGTGCCCAAGATGGGTGCCGCGATTACTCATAATGGAACAAAAACAGCGTCGTGAGGATGTTTCAATCGAGTGTTTGGCGAAGTTTCACGACAATAAAGCCCAGTTTTTGCGTCGATTCATAACCATGGATGAAACATGGATCCACTACCCCAGACGAAGGAACAGTCAAAACAATGGATTCAAACGGGGGAATAGGCTCCAAAGTGGAGGAAGACGTTTTTTTAGGATGAGCGTGGGATAATTTTCATTGATTATCTTCAGAAAGGAAAAACAATCAAAGGCGTGTATTATGAGAACTTATTGCAGCATTTGAAAGATGCAATCAAGAAAAAACGGCCGAATTTGGCGAAGAAAATATGTTATCGTGATAGCCAAAATCAATGAGTTAAATTTCGAACTGCTTCCTCATGCACCCTATTCGCCAGATTTAGCCCCCTCGGATTATTTTGTATTTTGGAAATTAAAAAAATGGCTCCGTGGTAAAAGTTGGCTATTTTAAGGAGCTCGACGATTCTCACTATAAACAGGGTATTAAAGCTATTGAACATCGCTGGGAAAAGTGTATTGAACTAAAAGGAGACACGTAGAGAAATAAAGATAATTTTTCCGAGTTTTTTGTGTTTTCTTTGTTAGATCGGGTACATCTGGGAATACCCTCGTGCATGAATTAAAAAAAATTAACAACTTAGAGTTGCCTACATTTGTGGACCTTAGAATCATTCTACAGGCGGGCCTATTTTGAACAACCTCCTTATTAAAGTCAAGAGTTTGCTAATGTTTTTTTTCATTTACGTGATCCAGTTTTTTTTTTTACCCTGTTTTTTTAACCTCACCTAGAACTTGAGCATGGCAAAACTCGGTGACCTGCACAGCCTGAAGTTTGTCCACTATTAGTTTCATAATGTGGACACTTTTGCGAAAGCGCGTACTTATTAGATCATGTTTTAGTACACTCGATACATCGTCCAAAATAACAATCTATTAGTTTTAAGCGACATAGCAATTTCTTTACTGGTTTACGAGACAGCCGAAGAAGATAAATTTTTTGCACTTTGCCACGATGACTTCTTCTAAACATGCACGATGGTTGGCTTAAAAGTTTCCGACCGCAACATAAAGATAGCGGTACTCGTCAATAAAAGCTAGTAAATGCTAGTTGTGCATCCTTTAACAGTTACTTACCGAAGTTTCAGTCATTTTGGGGCGCAGTTTTTAGTTGAAAGTCGTTTGAGTGAGTCGATGTGAGTGTTTTTTGTGATAATGGAAAAAATTTAGTATCGAGCTGTTCTTATTTTGAAAGGCAATACGCCTACGCAAATCAAAAATGAGTTGGACTCTGTATTTGGGGACTCTGCACCATCATTTACCACAGTGAAATTTTGGGCAGCTGAATTTAAACGTGACCGTAAGACCTTGGGAGATGATGAAATTTCGGGACGTCCAAAAACTGCAACCACTGACGATAACATTGTTAAAGTTCACCAAATGGTGTTAGATGACCGCCGAGTTAAAGTGAGAGAGATAGTAGAGATTATGAGAATGTCCAAAGAACATGTTTGTTACATATTAAATTAAGATTTAGGCATGAGGAAGCTATCCGCGCGTTGGATGCCGCGTTTCCTTACGTTAGACCAAAAACGTGTTCGAATGAACATTTCCAACGCTCTGTTGGCGCAGTTTAGGCGCAATAAAGCCAAGTTTTGCACCGATTAATTACTGTAGATGAAACTTGCATACACCATTATACGCCCGAAACAAAAATTCAGTCAAAACAGTGAACTGCGAAGGGCAAGCCGGATCCAAAAAAAGCAAAAATTATTTTTTCGGCTGGGAAAGCGATAGCGACTGTTTTTTGGGATAGTAAAGGAGTTATCTGAATCGGTTATCTTCAAAAAGGAAAAACCATTACAAGAGCATACTACGCATCATTACTTGCCAAGTTGAAGGCAGAAATTTCGGAAAAACGGCCACATTTGCAGAAAAAGAAAATCCTGTTTCACCAAGACAACGCGCCGTCTCACACCTCAGCGGTTGCCATGGCGAAAATCCATGAATTACGGTTTGAACTTATTGACCATCCACCAGATCTAGCCCCAAGCGACTTCTTTTTGTTCCCTCATCTAAAAACTGCGCTCGGAGGACATAGATTTTCGTCAAATGAGGAGGCAATCACCTTCGTGAACAATTATTTTGCAGGGAAAAACGCCAAGTACTATTTGGACGGGTTAGAGAGATGGGAGCATCGCTGGGATAAGTGTGTAGAGTTACAAGGAGGCTATGTAGAAAAATACGAGTAAAAAAAAAAATTGAGAAAAAATGTCTTGCATCATTGTTCGGAAACTTTTCAGAAAACCCTCGTAGATGTCAGGAGTTGGGTTTACGACTGAGCAGATATTCGGTCTTAGTATGACTGATTTCCAAGATTTCCTAATTCATTTATCCTTCGTAGGGTGTGTGATCTAGTCCAACTTAATTTGTGTTAGAAAGGATTCTGATTGTTTGCAATTATAAGGATCCAAAAAAGAGTGATTTGCCACTCTGTTACTGCACTGAGTGAGTTAACCTTGTGTTAGCTCCAATTTCTGCTAAACAGCAAGTCTGAATTGCAACAATTGATTGCAGGTCTTCGTTTCCTCATCAGCTCCCTCTAAACAACGATTCAGGTCATCAAGCTGAGTACTTCAGAGTTTCCTGCAAATATTGTATGGGAATTTGTAGATTTTGTTCCATGCTCTTTAAGGATCTTGAGTTCTGTTTGTTGGACTTTAGAAATATGCGGAGGCTGATGATCTGTTGTTTTTGAATTTGTGCCCACTGACGGCACCTTGTTATGTTGAGGTCGATTGTGTGTTCCACAGCAGTATTTAAGTATTTAATTTGATTTTTTTACTATATCAACCTACGGGTACATACAATATTTCTTGGTTTTTACAGAGTTAGCTAGTCTCTACTATTTAAAATCTGTAAAAGAAGGCATCCGACTTGAAATCTGTCCGAATAGCGGTATGAAAGTCGTTTTTAAAGCTCATGTCATAGTTTTTACAATGTTACAATACTATCATCGGTGTGCTGCCCTTAACCCCATGGGCTTCATAATGCAATTCCACCAAATCGTCATTCAACGACACCAGGGTGAACCCAAAGTCTGTCCCGCATTTTTTTAAACTTGGATCAAATGGATATCGAAGAAAAGATCCATTACATCAGATCTACTTCATAAGGCTTAATTCATAAAATAAACGATGGTTGAAGCAGCTTTCAATTTCACAATCATATGTAGTCCCAAAATAAAATGCAGTGTGCTCGAACAAAACCAAAAAACTAGCAGAGTTAGCGATTGTAGGTCTTTAAATAATATCTTGAGCATAGCATGGCAGGTCTCGCTCTTGGAGAGCAGTTAGGAGTTAGGTTGACGGGTAACGCTCAGAATGAGATATCATTTTTAAAGTACAGAGACTCGCAAAAGACAGAAATAGACTGGAATAATTTAGAGTCCCAGAATAAGTCTATGATCTCATTGTAGATGCATTCAAAAACCTTCTTCTATTAAGGTCAATAATAAGCCTTTCCAGAGTTTTCTTCATATTCTTTATTTTTTTCGAAATATGTCACGGCTTGATGAGCGTAGAGATTTTATTCTGGCTCTTTTTTCGAATAGCAAAAATGTACGCAGTAGAAGTTTTATTTTCTGTGGCATGGATGGCTATGGAGCTGGTGTTTGTTAAGATATGTTTTGAATCTGAGGCTAGTTGCTCCATTCAAATATGGTTTACTTTTTTATAGGCTAGGTTAAGTGATTCGAGTACCTAAGCAGATGTCATTTGAGAGTTTGTACTAATTAGATCAACAAACTTTCGTTATGTATTCCTGATTTCCAAGACCAATTTCACTGAGCATTTGTAATGTTTTATACTCCAAATATTCGTGCGCTAGATATTTGACAAATGTCATCAGCTAGTGGTCGATTTAGTTGGCTATTACTATTATTACCATAGGTTGGCATGCAAAATTTCTAATTGGTTCCAATATCTATCAGTGTTTTATTGAGTCTAGAATACACCCGAAATATACATACTTGGCATACACCCAAGTCAAATATACTTGACATACCCTAAGTCATAAAGTCAAAAGGCTATTCCTCTGCTTAACTCCCCAGGCTATTTGACAGCAAACTTCCAATTTAAGATGGAAGACAAGATTTCAACAAAGCACACCACAACCCCAGTTGCACAAGTGATTGTATGAAATTGTTTGCCTCTCTCCAATTTCACACCTCAGATTTGAACGATCGAAAAGAAATACGAGTACCAAGCTCCAGTGAGCAACATTCAACACAATCATGCAAAAGTAACATCTGGGTGGTGGTTTTCCGCCTAACCAAAACGACACATATATGCGGATACCCCATCCCCGTCTTGCAAGTTTTACTCGCAAGTTCATTGCGGTTTCATGTAAAAACAATCCTCCGTCCCTCGGTCACCCCTTTTTCTTTATTGGCTTGCGTGCAACTTACAAAGATACATCAGACACACATGTGTACCATATGCAACCGAGATATGGCCATTTCCAATGGAACAACTCAAAAACTTCATTTCACCTCTCCCCTCAGGTATAAACAAACATCAGCCGTATCCAAATGAATGGAAACGAATGTTGTGGCCGACCGACGACGTCATGTCGGCTGCGCTGCTGGCGATACCTACCCATATTAGCTTAGATCTGCATTTTGTATCGCTCTAGAGCTAAACTGCTTGCTATGCTGCAATTCTAGATTTAGAGTCTCGCACATGACGACATGTCAAAGTGGTTCTCACGTGTCAATTATACTAATGTCATGGTAGTCTTGTTTGTATCCGTTGAACTGCGCAAAAAGGGGAATGAACTGTACGGTATCTATCCATACGTATGGCTATGAATGTTGGTCATAACATTGTCTATGGGCAACTATGTAGCCACGTAAATTTGTTGATAGCCTCAGCTTGGTAATTTGGACACTAGCGGTGGATTGTGGAGGCATGAAAAAGTGCTAGGAATACTCAACGCACGGAAGAATGGTGGTTACTCAGGTTGTTGCTATAATTATGAGAACGACCTATTTCTCCATGGTGAAGTGTGCTTTATGCCCCTCTACGTAGGTAGGCACGTAGGCACAAGCACTTATTTGCAATTATGTGTTGGGAAACTATAAACACACGTATTCGCGTTGTACAAAATTAGATGTTTTGGGAAGCTATCTTCATAGGTTGGAGGTAGTGTTCATCATAAGATGTTTTCTGACTCACACATTTTCTCGTAGGTTTCATTCAAATCTTGTGTTTGCTTGGGTTTGGCAAGTGACTGCTTTCTGTACTACAATACATAATTTTTTTTTTTATCGAAAAATAGTTAACCGCAGGTATCCAGTAAGGAGTGTCACATATACGAATACTCTCACAGAAAACTGAAGAATACATGGTGCTGATTCAACTCGTGAGCAATTTTCCGATGATTCCTATCTAGAAATTTGATTGAAGATCTCATCTTCTGTGATTAACTGCTAAATCTACCGACAGATAAAAATATTTTAGATATTATACCTCCAAATATACGAGTACCTATACAACGTGCACACTTTGAAAGGGACAAATTTCACCCAAATTCACGCCTAATTCTGAGCCCCGACCGTCCAACGACAAGACGCTGCAGAATGGACATAATGAAAGGGTTTACGATGTAACCCATCGGCTGCTCGTAAGCACTCTTTGCTACCTTATAACACTGTACTACTTTATTCCGGCAAGCCAGGCAGAACACGGTCAAATATCATGGAAACTATAGAACCATATTGAGGGCAAGATTCCACAGCAGAGCAAGAAGTAATATCATTATACAATTTTATTCATCGACAGACACTTTGATGCTTACAAATGAATCAAATCAAATTCAACTACAGATGTTTTTCACACTTCTCAAAAATCTGTTCTACCTCAAGTTTAGGTGCAGAAAATCCTGTTCCAATCTGCTTGGAACACACTCATTGAACACAATGCAGATCAGTTTCGGGCTGAAATTTTTCTCATTGAACTCAAACACTTGGACTTTTCTGTTCTGAACAATTTGGAACAACCTCATTGAGTTTACCAATCTATCTCTGGTTGTTCTACAGAGAAATATTCAAATACATCTCCCTCTATGTGCCTTATTCCCGCCATAAAACTTCTTCTACATCCCCTCCTTGGTATAATCGTAAACTTCGCTCTCTACGAAACAAAAGAAACAAGTTATGGGCGGTATTCCTTCGCACCCACTCTTCTTCCGACTATTCAAATTATCTAGGTACATATCTTCATTTCATTGAATTCTATAACTCTCTCTATCAGCGCTACCTGAATAGTGCGCAAACCAATCTCATAAATGACCTCAAGTCCTTTTTTCAATTTGTCAATTGCAAAAGTAAGACTGATGGTTATCTTTCCTCCCTCGATTTCGAAATCATCAAGTGATCCTCCTACCATCGCCAACTTTTTTACTACATTTTTTAAACAATCAAATTTGCCAACAACTCCTTTGTACCAGATCCCTCTTACTTCAATGATCTACCAAATTTCTCCATTGGTCCCTTTCTCACACAAAATTTCGATCCTGCAGTTATTGAAGAAAAGTTACTAAATCTTAAGTTACTAAATTTGTACCTGGCCAAGATGGACTCCCCGCCGTATTTCTTAAAAACTGCTTTTCCAAACTGTCTCTACCCCTTTCCTACCTTTTTCGTCTATCCCTTTCACAGGGAGAATTTCCCCAGATTTGGAAGACCTCTTTTATAATCCCGATACACAAAAAGCGATCTAAGCATGAGGGAAGCCTTAACCTTCGAATGCAAGCCTTTTATTTCGCCCCGACAACATGGTTTTCTAAAAGGTAGATCAACTACCACAAACCTAGTTGAATTCGTGTCTTTTGCTCTCTCAGCCTTAGAAAATGGATAAGAAATCGATGTTATCGCAACTAATTTCACAAAAGCGTTTGATAAGTTATCTCATCAATTGATCCTCTTCAAATTGTCTGCTCTCGGCTTTGAGCCTCTCTTATTGAAATGGATTTCGTCTCACCTAGTAAACCGATATTATAGTGTTCGGTTTAGACCCGCCCTTTTTGTTCCATTCCTGGCTTCATCTGGAGTTCCACAAGGCAGTCATCTTGGCCCTCTTCTCTTCATTCTTACTATCAACAATGTTGAGAGTGTCATTAAGCACTCCTCCCTCTCCCTTTACGCTGACGACACAAAATTGTTTAGATCTATTTCCTCTCCCCAGGACTCTGCCCTTGTTCAAGAAGACCTTGATCTTTTTTCAATCTGGTGTCTCAAAAACTGTCTAGAACTTAATATAGCCACATGTCAATCTATAACCTTCTCACGTAAATTCAACCCGTCTCCTACCCGACTTTATTTTCTCCATGGTCAACCAATTCCCCTGGTTCAGTTTTTTCAAGACCTTGGCATATTATTCGACTGTGAGCTTAATTTCCGTTCTCATATCGATAAGATGATCCTCAAAGCCAAGTCATCACTTGGCTTTATTAAACGGTGGTCCAAGGAATTTTCCAACCCGTATGTAACCAGATCTCTCTATATTACCTTTGTTCTCCCCCTGCTTGAGTATACCAGTCAAGCTTGGTCCCCCTTTCACCGGGTTCATGTTTCCCGAATCGAGGGTATTCAACGTGGATTCCTCCGATTTGCTCTACGTGGCCTGTCGTGGAACGACCCTTTAATCTTACCTCCCTGTCAGGACCGCCTCAAACTTCTAAATATGAATTCGTTAGAAGAACGTAGGAATACTGCTGACATTCTTTTCATTCATCGACTTCTCTCAGGTTCCATCGACTGTGCATCCATTTTGAACTCCATTTCCTTCGATACCAACCTCCGCAATCTTCGTTGTCTTCTATCTACCGGTCCACTGCACCTCTTATGGCTCCAACGAACCAATCTCCCGAATGTTCCGAAAGGTCAACTAAAACCTCCCCCTTTTTGATTTCCACCTGACCACTCCTCGTCTCAAACAAGATCTCCTCCATCACTTCCTTGGTCCCTAGCTTTTAAGTCTTTCTGTTAGTTTTTAAGTTAGGGTAAGATTGTATTAAGCCAATAAATGGGGGCCTCAGCCGCCACCAAAATTAGAAATTTAACAAAGCTATTGAAATGGGATCGGCGAGCGGCTTATAGATTTAAAAATAAATCACTTAGTCATCGAAGGCGAACTACATGATATCTGACCTGATGGCGGATCAACTGGGCCTCATCTGATATGCAGCAAACCAGTTGGACCGCATGCGAGGAGTCGACATCACAATCGAACTCGGCAATGGTAATATGGTAAATCACGTACGACTTTGTGCTGCATCTTTTAGTACCTATAGCAACCGCACGAACTTGATTACTTTGCTAAAAGTGCAACGCAGACTAATTTTGCCGATAATTTACAGGATAGAGGTTTATCAATAAGGAGCACAGGAACCGCAGCAAATAGAACACGCCACTCAAATTTCAAATTACATCAGGTGAAAACAAGATTCAATGAACAAATTAGATGAGCTCAGAAGTTGAGAAGAGAGCACTTCGTGACTTTTGAATGACAGCATGACTCCACCTAATATGAACTTCTATTGAACTTTCAATATCAAATGAGCTCTGGTGATTCCTACAAGGAGGAATTAAGACCTGGTAGCTTTACGCTCAAACTAATTTTCACGGATTTCAAGAATGTTTTCGAAATCGTGAATCATATGCTTGTTTATATAAAGAGATGTTCTTGACAAAATTACCGCATTGATAAAAGCTACGTATGAAGATGCAAAATTTAGAATTTTACACAGCGGTTAAAATGTAGGAACAGGTACTGTAGAGCCGCATTTTATCACCGCTTCTTTTTCTATTGATTAACAGCAATCTTATTTGTGCAGCGTTGCTTGAAAGAATCAGAGGAATCCAATAGATGAGTCTTTCTTGCTCGAAGTGCCTAAACTTCTGACGACAGATAACATCTCTTTGCTTTCACTATCAGATGACCCATAACTAAGAGTCCGGGACTAGCAGAATTTGTCCAGTATCAAAGTTTTAAGCTTTTCAAGCTCTTTCATTAACTTACAATTGCTGGACAGGTTTGGGACTGATATATTTAGCAGAATTGAGAACTTAAAAGCTGCATTTGATACTCGTATATCGTACATATATTTCGAAGGTCGTCAGGAGAAGCGACGTTTAAGCCAAACCAGCTTTTCCAACCGCACAACATACATCTGCAGAAAATTCATCGATACACAAGCCCTAGGAAAGAGAGGTGATTACCAAGCTTCCAAAAAAGGGCAACTAAAGGAATAAAATAGTTGTTGACCCTATGACCCTATGAGTATTGATCATATCAACGCCTAACCCTTACGTCAGAAACACCGATTGCCAAGAGTCCATACCCTTCGCTAAGAAAGAAGTCATTAATAATATTGTGGCAGAACTCCAATGGTACTCGTCAGTGGTACTCGTCAAAAAATCCACTGGAGAGGATCATATGTGTGTGGACTTCCGAGGACTCAACTCCATTACTGTAAAGATACCATACCTGAAGATATCTTAATTTCAGCCGCAGGATTGTAATCTTATTGGAATTAATACAACTTGTGCTACGTGCATGTATGACTCCGCGATTGAATAATTGTATATTCCTCACAAACGAAATTTCTTTCTTGGGTCACCAACTCACCGAGGACGGCCTCAAACCAGGCGAGCGGAAAACGGTAGCGATCGCAAACTTACCAAAGCCATGAACTGAGAAGATTCATTGGATTAGCAAGTTTCTTTAGGAGATTTGTTCAACACTTCTCCATAATCGCGAAACCACTGACGTCACTGTTCAAAAAGGATAAGCTAAATTCTCCTTTTCGATGGGAGGAACCACAAGCGACAGCATTAAACACATTGAAGGAAATCCAGTGCTGGGAGCCTGTATTGGAAGTGTTCGACATTAAGAGGCAACATGAAGTGCACACAGATGCAAGCTCCGTGGGAATTGCTGAAATATCGTTTCAATCAACAGACAACGATAACGAATGGAAACCAGTATTCTACTTCAGCAGGACATGCACACCAGCTGAATCAAGGTACGCAAATTATGAACTCGAGGTACTCGCTGTAGTTGCAACACTGGAACGATTCAGGACGTATTTATTGGGAAGAAGATTTACCGTAGTCACTGGAAGAAGATTTACCGTCACTTATACCTCGGATAGCCAGATGGTGGTTGCGTCTACAGGAGTTTGATTTTGAAGTTGTTCATCGGAATGCAAGCCGCATGACACATGTTGATGCGCTTAGCCGTGCACCAGTGCAACCTGCATGTGAACTATCGACTGTGGCTGCGAACGTGTTGAACATTGGGATCGAGAGTGATGATTGGATTTATTGTATTCAACGTCAAGATCGTAGACTTGTCGATATTATGGGAGCATTACAAAGGGACGAGATAGCATTTAAAAAGGATGTCGTTATGAAGAACGGGCGGCTTTTTAAGAAAACTAAAAACCGACCTAAGCTTGTGGTTCCTTCAGGTGTGGTGAGTTGTTATGCACTTTCATGATGACATGGGTCATCACGGTGTCGATAAAGTCATACAGCGTATCAGCAAGACACTTTGGTTCCGAAGAATGGAGAATTATATAAAATCATGCATATAGTAGCTGCATGTGTTTACTACTGCTACAACAAACGATCGCCAGGAGTATCAGAAGGGCAGTAGCACATATACGATGTCAACCCGATCCCTTTCCATACGCTTCACATCGACCATCTTGGTCCATTTCCAAAAAGTCGTCGAGAAAGAACTCATGTTTTGGGGATCGCTGATGCTTTTAGTAAATATGTGGGTGTCAAAGCAGTGAGGACCACGAAGACAAGACCGGTAATTGAGACTTTAAACGAATTGACTTCTTATTTTGGTTTACCAGATGTTCTGATAAGCAACCGTGGAACAGCTTTCCCGTTCGAGTTCGAGGATTTCTGCGAAAGGAACAACACTCGTCATATAAAAACAGCAGTGCGCACACCTCGGGCCAACGGACAAATCGAGAGGATCAACCAGACGATTCTCCAGTTTCCTCGGACTTCGAACAAAAGCAATTACGACTGGGACTTGGAGCTGCGCTCGTATTCGACTTCAAGTTGAAAGACATGATTATTAACCAGTTCATTCAAGCTGTGCATGATGTCAATGACGAACAACCTATAGGTGTGAAACGAGAGATTGCAGCAGAATGAATTTATAGGGAACGGGAGAAGTGGAAATTGCGATTCGACAGTAGTCATAAGTCGCCTACAACATATCAATTAGTGCTCGTGGAGGCATTTGTGAGTCTCACAAGTTGGAACCACGGTACAAAGGACCATACATAGTGAAAAGATGTCTGAGGTATGATCGCTACGTTTTGGAGGAGGTCAATTCTTTAGGGAAACGTCGCAAATTCACAACAGTCATGAGCAGCGACAAAATTAAGCCTTGGCGTATTCTAGGACCAGAGATAGAAAGCGAAGACGATGATGAAGAAGACTACCCTGAGGAACCGGGGACGTCTCCAGTGTCAGGTTTGGCCGAGCCGTCACCAATTGAACAGAAACCTGCATCCAGGGCAGCCAACTTCAACAACATTGAAGTGTCATTTTTCAAATGAATAAAACTTAACGGACGTTTGTGAATTAAAAGAGGGCGGTTGCGTTTTATTTCTGATCAGTATTACAAAGAGAAATATTCTGACATGTATTAATACAAAAAATGAATCGAGTGCATACCTAAGTTGCATTTATTGGCTTTCATATTCCAAATTTTAAATTTTGTCCTTTATAGGCAATCTCTCACAGCTGATCATCCTTGTCCCTTCACGTTCCATTGCATGAAAGTTACCATGGACTAAACTGATACCATACCTAAAACATCCTGCCTTTTGTAAAAACATAAAGTCATTTCGAACGACGCGAAGATGAACAATTTTAGCAACCACTACTAGAGAACAATGTGCATGCTTCTACTCTAGACTACAGCTTGAATACCTAAAGCTAAAGCCGGTCTTTTGTGATGTTTCGTACTTTCTATATACTACCTTGCTCAAAAAGTTCCCGGAATGCATTCAGAAAATTGGAAATACAAGTTTATTCATCTAAATCTCTATTGTCCCCTTCAGAGTAAACCCCATCGACTGCAACACACTTATGCCAGCGCTTGATCCAATCCTCGAAACATTTTTTATATTCGGTTTTCGGTATGTCCATCAGTGCTTCCTGCGATTTTTCCATTACTTCCTCTCGGCTGCTGAAACGCGTTCCCCGTAGTGCTTTTTTAACTCGATTGAACAGAAAGAAGTCACAGGGAGCCAAATCAGGTGAATTCGGTGGCTGTTGGATGGGATTTGTTGCCTTTTTCGTCAAAAAATTACGAATAATGGTGCAAAAACCACGAGTTTTCTGCCCACAATTCTGGTCTCTTTCGGCGAATGGCTTCACGCAAATGTCTCATAACGCCCAAATAATACGAGTACTCTTTGTTGACTGTCTGGCTTTCTGGCAAAAATTCATGATGCACTGTTGTAATCCATGAAAACCGTGAGCATTGCCTTCTTTTTTGACTGAAAACGACGTGATTTTTTTGGTCTCGGCTCATTTGGTGAACGCTATTCACTTGCCTGATGTCTGGATTGCGTGTCGTACTCATAAACTCACGGCCACGTCTCGTCTCTAGTAATGATCCTTTTGATGAATGTGTGATCGGATTCAGCCTCGCAAATCATCTATTTTGCGACATCAACACGGTCTCGTTTTTGCATGAAATTGATGTCAACATTTCTTTTACTTCACCAATGTTTTCGTCGCGGTCGGTTTTCGATGTCGATGGTCTGCCCCTGCGTTCATCATCTTCGATTGACTCACGACCACTTTTGAACTGCTCGTGACACTGGTAGACGACCGCTTTCTTTAGAGAATCGTTGCCGAAACACTTTTCCAACATTTCCAACGTTCGCACACCATTAAATCCGTTTTTTACGCAAAATTGAATACAAGTTCGTGGTTGCAAATTGAAATCCATTTCTAAAATTGTAAAAAATCGCCAGCACACACAGCGCTAAATGTAGTCTTGTCTGCGTAACTTTTGCAAATGTCAAGCTGTGACGCTAAGATTTAGAGGGAATACCAATAACAGAAAACCAAGTTAACAAAAAAAACAGAACTCAAATCGGAACAATGGCAGCGCCTCACGGTGGTGTTCCCCAGGAACTTTTTGATCAAGGTGGTATGCCTTCATGTTTCAGAAGTGGTGCTCAATCCTGTTAGAGTTTCTTAGGCCGCTCTTAAATTTTAATGCCGTATCTGTAAGATAATGCAGCCTTGATGTGGATCTATTCTTTTGGACCTATCTAGTAAGATCTAATAGATGAAATCGGCTGAAAATATTGTATTAAGATGGAAATATTTAAAACCCAAGAAATGCTTCTCGATGTCCCAAATACTCTACTGAATACGACTCGGTCACAAGATCAGTATCCAGTAGGAAGTCGGTTGAAAGCTACATCCTTGCTACGATCAAAGACGATATCTAAATAAATCTCAATTGTGAAACCACAAAATTGGTCATTCAATTATGTAGTAAGTTTCTTTATTGTGTTTAGGTGAACAACGCCCGTATTAGCGATATATCTGCCGGTTGAATCAAGTGACTATGTCCATGGCTCATGCCATGATGTCAAATCATTTATCGTAGAACCTTAACTTATCTGAGAGATTTTAAAATTAGATTATTCACAAAAGCAGATAACGATCAGCCGCTTAAGATGGTCGAATGTAAAAAATCGTTCACTCATACCCATTTCACTTGCAGAAACTGATAGATTTAACTTTGCCGATTGACATTATTTCGATGGTGTTAAGCTCTAATTGACATCGCGTATTATTGACTTTTTTTTTAAATCGAATTTCGTTGTTAACTCATTGATTACTTGAAAAGCGTATCGATTAGATAATGACACTTTAATTGGTACCCCCGTCGTTCTCATTCAATCAGATTAAGTGGCGTCGATATACATAAGTAGAAGTATTTATTACTTCAGATAATAATATGAGTTTTATGCTGTCTGACAGGTGGGTTGATTTTTATTAGCTTGTCACTTGTCCCTTGGTGTTGGGAAAGTTCTGGAGATCTAATTAGCTTCCGTGAAGTAAAATCAAACCCTAGGACCTTTTCTTTTCTTCTTTTATTTTTAATTACTCACTTACTGATTAATATTCAATTCAAAAGTGTACGAGTGAGTAAAAAACTCTCCGTCGGTCCCGTATAAGACCGGAAAGCAATTATCGCCATTTAGTGTACACTAGTGTAGCTTTACGGAGTTATTACACTTCTGAGAACGTGAATTAATGCCTGAGGTCATAACACGGTGACTGTAGCCAGTAATTGGTTCCATAGTTGGACTACCGACTGTTTTTCTCTTCTTCTTCTTTGGTATCGTTTATTGAATTATTGACCAACACTACGCCACTACGGCGGCAATCAAGGAGTTCAAAAAGTCCAATCGGTTCAGAGTCGAAGCAGAATTGTGTCATCGGTTTTATTGTTTTGGAACGCGGGTACTACATATTTACAAACAGAGCATGTATCTGTGTGTTGCCCGCCAATTGTGGGTCATGGAATACAATGGTGTGGCTCATGCCATGATGTCATGAGGGGTAATCGAAAATAGCAATAACTTCGAAAGAGTATACGAGAATGAGTGTACAGCTTTTTCTTCGCATTCGAATGGGAGAGGCAGTACAGATATCAGATTGGTTTTCGTATTGCTAATTTTGACGATGGTGATATCAGGTTTTTGCGATTTAAGAAAACACTTTTACAAAAAGAGGGAGATGCGGTGGGATACTGTTGACACAAAAACTCATATCATAAAAAAAAAGATTTTCGCTAGCAGGTGGGATTGGAGCTCCATTCTTTTATGAGCAACGGGTTTTATACTTAGAGGCATTTCCGTATTTTTTTGTAACAAAAAAAATATCATAATGTTAATGAAAAACATTTATAATTATTTGCTCGACCGTGTGCAAGCACTCACGCACTCACAATGTGGTTCATGAAAAATCTGCAAAATTTGCGCAGCAACCAGATTTAATTTAAGATGGTTTTTTATTCGTAGACAGGTTGCGAGATAGTGCGCTTTAAGTAGAAATTCAAATTTATAACAAAGCTGTATTTATAAAATTAAGGAAGGATAGGCTCGGAAACAAGTGGTCTTCTTATTTACATAAAAACGAAAACCGCTGGGCATAAGTTCAAAACATGCGGACGGAATGGAGCGAACACTTCTCGAAACAATTAAATGGTGATAACGGTAACAATACCGGACATTCTAGCCACCGATGACTTAAGAGGAGTTGCTTGGTTAAGAAACAACAAAAATGAGGGTTCGCATGCGAAAGCGTATCCATATAGTTTAAGATAGAATATTGATAGTTTAAAGCGTTTCCACTGACTGAAAACTAATACGGGTGCCATCTAACGCCTAAGTATCTCATATAACGCTCCATCAGGCATATTACATATGCATATGAATTATTGAACCGCCCATCGTCAAATGGTGCTTATTATTGTTGCGTTTGGCATTTGAAAGTACGAAAAGGATCAGTAAAAACTGTAAACGAACTTTTAAAAACACTTAAAGCGAAAAAATCTTTCAAACTACGTGATTCCCTATCAGGACACTTCTTCAACTTACATTGCTGTACCAACAATGTACACTTTTCCAGACTTAGAAAACAATCTGTTCCAGCAGAGAGGCATCGGACCAAAACCAGTTGGCGTACGATTCGATGCCCATCTTCACGGATGTGACACGAGGCGACCAAAAAGCGGCAATTATAACAATTAGCTGAAATTAAGGCTGCTATAAAAGCCATGGCTTGTGTCGAAATAAAATCGAAGGTTATGAAATGTTATCATGAGGACCTTAAGACACTTATTCTTAGCCAAGCTCTGCTAGATTCCAGGCAATAGGAAATGAAAAGAAACGAAATAGCAATCAAGTTAGTCCGCAATGAACATGATTTTGACTCAGAACTGACGGACCAAAGTGTCAGTGCTCCATTATCTGAAGTATTAGACTGTAAGTGGAGTCAACGATACAACGTAGAGCACGCTGAAAACAAGTTTTCAGCGATTTAACGTTGCACTAATTACAGCCAGAGTCTAATATATTCAAATCAAGCACTAAATTCGTAAAGAACAAAATAATATTTTCAACAATTGTCTTATGAGCCACAAATCATGATCTTAAAGCGCATGTAATAAAACTGTATCTTAATGATGATAACCTCTACAGAGGCTGTGAAATAAGGTAGCACTCGGAAGGATATCCTTCACTTTTTACGTCAATATCCGAGCCTCAGCAATCTGAGACAGGGAATATCAGGAAGATATTAATTATGTATGTGACGTAAAATTGCCTGCTGTTTCAGATTCAAAATTGCAACAAGATGAAGATGATCCATTTAAGGACCGATGTCAAGACCAACTGTCACCCGGCACCATACAGTAAACAGTATCAACAGCAACTAGAAACTGAAGTAGATTTATCACTCCATCCGCTATCAATCCCACACCCGCCAATCTAGACTCGTCGGACCACTGTGTCATATCGTACACCAACCACACAGTTAGAGAAAAGATTCCTAAAAGAAAGGTATGGCAATACGAGAAAGCCAATTGAAGCGGACTTAACAACTTCTTTAGGAACTTTAACTGGTCGTTATGTTTCCTCGATAACGACGTGGATGCCGATGCTGATATTCTCGATGGAATTCATCCCTCATCGGATGAAGAGTATGAAACTAAAAGAAAAGGCGTGGTACGACTAGAGCTGCAAAAATTACTATAAGATAGTAACAATTTTTGGTCGTTCGTCAAAAATATTACAAATTCTGCCTCATCCTCCATCCCAACGCCTATTTACAATGACATTCCAGCTGTCATGACCGGCATTATGTTTTTCGCAGCAACGGGTCCACTGGTGATTTGATGGCATGTCTCACCGAAAAGTGAAAGCAAAGCGTGCATCAATCTGGGGTAGCCGTGGTGTAGTAGTACTAGCAATCGCTTCTCACTCGGAAGATCAAGGTTCGAATCCTAGCCACAACAAGTTTTCATTTGTGTAATTGGAACTCAGTCAGAAAAATCTGCTTGTGAAGGCATAACACTGACATGTAGATTTGGCTGTTATAGGGTTTTCTTTTCAATCACAAAAAACAACCGTAAAAATTCACAACCTCACATTCCGAGAGAAGAAAAATCTCTCCGTCCTATTCGGACTCCCCACCCCTGGAGAGTCAATATCGAAACCAAACACACCTGAGTTTCAAACCACTACATCACAACAATGCTTTCCTTTCTCCTCCTTCTATCTTTCCGCCCCCGCCCAGGCAACAGTAAAAGGGTACGAGTATCATAACCCCCTCAGGCGCGCGTAAATTATAAAAACAAAAAAAAAAAGCAAGATACGAGGGCGGGTCAATAAGTCCTCTTTACTGAAACAGCAACACTGCTCCTGTCAACAGGCATCTGTCAGTTGACTCCTGTCAAAATTTAAACTTGCTGCGTCAGTTAGTTTGTGTTTGACAGCTATTTTTATCAGACTACTCACTAATTTGAGGAGAAAATGGAAAAAAGTGAATTTCGTGTGCTTATTAAGCATTATTTCTTGCGAAAAAAAACCATTACCGAGACCAAGGCTAAGCTTGATAAATACTATGGGGACTCTGCACCATCGATTTCAATGGTAAAAAAGTGGTTTAGTGAATTTCGTTGTGGCCGTACAAGCACTGAAGATGCCGAACGTCCTGGACGCCCAGTTGAGGTCTCTACACCCGAAACAATCGAAAAAATTCACGATATGGTGTTGGCCGACCGAAGATTGAAAGTGCGAGAGATTGTGAAAGCCGTAGGGATCTCGCATGGCTCAGTGGTTTCAATTTTGAATGATCACTTGGGCATGAGAAAGCTTTCCGCAAGATGGGTGCCGCGTTTGCTCACAGTCGACCACAAACGCAATCGTGTAACAACTTCACAGGAAGGTTTGGCGTTGTTTAATCGCAATATGGAGGAGTTTTTGCGCCGTTTTGTAACCGTGGACGAAACATGGATCCATCACAACACACCAGAGAACAAACAACAGTCAAAACAGTGGGTTTCTAAGGGTGAATCGGCGCCAAAGAAGGCCAAGGTGGGTTTGTCAGCCAATAAAGTTATGGCGACTGTTTTTTGGGATGCACGCGGGATAATCCACATTGACTGCCTTCAAAAGGGAAGAACAATCAATGGGGAATATTATGCCAACTTATTGGACCGATTCAATGACGATTTGAAAAAAAAACGACCTCATTTGGCCAAGAAAAAAGTTCTTTTCCACCAAGACAATGCAAGGGTGCACACATGTGCAGTTGCCATTACAAAAATCCATGAATTGGGCTATGAATTGCTCCCTCATCCACCCTATTCTCCAGATTTGGCTCCGAGCGACTACTTCTTGTTCCCAAACCTGAAGAAATGGCTTGGTGGAAAAAGATTTGACTCCAATGATGAAGTCATCTCGCAAACAAAGGCCTATTTTGAGGACCTCGACAAATCATTTTTTTGGAAGGGATAAAAAAATTGGAGAAGCGTTGGACAAAGTGTATAGAGCTCAAGGGAGACTACGTTGAAAAATAAAATTATTTTTTTATCAAAAAATCTGTGTTTTAATCGAAAAGTCACGGACTTATTGACCCGCCCTCGTATTACTGCATCAGATCTAGCTGTTCGTATGGAGTTACATCCCAATAACAAGCAGCAAAAACAAGCCCTTTGATGATCAACATCAAAGACATAATCATAGCAGAAGCTAACTTTTTCAAACTTTTTGGAAAAATTCAAACGTCAGTGAAGGAGATCTTAGGATCCATTGGAATGTCTCCTAAGAAGGAGTTGCGTGCCACATTGGCTAAGTTCGTTTACTTCTACGCCAGAGATTTGGCGTCGATTTTCAGTTCAATTAAAAAGAACAAAATAATTAATATTTGATAAGTTAAAGTGGGAAGTAACTCAATATTGATCGAGTTTTAATATTTACGACTTTAGAGGAAGACATTTCTCACAAGTATTGAATGAAAAAATGATTCGTGGTGCTAATGATCAGCTTAAGTTAAACCGAATATCCCAAGGGCATACTGAAAAATCTTGGTCCAAATTAGTGAAATCGATCCAAGGGAAGTTTGTTTACTGCATATTGTGACAGAAGTCTATTCCACACATTCATAAGCTACCATCCGAACAAATATCTTAAAAACCTTTCTTCAGATTTCTTAAATCTAAATATCAAAAGATCATGAAGACTTTCGAACACAATTCCCTAGTAAGGTCTCCTCCATTCCATTACCTACTATGCACGATATTTATAAGCAATGCGTGAGTAAATGCATTCATCCTCATTCGGCTGACCCATATCCCGTAAATGACGGCTAATCACTAATTAGTTAAACTTAGGGTGTAGCTGTCATTCATAAAGGGCGCTAATTTGTCTGTGTCTGTTCCTCCACATTACACAACATCCATTAGGAAAATTAGAATGAAATGGTTCAACCGTTTTTGTATATACCACACAGCGAGGCGTGTTCTCGCATTTGACCTAGATGCATGCTACGAATATATGTACTATCCGTACGTTCTTCCATATGAATAAAAGAATGTAAAATACAGAGAACGTCCATTACACCGGCTATTTGACGGAAGTTCTAGCACTGCACCAACAAATTCATACTTCCCGTTGCACATCAATATAAAATTTAATGGACTCAAACGTGTGCTCCTATTATTCGCCATCGGATTACGGGAGCACGTCACTATAAAAGCCACAATGGTGAGCTCTGGCTGGGGTACGGGATGGAAGATGTTCCTCTTATTTTAATGTTTTCCTTTTGGAACTTCTCGTTAGTATGCATGACGTGCAAGCACACGCTTGTATTTTTTATCACAATCACAGTTGGCTTAGTGAGCCGGTATTTCATTCTTTTTCTAGGATTAACCAGTTCCCAGTTGGTAATTAGTTCACCTCAACCCATGCTCAGATTGAAGTACAAATCTCTAGCGAATTGCAAGTGTTATTAAAGCAAATTACACACGTCTATCCTCATCCGTACATTACATCGTAATTGCTAGAAAAAAAAATGCTGTGTAAGCGCTAGTGAGCTCCATTGTTAAGACTTCTAACTGCTGCCATGTAAACTTGTTTTTCTTTCTATCTAATTCCATCACGCAGTCTGCAAATACGACTAACATACATGTAAATGTATTCATCGCATACCAATGTATCCACAAAGTTACGTCATCGTTTGATATCAAAACTTGATTGTTATTGTACGAGTATCTCTCTGTTGTTTGTTTTTTACCTGTTTGAAATCAGCACATTCAAGTTCAAGGCAATGAACAAATGTAGTAACTTTCTTCTTTGTCGCTCTGACCGCAAATCGATTCATGTCACTTAATATTCCAATATCTGTAAAAAAAATTTACGAGTATGTACGAGCATATAAAAATAAAGCTTCCAACGTTAAGTTAGAAACAAAGTAGATCATTTACGGTTTGATGAATGCTAGTACATTCAACTGATTTTACCTATTCGTACAACCTGCAGATACAGTTGAGCGCATATGCTATGCACCAAAAGATACGCTCTGATTAAAGTCTTGTTCATGGACTTGAATACACACGAGTTGTAATCTTAAGAATATTTTGTTTACGTTCACTACTATAAATGAGGTTGATTAAACTTTTTTTCAGTTTCAGGAATCGTTCTGTTGTACTTAAAAAGTCTATGGGATGAAGCTAATAGAGTATTTTTAAGTCCGCACCAGTTTAGTTGAAATCTTTCTTCTCATGATTTCGAAATACTATGTTTACGATGTCAAAGACTACAGAGTCCGTTGCTATAGGGAAATTTTCTTTATATGGTTAGAACATAGAATATAGAAACCATCCGGCCCTGGGGGTTTTGTATTCAGAACAGGACTTGTTCAAAGAGTTTAGACATATGATCCAACATTTATTTATGCTTCGGATTGCTTCGATGCGGAATGACGATCATCCGGAAAGAATGGTATACATGCCAACACTTCTTCAAAGAACTCATTGTAATCGATTTTCAATTTATTTCCAGCACATGTTTTCGATTCATAAAGGTAGATTAAATTGTACATTCTTCTAATGTTCTGGATAACGATACATTTCTAGCGGACAGTATAAGAGTACAGGTTGACACAGAACTGTAAGGAATATTGACGTAGTATTGAAGGAAAGCCACAATTGCAAGACCCTGCCGTAAATTTTAAATATTTTGCTATAGACGTTTTCTCTAACCAGTCATTAGGTTCAAACCATGAATATAATGTAACGAAACCAACCACTACCCAAAGAAATGCCGCTTCATGCTGGATTTCCAGACAAAACCACTGATTAAATGAGGAATGCCCTCAGGCGAGTGCGGCCAAAGAGGTTGCATATAAAGCGTTCATGCTAAGAAAACGGGACCTCCTCCTAAGAAGAAGAAGGAGAATGACAAGCTTAATCCATTTAGAGGTGCTACACTAGAGATAAGGCTATGATGCCTGAAATGAGCACAGAAATATGCGAAGTCACAGAATCAATGCAAGTTTAAAAAAACAAAGAAAGCGTTTTGTGTCAACCCTTGATTGCCAAACTTGTCCACATATACAGGAAAAAGACTTAGTAGTTCGAGACGCTATCTCATACAAAACAACTCGCTAAACAATAATTCCTTGGAGTTGTTAAAAATTGTCGTTGATTGTGACACCACATAATTAAAGAATTTTTGTTCAAAACCTCTTATCGCCAAATACATGCAACTGGTCAGGAAAATTTGCAGGAACAACGCAGCAAGGGTAGACTCTACCATCTGTTTATTTGTTTTTTTTTTATGTCGGAACAAGGCACTCAGGGATGCCTGTATGATCCTTTTACTGAAATTTTCCAGTCCTTCGAAAAAAGATGAATAAACGCTTCAGTGATAAAGCGCCTATGGTACCAGCACCCATAACTTCAGCACGGAGTACCTGCAGCTTGATGCGGGCATGGCGGTGTCGTTATTGCTTTCACAGCAAACATCGCTGGATCTTTGTATCACAAATGCCCAGCACACGTAAGGGCTTAGCAAAACTGTAGTGTCCCGTCATGACAACAGTAAGTAGCCTGCAGTCTATCCGACTGAGGAGCAGCAGGAAAGTCGCTGACCTCTTAGAGATATCCGGATGCATCCGTTTGATCTGCCGGCAACCTGGAGAGTCATACCATGCTGATATGAAACCCAACCGTCAAGCCCTAACTGAGGGCGCAGGTAGACCTAATGTAAAACGTCCTGGAAAACTCTTCTCTGAGCCTTGTGCAGCAAGTTAATCGGCGATTTCAGCGCCGCATCCTAAATCGGGTTTGGAACAACCCGTGAATACACGACTACATTCCTTTCCTGGCTCAGATTCTGGCCAGAGCCATTCCTGGGCACAAGGAAAGTTGATTCCGAATTTTTTTCACAATTAGTGAAAAAAATCCATCAGACGGCATGTCCATAAAACCAGAGTTAGAATATAGTCGACGCACAAGGTCATCAAAGCTCTAGTGCGTGTTGTACCAAATAGTTGTTGGAAAGTAGATGAAAAACCTGAAAGCAGTTAATTATGGATCGCTTTGACTGAAGAAGTTTGTTTTTTGAGGACCATGGAGTCATTTTTCCTCAATACCTCTCTTACTTCCTTAGCTTACAAGGTTTAGAGGCCTCGAATCTATAATATTTCTGCGGTAGATACTCGTATTTACTTCAAGATGGATAAATTCCTTGATTACATTGATTACCCAGCAATACCTGCCGATTGTTACGTTTGTTTGCCCTAAGCTGGTATTTTGTTTTTCTCTTATTGAATTTAATACCAACACACTTGGTCTTATCATTAATTTCTGACAATATTTTCACAAAGGCTCTCTGAGAACGGTCAACGACTTATTTATGTTCCGCTTAGACCGGCAGCTGTATAGACTTGTGGAATATTCTGGCTCCGTCCCAACTATAAATTGAAGAAATTCCACGACAGCGAATTATAAAAGAAGTTTGAGGAAACATTTACATACATACACCTCGGAATATATCACGTGCTATACAACATTACACGGCAACGGTGAACAAGCCTCTCTTGATAATAATGAATATCCGCGGCGTATCTTGTATTGTGGTCATGTGGTAAATTGTTTGGGCGGTACAACAATCTGAAATAAACAAAGTTGCTTCGTGGAAACTTTTATCGTAGAAGCTAGACCTGAAATACAACATCTGCATAATTGAACCACTTGGTTCATTCTGGTTATGAAACCTTTGTCCAGAAATAGGGCATCATTTGAGAATTTGCGAGTAATCTAGAACTTGAGTTCATTGACCTCCTTCGGAATTCGTTGCGATCAGGCACTAAGTGAAAAGCCTAAAATTTCAAAGTCGTGTATGTATACTTTATGCCTTGAATCGGATACTGTGAAATGTCTACGCGACTGAAGTCTCCATATAGACCTTCCCTAAGAAACCCTTGCATGATATATGTAATTCCGCCCAAAAGGCTAACATGTTGTCTTGCATCCCTGGCGTGCAATTTTTGCCAAGTTCATATAATAATAAATTGTATTTTACTCAACTCGCACGTTCAAAAACAACTCGGTAATGAGCTAGGGTGCTAAATACCTTTTTCTCCGACCAAAATAAATAACAAACATCAGATAAGACTCTCAAAATAGCATACGAAATGTTTTCAATGAATCTTGCAAACTAGGTACCACCAGTAATTAGCATAGCAATTTCCAAAGAAACGCAAATCAAACGATACGTTAACTGCATATTTAACTTTCCAAGTATCTCGTGTATAGGATATAAAACATACTCGTACAAAAATCAGTAATGCGTCTGAATCACGAAGAAACGCAACCTAAGCGCTATAAGGTGATATTACCTCATCCAATTGGCACTCGATTTGAGCGATGCCATCACAAACTCAAACTAACAGCTCGTGTCATACGTAAAAATATAAATGAGGTCCATTTATAAAAGATATTCGTTACCGTATCGAGTATGACACATCAAATCCGATGACAGATGGCGCTGGAAAAACGATGACGGCATTATCTTTAAATCAGCCGCCAATATATAAATATACAAACATACACATATACGCGTATATACGTACATACTCTCCCAGTGCTGAGTTCAAAAAATTACGTCACCTCTTGATTCGAGGCTGAGTCTTGAGTCTGGGGTTTCATTTCGAGAGTATGAGTTACGTGCCGTAAAGGCAATGCTCATCCAAAACCGGTTCTCAATATCAGTTGATTTGGATTTGGATTGTTCGAAGTTTCGACAGCCTTTGTTGTCGTTAATTTGAATAACCTTAACCCTGACTCCGTTTCGTAAATGGAATTTGATTAGGACCACCGACCACTGGAGTATTTTTCATTGGCTTGTTTGTTGCTTTAAGATAAAGCGGTAGGTCAAGTTAGAAGCACAATGATTTTTGCTTGATAAATAGACGACTGGTTGGCTTTTGAGAGAAAGAGAGTAGATTCCTTTCTTTGTTAGTCCCACTATCGCTTATCGAAATTCCGAACGTGTTAATAAAGCTTAGATTATACCTATACAACCTTTTCACCACTCTTGACGCAAACGTTTTAATCTTTTGTAAGTATCTTTTGTCTATGTATGTGTTTTGATCATTGAAAACACGAATGTAGCTAGGGTTAGCACGACAAAATCGATAAGTAAATTTTCTATTGGCAGATGTAGACATAAATTTATGAAAAGTTTGATTTCAACTCGTATGCAACACTAAAGCATATCTGTTCGGAACATTAATCCTGATCATGGTAAAATCATCAGAAATTTGCAAGAGAAGGCTTTAATTATAAGCTGTCTGGGTTATATTCACCAACTCGCGAATATAACTATGTGAAAAGAGGAGAACTGATCGGGAAAATTTACAAACACAAAGAAAATCTAAAAGAATGCTAATGAAGCTACTAAGGGCGTAGAGGCAGCCGAAATACTAGCTCCTGAGATGCAAGCACTCTATACAAAACTCAATAAGATATCGACCTTATCGGTAACTCCGAAACAAAGAAGAATTCATACATCACGAACGGAAAGTGGATATAAATTGTCCTCTAGGTACAAGAACTGTTCATAAATGGAAATCTGAATGATCGGTAAAAAGCATCTCAAGAACATCCTGTCAGTTCTTTAGCTGGATATACTTTGTGACCATGTGCTTAAAAAATAAATAAATAAATAGAAAGCGAAAAAGACATAATCGGACCCTTTATACTACGTTCTTAGTTCTGCTTGAAAAGGAGAACAACACGCTTTAGACCTTGTCGTTTTGACGTTTGAAATGAGTGACGACTTTGGAATGGAATGCAACCGCAGTCTCAAGATATCTTTGGACTGCATCCGTTAATAACTTACTTGCCGATATGCTTTTTATTCCCAGGAAAACTGCGATCCTCCGAAAATCATCTCACACGACTAACGAAAATCTAACGAAACTAGACGAAGAATGTTTTTATCGCACGGAAAAAAAAGTTTGCAATAAGTCTACCTTTTAGACATCCCTTACGAACATTTATATTTAACATCCAGAGGTTAGTTGACGCTCTTCTTGATAGTGATGCATTTTTCGAAATTTCTAAGCAACGTGTCCTCGAATTCCCGTCAGCCTAGCATTGCCGGTATCTCTTCTCGAAGGTTGGTAAGAGAAAATTAACTGGAAACCTTTCTTGCAGATGCATAAGAAAATAATTCTACAGTTTACCTGCTTTTGATCAAGATCGAAAAAGCTTTCGAGTGCGTGTATCGTGAGTAGTGGGTCATTTAGTGGGTCATTTTTGACAATATCATTCCTGTATACGAAGATACAAAATATCGTGTTCTACACAACGAAAAGCTGTCTCACACTTCTAATATCTGAAGCGATATACGACAGGGCTACTTTTTTCTGATGATAATACTTCTTCTCTCATTTTTTCATAACTCTCTACCCCAGTCCACTTCTTCCCCTACTCTCTCTTCTGACAACTTCCATTATGTAAATTTTCGTAAAATTAATATTTATCTCAGCAAATCTTTTTTTTGGTTTTACCATCCTATCTTTATCTGATACTGTCTCCATTTTTTACAGTGACATATTTAATTCTATTTCTCTTTACGTCCCCTTTTCGTGGCATAACATCATCTACTTCCCCTCCCTGGTATAACAAAAGACTTCGCTCTTTACGAAACAAAAGAAATAAATTATGGTGGTTTTTCTTCGCACCTCTTCTACCGTGAGCATCGAACTTGTCGAGTTGTAGAGGCTGAGTAGGGTCAATGACTCTCGAGAAGAAATTCTCCAGACGAGTCCTGAAACCAAAGGATGCTCCCCCCCCCCTCCCCAACTCCCAAAGCACTCCATCATTCCCCTGGGCTGGATCAAGGTGTTATACGACCCGTGCCGAAGATCAACCTGGCTGAGGGCCCAGTATCTCCAAAAATAGCTCAGTCGCAAACGGAGTATCCGGATACCTGGCGACCTCCGGATTAGCTAGCCTTATCTGTATATGGCGGATCTCTGTACAGATGGACATCCCTTTCTCCGCTACTCGTGGGACTATTATGGACAATAACCTGAAAACAAAAACCGAGGCCGGTACTCCTCAATTACCGGGCGGTGGAACGGTGACTACACCGACTACCGGCAAGGCTCCTGCATTGCCGAGAGGAGGCAAAACTGTGGCAGGCCATGGTGCGCCATCCTCTAAAGGCAAAAGGAACAAGCCAAATAAAAAGAATTCAGGAAGTGTTAAGACTGTGGCAGGCCATGGTCCTATCACCTCCTCCACCCCTAGCAGCAGCAAGTTTGTGGCAGGCCACGGACTTGTCGCGGCTACCAAAACTCCTTCAGGGAGTGTTAGGACTGTGGCAAGCCACGGTCCTATCACTTCGTCCGCCCCTAGCAGCAGCAAGTTTGTGGCAGGCCACGGACTTGTCGCTGCTACCAAAACTCCTTTGGGGAGTGTTAAGACTGTGGCAAGCCATGGTCCTATCACTTCCCCCGCCCCCAGCAGCAGCAAGTTTGTGGCAGGCCACGGACTTGTTGCTGCTACCAAAACTCCTCCCTCCAAAGAGGAATCTGGAGCTCAGCCGCATCGGCAAGCTCCATCTAAGGCGCTATACATAAGACGCCGAAATGCTTCACGCATTATCAAAACCTTCGGATCCATTCCGGAGGTGGAGAGAAGTGCGGAAATAAAGAGCAAGGTTGAGTGGGCTAAAAACATCCTAAAAGATGGATTTCCCACTGCTTCCATTGCTCACAAAATGTCAAAAGACTCCTCTAAGCGTCAGAGATCGTTGGAGGAAACCGTATCGGTTTCCAAGAGGCCCAGAATTCAGTTCAGTTCCACATCCAACAGCAGATCTCTGAAGTCCTACAACGAAGTCCTAAAGGACGCATTGGTGATCGCGGTGATCGATAGAAGCGATACCGACGGTTCCATTACACCGGAACGGTGGCAATTGGTCAAGTTGAAGCTCTCCAGCAACTTCTTGGCCATCATGCGGGAGAACCCAGGACCACCTCCTATCACAAGCGACGCTGGCTGGCACCAAGGCCATGTCAAGCTCATCGCTTGCTCCGACCAGAGATCTCTCGATCTCTTCACCAAGGCCATCGATGGTTTAGGAGAGGTTTGGCCAGGTGCAAAACTCGAGGTCGTATCTAAGGAAGACATTCCTAGTAGACCTCGAACTCGTACCTGGATTCCAGCCGAACCCTCCTCTCCAGAAAATATCCTGGAAATCATCCGGCTCAGCAACCCGACTCTTCCGACTCATGACTGGAAAGTCGCGAAACTGGAGGAACTAAGGGGTTCTTATAGATGCGCGTTAATTGTGATCAATAAGGAATCCCTTAATCCTCTGGCGCAGACGAAAGGCATGATTCGGTTTGGATTCGAGTCCATTCATTTAAGGGTGTACAAAAAGGATGAGTTGGATGCTGATAAGCAACCTCCTCCTCCTTTAACACCTGACATCACAACCGTGGATCTTGGAGCATCGATATCCTTTCCAGAATTGGATAGCGATGACTCCAATCTGTCCGAGGTGACTACAAAGCCGTCGGTCTCCGATTCTGACACATTGTCGGAAATGGAAACCGATGGCGAAGCAAATAGAGGTTCTACACGATCAGAGATTGAAGATGAGCTCTTGGGCACATCTTCAGAATCGGAGGACCTCAACAACACCGTGGTGGAGGCGACTCTGGAAGACTGTAGCAATGATACGGTTTCTCCAGATTAATCTCCACCACTCAAAAAAGGCTTCGGCCACACTCATTCTGCGTCTTTCCAAAAGCGCAGAAGACATCATTCTAATCCAGGAACCATGGATTGCAGAAGGCGTGGTTCGTGGACTTAGGACACCCTCATACGTTCCGCTCTATACAAGAGACAAAGGTAAGATTAGAACTTGTATATTAGTGAAACGTAGCCTTAATGTATTTCTACTTCCCAACCTCAGTGACCCCGACCTAACCGTTGCCAGATTAGAAACTGCCAAAGGCTCATACTGGCTGGCATCGGCTTACCTTGGCCACGACCAAGTGGGCCCTCTCCCTGGTGATAACCTAGGAAGGGTGGTACTGGAAGCGGGAAGGCAAAAAACTGGCCTCATAATCGGATGCGACGCCAACGCACATCATACGGTATGGGGCAGTACCGACATCAATGATAGAGGTGAGTCACTTTTAGACTATATTTTAAGTACTAACCTCTTAATTTGCAATATTGGCAATGAGCCCACTTTCATAACAAAAAACCGACAAGAAGTTTTAGATATTACTCTTGTCTCCGACAGCATCACCCAAAGGCTAACAAACTGGATGGTATCGTCTGAACACTCCTTTTCGGACCATAGGTACATCCAATTCAGTCTGAGTGATGCTCCCCCTCGCCAACCAACTTTCCGGAACTACCGGAAAACTGATTGGACAAAATATAGAGGAATCCTATCGGAAACGATATCCTCCAAACTATCAAGTCCCCCGCGTGACACCAATGAGCTCGACATGAAAGTCAGGGAATTTACTCTGACTCTCAATAAGGCTATGGCCGCTTCCTGCCCTCTTATTCAACCAAGAGGCAAGAAAAAGCCACACTGGTGGACATCGGCACTAGGACTGCTCAGAAACACATGCAGAAAACTTTTCAACGCAGCAAAAAGCACAAGAAAAGTGACCGACTGGGACTCATATAAAGAATCCCTCAAATTATACAAAAAAGAACTGAGGAAGGCAAAGCGACAATCCTGGAGGTCATTCTGTGACAAAATTACAGAAACCTCTGAGGCTTCGCGGCTAAGAAAAATCCTCTCCACAAATCCTATGATGCCCAGCTGTTTGAAAAAAACCGATGGCTCTTGGACAACCTCAAGTGATGAATCACTCAACCTGCTTCTGGACACCCACTTTCCAGGTAGCTCCCAACTCGCGGCCAGTAGCAGCCCAAACAAGCCTACTGCAACCGTGACCAAAATTCATAGTCTGATTACGAGAGACAAACTGCTCTGGGCGCTACATAGCTTCAAACCATACAAGTCTGCTGGTCCGGACGGTATTATACCTGCCGAGCTACAGAGATCCTCAGATATTATTCTACCAGTGTTGGAAAATATTATGAGGAGCTGTGTAGAACTTATCCACATTCCACTGTTATGGAGAGAAGTCAATGTAGTATTCATTCCCAAAGCTGGAAAATGTTCTCATGTGGTCCCAAAGGACCTCAGACCCATAAGTCTATCGTCATTCCTTCTGAAAACTTTAGAACGACTGATTGATATCCATATTCGAGCTAAAGTTGATCCAAGACTTCTGTCTACGGCTCAACATGCCTACTGTAAAGGAAAGTCGGTGGAAACGGCTTTGCACTCTCTGACTAGCCACATCGAACGATCCCTACAATATAAGGAGTACACAATGGTTGCTTTCCTGGACATAGAGGGCGCCTTTAATAACGTCAACACATCCGCAATCACGACTGCGTTGTCAACTCTGCAGGTAGACGACTCACTTGGGGAGCTGATTAATCTAATGCTAACAAGCAGGATAATCAACTCCAAACTGGGTGAGACTTCTGCTAAAAGATATGTCAGCAGGGGTACGCCGCAAGGCGGTGTCCTCTCCCCCCTTCTTTGGAACTTAGTGGTTAACGAACTACTGATATACCTGGAAGAGGGTGGTAGCAGAGTGATTGCCTATGCGGATGACGTTGCCATAGCCGTCTCAGGAAAACATTTAAATACCATTAAAGAACTCCTCCAAGTAAATCTTAACAGATTAACCTGCTGGGCAGATCGCTGTGGATTGGGAATAAACCCCCATAAAACTGATCTTGTCCTCTTTTCTAGGAAATATAAAATTCCAATCATAGACCCTCCTTCAATAAACGGTACCAGTTTAGCTTTCTCCGATACAGCAAAATATCTGGGTCTCATTTTTGACAGGAAACTAAACTGGAAACCTAACATTCAAGAAAGAGTCAATAAAGCTACAATAGCTTTATTCTCCTGCAAGAAAGCCATTGGGAACAAATGGGGCCTTCAACCTCGCATAACCCACTGGCTATACATCTCGGTCATAAGACCGATACTCACTTACGGGGTGGTTGTCTGGTGGACGGCCTTGGAAAATGCAGTCAACTGCATTAAATTAAGCAGAGTCCAAAGAACAGCATGTCTATGCACAAGCGGAGCCTTGCGGTCTACCCCCTCTGCGGCATTAGATATTCTGCTTCACTTGACACCCCTCGACATTTTTAGCAAGCAAGTAGCTGCGACTGCAGCTATTCGCCTTAAAGCGACTAAACAGTGGACAAATAATTCATTTGGCCACGCCAACATTCTTAATACATTAGGAATCCTCACAGAGAACACCGATTACACCATACCTGAACTTTGGTTTGACAAAAACTTCCATGTAAGCTTCCCCTCTAGATCATTCTGGGAGGAGGATGCTTTCATGGAGGACAAGTCAATCCATCTCTACACAGATGGATCTAAAACCGACAGCGGAGTTGGCGGCGGTGTTTTCTCAGATAAGCTTAACCTAAGCCTCTCTTTCCGCCTTCCAAATCACTGTAGCGTGTTCCAGGCGGAAATTTTGGCGATTAAAGAAGCTCTGTCCTGGCTGAAGAAAAACGTGATATCTGCAAAGGATATCCGCATATTTTCGGATAGTCAGGCCGCCATCAAGTCCCTGGACTCGGTCTCATTGTGTTCTAAAACTGCCCTTGAATGCCGATCATCTCTCATGGAGATGGCAGAGCAGTTCAACATTCACCTCTGTTGGGTGCCGGGCCACAGAGACATTCCAGGGAACTGCAGAGCCGATGAACTCGCCAAAATTGGAACCACTCTACCTATCCTACCAGACAAAGGTAGTATAGGTATACCAATCGCTACGTGCAAACTAACACTAAAGCTAGATGCCAATAAAAGAACGGACCTTAGGTGGACTGCTGGACAAACATGTCTAGCGACAAAACAGATCTGGCCAAAGCTGGATCTGAGTCGATCTAAGTGTCTGATCCTCTTAGAAAGGAAACATCTCAGCGCCATAATAGGTGTCATTACCGGACACTGCCTCATAGGCAAGCACGCAAGAAGGCTTGGCGCTTTTACTAACGATTTTTGTAGAAGCTGCATGGACGAGGAAGAGGAGGAGACAATCCCCCACCTACTCTGCACATGCCCAGCTCTCTCTCAGAGAAGGAAGCTTCACCTAGGAGCTTTCTTCTACAACGACCTAAACGATCTAGAAAAAATAGACGTTAACAGTCTCCTACGCTTTATTAAAAGCTCAAACTGGTTCCAGTAGTAAGAAGATCATAGATCCACGTGGCATCACAATGGGCCAATAGGCCTAAGTGGGTTGGTATTTCCAACAGCCACTCTTACCTAACCTAACCTAACCTTCTTCGCACCAATTTTTGTTCTGACTACCCTAACCATCTTGGAACCTACCTCTAATTCACCCAGCTCTATAACTACCCCTATCAGCGCTTTCTTGACACTGCGCAGACCAAACTTATCAACGATCCTAAGTCAATTGATTACAAAAGAAAATCAGACGGTTATTCCCTCTCTCTCGCGTTCGATGATATGTACACATGTGTATCATTGACCGGCCCACATACTATCGTCAACTATTTTGTTAACTTTTTTAAACAATCATTTGCAGACAGCTTCTTCGTACCTGACCCTATATAGCTTAAGTACCTTCCCAATTTTTTCATTGTCCCATCTCTCTCTCTCAATCTTGATCCTACCCTTACCCAAAGTTACCAATGATGAATTTTTAACCCGCAATATTTCTCAAAAAGTGTGCCTCCCATATTTCGCACCCACTTTACTTCCTGTTTCATCTATCCCTCACACAAGGAGAATTCCCCCAAGTTTGGAAGATCTCTTTCATAACCCCGATCCGTAAAAAGGTTTCAGAGAATGAAGTAACTAACTACCGGCCCATTGCCAAGCTTTCTTACATACCTAAAATGTTCGAAAGTTTTTTATATGAAGTTCTAAGCTTTCAGTGCAATATAAGTATATTATCCAGTCAGCATAGACTTCTGAAAGGTAGATCAACTACACAAATTTAATTGAATTCGTATCCTCTGCGCTTTCAGTCCTAGAAAATGGCAACGAAGTCGATGTTATTACTACGGATTTTGCTAAGGCTTTCGATAAAATATCACATCCATTGATCCTTTTCAGCCTAGGTCAGCATCCTCAACCCCATTTTTAACCACTTCTGGTGTCCCACAAGGCAGCCATCTAAGTCCCCTCTTTTTCATTTTCGATCTTAAGAGGATTATAAAATACTGCCCCACTTAGTTCTTCACAACTATTTCTTCACCCCAAACTTCTATTTCTCCTTCAATAGGACCTCGATAAATTTTCCAATTGGTGTCTAAAAAATTGCGTAGAGCTTAATGTCTCCAAATGTCACGTTATGACTTTCTCACGAGAGTTCAATCAAGCTCCTCCTCGACTTTATTTTCTGGATGGCCAACCTATACCCCAGGTTCAATCCCTTTGCGACCTTGGAATATTATACGATAGATAGTTAAACTTCTGTCCGCATATTGATGAGATAACCCTTAAAGCCAACTCATCACTTGGTTTTATCAAGCGTTGGTCCAAAGAATTTTGCAACCCCTATGTGACAAGGTCACTTTACATTATCCTTGCCCGGCCCCTTGTTGAATATGCCAGCGAAGTGTGGTCCCCCTTGCAGCGATTCGCCTACAATCAACGTCGTTTCCTTCGATTTGCCCTTCGAGGACTATCCTGGGATGACCCTTTTATCTTACCTCCCTATTGTGACCGCCTCAATCTTCTTAACCTGAATACCCCCAAAAAACACAGAGACGTGTCTGTGGATTCCGCGTCCCTTTACAATTCTATTTCCTTCAACACTAACCCTCGCAATTTACGCGAGGGTCCTCGTCTCTTCTGTATTCCAACCCATCGCAGGTCTTATTGTTCCAACGAACCAATCCCGCATGCTCCGTAAGATCAACTCTACCCTCCCCGTTTTTGATTTTAACCTGAGTACTTCTCGTCTCAAACTTGATCTCCTCCATCATTCCCTTATTTTCTAACCCTTAATTTTTGTTAGTTTGTAAGTCCTAGTTTTTAAGTTAGATTAAGCTTGTATGAAGCCAAATACAAAGCCTAAAACATATGAACTATGTTGGCCATATAACATACACAGGTCAGCTCAGACGTCCTCGTAAGGTTAATAATTTTCATCAGACTTTAAAATTGTCTCCGTTTACTTAACATTGCTGAACATAAGGTGTTTCTGGAACAGGTATCCTTATCAAGAGACACCACAGTCCTTAAGCCGGCATATGCTCGATGTGGGCAGCAGAATGGAGAAGGAGCCAGAAGCTGCATTGGGTAGCGTACAAAAATTCTGAAAATAACAATGTTTTCAACACTTAAACCATACAGGGAGAGCTGCACTTTAAAATTGATTCTGTAAGTATTGCTATAGAGGAGAAGTATTTGGAGATTAACAAACCCAGTCAAAAACTGCAGACCTTTGTCGTATCATTCGTCGACTTTCCAACAATGTGCGGTATGTCATACCAATGGACAAACAATTTTTGCCTGTAGGCAGTTCGCCCAGAAAGTGAAACAATTGGATTTACGTTTTAACTGTCTTCAAAGGAGACGCAGAAGCAGTAACTGTAAGGCCCAATATTGCAAACGTTGCAATAGTCGTCACTACACGATGATTCATCCAAAAGCTGTAGGGAATAAGTCAAGCAATAGTGCGCTTAAAGCCAACACCGCAGCAAAGGGAGCGCATGAGATCATCTTGGCGACAGCAGTGGTAGACGTAGTCAACGCCCATGGGACCTCAATGCCATGTCGTACCATTTCGGTTTCGGAATCTCAGCTGCACTTCATCTCCGAGAAGATTTGTCAGCAACTTGAACATCGAAACAACAGCGAAATATAGCACAACTGTAAGACTGCAGTCTCGCGCCACTTGTTTCCAAACCACTATTGAGGCTGTCATCCTGCCAAAGAGGATGACATCCTGAGTTCCACCGACTCCAAAGGATTGGATTACTGGTAGGAGCAGAATTATACCTGAAGCTCATACCACCGGGACAAATAGAGATTGGACCCTCATTACCTACACTAAAAAATACGCGCTTAGGGTGGATAGTAGCAGGGAGCGCCAACACGTGTAGACTACCTGGCGATAAGACGAAGATCTGCAACGTCACCACCAAACATACAACTAGCTCTTTGGAGAAACAAATCGAGAAATTCTGGGTGCTAGAAAACCACATTGAGCAGAATACGCCAACGTTGCAAGAGGAAGTAAAATGTGAAACCCATTTCCAAGACACCATTAGACGGAACAAGGGTGGTCGATTCGTGGTCCACCTACTATTCGAACGCGATCTAGAGGCTGTAGGGCACTCCGAAGCTATAACAATGAAGCGGCTTCTCGCCCTAGAGAAAATACTGCTAAGCCAACCCGACCTGCAGGAGCAGTATACGAAATCTATGAAGGAATATGAAGAAGAGGGGCATATGGTAAGCATCAGCATCAACTACCAAACTCCGAGTGGTGTTTGACGAATCAGCGAGAACAGCCACTAGAATATCATTAAACCAATCCATGATGATTGGACCGACGGTTCAATCCGATCTCTTCTCCATTTTTGTAAAATTTCGACTACCATATGATTTTGCCGCCGACATCCGACAAATGTACCCGCAAATACTTGTAGACGAATCATAACGCAAGTATCAGACAATTTTCCGGAGACCGACCACCGCCGAACCGATAGGGACATATAAACTGAACACGATTACCCATAGAACAGCAGCAGCACCATATCTCGCCACAAGATGTTTGAAACAGCTAACTGAGGAGAACAGCACTATGACTCCAAGAGCAGCTCAAGTCATCAGCGAAGAAACGTATGTCGATGACATCTTAACTGAGGACACTGAGGAAAAGGAGAGCAACAGTCATACAATTACACGCATTCTCAGATAGCATCACGATAGCTTTCGGAGGATGTTGCTATCTAAGGTCAATTGGCAATCTGGGTAACATTCAAACATCATTGTTGTGCGCCAAGTCCACCAAGCGCACCATTGAAGACGACGACAGGAGCTGTGCACTGACGTGTTGATGGTCGAGCTAGTGAATCGGTTAATGAAACTTTTACGCATAACAATCAAAAAGGTTAGCTATTACACCGACAGCACTACAGTTCTCTCGTGGATCTCGTCACCGTCCTACACGTCGGAGACCTTCGTTGCAAATAGGGATGCACGCATCCAAGCCTTGTCTAATCGCAAACAGTGGAGTCATATAGCTGCAAAGAACAACCCGGCCGATTTGATCTCACGCGGACTCCCCGTCGCCCAACTGTAGGACGCATCAATTTGATTTCAGGGACCATCGTTTCTTGAGCAAACAGAAGACTTATGGCCTGCACGTTATGCCAGCGAGGTGGAAGAACTACCTGAGCGAAGAGTTGTGAGCATGAAATACTTATGTATGCACATATAGGAAATGGCAAAAAATCCGACTACCCAGACAATTCGAAAAAGAGCAGGTCGCCGAGAGCCCACATGGCGCAGGACAATTAAGGATAAATCGAAGACAATTGTGATGCTTTGGAGAGAGGAAAGAAGAATAGACCTACATATGTATGTATATGTTCATTTAAGATCATTAAATAGATTATGCTCATTGATCCAAAATTCTTAGTCCAATTCTGAGGACAAATTTTGTGATTGTGACAATGCATGATTCCTACCACCATCCATTGCCCCGAACAATCTACAGATTATTAGATTTGAGGTAGGAAAACACCAGGATTCACGTAGTGAATGGTTCAGTCATCCTCGTCATTTGTTGTCAAATCATGCCCAGTTCGATTTCAAATACGAGTATTAAATTATCGGATGCCTTTCTCGGCAATTAATGAAATGAAATGTCCACAGCTATTTTACGCATCAGTACTCCTTAAAGCAATGGGAATATAAGTTGATGGAACCACGTAATTGAAGCCAATCCAGAAATATGTACAATACAGAGTGTCCTCTAATTCGATGACGATAATTTGGGAAATGATTTCTGGGTATATTCTAACAAAAAAAATTGTGTGCTCTTTTATTTGACTACCTGTCAAAACCCTCATTTCCTTACCCTGTTCCTTAAAAGTTCTCAGAAGAGTTAGGTTTAGAGTATGAAGGGCCTATTTGGAAAATATACCTTACAGAAATGGTATAAAAGATTAGGAAAAAAAATTACTTCATCAGTTTAATTTTTTACGCTAAGGTTACAGTTGCTTAGAACGCTGTTTGAAATGTCAGCATTTACAAACCAAGAATACGCAGACATTATTTACGATTATGGGCTATGCAATGGAAGTTCAACTAGTGCGCGAGAAAGATACCATGAACTTTATCCTAACCGACGACTTACTAGTAAAAGTGTATTTCTAAATACGTATCGAAGGCTTCGAAAAACCGGATCAGTTTCGAATACACGACGGAATGTGGGAGCTCCACAAGTAAGAAGGGTTTCGGCTGATGAAAGAATACTGGATGCTATTACAACTGATCCATCAATCATAAAATTTCTAATGTACTGCATGGAGCAATACCATACCATCATACACCTGTACAAGAACTGCTTCCCAATGATTTGGAAAAGAGTCTTGAGTTTCCAGAAGCGGAACTTGGATGACAACCAGTTTATTAGCAGAATTCTTTGGACGGACGAATCTCAATTTACAAGAGTTGGAATCACAAATTGTCATAATCTTCATACGTGGGCTGCGGACAATCCACACACAATGAGACATAAACCATTTCAATACAAATTCAGCGTCAATATGTGGACAGATGTACTTGGAAACAAGTTAATCGGCCCCTTTAAACTACCACCTAGGCTGAATTCTACAAATTATCTGGAGTTTTTGCGAAACGATTTACCAGAATTATTGGAGGACATTCCACTGATTCAATTAACTTTATCATATTTTCAACAGGACGATGCTTCAGCCCACTATGGTCGTGAGGTTAAGAATTGGCTAGATGAAGGGTGCGGTAACCGTTGGATAGGTAGAAATGGATCAGTTCACTGGCCCGCAAGATCTCCTGACCTTACAGTATTGGAACTTGTTTATTCAACCGAAATAGCAACTTTAATTGAATTGCAAGATCGTATTCTCGAAGTGTCATCAAAAGTGAGGCAGCAGTCAGCATCAATAAACATTCGCATTTAAATCCAAAAACGAGCTCTAGCATGCATACAAAACCAAGGAGGACACTTTGAGCACCTGTTATAACTGTTTTAGTACGAGTATATGGTACAAAAAATAAAATCTACCTAAGGATTGAAACGAATAAAATTTGGAAGCTTTCATAATTCATGTAAATTTTTTTTATTTGTTTTAAAACTCTGTTTGTATTAAATTTATTCACAATTACAAAAAATAAAAAAAATTATTTGGGTTCCCATTCTTTCCTCAACTTCATTCGAATGTCCTTCATAAGGTTGGTGACAGTTACTTCCGTGATCTTTTTGGACGCTCTTTTCCATTTAGCACTAAAATCTTTTACGTCCTTTGCACACTGCTCACTTTTCCTTAATTTAGCTTTGACCAAAGCCCAATACCTTTCAATGGGACGGCACTGTGGAACATTGGGTGGATTCATGTCTTTTGGGACAAAGTCGACATTTTTAGCAACAAGAAAGCTCAACGTCGCATGATTTAATTTAATTTTGGTGGGGGCTGAGGCCCCCATTTATTGGCTTAATACAAGCTTAATCTAACTTAAAAACTAACAGAAAGACTTAAGAGCTAGTGATGGAGGAGTGTCTTAAACAAGATGTTTAAGACGAGGAGTGCTCAGGCGGAAATGAAAAAGAGAGAGGTTTGAGTTGACCTTTCGGAGCATTCGGGAGATAGGTTCGTTGGAGCCATAAGAGGTGCGGTGGACCGGTAGATAGAAGAGACGAGGACAACGTAAATTGCGGGGGTTGGTATTGAAGGAAATGGAGTTCAAAATGGATGCACGGTCGATGGAACCTGAAAGAAGACGATGAATGAAAAGAACGTCAGCAATATTCCTACGTTCTTCTAACGAATCCATATTTAGAAGTTTGAGGCGGTCTTGATAGGGAGGTCAGATTAAAGGGTCGTTCCATGGCAGGCCACGGAGGGCAGATCGGAGGAATCGACGTTGAATACCCTCGATTCGGGAAACATGAACCCGGTGAAAGGGGGACCAAGCTTGACTGGCATACTCAAGCAGGGGGCGAACAAAGGTAATATAGAGAGATCTGGTTACATACGGGTTGGAAAATTCCTTGGACCACCGTTTAATAAAGCCAAGTGATGAGTTGGCTTTGAGGATCATCTTATCGATATGCGAACGGAAATTAAGCTCACTGTCGAATAATATGCCAAGGTCTTGGAAAGACTGAACCCGGGGAATTGGTTGACCATGGAGAAAATAAAGTCGGGGAGGAGACGGGTTGCATTTACGTGAGAAGGTTATAGATTGAAATTTGGCTATATTAAGTTCTAGGCAGTTTTTGAGGCACCAGATTGAAAACCGATCAAGGTCTTCTTGAACAAGGGCAGAGTCCTGGGGAGAGGAAATAGATCTAAAAAATTTTGTGTCGTCGGCGTAAAGGGAGAGGGAGGAGTGCTTAATGACACTCTCAACATCGTTGATAGTAAGAATGAAGAGAAAAGGGCCAAGATGACTACCTTGTGGAACTCCAGATGAGGCCAGGAATGGAACAGAAAGGGCGGATCTAAACCGAACACTATAATATCGGTTTACCAGGTAAGAAGAAATCCATTTTAAAAAGAGAGGCTCAAAGCCGAGAGCAGACAATTTGAAAAGGATCAATTTATGACATATCTTATCAAACGCTTTTGTGAAATCAGTTGCCATAAGATCGATTTCTTTGCCATTTCCTAAGGCTGAGAGAGCAAAAGACACGAATTCAACTAGTTTTGTGGTAGTTGATCTACCTTTTAGAAAACCATGTTGTCGGGGTGAAATAAAAGGCTTGCATTTGAAGCTTAACGCTTCGTATAAAGTGCTTTCAAAAAGTTTGGGTACATGAGAGAGTTTAGCAATGGGAGGATAATTGCTAACTTCATCCTTAGATCCCTTTTCGTGTATCGGGATTATAAAAGAGGTCTTCCAAATCTGGGGAAATTCACCCTGTGTAAGGGATAGACGAAAAAGGTAGGAAAGGGGTAGAGACAGGTTGGAAGAGCATTTCTTAAGAAACATGGAGCATGGTGAGCTGAAGCTAAATCTGGCTAAAATAATGTTGAACCCTCGTGTTTGTTTAAGAAAGAAATCAACCGTTTTTTTTTAGGCACTCGTTAATGTGCACTTCTCCGTTAATTGTTCCCGTCGTAATAAACGATGAGCTTCTGTGTCCACATTGGCAAATGGACTGTCAAACGAGATATTTTGACCTGAACTTTTCCATCCCAATCGATGTTGTTGATTGCGGAAGAATCTCAGCTTCAAACGAGTCATAAAACTGCGCACCTGGAAGACTAGTAAAGTCGGCTTTGACATAAGTTTCGTCATCCAAAACCAAGCACGCTTTCTTGTTACCGATCAACTCGTATAGCTTTCGGGCTCGTGTTTTTATGACTTTTTTTGCTTTTCAGTAACTTTTGGTATTTTTTGTTACCGTTTACGTTTTTACGTTTTTTAGGTCTTTGTACCATTGTTTGGTTGGTATTACATTTCCGAGAAACATCTCTGGATGACAAACTCCGGTTTTTTACGATGGTACCCACTATTTTCCTGTCCAAATTTGTATCATGTGCTTCACTTTTAGCTCCACTTTTCTGTTTTCGCTTAACTGCCAACGTCTCCAAATATCGTTTAATAACAGAATCCACTGTACTGCGTGCTATGCTTAAAGTTTTTGCGATGAAATGGTTTGGACGCGAAGTATTTTCGAGCCATTTGTCGATGATCTTTTTACGGCGTTCCTCTCGACTCATATTTTACAAATATTTTAAACCGCACTGAACTCAACTCAATGGCAAACTGAAACTAGAGAATATACAGGCTAATTTGGGTACAAAATGGGATTGCAATTTACAGATTTTATTCGGTTCAGTCCTTAAGACCATACAAAATCATTTTTTATTCATAGCCATACTCATAGGAGCTTAAAGCAAAAAAATCCTTTTTGTAAATTTTAACTGCTGCAAGTTTTTCCAAGTATCATAAAATCTGTGGGATTTACTGCAAACTCATTGATGATTTTTTGTTTTATTATTGTTACTTTCATAAGAAAAAAATAGTAAAACATTATGTTACTCGTAATTAGGCATTTTCTGGAGAGAAGTGACCTCAAAGTCGTAAATTAGCATGTGCAATGAAAATGGAACAGGCTTAGAAATTAACTCATTAGCAGAAAACTCCGTGCCGTTTCTAAGAGAGGGCACAACTTGAATTAAATCCATACCATTTTCAGTTAGTACCAACCTTCAAAAGATACATGTATAAATTTGACAGCTGTCGGACGATTAGTTCTCAAGATATAGCGTTGTGAGTGAAGCAACTTTTGTTATTGTGAAAAAAATGGATTCAAAGCAATTTCGTGTGTTGATTTATCATTGCTCTTTGATGGGAAAAAATGCAGCCGATGCAAAGAAATGGCTTGATAAGTGTTACCCGGACTCTGCACCAGACGAACGAACCATTCGCAAGTGGATTGAAAAATTTAAAAGTGGTCATACAAGCACCGAAGATGATGCACGCAGTGGACATCCAAAAGAGGCTGTTTCAGATGAAAACATCAAAAAAGTCCACAAAATGATTACGAATGACCGTAAGGTGAGTTGATCGAGATAGCTGAGGCTCTGAAGATATCAAAAGAGAGTGTTGGATATATCATACACGAATATTTGGACATGCGAAAGCTCTGTTCAAAGTGGGTGCCGCGTTTGCTCACAGTCGACCAAAAACAACAACTTGTTGATGATTCAGAGGAGTGTTTAAAGCTGTTCAACCGCAATAAAGCCGAATTTTTGCGTCGGTATGCGACAATGGATGAAACTTGGTTCTATCACTTCACACCAGAGTCAAGTCGGCAGTCAGCTTAGTGGCGAGCAGGCGACGAACCTCGTCCTCGGCTGGCAAGGTTATGGCATCCGTATTTTGGGATGCACATGGAATAATTTTCATCGACTATCTCCAAAAGGGGCAGACTATCAACAGCGACTATTACATTGCGTTGTTGGAGCGTTTGAATGACGAAATCGCAGAAAAACGGCCGCATTTCAAGAAAAAGAAAGTGCTGTTTCATCAAGACAATGCACCGTGTCACAAGTCGATGAAAACGATGGTAAAATTGAATGAATTCGGCTACGAATTGTTTCCTCACCCACCGTATTCTCCAGATTTGGCCCCCAGCGACTATTTGCTGTTCGCAGACCTCGAAAGAATGCTCGCCGGAAAGAGATTTAAGACCGAATCGCCGAAACAGAGGCCTATTTTGAGGCTAAACCGAAATCGTACTACAAAACTGGTATCGAAAGATTGAAAAATCGTTTCAATCAGTGTATCGCCCTCGAAGGCAACTATATTGGTAAATAAAATTGAACTTTGCAAAAATTTTGTGTTTTACTATAAAACGGCATGGAGTTTTCTGCTAATGTGTTAGATATCTAAAGACTTAAACAAGATATCAACTTTATTTGAACGCCGTTATAAAGGCTGGTATTTCTTCTAAAAATAAAGTCCAGCACGAAGTTTTTACCAGTAGTACTAATAGAGCAATTTCCATTAACATAGATCAGAGTACACCAAAGTAAGCCTTTTCTTAAATCCTCGATAAATGATGTCAACAATGGAGATAGACCCTTACTGTAGAACGATTTTTTTCTTAAAATATGCCCAGGAATCAGTTCCCAAATTATCGTCAACCCTGTATAATAATTTAAAACTGGGAGACGCCTAACTAACTAATATCTAGAAATTGAAATCTTTTCTAATGAATGATCTTACCAAGACCTTTAATGAATGCTTGATTTCCATTGAATTTTCATTTCTCGACGATTAAGTTGGAGAAATTCAACATATACCATAACATATATAATTACTATCCAAATGGGACAACCAGTGGACTTACCAATTTTGCCATTCGAAGCCCTAGTCCAACAATGATTTTGGATTTTTCTCTCGTCGTGACAATAAATCCTCACACTTAATTAGTGAAGAAAAATTGCTAAATGAATAGACAAATAGACGACAGTCAAACAGATAAAGTACCTCATGACAGTCAAAGACTGAAACACAAACAAATTTATAGTCAAAGTTTGTATGCGAAGACTAAAGTGTAATCATCCCCGGTTCCCAGACAACAATTACAGTGCCTTTGGTTCTCTAGCCTCAATGGCGCCTCCAGCAGTGACACTTTCCCACAGCATCATTACGTTTTAATACTTTTTTTTTTATGTCACTAGGTTTGGCGTAAAGGCTAGAGCTATGTATTGTATTCCGCAGCAGTAGCCTAACCCAGCAGTCGACCTTGGGAATACTCACGTTTGTCAAAATAAGTTGTGTGGGGCTTGAATGGAATACTGTTAATTATTTCTTTAAACAAATTTAAACATCTGAACATCAACACTACAGAATTTCAACTCGAAAATTATTAAAAGGCTTGAAAATGTACTGACATACTCGGCGTCATATTGTGCCTTCCCTTTCCGTAACATCATAAATTGTTCCATTCCTCTTCTCTATTCTGTTTTCTAAGGATTACGTCATTTGGAAACGTTTTTTCCCGTTGTGAAACACGCAACGTTGCGACGAAGTTTTCCGAAAGCGAAAACAGGAATATTCGCAAGTCTGTGAATGAGGTAATTCTACTGCTTTATCTATTTACCCTCTGTCGGTATACGTCATCCACTCACACACAAGAACTAAACTTCATATACTCGTACATATGTATGTATACTCACTCCTTGGTGAGAAGGACGAAGAAATTCGGATTGGTATAGTACATATACTTAAAATATAAGTTTTTTTTGGGAGCCCGAAACCACGAAACGATGTTTATATTCGAAGTCGAAGTTTTTTAAGTAGATTATGCTTGGGGTATACGAAGACTCGTACTGAAGGTAAAATATGTAGGTCGACCTAAAATTTTGTTTTTCCGAGGGTTGATCGATATTTTCAAACGACATACTCGTAGGAGAAAGTGTGAGAATGTTTTCTTGCCACCAGGACACCCACAGAGACGACGAAGAAAGAGCAGTATACTGCAGTGAATTTTAAATTCGGCTTTTCGAAGGCTGACTATGGTAATTTGAAACGAAATCGAAACTGCTGTCTTTTTGACAATTAGTGGTGTAATATTAGGAGTTACGGGTGGGTGGATGATCAGTTGGTTGAAGGTGAACTACGTATGTACATATGTAATATTCTGGATGTGCGTAAATAAAGGGAATGAGGTTTATTGGGTGACATTTTGTGCTATAAGTGAGCTTTTGAAAGGCGAAAATTGACATTTGGGTTAAAAAAATCATAGCGAACGTTTATATCTTTCTCAAGAAGTTCTTCAATAAATGTGATCCACTGCACCATCATCCATTTTAAAGACGAAATACAAAAGCAGTTGCCGCAATTCGATAAAAATTTAGAGTCATATATTTAGCAATTGAAGAAGATCCCTCCGGACATAAGTGGAATTTGACTTCTGTTAGGAATGAATGTACAAATGTCTGCATTTAATTTGATAGCCAAGCAACTAGTACAACATAGTTCGCCTATCCGGCAACCGAATATAAAGTTTTAAATAAAATCTCGGACGAAATCCTGCTCCAAACAGATCCTCATGAATTTCAAGTCACTACATTAGGAATGAGAACATTGTAATGGTGTGACATCACAAATGGCCTCCTTTGGCCTAAGTGAACCTAACTGGCTTTCATCATAACGTAATTTAACCTATGGTCATGTAATTAGCAAGCTCGCCTTTATTCAGTGTCTTACCCCACCCGGAACCTTTGGTGCATTTAAAATCTTATTTAAATGAACTTGCATCTAATGCAATTTAAATCAAATTAAGACATAATTGGTTACTCTGCCATCAAAAGACCTTATCAAGGCAGTAAAGGGTTTGCTTTGCTCTTCCGTTCCAAAACAATTCAAAAAAGTGCAGTAACAACTATTTTTAAAACTAAAACTTATACTGCCTTGACCATAAAGTTCCCGACCACACCCACAGTGTTGCGCTTCCATTGTTCCGATTTGAGTTCCCTCTTGTTGACATTCCCTCTAAATCTTAGCGTCATAGCTTAACATTTGCAAATGTTGCGTAGCCAAGAGTACATCTATCTCTGTGTGTGTTGGCGATTTTTTTACAATTTTAGAAATGGATTTCAAATTCTCTAAAGAAAACGGTCATGGCACGAGCGGTTCAAAAGTGGTCGTGAATCAATCGAAGATGATGAACGCAGTGGCAGACTATCGGCATCGAAAGCCGACGAAAACATTGACGAAGTAAAAGAAATGTTGGTCAATAGCCGCAAATCAACCATCAGAGAGATAGCGGAGGACTTGAACATTGCCTATGGATCCGTCCAAGACATTTTGGTTAATGATTTGGGTTTCCATCGTGTAGCAGCAAAGTTGGTGCCAAAAGACCTCAATTTTATGCAAAAATTGTAGCAAAAGAGATGATCTGCGAGGCTGAATCCGGGAGTGGGTTTATGAGTACGACATGCAATCCCGACATCAGGCAAGTGAACGGCGTTCACCAAATGAGCCGAGACCAAAAAAAACACGTCGTTTTCAGTCAAAAAAGAAGGCAATGCTCACGGTTGTCATGGATTACAACGGTGTAGTGCATCATGAATTTTTGCCAGAAGGCCAGACAGTAAACAAAGAGTGCTCGTATTATTTCGGCGTTATGACACGTTTGCGTTAAGCAATTCGCCAAAAGAGACCAGAATTGTGGGCAGAAAACTCGTGGATTTTGCACCATGATAACGCACCGTCGCACAGTGCCATCATTATTCGCAGTTTTTTTGACGAAAAAGGCAACAAATCCCATCCAACAGCCACCGAATTAATCTGGTTTGGCTCCCTGTGACTTCTTTCTGTTCAATCGAGTTAAAAAACCACTACGGGGAACGCGTTTCAGCAGCCGAGAGGAAGGCTGATGGACAAACCGAAAACCGAATATAAAAAAAGTTTCGAGGATTGAATCAAGCGCTGGCATAAGTCGATGGGGATTACTTTGAAGGGGACAATATAGATTTAGATGAATAAACTTGTATTTCTAATTTTCTGAATACATTTTGATCAAAGTGGTACATACTTCTTGAGATCTAAATGACCTAAACTATTGTATATGAGAAACTTATGATTTGGCCTCATAAGTGTTAATTATGTAACGATGTTTCCTCTTGTCCAGACCCACTCTAAAAGCCCTGAAAACCATACTGATCACACAAGCAGTCCTTACGAAGATTAGGTCTTTTGAGTTGATGATCTCATTTCGTATGAGATACTGGTAGCCGAAGATAATTTAATGTATTTTGCCTGTTGACTCGCGCAGTCCACTGCCTTTCTCAAGCAGTTCTATTCTGGTGAATATCTTGGTAGTCAGGGAGTCACGAATTCATTTTTTTTGTGCTGAAACCCAAACCATAGGGAGAAGACAAGTATCCTATACGGTTGTAAATCAGAGAGAATTGCCAAACCGCGAATCATCGATAATTTTACCGACTTTATCTAATCTGTAGGAGGAATAATTTTGATAACCGTACTTTATCTCATCTAATTAAAGCCATACTTAGTGTATAAACCCCAACGACCTCCCTATGCTGAGACATCGGTGTCCACCCAATCACTGATACCAAGCAACGTTGCTAGCGGTTAGTTCTTAGATAGAAAGACTAGGCAGTCCCTCCACAGAACAGAACTAAAAGTGGGAAACAATAACCTTAATCGGTGGTCTAAATAAAGTATTGTAAGTACTGATCAGTCACAAGACTCCCTAAAAGTTATCTGACAGATTTTGCCTTAAACAAATTTGACTTACAAAGCTAAGGAAATATCTACTATATATGTGCAAAAGTGTTTTCTTTAAGGACTCTTGCGCAGTTGGGAAAAAGGATTAAAACATCCTAAAGACCTATCCCGACCTACTAACCCAAAGGTTCTCGCTATTCGCAGTGCCCCCCCAAAATTGCAATTGCCAATATTTTCACTAACTTGATACTTAGTCTTCACGATGGCATCGGGAGAATGAAAAAGTAGTTGTGGTGACTAAAAGTTGCACAAAAACAAAACCATACAAAGAATAAACGTAGTTATCACTTAAAGACTTGAATATATCTGGTAAAGGTTGTAGAGTTAAGTCAATAACTGAGAAAATGTGAAATCTAACCACAGATGAATTGAAACTATGCTCATACAGAAGTAATCGACATTATTAACATGATAAACTCATCTCTCACCTCTATTTTCAACTTCATTAGAAACTAAAGATCAATGGTATTGGTCGAGGAAGTGGAGAGGTACTGTTTAACCAAAAGGAATGTCTATCCAACAAAACTCGAACAGAAACCTGTAAAAATTATCAAGAAAATTTAGTAGAGTTATAGTCGACCGTGAAGGCTTGGAAAAACTACTTTTACAAACTTTCCGAATAAAGCCAATACGAGGGTTGTCTGAAAAGTTTCCGAACAATGATACAAGACATTTTTTCTCAATTTTTTTTTTTATTTTTCTACATAGTCTCCTTGTAACTCTACACGCTTCTTCCAGCGATGGTCCCATCTCTCTAACCCGTCCAAATAGTACTTGGCGTTTTTCTCTGCAAAATAATTGTTCACGAAGGTGATTGCCTCCTCATTTGACGAAAATCTCTGTCCTCCAAGCGTAGCTTTTAGATCGATTAAGATACCTCCTTTACTATCCCAAAAAACAGTCGCCATCACTTTCCCAGCCGAAAAAACAATTTTTGCTTTTTTTTTTGGAGCCGGCTCGCTCTTTGCAGTCCACTGTTTTGACTGAATTTTTGTTTCGGGCGTATAATGGTGTATCCAAGGTTCATCTACAGTAATTAATCGGCGCCAAAACTCGGATTTATTGCGCCTAAACTGCGCCAACAGAGCGTTGGAAATGTTCATTCGAACACGTTTTTGGTCTAACGTAAGCAAACGCGGCACCCAACGCGCGGACAGCTTTCTCATGCCTAAATCTTGGTTTAATATGTAACAAACACGTTCTTTGGACATTTTCATAACCTCTACTATCCCTCTCACTTTAATTCGGCGGTCGTCTAACACCATTTGGTGAACTTTAGCAATATTATCGTCAGTGGTTGCAGTTTTTGGACGTCCCGAACGTTCATCACCTCACAAGCTCTTACGGCCACGTTTAAATTCAGCTGCCTAAAATTTCACTGTGGTAAATGATGGTGCAGAGTCCCCATACACAGAGTCCAACTGATTTTTGATTTGCGTAGACGTATTGCCTTTCAAAAACAAGAATTTAATAACAGCTCGATACTCAATTTTTTCCATTTTCACAAAAAACACTCACATCGACTCACTCAAACGACTGTCAACTAAAAACTGCGCTACCAAAATGACTGAAACTTCGGGAAGTAACTGTCAGAAGATGCACAACTAGCATTCACTAGCTTTTATTGGCGAGTGCCGCTATCTTTACGTTGCAGTCGGAAACTTTTCAGACAACCCTCATATTTCCAACCACCCGACTAAAGCGAAGTTAATAAAGCAATATCTACACTTAGACATAGCAAGGCTGAGCCGAGAGCTTATCTGCCAATCTATTTAAGGCTTAGTTTGTAAACAACTCATTTCCACGTTTAAGTGTGAGGAAAGTATGCCTGTTGAATCCGTTTGTCCGATCCACAAGAAAGGAGACTAAGTGGTATTTGCGCCAGCTATAGAAGTATCAAATCTTATTTGCCGCATTATGTGAACCAAATATTCGCACTATTCTTGATTCTTGAATATATGATTGCATCTACACAGACAAGCTATACAAGCACATGGCCAGTCTTGGCATACCAAACCCTTTAGATTGTGCAGAATAGCAATAAAGAACTCACGCTGCTCCGTCAGAAGCAATATTACCGAGATCTTTGATGTAAAAAAAAAGGTTAACAAAGGTGATGCGTCGTCCTTTAACATCATACTTGACAAAATATTACGAAACTCGCAAGCCGTCAATAGAGGCACAATTTTCCAAATCTCAGCGCAACTTCTCCCATATAGTGGGAGTAAGTTACCGGATATATGGAGGGTACGAAGCTGATTTTTAAAGACTTGATGGATCATCTATTTACCTGATTCATTAAAAGCAGTTACTCTGATACAAGTAGCAGTACATGTCTTTTAATGAATTAGTTTGCGACTATAGATAACGCATTGTGACTAATCAGGCTGTTGTACTTTTATTAGCTGAAAACTTCGGACAAGTAAAACGCGTCGGTTATCTTCGAATAAAACATTACTTGTCCGAAGTTTTCAGCTAATAAAATTACAACAGATTATGATGGGCCCAGATCCTAACTGCAAGTGTAATAGCAGAAATCATCTTTTTCAAAAAATAAAAACAGTTTGTTTCGTAAAGAAATTCAGATAAACAATTGTGTCGTAGATTTCTCTAGAAGTGCGCTATGTCTGGAAACGTATTGAAAAACTAAGGAAGGATAATTTTGATACATGCAAACTCCAAATATGTGCTGTGTTAATCAAGAACGATCATTGGGACTACTTCAACGGGTCAAACCAGAAACCAGAGCCAGTGATTGCTCAGGACGGCAGTGTAAGTAACACTATTCAAATAAATTCTTGGGAAAAATCCGATCAAAAGGCCAGAGCGGATATTGTACTTTCCATGTCACCATCGGAACTTTGTCATATAAAGCATTCCAGTACAGCAAATGATGTTTACACAAAGGTAGATGAAGTGTACCATTCGTAAAGCTACTCTGCTAAAACAGTTACTCTTCACAAATATGAGAGAAGGTGAGAGTATGATGGAACACCTCAACAATTTTTTCGGTACAATCGATAAGTTAGCGGAGATGGACATTGGCATTGCTCAAGACTTGCTTGCCATCCTTCGATTATATAGCATTCCAGAGAGCTATGAAAATTTTCGAAAAAGCTCTCAAAATTAAACTTCTGGAAGAGTTTAACGCACGTAAAAGAAAATCAGTTCAGACCAAACAACATCAGCAGGATGCAGAAACATCAACGGTAAACAACAACAATACCTCCACCGAAAAAACGAGCCACAAACATTTACAGACAAGCCAGCTGGAAGTGCAAGTAACAGAAAAACATTCAAATGCAATTTCTGTAAAAAGATTGGGCAAACAGAGTAGGTCCAATGCTGAAGAAGATCTTTTCTAGCAGTCGAAAATAAAAACCAGACTAATAAAGAATCTCTAGGAATCGCTCCTCAAGCGTGTTCAGTTTCGATGAAGCGTAATTGGTGCACCGACAGTGGAGCAACATCCCACACGTGTAACAACAGAGAACAATTTTTAGAGTTCAGTGAAATACAAAATCAAACCATTCGACTTGCGTAGACAAAACCACCGAGATTCTAGGAAAAGGAACAGTGCGTTTGAATGTAAACTGTTCGAACGACACAAAAACTATTAAGTTGAATAATGTACTATGGGTATGTTCCTGAATTGAGGTCTTTAAGAATGGTGAAAATAAAACTATTTTAACTGCAGCAAGAAGAGGAGATCTGTACTTCATCGAATTAAGACCAGAGTCATCATTAGCTGCAAATGACAAACCTCATAAGCCAGACGAATAGCATCAAAGGTTTGGTCATCTAAATGAAAAAGATTTGAAGATGATTATCGCCAAAGATATGGTAAAAGGTGTTCCTAATTTACCTTTTGCGAAGATTGTATTCGACGAATGCAAAGTGCAGAATCCTTTCATCACAGGCAAGAACTAAACAATTATTAGAGTTGATTCATGCAGACGTCTGCGGTCCCATTCAAACAAAATCAATCGGCGGTGCTTCATACTTCGCAACATTTGTGGACGACTATTCCAGATTTGTCGATGTTCGCTTTCTGAAGGCAAAAAGTGATGTCAGAGAAGCATTTATAACGTTCAAGAATCTAGTCGAAAATCAGACGGAACGTAAGATTAAATCATTACGAACCGACAATGGGTTAGAGTATTGTGGTCAAGATTTTACTCACCTAATATCGCAGTTGAACGGGACAGATGTCTCTTGTGTTTTACGTAGGTACCTGCCGTACAAGATATCAAAACAATGCGTTGATAAACGCCCTTCGGGTAGTACAAGTACTTTACTACCACCAGTATCAGATTCGAAGTCGTGTGTAAGGCACGAACTTTCCCTTTTGTGAAGGGTCGAAGCCTATCTAATACCTCAGCCATTCTGTGGCTCATGGCACTCGGTTGCAATCCAACTCCACATCGAGCAGACCAATTGATTCCATAGTAATCCCATGGTTTAGCACAGGTCGTAGTACACTACACATATGCTAAGTCATGAGATGCCCAAGCACCATTAGTTCTATTCTCCCCGCGATTTTGGCTACAAACCTACAGCCACCACGATACTACCTAAAGGGGGCCAACTCCTACATCAAGCCGGAACCATAGTTCCGAGGGCTCCTGACCTCACGTGGTACCAGAATATAGCTTCCAGTCGAGCTTCGCAACCTTGCGGTCACTTCCAGTTGGGCACCTCACTGCCCAGGACTAGCGGCCTTTCAACACATTTAAAAATTTTTATGTGCCACCCGCCTACTGCGTCTTCTATTAAATATTTCTTTTGCAAAACTACGGGCTCTTTCGAACCGTACGGTATCAGTGATAATTCCACTGACATCGTAGGCCTCACCATTAAAGATGATGCCCATAGCCTACAAGTCCCTAATGTCAGCGTAATTGGGACACTCACATAGGACATGAAGCCAGTCCTCATAGGTGGCTCCACATGAGCAGCTCGCAATCCCGCTAAGCCCTCTCTTATGCAAGAATGCATTAAGAGAGCCATGCCCGGACAACAAAAAGCCCAGGCTGAGGGTAAAATTCCGTTCAGGAAATACTTTCATGATTAGCAAATCCCTTAGGAAGCCGTAAGTAACCCTGCCATTTTCGTTAGCATCCCATCTAGATTGGCATCTAAATAGAACACATGCGTGTAGAAAGGTTTTACGCTGCTTCAGGGATAGGCCATCCACTTCTACTGGGGAAACCCAATCTCGCCCATTTAGAGGGAGTCCTTTTCTGATTTTGAAAGCAATATCACGACGTATCACTTCCAGATCCAGAGGTTGCACTCCTAGCAACACCTGCATTGCCTCTGTGGAGACAGTGTGACACACAGGTAAACACCCAAATAAGGCGACTCTTTAGCAAGACAAGATCCGCTTACGACCATCCAGAGTCATAACCCTGTCGTACCATACCGATGCTCCATATGTTGCACAAGCAACAAAACGGCCATCGTATATAATACGGACAGAGCACCTGTTGAGTTCCCAGTCGGATCGCAAAACGCGTCTTACCTGGCCTACAGCACTTAGCATACGTTGTCTGATTCGAACCGGGTGAGGCATGAAGTTCATACACTCACCCAACGTTATGCCCAGATATATGACCACAGTCACACATCTAATGCTAACGCCGTTCAAATGTATCGCATGAGCCCGACTTGTATTCAATTTGCCTTTGAGCTTCATTGAAACAGTCTTATCCTGCGACACACTTACCCCAACGTTTTCTCCCCATTCAGCAACGACTGCTAGAGCTCTTTTTCCTAATACCTCGATTTGGGCCCTAGACTGGCCTTCAAGGATGAGGAGCAGTTCATCTGCGTAGGCGCAGCACCCACAGAGCTCATTTAGTCGCCACAAGAGTGGGTCCAGCATCAGGACCACAGATAGACCCCTGAGGGAACCTCTCTCAACACTAATTGAGACGCTGTCGTGCGTATTTACAACACTAGCTTTTCTGTTGGAGAAATAGTTTCCCCAAAGCCCAATTTCCCGACAGCCCAATTCCTGCAACCTGGTTACTATTTTCTGCCAGTTCAGGTTATCAAAGGCATCTTTGAAATCAATAAAAATGCCTATAACCACTTTGGCGCTACTTCTCAGGACCCTGTCTTTTAGGAAAGACCATGTATCTTCGACACACTTGCCTATTGTAAAGCCGAATTGGAAGGGGGACATTGGTTCCGTCATGCCCTCCGAAACCCTTTCCACCATAACCCTTTCTAGCACTTTTCCTAGTACCGGAAGTAGACTGATGCCCCGATAAGGTCAGACCGATTCTTATCGGTGGACTTTAGGAGCACAACCACCCTTGCTTCCTTCCAATCCTCGGGGAAGTAGCTGCAGGCAATGCACTTGCTATAAAGACAAAGTATAACGGGACAGCAGAACGAATGAAAAGGACCCTGGTCGAGATGGCCAGATGTATTATGCTGCAATCAAATCTTCCACCAAGTTTCTGGGGTGAAGCCATTGCTACAGCCGCCTATATTCGAAATAGGTTTCCGACGAAAAAGTTGAACAACATGACACCTTTCGAAGTAAGGTATGGGTACAAGCCGAATGTGTCGCATTTCGAAAATTTTCAGTTGTATGGCGTTTGCTCTTGATAAAAAGCCAGGTAAAAGCAAATTTGAATCTAGATTAATCGAATGCGTATTTGTTGGATATTCAACCACATCAAAAGCTTACCGTCTATGGGATCCGGAAGCGAAAAAGATAATTTTAAGCAGAGATGTCAAATTTATTGAAAATTCAACATGTACTAGATGGAGTGAAAAGTGACACCCTTGGCCGCCAAAATGCGCTGCTACTGCAAAAAAGGTTATGGTGCCTTGAAGTCCGTTCATATTTAGGCAGACATTCCAAATTTCAGTGCGATACTGTCTTTAGTTTTGTTTTGACAGCTGATTGTTGTTGACGTGTTTTGCATCATGTTGAGTATGGACAAAAACGATTTTCGTTCTCTTATAAAACATTATTTTTTGAGAGGCAAAACGGCGAAGGAAACAAAAGAAAAGTTGAATAAATATTATGGGGCTAATGCTCCGTCAGATTACACCGTCAAATATTGGTTTCGAGAGTTTCGTGGTGGCCACAACTCCACCACCCATCAAGTCTGCAGCGGCAGGCCCTACGATGTGGTTACAGAGGACAATGTCAAAAAAATACATGAAATGGTGTTGGCTGACCGGAAAGTGGAGGTGCGCCAGCTACCAGATACCACAAAGATTAGTACTGAGCGCACACGCCATGTTTTGGGCAATATTCTGCATATGAAAAAGTTATCCTGCCGCTGGGTGCCACGAATGCTCATTTTTGACCAAAAACACGAACGCGAGAGCACTTCGAAAGAGTGTTTGAACTTGCTGATGCGGAATCGGGCGGACTTTTGCCGTTGATTGGTAACTGGATTTAGATCCCTCGGACTATTATCTCTTCCCGAACCTCAAAAGATGGCTCATCAATAAAAAATTCAGCTCACGCGAAGAAATCATCGACCCCACGGAGGAGTATTTTGCAGACCTTCCGGAAAATTACTTTTCGGACGGGATCAAGAACTTGGAAAAAGTGTATCAAACTAAAAGGGGACTATATTGAATAATATAAAAAAAAACATTTAAAAAAAAAAAAATTTCATTCCCAAGGAGGTCTCTTTTCACTCCATCTAGTAATGCCTTTAAAGATGAAGATGATTTCACAAAACTTAAAACAATTTTTGATTTAAAGAAACCGGAAGAAAGTAAAACAAAAAAATATTGTGAGAACGAAGATAAAACTAAAAATATCGTTCAAATTGGCATAAAAGTACAACGCAGGCACTACTCAACTAGGATAAGGTTTCGGTCCGTTGTCATCTATTTCAGACTTTAAACCATTTATACACTGCAATACAATAAATTGCCTTAGTGGTGCCAGTTTACGTTAAAAATTTGTTAATTAGCCTCGGTCTTTAATGAGTTGCTATGGCAAGTTTATTACTGGCACTTCAGATGGGTAGAAATCCTTATGTTTACCAAATATTTTAGATTAGGTGTAACAAAATTTGTTCCAAATGACCCATCTACTAATAGTCCTATTTGACGCTCTATCATCAAATCCACCTAACCATGGTAATCATTAACAGGTTTCCAAATTCCGCTGACAAAAGTTGATCCCGGTTATGGCTCCATTTAATTAATAAACACATAAACGTCCATTCCACGCAGTACATCAGGACATAAATGCCCAACTACTTGACATAATAATGCTCAGAGCCTTAAACGAAGCAATCATGTATTCACGCAAGTGTCACTAAATGACATAAGCCTCATGCTCGCCTCGTGTTGTCCTTTTAAAAAATTTAAGGTGTGCAAGGAAACAAACGAATCACGTGGGTGTTTCAATAACCCTCCACAAGTCAAGATGCTCGTACTTGTGAAAATAAAAAAGACAACGAAAACCTAAAACAACTCGAACACAACAAGAGAGGAAAAGCTTTTTCTTCTTTCAAAGGAAAACGTGAAAAGATTCATTAATCGTGATGAATCACTTTGGAAAATGTTCACGCCTTAAAAAGTCCACGAGGATAATGCCAGAACGACTGTGATATGCGTAACTTTTTTGATGTTTTGTTTGGGTGTTTTTTTTTGTTTTTTTTTTTCGTTTTTCTTTTGCTTGACAATTATCCTTTCCTAACCTACTGCCATTCTTTTTCACGTTTTAGTTGTAAATAAAAAAGAAATTGTCTTCTGCGCAGGACAATGGCAGCTTTTACTCTTAGTTGACTTTTCATTCTCTTAGTTCTCCTAAAGTCGAATAGTAACAGCAATGATGCCATTGTTGGCTAAGCGGTGCCATTGCGTGTGCTTTTGTTGGTATGTTACACTGTAACATATGAACCTGTAGGTATTTAGTTAATCACGTATAATTTTCACCTTTGATATTGCATGACTGGCGAACATAAGTCAGACGGATTTTTCAGAAAATCCAGCCCGAATACTCGTATGTATATTACCCGGTTAAACGAAAATGGCTAAAGCATGTATTCGCAAGAACAAAATGACGGCTACAATCAGTTAAAGCCTTTTTATACTTTCAAATTCAAACGTACACGAGTATATCCATACATATCGTATAAACATAACTGCGTCATATGTTCGAAATTTTTCTTCAACTTCTCAATTTAGTCAGTTATACCATTGGTTATGCAGCTGTGACAGTCCTTTACGAGTATGTAAGTATGCTAAAATAGGGGTTTCAAACCACATCCGGACTGTGACCCCTTTTCTATTGCCTCCCCGCATTGCAGCATTTCCTTTTCTTTCACTGAATTCTACAAAATCCTTTTTAGATTGGTGATTCGTATAACATTTTGACAGGAAAATATTTTGACACCTGTCAAAATTCTATTCACCTTACGGAAGTTTCTCTTATCTCATGCACAGAGCTGTCTGCACTCTTTCAACTCAGCAGCTCTCAGGCCATGAATAGTAAATGTATTGTACAAGCATAAGTATGTATTCGAATTGTGTGAAAGGATTTTGTTTAATCCCCAGACTTACCGATGATAGTTTCTAAACTAACAGGACAACTATTTTTTTAGAGAAGGGTAAATTGCAGAAAAAACTTATAAAGTGCCTGCAGTATTACGTTTGCATAGAACGAACATATCCGACAGAGGAGTCATAGATGTTGTGCTACTAGCCGCATATACGATAGAATACAATATATGTACGAGTATATAGGATAGTACACAAGTGCATATAAATGGGCATTTCTTTAATAACTTAACATATCATATCGTACCAATGGGTTTTTTCCCACATAAAGTTCAAGTTCTGATGGCAAATACTCGTATGCTGCAATATTACGAGGTATATTCTTGCTAACAATGCTATGCCATTGGATAAGACGGATGAATAAAAAGGGATGCGTCAAGGATGCAAGTTGTATCGACCTCTGCATATTCAGTATAGAATATGTACAGAATACTTGTGTGTATATGCATATGGTATGTCGGCATTATTGAACGAAAATGAAAAGTTGTTGTAAAGACAGGTGACTGTGAACTTTGTCACTTTGACACCTGAAACGGGATTAAAAAACACCAAAACCATGGTATAGCATGTCAAATCGCACGTAAGGAGAAGGTTTTGGGCTGCTTCTGAACATATGTGACAGAAAAAAATGCAAAAGAAATTGCAAAAGAGGGCAATTCAACGTTTTTTATAAAACCAAATGCTATTCAAGCTAAGGTATAACAGAATAGGACACATATGGTGCATATGTAAGTGGGACAGGACCTCATCTTTGTGTGCACAAATGAAGCCAGCTAGTAGAAGACTACGTTAGCTGGAGAGGCATGTTAGATGATGCACTGCTCCACCCCAGACTGTAGCACCATCTATGTCAGTAAATATTCTAGCAATGAAAATTGATTAGAATTTTAAGTACATACATATGTAAGCCACTAGCTTCTACAACTCTTTTTCATCTGCACACATCAGTACTGGTAATAGATAAAGTACTTAAATGCTCGTCAAGCTTCGACCGTCTTGGACAGAAAATAAACATTAAAGAAAATAAACTGTCGGCGAGTTGGATTCTTTGACTCACAACAAAAACGCACTAGTAACGTCAAAAAAAGGCAAGTTGTACGGTCAACTAAGTAGATGCCACCTACACCTACACTTACAGCCTAGCTTAGTCGGTGTTTGTATTTACTGTGTTTGTTTGTAATTATGACTAGGGAATTCAGGGTGGACGTAGCCAATATACGCGGACTAAAAAGTAATCACTTTTCTGCGTACGTCCACTTCTGTAAGTACCTAGTGAAACACAGGTAGATCCCCGCCCACACCTCTCAGATCACTCTGATCTGAAGCTACCTGGCTAGGAACTAGTGCGGTCTCGCCATTTATGTGCCTAGTGATGTAGCTTACCAAATTCCACCACAATGTAGTCCCTGTTCCAATCCGGAATTCAATTTCATGTGGTTAAAATTCCATCTCCGTAAGCAAATTATCCACTACTGCTTTATTTACAGAAGCCCCAAACTTAACAGCAACTCGACCTTTAACGAGTTTGATGCGCTGTCTGACTCCATTCAAAGAATTGTATCCCTGTATCCTCATACTGAAATCGTGATTACGGGCGATTTCAATATACACAAATCTGGTTGGCTTCGACATTCTGGACAGGTATCACCCGATGGACGGTGTCTTAAGATCTTCGCTGCAGAAAATAATTTACCCCAGCTTGTAAATGAGCCCACACGAATACCAGACGTTGATAGTCATACCGCCAACAACCTGGACTTGTTTTTAACTTCTCACCTTGATAAGTACTGCGTTAATGTGGTCTCCCCTCTAGGCTCGTTGGACCACTGTCTCATATCAGCTAATTTCTCGTACACCGACCACACAGTTAGAGAAAAGATTCCTAGAAGAACCGTATGGCAATACGACAATTGGAGCGGACTTATCAACTTCTTTAGGAATTTTAACTGGCCGTTATATTTCCTCGATAACCATGTGGATGCCGCTGCTGATATGATCACAGACACTATTCTCTTTGGAATGAGATGCTTTATCGCTCATCGGATGTAAAGTATCAAACCAAAAGAAAAGGCGTGGTACGACTCGAGCTGTACAGAGGCTGTCAGGGTTAGAAAAATGTTTTTTCGGTCCTACAAGACCAACCCAACAGAGGATAACCGAAAAAAGTTCAAACGAGCCAGAACTGACTGCAACGTCTTTCTCAAGCGTGTGAAATTCCAATACGACCAAAAATTGAGGCAAAAAATACTGCAATGTCCCAAAGGCAGTAAAAATTTTTGGTCATTCGTCAAAAACATGAGAAATTCTGCCTCATCCTTCATCTCAACGCTCATTTACATTGACATTCCAGCTGTCAGTCAGCTCGAAACACGAAAACTTCTCAATGACCGGCAATATGGTTTATATAGCAACAGGTCCACTGGTGATTTGATGGCATTTCTCACCGAACCAAAGCGTACATCAATCTGGCGAAAGCAAGATAGTTGCACTTGATATTTCTAAGGCATTCGACAAAGTTTGGCATCAGGTCCTTTTGTCGAAAATGCGTGCATTTGGGATCGATGACTATCTTCTTCAATGGATTAGAAATTACCTTTCGGAACGTTCAATTCAAGTTGTCTTGGACGGTTTCAAGTCTGATATCCACAAAATAAATGCTGGTGTACCCCAGGGATCCGTTCTGTCTCCGACACTCTTTTTAACTTTCATTACTAATCTCTTGTCTGCTACTTCTAATCCAATATATTCCTTTGCTGATGACAGTACTCTCTGCTTTTCATATTCGTTTCCGGACTCACTTCCCTGCTCTTCCGCTGTAGAACGGGAACGGCAACGTATGTATGTAAGCCCATTAAATTCCGATATTAATAGCACAACCAATTGGGGAACTATCAATCGAGTGGAATTTAATGCTTCCAAAACACAATGCTGTCTGCTGTCGTTAAGCAAAATTTAAACACTCAGCCATTATCCATGAATGGCACTTGCATCGTCGAAACCGATAAACTTTCCATTCTCGGTATGTGTGTCAGTGACAACTTACGTTGGAATGACCACATATTCGATGTCGCCAAAAATGCTGCAAAATGTCTAGGTTTCCTCAAGCGATGTAAGAAATATTTCACCCCCTCTGATCTAGTCACAATATATAAGGCATTCATCCGCCCAAAATTGGAGTACAATGTCCACATCTGGTCAGGTGCTCCTAAAATATCTCTGCACCTGCTAGATTGGATTCAAAACCGTGCGATAAAACTCATTGGTGATACTAATATCCGTCAATCAATTGACACCCTCGAACACCGACGTTATGTCTCGTGTCTCACTCTGTTTTATCGCTATTTCCACCACCAGTGCTCTATTGAAATCGCCAGTAGCATTCCGCCCATTCAAATTTTCAACCGTAACACCCGTCTCGCTATGGATGCTCATCAGTATACCCTCAAGCCCATTTTCGGACTAAAATACCGTGATTCTTTCGTAAGCCGTACAACTCGCTTATGAAATGCCCTGCCGATCTCTGTGTTTCCTGGTCGTTATAATTTACAAACATTTAAAAACAATGTACATCGGTACCTGTCTTTTCTTCCTCCCTAAATTACCTTCGCCCGCGCTGTGTACAAACATTTTAAGGGTACAAAAACCCCTTGAGCGTGCGCCAATTATATAAAAAAAAAACCTAACACCTAACGATGGTGTTGTAATCACGATGGAAGATTTTAGCGCTAAGATAGGATGCAGCAACACCGCAGTTTCTGAGTGTGCACGCCTTTGGAGTTCAAAAGGACAAAAGGTACGCGATCGTAGTCACATATTTCCAGCACTGGCTCTTTAACAATATCAGCTGAACCGCAAGCAGAGAACATGGAATCAAATCTACCGCATTGCAATAAGTCGGCGATCTAAAAGTTGTGTTTCTTATCAATACAAAGTATCTACTATCCAGGAACATCAGAGCCGCAAGAATCAGCATATCTAATTATACAGCCGAGGAGATTTGAAGACCAGTGAAAAATGTTTCCTTAGGAGAAAACCTTAACTATGTACGAGGGTTGCCTGAAAAGTTTCCGTAAAGATAGCGGCACTCGCCAATAAAAGCTAGTGAATGCTAGTTGTGCATCTTTTGACAGTTACTTACCGAAGTTTCAGTCATTTTGGAAACTCAGTTTTTAGTTGACAGTCGTTTGGGTGAGTCGATGTGAGTGTTTTTTGTGAAAATGGAAAAAATTGAGTATCGAGCTGTTATTAAGTTCTTGCTTTTGAAAGGCAATACGCCTACGCAAATCAAAAATGAGTTGAACTCTGTGTATGGGGACTCTGCACCATCATCTACCACAGTGAAATTTTGGGCAGCTGAATTTAAACGTGGCCGTAAGAGCTTGGGAGATGATAAACGTTCGGGACGTCCAAAAACTGCAACCACTGACGATAACATTGCTAAAGTTCACCAAATGGTGTTAGACGATCGCCGAATTAAAGTGAGAAAGACAGTAGAGGTTATGAAAATGTCCAAAGAACGTGTTTGTTACATATTAAATCAAGATTTAGGCATGAGAAAGCTGTCCGCGCGTTGGGTGCCGCGTTTGCTAACGTTAGACCAAAAACGTGTTCGAATGAACATTTCCAACGCTCTGTTGGCGCAGTTTAGGCGCAATAAATCCGAGTTTTGGCGCCGATTAATTACTGTAGATGAAACTTGGATACACCATTATACGCCCGAAATAAAAATTCAGTCAAAACAGTGGACTGCAAAGAGCGAGCCGGTTCCAAGGAAAGCAAAAACTGTTTTTTCGCCTGGGAAAGTGATGGCGACCGTTTTTTGGGATAGTAAAGAAGCTATCTTAATCGATTATCTTCAAAAAGGAAAAACCATTACAGGAGCATACTACGCATCATTACTTGCCAAGCTGAAAGCAGAAATTGCGGAAAAACGGCCACATTTGCAGAAAAATAAAATCCTGTTGCACCAAGACAACGCGCCGTCTCACACCTCAGCGGTTGCCATGGCGAAAATCCATGAATTACAGTTTGAACTGCTTGACCATCCGCCTTATTCACCAGATCTAGCCCCAAGCGACTTCTTTTTGTTCCCTCATCTAAAAACTGCGCTCGAAGGATAGAGATTTTCAGCAAATGAGGAGCCAATCACCTTCGTGAACAATTATTTTTCAGAGAAAAACGCCAAGTACTATTTGGACGGGTTAGAGAGATGGGAGCATCGCTGGGAGAAGTGCGTAGAGTTACAAGGAGACTATGTAGAAAAATAAAAAAAAAATTGAGAAAAAATGTCCTGTATCATTGTTCGGAAACGTTTTAGACATGTCGTTCGTATGTCGATGAAAGGCAAAGAAACACAGCACATGCATCAGCATACACCTCAAGACGGATCAACGAGTGTGCTCAATTCAAACTCCAAACTGCCGAAACCTCAATGGGAAAGAGATATTAGATAATACAAAACAAATTCTTCCAAAGCCTTTACTGCCTACTCCTATCATTTTAGGAGATGGAGGATTAATTTACCGACGATGTAAACCCAGCTGGACCGAAGTTCGAGGGTCGTGGATATGCATGAGCTTTTTGAAGCAAAAATCGGATTGTGCATGTGTTCTTCCATCTGTGTGCAAAATAAAAGCGAAGATAGTCCTGGACATTTTTAACGAGATTCAATCCTCAATGTCAAATAAGCTGGCCTTTGCTCTGATCTTTCACTCCGATAATATGAGGGTTTTCTCGGGACAGAAGATTAGTCAAACCTGCGCGAAGACAACTCCATGTCATGCCTCAAAAGGACACACAGCATTGAAGTTCTAGTAAGTAGATCAGGAGGATGGGACTTTTCACCCGCTGTGATACCAGCAGCACGTCTACTAAGTCTAAGCAATTTCTGAGCAAAAGAAAATTGCCACTCAATACCCGGAATAAGCAAATTGTGGCACTTGAGACTTCAAAATTTTAACTGGGTGAATAATATTTTGCCGTAATGTTTAATTTCTATCTTAAATCAAAACTGGAAAATTTCGTTGTCCACCTTCTTGGAAAATTCAAAACTTTGCTTTTTTCTGCGTCCCAATTACAAGAAAATAGAACTGCAAACATATTAATCTTAGCGGAACGAGCTGCACTATAAAAATTTGATTTATTTATATGCCTTGAACGTGTTTTAGAAATATGTAGCTATTTTAGCGTTGTGCTGTATTGGAGCCCTAAGTGATTCGTCTTCTATTTTACATCCTCCATTTTATCAGGCCTACAAGTAACCCTTGTAGTTTTGTGCTGTAAAAACGCGAGCTTGTTTACACTGGCACTTCACTTCAATTTTCTTTTAAGTATTTTTTTTTATTAAATACATATGTAACATATGTGCTTTAAGTAACTAAATACTTTTTTATGATACGTACATACATATATGTGTATGTATGTGTATACGATTTTGAGGAGGGCGAACTTCGGTTTGATATTTTAAGGGAATAATCGACATACAATATAGTAATCATCTAAAAAACACTAAAAACCCAAAAATAGATTTAAGGGGTTAGGCCACTCTAGACGCCGTAAAAATAGTTTTTTTTCGTGATATTTTTTTCAGAAAAAATATAAAATAAATGGCGGCTGTGCAGTGTTTCTGAGGAAGGGTCTACGGAGGTACCAACTAATCCTGTAAATTTTGAATTATGATGAGTCACTAATTTTTTTTTTTTTTGTACTTAACAACAGCTAGAGAAGTACGTACGATTTTTTTGATATGTTGATTTTTGGCCGAATGGCGCACTTCCAAAGTCAAACTTGCAAAATTCGCAGAAAAATCGCCAGAAAATTGTTCATAACAAATGACCCAGGGCATATAAAAAAAGAATCCTACGCACTTATTTAGGCAAGATATTTTTAAAGATCTAGTTCAAATTTGCATTGGTTAAAAATTGTTCAAGTTATGTGTGCGGCCAACTTGAGAAATGCAGTTTTGAGATAAACGCGTATAAAATATTAAGTTATAGAAAGCCTGCCTGTCGGCCTTGTACTATACTTTGAAAAAGAAGTTCTTCGAGATATTTCCCGGCCATAATCTTTTGGGATAACATTTTTGAGGGCATAAGGACCCATTGAAAGCAGTAAAAAAAACATATCGACTTTTTTGAAAATACTAGAGTGGCCTAACTTGTTAATGGCTTCCGCGATCCCACGTACTTATTAATTCACGTTTTGTCACAACCGTTGCCATCTATTACATTTTCCATTCCACCATGATGAGTTGTATGTTAAAGCTAGATGAAGAAAGCCCATGGCTTGTTGTTGAATATTGATTGGTTGAGAGACTTCACAATGGGTTCCAAGGCGGTCGATTGATATATTTTGACCGATGTTTTCACTCCTTTCTCGCAAAAATGGAGCTTGGTAACGCCATCGTAGCACACTCCCCACCATACCATTACAGACGCGGGATGGTGGCCTCTTTGAACCCTCGGGATGTGTTGGGATGCTTCTCTGGATGACCGAGCATACACACGATCATTCTGCTTATTGAACGATTCTTCTACGGTGAAGATTTTCTCGTCAGTAAACAGAATTTGTCTGTGAGCGTTCTTCGCGCACCGGTTGAGTAACGCTTTCGATCTTCGCTTGCGTTTTTTCTTCAATGCGGCCTTGAGCAGGTTCCCAGTGTGTCGCTTGTACGCGCTGAGTCCTAAATCTGCTTTGATAATGCGAGACGTGGATTTTTGCGATATTTGCATTTCCCGCGAGAAGATTTTCTGTTTTCGCAGTGGTTTTCGGTCGATTCGTTTCTTCACGGCTTTGATCGCTTTCGGAGTTCTCACAGTGCGCAGACGGCCGGATCTTTGACGGTCTCGTACTCCACCAGTATCCTCAAACAACTTCACAGCACGATACACAAAATTGCGAGTGATTCCAAGCGGTCGCAACGTCCTAAAGATATCGCCTTTTTCCATTTTGCATTTAAGTAGTCCAACTACAACAATACGATTTTCGATATCGCCCCATTCCATGATTGTAAGCAATTAATGTCAAAAACTTTTTACGTCACAATGAAGCATAAATATCAACTGTCAAATCGCAATCAATACGAAATGGATGCGCCCAGTGTTGCATTCGTAATGAGTGAGTTCAGTTGTGTACCAGTATTTATGACTTGACTAGGTACTTATTTAGACAAGATATTTTTAAAGATCTAGTTAAAATTTGAAGTGAATTGGTGGAAAATTGTTCTAGTTATGACGCGTTTAAAATGTTAAGTTAAGCTTGCTGCCTACCTGGCGGCCTTTTACTATACTTTGAAAAACAAGTACTTCGAGATATTGCCCGGCCATAATCTTTTGGGATATCTTTTTTGAGGTCCTAAAGGACCATTGACTCCTAAAAAAAAAGAAATAAGAACAGCCACTTAAAAAAAGTTTGACAAAATGGAAAGGATTTGCCAGATGTGACAAATTTACGCAGAGTTTTATTTCGGTATGCAATACGCAACCCATCCGATTATTTAGGTTAAAGCAAAGGGCGTTCCAAGAGGAGTGAAAAATTTGAATTTATTGATGTTGTGCTTTAACAGTGTACTTAATGAACGCCCTACCTTACTGTTAAAAATTATTTAAAAAATTATGAGAGCTTTACTATAACGATTCGTGATTTTAATTTTGGTAATCAAAATGATCCAGGTGCATCAACCTCGAAAAGAATAATCGAAAAATTCGTGAAGACTAGATCGCTTACTAATCACAGACCATCGACACGTTTTTGTCCTCGTCCTGGCCGTTCAGCAGAAAACCTTCACGAGAATGTGTCCTGGCAACACGCATTCGGCATCGTGGTGAAGAATTTCATATTTCAAGGAGCACTTGTGTGTCTTCATGCCTACAAAATCCAACCAAAGAGAGTTAGTCAGTTAGTTCATTGAACGGCAACAAGTGAACAGAGGAATTGCCAACAGAGATATCTTTAACGATAATGCCTAATTTCATGTTGATGGCTACGTGTAAAACCAAAATTTTCATATTTGGAATGTTGAAAACCAACAAGAAATAAATTTGTTCGAAGCGTATCGCTTTTTAGTGTGCCCTTGAGTTGGAGGCATCATTGGACTATTTTTCTTCAAAGGCGTTTCCAGAAATGGACAAACAGTCAATAGCGAACAGTATCTGGAAATTCCACTAACCACATCTTACGTGAAACAAATATCGGGTCTATAACTGCGGTTTGCTTAGAGATGGCGTAACTTGTATTATTCCATTGTTATTATTCCATTGGAACATGCGTTAGAAAACTACTGTCATTGTACGTCATTTCAGTATATGTCATTCATTTGAAGCGTAAACAACAATAATTTTTTTTCACTCAAATATGTCGAACTTTGTGCCTGAAAAAGTGTTTTTGCGGGGAGTTCTTTTTCATTACTTTAATATGAAGAAAACTTCTGCCGAAAGTCATCGTATTTTGGTGGAAGTTTATGGTGGACATGCACTAGCTGAGCGAACGTGCCAAAAGTGGTTTGCACGATTTAAAAGTGGTGATTTTGGCTTGGAAGACGATGAACGTCCTGGGCAGCCAAAAAAGTTTGAAGATGAAGAACTGGAAGCATTACTCTATGAAGATTGTTGCCAAACACAAGAAGAGCTCGCAGAATCTTTTGGTGTCACTCATACAGCCATTTCAAAACGTTTAAAAGCAGCTGGATATATTCAAAAGCAAGAAAATTGGGTTCCCCATGAACTCAAGCCGAGAGACGTCGAAAGGCGGTTTTGCATGTCCGAAATGCTGCTGGAACGCCACAAAAGGAAGTCATTTTTGCATCGGATTGTTACTGGTGATGAAAAATGGATCCATTACGACAACCCCAAACGCAAAAAATCATATGTGAAACCCGGACAACCAGCCAACCAGCCAAATCAACGGCAAAGCCGAATATCCATGGCGCGAAGGTAATGCTCTGTATTTGGTGGGATCAGATGGGTGTGCTGTATTATGAGCTGCTAAAACCGGGTGAAACCATCAATGGACAACGCTACCGAACACAATTAATCCGTTTGAAGAGAGCAGTGGCCGAAAAATGCCCGGAATATGCGACCAGACACGAGGCAATAATTTTCCATCATGACAACGCTCGGCCCCACGTTGCTATTCCGGTTAAGAACTATTTGGAAAACAGTGGATGGGAAGTCTTATCCTACCCACCTTATAGCCCGGACCTTGTCCCTTCTGACTACCATTTATTCCGGTCGATGCAGAACGCCCTCACTGAAATACGGTTCACATCAGAGCAGAATATCAAAAATTGGCGTGATTCATTCTTGGCTGACAAGCCAGAAAGATGGGAAAAAGTTATAGCTTCAGATGGACAATACCTTGAATAATACTATTGTACAAGTTTTTCTTAAATAAACGTTCAAATTTTGAAAAAAAAAACGCACGAATTAAGTTATACACCCAATATTATTTTTGCGCAAGATATCCTCTGGTCATGTAAATTCCCGTTTAGACATTTATGCCAAACAGTTATTAACAATTTCGTCAAAAGTACTCAAATATGCCGCAAAGCCGAAGAATCATGCTTTTACAAAACTCCAAACAACGATCTGTCTCGGCTACATTAGCGTGCTAGGGTCGCAGGGCTCTGTACTTTCAAAGGAAAGCGGTCATTAATACATAATGCAACGACACTTTAGGTCTGCATATGCCCTCGATTTGGGCTTCCATTGACAATTGGCTTCCATATGAGCATAACAGCAGATCGCATGACCCTCATCCAAACAAATCCTTCCCGAAGTTTCTAAGACGTTAGCAGCTCAGTAGGAAAGACTGCAATCTGCTAAGTGGCGTCGTGAGGAGGCACTACGCTTTTGCTTAGCTCTTAAGTATACTCGGCATAAGTGATGCAACATCCAGTGACGCTTGCTGTGAAAGCAATGATGGTACCGTGGAGTACTACCTCTGGACTAGTCCTTTGTAATCAGCTTTGTTCGAACACTAAAAAACGGAGACGGCAGTTATCATATATGTTGTTCCATACATAATTCCAACATCTGTATCTACGAGTATTTTATGATCACGTCAAAATTTCGATATTTTCTCAAAATTCTCTGTATTTTATTTAGAATTTCGTTTTTCCGCCTTTTTTGAGATAATCTATTTAAGGCGGGCAGATATTACTAAGTTTAGTTGCTTGACTTTAATATCCTTTTAAAGATTAGCTTATAGGGGAATAACGAAATGGCCAAAAATTCTGAGTTCGTCGAATGAATCTATAGCTAAGAAAACACAAGCGCCAATATATACAAAAAAAATAAAAAATTAACATCGATGTTTGCAACCTAACTTAAACTTTATGCATCCAACTATTTTTACTAGCAATAACTGCAGTATTGAACGAGCAACACAACATGCATATGCGCCTTCGTTTGCTGCTGCTGTCATCGATTTTGAAGCGACTCATGCTGCTCTAGCAAACAAAATGCCATTGATTATTGTCAATCGCCAGCTGGGGAATAAATTTGCAAGTTTACATCACAACCACATAGCATGGATAGTGAGAAATATTTGCTTACGCATTTTTTTTTCTTTTTTTCGATTATGCGTGCTACGAGTAGTTGTCAATGTAAATGTCTAGATGATGGAACCGTCGCTCGGTGGAAGGTGGAGGGATCGGATGAGGGATCAGATGACCCCATTCTGATGATTAAAAAGTAGTGGTGGAGGCGTGCAGGTAACAAATTGAATATTTTTAAATTTTGGTGTTGAATGAAAATTAAATTTGTAACATTGGAAGTCATTCCTACTATCTTTCAAAATATTTTCGATTGGAAAAATGTTCAATTTTTCACATCCAGCCCCTGTGCCACCACTTCTCTGCCCACTCCCCCAATAATAAGCTTTCAAGTTTTCTTAAAGTTCCACAAACACGTAAAGAATCAGTAAACGTCAAATTTGCATCGCTTCAAAAAGTTCAACTCATTTTAACTTGAGCAGCAGATGCACATTGTGGACGTTCTTATGGGTTCACTTATAAGTGAAAACTTTGACAGTTCTTCGCTTCAGAAACAGACGCAGGCGCAGATGCAGATGAATGTTGCGTTCTACTTACTAGATGGAGTGAAAAGTGACCTCCTTGACCACCAGAATGCGCTGCTACTGTAAAAAAAGGTTATGGTGCCTTGAAGTCCGCTCATATTTAGGCAGACATGCCAAATTTCAGTGCGATACTGTCTTTAGTTTTATTTTGACAGCTGATTGTTGTTCATGTGTTTGGCATCATGTTGAGTATGGACAAAAACGATTTTCGTTCTTTCATAAAACATTATTTTTTGAGAGGCAAACGGCGAAATATTATGGGGCTAATGCTCCGTCAGATTACACCGTCAAATATTGTTTTCGAGAGTTTCGTTGTGGCCGCAACTCCACTACCGATCAAGTCCGCAGCGGCAGACCCTCCGATGCGGTTACAGAGGACTATGTCAAAAAAATACATGAAATGGTGTTGGCTGACCGGAAAGTGAAGGTGCGCCAGCTAGCAGATACCACAAAGATTAGCACTGAGCGCACACGCCATATTTTGGGCAATATTCTGCATATGAAAAAGTTATCCTGCCGCTGGGTGCCGCTCCTGACCAAAAACACGAACGCGACAGCACTTCGAAAGAGTGTTTTGACTTGCTGCTGCGGAATCGGGCGGACTTTTGCCGTCGATTGGTAACTGGATTTGGATCCCTCGGACTATTATCTCTTCCCAAACCTCAAAAGATGGCTCATCAATAAAAAATTCAGCTCACGCGAGGAAATCATCAACGCCACGGAGGAGTATTTTGCAGACCTTCCGGAAAATTACTTTTCGGACGGGATCAAGAACTTGCAAAATCGCTGGAATAAGTGTATCAAACTAAAAGAGGACTATATTGAACAATATAAAAAACATTTAAAAAAAAAAAATTTAATTCCCAAATAGGTCACTTTTCACTCCATCTAGTATTTAAGGCGAAATCGTTTCTGTAAAACATCAGAACTCCTCTATTTAACAAATTTAAAATTACATCGGAGTAGATCACTGATCAACTGGTGTAAATTTTTATCCATATTAGAGTTCAGATAAACCACAAATGTCTCAAATGGAGCTTCAGCAGAAAAAGATAACGATACCTATTTTGATTAATATACAAGATATTAATTAAATTAAACTGATTTCCCGTTTCAATCCAGTACTTATAGTAAAGTACTATGATCACTTAATAGCATCTTAGCTCCACTAATAGAAGGCATGTCAATGTATCTCTTTCCAAAAGTCTGTAAAACACCGGAGAAGATAACGAAAACCCGAGATAAATGCCCTAGTTCCGAAAAAGAAATATTAAAAAATAATCAAAGCTGTTAAATTGTATCTGATGATGACAACATTAAATCTTGGTAAAGGTTAATATTCTCATCCATCAAACTTTTTTCAATAATAAACAACTATTTAAAACTCTATCGAATAATATCGTCTAAATATATTTATTACTTACTTTTTCGCCTAACAAGTTCAAGATCTAGAAAAGACCTTGGCCTAATGTACTCGAGGAACAGCGATAAGAGCCAGTACGAGTATGATACATTCACGAAGCTCCGAAAGGCATAGCTTTTTCCCAAATTTCCATCTTCTGCTTCTCTTGTTGTTTTTTTATTTTTTATTTTTGGTTTATATAATTTCGCTATCGCAAATACCCACGAATTCACAAGAAATCTCATGAATAAAATTATTTCAGATAAAATTTATAACTCGTATATCCGTATTCCGTTCGCATAAGCCACTGAATAATTAATACAAACAAAAAAAAAACTTTCTCTAATGTTGATGACTATTTTCGCGGCTCATAACTTTTTTATTGGTAACATTCCAAAATTATAATATGTTTGCTTAATTTAACGTTTAATGTGACGAAACTTGTATCGTACTAGGAGATTCTGTTACGTCATTTGCAATTTCTTAAAGTAAGTGCACCCAGTTATGACGATTTAACAAATTTAATTGATTTTTTAATTGACAATAATGTTTTCCAAAGCATTCCTAACAGAAAACAGAAGTAAAATTATAAACAGACGACTTGCCTTCGGAAAAAAATATACGGACTAATTCATGGTGATAGAAAACTTTTAAAAAGGATCTTATCCATCAATTGATATCCCTGATGGAGTCATACCAAATTTAAGAAGTATTCCTTGCTACAGATTAGTACGAAATTCCAATTTTAATAAGTGTAACTATTTAATATTGAGATCCATGATTCAGGTTTTTTTCGAATCAAAGAGCACTTTTATTCTATACTATACATTGGTATGCAATTAGACGCAAACATAAACCAAAACCAACGGTATTAAATGATCATTTTAGGGCGGTAAAAGACTTTTAAAAAAATAAAATTCCTGGTTTCATCCAGAAGCTAGGTGTCAACTAGTAGGCAACATAATTTACTTAATAGATAAACACCTTAGGAGATGAAACAAAGGATTCTCTATATAAGGTCGAAATACTGCTTAAAACTTAATATATTTGTATACTATTAGGAGTGTTTTATTCAAAAGTGCGTATCCACTTTTCCAAAAAACGCTCCAACTCACTTTTATACCCACTTTTGACGTTTCAGAAAATTTCGCGGCTACGTTCGCAGTGTTGGTTTCAAAGTCGCTTTGAGTGGCTTTCCATTTGGCAAATTCAATCGTACTTTAAATTTCATTTAGTGCGTTTGCTTCAGTTTTACAATATTTGAAGATTTTAGTTTTAAAAATTAAATTTTAAGCCATAAGGAAATTAATTAAATTAAATTAACCCAACCTAGTTAACCCAATAGAGATCAAAAGCAAAAGTATTCAGTTGCTTGTTCACACATATTTGTTGCTTTTTCCTTAATACGAGGGCGGGTCAATAAGTCAATAAGTTTTTGAATTTCTGACCTCTTTACTGAAACAGCAACACTGCTCCTGTTAACAGGCATTTGTCAGTTGACTCCTGTCAAAATTTAAACTTGCTGCCAGTTAGTTTGTTATTTTATTAGTTATTTTTATCAGACTACTCACTAATTTGAGGAGAAAATGGAAAAAAGTGAATTTCGTGTGCTTATTAAGCATTCTTTCTTGCGAAAAAAAACCATTACCGAGACCAAGGCTAAGCTTGATAAATACTATGGGGACTCTGCACCATCGATTTCAATGGTAAAAAAGTGGTTTACTGAATTTCGTTGTGGCCGTACAAGCACTGAAGATGCCGAACGTCCTGGACGCCCAGTTGAGGTCTCTACACCCGAAACAATCGAAAAAATTCACGATATGATGTTGGCCGACCGAAGATTGAAAGTGCGAGAGATTGTGGAAGCCGTAGGGATCTCGCATGGCTCAGTGGTTTCAATTTTGAATGATCACTTGGGCATGAGAAAGCTTTCCGCAAGATGGGTGCCGCGTTTGCTCACAGTCGACCACAAATGCAATCGTGTAACAACTTCACAGGAAGGTTTGGCGTTGTTTAATCGCAATATGGAGGAGTTTTTGCGCCGTTTTGTAACCGTGGACGAAACATGAATCCATCACAATACACCAGAGAACAAACAACAGTCAAAACAGTGGGTTTCTAAGGGTGAATCGGCGCCAAAGAAGGCCAAGGTGGGTTTGTCAGCCAATAAAGTTATGGCGACTGTTTTTTGGGATGCACGCGGGATAATCCACATTGACTACCTTCAAAAGGGAAGAACAATCAATGGGAATATTATGCCAACTTATTGGACCGATTCAATGACGATTTGAAAAAAAAACGACCTCATTTGGCCAAGAAAAAAGTTCTTTTCCACCAAGACAATGCAAGGGTGCACACATGTGCAGTTGCCATGGCAAAAATCCATGAATTGGGCTATGAATTGCTCCCTCATCCACCCTATTCTCTAGATTTGGCTCCGAGCGACTACTTCTTGTTCCCAAACCTGAAGAAATGGCTTGGTGGAAAAAGATTTGACTCCAATGATGAAGTCATCTCGTCATTTTGAGGACCTCGACAAATCATTTTTTTTGGAAGGGATAAAAAAATTGGAGAAGCGTTGGACAAAGTGTATAGAGCTCAAGGGAGACTACGTTGAAAAATAAAATTATTTTTTTATCAAAAAATCTGTTTTAATCCAAAAGTCACGGACTTATTGACCCGCCCTCGTATTTTCTCTGATAAACTGGAGCTTTAGTGGCATTTTGAAAGCAGTTTTGATAGCTGGGTAGAAGAAAACTAACTACCTTTTTCCAAGTGTAAAAAGCCCAAAAGAACGTTCATTATTGACTTGCTCTTTCAAAACATAAGTTGATCTACGAACACATCCCAGAATAGGGGGAAACGGGATGCTGCCAAACATCAGGTAACGAATAAATGCCCTCTAGTTGTATGTTGCGACATCTATAATTCAAATCTCTCGTAAATCTATCCTCACTTCTGAAAGTGAACTAAATTATTTCCACTTTTGATTTTGTTTTTGTTTCGTGTGGAAAAGTGGCTAAGCACTTTTGAATAAAACACGACTATTAATGCATATGTGTACACCATGTGAAGAGCTAGACATTTATACCTAAATAGATGATAGTAGGGTGCTATACGATTAAGAATGTTCTCAACATGGCGATACCGTGTGTACTTATGACTACAAGTCAATTACACCCATTAAATTTTCTCGTGAGTTCCACCGGGTAGTGATATTGTCCAGCCGGGCTTCACTTGCTAAACTTATAACCGCGAATGTTGAGTAAGAAAAACAGAAACACTATACATAATATCCGGTTAGATGTGACTTAACCTCAAAAAGAGAACGTACAATCGAAGAATTCGCTTGACTTAATCAACTGTGCCGTCAACATTCACCATGTCAGTTAACTTATATGAGCTACTTAACATCCGTTAACTGCTGTAAAGAGCAGAAGTGGCAAAAAGTCTTAAACACTCGGCACCACAACTACCGCATTGTAACAATCCGCATCAACGCTAAATTCAACTAATATTCTCATGCCCTCACCGAAGAAATAAATGCTATAGCAACAAGATTGATGCTACTCGTAAAAGAATAAAGTAGGAAAATAGAATATTTTTGGTACCATAGCCTACACGACACCAGGTCTAGAAACGCATTTAGGCTAATTGACTTTGCTACAGGACGGTTACCAAATCATAAAACAGTCAACCAAATTCATCAAGCTGGGGTTGACACAAAGCACTTCTCCAGTATATACCCGATGTAGAATCGAACAACTACCTAGTTGTAGCAAATGCACGTCTACGGATATCTCAGACGCCACAACAACGGAGAAATTGATTTATCGTGGAATGACTGCTTTCACAACAAACAGCCAGACCAGCAAACGGGATACACCTCAACTTTTCGTCAACTTCCTTATAGCTGAATTAAGTGCTTGGAGATCAGTAGCAATGACACCGAGAAGTCGTCGGAAATGCCTCAAGTGATGTGCTGGGTTTCATCCGACCGAAGAAATGGGAAGTGCTACTTTAAAAACAACATTGGGGTTTTACCAAATGGTAAAACGAAAGTGTCAAGCCAACAAGACCTGAACGGAACCCTGTAGAGATGAGGATTAGTAGAATCATAGTCAGTCCTGAGGATGTGAAAAATCCACTATGGCAGATTGTTTAAGGACAGAAAATCAAAATTTCTGCGATATCTAAACTTAAACATACTCGTACAAGGCTGCCAGACCGGATAGCTTAACCGCTCAGCTATTAAAGACAGCAAACCTTGACTTGGTACAGAGCAGAGAAAGTTTCTCTGACGAATAGAACGTTAGCATCGTTTCTCCGATCCACAAAAAAGGACGATCCTCTACTCCTCCTGAACATTTCTCAACAATCCGACTGGACTCTTAGTGGGATTTTAGTTCAGGTATTTTAAATCCACGATTGAGCAAATATTCACACTCCCGCAGATGTTAGAGAAAGCCAAGAAGTCCAGATCGAGACCTCGTCAAGTTGTACAGAATGGCGATGAAGAACGCTCGGTGCTCAGTAAAGGTCGGAAGCAATGTCGATGGACGTCCAAAAGGGTTTCTTTCTTAGCATCATGATTGAGAAAATTGTGAGAAACACAAGGAGGGACAATTTTCTCTGCATTTACTTGCATACGTTAATGGCATTAATATCGCTGGGAACGCAGCGAGCTCATTTGAAAGTATTAGGTTTAGCTGTGGATACGGAGGGACAAACAACATCGATGTATTGAACAGAACGTCACAACAGACAGTTATGACTTTAATGAAGTTAGGTATTTGACTCCGCTATTAACTCTGTAATGACATCTTCTCAGAAATCAAACGAAGAGTTGCACTTGTCAGTCGTTGTTTCTTTGGCATAAGAAAGAAATTGAGTAAAAAGGCAGACTGTATATAAAAGCACATTCATCCCAGTCCTGGTTTACAACACAGAAGCATGGATGTTAACGAAAACAGTTTAAGTTATCCTTGTTCGTTTTAAACGCGATATGCTTCGAGCGATCTCTGCCAATGTCTGCGTTGATGGAGTTTGTGGAATTAGATATAACAGCGAACTCTACAAGATGTACAGTGATACCTGGTCAGGAAAGGCTGCGCGTACAATTGGAAGGGGACCTCAGCAATCTTAATGAGTGCATCTGGAGGCAGTCGGTCGAAGAGCGTCTTAAATGAAGAAATGTTTGTACGCAGTGCGGAGGAAATGTAATTAAGGAGGAAAAAAAAGAGAGGTACCGATGTACGTTGCTTTTGAATGTTTGCAGGTTATAATGGCTAGGAAATAAACAGTTCTGCAGGGTATTCAATAAGCGAGATGTTTGGGGTAGGAAATAATCACGATATTTCAGAGAACGCCCGAAAGTGGGCTTGGGGGTTAAAGGTTGGAATGCTACTAGCAATTTTTACTGGTGGTAATAATAACGATAAAACAAGGTAACCCAGGGGATACTTCGTTTTTGTTCGAGAGTGTCAATTGACTGTGTACAATTATCATGGCCGATGTGTTTTATCGAACGATTTTGAATCTTAACTAGCAAATGCAGGGTCTTCTACGACCTTCTGACCAGATGTGGGCATTGAACTCCTATTTTGATAAATACCCTATGTATTGTGGCCAGATCAAACAGGGAAAGTATTTCTTACATCGCTTGAAATATTTCGCAGCATTTTTGGCGACATCGAATATGTGGTCATTTCAACGTAGGTTGTCATTGGCACACATACCGGGAATGGAAAGTTTTTTGATTTCGATGATGCAAGTGCCATTCATGGATAATGGCTTGATGTTTAAATTTCGCTTTATCGGCAGCAGTCAGCCTTGTGTTTTGGAAGCATTAAACTCTACTCTGTTGGTGGTTCCACAGTTAGTAATGCTGTTAATATAGGAATTTGATGAACTTAACAAACGCTGCCGTTCCCGTTCTACAGCCGAAGAGCGGTGATGTGAGTCCGGGAACGAATATGAAAAACAAAGAATACTGTTTATTGATTGAGAGCATGGGGTACCCCGGACTGTAAGTAAGTAATTAAGAAGGATAGATGCCTTCGTCAATTCACATTTCGTAGCTATAGGTCGAAGATTTAAAGGAATTGTTTGCAGTTTGCAGATTTGTAATTTTTTGAGACGCAAAGTCTCAACGACTTAAAACGAGAACATCGACAAAGTGATGAACAACCCTAAAAAGACTTCTAGAATGGATTAAAAATACAATGGGACGAGATAGATAAGAATTTCTTGTAGTTTCTGTATACCTGTAGAACTACTTGGAGATGCACTTCAGCTCAATGAAAGTCAACAGTCCCTAATAAGGTGCTACACCAATGGTGAGTTTATCGCTTTTATAACAAGCGCTAAGCCCATTCTAAAGTCGCTTTCTGTACGACACCAAAGACTTTAGAAAACGACGAAATATTCCCCAGAATCGGTTTCAAAAACATAGAACAGTTATTGTGGTGTGAAAAGAATAAGGAAAAACAAACAAATGTCAGGTTGCCTTAAAGAAAAAATTGTTTCACTGAAGGATCCATTCTGTGACCAACCTGACATTTGCATCTCCACACACTTTAAACAAATTTAAATTTTATAAACATAGTATTTATATCGATAAACAAAGACAAAAATGTATAAGAAAATATTTAAAAACTTATTTACACACGTGATCCAAGTGCAGCCAGCCGATATCCGTTGGTTTGTTGATGATTTAAATCCACAAAATGAAATTAAATGCGTTTATTGTTTATTTTATGATGGGAGCACAATATTTTTATGTTTCAATTTTATTTATTATTAAAAAAAAAAGGGAAAAGAGAAAGAAAAAGAAATTTTAAAAAATTATTTGTTTGCTTAAACTTAACAATTTTGCACACACAATTTTAATATTTTTTCTATAGACAAACAGATGAGTGTATATAATTTCTTCTGCTGCGAGTTTTGTTTACAAAAAAATACTTTTTTTTCTTGAAACTGAAAACACAAAGCATATATAAAAGCACCATAATTAAATAATAAGATTTTTGTTTTAGAATTTTCTGTTGTATTTCGGTTTTAATTGTTTTTTTTTTTTTTTTTTTTGCTTTCAACATAATGGGCAACACAAATAAATTTAAAAATAATATTTTCGGTTTTGTTTTTTTTTTTTTTTATGTGAGAAAAAAACCAAGCAAATAAATCGTATTTTTTTTTTTTCAAAAAAATGACAATAAACAGCTTTTTTTCAAAAATACAAGGTGAGAATGTGAAAAAGGCAAAAGAATAAATTGAAACAAAATAGAGGAAAACAAAAAAAAGAAAACTTTTGTGCGAGAATTCGGAAATTTGGTTTTTCTATTCACAAAAACTCACTCGAAAAAATGTGAAAATTCCCTCTCTTCTTTCAAAAATAAAAATTGTTCTACTTTCTTATAGAATTTTTGAATTTCCCTGAGAAATTTTAGAAGAAAACAATTTTCTTTTATTTTTGATTTTCTGTTTTTACTCTCTCACGTTGCCTGTGGTTGTTTTTGTTTTGGTGAGTTATTCATTTAGGATCAAGATTTTTGTGGTTTTTTTTTTTCGTCGAAGGCCAACTGACAACGGATGCGAGTACGATTTGAATCTAAATATTTACACTCGAACTAATGTAAATATCTTTGGGAAAAAAATAAACAAAAAAAAGATAAGAGAATGACAATTTTGGAAATAGAAAAAAAAAAGTTGAAATTTTCAAAACTACGCACACGATCAAAATTTACAAAATCGCGTCCTTGAAGCGTGGAGAGGACTATGTATTTGCAACGATTCCTAGGACCAAATGGACATGCAACTAATCCGGATAAAAACCAAATAAATAAAAATCGCAATCAATAAATTTTATACAATTCAGAGCACTTTTTTTACGTTACACTCTCACTTGATTTGTATGACGAGAAGCACAACCAACAACAAAAACAGAGGCAACACCGACCGAGCGACTACTGCAGCTCCTTTGACGGATACGGCTGAAATTTTTTTTTTTTTGTTTTGGTCGATCCGAGGTATGAGTACGAAGGCGAGTACGAGTATTTAAAAAGCCCCAATCGAGTGTTGAAAGGTGCGTTGCAATATCAATATGCGTATGTTAAAATGGAATATTCGCCTTTTGTTTGAATTTGCAACCCATTGGGGTAAAATAATCTAATCGAGGGTGTCTGAATTATTTAGCCAAAGGGTCCCGCAGATTGCGATTCTTTCCTCTATTCGCTTGATTTTTCTCTCTTTTTTATAGCTTTTCTATTATTTTGTTTCTTTTACGTTTTGTTTTTGAAAAATTGTTTCGATTAGATATTCAGAAAATATCCAGTTTAACCGTCGAAGAAAAATGGGAAAAAGAAAAATAATTAAATTCGCAAACTTTGCGTCGTTGTTGCGTATCCGCCACGTATCTCACTCGAATCAAAATAAAAGCAAGACTGAGAGATATAACGAAAGTTTCTTGCGACAAAGCTGTGTCATTGTGTTGTAGTGTAGCTATAGCTGAAGTTGATTATTCCTTTTCGCACTCGTAATTCTCCCCCTCCATTCTCTCAAATTAAAGAGACTCCGACAGTGTTAGATACTGTGAGTGTGATGCCATGGTGGTGGTACGTATGGTAAGTTGCTGCAGAATGTTACCATTTGATGTGGTTGAAGTTGGGCCGACTGGCTTGGGTTCATGGCATATCAAATGCCACCACATCAGCTGAAACCATAGGCAATTCACTTGTTTTGCTGGAAGAGACATTAGAAAGCTTTCTCAAGTTTGTCTCTTAAATTGTGCGTGCAGTTCTCTTATATTAAAAGACGAAATACAGTTGGGTCTATAAGAAGGGAACTTGTTCGAAATTTTAGTGCTTGATATGCACGTCTCTATATTGAGCTCTTCAATGGTTCAGTATTACTTATAATTTGGTCTGTAAAATTCTTATGATATTGAAGGTACGAAGATGAATTCCGCAAAGTACTCTTCCTCTTTTCTAATCAAATCGACACAGTAATAGGTCGAACTGACTTTAAGTTTTGCACTTTGAAGAGCAAGCTGTCTGAGCCTACCCGTACACAAATGAGCATAGAAATCGAACCGCCGAATTTGATGATGTATAATTAATTTATTTGTAAAGTAACACGTAAACGCACCATACGAAAATTTATCCGCAAAATGTGGCCCAGTGATTTTTGCAAATATTGTACATAAGTACAGCAAGCGTACAAAAGTCTATGCATTGTGCTGGTGTCGCTCAGTACTTTTTTATCGATTCTCTTTGCAGTAATGCATTTTATTCTTATAATCTTGAATCGATGCTCATCGCCACGATCCTCATTTGATTGAGTGATTCTTTTTTATACCACACGGTGCAGAATTAGATTCGTGGCACAGTTAATTTCTACCTTCACAATAATTCAGCATTCTGTATAACTAGTTCTCAACTAAATACATTTGTAGCCACCGAATTTATATGTACATTTTGTCAGAATATTTCACTTTGTAATACTGATCAGAAATAAAACACAACCGCTCTCTTTTAATTCACAAACGTCCGCTAAGTTTTATTCATTTGAAAAATGACACTTCAATGTTGTTGAAGTTGGCTGCCCTGGATGTAAGGTTCTGTTCAATTGGTGATAGCTCGGCCAAACCTGACACTGCAGACATCCCCGGCTCCTCAGGGTCGTCTTCTTCATCATCGTCTTCGCTTTCTATCTCTGGTCCTAGAATACGCCAAGGCTTAATTTTGTCGTTGCTCATGACTGTTGTGAATTTGCGACGTTTCCCTAAAGAATTGACCTCCTCCAAAACGTAGCGATCATACCTCAGACATCTTTTCACTATGTATGGTCCTTTGTACCGTGGTTCCAACTTGTGAGACTCACCACTCGGCTTTGGAACTGCCTCCACGAGCACTACCTGACCCTCTCGATATGTTGTAGGCGGCTTAGGATTACTGTCGAATCGCAATTTCCACTTCACTTTCAAAGTCAGTGAACGACCGGAAGTCATAGATGAACTATAATAATACTTTTGCAGACCCTTAAACTTCACACAGGCACACTGCAATTGAATTACCGACGCCTTGAGTAAAATGGGCGCCTTTTGTGTAAAATGGGAGAGATATTGACATTGATGTCAATTCACTCGTATTCGCAGACAGAGTCACACGAATAGAGGCGATCATTAGAAAGCGGGTTTTGGATCCCCAATGTCTGGAAAGTTTGCTATCTATATTAGTTCATCTATTCTGGAAGCCAATACAATACCCCTTGAGCATAGATGAATTACCATAGATGGCAAGCTTTACAGATAGAACAGTCTCAATAGTTTATAGACGTATAAATGCCTAAGTGGTAATATGTTATATTGATTATTTTAAACAGTGGAAACGATGGCTCCCATTGTTTGAACAGCAGCACTCTAATTACCTTTTTTTCGATCTGTGATGAGAAGCTGCCGGTAGCTAACAACAAGAAATAACATAATCCAAACGAGAATTGAACAATATGTAACACTGTGAGGTAAGTAGATTTGCCAGCACCAGCTTACATAAGTGAAATATTCTGATCAAGGCAAAATATATGTGTTTGTTAACATTTTTAATATGCGCTTTCCAATTAAGTTTACAATCTATAGCAACTCCTAGATATTTAAATTCCGAAACAGATCTTAGCTACATGTAGGGATCATTGCAGTTATGATGATCACAGTTTGCGTCATGTAGACCAACTCTTTGAATTGTAAACTCGTTTACGAGAGAGAAACACATAATTTTAGATTTGCTACTGAGGACCATTTGTAGACATGTAAACCACCTTGCTAAGGTAGCTAGGTCATTATTCATATATGTTTTAAGGTTTCGAAGAGAGCATGCGGTATACGATAAAACCAGATCATCATCAAAGGCGATAATGATACCGGTTAGCGATAGGTTAAATATAGAATTTATGTAAATGAAGAAAAGGAATGGTCCTAGTACAAACTCTTGAGGAACTCCTACATTTGAACGGAAATTGAATCATGCAAAGTTGCATTTACTCGAACAAACTGTGTTCTGTTTTGAAGAGAGGATGAAAACCAGCCCATTATGTTATGTACAGTACTGTGCAAAACTTAAGCAACCATCTGGAGTCAGCACTTCATAGTAAATCTTTTCAACTTTCTATCCCACCAAATAAAAAGAAATGGATATATAATGACGTGTTATAGAGTGTAGTTTGAAATTCACAACCTTTTATAAAAGTAATAATACTTCAGATTTAAAAAAAAAAAAACTTAAAAATCAACAAACTAGCCAAATTGAGCTGTGCAAAACCTAAGCAACTTTTTTAATATTTTGTGTAATATCCTTTATTATGAATAACAGAGGCGCAACGACGAGGCATAGAAATAATTAACTTTGAAAGTGTATCCTGGGATATATTTTCCCAATCAACTTTCAAAGCATTGAATAGGTGAGATCTGTTGGAAAAGTGTTGTCCAGCGACACGGCTTTTAAGGGTACCAAACAGGTTTTCGATGGGATTCAAGTCGGCTGATTAGGCCGGCCATTCAAGAACTTGAATCTCACTATCCACTAACCACTCCTTTACCAACTTCGATGTGTATTTCGGATCATTATCCTGTTGAAACGCCCAACGAAGTGGCATATCCCACTCCGCATGTGGTAGCATTACCGATTCTAGAATGGATTTATATTTGAATCGGTCCATGATTCCGTCTATTTCGTAGAATGGACCTACACTTCCTGCCGAAAAACAGGTCCACACCGTCTCACTACCCCCACCATGCTATACAGTGGATGTGCAGAATCTAGGATTGAGTTGCTGCACTTTACGGCGTCTCACATGACATATCCCATCAGAATTATTTAAATTAAATTTTGACTCGTCGCTGAAAAGAACTGTTTTTCATTTTTCAGCAGACCAGTGTTGGCATTTTCTTGCAAAATTTAGCCTAATATGAAAAAAGAATTTAATTTGAATTATATTTAAAGAATTTAATTGTTCCTTAAATGTCTTTTTGTGAGCATCAGTTTTTTGCACGGCCTGTAACTTCAAAGATTATTTTCAATTGCACATCTTCGCACCGTGCTAGCATCAATGTTAAAATCAAGTAATTTGACGACTTCATTCGAACTTATGAACGGTTGTTTTTTTAATTACACCACGAATGTTTCTATCCGTTCGACATGCTGTCTTACGCGGCCTACCACCGACATTTTGACTTTCAACGGTTCCTGTTGCATTATGTTTTTTTATTAAACGTCAAATAATCGACTTATTAATATTATAACGTTTAGCTAATGTTGCCTGAGTATCTCCAGACTTAAATTCATCAATAATTTTTAGTTTAAGAGAAGAAGAGTAACTTTATCGCGGCATTATTAAAAAATATCAAGAGCTTACAACATTTCATGTATAACCGGACTGGAAAAGTAATGTTAGCTGTTTTTTTTACAGTGGATTACAAAGTTGCTTAGGTTTTGCACAGGTCAATTTGGCTAGTTTGTTGGTTTTTGCGTTTGTTTTTTTTAAATCTGAAGTATTATTACTTTTATAAAAAGTTATGGATTTCAAAATACATTCTATTACACGTCATTATATAGTATATCCATTTCTTTTTATTTGGTGGAGTAGAAAGTTGAAAAGATTTACTATGAAGTGCTGACTCCAGATGGTTGCTTACGTTTTGCACAGTACTGTACCTCTGAATCCATATCTGTGATGTTTCTTCAAAAAACATTTATGATTAACTAGATTCCCTTTCCTGCAGTCAAATTGGGATGTGCTAAGGATTTTATATTTATCACAAAATTTTACCATTCTTTCAGTAATTATTTTTCCAAAAAATTTATGGAAAACCGATAGTATAGAAATCGGGCACATAATTGTTTGGGTCACTTTTGTTGCCTTTTTTATGTATCGGAATTATAATACTATTGCCGTTTTCAAGTGCTCTGGAAATACACCTCTTTTAAAACTAATGTTAACAAGATATATCAAAGGTTCAATAATGAAGTTACAAGTTTTTTTGTAATAAGAATGCTACCTAGGACACGCGTTCCACACGAGTTTTTCGACTTTACCTTTCAGATCACATGGAGTACTTCAGCTTCAGTAACTATCGAAAAAAAGAATGATGATAAAATTTTGTGATATTGGCTGGTTTCGTTTACCTTCATTATGATCACATATTCTTAAAAGTGGCAGGCCCAATTGTTGTAAAAAAAAACAACTGCACGAGGTGATTTTTATAATAATGTAGACCGGGGACAATTGTAACAGTGTACAATTGTAACACTCGCAATATGTCACAAACTGTAACTGCAAATTCTCTCTCACAGGCCCAGTACATGCATCTGCATACCATCATTGATGTCACAGTGATGTGCAGAGTAGACATCACTAGAGAAGAAGACAATTTTTTACCCTATAAAGTAAATTATTTCATTGGTAGACATTTTCGAATAACTTTTTTTCTGATTTGAAATTCGCTAATTTTATTTTCTATAGTATATTCAGTGCATATCGTTCTATCTTCTTGCGTTTTGTTATTACTCCTACTATTTCTAATAAAACAGGTAAGACGTATTTTATGTAGAGACGGCACACGAGGACGGTTGTAACATTCCCGTTTGGGGGCAGTTGTAACATGTATCACTTTTATATTTAGTATGCCTCGCAGTAGAAAGAGAAAAACCAATAGAGGATCAAAAGACGATTCCATTTATCAACAAGCATACGATGAGGTAAATAACAATAGTTTATCCATCCGTGCTGCTCTAAAAAAAATATGATCTATGCCATGTTTCCCTGATGAGGTATGGAAAGAAAAAAATTCAAGCAAGCGGAAATGAAGCAGTAACTATGGGATATAAAAGCTGCAATCAAATATTTAGTCCTGATCAGGAAAAAACCATGGTAAGCTACATTGTACGAGCCGCAGAAATTTACTACGGATTCGCACCTAAAGAAATAAGAAAGTTGGCGTATGAATTGGCAGTGTGCTATGTAATAAGGAGGCCGCCACAGTGGGACGTTAACTCTTTAGCTGGAGAAAATTGGTTCTCGTCGTTCATGAAGAGACACCAAGAATTAACAATTAGGTGTGCTCAACCGACTAGCCTTTCCAGAGCAACCAGTTTCAATGTTGTAAATGTCAAATTATTTTTTGACAACTTGCAAACAGTTTTAGATAAATATAAGTTCGAAGAAAAACACATTTACAATGTTGACGAAACTGGGGTGACAACCGTGCAAAAGCCTAACAGAGTTGTGGCAAGAAAAGGGATAAGACAAGTTGGAGCTTTGACCTGAGGTGAACGAGGAACTCTTGTCACAGTGACAATCGTAATAAATGCTATCGGAAACGCTATCCCTCCATTTTTCATTTTTTCCCCGTCTCCGCTACCAAAGGCATTTTGTGAGGGATGGTCCAATTGGTTCAATTGGAACAGGCAATGCCAGTGGATGGATGCAGGAAAAGGAGTTCGTGCAATTTTTGATACACTTCTGGATAACCATTCTTCCCATACATAAATCCATGCGCTGGATTTCTGTAAAGAAAATGGTTCTTTCTTTCCCACCGCATTGCTCACACAGGCTTCAACCGTTGGATCGTTCTGTATACGGACCTTTTAAAAAAGCTGTGAACTCTGCCTCAGACAACTGGCTAAGGAATAATCCAGGTAAGACAATGACGATTTACAATATTCCAGAAATCGTAAGAATAGCTCTGCCTTTGGCGCTAACCCAAAATAATATCCAAGCCGGATTTAGGACAACAGGAATAATGCCTTTTAACAGAGACATATTTACTGAGATTGATTTTGCGCCATCATATGTAACGGATAGACCGATGCCTTCAAGTCTGGCAGATGCTGGAAGCTTGAGAACAGCATCTCAAGGCCATATAAACTCCCATCTAACCACAATTTCAAAGAACAACCAAACTGCGGATATGTCTGATAGAGTTGATGAAATGAGTAACACTGGCAAACTCATTGTTCCCACAGAGGTTGTGCAACATTTGTCTAGCATATCTGCTGATTCTCAAGGTCCTAGCAATTTTACTGTGACAACTTTATCTCATTTAAATCCACAACCATTTACAAGCGCAGAGGTCCACCGTGCTGATGAAGTTAGAAATATTGACAGACCTAATTTTTCACCTGAAGTTTTGCGACCTTTTCCAAAAACATCAGCTAGGAAACCTAAAAACAAGACACGAAAATCAACTATCTATACCGATACTCCTGAAATAGAGGCTATACGAATTGAGTTCAATGAAAAACAGAGAAGAAATGTTTTAAAGGATCTCAATTTCTCAAAGAAGAAAAAGTGTGATAAAATTAAAGCGAAGAGGAGGAAAATAGCCAAGGAATCGGACACAAGTGAAGAAGAGAATTGCGAGACATTTTGTTTGGTGTGCCTAGAGGCCTATATCTCAAGCAAAGGAGGAAAAAAATGAGTGCAGTGCATTGAATGCAAAACTGGTCGCATGAAGAGTGTGCCAAACAAAATAATTTATATATTTGTCACAATTGTGAGTCAGAATAAGATACTCTTTTCGTTTGTTTGCTTTTTTTGTTAGTTTTTTATACTGAATTAAATCATTAATTTATTTATATTTTTGTTGCTGCCATTAAACAAATTTAATAAATACTAAAAGTAATCAAAAGGTTGAGAAAAAAATAATTTGTCTTCATTCTTACCTATGTTACAACTGTCCTCAGGCACTGTTACAACTGACCCGGATACAGGCGCGTTTCCAACTATATGGAAAGGCAATTAGACCTTATCTTCACAACTGATCTCATCAACTCTTCAGTATCGTGCTGTCCCCTATCTCTTAAAACTATTGATAACTTTCATCCTCCACTCCTTCTCTCATTTTTCCACAACTCTCCCCTTCAGTCGCCTCCCCCCGCAGTTCTATTTTCTTACAATTTTCACAAAGCTAATTTCCGTAAAATTAATACCTATCTAAGCAGTGCTTCTTTTGAGTTTACCAATCTATCTCTGGTTGATACCCTCTCCATTTTTTACAGAGAAATATTCAAATCCATCTCCCTTTATGTGCCTTACTCCCGCCATAAAACTTCTTAAACATCCCCTCCTTGGTATAATCGTAAACTTCGCTCTCTACGAAACAAAAGAAACAAGTTATGGGCGGTATTCCTTCGCACCCACTCTTCTTCCAACTATTCAAATTATCTAGGTACATATCTTCATTTCAATGAACTCTATAACTCTCTCTATCAGCGCTACCTGATGACCCCAAGTCCTTTTTTCAATTTGTCAATTGAAAAAAACTTCATGTGATCCTCCTACCATCGCCAACTTTTTTGCTACATTTTTCAAGCAATCATTTGCCAACGACTCCTTCGTACCAGATCCCTCTTACTTCAATGATATACCAAATTTCTCTATTGGTCCCTTTCTCACTCAAAATTTCGATTGAAGAAAAGTTACAAAATCTTAAGGATGAATTTGTACCTGTCCCAGACGGACTCCCCGCCATGTTTCTTAAGAAATGCTCTTCCAACCTGTCTCTACCCCTTTCCTTCCTTTTTCGTCTATCGCTTACACAGGGTGAATTTTCCCAGATTTGGAAGATCTTTTTTATAATCCCAATACATAAAAAGGGATCTAAGCATGAAGTTACCAATTATCGTCCCATTGCTAAACTCTCTCATATACCCAAACTCTTTGAAAGCATTTTATACGAAGCGTTAAGCTTCAAATGCCAGCCTTTTATTTCACCCCACAACATGGTTTTCTAAAAGGTAGATCAACTACCACAAATCTAATTGAATTCGTGTCTTTTGCTCTCTCAGCCTTAGAAAATGGCAAAGAAATCGATGTTATCTCAACTGATTTCACTAAGGCATTTGATAAGATATCTCATAAATTGATCCTTTTCAAATTGTCTGCTCTTGGCTTTGAGCCTCTCTTTTTAAAATGGATTTCTTCTTACCTGGTAAACCGATATTATAGTGTTCGGTTTAGATCCGCCCTTTCTGTTCCATTCCTGGCCTCATCTGGAGTTCCACAAGGCAGTCATCTTGGCCCTCTTCTCTTCATTCTTACTATCAACGATGTTGAGAGTGTCATTAAGCACTCCTCCCTCTCCCTTTACGCTGACGACACAAAATTTTTTAGATCTATTTCCTCTTCCCAGGAGTCTGCCCTTCTTCAAGAAGACCTTGATCGGTTTTCAATCTGGTGCCTCAAAAACTGCCTAGAACTTAATATAGCCAAATGTCAATATATAACCTTCTCACGTAAATGCAACCCGTCTCCTCCCCGACTTTATTTTCTCCATGGTCAACCAATTCCCCTGGTTCAGTCTTTTCAAGACCTTGGCATATTATTCGACAGTGAGCTTAATTTCCGTTCGCATATCGATAAGATGATCCTCAAAGCCAACTCATCACTTGGCTTTATTAAACGGTGGTCCAAGAAATTTTCCAACCCGTATGTAACCAGATTTCCCTATATTACGAGTACCTTTGTTCAAGCTTGGTCCCCCTTTCACCGGGTTCATATTTCCGATTTGCCCTCCGTGGCCTGCCATGGAACGACCCTTTAATCTTACCTCCCTATCAAGACTGCCTCAAACTTCTAAATATGAATTCGTTAGAAGAACGTAGGAATATTGCTGACATTCTTTTCATTCATCGTCTTCTCTCAGGTTCCATCGACTGTGCATCCATTTTGAACTCCATTTCCTTCAATACCAACCTCCGCAATCTACGTTGTCCTCGTCTCTTCTATCTACCGGTCCACAGCACCTCTTATGGCTCCAATGAACCTATCTCCCGAATGCTCCGAAAGGTCAACTCAAACCTCTCCCATTTTCATTTCCACCTGAGCACTCCTCGTCTTAAACAAGATATCCTCCATCACTTCCTTGGTCACTAGCTCTTAAGTCTTTCTGTTAGTTTTTAAGTTAGATTAAGCTTGTATTAAGCCAATAGATGGGGGCCTCAGCCCCCACCAAAATTGATAAATATTAAATAATAGATTCTATAAGAGCTGAAAGCAAAAGTGTTACTATTGTCCCCGGTCTACCTTACTCTGAGCTTGAGTAGCAGGCTGATATGACCCACGTACTTGTACCAGTTCGTTTATACCTTGAGTTAAATCCGGAATATCGAATCAAACCAGATGAAAGCGTAAGCCATAACAGACAAGACCATCGAGATTACTCATCTACTTTTCCTGATTCAGATAGCTTCTCCTTTCAAGAACAGTTGCTCCTAAACAAACACCGGATGAAAAATGTTTTCTTCATTCTGAAGGTTCGCTTTGGTTAAATAACATTTTCTCCATATAGGTGGCAGCACCTGGGGCCTGTATTTATACATTTTTGTGTTTCACAAATTCGACTGGAAGTGCTGTATGATGTAGATGTTAGATTTAACTATCCTGCCAGATTGACAATAGTTGTTGATTTTTATTCTGACAATAAAATTTTAAGGAAATAGAATTTGTTTATTTGTTGCGTATTTTATTTAAATATTTATTACCAAAACCGAAGAAAAAATCAATTTTGATATGAATATGGATAGATCTTTTTGAGAGGCACCACCCACACTGGTCATCATCCGATCTACCTTGTTCTAAAAAGGAAATCATCAATGAAAATAAATGTCATATGTATGTACATCGAAGAGTAAAGGGTTAGCCAACGCATGTTGTGGATGTTGGCTGTCAATTACTGTCATTTACTGAATTCAATTAAGTCTATCTTTTTGACAGATGTCATACAATCTTTGGCAAGTTTAGTCACCACCCAACAGTGCATTTTTATTATTCAATCTTATTACGAAAATGGATGATCTGTAAAAGTAACATTTCATAAAATTCGCGAATTTTTCGGTCAACATAATCGCCCTTAGTGAGCCGTGTAATGATGAAGCGTTTTAAAGAAACTGGTTCGGTATCAGATCAAACTCCATATTAGGATGCTCGGCCAGCACGAATGTTATACGCCAAAACATCCCGACTGTGAACGAAAGTGTTCAAAACCAGCCAGGCACCTCAATTCGTTGCCGAAGCCATAATTGGACTTCACTTTTTTTTCCCCCAAAATTGAATGAATTGGGTTTGGACGATGTCTGGTTTCAACAGGATGGTGCTACCGCCCACACAAGCCATCAATCAATGAATTTATTGCGTAAGAAATTTGAAGATCGCATTATTTCGGTTAGAGGAGAAGTTTATTGGCCTCCAAGGTCATGCGATTTGACACCTTTAGACTTCTTCCTGTGGGGTTATGCTAATAACCCAGCGATAATTCAGGATCTCAAACACATCTAAGCTGAAATTGCGTCCATTGACCCACTTATTCTTCCAAAATCATCGATAATTTTGACCTTCGGATTGTCGCTTGCAATTCTGTTGCACATGGTGGTCACATGAACGATGTTGTGTTCCATTCATAATTGCCATAGACCGAACTTTATTAATCAATAAAATTCTACATTGATTTCACAATAAATGTGTGCTTAATTTAATGAAAACTTTCACACTAGCAGTTGCTTCACCCTTTAATTATTGTAATAAAATGTTTACCATAACGCTGCGGCGCCAGTTGTGCCACGTTGTGCGCCTAAACTCGTCTCCATTATTATCGGCCAAGATACCCAAACTCGTCGCTAAGGAAACAATTCTGTTCCATCCACCAGCAATATTTTAAGCGCACTAATTAAAACACAAACCAAATCGAATATAACAAAGACAAACTAATTTAACAAGGAACACTTTACTTGCTGACTTATAACTTTGATAGTTACACTTTTTCTTAAAACCGACTACCGCGAAAAACTCACTGCCATAGATGAACAAACTTAGATGCTAAACTCTACTACTGCTTTTACAAGTAAAGTTGCTACGAAGTTTGTGTAATGTGGATGAGGTTTTTTGAGTAAAATGGGAGGGTTTTGTGTAAAATGGCAAATTGACATTGATAAAAATTTACTCGTTCTCACAGACAGAGTCGTAGATAAACTAACCTAGATGGCGAACTTTCCAGATATTGGAAAATCAAAACCGGTTTTCCACTGATCGCCCCAATCCGTGTGACCCTGTCTGTGAATACGTGTGTATGGTCATCAATGGGAATTTCCCTCTCATTTTATCTAAACCACGCCCATTTTAATCAAAAAAACGTCATCCACATTGCACACTCTCGTGCAAATTGTTCTCTTTCCAGCAATTTTACTTGTAAATTGCTCTCATTCTATCAAATTTTGAGAAAGTTATAGAAAATGTAAAAGTTTTGGAATGCACTGTGCGAAAGTTAAGGGTTTGCAAAAGATATCAGTAGAGTTTGACATCTAGGTGAGTTTCTTTATGGACTCTGCGAAATCAACATCAAAGTATGGTTACGCTCGAATTTCGTGTGGATCACTTCCAGGATTACTGAAATAGACTGGAAAAGGACACGTACGCAAGAAATTTCACGGTGGTTTGAAACGGACTATAGGTTAGTTTATCTATGCGCGGGTTTTGGTTTTGCAATTCCTGGAGGGTTTGCCATATATGTTAGTTCATATATGTAATGACCAAAAAACGTGACAGACCGCCACAACAACAACGCATCTCCTCTGTCAAAGTTGTCAGGCCGACAAACTTACTAAAAAATGCTAAATGACAAGGATAACCATAACCTTACATGGGCTGTAACACCACCCCCCTCTTCGGAGAATGGCTGTCCCGGTCATCGGGAAGCTTGATAGAGCGCCAACCGGTCCCTATGTACGACTAATGGTCGCTTGCCCCTATCTTTTATTATGCGGTAAAGCACTTCGCCCATTCTTGCAACGATTTGGTATGGCCCTTGCCAGTCATTCTGTAACTTGGGGCAAAACCCTTTGCGCCTCTTTGGAGCATACAGCCATACCTGATCCCCTTCCATAAATGGTGCGGCTTTGGCTCTAAGGTCGTAGCGGTTTTTCATTAGGCGGTTATACTGCAGCAACTGTTCCCGGTTAAAGGAATACGCCGTTTCCAATCTATTCACGAGATTATCAACGTAATTCGTTATACCCGATGGTTGATCCGGAGGCAGTCCAGCCCATAACTACGAAGGTAAACGTAGTTCTCTTCCAAACGTTAAAAATGTGGGTGTCTGTTTCGTAGCCTCGTGCACCGCAGTGCGATATGCCATTAAGAGGAACGGTAGACATTCGTCCCAGTTTCGTTGGTTTTCGTCCACATACTTCGCGAGGTAGTTCAGAAGCGTACGGTTGAAGAGCTCAGCCATTCCATCGGATTGGGGGTGAAGCGCTGTTGTGCGTGTTTTGTCGATTCCGAATCTCTTTAGAACATTGGCAAACACTGCAGATTCGAAATTCCTCCCTTGGTCAGAATAAAGCTGAAGTGGGACTCCAAATCGCGAAAAGACGTGAACGATTAATGCTTCTGATACTTTTTCGGCTGTTTGATCTGGCAATGGAATGGCCTCAGGCCACTTTGTGAAGTAGTCGCAGAAAACCAAGATGTATTTGTTTCCACTGTTTGTTACCGGTAAAGGGCCAAGTATGTCGATAGCCACACGCTCGAAGGGGGCTGCTACTGGAACTGGTTTTAAAGGTGCTCGAACTTTTTGGATGGCACCCCTCCTCTTTTGACACGAAATGCAGGCCTTGCAGTATTGTTCCACATCCTGTGTACAACCCACCCAATAGTAGCGTTTTTTGATTTTGGACAGGGTTTTGTGAACACCAAAATGGCCACCTGCCGGGCTATCGTGCATTGCTTTCATTATCTATGCCTGCAATGAGAGAGGAATTAAGATTTGTTACGACTCACCATTTGAAGAATTTATCCGCCGTGATAGCAGCCCATCCCAACAATCCAGCATATCGAACATGCCCCAATACGCTTTTAATCTCGGGCTCAAACCACGGATTGTCTCAACTGCAGGACGTCGTTTCTCCTCTACCCACTGTTTGACTAGGGAAAGTTCACCATCCAAGGATTGCTGCTCGAGAATATCCCCCGTAATAGCTGTTGTTCGAACCACAATGTTTTCCCGCTCATTTCTTCTGCTACAGTGTTGGCACTTGGATTCTTCGCATGGACGGCGAGAAAGAGCATCTGCATTCGATGCTCAACAGTGAAATCGAATTGTTGTAAGCTTTCAAGCCAACGAGCCATCTGACCTTCTGGCTCCTTAAAATTCATGAGCCATCGTAGAGAGCTGTGGTCTGTCTTCAATAAAAAATGTCGTCCAAGCAAATACGGCTGAAAGTGAGTGACGGCTTTAACAACGGCTAGCAGTTCTTTCCGGGTGACACAATAATTTCTTTCAGGTTTTGTGAAAGTTTTGCTATAATACTCAATGACTTTTTCATGATCGTCCTGGCATTGGGATAAAATGGCTCCACAAGCAAATTGGCTCGCATCCGTGTCGACAACAAACCTGCCTTCTTCCTTTGGGTGTACCAGAATCGGGGTGTTGACTAACTTCTGCTTTAGTTGAGTAAATGCATCTTGACAGGCATCAGTCCACTGAAAGTGGGTATTTTTCCCGGTAAATGCAGTTAACGGCTTTGCCAAGGCGGAAAAATTTCGAATAAAGCGCCTGTAATACGCACAGAGTCCTAAAAAAGACTGATTTTCTGTTTTATTACGCGGGGTTGGCCACTCTTGTACTGCAGTTAACTTCCCTGGATCGGCAGCGATTCCCTCAGCCGAAACGATGTGTCCCAAAGAACAAACATCTCGTTTGCCCAGACAGCATTTCTTTGGAGATAAACGAAGACCTGCATCTTGAAAGCGCTGGAAAACAACTTCCAAATTACGGAAGAGCTCGGCAGATGTTTTGCCATGGACGATAATGTCGTCTAAATAAACCAAGCAGACTGTGTGCGCGAGTCCGTCTAATACCAAATCCATCAGGCGCTGAAAAGTTGCCGGAGCATTGGTCAAGCCGAAAGGCATTACATTAAACTCGTATAGTCCAGTGCCAATGGAAAATGCCGCCTTCTCCTTATCCTTGTCGTCAATCACTACTTGCCAATATCCCGAACGAAGATCTAAAATGGCGAACCAAGACGAACCTCCTAGCGCTTCCAGTGTAAGATCAATCCTCGGGAGCGGGTACGAGTCTTTTTTTGTAATAGAATTCAGCCGTCTATAGTCGATACAGAAACGAAGCGACCCATCTTTCTTCCGCACCAAAACAACTGGCGAACACCATGGACTTCGAGAAGGTGACACGATATTTTGGTCCTTCATGTCTTCCAAAATCCGAGTGGCTTCTTCTCTTCGACTAATGGGCAACTTCCGAGGAGGCTGTTTGATTGGTCTCGTACTGCCCGTATCGATCTGGTGGCATACTAAAGTGGTACGTCCTTGGGAGCCTGAAAAAAGGTTATAGTTACGAGAAATTAAAGACGCTAAACTTTCCTGTTCCTCTTTTGTCTGGTAGACATCGGTTCTCGCTATCATTTCCAGTATCCCACATCTGACACCAAATTGTTGCAACAAAACAAAAAGTGAGATGAACGAACGAATGATTTAACTTTTATTGCTCGATTTGAAATTCCTTTTTACAATCGTATTCCTTCAGCACAAAAAAGGCAATGACAAAAAAACGTGACAGACCGCCACAACAACAACGTATCTCCTCTGTCAAAGTTGTCAGGGCGACAAACTTACTAAAAAATGCTAAATGACAAGGATAACCATAACCTTACATGGGCTGTAACAATACATTTGTGTATTTCCATTTCGATTTGTTCATCGATGTAGTTCAAAATTACGAGAAACAGAATAGAATCACACTTTGTTCCAGTATTTCCACAGGTCAAAAATCTGCTACCATATTTTATTTAAGATAACATTGCAGATAAAAGTCTACTTTCCTTCTCGTCGCAATTCGGTTATTCATGAATTTGTACAGTATTGTATAAAACTTCAGTCAATAAAGTGTGAAAGATTAGTAGAACACAGAACCATTATTTCATTCAACCACAGAACAGGCAAAAAATTTTCTGAACAATTTGGTTCATATTGGGATCACATTTAAATGCGGGCAGAGCCATCTAAATTGCCATAGAAGAAGATTTCTGTACTTGAATAGCAGAAGCCTCAACTAATAGTGAATTGAGAATTGCATCGAGTTCTCTTGCAAAATGGAAATGGTATGGGATGCTAGATGGCGCGGATTGTTCTCGAAATATGCCACTGCATTGAAGTATAAATATCAGCATCCCAAAACATGCAACTCAGTTCATCAGTTGAATTTGAAGTGTGAATTAAGAGTGATTATGTGGTTTAAGTAAAAGATAAAGAAAAGTAAAAGTGGTTGAGATAACCGATTGGATTGTGAGTTGTAACTGTATTAAATAAAGCCATTGGAATAAGTTCTGTTACTCGTACCCACTCAAACATTTTACACTGCCATAGTTAGGATGTAAATACATCAAATACATCGTAAACTGTGCAGTGAATTGATGTTTAAGTGCGATTAGATCACTGACAGCAGTACAGTATAATCTGAAACTCTTTGCGAACAATTCTCACATACTTTAAGATGTTCAAATGACAGCTGTTTTCAATTTTGAAGAGTCTCCTGTTGGCCGGGTAAATAAGGCGTTTTCCAACGGTTTCTCTCCGGAAGTTGGCCATTTTGACAAAATTTTTTTTTTGGCTTTGATGTCAAAATTTTTACATGTTTGGTTAAATTTCGCAATTTCTTTGTTTGGAAAAATGACAGAAGACCGATTTATTGAATTACTAGATGGAGTGGAAAGTTACCTCCTTGACCACCAGAATGCGCTGCTACTGCAAAAAAGGTTATGGGGCCTTGAAGTCCGTTCATATTTAGGCAGACATACCAAATTTCAGTGCGATACTGTTTTTTTGTTTTGACAGCTGATTGTTGTTGGCGTGTTTGGCATCATGTTGAGTATGGACAAAAACGATTTTCGTTCCCTCATAAAAGAACCAAAAGAAAAGTTGGATAAATATTATGGGGCTAATGCTCCGTCAGATTACATCGTTAAATATTGGTTTCGAGAGTTTCGTGGTGGCCGCAACTCCACTACCGATCAAGTCCGCAGCGGCAGGTCCTCCGATGCGGTTACAGAGGACAATGTCAAAAAAATACATGAAATGGTGTTGGCTGACCGGAAAGTGAAGGTGCGCCAGCTAGCAGATACCACAAGGATTAGTACTGAGCGCACACGCCATATTTTGGGCAATATTCTGCATATGAAAAAGTTATCCTGCCGCTGGGTGCCGCGAATGCTTACTTTTGACCAAAAACACGAAGGCGAGAGCATTTCGAAAGAGTGTTTGGACTTGCTGATGCGGAATCGGGCGGACTTTTGGCCTCGATTGGTAACTGGATTTGGATCCCTCGGATCTCTTCCCAAACCTCAAAAGATGGCTCATCAATAAAATATTCAGCTCACGCGAGGAAATCATCGACGCCACGGAGGAGTATTTCGCAGACCTTCCGCAAAATTAGATTAGATTTTTTAGATTAGATACATTTTATTCCATACAAAATTTAGGTTGTACATAATTCATAGATTAAAAATTATAACAATATGTTAATTCCAAAACAAATTAAGAAATAATAATGACATTTTATATTTATATATACCTTAAGTATTAAAATAAAAGCAAATCCCATTTCAAAGAACTTCAATATTAAAATTTAGGTTGTGGGTGGGGTAGGTTGTGGGTGGGGTGACCCTTAACAAATTAACTTTACATTTGGGGGAAAAAAAAGAATCAGAGAAAATATGTGTAGGGAATTGAAAGAAGCGAAATAAATAAGAAATAGAAGAAAAAAGGTTAGCAAACAGCAACAAACAGGAAATATAGTACTAATTGTAGTTACACCAGAATGTCGTAAAAGATTGATTCTACGCTAGCATAATCCATATCTAAAAGCCAATGCTTTACACCTTTTTGGAAACTTCCAGAAACCGTTAAAGCTCTTAGGGATTGTGGAAGCTTATTAAATAGGCGGCACGATGAAACCGAATAAAAGTTACGAAAGGCGGTGGTGCGATACATCGGGATGGACACTACTCGTACATTCAAAAAGTTTCTACGCAAATTATATTCGGAAATTAATCTGTAATTACGATTACCCGATCTCATGAAGAAAGTTTTCAATACTTTAAAATAATACAAGTGACGGACAGGAAGAATTTTCATATCATGAAATAATGGATAACTGGGATGTCGACAATTTTTTCGGCATATAATTCTTAGGACGCTTTTTTGCAGGATTAAAAGTGGTTTAATTTTATTTATGTGAGTTCCACCCCAACAAGAAATACCATATTGGAGCTTCGAGTGAAAAATGCCATAATAGATGGTTTTCAATAATCTTTTAGAGCAAACGTTTTTCAAGTAGTAAAAATTCCGGAGAGTACGACGAAAATATTTCCTTAACGATTCAGTATGATTAGCAAAGCTCATCCTAGAATCTATAGTAAGTCCTAAGTACTTAAACTCCTCTACACTTTCAATTAAAAAACAATTGTCGCTGCAACTAAAAGTGTTAAAATAAGTTGGACAAGGTAAAACGGAAGCACAAGTACAATCTGCCAGTTTAAATCTGGGTTGAGAGACTAAAGTACATAATTTTAGTTTTGGAGCTAAGTTTTAATCTATGTTCGGAGAACCAGATTCTTAACAAATAAAGATCCCAGTTGATATCAGATACCAAATACAAAGCGCTATCAGCACCATAAGAACAGCCTACTCGTATATCATCAGCAAAAGCAGTGAGTCTCCCTTTAAAACTTAGACTGAAAAGGGAATTAATGTAAATAAGGAACAAAATGGGTCCCAAGACGGAACCTTGAGGAACTCCCAAATTGAAACACTGAATTACGCTCCTGACTTCGCCAACCTTCACTCTTTGAGATCGATTGGAAAGGTAAGACCTAACCCAGGAGAGCACAAACCCACGAATTCCAGCTTTCTCAAGCTTATCCAATAAAATTTAGTGGTTAACCATATCGAAGGCTTTTGTTATATCCACAAAAAGACCTGCAGTGAATTTCTTATCTTCAAGATTTGAGAAAATGTTAGAGCAAAAACGTAATAGGGCGTCTTCGGTGGATTTTCCATTTTGAAAGACAAATTGCACCGAGCTAAAAAAATTTGTGTTGCTTAGAAAGGATATGATCCTTACTTTAACAGTTTTCTCAAAGATTTTGCTGAAAGCAGGAAGAAGAGAAATAGGCCTATAATTGCTCATATCTTTTGCAGAGCCTTTTTTAAAAAGTGGAACTACGTCAGCACATTTTAGGTCTTCAGGAAAAACTCCAAAGAATATGCTCCGATTAAAAATAACAGCTAAAATATCAACTACAAAGCAACCGATCCGTTTCAACAGTACATTAGAAATGCCATCACAACCACAAGCACTAGTGTTTTTTAGAGAGCCAATTAGTTTTAAAAGTTCAAAAGCAGTTATAGGCTCGAAGGCAAAACTATTCCTTTGCAGTGGTTCACAGAGGTTACCAACAACCGAACATAAACGGCAACTGTGTTGACTTGTTTGTGCTGGTAAATTGGTAGCTATCGAAGAAAGAAATTACAGCATTATTAACACGAATCCCGTTAGGTTTATTAGTGGATGAGGATTGGCTTAGAATATCATTGACCACCTTCCATTCATTTTTGATATTTCCATTGGCATAAAGGAACTGATTTCGATAATAACTATCGCGGCAAATTCGAATCTCTTTTTTAAGTTGGGAGCATAGTTTCTTGTACCGATTTCTCAACCTAAGGTTGGAAGGAAATTTTGAACACTTTATTCGAAGCTTGTTTTTACATCTCACCTTATTAATAAGGCTTGATGATATCCAAGGCTTAAGTCTTTTTGAAGATTTTTTCAAGGATAAAATGGAGGTGCAGTTGGTAATATGATTAGAGAGACGGTTAATAAACAGTGCATAAGAAACGGACGGATCATTTTGCAAATAAACATCACCCCAACATTCAAAAAGCAGAATGTTTTTTAGCTTGAGGAAATCAACATTTCTCGCCATTTTGATTGCATTTTCATTATTATGTTTTTTCCGCAAGGAAGAATTAATTAATAACCCTGTCATTGTGTGATCGGAGATTTTAAGATCGAATATGCACTTCTCACAGGAGCTGGAGATATTGGAAAAACGACCATAAATGTGATCCAAACAACTTCCCGATATCATCCTCGTAGGTTCAGTTATAAAACAGGATAGTCCGTGCGATCCTAAGAGAGCTAAATAGTTATCTAGTAAGTTTAAGTTGAAATCATCCAATATACTTAGATTTTTAGATTTTAAGCTCTCTAACAGACAAGAAAATTCTTCAATATACGTCGGACGGGATCAAGAGGTTGGAAAATCGCTGGAATAAGTGTATCAAACTAAAAGAAGACTATATTGAATAATATAAAAATTTAATTCGCAATGAGGTCACTTTTCACTCCATCTAGTAGAATGGTTTGACACACGATACATTTTGACACAAAATCCAGAAGAGACATTTTGTTCCTGAAATGCAATCCAGAAGCAAGATTTTGCTTCTGAGAGAGTGAGAAGAGTGTCAGTGGAAAAGTTTTATGTAACTTGCAAAATGAAGACTTCTATCGGCCAATGGAAAGCCCTATTAACGAATTTTAAGAGTGGAATTTCTTAAGAGATGATTATATCTTCCAATACGATAATGCAGCACATTCTGATTAATTTGTGAAAGGCTGGTTCAGGCAGTTCAATACTAGGGTTTTTAAGTGGTTATCGAGCAGCCCTGACCTGAACCCCTAGAAATCTTATGGGTATGGTGGTTTACGTGAACGGATGTTAGTACTCAGCCATTGCAGAGCTTGTAACCCGTTTCAGAATCTTTTGGAAACAAATTGAAATAAAATTCGAAAAGCCCTGTGAATTCAATTCCTAATTGGATATTTGATGCAATAAGCAATTGTGGTGGCTCTACTTAGGCCCAGTTTTTCAGTGCTGAGTTAACTCCGAGTTAAGCTAGAGTTTACTGACTCGGGGCTAAAATTAATCCAGAGTAAATTTATGTAGTAGTTTTTCAGTGCAGGATTAATTCTAACTCCATGAGTGTTGGTTTAATTTGGCATGACTGCCATTGTATCGTTCAGTTGTCAAAACACTATCGAAATCTGTCATTCTCATCTGCTTGTTGGTTATTGTTTAGTTTTTTTTTTTTCTTTGTTTGGTGTATAACAATAACAATGAACAAAAGCAGCAGCAATTTTTCATCAAAGGAAATTGAATATTTATTAGAATTTGTGAAAAAAAAGATATTATAGAATGTAAGCGAACGGACCGCACGAATGTTGAAGATAAGGCAAAAGCCTGGGCTGAAATCAACTTTTTTCCTTGCTATTTTCAGTATCTGTCAAAAAAAATTTGTTCAGTTAATTCAGAGTTAACTCAGCAAATTTGCTAAATAAAAATCATAGTGCAGGCATCCAACTTCTTCTGCCCCTGGTCAAAGTGCTGTTCTTTGCACCAAGTCACTGCAGTTGCTGTGTAACCCCATCGTACGGCAAAAGCAATGACTGAGTGCATGCAACAACTGATGGATAGCGGGTTGTAAGTGTGAATTTGGTTGGTGCACAGTTTCTTATTGTTATAAGGGCATAACACCTACAACAATTTGATTCGGTAAACCAATGTTTGAATTTTCACTTCACAGCCTTGCTTAGCATCATCGGTGTCTGTGTTTTTTTTTTTTTGTAATGGCTAGCGAATTTAGAGTAGACGTAGCAAGTATATGGACGTGGGCTAAAAAGTAACCACTTTTCTGTGTACGTCCACGTCTGCAAATACAGACCAGCTGTTTTGGCACTTTGTGAAACACACGTAGATCACCGCGCACACCTCTCAGATCACGCTGATCTGAAGCTGCCTGGCAATGAACTAGTGCCATTATTCTTTACTCACGGGGATCTCGCCATTTACGTGCGTAGCGATGTTGCTTACCAAATTCCACCACAATGTAATCCTTGTTCCAATACGGAATTCAATTTCATGTGGTTAAAATTCCATCTCCGTAAGCAAATTATCCACTGTTGCTTTATTTACAGAAGCCCCACACTGGACAGTAATTCGACCCTTAACCAGTTTGATGCGCTGTCTAACTCCATACAAAGAATTGTATCCCTGTATCCCCATACTGAAATCGTTATTGCGGGCGATATCAATATACACAATTCTGGTTGGCTTCGACACTCTGGACAGACAACACCCGAAGGACGGTGTGTTGAGTTCTTCGCTGCGGAAAATAACCTAACCCAGCCCACATGAATACCAGACGTTGATAGTCATGCCGCCAACATCCTGGACTTTTTAACTTCTCACCCTGATAAGTACAGTATTGAAGTGCTTTCTCCTCTAGGCCCGTCAGACCACTAAGTTATATCAGCTAATTTCTCGTATACCGACCACACAGTTAGAGAAAAGATTCCTAAAAGAACCGTATGGCAATACGAGAAACTCAATTGGAGCGGACTCAACAGCTTCTTTAGGAATTTTAACTGGTCGTTCTATTTCCTCGATAACCACATGGATGCCGCTGCTGATATGATCACAGACACTATTCTATTTGGAATGAGATCCTTTATCCCTCATCGGATGAAGAGTATGAAACGAAAAGAAAAGACATGGTATGACTCGAGCTGTAAAGACGCTGTCAGGGTCAGAGAAACGTTTTTTCGGTCCTTCGGTCCTTGAAGACCACTCCGATCGAGGAAAACCGAAAAAAGTTTAAACGAGTCAGGAATGACTGCAAGGTCTTCTTAAGCGTGTGAAGTTCCAATACGACCTGAAATAGAGGCGAAAAATACTACAATGTGCCTCTGCTTGCTGCACACTTTGCGGCCAGCTCTACACTTCCAGATTGTACTTTGTCTCCGCCTACACTTGAGTGCGCCGAATCTTTAATTGGACGAATCCACTTTCGCACTCGTGTAGTAGCAAGAGTACTTAAAGATCTCAACATACATAAATCCGCTGATCCAGATGGTATATCTCCCCTTCTTCTGAAGAGGTATTCTTCCACGCTGGCAAAACTACTGCGTAAGCTTTTTCATCAGTCCTACTCTTTAGGATCCTTTCCAAGCAGATGGAAAACAGCATTTGTCCAGCCCGTCCCTAAAAAAGACGAATCTTCTTCTCTCTCCTCCTGCAGACCTATTGCACTTACGTCCCTTCTTTCCAAGGTCATGGAAACGTTGATAAACCGTCAGCTAATGAAATATCTCAAAACAAGAAAACTTCTTAATGACCGGCAGTACGGTTTTCGTAGCAACAAGTCCACTGGTGATCGGATGGCATGACTCACCGAAAAGTGGAACCAAAGCGTACATCAATCTGGCGAAAGCAAGATAGTTGTACTTGATATTTCTAAGGCATTTGACAGAGTTTGGCATCATGCGCTTTTATCGAAAATGCGTGCATTTGGGATCTCTTCTTCAATGGATTAGAAACTACTTTTCGGAACGTTCAATTCAAATTGTCTTGGATGGTGTCAAGTCTGATATTCACAAAATAAATGCTGGTGTGCCCCAGGGCTCCGTTCTGTATCCGACACACTTTTTAATTTTTATCAATGATTTCTTGTCTGCCACTGCTAAGCCAATATATTCCTTTGCTGACGACAGTACTCTCTGCTTTTCATATTCGTTTCCGGACTCACGTCCCTGCTCTTCGGCTGTAGAACGGGAACGGCAGCGTATGTATGTAAGCCCATTAAATTCCGATATTAATAGCACAACCAATTGGGGAACTATCAATCGAGTGGAATTTAATGCTTCCAAAACACAATGCTGTCTGCTGTCGTTAAAGGGAAATTTAAACACTCAGCCATTATCCATGAATGGCACTTGCATCGTCGAAACCGAAAAACTTTCCATTCTCGGTATGTGTGTCAACGACAACTTACGTTCGAATGACCACATATTCGATGTCGCCAAAAATGCCGCGAAGTGTCTAGGTTTCCTCAGGCGATGTAAGAAATATTCTACCCCCACTGATCTGGCCACAATATACATATAAGGCATTCATCAGCCCAAAATTGGAGTACAATGCCCACATCTGATCAGGTGCCCCTAAGACGCCTTTGCACTTTCTAGATGGGATCAAAAATCGCGCGATAAAGTCATAGGTGATGCCAGTATTACACAGTCACTCGACACTCTCGAACACCGGCGTAATGTTTCCTGGCTCACTATCGTTATTTTCACCACTAGTGCTCCACTGAAATTGCCAGTAGTATTCCGCCCCTTCAAATTTTTAACCGTAACACTCGATGAGTGCTCATCAGTTCACCCTCAAGCCTATCTTCGGACGTACTCTGAAATACCGTGAATCTTTCCTAAGCCGTACAACTCGCTTCTGGAATGCCCTGTCGAGCTCTTTATTTCCTAGTCATTATAACCTTCAAACATTTAAAACCAACGCACATCGGTATCTCTCTTGTTTTCCCCCCTAACGTCCTTTCGCCCGTTCGTGATTTACATTTCTTTTGAAGAACTTTAGCTGCCTTCAAATTAATTTCGTGGACTGTATGTTGAAGTCCCTGTACTCATAGCGTTCGCTGTTATACTCGTATCTCCCTCTCCAAAGCCCATTAACGGTAACGGTACAAGGACATCTTCATCCATTATAACTAACGTCGATGCTTCTGTTGAAATCGATAAAGAGCTGTTGTGGATCGATCAAGAATTCTTAGGCCTTTCTAGAAGAACTATCGTAATGTGGATATTTAATCAATTCTGAACCTGTGGTGCCTAAAACCGCACTAGGGCGTATCAGGTTATTGGCAAAAGGTCTCAGACTTTCACATAACACGATGCTAAAGAGGCTTGAAGAGGCTATAGTTGGCACAATTTAGAAGGCGTTCGCTTCAGTGGATGTAGACAAGTAAGGTTGTAGTGGTTTGTTGCGATTGCACTCGTTAGATTTCCTGACAGTGTTTTCTTAAATATTCTTACAGTTGCGGTGGTATCCACTAGGTAGTGATCCGATTCTATGTTGGCCGCTTGAAAAGCTTCCTTCTATTCCATGAGAAGGGACGTAAGTACAATGGTCTTCAGGCAAACGATAAACGAGATCCGAATTCTTTAAGGGCGTTGGATTTGATAAAAAAAAAAACTTACGCAGTGGTTTTGCTAGCGTGGATAAAGAAGCGGAGATATCAAATCTAGCCAAACAGTTCGAGTTTGTTTTGTACTCTCGCTGCATATCCAACCAGTTGACAGTTAAAATGTGATTATTAGTGGATGGAGGAAGATGGAGGCTGAACGGATGAAAGGTCAACATTTTTTTATTTTTGAGACATTGAAGAATTGCTTCAACGTATATTTTTAGTCATATGCGAACTCTACAGGTTTAACAGCCGCGTTAGAGCCATCTGTTGCTTATGCAACAAGAAAATACTTTTTAAGTTACAAAATACTGCGGAATTTTTATGATGCAATTTACACATTGATTCTACGAGTATATCCGACATCCTCATGATCGTGATGGAAATTGAGTCCCTTATCACAGATAACACCTAAATCACGCAACTTATTCACTAAGCGAACAGGCAGATTAAAGATTCGATAGAAGCGAGGTGAAGTAGGGGGCCGTATACGGGTATACGTTAGAGCCTGACACTTATTGATGTTAAGCTCAAGAAAATTCTTCTGACACCAAGTACAAAATCTGTCAAGATCTTCCTGCAGTGGTAGGCTGTCTGAGGGACAAGATATATATGTATCTAAAGATTTTCATATCGTCTGCGTAAACAGATGTGTATGGATTTTCAATGATGCAATCAACATCATTAATGGCCAGAATAAATAATAAGGGACCAAGATGGCTGCGTTGAGGGACACCAGAGGAGGCTTTAATTGGGTTAGAAACCATGGACCTAAATAGAACATAGTAATGGCTTTCATTTAAATATGATTGAACCCATGTTATAAAGTTTATTTGGAAACCAAGAGCTTTTAATTTCAGAAGTATTATATCATGTGAAATCCTATCAAAGACCTTGCTGAAATCGGTGGCAATCACATGAACTTCTTTTCCAGATTCCAGCGCACATAAAGTGCTTGATACGAGTTCCGTTAAGTTGGTGGTCGTAGATCTACCTTTGAGAAATCCGTACTGCTTTTGGGAAACAATAGGCTTACATTGGAAAAGCATTATGTGGATGATCATGATAATATAATAAAAAAAGCCAACTCTGCCCTTGGCTTCATCAAGCGCTGGTCTAAGGAGTTTTCCAATCCTTATGTTATCAAATCTCTTTACATACCCTTTGATAGACCTCTTCTTGAATATGCAAGCCAAGTTTGGTCACCCTACTACAGAACACACATCCTCCGGATAGAAGCTGTTCAACGCAGGTTTTTACGATTTGCTTTACGTGGTCTTCGTTGGGATGATAGCCAAAACTTACCACCTTATACTGACCGGCTGAAACTTATAAATTTACAACCTCTTTCTATACTTTCTATAAGTCGAAAAGTTGCCGACATTCTCTTTATTCATCAAATTTTAGTTGGTAATATCGATTGTCCTTCTTTACTTCAACCTATTTCTTTTAACACCAACCCACGCAATCTTTGTTCTGTGCCATTTTGCGGTTCAATCTTTACAGAACGAATTACGGACACTTGGAGCTTACGTCTAGAATGCTTCGCGAAGTTAACGATATTCTGCTTCTCTTCGACTACCATCTCAGCAAACTCTCTCTTAAGAACATTCTTATTTCCACCCATGCCTCACGTCCTAACGTTTTTTTAACCGCTCCCACCCTTTACTTTTTATCTTTAGTTTTAAGTGAAAATTGTTAATTTTAAGAATAAGCTTACAATAAGGGTTAATAAATCTGTCCGGGGTTGACCCGGGCCGCAAATCAAATCAAATCAAATCTCATCGCAATTTTCTTGGTGATTAACGATAGCCCCTCAATATTTACATCTTTCGCACTATGGCACGATGACAGGATTTGGGTTTGCGGTTTTGGAAAAATGCCAAAGCAGACATACAGATTTAGTAGGATTGATATCTTCTACGGCCTTTATCCAATTATTAAGAAATACCTATATTGATGACACTTCGTTGCTTAAAATAGTACTATCACCGGAAAAAAACAGTAGTCGTTCCGGGCAAGTTAATGTGCTCCTTCAATACAAAATCTTGGACAACGTTAGAAAGCAGGGGACCTTTTATACTGCCTTGATGTAACCCACCTTTAACTTCGTATTCTCTTGATATTCTTGCTGTGAATTTAACTTTTGTTTTACATACATGTCGCGTATCATCCTTATATATACGGTGTCTCAGTTAATTTGTTAATATTAGGTATTAAAGAAAAAAACCAGCAAAATTAAATTAAAATCTCCTAAAAGAATTTTACAACACCTATGGCAAGTGACCTTGTTTTTGGAATGAAGTTTACAAATAAATCGGGTGCATTCTGAGCAGCGTACAGTAGGCTTGTTGTTTTTGTGTTTCCCACACTCAAAACATGGTCCTGATCTTGCTTGTTCAGTCGAGGCCTGTAAGGACTGAGGGCTTTCTCGATATTTAGGTAGGAAAAGCTTATTGTCATTTGGAAAAGGTTCGAATGGTAGCCCTTTCTTTTTGGTCGTGCAGCCTCATTATTTATATTGTAAATACCATACATGACGGATGCGTAGAAGAGTGCAAGATGCCATCTTCTTGTTTTTCTTCTAGTTGAATAAATAGAACACTTTTGGTCGGCTGTATGTACATCGCCTTTTGGCCAATTATAGTCCAGGACGGATTCAGGCTTACCTGATGCAGGGTCAATTTCATTTCCGTCGTGCACCGTGGAAAGCAATACAACATATTTATTTGTTTTGGGCTGATAGAAAAGTATGGAGCGGCTGTCTTGTAATCCAAAAAGTGTAGATCCAATATCCCTGTTTTGTGCAAGGAACTCGGATGGGATCTGTCGTTTATTTCAAAGCAGAGTTATCCTATTTTCTAATAAATCCATTGCTAACTCAAAACTTGTGTAGAAGTTGCCGGTCGTCAAATTACGATTCGATTTTTTATTGGCTCACCTAACCGTTGAACTATGTGACTTGGATCCAGGTCCAGGCTTTTGTGTTCCACAATATATTTCAAAATTATAGGTGTAATATATTTTGACATCGCACCTAGCATACATTTTTATGTCATATTTAGCTGGTTTTGCGGGCATGTACTGGATGAAACTACACCGGCCACGGAAGGGATGCAGCATTTCATCTATTGTGATAAATTCTGATATTATTTTTGAAATTCCCATGTACCAGTGAATAAATTTCCCTAATTGCAGCCTGTGGATAGTCTACTTTCTCTTGTAGAGAAATCATCAAACATGATTGAATGCCCTATAATATCTAAATCTGTTGATTCCAAACGCAACTCTACAAATCATTAGTCCAGTCGCATTTGTCTTCCATGTCCTTTTGGCGTCAGATTTGCTACTTTTGTTTATTGACAAAATAAAAAGAACTCCGAAAAGAGCACATATTTCTGCCCTTGTAGTAGCCTTGTAAGCATAGTAATTTGCATTTTGCAATGTTTGCTTATTCAATATGTGCATGTTGGTATATTTCACTATTATGTCTATTATGTCAATTGAAAAATACTTAAGAAATGCATCTAATTCAGTGGAGGCATTCTTTGCTATGCGGGTAGGCTCAGGGAATATTTTAACAATGTTTTTACGTTTTATTCTGCCAGGCAACGCCAATGGATTGCTGTTCCAAAATATTTCGAGATCCTTTCCAACGTAAATTTCAAAATCATCAGTGTCACTTACAAAAGCTGGAGGCCGTATATGGTATTATTATCCGAGAAGTTGTCTTCATCAGCAGATAATTCACTTTCCCTTGAATGGGGATCTACCTCAATTTCCTCAACTTCATTCTGATCACTATTCGCAGAGCCATAACATTCTTCTTACATTGTCTGAGAGCTCTTGCAGAATTCTCACATCTGCATTTGTTTTATATCGATTTTCTCTGCGTGACCGAAAAATATAATATACAGTACGCCCTCGATAAAATAACCGAGTTACAAAAAAGTTGAGCCTTGAATTAGAATTTAACGTGAAAATTGAGTATGAAAAATAAAAGAATATTTTTCGTCGAACACTACACGGTTTTACTATCTACACCAATTGGACTAAAAACAAAGATCAACTAACCCAAACCAAAATCAACGCGAAAAGCAATAGGTGCCTTACCATCTACACCTATCGATGCATTGTTGGCAGAAACAAATACTCCACATTTTATAGACATGAAGAGAATCCACCAGAGTAAGCTAATTGCAAAAAGCCTCTCAGACTATAAACACCCATTACATGAAATTTGCAAAACAGGTTGGGAAATCAACGCAAAATCAAAAATAAAAAGCTCAATTTATAACTCCATACGTTACCTCACAGCCATAAACACTTTAACACCCAAAACTTGTAAATATGAAATAGACACCTCCCCTTGGTCCTTCCCAATAAGCTGTATAAACACATCAATGAGTAAAATGCCAAAAGAACACACCTCGCCCGTAGTATTCAGGAAACAATTTGCAGAAATTATAGAAAAAGGAAACTTTGACTGCATTCTGTACACCGATGCGTCCACAGCAAATTCAATAACAGGATACAGTGTTTATAGATACGACAGCAGTCATGACAAAATTGGTCCCAAAAACTCGCAATCCCCAATCAAAATGTATTTATTGGTGAAGTAATGGCATCAGTGGATGCATTCGTAATCGCCAACAACAACAATTATAAAACGGCTATTTGCAGTGACTCCTTGAGTGCAATACAAAGTATAGCAAACAACAAAGTCAAAACTCCCATAATCAAATATATAAGAACAATCATCCGCTCAAACTTCCCGAGAATTCATCTATTATGGAGCCCAGGCCATGTTGGGATAACAAGCAACGAGAAGGCAGACTCGACTTACAAAACTCCCCCTTTCGCATCATCAATATATAATAATATATTAAACAAAATAAAAGAAGGTGAAGCGGAACGTTGGTATAACTCAAACACCTTCTTGAGGAAACACAAAACAACTTTCGGACAAGTCATATACAACGCCGCTTTGAGCCGTTCACAAGCAATAGCACTCTGCGGTATTAGATTAGGGCATTCACTGTTTAATAAAGTATATCTTTACAAAAAAGAACAAGCACCACAGTGCAGCTGTCATCAAACTTTAGACATGGACCATCTATTTTGCAATTGTCCTGTGACAAAATAACACTTCCATACAAGACACCAACTTTACAAACCCTATTGGATACCACGCTCAATCCAGAACACTCATCACGTTTCCCCTTACTTAAAAAACACAATACAGCACCTTCTTTGACTTCTAGATGGTTGCAAACAGGCGCCTGTTCGATATCGTTTTTGGCAATCCAATTGCTCAATTCCTCGGTGACAAAAGTTTCAGTGAAAAATAACTCATCATTTCGCGGTCACTAATGATTTTATCGCTTATGACCCTCAACGGTAGCTCATCCTCGTCATCCCACTCACTGTCAGAAAACATCAAAGGCTTTCAGGACTTTGGTATAACCGAAGACTTCAGCTTGTCATATGCAGTAGCCAGGAGGCATATGGCATGCCTAAAGTTAAAATCTTTCATTTTACTCTCCAAATCTGAACCTCGTCTTCCGACTAAATGTAGTACAGTTTTGTCATGTTGATGACATTTTGGTCCATTGGTTGGAGAATAGCGGTGCAGTTTGCTGGCAAACACATGGTAACAATCTTTCGCGTTGTCCAATAGCAGTAGAGCCTTTTTGGTAAATGTCTTACATAAACCAAGGAAAAAATATAAGAAAAATTTTGAATTCCACCAATTCAATTCGAAAATAATTTTACCTCCGGCACGAATGTTGAATGAAACCAATCTGTAAAGAATTCATGTGTCATCCACGCATTTTTGTTGGCCATGTAAATGGCAGGCTTCTTTTCGAAATGCCTAAATGCTCTAGGATTTAAAACTTTTCTTATAACGAACAATTTTACTTTGTGCGTAGGTACCAGACGCATTAGTGCAACCAAGAAAAGTGATTCTCTCCTTACTTACTTTCCTACCAGGAGCAGTGGCGTCTTTAGAACCCACAAATGTTCTGTTTGGCATAAGCTTAAAAAATAGACCAGACTCGTCCGCATTGTAAATTTGATCTGGTAACAAGTCAAGCTCTTTAATTTTATTTTTGAGTTTTATCAAAAATGGTGCCACCTGTTTTGACTTATTTGACAGCTTTTCTCCGCAAATTTTAAGCATTCGGACTCCATTTGGTTTTTTTAAAATTTGAAAACCAGCCATTACTGGCATTAAAAGCTCCTGGTTTTTCTTTGATTTTTTTTTTGTGAAGCATACATGATTTTGACTTAAGGATTTGTGTGGAAATGGGTACGTTTTGTACGTTTTGCATTGCCTCTGGAACCAATTGTACAAGGCTTTTTCCATCCTTCCATACTCACAGATTTTTTAGAGTTACGCGCTTTCCCGGTCCGGACTCAGAATTAATAACGAATTTGTTAAGCACATTTTTTCTCTTTTTTATTCTGCTAATGCTTGATTTGTTGCACTTGTATGTTTCACAAAGCGATTTAACTTATGCACCGTTATTCAATTTATTTAAAATCTCAACCTTCTGCTTTATAGACAGCTTGGGAACTTTTGTGACGATAGCCATGATTTCTAAAATAAAACTAAGCAATTATGTACCGACTGAGAGAAAATTAGCTGAACACTGCTAAATTAAAACGCAAATACAATGCACCTACGATCTACGTACGAGTGTAAAAAATTCTAAGAGAAGTAACTGTAAAATAACTGCCCAGTTACAGTAAAACCAAACACCAAAAATACAAACAAAGCTTAAACGAAAAAAGAGATCATGGATGGAAAGTTGCGTTTACTGGGTCACATTTTTTTGAAAAGTTGCAATTACTGAGTCACTAATGGTAAAAATTTGGGTGTTGCTTTAACCGAGGTATTGCGTTTATCAAGGGCGTACTGTATGTATGTATGTAATGCAATTAAAATACATTTTGTTGAATGCACTTGAAAAAAAAAACCGCCTTTCTATACTTCCGCGGTATGCAGTGCCGTAAGATCTGACATTCTTTGTTTAACTGCTTTCTACCGACTGATAACATATCAGCTGCAATGCAGCTTTTGAACGGTTGCAGCTAGGGAAACGATTATTTACATTTTGTAAAGCTGATTTAACAATGCACAAAATGTTTAAGACCCTATATGATTTAATACATCTTAAAAAAAAGTTATGGCCCTTCAGAGTCAAAATTACGAAAAATGGTTGCTCATATTTAGAAAGAAAGTAAGAATATCTTGAATTACTATTAATCATTAAACATCAAAAGCGAAAATATGTCGAAATTAAGTATCTTAGACATCAAACATCGACTGCAGCGCACAGGAATTTATGCTGTGACGGCAGTAGCATTTGGTGATACATACATTGCAGTCAGTTATAAAGATTGTTCAAATTTGAGGTATCATTTTAAATTTTGAATGAAAGACATAAATTGTGTGAAATCTGTATTTATTTTTATTGGAAATTAATGTACATTGTTTCCGGTTAATAATGAAAAAGAATGTCGTCCAAGTCCAAGTCTTTCAAAAGATCGATTGAGTCCGTGGCTGTGTGGCATGTTGCATCATCCTGTTGAAACCACATATTCTGCACATCAATATCTTCCAATTGATTCCACAAAAAGTTTCTAATCATCGCTTGATATCGAGCTCCATCCACAGTAACTGCAATGCCATTTTCATCTTTGAAAAAAAATGGACCAATTACGCCCCCACACCAAAATCCACAACATACAGTATTTTTTTTTGGTTTCATTGGCCTTCCAAACAATCCTCTAGGATTTTCTTCAGCCCAAATGCGACCGTCTTGTTTATTGACATAACCGCCAACAACGCAATGCGCCGTCAGTTAACTTTAATTCTTGTGCTAACTGTATTTTGTAAGCCTTTACATTCAGATCTTTGTGCTAATGTTAAACAAAGTTGTTGCTTTGAGGTTTAATTGCTGTAAACGGCGACGAATTGACGTCCTCGGCTCTTCAGCAACAATCCGCTAACAGCTGCAATATTTCCACTCGAACGGCCACAAAGATGATAGACTTTACTTCTCTGATCTTGAACCGAACCAGTTTCTTCAAATTTATAAACGATAAATTTAATAGCGCGGTTTGTCGGAGAATTTTCTCTACCGTATTTTGAACGAAATTCTCTTTCAACTTCTGCAAAACTTTCACCATATTCAAAATAAGTTTTAATAATAAAAACACGTTGCTCAATAGTGTACCGATCCATATTAGCTAACGGAAATGTATTTACTTCATACCTTAAAAAACTTCGGTGTAATCTAATAGCTGTAAAAAAAGTGGCGGCCAATTTAAAATGATACGTCAAATTTGAACACCCTTTATTTGCGGCATAATTCAAAATGAAAGTGCTTTCAAAAAGATAACTTTGATTTTAATTTGTGGTGGTCGCAGTTTAAGCTTGAAAATGGTTAAGTGTTTGCACTTGTAATAACCCCAGTGCACAGTGGTTCAGGTTCCAAAGAAGGGCGGTCATAGGGTTTTTTGGGCAGATTTACAATGAAATCATATCATTTTGGCCTGGAAAATGGTTGTTATGATTACTAGAGGGTTAGAACAAGACAAAAAGGCTATTTTTATTTAACAGGGTATATTCATGCATAAAATATTCATCATATATAAAAAACATAATCTCACAAAAAAAATCGGGTTATAATAACAATAAAATTAGTTTTGTTTATCTTATCAAAACGTAGTATTTTATATGAAACAAGTGCTATTTACATAGTATTAAAAATGTCAAGTAATATAATATGTATAAGAAAGTTACAATAAAGCTCAAAAACTTAATAAATCCAACACTTCTTTTACTAACACAGACTTCTTTTTACACTGTAACTTTCTAAACTAGAAATAAGTGAATCTGAATTAAGAAGAAGCCTGTGCAAGAGATCCATGTTAGTAACATCTCGGGAACGTTTCCTAGTATTATCGCGTCTGAATAGTTTAACTAATTTAAGACAAGACTCAGCTGCCTGCGCAGATAATTCACCAATAGATAATAAAGAATTATCTATCACTTCTGCTCCATGAATCAATACTTTATGTATTGATGAAGGTTAGTTATACCAAGGGTACTCCTCCACAAGCATCTTGGCAGTATCAAAAGCATAACTCTTAAATTTTTCTGAATTTATTTTATAATCAGAAGACACCCTCTGCAGAAGGTGACTACATCTGTCAATAAGATCTTTTCTAATACCTGTGATTTCAGATGAAATATCAGAGTTATGGAAAAATGTACGTGCTGTGTTTCCATCATTGGATGTGCCACTTCCTCCACTTCGAGGTTTATCTACAATTACACCTAATTTTTCCCTAAACTGCCGTTGAACTACCTCTTTTCTCTGAGCAAGACTAGCTTTATCTTCTGCAGAGCGCGCTTGCCACTTTTTAATATTAATTCGATAAGAAACGTGAATAAAATTCTCGAAAAATCTAATGTATAGGCAAATTTAAATTTACTACATAGTATCAGGGACCTCTTTTAAGCATATATTTAAATCGTTCATCTCTTTTGGTGTTGCACCACAAATGTAACACCTACTCGTAGATAAGTCGCTAATTGCAGAACAAACTTTACCATCTACCATCGTCAATTGTAAGGAATGGGTGATTTTAATTTCGTGGTCATTAATAAGCACTGAAGTAGGGGCTAACTGGTTAATTTAGTTTTTGAAATAAACTTCTTCTTGCAAGGTGACTTCCTTTGTTTCTTTTGTAAATTGAAAACGAATTGGTCTGCACCACTAGTAGAGGAAGGGCGTGGGTTTTTCCAAATGATTGATTCATCACAGGTATTTGGTTTATAAATAAGTTGACAAATAAGCAAGATGTGACAAATAAACTCCAATCTTCGATAGTTGAATTTGAAAATTTCTGCTTATATTCACTATGGCCTGTGCTGCCATCAAAACCCCATTTACCAATTAAAACTAAGTCATCCTTAGGTTCGTGAAGACTTTCAAACACAGCTTCAACAATGCGACTTGATGTATGGTCTAACAATGATTGCAAATTGATTTCAGCAGAAGATTCCGTCACGCGAATACCAGTTGGATAGCGACGTTTTTTAGCTTCCAGTACTTTATGGTAGGACGGAAAAACATTTGGTATTTTAGAATGAATCACTTTTCTTAATAATAAATATTGGTTTTTAGTAAGCTTAGCTTCATTAATAAATGAAACAACTTCATCCGTGCTAAATTCCAAAGAACTTTCCGATTGATTTGAACTGTTAAGTAAAGTAGTTACAGCGGAATCGTCCATCGGCGACGTTTGGACCTCTTGCTGCAGTCTCCAAACTCTTTCCTGTATCGCGTTCCACTTGTAGATTGAAGAGATTCCTTTTGCTAGTCGTTGTAGTTTCCACATACCTCTCCATCAGATACTTTAAGTATGCAAACTTCGGTCTCATTTAACCAGCTTTCGTATTTAGCCACAAGCTTAGCTTTTGATCTCCTAAATTGCTTCCCATATGCGGCAAACCGTTTACAGAGATTCAAAAGGAGATTTCTCAAGGAATCAGTCTGGATATTTTCAGCATCCGGTAAAGAATTCGCTAGTGATCCAAACACTTCCCGAAACCTTTCTGCTTCATTTTCTTTTTTTTTTTTAAGCTATCCACGTATTTAAAACAAGCATTTTGGTAAAAGAACACGTAATGGTTGTACCTACAAAAGAAAAACACAAAAAATTCAAAAAAAATTTTTTCTAGTGCTGGACCTAGTCTCCTTACAACCCTCGTAGCACCTAAACTTTACGCTTATTAAAACTAGGAAAATAAAAGATTATATTGATATAAGGACTGGAACGAATAAAATTTGGAAACTTCAAAGTAAAAAAAAACATATTTTCATAATTTATGTAATTTTTTTTATTTGCTTAAAACTCTGTTTTTGTTAAATTCATTCACAATTACAAAAAATAAAAAAAATTGTTTGGGTTCCCATTCTTTCCTCAACTTCTTTCGAATGTCCTTCATAAGGTTGGTGACAGTTACATCCGTGATCTTTTTGGACACTCTTTTCCATTTAGCACTAAAATCTTTTACGTCCTTTGCCACACTGCTCACTTTTCTTCAATTTAGCTTTGACCAAAGCCCAATACCTTTCAATGGGACGGCACCGTGGAACATTGGGTGAATTCATGTCTTTTGGGACAAAGTCGACATTTTTAGCAACAAGAAAGCTCAACGTCGAATGAGCATAGTGAGCTGAAGCTAAATCTGGCCAAAATAATGTTGAACCCTTGTGTTTGTTTAAGAAAGAAATCAACCGTTTTTTTTTTTGCCATCGTTAATGTACACTTCCCCGTTAATTGTTCCCGTTGTAATAAACGATGAGCTCCTGTGTCCACATTGGCAAATGGCCTGCCAAACGAGATATTTTGACTCGAATTTTTCCATCCCAGTCGATGTTGTTGTTGATTGCGGAAAAATCCCAGCTTCAAACGAGTTGTAAAACTGCGCACCTGGAAGAGTAGTAAAGTCGGCTTTGACATAAGTTTCGTTATCCAAAACCAAGCACGCTTTCTTGTTGCCGATCAACTCGTATAGCTTTCGAGTCGTGTTTTTATGACTTTTTTTTTGCTTTTCAGTAACTTTTGGTATTTTTTTGTTTTTTACGTGTTTTTAGACCGTTACGTTTTTTAGATCTTTGTACCATTGTTTGGTTGGTATTACATTTCCGAGCAACATCTCTGGATGACATAGTCCGGTTTTTTACGATGCTACCCACTATTTTCCTGTCCAAATTTGTATCATGTGCTGCACTTTTAGCTCCACTTTTCTGTTTTCGCTTAATTGTCGACGTCTCCAAATATCGTTTAATAACAGAATCCACTGTACTGCGTGCTATGTTAAAATTTTTTGCGATGAAATGGTTTGGACGCGAAGTATTTTCGAGCCATTTGTTGATGATCTTTTTACGGCGTTCCTCTTGACTCATATTTTATAAATATTTTAAACCGCACCGAACTAAAATCAATAACAAACTGAAACTAGAGAATATACAGGCTAATTTGGGTACAAAATTGGATTGCAATTTTTACGCATTGGAAGTATAGCCCGTATTAAAATTTACAGATTTTATTCGTTTCAGTCCTTATGACTCATTTATGGCGATTCGTGCCTTTATAAGTAAAAGCTTAGTTGAATATGGAAGATGGTTAAAAACAAAAAAAAGTGGAAGGTGTGTTTTGACGAAGCTAGTTATGAATCATCGCATTGTTAAGGAAAACATAATTACTTTAAAAATATCGTACATACCTTCAATTTGAATACACATTGAACAATTATATCACAAACAATAAATTTCTCGGAAAAACAACACTTTAAAAACAACACAACACAATAGAAAATTAACTGTGCCGTGTTTGTAATTGCAATGTTTTTTTATACCTGTGAATAGAAGGGTTTTTTTATGTTTCCTCTAACGGTAAAATAACATAATATTTGCAACATCGCTATTACGGCCCTATGACCTACGGCTGAACCACTGTGCAGTGGTGGCAGTTTGTTGTATTATTGTTTGTAAGACCTTATTTTGTACATTTAAACTATTGCTAAGTCCATGGTTTATCTAAAAGGATTAAAAACCACCTGTCCATTTTGTATTAGTTTTTTAAAATATTTTTTGTTTGTTTATTTTTGTCAAAAAATTGTAAATTTTCTTTTATTTATATATATATATAAATAATATACTTATTCATATAAATAAAAAAAAAGAACGACGGGAAATTTGACTTTATTTATTTGAAAATATATTCGTATTTATAGTCAGTGGAATCTTTTCTTTAGAGTGAACTGGTCTACAGTCAATAAAGAATTCGACGAACAAATTCAATCAGTAGACGAAGATATAATGGACATAAAACGATGTAAAAAGGAACTCTTGCGAACTCTTAGTTCTGTCGTCAACAAATTGATAAACGAGAAAGGGGTATTGAATATACAAAGTTTGTGTAGATTTCAATTCAAATTAGCAGTATGCACGAATATAATTTTAAATTCATTCTAACGATTGGAACAACAAATATGAACAGCAATTTGGTGTTCACAATTCACATAGAAGAAAGGGAGATTCCACTCCATTTTACATAGTATTATAATTAATATACTTAACTTTTCTGTTTTGTTGTTTTGTTTATTTTCCCTTAAATATCGTACTTGTGTATAGTAACATTTAGAAAGCATTTTTTTTGTTTTTTTGTTTTGTTATTTTATTCTTTATAATATTTTATAATTGTTTATTTATTTATTTTATATAAAAAATTGTGTGTTTTATATTTTACCTTTATTCAATTTCGTAGTCAATTTTTTCTCCTTTTTTTTTTTTATTATGTTTTGTTTTCTTTATTTTAGTAAAAATTGTTTGTTTGTGGAGTTAAGGATTTGATTTAAATTTCGCCAGCACATGAATTAAGTCGTTTTCATTCTAATGAGAGCAACATATTAACGGCAAAGAAATTATTTAAAAATCTGTGTCTTATAAAATATAAACTCATAATAATAATAATAAAAAGAAAAAAAAAAAAACAATAATAATTTCTCAAATAAAAGTCAATATAGAAATAATTGGAAATAAAAAATTGTACACAAGTAAAACAAGGAAACAGCTATATATATATAAATACATACGTTGGTTTTTTCTTTTTCTTTTCTTTTTCTACACTAATTAATGTTGTTGTTTTGCTTTTTATACATAGAAGTATATTATATATTATCATATGGGATATAAATTACTAATTTTTGACACTACCGATGTCTTTTGAATCTAAAAATTTAATAATAAACACCTTTTTTCATCTCCATCATCATCTTCTCGTTATCATCGTCATAATCATTATTATCTTCTCCTTCTTATTGAGTTGTTGCTGTTTTTTTTTGTTTAAAACCATTTATCATTAAACTTAAATATGTAGTAGTTAATGTTTTATTTTTTTGCTTGCATTTTTTTTACGGTTTTCCTTTTAGAGACATATTCGTATTCCTTACAATAATATTTAGATTTTTGTTTATTTAATTATAACATACAGAATTTGTTGTTGTTGGGTTTTTCTTTTACTTTACTTTTTTTTTAAATTTTTATTTTTTTTTTAGCGAATTAATATAATTTCAGTTCATTGTTTTCGTGTTTTTTTTGTTTTTGCTTTTTTTTTTATTAAAATTTTTAATAATAATATGTATAACTTAAAATTTATATTTATATATGTATATATAAAAAAATTGTAATTTATAGGTTTCTTTAGTGTATGCGTGTGTGTTTTTGTGTGTGGGGAGGGGTTGGTTTTTGTTTTCAGCATGTTTTTTTTGGACACTCTTTTTACCTTCGATTAAATTCCGATTTTATTGCTAAAACATTTAGAGAATATTTTGGTTTTTATTTTTTTTAATTTTCATAAGAAGGGTAAGCAATTCTTACCGTCTATTATTTCTTGTTTTGCCTTTTGAATTTCTAATCGCATTTCTCGAACAAGCTCAGCCTTTAAACTGTCTAAATCAGCTGACAACGCTAAAGAGAGTCCTTCGCCATTCACCTGCTAAAAAATTCCAAAACAAAAATACCAATAAGAATATTAGGATAATACTATTATAAAGAATATTTATTTCGAATTTATGTATAATACATTTGCTGTAGGCTTTGCAATCATCTTTTAAATTACAAATCTTGAATATTACGGAAGGCAATACGGGTAATAGCATGAGAATAGTGCTCGATGTTTCGAAAGGTCATTAAAACTAAATCTTTTCATAGTGGACTTACGAGTATTGCAACGGAAGTACTGAAATAGAAAAAGAGCATATTGAGGTACGAGAGTTGTCTGAAAAGTTTCCGGCCGAACAATGATACAAGACATTGTTTCTCAAATTTTTTTTTATTTTTCTACATACGAGTAGTATCCTTGTAACTCTACACACTTCTTCCAGCGATGCTCCCATCTCTCTAACCCGTCTAAATAGTACTTGGCGTTTTTCTGTGCAAAATAATTGTTCACGAAGGTGATTGCCTCTTCATTTGACGAAAATCTCTGTCCTTCGAGCACAGTTTTTAGATGAGGGAACAAAAAGAAGTCGCTTGAGGCTAGATCTGGTGAATAAGGTGGACGGTCAAGCAGTTCAAACCGTAATTCATGGATTTTCTCCATGGCAACCGCTGAGGTGTGAGACGGCGCGTTGTCTTGGTGAAATAGGATTTTCTTTTTCTGCAAATGTGACCGTTTTTCCGCAATTTCTGCCTTCAGCTTGGCAAGTAATGATGCGTAGTATGCTCCTGTAATGGTTTTTCCTTTTTGAAGATAATCGATTAAGATAGCTTCTTTACTATCCCAAAAAACGGTCGCCATCACTTTCCCAGGCGAAAAAACAGTTTTTGCTTTCCTTGGAACCGGCTCGCTCTTTGCAGTCCACTGTTTTGACTGAATTTTTATTTCGGGCGTATAATGGTGTATCCAAGTTTCATCTACAGTAATTAATCGGCGCCAAAACTCGGATTTATTGCGCCTAAACTGCGCCAACAGAGCGTTGGAAATGTTCATTCGAACACGTTTTTGGTCTAACGTAAGCAAACGCGGCACCCAACGCGCGGACAGCTTTCTCATGCCTAAATCTTGGTTTAATATGTAACAAACACGTTCTTTGGACATTTTCATAACCTCTACTATCTCTCTCACTTTGATTCGGCGGTCGTCTAACACCATTTGGTGAACTTTAGCAATGCTATCATCAGTGATTGCAGTTTTTGGACGTCCCGAACGTTCATCATCTCCCAAGCTCTTACGACCACGTTTAAATTCAGCTGCCCAAAATTTCACTGTGGTAAATGATGATGCAGAGTCCCCTTACACAGAGTCCAACTCATTTTTGATTTGCGTAGACGTATTGCCTTTCAAAAACAAGAATTTAATAACAGCTCGATACTCAATTTTTTCCATTTTCACAAAAAACACTCACATCGACTCACTCAAACGACTGTCAACTAAAAACTGCATATCCAAAATGACTGAAACTTCGGTAAGTAACTGTCAAAGGATGCACAACTAGCATTCACTAGCCTTTATTGACGAGTGTCGCTATCTTTACGTTGCGGTTGGAAATTATTCTATGAACGAACAAAACAAAAGGCAAAGAAAGCGTTAGCATGTGCTCCGCAATACCAATAGAGGCATTGTATCGGGAATTAGAACGCAACACAATATTCTATTAAGGATTTGATTTTAATTTAATTCCAAGACTGGAAGGTTTTGTACCAGCTAGCGAAGACGAAATTATCGAAATCAAACGAAGAATTACTCTTGTCAATCGTTATTGCTTCGGCCTAAGAAGGCAAGAAACACTCGGTAGACTATGTAAGAATTCCATAATTCCAGTATGGTGCAAAAGTATAGACGTAAGCGAAGGCGGTTGCAGATATCTTTGACTTCTCGAACTTAAAGTTCTATAAACGATTTTTGGTCCCGTTTTCGTTGATGTTCTTTGGAGCAGGAGGTCTAACGGCAAACTCTAAGACCTGTGAGGTGAATTGATCTGTCGCCTTAGATGGATAGGACATGTAGAGCGAATGAACACCTACGCTCCCGCGTCTTCGATTCCAAAAAGATATAGGAAGACTTCGTCTTAGGAAGCACTCACAAGTGAAATGGGACTTCAACCAACCTGGAGTTCGCAACTGGAGGAAGTTAGCCAGAGACCGCACTAACTTGAAAGGCCAATTGGCTGAAGCCCAGGTCTACTGCGGACTGTAGCGCTATCTTAGTAAGTGAGTAGATGTTGGCGCATTATATGCGTTGATAATTAACTCCGAAATCTGGGTTACAAAATCGTCTGCTAGCCTTAATTATTTCATCACTAGCAACGAAACTTAGAAGATCATCGTCAAAGATAATGATATTCCATTTAGACCGTTTGAGTGTTGTGCGGTTGATGCGGATTGCTGAACTGGTGCCGGTGGTAAATAGTATAGCACAATACGATTTGTATATGAACCGCCCCAATCCGAGGGGCATGCATTGAAATTGACCGAGGTTATAATAGGAGTTCTACCAATAGCATCGGCGACAAGTCTATGCACGATCATTTCGAAGCTTTTTATGGTAACACTAGTTATACAGATGTAAATACCGCTTAACTTATCCCATATTAAGTGATGCTCAGGCTGTTCCGAGTATTCCTGAATGGAAACGTTTCCGCATCGTCGGTGACCCAATTATTTACAAGTAGGTTGCTGTATTGCTCGCAGAGAGTCGCTATGTAAATTTTGAATTTAAGAACCGTTTGTTATAGAAGGGATTCAGGCCCTTCCCAACGATTGGGATCTACTCGTACGTAGCTGTAGGATATCAAATCTGATTCTATAGGTGACCTTGGTTTACCAATGCGATTTATCAAACTTAGTTAGTTAGTTAGTTTAGTTTTATATGACCTTTATTCCAATTATTAGTTCATTCATTATTTAAATATATTCTAAGTCTAATGTGGTTTGGCCTATATATATAAAAGAAAGTACATAGAGATATTTTTTAGATCCTAAAAATCTTCTACAACTATACACTTTCTACAATACAACGAAGTGTAGTAAAGTAGATCACACTCACGATCTCCATTTAAAATTGGAATTGCTTCATCTGGTCCTATAGTATGGGTATTAAAGTATCTTATTCGAATTTCTTTTAAAACTGGACATATGGCAAGAAAGGAAATTATATCCTATATCTTGTTGCAAAGATTGCACAAGATAGGTAGATCTCATTCAAATTCAGTAGCACTACACTGATTTTATTGCAGTTAAGAAAGTATCTTTTTTCGGCTAGGTGTAAGAAGACTTTGCTTCAATTACAAATCGATTATACATACTTTGAACTGCTTTTGTTAATAATATATTGAGTTTTGTTTTTAGACATTCATATTGCTCATCGTGTGTTACGCATATGATCTCTCCACCTTCTGACGGAAGATATTCTCATTCTTGAATGAAATTTGCTCTATTTCTTATAACACCCTTGAGTAAAACTTTCGACAGTTTATCATCATTCATCGCCAATACTTTTATTGTGCATACAGTCAAAATGTGGTGCACCAATATCTATGTGAAGCAAGGGGTTGCACCTTGTAAGCGGAATAATCGCTTTAAAAAATACCTCAAAAATTTCTAAACTTGAGCAAAGGAGCAGTATCCCCACGGTCTCTTGTGAATTGAGTAAATTCAAAAAGTGGCTTCTTAGTTATGCTCCTTTAAGCAATGTGGCAGTTCTGTTCGTTTGGTCCTTCATATACGAGTACGAGTATTTAACAGCTTGTCAAAATGCTGTTGAGGATGAGGAGGTGTTCATAATAGCTATGCGTTGCTTCACCATAAAGTGTTTTAACGACGCTGGTATTATATGTACTCTCTAAAAAGTTTTAGCAATGATAAGGAGAAATTTCTACCCCGCAAACACTCAAAAATCTAACTACGTTTGTTTGAAATTTTACTTTTTCTTATTGATGAGCTCGGAACTGCCTCTCTAATTATCTTTGTTAAGATATCAACATCCGGTAAAATATCCATTTACTGCGATACTACTTGCATAATCGATAATTCCAAGCTAGTTTTGGTAGAAACCATAATTGTCTTATATTTTTCCCAGTTGTATGACTCGATATTAAGCAGCAGATTTCTAAGACATATGGTGCGAAAAATTCGTCATTCCTATCCGAAAGTCGCTAAGGGGGTTCCAATCTCCAGAGAAGAAGCTGTAGTTAATTACTGAACATGCAATTCTACGTATGCAAGAGTCACCTTCGGAACTTCCATTTAGAACACTACAATCGTATGCAACCGTGAGATCAAGCAGTTTTCTACCTTTAAAGTCGCAGATTTCAACTTTAGGAGTACAATTTGTTTTTCTATAAACAACTTCGTACGGTTTGCTAAGAGATGGCGTAACTTGTATTATTCCATTGGCACATGCGTTGGAAAGCTACTGTCATTGTACGTCATTTCAGTATATGTCATTCATTTGAAGCGTAAACAACAATAATTTTTTTTCACTCAAATATGTCGAACTTTGTGCCTGAAAAAGTGTTTTTGCGGGGAGTTCTTCTTCATTGAAGAAAACTGCTGCCGAAAGTCATCGTATTTTGGTGGAAGTTTATGGTGAACATGCGAACGTGCCAAAAGTGGTTTGCACTATTTAAAAGTGGTGATTTTGGCTTGGAAGACGATGAACGTCCTGGGCAGCCAAAAAAGTTTTAAGATGAAGAACTGGAAGCATTACTCTATGAAGAATGTTGCCAAACACAAGAAGAGCTGGATATATTCGAAAGCAAGGAAATTGGGTTCCACATGAACTCAAGCCGAGAGACGTCGAAAGGCGGTTTTGCATGTCCGAAATGCTGCTGGAACGCCACAAAAGGAAGTCATTTTTGCATCGGATTGTTACTGGTGATGAAAAATGGATCCATTACGATAACCCCAAGCGCAAAAAATCATATATGAAACCCGGCCAACCAGCCAAATCAACGGCAAAGCCGAATATCCATGGCGCGAAGGTAATGCTCTGTATTTGGTGGGATCAGATGGGTGTGCTGTATTATGAGCTGCTAAAACCGGGTGAAACCATCAATGGACAACGCAACCAAACACAATTAATCCGTTTGAAGAGAGCAGTGGCCGAAAAACGCCCGGAATATGCGACCAGACACGAGGCAATAATTTTCTATCATGACAACGCTCGGCCCCACGTTGCTATTCCAGTTAAGAACTATTTAGAAAACAGTGGATGGGAAGTCTTACCCCAACCGCCTTATAGCCCAGACCTGAAATACGCCCTCACTGAAATACGGTTCACATCAGAGCAGAATATAAAAAATTGACTTGATTCATTCTTAGCTGCCAAGCCGGCGCAGTTCTTTTGGGATGGGATCCATAAATTGCCAGAAAGATGGGAAAAAGTCATAGCTTCAGATGGGCAATACCTTGAATAATACTATTGTACATGTTTTTCTTAAATAAACGTTCAAATTTTGAAAAAACCGCACGAAATTAATTATATGCCCAATAAGTTCTGTAGGAGTTATTTTAGCTTGTCAACTGTTTGACTAAAGTTTAAATAAACGGGGATCATAAAGAAAGTACTGTTATGAATCCTTACATCAATGACGTATTTTGACGTGTTTGGAGCTTATGAAGAATTTTGGTTTAGCTGAAAGAGCAGTAAAATTCTTAAATAGATTTCTTTGGTAATCCTTAATTAAAATCATAAATGATCTGCTGTTAGTGTGCAGACATGCTTTAGTACATCTATAGTATACGCAGTAACGTTCAATTACATCTGGGAACTTAATTTTCATACACATAATTATCAGAGCTAATTCTTCACTGGTTCACGTTAAGCGTTGGTTCAAATTTTCTCAAACTCCTATGTCACTAGCTCCCTTTACCTTAGCTTCGTTAGGCCTTTACTGGAGTATACAAGCCAGGCTTACGTATGAACTACATTCGGCAAAAAGTCAAAAAGTGAAAAAGTGAAAGCTCACATATGGTACATGCGCATCTGCCTCCTGATAGTCAAAAACTGACCCAAAAAGCTATTTTTTGACATTTGCAAGCTTTTAGAAAACATAAACAAGAATTTTATTTGCAAAAAACAGTGAAATGTTTTGTGAACAATAAAAATGTGTTCTAATCAAGTAAGCAACTGAGTTTAGATAGAAGTTAAGTGCTTAATTTAGTTTCCTTTTAGCTTAAACAATTGAGACAATTTATACACAATTTGTGACTCCATAGCTTTGATGAGACGCGCAATGACAACAAAACTTTGACAATCTGTCAAAATTAGGGTTGTTTGTTTAAAATCTGCGTGCATCAGAGCCATCTCAGTATTAAATCAGGAACTAATGCAATTTTTTTTTGTGAATGTTTAGTTCGTTCTAAGCTTTCAAAAAGTAAATTACTTGAAAGTTAAGCGGTACGTCAACTTTCAAGTAAATTAATTTTTGAAAAGTTGAGAGAAGACTACAGATTTGTAAATGGTGAAAAAGAGACAAAACATTTTCGTGCACACACTTTACTTTTTGCCGAATGTAGTCCAACCTTTATTCTCCTTATTTCAATTGCTCTTCTTTGCGAATCAAAGCAGTTAAACATAGATTCATCCATTTTGCACTACATGGTTTTCTTTGGGCAGAAACTTACAATTTGCCTCATTCTGTGCATCGGCTAAAACTACAATAATAAATCTTCAACCTCTACAAAAACGTCGTAGTATTCTTTGTTCATCAGTTCCTGTGTGTTTTTTTTTTTATTTAGTGTTAAGTTTAGAGTTAAAATTGTTTGGCTTGTATTAAGAAATAGTAAATCTGTCCGTTGTTGATCTACGAGTAAGCAGTTGTCAAGTAAAAGAAGAAGTGAAACGTCGAAACACGATCAGGTGAGCTAATGTATTTAAGATTCATTTCAACAATAGTTGAAATATATTGAAACAAGCAGGGACACCTGCTAACGGCATACAATGAAATTTGCAATACATGGAATGAGTATATTAAAGCGTTATTTCTTACTCCTCGGCTGTCATGAACGAGTAGGAAACGGTATATTTTACCGAAACCGAAATTAGCGAATCAGTAAAAAGAATAAACCGGGACCGGTTCAGTAAAGTGTAGTGAGAGCTTTCTTGTTCCATAAGAAATTGCGAAAACTCTCGGTAAAACTAATGACCTATTCTATGAAAATATGCATACGAAAAAGAGAGTTCTAGACAGACGGCAACGTAACACTATATTATTAAACTCCATGGCGGTCAACGCAGCTTGGTGGAAGATAGGTCAAAATACGATACTATTCAACGTTTATGCGTAATAATGAAAAAACATTGCGTACCTTTGAAGCACTCGACGGAGTTCGAAGATATCTTATTTGAATGTCGTTAAGATCTCAAAATATAACCGTGACTATATGGCAGATCTTCAGGAAAGTGGAGGCCACTGGATTACTGGGGCTATGTGAATGTGAACATCGCATGCAATTATGGAAATGTTTTTTTTAACACACTTTTGAACCTACTCGTACACCGTGTGGTTTGTCCTGTGTAACGAATCCACTCACTCAAAAAATGTTTGCCTCTGGTAATCTCTCAAGATGATAGCATTAGAAAATTTGAATTTGACAATAAATTCCTGATCAAGCTCAGCTCAGTAATAAAAGGTAATGGCGCGATATATCCACATACAGAATTTATAATCGCATTCGGCGCAGTGGTGCTGGAGGAAAACCAAGTAATGTGAATTCGGAAGCTACCAGGGCAATATTTTTTAATCAAATTAAACAAAAGGACGACAACTAGGAAATAGAAAGTTAGCAAACGGAAAAAAAACTGACGCCAGTTCTGTGGTGACTACAGGAAAACGAACACAGGCAACTTCATTTTTCATTTCATTTATTAAATATTTGGGATGCACAATAAGATTAATATCTTTTTTAGTACTTAGATACAAATTGAGTAGAAAGTAGAACAGATTTAACATTTATAACTTAAAACCTTAAACTACGATACAAGAATAGATTGCTTAAATTACTTCAGAGGTAGAGATTATAGGGAACAAAGAAGGGATTAAGGATGGGTAGTTAAAGAAGAGAAATGCGAGAGGACTGCACTTTTAAAGATTGCACGGTTAGAAATGAGTTTGATTTGCGGTGGTAGTGAATTCCATAGTTTGACAGCATGAATGAAAAATAAACGGCTTGAGTTCAAATATTTGTGGCGGAAAGGAACGATACTTAAATTTATTACAGAACGACCAAGGACGAGTTTGTTAAATAAGTAGGACGGACATTTAACAATAAATGCTTTTATGTAGGAATATACAATTTCTTGTATTGATGTATTGCTGCAGTGTGCAGCCTAATAGCTTTTTTGAGTGTTCAGAAATATGGTCATATCGGTCTTATCTACGGAGGCCGTATACGTAGCGTACCGCATCGTTGCATGCTACTTGTAACTTATGCTGGGACAGTGAGTCAATGGCACTGTAAACAACATCAGCGTGCATAAGTATTGGGACTATTAATGCTAGTACCAACTTGCGTCTAGTTTCCATCGCAGTAAAATAAGCCGATAGCCATAATTTGCGTAAACATCCGTAAATCCGAACAATGACTATTTGAGTATGACTGTAGCCTGATAGAGTACGATCAATAACAATGCCAAGACTAGTGCAATGTTCAACAACAGTAATTTTATTATTTCCTAAACATATATCTGGTAGGATATTCAAGTTAAATTTTCTTTTAGATATTGGTATAACTTGATATTTTGTGGGTTTAGAAGCAGCCCATTAACGACGGACCAAACATATATTCGGGATAGATCTTCATTAACAAGAAGAGCCAGCTCAGAGAGCTGGTTAAAGGGTTTCCCTAGATGAAGTTGAACGTCGTCAGCATAAAGATGCACAGATGTTTGCGTGCAGTCTGATGGGAGATCATTGACGAACATGCAGAATAATAATGGCCCAAGAATTGACCCTTGAGGAACTCCTTAAACTAAAGCTTTTAGAGAAGAGGATTTGCCGCCAGAGGTAACTCTCTGAAATCTTCTTGATAAATAGCTACCAATAAGTTTGACAGCCCTATTATTGAAACCAAACAAGTTGTATAGCTGCTATCGAAAGCTTTCGAAAAGTCAAGCAGACAAAGAAGACTAACATAGCCCTTGTCATAATCCTGCCTTATTTCGTCGAGCAGGTTTATCATAGCTGTTGAGCAACTGTGATTTACTCTAAACCCTGATTGTTTCGGGTAGAGCAAGTTGTGAGTAGCTACATGGTTCAGGATTCACTTCTCTAAGACTTTCTCCCAAAAGCGACGACAGATATAATTTTGAAAGAAAATAAAAAAGGATGCGAGTAGTTCAAAGCAAAAACTTACCTTAAGTATCGTTTCTTCACTGGCGCTACCAAATCGTTTTCTCATTGGTCGGGGTGATTCACCACCACTGTTGGAAGAGTTATTGTTACCCGAATTGGAATTACCATTTGAATTGGAACTTCCTCCAAGTTTATGTGGCAAAGTATTTGATTTTTCCCATGGTCTTTGCTTGGAATTCTGTTGAACTTCGTCCATTGGATCGGGCTACAGGAAAAAATTGCAACTATTGTTATCAGAAAGAACTATATTTTTTTTTTAAACTTACATCCTTTTTCTCAGCTTGAGCTCTTCGACGCGCCAATGTCTTGGCCATTTCGTCCATCATGGAAGCCATACCTTTTGAACTGCGACCGATAGTTCCATAGTTTCCGCTTCCACCACTTGACGTGCTACTTCCACTATTCTCAGCCGGTGGGGGTGCAGTCTTTCCATGAAAATATTTCCCAAAATTAACCACAGTTTCTAATGAATTATCCTAACATCCGTTTACCTTATTTTTTTTAAGTCGAGCCTGTTGTAATTGTGCTGCCAAGGAACCCATCAAATCGCTGGCTGGATCATCTTTCTTTTGCATTAGACCACCCATTGGTGGTGGTGGCGGTGGGGGTGGAGCGGCTGGTCCACCACTTCCGCCGCCGCCACCCATCATTGGTGGTGCAGGTGGTGCAGCTGGAGGTTGGGGTGGTGGTGGTGCACCACCTACTGCAGTGGATGCTCCTATTGTGCTAGTGACTGCGCCACCATTAAACATTGATGGACCGCCACCAAATGCAGGCGGAGGGGGTGGGGCAACTGGTGCTCCGCCGCCAGGTGCAACAGCTCGATTCATCATCGGTGGTGGCATAGGAATACCATTATTTGGACCAGCCATAGACGACATCATTGGTGGTGCCGCTGGAATTTGACTGTAAAGATTTTCTGTTGCTGCGATACTTGGACCATTCGTCTGGCCATATTGCCCACCGCTAGATGGCTGCATCTGCGCTAGTTGTGGAGGCTGTGGTTGCTGCGGTGGTTGTGGTGCCGGTTGCAGTTGCTGCTGTGGTTGCTGTGCTGGCCGCTGTGATTGCTGTTGGCTAGCATAGACTACGCTATTGGAACTCGCTGATGATGGAATGCCTTGACTTTGTGACGATACGTATATGGGACCGTTTTGCATTGTTTGTTGTGACTGTTGTTGCTGTTGGGGTGGTATTGAGGCTAAACTTCCTCCGCCCCCACCCCCGATACTCTGCTGTGGGTATTGATGATGATTAAGATTTGGATTAGAACTAGATGACACATAGATGGGTTGCTGATACTGTACACATATAAGAGAAGATAAGTGGCGATGGCGTTGCAAATAAGCGTAGGGTAAGTGGAAAATAGCAAAAAGAAACAAGGAAATGCATTCAAAAGCTTTGCAAGGATTACATATGAACATAAATCGAAAAAGGAGCTTAGTATGACCATTTTTGTGACTGGTCCCAAGCGCCTTCTTGCTAGAAAAAGTCACTAATGCTTACCTGATTTTGTTGTTGCTGTTGGTATGAATTATTGATCAGTTGTTGTGATGAATACACGGGATGCTGTTGTGCGAGCTGTTGTGGGGTATGATATTGATTCTGTTGTTGTTGCTGTTGCTGCTGCTGTTGCTGTTGCTGCTGTTGTTGTTGCTGTTGCTGTTGCTGTTGTGTTCCTTGTGGAGCTGGTGGCGCTTGTGGCGGTTGCATCATACCCACATTAACACCACCACCACCACCTCCACCACCGCCGCCACCGATAACACCATTTTGTTGAAGTATACCATTGCCAGTTACTTGATTTTGACCATAGATCTGTTGTGGCATCGACATTGGGGGTGGTTGTGGAGCCGGTGGTGCACTAAGGGAATTTCTTTAATTCGTTATGTTATATATTTTTTTTTTTAACAAATTCAGGTCAGTCAAGGTGGCGAACAGATTGGGAAGGAACAAGGGTATGTGCAAGGAATTGAGAGAAAGAGAACAAGAACAACAAAACAAATCATTTAAAATCAAAAATCATGTACGCAAGTGTTGGTGTGTTTCTTAATAAATAAAACGATCTCATACAAATTTGCTTACATTCTAGAGTGTGTAAATTGTTACTGTGATGAATGATGTGATCAAATAATGAAAATAAAAAATGATTTCCATAAAACGAAAACTCAAGTGCTTACAGAAACGAATACACTTGAAAACTTAAATATGGTAACTTCAACAAACGAAACCGATTCGTCTACAATTATCTTTCTAAAGCTGTTTCAGTGGAGACATATATAGTACAGATACACAGATCGTCAGTAAATCCAATCAATGAATCACTATTGCTTTTGGCACAAACTTCACTTCGGACAGAGTTTTCGAAAGGAAAACAAAATCATATCATGGAACGGCACAATGGTACAAACAAGTGCTATCGAGTTGATTGCTCATATCTAGCATAGGATAAATCGGGAAAGAAATTACTACAATAGTAAGTCATAACTTTCCGATCCATTGAAGGAGACTAAGGTATTTCAGCAGTAACACTTTTAACAATTCAAGGAACGCCACAAGGAAAAATTAGAACTTACATTTGAAACCTTGGCTCTACGATAAGTAAAATACACCAATTTTAAGTGGTTGCTATAGAGTCGCGAGGACGATTATCACAGCAACATTCTCCTTACGCACAAACACATTTTGGTGGACTCCTGTGGGCGACTACTTATAAGTAAGCAAGCAGGATTCTGCCCACGTAATGTAAACAGCCCTTGGGAGAAAACTAATTTGCGAGTATTTATTGTTTGGACTGGTCTTTTCGATACTCTGACCTTAATTACTTGGATTAAGTTTCATGGAATGAGATAAGGGAAAAAACGATTGAGCCGCATTGCATTAAGACCTGAAAATACAAATTGGACAGAGTAACAATTATGTGATACTTATAATAAAGAACTGGGAAACGGAAATGCTCACATAAAACGACGACACACCGCAAAGAAGATCGCAATGTTAACAACGATCTTCAGAATACGCTTAAAATATTTGTACACATCGCGAGCTAACATCAGCGTAAAACTTTCTCACAAAAATGAGATGTTGAAAAAATCAGTTTGAGGACTAAATAAACTTTTACACTAACCATTGCTGATGAATCTACATTTATCATACGCCTTTCTTCTTCACTTGTCTTTTAGCAAAGGATAAGCATAAGGGTGAGTTCCCACCTACCATTTTACTTGTAGGGGTACAAATATCTACTAGATGGAGTGAAAAGTGACCTCCTTGACCGCCAGTATGCGCTGCTACTGCAAAAAAGGTTATGGTGCCTTGAAGTCCGCTCATATTTAGTCAGACATGCCATCATGTTAAGTATAGGCAAAAAGGATTTTCGTTCTCTCATAAAACATTATTTTTTGAGAGGCAAAACGGCGAAGGAAACAAAAGAAAAGTTGGATAAATAATATTATGGGGCTAATGCTCCGTCAGATTACACCGCCAAATATTGGTTTTGAGAGTTTCATGGTGGCCGCAACTCCACTACCGATCAAGTCCGCAGCGGCAGGCCTTCCGATGCGGTTACAGAGGACAATGTCAAAAAAATACATGAAATGGTGTTGGCTGACGGGAAAGTGAAGGTGCGCCAGCTAGCAGATACCACAAAGATTAGTACTGAGCGCACACGCCATATTTTCGGCAATATTCTGCATATGAAAAAGTTATCCTGCCGCTGGGTGCCGCATGACCAAAAACACGAACGCGAGAGCACTTCGAAAGAGTGTTTGGACTTGCTGATGCGGAATCGGGCGGACTTTTGGCCTCGATTGGTAACTTTATTTGTATCCCTCGGACTATTATCTCTTCCCAAACCTCAAAAGATGGCTCATCAATAAAAAATTCAGCTTACGCGAGGAAATCATCGACGCCACGGAGGAGTATTTTGCAGACCTTCCGGAAAATTATTTTTCGGACGGGATCAAGAACTTGGAAAATCGCTGGAATAAGTGTATCAAACTAAAAGGGGACTATATTGAATAATATAAAAAAACATTTAAAAAAAAAATTTTTTTTTAATTCCCAAGGAGGTCACTTTTCACTCCATCTAGTACATCTTACATTTCACAATAAAAAAATTAATTCAGAAAGGAAAATTAATAATTAATTTGTTCATAACAGCTTGACAAGCATGGTTTTTGGTACTCACTTATTTATTAACTAAGAAGGTCTGCAAAAAAAATAGCAATTGTCTGTCGTGCACACAAGTAGACAGTTTTAAAATTGAATTAAACTCAGTAGCAGCAGAAAAGGTCTGATCGCTCCGTTTTAAATGAAAAATTCGATTCACTTCGTGCTTCGTTGACGAAAAGATTAAACGATAAGGGATTAGAATTAACCTTCAAAGCCAATACAAGTAAGTCAATATGCGTATAGTTAAATATTTAATTTTTATTGGTGGGCATATGTAGAAGAGATCTTAATCAATTTATTGCTTAATTGAATGTAGCTAGCGGCATAATCGAAATGGCGGATGAAACACTTGGTTGCGTACAAGCAATACAATACAATCTGTACTATAGAAAGAAAATCATGAATTAACAGTGTCTATGCATCCGATTCATAGAATTTGATTTATTATGTGCATTTTGAAATACTATGCAGTAATAGGTTCGTACACATGTGGTGTAATTTTCAGGTAATTTCTATAGCAAGAATTAGCGAAACCTTTTCCAAAACTTTCATCAGCAAGAGAACCGCACCATTTAACATAGTTGTATATTTGTATAGGCAATGGGTATGAGTATATTTCCATCGTTATGAAACTGCTCAAAAAATATCTACTCGTAGTATAGGACTAATGATCAAATATGTTTGCGTCTTATGAACTACTAGCGCTAAGTTCAACTTTGCGTGTTATTATAGATCACGTTAATCGTTGTGTTAAACAAGACACAATTAATTTAATTATTACGGAAAAGTTGCACAACCTATTATGACACAGAAATGAAATGCGGGACGATTGCAACTGTGATTTTGTTCAAAATACTGATGAGAAATTACATTTTTCTTGCTGTTGTCACATGCAGTGAAACAAGTGTAAGGTTTGTCGTAATGACACTCGAAATTGACTCTTCATCGGCAGTTGAGTAGACCTTTGCATCCCAGAACAAAGCGTAAAAACCTTTTCTAAAAGATAATTGCATTAAGTGTTTATATATTCGCGTCCTGTTTATAAAAGCACAAAAAGTTTTCTGTTCGGTGACCATTTCATCATAAAGATTCTATCGAAAATGTATGTGACCCCTAGGGTAAAGGTTTTGATTCGCATGCAGATGAATTGCACCCTGCCCAAGTACTCAAGCCAGCCGACCATGGGTATAGTTATAAAATGTTTTAAAACGAATCAAACCTAAAGATTAACTGTCAGAAAACGTTTCGTTTACAGAAGATAAACGTTTTGTGATGATAACGTAATTGGGATGTATTTTTTCCACAAAAAGCTAGTGTTGTAGTTACTCTATGTTGCCTTATGCTTATCAATCTTAAGTCGCTTTTTCGTATAAGCCGGGAAACTATTTCATTTCATGTTAGTATATGCCCTGAATATTTTTTCCTCGCCGTAACATCAATTGCAAACAACAACGCTCTGATAGAAACTAAAATTTGAAACATACAAATGGTTGAATTTTGTCAGTAAAAGTGTTTTTATCAGTACCAACAGAGGACATTTGCTAAGCACAATTCCCTTGAATTCAATGGATTCTCAGAAAGATCTGGATAAGAGAGCTTTTACGACAGAATGTGGTTTCGAAAAATGCTAACCGAATGGATCAAATGAATTCACTTCTACCAGACGTAGGAAATGAAAAACGAAAAACTCCAGATTTTTTGTATCTTTTCTGATATTCTTCTAGTTCTCATTCAAAGTACTCCTATTCAGGGAGAAAAAAACTGTCATCTGTAATAAAAACAAATAATATGGCATGGTCATACTAGCTTTTCCCCAATATAAATGCATGTATCAGAGCTTCGATTGCCAGAGCTCTTTTCTATTCAGCTTAAATACAATACGAGGAAACAACGACGAAACCACGATCTTTCAGAGCACACTGACGAATTCTTAACAGGCATGAAGTAATAGATGTCCTGTTAAGACTCGGGAGTTTATTACTCGTGTGAGAACATTAAAATCAATTTAAGCTTCAGCATATCTGTAAAGTTTATTACGTGGCAAACAACATGAAAACTCATTCTAAAATTACACAAACCACCTTTAGGGGATTCCAAAAAATTAATGCTGCACCAATTTTAGCTGAAAACTAAACCAAGTCAAAATCTAAATCCCTAAAGTTCAAATAGGTACGAAGACGAAGTAACTGAAAATTGAGGTAAACCAAAAACCATAACATAAAATCAAATTTAAATTCACTTCCAATTGATTAAGCCCCTAAACAGATTTCACTACGAGTACCTACTCTCCAATTTTAAACTTGCAACCAATTTCCAATTTGTAGACAACTAACCTGCTTGTGCGATGATGGCCCTGTGTCGTCGGTGGGCTTTGTGGTATGTTATTTTGATTCGTCTGTGTTGGAGTTTGTGCCGAGGGCGTAACATTACCCGACAATTGCTGTTGCTGCTGTAAAATTGCTGCATCCTCACGTGTCATCGTTCGATAACCCATATCCTCCTCATAACCATTCCCATTGGTGGGTTGGCCGGGTGTATTTACTGCCACACGTCCACTTAGCACCTATAAAATGTAAATATATCATATAACCAAATTTTTCTCTAATATTTGAATCTAATAATCTAATAAAATACCTCAAGCGAATGCATCATAGCTCGTGCAAATGCTTCCGCATCCTGTTGACTGGAAAAGTTTAGTCCATAAACAGATTTTGAATCTCTCCATTGATGAAATGTAGCTGTGGCTTGATTATATTTCAATCCCTTTAGTATGGAACAGTTAATGACTACTTCGTGATCCTGTAGCTTACGTCCGACCACACGAAATGTATTATTCTGCTGATGATGATAGATTTGAACTTTACTGAGACCAGATGATGAGCCCGATGGTACCCATTTCTTTTGGGTATCATCGTACATCATGACCGAGGCACGAGCCCCAATAATACTTTGTTCACTGCAAATATACAAACAACAACAGGGTGGCTTAGTTCAAAATTTAATTTCTTCTCTTATGAGGACATAGTTTATTCTATATTATCTACATTTTATATTCTAAAGGAGATGGGGAAGGTAAATGGGAAGAAAAAGAGATTAAAACGCCTTGGGAAATTAAAATAAAAACCATGCTTTCAAGAGAATTCTAATTAGTGCCATGAAAAGTCATTATGAACAACGAATTAAATGCAACCAAGGCAATCATTAAGAACGCATATATTCCTACGAGTTGCTGTCTCTGTAGGTACGCGTACGTGAGCGGTTTTGTTGTTAAAGCTAAAGTGCCATAGCCATTCGTGAGATAGCTTTAGGCGCTTGAAAAACAACCGGTTGTGCATGCACTCGCACTTTTTATTCGCTCAAAGGAAAGTAAAACTTAACAGAACCACGTCTACAATTTGAGATACTCCTACAAGTGGGGACTATTATGTATTCGAAAAGGTCTTCACTGACTATTCAAAGTTGCTATCTTTAAGGCTACTTAGTACGAATAAATGAAGAGCAATGTAATTGGGTTTGTTGTGAAGTTTACATAACATAAATATGAACACTTTGAAACTGTTTTACAACAGAACCGACAAGACTTGTAGATTAACATCCGGGATGTTTAAGCTGTTAATATTGTTTGGTTAAGAGACACTATAATGGAGTATAGAATAGTGAATAAGAGTGAATAAGAGTGAATAAGAGTGAACCCTTTCTATGGGAACAGGAAAAGTCTTGGTTTTGGCTGATATTTAACTGATAATTTCACTTATTACTTAGTCGAAATCATAACTTTTAGGAAATTTCGACTAAGTTTAAATAAGTTCCAGATATACATACAAATTTACACGTATAAATACAGAAAAGCAAAATTGTTGTCAGAGCGGTATATGGTTATGTAAGCTCTTCGAAAGCAATGCAAGTATCAGTCTGAAGATGTGAAGCGCGCTGAACAAAACTACAACTTTCATTCTGGTGTATCCAATACTGGGTCTGTTGCCGATGAAAATCAAAGTAGAAGCTAAGATTACCTAAACTTATGATAAGTGCGTACAGAAGCACAAGATGACTAAACACTCTAGACCAATTAATTTCACTTCCTCCATGTTGAAAAAGTTGAGCTTCATGTGCGCAAAACTACTTTGTGAATGTATCCTCTGTTCAAAATGCACCATACCTACGAACGCCGAAGATCCTGCGAGTTGCGCTTCAAAATCTGGTAGACAAATTTGAAGGTGCACTTTCCAAGAAGGAGTACGCGTTGGGTATTTTCATCAACTACGGCCAATATGTGATATCGCTGGCTAATAGGTATTGCTGCAGCGCGATAGTGCATGCTAGCTTACTACTCCTCTCTGCTTAACGCACTCAACAACTCTAATGTCTACACTCAGGCATATGCAGATGATGTACGAGTAGCTGGATCAGGTCTTGCGACCGCTTTCAACCAATTCTCTTAAAACTGGACATTTGTCTTATCACGAGAAGGAGCTGGTCTGGCTCATCTGACTGAGTTGTCTGACGAATCTATAAGTATTTGTTTTTTCCAACGCAGTTAATTAATAAATTGCATGTCATCTTGGATAATAAATTTCTTCGGACTAAACATGTCAACTCGAAAAACTCCAAGGCGTTGTCGGCTGTCTGGGAGTGTAAGGAAGGTTTCGGTAAGACATAGGGCTTATCACCGAAAAGGGCCCTTTTGATCTACATGGCAATAAATATATCCTATGCATCCATTGTTTGATGGAAGCTAAATAACCATGTTTCGCTACGGATGTTAATAATATACAGTCTAATAACATAGGCACAATTAAACAATTGGCAGTACAGCATTGTTTGATTATTTAGTCTTAGAGTGTTTTTTTTTTAAATCAGCGCAGGCTCATGGGGTTTTTGTACCCTTAAAATGTTCGTAAACAGCGCGGGCGAAGGAAATTTAGGGAGGAAGAAAAGACAGGTACCGATGTACATTGTTTTTAAATGTTTGTAAATTATAACGACCAGGAAACACAGAGATCGGCAGGGCATTCCATAAGCGAGTTGTACGGCTTAGGAAAGAATCACGATATTTTAGAGTACCTCCGAAAATGGGCTTGAGGGTATACTGATGAGCATTCATAGCGAGACGGGTGTTACGGTTGAAAGTTTGAATGGGCGGAATCCTACTGGCGTTTTCAATGGAGCACTGGTGGTGGAAATAGCGATAAAACAAAGTGAGACAGGAGACATTACGTCGGTGTTCGAGGATGTCAATTGATTGACTGATATTAGTATCACCTATGAGTTTTATCGCACGGTTTTAAATCCTATCTAGCAGGTGCAGAGATGTTTGAGGAGCACCTGACCAGATGTGGGCATTGTACTCCAATTCTGGCAGGATGAATGCCTTATATATTGTGGCCAGATCAGAGGGGGTAAAGTATTTCTTACATCGCTTGAGGAAACCTAGACATTTCGCAGCATTTTTGACGACATCGAATATGTGGTCATTCCAACGTAAGTTGTCACTCATACACAAACCGAGAATGCAAAGTTTATTGGTTTCGACGATGCAAGTGCCATTCATGGATAATGGCTGAGTATTTAAATTTTCCTTTAACGACAGCAGACAGCATTGTGTTTTGGAAGCATTAAATTCCACTCGATTGATAGTTCCCCAATTGATTGTGCTATTAATATCGGAATTTAATGGGCTTACATACATACGCTGCCGTTCCCGTTCTACAGCCGAAGAGCAGGGACGTGAGTCCGGAAACGAATATGAAAAGCAGAGAGTACTGTCGTCAGCAAAGGAATATATTGGATTAGCAGTGGCAGACAAGAAATCATTGATAAGAATTAAAAAGTGTGTCGGATACAGAACGGAGCCGTGCCCCAGCATTTATTTTGTGAATATCAGACTTGACACCATCCAAGACAATTTGAATTGAACGTTCCGAAAAGTAGTTTCTAATCCATTGAAGAAGAGATCCAAAATGCACGCATTTTCGATAAAAGCACATGATGCCAAACTCTGTCAAATGCCTTAGAAATATCAAGTGCAACTATCTTGATTTCGCCAGAATGATGTACGCTTTGGTTCCACTTTTCGGTGAGACATGCTATCAAATCACCAGTGGATCTGTTGCTACGAAAACCGTACTGCCGGTCATTAAGAAGTTTTCTTGTTTCGAGATATTTCATTAGCTGACGGTTGCTGTTTTCCATCTGCTTGGAAAGAGTCCTAAAGAGTAGGATTGATGAAAAACCTTACCCAGTGGTTTTGCCAGCGTGGAAGAACACCTCTTCAGAAGAAGGGGAGATATACCATCTGGACCAGCAGATTTATGTATGTTGAGATCTTTAAGTACTCTTGCTACTGCACGAGTGCGAAAGTGGATTCGTCCCATTGAAGATTCGACGCACTCAAATTTAGGCTGAGACAAAGCACAATCTGGGAGTGCTGAGCTGGCCGCAAAGTGTGCAGCAAGCAGATTGGCCTTGTCCAAAGAGCTGACAGCTGGAATATCATTGTAAATGAGCGTTGGGATGGAGTATGAGGCAGAATTTCTAATGTTTTTGACGAATGACCAATATTTTTTGCCTTAATTTTTGGTCGTATTGGAATTTCACACGCTTGAGAAAGACGTTGTAGTCATTTCTGGCTCGTTTGAAATTTTTTTGGTTTTCCTCTGTCGAGTTGGTCTTGTAGGACCGAAAAAACAATTCTCTAATCCTGACAGCCTCTTTACAGCTCGAGTCATAATCACGATTTCAATATGAGGATACAGGGATAAAATTCTTGAATGGAGTCAGGCAGCGCAACAAACTCGTGAAAGGTCGAGTTGCTGTCCAGTTTGGGGCTTCTGTATGTAAAGCAGTAGTGGATAATTTGCTTACGGAGATGGAATTTTAACCACATGAAATTGAATTCCGGATTGGAACAGGGACTACATTGTGGTGGAATTTGGTAAGCTACATCGTTACGCATCCGTTGTTTGATGGAAGCTAAATAACCATGCTTTGCTACGGATGTTAATAATACATATACAGTCTAATAACATAGGCACAATTAAACAATTGGCTGTACCGTATTGTCTGATTGTTAGATAGTTAAAATATAACAGATATAATTGCGTATATCTAGTCTTGGTAGGTCTTTGAATTTCTTATATTATATTATATTGGCTACCCCACCTACAATATTTTTGAATTAAAAAGCCCGCCTTTGTGATATTGCATTCAATACTGTTTTTAGTTCATAATACCGATTGTCATTAAATGTTTTTCAATCTTTTTATTATCGGATTTGTATATTTGCTCGTAGCTTAAGATAAACTAAAAAATATACATACAATTATAATACATTTATAAAACAAAGACGATAAAAAACTATAAAATTCTGTTAATAGTATTCGGACAACAAAATTTGTCTTGGAAAACCAAATTTGTTTTAGTACTTAGATGGCTTTATACGACTTTCTTGTAGACAATGTTCTTTGCCTGACCCTGTGGCTAAAGAATTGTTAAACTGCCAGGATAGCTCACTCTTGAGCAAGCAGAATACAACTTACTGTGGAAGAAGCAGTCTCCCCTGAGATCAACACCGGGCATTTTCAATAACTGGCCTTGCGATTTATTTATTGTCATAGCAAATCAGAGTTTGACAAGAAATTGGAGACTTTTAAATCGAAAGGGGTAATCCGATGCAATTAACGAAATTCGTGAAATGAAGACTACTTCCCCTGAATACCATACATTCAGCAAACAGTAGTAGTCTAGTAACGTTGCAAAGCTGGGGAAGTACCAGACTTCGTAGCAGCATTATTGGAACTCTAGCTTTTAGATACAGATTGTGAAGATTGTGTGGTGGAATAACTGGGGGATTAAGCGTGTGCTGGAACTCCGCTGGACAATGGAATGCAACTTCTACAATACTTCCACCACAGAGTCCACGAATTGGTACCTAACAATCTCAATTCGTAGTTTTTTCCAATAACATGTTATTGATATTGGCCGCAGTGTCACTCTTCGGAGTTCCTCTTTCTTTCAGCCAAGACGGACCTTTTAAGTATGAATCCGATAAATTTTTTCAGCAAATTCGCATAAGTTATATTGACTTTGCCGCTTTCTTCTGAAATATTGTCATTATTTTTAAATACAATCTTATTGCACATCTACAGCATAATAGGCGAACCACCATGCGACATTTCACCTTCACATTCTAGTTTTTGAGATTCAGTGATCACTAAGTCAGTGGCAAATATATATATGATATTCGATTTTTTCAATCTAAAGCTGGAACAGGTAATATAGCAAACAGGCGCCAACGTGCAAGTTGGGGTATTCACATTATCATCAGAAAGCGTTTTTAGTGACCGGGGAAAAGATTAGGGCAGTAAGTCTTAATGAGAACGAACCACGCGTTCGTTAAAACTAACAGATAAACTATAACACTGAAAGTTAAATTATTTTTAAGCTTCTCGTTTCTCCGGAATAAAACATTGTGAAAATTAATCGCTGTGTTAATTGGACACTACTACACTAAAGGCATTGAAGTTCTAAAGATGAAATTAAGTCCATGGAACAACTACTGCCCGAATTGTACAAGTAATATAAACAATGCATATAAGTGACCACGGGTTTGTTAAAGCCTGCACACCCACTCATCTTATCGAGCGACTCAAGTTCAAAGAAGTAGTATCTACAGGAAGGCAAAACAATGAGAAACCGATAAAGCTATGAGTTACATATAATGTTAGAAGCATTTATTAAAATCCAATTTCCTTTTCCGTATTTTCTAAAACAAAGTAATTAGTCATAAAAATCTCATGCTCGCAAAAATTCGTTAAATACAACACTTTGTACGAGTAGGTGCTTCTCCGATGAAAAAATATTATCAAAAGTTCACAAGGCACACTTGGTCATCGTATTTGTGTATAGCTGACCAAAATATGATTAGGAAGAGCGATGATCACACGGAAGTCTATGGAGTAATATGGAAATGGCCCACTTAAACAAACCCCCTTCATACCCCACATACAACAAATTGGAAAATTGTACTCATACCACTTTAACGTTACTCCATCTCCACTTAGACTCTCAAGTTCGGCAGCATTCGGTCGTGCTTTACCAAAAAACGTCGATTGCGGTCTAAAAGCCCCCATCAGCCTACGTTCACCATTATTAACATTTGATGGGTAACAACGATAAATGCTCTCTTGCTGTTTAACAACCATGCCACCCGTGCTGCAGCTACGGAGTATTGTTGTGCTTGTATTTTTACGAACAGATATTTTGACAGGCAATGCATATAGTGCAGCGATTTCTTCTGGGGTCATCTTTATCGATGACCCATCGACACCATTAGTACCCATATCCGTACTACTGCTATCTTCAGCGACACTATTTACAACGGTCGTTGACCAAACATCACTCTTCTTTTTTTCGGCCAATGACTCACTTGGAGATGTCGCATTTGCCATGCTAGCTCTTAGTTCTGAAATGGAATAGTAATGGTGCTCCTCCATGTAGCGTTTGTTGCCATCTGCATCGGTAACAGTTGGAGCTCCTCCATCTCCATCCGTACTTGTGCTGGCTATTGGTTCTATTATTTTATCTGAACTGTTCTCGCAATTAGTTGTTGCATTTATTCCATTCTTGTTGGTACTAGATAGCGATGGGCAGGATACGAATGACGACGACGACGACAACGTTGGCGAAGGAGTATTTGTATTCTCGACCGTTGTCACATCTTTGGTTTCTAAAACTCTCGCTGCGGTCGTATCTATTCGGTTTGATGATGATGCTGATGATGATGATGATGATGATGTCTTCTCTTTGTTTTTCGATTCCTTGGATTTTTTATTGTTAAATTTTTTTATCATTTTGTTCATGGTTATTCCCGTTTTCTCTCTACTGTCTGTGTCAGCGAATGAAAAATTTGTCAAGGATAGCAAAAAGTTTCCCTTCCTCCAATGATCCCATTTACGAGAGCGAAAATTTATCAACCATTGTATGGCATTGTAAGACTGTTCCTTGCCACTTTTGGGTTTTTAAACTCGTTATCACTAATGAGAGAATCAATCTAAGACCCGGAACAAGGATACTTTAAAGGAAGGTAAATATCACATCCAAAAGTTCTCTGTCGATTGTAGAAGATTGTACGCGACGCGACGTATTAAATTAAACTGAATTGAGGAATTTCTTTAGATTCTAGCTTTTGCTTATGCTGGTCATGATCTTTCTCATTAAATAGGAATGTGAGTCCGACTATACTTGTGGTATACAATCTTGGTCTTGAGTCTTTTGTTTGTTTTGTTATCGAATTGGGCGGATGAGATTCGAGGGAGCCAACGGGATACAGCCCATATGGCATATGACATACTGCGTGTATCGCTTTCGAATTGAATCAACGAAAGATTGCATTCTCTCCTCATTTATGGATATGCACATACAGAATACATACACACACTTCAACATATGACGTTAATATTGGGGTGAATGGGGTGGTTGTGTTTGTCGCTTGTTGGATAGTTGTCTAGAGCATTAATCAAAAATGTTTGGGTGCATACTTAAGGCATGAAATTTTCAAATAGGAAAAGAAAGAGATTTTTAAGTTAATCTTTTTTGCATTCTATTCTTAGTACATATAAGGATTTTTTCAATCTTTAATTTGAAAGTGACAGACATCCTATTTTTCCGACGAGCCAGGTGCGTTCCCTTAACGATACTTAAGGCTAATCGTTTTGATAATACGTGGACTGCGAAGAAAATAACTGGTCCCTAACCTCAGAATATAAATTACAAATATTGGTACGATGATTACATTCTAGTCCACACTAGATCAACGATCTTGAGATCTGATCTGATCCACCTGCTAAAGATACTCGTAGGTCTAAGAGTTACTATAGTACAGACTGCTCTCAGAAAAAAATCCCGATAACGTTCTGACGGAACTGGGCTTTTAAGGTGCCTTAAATAACTTTAAACAGCGACTTAACCACATGAAGAAAAAAGAAAAAAGGTGTACCCACAAGAAACAAATATGATGCCGTTTGCAAGTCTTAAGACACCAAAACATTCCTCTTCTTGGGCTGAACTGAGATGTTACTTGTTCTGATTATTGCTTGGCAAATAATAAGAAAGTAATTTAGATCTTTTTGACGCGGGCAATCCTAATTAGGGATTGTGTATATGGTACATCTTATTAGGTCTAAGGTGACCAGTATAAATTATAGTGACAGGTGGTTAGGAAGTTGGATACCTTAAGCAAATTTACAGAATAAGATAGCCATGGACATGTTGAAATATTGAATAAAATTGAACCAACAAGAGAAATGAAGTAAAAGAAACATTGAGCGCTTACCATAATAAACCGACTATGCTATTGATGGAAATCTTTTTTCCGATTGCTGGCAATTCAGGGTCACATTGTCAAAAACCTTAAATGAGGTACTGAAGAATTATCTGTTCTTTACCTGAGAATCAACGGTGGCAGGATCGTAGGATCAGAGTAGTTATAAAAATGCTTTTAAGCACAAAATTTTCGCAACCAGCAATCCACAGGCCTGATCCTTCTCGACAGGGAAAAAGCACTCGACCCAATATGGCACAATGGACTTTTATATAGGCTCTTGAATTTCGGTTTCTAGACAATAGAAACTTCAAAGTGTTCCTTAATAAAACTCATTCAACAACTAAGACAATTGACTCTGGCGTTCCTCAAGGATCTGCATTGGCTCCCATTTTCTACATTTTATTTGTTGCGGACTTACCCAATATTCCTCACTGTGAAATTGCCATGTTTGCGGATGATACCGCCATTTACAGCTCAAACTATCTGGGTTGTGCCAAGGTGCTCGATGGAATATTTATCTGATAGGAAGATTAATACAAATGGGAGTAAAACGCAAGCTATCTTTTTCACACGGAAAAGAAAAGCTTGTTTTTTACCCAATGGCCAGCTAAGGATAAGAAATTGTGACATCCCATGGGTTTCTTCTGTTAAGTATATAGGTGTATACTTAGACCAGAGACTGACCTATGGTGAACATGTCAGAAACACTCTGTACAAAGTTAGTTTAGCTATAAAAATGCCCTATCCCCTTAGAAACCGCAAATCGTTACTAAGCAAAAGCAACAAAATGCTCTTATATAAGGTTATCTTCCAACCCATCATACTCTACGCATGCCCTGTATGGGGTGCCTGTGCCAAATCCCACATAAAAAAACTCCAAGTTGCTCAGAATAAGGTATTGAAAATGATGCTCAACCTCCCATTGCTGTTTTCTACCTACGATGATACTACATGAACAAGCTGGAGTCTTACAAATAAAAAGGAAGATGGAAATTAGAAATGAAAAATTCTATACCAAATGCCTATATTCAGATAATCCCCTTATAGCAGGTCTAGTAAGTAATGTTAATGTTTGATGTTGAATGAATACCTTTTTGTCGTATTGTTTATTCATTTAAATACATAAATACATATTTATAAGTCCTGTTTAACTATTTATTTATATATTTATTTACTTATCTATTTATTTGTTTATTTATTTGAATATGTATTTATCTAAATGTACTCTTTATTTGCATCTAATTATTTATTTATTATTACTGCCTATTTAATTGAATACCAATTTCTGATCAATTGTTTATTTATTTATTAATTCTTTTTTACTTATTTACCATACCATACTTTTAATTTTTTTTTATTATTTTTTTTTTGTAATTTAAATGAAGGTTTTTCTCATTGTTTTCCTTTGAAAGCTTCACATTAATAAACGCTCAATTTATATTTAATACATTTCTCAGTAGTAAGATAATCTGTTATCGTACCTCTGTGTAAGCTGAGTTCCAAACGAATTATGTAAAAGATATGTTAATCAATGAAAAAATAAATGTAATTACTTACTATTTATAACAAATGAGACTCAGGTGTTTTCATTAAATGCAACACCTCGTAGTTACACGCAAATTTCAAGATCTTTGACAGAATCCAACCCCGAGCTTTAATAAAATATTCTAAGACCTAGAGCTTCTTCTGACAGTTTTTTTACTTGTAATCGATGGGTAAGAATGTGACCATACCGTACAATGTCTCTGTCTGCTGATCACTGTTGATCGTCAGAGCAACCGTTGTTAACGTTCAAATCTACCCAACAGACAATGTCCTACATACTACAATATATTGTACTAAAGTCTAAGGCGTCGGCGTTGGAAACCATCACCGCAATACCTCGAAAATTAAAATTATTCTCTACCTCCGCAAACCTACTCGTAACATACAACGGATAACGATTTAAGGATATGCACGCACCTTAAATAGCTTTATTCAACTCATATTCTAGTAGTAGTAGTAATAATATTTGTTTATTCTGTTTCAATATTTACAAGTTTAACAAAAAATAACAAAAATAAGCGTTGGCTTTTGCTAATTACTAAAAAGCTTCATTTATAATTTATAGCCTATACTATAATTCAATGCACATTTTAGAAAGTTGTGTAAAGTGTTCCAGTTTGCGCCGTTTAGGATGTTTGTGATCTCATTTAGTGATAGGACATTTTTTCCCCAAAAGGATCTCCTGATTGAATTTAATATGGGACACATTCCAATAAAATGCCGGACATCCTCCTTCGTTCCCAGATTGCACAGTGTACCATACATTCGTCTCCTCCGTTGTTTCTGTATGGCATATAGTTCAGGTGCAAAAGTTCGCCTCTGTCTTTGAATATTGCTGAAATGGACTCCACGCTGTTCCGGTCATTAAAGTAGCCGTTTTCCCCAAGTTTTTGCTGTAGTATTCAGTACGTGCATCTTGATTGGCTTTGTTGACTTTGCGTCTCGAAAAGCTCCCGTGTTGAGTAGTGGATTTTTTTTTAAACATTTCGTTCAGTGTGCTCTCCCGTTTCATTTCCGATTAGTTCGCCTTGACCATTCCGCAAAGAAATAGCAACCTTGTGGGGAGGACGATGACTTGGTTGAGCAAAAACTTTTCTGATATAGAGGAAGTGCAGTCTAAGCGTGAAGATATGTAGCGTTGGTAGTCTAGTTTTCAAATGTAACATGTAAGTTGGTGTATTGTCAGGCAGCCTAAACAGTTTCTTAAGGAAGTATCTTTGGAGTTGTTCTACCTCTTCAAAATGCCAAGCCCCCCACACTTGTGCTGCATAGCACATTATTGACCTCATTATCGCCTCGAAAATATTGTACTTCACACTTGGTGCAACATTCCTTTTCCCCAGAATTCCTTTCCAGTTGCAATTAATCGCACGTTTAGATTCTTTCAGTTTCTCTAGCAGGTGTTTTTTAAAGGATGCTTGTGAGGTGACCAGAACTCCGAGGTATTTGTATTCCTTGACTATATCCAGTCCATTTTTCATTCCTTGTGTGACGTCCCCAACCATTTCGAAAAATCAAGACTTTGGATTTGCTGGTATTAACTTGCAGGTTCCACATACGGCTTGTTAATGATAATTTGGAGCATGCTTGGGGTTTCTGCGAAAATTACGATGTAGTCGGCGTAGAGTAAGAGTTTTATAGGAAATCCCTCAAGAGGCAACCCGCCCGGAAGAAATTCAACTAGATCATCCAAAAATATTGAAAACAGAAGAGGACTCAAAAGACATACTTGCTTTACTCCAGAGTTTGTTTGGAACCGATTAGACAAGTTATTCCCGTCCCACACCGCCGCTGTATTGCCTTCGTAAAATTGTTGCAGAACCTTTTTTTGAGACTCCTATGTTGCTGAGTTTAAGAAATAGTGATCTTCTATCGATGGAGTCAAAAGCCGCCTTAAAGTCTACAAAGAAAGCGTATAGTTTTTTTCCTCGGTCCAAGTAAATCCGAGCGATGTTTATGAGAGTAAATATGTTGTTAATCGTGGAGTACTCCTTACGGAATCCGGCTTGAAACTCGCTTAGCAGGTCGTTTTCACATATCCAGGTTGTTAAGCGCTGTAAAAATGTTGGTAACAGCATTTAGAAACGAGATCCCTATATAGTTGGATGGATCATTTGGGTCTGCTTTCTTGAGAATCGGAAAAATTATACTTTTCTTGAAAGCTTCTGGAACTTCGCCGGTTGTAAATATATAATTGTATTGGGTCTACAAGTAAGTTTCCAGCGTTTGTCAGAGATGGCGCCCCCAGTGGATCCAGGGCAGAAATGTCAGACCCCATGTGTTTTATTTGTAGGTTTTGTATCTGTCAACAACTTTGCAGCGTTATATTTGAGCAGTTCTATCGGTGTCGTACATTTTATCGAGCAAAATCATGGCAAGTTTCCAGCCAAATAAACGTCATTTGCGGGAAGCGCTGCTTTTATTCTTTAATATGAAGAAAAGTGCGGCTGAGGCCTATCGTTTGCTTTCGGAAACTTATGGGGCGGAATGTATTGGTGAATCGATGTGCCGCGAGTGGTTCAAACGGTTCAAAAGTGGTGATTTTGGAGTTGAAGACAAAGATCGCCCTGGAAAGCCGAAACGTTTTGAAGACGAGGAATTGGACGCTTTACTGAATGAGGATCTGTGTCAGATTCAAGAAGAACTTGCTGCATCATTGCGCGTCACGCAACAAGCCGTTTCCCTGCACCTAAAAGCACTGGGATTCATTCAAAAGGTTGGAAACTGGGTGCCGTACGAATTGAAGCCAAGAGACGTCGAACGGCGATTTTGCATGTCCGAAATGTTACTGCAGCGGTATAAAAATAAATCATTTTTGCATCGTATTGTCACTGGTGATGAGAAATGGATTTATTATGATAATCCTAAACGCAGAAAATCGTATACAAAGCCCGGCGAGCCCGCCCAATCGACGCCGAAACGAAATATTCACGTGAATAAGGTCATGCTCTGCATATGGTGGGATCAAAAGGGTGTCGTATACTACGAACTGCTTCCGAGTGGTGAAACCATCAAAGGACCATTATATCGAACCCAACTAATTCGTTTGAAGCGGGCATTAAGAGAAAAACGGCGAGAATATGAGACCAGGCATGAGTCCGTCATTTTTCATCACGACAACGCTCGGCCACATGTTGTGGTTTCGGTGAAAAGCTATTTGGAAAATAGTGGATGGGAAATTCTGCCTCACCCGCCTTACAGTCCAGACTTGGCACCATCTGACTACCACTTGTTTCGTTCGATGCAGAACGCTCTTACGGGAATACGCTTCAGCTCAGTAGAGGAAATCAAAAATTGGCTCGATACGTTCTTGGGCTCTAAAGACGAGAAATTTTTTTGGTCCGGAATTCCTAAATTGCCAGAAAGATGGGGGAAAGTTGTAGCTTCCGATGGACGATACTTTGAATAAAGCATTGTAACTATGTTTCCATAATAAAACTTCAAATTTTGGAAAAAAAACGCTGGAAACTTACTTGTAGACCCAATATATTTCCGTGAGCTTCTGCAGAAAGTCTTCAGTTGCATTTTTGAAGAACTCATAAGCTATACGATCTTCCCCTGGAGCCTTATTCAGGCGGCACCTATCTATAACTTTTTCAACTTCCTGTAGGGTTATGGGGGAGTCTAAGGAGTTTACTTCAGAATACGGCAGTGCAAATTGTATTTCATTCCGGTCCACTGGTGGATTCAGCAATTTTTCGAAGTATTCCGCCAGAGTAGTCGCTTCAACCTTGATTCCTTGGGCCAATAACGTACCGTTCAATGCTTTAGCCAATTTCCAAAAAGACTTGCTGTCTTTGGTGTGCATATTCTAGTAAAATACAAGGCTGGCGTCATGGCGCACTACACTCGTTATGTTCAATGTTAGATTTGTGGCTAGAAGTTGCGCCACATTGTTTTATGAAGTTGAATAAATGTGTTGTGTGTCCTGCCAGGTTGTGATTTTTCAGTAACAAAATAAAACCTCATACAAAGGATGTAAACTCCAATAATTCTTTAAACTTACAAATTGTGACCAGATGGGTCGAAAGTTGAGATAATAAGAAAGAAAAAAAAAACACGCTGTAAGACATTCAGACCCATAATAGGCGAAAAGATCTGTACATTTACGTACGTAAATGTGCGAATACAAGCAATTTGTATCTTGCACCCATCATACCGGATTCCTAGTTTCGTCGAGTTTTCGTTCGACCGGGATCACATTTTGTACGAAAATTTGACAGCTATCCAATTGATTGCTATTAGCAATTACAAAAAGCCCTAGTTTTTCTTGAGGGAAGTAAATTTATTTCTTTGGCAAAAATTATTATTGGAAAGAAACGGCGAGAAAAAAAAACAAATGGCAAGTATGGAGAACTTTGTAAGTGATTATTTTCATTTATTTTGCATAGACGATTAAAAATAATTTTCGCGGACAAATGCGCATACACAAAACACGAAATAAATGAAAACTTGACTTGACAGATGGATGTGTTTTCAAAATTCCATTATGAACAACTTGTCCATTTAAAAGAAACTTAAGGCAACTTTACGTCCAGTTCTGACATTTGCTTCAGTTTGCAACTTAGTGAAAGTTTTAGGGTGAGATAAAAAATTAGAAATTTTATGTTTGGAAACATTGAATTGCAAAGCTGAGCATCTGATGCTGGTTGATGGATGATCGGTTGTAACAGCTTCCAGTATTCTTTCATCAGCCGAAATTCTTCTTATTTGACGAGTTCCCGCGTTGGGTCGTGTATTTCGTGTTTCTCGAAGCCTTCGATTCGTATTTTCAAATACTCCTTCACTAGGAAGCCTTGGCTTAAAACTTAAACTAATGAATTAATTTTTTTCCGAATATTTTGACAGCTGGATGTCATTGATAACTTTGATAGTTGCTGAAATATAGCAATTGGAAAAACTACAATATCATTGCTACCTGGTCACCCGTTACTATATATTGACAATAAAAGGATCAAACACATCGAGTCAAATGGGTTTACTTTAATCATTTCAAATATCTTAGGATGGCAACTGATTTATGTTCAGTGAGGAAAAACTAGAACAGAAAATCACAGTCCATATGTTAGCTATCAAAAATGTTGACATTCGGCATTTGTCATTTCTTGTGAAGTTGTTGAAAAGTTGAAAAGATTCTCAAAGTGAAATACAAACTTCAATAAATAAAAACGGCTTTAAATAAAATTCAACAAATTATATTATTGTAGAAAAATTGGTGGACAGTGATATCAGTTTGTCGAGTGACGGAACAACAGATTCCAGAGAGATGAAGACTTTAGTGAGCGTTATTCCTTTTTCTGTCGGTACAGATTCAAGGAACTATATCGCACATTTCTTGAAAGAAATAATTCCTTCCTACAATGAAAAGGAATTTGTGACACATTTCCGCATATCTCGCAGTCTCGGATATTTACGTCAAATTAGAGGCCATAACTTTTTTTTTTCAAGCTCAGCTCAAACCAATTCCTAAAGACTCTCGGAATCGACACAGTGTCGATGAGTATCGACCTATCTCGCTGCTTCCCATTCTCTCCAAAATTTTTGAAAAAATTATTGTGAGACGAATAACTTGGTTTTCGGAAAAAAAGATGAATCCGGGACAACATGCTTTCAGACAGAACAGAGGTGTTCATACACTTATACACCTGTTAGAGCATAGGCTCGCAGAAAATCTTTCAAAAACTAAGCACAGCGTAGTCATGTCAGCTGATTTACAAAAAGCTTTTGACCGGGTCACATCGACACCTGTTCTTAAGCAGATGTATTTGTGGGTGGAATTCCCCAGATCTTAAAAATTATCCTGTCCTTTATGACTGTAAGAACCTTTCGAGTCAATATCGACGGATACAACTCCTCTCGATTCAGATTGGAAAATGGAACTCCACAAGGATCTCCTCTGTCCGTTGTTATATGCAACTCTTACATAGATTCGCTAATAACCGAATTATCGCAACCAAATTTAAACATCGATTTCGTTGGAGTATACGCCGATAACATTTACTTAGCCGCATCTGGAAACCCGCCGACACTAAAATCTATTTTGGAATTTGCAGACGGAGCAATTCATACATAGTGTCAAGGCACTGGTGCAATTGCTCCACCTTCAAAAACAGATCTACTACACGTATGCAGAAAAAGAAATTGTCAACCAGCTCCGCTGGACATTCAAGGCACTTACATTTCACTTTCAAAAGAATTGAAAATCCTAGGCGTTATCGTCAGTGGGAATCTTAAATGGAATCTCCATGTCAAAAACATTCTTAACAAATTAGAAAATAAGAAACAATCGTCTGAAAATGATATGCTCAACGAAAAAAGGACTCCATCTGGAAACAGCCTTGAGGATAGCAAAAACCCTTGTTGAAGGTATTTTGCAACACAGCCTTACCAACTACATGTGGACAATAATAAAAAACTGCAACGCTATCGACGCTGGAATCAATAATTGCTTCCGAACAGCCTCAGGATGTCTTAAAAATTAAAATTAAAATCGAAGCTTTACGTGTTGAAACTGGGTATCAGACTTTCCAGAATTTTGGCAAAATAAGATCTATTAACTTGGTTAGTAAGGCAGTATTCGATCAAACACACCCCCTTCTATGGTACTGCAAAGGAAATTTTAACTTCACGAGGAAGTAAACGAAAAAACTCCTTCTCTGCAATTACTCGAATACTAAGCTTAATAGCTGACCAAGAGAACTTTTTTGCTGATAATAGTTCAATAGTATACAGTACACCGCCCTGGAAAAGAAACTTAATACAAATTAATACAGATCTAGCTAAATTTAAGAAGAAGAATACCCCTGTTGAATTGTTCCAAATGCTACACCACCAGATGATAGAAAAAATCGGCCCTGAACACATATCTTTTATACAGATGGATCTTATGCTGTAGTTAAATGGGAAATAAATGAACAAACACCCTCGATCTGGCAAGGAATTCTACCTAAAGAAGCAGGAAGCTACATTGCAGAATTGGCAGCAATAAATAAGGTTATATCTGTAGCACAAATTTATTCTAGACGTAGTATAATCTTGACAGATAACTTAAGCATTCTTAAAGGCCTCAGAAATGAAACCAACAAATGCCCTACACCAGAACTTCTTAGAGGTAATCTAACAGAAGATATCACACTAGCATGGGTACCAGGGCATATCGGTAACAAAATCAAAGAAATTGCAAATCTTGAAGCCAAAGATGCTGTAAATTACCCAATGATTATTGAATCCCCAAACTTCTACCAATTGACTCGACAAATATTTCGAACACAGCTGAAGGAGGAGGAGGAGTCTTACATTCCTTTAAACACACAACCCCCACAACCATCGTATACCATACAATAATCAGCTTAGCAGAGAAGATTGCATAAGAATACTTCGAGTCAGAGTCGGAAAAACTTTATTCTCCACTAAACTTCTATACACTCGCGAGAACCCGGAAGTATGTGAACCCTGTCAGACTGAACTATGTATTTGGCATATATTTATCGAATGCCCTCTATCACGTCAGATAGACCCTTCACTGGATACTACACCTATACCACAGCAATTAGCAAATATACTCAACCCCTCAGATTATAGCACAATCGAACGAATAAAACTAGCCTTAGATTTTCATAACAAATTCAACGAAATATAATTACTTATGCCTGTTACTATTTAACTTTTTGAAACTTTGTTTATTTATTCCCCTTTACAACTATTATTCAACTAATATTTCATTAATTAAATTTGATTTTTATTAAAGACGACATCACTTATGGTTTTATTACCCAGATGCCTTATTAAAATAATCTGTAAATTTATTTGTAAATAAAAATGACAGTCAAATTTGATTTTGACATCTGCACACCAGTCTGCTCTACCTCAAGAGTAGGTGCAAGTTTTTCTGTACTTTTCTGTTCTGACAACCTCACTGAACACAAAGTAGAACAGTTTCGGACAGAAATTTTTCCCACTGAACACAAAACCTTGTACTTTTCTGTTCTTTTCTGCTCAGAACAGCCTCACTGAACAGAACTTATATCGGGTAAACAAAATTAAAAACGATGAAAGCGACACAAAGCGAAGTAAGGCCAAATGAAAAAAATGGCCTTATTTCATTTGGCCTTATTTCACGGCACCGTCTAGGCCCAATTTTTGTTTACTCAAACTAGCCTGAGCTGCAACATAAGTTTTTTTTTGGTTTGTTTTTCTCTTCCGGGAGAAAACGTTCACTCAGATGATTTACTATAAAAAAGATGTTGATTTTGTGTTTGCAAATCTATTGTTGCAGTTGGTTTTGACAAGTTGTTTGGCTTCTACTTTTTTCGTATGTGCGTTTCAGTGGCCGCGAAACATTCATAACACACGAGTGACAAATGTTCAATTTTTCTACATTTTGAATAAATTGTTTGAATGTGAAGACATTCGTTTCCAAGATGCTCTTGATCTCCTCACCGAATAATCTTATTTGACCTGGGTGCGACCCTGGGGATTGCTGACGTTATTTAGCAGACTTTTTTCTTGGGTGAAAGTTTGATTTTGGTGCAAGTGCACTTCTTATTAGATTTTGATAGTTAGTTGAAGTCGTAGCTTGTATGTACTGAAATTTCCTTGGAATCCTTTTCTGCTGACTCCATAGCTAGTGTGGCATTGACGGAGTCAGTGAATTTGTTATTCGGTTCCTTGAGTTGAATTAGTTTTTCCAGCCAATGAATTGTTGTCTCAAATGTGCATCGGCTGTATTTGGCAATATCGGCATTTGAAGTTACATTTTTTGCATATTTTCTTTAAGTCTGCCACAAAAATTGATATGGTTGCTCCTGCTGTTGAATGAGTTGTGTAAAACGATTTTGTTCCGCGATTACACTGAGTAGGTACTAGATGTAAGTGATCCTTTACCAGTTTGACAAAGTCATCGTAAGTTTTGGACTGAGGACCAACAGGCTATTTCCTAATCAACGAACGCCTGTGCTCTTCAGTGATTGCGTCCAGCACAATACAAATACCAAGATTGATCCAGATAACTATCATGTTTTAGTCAGTTCCGCACACGTTTATAGATAAACCTCAAATATAAAACTTGATGCAAAGACAACTCGCCGTTGCATAGCTGCATTCAAGATGGGCAGCCCAACCCTTCGCTACTCGACTCAAACACTTTCTTGTATATAGCCCTCCTCAACTCGACAATATAAATACATATGTACAAACGTAATGTACAAACGGAAATGTTACGATGCTACTGAAGCAGAAGACAAAGCATACCAAGCCACATTTAATTCAGGAGTAAGGTGTACTGTGAAGAAGAGAAATGTGGTGAAATTGTTTTCCACACGCGAGATGGAAAGGCGCAACTAAAAAGAGATACTCGTAAATATGTTTTGTGCCACTAAGGAGACCTGAAAATTATTGTAACGGATAAAATGCATGTCCTATGTTTATGTTCTGTAGATATCCAGTGAGTGCTGACGATATGGAAGGACTATTTCTTGAAATTCCCAAAGTTTAAAGATGGCATTGGTTTTCCGCCATTTGACTATGACTAAGGTCACTTCCCAACTGAAAAACAAAAAAATCGCAGACGTTGATGGGGATTCAACTACTTTAGACCGGAGTCGGGGAGTACATGCGCTATTCTAGCTCCAAGGTAAAATTTAGTCGAAAAAAAAATTTATCCAGCGATGGAAATATCGGTCTAGCTTGACCAGTTCCCAGAAACGGTGATCCCACTACTGATGGACGAGCCATTTGAGTATCGCATATAAGGTTCTTTCGAGCGTATTACGTCAACAAGCTCAATTGACGAACAAGGCTCTATAATTTTAGTTTAGTTTAGTTTATTCATTAAACAAAGTTACAATGTACCAGTGATTACTAAATGGAGTGAAAAGTGACCTCCTTGACCGCCAGAATGCGCTGCTACTGCAAAGGAGGTTATGGTGCCTTGAAGTCCATTCATATTTAGGCAGACATGCCAAATTTCAGTGCGATACTGTCTTTAATTTTGTTTTAACAGCTGATTGTTGTTGACGTGTTTGGCATCATGTTGAGTATGGACAAAAAGGATTTTCGTTCTCTCATAAAACATTATTTTTTGGGAGGCAAAACGGCGAAGGAAACAAAAGAAAAGTTGGATAAATATTATGGGGCTAATGCTCCGTCAGATTACACCGTCAAATATTGGTTTCGAGAGTTTCGTGGTGGCCGCAACTCCACTACCGATCAAGTCCCCAGCGGCAGGCCCTCCGATGTGGTTGCAGATGACAATGTAAAAAAAAATACATGAAATGGTGTTGGCTGACCGGAAAGTGAAGGTGTGCGAGCTAGCAGATACCACAAAGATTAGTACTGAGCGCACACGCCATATTTTGGACAATATTCTGCATATTAAAAAGTTATCCTGCCGCTGGGTGCCGCGAATGCTCACTTTTGATCAAAAACGCGAACCCGAGAGCACTTCGAAAGAGTGTTTGGACTTGCTGGTGCGGAATCGGGCGGACTTTTGGCCCGATTGGTAACTGGATTTGTATCCCTCGGACTATTATCTCTTCCCAAACCTCAAAAGATGGCTCATCAATAAAAAATTCAGCTCACGCGAGGAAATCATCGACGTCACGGAGGAGTATTTTGTAGACCTTCCGGAAAATTACTTTTCGGACGGGATCAAGAACTTGGAAAATCGCTGGAATAAGTGTATCAAACTAAAAGGGGACTATATTGAATAATATTGGGTCTACAAGTAAGTTTCCAGCGTTTTTTTTCCAAAATTTGAAGTTTTATTATGAAAACATAGTTAGAATGCTTTATTCAAAGTATCGTCCATCGGAAGCTACAACTTTCCCCCATCTTTCTGGCAATTTATGAATTCCAGACCAAAAAAATTTCTCGCTTTTCGAGCCCAAGAACGTATCGAGCCAATTTTTGATTTCCTCTACTGAGCTGAAGCGTATTCCCGTAAGAGCGTTCTGCATCGAACGAAACAAGTGGTAGTCAGATGGTGCCAAGTCTGGACTGTAAGGCGGGTGAGGCAGAATTTCCCATCCACTATTTTCCAAATAGTTTTTCACCGAAACCGCAACATGTGGCCGAGCGTTGTCGTGATGAAAAATGACGGACTCATATTCTGGCCGCTTTTCTTTTAATTCCCGCTTCAAACGAATTAATTGGGTTCGATATAATGGTCCTTTGATGGTTTCACCACTCGGAAGCAGTTCGTAGTATCGACACCCTTTTGATCCCACCACATGCAGAGCATGACCTTATTAACGTCAATATTTCGTTTCGGCGTCGATTGGGCGGGCTCATAATAAATCCATTTCTCATCACCAGTGACAATACGATGCAAAAATGGTTTATTTTTATACCGCTGCAGTAACATTTCGGACATGTAAAATCGCCGTTCGACGTCTTTTGGCTTCAATTCGTACGGCACCCAGTTTCCAACCTTTTGAATGAATCCCAGTGCTTTTAGGTGCAGGGAAACGGCTTGTTGCGTGACGCCCAATGATGCAGCAAGTTCTTCTTGAATCTGACACGGATCCTCATCCAGTAAAGCGCCCAATTCCTCGTCTTCAAAACTTTTCGGCTTTCCGGGGCGATCTTTGTCTTCAACTCCAAAATCACCACTTTTGAACCGTTTGAACCACTCGCGGCACGTCGATTCACCAATACATTCCGCCCCATAAGTTTCCGAAAGCAAACGATAGGCCTCAGCCGCACTTTTCTTCATATTAAAGAATAAAAGCAGCGCTTCCCGCAAATGACGTTTATTTGGCTGGAAACTTGCCATGATTTTGCTCGATAAAATGTACGACACCGATAGAACTGCTCAAATATAACGCTGCAAAGTTGTTGACAGATACAAAACCTACAAATAAAACACATGGGGTCTGACATTTCTGCCCGGGATCCACTGGTGGCGCCATCTCTGACAAACGCTGGAAACTTACTTGTAGACCCAATATAAAAAAACATTTAAAAAAAATTTTTTTTTAATTCCCAAGGAGGTCACTTTTCACTCCATCTAGTAATTGTAATAGAAGTATTGTATATTGTTGTCGTCAAAGGAAAATCTCATTTTTATTTGATCGCAAAGCGTTATATGTATAATAATTTAAAATATTTGTTTTTATTTCGATCATAGTTTCTTTTGGCAAAGTATTTTCGTGTTTTACAAATTCAATCCCACAAAATATCATTAATATTGGGCAATGATACTGTTCATTTGAGTAATTTACATCAATATTAATGAATTTGTTGCTAATGAAATTACTTAGCAATTGTAAAAGGTGTTCTTTGATTACAGGGTAGAGAAGATATATCATAGTTTTTTTTCGTATTGGAATAATCTGTTAATTTTATTAACGCTATTTAGAATGTAAGATTAAAAGAGCAAATAAGCCTTATTTAAATCATTTAAATTTTCTAAAACCATATCGATATTATTTTTTCTTCTTTCATCGAAAGACAAAAGAACGAAATAATGTTTTAAAGCTGTCCACTGCTCCAGTACCCTATCTAAAGCTGCCTGAACAGACAACCAGCGGGCAGAGCAAGTGTTCAACATTTTATGTTCAGTTATTTCAAAAAATTGCTGAAATGTTTTAAAATCAGCTTGCCGTTTTGAACTGTGGAAGAAGAAACTACAAATTGTTTTTAATAAAATCTCGGTTTCAAGAGGCATGGGCAAGTACAACCCAAATAAAAAAGGTTTGAGTTCAATGTATAAAGCTGTTGTTTCACACCACGCTATTCGCCTTTCATTACAGATGCGTTATCTGTGCCTAAGCCTACTAAATTTTGTACCCGGTATATTTAATTCTAAAAAAATATTTATTGTACCTGCTATTACGTCTGCTGATGACTCTTCCAATTCTAGCATTCCGAAAAATGAATCTTTTACTGCATTGTATGCTTGGTACCTGGCAACTAACAATAAACACTTTTTGGAACATATATCTGTACTTTCGTCTATTATGAGCGAAAAACGCTTATTTTTTAACACATCCAGTCGAACTAACTCCGCTGCTTTCTTTGCACAACACTTTATTTTGCTTTCGCCTGGCTGGGATAAGGCATTAAATAAATCCGGTAGCGTATCCATTGTTGTGAACGGCAGAAAGTTCCAAACACAGTACGTGACCATACTAACATCTTTTCTTAAACTTGTGTCTTTGTTAGCTTGAAAATTGTGTTGCTTCTCAAGAACTTGCCGTAAATAAGACTGGTTTTTTTTCTGCATCTTTATTTTGATGGTATTGCGAAAGTCCGCGACGATTTACGTTTGTTATATTGTTGTTGAGGGTTTTTTTTTGCACAGTTTGCAGTAAGCACGATTGCTTGAGAATTCTTCTTTTAGCCATTGTCTATTTAGTTCCCATAACTTTTAGTATTTTTTGGTGCTTTCCGAGTCTGATATTTCTTCGGACAAAGCCTTGGAACAAGACGGACTCTCTTCCTCATAACAATGTTTGTCTTCATTTTGTCTGTGAGGAAATATGTTTATCTAGGAAAGCTTTTTCGTCTTTCAATCTACTTTCTTTTCGAATAAATATTTTTCCATATTGAAATAGAAATGATCACACCAATAATAAAACAAATATACAGTAACCGGATAGATGGTATATTCCTTGACCTATTGACGCATTTGATTTACTTCTGGTAATTGCGACATATGTTTATTATTTACATATCCTGCCTTCCTTTTCCTTTACCAATCTTTTTACTCGCCAAACAAAATTTGAAAAATCCAGCACGGTTACAGAGAGGAAGAGAGGTAGAGAGGAAAGTTTGTTGGGTAGCTAGTGTGAAAGAGAAAACCTGCGAATTTAAAATATTCGGTAATCAGTGCTACCACATTATTATTATTGTAATAAGTCAGCTGTACGAAAAAATCGGAGTAGATAGTGGACCAAGCGGAGTGGGGAAGTAGATCTACTCCGATAGGAGTAAAGCGCGCTGTAAACGCTAAAACCTGGTACTAGTAAACATTTAAAACAAACCAAGTTTTAGTTGATGTTGATCGTCTGCGGGCTGGTACGCGCACCAATTTTTTTGGTCTCACCAGCATCAGAATTTGGTCTCACTAAAATCAAAAGTGGTTTGATTTTTGTGGGCGGGGTTTTGTGTTGTTGATACTATGTTTGAGTGTCTGCGCTCTCATCTGTCAACATTTACTCGAGCAAGCCATTTTACCAGTGAATTTCGTCGTGTGAGCACACAAAATAGTCGGGAAAAGATGGGCAACATTCCAAATACACATGTTTGGAAAGAATTTTTCGAGTGTTTTCACAGTCTACAATCTATGTTGGAGTGAATTGGTCTCAGCGTCTGCGTTTACAGGTCGCTTTAAGTCCGAACCCTGTACACAATGATTATACCTCAGGTAGAAAATGGCCGTTCCATCAGTGCGCTCTCAACTTCAGTTTAATAGAAGGAAAATAAAAAAACCACCCTCAGTCAGATCGCAACTCCGATCTTGAAAGCATTGTTGGGATGTAGATCCTTTTTGTTTATGGCTCCAACCATTTCTGTGGTCATATTTGCCAATTGAATCGTTTATTTTCTAAACGTGACATGTCCACATTTTCCAAAAATCGTTTTAAATTTTTTTTTTTTTTTCCAAAGCAGAGATATCTGCGTTTCCAGTTACAAATGGAACCTAGTGCACTTACTCAAGCCAATACGCTATCATATTTTTGTTATAATTTATACTCCAAGAAAACAGAAATTAATCAGTTTTTGTCGTCTCCTGAAAAATTTTTAAATGTGGACATGTCACGTTTTGAAAATAAGTGATTCAATTTAAGAAGATGATAAAATAAATTTTAAGGGACCTGCGCAGTAGAATGGCAAACTCAGTTGGTACGCACTATAAAAATGAATGTTGGCTTGTTTTCACTAAAGCATGTACATTGTCAGCTAAGCATTCCATAAAACAAAGTTGACCAAGCTATGAATGCATCTGTATGGCCCTTCTATGTTCAAGTTAAGCTATTTACAATATCTCACGTCCAAAAACCGATTAACCATAAATCACATAATTTAAACGTATTTAATTTAATCAATGTTCATTTTCTTCGTGCCTTTCGGATTCCCTCATTTACAATCAAAACACCAGTGGATTCCGCACTAAACTGGAACAAGTGGTGCTCTTTCCCTCACCAGCTCAGTACGACGTTGTTGTTTTCACGGAGACATGGTTAAACGATGAACATCACCATTTCACCGATCGGGAATATGAAAAGCTCGAATGCGAGATGGGAAGTGAAGTGATGGCTGCTCCATCTGATACTCTCGGTGTTGCCAAATGTAAAATGGGTATATGACCCTGATTAGAAGATGTGACTTGTTGACACTTTTGCATAATATGATCTGAAGCGATTTGCTTCACCATTTAATTAACTGGTCTAATAATGTGCTTGATTTAGTATTCGTTGATTCAGAATTGAGTGTCAGTATCAGGAACTCAATGATTTTTCTCTTTCCAAATACAGTCCATCATGTTGCATTTACTTTACGCTTGGAATTTTTTGATTATTTTACACCTCCACCATCAGAATCTAATTTTAAATACAATTTTGCTAAGGCTAATTTCAATGCAATCATTAACCATCTGGATAGAATTAATTGGCAGGCATCCATTGTAAATAAAAATTCAAGTGAATATTATAATTAAATTATTAAATAATACACTCCTAAAGTAAAAATAATTAATAGCTCTGGGCCAATATGGTTCAATAAAAGAGTTATTGATTTCTTGAGCACGAAAAACAAGGTTTATAAGCAATTTTGGAGATCTAACAATAATTAACTATACAGGGTTCTACTAAACCAATTTAAAACTTTAAATCGGGGGTCGGCAAGCAATTTTAAGTGGGGTTCAGATACGGTTGAAAATTATATCGCAGTTCAGAAAAAAAAACTCATAATGTTTTGTATTTATTTTTTATTTTATTATCGTCAAGGTGGGCGTCAGATAATCTCGAACGATATTTGTTCTTCAAAAAATTAATTTTTGAGAAAGACGATTTGCATATACGAGGGTTGTCTGAAAAGTTTCCGAACAATGGATACAAGATAATTTTTCTCAAAATATTTATTTTTCTACATAGTCTACTTGTAACTCTACACACTTCTCCCACCGATGCTCCCATCTCTCTAACCCGTCCAAATAGTACTTGGCGTTTTTCTCTGCAAAATAATTGTTCACGAAGGTGATTGCCTCCTCATTTGACGAAAATCTCTGTCCTCCGAGCGCAGTTTTTAGATGAGGAAACAAAAAGAAGTCGTTTGGGGCTAGATCTGGTGAATAAGGCGGATGGTCAAGCAGTTCAAACCGTAATTCATGGATTTTCGCCATGGCAACCGCTGAGGTGTGAGACGGCGAAATGTCTTGGTGAAACAGGATCTTTTCTGCAAATGTGGCCGTTTTTCCACAATTTTTGCCTTCCGCTTGGCAAGTAGTGATGCGTAGTATACTACTGTAATAGTTTTTATTTTTTGAAGACAATCGATTAAGATAACTGCTTTACTATCCCAAAAAACAGTCACCATCACTTTCCCAGCCGAACAAAATAGTTTTTGCTTTTTTTGGAGCCGGCTCGCCCTTTGCTGTCCACTGTTTTTACAGAATTTTTGTTTCGGGCGTATAATAGTGTATCCAAGTTTCATCTACAGTAATTAATCGGTGCCAAAACTCGGATTTATTGCGCGTAGACTGCGCCAACAGAGCGTTGGAAATGTTCATTCGAACACGTTTTTGGTCTAACGTAAGCAAACGCGGCACCCAACGCGCGGACAGCTTTCTCATGTCTAAATCTTGATTTAATATGTAACAAACACGTTCTGTGGACCTTTACTATATCTCTCACTTTAATTCGGCGGTCGTCTAACACCATTTGGTGAACATTAGCAATGTTATCGTCAGTGGTTGGAGTTTTTGGACGTCCCGAACGTTCATCATTTCCCATGCTCTTATGGCCACGTTTAAATTCAGCTGCCCAACATTTCGCTGTGGTAAATGATGGTGCAGAGTCTCCATACACAGATTCCAACTCACTTTTGATTTGCGTAGGCGTATTGCCTTTCAAAAACAAGAATTTAATAACAGCTCGATACTCAATTTTTTCCATTTTCATAAAAAACACTCACATCGACTCACTCTAACGACTGTCAGCTAAAAACTGCGCGTCCAAAATGACTGAAACTTCGTTAAATAACTGTCAAAAGATGCACAAGTAGCATTCACTAGCTTTTATTGACGAGTGCCGCTATCTTTACGTTGCGGTCGGAAACCCTCGTATATTCAGAAAAACGCCCATATTTGTATCCATAGCCATTTTATTGTACGTTTATAACCATTTTACCTTTTTTAAAATTTTTATTTCATTCAGCCACTCCTACTTTTGCGGTGTTGCGTTAACTCAACAGTGGGACAATACCTATTAAAAAAATTAAGTGTGATACTCCTTAAAGCAATTGGAATGTAACGGAATTGCGCACTTGTTACCTTGTTACACAGATGTGCTTTTACAGACTCTGCACCGTCTTCTCTAATTTTCAAGATCCCTCTCAATAATGTGGCGAACATTATCTAACTGCGCTGTGGATGTTAGAGATGAAGTTGAACTGCGTCCTCAAACAGATTGTATTTTGCACTTGTTGACGCTTATGAGACTCCGAACCAATTCGGATCTAAAGTCCAGCTGCAATATTGGCTTTTCGTTGTACACCATTCTGTGCAGCTTGCAGGCATTCACTACTGCAGAGTGTATCGTATTGATATATAATGGCCACCACCATTTTTACCACCAATATTTATACAGTAGTTTGCGATTGCATTATCGTGCAAGTCAACACCCACATATATTTATTGTACGTTGTGATCATATATGGTTGTGGTATCGAGATTTCTCTCCCTTCCTTACGATTATATCGTTTTACGATGACATTTGGATGAGCAGACTCGCAATTGGATGCCACTGTAAAAACAGAATTTCCATTGCAACGTATCACACTTATAACATTCGCTTGATCATAGCACGAATCGATTGTAACACGCTGTTTTTTACCTATTGATTTGTTGGTTTCTAGTGGGCATTACAGGATTCTACAGATTTTCGCGAACAGTTCCGGTAGCAAAATATCCTTCATTTCTCAAATGAACCAGTAGGCTGGAGCTGGTAAAAATATTATCAAAATATATCTTATGGGAATTTCTATTTTCTACAACTTTTAAAAGATCTTTTGGTATTAATAACACTTTTTCCACCGTATGGTATAAAGTGGTATAAAGAATTGCTTCAAGTTCTTTCAGAGTCAAAGGCGTTTTGGAATCATCCCGATATTTTATGTTACTCTAAAACAATTATCAACATCAAAACCAACTGTATTATAAATGTTTATCCACATTACTATATATATATTATTGCACATACCATTTTTGCAAGCTTCAAGACAATACTCAGATAAAATTTAACCTTTTCAAGCTTATACCACAATGACACTGCCTTTGTACTAACAAGCAACAAAGCAAGAAATATAAATTAATAACTAACCTCCGTTGGCATAAAAATTTCAAACGGAAATATTTTTGAAAGCCTACTAAAGTTTCGCCTTTCGTCCCAATGTTGCGTTTTCGCAACGTTACCAAACCAAGCCGATTAAAAGTACTTGGGGAAAGTAAACGCAAATTCTTTTTTCAAATTACTGCTATTACTAGATGGAGTGAAAAGTGACCTCCTTGGGAATTAAAAAAAAAAAAATTTTTAATGTTTTTTACTATTCAATATAGTTCCCTTTTAGTTTGATACACTTATCATAGCGATTTTCCAAGTTCTTGATCCCCTCCGAAAAGTAATTTTCCGGAAGGTCTACAAAATACTCCTCCGTGGCGTCGATGATTTCCTCGCGTGAGCTGAATTTTTTATTGATGAGCCATCTTTTGAGGTTTGGGAAGAGATAATAGTCCGAGGGATCCAAATCCAGTTACCAATCGACACCAAAATTCCGCCCGATTCCGCATCAGCAAGTCCAAACACTCTTTCGATGTGCTCTCGCCTTCGTGTTTTTGGTCAGAAGTAAGCATTCGCGGCACCCAGCGGCAGGATAACTTTTTCATATGCAGAATATTGCCCAAAATATGGCGTGTGCGCTCAGTACTAATCTTTGTGGCGTCTGCTAGCTCGCGCACCTTCACTTTCCGGTCAGCCAACACCATTTCATGTATTTTTTTCACATTGTACTGTAACCGCATCGGAGGGCCTGCCGCTGCGGACTTGATCGGTAGTGGAGTTGCGGCCACCACGAAACTCTCAAAACCAATATTTGGCGGTGTAATCTGACGGAGCATTAGCCCCATAATATTAATCCAACTTTTCTTTTGTGTCCTTCGCCGTTTTGCCTCTCAAAAAATAATGTTTTATGAGAGAACGAAAATCGTTTTTGTCCATACTCAACATGATGTCAAATACGTTAACAATCAGCTCTCAAAACAAAACTAAAGACAGTATCGCACTGAAATTTGGCATGCCTGCCTAAATATGAACGGACTTCAAGGCACCATAACCTTTTTTGCAGTAGCAGCGCATTCTGGCGGTCAAGGAGGTCACTTTTCACTCCATCTAGTATTTAATCCCAAAAAAATTCAAGAAGGAGAGTTTTCTTCAATTGTGAGATTAAGGACTGAAACGAATAAAATCTGTAAATTTTAATACGGGCTATACTTCCAATGCGTAAAAATTGCAATCCCATTTTGTACCCAAATTAGCCTGTATATTCTCTAGTTTCAGTTTGTTATTGATTTTAGTTCGGTGCGGTTTAAAATATTTATAAAATATGAGTCAAGAGGAACACCGTAAAAAGATCATCGACAAATGGCTCGAAAATACTTCGCGTCCAAACCATTTCATCGCAAAAAATTTAAACATAGCACGCAGTACAGTGGATTCTGTTATTAAACGATATTTGGAGACGTTGACAGTTAAGCGAAAACAGAAAAGTCGAGCTAAAAGTGGAGCACATGATACAAATTTGGACAGGAAAATAGTGGATGCCATCGTAAAAAAACGGACTATGTCATCCAGAGATATTGCTCGGAAATGTAATATCAACCAAACAATAGTACAAAGACCTAAAAAACGTAACGGTCCCGAAAGCTTTATGAGTTTATCGGCAACAAGAAAGCGTGCTTGGTTTTGGATGATGAAACTTATCTCAAAGCCGACTTTACTACTCTTCCAGGTGCGCAGTTTTACAACTCGTTTGAAGCTGAGATTCTTCCGCAATCAACAACATCGAGTGGGATGGAAAAATTCGGGTCAAAATATCTCGTTTGGCAGGCCATTTGCCAATGTGGACACAGAAGCTCATCGTTTATTACAACGGGAACAATTAACGAACATTAACGAGTGCCAAAAAAAACCGTTGATTCCTTTCTTAAACAAACACGAGGGTTCAACATTATTTTGGCCAGATTTAGCTTCAGCTCACTATGCTCATGCGACGTTGAGCTTTCTTGTTGCTAAAAATGTCGACTTTCTCCCAAAAGACATGAATCCACCCAATGTTCCACAGTGCCGTCCCTTTGAAAGGTATTGGGCTTTGGTCAAAGCTAAATTGAGGAAAAGTGAGCAGTGTGCAAAGGACGTAAAAGATTTTAGTGCTAAATGGAAAAGAGCGTCCAAAAAGATCACGGATGTAACTGTCACCAACCTTATGGAGGACATTCGAAAGAAGTTGAGGAAAGAATGTGAATCCAAATAATTTTTTTTATTTTTTGTAATTGTAAATGAATTTAATAAAAACAGAGTTTTAAAGCAAATAAAAAAAATTTACATGAATTATGAAAATATTTTTTTTTTACTTTGAAGTTTCCAAATTTTATTCGTTTCAGTCCTTAAGCATTTTTCATTGCATAAGATCTAAATAAGGTTGCTTGCTTTTACAACTGGATCTCGATGGATTGTCAATTTGCCGCAAAAGTAATTTCTTACATCTAAACACTTCCAAATGTCAAAAACTTACATTTTGTCATAAACGTTTGACTTTTGATTTTATATACAAAATTTAAAGTTTAAAATAAAAAAAATTTTATTGATTTTACAGTGGGTAAAAGTATCGCAATGCTAGGTTTTATTGGGCATAATTCGAAGGACTTTTCAGATCCACATACTCTGAAATACATTTGCTTTGCCTTTGCAGGATCTAGTTGGGGGTACTTGTTGTACGGTCTGGAATCGTTGCCTAAGAATCGGAAAAATATGTTTTGTGTTTTGTGCAGATTACTTTTGCCTGTGCATATGTATATTCTTCAGTTATGTTTTTCGCGATATAATAACAGATCATATTATTAATTGTTCTCAAATATTATCCTTAAAAATTATCCTTAATAATGTCCAATGTGCAGCCTTTGATCAAAAAGGAATGTATTCAGAAAATCGGAAATACAAGTTTATTCACCCAAATCTATATTGTCCCCTTTAAAGTAATCCCCATCGACTGCAACACACTTATGACAGCGCTTGATCCAATCCTCGAAACATTTTTTACGGTATGTCCGTCAGTGCTTCCTGCGATTTTTCCATTACTGCATCTCGGCTGCTGAAACGCGTAGTGGTTTTCTAACTCGATTTAACAGAAAGAAGTCACAGGGAGCCAAATCAGGTGAATTCGGTGGCTGTTGGATGGTATTTGTTGCATTTTTCGTCAAAAAATTACGAATAATCATGGCACTGTGCGACGGTGCGTTATCATGGTGCAAAATCCACGCGTTTTCTTCCCACAATTCTGGTCTCTTTCGGCGAATTACTTCACGCAAACGTCTCATAACGCCCAAATAATACAAGTACTCTTTGTTTACTGTCTGGCCTTTTGGAAAAAATTCATGATGCACTACACCGTTGTAATCCATGAAAACCGTGAGCATCGCCTTCTTTTTTGACTTAAAACGACATGTTTTTGGTCTCGGCTCATTTGGTGAACGCCATTCACTTGCTTGATGTCTGGATTGCGTGTCGTACTCATAAACCCACGTCTCGTCTCCAGTAATGATCCTTTTGATGAATCGGATTCAGCCTTGCAAATCATCTCTTTTGCGACGTCAGCACGGTCTCTTTTTTGCATGAAATTGAGGTTTTTTGGCACCAAATTTGCTGCTAGACGACGGAATCCCAAATCATTAACCAAAACGTCTTGGACGGATCCATAGGCAATGTTCAAGTCCTCCGCTATTTCTCTGATGATTAATTTGCGGTTATTAACCAATATTTCTTTTACGAGTACTTCATCAATGTTTTCATCGCTTTTCGATGTCGATGGTCTGCCACTGCGTTCATCATCTTCGATTGACTCACGACCCCTTTTGAACCGCTCATTCCACTGGTAAACGCCCGTTTTCTTTAGAGAATTCGCGCACCATTAAATCCGTTTTTTACGCAAAATTTAATACAAGTTCGTTGTTGCAAATTTAAATCCATTTCTAAAATTGTAAAAAATCACCAACACACGCATATATAGATGTACTCTTAGCTACGTAACTTTTGCAAATGTCAAGCTATGACGCTAAGATTTAGAGAAAATGTCAACAACAGATTTACCAACTTAACAAAAAAAACAGAACACAAATCGCACACGGTGGGTGTGATCGGGAACTTTTTGATCAAGGTGGTATACCAAGTTTCGACCATTTTCGTTCAATATTTTTCCAATAGTTGCCGTTTTAACATGGAGAATACAATTTTATCTCCCGCCGCCTGTGAGGTACGAAGTGTAATTCGTTTCTTGCAAGCCGAAGGAAATGGCGCAGCTCAAATTCATTGTCGGTTATGTGCTGTTTACGGCAATACAGTGATGAGTGATGGTTCGGTTCGTGATTGGTGTAGACAATTTAAAAACGGACGCACAGATGTGCATAACGAAGGAGGCCAAGGGCGCAAATCGATCATGAATCAAGGCGTGGTTCACCAAGTTGACCAATTTGTTCGAGAAAACAGGCGTTTTACGATTTCAGATCTTCCGACAAGATTTTCCGAAATTTCTCGAGCTACTCTATACAGAATCCTGTCTGAAAACTTGCGTTACCACAAGTGCTGTGCCCGTTGGGTCCCAAAACAGCTCACAGATGTCCACAAGACCCAACGAGTCAATTCAGGAAAAGCATTTCTCGAACATTGGAGAGGAAGGTAAAGAATTTTTACAGCAAATTGTGACTGGAGATGAAACTTGGGTTCAGTATGTAAACTTAGAAAGCAGAGAACAGTCAAAGCAATGGGTGCACACTCATTCCCCAAACAAGCCAAAAAAAATTCAAACAAACTTTTTCCTATCGAAAACTGATGACCACAGTTTTTTGGGACAGTAAAGGCATATTGTTGACCGAGTTTATGGAACCTGGAAACACAATAAATGCGGTGGTTTACTGTGAAACTCAACGTAAGTTGAGAAGAGCAAGCCAGAACAAAAGACGAGGAATGCTTACCAAAGGTATGGTACTTCTGCATGACAACGCACGACCACACACTGCTGCACGCACAAAAACTTTAGTGGAGGAGTTCAATTGGGATATTTTTGATCACCCTCCCTACAGTCTTGATTTGGCACCAAGTGATTATCACCTTTTCCCAAAATCGAAATCATCCATTGCATCTCAACATTTTGGAAGTAATGAGGAACTTATGAACGGTGTGAATCAATGCCTCAACGAACTGGCGGTGCCATTTTTTAAGGAGGGTATACAAAAGCTCCTTCCACATTACCAAAAATGTATAGATTTAAACGGAGACTATGTAGAAAAATAATTTAGACGTTAATAAAACTATTGTGTGCAAAAAATTAATGTTTTTGGTTTTTTTAAAAAATATTTTCCACTTCGGAGGTTGATTTTGGAATAGCCTTCGTCTGTTCCATCCGACTCTAAGATTTTTTTTGGTTTGTTTTGAACTTTGGGGGGGTGCAATTTTTATTTCACTATTAGCACTATTCTCTTTCTTTAAATTTGGTTTTCTTTTAGATTTTTTATTATATGCGATTATAGGAGCTTTTGAGAGGAGCATTTTTCGCAAGATTTTCATATTTGATGAAATCACGAGCCATAAGGATATTGACATGGTTAAACGATAATAAAAGTATCGACTTATGTACAATACATAAATACGAGCACCACATTTTTTTGATCGAACTCAAAAACTCAATTCGCCATCATTTCCAACATTTGCATAGCATGGTATAAAACCTTTTGAAGCGAAACGAAGAGTTTTCATTTATCAATGGCTTTCGTCTGTCATATTGACTAGTTCACGCTGCTCTTAAAAGTTCAAAAATCCAAATTACGGGGTGACTGAAAATTCAATTGTTACGAGTTTCTCATTCCACATATGTATAAAAACCCAACCATTCACGCAACTTTGTTCGAGTGCTTTTGTATTCCTTTAGGGCATCGGAATATTATAATTCAGAAAGTTGAAAACCAACATAACTCAGGATCAATTGTATGTATATACATATGTAGGTCACTCCAACCCTCGCTGTTTCGGAGTAACATAATAACCAACCCCAGCATATGATAAATGGGATAAATGGTCAGGGAGCACTTTCTTTTATGGAATAATATACCATAAATGCTTTTATTTTTATTTTTTATCTCCCTGTCCAAGTCCTGAAAGCAATCGTTGTGGCGTACAAATAGAATTGCGCCAACAGGATACTCAATATACGCACACACTCGGCAACTTAAAAAAAGAACAGCCCCGTGCTATTCCATTCAATTCAATTGAATTGAAAGACCTAAAGTTCGAATTTGAATTCCATTGGAGCAGATTCTATTCGATGACGATGACGATGAGATGATAGAGTACGGAGAATCCTACCAGAGTTCCAACAGAGATATGGTACGAGTATAGATCTGCCCAGCTACGCTATTTATAGTTTAACTGCAAATATACGGATACGCACCCAATAAGTGGAGCGGAGTATGATTTGAATGGATACGGATGCTATCGATAATATTGGAGAGCACCACTCGAAGCTATTGATATCCAATTAAACGGGGGGTAAGAGTTCTATTATGAGAACATAAACGCTAATTAAATTGGATAAACTTATTTCAGAGCGACACACTTATCCCAAGAGTGGGAGATGAGAAGATGAAAATTTGTTGCTCATTTTGTAAGCCGTCGATAGTAAAAAGGGATGAACTATTTTCTCCAAAAATGGCACACAAATTATGTTTCTATTATAATGGACTTCAATTAAGGGTTGTATTTCTGGGAATTGATTTTTAGAAGCCGCAAGCTCTATGGAATAGTCTCAAACATTTTGCACAATTGACACATAGGAACTAACTGAGTATGGGTCTTCATAGACGGTTTTTCAAAAGTTAATCCACCTAATGGACGGATTTATAGGATCCTTCCTAATATTGTGGTTTACTCTTATGCAGGTCTAACGGTCCACCTTAAAAAGGTGGATTATGACAGCATCTAAAAAGCATATAACTTTTTATCATTTTTATCGTGAGTATGCGAATCGTAAGAGGATACTAAGACTCACCCGAAAGCATACATTTTACCAGTCAAAAAAGCTGCGGTATATCCCCTATAATGGCGGAAATTCATGCCAGTATCCTTTAATATACATACAGATCTACATGGCCGCTCGCATTTACATATGTGGCCCAATACGGATACGGCTACCTCAGTGTATGCAAAGATAGGACATTACCACCTGACCCACTGTCTGTACAGATATCGCGTAATTCCTTTTCAACTTGACCATGATAAGTTTTAATCATTTCCAATTTGTCTTCAGCTCCCTTATTTTCCTCCTTCTGTTCAATGGAGGTGATTATCCGACAGGAGGCACAACGAGTGCCAATCACATTTTTAAATACGACCGATAGAAGGTTTCTCTCTTCGACAGTTAGTTCGACATCCATGGATGCGATTTTCTTCATCGCCAACTTAGCCTTATAAACATTATTCTCGCGTTCAGACATCGTGTTGTCTCGGGAAAGGTTGCTTTTTAAATAATCTTTTCTTTTTCGAATCTATGGAGTGAGAGAACTTTTTACGGTTTACAACTCTTCTTGATGGACTCCTCGTTGTCGGCCTGGTCGAATTCAATACGAAGCGTTCCAATGCAAAGCGTGTCATCACGGAAGGCACGCGTTAAGGAAATGCAGCAAATTTCTTCGGTTGGATCCAACACACAAGTGATACACCGTGCGCCGAGTGAAAGATGTGAGAACTGTCTCGCGTACAGCTACTCAACGAGGGATTGTCCAAGCTCGAAGAACTGCTATTTTTGCCAGCAGCGACACCACTCTTTACTGCATATAAAACAAAATTTACAAAATCAAACAAGTCAAATATGTTCGCAAGTACTTACCGAAACTTGCAATCCAACGGACACCACAAGTAAGCAAACGCAGCTGAATTCAGGCGCCTCAGAGTTCGTTTTTGCAACACAACAACGGGCGAGCCAAATTTTGCTAGCAACAGCCATAGTCAAGGTAGTCTCAGCTGATGGCTGGTGCCATGATCTCCGTGCACTTGTTGATCCAGGTTCTGAGGCAACTTTCATAACTGAATCAGCGCACAGTTACTACGTTTACCAAGGCGTAGAACGTCCGTCCAGATCTCTGGGTTAGGAAAGGTCAGCAGTGGCACAAACAAATATTATGTCGACATAACGCTTCGATCTAAATATTCGACATTTGAAAGCGCCACGAAAGCCTTTATGTTTCAGTCACTGACTGGCCTTCTCCCGGCCTAGCGAATTAAATCATATGAAAGGCCTTCCTTTAGCAGATCGCGCATTCTTCAATCCAGCTAAAATCGATATACCATACTTCTGGGAAGCGAAGTGTACTCCGACATTATTCTACCGGACATCATTAGAAGTGATCAAAACAACGACGTTGTCTCCCAAAAAATCCGACTTGGATGGATTGTGTTCGGGAAAATTTCAGATAGGACCACACAACTCCTTCAAAGCTTCGTTCCTATAAAATTGGCCCCGCAATCACTGAAGATTCGGGAGCAAATACCGCGACGTGCTGTAAACCGTCGGAAAGCTGCTAGAAAAGCTTGCGTCGTCATGTCAGAGACGAGTTCCAAGTGAATAGCTTTGGTAGTAGCCCTTGAGTGTTTTGGCTCCACGTCCATTCCACGTCTTCACTTCAACTGGTCCTGCATCGTCGACGGCATTGGTGCTGAATGCTCTAACGGTCCGAACCTGCGATGCTGGTAAGCTTCCCATGATTTGCTGCATCGGTTTGGCTTTAAACCGGAAACATATGACACAGCTATGAATATCCTTTTTTACGCTCCTCTTCATGTTGAGTATCCAGTATTTAGAACGGATGTAGGCCATTGTTTGTTGGACACCTCCATGGTAGGTTTGATCGTGTGCATGCCGTATGATTAAATTTGTACGGTTTGAGAATGATTGGGTGTTTTGTATGATATGGAATGAGTGCCTTTTCCAAAGAATGCTTTCGTTGTCTGCCATCTTGTTAAGCACTCGTATGGCTAAATACGGTGCGCATGCTGTGCCAAAGGTCACTGTTTTAAGCCTGTATGCTCTCAGTGGCTGCTGTTCACTATCCCGCCAAAAGATGAGTTGGTAATTGCTGTCTGCTGTTGGTACTAAAATCTGTCGGTACATCTTCTCGATGTCGGCGATGAAGGTATATCGATGCTGTCTCCATCTTAATATGATATCGATAATGCCTTTTTGTAATTTCGGACCAACCATCAAGTGCTCGTTTAAGGACGTGCCATCCGAAGTGTTAGACGCTGCGTCAAAAACAACTCGCAGTTTTGTGGTGAAACATGAGTCTTTAATGACAGCATGGTGTGGCAAAAAAAAATTAAAAGCTGTTGTAAGGTAGGTGTCGTTAAATAAATCTACCTCCTCCATATGATCCATGGTAATATATTCTAACACACACCTTTATTTGGAAACCCCAATGCACGGGCGGAAACGGCCAGGGTCAGTAAATAATATTTGCACAGCGCTCACTAGGCGATTATATTCAACATCGACAAAGAGAAGATCAAACAGCGTCCCAACCTAACAGGGCGGCAGTCATTCGAAGTAATGATGCGCACCAATGAGCGGCAATTGTATAACACCGATTGATCCAAACAATCTGTAATTCAAAATCAATGAGCATTCATAGCAAATTCCCTACAGGCTCCATTCACATCTGAGCTATACTTTACGTTGGCGAAATCCAATCGGTTTCCATTTCAAGAACTCTGGCGACAAGAGATTTCTATTGGTACCCTTTAGTGTACAGACAATTAATTCACGAAACTAGTTATTCGAGCGATTCGATTACGATGTACTATTTGAAACTCTGACTTTATTGAATACAGGAACAGCTAGTACTGCCACCCGACAGACCCATCGTCATTTTCAACTGATAGATCGAACGGGAACAGTTAAGGCTCAAAACAACATCCAGTTTAAGGTGTCGGTTGTGTGCAGTTAGCCTCGTAAGCAGTCGTCGATATCACATCGTTATCATTGAAAGTTATACAAAGTTCAATAACACATCATACCCTTCAACAAAATGGGTAGCAATCAATCAGAACACTACCTTTAGGTCGTGTTTAATCATCCTAAATATGCTTGTATACATCAGTAGACCTTTCCCATTTGCATAAACGTAGCTTAGAGGCGGAAAACTAGAGTATTTCCGGATGTATTAAAAATTTAGGAATCTGACAGAAAAATTTAGAATGAGGATTCTGCGCTTAGTCGTCCATATTTACATTTATCAGGTCACCATAGGACAAGGTTTCAATGGAAATTCTACTTGGAATCTAACCTTACACAAAAGATCGTGCATGTCATCAACTGAGTATGATACGGCTCCATATTATCACCACAAGTTTTCTCTTCGGCAGTATGTGTTAAATCTTGACAGCTCTGACGACATGTATTTAGTATTTTGTAACAAAATTATGGATTTGCATCAAGTTGCTAGTATTTTGTAACTTTACTCAAGCTTTGATGTAACCTTAAACCATGTTATCAATTTTAAAACTAAACACAAAGGCATCTATAAAAAAACGCAGATATCTAACCCAATCATCAATAAAATGCTCTGTAATAAGATGTACAGAAGGAGGTTTTAACTTCAACAATTGCTACTGATCATCTTGCGCTCAGTAAAAAAAAAATTATGCTCTGTAAAATCCCTCGCCAAGCGCTAGCAGCAACATAGTACTATAAATATAACCGATTTTGATTGGCACTCAGGTCTTCAAAGCGGCTCTGCAGATCCCTCCCTTAAGCAAAATGTTATTTTGGAGAAAATGGATGACTCGAACTCCAACTTTTTAAAATGCTATAATTTTTTTATTTTTTGATAAATTTTATTGTGCCAAAGCCAAAAAATGTTGGAAAATACATCAATTTTCAAATTGTATCAGTAGTTTTCTATATGTCCACCTTTGGCGCAAATAATGGCCTTGAGACGGCCGAAGAAAGATCGCACGCTGCACGCAAGTGGCTCTGCGGTATTTTGGCCCATTCCCGGCGAAGTGCTTGTTTAAGGTGGTCCAAACTTTGGTATTTTTTAGTGCCAACCTTCGCCTTCAAAATACCCCAGACAGAGAAATCCAACGGATTTGCATCCGGAGAATTTGCAATCCATTGTGTGGAAGAAATGAAGTGTAGAACATTGTTTTTTAACTAACCTTGGTTGACGCGCGCTTTGTGAGACGGTGCCGAGTCTTGTTGAAATGTCCACGGTCTCCGACAGAAATGATTGTTTGCCCAAGGCTTCAATACTGCCTGCTAAAACAGTTTCACGGTATACGATCGCATTAATTTTGACGCCACGGCCCAAAAATACGAGCGGAGAGCGACCATCGGCGGTTATGGCGGCCCAAACCATCACCATCGGTGCTGCGTGCTTTCTGGTGGCCGTTCGAAGGTGTACATTTTCGAAGGACTTCTCTGGCAAGTAAACTCGGTCATTTTGTTTGTTGACATATTGCTCGATAACAAATGGCGACTTATCGGAAAAAACCAAATTCGGCAACTCATCACTTTCGTGCAAGCGTAGCAACTCCTTCGGTCTTTCGACTCTAACTTTTTTCTGTTGTGGTGTAAGATCGTGTGCCTTTTGGAACTTCAATGGCTTAAGCCCAAGCTCATTTTTCAGTATGTGTTGCATCCGTTCCAACGACATGTTGAGCTCACGAGCCATTTTTCTTCCACTTCGACGCGGATTTCGCTCAATTCGAGCCTTCACTTTCCGAACCATTTCTGCCGATGTTGCTGTTTTTTTATGACCACCTCCATGGCCAGTATCACGGTAACGAGCTATGGTTCGAGACACAAATGATTTATTCACGTTGAGGTGCTGGAGGGCTCTAACGATAGCTACTTGTGGTAGCAATCACACTATCACGTTTGAATTCCATCGCGGATAAAAATTTTTCAACACAACTGAGACGCAAATCATTTAAAAGGCTTGTAAACAATAAAATTATCGGTCATGTGTCAAAATTTGAGCTCACTGTCATGAACGGTTTGGAAATTATAGCAGTCTGAAGTTGGTTGCAGTTCGAGTCATTCAGGGTGTATATATAAAAAAATAATTTTATTAAAGCTTTTGACCATATTGATTAATTATTATCTTCAGGCTTAGGCAATGCTTTAAAGAATTTTGTAATTTTTTCTTGCTTGGCAGTTTTTAAAAGCTTCTTCAATTCTGATCGATATTCAGCAGTGGCATTAGCAATTTGCCTCTTAAAAATAAGAATTCGTTCCATAGACGGATCAATTTGCATAAAGAAACCACAAAGCTCATTTTCCATGTATTTTAATCTCAGCGACCCCGACATAACCGTTGCCAGACTAGAGACTGCCAAAGGCTCCTACTGGCTAGCATCGGCATACCTTGGCCATGATCATGTGGGCCCTCTCTCTGGTGATAACCTAGAAAGGGTGGTACTGGAAGCTGGAAGGTTAAAAACTGGACTCATCATCGGATGCAACGTTAACGCTCATCACACAGTATCGTGTGATGTTGGATGCCACCCATGGAGCGAAATAACCAATGAGCCCAAACATCTTTCTTTCTCTCTCTATCCCATTTTTAAAAAAACTTAACACATGCCGAGGCATTATAAGTGTATTCTTGAGTTTTATTCTTAAAAAAAAAAAAAAAAAAAAACAGGCTATGGCTACTCTACCCTCTTATTCAAACTGGAGGACATCAGGACCGCTTAGAAATATTTGCAGAAAACTTTTCAACTTAGCGAAAAGCACAAGAAAAGTGATTGCCTGGGACTCATACGAAGAACCCCTCAAAATATATAAAAAAGAACTGAGAAAGGCAAGCGACAATCCTGAAGGCCATTCTGTGACAAAATAACAGAAACCTCTGAGACATCGTGGCTAAGCAAAATTTATCGACGACTTTTGCCAACGGCTCAACATGACTAATGTAAATAAAAATTGGTGGAAACGGCTCTGCATTCACTGATTAGCCACATCGAACGATCCCTACAATATAAAGAATACACAATGGTTGCTTTCCTGGATATAGAGGGTGCCTTCAACAACGTCAACACATCCGCAATCACGACTGCGCTGTCAACTCTGCAGATAGAGGACTCACTTGGGGAACTGATCAGTCTTATGCTAAAAAGCAGGATAATCAACTCCAAACTGGGTGGGACTTCTACTAAAAGATGTGTTAGCAGAGATACGCCGCAAGGCGGTAGGGTCCAGAGAACAGTCTATGCATAAGCGTAGCATTGCGGTCTACCCCCCTCTGTGGCATTAGACATTCTGTCTCATTTGACACCCCTCGATATTTTCAGCAGGCAAATGCAGCTATTCGCCTTAAAGCGACTAAACAGTGGACAAATAATCCATTTGGAGACACCAGTATTCTTAATACATTAGAAATCCTCATAGAGAACATCGATAACACCGCCCCTGAACTTTGGTTTAACAAAAACTTCCATGTTAGCTTCCCCTCTAGATCCTTCTGGGAGGAAGATGCTTTCATGGAGTACAAGTCAATCTATCTCTGCACAGATGGATCTAAAACCGATCACTGCAGCGTGTTCCAGGCGGAAATTTTAGCAATTATAGAAGCTCTGTCCTGGCTGAAGAAAAACGTGATATCTGCAAAGGATATCCGCATCTTTTCGGATAGTTAGGCCGCTATCAAATCCCTGGACTCAGTCTCACTGAATTCTAAAACCGCCCTTGACTGCCGATCATCTCTTATGGAGATGGCACAGCAGTTCAACCTTCACCTCTGTTGGGTGCCGGGCCACAGAGAATTTCCAAGGAATTGTAGAGCCGATGAACTCGCCAAAATTGGAACCACTTTACCTATTCTACCGGAAAGGGGTAGCATAGGTATCCCAATCGCTGCGTGCAAACTAATATTAAAGCTGGATGCCAATAAAAGAACAGACCTTAGGTGGACTGTTGGAAGAACATGTCTAGCGACCAAACAAATCTGGCCAAAACTGAATCTGTATCGCTCTAAGTGTCTGATCCTTCTAAATAAGGAACATCTCAGCGCCATCATAGGTGTCATCACTGGACACTGCCTTATAGGCAAGCACGCAAGAAGGCTTGGCGCCTTTACAAACGATTTCTGCAGAAGCTGCATGGACGAGGACGAGGAGGAGGAGGAGGAGACAACCCTCCACCTACTCTGTACATGTCCAGCTTTCTCCCAGAGAAGAAAACTTCACTTAGGAGCCTTCTTCTACAACGACCTAAACGATCTGAAAAATACAGACGCAAACAGTCTCCTTCGCTTCGTCAGAAGCTCAAACTGGTTCCATCAGTAAGAGGATCATAGATCCACGTGGCATCACAATGGGCCATTAGGCCTAAGTGGGTTGGTTTTTATCCAACAGCCACTCTTACCTACCTACCTACCTACCTTGCAGTCAAAGTTTGAATTTGCACAGATTCTTCGTCATTTTCCGCAGTCAGAGCAGGCCACAGTTTTTTCCAGCATGATTTCAATGTGTATGGCTTCAGTTCTTCCAATGATTCTTTTATGTTTACGATGCATTTTGCTATGTCAAATTTCTACCAGCATTCCATAACATTCATATCAGGATCACATTCCATACTATCCAATATGATTTTGAAGGTTCGTCTAATTCTATTACATTGAAGGCCTGGATTATTCCTTGGTCCGTCGTGTTGGGAGGTAAAAATGTCACTTTTATATTTGGATGCATAGTTTCAAATTCGCGAGGATGACCTGGTGCATTGTCCAAAACTAGAACTGCTTTAAAGTCTAAATTCTATTTTTTTAAATAAGTTTCAACTTCAGAAACAAAACAATTCTAGAACCAGTCACAAGAAATAGCGCTTGTAACCCACGCTTTCTTATTAGCACGCCAAAACACTGGCAGGTCGTCCTTGTTTTGATTTTTTAAATCACGAGGATTTAACGATCTGTAAAGAATCAGTGGATTAATGACACAATCTCCAGATGCATTAGAACATAGCAACAATGTAATCCTATCCTTTGCTGCCTTAAATCCAGAGGCAGACTTTTCGCTTTTAAAAATGAATGTTTTATTTGGCATTCTCTTCCAAAATAGTGTAGTTTCGTCTGCATTAAATATTTGCTCAGGTTTGTATCCTCCATCAGCTACTAGGTTTGCAAATTCATCCAACGATTTTAATGCTATGCAATGATTATCTCACCTTAAATTTATTGAACCAACCTTCCGATGCTTGAAATCCTCCATCTGTACATTCACCACCACAACTATCAAGTTCTTTAAAATGTGCGTAAAGACGCATTGCCTTCTCCGCACCATTGGACCACTCAGGGGCACCCTTTTTTGGTTGCGGTCTTCAATCCATAATGACGACGCCACTTCCAATTTTTCTAGTGCTGGATCACGAATAATGTTCGCTGACAGTGAAGTTCAAGCTACAGACGACCTTATTTTATCTTCGGATTTTTTTATCGATGCAAACGACTCTTCAAGTCGTAAACGATCAAGCATTTCTATTTTCACTTAAGGCGGTAACACAGATTTTTTTCGCGTCGAAACTCGTTTTTCAATTGTTTTAGTCGACATTATAAATTAGGAAGACAGCGGTAGAGACGTGTTACTCGATCACAATTTTTGTAACGAATGGAAAGATAAAACAATAAAACCCGCAAAGCGGCTCTTACTGTTTATTTACAGAGGGTGACCGGCCAAGTCATTAGTACACTTGTTTAAATTTCCGGAATTTCCGCTTAATTACATCCGAAAGGGGTTTTTTTCCAAATTTTATTGTTTTGACCTATACTAAAAAGATTTTTTGAAATTCCCAGAATTAATTAGATAAAATATTGCTTCGCTATGTTGATTGGTATTTAAGAATACTTGACATAAAAATCGTTTTTTAAAACCGTGCTTATGACTTGGCCACCCTCTGTACATTATCACAAACGCCGACCGTGGCTTGCGTCAAAGGCCGCACCAATACAGCGGCGATATCATTTAACAACATCCGAGTTTCCGATCGCAACGTAAAGATATCGGCACTCGTCAATAAAAGCAAGTGAATGTTAATTATACATCTTTTGGCAGTTACTTACCGAAGTTTCAGTCATTTTGGACGCGCTGTTTTTAGTTGACAGTCTATGTGAGTGTTTTTTGTGAAAATGGAAAAAAAAGAGTATCGAGCTGTTATTAAATGCTTGTTTTTGAAAGGCAATACGCCTCTGCACCATCATTTACCACAGTGAAATTTTGGGCAGCTGAATTTAAACGTGGCCGTAAGAGCTTGGGAGATGATGAACGTTCGGGACGTCCAAAAACTAAAGTTCACCAAATGGTGTTAGACTACCGCCGAATTAAGGTGAGAAAGATAGTAGAGGTTATGAAAATGTCCAAAGAACGTGTTTATTACATATTACATATTAAATATTAAATCAAGATTTAGGCATGAGAAAGCTGTCCGCGCGTTGGGTGCCGCGTTTGCTTACGTTAGACTAAAAACGTGTTCGAATGAACATCTCCATCGCTCTGTTGGCGCAGTTTAGGCGCAATAAATCCGACTTTTGGCGCCGATTAATCACTGTAGATGAAACTTGGATACACCATTATACGCCCGAAACAAAAATTCAGTCAAAACAGTGGACTGCAAAGGGCGAGCCGGCTCAAAAAAAAACAAAAACTGTTTATTCGGCTGGGAAAGTGATGGCGACTGTTTTTTGGGATAGTAAAGCAGTTATCTTAATCGATTGTCTTCAAAAAGGAAAAACTATTACAGTAGTATACTACGCATCATTACTTGCCAAGCTGAAGGCAGAAATTGCGGGAAAACGGACACATTTGCAGAAAAAGAAAATCCTGTTTCACCAAGACAACCCGCCGTCTCACACCTCAGCTGTTGCCATGGCGAAAATCCATGAATTACGGTTTGAACTGCTTGACCATCCGCCTTATTCACCAGATCTAGCCCCAAGCGACTTCTTTTTGTTCCCTCATCTAAAAACTGCGCTCGGAGGACAGAGATTTTCGTTAAATAAGGAGGCAAATACCTTCGTGAACAATTATCTTGCAGAGAAAAACACCAAGTACTATTTGGACGGGCTAGAGAGATTGGAGCATCGCTGGGAGAAGTGTGTAGAGTTACAAGGAGACAATGTAGAAAAATAAAAAAAAAAATTTGAGAAAAAATGTCTTGTATCATTGTTCGGTCGGAAACTTTTCAGACTACCCTCGTACTGTAAGTATAATTGTAATAAAGTCTATTTTACTTTTTTATTAGTCCATTTGAATCCTTTTTTTATTAATATGCATGCACCGATGTACCGATTAGATCCGCGAATATAGGAATTGGGTCGCATTTTTTAACTCCGCGAATAGTGAAAACGCCAATGAAGGAAGCGCGAATAAAGAGCTTTTACTGTATTTCGTTTCTGGGACCACATAAAGATCTCTGATGCTAGTTTAAAGGACTTTTAAGCCGGACACAGTTGACGTAGATTTGTTGATTATATTCCATCTTACATAACCATTACATTACTAGCGAATAAAGCTAGCTTAAACACAAATACATATTATATTGTAGAAAGGCATTGTTTTGAACATTTACTAAGTGTGGATCACAATCGATCGACGCAAAAAGCTAGTGCTAGGCATTTTTTGATACTCTGCGTCAAAATAATTATCTCATTTTGTAACATCTTTAATCCTTTGGAATACGATGATTAAGCACGCAATAATCTATTCGTTATGCCAGCCAATTAATAGGAAATTCATTCATTAATTCTTTTCTGGATAGCACGTGTTTTTTTTTATTGATATTCATTAGAGCCTCTCCTTCAATCATACAAACGTCAAACCACTCGAACATGAAAACGTAAAACCTTATAATTCATGCCCATCCCACGTGATGTACCTCATTAAGAAAATTCTAATTAATTAAAACCGAATTTACTGATTTACTACTGCTGCCTTCAACTTTGATATGACGACAACATCCCACCTGCGAGTATGCGAGTATCTAACAAACGGAAAACTAATAAATCCCACGCACCCAGAAGAAACCTGTTGTTAACCCTTAACATCTCCAAACAGAATTCGTTTAGAATTTTTTTTTGTTTTGAAAAATCAATTAACCCAGTTATACATGGTTCAATTTCCGCACACACCCGATAAGCAAAAACCACGAATAACGGTTACGATAATTACATTCCACAGTAATTGACTTGTAATTCGATAGAAGTCAATGATTCCGATTGAATTGCAACTCCCCAATTCCGTGCAGTGCCCCTTTTAAATTCACCATTAGCTCCCCAAGGCATAAACACACGGAATCAACTTCCTGGAGGCAGAGGAATGAATCCAGTTCGATTTTGCCAACGACCTTGAGATGCCTGTCAACACATTTACGAATAACATTGCGCGGTAATTGTTTTTCGATGTAAGTTATGTTTAGAACGTAATCAGGAGAGCGGGTCGGGCTTGGGCTTGGGAGTGCTCTTGGGCTCTGGAGCGTTGCTTTGATAAGAAAATATTTTTTCTGTTCTGGTATTTCGCCAACTATGGTGTGGAAATATCTTTGACTCTTATCAGAAATCCATTAAACAAAACACTCTGGCAATTGTTTTGTTTTACACACTTCTCCCTTTTGAATGACGAAATTATGTATGCACTAGGCTTGACATGGAGTATTTTTTTTTTTTTCAATAATTTCAAAACAAAGAAACTGTTCTTGGGTAATGGCGGAGCATGATAAATTCTCGAAAGTTATTTAGTCAACAAGACTGTTGGACCTGATTATTCAATTTACTAGGAAATCACCTGTTTTGTGATGGAAACTAGTCCAGATTCGAGCTTAAAGATCCTTTTTTGCAAAACGTCGTTACGGGAAGGGATCTTAATTTGGCGACTAGGAGTTCATTGACTTTGAAATTCTTATAAAGGGTAACTTAAAATGAGCTGACCACTATGCAACACATTCAACAGCATAGCTGTGCAATTATTTAGATGTTCGCTAGCGTGCCCTAGACTTTTTTAATGCTTACCAATCAAAAACAGGAACAACAAGACGGAGGGAAAAGCCAGAGTATATAGTGAATAGCCGATTCCCACTCTTCTATAAATAAAAATGTTGTTAGCTGGTCCATTGAACTCTAAAGGATTAGAAAAGTGTGAATATAGGGGAACCCTCCGAAGCATCGAAAATTTGTAAAATTCTCGGTCCCCAACACAATCGGTCCTAGACACGAGTTTCTAATTCAGCACGACCTTAAAGGAATACTAGTGAAGACACATTGACAAGCAAAATAGTAATGGCAGTCCACAGAAAAAAAACATTAAGGGTGCGTTCACAATTAAAACAAAAAAAAAAAAATTATAGTTTTTAATGGGAAACTGTGTACCACCTCGATCAAAAAGGTGTCGCACCACACCCACCGTGTGGAACTCCCATTGTTCCGATTTGAGTTCTGTTTTTTTTTGTTAAGTTGGTAAATCTGTTGTTGACATTTTCTCTAAATCTTAGCGTCATAGCTTGACATTTGCAAAAGTTACGTAGCCAAGAGTACATCTATCTCTGTGTGTGTTGGCGATTTTTTACAATTTTAGAAATGGATTCAGACTTGCAACAACGAACTTGTATTAAATTTTGCGTAAAAACCTGATTTAATGGTGCGCGAACGTTGGAAATGTTGGAAAAGTGTTTCCGCAACGATTCTCTAAAGAAAACGGTCATCTACCAGTGGCACGAGCGGTTCAAAAGTGGTCGTGAGTCAATCGAAAATGATGAACGCAGTGGCAGACCATCGACATCGAAAAGCGACGAAAATATTGATGAAGTTAAAGAAATGTTGGTCAATGACCGCAAATTAACCATCGGAGAGATCGCGGAGGACTTGAACCTTGCCTATGGATCCGTCCAAGACATTTTTGTTAATGATTTGCGTTTCCGTCGCGTAGCAGCAAAGTTGGTGCCAAAAGACCTCAATTTCATGCAAAAAAGAGACCGTGCTGACGTCGCAAAAGAGATGATTTGCGAGGCTGAATCATCAAAAGGTTCATTACTGGACCCGAGACGTGGCCGTGAGTTTATGAATACGACACGCAATCCAGACATCAGGCAAGTGAATGGCGTTCACCAAATGAGCCGAGACCAAAACAATCACGTCGTTTTCAGCCAAAAAAGAAGGCAATGCTCACGGTTTTCATGGATTACAACGGTGTAGTGCATCATGAATTCTTGCCAGAAGCCCAGGCAGTAAACAAAGAGTACTCGTATTATTTGGGCGTTATGAGACATTTGCGTGAAGCAATTCACCGAAAGAGACCAGAATTGTGGGCAGAAAACTCGTAGATTTTGCACCATGATAACGCACAGTTAATTTTTTGACGAAAAATGCAACAAATACCATCCTACAGCCACCGAATTCACCTGATTTGGCTCCCTGTTACTTCTTTCTGTTAAATCGAGTTAGAAAACCACTACGCGTTTCAGCAGCCGAGATGCAGTAATGGAAAAATCGCAGGAAGCACTGATGGACATACCGAGAACCGAATATACAAAATGTTTCGAGAATTGGATCAAGCGCTGGCATAAGTGTGTTGCAGTCGATGGGGATTACTTTGAAGGGGACAATACTCGTATAGATTTAGATGAATAAACTTGTATTTCCAATTTTCTGAATACATTCCGGTAGCTTTTTAAAACTGGTAAAAGGGGGCATCATTGCCTCTCAGAATTTGGTAACTTGTTTATACCATATCGGTTTTTATGTAACGGCTGTTTTTTTTACATTTCAAATATTCCTACTTTGAAACAGTGTTTTAGCCACCCTATACAAAATAAATTTTTGTTTTTTACAATTCTTGCAGCAAAACATTGCCCAATAGTTGGACTAAATTTATGCTAAAAAACTTTTCCAATTATTTTTACCATCTCGTCACAAACAAAAAAATAATCAAAAAACTTTTTAAAACCATTTTCTAACTTGAAAATTTAAAACAGCACCTGAAAAAAAAAATGTACTGGTTAGTGCTGGCGTTCCCTTTTGAAAACTTGGTCAGTATTTGTAGTTTCCAAAAAGCTATAACACTTACCGAAGCTACACTTTGAACAAAAGTTATAACAATTTGAACTTCATCAGGCATGGTTCTAAAACAAATAAAAATTAAACATTTTTCCTAAATTTATTTCGTTGGTGTACTAATTTCAATTTTAATAAATACTCTCATCCGTAAACCACTTTATTCAATTTTACTAACATGACGATCTTTTACGACATTCCGCCACACTTCTTAACTATTTTGACCAATCTTTGTTTCAACCGGGAATTAATTTAATGCCACCAACGATTTCTAAAGTTTTCTTATCAAAGTGTGTTTAAAAAAAAAAAAAAAAATTTGTTTAAAAAAAAAAAAAAGTGTTGAGTTGTAAAATTTTTTTTTTAAATGCCGTAGACGCCACGTGAATACGTTTTAATGCACTTTATTTACGTTGAATGTGGAGGTAACGCTAGAGCAGCAGCAAGAACTTACGCAGAGCGATACCCTGCTGCTCAGCAACCTGAACATCGCGTGCGAGTGCATAATTCTGGGTCGGAGGGAATAATACCGGGAACAATTCATGGATCAAGGGCACCTAATATTCATAACGAGGAAGAAGCCTTACGATAAATTGAAAATTATCCAAGTACTTCGGTTCGAGAAGACCTGGAATATCAAAATCGACAGTACACAAAATGTTTAAACGGAACAACCTACACCCTTTTCACTTGCAACGAGGCCAGATCCTAGTTCCAAGGGATTATCCACAAAGGCGTGAATTATGTCGAATAATGTTAAACAAAAATCAAGAAGATCCAGACTTTTTCGACAAAATTTTATGGACTGACGATTCGTCGTTTAAAACAGATGGATTCAGATGGACAGTTGGCAAATAGAAAATTCACTTTTGATACGTGAGGGTAAATCACAATACCATTTTAAAATTAATTTGAGGACTGGAATTTTGAATGGCCAAATCATAGGACCTTATGAAGTGCCAGCAACACTAAATAGTACAATTTATTTGGATTTTTTGGTAGACAGACTGTTTCATCTCTTGGACGACATGCAGCTTGCCATAGTCCAATCAATGTGGCCCCAACATGAGGGCTACCCAGCTCATTATGGAAGACTTGTAAGACGCTTTTTAGACAACGTTTACCCTGAAAGATGGATCGGGCATGGTGGAGAAATTTTATGGACTACACGGTCACCGGACTTGAATCCGTTAGACTTTTTTTGTTGGGGCTGCCACAAAGAAAAGGTGTATGCTAGATCAGTAACATCACTGAACTTCGGCAACGGATACAAGCGGCTGCTGAAGAAATCAGTAATCAGAAGCACAAGGAACTTAAAACGACAGTTCTTCAAACATTGTCGCACTTATTTAGGTGTAGAAGGGGGTCATTCCGAACAATATTTGTAATTTAAGAAAAATGCCACACAGCAAAATAAAATGAAACAAAATAGATATTACATACTTGTTTTGAAAAAAAATGTTTAGTTTTTATTTGTTTTAGAACCATAACTTTTGTTCAAAGTGTAGCTTCGGTAAGTGTTATAGCTTTTTGGAAACTACAAATATTGACCAAGTTTTCAAAAGGGAACGCCAGCACTAACCAGTACATATTTTTTTGGGGGTCCTGTTTTAAATTTTAAAGTAAGAAAAGGGTTTGACAAAGTTTTTTGATTATTTTTTTATTTGTGACGAGATGGTAAAAATAATTGGAAAAGTTTTTTAGCATAAATTTAGTCCAACTATTGGGCAATGTTTTGCTGCAAGAATTGTAAAAAACAAAAATTTATTTTGTATAGGGTGGCCAAAACACTGTTTCAAAGTAGGAATATTTGAAATTTAAAAAAAAAACAGCCGTTACATAAAAACTGTTTTGATTTGGTATAAACTATGACTTACGGAACACCCTGTATAGACGTCTCCGTTTTTCTTTAGTGTTTTTGCTCATCTCCTTCCATTACTAATAAATATCTTATGAGTAGATATACTCCGAATGGGGTATGAAGACATCTGCGGGTAGCCATGACATCCCGATGCCAGCCCAATGTTTGCTTCGGATGTTTAAAAGTCTGTTCCTTATCATCAGGTGAGATGTGCATTTCATTTCAAGTAATCTTATGGCTCGAGCACTGTACTTAAATAGTTCTCTAAAATAACAAGGCGATTAATATTATAAAAGCCAAAAACAAAACGTTCGTCCTTGTTATTTCGATCTCCCGGACAATTATCCTTATACGTATATGTTTGAGCATTTGCGTCGTCAACATTCACAACAATTATGAAGCTACTGGGCATATGGTAGAGTTCGATTGGCAAGATTTGTCGCGGCATAAATTGGAATGATGTCTGCGTTTCATAGCCCGCTTTTGAATATTGCTTTAAATACTCCACGTACTTTCGGTGGAACATTACGTCTTCCAACCAGGCGAAGTGAGCGCATCTGCACCTACTATCAAACTCTACTGAATCAGTGGGAAGAATACTTAAGATAAGATGCTAGGAGTATAAGAGTATAATCAGTGGGGAGGACTTACATATGTGCATATATACAAACATAAGAGTAGGTAGACATCTACCGCTTTTTTTGTAACCATGCTCCAATATCTGTTGGTGAATTTTAAACAAGGTGTAAAATACACATATCTCCGCTTTCTCACAGACTATCCAGCTGTTCTGTTGTGCTAGTTAGTCTTGTTGGTGTTTTTTTTTTTTTTGCTATTTGAGTATACAAGTATCCAGTGTTCTGCATGCAGTTGCGTCTATTAAGTTCATCATTTGTTGGTGGCCGTTCATTTTCGCTTTATCGTTTTTCATCGGCGCATTTGATTACCATGATATCGTGGAATGCAGTTGCAGCAATACAATGCAATGAGTACTCGTACTCTTGCCCGAACTGGTGTCTCACACTCACAGTCACAGTCAGTAGTCATATTCGTATAGCTTCTACTGCGTTCACTCAATTAAGGCCGGCAAATTAGCATATTTATCATGCGGCATATAGTCGTCGTACAAACGGTCAAACCATCGCTAGATGGGTCGTATAAAAATGCATATAATGCACATTACCCGGTTGAGTTTCACTGAGAATATAAATCTGAAACTCTTTACCGCACCAACACCATACCGACATACCGACAGACACGGCCAACAGCCAATAGTCAACATCCAACGGACGTCGGATTATTGACGACGAACGACAGACTACAGACGAAACGGGGTGCGCATAATTTCTTGTTGGTGTTATTTTCTCTGAATAAAATGAAAAAAATCGCAGAATAAGTGCATTTAGCCAAAGTCAGAAACAGAAAGCAGATTACAGAAGGAAGGAAGTGCCATAGTGATTACTTGGGAACAAGGAAAATTAAGGAGACTTGATTTTCGGGTGTAGGCTGAAGTCTCGTACTTCCAATTTTATCGCTTAATTCAGATCATATTCGGATTCAAACGTTTTGATCTACGTAGAAGTCATGTTTACCAATCTCCAATCATTATATCAAAGGAAAACCAATTATTTCACCTGAGTGAAATAACTGACACAAGTCAGTAACCGGACTAAATGAGCCTTAAACCGGTTGGTTCCTTTAACCTGGGACTTTGGTTCATTAGACACCAGACTAAGATTTCCACTGGAAACTACTTTACGAAGTGGCAAACGGTGGAACGAGCAACACCCAAGGTAGACAAAAACTTGATGTTACCCAGGTGTCATATAAGGTTTTTGTCACATTTGCAGAGATGTCTCGGTCGAAGCGCTTGCAATAAAAAAAGGGTCTTGGTCAAATACCAAATTTTTGTTGGGAAAACTTACGACTGTGTTCCAAGCGGAGATACATATTCGTACATATGTACATATCTATACGAGTATGTAATCCTGATGCCAAACTTTGTGATGGTGTAGGAGATTGGTATTTCCCTCTGTAGCAAAAGCCATGAAGCTTCCTCACGATTTAGAAGCCAGTTTCCAAGGTACATCCTTGCTAGGCAAGGATTAAGAGCAAAAATTTGCAATTCCTTAAAATGTAGATACTGTAAGTGAATTACGAGTACCAACACTTGTCCAAGATTCTAAACTGTCAGAATTTGCTAGAATGATGCCTCTACGCGGTTAATGATTTTCCAGCTGCCCCTCAAAAGGGAGGATTGTAGACCGCTTACTGGCGTCATGACGGGGCACTAAGCTATTGCTACTTATCAAATGTACTGGGTATAAGTGACATAATATCCTGCGATGCTTGCTATGAGAGCGATGACCACACTGCATAGTGTATTCTTTCTACGAAAGGCTGGGACATTTCAATTGAAAGAACATAAAATGAGTACGATGGCTAGTTCCTTGTCTGCGTGCTCTATTCCGATAGCAAAATGTGCACAAAAGGGAAGTTTTTTTTGGAAACAATTGACCAAAAAAGTGTACAACCATTCATCACCACAACTCTTGAATAATTCGACAGTAGCAAAGGAACGACCAAAGAACATAGACACGTAGGTAGGTAGGTAAGAGTGGCTATTGGAAATACCAACCCACTTAGGCCTATTGGCCCATTGTGATGCCACGTGGGTCTATGATTCTCTTACTGATGGAACCAGTTTGAGCTTCTGACGAAACGTAGGAGACTGTTTACGTCTATGTATATTTTTTAGATCGTTTAGGTCGTTGTAGAAGAAAGCTCCTAAGTGTAGTTTTCTACTCTGGGAGAGAGTTGGACATGTACATGCAACTCTTGCAGAAATCATTTGTAAAGGCGCTAAGCCTCCTTGCGTGCTTCCCTATGAAGCAGTGCATGATGACACCTATGATGGCGCTGAGATGTTCCTTATTTAGAAGGATCAGACACTTAGAGCGATACAGATCCAGTTTTGGCCAGATCTGTTTGGTCGCTAGACATGTTGGTCCAATAGCCAACCTAAGGTCTGTTTTTTTATTGGTATCCAGCTTTAATGTTAGTTTGCACGTAGCGATTGGTATACCTATGCTACCCTTTTCCGGTAGAATAGGCAGAGTGGTTCCAATTTTGGCGAGTTCATCAGCTTTACAGTTCCCTGGAATGTCTCTGTGGCCCGGCACCCAACAAAGGTGAAGGTTGAACTGCTCTGCCATCTCCATAAGAGATGATCGGCATTCAAGGGCGGTTTTAGAATTTAATGAGACCGAGTCCAGGGATTTGATAGTGGCCTGACTATCCGAAAAGATGCGGATATCCTTTGCAGATATCACGTTTTTCTTCAGCCGGGACAGAGCTTCTTTAATCGCCAAAATTTCCGCCTGGAACACGATACAGTGATTTGGAAGACGGAAAGAGAGGCTTACATCCGTTCCGCTATCGGTTTTAGATCCATCTGTGCAGAGATGGATTGGCTTGTACTCCATGAAAGCATCTTCCTCCCAGAAGGATCTAGAGGGGAAGCTTACATTGAAGTTTTTGTTAAACCAAAGTTCAGGTGCGGTGTAATCGATGTTCTCTGTGAGGATTCCTAATGTATTAAGAATACTGGCGTGGCCAAATGGATTATTTGTCCACTGTTTAGTCGCTTTAAGGCGAATAGCTGCATTTGCCTGCTGAAAATATCGAGGGGTGTCAAATGAAACAGAATGCTTAATGCCGCAGAGGGGGGTAGACCGCAATTTCTTAGGCCGTCCACCAGACTACCACCCCGTAAGTAAGTATCGGTCTTATGACCGAGATGTACAGCCAGTGAGTTATCCGGGGTTGAAAGCTCCATTTATTCCCAAAGGCTTTTTTGCTATTGTAGCTTTATTGATTCTTTCTTGAATGTTAGGTTTCCAGTTTAGTTTTCTGTCAAAAATGAGACCCAGATATTTTGCTGTATCGGAAAATACTACACTGGTACCGTTTATTGAAGGAGGGTCCATAATTGGAATTTAGTATTTCCTGGGAAGGAGGACAAGATCAGTTTTGTGGCGGTTTATTCCCAATTCACAGCGATCTGCCCAACGGCTTACCTGAGACGGCTATAGCAACGTCATCCGCATAGGCAATCACCCTGCTACCACCCGCTTCCAGGTGTATCAGCAGTTCATTTACTACTAAGTTCTAGAGAAGGGGAGAGAGGATACCGCCTTGCGGCATATCTCTGCTAACACATCTTTTAGTAGAAGTCTCACCCAGTTTGGAGTTGATTATCCTGCTTTTTAGCATAAGACTGATCAGTTCCCAAAGTGAGTCGTCTACCTGCAGAGTTGACAGCGCAGTCGTGACTGCGGATGTGTTGACGTTGTTAAAGGCACCCTCTATGTCCAGGAAAACAACCATTGTGTACTCTTTATATTGTAGGGATCGTTCGATGTGGCTAGTCAGTGAATGCAGAGCCGTTTCCACCGTCCTTTACAGAAGGCATGTTGAGCCTTTGACAATTTTAGCTCATATAGGGATATCAATCAATCGTTCTAGAGTTTTCAGAAGGAAAGATGATAGACATATAGGTCTGACGTCCTTTGGGACAACATGAGAACATTTTCCGGCTTTGGGGATGAAAACTACATTGACTTCTCTCTATGACAGTGGAATGTGGATAAGTTCTATACAGTTCCTCATAATATTTTCCAGCGCGGGCAGAATAATATCTGAGGACCTCTGTAGCTCGGTAGGTATTATACCGTCCGGACCATGAAGCTATGCAGCGCCCAGTGCAGTTTGTGATCAGACCATGAATTTTGGTCCCGGTTGCAGTAGGCCTGTTTGGCTTGCTACTGACCGCGAATTAAGAGCTACCTGGAAAGTGGGTGTCCAGTAGCAGGTTGAGTGATTCATCACTTGAGGCTGTCCAAGAGCCATCGGTTTTTTTTTCAAACAGCTAGGCATCATAGGATTTGTAGAGAGGATTTTTCTTAGCCGTGATGCCTCAGAGGTTTTCGTGATTTTGTCACAGAAGAACCTCCAGGATTGTCGCTTTGCCTTCCTCAGTTCTTTTTTTTGTATAATCTGAAGGATTCTTTGTATGAGTCCCAGTCAGTCACTTTTCTTGTGCTTTTTGCTAATTTGAAAAGTTTTCTGCAAGGTTTCTGAGCAGTCCCAATGCTGATGTCCGCCAATGTGGCTTTTTCTTGCCTCTAGGTTGAATAAGAATGCAGGAAGCGGACTTAACCTGATTGAGAGCCAGAGTGAAATCCTTGACCTTCATGTCAAGCTCATTGGTGTCACGCGGGGGACTTGAAACCAAAGAACATAAGACATATAAGATATAAGCTCTAAAAAATAGCTCCAGCATATGAGTATTTATGTACAATATGTATGTATGAAGAAGAGGCCGAACTCAAATGCAAAAACACCAGTAACATCTTGGTTCCACTAATGGTGATCCAAAATAGAGCGGCCTGTAGAATTCGTCTTAGGTGCGAAAATTTGATCAATATCAATTCAGATCATTAGACAAGCGTCACATATTTCAATAGCGAAGAATTGACTTTCGGTCAGTTTACGGCAATAAGACCCAGCAGGGGCTTCAGCACAATAAGTCATAAATCTGTAAATCGAAAATAAACTCCGTCATAAAAGTATTCAAGTTGTAAGGGGACTCAAGTCCCAATAGACTTACTCTACTCTTTAACAATAGTTGTCCAGAGGAAGGAAGTGAAAAAGTTTATCAAGCGCAGCAGTGGCGGTTTTTCCAAGGATGAATACCACACTGTTCCGCCATTCATTAATATATGTATGTTCGAGTAACATAGATCTGACGGCTGAAGTGTGAATTTAATCGGTAGTTTATGATTGTAGTCCTCACTTTATTAAAATAACTTTTCGACATGCGAATAGAGCTAGCCAGGCTGAATATTTGGCTTCTAATTTAATATTTTGTCCATAATCATTTCTAGAAGCCTGTTTAACAAATTGTTGTTATACTACAATATTCTTGATAGAGTGAGTGGAGATAAGGATTAAATTTTGTATTTTGTGGTAAAAAGACAAATTTGGTTCCGCTTGAGTTTACGCCACAACCTCACATTGGGCCTATGCCAGTTGCACCCATGGCAAGATCATTTCCTTAGCAAACACCCAGAAGTACTAGTAGTTCTTTGGCTACCATGTTACATATACAGTGGCGAGCACAAGTGGATACATCCTACTCAAATCACACTTTGGGTGGCTGTAAAATCCTTAAAAATACAGTTATCGCAATGAAGTTTTTCTTTTTTTTGTTAAATTCTTTATTTTAATTGTAAATAAAAAATAAGTATAAAAACATATTTTAAAAAAGAAATCCAAAATTAACTTTTAATCCATATAATAAAAAAAAACTCAACGTATCCACTTTTGCACGTCTTAGTTTTTCCTATCTGGTAGCACTTACTTATGAATGCAAAGCGATTTAAAGGTTTACAGTTATTCATACTGTTGTGAAATTCATCGAAACAGACATTTGGTTTAAAAATTTGATTAGACAGGTCGTTCCTACGTATATTTTATCAATTTTGCCATTAAATCGGTCTTGTAGGAAAAATGAGAAAAATACCTGAGCACTTGGAATTCAGCACGAAAAATATCCACAATTTTAGGTATTTGCCATCGAACAGTGCTTCAAGTAAGAAAAAGACTCGAAATCGAAACCAAGAATGCTTACTGATAGAGATGCTCGAGCTCTGGAGCGGCTGATGGTAACCAAACCAGTAACAACACCAAAAGATGCTGCAGCCACCATAGACAAACCCGTTAGGGAGTGGACAGCACGTAGAGCGCTTCGAAAAATTAGTCTGACATCGGCTATTAAACAAGAAAAGCCGGCACTATCAAGTCTCAAGTTTTGCAAAGAACACAAGTACTGGAGCGTCGATGACTGAAAAAGAGTAATATGGTCGGATGAAACCATAATTAACCGTTTTCAGTCAGAAGGGTAAGCAATATTATTGCAACCGACCATATGAATCCTTGCAAAAGTACTAATTTTCAGTGTTGCTTTCACTCAGTCACTGACGTAGCTGTATTTATCATACAGCTGATGGATAACGGGTTGTTGAGTGAGAATTTTGTTGGTGCACTGTTTTCTATTGTTGTAAGGGCATAACACCTACAACAATTCGATTCGGTAAACCAACGTCAGAATTTTCTCTTCGCAGCCTTGCTTAGCATCGTCGGTGTTTGTGTTTTTTATGTTTGCTTTTTTTTTTCTTTTTTCTTATAAGGATAAATCTGTAAAATCTGTAAATTGTAATACGGGCTATACTTCCAATGCATAAAAATTGCAATCCCATTTTGTACCCAAATTAGCCTGTATATTCTCTAGTTTCAGTTTTTTTTGATTTTAGTTCGGTGCGGTTTAAAATATTTATAAAATATGAGTCAAGAGGACCGCCGTAAAAAAATCATCGACAAATGGCTAGAAAATACTTCGCGTCCAAACCATTTCATCGCAAAAAATTTAAACATGGCACGCAGTACAGTGGATTCTGTTATTAAACGATATTTGGAGACGAGTTAAGCGAAAACAGAAAAGTGGAGCTAAAAGTGGAGCACATGATACAAATTTGGACAGGAACATAGTGGATGCCATCGTAAAAAAACGGACTATGTCATCCAGAGATATTGCTCGGAAATGTAATACCAACCAAACAATTGTACAAAGATCTAAAAAACGTAACGGTCTAAAAACACGAAAAAAAACAAAAAAATACCAAAAGTTACTCAAAAGCAAGAAAAGTCATAAAAACACGAGCCCGAAAGCTATACGAGTTTATCGGCAACAAGAAAGCGTACTTGGTTTTGGTCAAAGCCGACTTTCCTACTCTTCCAGGTGCGCAGTTGTACAACTCGTTTGAAGCTGAGATTCTTCCGCAATCAACAACATCGATTGGGATGGAAAAATTCGGGCCAAAATATCTCGTTTGGCATGCCATTTGCCAATGTGGACACAGAAGCTCATCGTTTATTACAACGGGAACAATTAACGGAGAAGTGTACATTAGCGAGTGCCTAAAAAAACGGTTGATTCCTTTCTTAAACAAACACGAGGGTTCAACATTATTTTGGCCAGATTTAGCTTCAGCTCACTATGCTCATGGGACGTTGAGCTTTCTTGTTGCTAAAAATGTCGACTTTGTCCCAAAAGACATGAATCCACCCAATGTTCCACAGTGCCGTCCCATTGAAAGGTATTGGGCTTTGGTCAAAGCTAAATTGAGGAAAAGTGCGCAGTGTGCAAGGGACGTAAAAGATTGTAGTGCTAAATGGAAAAGAGCGTCCAAAAAGATCACGGATGTAACTGTCACCAACCTTATGAAGGACATTTGAAAGAACTTGAGGAAAGAATGGGAACCCAAATAATTTTTTTTATTTTTTGTAATTGTAAATGAATTTAATAAAAACAGAGTTTTAAAGCAAATAAAAAAAAAATTTACATGAATTATGAAAATATTTTTTTTTTTACTTTGAAGTTTCCAAATTTTATTCGTTTCAGTCCGTCATACGCAGGCTAAAAAGTAATCATTTTTCTGCTATTTTGGCACTTGATGAAACACAAGTCCCCATCCATACCTCTCAGATTACGCTGATCTGAAGTTGCCTCGCTATGAACTAGTGCCATTTACGCTCATAGTGATGTAGCTTCCCAAACTCCACCGCAATGTAACACCTGTTCCAATCCGGAATTCAACTTCATGTGGTGAAAATTTCATCTCCGTAAGCAAATTATTGCGCTGTTGACTCCATTCAAAGAATTGTATCCCTGTACCCTAATACTGAAATCGTTATTACGGCGATTTCAATATACACAATTCTGAGTGGCTTCGACATTCTGGACAGACAACGCTCGATAACTTGACCCACCTTGTAAATGAGTCCACATAAATACCAGACATTGATAGTCATACCGCCAACACTCTGGACTTATTTTTAACTTCTCACCCTGGTAAGTACACAGTTGATGTGCTTTGACCTCTACGCTCGTCGGACCATTGTGTCATATCAGCTTGTACACTCACCACACAGTTAGAGGTAAGATTCCTCGTATAGCAATACGAGAAAGCCAATTGGAGCGAACTTAACAGCTTCTTTAGGAATTTTAACTGGTCGTTATGTTTCTTCTATAACCAAAGGAAAAAGCGTGGTACGATCCGAACTGTAAAGAAGCTATCAGGGTTAGAGAACGGTTTTTGGTCCTAACAGACCGAACCTACAGAGGAAAACCGAAAAAAGTTCAAACGAGCCAGAAATGACTCCAACTTAAGATTATACGAGTAGTTTCCATAAACATCAAAATGTCCACGTGAAGGAATGTGTCTAACGCAAACATAGCTGGGCTATCATGAGTCTACTACATGTAAACTCCAATAATTCATTTTGTTAGTTTGTTCCATTTTTTCTTTTTCCTTTTTTTTATGAATAAAATGTAAAATGTATATCCGACACCAAAACTACTCGTATTATCGCGGAAAAAATACGAAATTGACTTTCCCCTGCGCCCAAGACTGATTTCGGACAGAATCTAAGACAATAAAGAAATGCAGTCGGGTCTTCACGGACGGATCCAAAACCGATGTAGGATGCGGCGCTGGTGTCTTTCTGGAGGGTGACAACGTTAGATTTAATTCACGGGATCACGGGAAATGAAATCGCCGATGAACTTGCCAAGCAAGGCTCAGACGAGCATTTTTCAGGACCTGAACCTAACCGAGGACGCGTTAAGGCTTCCATTGACAGTTGTGTTTCATATGAGCACAGCTGCAGATGGCATGACTCCGCAGGTTGCAGGCAGATCAAGCGAATGTCTCCCGACATTTCTTGGAAGTGAGCCGCCTTCCTGCTGTCCCTCAGTAGGAAAGACTACATGCTGCATACTGGCAGCACGTTGCTAAGCACTTGAGCATTATTAAGCTTAATCCGAAGAGTTTGGGTGTATGAGAAAAATTAGCAATAGGGTGATAATTGTATAATTTCAAACCTGCGGAATTTCTATTTGTGTGAAATATGCTGAAAAGGGGGAGATCAAGGTGGAGAAAAGCACTATTTAAGGATTACGGCGGGACATCATCTGTGACCTGCATGAAAAGTTTGAAAAATTGCCAACGAAGAAATTGAGTATATAATTGAAGGTTGAGGAATCTGGTCTGAATGAGTTTTTGGCGTATGATTGTTTAAAAAAGGTTACAAAAGAAGTGGCGTTAGTATGCGGAAGGGTTCATGATTTACTTTCGAAGATACCGAGCTGAGTTTCGACAAGTGCACCACTGTGCTGTGAAATTCGCTCCTCGCGTGGAGAAGAACAAAAAATAAAAATCGACAAAAAATAACCGCGTGCGAGTAAAAAAAACAAAAAAAAAAACAACAACAACAAAAACGCGCGAGCGCAGTGTAACCCCAATCAACATTCACAGTGCGGGCATCCCAACTTTCTTGCCCCTGGTCATACTGTTGCTGGCGCTCGGTAACTGCAGTTGCTGTATTACATTGTCATACAGCGCGTGCAGTGGCTGGGTGTATGGTATGTAACAACCGATGGATAGCGGGCTGTGGGTATGAATTTTGTTGGTGTACTGTTTCCTATTGTTATAAGGGCATAAAACCTACAAAAATTTGATTCGGCAAACCAACTCTGAATTTGTACTTCACATCTGCGCTTAGTAACGTCGGTTTTTGTGTTTTTTGTGTTCGGCTTTTTTTATAATGACTCGGGAATTCAAAGTGGATATTGCCATACGCGGGCTAAAAATTAATCACTTTTCTGCGTACGTCCACGTCTTTATATTCAGACCAGCTGCTTTGGCACTTGATGAAACATAAATAAATCCGTGCCCATACCTCTCAGATCACGCTGATCTGAAGCTGCCTGGCTATGAACTAGCGCCATTAATCTTTTCGCGCAGCAGCCTCGCCATTTACGCGAGCATGCTTGGGGGTTCTGCGAAAATTACGATGTCGTCAGCGTAGAGTAAGAGTTTTATAGGAAATTCAACTAGATCATCCAAAAATATTGAAAACAGAAAAGGTGCTTGCTTTACTCCAGAGTTTGTTTGTAATCGATTAGACAAGATATTTCCGTCCCACACCGCCGCTGTATTGCCTTCGTAAAATTGTTGCAGAACCTTTAGAACTTTTGTTGAGACTCCTATGTTGCTGAGTTTAAGAAATAGTGATCATATATCGATGGAGCCAAAAGCTGCCTTAAAGTCTACAAAGAAAGCGTATAGTTTTTTTCCTCGGTCCAAGTAAATCCGAGCGATGTTTATGAGAGTAAATATGTTGTCAATTGTGGAGTACTCCTTACGGAATCCAGCTTGAAATTCGCTTAGCAGGTCGTTTTCCAATATCCAGGTTGTTAAGCGCTCCAAGATGACTCCTGTAAAAATTTTGGTAACAGCATTTAGAAACGAAATCCCTCTATAGTTGGATGGATCATTTGGATCTGCTTTCTTGAGAATCGGAAAAATTATACTTTTTTTGAAAGCTTCTGGAACTTCGCCGGTTGTAAATATATTATAATTGTATATTTCCGTGAGCTTCTGCAGAAAGTCTTCAGTTGCATTTTTGAAGAACTCATAAGCAATACGATCTTCCACTGGAGCCTTATTCAGGCGGCATCTATTTATAACCTTTTCAACTTCCCGTAGGGTTATGGGAGAGTCTAAGAGGTTTACTTCGGAATACGGCTGTGCAAATTGTATTTCATTCCGGTCTACTGGTGGATTCAACAATTTTTCGAAGTATTCCGTCAGAGTAGTCGCTTCAACCTTGATTCCTTGGGCAAATAACGTACCGTTCAATGCTTTAGCCAAATTCCAAAAGGACTTGTTGTCTTTGGTGTGCGCAAGTTTTAGCGACAAAGTTTATAAAAGTTTTTGTTTTTCTTGGCATATGATTTTAAAGCTTCTGTTTGCTTGGTGGTACGTACGTTTTATGTGGTCGGTGCCTATGCGTCTTAGCAGACGAAGATAGGCGAATGACTTTTTTCTGGCTTTTTCACATTCCCAATCATACCAGGGCTGCCTTCCTGGTCTTTTTGTTTCTGTTTGCAAGGTACCTCTAGCAGTAGAAGTTCGTTATTTTCTATATTATTGATTTTCAGAGTAAGATTCGCTTTGTAGCTTTCTAAGATTCCGTCTTTCCAGCGTAGTTTTGGAAGAAGGCAATTTTGCTGACGGATATTGGTAGGTGGTCTAAGTATGTTGATTCGAAAACTGTTGGTCTGTTGCATACTTAAGCCAGTTCCCCTGTAACAGACAGTAATCAATTATTGAGCACGAGGTACCTCTTAAGAAAGTTTTCCTTGTTGTTGTTTTACTATTGGTTCGTCCATTAAGTAACGAGAGGCCTATAGTTTTGAACATTTCGATGATTTTTTTTCCCATTTGCATCGATAACTGCATCTGTTGACTTTCTCACTTCTCTCAACGATCCTTGTAGCAGTTCTGGTTCAACATATAGTATTTGATCATTCCCCACTCTCCCATTGAAGTCTCCAATGACCAGAATATCTGTCTCGCCCATTTCCAGCAGAAAATTGTACAAACTCGTGAAATCGTTCATCCAGTTGTTGCAATTGATGTAAGTTGGAATAATATACAATTGTAGGTTCCCAGCTTCAACCTTTACTAAATTTCTGTCGAACTTTTTTATAAAGCAGCATCCGATCTTTGTTCCTAAACCTTTTTTTTTATTCCAAACAAGCATCCGCCGCTGGCCCTGCCATGTATAGAAGTTCTTACTGCTGGGATCCAAAGAAGAGAGTAATGATTGTAATATGACTCGAAGCGTTCCATATTTTTGTCCACGAACATTTCAAAAAGTAAAAATACATATATCGTAGTTATTTATAAAATTAAAAAAATCACTAAATAACAATTAATTACCTAGACCTGATATGTTAAACGAAAGAATATTAAAAGAAACATTGCTTAAATTAGCTAAACTATTTGAACGGCTGACGGCATTACAATTAAAAGCGCTGTATTCGCTCATTTCTCACAGTTTGAGAGCCACCGGCTGCCACAACATCTGGAGCATTTGACATTTCACCACCGCGTAGTAAGCCGTCGAAATGTCATTCCGCCTGTTTCGTCATATGCTAACTTCTTGTTTACATCGAAGTAAAATGTGTGGTTGTCAATTTTCAGCTTGTCTCCGCGCAATTGTGTGCTAATTTTCGGGTATTTTGCGATTATCTGTTTTTTAAGTTTCAAAGCATGTCTTCTTCTTTCGCGCGCCACGATCGGGTAATCTCTGTGCAACGAGATTCCTGTACCTCTAACCTTTGTTCCTGTCTGTAGAATTCACCCAACGTCTTCCATAGATTTGAGTTCCACGATGACATTTTCGGTGCGGTCTTTGGTGGACTTAGTTGGCCTCGCAGATGTTAATATTTCCGCGTTTTGCGTCTCCAAAAGATTTAGCACGAGTTCCTTTGCTCTATCGGCTGCATCTGCACCATTTTCTGTCGGCAGATGAAGAATAATGTTTTTTCCACTTGCCTTGCTGGACAACCATTCCACTTGCCGTTCGAGTGAGATGCAGCGGGACTTAATTTTTTCAAGTTGGCCTTGGAGCAATATGTTTTTTTGTTGTAGCGAGTGCAATTCTGCTCCGATACAGTCCAAGTCCGCTTTCGTTGGCTTATCTTTAAGTTTTTCGTCTAGAAGTACTGACATGGATACTTCTAAAAGGTTTTTCAGATCGCTAATAGTCATATTACCAACTGCCATGTTTTCGTTATTATTTTGCGGTAAGGAATCGGGTGAGATTTGAGCTAATCGGCATTTTGGCTGAGGATAGTGAAGATTGCTATTGTTTTCTTTTGTTCCTTTGTTCATGGACACCCAAAGGCATAGGCATAGCACCTAGTTTTATTTCTAGCTAAAATGTATTTCTACGCTGTATATTGACTCACCCTAGAGGATATGAGTGTTACTTGGGTTGTGATGTGCTCTTTAGAAAAAGGTTAACTTCCTTTATTACACTATAATCAATTTTATTTAAAAAATTCGCAGGAGCTTAATATTTGTACGCGTTTTCACTTTGTCTCTCTCTCTCCCCCTCTCTGTCTATTTCCTAGTCATTATAACATTTAAAACCAACGTACATCAGTACCTATCTTTCTTTCCTCCCTAATTTTCCTTAACCAGCGTCAACATTTTCGAACGACTACCAAGTCTTACAGGTTGCAAAACAATTAATATAGCTGTGCTAATTTTTAGCTAACACAAACGATGCATAAGAAAATAGACCTTAAGCATTACAAGTGGAGGCCAAATGGAAACTGCTTCAACGATATTTTTCTCAATAAAAGTTTAAACCCTGTCTACACTCTTATAGAGGAAGGTTTCTCTGAGCTCCTCCGCAAAACATTTGATGAAAGCCTACAATATTGCGAGAAACCCCTAGAAGACTTGTCGATCAAATATCTAACTAGCGTTTAAGCTAGTATCGATTGCATACTTAGAGACGGAGCTCAATTTATCCGACTAGGGTATCCTGCAATGGTAAACAGTGAGCAACTGGAAAAGGACAGTTCTATACCCAGTTCAATATAAATCTGCAGTAAAGCCCTTATGGGAGAACTTTTATTCGAACGAGGGTGCATATCGCTGAGTTTTCAGTTCAAAATACTACAAATTAACACGGAAGTGGCACTGGCTTACATTGAAATTGTTGTTATAACTCCTCTAAAAAGCCGATGCCGGAGACAGAATGATCAAGTGCATGCGTATCCCCTATTGATATCCTCTGGATTTTCTAACAGGAGCAGAGTTACTAGTATTAATTTTAACAAAGCGATAATATTTTTTCGTTTGTATTTTCACAAGCTATTTTGGTTTTATTGCTTTCGAAAAGAGCGGCATGAATGTACCATACTTTTATTTGGTTTAGCGGTGATCGAAAAATTTTACAAGAAACCATGCAACAAGAATTCGTTTTTTATAGGTAAAGGCTTAATAAATTGTTCTTTAAACCTGTGACTTTGAATCGAAAAAAGATTTTAGCCCGTTTACCTTCAATTCAATTTTATAATCCTATTGAGATTGACACCATACCACCGCTCGTCCTTGCTTACCCTCATCACTTTGGTATTCACATCACCTTTTGAAACAAAAAACAAACAACAATTTTGCAAGAACATACAAAACCAAATCATATTATAATCCCATTTCCGTTGACCCATATTCGTCATCTTTCCGCTTGCTAAAGAGCCTAGCGCTAACGCTCTCCCTTTCGTGGGAAATCGCTTTTAATTTCATTAAAACCATCATCCGCTAAAGAGGAGATAAAAAACGACCCGAACCGCACCCTAAAAGGAAATGAAACCAAAATATTTACGTACGAGTGTACGAATGAAGTCGACGCCCATAAAAAAAAGTATAAAAAAAAAAACACCCCTAAAGGGACGATTTACATCCTAAAAACTAAACAAAAAAACCAAAAAAAACAAAAAAACATCCACCTACTTCGGGAGAATCAACCTGTCTTCTTGTTGTGTCGATGGTGCCAGGCCCGTTGTCCGTTACGTCAGCGCACGCAAGGTGACACAGCTTAATGCATTTAAATTTCACTCATTCTTCTTGTGGCGCCTTGTGTTTTTTTTTTCTTAGTTTTTCGGACCCCCAAAGGTGTAACTGGGGTGTTGCAAATGGAATATAAATCGGTTAAAGTTTTTTTTTTTTTTTTTTGTTTTATTTTAAAGAGAAAAACAGAATAAACAGAAAAATTTATACGAAAAAAGTCAAAGGAATATGGAAAGAGAGAGGTTAACGTTTTGTTGTCTCAAAACACTCGAGCGAGCAGAAAATGAATTGCTCAAAGATGTGCTGCAAAATGCATGGATTACGACTGTGTGAGAGGGTTTATGTTTATGTTATGTTTGCGCTCCTTGAAGAGTCTCTTTGAGATACATACGACTTCAGACAACGTACAACAGATACAAACCTCGGATTGGTAAGAATGCTAAGAGGAACGGTTTATATGGTACGTTCGAGGCCTTTGAACGACCTATATTTATTCGTACAGATACCTTGGGAATTTACCACCCCCTGCCTACATATTCGTATGTACAAAGTGAAGTGTGTATTATAGCATAATCCCACTGCTTTTGGGTACGAACTTAGCCTTGTACTGAAAGTAGAAGATGGTAATCATTAGAGTTTTGTGTTTTGGCCAATCTCCTGACAGAAAAATTCGACAGAGGACATACGAGTATCTGGAGTGCTAATTAAAAACACAAAAGTACGTCTATAGAAGAGCAGAGACGTCGCCCATCTGACCTTCGATATATACATACATATGTACATACTCAGGCATAGTTGTTCACCTTGCTTGTTTAAACTAATAAAGACGTGTGAGAAGACGACCGGCAAAAAAGGAAGTTTTTCTTCATTTTTTTCAATTAAAAATTCCAGAGGTCAGGTCATCTTTTCAGTGAAGACTATGCAAGAGTAATCATCCTATCGGGCTAAGTCGGTGGAAATCTAAAACACACTCTTTTCACTGCCATCCTTGTAGTGGTCTGAGCTTTAAACATCAAAATTTGGATGGCCATCAATTAACAAGTATCCACAGGTGCCCTTGTGACGTACGGCAAAGAACGTTTTACCCCGAGTTTATGGGAACGTTCTAATTTTCTGCTCTTTCATTAGATACTATATCAAATGTACTCGTAATATGTGAGCACAATAAAAAAAAAAGGATGACAGTAAAAATTATTCTTGTAGAAAAACACCCAAACCGGCAAAAGATTAGTGTTAATCCAATCAACTTGAAAATTCTCTTCCGATATTGAGAACCGATGCCAATGGTCAAGTAACTGTAATGGTTCTGACTGGAGCCGTTCGTAGAAATACTTACTTCAGGCTTGACAAGCACAATGGCATCATGGAATGCAAAACTATGACACTGCAAGGACATGAGACGGTAATAGCCCAATAGGGAAGAAAATATGTTAATGTGTAATTTATTTATTTTATTATTCAATACAATTCATTATAAGATACGGATCAAGAGAAATTACATACAGTACAAAGAATTATATTATAATTTAAGTCCATTAATATTGCGTACATAAATTAGATATCTATCAGTGTTTTTAATTGATATTGAGATATATTCTGTAGTTAAGGCAACTAGTGTCGAATGTATCGCTTAAGAATTGTTAAAAAAAAAGTGATTCAAAAATAAAAAGGTGAAAGAGTGATTTATGAGAGCAAAAGAAAAGAAATAGAGAATGATTTTTGTGTTTATCATTATTCTTACTGTACTATCTTTATTAGATCTTCTACTAGTAACCTCCTAGGGAATTAAAAAAATTAGATTTTTAAATGTTTTTTTATGTTATTCAATATAGTCCTCTTTTAGTTTGATACACTTATTCCAGCGATTTTCCAACTTCTTTCTACTTTTCCGTCCGAAAAGTAATTTTTCGGAAGGTCTGCAAAATACTCCTCCGTGACGTTGATGATCTCCTCGCATGAGCTGACTTTTTTATTGATGAGCCATCTTTTGAGGTTTAGGAAGAGATAATAGGCCGAGGGAGCCAAATCAGACGAATACGGTGGATGCGACAGCAATTGGAGCCGTAAGTCATTGATTTTAGCCGTGGTAGCGATGCTCTTGTTTTTGGTCAGGAGTCAGCATGCGCGGCACCCAACGGCAGGATAACTTTTTCATATGCAGAATATTGCCCAAAATATGGCGTGTGCGCTCAGTACTAATCTTTGTGGTATCTGCTAGCTCGGGCACCTTCACTTTCCGGTCAGCCAACACCATTTCATGTATTTTTTTGACATTGTCCTCTGTACTGTAACCGCATCGGAGGGCCTGCCGCTGCGGACTTGATCGGTAGTAGAGTTGCGGCCACCACGAAACTCTCGAAACCAATATTTGATGGTGTAATCTGACGGAGCATTAGCCCCATAATATTTATCCAACTTTTCTTTTGTGTCCTTCGCCGTTTTGCCTCTCAAAAAATAATGTTTTATGAGAGAACGAAAATCGTTTTTGTCCATACTCAACATGATGCCAAACACGTCCACAACAATCAGCTGTCAAAACAAAACTAAAGACAGTATCGCACTGAAATTTGGCATGTTTGCCTAAATATGAACTGATTTCAAGGCACCATAACCTTTTTTGCAGTAGCAGCGCATTCCGGCGGTCAAGGATGTCACTTTTCACTCCACCTAGTACATCATTGAAATCAAAATTAAAGCCATTTTTTTACCTCTCGAGAAAACAACAGAGCATTGGTTCTACAGCGTATAGCCAGCGGTAGTAGATTAAAAATTCTTGGTGCAACCGAAGAATGAAAATTTTAGAAAGTGGTGTGTGTTATGTGGTGGAACAAACGCCAGGAATCTTGCATTACTTCGAAGCCCATGAACGGTGGGATTACGATTTAACGAATATCCACTCCTTAGGTAAAATATTTTAAGCACTTTGTAAAAGTGAAGCTGTTTGAGAGGAAGTATTAAAAAGTTGCAAAAAAGCAAAAAACTGTGTTCTAAACGTTTTTTTCTCCAAATGATTCTTAGAATAGGTTTTTGCAGAACTAGCAAAGATTGAGTTTTGTTGCTATATGTTCCTCCCCAACAAACTAGACCATATTGCACGTAATAAATTGTTTCTAAGAGTTTACGAGAATAAAACAGTCTTAGTTGGAACATTATGCTGGTAGTTCTTAGCAGATATTTTCTAAGTAAGGATGCATGCGCACTCCAATTTAATCTGTCATCAAACTCGAGTCCTAGAAACTTAAATGTAACATAGGTACCCTCTCAATTACAAAACATTTCGATGAGCAGCTAAAATCGGAATTAAATGTTTTTTCCGTACAAGTTTTGCCACAAGTATTGGAACTAAACGGCACATGTTTACAATTTGTACTGTGACATAGTTATTTTAAGGAGTTGCATAATATTAGATGATAGGCTAAAAATCATAATTTTGCTTTTATCACTTATGACTAGCTTATGATTACTGAACCAATGTCTAAGTTTTTCTAGGTCATGATTTATATTCGCGTATAAATCCAAGGTGAAAGCATTGGAATACGAACAGGCTATGTCGTCTGCAAAGCCGGTTTGTAGCCCTTTCAATTGTTGATTAAAGATTGAATCGATATAGATTAAAAATAGAACTGGACCCAACACCGAGCCCTGTGGAACACCTATATCAATATTCAGGCTATTACTCAATTTACCTTCTAACTTAACCACTTGTTTCCTGTTATTAAGGTACAAAGGAAACCAATTGAGCATAAAACCTCTAAAACCAGCGTTTTCTAGTTTTGTTAGTAGTAACTTATGGTCCACAGTATCAAATGCCTTGGTTATATCTATAAAAAGTGCAGCGGTATTCTTTTTGTAATTAAGGCTTTCGTAATTAAAATTACAATATTTTAAGAGTGCATCCTGGGTTGATCTGCCAGCTATGAACCCATATTGATTTGGACTAAAAAAAGAATAGTGCTCTAAAAAAGAGACGATTCTACTTTTAATCTCTTTCTCAAAAATTTTCGAAAGAGCGGGAAGAAGAGAGATAGGACTGTAATTATTTAAATTTCCGCCTTTTTAAAGATAGGTACCACCTTAGCAACTTTTAAGCAGTCTGGAAAAATACCAGAGTAAATACTTTCATTATAAATATGTGCTAACACATCAACAATAAAGAGCGAGATTCTCTTAATAAGATCAACCGAAAAAATACAATTCAATGGCGAACAAGATTTTTTTAATAACTTAATGGTTCTACACAATTCAAAGGATGTTATCGGATCGAAAGCAAAAGTGTGCACTTGGGAGTTTTCCCCACTTAAGCAGCATGAGTACCTATGAACAGATGAATCAAATCCTGCATCAGAAAGTGTATTTGAGGCCACACTTGTAAAGAAGATATTGAACGCAGCAGCCAACATCAACGGGTGCGGAGATGACCCTGCCATTATAATTTACGCAGGTTGTGCTATTCAGAAAAACTTTTTTGTTGAGTAGATCGGTCAGGATTGTCCATTCTTTTTTAATATTGTTTTTGGCTAATTGAAATTTATGGATATAGTAATTTTCTTTAAAAGTGTGAACATCAGCAATAACTTCTCTGCACATTTTTTCATAGAGATTACGAAGATGAGCATTATCGGAATGTTTTTTGCATTTGATTCCTAATTTATTTTTATAATTCACCTTTTTAATAAATTTGCCAACATCCAGGGTTTAAGTCTATCTAATTTATTATTTCTACTTGAAATTAGCCGAGAACGTGTTGCGATATGATCTTTTAAAATATTGGAAAAGTTATTAAAGGCTACAGACGGGTCTCCTTCAAGGTAGACGGCTGTCCAATTTTCGTGAATTAAACACGCAATAAGTTGATTGTAATTAATTACAGATCTATCGTGTGATAAATTATTTAATTTCTTTATTTGGCTGTTAAAATTCAAGAAAAGACCTGTCATACAATGATCAGAAGCATAAGTAGAGCATATTGATTCGTTATTCGTATTAAAATGAGATTATTGGACACCACCTTGGTGCTCTGGAGATATTTTGATCAACTTTTAAGTAAGCCTCTTGTGGTTCAATATCTTCAATATGAAGTCATGTGGATATGACCCTAGCAAAAGTGGTATTTAGTTGCGCTTCTGTTTACAATTGCTCCCTCTTTATCAACGAATCTTGTGCCTTCCTTATGTTTGGGAAACTATTTCAGCCACAGACACTGCCTTATGTCGTTTCTATCGTATCAATAGTTTGCTCCAGTCTCGTTTGTAGAAAGAATAACAGATGCCGTAGCCTTTTGGAAATGTAATTATCATTTCACTGTAAATCTGAGAAGAACATCGCATTCCAGTAATGGAGTTTCGGTGAGTTTGACTACACTTATGATGCATGTATTAAGTTTTTCGGAAAATGGGACAGAAAGAGAAAGAAAGATGTTTGGGCTCAGTGGTTATTTCGCTACATTTGGCGGAATCCAACATTTAATGGGGAGTGTAAATTGACTTGATGATTTATTTAGGCAAGTAGGTATGCCTGAAAAAACGACTTTCCGCCACGGCTGGTATTGATTCCCGAATCGTCCGATTGGGAAGCCAATACACTACCACTTGAGCCACGGCCACCCACAATTTCCGAAATAATTGTTGGGCACATTCTAAGAAAAAAAAAATCGTTCAACATTAATGATCTATCTCCAATTTTGATATCATTTATCGAGGATTTAAGAAAAGGCTTGCTTTGGTGTACTCTGACCCATGTTAACGGAAATTGCTCTGTTAATACTAATGGTAGAAACTTCATTTAGGACTTTCTTTTTAGAAAAAATACTAGCCTTTGTAACTGCGTTTAAATAAAGTTGATATCATATTTGAGTCTTCAGATATCCAATTTCTGTTCCATTTTCCTTGTCCATACTAAATTTTGATTTTGAGGACACTTTTCTACAGAAAAAAAAAGTCATCAACAAGTTTGCAGAAAACCCCATAGATTTTATGATACTTGGAAAAACCTGCAACAGGTAAAATTTTAGAAAAAGAGTTTTTTTTTCAGCTCCAAAGGCTATGAATAAAAAATGATTTTGTGTGGGCTAGAGCCCGTTTTTGGATTGCACTGCGAATGTTTATTGATGCTAACTGCTGCCTCACTTTTGATGATGCAAGAATGCGATCTTCCATTTCAATTAAAGTTGCTATTTCGGTTGAATAAACAAGTCCTTTCATTCTCCCCCATACAAAAAAATCCAATACTGTAAGCTCAGGAAATCTTGCAGGAAATGTCTTCTTATCCAACAATTACCGTACTCTTCATCTAGCCAACTCTTAACCTCACGACCATAGTGGGCTGGAGCACCATCTTGTTGGAGATATGATAAAGCTAGTTGAATCAGTGGAATGTCCTCCAATAGTTCTGGTGAATTATTTAGCAAAAACTTCAGGTAGTTTGCAAAATTATGGAAATTTGTTATACCATTTTTATTTTTTTTTTTTAAATTTGCGCGCGCTCAAGGGATTTAAGTACCCATAAACTGAAAATGTTTGCACACAGCGCGGGCAAAGGAAAATCAGGGATGGGAAGAGAGGTACCGGTGAACGTTGGTTTTAAATGTCTGAAGGTTATAATGACTACGAAATACAGAGCTAGGCAGGGCATTCCATAAGCGAGTAGTATGGCTTAGGAACGATATTTTTGAGCACGTCCTAAAGTGGGCTTGAGGGTATACTGATGGGCATTCATAGCGAGACGGGCGTTACTATCGGAATTTAATGAGCTTAGCAGGTGCGTGAGTCCGGGAAAGAATATGAAAAGCAGTGAGTACTGTCATCAGCAAAGGAATATATTGGATTAGAAGTAGCAGACAAGAGATAATTAATGAAAATTAGAAAGAGTGTCGGAGACAGAACGAAGCCCTGGGGCACACCAGAATTTATTTTGTGAATATCAGACTTGAAGCCGTCCAAGACAACTTGAATTGAACGTTCCGAAAAGTAGTCTCTAATCTATTGAAGAAGAGAGTAATCAATCCCAAAAGCACGCATTTTCGACGAAAGGGCCTGATGCCAAACTCTGTCAAATGCCTTAGAAATATCAAGTGCAACTATCTTGTTTTCGCCAGATCGATGGCGAAATGGTTGGTTCCACTTTTCGGTGAGACATGCCATCAAATCACCAGTGGAAAATCATATTGCCGGTCATTGAGAAGTTTTCGTGTTTCGAGAAATTTCATGAGCTGACGGTTTATCAGCGTTTCCATGACCTTGGAGAGAAGGGACGTAAGTGCAATTTGTCTGTAGGAGGAGAGAGAGAAAAATTCGCCATTTTTAGGGGCGGGCTGGACAAATGCTGTTTTCCATCTGATCGGGAAGAGTCCTATAGAGTAGGATTGATGAAAAAGCTTACGCAGTGGTTTTGTCAGCAAGGAAGAACACCTTTTCGGAAGGAATCTCCCCTCCTACCATCTGGACCAGCGGATTTGTGAATTGTAAATCGAGATTCGTTCATCCAAAGAATTCTGCTAATAAATTCGTTATCACCAAGTTCGGCTCTAGCAACCAGTTAGAAAACGCCAAGTCTCTTTTCCAATTCATCGGGAAGCACTTTCTATACAGGTGTATGGCGGTATGGATAAAGATTTTCTCCATGCAGTACATTAGAAATTTTATGTCTGGCAATATTGAATTGCAAGGCTGAGCGTCTGATTCTGATCAGTTGTAACAGCTTCCAATATTCTTTCATCAGCCGAAATTATTACTCTTGTGGAGCTCCCGCGTTAGGTCGTGTATTTGAAACTGATTCCGTTTCTCGAAGTCTTCGATACGTATTTCCAAATGCACCTTCATTAGGAAGTCGCCGGTTAGAATCAAATTCATGGTATCCTTGTCGCGCTCCAGTTGAACTACCATTGCACAGCCCATAAACGTAAATAATGTCTGCGTATTCTTGGTTTGTAAATGCTGACATTTCAAACAGCGTTTCTAAGCAACTATAATCTTAGCGTAAAAAATGAAACTGATGAATTAATTTTTCTATCTAATCTTTTATACCATTTTTTGTTTGGTAAATTTTGCAAATAGGCCTTCATACCCCTTTCTGATAACTTTTAGGGAACAGGGTAAAGAAATAAGTGTTTTAACAAGTAGTCAAATAAACGAGCACGCTTTAAAACTTTTGAATAGCTATCCAATTTTAAATAAATATTGGAAAATTATTAATTCTTCGAAAACCACACTTGTTGTCAACTGTTGTTAGAAACGTAGGTAAAAAATCATAAATTCCCTTTATTACTTGCTGCAGGTTTTTCCAAGTATCTTAAAATCTATGGGGTTTTCTGCAAACTTGTTGAGCCTTGCAACGACATCATCCTGATGAGAGATTTTAATCCTAAGATAGAATTTGACTAAACTGATTCAAGGACCAAATAAAAAATGCATGCGTTATCTGCAACGATAGTCACCCAGTTTTCCGCAGCATATTGTTTAAATTGGAAAATTGAGCCACACAGACAACATTGCTATTAGCCGACAATTTACATAGAAGTGTAACAATACCAACAGTCGTTAGGAGCCTGGATGATGCTTATATGTCTAGTGCGCCAAGCGTGAAGACATTAACGCTTTAGCTACACAGGGCAAAGATACATCAAACCGGCTAGACAGAAGGTCCGTACTATACATAACTTCCAATCTCGAAAGTGATGTACGAGGCGTGTTCAGAAAATAACGAGAATTTTTAGTTTTTTGAAAAAAAAAATTATGTATTCGTCTACATTAATGTTGTCGCCTTCAAAATAGTCCCCATTAGATATTATGCACTTGTGTCAGCGCTTTTTACAATCCCCGAAACACTTCTCCAACTCGATCTTTTGGGATAGCCTTTAGTTTTTTTAGCGATGCGCTTTTAATGCCATCTACTCGTATGCTTGTTAATCGACGGCCGTTTAAGGTTATCTTTATTTTTGGAAATAGGAAAAATTCACACGGAGCCATATCTGACATTGCAATAATTCTTCATCGTCGTTGACTTCATTTAGTGACTCCTGAGCAACTTTTATTCGCCGCTGATTTTGTTCAAAATTAACAATTTTGGAACAAGTTTTGCTGCCACGCGTTTCATACCCAAAACATTCGAAAAAATATCATGGCATAAGCCAATCGATATGCCAACATCATCAGCGACTTCTCTGATTGTGATTCGGCGATCGTTCATAACCATTTCTTTCACTTTTTCCACGTTTTCATCGGTTGTTGATGTGCGGGGGCGTCCGGGGCGTTCGTCATCTTCAACGTCTTCACGGCCATATTGGAAACGCTTATAGCACTCGTAAACTCTTGTTTTACTCATAGCAGACTCACCATATGCCTTTGTTAACATTTCACACACCCTGTTACACTTTGGCGGCTGCCACAGACAAAGTAAACAATGAATACTTCAGGGGCATGTATACCAACATAATAAAAAAAAACCCGAGAAATTTCAAAATTCCCGTTATTTTCTGAACACATTTCGTTAGCAACGCAATCGGGGAGATAAAATAAAAGCTGCATTCGGTATGCTATCTGGGGTCTGCAAATGTAATTCCATATAAATGCGCTTTTGAAATTTTATTCTGAAAAATTATCTTGGATAGGTAAATTCCAAAACGACTGCTTTGGGATACTTCTCTAATTTTGAAAGAGAAGTGTCATTGAACATCTCTTGACATTCAGATATCAGTAAAAGACATTGCCAAGGAGAACTTCTTTGCAGATTTAAATACCTTACAAACAGGTAGGAATAAAAGAATTTTGTTTATTGCAAAAAAAACATTCGCAGAAATAGAACACTGCTATAACCAATTTATTTTATCGCACATCTTTCTTATTTCTATTCTCTAAGAATTTAAGAACAAACCTAATCATTTTCCAACTTTTGAACTGCACTATTTCTTCTTAGTTCTCTCAAAAGGCAATACAAAGTATATATTCGTAATCATAACTTTGATTATGCCGACAGATGACGTTTCCATTTAAATTATCTAATAGACCGCACCCTACCGCCAAAGTCGTTTCGCATTGAATGAAAGGATTTTGTCAAGCAAAATGTTGATTTGACCCAGAAACCCAAATTTCTGCTACAGAAAACAACTTGCAAATTGTTCCATTTGTTCTATGAATGATGTCGGCAGAACGAGTAGCTATTCATAATCTCACTGTTCGGAAAAGGAATTTAATGATGGCCTCACTTCCCATGTAATTAATTATTTTAGATATGTTGTGAATATAAATACACAAAATATAAATACAAATTAATTTTCCTTAACAAATCCCCTGCTCCTTAAAATCATCAGTTACAAGAAATAGTAGATTTAAAGAATTTACCATGGATGAAGAATTACAACTAAAGAAATTGAATTTCAAAAAAACAATCACTTTTAAAAAATTGTAAATAATAAACCATGTATAGGTAGATACTTACGTCATTTTTGTGTGTATATATAAAAAAAACAATATCAAATGCTATATGATGATATTCGTTGAATGTTTTTGAAGAAATGCGTTATTTGTGTTAAAAATCCCTTTTGCGAAGGTCCTTTACATCCGTTCAGTAAATAAAGATTCCAAGGGAAGCAGTAAAATTTCTGAAAAATAAAATGAAAAAATCTATTAACGTCAAGTTTGAAGATTTGGCAAAATTGAAAAAAATAAGAGATTATTAATTTTAAGGGTGTTAAAAGTTTTTTTTATTTTACTTATTATTTGTTAAAAAACGCATGCATACATGGACACAAGTATACCTGTATCCGAGATGTGTACATTATATTTCAGCTCATATATGTGAATATGAATGATTGAAAATAATATTTTATTGAAAACGATACTTCAATTATCAAAAATGTTTAAATTTAGGAAATTAAGTTCAACGTTTCAAAATGGATTCTACAAAACAAATTCAGTAGAGATAATTTTAAAGTAATTCCTCGTGGTTCGTTTTCTCCTTCTTCGTAGTCGTGATCGTCTTATCCGCTTGCTCGCTCGGCTCTTATTCCGTCTTTTTTGATTTACATCATGTTGACATTTTGCTCGTTGGTTGATGTGTTTAGTTCTGTTCGTTCTAGTATGTCTTAAACCCCTTTCACAATCGGCCATCCTTAGGAATGAAACGAATAAAATTTGGAAACTTTAAAGTTTTTTTTTTTTTTTTTTTTCCCGGCGAGGGCAGGTGAAAATCTTCCATCAGACACTATGAGGATCAGAAGCGCGTGCTCATAGTAGTGTGAGATTCTTACTCACTAAAAACACCTCCCTTCATTGTTGATTTTAATACCGCAACTAAGTAGAACTTATCAAGCAGTTTTTATTTCATAAGTTAGTCACGATTGGTAGGACACTTTCCAATGGAAGACCCTACATATTCCGCTTTCTTAATGCGGTTTCAATTTATCTCGCAAGGTCCAACGGTTTAGTTCGTTGAAGACGGCGTAGTATGTTTCGTTCGTCCAAGACTTCTAGGACTGTATTGTTGATATGGCCGCTTAACCGGACTTTATGTTTTCGTGCGCAGTTCCTGACTTCATCTTCCACGAAAGGAACTCCGAGGTCTCGATGCAGGTCATTATTTCTTATAAACCATGGGGCACGCACAAATTGTCGTAGCACTTTATTTTCAAAAGTTTGTATTATATTTACATTTGATTTCTTAGTACAACCCCAGAGTTGTATACCATAGGTCCACACCGGCTTTAGCACTTGCTTATAAAGAAGCAGCTTGTTTTCTAAGCTTAGCTTGGAATATTTACCAAGTAGCCAGTACATTTCTCTGTATTTGGCCTCTAGTTCTTTTCGTTTCTTTCTAACATGCGTTTTCCATTTAAGCTTCGCGTCAAGTGTCATTCCCAAATACTTAGCCTCGTTTGCAAAGGGGATACACACCGAGTTTATAGAAATGGGCAAGTGATTTATCTTTCTGTAGGTGAAGTCAACATGTACAGATTTTGTCTCATTAAGGGTAATTCGCCAGATCTTTGTCCACTCGTAGACTTTATTTAAAGCAGTCTGAAGTTTCGCCGTTGAGTCTTCTATTGATTCTCCAACCGCTAAGATAGCGGTGTCGTCAGCAAAAGTAGCGAGAACAGTTTCCTCGACGTGTGGTATATCTCTTGTATATAAAAGGTACAAGAGTGGGCCCAGTACGCTTCCCTGCGGTACTCCGGCTAGGATATCTTTAAATTTCGAAACATCATTTCCGTATCGAACGCGAAAAATTCTATTTTCAAAATAGCTTGTCAATATATTATAAAGCTTTAATGGCAAAATTCGCCGTTTGAACTTCAAACCTTCATGCCATACTTTGTCAAAAGTTTGTGAGACGTCAAGAAATACGCTCGAACAAATCTTTTTTTCTTCCAGGGATCTTTCAATTACATCAGTAATTCTATGCACCTGATCAATTGTTGAATGCTTAGTCCGAAATCCAAATTGATGGCTGGGAATAAGATTTTGGTTTTCGATAATTGGGAGAAGACGTTTTAGCAAAATCCTCTCAAAGATTTTCGACAGGATCGGTAGGAGAGAAATGGGTCTGTATGATTTTTTATCGTTTGGAGGTTTTCCTGGTTTTAGTACCATAATGACTTCTGCAACTTTCCACTGGCTTGGCACGTATTCAAGCCTCAGAGCCGCGTTAATAATGTGTAAGAGCTTTATAAGTGCTTTTTGAGGTAGCATTTTCAGAACTTCTCCGGTAATAAGGTCATACCCCGGAGCCTTCTTTGGTTTTAATTTCCTTATTACAGTTTTGATTTCAGCAAGAGTTGCATTTGTCATTACAAAATTACTGTATGCTATTTCTAAAGAACTGGTGCCGGGTGCCAGTGTCGGGCCGTCGGAGGGCTTGAAAATTTCTTCAAGATAGTCGGCAAAAACCTCCGCTTTTTCCTTATCCCCCTTAGCCCATTCGTTATTGCCGACCTTGATTGGTGGCGCGGGGATTTTGGGCCTTTTTAAGCATTTTAAAGCTTTCCAAAGCGAGTAATTTGTTTCTTTTCCTGCCGTCAGGTTTTGAACATATGTATTTACTTCTGAATTTCTGTAACTTTTAAGAGTCTCCTTGAGCAGATTACAGAGCCTGTTTAAGCGTGTTTTGTCCTGCGGCGCTCGAGTTGTTTGCCATCTTTTGCGAGCTTTTCTTTTTTCTCTTATCATATCTTTTACCTCAGGCGGGTAGTTTAAGTTACGTTTAGCCGTGTTTTTTCGTTGACAAGGTGTATTGTTCCACGCAGCACATTGGACTATTTCAACGAAAGAATCCACTTCGATTTCGAGTTCAAGTGCTGCTTTAAGTGAAACGTCTAGTTCTAGGTTATTATTTATCTCATTTCTGAATCCTTCCCAATTAGTATTTCGTCCAGTTAGTCTTAATGGTCCTTGTTTTTTAATAAACGTGTCGTTCATTGTCAGTATGACTGGAGAATGATCGGAGGAAAGATCGAAGCTTTCATCAACGTTTATATCCGAGTTACGAATTCCTTTAACAACGAAGAAATCGACAAGATCGGGTATTTTCGTTGTGTCTGTTGGCCAATAAGTCGGCTTGCCCGTTGAATAGAAGTCACAATTGTGTTCCATACATGCTTTATAGAGTATTTTACCCTTTTGGGAGACACATCTTGATCCCCAAAAAGTGTGTTTGGCATTGAAATCACCGCCAATCATAAAAGCCGATCCAAGAGAATTGAATATATTTTTAAATATATGTTCTGAAGGCGTAAATCGTGGAGGACAGTAGATGGCTGAAATAGTAAAGGAGTTCCGTACCAATTTTACGCGCACCGCAATTAGTTGTACAGACTCGAGCTCTACTTTTATATCTTCGTTGTGCTCAAGAGACTCTTTAATGTATACAGAGGATCCGCCTCCCGCGTTTCCCGAAGGGTGATACGCGTAGTAATCTTTAAAACCTCTAATTTTTGCAGATGACCCATTTTTCAAGTGGGTTTCGGAAACCAAACAAACGTCAATGTCGTTTTTCCTTAGGAATAACTCAAGTTCATAAAGTTTTTCTAAGATTCCGTTTGCATTCCAGGTGAGTACGTTTAATTTTTCCCTTTTCATTTTTTAGGCGAAGGACGTTTTTTATTGAACCTATTTTCAAACTTCTTTAGCTTATCTAAAATAAGTTCATTGATTTTGTTTTGCTGCTCAAGCTGCGCGAGAATAACGGAAAATACTTGGGAAGCAGGATCTCCGGAATCTTTTGCCTTTAGCTTGGTAGCTTCAGCGTATGTAAGTTTTTCCGATGCTTTCTTTTCAACACTGGAATCAGTCACTTTCGCCTTGGCGTTTTTAACGATATTTTGAGCAGATCCCGATGTTTTTTCTTTAGTTTTGGGATTCTCTTTTTGTGGCTTAAACAACTTGTCACGTCTGTTTTGCAACTCCTTTGCTACTTCACAGCCACGGAAATTTGCTACGTGTTTACCCCTGCAGTTGACACAAGTCGGAGGGGTTTGTTTGCTTACGTTGCATTCTTTGGACAGGTGTTTACCTGCGCATTTTACGCACCGAGGCTCTTTTTGGCAGTAAGCTTGCGTATGGTTAAATTCCTGGCATCGCTTACACTGCGGGATCAGTTTCGAGTTTTTGCGTCGAGGCTCAATTTTAACAATAATGTTGAGGATTGACTTAATATCGTATATTTTTTGGGTATGTTCAGTGTTCTCAAAGGTTAGCATAAAGAGGGGAAGGCTACGTTTAACTGTCATATCCTTTCCTTCAATTTTTTGTTTCTCTCGCTTTTCGATGTTGACGACATCAATGATTTTAAAACCCTTGTTTTTTAAATCACTTACGATATCTTCTTTTGGGCAAGACGGATGCAGTCCTCTGGCGACGACACGAATAGGTCTTTCGCACTTGTTCTCGTATGTGAACCATTGGATTTTTTCGACGCTTAACTTGCGAGAAAGAATGCGATAGTTGTCAGCGTCCTTAACGTTGACTTTCCATACATTATTATTGCGCGATGTTACTATATAGTCCGATCTCGGCAGGGTCATCAATATGTTTTGGAGTTTCTTGTAATCTGAAACTCCAGTGACATTGATTGGCGGGGGTGTTCGTTGTTTTTCCGCTTTGATTTTTTCAGGACTCATGTTATTGTTGACATTTTTCTTCGATTCATCTCCCTTTGCTTCACGTTGAGAGACGATTTTGGGAGAAGACGCAGCTTTACGCTTTTTTCCGGGACGTTTTTGCAAGATCCAGTCGGTTTCTCGACCTAGCTCTTCTTCATCTGTTTCGTAGATATTTTTAACAGATTCAATAGACATAACGTCGCTGTTTGACTTTTCCTTGGTTTTCAGTTTTTCCAGTTCTTTTTTAAGATCTTCGCATGTCGCTTCCATTTTGGTTAGCCTAGTACGAAGTTCGGTATTTTCGTCTTTCAGGCTATTTATTTTCGCTGAGGTCCATTCTTCGCAAGACGACGTTTTTGGTGTCGTTGGACTTCTTTTGTTATCTTCTTGTTTTGGAGATCTAGGTGGTGGAGATCTCGAAACCCGTGAACTTTTTCCGAACGGGTTGATAAGATGCAATAATTGGCTCGCCCCAGAATCCATCGAGCCGACCTCCGTAGAGGGTGGATTTTCCAGCATAGCTGGTCTGCCACCTGGGGTAATAATTCCTTTTGTTTTACTCATTGCATGATTAGTATACACTTCGCGCTCGGTATACGGAGGGTGCATTTTAGTCGCCTCTTACGACAGGCATGCATACCTCGGGTATATTCTAACCCCTACCCGAAGGGGTGGAAACTTCAAAGTAAAAAAAAAAATATTTTCATAATTCATGTATCATCGTATTTGCTTTAAAACTCTGTTTTTATTAAATTCATTCACAATTACAGAAAATAAAAAAAAATTATTTGGGTTCCCATTCTTTCAAATGTCCTTCATAAGGTTGGTGACAGTTACATCCGTGATCTTTTTGTTCGCTCTTTTCCATTTAGCACTAAAATCTTTTACGTCCTTTGCACACTGCTCACTTTTCCTCAATTTAGCTTTGGCTTTCGTCATCCAAAATTAAGCACGCTTTCTTGTTGCCGATCAACTCGTATAGCTTTCGGACTCGTGTTTTTATGACTTTTCCTTGCTTTTCAGTAACTTTTGGTATTTTTTGTTTTTTACGTGTTTTTAGACCGTTACGTTTTCTAGATCTTTGTACCATTGTTTGGTTGGTATTACATTTCCGAGCAACATCTCTGGATGATATAGTCCGCTTTTTTACGACGGTACCCTGTCCAAATTTGTCATGTCCTCCACTTTTCTGTTTTCGCTTAACTGTCAACGTCTCCAAATATCGTTTTATAATAGAATCCACTGTACTGCGTGGTATGTTTAAATTTTTTGCGATAAAATGGTTTGGACGCGAAGTATTTTTGAGCAATTTGTCGATGATCTTTTTACGGCGTTCCTCTTGACTCATATTTTATAAATATTTTAAACCGCACCGAACTAAAATCAATAAGAAACTGAAACTAGAGAATATACAGGCTAATTTGGGTACAAAATGGGATTGCAATTTTTACGCATTGGAAGTATAGCCCGTATTAAAATTTACAGATTTTATTCGTTTCAGTCCTTACTAGTCTTCAGCCCCTGAAGATTGAGTTTCCTCCTCGAAGCTCCATCGTTTCATATGATCCGCCGCCGTATGAGTTTTATTTGGACCCTCTGTTGCCCCAATTTTTTCTACTTCGTGTCTGTCATTGCTCCCCACCTTAATAATCTTATACGGTCCCAACAAGTTTGGCTTGGGTTTGGAATTGCGTCTTTTTTCTTACAACCCATTCACCCACGTCATATTTGTTTGGTGTCTTACGATTCCTGTTGTATTGCCGTCTTTGTTGTTCTTGTGATTTCAATATTGCAGCTTTTGCCTTCGCCCTAAGCTCCTCTCTATCGTCGGTAAAATTCTATGTCCTCTTTTTGTCGCATGCTTACGCCGAAAAGCAACTTGAACCCCGTTGATACAATAGAGCTTTGTTTAGTACTATTAATACATTTTTGAACACGATATATGTAATGGTACCACATCTTTGGTGTTTCTAGGCAAAGCTTTGTTAAAACTGATCTTTTTACCTGGTGAACTCTCTCCACCTGTCCGTTATCGCGTGGGATGCCCGTTGTTGTCATTGTATGGTCTACCTGTTCCTGTTCGCACCGGTCTTTAAACTCGATGGATGTTCTGATCCTCGGTCGCTTACGATTCGCCTGGGACAACCGTAGTCTTTTTGATATGTACGTAACTTGTTCATTACCTCTTTTACATTTGTTGTCCTTGTCGGATAAATCCAGATGGACTTTGTAAACTAGTCGATAATCACAAACAAATATAGTATCTATACATTTTCGCTGTTTGGTCCATCGGTCCTAAGTGGTCTATATGAATGGTTTCGAACGGAGAATCGAACTTTGGTATTGCATGTAATAACCCTTCTTGTTTCCCTCGTTTACGGGTTGCCAAAATACATGGAACACAACAACTAATGCAGTGCATAATCTTTTCTCTCAGTCTGAGGATATCAAATGCTTTGCTTATTTTTTCTTCTAATTTATCCGTTGCCAAATGACCTGTTTCGTGCACTCGGCGTATGACCTCTTTCTCCATCTTTCTCTGCACCATAAGCACTTTGTTTCGTAGACAGTAGTCTCCATAAGCTATCCTTTTCCAAGCTTTTTTTGATAGCTTACAAACGACCGTCTTCATCTTGTTTTGCTGTTATCAATTCGTATAGCTGATTTGTGCAGATTAAAACAGGTGCTCTGCTACGAGGGGCGTTCAAGATATTCTCGGTATCGGGGTGAAGCTGTGGTTGCATATATAACTTATTTATCAAGTAACACTATTATTTTAGTGCATTCATGTAAAATTTCATATAAATGTGATTATTAATTCGCGTTTTATCTCTAGTTAAACAGAATCATAATGGCAACTGAGGCGATGATGGTGAAAATTGAGCATCGCGCTGTAATTAAATTTCTCACTAAGCAAGGAAAAAGTCAAAAAACTATTCATGAAGAGATGGTGGCTGTTTACCAGGGTTCCGAACCTTTATTATCAACTGTGCAAAAGTGGTCAAGTGAGTTCAAGAGAGGCAGAGAGAGCATTGAAGACGACCCCCGCTCCGGCGCCCCGGCTACTGCTTGTACGGGAGAAAGCATCAAAGAAGTCGAAAAACTTGTTCTTGAGGATGCCCGAATAAAGGTGAAAATGATGGCAGAGATCACCAAGCTTTCAATTGGTACCATTCACACCATTCTTCATGACCATCTTAACCTTTCAAAGGTCAGTGCAAGGTGGGTGCCACGAATGCTCACAGCGCCTCAGATAAAAAGTGAGAATCGCATGCTGTAGAGAGCTTTTGGAGATGTGTAGTGAGAACGCGGACGGTGTTATGGATCGAATTGTTACTGGGGACGAAACATGGGTCCACCACTATGACCCTGAAAGCAAACAAGAGTCCATGCAGTGGCATAAAAAAGGAACAGACCCCCCGAAGAAGTTCAAAGTCACTCCGTCTGCCCGAAAGCTCATGGCCACAGTTTTTTGGGACTCAAAGGGAATCTTGCTCATTGAGTACAAAAAAAGAGGTGAAACCATCAACGCCACATCCTACGCTTCCACTTTGCATAATTTGCGGGAGGAAATTAAAAAGAAAAGACGGCGTAAACTCGCAGCAGGTGTGTTGCTTCTTCATGACAACGCTCCTGTTCACACGGCGCGAGTTTCCAAGGCTGCTGCGCGAGATTGTGGTTTCGAAGAAATCCAACACCCACCCTATAGTCCAGACCTTGCCCTTAGTGATTATTTCCTGTTTCCGGATTTGAAAAAATGTCTTCGTGGAAAAAGATTTTCGGATGATGAAGAACTCAAGTCAGTATTTTGCAGAGAAAGAGGAAATTTATTATTTTGAGGGTTTAAAAAAGCTTATCTCAAGATGTAACAAATGCATTGATGTTAGGGGAGATCATATTGAAAAATAAAAGCAATTTAAATTGAATTCGCATTTTCCTTCATATCGATACCGAGAATATATTGAACGCCCCTCGTAAACGCATCGGCGAGCTTCATCCTATTAGCCGAACGGTGTTCTATAACGTAGTCAAAGTCCTCCATGTAGTGCACCCACCTTGTTATTCGAGGTATAATGTCATCTTTCTTCAGTGACTGTTTGAAAGCTGAGCAGTCGGTTATAATTTTAAATTTTAACCCGTATAGGTAGTGCCTTAGGCGTTTGACTGACTTAACGACGGCTAATGCCTCCAGATCATATGAACTGTAGTTTTCCTCAGTTCGAGATGTTTTTTTTACTCACGTAGTACACTGGATAAAATTGGTCTTTGATGTCCTTTTGAAGAAGCACTCCAGCCCAGGCGTGTTTTGAGGCGTCCATGTGAGCTCCATTTCTGCGTTTCGGTTGTATAACCGAACACAGGATATGTCATTAAGTATCGCTTAAGTACTTCGAAGCATTCTTGACCTTGCTCGTCGAATTCGAATTTAGAACGATGTGAAAGTAGTAGTCTTTAAAGTTCCGTGGAACAGGAAATCGTCTGACTGCTTCGATTTTCTCTGTGGACGGTGTTATGCCGCCTTCGGTTATTATACCAGATGATATTTTTTCCAGTTAATTTGAATACCATTCTCAGCTGCAATCTTTAAGGTTTCCTTTACTCGCATGAAGTTTTCATCTTCGTTTGTTGATGGCACTATTAAAGCGTTTACGTATGGAAATAATTTACCTTCATCCAATTGCTGTCGAAAAACTTCCTCAATAAAGCGGGCAAAGCTAGCCGAACTCAGGCAGATACCAAATGGCGTTCTTAAAAACTCATAATGGCCTCTGTGTGTTGCAAATGCCGTATATTGATAACTTGATTCCTTCAGTGGGACGTGAAAAAATGAATTCTTAAGGTCGATGGTAGTCAAAACTAACGTACCCGCTAGTTTGTCCAGTTGTTCTTCCATGAATGGCATTAAAAATCGATCTTTTACTATTCTTTTGTTGAGATCCCTGTAATCCATGCAAAGTCGGAATGAACCGTCCTTTTTCTTAGTGAGAACAATGCGGCTAAAAAATTAACTTCGACTGGGTCTGATTATGCCTTCAGTTAACCAATCTTTGATTTGTATGTCGGTGCGAACCTGCGTGGTCGGTGGTAGACTGGTTTTTTATCTGTAAGAGATATTTTTGTGCGAATGGAAGTGATTGGTTTTTTCTTTAATTGGTATCCCTGAATCATATTTCGAACTCTGTTATGGTACTGAAATGGAGTGTTCACAGTCACTTCCGTCATCGACTGCTACAGACAGAAAAACTTCACAGCCGTCGTTGTTTGCACCTGGATTACTTTTTGTTTTCTTCGTGCATTTAATTTCATCAATAGTGAGGTTTATGTCCGCTAATTCAAGGTAACATCGTCCTAGGATTATGCCAGCCACTGAGGCATTCTTCGGTAGAATGAAAAACACAACAGGGTCGTAGACGTCTTGGTTAATTGTTAGGTAAAGTGGTACGGTACCAATGGCTTGGACTATTTTACCCCCTAGTCCCGTGAAAAATTTTGCTGATGGAACGAACTCCGGTTACCCGATGACTTTGAGGGTTTCTTCATTAATCAAGTTGTACTGACTACCTGAATTGAAAAGCGTTAGTATTTCTATCTTATTTATTAATACTTGGAATGTAGATGCATTCTCCACGTAGCTGACTGTACTTTCCTTACTTATGTGCCCATAGGTGTTGCATTTGAAGCATTTTGGCCCTTTAAATTTATCTGTGCATTCCTTTGATTGATGACCGGATACGCCACAATTAAAACAGCGGAACAGTTGCTCATTTGACCTGCGAGATGTTTTTTGTGTGATGTTGTTCATGTTGGAATTCGCCTTCTTTTGTTTCTCACTTTTTTAAACGTATTTAGTCTTTGCTTTAAATTAGTGAGGTCACCGATTTCGTACAGACTTACTTTGTTTATGTCGCTAATATCTCTAATACCGTCGATTATGTACAATATGTTATTCGCACAATGAAGCCTCTTCAATATCTCCTTGCTCCGCAATTTCTGCCATGGCGTAGGTATATTCTAGAGCCTACGATTTCACGTGAAATCGGGTTCACGTAATTCACGTGAACATAAATTTCACGTAAATTGCGTGAATACGCTAACACGTGAAGTATGTGAATAACGTGAACACGTAAATTACGTGAATAATGTCTTTTTTCCTGTTTTCGAAGAATTTTTCGATGAGAATTGAAAATATTTGGTTTTCCCTGATTGAAAGCAAAACAAATTCCAAATGTCTTTACCTACTTACTCTTTTATGAATAACCTAGCATTTGGAAACTCCGGATATTTGTAGTCATCCTTTTTTCGGGAACTGTTTAGTAATTAAAGAGTTATTACTTCATTCATAAAAAAAATGTATGGGCTTTTACTCCTTCCAAATTCATTAACAGAATCTTCGTTTAGCGTACCGCCACTTTGAATTCACAAATGTATACAAACTGAGGTATTATACTGCACTGACACATTTTTTTTTGAACTTGATCCGTTTCGGATTGCAGAAAAGTCTTGTTCGATATTTTTAGTGATTAAAGTTTAAAATATAAGTTGTGTATATAATTAAAAATATGAAATCTAGCAGGGTATGGCAATATGCTCGAAAGGAAGGTGAAAAAGTAATATGCGAATTCACTCTCTTGTTGCGGCGGTACGACAGGATCAATATTGCGACATTTACGTATTATTCATGGAGTTAATAATCTTACTTCTGCCAATAGCAGGTATGTTATATATTTTTTTGTTTTGAATTTAAATTTTTAATAGACCATATTAAAAGGTGTACAAATTATGACATTTAATTTCAGCTTGATTGACAATGCTGAAAAAGAATGGAACGTACGAATCAAACAGTCCTCTAGCGGCAACCCAACAGTCAACATCGACTGCACGCAGAAACAAATTTCCAAGGCTTTCGAATAGATCGCAGTGTTTCCCAGAAAGAATGGAAGAAATCCACCAGGCACTGGCAAATATGATAGCAGTGAATCAAATGCCAATATCTTTTTGTTCTAGCGAGGGTTTCCGTCAAATTTATGGCTGTTGTTGAGCCAAATTATAAGCCTTTGAAAGAAGAAGTAATTAGTAAGCGGCTTCAGGCCTTGAGATAGCAAAAAGAAAACCTAATTAAGGAGAAATTAGAAAAGGCTTGTAAAGTATCATGCACATCTGATTGTCGGACCTCCGCGGTACAGGACTCCTACATAACTATGACGGTGCACTTTATAGATGAAGATTTTATTCAACATTCGTACACTCTTAACACAAAAGAAGTAGATGTACGTCACACTGCTGAAAATCTCCTTCAAAATATGAAAAATACGTTAAGTAAATGGGGTATAGATAAAAAAGTAATGGCTGTTGTCACCGATAATGCTGCTAACATCGTGAGGGCAGTTGGAAATTTGGAGGAAACACAAGAGAAACAAAATTTGACGTGTGCCATTCACAGTCTTCAAATAACAATAAAAAAGTCGATCTCGTCGGAACACACTCAAGCAATTATCGAAAAAGCAAGTAAACTTGTTTGACATTTTAAGCAATCTAGTGTCTAGGCAATTGTCTTTGCCAGTTCAATCGTTATTACAAGCGAATTCCATTTACTTTATGCTGCAGCGACTGATACAAAACCGAAGCCCAATCACCAACGTATTAGCAGATCGAACTGTTACTTCATTAGTATCGGCCATAAAATTGGAAATATCCGAACAGAAGTGGACATTAATGAAACAACTTGCAGAAGTACTCAACCCGATGCAAGTTCTCACCAGCGTGTTAAGCAGGCAGGGCTCACCAACATCTATGGTCATTTTCTTCCGAGTTACGTAAACGGTTAGACCTACAGATAAGTGAAATACCTGAAACCACATCATCAAGACAAATTGCTTCTCTACTAGATCCACGCTACAAAGATCTGCAGCATGAATGCTATTCTGTTCGAGGTGCAATAAAAGATAAGTTGAAACAACTTTTTGAAGAAAATTTTCCTCAAGCACAGCTTCAAGATTTTAGCCAAACAGAAAACAATGACAGTACAGAAAAGGAGTTGGAATTTCTTTACCAAGAAACTACATAGAGTCAATCCAGTAAATTTTGAAAAGCAGCTCCAATCATACCTAGAAGAGCCTCAGCTTAGGTTTACGTTTAACCCTTTTGAATGGTTGAAACACAAATATCCCGCTATTGCATTCTTAGCAAAACAATATTCGTGCATACCAGCAACTTTTGTCAGCTCAGAACGTTGTCTTTCTACAGCCGGAAACATTGTTACAAATAAAACAACTTCTTTGCTTCCAGAAAATGTTGATATACTAATTTTTCTTTATCAATAAAAATATTTAAATTCAATAAGATAAACGTTTGTTTTTTTTTTCTTTTGAATTTATTTCTGATGGCCTTATATGTTTCTTCATATTGTATTGTTCATTTCATGCAATTACTTGTGTACGTTATAAACGCGATTCACTTCATTGTACGTGAAATTTTCATTCACGTGAACATTGACGTGAATATTAAATCACGTGATAACGTGAACACGTTTTTCACCTTATTCACGTGAATGGTCTGAAGCTATATTCCCGGTATGATTCGGACGATCGCATTGATCGACGTTGCATTTGGCGGTGGACTTCGGCGCTGGTGATCTTAGAGCTGAACTCTTCTTCTAAAGCCTTCTTTAATGATGCCCAGTTGGTTATGTGCTTTGGAGATATGTATTGTTTAGCTGCGCCTGTTAATAACCTCTTAGCGTAAACCAGTTTTTGCAAGTCATTCCATCCAATAGTGGAACACATTTCTTCGAAGTTTTCAATCCATCTACTTATTGATTTAGGGTTAGAGCCAAAGAATGTTACGAACGAGTCCTCCACTTCCTTGAAACTGAATAGAGCTTTGGGTTTTTCCTCGCAGCGTGCACGTGTCTTCTCTGATTGAGAGTTCACTATCATTGATTTCATCGTTTGATCCGTCATCATCCACTGCATCACGTACGTCTTCATTGTTATATTCCATTAATCTTTTGATTAGATCGGCTTTGCAGCTCCGCTTTTGTTATTTCGTCGAGGGCATCCATTTTATTTGGCATGTGGTTGAGCCCCCAAATGTGAATATGAATGATTGAAAATAATATTTTATTGAAAACAATACTTCAATTACGAGGGCGGGTCAATAAGTCCGTGACTTTTGGATTAAAACTGATTTTTTGATAAAAAAATAATTTTATTTTTCAACGTAGTCTTCCTTGAGCTCTATACACTTTGTCCAACGCTTCTCCAATTTTTTTATCCCTTCCAAAAAAAATGATTTGTCGAGGTCCTCAAAATGACGAGATGACTTCATCATTGGAGTCAAATCTTTTTCCACCAAGCCATTTCTTCAGGTTTGGGAACAAGAAGTAGTCGCTCGGAGCCAAATATGGAGAATAGGGTGGATGAGGGAGCAATTCATAGCCCAATTCATGGATTTTTGCCATGGCAACTGCACATGTGTGCACCCTTGCATTGTCTTGGTGGAAAAGAACTTTTTTCTTTGCCAAATGAGGTCGTTTTTTTTTCAAATCGTCATTGAATCGGTCCAATAAGTTGGCATAATATTCCCCATTGATTGTTCTTCCCTTTTGAAGGTAGTCAATGTGGATTATCCCGCGTGCATCCCAAAAAACAGACGCCATAATTTTATTGGCTGACAAACCCACCATGGCCTTCTTTGGCGCCAATTCACCCTTAGAAACCCACTGTTTTGACTGTTGTTTGTTGTGATGGATCCATATTTCGTCCACGGTTACAAAACGGCGCAAAAACTCCTCCATATTGCGATTAAACAACGCCAAACCTTCCTGTGAAGTTGTTACACGATTGCGTTTGTGGTCGACTGTGAGCAAACGCGGCACCCATCTTGCGGAAAGCTTTCTCATGCCCAAGTGATCATTCAAAATTGAAACCACTGAGCCATGCGAGATCCCTACGGCTTCCACAATCTCTCGCACTTTCAATCTTCGGTCGGCCAACACCATATCGTGAATTTTTTCGATTGTTTCGGGTGTAGAGACCTCAACTGGGCGTCCAGGACGTTCGGCATCTTCAGTGCTTGTACGGCCACAACGAAATTCAGTAAACCACTTTTTTACCATTGAAATCGATGGTGCAGTATTTATCAAGCTTAGCCTTGGTCTCGGTAATGGTTTTTTTTCGCAAGAAATAATGCTTAATAAGCACACGAAATTCACTTTTTTCCATTTTGTCCTCAAATTAGTGAGTAGTCTGATAAAAATAGCTGTCAAACACAAACTAACTGACGCAGCAAGTTTAAATTTTGACAGGAGTCAACTGACATATGCCTGTTGACAGGAGCAGTGTTGCTGTTTCAGTAAAGAGGTCAGAAATTCAAAAATGCACAGAATTATTGACCCGCCCTCGTATCAAAAATGTGTAAATTTAGGAAATTAAGTTCAACGTTTCAAAATGGATTATACAAAACAAATTCAGTAGAGATAATTTTAAAGTAATTCCTCGTTTTCGTTTTCTCCTTCTTCGTAGTCGTGATCGTTTTATCCGCTTGCTCGCTCGGCTTTTATTCCGTCTTTTTTGATTTACGTTGACATTTTGCTCGTTGGTTGATGTGTTTAGTTCTGTTCGTTCTAGTACGTCTTAAACCTCTTTCACATATATGTATGCAAACTCAGAAATATTCACATGTACGAGTATTCTTTTTTTTTTGTCTTTCATCTTCGATTTTGAATTCCCAATATCTTTGGTTCAGTTCTTGTTTTAAACTCGAACGAATAGATAAACTAGCTTAGATGGCAAAATCTACTAATACTTTTGCAAGCCCTAAATCCAAACCACACCTAACAAAAATATAGAAGGTTGTGCCAGATTTCCTCGAGTCTGAAGATTCCCGTGTATTAAAGATAAAAACGCGGAAAAATTTGAAGTGATTCAAGGAGAATTGTGTTTTTTTATGGATCGACATATTGGTAGTACAGTGGACTCCTCCTAAGTCAAATTTTCACGGAATACCATGATTTGTTCGAGTTAGAGGGAGTTTTGGAAAAATTCGAGTTAGAGAGAGAAACAAATTTTCTTTTGTTTTAAAGCGTTTATTTAACAAAAAAAAAAATAAGAAATAGCGTCTTGCTAAATTAAAATTAAAATTAGTCACATACATTCATTGTTCTATCGTCAAAATCTTATTTAAATAATTTTTCTTAAAAAAATTTGTTATTTTTGATTGGATCAGCACAGGTGGAGTGCGTGTTTTTTTTAAAAAAATGACTCTATTACAGGTTGCAGAATTCCAATCGCGCTCTCGATTTCGGTTTTTCCTGGCATTTCTATATTAATTAACTCGGATTCTTCTTCATCTTCACTATAGTTTGCGTTATTTTCAGCATTAATTATTTCTTCATGTTTTATAAACGACATATCTAAGTGTTTTACGACCTGCGAACATCATATATATGCTGATGATGTCCAAATATATTCGTTATTCCCGAAATCATTCAAAAACCAAGGATTTAATAATATTGATCGAATGATAAAAGAAATTCACACCTGGTCTTTAAATAACAACTTTGCAGCGTTATATTTGAGCAGTTCTATCGGTGTCGTATATTTTATCGAGCAAAATCATGGCAAGTTTCCAGCCAAATAAACGTCATTTGCGGGAAGCGCTGCTTTTTTTCTTTAATATGAAGAAAAGTGTGCCTGAGGCCTATCGTTTGCTTTCGGAAACTTATGGGGCGGAATGTATTGGTGAATCGATGTGCCGCGAGTGGTTCAAACGGTTCAAAAGTGGTGATTTTGGAGTTGAAGACAAAGATCGCCCCGGAAAGCCGAAAAGTTTTGAAGACGAGGAATTGGACGCTTTACTGGATGAGGATCCGTGTCAGATTCAAGAAGAACTTGCTGCATCATTGCGCGTCACGCAACAAGCCGTTTTCCTGCGCCTAAAAGCACTGGGATTCATTCAAAAGGTTGGAAACTGGGTGCCATACGGATTGAAGCCAAAAGACGTCGAACGGCGATTTTGCATGTCCGAAATGTTACTGCAGCGGTATAAAAATAAATCATTTTTGCATCGTATTGTCACTGGTGATGAGAAATGGATTTATTATGATAATCCTAAACGCAGAAAATCGTATACAAAGCCCGGCGAGCCCGCCCAATCGACGCCGAAACGAAATATTCACGTGAATATGCTCTGCATATGGTGGGATCAAAAGGGTGTTGTATACTACGAACTGCTTCCGAGTGGTGAAACCATCAAAGGACCATTATATCGAACCCAAATAATTCGTTTGAAGCGGGCATTAAAAGAAAAACGGCCAGAATATGAGACCAGGCATGAGTCCGTCATTTTTCATCACGACAACGCTCGGCCACATGTTGCGGTTTCGGTGAAAAACTATTTGGAAAATAGTGGATGGGAAATTCTGCCTCACCCGCCTTACAGTCCAGACTTGGCACCATCTGACTACCACTTGTTTCGTTCGGTGCAGAACGCTCTTCGGGAATACGCTTCAGCTCAGTAGAGGAGATCAAAAATTGGCTCGATACGTTCTTGGGCTCGAAAGACGAGAAATTTTTTTGGTCTGGAATTCATAAATTGCCAGAAAGATGGCGGAAAGTTGTAGCTTCCGGTGGACGATACTTTGAATAAAGCATTCTAACTATGTTTTCATAATAAAACTTCAAATTTTGGAAAAAAAACACTGGAAACTTACTTGTAGACCCAATAATTAACCGAAGCAAAAATACAGTAGTATTCCCTCATATAATTCTTAATGACACAACTGTTGAGTATGTTGATAATATAAAAAATCTTGGGATATACTTTACTAATAACTTGAATTGAAATTTTCACGTAAACAAAGTTATATCAAAAATTGATGGTTCTCTATGTGGTCTAAGCTCCACGACAAAGTATCTTCCCACAAATGTCAAACTTAAGCTTGTTAAATCGTTCATTTTACCGTTATTTCTTTATGGATGTGAAATATATTCGAACATAGACTACTTATCCAAAAGAAAACTAATCGTGGCATACAATAGCTGCGCGAGATATATTTTTAATATTAAAAGGTCTGACCACATTTCCGAATATACCAATAAAATAACAGGCTGTTCACTATTAGCTCTTATGAACTACAGAACCATTAAACTATTTCACAAAATTATAACAACCAAACAACCGGATTACATTTTTGAAAAAATTAAGTTCGCGACTAATCCAAGAACAATGAAAAAAAATTCCACCCAGGCATAAATATTTAGTTACAAGCCGACAATTTTATATACATGCGATTCATCTTTGGAATGAGCTACTCTTGCATATTAAAAGAGCAAATAACACAACTACTTTTACTAGAAAAGTTCTTGAATACTATGCACAAATTTACTGATGGAATTTCATTACTCTTACCTATTTCGTTTTCCACCTTTCCTCTATCTTCCTTTTTCTGCTTTCTATTTTAAGTTTTATTTCCGTCTATCTTTCTTTATTTGAAGTTTTTTTTGTTTTTTTCTATTGCTATCTAAACTTTTTATAATGTAATATAAGCTTAGCTTGTACAATTAAACATAAGATTATATCTTACTTGTACAATGAATTGTTTTAATAAATAAATAATATAAACAAAATAAATAAATTATTTCTTCCAAAACAGACTGATTGTCAGGTATGTACTTCTGTAGCCACGATACCGTCATCGACCTCAATAAAGTCTTTCCAATTAACATCTGCAACATTATGATTCGCTTCTGTTAACTTGTTCCACATTTGCTCGATATTATGAACGTCCTCGTTCTCAGATCTAAGTAAATTGAGCGGAATTTCATCTACTCGTACTTCGTTCCATGGCTCGTCTCTAAACCCGGCCTTTTTAAAACAATTTCCAATCCTTAACGGAGTTACATCTTCTACCCCTGCTCTTTAAATTTCCCGTACACAGTCTAGAAGTGATATTTTGTAATCTTCTTTTTTGGTTTCCCAAATCCTTAAGGTTTTTGTTAATATACAGCGCTTATAGTGCACTTTCAAATTTTATATTATTCCCTTCTCCATTGGCTGAACTATTGAAGTCATGTTGGGTAGAAAGTACTCAAGCTTTATAAAGTTTAATTTATCTTTTACTTGTTTAGGGTGAGCTGAGCAGCTATCGATGATAAATAAGACCTTTCGCTTTGATCTTGTAAATTTTGCGTCGAGCTTCAAAAGCCAGGCCCCAAAAAGATCTGCCGTCATCCCAGACCTTTACTACATACATAATCCACCGGCAAAGATTTTATTTTTTGGAAACAGTGTGGATTTTTGGTCTTGCCGATAATTAAGAGTTTTAGTTTTTCTGATCCTATCACATTGGATCCTACAAGACATGTCACTCTTTCTTTGTTGTGTGTGTCCCCAAAACATTTTTCGCCCTTACATGTCGGTAAACTTTTGAAAAAAAATACCCGTTTCATCGACGTCAAGAATGTCTTCCCGTTTGAATCCTCTGACAACCTCTGATAACTATTGCTTCCATTCATCAGCTTTTGTTTTGTCAACAGAAGCTCTGTCACTTGATAAAACTTTGCCAAGAATGCTGTGCCTGGTTTTAAATTTGCTCAGCCAACCTTCACTTGCCTTGAAATCACGAAAACCTAAGCTGCTTGCAAACTCCAAACTTTAATTTATTGCTGTTTAAATCTTCTGTTCCAACTCAATGCCTTATTGCCTTGAAGCTAAAAACAATATATTTTAAATAAACAAAACTTTTGACCACACGGTTTATTTTGCAATAATTCCGTAACATGTAACTTACAATTTTTTTAATTGATCTGACTACCAACTTGCACAGAATAACTGCATCAGCTCTGTTGAACTGCCTAGAATTTACTGATTTTCGAATTCCAGCTGGAATTTCATTAAAGCGTCCTGTAAACGATAAAACATGGCACTAGTAAAAATGGTACCACTAAAACCCGCAGACGCTGAGACCAATTCACTCCAACATAGATGGTAGACTGTGAAAACACTCGAAAAATTCTTTCCAAACATCAGTGCTTGAAATGTTCGCCATTTTTCCCCGATTATTTTGTCTGTTCACACGACGAAATTCACTGTTAAGTTTTAAATGTCTGGATCTTACAATGACTAGGAAATGAAGAGTTCGGTAGGGCATTCCACAGGCGAGCTGTTCGGCTTAAGAACGAATCACGGTATTATAAAGTACGTCTGAAAGTGGGTTAGAGAGTATACTGCTGAGCACACATAGCGAGACGAATGCTAAGGTTAAAGGTTTGAAGGGTGGAATGCTACTGGCGGTGTCTATGGAGCACTGATAGCGATCGAATAAAGTAAGAGACGAGACATTTCGTCGGTGTTCGAGGGTGTCCATTGACTGAGGACCTATAGGTTCTATCACACTGTTTTGAATCCTATCTAGCAGGTGCAGAGAGGTTTTAGAAGCACTTGACCAGATGTGGGCATTGTATTACAATTTTGGGCGGATGAATGCGTTATACATACATTGATGACAGATCAGAGTGGGAAAAGTATTGCTTACATCGTTTAAGGCAACCTAGACATTTCGCAGAATTTTTGGCGACATCAAATATGTGGTTATTCCAACGTAGATTGCCATTGACACCTATACCGAGAATGGAAAGTCTTTCGGTTTTAACGAAGTAAGTGTTCCGGGGCACACCAGCATTTATTTTGTGAATAGCAGACTTGAAGCCATCCAAGACAACTTGAATTGAACGTTCCGAAAGGTAATTTCTAATCCATTGAAGAAGAAATTCATCATTCCCAAACGCACGCGTTTTCAACAAAAGAGCCTGATGCCAAATTCTAGCAAATACCTTAGAAATATCAAATGCAATTACGTTGTTTTCGCCAGATTGATGTACGCTTTGGTTCCACTTTTCGATAAAACATGCCACGTAATCACCAGTGGACCTGTTACCACGAAAACAGTATTGCCGGTCATTAAGAAGTTTTCGGGTTTCGAGATATTTCATGAGCTGACGGTTTATTGGTGTTTCCAGGATCTTGAAAAGAAGGAAGGTACTCGTAAGTGCAATGGGTCTGGAGGAGGAGAGAGAACAAGATTCGCCTTTTTTATGGACGGCCTGCACAAACGCTGCTTTCCATCTTCTCGGAAAGAGTCCTGAAGAGTAGGAGCGATGGAAGAGCTTACGCTGTGGTTCTGCCAGAGAAGGGGAGATATATCCGCTGCACCAGCTGATTTGTCAATGTTAAGATCTTTAGGTACTACATTTCCCCACTTGCTACTACAAATGCCCCACCGGCAATTACATAATATGCCGTAACTTGCGCGTCGAAATGACCCTATTCGGAAAGTATTGTATGTAGAAGGTGGCTGACTCGAACTGTCTGCTTTCTGGTGGCCGTCCGAAGGTGTAAATTTTCGAAGGACCTCTCTGGCAAGTAAACTCGGTCATTTTGTTTGTTGACATATTGCTCGATAACAAATGACGACTCATCGGAAAAAAACAAATTCGGCAACTCACCACTTTCGTGCAAGCGTAGCAACTCCTTTGCTCTATCGACTCTAACTTTTTTCTGTTGCGGTGTAAGATCGTGTGCTTTTTGGAACTTCAATGGCTTGAGCCCAAGCTCATTTTTCAGTATGTGTTGCATCCGTTCCAACGATATGTTGAGCTCACGAGTCATTTTTCTTCCACTTCGAAGCGGATTTCGCTCAATTCGAGCCTTCACTTTCCGAACCATTTCTGCCGATGTTTCTGTTTTTTTATGACCACCTCCATGGCGTTTTGCAACGCTGCCAGTATCACGGTAACAAGTTATGGTTCGAGACACAAATGATTTATTCACGTTGAGGTGCTGGAGGGTGCTGGAGGGCTCTAACTATAGCTACTTGTGGTTTTCCAGCCAAATATAAAGCAAGCACACTATCACATTTGAATTCCATCGCGGATAAAAATTTTTCAACACAACTGAGACGCAAATCGTTTAAGAGGCTTGTAAATAATAAAATTATCTGTCATGTGTCAAAATTTGAGCTCACTGTCATGAACGGTTTGGAAATTATAGCAGTCTGAAGTTGGTTGCAGTTCGAGTCATTCAGGGTGTATATTTAGCAGTTTGTTAAGGCAATTTAAAGGCAAAGTTGACATATTTTCTCCTAGGAATATCATAGGTAGTTCAATTTGGTTTGGAAGTAAAATTGTCATCGTCAAACCGAGATTTGTCGGTAACCCAAATTTATTGCAACTTCTCTAGGAGGTTGTGAGTGAAGAAGGATAAAATAGCTAGTTTTACCTTCAAATCATTGGTCTGTATTAAACATTAGTAGCAAGTAACACTGATATGCTTCCATAACTTTCTTTCCTTTTTGAAATTTGTTAAGCTCCCATCGGTCTTTGCAGTGTTAACTTTTTATTTTTTCTTCATCCCCACAAGTGTTTTCTTCCCTATAGTCCTGGAATGAAATGGACCATTGCTTCCAAGCCTTTCCAACTAGTTCGATAAGACATCCTATTTTTTATAGTTTCTCAAGCTCTGCAGGGCTTGAATGATTTAAGTCTTATACAGGGTAGTCCAGTTTGGGATACAGATATTTTGGAATCTGACTCATTGGTTTATTTATGGAAAAAATTGCATGGGAGGGCGGTCTATCTTCAACACTCACTAAGCTAGAGGATGTTTAAAAAAGCTCCTTCAAGGAAGTAGCTACCAACAATTATAGTATTTAGTTATTACTTATATGTAGTGTATTAAACCTAGAACAACCATTTGCTTTCATTTTCGTGATATTGGTTTTCAAACACGAGATTTTTTAATTTTTTTTTAATAAATTTTTGGGAAAATCGCATTTAGCTCGGAAAAGTGTGTTATGTTAATGTTACCTACAAATTCACCATACAAAGTTTTTACCTTACGCTTACAGTTTTCAAGATATTAGGTTAAATATATTAATCCCCAATATGACTATTTTTTTATTATTACTAAAATAAGTGCACTTTCATCCCAACAGCATTCCTTTACTTTTTGTTTTTGTTTGCTGCATGTGCTCGCCGACATTCCTCAAAAGAGAGATTTCAGCGTGGAGATCGTGGAAAACCCAGAACATCTGTAGCGTCATTCTTGACGGCTTGCTAGCATTGGTCCCCACTGGCGCTCTATATTTGGTATAAGCAAAGAGAAGAAAAGGGTTTTCAATACATATTTGATATGGGCAATGATATCTCACGATCTCGGCCCTTTATAGGACAACCACACTCGCAACTTTTCTTTCAAAAGCTGCGACTTAGCACAGTTGTAAAATATGTAGGTAGTCTCTCTATAGGCCCAAGTAGTGGCTTGTTAGTCACAGGGCACCCCATATAACTTGGGAAAATCTTTAATGTCTTGACTTTAGTTGGTTGTAGATAAAGACTCAAAGACGTCACCGCTGATTTGTCGGCTTAGAGAGTATGATATTCTGGTTCTACCAAAGAGTTTCATCATTTAAGAATTACAAATTGATTTAAATATCCCCCGGAAATTTTTCTTTTAGGGCTTGCATTGTGAAAAAATGTTGCTTTTCATGTTAGCCCCTTATGATTGCACTGTTATTCTGCAAACACAGCCATAAAAAAATTCTTTTGACATAACGCAACGCAAATACCATTGATTCAGCCAGTTCCTTAGTCGGAAACATTGTTCATTTAAACATGATCCTGTCTTCAGATAGAGTGACTTTTGCAAACGCCCACAAAAAGTTCCGTCAAGCGTTTATCTCACATTTCCATTTCAATTTCTGTCAACGCCGAAACAACCTCGAAACTTTGCTTGCAATGTGGTACCTCGACAAAGCATGTCACTATCTCAAAACATATGTACATATGTACGAGTATATATAGTTCCGATGGAAGAATGGAACTTTTCTCGTGCTAATCTGGCAGACTCTTATCATCCCATGGGCACAAAAAACCACACCACAGAATTGGGAGGTGGATAGAATTAGCCTAGACTCAGATTTCATATGAGCCTGAGTATAGTGCAACATACCATATTCGTAGATATGGATATGCTGCTGACCTATTTCTATATGTTTTCCGTTTATACTCAAGAGAAAACCCAGAGATTAGAGGAGTACATTTTCTCTTGCTCTGCGCATACTGTCAGGGCGAGGCAGAATTTTAAGACATCTCTAGCATTTCAGTATTTTCGTATTCTTCTTCTTCGCTCACCCAATTCGATGAAAAGGACTCGAACTACTCTAATGCAAACGTAGGAAAATACGAATACTTGAAATGGAAAAAGGCGATGACGAGGAGTAGAACGACGAATCCGTCTATATATCCTCCTTTGTTCCCTCGCTGTAAGGACATTGAATATATTCCACGTACGACACATTCAGTGGAAATTGGAATTTGCCCACATTCCATGGTGAATCACATAGTAGAGTACGCAAAATAAAAAGGACATACACGTCCTCAATGCGACGCTCAAACTCACGCCATCGCTGTGTGTTAGTCACCTAGGCGTTTGTTTGCAGTTTAATTCGAATCGCGTTCTCTTGTATGTACTAGTGGGTATAGTATTCACAGAATTGTGTGAAGTTTTTAGAATTCACCCCGTGCTCTGGGTAACGCCAAACACCGTACGTTATAAAAATTCACACTGCCTGGATGTGGTGGTGTGAGCTCTGTCCTATTTGCCACCCCAGATGTTTGCAAAACATTTTAACACCATCCTTCTGCCCTACCAGCAGGAGGTAGGTGAAGTAGTACCATGAAGGGTGGTGACGGCGTGCAATTCGCATTGAAAATCTTTTATCGGCTTAATGAGATTTGTTTTGTTCGCCGGCTAACAAGGATTTGGCTTATACTCGTATTACCCCCTGGTTGGAGTTGGTTGAGCCTTTTATAGAGTTGGCGGTGATTTTGACTCTGATTCTGATTCGAGTTCTGAGCGCCCACTCATTTCAAGGAAGCAGATTTAAATTGGAACACATTTTTATATGTGCCCTGCTGACGTTGCTTCGGTCTTATTGTTTTTGAACTACACTTTCAGGGAAATATTTTAATGAGTAGTAACTGCGGGGGTGGAAAAAAAAAACATTTTTCCCTTAATAGGAACAACAAGTTTGAGGGCTCTTATCCTGGAGGGTGGTGAGTGTTTGAATCGAGTCAAGTAACCTGGTGTTTTGAAGAAACAGTCTTCGGTTCGGTGGTTGGTATGTAAAAAGGAAGCCGTATATTGATGTTCAAATGAATTTTTGTCAACACTGGAATAATTAACCCGAACGAGCTAATATTTGTTTTTGGACAAGTGATGACGGAAGTAAGCTGAACTATGTAGTAACTGGTGCTGGGAGAAGGTAGTCGTGCAATTTGTAGAGGGGACAGAAATCACCATAATGACTGTACGAGTATAATCGGAGATGTTTATGATATGAATTTTTCAAATCATATAATCTTGGACTACATGCTTGGCAGGGCTTAGACACACCCGAAATTCATAGTTGAAAGATTGTGAAAATTGTATCGATTCTTCCAATTTTGTCAGACATTTTACTATGCCACAGATACTCGTACATTGTCAATATTTTCTCTGTTTTGTTTCAATGTGTTTCAGGTACAGGGAATCGAAAGGGTTTCTCGAGAATGGGTTTCCTTCAGAGGTTATATCACATTTGTGTTCTGAAAATTATTTTATATTTCCCCAAAAGGCATGGACTAGCTGAAGCATTATGAAATCAATCATCCCTTTTCTCCGAAAGCCAATGATTCAGAAAATTTCCCATTCACAGAATATAAGGGAGGAAAGTGTTGTATCGTCATTCGCCTAATGATGTCCCAAAGGGTTTGCAGAATATCAAGATACGAGTACACATCATCTTTTATGGAGTAACATGCGTCACCTTAAATCTTAAAGTTAAGTCGACTACACTGATTAAGGAAGGGGTTTCAGATTTGTCCCTTCTTTTGTTTATTTTACGTGTTTCAATTAGTTATGACAGTAGGGATAAACGGAATCCAAGTAATCATTTGAGATCCGATGACTATAAGCTTTGGTTGTACTATCACAAATTTATTGTCTGTTGGGTGCCAATAACAAATGATATTCGAGGACTTAAGAAGCAGCCAAAGGCGTCTTCTGATAATCATGAAATTCAAATGAAATCTATGGCTTTTTAATCACAAAAGAATTTTCTGGAAAAGAGATTACCGTAATCGTAAAGTCCAAATGAAAAAAAAATTCAAAATAAATAAGTAAGTAAAAACTTGCACGAACGACGGACCATTCGAACTTTTGTGTACATGATCAAGGCGAAGACAGTAAGAACCTTACAACATTAATAACATTAAACCTATGGAGGTCCTAACAGTTTTTCGGGATAAATATTCAAAGAAGGTAGAAACCGGCACTGGCTTCCTGACCCAGGTTGAGAAAGGAGGCCGAGCTTCCCGCTGAATATTATTTCATCACCACTTTTCAATGTGTTGACTCTCACAATGCCAACGAAACTGAGAATGTAGCAGCAAAGATAACTTCGTTGCGTAAGCCTGGTTCAGACAAAGCACAATGCTTTCGAGAGGAATTGCCAAGATGGAGTTCAAGGCGATTCATTGGGAACCCAAGTTTAAGGATTGTTCGAAGAGATGTTGGCAAAATACTTCCTAACGAACTAATGGCAGAGTACTGACTCCATTATCTGATGGATTCGGTCGTCCGGCAAAAAAATTGTTGGTGGCACAGTTGAAAAATATAGTCATACAATATTCGGTGCATCCCAAAGTACCGAAAACGAAGTCAGCCTTACCAAAACTAGGGCCCACACCCCAACATCCACCAAAAGATCTGGTAGTTCCTTGATCAATAGCCCTTCAACCAGATTATTCAAAATATGATTTTTAGATATACGAACATCCCGAAAACCAACACTCGACTTCGACAACTTTATTTTATTAGCCAAAGTGCAAATGCATGGACACCAAAAGACCGAAGAAGTGCCGAAATGAAATGCATCGTCGAACGGCTACAATCACTGCTAAAGTTTTCTTATTGGCTTCTAAATCGGACGGTTCGGCATTCAAATCCCAACCGCGCCCGAAAAACATTCTTTTTTCAGACAACTAAAATTGTGTGAGATGAGTGGTCGCCTAGGATACAAAAACAAGTTCAATTGCGCTAATAATTTAGTCTCCCTTTAAATGTTGGACGCCACCCATGGAGCGAAATAACTACTGAGCTCAAACATCTATCTTCTCTCTCTGTTAATGTTTCCAGAAAACTTAACACGTGCTCCGGCATTTTAAGAGTAGTCACAGTTAAGTTAGTGTTAAGTTCTTTAAAAAGAAATAAAAACAAAAAAAAATCGGTCAGATAAATGTAAGGCCATATTCGTACGTCATTTTGTGTGAACTCCTTAATAGCTGAAATCTTTTTCGCGGTTTCTTTTAGTACCCCCCTGGTCCAGTAAATTTTCATTTTTCGTACGTTGGTTTTATATGTCTGAATGTTATAATGACTAGGAAATAGAGAGCTCGGCAGGGCATTCCACAAGCGAGTTGGTGGGCTTAGGAACGCATCACGATATTTCAGAGTACGTCCGAACGTGGGCTTGAGGGTATACTGATGAGCATTCATAGCGAGACGTGTGTTACTGTTAAAGGTTTGAAGGGGCGGAATGCTACTGGCGATTTCTATGGAGCACTGGTGGTGGAAATAGCGATAAAAAAAAGTGAGATACGAGACATTTCGTCGGTATTCGAGGGTGTCTATTGGCTGAGTGATATTGGTATCAGCTCTGAGTTTTATCGCACGGTTTTGATCCGGTCTGGCAGATGTAGAGATGTTTTAAGCGTACCTGACCAGATGTGAGCATTGTCCTCCAATTTTGGGAGGATGAATGCCTTATATATTGAGGCCAGATCACAGGGGGGAAAAGTATTTCTTACATCGTTTGAGAAAGCGACATTTCGCAGCATTTTTGGCGACATCGAATATGTGGTCATTCCAACGTAAGTTGTCACTGACACACATACCGAGAACGGAAAGTTTTCCGGTTTCGACAATGCAAGTGCCATTCGTGGATAATGGCTGGGTATTTAAATTTCGGTTTAACAACAGCGGACAGTATTCAGTTTTGAAAGCATTAAATTCCACTCTGTTGATAGTTTACCAATTGGTTATGCTGTTGATATCGGATTTTAATGAACTTAACATACGCTGCCGTTCCCGCTCTTCGGCTGTAGATAAGTCCCGAAACGAATATGAAAAGCAGAGAGTATAGTCATTGCGAAAGGAATATATTGGATTAAAAGTGGCAGACAAGAGATCATTGATGAAAATTAAAAAGAGTGTCGGAGACAGAACGGAGCCCTGGGGCACACCAGCATTTATTTTGTGAATATCAGACTTGAAACCGTCCAAGACAACTTGAATTGAACGTTCCGAAAGGTAATTTCTAATCCATTGAAGAAGAGAGTCATCGATCCCAAAAGCACGCATTTTCGACAAAACAGCCTGATGCCAAACTGTGTCGAATGCCTTAGAAATATCAAGTGCAAGTATCTTGCTTTCGGCAGATTGATGTAAGCTTTGGTTCCACTTTTCGGTGAGACACGCCATCAAATCACCAGTGGACCTGTTGCTACGAAAACCATATTGCCGGTCATTGAGAAGTTTTCGTGTTTCGAGATATTTCATGAGCTGACGGTTTATCAGCGTTTCGTTGACCTTAGCGAGAAGGGACATAAGTGCAATGGCTCTGTAGGAGGAAAGAGAAGAAGATTAGCCTTTTTTAGGGACGGGCTGGACAAATGCTGTTTTCCATCTGCTCGGAAAGAGTCCTAAATAGTAGGATTGATGAAAAAGCTTACGCAGTGGTTTTGCCAGCGTGGAAGAACACCTCTTCAGAAGAAGGGGAGATATACCATATGGATTTATGTATGTTGAGATCTTTAAGTACTCTTGCTACCACACGAGTGCGAAAGTGGATTCGTCCCATTGAAGATTGGACGCACTCAAGTGTAGGCGGAGACAGAGCACAATCTGGGAATATTGAGCTGGCCCCAAAGTGTGCAGCAAGATTGGCCTTGCCCAAAGAGCTGACAGCTGGGATGTTATTGCAAATCCATCCCAACGGAGGATCTTTGGGACATTGTAGTAGTTTTTGCCTCAACTTTTGGTCGTATTGAAATTTAACACGCTTGAGAAAGACGTTGCAGTTATTCCCGGCTCGTTTAAACTTTTTTCGGTTTTACTCTGTCGGAATGGTCTTGTAGGACCGAAAAAAAACTTCTCTAACCCTAACAGCCTCTTTTCAGCTCGAGTCGTACCATGCCTTTTCTTTTGGTCTGATACTCTTCATCCGATGAGGGATGAAGGATCTCATTCCGAAGAGAATAGTATCAGTGATCATATCAGCAGCGGCATCCACGTCGTTATCGAGGAAACACAACGACCAGTTAAATTTCCTAAAGATGTTGTTAAGTCCGCTCCAATTTGCTTTCTCGTATTGCCATACGGTTTTTTTAAGAATCTTTTCTCTAACTGTGTGGTGGGTGTACGAGAATTTAGCTGATTAGCTGACACAGTGGTCTGGTGAGCCTAGATGAGATATTGTATTACATCGGCCTTGTACTTATCAGTGTGAGAAGTTAAAAACAAGTCCAGGGTGTTGGCGGTATGATTATCAACGTCTGGTTCGGTTTCGCGTGGGTTTATTTACAAGCTGGGTCAAGTTGTTTTCCGCAGCGGAGTTCACAACACACCGCCCTCGTGTGTTGTCTGCCCAGATTGCCGAGGCCAACCAGAATTGAGTATATTGAAATTGGCCAAAGGTCGAACTGCTGTCCAGTTTGGGTCTTCTGTAAATAAAGCAATAGTGGATAATTTACTTACGGAGATGGAATTTTAACCACATGAAACTGAATTCCGGATTGGAACAGGGACTATATTGTGGTGGAATTTGGTAAGCTACATCACTACGGGCGTAAATGGCACAAATTCATAGCGAGGCAGCGAGGACGGGGACCTGTGTTTCATCAAGTGCCGAAATAGCTGGCCTGAATTTACAGACGTGGAAGTACGCAGAAAAGTGATTACTTTAGCCCGCGTATGTTCGCAATTCCCGAGTCATAATAAGAAAATAAAAACAAACACAAAAAATCTCAAGAAGCCCAAGTCGATGCTAACCGTTCTTTCATTGCATTTACAGGCTGGTCCGATTAGTGATGGGGGAGGGGAGCTATTTTTAACACCCACTGAGTTACAGGGAGTTAAAAAAGTTCTTTCAGAGAAGTAAATTCCAACAATTATTTAGTTATAATATATTAATCCTTGAACAAATTTTCGAAAAAAATTAAAAAAAAATTTTTATCCAAAGCCAAAAAATGTTGGAAAATACATCAATTTTCAAATTGTATCAATAGTTTTCAATATGTCCACCTTTGGCGCGAATAATGGCCTTGAGACGGCCGAAGAAAGCATCGCACGCTACACGCAAGTGGCTCTGCGGTATTTTGGCCCATTCCCGGCGAAGTGCTTGTTTGAGGTGGTCCAAACTTTGGTATTTCTTAGTGCCAACCTTCGCCCTCAAAATACCCCAGACAGAGAAATCCAACGGATTTGCATCCAGAGAATTTGCAATCCATTGTGTCGAAGAAATGAAGTGTGGAATATTGTTTTTTAACCAATCTTGGTTGACGCGCGCTTTGTGACATGGTGCCGAGTCTTGTTGAAATGTCCACGGCCTCCGACCCAAATAATTGTTTGCCCAAGGCTTCAATACTGCCTCTAAGACAGTTTCATGGTATACGATCGAATTGACTTTGACACCACGGTCCAAAAATACGAGCGGAGAGCGGCCATCGGCGGTTATGGCGGCGGTGCTGTCTGTTTTCTGGTGGCCGTCCGAAGGTGTAAATTTTCGAAGAACCTCTCTGGCAAGTAAACTCGGTCATTTTGTTTGTTGACATATTGCTCGATAACAAATGGCGACTCATCGGAAAAAACCAAATTCGGCAACTCACCAATTTCGTGCAAGCGTAGCAACTCCTTCGCTCTTTCGACTCTAACTTTTTTCTGTTGCGGTGTAAGATCGTGTGCTTTTTGGAACTTCAATGGCTTGAGCCCAGGCTCATTTTTCAGTATGTGTTGCATCCGTTCCAACGATATGTTGAGCTCACGAGCCATTTTTCTTCCACTTCGACGCGGATTTCACTCAATTCGAGCCTTCACTTTCCGAACCATTTCTGCCGATGTTGCTGTTTTTTTTTTACCACCTCCATGGCCAGTATCACGGTAACGAGCTATGGTTCGAGACATAAATGATTTATTCACGTTGAGGTGCTGGAGGGCTCTAACGATAGCTACTTGTGGTTTTCCAGCCAAATATAAAGCAATCACACTATTACGTTTGAATTCCACCGCGGATAAAAATTTGTGAACACAACTGAGACGCAAATCGTTTAAAAGGCTTGTAAATAATAAAATTATCTGTCATGTGTCAAAATTTGAGCTCACTGTCATGAACGGTTTGGAAATTATAGCAGTCTAAAGTTGGTTGCAGTTCGAGTCATTCAGGGTGTATTTTAAAAAATAATTAACAAAGACTAAAAGTTAATGGTAAAATTGATTTTTATTAATATATTATGGCCTAACAATAAAATTTGCTTTTTAAAAGGTCGTAAAATTCCAATTCTTGCAGGTATTATACAATAATCGAAAACGGTTCTAGGTCCCCAGGGACCTATTCACCACATAAAGTGAAAAAAATTATTCACTCATCGGAGGTAATACGGAAGCGAAAAAAAAGCAAAACGGCTTAAATCTGATTTTTGGCTATAACTACGTGATTTTAAATAATTTCTTGCATTCTTGAACGCCATACAATTTAGCATACAATATTGCATTCTTGGCAACAAACAGAGCCTCCTACCAGATACAGTTCTTTTTAAATAATTTTTTTAAGTTTAAAACCGCTCTCCTGAAAAATACCTAAAATAGACTTAAGCCACTTTGCCTTTTTAGTAAAGAATTATTAAAAAAATAAGCTGGTCTTTGTATGGAACCCAACTCAGTCCAGTTGACTCTCTCAACAAAAGTTTTCTCTATTGCTGGCGTAGTTGGAATGTAAAGGTTTTTGATTTTGGCACAGGGACGCAATTGGGCTTTCAGAACGTCGTGATTACGTGCGAAACCAGCAAAGTTCTTTAATCGATTATTTCTTGAAATTGACTCATTCTCTATGAACATTAATAATTTCAAATAATGGAAATGAACCTTCAATTAGTTCGTTTACCAGAAGATACAAAGTTTCTCGCTTAAAGTCAGTTAACCTTAAACAAGGACACCATAAATAGTTAAACTACTCATATATTTCTTGTTTTTATGCTTCACTGTCATTCAATAAAACAAATTAAAAGTGCCATAATAGAGCACTTTTGAAGTGGTAGTGGGCAAATTATCCTTTCTACTTCAGTCGGTGAACTACCATACCTAACCTCAACAAAAAGCAACGCCAATGGCAATTCATTTCTGAAGAAGCACAAAGCTTAACTTCCAATTTACCTGGAGGTCCTTTTACCATTGTAGTGGTTCACCTGCAGTAACAGAAGTTGATTTGCACAGGGTGCACCAACTGCATCGACTGCATCAACACCGGAACCACGTACAAAAGCAAAAACCAGATGGGAAAGTTCTCCTTAGAAACTAGGAGTTTGAGGACTAATGACTTTTTGGGACTGACAAGGCTTGCTTGTGAAGCTGGCAGGGGTTCGCCAAATTGACTTAATGCATTGTATTCATTGAATAAGTGAAAAGTTCAAGTTATGGAAGTGTTACAAATGAGGAGCAGGATGGAGTGGCAGTTTACAATTTCATTTTACCAACAACCTCTGCGGAGATGTTAATTTTTCAAAGGACAAACGAATGGTAAAATAGATTTGAGATAACTTTTATGGTTTGTCCTGTTTACGTTGTTTCCAATTTATATATTTTCATGTGAACTGCCATAAGCTTTAAATTGGGTCTATTTGACTTTTAATATCACAAGTTGTGGGACTTATTCCAGGACCTAGTTTTCGATTCGCAAGAGATCTATTTGCACTTTTAATTTATAAAAGCGGGCAAGTTCCTTAAGTTAGCTCACTAATTTCATTTAAAATGCCTAGATGAAGACAAATCAAGTGCAAAATTTACAATGCCTGATTGCGTGGCTGCGTGCATTTCTCTGACAATGATAATTACTATAAGTCATCGGCATCGTAAATTGCATGGTACGAGTACCTTATATTACCTATTAACTAGAAAATCATCGCTGAGAAGGAATCACTTGAAAGGTTAAAGAACACCACCTTGGGACGGCCACCCTTTGGCAATGACTATGTTCATAATGTCTGATTGGAATCGACTTTCATAAAATGTTTTTCAACGCATTACCTTGGTGGGGAAGCGAATTAGTTGAGAAAGAAATGTTCCAGGATCGCAGTTGAGCTTTCTGTTTTCATTCTTATTTTAACAGGCATACCAGTTCACAATTTTTTGTAATACAATATAGGCTTTGCAGCATTCTAGGGCATTTGGTAATATTTCGGCTGGGTCAGGGGTTAGTTGTTTTTCGCATCACAACATGTGATGTCTTGATGATGATGATTGGATTCTCAAAGGGGGACTTTTTAGCGCCACTTCTTCTTCGATAACCTTGCTGCATTACTTTTAACCAGATCGCTAACTTCACCATTGACTCCATTTGGGAAATGCATTGGCCATCCCTTATCTAAACCGCACAAGTTCACTTGCACAAGTTCATAGCTTTCCATAGTAAAATACATTAATTGGTAGACAAGTACGACCTTTCGCCTCTGGGCTGGGTATCTATAATGGCAAATATAGCAGCAGATCCAGCTAATATTATTCCTATTTGAATGTGCCTCATACTCAAAGGTTCTAGACATTTTGTCTCAAAAAACACGACTGAAATAGGCTTTTTTTTTTTTTTTTTAATTAAGTGCGTCTGGTGAAATTAATTAATAAAAACATTGTGACTTTTGGGTGCGACAAACGTGGATACTGGAAAAATTGTTATCAACATACCCCAGCCAAATGTCCAAGCTCTTCATTACTCGAGAACATAAATCATATCCACCCTTCATTATGGTTACACACGTATGGATATGGATACCCGATCCTAATTCTCCTGCCATCATCCTCGGCCAACTATCGATTTCCACAATACGGTTTCCATTGAAAGCGAGTGTGTGCAGAGTGTAGGTAAACAAAGGCAATTCGAAAAAAAAAGAAAACAAAACGAATTTGTTTGAAATCCAATATTGAAATGGAATCGCGCCAAATGGAAGCTACGCGCCTGAGTTGAAATGACCGGGGCAACGAGCTATTATCCTGCCCACACGAGCCAGAGACAATCCGAAGTGAAGCATTCGCCCCTCGGTGTTGGAGAAAAATCGATAGAGAATCGAGAAAATCGGAGAATAGGCGACTCTGTACATATGTTGGCGTAACACTGAATCTATCCCCGCGTCATGAATGGGGATTTCAATTCCACCCCCTAGTTCGCAAACACCCTCTTACATCAATCCGCCTGTTAAAGTTGATTCCTTGCTTCGATTGTTTGTACCGTCGTTGTTGTATCGTATTGTGTACCGCAGTAAGTGTTGTTTAGGGCAACAACCTGATTTTAGTCTTTTCCAGAAAACAATATCCCAACCATCCCCTATTCACTGTCTTGTGTTCTCTATCCATCCCCCATCCATTCATTCTGGCATCCCCCAGGATGAGGTTTTATTATATAATTTGTTTGTCATTCGAGTGATGTTGTAGTTGAGTCACATTCGGATGTGCTTAAGAAGAATTGTGTGTAAGAAAAGGGCGAAGAGGGGCTGTGAAGTTACCAGAGTTGAAGTCAGTCTATTATCATGAGACATTAACCTTATTCGGGTAGTTTTGCTATTTTGCTGTTTTGCGCAGTTGTTGCTGATGCTGTTATGTTTTGGTTTCCAACAAAAGAGACAAACTAGCCAAAGGGATTGTAAAATAATGTGAATAAGGGAAAGAAAGAGATTATCGTAAGTAAGGAGGAATGAGGCTTTTTTGTCATAGAGTAGCGGGGAGACAGTAAAATAGAACAAATTCAAGGACATACTGCCAGTTGAACTTTAAGAAAGTTTCAGCATTGTATTGAGAGGGAAAATTAATCCGAACCGTAGTTAAGCTTTTTTTATACTATGTACTCTGTCTAGAGTATATATAGATACTTGAGTCTGGTTTAATTGAGAAAGCCTTAGTTAGAGGATTCAAAGTGACTCCTAGTTTCACTTGAAAAAACGATTCATTAAGGCGACTAAGTTGCTGCTTGCAGAGTGACAAGAATCAAACAGGCTACTGAATTATTTGAATTATTTTGCAACATAACAATGCTCTATTGCAGTCTTCTAGTTCCATAAAATGTTTGTTTGGTTCCTTTATCAGAGGGTGGCTTTCCCATGCATAATGCCGTCAGCAACGGGCTTGATATTCTCGGGTTGCCCAAAGTATAGCCACTTTTTTGAATCTTTTTTGCCAAAAACAATGAACCCTCAATTTCTCTAGTAACTGGCCATCGAAAACTGTGTTCCAGGATGCTGTGATCCAGTTACCCTAGTGCAGTAATAGTATGATCTGCTCGATACATTCTAAAGATGTCTATAGCTACGAGTGTAACATATGCGTACAAGTAAATATTGCAGAAATATGAAATTGACGGGGTCTACTGAGGGCTATACGATTTTTTACACGCACATTGCGAAAGACGTGTTACAACACTGTTAAACTTCTAAACTTCTCTAATGCTTAAGTATGACGGTAGATTACGAAAATAGGGCATCTTTCGTAACACACTCGGAACGCATAAGTTATACGACAGCATGTTTCTCTAATTGACTTTTCTGCATGACGAAAAATCACTGTAGCTAGCATACTGGTTTCATACCTCAATATTCAAAAGGAGCTGATCAGATAATAAGACAGTCAACCAAATTGATCATGATGCGATTAACGCATGACACTCCTCCAGTATTATGTATATTTAGATGTTCGAACATATGTTGCCTAATTGTAGTAAGGAATATGTCTACGGATATCTCGGACGCTAGAAAAATGGAGAAATGCTATGAGCAGAGATGCCAGAGCTTTTGCCATTCGCATGTCCCTCAACCTTTGGTCAACGTCCTTATAATCTGCATTAAATGCTGAAGATCTATCGAAGAACTCATATCCAATATTTGAGTAAAATATTCCTGACGAATGGAACGTTAGCACAGTTTGTCTGCCAACTTCAGTGTATTGTGACGATCTGATTAGCTACTTTCAAAGCGCTTGCAGGTTTAGGCCATATCTAGCATCGGATATACCACCTTGTTCCCGGAATTTATTCAGAAAATTAAAAATACAAGTTTATTCATCTAAATCTATATTGTCCCCTTCAAAGTAATCCCCATTGACTGCAACACACTTATGCCAGCGCTTCATCCAATCCTCGAAACATTTTTTATATTCGGTTTTCGGTATGTCCATCAGTGCTTCCTGCGATTTTTCCATTACTTCCTCTCGGCTGCTGAAACGCGTTCCCCTTGGTGGTTTTTTAACTCGATTAAACAGAAAGAAGTCATAGGGAGTCAAATCAGGTGAATACGGTGCCTGTTGGATGGTATTTGTTGCATTTTTCGTCAAAAAACTACTGTGCGACGGTGCATTATCATGGTGCAAAATCCACTAGTTTTCTGCCCACAATTCTGGTCTCTTTCGACGAATTGCTTCACGCAAACGTCTCATAACGCCCAAATAATACTCTTTGTTTACTGTCTGGAATTCTGGCAAAAATTCATGATGCACTACACCGTTGTAATCCATGAAAACCGTGAGCATTGCCTTCTTTTTTGACTTAAGACGACGTGGTTTTTTTGGTCTCGGCTCATTTGGTGAACGCCATTCACTTGCCTGATGTCTGGATTGCGTATCGTGTTTTCGTCGGTTTTCGATGTCGATGATCTGCCACTGCGTTCATCATCTTCGATTGACTAACGACCCCTTTTGAACCGCTCGCGCTCGTGCCACTGGTCAAACGACCGTTTTCTTTAGAGAATCGTTGCCAAAACACTTTTCCAACATTTTCAACGTTCGCGCACCATTAAATCCGTTTTTTACGCAAAACTTAATACAAGTTCGTTGTTGCAAATTGAAATCCATTTCTAAAATTGTAAAGAATTAGAGCCAAAGGCCTGCCACAGCGTCGAATTTTCGGTGAGTGGACATAGAAAAGCTGGAGAAAGATCCGTTTTTTTTATCGAAAAATTTTCTTCAGCGACGAAGCTCATTTCTGGTTGAATGGGTATGTTAATAAGCAAAACCGCCGTATTTGGTCCGATGACCAACCTCAACCAATACAAGAGCTGCCAATGCATCCGGAAAAATGCACTGTTGGTGCGGTGCGGAATCATTGGCCCGTATTTTTTATTTTTTTTGTTGCCCAAAATGCACGAGCTGAACGTGGTTGACATGTGGTTCCAGAAAGATAACGCTACATGCCACACATTTCGCGAGAAATGAGTCAAGTGACCGGTGAATCGGACGACTAAACCATGCGATTTGACGCCTTTACACTATTTTTTATGGAGATATGACAAGGCAGCGACAATTGTGGCCTTGGAAGACAATATTACACGTGTTATTAGTGAGATACCAGCCCATATGCTCGAAAAAGTGATTCAAAATTGGACTTTCCGTATGGACCACATAAAACGTATTCGTGGTCAACATTTACAAGGAATAATCTTTAAAAAGTAAATGGCAAGCATTAATTTATCACCCCAAATAAAAATTGTATACACTTTTGCAATTTTCCTGTTTTTTTTGACAATTAGAACCCTAACGCTTAGAAAATCACCCATTATTAGCAACTAAGTCCATGGCAGAGTTAGTTGAAAAAGAACAAGCTATATCATCAGAAAATCCTGTGTGCGTGCAACACTGATTAAGGTTGAAAATAGAATTAATATAAACCAGAAGAGGTCCAAGGGCTGAACCTTGTGGAATGCCAATTACGATGTCTAGAGTTTCGCTGAAACAATTTTCTATCTTGACAACTTGTTTTCTATTGCTTAGATAGGAAAGAAACTAATTGAGCATAAACGCTCGAAAGCTTGTTTTTTTCTAATTTTCCCAGTAAAACAGAATGAGCCAAACGCCTTTGTGATATCTATAAAAAATTCAGCTGTCAGTTTATGTTTTTATTTTTAAGACTTTCATAATTGAAACTGCAGAAGTTCAATAACGCATCCTCTGTAGATTTTCCAGATCGAAATCTGACCTGGCTCTCACACTTTTTGTTTTATTTAGAAAATCCATAATTCTACATAGTTCTCTCAATTTCCTGGCTACTTCTGTATGGTATCTTTTATAAAGATCTAGAAGGTAGATGTTAAATTTAATTTGGAGTTTGTTCTTTTTAACTATCTTTTTTAGTAATGCCGTAGACATCCATGGTTTAAGTCCCATACTTTTGCTACATCTTTGAGTTTCGGTCTGAAATGAAGTGACGTGTATATTAAAAACTCTTATAAAGCTATCCAATGAAAAGTTGAGGGATTATCATCGACGTAAATATCAGTCCAGATTTCATTCACTAGACAAGCATTAAGAGATATGGTTTTAGCAGTTTTCTTGTCAGTAGCACCTTGAGGAACTAGATCAGTCATACAATCATCAGATATATTGAAATCTATTTGTATGTTTTATGCAATTTTGTGAATATGTACTCGTATAAATGGCAATCTGGTAGATGACCTTCAGCAAACAGACTTAGAAATTATACAACTGTAAACATAATTTTATTTAAGAAATAAACAGTCTTAGGTATCGATCTAACTAACTATATTGAAATCGTAGATAGAACTGGTGAGAGCTAGATTTGAACTTCGATCAAGTCTTGCTGATTCATTTAGACAAAACAGAAATATAATTAAATATAGTACAAGATTCTGAAAAAACATCTAGATATATATTCCTAAGAATGAAATTCCTCAACACAAATACTCGTACTTTTACTCTTTACCTGCAAGCTATAAAATCACATAAAAATAACTTTCTTGTTACGAATACTACACGATACTTTACAGATTTTGAAAACAATAATCTAATGATGATTCAAACTACCCTTTATAAAAACAGTCACACCTCCAGCTGCGTGTGAATTATTAAAATTAGGGTAAGATTAATATTCCGGTATATTACACTGATCTTTCTCTTTGTCAAATATCGGGTAGGAATACTAAATCAGGCTTACTATTCTATATGGGGCAAGGATAAATCAAAATTCTTCCGAAATTGTTGTTTCCACTTTAATTAATTTAGCTTTTAAAACAGCGCTCGATTAAAACACCAGTGTTTAAATTAGTTTCCTTTTTTTTGCTTCTAACTTTTTGAGCTTGATGCGAAGGACATTTAAAGATTTTGCACATATTGTATGTATAGTGTTGTGCAAAACATTCCACATTTTTTCATCATTGCTATATATTGTGGTTTTCTGTTAAATAAAAAAGAAAAAAAAAATCAAAGTTTCCAACATTTTTATATTGTTAATTTAATAACTATTTCAATTATAATACAGAAAACAAATAAATAATTACTAACAAAATTATCTGCGGGGCATGGAATCAATTAAATTATTAATTTTTTTCTTTTTTTAAAGAACTTAACACTCAAGTGGGTGTGAATACACTTATAATGCCTTAGCATGTGTTAAGTTTTTTTTGGAAAATGGGATAGAGAGAGAAAGAAAGATGTTTCGGCTCCATGGGTGGCATCCAACATTTAATGGGGAGACTAAATTCTTGGTGGAAGTTGACTTGATGTTGATTCAACTACTCATCTTACTTGATTTTTGTTAACTGAAAAATGGATATGTCTTTCGGGCGAGACTGGGATTCGAACACCGAATCTTCCGATTTGGAAGCCAGTCCAGTACCACTTGAGCCACAGCCACCGTTATTATAGTGTGTGGAATACTCTCCCACTCATTCTTCAAAGCTGCAAAAAGAGCGCTTGTTGAAGTGTGCTTTTCGTGACCAATCTACCTTTTTAGAACGGCCCACAAATTCTCAACCGGATTAAGGTCAGACGATTGAGACGGCCACTCTAACACACAAATATTATTTGCCCTTAACCAGTCTTTAAGCAGCTTTGGGGTCATTATCCTGCTGGAAGACCCAACGCAGCGGCATTTCTTCTTCCGCGTATGGCAGCATTACTGTTTGCAGAATATCTCTTTACTGGAAACAGTCCAAACAGTCCAACAGCCCCAAACCATCACGGAAGCCCCACCAGAACGTTTTCTGGCTTAAGACATGAACCCTTTTTGCGTATTACTGTGCGTGCACCGTCGGAATAAAATAAATTAAATTTGCTCTCATCGCTGAAAAGCACTGTCTTCCATTTGTCAACTGACCAATTTAGATGTTTTTGTGCAAACTCAACCCTAATAGAAAGGTTAATTTAAGTATTTGATAATCTTTCCCAAATATGGTATCTGCATTACCTTTTAAGACGGTGCTTAGCAGAGGGGAGTGGCTTTTTTGTTGCCCGAAAAGCATGAAGGCCGACTTCTTTTAAACGCCTTCGAACAGTACTTGCGTCAACAGGAGGACTAAGCTGGGTCACTAGAGACGTACAGGACACAAACGGGTCTTTTAAAACCGTACGCAGTATGCGCCTGTCAGTTTCCGATGTTGTTTTCCGTGGGCGTCCGCCACCATGTGTTATTTCTATCGGTTTTCCATTCCTAAACTTTTTAACTAAATCGTTAATTGTTGAGGTCGGAATATTATATTTCGCAGTTATTGCTCTTTGCTTTAACCCGGCTTTAAAGTCCTCTACAATTTGATTTTTTATAAAGATACTCGTACTATACCGTGTTTTTGCCATTTTTAGTACATGTATATACGAATCGTTTGAAAATCACGCATAATCTTCTTTCTAGATCTTCTTCTGCAAAAATGTAACTCAAATGTAACTCAATAGCAGAAACCGTTATCAGAAAGACGAAATTTAGTGCTCTAAAAAAATCCGGTTAGTTTTGCACAGGCATGTTATTGAGATCTTTTATATTTTTTAATAACGCGCATTTAATTTTTTTTATACGATTATCAAATTAAGGTAGAAAGTGTTTTTAAAAATACAAAAAAAATATCAAAGTACCATTTCCCATCACTTATTTGCTAACGAACATATTTGAGAAAAAAATCCGGAATGTTTTGCACAACACTGTATACGTAGATGTTGATTTTGAATTTGGTTTTCTTATAATGTTCTTTGCAAAACATTACTTGATGCCATCTAGTTTGATATTTTCACCTAAACCTCTTGATAAAATATTAACAGCTGTATTCAAAGCAGAGCTATTATCAACATTGGCAGCTCCGATGACATCGTCATGTTTATTAAACGATTTTTGTTGTAAAAAATTCACTGTGCACTGACTAATTTTTGAGTAAAGATGTTTGTTTTCTTCCTGCAGACTACCAATTTGAAGCAGTGCACTCTAATTAATTTCTTTAAGAGAATTTATGTCCTTGTTTTATTGAAATTAGTAGTGAGTACAAATGAACTATTGTAGAAAGAGATAGAAGCACTTTTACGCTATGTGTATTATAATGGGTGATTTTTTAAGCGTTTGATTTTTAATTGCCAAAAAAGACAGGAAAAATGCAAAAATGTATAAAATCTTTGATAAACCAATGCTTGCCATTTACTTTTTAAAGATTATTTCATGTAAAGTCGTGGTGAAGGCTATGTTTTAAGTGGTCCATACGGAGAGTTAAATTTTGAATCACTTTTTCGAGCATATTGGCTGGTATCCCGTCGCTAATAACACGTGTAATACCGTCTTCCAAGGCTGCAATTGACGATGGTTTATCGGCATAGAAGAGTGATTTGTATTTTCCTGTGTTTTTTTTTTTTACGCTGTTTTCCGCCAATCTCATGCTCTCCCATTTGATATCTATGCTCTGACCGAAACTAATCTTATCCCCAACATAAAAAATCAGGAGTTATTCCCTCCTTCTTTTAATGTTTTTCGGGATGATGATCGCGCACCCCCCTTGATTGAATCCCCTTGTCGAGGTGTCCTACTGGCTATTCACAACAGCTTGGACTCCTCTCTCGTTGCAACATCATCCTCTCCTAAACTCGACTTTGTGTCGGTTAAAATAACCCTCACTCGTAGATGCTTGTACGTTATGTGTTGTTACATTCTTCCGGCGCAACCTATCGAATCCTACCAACTTCCTATTGCAGCAATTGACAATTTGATCGACTTATCAGAATCGCTTGATGATATCATTATCTTCGGCGATTTTAATCTGCCTCAGCTGAAGTGGACTCCATCTGAAGACCTATCTTTTTTCATCGCCTCCAATCCCATTTCTACTAAGGAATGCCTATTCTTAGACCGGCTAACAGACTCTAGTCTATGCCAAGTCAGTGGCGTTTCCAACTGTATGAAAAACCAAATAGACCTTATCTTCACAACTGATCCCATCAACTCCTCAGTATCGTGTTGTCCCCTATCTCTTTCAGCTATTGATAACTTTCATCCTCCACTTCTTCTCTCATTTTTCCATAACTCTCCCCTTCAGTCGCCTCCCCCCGCAGTTCTATTTTCTTACAATTTTCACAAAGCTAATTTCCGTAAAATCAATACCTATCTAAGCAGGGCTTATTTTAAGTTTACCAATCTATCTCTGGTTGCTGCCCTCTCCATTTTTTACAGAGAAATATTCAAATCCATCTCCCTTTATGTGCCTTACTCCCGCCATAAAACTTCTTCTACATCCCCTCCTTGGTATAATCGTAAACTTCGCTCTCTACGAAACAAAAGAAACAAGTTATGGGCGGTATTCCTTCGCACCCACTCTTCTTCCGACTATTCAAATTATCTAGGTACATACCTTTATTTCATTGAACTCTATAACTCTCTCTATCAGCGCTACCTGAATAGTGCGCAAACCAATCTCATAAATGACCCCAAGTCCTTTTTTCAATTTGTCAATTGCAAAAGTAAGACTGATGGTTATCCTTCCTCCCTCGCTTTCGAAACCAAAACTTCATGCGATCCTCCTACCATCGCCAACTTTTTTGCTACATTTTTCAAGCAATCATTTGCCAACGACTCCTTCGTACCAGATCCCTCTTACTTCAATGATCTACCAAATTTCTCCATTGGTCCCTTTCTCACACAAAATTTCGATCCTGCAGTTATTGAAGAAAAGTTACAAAATCTTAAGGATGAATTTGTACCTGGCCCAGACGGACTCCCCGCCATGTTTCTTAAGAAATGCTCTTCCAACCTGTCTCTACCCCTTTCCTACCTTTGTCGTCTATCGCTTACACAGGATGAATTTCCCCAGATTTGGAAGATCTTTTTTATAATCCCAATACACAAAAAGGGATCTAAGCATGAAGTTACCAATTATCGTCCCATTGCTAAACTCTCTCATATACCCAAACTCTTTGAAAGCATTTTATACGAAGCGTTAAGCTTCAAATGCAAGCCTTTTATTTCACCCCGACAACATGGTTTTCTAAAAGGTAGATCAACTACCACGAATCTAATTGAATTCGTGTCTTTTGCACTCTCAGCCTTAGAAAATGGCAAAGAAATCGATGTTATCGCAACTGATTTCACTAAAGCATTTGATAAGATATCTCATAAATTGATTTTTTTCAAATTGTCTGCTCTCGGCTTTGAGCCTCTCTTTTTAAAATGGATTTCTTCTTACCTTGTAAACCGATATTATAGTGTTCGGTTTAGATCCGCCCTTTCTGTTCCATTCCTGGCCTCATCTGGAGTTCCACAAGGCAGTCATCTTGGCCCTCTTCTCTTCATTCTTACTATCAACGATGTTGAGAGTGTCATTAAGCACTCCTCCCTCTCCCTTTACGCTGACGACACAAAATTTTTTAGATCTATTTCCTCTCCCCAGGACTCTGCCCTTCTTCAAGAAGACCTTGATCGGTTTTCAATCTGGTGCCTCAAAAACTGCCTAGAACTTAATATAGCCAAATGTCAATCTATAACCTTCTCACGTAAATGCAACCCGTCTCCTCCCCGACTTTATTTTCTCCATGGTCAACCAATTCCCCTGGTTCAGTCTTTCCAAGACCTTGGCATATTATTCGACAGTGTGCTTAATTTCCGTTCACAAGCCAACTCATCACTTGGCTTTATTAAACGTTGGTCCAAGGAATTTTCCAACCCGTATGTAACCAGATCTCTCTATATTAGCTTTGTTCGCCCCCTGCTTGAGTATGCCAGTCAAGCTTGGTCCCCCTTTCACCGGGTTCATGTTTCCCGAATCGAGGGTATTCAACGTCGATTCCTCCGATTTGCCCTCCGTGGCCTGCCATGGAATGACCCTTTAATCTTACCTCCCTATCAAGACCGCCTCAAACTTCTAAATATGAATTCGTTAGAAGAACGTAGGAATATTGCTGATGTTCTTTTCATTCATCGTCTTCTCTCAGGTTCCATCGACTGTGCATCCATTCATCATTCATTTTCATTTTGTTTTTATTGAGACATTAATACACTTGATAATTTATGAATACATTTTTTTTTTTTGAATTTATGGTAACCGACTTCAATAGTTATATCTGGTTAAACTAAGTTTTTAGATACAATAAATGTTAATAACGAAACATATATACGTACAGTTTTTATTTTAACTAATTTTCAATTAATTCTTTATTTTTGCATGTGTTTGCTCCCGACACATGTTCGCTTTATGGCTCTAGTGGCCGAAATTAAATTTATGACTAGAACTGCTTACTTAAAAAGCTAAATCTTATTTAAGATAAGATACAACAATAATTGGATAAGCATCGGCATGTAATAATCATGTCTACTTAGTTAGATATATAATTATGTTTATATAATAACAAGGAGAATGTATTATTATGAATAAGCTGAGATATCAATTCGATTACTAATGGAAAACAAAAATCTATGTTGTATTTTTGGATACAAGATGGCATACATTTACTTACTCGTAACTTTTGGTTTAAATTCATTAAATTAGACAAATTTGAAATCGTTATCCTCTGAGAACAGGTAAATTTGCTTTTTCATAAAATGGAAGTTTTAAGTTGGAGCTGGACGATGGTTCAAATAATGATTGTGATCTTAAATTCAATATATTAATAGGAGAAAGGTAAAAATTGTTATCTAGCACACTTTCGTTGATGTTTCTGTCCCATATATTTTTTATAATTGGGTTGGGGTGATTGGAGGTAGTTTGTAATTTGTTTTTCAGTAATTTAACCATATATACGCAAAGAGGTTTAATATTATTTTCTCTATATATTGTTGCATTTGAATACCATTGTTTATTTGGTTTTCTGAACTTTCCACAACAAAATCTTAGCATTTTTCGCTCGAAGTTTTCTAACTCATTTGTGGCTGTTGGTGAAACACTAAACCAACAGCCAAATCCATATGTAATTATAGGTCTTATAAGTGTTTTGTACATAAGCAGTTTGGTTTTCCTTGAAATAGAACTCGATAATAAAAGTTGTTTAAGCAGACCAGAAGCCATTTTGGCTTTATTCAGCACTGCCCTGGCATGCTTATTAAATTTGAATTTGTTTTGGTAGTACTCGTATATACCAAGATATTTTGGTTCCGTTTTCAGTGGGATCGGTACATTATCGATTTCTAGTAAGAGTGTTTTACTCTCCTTGACTGCTTTACGGTGCCCTTTTCCATAAACGTTTCTGAAGCATGTAAAACTACTCTTTCCTGCGTTTAATACTAATCCCAAAGAGTTGAAATAAGATGTTAATGAGGGCACACATTCTTTCAATTTGTTAAGTGCATCGTGGGGTCTCATTGCACTTGCTAATATCTTAGTATCGTCCGCATATTAAAATTCTTCAGTCTCATTTACTTGGCTATTTAAAGGGAAATCGTAAAGATATATGTTGAAGAGTTTTGGACCAAGTAATGATCCCTGAGCCACGCCCATAAGTGCTGGAAACTCTTCAGAGTATTCAGAAGCAATAGAGATTGCTGCCGTCCTAGAGCTCAAAAAGCTGATGATCATCCGAATGAACACTTCAGAAAAATCCAGCGTTATCAGTTTGAAGATAAATCCGTTGTGCCAAATGGAATCAAAAGCGGCCTGCAGATCTAAGTCAAGAACAACAGAGCACTTTCTATTCCTAAGGTTTTGAATGATTCGATCGTTTAGCACTAGCAATGAGTGCTCGATTGAATAATTTTTCCTGAAACCGAATTGGTTATTTGGAACAATATTTTTTTCTTCACAGAAACTGTCTAAGTGATCAGCCAAAATTCTTTCAAAAAGCTTTCCAACGTTAGATAACAATGAAATAGGGCGAAAGTCTTTGATTTCTTTTCACTTTTCTTCTTTGCTATAGGAATAAGCTTAGATTTTTTCCACGTTGAGGGAAAGTACCCATTTTTTATGCATTGGTTGAAAATGCACGAAAGGGCTACATCAAGGGTATGAGGACATTTCCGCAAAACATAGTTTGAAATCTTATCTACACCGTACGATTTTTTGTTGTTTACGCTCATTCTATGAGCATTAATTTTCTCTGGAGACGTAAAAGGTGGAGGTAAGTTATCTGAGGTGGTTTTGGATGGAAGAAAATTGGTTAAGTGTGTCTTTGCATGCCTGCTCTTAAACTCGTTGACTCTGAGATTAACATGGTTTGTTAAGTTTGTGTCAAACTGTGGTATTTTTTCTGAATACAGGTCGGAATACACCGTCTTAAATGCAATTAGTTTGTCTTCATTATCTGACAGTTCGTCTCCATTAAAAATCAAGGTATCCTTGGCTATATTCGTACCAAAATACTTTCTGCTCGTTATTCTGTCAATTTCCTTAAAAGCTTGGGGAGAAGGTCTTATTTTTCTTAAACGTGATCTAAAATCATTATCCATGTCTATTTTAACTCTTGCAGCTATTATTTTATTAAGACACTGTATCCTAGAGTGCAACTCTTTATATTCCGTGTTAACCCTGTTTAAATGTCTATGGAAAATTTTCATAAGATTTTTAGTCAAAAGTGAAATGTTTTTGTATTTTAAGTTTTTACTGATTTTAGTTACGGAATGGTTTTCTACACTTGAATTTATTTTATTGCTTACCAATTGAACAAGATCGTCAATTTCAGTATTGGAAATATTTGTACTTACTGGAAGGTTCATTATTGAAAGGCTACTGTGTAGTTCTATTCTAAAATGATCCCAGTTCGTATTTTGAAAACAAGTGTAAGTGGTAGGAGGTACTAGAACAGGGAAAACCCCCACCAAAATTAAATTAAAATTTTTAAAGATCACTCATTATTATTATTACGCACTTGTTTCACTTTCATGAGAGAGGGGCGGCGATCGTAACGAATGACGCCTTTTAGCATCACACGAAATACATCGATAATTAATATTGTTCTTCTTCATATATTCTTCGTCCCTTTGTTGTAGTTTAGCACAGTTAAGGTTGTAATAAATTTTGCATATAGAGCACTGAATTTTTGTTTTGAACGCACTTTTTACACTTATTAGTTGTTTTTGTGTCCAAAGAAGGCAATCAAGTAATGAAGCCTTATCAAGAAACACTACAAAGACTCTATATAAGGCCCTAACCAATCCCAGTCCTACTCTATCGTACAAAAGCACAGAAGTTAGCGAAGACTGATGAAAGTGTCCTAAGTCGTCTTGATTTTGATTTTGGTTATTCGAACGACTCTTTGACCCATTTACCTTGACGGGCGAAGCCTACGAGCTGTACAGCAACAGGAATGCGCGCATCATTCACCTGAGATGGTTAGAATATGTAGAGCTAATAGATAATAACGCTCCGTCCCAAGGAGTTTTAAATTTTTACTAGGGGACACAACTCAGTAGACCTCACTTTAAATTGCTTTCACAAATGGAAGGAAACCTCAACGCCTGTGCATCATCATAATGCTCAATATCTGTGAGTGCGTTAAGCGCCCTGTAAACGCTAAAACATGGTACTAGTAAACATGGTACCACTAAAACCCGTAGACGCTGAGACCAATTCACTCCAACATAGATGGTAGACTGTGAAAACACTCGAAAAATTCTTTCCAAACATTTGTATTTGGAATGTTGGCCATCTTTTCCCGATTATTTTGTGTGCTCACACGACGAAATTCACTGGTAAAATGGCTTGCTCGAGTAAATGTTGACAGATGAGAGCGCAGACACTCAAACATAGTATCAACAACACAAAAATCAAACCACTTTTGATTTTAGTGAGACCAAATTCTGATGTTGGTAAGACCAAAAAATTGGTGCGCGTACCAGTCCGCAGACGATCAACATCAAATAAAACTTGGTTTGTTTTAAATGTTTACTAGTACCAGGTTTTACCGTTTACAGGGCGCTTTAGTATCCAAAGATCCGGAATTGGAAAGTATAGGCCGTTTTTAGAAAACAGGCAAAGCCTGTTTATGTATTGTTTTTATTTAACGAGAAAAGCCACCACCTGGGCTGAGGTAAAGTAATCTCCTACTTTCTTTTGGCTTGAGATTGAACAGTTTGTTTGGAATGCGCGTGTCATTGATTATCTTCAGAAAGGAAAAACAATCAACGGCGTACATTAAGTGAACTCATTGCAGTGTTTGAAAGATGAAATCAATAAAAAACGGCCACTTTTGGCGAAGAAAAAAGTTTTGTTTCATCAAGACAATGCACCATTTCACTCATCCGTCATCACGATGGCCAAAATCAATGAGTTAAAGTTCGAATTGCTTCTTCATGCATCCTATTCGCCAGATTTAGCCCCCTCGGATTATTTTCTATTTCCGAACTTGAAAAAGATTTGCCAACAATAAAGAGGTGGAGTCTAAGGTTGATGGTTATTCTAAGGAGCTCGACGATTCTCGCTATAAACAGGGTCTCGACGCTATTGAATATCGCTGGGAAAAGTGTATTGAAATAAACAGAGACTAGGTAAACATATTTATCCCCAATTTTTTTGTGTTTTCTCTTTGTTAGGTCGGGTACTTCCGGGACTAACTAAAAAGCTAATTCGGCTAGCCTAGTTTTTTAGCCGTGGTCGGCTTACATAGATTTAGGTAGGATTAGGGTAGTTATAAGAACAAATAAAAATAAAAAATTATGAAAAAATTAATAAAAAGTATTGGGTCTATAACTTTGTGCGGTTTGCTAAGAGATGGCGTAACTTGTATTATTCCATTGGAACATGCGTTGGAAGGCTACTGTCATTGTACGTCATTTCAGTATATGTCATTCGTTTGAAGCGTAAACAACAATATTTTTTTTTCACTCAAATATGTCGAACTTTGTGCCTGAAAAAGTGTTTTTGCGGGGAGTTCTTCTTCATTACTTTAATATGAAGAAAACTACTGCTGAAAGTCATCGTATTTTGGTGGAAGTTTATGGTGAACATGCGCTAGTTGAGCGAACGTACCAAAAGTGGTTTGCACGATTTAAAATTGGTGATTTTGGCTTGGAAGACGGTGAACTTCCTGGGCAGCCAAAAAAGTTTGAAGATGAAGAACTGGAAGAATTACTCTATAAAGATTGTTGCCAAACACAAGAAGAGCTCGCAGAATCTTTGGGTGTCACTCAAGCAGCCATTTGAAAACGTTTAAAAGCAGCTGGATATATTCAAAAGCAAGGAAATTGAGTTCCACATGAACTCAAGCCGAGAGACGTCGAAAGGCGATTTTGCATGTCCGAAATGCTGCTGGAACGCCACAAAAGGAAGTCATTTTTGCATCGGACAACGCAACCGAACACAATTAATCCGTTTGAAGAGAGCAGTGGCCGAAAAACGCCCGGAATATGCGACCAGACACGAGGCAATAATTTTCCATCATGACAACGCTCGGCCCCACGTTGCTATTCCGGTTAAGAACTTTTTGGAAAACAGTGGATAGGAAGTCTTACCCCACCCGCCTTATAGCCCAGACCTTGCCCCTTCTGACTACCATTTGTTCCGGTCGATGCAGAACGCCCTCACTGAAATACGGTTCACATCAGAACAGAATATCAAAAATTGGCTTGATTCATTCTTGGCTGCCAAGCCGGCGCAGTTCTTTTGGGATGGGATCCACAAATTGCCAGAAAGATGGGAAAAAGTCATAGCTTCAGATGGGCAATACTTTGAATAATACTATTGTACATGTTTTTCTTAAATAAACGTTCAAATTTTGAAAAAAAAACCGCACGAATTAAGAAAAAATACGAAAAATTATAAAAGAACAAAGAGATGGGTAACAACTTCTCAAATTTATCAAAAAAAAAAAAGTTGTATGATAATACATATACAATAAGCTATTATAAGCAGGATGAACTTAAAATGCATTGAGGTCTAAACTATTGTAAAAGATCATTTGGTGGATGCAACTATGAGTACCATCTTATCTCATTCTTGTCCGGTTACGGCTATCGAAAATATCTCTACAAATATATACACTATAGCGTTTTGTCCAAAATCTCCAGGTAAAGGAGAAGAAGCGAGCAATGTTTCACTGCAAACGCTTCACAGAGGGAAAAGTGAACCGGTTTAGTCCGCAGTTTCCAATAAGCTATATAGAGAGGTCAGAGTAGTTACAGAATTTGTCTCTTATAACGAGCGTGCAGAACGCTCAAGCGAGAGATCCAGATAGCGCAGTATAAGAACAGGGTTTTTGCTTAGAGCTCGTGTACCTTATTTATCCTGGCTTATTTCAAAATGCAAGTTTTCGCTGCCTGTAAGTTGCGCGCCGTCACTATACATGTATATAAGAATGAGAAGTATTGAAAGCGATATTCTAGATGATTATACACATTTGCACGACGAATATCTAAGCAACTCATTTAACTGTCACAACTTAGTCCCAAAATGGTCCCGTCATGAAATTTCAATTTCATCACTTAAAGTTGCTAGTCGAATTCGTAAGTTCCTGGGCAAACCTTAACGATTTTTCGATTGTTGGTCGTTAACAATTTCTTCAATTCGGTTGTATTAATCAGCGCTTACCAGTCATGTACCATGACAAAAGTAATTACCATTGCACGAGTTATTATCTTTCACAACATACATCTCTTCCAACTACAACTAAACAATTCCTAAGTCATCAGGTAAAATGAAACAAAAGATGAAAATTACTATGTCATGCCACATGCCATAAAAATCCATGACAGAGAAGACGATTAAAAAAAAAAAACAACAAATTGAAATGATTCACTGATGCGATGATGCGATGCATGAATACAATGGAAAGCAAAAATTAAAATAACACATCAACCAGCAACTACCAGGCAAAAACCAGTAACCGACAACTGGCAACCGACAACTGGCAACCGACAACTGGCAACCGGCAACCGGCAACACCGGTATAAACTTCAATAACAAAACCGAGATACCATACAGCCACACTTACGGATATGACAATGTATCCACGTCTTCTTCTGCTGCTACTGCTTTTGGACCTTTAAAACAGAAAATGTCAACTTGTATGACCTCGTTTTCATGAGAGAAAATTGCCCTAAAAAGAAAAGAAAAAAAAAATCACCTGTCTAATTGCTTCAGGGGTTGGCTTTTTTTTTGCCTCCTTCCCTCCCTCCTGACAACGAATAAAATAATTAATCAATCTCTTATTCCAAGATGTAATGGTGGAGTGTCACGGTTGGTAAGGGAACGATTTCTCTACCTTCCTCCTCCACTCTACACCATCTTTTTCGGTGGAAGAAAATCGAAAAAAAATAAAAACTCAAAGACTAGAAAGAAGAAACTGGAAAATTTATCCAGGTGTGAAAATTACCATTGCACCTACAGATATAGCAGGAGCTATACACCAATGCCAACATCGTCACCACTATCAATACCACAAATGAGCAGCCACATTATATTCGTACCAGGGAAAACCCTAGATTAGTGCGTCGGAAAGGTGCATATTTTAACAGCTGCTCCTGCTGGCGCTGGTTCTGAAAATGATGTTGATTCACCTGAAATCTGCTTCTAAACTAAATACAGTGCCAGTCGCGGTCCTCTCTGGTTTCTCCTTATTATTTTATTTTATGTCCAGTTTCTGTACCGATACGGCAAACTAACTATGGAGTCCGAGCAATTTGGTGACATTGACGGCACAGTATGTCATAAGTAAAGGTACAGACTCTTACAAGACTGTCCAGCTTATATTTTACGTACATATTTATACAAGTTTTTTTTTCTTAATAAACTGGAGATGCATTCACAATTCATTTTGGATCGGTATTGTCGATCCACATATCAAGGTACAAAATGCAAACCGAACCACTTTACATAGCGCTAAATTATTCATATTGGGATAAGAAGCATGGGAATCAGGGAACCGATTTACTATCGATTGAATACCAAGCCTGAGATCTTTAGACCTGCCCATACATTTTGTCTCAGATTGCTGTTCTGGTACGGACTATAATCAGATCAAATCATTTACAGAAGTGCAAAAGACTTATTCGAGTAAGTGACGCAGCTCACTAAGTTTCTCAAGCCACGGCTCATTAGTTCGAATTGATCTTAAGCCCTGATCACTTTTGGCGTATACTACTCAACGGAATTTACGCGACGACGCGTAAGTTTGTGAAGAAGGTTGTGTAGGAAAAATGTCAGCTCTTTAATTTTTTTTTTGTTAATTAGCCATCCAGACCCGGTAGCCCATACCAACTGGACAGTTGGTCCCAGACTAAACGAAATAAGAAAAATGATTTTCGAACAGGACGTGTGCAGCCGACCAAGACTGCTATTTGCTGCTGCTTAGGTTTTCAAATATGGCAATACCAGTGTAGTTACGTTAAATCTGACATCAGCATCGAAAACTTTTGACGTTTTTAATGGTACACGTACTCAGAACTTTTTGTCATACGAGTGCTTTTTGCCTTTTTTTACAGAAATTCATCTCAGCCAAAAAATGGAATTAAATAGTGAACATTTTCTGACGCATTTTTGGGCATTAGTTCCGCTCTGATACATTTACGAGTAATATTGCATAAACATTTGGCCGCTAAAAAGATTTCTTTGCGTTGGATACCGTATAATTTAACGCCGAACACGGATCATTCTCCACAACGTCAACGCGAGCTCCCAAAGGTCGACTCAAACAAGAGTCTTTTGAGTACTCAAAACATCGAATTGATAGGTCGTCTGCTGTACAGCCCTGATTTGACACCCAATGACTCCTTTTTATTCCCGCACATCAAAAATAAATTTCGAGGTCAGCGTTTTCCGACGCCAGAAGAATCAATTGATGCGTTTAAAACGCATGTTTTTGTGTTCCTCCTTCGGAGCGGAAAAAGTGTTTCGAAAATCGGTCCAAATGCATTGATCTTCATGGACAATATTTTAAAAAAACAATAAAGCCATTTTCGATGATAAATATTCTCTTTTACTTGTTTTTGTCAAAACTTAAGTAGCAACTACGTAACAGTGACCTCCTATAAAGCGGACTACGCTCCAATTGTGCCGGGAAAAGAAAAGAATGAAAAGCTGTGATTTACGGTGATTGCTACTGAGAGCAGTGGAAGCGCATATTCGGGTAGGATTACTGACCAGAAGGAGAATAACACAAAAAGCCTTAAGCTTAAACGAAAACCTGGCTACATTTGCATCAAGGTCCACATTTACTGATGCGCGTACGCTGTCATACGAAAAAAGTCGACGACATCATAGATTATTTATACAAGTAAGAGAGTTGTCTGAAAAGTTTCCGACCGCAATGTAAAGATACCGGCACTCGCCAATAGAAGCTAGTGAATGCGAGTTCTGCCTCTTTTGACAGTTACTTACCGAAGCATCAGTCATTTTGAACTCGCAGTTTTTAGTTGACAGTCGATGGAGTGAGTCGATGTGAGTGTTTTTTGTGAAAATGGAAAAAATTGAGTATCGAGCTGTTATTAAATTCTTGTTTTTGAAAGGCAATACGCCTACGCAAATCAAAAATGAGTTGGACTCTGTGTATGGGGACTCCGCACCATCATTTACTACAGTGCAATTTTAGGCAGCTGAATTTAAATGTGGCCGTAAGAGCTTGGCAGATGGTGAACGTTCGAGACGTCCAAAAACTGCAACCACTGACGATAACATTGCTAAAGTTCACCAAATGGTATTAGACGACCGCCGAATTAAAACGAGAGAGATAGTAGAGGTTATGAAAATGTCCAAAGAATGTGTTTGTTACATATAAAATCAAGATTTAGGCATGAGAAAGCTGTCCGCGTGTTGGGTGCCGCGTTTGCTTACGTTAGACCAAAAACGTGTTCGAATGAACATTTCCAACGCTCTGTTGGCGCAGTTTAGGCGCAATAAATCCGAGTTTTGGCGCCGATTAATTACTGTAGATCAAACTTGGATACACCATTATACGCCCGAAACAAAAATTCAGTCAAAACAGTGGACCGCAAAGGGCGAGCCGGCTCCAAAAAAAAGCAAAAACTGTTTTGTTCGCATCATTACTTGCCAAGCTGATGGCAGAAATTGCGGAAAAACGGTCACATTTGCAGAAAAATAAAATCCAGTTTCACCAAGATAACGCGCCGTCTCACACCTCAGCGGTTGCCATGGCGAAAATCCATGAATTACGGTTTGAACTGCTTGACCATCCGCCTTATTCACCAAATCTAGCCCCAAGCGACTTCTTTTTGTTCCCTCATCTAAAAACTGCGCTCGGAGGACAGAGATTTTCGTCAAATTAGGAGGCAATCACCTTCGTGAACAATTATCTTGCAGAGAAAAACGCCAAGTACTATTTGGACGCGTTAGAGAGATGGGAGCATCGTTGGGAGAAGTGTGTAGAGTTACAAGGAGACTATGTAGAAAACTAAAAAAAATTTTGACAAAAAATGTCTTGTATCATTGTTCGGTCGGAAACTCTTCAGAAAACCTTCGTAGTAGTAGGAATTGTAGTAGTAATAGTAATAGTAATAGTAATAGGAATAGTACTAGTAGTAGTAGTGGTAGGAATAGTACTATTTCACTTTATGAAAACTTATGTAGCTACAAATAATATTATTTATACATAAATCAGTGTTTCTTTGCCATACTTATAATGATTTAAATATAGGGTCCGCCAAAAATGTTTTTTTTTTTTTGAAAATGCTATAAAAAGAAACTACTGAATATTTTCTCAAATTTCTTTTTTTATTTGAAAGTCCGGTTAATAATGGAAAATAATTTCATTCAAATGGCTGCCTCGGCTGGCTATGCAGTAGCCTATACGATCGGTCCAATTTTTAAGCACATTATCGATTGTGTGCAGCTGTATTTCACCAATGGCTTCACGAATATTGTCCTTTAAAGCGTCAATTGTCTCTGGCTTGTCGGTGTAACACTTATCTTTTACGGCACCCCACAAATAATAGTCCAACGGTGTCAAATCGCAGCTCCAGGGTGGCCAAACGACATCAGCTCTGCGGCTGATAATGCGATCTTCAAAAACAGGGCGCAAAACATCGAGTGTAGCTTCGGCTGTGTGGCACGTAGCGCCGTCCTGTTGAAACCAAATGTTGCCAATATCCTCCTCTTCAATTTTTGTGAACAAAAATTCGTTCAACATGGCCCGATAACGATCGCCACTGACTGTAACGGCCATTCCTTGCTCATTTTCGAAGAAAAATGGCCCAATTATGCCTCTGGACCAAACAGTGACTCGTTTTGGGTGTATCGGCTTTTCAATGTATGCGTGCGGGTTTTCTGTGCCCCAAATGCGACAATTTCGCTTGTTTACATACCCGCCAAGATCAAAATGAGCTTCATCTGAAAGGATGGTTTTTTTGGCAAAGTCGATCGCAGGCCAACTTAGCGAAGCGTATACACAACCATATTCGTTCAGCGGAAGGATAAAACTAATTATCTGTCAAATCAGACATGAGCTAAGTGTTACCATTCACGAAATAAGCACTAGTTGAAAAAAAAAACGTTAGATGGCGGACCCTATATTTACTCTTACATAGTTTATACATTTAATTTTATATAATCGAAATTTATTGTCGTTTTTTATATCATTAGTCAGGTTATTAAATAAAAGTATTCCCTTGTACAGAAGTGTGTTTTGGGCAGCTATCGAACTTTGGCGAAATAATCTGTAATCGTTGATGTTGCGCAAACGGTGTGATTCTCCAACACGTCTCATTCCATTTGTAAGGTATCACGGTTCGGGGCCCTGTTTCATTTTGAAGACAGCAATAATTGTGTTCAGTTCCAGCCTTTGTTTGATGTTCAACCATTTAAGTGCGTCTAGCAGGCATCTTATCGGTGTTAGTCTACTGCATCTTAATATACTTCTCATTGCTTCATTTTTTGGCTTTCACTATTTGGCCTTGATTACAGTATAAATGGTAGAGCAAAATTCGAAATGTGATATTATTATGGCGTTATTATATACGAGTACTTTAATCGCTGTGAGACAATAAAATTTTTTTTCGTAGTCTAAGGGACTTTTTACCAATATTTTTGCAAATATAAACGATGTGTTCAGAAAATGTAAGCTCCTTACCGATAATCAATTAGAATACCACTATTTATGTTTATTTCCATAATTTTCGTTTTTTATTCGTTTAATTTAAGCTTATTCATTTCTAACCATGTTGTTATTCGCCCATTGGCTTAATTTTACATTTTTCAGCATCCTTTCTTTCGGAATAAACTAATGCATCGCCTGCATAAAGTACCAGCTTGCATGCACTTATGATGTTTGGCATATCACTGATTTAAATTATAAAAAGCAACGCACCTATGATTGAAACTTGTAGAACTTACGAGTAAATGTCCATTTCTATTAAATTAGACGTTTTTTGGTTGACTCTTGTGCTTCTTGAACTCTTTGAAAGAAATGGCTTAAACCATTTTAGTTCTTCTTTATCTTGTGTACCATACATTGATATTTTTTCTAATAGCATATTTCTGTTTAATATGTCAAATGCTCTTTTGAAATCCAAAAATAGCGCTAATGTTTTTTTTTTTCTTATTTCGCACGCTTTCCCACTCGCTCAATGTTTTCGAAATGTAGATTCATAACATGAAAAGTGTTTAGAATTGTCCATCAACACACTCAACATGATGATAACAACGTCCCCACCAACAACATCTTTTCTTAAATGTCAAAAAACAAAAACTAAAAAATGTCAAATTACTAAGTCAAATAAAATGTCATTACCCTTTATAACGTTGGAAGAAAAGGATTGTTTTATTTATATATCTTCAACACTTAACATTTGGTCCTTCGAGCCGGATAGTGAACCGGTTTTTAAATTAAAAATATAACAAGTATTTAATAATTAAAAATTATTGAAAATTAAAAGAGTTTAATAACACATTTAGCACTTAACAAAAAGATATTGTTGTTTTTCATATAAGCCATTAACTGTCGTTTAACAATATTTTCCAGAATTTTGTCAAAAGTCGTTAATGTATTTATAGAACGAGAAATTCCTCGCACTTTTCCATATTTTGAACCTTTTCCACTGATGTTAAAGAAAAATTTTGTCGATAATCGAAATCCTTGGTTTGACAACAAATCGCATTTAGTAAGTGCCGAATTGCAAGTTCAAGTTGACTGTAGCTAGAAGCGACTGCAACTACTACAAGTCCGTGTAGACGGTAGCACCTTTCGACAAATGCTAACGAGAAAGAGACTCTATGCCACAAAACCGGACAAAAAACCTAGGTTGGCTGTAGTCCAGCTAGCTTCAGCAAGAAAAGAAAAACTGCTCGGATACGGACTTCACATTTATTAATGAACTTTGGCTACAACTTATACCTATCACCTCACAATAAAACAAGATGGGTGTAAAGCTGAATTTAACGATTTGAAAGGGAATTCATGTGGTATGAGTTGGAAGGCCTAATGATAGTGAATACTCTTCGGCAACCGTGAACACTTTCGTAGCATAGCGGACTCTGGTTATTTCACCTATGTTCAAAACCAGCAATTAAGCGACCATCTTAGCTTAGGAGCGAAACTATAAAACAGAAAAATCGGAGCACACAATTGTGGACAGACTCTGCAGATTTGTGAATAATTTTTATGACAATCAGAATTCGAAGGCATGTCGGCGAGAGGCAGAGAAACTGTCTCAAATGTTAATCAGAAGATACATATAGACGGAACGAGGAGCGTATCTCAATTGTTGTTTAAATTGTAGCAACTTCAGCAGTATAGAAATTTGCACTGCAAGTCCAGTACGAATAATGTCTAAAAATAAAGTATATAAATAAATTCAAAGATGGAGGAAACACGTGCGTTGGTAAGGACTTTTATAATTGTACCAAAGAGTTTACCAGAAAAATGTTTTCTTGCAGATAACATTTCGCGACTGTGTTAACTATGTTTCGAAGCTGAAAATTCCCGAATTCACGCCGGCCATCTAGTAATACTGGAACTTTAACCCTTAGTATGGGCTATGGATATTGATGTCTGTGAATTTTTCCAGAGGAATTATCACCAAATCGTCAAGGCAATCTGAAGGATGAGTGCTTCCGGATATGGTCAACGTAATAGCGAAAATAATCAATAACAATCATCGATAATCAAAGAACACCTGAATTTAACACCCGGTCTTGAACCAGCAGGCCTATGCTCTGGTCTTGAACTAGCAGGATTACGCTTTGGATTTTTACACCGAATATATAAACACTGTGAAGGCTTCAAAGTTTTACTTTCGCAGAAGAGACATTGCTGTGAAAATAATCCTTAATAAGCGATATAATCTTCATTAAGAATGTTTTCGTATATGAATACGCCAAATAACAATGTCATTAACGTTTGAATATGACAATAGGCAGACAGAAGGGGCGTAAAAGAAACGTTTCGTGGAAAATCAAACGAGATGGCGCGCTGGTATTGATGAACCCCTTCGAAGGATCACAGGAATCAAGTAGTAGTAGCAAATATATGAATGAACGGAAGACGAGATCACCCAGTTAAGTCTGCGAGCAAAGAAAGAAAAATCCCGTATCAACTTCGGGTCAAGTATGATGTGAAATGCTACCTACAAACCTCATCTTTTTCTGAGTCCAGATCACTAGAGCCAACTTGTGATCTTTAGGCAAAATTGGCATACGTCTAAAATACGTTACACTTAAATACATAAATACTACCATACTTACTTCCAAAGATAGTATCCTACATAAGCGCCATAAGAAACGTGACCTCCTGAGAAACAAGTCGATAGGTTTATATGCCTGTATGATAGATATCCTGACAATGACATTGACAATTGGCTAGTACCAGATTCAGTTGCTTCCTTAGTTTTGTTGTAACTTCTTTCACATCCGAAAAGTATGAGTTCATTTCAATATATCCAATATACAGCGCTTACTAGTGTAGTAGAATAACAAAGTGGTAACACTGCTAAAGATATATTGTAATTGTAAGTGTAAGAGAGTCTGCCGGTAGGTAGAGTTTAGTGCTAAGCAAACCATCGTGAGATACGGACGATAGAAAATAAAGCTAAATACGATAAGTAAATAAACGTGCGCGGATAAACTAGGTTGTCAACGCGGATTTTAAGGTCTTTTTACGTAGAGATATTGGACGAAGTTTCCGTAAGATTTAGTCTTTTTTGTTTGAAGTATTCACCTACAATGTTTAAATTTTAGATACATAAAATATTGCTGACCGGCAACGTTCTCCGGCAATCACAGGACCCTTATTTTCGACGCCCGATCAAAAGTCGATTTATACTATTGTTCATAAGTGTCCAGTGTTGGTTTTGCCTCGCCATTTCTGGGTATGAATCACTATAATTGTGTTCCTCTTCGCATTTTAATTATTCTGATTGACAAGTTAATTTAATGTTAAACTAATATCTTATATGTACAATGGACTAGTTCAGACATACTGCTCTGCTCCGACAGACAAAAAACAAAAACCTTTTATTTCAGAAACGTTGTCAATGTCAGGTGCCTGAAATGTCACTCCAATGCTATAGCATCGTAAATAACTTCCTGATAATGCCAACATTAGCGTTTCCCCTAACATAGCAGTACCTTACCGGCGATTGCCTTCGTCTTTTGTCAGAAATGTTTCCTATCTACGTTTACAAAAAATAATGGAACCAAGGAAAACAGTTGTCAAATACAAGTGAACTTGCATAACACATATTCGTACCAAACACCCCTGTCGATGTTGCCACACTGAGAGGGTATGACCTTGTACGAGGGTCAAATACAGAGACCAAACTATTATTGATTGGTTTCCATTATTCTTCCAGAAACATCATAGCCATGCACATTGCAAACATCCTTGCGTCAGAAACATAATTGCTCTCCTCATCGTGTTCACTATGTTCACTCTGTCCCATGACTAACTAACAGCAATTGTCCTGCCGAGTTTGAATCAAGGAAATCCATACATCGATTTACCACATATTCAAAGGTTCCACCCTCTCCCGACAACCGGGCCAGGCCAGGCCAAACCATACGTGATTTTTGAAACAATTTTTTTAACGGAGAAGGGGACAATGAAAAGATAATACCTACAAGAGGGATGAAGCAAAGGAAAGGAACAAAAAATAAAACATCCGCTTATTCGAGGGTGATTTCAAGTGATTTTCATTTTATGCAGCCCTCTGGAGCTTAAAGAAATGTTTGTTTCGCTTGGCTTGGAATGTTCTAGAATGATACTGACATGCCACTTTGCAGGGGTTGGTCATATGAAAGGTAAAGCACTACAAAAGGTGGACATTTAAAGTTTTGATTAAAACAAGGAAAAGTTGTGATTGTAAATTGGACACTGGACGCACATGTCAGGGGCAAAGATTATGGATTTTGTGTGGGTTTTTTTATAGCAAGGACAACTTGTGGGAAAAGCAGATGAAGCAGATGAAATTCAGATGAAAATTTTGGACGCTCATTTAGATACCAATTTTGTTGAAGGAAACTGAAATAAAGTGACTTTAAAAAGTGCTACCTGGTCCGTCAGAAGGGTAGTAGCAAATTCATTCGAAAAAAGCCATGCAGTACAGTATCTGTGCTTCCATACTCCCTCCAAAGGCAAAGTTAACCAAGCACCTTATAGATTCAGGGGAAGATGACCGGTATGTTCTCTCTCGACTACGAGGCCGCAGACTATACGATAATGTATATATCTACATGATAAGCCAGATTCTGTCTGTATAGACGGTATAACGAAAACCAATGCAATGGTTTCCATTCTGCAAGAAGGCCTTCCCACTAATCACAATGATCTGCGGCAACTTTTTATACGTTTTCATGAGCAATTAGATATGACTTCTGATGATGTGGCTAATGATCTCTCTTCTTTTGCGTCTCACGTAAGTTCCAAACGCATACTACACCTCCAGCGAACACGGTCTAGTTTTAAAAACTACCATCGCTCCTAACCCACCACTCAATTTTTTGCCGAAGCCTCCCAAATATCTGTCCCTGTATTATCAAAATGTAAGAGGATTACGAACTAAGATTTCTGCTATATATCTTAATTCGCAGATTCTGCCCTACGACATTTTTGCACTCACAGAAACCAATCTCACCCCTAATATTAAGAATAATGAATTATTTTCCCTTTGAATTACACCGTGACGACGGTCTAGATAAAGAGGAAAATTTATATGGCCGTGGGGTACTTCTAGCTATACACTCTCGTCTTGAGTCTAAACCCTTTAAAAAATCGTCCACTGCATTCTTTGAATTTGTATGCGCTAGAATTCCTATTTGCAAGCGCAACCTATATATTTGCTGCTGCTATATTCGCCCCTCTCAACCAATTCAAGGTTACCAGCTAGCTGTTGATGCAATCGACAGTATTTTTAATGCTGCTGATTCCAACGACGTAGTTATTTTTTTAGGTGATTTCAATCTACCTATGCTTGTATGGGCTCAGACTGACCAGTCCTACTTTACTGCAACAAATCCCACCTCTGATAAAGAAAACCTTTTCATCGATTGCCTTACTGACTCTGGTCTGTATCAATTAAGTGGTGTCACCAATAACATTGGCAGACAACTCGACCTAGTCTTCCACTGATACAGATAACTGCATCATTTTAGAAAGCAGACATCTTCTTTCTAAGTTGGATAGTTACCACCCTCCCCTTTCTCTTACGTTAGCGTATGACAATGGTCTTAATCGCGTTTCTTATGAGTATTCTTACAGTTTTAATTTTCATAGGGCAAACTACGCCAAACTGAATAACCTCCTCAGTATGGCCAATTTTGAATTTCTTTACGATAATCCCAACCTCACGGTTAACGATGCTCTCGCATCCTTTTATACCGAAATTTTCAAATGTCTCTCCCAATCTGTACCTTTTTTTACCCAAAAAGAATCCCTCATCATCACCACCCTGGTATAATAAAGAGCTGCGATCTCTTCGTAATAAGAGAAATAAGCTCTGACGTACTTACTTAATATGGCGTTCCGACATCGATTTCTTTTACTACCAGTCTGCCCTAATAAATTTCTCTGTACTTTGTCAAACTCTATATGACAACTATTTAAACCAAATGGACCGCACACTCATTTCCGACCCCAAGCGATTCTTTCAGTTCATCAAAACTAAAAGTAAATCGGATAACTATCCATCATCTCTGAATTTTCTAGATAAGTCCTCGGAGGATCCCCAAATTATAGCAAATCTCTTCGCAACTTTTTTTAGCCAAGCGTTCGCCACCCATTCCCAAGAGCCAGACCACTCTTACTTTTCCTACTTAAATAGCTGCCCTCAAACAACTTTAGAATATGTGTCTATAACTTTAGAGCAAGTCAAAGATAAAATAATAAACCTCAAAGATGATTATTTCGCCGGCCCTGATGATCTTCCCCCTATATTTTTAAAGAAATGTGAAATGCACCTAGCCCAACCTCTTACAACTCTCTTTCAGCTTTCTATCACCCAGGGATTATTTCCCTCGACCTGGAAAAGGTCATTTATTATTCCCCTACATAAAAAAGGCCGAAAAGATTATATTTCCAACTATCGACCAATTGCTAAGCTGTCCTGCATACCTAAGCTTTTCGAGAGCATTATTTATGATATAATGCTTTTCCATTGTAAACCTATTGCTTCCCAAAACCAGCACGGATTTCTCAAAGGTAGATCTACGACCACCAACTTAACGGAATTCATATCAAGCACTTTATGTGCACTGGAATCTGGAAATGAAGTTGATGTGATTGCCACCGATTTCTGCAAAGCCTTTGTTAGGATTTCACATGATATAATCCTTCTGAAATTAAAAGCTCTTGGTTTTCAAATAAACTTTATAACATGGGTTCAATCATATTTAAATGAAAGATAATACTATGTTTTATTTAGGTCCATGATTTCTGACCCAATTAAAGCCTCCTCTGGTGTCCCTCAAGGCAGCCACCTTGGCCCCTTACTATTTATTCTGGCCATTAATGATGTTGATTGCATCATTAAAAATTCATACATATCTATTTACGCAGACGATATGAAAATCTTTACATATATATCCTCTTCCTCAGACAGCCTACCACTGCAGAAAGATCTTGACAGATTTTGTACTTGGTGTCAGAAGAATTTTCTTGAGCTTAACGTCAATAAGTGTCAGGCTATAACGTATTCCTGCCTGTTCCCTTAGTGAATGAGTTGCGTGATTTAGGTGTTATCTGTGATAAGGAACTCAATTTCCGTTCTCACATTGATAATATAATAAAGAAAGCCAACTCTGCCCTTGGCTTCATCAAGCGCTGGTCTAAGGAGTTTTCCAATCCTTATGTTACCAAATCTCTTTACATAACCTTTGTTAGGCCTCTTCTTGAATATGCAAGCCAAGTTTGGTCACCCTACTACAGAACACACATCCTCATTTTATTCGTCATTATGTCATCCAAGGCTTTAGCTATTTTATCTGCATCCATTCTTTAAAAATTTAATAAAAGGTAGGAAGGTTATATGCGTAAATTAAATACAAAATTGTGTTGTCCGGATACTGAAACTACCTAGCAAACCCTGTCCGAATACTGAAAATCCGCGAGAGAAACCCAATTCTCTTTGCTAAATCATAAACAGCATACACAGCTATGATTTACGATCACTAAAAAGAGAATTTTTGTTTTTTCTTACACTTTCAGTATACGAACAGTCTGTCCGGAAAATAAATGTGTGATGTACCTATTTATATCAATTAAACGACGAAGTGTTCGGACACTAACACTGTCCGTGTACTAGTTCCTCTACCCTATGGAATTTGTATAACTGAAATTTTAGCTATTCTAAACGGTCCTTTAAATTTAGGAATTATCTTATTGCATACTCCAGCTTTGCTTTCTAAATTCTTAATCACGACATAAGCATTTTCTTTATACGGTTCTTTATTTTCGTTCTAAGGCGATCCTTTAATACTTTATTATCGCTCTGACACTTGTCTATCCTTTCCGCAGCTTCAACACGCATTTTCCTTAAATCTCTGTTCATTCTTTTTTCGTCATACTCATCTAAATTTTCTTTCAAAAAGCCAATGATTATAACTCGTTGTCCAATTCCAAATAACAACTCAGTCGGTGTTACCCCGGTACTCGCATGTAGTGTATTATTTAACGCAAAGTGTATTTGTTGTAAAAGCTGGTCTAAAAAAGAGGTCGTGCCAGCATCCGTCATCTTGGCTATCATTGGCCCCAAAGACCTGTTCACTCTTTCGATCTGGCCATTTGGTTGACAAGATTTCGTTGCAAGATTTCGTTGCAAGATTTATATGACAAACAGTATTCTCTTCCAGGAATGTTTTAATCTTTTAGATGTACAGTGTTGTGCAAAACCTAAGCAACCATCTGAAATCGACATTTCACACTAAATTTTTTAAACCTTCTACCACACCAAATAAAAACAAATGAATATCGAATGATGTATATAAGAGTATATTTTGAAATTCACAACTTTATAAGAAAATAGTAACACATGAAAATTAAAAAAAAAATCGAAAATCAAAAATATAGCTAAATTCTGATGTGCAAAACCTAAAGCAACTTTTTTAATATTTGGTGTAATATCCCTTATTTTGATTAACTTCGCCGCAGTGACGACGCATAGAAGCAATTAGCTTTGAAATTATAGCCTGGGATATATTTTCCCAATCACTTTTCAAAGCATTGTACAACTCTATCTTATTGGAAAAACTTTGTCCAGCTACCTGGCTTTTAAGAATGCCAAACAGGTTTTCGATGGGATTGAAGTCGGATGATTGGGCCGACCAATCAAGGGCTTAAATCTCACTATCCTTTGTCCACCCCTTTATCAACTTCGATGTGTGTTTCGGATCGTTATCCTGTTGAAACATCCCACTGTGCAGGTAGTAGCATTACTGATTCTAGAATCGATTTGTATTTGTACACCTCCTGCCCAAAAAAAAACCTCCATACCATCAAGCTACCACCACCATGCTTAATAGTGGGTATGCAGAATGTAGGATTAAGTAGTTGGTCTTTACAATGTCTGACATGACACATCCCATCAGAAATAATGGATTTACTCCTTTTATATCTTTTAGCTAATATTTTCTGAGAGTCTCCAGACTTAAATTCTTCAATAATCTTTAAAACAGGTGGAGTATATTTGTCGCGACATTATTAAATCTCATCAATTACGCATCCAAGTTAATAGAAAACTGACCAAAGACAATGCGCCAAGATCAAAGACAAAGAGCTTATAACATTTTATGTGTTACCTGGCTGGAAAAGTACTGTTAGCTCTTTCCTTTTTACATTGGATTACAAAGTTGCTTAGGTTTTACACAGCTAAATTTGGCTATTTTTTTTATTTTCGTGTTTTTTTTCTTTAATTTTGAAGTACTATTATTTTCTCAAAAAGTTATAAATTTCAAAATATACTCTTATATACGTCATTCCACATTCATTTATTTTTATTTAGTGTAGCAGAAAGTTTCAAAAATTTACTGTGAAATATCGATTCCAGATGGTTGCTTAGGTTTTGCACAATACTGTAAATGCATTACCGCGGTCAGATATTAGAGTTTTCAGACAACTTTATGTAAAATAAATAAAAAAAATAAATAAATAAAACCGTTGAAATGTATTATGTAACGAGTATGATTACATTTAAGGCTACATATTTCTTCTACATATCGACATTGCTATTACACCGCTTGGGAGGTCGGCTAAATCTGCAGACCTTAGACCCATTCTACACGCCCTTTATATTTAACATCACCTCGTTAGTGTTGGCCAAAATTTGGCTGATGTATTGAAACCACATCTTACGACGACCTTCGCTGAACATGACAAACCAATCCGATTTGCTCAGATTGAAGTTTATCGACTATCGGTTTCGAAAGTCGTCCAACATTGTCATGCCTATGTTAAAGCTGGACGAGCGACTGTTGTTCATAACAAACCTTCTTTCATCCGTTTAGCGCTGGTAAACGTAAATGTACGAATCTATCTTTTCTCTTGCGACACTAGAATTCTCCAGACTTGGGAACCCAGTCGCGTATAGAGACTTCAAGTTCAAACGACCAAAGAATGACTACAATGCCTTACTTAAGCATGTGAAATTCCAATGCGACTAAACTCTGCGACAGAGATACTACAGTGTTCCAAAAGCAGTTTAAGTTTTTGGACATTCGTTGAAAATATTAGAAACTCTGTCACAGACTTCATCGTAACGCTCATACCCCATCTCATGAAACATCTCAAAACACGAAAACATCTTAATGACCGGCAGTACGGTTTTCGTAGTAAAAATTCCACTGGTGATTTAATGGCATATCTCACCGAAAAATGGAACCAAAGTCTACATCAATCAGGCGAGCGCAAGATAGTAGCATTTGATATTTCAAATGCATTTGACAGAGTTTAGTATTAGACTCTTTTCTCTGATCGACGAATCTCCTCTTCAACAAATTAATTTTTTGGATAGTTTCAAGTTCGATATTCAAAAAATAACTGCTAATCTACCCCAGGGCTTGTTCGCTTTAATTTCATCAAAGATCTCTTGACTCCTACTGCTAATTCAATATACATACCACCTTGATCAAAAAGTTCCCGCACCACACCACCGTGTGGCGCTTCCATTGTTCCGATTTGAGTTATGTTTTTTTTGTTAAGTTGGTAAATCTGTTGTTGACATTCTCTCTAAATCTTAGCGTCATAGCTTGACATTTGCAAAAGTTACGTAGCCAAGAGTACTCGTACATCTATCTCTGTGTGTGTTGGCGATTTTTTACAATTTTAGAAATGGATTTAGATTTGCAACAACGACCTTGTATTAAATTTTGCGTAAAAAACGGATTTAATGGTGCGCGAACGTTGGAAATGTTGGAAAAGTGTTTCGGCAACGATTCTCTAAAGAAAACGGTGGTTTACCAGTGGCACGAGCGGTTGAAAAGTGGTCGTCAGTCAATCGAAGATGATGAACGCAGTGTCAGACCATCGACATGGAAACTGACGAAAACATTGATGAAGTAAAAGAAATGTTGGTCAATAACCGCAAATTAACCATCAGAGAGATAGCGGAATACTTGAACATTGCCTATAGATCCCTCCAAGACATTTTGGTTACTGATTTGGTTTCCGTCGTGTAGCAGCAAAGTTATTGCCAAAAGACCTTAATTTCATGCCAAAAATAGACCGTGTTGACTTCGCAAAAGAGATAATTTGCGAGGCTGAACCCGATCCCACATTCATCAGAAGGATCATTACTGGGTTTATGAGCACGACACGCAATCCAGACATCAGGCAAGTGAATGGCGTTCACCAAATGAGCCGAGAACAAAAAAAACACGTCGTTTTCAGTGAAAAAACAAGGAAACGCTCACGGTTTTCATAGATTACAACGGTGTAGTGCATCATGAATTTTTGCCAGAAGACCAGACAGTACTTGTATTATTTGGGCGTTATGAGACGTTTGCGTGAAGCAATTCGCCGAAAGAGACCAGAATTGTGGGCAGAAAACTCGTGGATTTTGCACCATGATAACGCACCGTCGCACAGTGTCATTATTATTCGTAATTTTTTGCCGAAAAATGCAACAAATACCATCCAACAGCCACCGAATTCACCTGATTTGGCTCCCTGTGACTTCTTTCCGTTCAATCGAGTTAAAAAAAAACCACTACGGGAAACGCGTTTCAGCAGCCGAGAGGAAGTAATGGAAAAATTGCAGTAAGCACTGATGGACATACCGAAAACCAAATATAAAAAATGTTTCCAGGATTGGATCAAGCGCTGACATACTATAAGTGTGTTGCAGTCGATGGGTATTACTCTGAAGGGGAAAATATAGATTTACATGAATAAACTTGTATTTCCAATTTTCTGAATACATTCCGGTAACTTTTGATCAAGGCAGTATATATTTCTTTGCTAAAGATAGTACTCTTTGCTTTTCATATTCCGACCCGGAATCATGTCCCTGCTCTTCGGCTGTAGAACGGAAACGAGAGCCTGTATTAAGCTCAATAAATTTTATCCATGAATAACACTTGCATCTCCGAAACCGATATGGTGTGCCAATGACAACCAATGTCGCCAAAAATACTGACAAATATATAGAGGTGTCCTCGACTGATGATGATACTTCCCCCTCTGAACTGGCTTTAATACATATATAATTTAAGGCAGCCCAAAAATTGGAGTGCAATGCCCACATTTGGTGTTCATCAGGTGCTTCTAATATTGCACAATCAGTGGACATCTTGAACACCGATGAAATTTCACCTGCCTTACCTTGTCTTATTTTATTTTCACCATCTTCAATAGCGTTCCGCCCCTTCAAATTTTCAACCGTAACACACGTCTCATAAGAATACTCAACAGTTTACCCCCACTTGCAGTCCACTTTCGGATGCACGTTGAAATATCGTGATTCGTCCTAAGAGGTACATCTCAGTTATCGAATACCCTGACGATCTCTTTATTTCGTAGTCAATATAGCCAGTAAACCTGCAAACATTCAAAACCAACGTATGAATATAGAAACTCCTTTCCGTTAGTTCCTAATTTACCTTCGCCCGCCCGACCTTAAAAAACAATTTAATGGGCCTTAGGCTGATCTCCATTTTGTGGCATTTAACAAGCGACCCAAATAAAAAGGATACATTGATACATTGATGAAAACATCAAACCTACCTACTGGAACTGATAACCTGCCTTTCCTTTTTTTCAGGTAAAATATAAAATAAATCGAATTTAAAAAGGTAGAAGTTTATTGCAGATATGATTGACTGTAAAACATAATTTTTATAGAAAAATTTATTTAAAAATGGCGGCCGCACAGCGTTTTTTCAGATGACCTCTTTTTTCTGGAAGGGTCTATGGCCGTACCAACAGCTCCTGTAAATTTTGAATTATGATGAGTCACTACATTTTTTTTAGCTAGAGAAGTACGTTGGAAATTCAGAGAAAATCGCCAAAAAATTGTTAATAACAAATGAAATATGCCATATAGAAAATCTTTATTTAGACAATATTCTTCTAAAGATTTAGTTAAAATTTGAAGTGAATTGGTTGAAAATTGGTCAAGTTATGGGTGCGGCCAACTTGAAAAATGCAATTTTGAGATAAACGCGTTTAAAATTTTAACTTATAGAAAGTCATGAAACATTTTGCAATAGAGTAAGTTCGGGTGATGTGGAGTACTTATTGTTTTAAGCAATATTTTTAAAACTAAAGTTTATTTTGAAAAGGTACAGAGGTTTAATCGTTCATCGAAAAGTTTCAGAATAGTGCAAAACTGGCCTTTTACAAAAGTGACAGCTAATGTGGGCCTATAGAGCGGGGAATGTGGAGTAGTGCTCCACATTACCAGAAATAGATTAATAACAGCAGAAATAAATGTAATTTGTTGCGATTTTCCCTTTTTATGAATGAATTACAAACTTATAATTTTTTTCGTCATTTAAATTAATTTTAAATTAGTAGAAAAAAGTATTTAATCAATTTATCTTGTATTTCCATAGATATGTTAGTCAATCCTATCAATTTTTGCTTGTGTTATCACATGAACTGCAAATAAAAATAGCACTTCTTTTCGGGATGCATTTTTCGTGACCCCAAACAATATCGCATTGGAGACGCTGAACCCATTTGTCCTCAGTCAAGTCATCACCCCAAGACAAATCACAGAAGTATCTCTTGAAGGCGGAAATTCACCGACATCATCTTCAGAATCAGCAAATAAAATTTTAAAACGAGCAAGGCTGTCATCTGATGATGAAGACTGGCGGCGTTTAGAAGTAGATGGTTTATTTAGCAGGGTCTTAATTTTGACTGACTTTTGCTCTTTAATCTTTACAGGTTTTAATTTCTTGCTGACTCTTTAATTAATGTTGGTTTCCTACTAGTTTTAATCTTACCAGACTTTCGAGTTTTGTTAATGCTTTCTTGTAACTTACTCTTATAAGGTGATACAGTCAAAATTGCGGCTTCAGTTTTTCTTGCCCTGTTTGTGGTGGCCGCCCTTTTCAATTTCGGAGGAGGAGAAATTTCCCAAGGAGTAAAATGGACTTCAGTTTGGCTCAAAATCTGAGTGGATTTTCTTTGGCTATTTACTTCTGCCACAATATTCCGCATTTCACTAACATTTGATTCACTATCCAATTTAATTTCCAAGTTCGGAGGCTGCATCAAATTGTGATTCATGTTTCGATTTTCAACTTCAACTTCTGATAATGGCTCAGTCTCGGGCTCACATGCTATAAAATCAGCCTCGGAAAGGGAAAATTCCGCTGCATTTAAACCCGCTTACTGCAACCTGTCCAGTTTGTACTTTAAGATAAGCTTTTTGAAATAACTGAGCGCTATATCACCAAGGCCACTTTTCGCCCAGCCTCTCTCATGAATAGCCTGATTTCTTCATTATAATATTTTTTAAGAGGCCCCATAAATGTCTTATCCAAAAGTTGCATCTTATGACTGCAATGAGGGGGTAGGGAAACAATTACAACAAAATTTTGACGCCCCAGGTCGATAACTTTTTGGACTTGGAGAACTCCAAAAAATGATGGAACCACTCTGTAAAAATGGGCAACTGAATCCATTCAGAAATATGGAAAGTGGCCTTGGAGTCAGCAGGAGCATTGTTCATATAGAGTGGGTTCTGTCTTTTTCTTGGAAATACAAAATATGGTGGAATAAAATTTCCACCTGCACTCATACAATTCACCACAGTTACCAGAGAACCTCGTTCCGCCGATGTCAAAGCTTCTATTTGCCGTTTTCCTTTCTTCGCTAAAACCTGTGGCTGCTTGCTTTGTACTATGGTGAGACCAGTTTCATCCACATTGCATACACTGGATGAAAATATCGAAAAATTTGTTTACGCTCTCTTGATTAAAGCCCTTAGCTCTATCGATTGAAGTATCCGTTGAAAGCCGAAAGCTAAGATCATTTTTGTGTCTTTTCAAAAAGCCATAAAGCCAATCTTTTCCTGCAGTTTTATGCAATAATGAAAATTTGTTGGGAATATTATTTTTTTGAGCCATCTGAAAAGCCAGAAACGGTTTCCCATTTCATGTAAATATTTTACCAGCTCGTTTTCCATTGCAGTACTAAAAATTGGTTTTCGGCCCAAGAGGATGGACAAAATTTCTCTAGTTGCATTGTTGTGTTTGGTACGTTATACGTTTTGGCAGCCAGCTTCACACCCATTTCGTTATTTTTGATTGCAACAAGTGCATTTTCCATTGCAGCGGGGTCCGATTTTCTCACTTGTATTCCTTTTTTTAGCATTTTCAGATGAATCTATAAATGTATGCATAATACCATATAAGACCTCAATAAAAACAGATGACAAATGTGGAGTACTACTCCACTATACCCGCTTGTGCGTACTCCACATTAGCCGACAGCTATATGTCATAAGAAATTCTGCATTGTTTATATTAAATTTAAGCGAAACAGTAAAACTCACCTTATATGCATATAAGACACAAAATATCAAACGCGAAATAAAAACACTTACGAGGGGTATTCAATATATTCTCGGTATCGATATGAAGGAAAATGCGAATTCAATTTAAATTGTTTTTAATTTTCAATATAATCTCCCCTAACATCAATGCATTTGTTACATCTTAAGATAAGCTTTTTTAAACCCTCAAAAAAATAAATTTCCTCTTTCTCTGCAAAATACCGACTTGAGTTCTTCATCATCCGAAAATCTTTTTCCACGAAGACATTTTTTCAAATCCGGAAACAGGAAATAATCACTAGGGGCAAGGTCTGGACTATAGGGTGGGTGTCGGATTTCTTCGAAACCACAATCTCGCGCAGCAGCCTTGGAAACTCGCGCCGTGTGAACAGGAGCGTTGTCATGAAGAAGCGACACACCCGCTGCGAGTTTACCCCGTCTTTTCTTTTTAATTTCCTCCCGCAAATTATGCAAAGTGGAAGCGTAGAATGTGGCGTTGATGGTTTCACCTTTTTTTTTGTACTCAATGAGCAAGATTCCCTTTGAGTCCCAAAAAACTGTGGCCATGAGCTTCCCGGCAGACGGAGTGACTTTGAACTTCTTCGGGGGGTCTGTTCCTTTTTTATGCCACTGCATGGACTCTTGTTTGCTTTCAGGGTCATAGTGGTGGACCCATGTTTCGTCCCCAGTAACAATTCGATCCATAACACCGTCCGCGTTCTCACTACACATCTCCAAAAGCTCTCTACAGCATGCGATTCTCACTTTTTATCTGAGGCGCTGTGAGCATTCGTGGCACCCACCTTGCACTGACCTTTGAAAGGTTAAGATGGTCATGAAGAATGGTGTGAATGGTACCAATTGAAAGCTTGGTGATCTCTGCCATCATTTTCACCTTTATTCGGGCATCCTCAAGAACAAGTTTTTCGACTTCTTTGATGCTTTCTCCCGTACAAGCAGTAGCCGGGGCGCCGGAGCGGGGGTCGTCTTCAATGCTCTCTCTGCCTCTCTTGAACTCATTTGACCACTTTTGCACAGTTGATAATGAAGGTGCGGAACCCTGGTAAACAGCCACCATCTCTTCATGAATAGTTTTTTGACTTTTTCCTTGATTAGTGAGAAATTTAATTACAGCGCGATGCTCAATTTTCACCATCATCGTCTCAGTTGCCATTATGATTCTGTTTAACTAGAGATAAAACGCGAATTAATAATCACATTTATATGAAATTTTACATGAATGCACTAAAATAATAGTATTACTTGATAAATAAGTCAATTTATATATACAACCACAGCTTCACCCCGATACCGAGAATATGTAGAACGCCCCTCGTATATCAATTGAGCTTACTCTACCATTTAATCCGGGATGACTGCACCATATAATTGGCCCTCTAGCAGGACACTGCTTCCATTTCTTTTCTATCGGATTTTAATGCGATCCTCCACTCTATTGTAGCTTCAGACGACAGCGATCTTTCTGCAAGCCTTATGGGCTCTTTGTCAATCTCCAAGCATATTTCGTAGCTGTTCGGGCCGATTTCTAAATCCATCGCTTTCATTATGTGCAAAATTGAAGCAAAGCCGTCATTGTACACGCAAACTGCAATATCCATAGCTATATCCAACACCGTGTTACCACTAGAGATGGATGCCCACATAGTCGAATTAAAACTTTAATTACAGTTTTCAGTATAACCGCCGATGCATCAAGTAAGAAGACCGTCTCCGGTCAATTCTTATGGCTGGCTTATGTTTGTACTCAGTCAAACCATTTGTAACTTTAGCCTTTTGCCACGAGCACCATGAATCCTCTCTGATCGGACATTTATCATGCTGCGGTTTTGCATCCAGTAGATAATTTATGATCGAGTGTAGCCTCGACATTTACTGTTTCACATGTAGCTTAATAAATATAAAGTTCGTCTATTAGTTTTCCCGTCAATTGCCCCTTCCACCGAGAGCTTTTGTAATCTCTTTCAAATTACGTAGGCGGGTACCCATTCGCTGTTGAACGTGATCTACATATACACTCTTTCTTGAGTACTGTAACATTCTCATAGGGCTTAGCATCAGTAATGAATTTAAAAGTCTTAGAATCACCGTCTCCAATATAATGGGGGTATTTTACCTGGTGCGGTAAAACCTTCTACGGTTTATTTCGTGACCTTTTTCAATAAATCGACTACTAGCTATCTTAGTCTGCACACATTTTTCACAGGACACTACTATTTTGAATCCCAAAAGATTTGCACACTTTACAAACGACAACGTTTGAAATTGTAGATGAAAAAACTACAATAAAGTTTGTCATACGATAACCAAAACTTATAACCACTTCAATATCTAACATATAGTATTTACACTGGTGATCACTTGGGTGAAGCCATACATTTTGCAATCGATTTTCAGTCTTTATGCCTGTTTGAAATTTTGTACCCGCAAACTTTTACTACCTGCGAACAGGTACATATTTTCTCAACAGGAAGTCATGAAATTAAAGGGTAAATAAGAAACGACCGTTGCAATTTCCCAAGATCAAACAATGACCTTCTTGAAAAGCGTATAAAAAGATGCGCCACTAGGATGAGCCCATTGCGAATATTTCGTTGCAGGAGTTTACATCAGCAGTTTTTTTCAAAGTTTTGTTAAGAATATTTAAAAAAAACGTTGAAAAGAACTATTTTTATTTAGTTTAAAAAAATGGGTTCAAAAAAAACGTTCACAGCGACAGAAAGAGTAAAAATGAGTTAGGACTCTCAGGCCGAGAACTTTCAAGGAGGCTTAAAAGAAGTAAAACTGTTGTAAACAGTTATCTTGTGGATCCACAAAACTATGGGAAAAATCAAAAAGCACGCACGCCGCGGTTAATTCTACGGCGTGCCTCAAATTCTACTCTACCAGCGACTAAAATAAGGGCCAACAGCGGAGTATCAGCCAGCATAGCGACGGTCCGAAGGGATAATACAAAAAAGTGGTCCTATACAGAGAAAAAAACTTAAAAAGAAACCTGTTTTGAAGCAAGTACACAAGGAGTCATCGAATGAATTTTTCAGAAGAACATGTCGCTTGGAGCAGTGAATGGAAACACGTTGTCTTTTCGGTTAGAAAAAATTTTACCTTGACGGCCCCGATGGTTACAACTTTTATTTCCATGATCTAAGAAAGGAGAAGCTTATTTTGGCAAGATACCACATCCGTAAATCAGGTTTAATAGTGTGGCACAATCGAGTTGGAGTTTCTGTCCACAACAATGAACGGAAACAACTACAAATGTTTGCTGGAACGGTCATTCCCAAAAGTGAAAAACATTTTCGGACCCCTGCCTTGGATATTCGAATAAGACAATGCCCCCATCCACACTTCAAGGGTTGTTAGAAGTTGGATTCAATCAGAAGATGTGGAACTTTTGCCATGGCCGCCTTTTTTCGCGGATGTACTAGCATTCATTTCACTTTGTGCCTCTAATTCGTGTCGATTCAGCGGTCTTCTTCCAAATATTTTCGGTCTCTTGCTGTATGTACGTGCGTGTCTCGTTTGCACCTTTTTGACCACCATACACTTTGTCATTATAAAAACGAACCAATAACACTCACAAAACAAAAAAAAATTTGCGCAATTACCGATAAAAAACAAATAGCGTCCTTCTCGAATGTTTCAAGACAAAACAAGCAATAATCTGAACACGTGGCAAATAGCTTCAAAAGCTTTGTATTTTACTTTGAAAAACAAGTACAATACCTCGAGATGTTTCCCGGCCATAATCTTTTGGGATATCATTTTTGAGGTCCTAAGGGACCATTGAAAGCAATAAAAAAAAAGCAATTTTTTGAAAATCCTAGAATGGCCTGATCCCTTAAAGATGAATGAATAAAGAACAGCTTTACAGCAGCTCTACAAACTAAAAGCTGCTTATGCATATACATACATACCAGCCTATTTAAATGGGAGAAGAAAGACGCTGTTGTGAACCGCCAATTGGGCCCACACCATTACCACGGAGTAGTATGATTGAATCTGATTTTACGTTTGTTGCCACATAAAAGAAAATAATCAGACAGACAACAATCGCTGAATCAAAGGAATGAAATTATTCCCTAGACGTGCTCCAACGATTAAACAGAAAATGTGGAAATCACCCTTTACCAGTGTACCAAAGAAGTTCTCAATTTTTAAAAACTCCAATTCCCAAACGAATTGATTTGTTGACTTTCCCTCAGCAAAAAAATCTATCAAATGTATCAGTTTCACTATGTTTAAAGTTCCCTTTCACTATTCCTTCCGCTAATCACGTTTCAACGTATATTTGATAGTGTACAAACATAAATATCTATATACATATGTATATATTACGCCTCATATGTATAATATTTGTATACTCCAACCAGCCTATTGCCAAATACCTAAATCAGGAATTTTCTAGAACTGGAACCATATGTGCTGAATGGCTCAATGTTGTTTCTCTTGTTCGTAGAGCTCTAGAAAATTGTCGGCCGTAAAACTAGGCCATAATAGGCACACACACATCCACTATCCCTGTATCCGCACTCATATACATACGAGTATGTATGATTATACGAGACTTAAGAAAAAGTTTTGAATAAACAAAAGCCATCAACAAAATCTCATTAAACTCGAAAACACACAGGAGCAACATGACGAAGACGTAGACGAACATGAAAACAAGAACGATAAGGCAGGCCGTTGACGGAGAGGAGTAGACAAAGCACAGTGTGTGATGACGAGAAAATCTGTCGCAACCATCATTACTGGTAGATACGTCTCTCACCCTTAAAACAAATTCTTCAGCTTTCGTCCTTGAGGGTACGCGACATAAGGAGACAATTTTCTAGATCACAGATACGAATAGAAGTACGGGATACAGGAAACATGACTTGGATAGGTGGATCGACCCGTAGTTGGTCGTCTAATTTTTATTTTTATTTTTTAAACTGATTACGGAAGATGAACTACATACAATACGAGTACTTCAACTCCCAGAAACCGACAGATATGACGAAAAGGATGACAGACAAGCAGACAAGTCCTCGGTTTTGTGGAGATAACGAAACACTGCTGAACTCCTTTGTAAAAGCGAAATGCTGTTTAGAGAGATAATGACAATTCTGATGGAGACAAGGCACGCCACGACGGTTATTTTATACGTAAATGAGTTTACGATGACTAAGTGAATAAGAAACATTCGGTATTTGTTGCCAGGACATGGCAAGTGAGAGGACATCTTTTTTCCATTATTATCTTCCGACGCTTGTACTCGTATTTTTAAACAAATTTATCCAGACAGAATAAGTAGAGATGGCGGCACTAGCTAATTGTAACATAATAACGCTTACCAATAGCAGGAACGTCTCTAAATCAACGTACCTAAAATGAGAAGAAAATGAAATTAGACGTTATAAAAAATATGATTTCAAGTAGAATGAAAAAATGCTATCGGTCAATATGAAAATTTAAAGTTATTAGTTATTAATAAGACATCAAAAATCAGTGACCCCATCCGACCTCATTACCAGAATACGAGTGTTGAAAAGAATTCCGGAAGGGAATCTTTAATTAATTCACATGTTGTTGCCAGCATCGGGAAAATAGAAGTCATGCTCTCTAAGAAGACGAGAAGAAGCACAGAATTCCTCTAGCTAGCAACGACATGGGAGAAAGGAATCTCTACAACCAGCGACTTATGTATATGTACATATATATAGGGTGTCTCAAAAATCAACGTCAAGCCGGAAACGGGTGATAGGTCCAGTGGTGTCGGTTATCACAAAATTATAAAAAAAAATCTAAGTCACGTACTTTTAAAATTATTGGCACTTCAAAAAAAAATCGACAAATCTGACACCCTGTGACGATCTTTCAAGTACTGTGACCACAATCTTTTCTTCGATTTTTTTTGTCATGTAACTCTGAGTAACTCTTCTGTAAATTACGGTCCAGAATTGAAACATAACTACGAGTATATCGGTTTTAACTAAAATATTACTTTTTTGTCCATCCATGTATCTGAAAATCATTAATCATCCAACTTGAACTGACTGTACTGACAAAAACATGTACTATGCAATTTTGGCAAGTAACTTTAAAAGATGGCGTATTTAGTCTGGATTCCAAAATGGTATGACACTTGCTAGACTAACGCTTAATTGAGGACAAAAAAAATATTTTGTTAAAGAAACCCGATTCATAGTTAAATAAAGTAAAATGAGTACCAAGTTCGAGACAGACAGTGACGCCGTGATTGATACGAATAAACACGCCATTTCATGTGAGTGAAACAGATAGAGATGCCACCCTTATCATTTCATTTCATTTTTTTCCATCACAGAGCACACAGAACACTACGTTCTCTTGGTGTATACTCTCAGGATCGCTTTACACAACTATTGTTTGTTGCGCGACTAAACGCCACCTACCGATCGTGTATCTTACAACAAATGTTCAAACTGTTCGCCGTCAGCGCAATGCAAGCTCTACATCTTCTTACAAATGATCTGGTAATAAGACGGGTATATCTTCTGGAGTTGATGTCTTCAACGGCTTCTGCAATTTTTTGTCGCAGCTCGTTTAAATTTTCCACCGGTTTAGAAAAATTTTTTCTTTACATCAAGTGAACGGGCTGGCCACGAAATTGTACCAGATCGCCCTATCCACCTGTTGGAGTATTCCCAATCGAGGAACTCTCGTACTGTGCGAGCACAGTGCGTTGGGCAGCCATCTTGTTGATACCGCATGCATGCATAAATATTTAGTAGCACGTCTTCCAATAAATTTGGTAAGTGGTTCTCCAAAAAAAACTAAATAAACCTAGGCATTCAAATTCTGCGGCAGCTCGAATGGGCCAATAATTCTACTATTCAAAATTCCCGTCCACATATTTACTTTAAAACGGTTGTGTGGTATATCTTCCAGCATCGAATGTGGATTTTCTAGGTGCCACTCGTCCAAATTGGGAAGGTTCATGTAACCTTCCCTTTTAAAAGTTGATACGGCCGACCATAGAATTTTTTCGAAGAATCTCGGATCCTCTCTGAATCTCTGCAACATCGTTTGACAAAATTGCACTCTTTCTGGATAATCTCGGGGTAGCAGACTTTGGACTCGTTGTACATAGTACGGATCGAGCTGGTTACTCCTTAGAGTTCGGTGTGCTGTACTTTGGGCACTCCTATGCTTTCTTCAATTGCACGTACTGAGGTACTAGGGTCTTGTGCGACTTCTTGTAAGACTTCGTCCCCGTAGGGCATGACGGATCTTCCCGCACTAACGATTAGATTTGGAAAGCGACCCTCTGAGAATGACCGGTGCACATTTAAAAACACTCGATGATTCGGATGACGCTGAGCATTTGGGTATCTCTCATGTCTGGTCTGGCTGCGGCACTAGCATTGCACCTGCATTCCCCATAAATGAGATGCATGTTAGCATATTCCTGAGTAGTGTATCGAGATGGCACAATGGTATTCACACTACACAATCACTGGATCGACGATCAACACCAATCCAGAAGAAATCCAGGTTCGACAGAAACGGTCAGATAGCAAATCAAAGTCGCAATGCCATAAAGTCCAATAAAGAAAGCCAAAGTTGTAAGCACGAAATCAACACGAATACAGAATAATGCGCTGTAAGCGAAGAAGCGTAACGTACTGCAGTATTGCACGATGTGCCTATTCGTCACTGCTTGACAACGGTGGCATCTCTATCTGTTTCGCTCACACTAGTCGAAATGTCGTGTTTATCCGTATCAATCACGGCGTCACTGTCTGTCTCGCACACACTTTGTATTCATTTTAACTTATTAAAAAGAATTAACTATGAATTAACCAGTGGTGGTAGTGTATTGGCTTCACAATCGGACTGTTCGGGGTTCAAAATTAGCCGTGCCCGAAAGAATTTTTTTTTCAGGCAACAAAAATCTCGAGAGATGAATGGTTGCCTAAATACAACATAAAGTCAATTTACACTAATAATTTAGTCTCCCCATTATATGCGAAATAGCCACTGAACCCAAACATTTTTCTCTCTCTCTCTATCAAATTTACCAAAAAACTTAACACGCGCTCCAGCACTTTAAGAGTAGCCACACCCCTCTTGAGTGTTAATTTCTGTTTTTCTTTTTTAAATAAAAGTTCTGAACTCACTTCATTCAAAAATATCAAACAACCTACGAAGCTCGGTTTATTGGAAAACCTGAGAGCATTGGTGAATTTTTCAATCGATGTTAAAAATAGCTATGCCACATTGGTAGACTCTGGACTTGTAGGTCACCTGAACAATCTTTGCCCTTCCAGTAGCCGATTGGGAAATTAAAAACCTCTATCCGGTTGATTTGTGCCTAATATAATAACGGCATAATGAGGACCTCCTACAGGTTACTTACTGACACAGGCCAAGAAAATTGATTTCTCTACATACCTACGTACCTACGTATTCCAAAGGAACGATGGTTTCTAACCTTGTCGTCGCGGGAAGTGAAACCAGAAGCCAACTAGTATTCAAACTCTCTGTAGACCTAACATAGCAAGGTGGAACAGAATATATCAGGTTGTAACATACGCACATATAATATTAATTAATCTACACACAATGCAAAAATTTAGTCGTCAATGTAATTTCCTTCATTAAACATCATTTCTGCCCACCTCTCAGGCAATGTCTTAATGCCGTCGCTAAAAAATTGTTTAGCTTTAACGAAGAAAATTGCCCAAGAGCTTCTTCGACATCATCCCAGGATATATAACTTTGTCCATCAAGAAAACTTTCCAGACTTCGGAACAAGTGGAAATCTGTACGTGCTAAATCTGGAGAATAATGCCAGACGCACCATTTTTTCCCAACCGAACTCCTGTAACTGTGTGCAGGTGGTCCAAGCTGGATGATGGCGAGCGTTATCCTGATGAACTACACCCTGAATGACTCGAACTGCAACCAATTTCAAACTGCTATAATTTCCAAACCGTTAATGGCAGTGAGCTCAAATTTTGACACATGACAGATAATTTTATTATTTATAGTACAAGCCTTTTAAACGATTTGCGTCTCAGTTGTGTTGAAAAATTTTTATCCGCGATGGAATTCAAACGTGACAGTGTGCCTGCTTTATATTTGGCTGGAAAACCACAAGTAGCTATCGTTAGAGCCCTCTAGCACCTCAACGTGAATAAATCATTTGTGTCTCGAACCATAGCTCGTTGGCGTGATTCTGGCAGCGTTGCAAAACCAAAAAAAACAACAACATCGGCAGAAATGGTTCGGAAAGTGAAGGCTTGAATTGAGCGAAATCCGCGTCGAAGTGGAAGGAAAATGGCTTGTGAGCTCAACATGTCGTTGGAACGGATGCAACACATACTGAAAAATGAGCTTGGGCTCAAGCTATTAAAGCTGCAAAAAGCACACGATCTTACACCGCAACAGAAAAAAGTTAGAGTCGAAAGAGAGAAGGAGTTGCTACGCTTGCTCGAAAGTGGTGAGTTCCCGAATTAGGTTTTTTCCGATGAGTCGCCATTTGTTATCGAGCAATATGTCAACAAACAAAATGACCGAGTTTACTTGCCAGAGTAGTCCTTCGAAAATTTACACCTCCGGACGGCCACCAGAAAGCAGGCAGCACCGATGGTGAAGGTTTGGGCCGCCATAACCGCCGATAGTTGCTCTCCGCTCGTATTTTTGGACCGTGGTGTCAAAATTAATGCGATCGTATACCGTGAAACTGTCTTAGAGGCAGTATTGCAGCTTGGGCAAACAATCATTTCAGTCGGAGACTGTGGGCATTTCAACAAGACTCGGCACCGTCTCACAAAGGGCGCGTCAACCAAGATTGGTTAAAAAACAATGTTCTACACTTCATTTCTTCGACAAAATGGATTGCAAATTCTCCGGATGCAAATCCGTTGGATTTCTCTGTCTGGGGTATTTTGAAGGCGAAGGTTGGCACTAAAAAATACCAAAGTTTGGACCACCTCAAACAAGCACTTTACCGGGAATGGGCCAAAATACCGCAGAGCCACTTGCGTGCAGAGTGCGATGCTTTCTTCGGCCGTCTCAAAGCCATTATTCGCGCCAAACGTGGACATATTGAAAACTACTGATACAATTTGAAAACTGAGGTATTTTCCAACATGTTTTGCTTTGGTACAATAAAATTTTTCAAAAAGTAAAAAAATTATAGCATTTTAAAAAGTTGGAGTTCGAGTCAGGCACGTTGCTGATCTAGTGCCGACTTTAATATGCACAGCTGTTGACAGTAGACTTCTGCGTTGATACTCGTAGTCTAGTTACGAAGCAACAACTCAAAATGGATAATTCCCTCAGCATCCCACCATACAGACAGTAACATCTCTGGAATGTTGTGCTGTTATTGCAAAGAACCCATTTTTCACCTACGGTAACGATCCGGTTCAAAAACGACTCTTGATTGTGAGGCGACAGAAACGACGATTATTTTGCGATAGGTAGTGTGGTACCGATTTTCCCAACCTCTTGACTTTTTCCAATATTTGTTAGGTGTCAATGGATGGCCATATGGCCTACGTTGAGTGCCCCTACCGTAACAGTGGTATTTGTTTTGATGGTGGACTTCAGCTTCAGGATCCCATCGTCTAGCTCTTCTGGCCTACCGGAACAAGGTTCATCCTTTAGGTCAAAATTTTCATTTAGGTCAAACACATTTTGGATTTTCCGGAACAAAAACGATAAAATATGCCCAATATGCTCTTCCGATATATTCATATCAAAATTCAGTTAAAAATGCTTACAATGAAATTAACAGAACGAAATTTGCAGACTGAATGAGTAATATATCACAAATACTAATTTCTATCCCATATGAACAAAAGCCTCTCCAATGAGATGGACTCATATGAAAGCATGTGAGCCGAATTACGAGTATGGTAGGACTTTTTCTGACAGCTTAAAACAGAAAGCAGAAGATACATTTTGCAGTGTAGATACTCAGGATACACAATACTATCTTGAATTCAGTGGCTTCATCAAACTATTTCAATATGAATTAATTGGTTCCCATGCAGAAAGCAGAGCCTTATCTTATATGCTTGCATCACCCCCTCAATCACCTATTCACAATCGAAAGTGCTAGGAATGTGGACTCGTTTCTAAAATCAAAACCAAATATAATACGAAGATACCTTCGTATTCAATGTACAAATTTTGCCTATATAACATATGTATATAGATCACTATAGAAAACCGATCATGATCACGACTGTTAGTGATTGAAATGGGCTGTAAGGTCGGCTGCTATTGGTATAAAGATGAATCGCCAGCACTTGTCTACAACAAATTTCATATGTGGGACTGCAATCAAGACCTAGAGACGATAACTATAAAAGTCGAAGAGCACACAATTATTTCCAGCCCATTTATAAAATACCTGGGAGTGATGATTGATGCTCGGCTTAATTTCAAGCATCACCTCGCATATGATTGCAAGAAATCGTCGAAAGCGATAGGCGTTCTTTCAAGACTCATGTCGAATATCGGCGGTCCGAAACAACGCAACAACAACAATGCTTGCGAGAGTTGTAGCCTCCATACAGCTGTACGGGGCACAATAAAAAGACACACATGAAGGGATTCAAATCTGTGTACAGATTATTTGCACTTCGAACGGTATCCCACGACGCGATATTGGTACTATCCTCTATGGTACCAATCGATATCCTAGCTTTGGAAGTTAGATGACTTTATGAAAATCGCATGCAAATCGGGCCATCCATAAATCAATCGAGGAAATTCGAAAGAGGATGCAGTATAGAAGCGTGGCAACAACAATGAAACGAGTGCCAAAATGGGAGATGGACGTACCGGCTAATCCCAAGGATTGAAAGTTGGGTAAAACGAAAGCACGGCGAACTGAATTACTATCTTACACAGTTCTTGACGGGTCACGGTTGTTTCCGGGAATATCTATTCAAGCGAAATCGTGATTCGAGTCCGTCCTGTCCTCGCTGCGTAAACGCGGTAGAGAACGTCGAGCACGTTTTCCTCCAATGTGCGCGGTATGCAAACGAAAGAGCTATATTGTGTGAAGAATTTGCTGAACGGCCAACACCGGAAAACATAGTTCAATATATGTTGAAATCTGAATATCTTTGGGCTGCGGTGAACCATACAGCAGTACGAATAATGTGCGATCTAAGGAACTTAGAACAGCAACGGAACGCGAATTCGCTAAGCACCCCGTGACGAAGCAAGAAGCTCAAATCCGTCCCTCACGAAGTAATACTAAGCGGTAGTTGCGCAATGGAATAAACGGAAAGATTCCCCGGGAGGTGGTTTTAGTCAGTAAAAATCTGACACTACCAATGGACTTCGGACCATTGATGCCTATGCGAGGTTTCCACCTTCTCACGCAAACAAAAAAAAAACACACAAAAGGATTGCAATCAAGGAAATAACTGCAATTAAAAGTGCCATATAGGTTTTTTGCACCTAAAAATGACTATTTGGATAAAGTTGCTGGTTTCGTTCTTGTGATGACCAATGGGCTAAAGAGCTGTTACAAACTCGCACACAATAAAATTATAACCGTATTCAGACGATAGTAACTTTCAAAGGCAAGAAGACGTACCACCTTGATCAAAAATTTCCCGGTCACACCCAACGTGTGGTGTTCCGATTTGAGTTCTCTTTCTTTTGTTAAGTTGGTAAATCTGTTGTTGACATTGCCTCTAAATCTTAGTGACATAGCTTGACATTTGCAAAAGTTACGTAGCCAAGAGTACATCTATCGCTGTGTGTGTTGGTGATTTTTTACAATTTTAGAAAAGGATTTAAATTTGCAACATCGAACTTGTATTACATTTTGCGTAAAAAACGGATTTAATGGTGCGCGAACGTTGGAAATGTTGGAAAATTGTTTCGGCAACGATTCTCTAAAGAAAACGGTCGCTTACCAGTGGCACGAGCGGTTCAAAAATGGTCGTGAGTCAATCGAAGATGATGAACGCAGTGGCAGACCTGAGACCATCGACATCGAAAACCAACGAAAACATTGATGAAGTAAAAGAAATGTTGGTCAATAACAGCAAATTAACCATCAGAGAGATATCGGAGGACTTGAAATGCCGAAGACATTTTGGTTAATGATTTGGGTTTCCGTCGTGTAGCAGCAAAGTTGGTGCCAAAAGACCTCAATTTCATGCAAAAAAGAGACCGTGTTGACGTCGCAAAAGAGATGATTTGCGAGGCTGAATCCGATCCCACATTCATCAAAAGGATCATTACTGGGTTTATGAGTACGACACGCAATCCAGACATCAGGCAAGTGAATGGCGTTCACCAAATGAGCCGAGACCAAAAAAACCACGTCGTTTTCAGCCAAAAAAGAAGGCAATGCTCACGGTTTTCATGGATTACAATGGTGTGTTGCATCATGAATTTTTGCCAGAAGGCCAGACAGTAAACAAGCATTTCGCCGAAAGAGACCAGAATTGTGGGCAGAAAACTCGTGGATTTTGTATTATTAGTAATTTTTTGACGAAAAATGCAACAAATACCATCCAACAGCCACCGAATTCACCTGATTTGGCTCCCTGTGACTTTTTTCTGTTCAATCGAGTTAAAAAACCACCAAGGGGAACGCGTTTCAGCAGCCGAGAGGAAGTAATGGAAAAATCGAAGAAAGCACTGATGGACATAGCGAAAACCGAATATAAAAAATGTTTCGAGGATTGGATCAAGCGTTGGCATAAGTGTGTTGCAGTCGATGGGGATTACTTTGAAGGGGACAATACTCGTATAGATTTAGATGAGTAAACTTGTTTTTTAATTTTCTGAATATATGTTATGTTCTTAGCAGCCCAATTCATCAATTTAAAGTTCTCCATAAAGAAGTTTTCTAAGAAGGAGAGATCCTTCAACTTTTTCTTCTTTTATTAACAATTGAAATGGATCATCTCATTTGTGAGACCAAGAGTCTGCTGTTTTCGCGTTTACATTCTTTTTCGAATCCCGGCTGGAACTTGAGCCTCTACTGCTTTTTGGAAAGGACTTACCAACGATGATAGGTTTCTTATTGAGAAGACTGCAGCGAATACGCGGGATCTTATAAAATCACGTTTTGTTTCACCCTTTGTCACCCTTTGGTATTTGTAACATTTTCATTTTCATCATAGTTATTTTTACTTTATATTTCTCATACATCATCCAACACTGTGATGTGTATGTTTAAGCCGTGTACAACAAACCGTTAAGTTAAAGTGGCATTGAGTTTTCGTACCATTTAAATCACCCTAAACTGACTAGGTGCGGCATCGTCATCGCAATTTCTTTGGTGGTTAACAGCAACTTTCACGCGATGACTCCTCCTAAATGTCAGAAGTTGGGTTTGGTTGAAAAAATCTCAATGTAGATATTTGGTCTTAGCACGATTTATACGTAACCTAACCTATATACGTATCTTCTCCCTCTGAGTGTCTCATTCTTTAACTGGCCTTAATCAACTCTTGGACGCATATCACATCGATTTAAAGTTGCCGTAATGCGTTTTCTAGTTCGCAACTTTTACTTACTATGGTGCTTACGACGACGTTGCAGCTTGCGATTTGCAATCCATTTGTTAGAAGATCATTTTGGTCGCCTCCGGTTATCATGAATCTTTGACTAGATTTTACCTATTGGCCTCCTTTTGATGAACTAAGATCGATAGATGACAAACTCTACTAATACTTTTGATTTTCCTTAAACTTGTCGCAAATTCACAGTAAGTCAATTACGAATACCAACACTTGTCCTGTAAATTTCCAGAATTCGCTAGAATGACAGTAATTTACACGAAAATTTCCCTATGACTATTTGTAAAATGTGAGAAGAATTGACATTTGTTGACAATTTACACGTATTCACGTAGATAGGGTCACATAGTCAGTGGTAAGCAGTTTTGGGAACGACCAAAACCAGGAAAGTTTTCCATCTATGTACCACGCTCTGTTCATTCGAGTGCGCTGGTATACATGAATATGTAACTATATCTAGAAATTTTATCTTGTCCCACCAGTAGTCTCCAGACATTGGAATCCGATCACGCATACAGACTTCCGGTATTCTTATTAGATATTACTGCACCTCAGATTCAACTTTTAGGCAACAACGCTTTTTTTTAACCGCTTGGGTGTGCTGACTATCAATTTAAGGTGTGTTGAAATATTGTACTGAATTCCATATACTATAAATCAATTGTGTTTACATCTTAATCAATATTAAGACTTGTCAAATGTAATACTGGTTTTAACTCGTGTATCTCTTTTTTCTATTCATTCCTTCATCAACCATTGTGAACAATAGAGTGAAGAACACTCTCTTTGATTTAAATAAAATCTTTTTTATATTCGACCATCGTTTTGTTATTACAACAAATCATGGGCCCAGACCCATCTAAATAAAGTATTTAATAAAATCGCGTAGCTATTTTTTTTTTTTAATTTAAAACCTATTAAAATGCCAACTTTTACCGGAAGAATTCCATTGTTAAATGGAGAGAATTTTGCAATGTGGCAGCCGCAGATGGAAGCAGACCTGCACAAAAATCGCCTATTAAAAATTGTTACCGCTGATGTGGCAGAAAGGCCCACTGATTTCGCTAAATTGGAGGAATGTATGAACAAAAACCGGGATGCCAAATGCGAGATGATAATTTGCATGGAACCTGCCCAGGTCTCGCTCGGAAGCCACATGCAACAGGAAAAATACCCGAACTAAAGTCCAGGAATTTCGTAAGTTAGTCAATATTAAAATGATCGAAGATCAAAGCATGGCAAATTACTTAATCCAATTTAATTCGACTGTGTCACGCCTGGTCGAAATGGATCCTAAGCTGGATGATGATTTGTTGGCTGCACTTTTGATGGATAGTCTACCTGAAAGCTACAAAGATATTCAAGCCGCGTTCGATGCTGCTACTGATTTCCCGAAGGTCGATGTTCTGCGAACACGTTTGCTCGCAGAAGTAAGCCAAAAGAAAAGATGTGATGCTGACGGTGAGGTTCATTTCAATTTAATTGTCATCGTTGTGGCAAACAAGGTCATATGAAACGAGATTGTCGGGTCAAATTGAATAAGGAAAGATTGCATTATGCTCAAAAACAAAAGGTTGATGAGGAAGATTTCGTTGCATCCGAATATATTGAGCGCTGTAATTGCGCACCAACAGAGTTCTTTAAATGATTTGGAGGTTAATAAAAATGAAGGAAAAAATTGGTACATAGACAGCGGTGTCACGTCGCACATGTGCTGTTCCAAAGATGATTTTGTTGAGTTAGACACAAATTTTTTTGGGCTTGTTCAGGTAGCTAACAAAAAGTTTGCCAACATAAAAGGAATTGGAACCGTGAAACTGGATACAATAGCTTCACTTCGTCGATTAAAAATCAAAGGGATGGTGAATGGACTTCCAAATTTTGAGGATGCTAAACTCGAGTGCACAACTTGTTTAAAAGGAAAGCAGACAAGACTTCCTTTTCGAGCAAAGAGCGAAAAGTCTTCTAGCTGTTTATCGGAAATCGTGTACACTGACCTTTCTGGACCAATTAATATTGAGTCTACATATTAAGAAGAGTCTACATATATTTTGCGACTTTTATTGATGATTATTCAAGGAAAGTCTTTGTTTATTTTTTGCGAGAAAAGAGCTAATATTTGCACGTTTTTAAGAATTTCAAAGCTCTCGTTGAGTATCAACAAAAAAAATTAAAATACTAAGAAGCGATAACGCGAAGCAACTGCTTTGCCACGATTTTTCTAAATTTTTAAACGATAGCGGAATCAAACGACAACTAACTGTAGAGTATACGCCGCATCAAAACGATGTTACTGAACGCATAAACCGTACACTAGTAGGAATGGCCCGATGTTTTCTTATCGAAAATAATTTGCCACCTTTTTTGTGGGCTGAGCTGATTAATACTTCTGCTATATACGTAATCGTTGCCCGACTTCTTTAAATCAAAACAAAACTCCTGAACAAATTTGGACGGGAAGAGTCCCAACTGTTTGTCATTTTCGGCAGATTGGGTGCAGTGCTTTTGTTTTAATAAAAAACTCAAATAGAGCTAAATTTGATCCGAAGAGCGAAGATTGGGTAGTCTGATGAATCTAAGGCTGACCGCCTGTTGAGAAGAGGAACTAGGACAGTTCTAAAGAGTCGTGATGTTCGTTTTGTTGAAGAATTAGCTCAGATAAAAGATCAACCGGAAGAGAGTTTTTTATGAAATTGCAAGTGAAGGAAAAGAAACGAATGACCGAAAAGAATTTTTTTTATGAATTTCAATAAATAGAATCGCAAAACAATACAAATGACGTGCATGTTGATAAAATTAATGATAATTTATTGAATTCAAAACAAGAAGACGAGGAACATCTGCGCGCGGAAGATAATATCAATTTAGAAAATAGGAATATTGATAAACTTGCTGATGAAGAAGAAAATACAAATTCTAGGAGTTCAAAGTTAAAAAAGCAATTTGGGGACGGATGTTCCAATAATAAAGGTGAACAATCAAATATTAAAGATCGTTTAAGAAATCGCCAGCGCAACGAATCAGAGAATGTGATTGAAAAATTATTCCATACGAAAGAAGAAGATCCTTCAAGTTTTCGGGAAGCTATGAATTCTTTGCATGCTGAGGACTCAGCCGAGCCTATGAAAGCGGAATACAACTGCCTTAAGAAAAACAACACATGGAATCTCTGTGATCTACCTGTTGGGTGGACAGCGATAGGGAGCAGATGGATTTATAAGTCAAAATACTTGGCTAATGGAGAAGTTGAACAAAGAAAGGCACGTCTAGTAGCGACAGACTATACCCAAAAATATGGCGCTGATTATTTAGAAAAGTATGCGCCCGTGATGCGACAAAGTTCTTTGCGATTAATACTACCTTGATCAGAAAATTTAACATACAAGTTTATTCATCTAAATCTACACTTGCGGTCATAAAAACCGCACCATATCAAAATGATTGAAAAATTTTTAATAACTACGATAATAATTTTTATAATGAAAAGAAATTTTTGTTGAGTACTCCGCAGTAGTTTATAAGTATTTCTATCTAATTTCCATCTATTTATTGAATGTTTGAAAAAAGATATTAACAAGGAAAGAAAAACCAGTTAATTTTCTTATTTTTTTAAAATATTTTAATACAGTCATTGGTTAACAAAATCAAACGATACATTTTTTATGTATGTGTATATAAAATGTTTAGATATGCCACTTTTACCAAAAAATTATCAATACCGAGTTGCTCCTCCTTTGACGGTTATAACCGCTTTTATTCTAGAAGGCATCGAGTTTGCTAGAAGTTCAATAATATCACTTGAAATTTCAGTATTCCATACATGTTTCAGAACTTCATTTAGCTTTTTTTTACTCTCTGGTTTATGTGCAGCCACGTTACGTTTCATTACATGCCACAAGTGTTCGATTGGGTTTAAATCGGGTGAATTAGCTGGCCAATCTAGTCTGGTAATTCCGAGGTCATCAAACGTTGTCTTGAGCTGAAAATTATTGAAAGACTCTAGTTACTTGTCTGTTTATTTTTTATAAAGTAGACATCTAGAAGTTGATTTATAACACTTTACTTACGGATTTGGCACGGTGGCAAATGCACTTGTCAGTATACGAATGATGCTGTTCAATTGCTGGTACCAAAAACTCCCTTACTACTCCTCCATACTTTTGAGCGTTCATAGTTCCATTAACAAAGTGCAAAGGGCCCAAAACGTAAAAAGAAAAACATCCCCAAACCATCTGGCTTTGAGGAATCTTCACTGTTTTGACTATGCACTCGTCCTTGAACCTTTCACCTGCTGACCGTCGTACGTATGGCAAATTGTCGGCACACAACAAATTAAATTTACGTTCATCGGACCATATCACATCATCGCCAATCACCCTGCGTCCAATCTTCGTACTTTTTTGCCCACGTCAAGCGAGCTTTCTTCATTTTTGTGGTTAGGAGAGGTTTTTTCGCTGGTCGTCTTCCATATAAACCTATCTCCCGCAGCCGTCGGCGTATGGTTTCGGCGCTTAGATCAAATTGATGAAATTCACTCAGCTCTGCTCTTACACGGACAGCACTTTTAAAGCGATCTTTCATGCTAATTCGTTGTAATACATTGTCCGTCTTCTGGGTTGTTTTACGTTTTCGTCCCGAGCCTTTTTTGCTTTCCAGTGGATCCAAATTTTCTTTTTCTTCATCAGTCGTACGATAGTTGAATGACAGCATCCTATTTTAACCGCAATCTCACGATAGCCAAGCCCTTCTTCGACTAAAGTCAATATTTGAACTTTTTCGTCCCGAGTCAGTTGATGATATTTACCAGACATTTCACTTTCTTTTATTTGTCACCGTCACAACTCAATTCAAACTGATTTTTTTTGCACTGAATACGCTATGGGGAATACCCTTCATTAGTATGGGAAAAACCCTTACGATCTGATGTAATTAGGCATTTTTTGAGAACTCATTAGGTGGTGCGGTTTTTATGACCGCAAGTGTATATTGTCCCATTCAAAGTAATCCCCATCGACTGCAACACACTTATGACAGCGCTTGATCCAATCCTCGAAACATTTTTTATATGCGGTTTTCGGTATGTCCATCAGTGCTTTCTTCGATTTTCCCATTGCTTACTCTCGGCTTCCCCGTAGTGATTTTTTAACTCGATTGAAAAGAAAGAAGTCACAGGGAGCCAAATCAGGTGAATTCGGTCATCGGTGGCTGTTGGATGGTATTTGTTGCATTTTTCGTCAAAAAAATTACGACGGTGCGTTATCATGGTGCAAAATCCACAAGTTTTCTGCCCACAATTCTGGTCCCTTTCGGCGAATTGCTTCACGCAAACGTCTCATAACGCCGAAATAATACTCTTTGTTTACTGTCTGGGCTTCTGGCAAGATTTCATCATGCACTACACCGTTGTAATCCATGAAAACCGTGAGCATTGCCTTTTTTTTTTTTTTGGCTGAAAACGACGTGGTTTTTTCGGTCTCGGCTCATTTGGTGAGCGCCATTCACTTGCCTGATGTCTGGATTGCGTGTCGTACTCATAAACCCACGTCTCGTCTCCAGTAATGATCCTTTTGATGAATGTGGGATCGGATTCAGCCTCGCAAATCATCTCTTTTGCGACGTCAGCACGGTCCCTTTTTTGCATGAAATTGAGGTCTTTTGGCACCAACTTTGCTGCTACACGACGGAAACCCAAATCATTAACCAAAATATCTTGGACGGGTCCATAGGCGATGTTCAAGTCCTCCGCTATCTCTCTGATGGTTAATTTGCGGTTATTGTCGATGGTCATCTTCGATTGACTCACGACCACTTTTGAACCGCTCGTGCCACTGGTAAACGACCGTTTTTTTTTAGAGAATCGTTGCCGAAACACTTTTTTCCAACATTTGCTTTGGTATTTGCTTTGGTATATGGTGGTATATGCTTTGTTCGTAGAGCATGACTTACAGCTCAATCATTTTGATGTTTCGACAGCTTTCTTAAATGGGAAACTCGATGAAGAGATCTGCATGAAGCAGCCGAAAGGATTTATTGATGAAAATTATCCCCAAAAGGTGTGTCATCTTAAAGAAGCTTTATATGGCAGGCAATGGAATAAAACTTTCTACAATTATGTGAAGGATGATGAAATAACTATTAATGGAATTTGTTTTGATGATATTATCATCGCATCCAATGTAAAATGATCTGTTTTGCTTATTAAAGAAAAGCTTTGAGATAAAAGATCTGCGTTGGATTAGAAATTAAGAAGTATAATGGAATTTTATCAATCAATCAAACGCGTTTAATTAATACTTTAGTTTTAAAGTATAACATGCACAATTCTAAAACTTTTAAAATACCTATACAAGTGAAATTAAAACTAGAGAAGTAACCTTCGATCCCCGGTGAGCGGGGAGTGAAATACCAAGAGATCGTTGGGTCTCTGATGCACTTAGCTGTTTTCAGTCGCCCTGATATCTCATTCAGCGTGAGCAATTTGGCTCAGTTTTTCCCAAAGTCCTCGAAAGCAGCACTTCAATGCAGCAATGCAACTTCTTCGATATCTTAACACAACTAACATGCTAGAATAGAATTTCGAAAAACTGGGTTACCACTTATAGGCTTCGTAGATGCTAGTTGGGGTGAAGACGTTAATGACCGCAAATCTCAAAGTGATTTTTGTTTTACACTTACAGGTACAGCTGTCAGTTGGGAGTCGAAGAAGCAGCGAACAGTAGCAACCTCCAGCGCCGAAGCAGAATACATCGCACTTACGGAAGCTTCAAAAGAAGCCCTCTCACACATCGGTTTTTACTAGAAGAGTTCAAACTCGGGTGTGATAAGCCGATTGACATCTACTGCGACAACCAGAGTGCACATCACATCGCAAAATATGGAGGGAAGCATTCAAGAACCAAACATATACACTACAAGTATCCCTTTGTGAGAGAAGCAATAGAGCAGGGAGCCTTTGATGTAAAGTACCTTCCAACTGAAACCATGGTCGCAGATGCTCTTACAAAAGCTGTTCCTAAAGAGAAACATTTGCTTTGTTTTAAACAATTTGGAATGAATTTTGACTGTATTAATATTGAGGAGAAGTGTTGAAATATTGTCCTGAATTCCATATATTGTACTATAAATCAATTGTGTTTACATCTTAATCAATATTAAAACTTGTCAAATGTAATACTAGTTTTAACTCGTGTTTCTCTCTTCTCTATTCATTCCTTCCTCAACCACTGCAAACAAAAGAGTGAAGAACACTCTTTGATTTATTGGGCCTATAACTGCGGTGCGGTTTGCTAAGAGATGGCGTAACTTGTATTATTCCATTGGAACATGCGTTGGAAGGCTACTGTCATTGTACGTCATTTCAGTATATGTCATTCATTTGAAGCGTAAACAACAATAATTTTTTTTCACTCCAATATGTCGAACTTTGTGCCTGAAAAAGTGTTTTTGCGGGGAGTTCTTCTTCATTACTTTAATATGAAGAAAACTGCTGCCGAAAGTCATCATATTTTGGTGTAAGTTTATCGTGAACATGCGCTAGTTGAGCGAACGTACCAAAAGTGGTTTGCACGATTTAAAATTGGTGATTTTGGCTTGGAAGACGGTGAACTTCCTGGGCAGCCAAAAAAGTTTGAAGATGAAGAACTGGAAGCATTACTCTATGAAGATTGTTGCCAAACACAAGAAGAGTTCGCAGAATCTTTGGGTGTCACTCAAGCAGCCATTTCAAAACGTTTAAAAGCAGCTGGATATATTCAAAAGCAAGGAAATTGGGTTCCACATGAACTCAAGTCGAGAGACGTCGAAAGGCGGTTTTGCATGTCCGAAATGCTGCTGGAACGCCACAAAAGGAAGTCATTTTTGCATCGGATTGTTACTGGTGATGAAAAATGGATCCATTACGACAACCCCAAGCGCAAAAAATCATATGTGAAACCCGGCCAACCAGCCAAATCAACGGCAAAGCCGAATATCCATGGCGCGAAGGTAATGCTCTGTATTTGGTGGGATCAGATGGGTGTGCTGTATTATGAGCTGCTAAAACCGGGTGAAACCATCAATGGACAACGCAACCGAACACAATTAATCCGTTTGAAGAGAGCAGTGCCGAAAAACGCCTGGAATATGCGACCAGACACGAGGCAATAATTTTCCATCATGACAACGCTCGGCCCCACGTTGCTATTCCGGTTAAGAACTATTTGGAAAACAGTGGATGGAAAGTCTTACCCCACCCGCCTTATAGCCCAGACCTTGCCCCTTCTGACTACTATTTGTTCCGGTCGATGCAGAACGCCCTCACTCAAATACGGTTCACATCAGAGCAGAATATCAAAAATTGGCTTGATTCATTCTTGGCTGCCAAGCCGGCGCAGTTCTTTTGGGCTGGGATCCACAAATTGCCAGAAAGATGGGAAAAAGTCATAGCTTCAGATGGGTAATACTTTGAATAATACTATTTTAGATGTTTTTCTTAAATAAACGTTCAAATTTTGAAAAAAAAAACCGCACGAATTCAGTTATATACCCAATAGATAAAATCTTTTTTATTATTACAACAAGGTGAAACTTAATGCGGCGAACAAACTGTCCGTTAGTATCTCAACTTTAGAAACTGAGTATCCTTGCATCAACCCGGGTAAATTATCACAAGGACAATCCATAGTGCACTGATTTTGCTCACAGTCTGAAGCGGTCGCTTGCTCACGTTAGCAATCGAATGCCTGACGATACTTGACTGAGCCCTAACTCCGTGATTAAGAAGAGTTTTGATTAAAAAATGTCGAACGTCTCCAATTATCCCACTCTACTAGGAGTTTTATTATCAGATAGTTGCCCCAGGTGTCAAAATGACGACTTCAAAAAAACAAGTGATCTTATCTGTTGCACTAACAGTTTGCATCGAGGATTTATACCTGCCTCTACCCTTTAGTTATAATTATAAACTTCTTATGAAAATAGAAGGTAATGATGAACTGATACATTGGGCCAGCACACTGCTCTTAACATGAATTTAAATCCATTCGGTCTTCCAGCTGTTTGTGGCTGTTTTAAAATTGAAATCACGTTTAATTAGGAAACAAATACTGTCATGATCGTGGGCGGTATTGCATCCGGAAATGGTGCGTAACTCGGTTGTCCGAAAATTCCCAAAATTAAGGGAACTTCCCATACAGCATGCATATTCATGAGTACTCTCGCATGTGCTGTAACTACTGTGGTGCATTTATTGAATGCGTTTTTCTCTTCTTCTGGGCTTCGCTTTTTCAAAGGCACTAAATCCAATTGATGACCTTCATTTATTGTCAGTCGTGACCTTTAAAAAAATATTCCATCAAAAACATTTCAGATTTCTTCACATGCACATTCGTATTCGTCCAACAAAGGGTCAGTCTCATGCATTTTTCAAAGTTAGTGTTTAATTCAATTAAATTAAATCGAAGGGCTCTTATCAATCTGAGACTGTTCTTTGACTTTTGACCTATGCTTCAGTGATTGACTGGGCAGTGTCTCTCTCTGTACCCCTTCGCCGACTACTATTTGCTTGTGTTGGTTAGTTGTCATTGCCTTCCATTCCTACGTTCATTAATTTAATTAAGCAAAATGCATGACACAGTGATTCAAGTGATTCCACACATTCAAAAAAGAAAAATGAAAAAACATCTCAAGATCGGTTGGGGAAGAATAATAAACTGAAACCGTGAGCAAGAAATTGATTATAATTGTTGTTGTAAATTATAAGAGCATAGTACCGAGTGTACTGACATACAATTGAATCGTTTAAGATCCACTGTAATCACGTAATTAAAGCGCCGCACTGTTTGTTTATATAATACTTGTATCTCGAGAGTATGTTCTTGTAAAATATGCTTTTGAAGAGAAGAGATTTTTTTCGAGTTTATCTGATTTATGCGGGGTTAAGTCCGTGTAGATGATCGTTACTAACCAGTGTAAAGACTTATGCAACCGTATAGTAGTTACGTTTTTCGTTTGGGAACTGTACTGTAATTGACTTATGTAATGAGAAGACAATGATTACGTAAGCAGCTTAAATTTGTCCTGTCCTGTCTGTTATTTAAAACTTTATCATTTTTCAAACATAGTTCTTATGAGGATCTTAACATCTTTCCAAATACCATGTGAGTGTTTACAATTTTACACAACCCTTTTAATCGGAAGCTTAGTAAGCATGTCCAGGGATCCTCCGCCACTATTCTGAGCTACGTTTAATTAGAGCACCATCACTCTTCTGTCTCACTGGGTGAGTGGGTTATCTGTACAGGGTGTTTAATAAAGAAATCATTTTCCCGCTGTAGAGTGTGATCTACAATATATAAGACCCTTCCGGATTCGCCGGAAATCTGGTCCGTTCTGAACATGTGCAACTTTGTTACTTAGCTTAGATTGTACCGATTTGTTTGGATCTCTCCCCTATATTCGACGTTCCACAAATAAAATCTCGGTCCATATAGCCCATTGCATTTGAAAACTTAATGAACGTTAGATTGTGATACCTGTATTGATCCCGTGAGCATGTTTGTGTTCAACATCGAGCATTAAGTCTAAATGTTTCCTTATCCTTTCTAGAAGGAGCAGATCAGGTCGGACATTTACTTATTTGTTGAATTTGGTTGTTTATTCCGCTTATAGTCGATGTGCCCTTGACCTGGCACTTCCTCTTAAAAAATAAGTTCATTAAAAATCATTCCAAAATTCTCTTGCTCAGATTGCTAAGGCTGGAGCAATGCCATAAAAGGTGGATAGTGTCCTTCCGTGAGTCTTCACCTTTATAGCTTCTGCAGATGTCGAGCTAAATGTCTTGCGAATCGTTGCTTACAATTATTTATTTCTGAGTTTACAACATGCGGATCGCAAGAAGCCTTTAATTTTATTTTCGCTAACTCGATCAACTTGTGGGTGGCCGCGGCTCAAGTGATAATGTATTGGCTTCCAAACCGGAAGGTTCGGGGTTCAATACAAGCCGTGCCCGATAGACATTGTCTATCATTGACCACGAGATTTTAGTTGCCTGAAAAAAAGACAACAACAAGTCAATGTGCACTAATAATTTAGTCTATCTAACTTTCCAAGAAAACTTAACACGTGCTCAGTTATTTTAAGAGTAGTAATACCCCCTTGAACGTTAAATTCTTAAAAAAAAAAAAAAAAAAACTCGTATCGACTTTTGGTGATGACGCATCATTTCGTCCACCGTGTTTCGCTGGTTTTCCCAATTCAATCGTTGTCGTCGTGCGTTCCAGGTCGTCCAAAATTGGTTGTTGTACCAGAAAACATCGATGCCGTGAGGGAACTGATATTGCAAGATCGTCATGTGGCTTATCATGAAATCGAAGCATCCTTGGGCATTAGTTCCACTCGCATACATTTAATATTGCATGAGCATTTGGCCATTCTCCACAGCCGCAATGCGAGCTCTCGCACCGCAATTCAAACAAGTGACTTTTTGAACGCTCAAAATATCGAATTGATGGATCATAAGCCGTACAGCCTTGATTTGGCAGCCAATGAATTTTTTTTATTCCCGCACATCAAAAATAAATCGCGAGGTCAAAGTTTTTCGATGCCTGAAGAAGCGGTCGATGCGTTTAAAACGCATGTTTTGGAAGTACTTCATTCCGAGAGGAAAAAGTGTTTCGAAAATCGGTCCAAACGCATGCAAAAGTGTATTGATTTTCATGGAGAGTTAGCCGTTTTCGATGATAAATATTTGTTCCTACTTGTTTTTCATAGGCCCAAGTCCACATCAGTCCGGTAGCGCCTCCTAAGTAAGTACTTCTTTTTCTTAAAACCTAAATAGCAAACTACGTAGAAGCAAAAGTTAGAAAAATCACAGCGCACGGTTTTTTGGCAGACCCCTGACGGCAGACCCCTGATGGCAGACCCCTGATGGCAGACCCCTGATGACAGACCATTGTACGTAAGGAAGCAAAAATATTCTAACGTTGTGCTTAAGACCTAGTAGTCCAGCGTAGGTTATTGTACAACACGAGATCATATTAAAATGTTTTCCACAATAAATGATGAAGCAAATATGGTAGACATGAAAGAAAAGGGAACTCGAAACATTCAACAATCTGCTGTAAGCAGTTGATTCCTGATGATATTCCTGACCTGATGATTCCTGACCATATCAAGATAAGATGCCCCAAACACCGACAAATGCATCCGCAGAACTTCAGCCAGATGCATAGCTTCTCGGTAGATTTCTCTACTTAGGCCAACGAAAGCTAATAAAAAGATGTCGAAGGTCAGGAATGATCATATCAAGGCTGCGAGCATGAAATATACGATTGCCGCCCATAGACGACCTAGAATATGGCGACGTTACTTCATTGAAAGATGTGCGCTCAAGCGATTTTTGTACCATTAAAATGTTCGTGCATAGCGCGGGCGAAGGAAATTTAGGGAGGAAGAAAAGACAGGTACCGATGTACATTGTTTGTGAATGTTTGTAAATTATAACGGCCAGGTAACACAGAGATCGGCAGAGCATTCCATAAGCGAGTTGTACGGCTTAGGAAAGAATCACGATATTTTAGAGTACCTCCGAAAATGGGCTTGAGGGTATACTGATGAGCATTCATAGCGAGACGGGTGTTACGGTTGAAAGTTTGAATGGGTGGAATGCTACTGGCGTTTTCAATGGAGCACTGGTGGTGGAAATAGCGATAAAACAAAGTGAGACAGGAGACATTACGTCGGTGTTCGAGGGTGTCAATTGATTGACTGATATTAGTATCACCAATGAGTCTTATCGCATGGTTTTGAATCCTATCTAGCAGGTGCAGAGATGTTTTAGGAGCTCCTGACCAGATGTGAGCATTGTACTCCAATTTTGGACGGATGAATGCCTTATATATTATGGCCAGATCAGAGGGGGTAAACTATTTCTTACATCGCTTGAGGAAACCTAGATATTTCGCAGCATTTTTGGCGACATCGAATATGTGGTCATTCCAACGTAAGTTGTCACTGACACACATACCGAGAATGGAAAGTTTATCGGTTTCGACGATGCAAGTGCCATTCATCGATAATGGCTGGGTATTTGAATTTCGCTTTAATGACAGCAGACAGCATTGAGTTTTGGAAGCATTAAATTCCACTCGGTTGATAATTCCCCAATTAGTTATGCTGTTAATATCGGAATTTAATGAGCTTAACATACGCTGCCGTTCCCGTTCTACAGCCGAAGAGCAGGGGCGGGAGTCCGGGAAAGAATATGAAAAGCAGAGAGTTCTGTCATCAGCAAAGGAATATATTGGATTAGAAGTAGCAGCCAAGAGATCATTAATGAAAATTAAAAAGAGTGTCGGAGACAGAACAGAGCCCTGGGGCACACCAGCATTTATTTTGTGAATATCAGACTTGAAACCATCCAAGACAACTTGAATTGAACGTTCCGAAAGGTAATTTTTAATCCGTTGAAGAAGAGAGTCGTCGATCCCAAGAGCCCGCATTTTCGACAAAAGAGCCTTATGCCAAACTTTGTCAAATGCCTTACAAATATCAAGTGCAACTATCTTGCTTTTACTAGATTGATGTACGCTTTGGTTCCACTTTTCGGTGAGACATGCCTTAAAATCACCAGCGAACCTGTTGCTATGAAAACCATATTGCCGATCATTGAGAAGTTTTCGTGTTTCGAGATATTTCATGAGCTGACGGTTTATCAGCGTTTCCATGACCTTGGAAAGAAGGGACGTAAGTGCAATGGGTCTGTAGGAGGAGAGAGAAGAAGATTCGCCTTTTTTAAGAACGGGCTGGACAAATGCTGTTTTCCATCTTCTCGCAAAGTGTCCTAAAGGGTAGGATTGCTGAAAAAGCTCACGCAGTACTTTTGCCAGCGTGGAAGAACATCTCTTCAGAAGAAGGGCAGATATACCCAGCGGACCAGCGGACCAGCAAACTACCACACGGTCAGTTATTAGACGAGCTGTTAAAGAGAGATATACTGAGAATACGAGTAAATAGAGGGATTGCGATTGCGAAGAAATCGATATATTTGCTGCCGGGAACGAAACTTGAAAATTATTTTAACTAGTGGCTCCATAAACAATACAGAGAATGTGACGAAATACCATAGAAGGATCACTTCTCGAAACTGCTAAATGGCAATGGCGGTTGTAATTACGCTAATAGAGAATAGGATCCTCACGAGCCATTTTTCTGACGATACGTCTTTGATGTTGAACTAGTTTATTATGGCGGATCTTAAAACCCATTGCCGTGTAGGCTGATAACCTGCCAACGAACTGTTCAAGGCTAACGCAATGCATACAACTATCGAGTCAAAATAACGGGTGACTTACTCGAACTCCAACTTTTTAAAATGCTATATTTTTTTTTTTTTTTGATAAATTTTATTGTGCCAAAGCACAAAATGTTGGAAAATACATCAATTTTCAAATTGTATCAGTAGTTTTCAATATATCCACCTTTGGCACGAATAATGGCCTTGAGACGGCCGAAGAAAGCATCGCACGCTGCACGCAAGTGGCTCTGCGGTATTTTGGCCCATTCCCGGCGAAGTGCTTGTTTGAGGTGGTCCAAACTTTGGTATTTTTTAGTGCCAACCTTCGCCTTCAAAATACCCCAGATAAAGAAATCCAACGGATTTGCATCCGAGAATTTGCAATCCATTGTGTCGAAGAAATGAAGTGTGGAACATTGTTTTTTAACCAATCTTGATTGACGCACGCTTTGTGAGACGGTGCCGAGTCTTGTTGAAATGTCCACGGTTTCCGACCGAAATGATTGTTTGCCCAAGGCTTCACTACTGCCTCTAAGACAGTTTTACGGTATATGATCGCATTAATTTTGACGCCACGGTCCAAAAATAGAAGCGAAGAGCGACCATCGGCGGTTATGGCGGCCCAAACCATCACCATCGGTGCTGTCTGCTTTCTGGTGGCCGTCCGAAGATGTAAATTTTCGAAGGACCTCTCTGGCAAGTAAACTCGGTCATTTTGTTTGTTGACATATTGCTCGATAACAAATGGTGACTCATCGGCAACTCCTTCGCTCTTTCGACTCTAACTTTTTTCTGTTGCGGTGTAAGATCGAGTGCTTTTTGGAACTTCAATGGCTTGAGCCCAAGCTCATTTTTCAGTATGTGTTGCATCCATTCCAACGATATGTTGAGCTCACGAGCCATTTTTCTTCCACTTCGACGGATTTCGCTCAATTCGAGCCTTCACTTTCCGAACCATTTCTGCCGATGTTGCTGTTTTTTTTATGACCACCCCCATGGCGTTTTGCAACGCTGCCAGTATAACGGTAACGAGCTATGGTTTGAGACACAAATGATTTATTCACGTTGAGGTGCTGGAGGGCTCTAACGATAGCTACTTGTGGTAGCAATCACACTATCACGTTTGAATTCCATCGCGAATAAAAATTTTTCAACCCAACTGAGACGCAAATCGTTTAAAAGGCTTGTAAATAATAAAAATGTGTCAAATTTGAGATCACTGTCATGAACGGTTTGCAAATTATAGCAGTTTGAAATTGGTTGCAGTTCGAGTCATTCAGGGTGTAGTTTCCGATTTCAACTGCTGAAGGAACTGCTCCCTCCTTAAACTTAAAATTATGCAAAACCAAATATTTCTCTTTATACAGCCTCCAAATGTATGTACGAGTATATATCCAAATTTAGTTTATCATCCGCTTACACTCGTAACTTACTCACGCTAATTAAAACCATAACAGCGGATGCTGTGACTACAAGCATCCAGTCATCGACATTTCACTTATTTTCGAATTTCAGAGAATTGTTATCGCATTTACCACGCACGGCTTATCTGGAGCAAGGTTATGCCAGCCTCTGGGTTCCGCATTTCTGTCCCAAACCAAATTTCCCTTTATTTCATTCTATGCTCAAAAAACTCGTACGCCCGACTAGATACAAATTGACCCACTAGAGGCGATGAATTTTTGTTTGTATCTCTCCGACATGATAGAGCCCTAAATATTTAGGTCATTTGAATGAGGCGGAAGAAAACAAAAAAAAATAGCATCACATGCATTTATCTAGAACTGAATTGGAACAAAAAGATTCAAATGCTCGTACGGATACCAGCCTGATGGTGGTGCAATCACGTGGAAATACAAATTATCCGAAACCAAACCAAACCAAAGCCAAAACGCAAACATTTCGTTCAGAATGAATGTAATTTCCGTTTCTTGACCTTTTCCCAACCCAATCCAACTAAACCGATGTCGAACAGAAGCAAGCTGAGTTTTGGGAATATTTTCGCAATTGGAATTCCCGAATTTCAGGCTATGGGGAACCCACTCGAGTGGAATTCGATATACATTTTCTATATAAGGGAGCATAATTTCTGAGTTTCTGATTGGATCAGACGTCAGAACTTTTTATGCACTCGATAGCTTTGATGACGAGGCAGACGGGCGACACCAACATCGACATCACGACAGTGACGACAGTTCTATTTCTTTTTTTTCTTTTTTTTTATTTGTTTAGTTTATCGTTGCGCGTTTTGGGTTGTGTCTCACTTCAAGTGTTTCCGGTCTTCGAAAATCATTCCCAATTTTGGATTTTCCTTTATCAGAAGAACACAATCGCCAAACGTGAATGGTAGATGAGGTAAGACTTTGAAGTTGAAGTTGAAATTGAAGTTGAAGATGGAAGTTGTGAAGTTTGTAGTGTCTCTAGGGTTTCGTTCATATCATTGATCCCTCACTACGGTACGACTCTGCCCAATCATTATGGAAAGCATGGCGGCATAGGTTTCATAATTGTGCAAGCGCGGCTAGTACGCCACATGCGGGAAGACAATTCGTGAGTTAGCGCGGACAGACAGTCCTCAGTGTTCAGTCCCCTTGCCAGCATATAGAGGAATCTCTATCTATGCAATACACTTTGATTGATCGGATAATTGAATTTTAAGCACGTTCGAGACGAGCGCTTTTATCAATGGGTGTGTGGAAAGAAAAATTAAAAAATCCATTCGAATCATTTGGGTAAGCAGGAATTGGATTAATAACTGTGAGATTGTTTTGTATGTGTTTTTTGGATGAAGGTTTTTGCCTTGAACAACAGCAGGCGAAAATTAATGGACTGCATTGTGTTTTTGAAAGTCCAACACCATAAGAGTGTGAGGAGAATTGTTTTTTTTTTATAAATGAAATGTAATTTGTCAAAAGCTTTGATTAATAGTAACCTGACGCAAATCTTTTGTTTAGATTGATGCCGGTAAAAGTGCTTTATTTGTTTACGAAAAACCTCAAAAAAGATTTGGAAAATTTATCATCTCAATAAAAGTGGGTTGGTAGATCTTTAAAATGGTTGTGTGGGCATTTATCTCACTTAAAAATCTGACTTCTGTTAGAAAGAAAGCGGTCCATGTAAGGTAGTATAGAATGACCAGATAAGAACGATAGGAAAAAAAATTGAAATATAAAATTGATTCTGGCTTTATTTTGAAGCTACGTTCATGCCATTATGTGTGGAATAGCACATCATTCAAATGGCCGCCTGGGCTTTGCTGACAGTGATTCAAACGGTGCCGGTCCAATTTTTGATGACACGGCCTAATATATGCGGCGTTATTCCGGCAGTAGCCGGAATAGTGAATGTTGGCCTCGAGCTCGTCCAAAGTGCTTGGCTTGTTAGCGTAGACTAAGGACTTGATAGCTGAACCACAGCTCGGATATATCGATGTTGTCGAGCTCTGACTACAGAAAGTCGGTTAACATCGCTCTTTATCTGAGACCATTGACACTAGCGGTGTCTCCTTCCTCATTTCGAAAAAAATAAGGTCCGATGATGCCGCCGTACCATAAACTGCACCAACCAGTCAATCTTTACGGATGCATTGATGCCTAGCCGAACACTTGTAGATTGTGTTCGCTCCAACAATGGCAATTTTGTTTGTTAACATAGCCGCTGAGCCAAAAATGCGCCTCGTCCAAGAAAATTTGATTTGTTGGCCAAAATCCGGTTCTCCGGTCAACTTTTCCAGGGCCCAATTATCAAACTTACGGCGTTGTGCATGGTCCTATGGATTCAATTCTTGCGTCAACACAATCTTATACGGATGTAGGCCCAAATCCAACCTGAAAATAAGCCGGGTTGACTTTCTGGCCTAATTCAGATGATCGGCACCGAATCAACATTTCATAGGCCGCTACGGCGGCTATGCTTTCTTCATTTCACACCAATCTCGATCTGGTTGGTGGCTTAAGATCCAAAAGAGTGTACCCACGCTCAAACAGTTCCACTGTGCGACGGATTGTCTGCACACTGAAGCCATGTATAACTGAGCCGGAATTTCGATAATATTTTTTAATACTTTCCGCACGTTCGGCAAACGTAAAGCGATGCATGATGAAATGGCAAATCTTTCTGAATATTGTGATAACTGGATGGCATTGGTAACTTTGACAGATACCGTGGTGTAGTGGTACTAGCTATCGCTTCTCACTCGGAAGGTCAAGGTTCGAATCCTAGCCACGACAAAAGTTTTCATTTGTGTAATTGGAACTCAGTCAGAAAAATCTGCGTGTGAAGGCATAACACTGACATGTAGATTTGGCTGTTGTAGGGTTTTCAAACACAAAAACAACCGTTAAAATTCACAACCTCACCATTCCGAGTGAAGAAAATCTCTCCGTCCTATTCGGACTCCCACCCCTGGAGAGTCAATATCGAAACCAAACACACCTGAGTTTCAAACCACTACATCACAAACTTTCCTTTCTCCTCCTTCTACCTTTCCGCCCGCGCCATGGCAACAGTGTAAGGGTATTCATAACCCCTTAGGCGCGCGTAAATTATACAAAAAAAAAAAAAATACTGGAACATAATAATTGGAAAAACTATCATTGGTATCTGGCCATTAGTTTACGATTTTCTATTGCACCAACAATTATTGCCTACTGATGCCGATGTTGTATATTAACCAACCTTTATTTGCAGTTTTGCTACACACTACCCGCACATACACATGTAACTAACGATAAACTAACTGAATAAGAGAATCCGGACAGCACCTCAGCTCAGTGATTTGTCATGTGCGAAACAACTGAAGGTAATGTTCTGCTTTGTCTGCATTCGAATTTGGTGGTAAACTAAATTGGCAAATCGTGGAGTTACTGACGGTAAGTTGTAAAATATCACTGGGTTTCTTAACGTGGTAAATACCTATCAACTAAGCACTTCACAACCATAGCCCCCTTGTTCTATGAATCTGCAATATAAATATACAGAAATGGCTCGAAGATGGCTCATGTTACAGAACCCTCTGACTCATTTGAAATCAATTCAGCGAAAGATAAAGAACACAGATATACCACCTTGAATTTATTCAGAAAATTATAAATACAAGTTTATTCATCTATTTAGTAATAGAGCGATGAAACCCTTGCAAAATAAGTCCAAATTACTTTCAATTTCAAAAGGAATGATATCAGAAGACTGGTCACTCACATAAACTTAGAATTGGTCACGAAACTTTTTATGGAAGACAACGAAACGGCAAAACACAAGACTATGGGAATGCCGGGATCTTAGCTGTCTATGTAGATAATAATATCCACATCTTGTATCACTACAGGACGTTCTGGAGTTTGAAAAACACTGCAGGTATTTGGTGATATAAAAGCAATTTATAAATCGGATTCAGATACGAAAATGATAAATCTCTTCTCTTTATACTAAGGCTACAAGCTGCCAACTACAGGTAATGCATTTTCCAAAATATGACAATATTCAGGAACGATTATGATAACGTCACACGAATTCCTAATCTATAAAGTTCTTTAAAAACACTGCCACTACCAGCACCTATTAAAGCGGGTCAGTATCTACGTCGGGTGATGCATCTGGTTTCGAATTTCATTATTGTTCTGAGTCGTAATGTAAAATTGATATTCCTTGCATCGAGTATTTTGCAATTAATAATGCCTTGCTCAATCTTACAAGCGATCAAATCTTCCTTGGAACCAATGCGTACAATCTTTGTCCACTTGCTAAATTCTCGTACACCCACCACACACAGAGAAATGATTCCTAAAAGAACCGTATGGCAATACGAGAAAGCCAATTGGAGCGGACTTAACAACTTCTTTAGGAATTTTAACTGGTCGATATGTTTCTTCGATAACGACGTGGATGCCGTTGCTGGCATGATCACAGAAACTATTCCCTTTGGAATGAGATGCTTTATCCCTCATCGGATGAAGAGTATCAAACCAAAAGAACAGGCATGGTACGACTCGAGCTGTAAAGAGCCTGTCAGGGTTAGGGAAATGTTTTTTCGGTCCTACAAAACCAACCCGACAGAGGAAAAGCGAAAAAAATTAAACGAGCCAGAAATAACTACAACGTCTTTCTCAAGCGTGTGAAATTCCAATCCGACCAAAAACTGAGGCAAAAAATACTGCAATGCCCCAAAGGCAGTAAAAATTGTTGGTCGTTCATCAAAAACATTAGAAATTCTGTCTCATCCTCCATCACAACGCTCATTTACAATGACATTCCAGGTGTCAGCTCTTTGGACAAGGCCAATCTGCTTGATGCACACTTTGCGGCTAGCTCAATACTCCCAGATTGTGCTCTGTCTCCGCCTACACTTGAGTGCGTCGAATCTTCAATGGGACGAATCCACTTTCGCACTCGTGTAGAAGCAAGAGTACTTAAAGATCTCAACATACATAAATCCGTTGGTCCAGATGGTATACCTCCCCTTCTTCTTAAGAGGTGTTCTTCCTCGCTGACAATTTAATTTTGGTGGGGGCGAAAGCCCCCATTTATTCGGCTTAATACAAGCTATAACTTAAAATTAAACTTAAACTAAAACTTAAAACTAAGGTTGGTTATTCTGGTGAAGGAGAACCGATTTGAGGTAGGAAGTGGTGCGGTGGAAGTCAAAGACGCTAGGGTTTGAACTAATTTTTCGTAGCATGCGGGAGATTGGTTCGTTCGCGCCATAGGTGGTGTGGTGGGTTGGGAGATAGAAGAGACGAGGGGTACGTAGATTACGAGGGTTAGTGTTGAGGAAAATAGAATTGTGAAGGGACGTGCATTCAACCTGACCTGAAAGAAGTCGATGAATGAAGAGAAAGTCGGCTGCATCTCTGCGTTCCTCAAGGGTGTTTAGGTTAATAAGGTTGAGACGGTTTTGATAGGGGGGCAGAGTAAAAGAGTCATCCCAGGGCAAACCTCGAAGAGCGAATCGAAGAAAACGGCGCTGGATGCTTTCGATTCTCGAGATATGAACGCGATGATATGGGGACCATACTTGACTGGCGTACTCTAGGAGGGGACGAACAAAGGTAATATAGAGGGACCTGGTCACGTATGCGTTGGTGAATTCTTTGGACCATCGTTTTATAAAACCTAGTGCAGAATTGGCTTTAAGGATTATCCCATCCATATGCAAACGAAAGTTGAGCTCCCTATCACACAAAATGCCGAGGTCGCGAAGAGATTCAACGGAGGAGATAGGTTGGTTGTGGAGAAGGTAGAGTCGGGGAGAAGATTTAAGCCGCTTATGTGAAAAGGTGATGGATTGGCATTTGGTGATATTAAGTTCCAAACAATTTTTGAGGCACCAGATCGAAAAACTATCAAGGTCTTGTTGAAGAAGGAAGGAGTCATGGGGTTTTGAAAAATTTGATATCGTCGGCGTAAAGGGAGACGGACGAGTATTTGATGATCCTATCGAGATCATTTATGGTTAATATAAAGAGAAGGGGACCGAGATGGCTACCTTGAGGAACTCCAGAGGTGGCCAAAAATGGAGCGGAGTGGGCTGACCTAAAACGAACACTGTAAAAACGGTTTTCGAGGTAAGAGGATATCCATTTTAACAGTATGGGTTCAAAGCCGAGGGCAGACAATTTGAATAGTATTAATCGATGAGAGATTTTATCGAAGGCTTTGCTAAAATCGGTTGCAACTACATCGACTTCGTTGCAAAACCACTGCGTAAGCTTTTTCATCAATCCCACTCTTTACAACTCTTTCCGAGCAGATGGAAAACAGCATTTGTCCAGGCCGTTCCTAAAAAAAGCGAATAATCTTCTCTCTCCTCCTACAGACCCATTGCACTTACGTCCATTCTTTCCAAGGTCATGGAAACGCTGATAAACCGTCAGCTCATGAAATTTCTCGAAACACGAAACTTCTCAATGACCGACAATATGGTTTTCGTAGCAACAGGTCCACTGGTGATTTGATGGCATGTCTCACCGAACCAAAGCGCAAATCAATCTGGCGAAAGCAAGACAGTTGCACTTGATATTTCTAAGGCATTTGACAGAGTTTGGCATCAGGCTGTTTTGTCGAAAATGCGTGCTTTTGGGATCGATGACTCTCTTCTTCAATGGATTAGAAATTATCTTTCGGAACGTTCAATTCAAGTTGTTTTGGACGGTTTCAAGTCTGATATTCACAAAATAAATACTGGAGTGCCCCAGGGCTCCGTTCTGTCTCCGACACTCTTTTTAATTTTCATCAACGATCTCTTGTCTGCCACTTTTAATCCAATGTATTCCTTTGCAGATGATAGTACTCTCTCCTTTTCATATTCTTTCCCGGACTCACGCCCCTGCTCTTCGGCTGTAGAACGATAACGGCAGCGTATGTTAAGCTCATTAAATTCCGATATTAACAGCATGACCAATTGGGGAACTATCAACCGAGGGGAATTCAATGCTTCCAAAACTCATCGTTGTCGGCTGTCATTAAAGCGAAATTCAAATACCCAGCCATTATCCATGAATGGCACTTGCATCGTCGAAGCCGATAAACTTTCCATTCTCGGTATGTGTATCAGTGACAACTTACGTTAGAATGACCACATATCCGATGTCGCCAAAAATTCTGCGAAATGTCTAGGTTTCCTCAAGCGATGTAAGAAATATTTTACCACCTCTGATCTGGCCACAATATACAATATAAGGCATTCATCCACTCAAAATTGGAGTACAATGCCCACATCTGGTCAGGTGCTCCTCAAACATCTCTGCACCTGCTAGATAGGATTCAAAACCGTGCGATAAAATTAATTGGTGGTACTAATATCAGTCAATCAATTGACACCCTCGAACACCGACGTAATGTCTTCTGTCTCACTTTGTTTTATCGCTATTTCCACCACCAGTGCTCCATTGAAAACGCCAGTAGCATTCCACCCATTCAAACTTTCAACCGTAACACCCGTCTCGCTATGAATGCTCATCAGTATACCCTCAAGCCCATTTTCGGACGTACTCTAAAATATAGTGATTCTTTCCTAAGCCGTACAACTCGCTTATGGAATGCCCTGCCGATCTCTGTCGTTATAACTTACAAACATTTAAAAACAATGTACATCGGTACCTGTCCTTTCTCCCTCCCTTAGTTTCTTTCGCCCACGCTGTGTACGAACATTTTAATGGTACAAAAACCCCTTGAGCGCGCGCTAATTATAAAAAAAAAAACAAGCTCAGCTTTTTGGAGCTTTGAAGTTGCCGTATCAACTGAGTTATTTGTTACCAAATTCGTGAACGTAAGTGTAACCGTGCTTTCTTCTTGAGTGTATAAAGGGAAAAAGATAGATCCAAGAACTTCTTCTGAAATTTAATTGCCTCCTTTTTTCAATAACCGGGTGTAGGTGCATCAATACAAGTTTTTTTAAATACGAGTACATACTTTGACATACTCGTATATTGGTCCTCAAGATTTTTTATCATTTGCGGATGCGCCACCATTGGAGAAAATAATTTGAATTTTACTTGCCTTAGATAGTTGCAATTTTTATGCGCTTTCTTGTTTGCTTGTAAAATTGTTTTTTTGTTAACTGGTGGATTCCTATTTACGAAGTTTTTCTTAACGTCTGAAGTTTCCTTTCATTCCTTTTGCGACAAAGAAAATACTTAAAATGCTAAAGCTGCATGTGCAGTAGCAGGTTTGACTACTTTTCGCACTCCATCCAGGAGTATTTCGAATTGAAATCGCCGCCGATATCGAAAGTCGGTTCGAATCGGTCAAACAAACTTATGAAATCGTTTTATCCTGCCTTGCATTGCGGAGGGCTATATTACAAGGTGAATGACTCGAACTCCAACTTTTTAAAATGCTATAATTTTGTTATTTTTTGATAAATTTTATTGTACCAAAGCAAAAAATGTTGGAAAATACATCAATTTTCAATTTGTATCAGTAGTTTTCAATATGTCCACCTTTAGCGCGAATAATGGCCTTGAGACGGCCGAAGAAAGCATCGCACGCTGCACGCAAGTGGCTCTGCGGTATTTTGGCCCATTCCCGGAGAAGTGCTTGTTTGAGGTGGTCCAAACTTTGGTATTTTTTAGTGCCAACCTTCCCTTTAAAAATACCCTAGACAGAATCCGGAGAATTTGCAATCCATTGTGTCGAAGAAATGAAGTGTGGAACATTGTTTTTTAACCAATCTTGGTTGAAGCGCGCTTTCTGAGACGCGCCGAGTCGCGGAGCGCGCCATCGGTGGTTATAGCGGCCAAACCATCACAATCGGTGCTCCCTGCTTTCTGGTGGCCGTCCGAAGGAGTACATTTTCGAAGGACCCCTCTGGCAAGTAAACTCGGTCATTTTGTTTGTTGACATATTGCTCGATAACAAATGGCAACTCATCGGAAAAAACAAAATTCGGCAACTCACCACTTTCGTGCAAGCGTAGCAACTCCTTCGATCTTTCAACTCAAACTTTTTTCTGTTGCGGTGTAAGATCGTGAACTTTTTGGAACTTCAATGGCTTGAGCCCAAGCTCATTTTTCAGTATGTGTTGCATCCGTTCCAACGATATGTTGAGCTCACAAGCCATTTTCCTTCCACTTCGACGCGGATTTCGCTCAATTCGAGCCTTCACTTTCCGAACCATTTCTGCCGATGTTGCTGTTTTTTTATGACCACCTCCATGGCGTTTTGCAACGCTGCCAAGTATCACGGTAACGAGCTATGGTTCGAGACACAAAAGCAATCACACTATCACGTTTGAATTCCATCGCGGATAAAAATTTTTCAACACAACTGAGACGCAAATCGTTTAAGAGGCTTGTAAATAATAAAATTATTTGTGACGTGTCAAAATTTGAGCTCACTGTCATGAACGGTTTGGAAATTATAGCAGTCTGAAGTTGGTTGCAGTTCGAGTCATTCGGGGTGTATATGGATGAACGTCCATTTTTGTATGAATAATAAATTTCTGTCGTACTATCGCCTTCCTTTCGGAGTTTTGCTCGTTCATTTTTTGTCTTAGCAACTTTTGGGCTCCCAAGTATAATCTTCTTATGGCATTCTTCTCCTTGTTCTTTTTTTTAGCACTTTAGCACTTGCCAAGCTAGATCAACTTGGCAGCCTTGACAATTTGCTGGCAGGTGGCTGGGGATAACTTGTTATGGCCACACTCTTCCGAGAGGTCTTTAACCCCATATTTAACACAACGACAATACTCGTAAGTATGGTGAATGCCCAATTTACCGCCTAACAAATATTTGCTTCTTCTTTATGATGCTCGTAATATTAATAGCGCCAACAATTTTAAAACTTTTTTTCATATTGTATTCGTTTGTTACACACAAAACGTACAAATAAATGTTAAATGTGGTGGTAAGCTATATTCTATTAAAATCACTTCAACGAAAAAAAAAACCACAGATTAAGCAAGGATAGCTGTTCTCTCCAATATACCAAAAATGTACGCCCTATAGGTTCTGCGATTCATGTGTCCTAAAGCAGCCGATATTATACTCGTACTACAATCCATACTCGTCTGTATGTATATTATGTTCTTTATTTATACTATACATACGTATATGACACTCGAAGTAGGGCACTTGCCCAGTGCCCACATGATTTCATGACTTGTCAGAATTTTCTTACTCCGACAAAGCACCAACTTGCAAACGTATCTTAATCGCTTTTCTAGTAAGCGTTTTCCTATATTCTTAAGTATCTTTTCTTCACTTCATATTTTATCCCATTCAATAGCCATAAAAACAAAAAAAACACATCACCAATAAGAGTAACTGACCTGTGGAACACGTTATTGCGAAATTATCTTCTAACGAGTTGTGTATGTGTGTGCGGGGGGTTGGGATTGGGGGTTAATAATGAGATTTGAACATAATCTTTATTGAGATTCCCTCCTAAAAGTCAACGGCCTTGTTATGAGCGAAACGATTTTGATTCATCTAAATGGTAGAGAGCTACCCGAACTGATGTGGTAAGAAACGTAACTTCTTTAGAATTGATTCGACTATTGATAACCACTTTGACTGATTCTGTTTCTGTTTCTGTTTCTGTTTCTGACATAATGATCACAACTACGAGTTTAAAAGAGGAAAAAGATTTCGCAGCCAGAACAGTGCAAAAGAAGGAACCCAATTATGAGTAAATCAACCGCAGAGACGCTGATAGTCCGATGAACCTTTAGCTTGAGCAAATATCGCCAACAAAAGGTTATTCCATACGAATAAGAGTAGAAATGAAAATAAGAATACGAATACGAATACGAATACGAATAACCACGGATACGGATACCTATTACGAATGCGCGTGAGAAAGTGTGCGCGGTTCAACGAATAAAAACAATCTTTTAGATTGTAAACAGGTTTCAAACAACGCAGCCACAGTTTGTCTACGGCCGGTAGGTTTCCCAATGGAAGACCTTGAAATGTTTGTCTCTGTTGTAATTTTTTTTTTTCTACTATATGTGCTCGTATATCTCCTACCTACTGCCTGCATAAATAATTAATTCAATTGAAAATGGAGAGCGAACGAGTAATGGATTGCAAAGATACGAGCACCAGTACGAGTACTTACGACTATACCAACACGTATCCGTATCATGGCCAATTGTGATTGATTCGATCGAATTCGGATGGAACCCATTTGAAAGGCAATTTATGGCCTCTAGCTGACATTTGGGTGAAATCGAAGTGGTTAACGAGTACGACATAGACATACAAAATGGGTCACTTTGAGGTAGTATTTTAATTCGTATCTCCTTTTCAATAGCAAGGACTGAATACTATGTAGTAACTAAGCCGAATGAAAGTCGATAAAAAAATATGCAGCTATCAGTGACCAAATGAATTCCTTAGTCATCACCTGAGGCTGCGAAATTCCCAATTGGTATCGATTTCAATTGCAGTGGTAGGTGAACAAGAGAAGAGTTTTTTTAGGAGGATAACTCATTTCATCTGTTGTCATGATAATTTTAAGAGTACTAGATGGAGAGAAAAGTGACCTCCTAGACCGCCCGAAGGCACTGCTACTGCAAAAAAGGTTATGGTGCCTTGAAGTCCGTTCATATTTAGGCAGACATGCCAAATTTCAGTACGATACTGTTTTTAGTTTTGTTTTGACAGCTGATTGTTGTTGACGTGTTGGGCATCATGTTGAGTATGGACAAAAACGATTTTCGTTCTCTCATAAAACATTATTTTTTGAGAGGCAAAACGGTGGAGGAAGCAAAAGAAAAGTTGGATAAATATTATGAGGCTAATGCTCCGTCAGATTACACCGTCAAATATTGGTTTCGAGAGTTTCGTGGTGGCCGCAACTCCACTACCGATCAAGTCCGGAGCGGCAGGCCTCCGATGCGGTTACAGAGGACAATGTCAAAGCGAGGGTGCGCGAGCTGGCAAATACCACAAAAATTAGTACTGAGCGCACACGCCATATTTTGGGCAATATCCTGCATATGAAAAAGTTATCCTGCCAAAAACACGAACGCGAGAGCATTTCGAAAGAGTGTTTGAACTTGCTGATGCGGAATCGGCCGGACTTTTGGCGGCGATTGGTAACTGAATTTGGATCCCTCGGACTATTATCTCTTCCCAAACCTCAAAAGATGGCTCATCAATAAAAAATTCAGCTCACGCGAGGAAATCATCGACGCCACGGAGGAGTATTTTGCAGACCTTCCGAAAAATTACTTTTCGGACGGGATCAAGAAGTTGGAAAATCGCTGGAATAAGTGTATCAAACTAAAAGAGGACTATATTGAATAATATAAAAAAACATTTAAAAAAATAAATTTTTAATTCCCAAGGAGGTCACTTTTCACTCCATCTAGTATAATTGCAAACGCTAGAAAGATAAAGGCGAGGGAATAAATAACTCATTACTGCCTCCGTGTTGGACGGAAATTGATGACTTATGTAGAACCATTTAAAAAATCGGTAGGCTTTTAAGAATTGTTTGAAAAAATTAAGAAATTAAATCAAAGTTGCAACAAACGTACAATTTTATCGTTCACAAAACTCGAAAGTTCAGTTGTAGGAACTAACGAACAATCAGATTATTGACAGTCGTTGCAGCAGCCGTCGTCGCTGCACCATTAGACACCACAATTCTTCTGGAGATTTTTTTGGAGAAAATTGGAGAGAACTATCGATTTAGAATATGCAACAAACTTTCCTTTGCAGAACGAGCAGACAATACCCTAACAAAACTTACCTTATCTAAATAATAGGCCAGTTTCAGTCGTGGTTCAAAACTTTCACTTGTCAAAGAGCGCCTGATTACTTATCATTTCTCGACATAACTCATGATGGGATTTATATTATAACTTGTAGTTCTTATTCCTCCCATGCTCATCATTAACGTAGATTGGGTTCTAGATACTCAAACGGACTTGTCAACTAAGTTCGAAGTAACACGTCTTGAGAAACGCTAAGCTTTGATGATCTTATGTTAAACTGATTCTTTGCGCTATGAGTTATTTATCAACAAAGACGTTGTGTGCAAACATTTTAAGGGTACCAAAAGTACCTTGAAAAAAAAAAAAAACAAGACGTTGCCGTCAGTAGGACGTAGGACAGTGCCAGGTTAGCATTGAAGTTCCTTTTTAGAGTTGGCAAAAACTGGTTCATGTTTTTCGGAAGTAAAACTTGATCTATACATTGGTACTAGGCTCATCGAACTCATCCAAGCACGCAAAAAGACATTTAATGGCTTAATCCATCACCATAACTAATGACAGATAGCAGAAACGTTAGATTTGCAGTTTAAGTGATAGGAATGCGCTGTTAGTCGGTTTTAAACTGACTACCTCTTATGTGAGTTTTGAGCATGTGGGTTGAGAGCATTTACTTCCGATTCAAACTTTCGGACATATTCCCATTTGGCTGATTTACTCCTATAAGTCTTGAATAGAGTGTTTCAGTCTTTTCGCAAATCTTTAAAGTCTCAAGTGACCTATTTTCAAGGATTTTTTTTAATTTTCCTACAAATTGATTGTAGTTCTGCACTGCAGTCCTCAAAAGGCTTAAATCAATCAGACTGGAAAGACTCGCAAAATTTTATGACACCTAAACTGAATCGAAAACAAAGACTCTTTGATTCAAACTAGGAATCACCTCCAAGCTAACCTAACCAGAACCGGCTCACAACTAGCTTCGATCACTGAAGCTACAATTGAACTGAGTATTACAACCTCCGCAACTTATATCTGTCATCGATTGTGATGACGGATAAGGATAATAAACGCCCTGTTGCACACTGAACAAGGCTTTCCCACAGGGTGTCGTCCTTTATCTCTAGTGCTATGGTGCATATTTCCCGTTGATGTACCAATAGCTATACTTACAGAACGTTCCATGATTTTTAACGTAAACCACCTGTCATTTAAGACCTTATGTTTACGAGGTGCCCATACACCCATAGGGAGCAAGGATACGCCTTGCCATCGCATACTTACATTAATAGTATCTTACCAAAGCAGAACTTGTGTTGGAGGCACAAGTTCCACCCTTGGTATGAGTCGAGGCCGACCTAAAACCTCTTGATGTTCTTAGGGTCACAGCACCCAGTACTTTATTTGCAACTCTAAAATGGGTTAGACCCGTACCCGCGATTTGGGCTTAAACCACAGCCACCATGACGCTCCCACAAGGGAGCCTACCTCTAACAAGTCAGGCCCGGACCGAAATCCGGGGGGCTCCTGACTCCCATGGTACCGTGATTTAAGTCCTGGTATGGACTACCGGTGGTCAAGCCGCTAACAAGACCTATGACCGGCAACTTGTTACTGGTCAAATCGTAGCAACCTTCAGAGGCGTTATCTGAAGATGTTTACGATAAGACCAGTAATATGCTCTGCCCCCACTTTTTATTAGACAACGACATTGATGGGAGAAGCCTTGATAATTGGGCGGGGGCCCAGCTATACTTAAAGTCGGATCACAAACTGCAAACGTTTGCTCTAAAGCGCCTTCAATCCTAGACACTATCGACTAGTGCCCAAAACATAGGCTTTCAGCCAACCCTTTAAAAACTAGAATTGTTCTCTTAAGGAGAACGCTGACTGTGCTGACTAGTGCTGAAATGTACTCGTACCACGTTTGATTCATCGACATACTCGTACATTCATATATTCTCAATATATAAAACATTTATCCGCCCAAAATTTGAGTGCAAATGCCACATTTGGTTAGGTGACCCTAAAAGCTCCCTGATCTTGTTAGATAGATGTAGATATTGCACAGTCAGTAGACATCTTTCACCAAAGGGGATAACCTCTTGCATTGTTATATAGCTATTTTTACAATCACTACTCAAACGAAATTACCGGTAGCACTCCGCTCTCAAAATCATCTACCGGAACACCCGTCTCCTTTGAATGCACTGAAGATTACCTTCGGATGAACCCTAAAATTCTTTATTTTTTCCTTTCTTTATGGAAAGCTCTGCCGAATATTTTAATTTCTCGTCATTATAACCTGCAAACATTCAAAACCAACCCATGTCGGTATCTCCCTTTCTTTTCTCCCTAATTTTATTCCACCCGCGCAAGCATTTTAAAATAAGCTAAAACTCTTAAGCGCGAGGGACATATCTTCCAAGCCCAGTACAGTGCAATATACTAGATGGAGTGAAAAGAGACCTCCTTGACCGCCCGAAGGCACTGCTACTGCAAAAAAGGTTATGGTGCCTTGAAGTCCGTTCATATTTAGGCAGACATGCCAAATTTCAGTACGATACTGTTTTTAGTTTTGTTTTGACAGCTGATTGTTGTTGACGTGTTGGGCATCATGTTGAGTATGGACAAAAACGATTTTCGTTCTCTCATAAAACATTATTTCTTGAGAGGCAAAACGGCGAAGGAAACAAAAGAAAAGTTGGATAAATGTTATGGGGTTAATGCTCCGTCAGATTACACCGTCAAATATTGGTTTCGAGAGTTTCGTGGTGGCCGCAACTCCACTACCGATCAAGTCCGCAGCGCCAGGCCCTCCGATGCGGTTACAGAGGACAATGTCAAAAAAATACATGAAATGGTGTTGGCTGACCGGAAAGTGAGGGTACGCGAGCTAGCAGATATCACAAAGATTAGTACTGAGCGTACACGCCATATTTTGGGCAATGTTCTGCATATGAAAAAGTTATCCTGCCGCTTGGTGCCGCGAATGCTCACTTTTGACCAAAAACACGAACACGAGAGCACTTCGAAAGAATGTTTAGACTTGCTGGTGCGGAATCGGGCGCACTTTTGGCGTCGATTGGTAACTAAATTTGGATCCCTCAGACTATTATCTCTTCCCAAACCTGTTGGAAAATCGCTGGAATAAGTTTATCAAACTAAAAGAGGACTGTACTGAATAATATAAAAAAACATTTAAAAAAGAAATTTTTTTTAAATTCCCAAGGAGGTCACTTTTCACTCCATCTAATATTATGTGCATGTGGCTTGGAAATATGTGAAAGTTGCTATGAATGATAAGAAGTGAGACACACTAACTGAGAAATCCTATTCTAATGTCTTCCATCTAATATTTGATGTCAGTCGAACAGGAAGTCAAGATTCTAAAGCAAGGAAGTCCAGAGGCTTCGGAGTATTAAGAAAGTGTTTCATCGTCTATGAATATGGACAAAGAGACTCAACCTTTCATCTTCTCCGCCCCCGTGAAAGTTGCTACAAATTCGCCACGAAACTTCGGGATGCGATAGGAACACTCTCTTAGCATATGGACGACATTAACCGTTTGATATGTGGTTTTAGCAGAATGGCATAGGTGCACAAGGTGCCATACTGCGCATGAAAATATTGACTTACTATTGACAACAATATTATGTCGCGAAATGGAGCAGTGAAGTGGCCACTGAACTGAGATCGTGCATTTGACGCCACTCGATTAGTTACTGTGGGGTTTTGTAAAGTCTTAGCTGTTTTCTGGCAAACCGCATAACATTCTATCCATATTTGGCATTTTATTAATGAAGAGTGGCCCAAAATGGAACTGACAGGATGCGCTTCGGCATGTCACACCCCTCCTTTGACCTGGGGAAATATATCTTAAGACAGACAAACAGGAATCTAAGTGTTAATGAAGGTGGTGTGCGGGCGTTGTTAACATCCTTAATATACCCATGGTGAAATAAAATAATGTAAACCCAGGTGTGACCATGTTCCTCTGAACTCGTCCAATTGTTTCATGACCATAAAACTAAATCTTCCCTTCACTTTCTACTAAAACTATAACTCCTTTCCCTCCACTTTCTACCAAGTGTCAAGTGTTGTTAAAATTTTAATAAAAAATATCAACTACTAACCCAAAAATAAAACTTTTACAAATCCTCTCCGAAAACGACAAAACCAAAGGTCAAAACGAACGAATCCAACCAAAAACAAAACAAAGGTTAAAATTAATTGTTTCAACAAATTTTACACCAAATTAAGTCGAAAGAGCGCAACTAACAAATTTCATTTACGACTACAAAGTGGAAGTTATAAAAAAATCTCACTTCCAGCAAAAAAAATATAAAAATATCTGAACATTTCATGCATACCAGGAAAGATGCCGTTTGTGAAACGAATTAAGAATCCGGAAATTATTATTCGCACCGCAACGTTCAAATTTTTTTTCGCCTTAGAGACATCTAGACAGAGTATGTAATTGTGGTGGTTTCAAGCCTCTGGTAGTTGCTATTCTTGTCTTAGAGCTTTGATTGGGGTCATTGGACAAATTTTGTTCGTCTTGGTTTCACGAAATGGATGCCATCGCTTGATGGATACGGAATTAATTGTAAATACGAGTATACTCGTAGCTCGTAAGCCTAGGCAAAAACAACAAGCCATGTCATTTGTCAATTTATTTTAATTAAAAGACAAGAGTAGGTCATTTGTACGAAGTATGGGTATCTCCAATGGTCACTTTGAATCGTTTTCTTTATTTTTATACTTAATCTGGTTTCAGTGGAGCAGCTGGCATGTGTCGAAAATATCTTTTCGAAAGAGGATAGAGAACAATTTGTTCGACTTGGGGGATACGTCGGAGAGATGTCTATCAACTGCTTGTATGGAATTATCTTCACAATTTAACTTTCATAGCAAATCTGAACTAATGACTTTTTTTTCAGAGAATCCACAGTTTCTGCTCCTATTAAAGCATATTTTTCAAACTGCTGATAAGGCCATAGCACTAGAACGCACGAAACGAGCTTTTAGTTAAATAGAGGCCCAGATATGCTTTGAGGAATGTGACGGAAATCTATCGTTTTATCAGACATACATATGCATAAAGTCGAAGATTATATAAATCTTGTCTTCCAACAGAGTCAAAGTGATTTTGATCAGCCCAGCCCAGTTGGTTCATAGTATGCTGATGGTGTACAAAAAACGTTCTGCTGAACCACTTGAATCTTTGATTAATTGCTTAATGAATCTCCAACTCTTTCAAGGTGTATGAGAAATTGGGAATAAAGTTTAAAAGGCTGAACTCTCTGACACACATGATACCTTGATTTTAATCATGAATGTCGTCTTGTACTCACATGCTTTTAGGTCTGCAACAATTTATGTAAAAGCAACAGGTGGTGACGAGACTAATATATAGACACACAATTTTTTTTTTTTACAAAATTCGACATAATCTGCTTCTAGAGTGATATAATCATTCCAGCGCCGCCCGAAGGGTGAATGACTCGAACTCCACTTTTTCAAAATGCTAACGTTTTTTTACTTTTTGATAAATTTTATTGTGCCAAGGCAAAAAATGTTGGAAAATACATCAATTTTCAAATTGTATCAGTAGTTTTCAATATGTCCAGCTTTGGCGCGAATAATGGCCTTGAGACGGCCGAAGAAAGTATCGCACGTTGCGCGCAAGTGGCTCTACGGTATTTTGGCCTATTCACCGCGAAGTGATTGTTTGAGGTGGTCCAAACTTTGGTATTTCTTAGTGCCAACCTTCGTATTCAAAATACCCCAGACAGAGAAATCCATTGTGTTGGAAATGATTGTTTGTCCAAGGCTTCAATACTGCTTCTAAGACAGTTTCACGGTAAACGATCGCATTAATTTTAACGCCACAGTCCAAAAATTGGTGCGGAGAGCGACCATCGGCGGTTATGGCGACCCAAACCATCACCATCGGTGCTGCCTGCTTTCTGGTGGCCGTCCGAAGGTTTACATTTTCGAAGGACCTCTCTGGCAAGTAAACTCGGTCATTTTGTTTGTTGACATATTGCTCGATAACAAATGGCGACTCATCGGAAAAAACCAAATTCGGCAACTCACCACTTTCGTGCAAGCGCAGCAACCAACTCTTTCGCTCTTTCGACTCTGTTGCGATGTAAGATCGTGTGCTTTTTGGAACTTCAATGGCTTGAGCCCAAGCTCATTTTTCAGTATGTGTTGCATTCGTTCCCACGATATGTTGAGCTCACGAGCCATTTTTCTTCCACTTCGACGCGGATTTCGCTCAATTCGAGTCTTCACTTTCCGAACCATTTCTGCCGATGTTGCTATTTTTTTATGACCACCTCCATGGCGTTTTGCAACGCTGCCAGTATCACGGTAACAAGCTATGGTTCGAGACACAAATGATTTATTCACGTTGAGGTGTTGGAGGGCTCTAACGATAGCTACTTGTGGTTTTCCAGCCAAATATAAAGCAATCACACTATCACGTTTGACTTCCATCGCGGATAAAAATTTTTCAACACAACTGAGACGCAAATCGTTTAAAAGGCTTGTAAAAAATTATCTGTCATGTGTCAAAATTTGAGCTCACTGTCATGAACGGTTTGGAAATTATAGCAGTCTGAAGTTGGTTGCAGTTCGAGTCATTCAGGGTGTATATGCGTTTCTTATAGAACGATTTGTCCACCCTTTCAAAACACGCTTCAGTTCCGTCGATCACGTCTTCCTTGGAGCCATATCTCTTCTTAGCGAGGTTTGAGGTTTGCGAATTCTATGACACCCACTGTACGCGCCATGTGGATAGACACAGCGCAGCAAGAAGCATAGTTATAAGTAGCGTTCGATTCCGACATTTCGGTACACATTAAGCTACATTTTTAGAAAAGTGCATATACTCGTACTAATTCTGTATTTTAAATAAAAAACCATCATAATCAATCAAATCTATTAAAGACTATATTATATATAAACCTCTCGTGCCATTATACTATACTCCATAGATTTTCTAATCGGGTTAAGGTCAGGACTGCATGCCGATCAACGCATAACTGGGATGTTTCGCTGTCTCAATCATTCTTGGGAGTATTTGGGAGGGTGTACTGCTGCGTTGTCCTGTTGAAAAATAAAGACATGGTCATCAAGATTGCCTTCTAAAAACGAAATAAGCGCTGTGTCCAACATTTCACAATATGTTTCCGATTTCATTTTAGTTGGAACAAAACACAATTGCGCTTTTCCGAAGGAAGAAAAAACTCCCCAAATCATTACACTGCCTCCATGGTAGTGCCTGCTTATTCTTGGTGGATTGTTGTGACGTAAGTCATGCCAGTAACAACTGATCTATCAAGGTTAAAATTCTTTTCATCAGAGAATATAACTGTATTCCATTTTTCGTCTCAAGCCATATGCTCTCTGGCATATGGTATGCTAATCGAGCAGTTTTATGATCGATTTTCAGAAGTGGCTTTTTAAGCTGTTTTTGTAAACCACTTTCGATAAAATTTGTCGAACTCCACGCTCTGTTATTGGCAAATCGAGATGAGCAACAATTTGGTCAGCAGTCATCTGGTTTTTGGTAGCTTCGATGACAATTCGGTTTCATTCTCTTCGAGTTATTTTACTCCAGCCTTTTCGACCACCATTCTTTCCATACGAATCGCCTTTTCTTTTTCTTTTTTTTTAAAGAACTTAACACTGAGAGGGTATTACTACTCTTAAAATGCCTGAGCACGTGTTAAGTTTTTCGGAAAATTGGATAGAGAGAGAGAGAAAGATTTTTGGGCTCAGTGGTTATTTCGCTCCATGGGTGGCATCCAACATTTAATGGGGAGACTAAATTATTAGTGTAAATTGGACTTGATGTTGTATTTAGGCAATCATTCATCTCACAAGATTTTAGTTGCCTGAAAAAAAGTCTTTCGGTCACGGCTGGTATTGAACCCCGAACCGTCCGATTGGGAAGCCAACACACTACCACTTGAGCCACGGCCACCCATTTATCGCCTTTTTTAAGGAAATTTCTGATGAGCCCTTCAAAACGATTGGTTTCACGCAAAATTGCCCTATTATAAATGCCGGGCTCTTTTAAGACCGTTATCTTAATCTTTTCTTCCGCTGTTAAATATTTTCCTTTTCCCATTATGGATTTAAATATTAATTTTTCTAAAAATCAGTTCTATGTAAGATATTAATTTTTTTATATAAAAAAATGTGATCTTTAATCTTTTTTAACTTTCACTTAAATTTTTCCGCAGGAGTCAATCAATTTCACTGAAGTACTAAATGCGTATAAATGAATTTCGTGCTTTAAACAGGTGCCAATATTTTCTTTGCCTTATCTTTGTAACAAAAAGATGCCGTTATCAAAACTGGTTCTGAAGTCTACACTACTGGTTAAAAACTAATGATCGTGCAAATATAGATTTTTAAATGACAGCAATTCTGTAATTATTTGATGCAGTGTTGGGTGCGTATAAATTAATTTCGCGCACTGTAGTGTGGCCAGTTTGACCGCGAGCTGCTATGAAGCAGTATAAAAAAAAGGAGAGGGCTGTTGCATGCCTTTCACTATAAGACGCGAAAATATCTTTGTGATTATATATCCTTAGATCGGATTAACCATTTGCTGAAACCTGATATTTTTATAGACCTTTTGATATTCATAACCATTTGCCATCCCCTTCGCTACTTTGTTTAGGAATGTCATTAAGAAGAATTTTCGTTTTACGTGAAAACTAAAGTCTCCCAGATAACTAATTTAGGGTTCGGCACCACAAGCACATATACATACATACGTATGTATGTATAATATTATAGTTTGCATTACCCTCTGGCCAACCTTTGCTATTTTTGACTATTCATGGGATCTCTGCAATGCATTTTTCCACACATTTTATACCCAGCTTTTCATTGTGTCCAAGCCCATCATATGAATTGGTGGAAAGCATTGTCTTTCACTGAGAATACTTAAATAGCTGCTTTTTAAGTTCTTAGGTTGGCTTATATTGCCCTTGTTTATCGTTAATTGGTACCTACCCCTAATCTCAGTTAAACTGCTCAATCGACGATGAAAAGGTAACCTAGTGTCCTTGCCTTCCTTCCTTTTTAAAATGACTATCAAAAATCTTCGGAATCCAGCCTAGTCTTACGAGGGTTGTCTGTCAAGTCCGAACACTGATACACTGATACGAGTAGTCTCCTTGTAACTCTACACACTTCTCCCAGCGATGCTCCTATCTTTCTAACCCATCCAAATAGTACTTGGTGTTTTTCTCTGCAAAATAATCGTTCACAAAGGTGATTGCCTCCTCATTTGACGAAAATCTCTGTCCTCCGAGCGCAGTTTTTAGATGAGGGAACAAAAAGAAGTCGCTTGGGGCTAGATCTGGTGAATAAGGCGGATGGTCAAGCAGTTCAAACCGTAATTCATGGATTTTCGCCATGGCAACCGCTGTGGTGTGAGACGGCGCGTTGTCTTGGTGAAGCAGGATTTTCTTTTTCTGCAAATGTGGCCGTTTTCCCGCAATTTCTGCCTTCAGCTTGGCAAGTATTGATGCGTAGTATACTACTGTAATGGTTTTTCCTTTTTGAAGATAATCGATTACGATAACTCCTTTGCTATCCCAAAAAACAGTCGCCATCACTTTCCCAGCCGAAAAAACAGTTTTTGCTTTTTATGGAGCCGGCTCGCCCTTTGCTGTCCACTGTTTTGACTGAATTTTTGTTTCGGGCATTTAATGGTGTATCCAAGTTTCATCTGCAGTAATTAATCGGTGCCAAAACTCGGATTTATTGCACCTAAACTGCGGCAGCAGAGCGTTGGAAATGTTCATTCGAACACGCGCGGACAGCTTTCTTATGCCTAAATCTCGAACACGGTCTTTGGACATTTTCATAACCTCTACTATCTTTCTTACTTTAATTCGGCGGTCGTCTAACACCATTTGGTGAACTTTAGCAATGTTATCGTCAGTGGTTGGAGTTTTTGGACGTCCCGAACGTTCATCATTTCCCAAGCTCTTATGGCCACGTTTAAATTCAGCTGCCCAAAATTTCGCTGTGGTAAATGATGGTGTAGAGTCTCCATACGCAGAGTCCAACTCATTTTTGATTTGCGTAAGCGTATTGCTTTTCAAAAACAAGAATTTAATAAAAGCTCGATACTCAATTTTTTCCATTTTCACAAAAAAACACTCACATCGACTCACTCTAACGACTGTCAACTAAAAACTGCGCGTCCAAAATGACTGAAACTTCGGTAAGTAACTGTCAAAAGATGCAGAACTAGCATTCATTAGCTTTTTTCGACGAGTGCCGCTATCTTTACGTTGCGGTCGGAAACTTTCCAGACAACCCTCGGAATTAAGCATCATTAAAATGCTTTTCACAAACGCTTTTGAAAATAGGTAATATCCGCTGGGCCTGCCTATATATGTAGTTACCACACAGACTTCATAGTAGCTATGACAATTTGAGCCTTCGGAGACGGTGTTTGCCAGAAAGTAAGTAAGAACAAGTCTTTTGTGTATCTAAACCTTGTTTTTACTTCAGTATGTTCTTTTATGAATATTATAATAGAACACAAGCATAGTAGCTGCCTATCCATGCTTACTAGCTGAAGGTGTGACCTTAAATTATTAGAGCCTGAATCTGTCCCTTTTTTCTACTGCAACTACTACTTTATTGATTACTTCTGCGACAATCTGCAATTGCCCTTCGCTAACTAACTACTATTATGAAAAGTCCTGTATTATTGTAGTTGCATTTGGGTCTGTCTATTTGGGAGAATCTTTATGAATTTTGTTATACCATATTTATACGATTCTGATGAAGATGTTTCATTCCAAGAATTTCTCTTTTGATGTCACTTACATATTACAGTTGCTGTGGGTAGTGTCCCATTGAAGAATACAAAAATTAATCAGCTGTTGAGGCGTGCTTCTACTGCCAGGCTAGATGAGAAGGCTCCCGCCTTTCTATACATATAAAAAAAATCGCGAGTTTTGGTTTACGACGAATCAAATTCCTTCACTTTCAATTTGTTGCAGTGGCAACTCTGAACTCAAAAACAAAAAAAAAACTAAACCAGAAAAATTATTCAATCCTGTTCTTCCTTAGTTTGCATTTTGCTCGAATAATCCGCATGAGGAAATGACTCAGTTCACAGTTTCCAGTGTGCACTTCTTTTTTGCGTTTTTCAATGTGTATCCATGTGGTAGCAACATGCCTCCCAGCATTTGCATGGGGATGTATGTATGTATTGTCTCACCTTTGGTCTAATTCAGGATCTGACTGTTGCAACCTCGTATCTGCATATACTCTTTCGTTGGTTTCTTTTTTTTTGTGTTTTATTTTTTTATACTCGTAAGAACCCCACGGCAGTCTTTTGTAATGATGACTCACTTTGGTAGAGTTGGAAGTCTATGGGAGTCTTTGGGTCACAGGGTGAGTGAATTAGGTTTTCTGGAGATAGCCGGGAGATGGTTATGCTTCGAATTTGTTATGAACTTTGCATTTTCAATTATAAAATTCGTTCCAATTCAAGTGTTTATTGCATTTGTAATTTGATTGCTAAAACCATTCAAACTTTGGAGAAAGTAGTACAAGTAAGGATAAACAAAAATAAGTCTTTAAGAGATTTTAGAAAGGTTTGTGCGAACCTAAGAAGGCGCCATATATTAAATCCTGTCTGCCGTATTATGTGAATACCTAAGGTCCTTTGTCAACAGTCCGATCAGGCCCTATCATTGTGGTTTTAGGCCAGGAAAGTTTATCATCATCGATCTTGAAAAAAACCCAAGTGTTTCAAATCGATAAACACCACTTCTTCATTGATTTCAAAGCCATATACACATATGACAGTATGTGCAGAGACAAACTATTCAAAGCTATGGCTAGGTTTGGCATCCCTGCCAAGCTCATTTGATAATGCCGATGACGATGGAGAATGGACGCTGCTCCGTCAAGATCAGTAATGACAAACCCGATACATTCAATAGCATGTGGTTTCTTTAAAATTGTTCTTGAAAGAATTGTGCGAAACTCGCCACCCAACTCCAGAGGCAACAATGGGACGAACATTGGCAAATGTTGATGGAGCGTTTGCGACTATTCAAGCAGAAGCGGCAAAGATGGCCTTAACGATGAACGAAGGAAAAACAAACTATATGCTATCAACAACGACATCTAAGATGACAGGCAGTTACAACTTTGAAGTACAATAGCAAGGAACTTTACCTACCTCCTCGCAGCTATCAACTCCGACTATGGTTTGTCCGACCTAGAAGAAAGCAGACCCTTTAGACTGCGTCGACTATATTTTCATTAGTCTCTTTAACATCGCCTACAACTGCTTTGCTGTATTATGTGAATGCCTGATACTATTTGTCAACGATCAGATTGATCCCTATTAGCGCTGTGTTACGGCAGGTTACTGCATAATTAACAACAGCACCAGGTGCAGATCGATAAACACCACCTGATTGCTGATTTCAAGGTTCGATATGACGACATCTAAAGAGACGAGCTATACAAAGCCATGTTTACATACTTTTGACTTTTGATACTTAGAATGACCATGAAAAAACGCTTGCTGCTCCGTAAAGGTCGCAAGCAATGTAATCGAGATTTTTGAATAGAAAGCTACAGCTTTGAACTGGTTAGGGATTTCGTCTTCTCGGTCCCGCTACTTACTCTAATAATATAAGACCTCGCCATAAATAAATCGAAGTGTTTATTTCGTTAGTTCAATCGAGTAATAAGAACGTGTGAAGAAACACTAAAGATACCCTGTAAAAGACCCTTATCGCCCAAATCCTGCTCCATGGCACAAAATCATGGACGTTAACGAAGGCGGATGAGATATCTTTGGTTGTTTTGAGCGCAGGTCCAGTGCACGTGGTCGGGCTTTGCAGGAGGAGATATACGAGTAACAACGAACTCTATGAACCGTACCGAGACATCGACCTAGCGAATACAGAATTAGTACGAGTATATGCACTTTTCTAAAAAAAAAAAAAAGTATTGCCAAAACAATTTTATGTAAAAAATCAGAAAAAAAGGTGCGTATAAATGAATTTCGCTTACTGTATAGCTGTAGTAAATCTCGACGCTCTTGTTTATATCACTGGTCACTCCGATCATGTTGGTAGCCAATCATCTTTTCGACAGCAATTCAGCTAGTGTCCCCCGCGCGCATATATGGTACTGTTGAACGGGGTCTTGCGCGAGCAGGTCTAATAGTCGAATAGGAAAGTTTTTATTAGCTAGCAATTTTGATTACAGCTTTTGCTGTATCAGTTCCGTGATCTGACATCCTGACATCCTTCCATTAAAAGTTGATCATTCTGGTTGCGTGTTCGTTGTAGCTTAATGTGTACCGAAATGTCGGAATCGAACGCTACTTATAACTATGCTTCTTGCTGCGCTGTGTCTATCCACATGGCGCGTACAGTGGGTGTCATAGAATTCTCTGTCCCGTTCATTGTATCTCCTTAAGTAACATCAGTTTTTCTCGTACATACCATATATTTTACGAAAGGCTATTCCTTATTGAGCGTCTTGACATTCTAGCTGAATATCCTTGAATCGTTGTCCATTATTCGTATTCGCTGAAACATTTTCTTCATGTGGTGGTTTTCATGTTCAGCCATCTCATTTTAAGCATAAGTTCAGTATCTAATAGATTTTAAAATCGCTCCGAGTGTGTTGGATAGGTTTGAGCAGTGACAAGAATCTTTTCGTGTAGCTAGAATTGGCGAAAATTCCAGTTTGCACAATTTGCAATTTCTATCCTCCGAGCGCAGTTTTTAGATGAGGGAACAAAAAGAAGTCGCTTGGGGCTAGATTTGGTGAATAAGGCGGATGGTCAAGCAGTTCAAACCATAATTCATGGATTTTCACCATGGCAACCGCTGAGGTGTGAGACGGCGCGTTATCTTGGTGAAACAGGATTTTCGTTTTCTGCAAATGTGGCCGTTTTTCCGCAATTTCTGCCTTCAGCTTGGCAAGTAATGATGCGTAGTATGCTCCTGTAATGGTTTTTCCTTTTTGAAGATAATCGATTAAGATAACTCCTTTACTATCCCAAAAAAGAGTCGACATCACTTTCCCAGCCGAACAAAACAGTTTTTGCTTTTTTTGGAGCCGGCTCGCCCTTTGCTGTCCACTGTTTTGACAGAATTTTTGTTTCGGTCATTTAATGGTGTATCTAAGTTTCATCTACAGTAATTAATCGGCGCCAAAACTCGGATTTATTGAGCCTGAACTGCGCCAACAGAGCGTTGGAAATGTTCATTCGAACACGCGCAGACAGCTTTCTTATGCCTAAATCTCGATTTAATATGTAACAAACACGGTCTTTGGACATTTTCATAACCTCTGCTATCTCTCTCACTTTAATTCGGCAGTCGTCTAACACCATTTGGTGAACTTTAGCAATGCTATCGTCAGTGGTTGGAGTTTTTAGACGTTCCGAACGTTCATCATCTCCCAAGCTCTTACGGCCACGTTTAAATTCAGCTGCCCAAAATTTCACTGTGGTAAATGATGGTGCAGAGTCCCCATACACAGAGTCCAACTCATTTTTGATTTGAGTAGGCGTATTGCCTTTAAAAACAAGAATTTAATAATAGCTCGATACTCAATTTTTTCCATTTTCACAAAAAACACTCACATCGACTCATTCTTTTCAGACAACCCTCGTACTTTCTCAAAGATCTTACCATATGGGGCTCCGATAAAATGCTTTGTCGATAGCTATCCTATATGGCAAATGTGCGTTTTGTTCCCTTTATTTTATGTAAGAATTATTCTGCCTTAACCAGAAAAAGTTCAGCTTGAAAAATCCTTTCAAAGACATATATACAATACTTATGTACATATGATACATATGACAACTATAATTGTTCTATGGCAACGCTGGTCGGTGTTGACTGAATTCGTCGTCGAGAGAAAACACATGGATCTACACCTATTTTAATCCATCAGGCTGTTGTTTGTGTAGCTCCGTCTACCACCTTTGCCTCTGTCGGTAATGGGGTACCGGCATTATACGACGCCGGTGATTCTAAATCAAAATTTGAATCTCTATGTACATCTACGAGCATATGCAAATTTCTTTGTTTATGCAGGTCGTTGGTCGGCTTGATTTTTGCATTCTGACTTTGCTCCAAGACCACAACACCATCATCTCACCATCCAGGTTCCAAGTTGGGAGATTTTTTGTTTGCAAATTACTTTTGATCTCCTATTTGTGCCTTTTTGTGTTGCACTAAAGTCTTCTTATCCGTTTTGTTTTCAACATTTTTTCCATGATAATCCATTTTACCATTTTACACGTGGACATGTATTTTTTTTTGCTTCTTTCGTGCGTGTGTACCTTTTTCAACTTTTGCGGCGCCTACCTTACAGATACGGTAATCCCGTACTCCTTCCAAGAATATGCACAAATTGAGATATGTTACATTTGACTTATGCGTTTGAATCGACTTTTGTTTTGTTGGAGAACAAAAGGATTTGAGCCGATTTTTATTTCTTACACAAAACATGTTTCGGTCGGGATCTCCCGGGGTGTTGTCAGAGCCTGGGAAAACAAGGTGTTTGTAGATTTATTATTTTGGCGAGAAGATGAAAAATACATGTAAACGAATGCGTATAGGGTTATCCAATAAAATCTAGACCATACTCAGTTTAGGCGAGGAAGGTAAATGTTTCGTAAGATTGCACAAAGAATATTACTTAAATACCTCTTAGGAAATGGCTCAAGGAAGAAAGAAGAAGAGGTTTAAGTTCTAATTTGTTTAAGATTATGGAAATTTCCATGAATATATACTTTGTACATACTCGTATAACACCGCGAGGAAAAGCCAGTGTGAAGTAAAGTTGTTCCTTTTATGCATTGCTTCAAGGTTGTAGTAAGGAGAACTACATCTCACAGTTAGATAATAACAGTAGAACCAACATTTACAAGAAAATAAACAAGAAAAAAAGCTGACACAAGACGCAGGGACGGTTTCTTGATTCAACCGTTACTACCTAGTCCAGTCATAAATACTGGTACACAACTGAACCCACTCATTAGGAATGCAACACTGGGCGCATCCATTTCGTATTGATTCTGATTTGACAGTTGATATTTATGCTTCATTGTGACGTAAGAAGTTTTTGACATTAATTGCTTCCAATCATGGAATGGGGCGACATCGAAGATCGTATTGTTGTAGTTGGCCTACTTAAATGCAATTTAAATGCACTCGCAATTTTGTGTATCGTGCTGCAAAGTTGTTTGAAGATACTGGTGGAGTACGAGACCGTCAAAGATCCGGCCGCCCGCGCACTGTGAGAACTCCGAAAGCGATCAAAGCCGTGAAGAAACGAATCGACCGAAAACCGCTGCGAAAACAGAAAATCTTGTCGCGGGAAATGCAAATTTCGCAAAAATCCATGTCTCGCATTACCAAAGAAGATTTAGGACTCAGCGCGTACAAGCGTCTGGACACACTGGACACCTGCTCACGGCCGCATTGAAGGAAAAACGCAAGCGAAGATCGAAAGCGTTACTCAGCCGGTACGCGAAGAACGCTCACAGACAAATTCTGTTTACTGACGAGAAAATTTTCACCGTAGAAGAATCGTTCAATAAGCAGAATCATCGTGTGTATGCTCAGCCATCCAGAGAAGCATACCAACTCATCCCGAGGATTCAAAGAGGCCACCATCCCACGTCTGTAATGATATGGTGAGGAGTGTGCTACAATGGCGTTATCAAGCTCCATTTTTGCGAAAAAGGAGTGAAAACATCGGCCAAAGTATATCAATCGACCGTCTTGGAACCCATTGTGAAGTCTCTCAACCAATCAATATTCAACAACAAGACATGGACTTTCTAGCAAAAACGACTCAACTGTGGCTCAAAAACAACGTTCCGGACTTCATATCAACGGATGATTGGCCAGCTCAACCCGTTGGATTACAAGTTTTGGTCCGTATTAGAGGGCATGGTGTGCTCTACTCGACACTCAAATATTGAGTCGTTGAAGCGAGCCCTTGTCCGTGCAGTGGACAATTTCCGCATGCATGAAGTGCGTCTCGCAATCGATGAGTGGCCAAATCGTCTTAAGTCGTGCTGGAAGGCAAATGGAAGGCATTTCGAATAAGTTTTATAGCCATTGAATAACCCAATAAAAACAAAACAAAAATTGTTTAAATATTAATTCGTTTTCATTTGGCGCTGATTTTTTTGTGCAACAGTATTTATGTCCCTAATAGGTAATTGCTCTTTCCGCTTTACGGAACCCTACCTTTTAAAACAACATTATCTTCAGAGTGAAGTGTCCAACATCCTTGTCGATCGAAAGCGTCCGAGGACTGGGATTCAAAAGCAATCTTAATCAGGCTATTTCTCAATGGGATCAAGTCATTGCATTATTTATTCTTTGTTCACAAATCCAAATACACCACATTGTAAGGAACATAGATTGATTTGCTTTGTGTTTTTGATTATCATTCAGCACTAAACACGAACATCATTTTATATCATTGGACATTCTCCTTACAAACCTTCAATTTGTGATATACGTATTTGTGGAGTTAATGCTAACTCTGAGGCAGGAACAGGCCCCTAACAAAGCGAACTTAACTTACCATGCTCTGCAACCAGCTCTTCGCTGGTGATTGACATTGAATGACGGTGATTGACCAACATCAAAAGCACTGCATATGACTGTAGCTATGATCATACATTGATTGTGCTTTTTTATTACATGCCCATGGTTATTACCGAGTAATCGTCTAGTCGAATCAGACTTGACATCCTAAATTTAGAAATTCGCCCGAACTCTGTACAAACATTTCAAGGGTTCACAAACCCATTAAGCGCGCGCTAATTAAAAAAAAAAAAAAAAACTGTGGGAAATTATTGATCCTAAGAAGGTGAACATCTGGCGTATGAATTCAGATGAATGAACCAACGGCGTTGTCAACAGCCAGGATGTCACCATATATAAGCTAATGGGTTAAATGCAATTCTTACATCCGAAATGTATTACTCAGTCGGAATGGTTTTCCCTTTACTTCAATAAGTCCCAGAAAGGGCCAATCTTTTCATGAGGTTGGGTGAACTCTATAGCCTCGATGTACGGGACTTGATCTGAATGATCTAAAAAGTGAACATCATCGATTCGAAGAGTCTTCAACCCCAATCCATATTGATAACGATGCAGAGAAAGATATCGCTTTAGATGGTGCCCACAAAAGAAAATGGATCTGAACCAAATGGCGCCACCAACCTAACTTTTCACTTGATTGCTGGGTGATAATAACCCTAGCTTAGACCAAGAGCCGTTGTTGTTAAAATACGCACTGAATTCGTGCGGTTTTTTTTTTTTCAAAATTTGAAAGTTTATTTAAGAAAAACATGTACAATAGTATTAGTCAAAGTATTGCCCATCTGAAGCTATGACTTTTTCCCATCTTTCTGGCAATTTGTGGATCCCATCCCAAAAGAACTGCGCCGACTTGGCAGCAAAGAATGAATCAAGCCAATTTTTGATATTCTGCTCTGATGTGAACCGTATTTCAGTGAGGGCGTTCTGCATCGACCGGAAGTGGGGTAAGACTTCCCATCCACTGTTTTCCAAATAGTTCTTAACCGGAATAGCAACGTGGGGCCGAGCTTTGTCATGATGGAAAATTATTGCCTCGTGTCTGGTCGCATATTCCGGGTGTTTTTCGGCCACTGCTCTCTTCAAACGGATTAATTGTGTTCGGTAGCGTTGTCCATTGATGGTTTCACCCGGTTTTAGCAGCTCATAATACAGCACACCCATCTCATCCCACAAAATACAGACCATTACCTTCGCGCCATGGATATTCGGCTTTGCCGTTGATTTGGCTGGTTGGCCGGGTTTCACATATGATTTTTTGCGCTTGGGGTTGTCGTAATGGATCCATTTTTCATCACCAGTAACAATCCGATGCAAAAATGACTTCGTTTTGTGGCTTCCAGCAGCATTTCGGACATGCAAAACCGCCTTTCGACGTCTCTCGGCTTGAGTTCATGTGGAACCCAATTTCCTTGCTTTTGAATATATCCAGCTACTTTTAAACGTTTTGAAATGGCTGCTTGAGTGACACCCAAAGATTCTGTGAACTCTTCTTGTGTTTGGCAACAATCTTCATAGAGTAATGCTTCCAGTTCTTCATCTTCAAACTTTTTTGGCTGCCCAGGACGTTCATCGTCTTCCAAGCCAAAATCACAACTTTTAAATCGTGCAAACCACTTTTGGCACGTTCGCTCAGCTAGCGCATGTTCACCATAAACTTCCACCAAAATACGATGACTTTCGGCAGCAGTTTTCTTCATATTAAAGTAATGAAGAAGAACTCCCCGCAAAAACACTTTTTCAGGCACAAAGTTCGACATATTTGAGTGAAAAAAAATTATTGTTGTTTACGCTTCAAATGAATGACATATACTGAAATGACGTACAATGACAGTAGCCTTCCAACGCATGTTCCAATGAAATAATACAAGTTACGCCATCTCTTAGCAAACCGCACCCAATACAATCAACATTAGCATAACGCTCAGACACCTCATGTTGGTAGGCATCTCATGCTGCGATTTGGCTCTATAAGAGCCGGTTTGTTCACCCTCGGGTAACTTTAACCAGTGGTTATTCTAGCTGGTAACCATTGCGTTTATTCATCAAAATTTTAAACAGAGAATCCATGATTTGGTTAGTTAACCAGAGAAATCGCTAACCAGTCAATTTTCCTTGGTTAACGTTATTTAACCAATAATTTTCTGGAATTTTTTTTGCTCATGCTTAGTTTTCAAATCGCGGTTACCTATGACGTAATACAATATTTACTAGTATAATAGCAAAATGGAGTATAAATAATAAAAAACAAAATCCGTCATTCCGGTAAAGAACACTCCGCAACAAATTGTAACAAATAATAGGTAATGGGAATATTTTAAATTTCAACGTCTTCAAGAATCGAACAAAAAAGGTAAACAACAAACAAAATTAACGACGAGTTAAGTTTGACAGACAAATGAACTAGAAATCTGGAACAAATTGTCACTAACTACAATAACTAAAAATTGTGAACAAACGCTAGATTAGATTTTTTTAGATTTAGATATAATTTATTTCTTATTAATATATATTGTTTAAGTACATGTTTAAATATTAAAATGACGCTAAATAAATGGAATAAGAAACATTTCAGTATTTTGGATACAAGACGTATAATTACAAAATAAAGTAATATTTTGGGTGGGGTGACCCATTAAAAACAATTAACAAAATTCAAAAATTAGATACAAAATGAAACAAAAATGGACAAAAATGAATAGAAGCCGAATATTGAACAAATAGAAATTATGACTTTAAGAAATAACATAAGGAAAAATAAATAAATTAAAAATTAAAAAAAAAGCAGGATTGAATAAATTATACAAAGAATTAAGATTCAAAAAGCAAATAATTTAGAAAAAATTTCAATAATACCAGATGTCAGAGATAATAGATTCCAAATAATAGTAGTTGCACTGAAAAAGCCAATTTTTTTACAAGTTTTAGAGTTTGACATAGCCCTGATGGGATGAGGAAGTTTGTTAAACAAACGATATGACGAAACAGAATAAAAGTTACGAATGGCAGTAGTACGAAATATGGGTACAGATAGCATATTAGACGAGTTTCCACGTAAGATTTCATGAAGAAGGTCTTCAAAACCTCAAAACAATAAAGGTGACGAACCGGAAGAATTTTTAGATCACAGAACAGTAGAAAACTGGGTTCACGGCAAATCTTTCTTATGATGTATTTCTGCAAAATTAACAGAGGGCTAATTTTGTTCTGATACACACCACCCCAACAAGCAATTCCGTATTGAAGCTTAGATTGAACAATTCTATAATTAATCTATATATAAATACGTACTACCCATTTTTGTCGTACACTTTTACAGCGTTCTACTCAACCGAATGGCATGATACTTATACCATTGGAAAGGTAATTTCGCGTAGATGTGCAGAATGTATTTTTTTTTTGCCAAACGGTTGAGTAGAACCTTGGTAAACACATTTTAAAAAAATAGGTTATTTTACAACATGACAGAAAAAAAAAGTCTGCTCGCCTTTGAAAGTCAATGGTCAAGAAAAGGAAAGATGCTAGGGATAAGCGTATAGTCGAATCGTTTTTGTGCATGTGGTTGACTCATAAAATGTATTGTTTTGTTTTTTATGTAAGTGTGTGACTGCGAACGAGTTTCTTAACTAAGTGGGATAGAGACTAAACAAAATGAAAAAAAGAGGAACATAGTGACAAGTGACGGGCGTGGTTTGTATAAAAGGAGAGGGAAATTGCCATTGATGAGAATTTACACGTATTCACAGACAGGATCACACGGATTATCGCGATCAGTAGAAAACCGGTTTTGATTTTACAATATCTGGAAAGTTTGCCACTAGGTTAGTTTATTTATGATTTGTTAGTACCTATTCACATTAGCAGGACGATTGTCCGAAAGAGAGGGAACGCTTTTTATTGAAGTGGGAAGAAGAACGGTTATTTCCACCGAAAACCTATTTCTAAATTGCTAATTGGATAATCGTTGAATTTCAACGACGTGCGAGCCTATTAGTTTTTAAAAGCGTCGTTGGGCAGATATTGCGCAAATAGAAAAAATGCCTAAGAGTGAGACGCAAATAATTCCTTAATATTTCAGCGTGCACCGAAAAGCTCATTTTAGAGTCTATTGTGAGCCCCAGGTACTTAAAATCGTCTACTTTCTCAATTAAAAAACATTTTTCACTACAGCTGAAACTACTACAAAAGGTGGGAGAGCCGGACATACAGTTGCAAACAGAAAGTTTGTATCTATCACATTCAGGTACATGGAAGTACATATTAGCTTCAAGGTTGTGTGAAGAAGACAAATTAAAAAACACAATTTTAGTTTTGAAACTTATAACCAAATTATGTTTGGTAAACCAATGTCTTAATAGGTCGAGATCCCAATTAATGTCGCAGACCAAATCCAAAGGGCTATTCAAGCCATACGCAAAACCTACATCATCAGCGAAAGCAGTAGGTCTACCTTTAAAATTAAGAGCAACCAGCGAATTAATATAAATTACAAACAAAATAATACCCAGAACAGAGCCTTGTGGTACGCTCAAATTTACAAACTTAATATCGCTCCAAATCTCGTCAATCTTTACTCTCTGCGACCTATTTCCAGATACGACCTAAACCAATTAAGCATAAAACCACGAAAACCTGCTTCTTCCAGTTTCTTCAACAAAAAATTGTGGTTGACCATATCGAAGGCTTTCGTTATGTCAATAAATAAACCCGCTGTACAACTTTTCAAGGTCAGACATTACATGAGCACAAAACTGTAATAGGGCATCTTCAGTCGATTTACCTTTTTGAAATCCAAATTGCACTCTTTGGTTACCACAGATTTATAGCCATGGGTTAATCAAAATCTCTGATTACTTATTCAGAAATTTAACTAACTGTGAACAAACCGGCCCAAAAACAAAAGTTTTTGAAAAACTTTCTAAAATTGAGTTTCAGTGTTCAAATTTGCGTTTAACGAGTCAGTTGAATAGCTGAATGTAAAAAATGGAGTAGAATTACATTTTGTATCCTATGGTTAGTGTGTTGAGAACACTTACAACTGCTTTATTTCACCGCCTGTTCGACAAATTTTGGTTCTAGATCTGAATGCTTACTATGACACTGGTGATATTCGTAACTTTACTTTTGCGCACACCAGTCAAGATTTTGAGGTTTTGCTCTATCGTGCTTTTCTATTGCTAAAGCCTCACAAATCTCTTAAATTCTGGGAATTTCCTGTCAAATGATTGTTGCTTTATAAGATCTATATCTTCTAGTGCTTCCAACGCATTCAAATTCTCAAAACTTTCCACCTGCCAACTCTTCTGTTTCTTGTGTAACCGATTCCGACTGTTGATTGTATCACATCCTTTGTCCAAATTGCTTGACTTGACTCAAGCAATAACCTGAGTCATCTTCCCTCTCATATAAACAAAGAACAAGTTCAAATCTCATGACTCGTGTCTTTCACCTCATTTTGATGATTCACCAGAATAAGAACGCTCTACTTATTCTGTTTCATTAAAACTAAATCACCACCTCCGGTCTTGCATAACGACTTCAAGGTGGATCTTGAATAACAAAAAAACGGGAAAAGAACTAAAAAGATTAAAAAATAAATAATCATCTAAGAAATAAGGAATCAATGAAATTGTTTACCAATTAGCAAAACAATTAACCTGATCGGCATACATTTGAGTTGTTCATAGATACGCTCACGGATTTGTTTATATCGATCGCGAAAATCTAAATATTTCTCAACGCCTCTAGTTATTTGCGAGGTCAAGCATGGATTTCTGGTTTAGAGTGGCGTTGTCGAGTCAGTTACCACCATCACCACTACGATCATCAGACGCTAGTTGTTTCTATGAGATCTATTCGAGGCAGCATGATTTTTTTAAATGGAGGTACGAGTACATTGTCCATTTCCCTCTCAGCAGAAAATAGTCCAATAGTCCAACATCTTCATCCAGTCTTCTCCAATCCATCCCCCCCTTGTGGAGGATCGCTTCATTTGATTATTGCATGATCGAGTCCAGTACGGTTTTGAGTCCATAAAGATGCACCCAGTTCTCATTTCTAGTTACAGATACTCGTATTTACATGGGTTTTGTGTTGCACTTGGTCATAAATTAGTGCTGTGCAACCAAGCGATAGTGTGGATTTCAGATCGGAACCATCGGACTCAAAAGCATATCTAGAGTGGGGTGTAGTGATCATGGTGGTGGATTATAATAATACTTGCTGACGTTTTTTTTTTTTATAAATTTTTTCTCTCACTTAGCGTAAAATAGTAATATAAGATGATAAATTGTATCTACTCGTATCTATGCTTACCGACTTTCTTTTCATTTGGATGGATGTGTCTGTGGGATGATTTCGCTAATTTTTTTCTATGCATTCCTCGGTTTCGATTTAGAAAAGACGGATTTGACGTAATGTGCACATTTAGAGTAAATGAATGAATAAGGAATGTAATATATACGAGTACACGTACACCTAGAACTTGTACAGTCGAGTGTGACTGAATGGATTTCTTTCCACATAGGAGGAAAGGTAATTTTATGTTACAAAATGGATAATTATAATCGTTGTACTAAGCACCAATGCGATAGCTTTAATTTGAAATGAGTGCATTTCTGGTGTAGCTCCTTCTATATTTTTAGCTGATCTTTTCCCCGACAACCGATTTATTCTTTGCAATGTCGAAGCATCATGAGAAGGCTTCCGAAAAATAATAAATAATTGACTTTTTCGAAGACCTTTCAGAACGATAAAAATATTACAATTGGGAATTACCCAGTTTAAACTTATCGATCAAATGTTGGAACTCGTCATCGACGCTGACATGTTGGTATTGGCCGTTGCACGTCTAAAATCCTGTTGGAGACTAATAAACACGGCTAAACCATATGTAAAACTCTGTAAGGCGAAGAGGAAAGAACTGTATTTCCTGGGCTACCATAGTAAAGGAAACATTTACAGGCCCTTCTGAGGGCACCATAGCTATTCGACCAGAATGGGAGGACACACGGTTTCAGGAAGACATTTAACACAATTCGTTCGGACAATCGGATCCCAGTAGTTACTTCCAGACCTATGATACGTATTTTTTTCTTTACTTTTTTTTTAATGTCATAGTTGACGTCTAGCACCGCTGAGATTATTTTAATCATGGAGAAAACCTTCTGGCTAGTGCAAAGCAAATCCTAAGTAAATTTTTTATTGTAGATAACTCCGGTACCGAGCCTACAAAGCCTACTTCGAAATCAATATCTGTAGGCCTATAGGCCTGCCTCGAACTATAAATTTTTAAAATGATATAATTTTATTTATTTTTTGATAAATTTTATTGTGCCAAAGCAAAAAATTTTGGAAAATACATCAATTTTCAAATTGTATCAGTAGTTTTCAATATGTCCACCTTTGGCGCGAATAATGGCCTTGAGACGGCCGAAGAAAGCATCGCACGCTGCACGCCAGTGGCTCTGCGGTATTTTGGCCCATTCCCGGCGAAGTGATTGTTTGAGGTGGTCCAAACTTTGGTATTTTTTAGTGCCAACCTTCGCCTTCAAAGTACCCCAGATATAGAAACCCAACGAATTTGCATCCGGAGAATTTGCAATCCATTGTGTCGAAGAAATGAAGTGTGGAACACTGTTTTTTAACCAATTTTGGTTGACGCGCGCTTTGTGACATGGTGCCGAGTCTTGTTGAAATGTCCACGGTCTCCGACTGAAATGATTGTTTGTCCAAGGCTGCAATACTGCCTCTAAGACAGTTTCACGGCATACGATCGCATTAATTTTGACGCCACGGTCCAAAAATTCGAGCGGAGAGCGACCATCGGCGGTTATGGCGACCCAAACCATCACCATCGGTGCTGCCTGCTTTCTGGTGGCCGTCCGAAGGTGTACATTTTCGAAGGACCTCTCTGGCAACTAAACTCGGTCATTTTGTTTGTTGACATATTGCTCGATAACAAATGGCGACTCATCGGAAAAAACCAAATTCGGGAACTCACCACTTTCGTGCAAGCGTAGCAACTCCTTCGATTTTTCAACTCAAATTTTTTTCTGTTGCGGTGTAAGATCGTGTGCTTTTTGGAACTTCAATGGCTTGAGCCCAAGCTCATTTTTCAGTATGTGTTGCATCCGTTCCAACGATATTTTGAGCTCACAAGCCATTTTCCTTCCACTTCGACGTGGATTTCGCTCAATTCGAGCCTTCACTTTCCGAACCATTTCTGCCAATGTTGCTGTTTTTTTATGACCACCTCCATGGCCAGTATCACGGTAACGAGCTATGGCTCGAGACACAAATGATTTATTCACGTTGAGGTGCTGGAGGGCTCTAACGATAGCTACTTGTGGTTTTCCAGCCAAATATAAAGCAATCACACTATCACGTTTGAATTCCATCGCGTATAAAAATTTTTCAACACAACTGAGACGCAAATCGTTTAAAAGGCTTGTAAACAATAAAATTATCTGTCATTTGTCAAAATTTGAGCTCACTGTCATGAACGGTTTGGAAATTATAGCAGTCTGAAGTTGGTTGCAGTTCGAGTCATTCAGGGTGTATAACTAATCTACTACTAAATTTATTACTCTATCTATACAGCTAACAAATGGAATACCTCTTTTGATAGAACAGACTTCTTCTTTCGTGGTAACTTCCTGAGACCAGAAATAAAAGGGTCAGAATTGAGAAGAAGCCTGTTCATCAAGTCGGTGTTTGTGATAACCCGAGACATTTTCCTGGTGTTGTCACGCCTAAACTGCCTAACTAACTTATTACAGAATTCGGCTGCTTCCTCCGACAACTCACTTATTGACAATAGGGAGTTCTCAATTGCTTCCGAATCAGTACCTCATGTACTGATGACGACAAGTTGTACCACAGATAGGCAGCAACAAGTTTACGCGTGGTCTTTAGGGAATATTCTTTAAAAGTTGTAATATTAATGTTGTATCCTGACGAGAGACACTGACATCTGTCAAGAAGGTCCTTGTCTAATCCAGTGATTTCTGCTGAAATAGCTGAATTAGAAAAAAACCTTCTCGCAGTGTTCCCGTCATTTGATGTTCCGCTTCCCCCAATTCGCGGTTTATCAACAATCAGTCAGCTCCCTAAACTTTTGCTGAACGAGTTGTTTTTTCTGTGCAAGAAGAGCTTTATGTTCTGCTGAACGCACCTGCCATTTTTGAAAATCTAACCTGTAAGAAAGATGAATAAAATATTCAAAGAAACGGATGTATGAGTGAAGAGGAAATAAGCCAAACTGATATCTATGGTTTTACTCGATGATTTCTTAATGTCATTCATATCTTTTGGAGTCAAGCCAAGACATGTCACTAAGGGCGCTACACACTTTACCGTCAACCATAATTAATTGTAAAGATTGCAGTACCTTTACGTCGCGGCCGTTGTAGGTGAAAGAGGATGGTTGCAAGTTATCTATTTTCTCCTTGAAATAAGCCTCTTCCTGCACAGACAGATCTCTTGTTTCTTTCACGAATTGAAATCGAATAGGCCTACAATATCTTGTGGAGGAAGGCCGTGGGTTTTTCCAAACTAATTGATCTGAGTCGGAAGTATTTGATTTACAAATTAATTGTAGAGGACAATAAGAAGTAACAAACATAGTACCATCCTCGATACTAGAAACTCCAAAACACTGTTTGTATTCACTGTGGCCGGTACTGCCATCAAACCCCCATTTACCGATCAAAACCAAATCTCCATTAATGTAAATACTATCAAGAACTTGTTTTTGAGGTTCCAGTATCCGAGTTGCAGTATGATCTAATAAAGATTGTAGTTCTACTTCAGCAGATGATTCCGTAACCAACATTTCAGATGCATAACACCGCTTCTTAGCCTTCAATACTTTTTTGTATGATGGTAACACGTTTGAGGATTTTGAATTAATAGCCTTTCAATAGCAGGTACTGATGTTTTGTAAGCTTAGCCCCAGTGATTTGAAATAACACTTCGTCAGTATTGAATTCTACAGAAGCGGCGTTAGATCTGCTGGAATTATTCAAGAGTGAGTTAACAGCGGAATTATCTACTGTACTTAGCTTTGCTAGTTGGCGACGTTGTGATCTCTTGCTGCACTCCTCAAAGTCCTTTCTGTGATGATCCTGTTGACTGCTTGAAGAAGTAGTGCTACTGCTGCTGGTTGACATCTGCCACAGAAGTTGGTAGGAAGCACACTTCTATTTCTTCAATTCACATTCGGCGTACTTCGACACCATGCGTTCGTCCGACTTGCTTCCAAAGTGCTACAAATCTTATACAGAGATTCTCGATTCGTTTTTCCAAGTCGTCAGGAATCACATTTTCCACATCAGGCAAAAACTGCCACAAAAAGAAATTGTAAAAATCGGTACAAAAATTAATTAAAATTTCGTAGCAAGTGCTACTTGGCTGGAGTACGTGGCGTAGACCCTGACTAACTCCTACCACGGCAGGAGAAGGCAACAAAGTTTAATTATCCCAAAACATAGAAAGTCTAAGCTACATTGTTCACTTCCGATGCAGCAAAAAGAATGTTTTAAACAATGGATTGCGAAACCTTTTATATTATCAGGTAGTGTGACAATTAAAGGGTAATTGAGCGATTAAGCAGGGCTTAGTTCAATCACAGAAATGTGCGGCCTATGACCTACTATGGCACCACTGTGCACTGTTGGAAATATCTCAACTTACCGCAGGTTACCAGATGCACTTGTTTACCGACGACATCGTTTAGAAGCAGAGAAGGATGGCTTATAGGGCCGTTGTTAGCGAAGTTCGTAATGCGCCCGGGTAGCTGGTCATATCACTCGTTGAACGAATACAGCATGTTTGTAAGACTTTTAATTGCAGTGCAGGGCATCTTCGTTAGCGTTTCTGATCAATTTTTAACCCCACATAGCTAATGTAGTTTACGAGGGTTGTCTGGAAAGTTTCCGATCGCAACGTAAAGATAGCGGCACTCGTCAATAAAAGCTAGTGAATGCTAGTTGTGCATCTTTTGACAGTTACTTACCGAAGTTTCAGTCATTTTGGACGCGCAGTTTTTAGTTGACAGTCGTTGGGTTGAGTCGATGTGAGTGTTTTTTGTGAAAATGGAAAAAATTGAGTATCGAGCTTTTATTAAATTCTTGTTTTTGAAAGGCAATACGCCTACGCAAATCAAAAATGAGTTTTAATCTGTGTATGGAGACTCTGCACCATTATTTACCACAGTGAAATTTTGGGCAGCTGAATTTAAACGTGGCCGTAAAAGCTGCAACCACTGACGATAACATTGTTAAAGTTCACCAAATGGTGTTAGACGACCGCCGAATTAAAGTGAGATAGTAGAGGTTATGAAAATGTCCAAAGAACGTGTTTGTTACATATTAAATCAAGGTTTAGGCATGACAAAGCTGTCCGCGCGTTGGGTGCCGCGTTTGCTTACGTTAGACCAAAAACGTGGTCGAATGAACATTTCCAACGCTCTATTGGGGCAGTTTAGGCGCAATAAATCCGAGTTTTGGCGCCGATTTATTACTGTAGATGAAACTTGGATACACTATTATACGTCCGAAACAAAAATTCTGTCAAAACAGTTGACAGCAAAGGGTGAACCGGCTCCACAAAAAGACAAAAACTGTTTTTTCGGCTGGGAAAGTGATGGTGACTCTTTTTTGGGATAATAAAGGAGTTATCTTAATCGATTATCTTCAAAAAGGAAAAACCATTACAGGAGCATACTACGCATCATTTCTTGGCAAGCTGAAGGCAGAATTTGCGGAAAAACGGCCACATTTGCAGAAAAAGAAAATCCTGTTTCACCAAGTCAAGGCGGTTGCCATGGCGAAAATCCATGAATTACGGTTTGAACTGCTTGAACATCCGCCTTATTGACCAGATCTAGCCCCAAGCGACTTCTTTTTGTTCCCTCATCTAAAAACTGCGCTCGGAGGACAGAGATTTTCGTCAAATTAGGAGGCAATCACCTTCGTGAACAATTATCTTGCAGAGAAAAACGCCAAGTACTATTTGGACGCGTTAGAGAGATGGGAGCATCGTTGGGAGAAGTGTGTAGAGTTACAAGGAGACTATGTAGAAAACTAAAAAAAATTTTGACAAAAAATGTCTTGTATCATTGTTCGGTCGGAAACGTTTCAGACAACCCTCGTACAAGACTAAGAGTGCGTATTTTTACCAGGGCACAGCAGGTATTGAACCCCGAACTGTCCGATTGGGAAGCCAATAAACTACCTTTTTTGAAACCTTCTTCATCAGAAGCGGCACTTTTAATGACCTCCTGGCATCCCACTGGTCATCCGTACTTGACGCGGATGTTGGAATATATAAAACTGGCTTGTCGTTTTGACTTTGTTACTGTCACTGGTTAACTTTGTGGATCCTAAGAACGATTCTTACGCCATACTTAGAGCACTGCTCATAGAATTTCAACAGAAGTTCGTTGTAGCCTTCCTTAGTAGAAATGGATCCTGATACGCATTGTACGTTGATCTCGCAATTTTTGATAGTTTTCTTGCCCGGGCTATTCCATCGGATTGTGTTCAGGATACACCTCCCATTCCAAGTAAATAACTGAATGTCGTTGTTCTTGTCAAGTTTACATGGGCCGTCGAAATTCCATCAATCGTATCCTAGTCAGTTGGTATTTCCATCACATAGGTGTCTCTCTCCCATAGGCTTGACCGAGCCCGCTCAGTTGTGGGTATTGTCAGATGGCGAATAACACTTGATCCAGTTTGCTCTATTTCTAGAAGAAATTCCAAAAGCAAAAAGGGAGCAGAAAAAGAAAAAAACACCTTCCTGCGGAAATCTCCATAAAACACGCAAGAGTAAAGCTTTGTTCACAAAAGTTTAACCGTTTTAAACCAGATAAAAGAAATAATTCCATCTGGGGCTGAACAGAGCCACTTAAGTTTCTTGGCACTGATAAGCTCTGTGGAAATCTGTAAGTATCCATTGAACTCTAACGCGGTTCACTGACCAGAGTTAGGTATACAGACTGCGAACTGATCCATGAACTGGGATGTATCGGCAATAAAAAAGAACAACAAAATCAAGTTGCCAACCGCTTAGCTAATAAAAATATATTGCAATGTTCTTACCATACAAATACTCGTACATTCGCAGGCAACATCACTTATTTCACAGCTTCATTCTATGTGCAATTGATACTTATTTAACAGAACATCATTGACAGCAAAGTACCAAAGTTAACGCATTATGCTGCGGGATAAATCAGATACAATAAAAATATCTAATTGCCTGGAGAAGACCACCACAAAACACTCGAACTTCGTTGCGAAGACTTAGTCAACTACAACAAAGAGATACTTGTTTTCTATCCCACACACTACTCTTACATTCAGTAGATACGTAGATCCAACTCAAACTCAATGGACACTTCTCATCTAACTGTCATTGAAAATTTAAAAACCTTCAAATATTCAAAAATTCGAAAGGAACAATGATTTCATTTGTTTACAGATAGTTATATTTTTTGGGGTTAACGTTTTTTTTTTTTTTTCTAATACTCAAGTATTGATAAGATAAGACATTCTTGAAGACTTACATGAGTCAAGTAGCACGTACCCATTGGAACATTTAGTTGTAATACTTACTGTGGCAGCTTACTCAATACGCTTCGTTGCAGCAATGGATTTCAAAATTATATTTTGTCAACAGCGTCTAATCTTTATCTGTGTGGTTTCTGATAAAACCAAACTGACGGTGATAAATATACATTTTTCTAGAGGTCTCCCAATAGTCCAGGTAGTGAATAATATTCAATAGAAGTATTATAACTTCCGTTAATATTTTCTTAGAACTATTTCTCAGAGGAAATTGTGACAAACACTGCATTCTCTTGATTGATTAGAATAAGTTGTACGGCGTATGGCTAGCAACCATCTGTGCAATGACTCAGAAACTAAAACACAAAACGATTTGCATGGGTGTTGTTGGTTTTTGAATGTTTTGGAAGCCGAACATATGGCAGCTTAAAGCATCTGCAGAGACTTCACAAATGATAATATATTTAAAAAGGGGAAACAATTAATCACACACAGCATTGCACAATAAATGGACGCTTAATTTGTCAGATAGAAGCGGCACAAATTCATTACGTTCTTAATTTAACATCAACATTGAGACGTGATAAGCTTAGAACAAAGCGCCACCTATGACTTGGTCTGTGTGGCCAGCTAGTAAGCACTCTAGTTAAAAAATAATCATTCTATAAGCCAAGCAGCTAAGAAATATCTATCCACCGCGGAAAGCGAATAATGAAAGTCACAACACCATGTCAACGACCTAAAACTAAGAAAGCGCAAGTCTGCTTCCTATTTGTCAAGTTTGGTAAAAATACAACAAAAACACTTTTCACCAAGACTGGCTATAGGCTGGTGTCAAAGCTTTGGTTTGCGAAGATAATGAATGCTTAGACGAATGAAGGGACCAATCCACAAAGGCCCTCGAAGGCTTCAAAGAAAAGTGTAATTGTAAAAATGGAACATCCCGTAGGCCATACTAAACATTCGGAATAGTGACTTTGGTCAAAGATTTCTCAACCAAAAGGGGACATACAGTATTGTGCAAAACAAAAGCAACAAATTTAGTTCGAAAATATAAATGGAAATAATTTTTTCCCTAATGAACTTTCGAAACAAAATTAAATGTAGATTTTTGTAATGAAGGAAGAGAAACATAATAGTGTATTTTCCAAAAGAATAACAACTCGTATATAGGAAAATAACAAGAAAAACCAGTATATGTAATACTCGTACATGGCAGTGTGCAAAACTAAAGCAACAAATCTAATACTTTGTATAAGAGCCCTTATTTTGAATAACTTCAGCACATATGCGTGGCATCGAAGATATTAAATTTGAAATTGTGGTTTCCGGTATTTTTTGCCATTCAGTTTTTAATGTTTGAAAGAGTTCTTTTTTTTTTTCACACACAATTGTATTGTATTGTATTTATTTATTTATTTATTATTGTAAGTACATAAATTCAAAAAATAGTAAATTTCAAAAAAAGCCATCAATTCAAAAGAATACCCAGAAATATAAATAAAAGGAACAGTCTATAGCCAAGTTTAGAACTACAGCTAGTAGCGATTGTCCCATCAAAAATTCAAAATCAAATATATATATAATTCTAAAATGAGCGTGGGGGAAAAAGAAAAAAGAATTGTTTTTATTTTAAATATAGATGTTTAAGAGTCGTTCAATCTGTTGGTGGTTAAATTCAAAGAGCCATGTTTTTACTTTAGTTAGGAAAGGTAACAAATTACGTATACGTCGGATGAAGTCGGGTAGCTTGTTAAAGATTGTCGGAGCTACTATCAAGAAAAACTTTTTAAAATGCATTTTATTGTGCGATGGTACAGCAACAGAGTTATTTGAATGGATTCGCAAGTTATAAATAGAATTTCTTCTAACTGAAAGATAGCTACTTCTAATAAAAAAAAGTTTTAGCATTTTATATTGGGTACATAACTTATTCGTGCGTTTTTTTTCAAAATTTGTACGTTTATTTAAGAAAAACATGTACAATAGTAATATTCAAAGTATTGCCATCTGAAGCTATGACTTTTTCCCATCTTTCTGGCAATTTGTGGATCCCATCCCAAAAGAACTGCGCCGGCTTGGCAGCCAAGAATGAATCAAGCCAATTTTTGATATTCTGCTCTGATGTAAACCGTATTTCAGTGAGGGCGTTCTGCATCGACCGGAACAAATGGTAGTCAGAAGGGGCAAGGTCTGGGCTATAAGGCGGGTGGGGTAAGACTTTCCATCCACTGTTTTCCAAATAGTTCTTAACCGGAATAGCAACGTGGGGCCGAGCGTTGTCATGATGGAAAATTATTGCCTCGTGTCTGGTCGCATATTCCGGGCGTTTTTCGGCCACTGCTCTCTTTAAACGGATTAATTGTGTTCGGTAGCGTTGTCCATTGATGGTTTCACCCGGTTTTAGCAGCTCATAATACAGCACACCCATCTGATCCCACCAAATACAGAGCATTACCTTCGCGCCATGGATATTCGGCTTTGCCGTTGATTTGGCTGGTTGGCCCGGTTTCACATATGATTTTTTGCGCTTGGGGTTGTCGTAATGGATCCATTTTTCATCACCAGTAACAATCCGATGCAAAAATGACTTCGTTTTGTGGCGTTCCAGCAGCATTTCGGACATGCAAAACCGCCTTTCTACGTCTCTCGGCTTGAGTTCATGTGGAACCCAATTTCCTTGCTTTTGAATATATCCAGCTGCTTTTAAACATTTTGAAATGGCTGCTTGATTCTGCGAGCTCTTCTTGTGTTTGGCAACAATCTTCATAGAGTAATGCTTCCAGTTCTTCATCTTCAAACTTTTTTGGCTGCCCAGGACGTTCATCGTCTTCCAAGCCAAAATCACCACTTTTAAATCGTGCAAACCACTTTTGGCACGTTCGCTCAGTTAGCGCATGTTCACCATAAACTTCCACCAAAATACGATGACTTTCGGCAGCAGTTTTCTTCATATTAAAGTAATGAAGAAGAACTCCCCGCAAAAACACTTTTTCAGGCACAAAGTTCGACATACGAGTACGAGGGCGGGTCAATAAGTCTGGATTAAAACACAGATTTTTTGATAAAAAAATAATTTTATTTTTCAACGTAGTCTCCCTTGAGCTCTATACACTTTGTCCAACGCTTCTCCAATTTTTTTATCCCTTCCAAAAAAAATTATTTGTCGAGGTCCTCAAAATAGGCCTTTGTTTGCGAGATGACTTCATCATTGGAGTCAAATCTTTTTCCACCAAGCCATTTCTTCAGGTTTGGGAACAAGAAGTAGTCGCTCGGAGCCAAATCTGGAGAATAGGGTGGATGAGGGAGCAATTCATAGCCCAATTCATGGATTTTTGCCATGGCAACTGCATATGTGTGCACCCTTGCATTGTCTTGGTGGAAAAGAACTTTTTTCTTGGCCAAATGAGGTCTTTTTTTTCAAATCGTCATTGAATCGGTCCAATAAGTTGGCATAATATTCCCCATTGATTGTTCCTCCCTTTTGAAGGTAGTCAATGTGGATTATCCCGCGTGCATCCCAAAAAACAGTCGCCATAACTTTATTGGCTGACAAACCCACCTTGGCCTTCTTTGGCGCCGATTCACCCTTAGAAACCCACTGTTTTGACTGTTGTTTGTTCTCTGGTGTGTTGTGATGGATCCATGTTTCGTCCACGGTTACAAAACGGCGCAAAAACTCCTCCATATTGCGATTAAACAACGCCAAACCTTCCTGTGAAGTTGTTACACGATTGCGTTTGTGGTCGACTGTGAGCAAACGCGGCACCCATCTTGCGGAAAGCTTTCTCATGCCCAAGTGATCATTCAAAATTGAAACCACTAAGCCATACGAGATCCCTACGGCTTCCACAATCTCTCGCACTTTCAATCTTCGGTCGGCCAACACCATATCGTGAGTTTTTTCGATTGTTTCGGGTGTAGAGACCTCAACTGGGCGTCCAGGACGTTCGGCATCTTCAGTGCTTGTACGGCCACAACGAAATTCAGTAAACCACTTTTTTACCATTGAAATCGATGGTGCAGAGTCCCCATAGTATTTATCAAGCTTAGCCTTGGTCTCGGTAATGGTTTTTTTTCGCAAGAAATAATGCTTAATAAGCACACGAAATTCACTTTTTTCCATTTTCTCCTCAAATTAGTGAGTAGTCTGATAAAAATAGCTGTCAAACACAAACTAACTGACGCAGCAAGTTTAAATTTTGACAGGAGTCAACTGACAGATGCGTGTTGACAGGAGCAGTGTTGCTGTTTCAGTAAAAAGGGTCAGAAATTCAAAAAGTCACGCCGCATTTGAGTGAAAAAAAATTATTGGTGTATACGCTTCAAATGAATGACATATACTGAAATGACGTACAATGACAGTAGCTTTCCAACGCATGTGCCAATGGAATAATACAAGTTACGCCATCTCTTAGCAAACCGCACGAATTAAGTTATAGACCCAATAGTAGTAGAGATGCCTTAAGGGAAGAATTTTCGGTTCTTGAAATAAAATAAAGCTGTTATGGAATAGATTTTTCTTACATATAATACGAATAACATGTTTAAGAGCCAAGAGCAGAGGGTTAATTTTGTTAGCATGAGTTCCACCCCAACAAGTGATACCATACTGAATCTTAGAATGCACAATACCATAATAGATCATAACCAGTAATTTTTTTTTGAACAATATGAATTGAGATTGTAAAATTGTCTGGAGCAACATAGCAAATATTATTTCAGAGCGTTAGTATGATCGACCCAGTTTAATTTGCTATCCAAGATCACTCCAAGATACTTAAAGGATTGAACATAATCTATTTTAAAACAATGATTGGAGCATTGATTAGAATTAAATGTACTGGTGCTCGATGCAGAGTTAGTTTCGAGTTTAAACTTAAGACAGTCAGAAGCATGATAAAAAAGATTACAGTCAAGCAGAGTAGAAGACCCTGATAAATTGAAATACATCACTTTAGTCTTATTACTCAAAATCATACAATGCTGAGCAAATCAGCGTCTCAAAAGATCCAAGTCAAAGATAATGTCAACTATTAAGTTAAGTGGAGATTTACTTGCGTAGGAAAAGGCTATGTCATCAGGAAAAGCTGTCGAGTAAGTTTTAAATTTCTGTAAAAAGATGGAGTTAACAAAAATTAAAAAAAAAGTAATGTTCCAAGGACTGATCCTTGTGGTACACCTACTTTTAATTTACATAGCACTCTGTATTTTCCTTTAATTTTAACATGCTGTTTTCTATCAGACAAATAAGAAGCAAACCAATAATACAAAAAACCACGAAATCCTGCTCTATAAAGCTTACTAAAAAGAATGTGAGGAACTACTAGATCAAACGCTTTAGTTACAATAGATCAACAAAAAGGGCAGCATTGAAGAAACTTTGGTTGGTTCGTCTTCAGTAGATCTGCCAGGTCGAAATCCAAACTGACAATCACTAAAAAATCGTTGTTTATTTAAAAAATCTAGAATTCTTCTTTTCATGGCTTTTTCAAATATCTTGGAGCAAACGGGCAAAAGAGATATCGGTCTGTAGTTATTAAGACAACAAGGGTTTAATTTTTTATGGAGCGAAATAACTTCAGCAATTTTAAGTGCATCAGGAAAAACTCCTCCGAAAACGCTTTTGTTAAAAATGTGAGCTAGAACATCCACAATATTAAATGCTATCCTTTTTAGAATAACATTAGAGCAACCATCCACTATAACAATGTTGGAGTCTTTTAATGAATTTTATATAATTCACTTGAAGAAATGGCATTAAAACAACAGCTTTCACTAAAAAAGGTATCACTTACTAGTCCCTCATCAGCAATAGTAGGATTGTTTTTATCAAATACTTCAATAACTAAATTATTAGCTATGGAAACAAAAAACTCATTGAAGTGATTAGCAACTTCAGTCGGATCTGAAACTGTCAAATCATCCACTGTCACAATTAATGGTTTGTCTTCACGGACTTTGCAATTTAAAATTTTGTTAACTACGCTCCATTCCCCTTTTAAATTTCCTTGGTTTTTTTCGAGTTCAGACAAATAATAATTTTCCTTAGATGTCTTTATCTTAACTGAGATCTCTTTACATAAGCTTTTGAAAGAAGTTTTAAGTGCACTATTGAAAGGGTATTTCTTACATTTAAGTGCCATTTTATTTTTCTTGTTTATTTTTCTTAGCAAAGGTCCAGACATCCACTCTTTTAAACGTTTAGATTTGTGATCAGAAGTATTTAAATTAAGAGTACAACAGTCAAGCAAAATCCCTAATTTGTGTAAAAAGTTATCAAAAGCTATGGAAGGACAATTTTCGTTATAGACATCAGGCCAAAGTTTAAAGCGAAGAAGGAAGTTAAGCCTATCAAAATCAATTTTTTTAAAAGGTTTGCTAGTAATTGATTTATTGCTTTCATTAATAATGTCTAAATAGTGAAGACTTATCATGCCAATGATCGGTGATACCGAAATCAGCTAAAGAGCTCACAAGACCACAACTACGAGATCTACCACTTCTAGAAAAGATATGGTCAATGTATGTGCTAGAGGTAAGCGTTGGCTTATCAATAAAACAATCCAAACCATTAGCAGCCAGTAACATTAGGTAACTATTCACAAAATTAGTCTTAAAGAGGAGATCAATGATATTAAATCACCCAGGAAAATTAAGTTCTTGGATTTTTCATTCACGAGTAATTCATTAAGTTCATCAAGGAAAATATCTCTATTACTATCATGCACCCTATAAGCACCAACAAAGACAGTTTTTTCATCTTTTAAATAAAAATTAATTTCTATAGTATCCGCAGATTGCAGATTATAGTTAGAAACTTCTGAATTATTGTATATATTTTTAATAAAAACACCGACACTACCAGACGAATAAGAATTGTTGCATGTAGTAAAAAAGGCATAACCCGGGATTTTATAGTCATCTTTTTCACTATCGAAAATCCAAATTTCGGAAACAAAAATAAAGTCAGGCTTATTTGAACACTACTCAATATGCAGTACCAATAAATTAAAATTAGCGCGAAGACTACGAATATTTTGGTGAACTATAAAAAAGCTATCTGAGAATTCATGGTTATTTTGAAAAATACTTTGCAAAATATCTTTATCAAAGCTACAAGACGAAACAATATTAATTTCAGGATCAAGATTGTTTGATTAAAGGTTTGTTAAGTCATCTATACAATTAATTTTAATAACTTTATCACCTTCTGATTTTCTCATCAACAGATCTTATTGAACCATAAATACTTGTAGTGTTTAATTTTTTTTATTTCCTGCGCAGCTTTCCGAAGTTCCCTCGTGTGAAAAGATAAACTATGGTTTATATAGATACAATTGCTGTTGTAGTCGTTTCGTTTGTGGCCTTCTTTTTCATAAGCTTCAGCTTTGTATTATATGGACAAAACTTAATACAAAGAATATCAGCTGATTCAGTGCCAGTAGTTTTTGTTTTTTATTTTTTTTATGTAAATGTTGTCAATTTGATCTTCATTAATATTTACATCCAGTCCATTCGAGAACAGCTTGAGAGCTTTGTCTAAAGCATTAGACTTAGTTAGATCAGGTACTCCAACTACTTCTACAGCGTTCCGTATCTGATTTTGCTCAAGCGAATTTATTCTATGCTGCAGTGAATTAATTTGTTTGAGCATGTCATTTTTCTCTTCACGTAATACCTCAAGCGCATTCAATAGGCCAGTGTTGACTTTCTTAATCTCCAAAATTTCTCTATATATGTCTACCAGAGAGATTGGCAGACCAAGAACATGCATTGGTGTAACAAGATCAGCAGTGGCGTTGGTTTTTGTTGTAACAGCTGATGAGTTGGCGACAGCGATGGAGGTGACATGCGTAAGAGCAGCTGCAGAGGTGGTGGTGATAGGAACAGTAGCAGCGTCCGTGGAATGAAAAGCAGCGGACAGTGGAGAGATGATTCCTGATCTACGACGAAGAGATGTACAGGAAGGGCAGCGGAATGGAAGACCGGTTTTTTGCATATATTCTACATCACTGTCAAGAATATTAACACAAGTAGCGAGAAATAATTTTGCACAATCGCCACAAGTTAAGTTGGAAACAGATCTATCCACTTTACTATGACAAATTACGCAAATGCAAGGCATTTTTTTTTTTTTGGATTTATTTTTTTGGTAATCTTTGAATAATTTAACTCAACAACTCGTTAAACTCCAATGTGCACCCCACGACTTTCAAATCTCGCTTATTCGTAAAACGTTCTCCTGCAACCCGTCGCTTTAGTATCCCGAATAGATTTTCTATTGGGATTCAAGTCTGGCGATGGTGCCGGCCAATCAAGAACTTGCACCCTATTGACGTTTAACCAATCCTTTACAACCTTCGACGTGTGCTTTGAGTCTTTATTGTGCTGAAACATCCATCCATTCAGGATGGGGCATCATTTCCATCTCCATAATGCTTTTATATTTGAAACGATCCATTATCCCTTCAATCTGGTGAAAGGGACCAAAACCATTGGCTGAGAAGCATGTCCACACCATGGCACTACCACCTCCATGCTTTGATGTAACTTTGCAATTCCGAGGATTGAATCTCTTCCTTTCCGACGTCTAACTTTTGACATACCATCTGAATTGGCCAGATTGAACTTAGATTCGTCACTGAAAAGGACAGTTCTCCATTTGTCTATGGACCAATTCAGATCCATTCTGGCGAAATTTAACCTAATGATTAATAACGAGTTGTTTGGTTTATGTTTATGCTTTTAAAACAAGATATTTTAAAAAGAACCTTTTCTGCAAATGCGCTTTTTTAAGCATAGGCTTTTTCGCAGGCATGTCGTTTTCGATTGCTCGTCTTCGAACTGAACGGGTAATTTATTTAAGTGATGTCACAATTCTTTGGGAAGTCACAAACGGGGCTTTTTTTTAATTAAAGCGCAAATTTGTCTATCCATCTTCTCCGAAGTTTTTCGTGATCACCCTCCCAAATGCACTGTTCCTACATATCCCGCTGATTTATATTTTTTGATTAGCCGAGAAACAATGGATCTATTTATTTTATATTTCTTGGCTATAGAAATTTGAGTCTCTCCATTAAAAAACTGTTGGGTCTGTTGGGTGAGTAATGTGAAGCAAAGTTTCACTGAACACATCCAGTTCCACAATCCATGACTACAGTCCACAACAAGATGGCTGTAATCTTTTTTTCGTCTGTCATTTTTGACTTTTCTTTTTCTTACTGATTTACATCTTCCAATAAAGTCTTGTTATAAATCGACCGGAATCGTGTTTTATTTGAGCGCAACTCATCAAAAACTGTTCAATTATTTGAGATTTAATTTCATCACTAAATTTATTTCGAGCCATAGTTGTAGATCCACCAACAAGAAAGATATACGTTTGACTGATCTACGACTCACTTCCTTATACTTAGGTAAGAATATAGCAGAACACGTAAAAGTACCGCTAACTTTTTTTTGTTGTTTTTGGGAAATCAGGAAATTGTTGCTTTGGTTTTGCACCCTGCAATAACACATGGGCTGAAAAGTCCGTGCCGTTTCTAAGAGAGAGCACCACTTGAATTAAATCCATACCATTTTCAGTTAGTACCAACCTTCAAAAGATACGTGTATAAATTTGACAACTGTCGGACGATTAGTTCTCGAGATATACCGTCGTGAGTGAAGCAACTTTTGTTATTGTGAAAAAAATGGATTCAAAGCAATTTCGTGTGTTGATTTATCATTGCCTTTTGTGGGAAAAAATGCAGCCGATGCAAGGAAATGGCTTGATAAGTGTCACCCGGACTCTGCACCAGGCGAACGAAACATTCGCAAGTGGATTGAAAAATTTAAAAGTGGTTATACAAGCACCGAAGATGATGCACGCAGTGGACGTCCAAAAGAGGCTGTTTCAGATGAAAACATCAAAAGAGTCCACAAAATAATTACGAATGACCGTAAAGTGAAGTTGATCGAGATAGCTGAGGCTCTGAAGATATCAAAAGAGCGTGTTGGATATATTATACACGAATATTTGGACATGCGAAAGCTCTGTTCAAAGTGGGTGCCGCCTTTGCTCACAGTCGACCAAAAACTACAACGTGTTGATGATTCAGAGGAGTGTTTAAAGCTGTTCAACCGCAATAAAGCCGACTTTTTGCATCGGTATATGACAATGGCTCCATCACTTCACACCAGAGTCAAGTCGGCAGTCAGCTGAGTGGCGAGCAGGCGACGAACCTCGTCCAAAACGACCAAAAACTCAACAGTCGGCTGGCAAGGTTCTGGCCTCCGTATTTTGGGAAGCACATGAAATAATTTTCATCGATTATCTCCAAAAGGGGCAGATTATCAACAGCGACTATTACATTGCGTTATTGGAGCGTTTGAAGGACGAAATCGCAGAAAAACGGCCGCATTTGAAGAAAAAGAAAGTGCTGTTTCTTTGGCAAAATTGAATGAATTCGCCTACGAATTGCTTCCCCACCCACCGTATTCTACAGATTTGACCCCCAGCGACTATTTCCTGTTCGCAGACATCAAAAGAATGCTCGCCTGAAAGAGATTTAAGACCGATGAAGAAGTAATCGCCGAAACAGAGGCCTATTTTGAGGTTAAACCGAAATCGTACTACAAAACTGGTATAGAAAGATTGAAAAATCGTTTCAATCAGTGTATCGCCCTCGAAGGCAACTATATTGATAAATAAAGTTGAATTTTGCAAAAATTTTGTGTTTTACTATAAAACGTGTTACTACTACTCGTATAGCACATACTTGTTGTTGCTGACATTTTCTTACATACGAGTTGTTGTTGTTTTGGAAACTACGTTATAATGTTTCTGTTTCATCATTACATAAAGCTACATTTAATTTTTTTTAGAAAGTTCATTAGGAAAAAAATGATTGCCATTTATACGTTCGAACTAAATTTGTTGCTTTTGTTTTTACAACACTGTATATTCTGTAGTAATTACCTGACTTCGGGGATATGAGAGCTGTCGGTTTTCTGTCCTGAAAAATCCTTATTGCCCTTAGTTTGAAATAAGTTAAATTACCTCATATTATGTAAGATATCTGCTTTGCCGACTGTTGACGCCACCGTTATTAATTCAATACCTTAAAAGGTTTACCTAAATTCAAGAATTATTTGATCCACCATTATAGAGTATAAGTATAAAATAATTTCACTCCCACCCAAATACCCATTCTCGTATATAAGCCTAATTTTAAAATCATAAGCGGATTAGAGTCAACTCCAGTCTAATCGTCCGGCAAATCGTCAACACATGCCATTACTGACAACTTGATCACTCAAAGAGACATGGTAATAACACATCTATTTCTCCCGCCGCGCCGGTCTTTCTATTAATCGCAGAGGTAAATGTAATTTCACAGCCAACAACGCCGCCATCAGATACCCATCAAGGTCGTTTGAGACATTAAAATCGCTATCGCAAAGAAATATCAGTAAAACAGAAAAAATTATCCAAACATGTTCACAAGTAATTTAACAGCGCACACCAACACCAGCATCAACACCAATCACGCCAAACGATTAAGCGTACATACTCATAGATACGCAGTTCAACCATTGACACGGGGGAGGGCAACTAGACGTGCATCTGGGTATCCGTTGACGGATTTCCACCATCACCACATCACCACCAGCAATCTTACTCTCGCTTAATTGCAATTGCAACTGTTTCAGTCTGCACTTGGCTCATGAGTCTCGAGTAATTAAATCATTGTCATCTGGGTTAAGTTATGGAGAAAGGAAGGCAAAAGCAGTTGTCTCGCCATTGCCAGCAGCATTAACAGGCTTCTAGGGCAACAATCATTCTATCTGGTCTCACTTTGAATATCAGCAGAAGCGGATCTGGGAATTCGCGGATTAATGCGAATAAATATTTTCGTCGTGAATAATTCTACTTTGAAGAAAAGATATGATACTTAAAGGTACTCTGCGTAGTATGCTTTCTGAGAATACAATTTCCAAGGCATCCAGGAAGTGAAGACAAGGATTTGCCTCTGGCTCTAAAGCTGAATGTAATTAAAAAAAAAACATGAACCCCATGAGTCATAACACTTAAGGCAAATATGTATTTCGGACATATATATGTGCATATGCATACGTACATATGTATTAAGATGCTGCGTCCATTTAGGTCGCTTGAGAGCAGTTCGTTTAAATGGGAAGAATTTGGTTCCTTTTCCAAACTGGAAACGTATAGTGATATGTCTATTGATGATGAGCAGTTTGGCATTATCTTGAAGCCAAGTAAGAAAAGAAGCTAAAGCAAAAAATACTTTAATGAAGTGATGCGGGACAAGCAGATTGAAAAACAGAGAAGGGAACCCATACGTAGCGCAATACGAAGAAAAATAGTTCATGAGTGAGTCAGAGGGAAACATAATTTAGAAGTAAAACCATCGAAGTGACGATTTTTGAACTCGATTAAGAAGCAGTATATTTAAAAGATTGCCAGGAGAGACCATTCTTAAAAAAATGTTTGGACTGGTGGCAATGTAACTAATACAAGACCAGGCTTAAGTACGACCAATAAATGACATGTGGGAATCATAAATATACTCATCAATATAAGCAACAGTCCACGAAAGATAACGACTTTTTATTCAACAAAATTTAAATAAAACCGATGCTCTATCCTTTAGCTGATGGTGGCAAATGTTTTTTCTTTAAGATAAATAAGCAAGAGCCTTAATGTTAACCCGTAAAGATCTCTCTAATGTCAACAGTTAAATACCTATACTACATATATAATATGTAGGCAGCACATCTAAAAAGGATTTAGAAAGCATCAGATCATGATAGTTTCCTTAACGTTCAAAATGAGCTGGACATATGTATGTACCTTTAGTGTCATCATCAGCTTGGATGAAAAAAAAAACCCTAATTGCTTAGTGCTATACCTAAGTCTTAGCAAAATTTTATTCGGCTTTGTCCTTCACCATCGAAAGCACTTATACCATCTTGATCAAAAATTTTTGGGAATTTATTCAAAAAATTTAAAATACAAGTTTGTTCATCTAAATCTATATTGTCCCCTTCAAAGTAATGCCCATCGACTGCAACACACTTATGCCAGCGCTTGTTCCAATTCTCGAAACACTTTTTAAATTCGGTATGTCCATCAGTGCTTCCTGCGATTTTTCCATTACTTCCTCTCGGTTGCTGTAACGCGTTCCCCGTAGTTTTTTTTTTAACTCGATTGAACAGAAAGAAGGCATAGGGAGTCAAATCAGGTGAATTCGGTGGCTGTTGGATGGTACGAGTATTTGTTGCATTTTTCGTCAAAACAGTACGAATAATGATGCGACGGTGCGTTATCATGGTGCAAAATCCACGAGTTTTATGCCCACAATTCTGGTCTCTTTCGGCGAATTGCTTCACGCAAACGTCTCATAACACCCAAATAATACTCTTTGTTTACTGCCTGGCCTTCTGGCAAAAATTCATGATGCACTACACCGTTGTAATCCATGGAAACCGTGAGCATCGCCTTCTTTTTTGACTTACAACGACGTGGTTTTTTTGGTATCGGCTCATTTGGTGAACGCCATTCACTTGCCTGATGTCTGGATTGCGTGTCGTACTCATAAACCCATGTCTCGTGTCCAGTAATCATCCTTTTAATGAATGTGGGATCGGATTCAGCCTCGCAAATCATCTCTTTTGCGACGTCAACACGGTCTCTTTTTTGCATGAAATTGAGGTCTTTTGGCACCAACTTTGCTGCTACACGACGCCCGACGGAAACCCAAATCATTAACCAAAATGTCTTGGACATTTCAAGTCCTCCGCTATCTCTCTGATGGTTAATTTGCGGTTATTGACCAACATTTCTTTTACTTCATCAATGTTTTCGTCGCGGTCGGTTTTCGATCTCGATGGTCTGCCACTGCGTTCATTATCTTCGATTGACTCACGACCACTTTTGAACCGCTCGTGCCACTGGTAAACGACCATTTTCTTTAGAGAATCGTTGCCGAAACACTTTTCCAACATTTCTAACGTTCGTGCACCATTAAATCCGTTTTTTTTACGCAAAATTTAATACAAGTTCGTTGTTGCAAATTTAAATTCATTTCTAAAATTGTAAAAAATCGCCACACACACAGGGATAGATTTGCTCTTGACTACGTAACTTTTTGCAAATGTCAAGCTATGACGCTAAGATTTAGAGGGAATGTCAACAACAGATTTACCAACTTAACAAAAAAAAACGAACTCAAATCGGAACAATGGGAGCGCCACACGGTGGTGTTGTGCGAACTTTTTGATCAAGGTGGATAATCCCTATTCATAAACAGGATATTATAAACTATTGACCCATTGCTATGTTCTTTCATTGCAAATCTATTTTCGCCGAACCAATATGGATTTCTTAAATACATATTAACAGCTGCTAACCGTATTGAGTTTGTTTCTAAAACATTATGTGCCCTAGAGCAAGGGAAAGAATTTGATGTGATTGCTACGGACTTTAGCAAGGGCTTTGATTTTGATTCTCAATATGGTGCAACAAAACTTCCTGGAACTCAAGATAAAGAAATGTCAAATCACCTCATACTCCTGTAAGCGTTTAGCACTTCCTGACCGAACGCACTAACCCAACATCGGATTTGTTAGATCACTTCTAGACTATGTTGCCCAGCTATGAAAACCAAATTCAACTTATCGCAGCTGTCCAACGCAGATTCCTACGATTCGCTCTGCGTGGGCTCCTATGGGTTGACCACTATATCCTACACCCGGACTCTACTCTGAGCATCCAACTTGTCGAGTTGTAGAACCTGAGTAAGGACAATGAAAGTCTGAAACTAAAGAATTCTCACCCACCTCCTTCCTCTTGTCCTCCTTCCTTCAAACTCCTTTCTGCCCTGAGCTGAATCAAGGTGTCATACGACCCTTGCCGAGGATCAGCCCAGCTGAGGGCCCAGTATCACCAAAAATAACCTCCGATTAGCTAGCCTTATCAGTATACCGCGGATCTCTGTACAGATGAACCTCCCTTTCTTCGGTACTCGTGGGATCCGTAATGGAAGATAATCTCTCAAAAAGTCATAAGTTTGGTCGGGTGCACTGCTCGAACTCCGAACCCCTCCGCTCCAAACGACATTCTGGAGATCATAAAGCTCAGTAACCCGACTATTCCGACTCATGACTGGAAATACGCGAAACTGGAGGAACGAAGGGGCCTTTATAGATGCGCTGTAATTGTGATCAATAAGGAATCCCTTAAACCTCTAGCGCAGACGCAAGGCATGATTCAGTTCAGTTCCGAGTCAATAAATCGAAGGGTGCCCAAAAAGAATCAGCTGGATGCTGATAAGAAACCTCCTCCTCCTTTAACTGAAACTGCAACTTCAGTCTTAGGCCTCGGAGCGTCGATATCCTTTCCTGAAATCTATCCGAGGTGACAGCTAAGCCGACGGTCTCCACCTCTGACACCATGTTAAAAATAGAAACCGACGAATGGAATCTTTTACGATCAGTTGATGAAGATAAGCTCTTGGGCACATGTTCAGAATCGAAGGACTCGAACAATATCGTGGTGGGGGCTTCTCTGGTAGGTTGTAGCAATAATGCTACGGTTTCTCCAGATTAACCTACATCACTCCAAAAAAGCCTTGGCCGCACTCATTCAGCGCGCTGAAGATATCATCCTAATTCAGGAACCATAGTTTACAGTAGGCATGGTTCGTGGACTTGGAAGAAAGGTAAGATTAGTAAAACGTAGACTTAATGTGTTCTTACTTCCTAACCCCAGTGACCCTAACATAACCGTTGCCAGACTGGAAACTGCCTAAAATCGTTACTGGTTGGCATCGACATACCCTGGCCACGATCATGTGGGTCCTCTCCCTGGTGACAATCTAGAAAGGGTGATATTGGAAGCTGCAAGACTAGAAACTGGCCTCTTCATAGGGTGCGATGCTAACGCACATCATACACGGGGCAGTATCGAGACCAAGGATAGAGGTGAGTCTAAGTACTAACCTCATTGCTTGTAACATTAGCACTTTCATAACAAAAAATCGACAAGTGCTGGATATCTTGTCACCGACAACATCACTCAAATAATAACGAACTGGATGGTATCGTCTGAACACTCTCTTTCAGATCAGAGATACATCCAATTCTGTTTGAATAATGCTCCCCCATCATGTAAAATCAACGAGCTTGATATGGAAGTTGAGGCTTTCGCTCTGATTCTCAATCAGACAATGCGCGCTTCTTGTTCAACCTAGAGGCAAGAAAAAGCCGCACTGTGGGACATCAGCATTGGGACGGCTTGCAGGAAACTTTTCAACCAAGCAAAAAGCACAAGAAAAGTGGCATACTGGGACTCATATATGGAGTCCCTCAAAATATATAAAGAAAAATTACTGAGGAAAGCAAAGCGATAATCCTGGAGGTCATTCTGTGACAAGATAACAGAAACCTCTGAGGCATCGCGGCTAAGAAAAATCTTTTCCACAAATCCTTCGATGCCTAGGTGTTTTAAAAAAGACCGAGGGCTCTTGGACGCCCTCAAGTGAGGAATCGCTTAATAGGACTACTGCAACCGCGACTAAGATTGATGGTCTGATTACAAGAGGCAAGCTGCTCTGGACGCTGCATAGCTTCAAACCATACAAGTCTGCTGGCCGGACGGTATAATACCTGAAGAGCTACAAAGGTCCTCCAACATTATCCTGCCAACGCTAGTGAATATTATGAGGAGCTACGTAGAAATGACCCACATTTCCCTGTCATGGAGAGAAGTTAATGTAGTTTTCATCCCAAAAGCCGGTAAATGTTCGTATTGTCTCCAAAAGGGCTTCAGACTTGTAAGTCTATCATTTTTTGCTTCTGAAAACTCTAGAACAACTGATTGATATCCATATGCGATCTAGAATTGATCCACAACTTTTATCTATGGCTCAACATGCCTGTAAAGGAAAGTTCTCGGACATTCACTGACTAGCCACATCGAACGATCCCTACACAATGGTTGCGGTCCGGAACATAGAAATTGTGTTTAACAACGTCAACGCAGTCTTGCGCTAAATATCAGGATAATCAACTCCAAACTGGTTTCTGCTAAAAGATGTTTCAGCAGAGGTACCCCTCAAGCCGGTGTTCTTTCATACCTTCTCTGCAACACTGGAACTTAGTGCTCATCGAACTGCTGGTATATGTACCTGGAAGCGGGTGGTAGCAGAGTGGTTGCCTGTGCAGATGACGTTGCTATAGCCGTCTCAGCTAAGCATCTTAATACCATTAAAGAATTCCTTCTGCTAAACGCTAACAGATTAACCCGTTGGGCGGATCGCTGTGGATTGTGAGTAAACCCGCATAAAACTGATTTCATCCTCTTTTCCAGCAAATATAAAATTCCAATCGCAAACCCTCTCTCCATTAACAGTCTTTTCCGATACAGCGATATATCTGGGTCTCATTTTTGACAGGAAACCAAATTTTCAAGAAAGAGTAAAAAAAAAAAAAACTACAGTATTCTCTTGCAAAGAAGCCATTAGGAACAAATGGGGCCTTCAACCGCACATTACCTATTGTTTAGAGGTCTTGGTTATTAGACCGATACTCACCCACGGAGTGGTTGTCTGGTAGACGGCCTTAGACAATGCAGTCAACTACAGCAAACTAAGCAAATTCCAAAGAACAGCATGTCTGTGCATAAGCGGAGTCTTACGTACTACCCCCACCGCGGCACTGGATCGCGGAAATTTTGGGGATTAAAGAAGTCCTGCCCTGGCTGAATAAAAACGTGATACATATCTCAAAGGACATCCGCATCTTTTCGGATAATCATGCCACTGACTATCTGGACTCAGTCTCACAAAATTCGAAAACCACCCTGGACTGCCGTTTATCTCTTAGAGAGATGACATACTAGTTCAACCTTCACCTATGTTAGGTGCCAGGGCACGGAGACATTCCACTGAACTCACCACAACTGGAACCACCGGAAAATCGTAGCATCGGTAAAACAATCAATACGTGCAAACTAATACTAAAGCTGGATACTAATAAAATAACAAACCGTAGGTGGACCAAATAAATAATTCTGGTCAAAGTTGCATCTGAATCGCTCTAAGAGTTTGATCTTTCGGAATAAGAAACATCTCAGCCCTATCATAGGTGACATCACTGGACACTGCTTTATAGACATGCAAAAAGGCTTGGCTTCTTACAAATGATTTCTGTATGTGCTACATGGACGAGGAGGAGAAGACGATCCTCCACCTACTCTGTACATACCCAACTCTCTCCCAAAGAAGGAAATTCCACTTAGGAGCTTTCTTCTACAATGACTTAAGCTATCTAAACAATAGAGACGTTAACAGTCTCCTAGGCTTCGTCAGAAGCACAAGCTGGTTCCAAGAGTAGCAGGCTCACAAATCCCCGTGGCATCACAATGGGCCAATAGGACTGAGTGGGTTGGTTTCTCCAACAGTCACTCTTACCTAACCTAACCTAACCTCCTTTGCCATGTGGTGGTGACCGACTCAATTGATGTGTCTACTTTCTCTGGAAAAACGTCGAGAATCTCTTTACCAACCAGCTCTTAACCGATAACATCAACTTACTGTTACTACTGTTTAGCCTATTAAGGCTAAAAGTAACTACTATATGCAATATAAAGTAGCATCACAAAGCTAGGTAGAGAACACAGTGATATTACAAATTTAATAATAAATGGTGCAATAGAGAAGAATCTGAGTGTAATAACAAATTACTTAAGTAACTTTTTGTAGATAGTGTTGTCCGAATAAATAGCTCTATTTTCCGTGTGCCTTATACGACTATGCCTAATGCAGTTTAAAACAATTTCAAGTTCAGTTTGGTAACACTATTAGAACTAACAAATATTGTTCTCACATGAACAACAAAAAAAAAATATAGATTTCACAAACCCCAAGCAACCTTGATATTGTAAGTGAGGACAATTTAACCATCATTAATTAGTCCATTATTAGCGGGGTATTTCCGAACTCGTTGAACAAATCAATTATAATTCCGGTGGCAAACATCGAAAATCCGAAAGTTGCCGCTGACTTTAGACCCATAAAAATGTTACCAACACCCCTGTCCCCTTCTTTCGTCTAACATGAATACTTCCATCGGAAGCTATCAAGTTGAGCTTACTCTGGTCGCTAAAGAGTACAGTTTTTCACTTCGTTGCTGACTAATTCAAATGGTTTCTTGCCAATTCCTGTCTAGGAAACGATTAGCGTTAGCAAAGTTATCAAAGACTTACTTGAGAAACAAAATGGTACCTTTTTTGTCTATGCTTAGCAGTAAGTAGAGGCTTTTTCGCTGGTCGAAAAGGACCAAAACCAGTTTCTCTTAGACGCCTGCGTACAGTGCTTGATTCAATTGAAATATTCAGCTCACTAACAATCTTTCTTGAAGGCAAGAAAGGATCATTAAGAATCATTTTCTTAATTTGCCAATCGGTTCGGAGTGTAGTTTTTCTGGGACGTCCTCCATAGTGAATGGTTTCGACCGGTTTTCAATTCCGAAATTTTTTTATATACTTTTTGGCTATAGATTTTCGTTTTAGCCCTGCCCTGAAATCCGCTACCACCTGATTTTTAACCACACCACTGTATTTATTTTTAGCCATTTAATTAGTGAACAAATTGGAGACACCTGACCTTTTAAGTTTTGTTAACTCTATAATTCACTTCAAATGGCAGCCAAAACAGGCATGGCATTGAGTTGTTTGCAGTGCTTTGTTTTTCTTTTCTATTTGTAAACTTATTCAATAGGTTTTCCTAAATTGCCAAACAAGTGTACCTACTGTATTCCTGTTCCCTAGAATTCTTCAATGAAAAATGCTCAGGAAAAATCCGGTATGTTTTGCACAACACTATACATAAATATGTATGTTCTATGGGGGCTGAATTTTGTTCAGCCCATCGAATTGTTGTGTTGAAAGCTTGTAGTGCAGTCTCACCCTTTATATTGGGAGCAGGAATCTCAACCTCGGGCGCACTTTCACTGGATCTTTCAACTGATTCATTTTCTTTATAGTTTTCGTCATTGTTATAAATGGTTTCGCATACCCAATCATTTATGTTTTCATTCGAAATGGATTTGCTGCCGTAAATATCATGGAAGAGAGTTAAGATAGATTCTACGACCGCATGTTCACTGATAATTTGAGCTCTAACTGTGCCCAAAGGTAGCTCATCTTCATCTTTCCAATCACTACGAGAAGCCATCAACACATTCCAGCATTTTTTGACTGAATCTGCCTGCAATCCATCCCATGCGTTAGATAGAAGGCAAATTGCATTTCGGAGATTGAATGCATTAATTTTTATTTCATGGTCTGATCCCTCGCATCCAACTAAAGACGCCAATTGGACTTTGTTTGTAGTGTAACTTTGTCAAATTTATAACGTTCTGGTCCATTGGCTGAACGATAGCAGTGCAATTTGCAGGAAAACACATGCCAACGATCATGCCGTCATAACTTTTTAACTCGCCATCTTTTGGATGGCAAAGGTAATAGCGCACTTGTTGGAAGTCCTTTCGAACTTAGAAATAGTCTTATCCAAAAGAAACAAAAACCGTATGAGAAAAAGACCTACCTGTGGCCGGGAAAACTTTGTTATCTCAGGCACAAATGTCGAGGGGAACCATTGTTCAAAGAATGCTAACGTCACCCAAGCATTTTTATTTGCTTTGTATACAACGGGCATGTGGGCAAAATTTTTAAAAGATCGTGCGTTTATAGATTTGCCGATGACGAATAGCTTAACTTTGTGAAAGCCCGAAGCGTTAGGTAATGCAGGCGAGAAATGTGATTCTTTCTTTGCTTGTCTTTCGGCCAGGAGCTGACGATTTCTTAAAACCTAAGGACTGAAACGTATAAAATCTGTAAATTTTAATACGGGCTATACTTCCAATGCGTAAAAATTGCAATCCCATTTTCTACCCAAATTAGCCTGTATATTCTCTAGTTTCAGTTTGTTATTGATTTTAGTTCGGTGCGATTTAAAATATTTATAAAATAAGAGTCAAGATGAACGCCGTAAAAAGATCATCGACAAATGGCTCGAAAATACTTCGCGTCCAAACCATTTATTCGCAAAAAATTTAAACATAGCACGCAGTACAGTGGATTCTGTTACTAAACGATATTTGGAGACGTTGACAGAGAAAACAGAAAAATGGAGCTAAAAGTGGAGCATATGATACAAATTTGGACAGAAAAATAGTGGGTACCATCGTAAAAAACCGGACTATGTCATCCAGAAATTTTGCTCGGAAATGTAATAGCAACCAAACAATGGTAGAAAGATCTAAAAAACGTAACGCTCTAAAAACACGTAAAAAAAAACAAAAAATACAAAAAGTTACTGGAAAGCAAAAAAAAGTCATAAAAACACGAGCCCAAAAGCTATACGAGTTGATCGGCAACAAGAAAGCGTGCTTGGTTTTGGATGACGAAACTTATGTCAAAGCCGACTTTACTACTCTTCCAGGTGCTCAGTTTTACAACTCGTTTGAAGCTGAGATTCTTCCGCAATCAACAACATCGATTGGGATGGAAAAATTCCGGTCAAAATATCTCGTTTGGCAGGCCATTTGCCAATGTGGACACATTGTTATAACGGGAGAAATTAACGGAGAAGTGTACTTTAACGAGTGCCTAAAAAACGGTTGATTCCTTTCTTAAATAAACACTAGGGTTCAACATTATTTTGGCCAGATTTAGCTTCAGCTCAATATGCTCATGCGACATTGAGCTTTCTTGTTGCTAAAAATGTCAACTTTGTCCCAAAAGACATGAGTCCACCCAATGTTCCACAGTGCCGTCCCATTGAAAGGTATTGGGCTTTGGTCAAAGCTAAATTGAGGAAAAGTGAGCAGTGTGCAAAGGACGTAAAAGATTTTAGTGCTAAATGGAAAAGAGCGTCCAAAAAGATCACGGATGTAACTGTCACCAACCTGACAAGTACTGCGTTGACGTGCTCTCCCCTCTAGGCTCGTCGGACCATTGTGTCATATCAGCTAAATTCTCGTACACCCACCACACAGTTAGAGAAAAGATCCCTAAAAGAACCGTATAGCAATACGAGAAAGCCAATTGAATCGGCCTTAACAGCTTCTTTAGGAATTTTAACTGGTCGTTATGTTTCCTCGATAACGACGTGGATGCCGCTGCTGACATGATCACAGAAACTATTCTCTTTGGAATGAGATGCTTTATCCCTCATCGGATGAAGAGTATCAAACCAAAAGAAAAGGCATGGTACGACTCGAGCTGTAAAGAGGCTGTCAGGGTTAGAGAACTGTTTTTTCGGTCCTACAAGACCAACCCGACGGAGGAAAACCGAAAAAAAGTTCAAACGAGCCAGAAATGACTGCAACGTCTTTCTCAAGCGTGTGAAATTTCTATACGACCAAAAACTGAGGCACAAAATACTGCAATGTCCCAAAGGCAGTAAAAATTTTTCGTCATTCGTCAAAAACATTAGAAATTCTGCCTCATCCTCCATCCCAACGCTCATTTACAATGACATTCCAGCTGTCAGCTCTTTGGACAAGGCCAATCTACAATGGGACGAATCTACTTTCGCACTCGTGTAGTAGCAAGAGTACTCAAAGATCTCAACATGCATAAATCCGCTGGTCCAGATGGTATATCTCCCCTCCTTCTGAAGAGGTGTTCTTCCACGCTGGCAAAACCACTGCGTAAGCTTTTTCATCAATCCTACTCTTTAGGACTCTTTTCGAGCAGATGGAAAACAGCATTTGTCCAGCCCGTCTCTAAAAAAGGCGAATCTTCTTCTCTATCCTCCTACAGACCCATTGCACTTACGTCCCTTCTTTCCAAGGTCATGGAAACGCTGATAAACCGTCAACTCATGAAATATCTCGAAACACGAAAACTTCTCAATGACCGGCAATATGGTTTTCGTAGCAACAAGTCCACTGGTGATTTGATGGCATGTCTCACCGAAAAGTGGAACCAAAGCGTACATCAATCTGGCGAAAGCAAGATAGTTGCACTTGATATTTCTAAGGCATTTGACAGAATTTGGCATCAGGCTCTCTTGTCGAAAATGCGTGCTCTTGGGATCGATGACTCTCTTCTTCAATGGATTAGAAATTACCTTTCGGAACGTTTAATTCAAGTTGTCTTGGACGGTTTCAGTCTATTCACAATATTCACAAAATAAATGCTAGTGTGCCCCAGGGCTCCGTTCTGTCTCCGACACTCTTTTTAATTTTCATTAATGATCTCTTATCTGCTACTTCTAATCCAATATATTCCTTTGCTGACGACAGTACTATCTGCTTCTCATATTCGTTCCCGGAATCACGCCCCTGCTCTTCGGCTGTAGAACGGGAACGGCAGCGTATGCTAAGTTCATTAAATTCCGATATTAACAGCATAACTAACTGGGGAACTATCAACCGAGTAGAATTTAATGCTTCCAAAACTCAATGCTGTCTGCTGTCATTAAAGCGAAATTCAAATACCCAGCCACTATCCATGAATGGCACTTGCACCCTCGAAACCAATAAACTTTCCATTCTCGGTATGTGTGTCAGTGATAACTTACGTTGGAATGACCACATATTCGATGTAAAAATGCTGCGAAATGTCTAGGTTTTCTCAAGCGATGTAAGAAATATTTTACCCCCTCTGATCTGGCCTCAATATATGTATAAGGCATTCATCCGCCCAAAATTGGAGTACAATGCCCACATCTGGTCAGGTGCTCCTCAAACATCTCTGCACCTGCTAGATAGGATTCAAAACCGTGCGATAAAACTCATTGGTGATACTAATATCAGTCAATCAATTGACACCCTCGAACACCGACGAAATGTCTCCTGTCTCACTTTGTTTTATCGCTATTTCCACCACAAGTGCTCCATTGAAATCGCCAGTAGCATTCCGCCCATTCAAACTTTCAACCGTAACACCCGTCTCGCTATGAATGCTCATCAGTATACCCTCAAGCCCATTTTCGGTCGTACTCTAAAATATCGTGATTCTTTCCTAAGCCGTACAACTCGCTTATGGAATGCCCTGCCGACCTCTGTGTTTCCTGGTCGTTATAACTCCCTAAATTTCCTTCGCCCGCGCTGTGTACGTACAAGACCCCTTGAGCGCGCTAATTATAAAAAAAAAAAAAACTTATGAAGGACATTCGAAAGAAGTTGAGGAAAGAATGGGAACCCAAATAATTTTTTTATTTTTTGTAATTGTGAATGAATTTAAGCAAATAAAAAAAATTTACATGAATTATGAAAATATTTTTTTTTCGTTGCTTTGAAGTTTCCAAATTTTATTTGTTTCAGGCCTTACAAAGGTTTTGTTGGGAATCAAATCGAGGTCTCTGACTTTTTCCTTAAATTAAATCAAGAAAGGATGTACAAGCTGCAGTTTGTTTGAAAGTTTTTCTCCACAAACTTTCAACAGGCGAATTCCGTTTCTTTTCTTAAAATTTGTCACCCAACCATTGATCGCATTAAAAGATCCTGCCACCTCCTGGCCTCGCTGGAAATTGGCACATTTAGCTGTCATTAATTTAGGAACCACTTGTATAATGCTTTTTCTATCTAAGGATATTCGCATCCCTTTAATGTAATCCTTTTTCCGGGTCCACATTGAGCATTAGAAACAAACTTTCTTATTGCATCCTCTTTTCGTTTTATTCTGCTTACTGTAAATTTATGAACAACAACTCACGGCATATTGATTTAATTGAAGCTACCTTATTAATTTTTTCCAAAATTGCACTTTTATTTCTAATTGATAGTTTTACAGTTTTTTTTGTAATACCCACTAAACTGATCACTAAACAAAATTCATCAAACTTACAACAAAATCTTGCATTCAATAGATACGTTCATACAACCTCATCGTACCATCAGTTAAAGGCACTCAAAAGTAACGATAAAATAACTGCCCTATATAAAAACAAAAGTTGCAGTTATCGAGTCAAAATTGTTTGAAAAGTTGCGATTACTGCGCCAACAATGATGTAAGTTCAGCTGTTGCGAAAATCGAGGAGTTGCGTGAATCGAGACTTGCGCTAATCAAGAACGTACTGTATAGTATATGTATTAAATGAATCAATCAATCAAAGTGAATTTCAAAAACCGTCTTATATCACCGTCTGTAAGTAAGTAGGTAGGTCTGTTAGTTTCAAATTTAAGAGACTAATCATAGACACATAAGTAAATCCATAAAATTTAGCTTCAACAGCTCCTAAATAGTTAAAAAGGTTTCGTTACAGCTAAACGTATCCAGGAATCTCGTCCTAACATCTTGGACTACATACAATAGAAAGAGAATTGGATGCATGAGTTGTAGGAAGTACGTATTTGCATGTACATATAAAACAGAAGTCGTAAACACAAATAAGAGTAAGATCTTTATTCTTCTGGTTAGGAAGTCCCAGCCATCGATTTATATCCGCTGCAGAGTGTACCTTAATTTGCAAATGAAAGTGTTGCTATGCCAGATTGACTTGTTTTTTTTTTTGTTTGTTTAATAACCTTTTGTCCAATAGGGTTGTATAAATTGTATAAATTCCCAAGAAATGTCGTCCTTTCCAATACAAAAACAGAAGCAAAAACAATGAAAAAAGAGAACAACCTTATCTACCAGCTACCTCAACTGCTAGTGATGGAGATGGCTGTGATGGTAATGTGGTGGTGAGATTGTAGCTCTGGCTAGGCTAAGCCAGATCCCCTCTGCAATTTGAAAACGGGTTTTTTGTGCTTCGTTGTTCCTTTGTTTTTTCGACGGGAATATGAGATACCCGTTCTTATATAGGAGACACCAGCACATCATGGCCAGCACCAGATGGGCACAACGACTTTACCATCACCCATGTCCTCGTCTTTAGATACTCGTACCTGCCATCGACAACAACGGCGAAAACACAGTAATTAAAGCCAAGAGAGGAAAATAAAACAAATACACAAAGTAGAAAACAAGAGGAAACCCATAAAATGCCAAAACAGTCTAAAAGGAGGAAAAAACGACTCAGGCTAAGGCTCTGGCTCTGGCTCAGGCTCAAAAGGCACAGAAAAAAAGGCGTGCAAACAGAATAAAAAGAATTAAACAGCAAAAAGAATGAAAAAAAAAAAAAAAAACTCCAAATCGTAGTAAGAGAATGGTTTCCTGCACTTTTTTGTTTCTCTACCACTTCTCCATGGTCTCCACACGCCCGCTCAGCGAATCCTATAGCGGAATATCCGTAAAGTGGAACTCTGCTGCTTTTTTGCATTCAACTCTCATGCCAAAAATGGGATCGATGGATGGGACATAGTATAGATGGGCTGCGTCTAGAACTAGGTGTTGGTTGGGGTTAGAGTTGAGGGTGTATTTGTGTTTCTGTTTAGATGTGCGTTTGCGAATAAGGAAGAGATTGCGGCCGGCAGCGACGACAACACTGGTACGCACCACTGAGCACAACTAGGAGGAAACAAAGACATCAAGGCACAAAAAAAAAAAAAAAAAAAGACAAGAAGAATTGAATAAATTGGTAGCCGTAGCATCAACGCGCAGCAGGAATAAACTCACTGAGAGCAGAAGAGATAGTACAGAGCACTGAGTATCGCACAGATGCGGCAATGGTACACAGAGAGCACGAAGCATGAAGCACATAGGAACATAGAGCCGAATAACCCCACCCGTCTCCATAGAATTTGTTATGTTGCTTATGTTTATAGCCAAAGACAATGATTACGATGATGATGATGATAATGAGGACGATGATAATGATAATGATGATGATGATAATGATGATGTCGATGTCAGAGAATGAGGATGACGATGACTTTGCCTAATCCTGTTCTTCTAGCAAGTTCAAATTCTTTTGTTTTTCCAGAAATTCTTTTGCGCAAACCAAGTGCATCTCTTCGAACCGGAATTCTATTGAGTTTTGAACATGACAAGAAGGTAGGGCTCCTAGGCCTTAAACCTAGGAAAAACCCTTTTCCTTTCTCCCTCTAACTATCTCTTTCTATTCCTCTATGACAGCTGTTGTTCCCGTGTGCCTTGGAAGAAAATTCGCCCAGTGCTCCGTTTAATTAGTGAAAAAAAAAAAAAAAACACTTGCACACAAAACTCACCTTTTTCCTCAAAGGATATACCGCACCTTCCTCTTTTCCGGTTTCGGCTTCCGTTTCAGTTTCGATTACGGTTCCGATTTCGTCCTTTGCGGGGTTAATCCAGGTGGGGGCAAACAAAATTTGCAGAAAATTCTCAACACTTGTGAATTTCTTCCCTCCCTACATACGATAGGTATCGTTTCCTTTGATTCTTTTTCTATTCTTCACACACTTTTCTTTCAATCAGAAAATAAAAATAAACCAAAATAACAAACTTTTGCTTATTTTCTTCTCGGCGAAAAAGGAAACAAATGCAATTTTTTCATTTACACTTCTTTTCTTGACTTTTTTTTTCCTTTTTCTTATTCGTTGCACAAAGCAGCAGCAGCGCACACCCTTCTTCGGTTTTCGGGATATCTTCCCAGAGAGTAGGAACAAATAATAGAAAATAAAATAATAAAAAAAAATAAGGAAAAACCGAAAACGAAAACGAGAACTAAAGCGAATCACAGAATATAAAATAGGGAAACGAAAAAGGAAGAGACTTGATTTTTTTTTTCCTTTTTTTTCTAACTTTTCTCCGGTTTCCTTTTTATTTTAATTTTTTTTGGAGGTGAATTTTTGTGTAGGAACTTGCTTTGAATTGATTTTCGTTTTGTTGTTTCGTCGTTTTATGGGAATGTAGAAATTTTTTCTGTGGATTTTGTTATTTTTGCAGCGAAAAACACGAGAGGTGAACAAAAATGCGAAAGAGATCCGAGAATTCACAAGTCACAACACTATCCACATACACGGTCGTCAGCCATATTTGATTCGTAGTGTGTGTTGCGTGAGTGCGTACGTATGTGTGCGATGATTTTGTCACTATTTTCAAAAAAGGGAGGCTGATGTTTAATTTTTTTTTTTTCGGATTCGAGACAGCAACCCCGCGTAGGTTCCACGAGATAGATGGTACAGCGCGTTATGGAGAGTGAACAACGAATGATAGTGTGGAATTTTTTGCTAGGCGATGAACTCGTCGGAGACAAAATGAAGTACGAAATTTGAGAGCGGAGCGAGAATTTCGGTATTTCGAAGTTCGAAGAGAGCGATCCAGTGAATTGTTGGCATTAAAGTTGGTCTGTTTTTGTTTCTTTCATTTTTTGATTGGTGTGCGTGTATATGGTGTACGGTGTAAGGTGTAGAATATCCCAAGTAGAATTGTTTGTTTATACTATCGGTAGACAGAGATGGCTGGCGCTGCTGTGGCATTCGTGTATGCGGGTGATTTTCTCGAATTTTTTTTTTTTGGTTTGTAAAATAAATTTCGAAACGCGAACCAATTGGGTGTGTGAGGAAAATAAATTCCAAACGAGAACCAGCTAACTGTCAAAATTTCGAAGTTACAAAGTACAGTTCGATGGGAAAATTATTTCAATGGGGGAGTTACGTATTCGAAATAACAAGACTGAGAAGTAACAAATTTTAGGTTGGGGAAAGACTAATGGTTCTTTTTCTATTTATTTGACTTTCAATTGTCATAATTTTATGCAACTCGTTTTATTTTTTGTTTGACAGCGCCAAAGCATATACATGTTTGATGACTAGGCAGAAATTGAAATACTTTGGCTGGTAAATTTTGATGCATCTACATACCATATACTGTAGTCCTGATATTGTACCTTCAGACTATCATTTGTTCCGATCTCTACAACACTTTCTTTCTGGGGTAAAACTACCTTCAAAAGACATACATACAGTATTGTTCGAAACCTAAGCAACTTTTTCTTCTAAATTATTCAAAGTCGAATATTTATGTATTCATTATTATTTTTAGAACTTAGATAATTTTTATTTATTAAAGTAAGTACTCAAATAGAATAAAAAATCAATTCATTCAATGAAAATAAATAAATAAATGCAAACTCCTCTCAAAATGCAGCTGTTCGAAACCTAAGCAACTTTTAATATTTAGTGTGATAACCTTTATTTGTGATTACCTCCGCACATCTACTTGGCATAGACTTAATTAGATTTTGTATTGTGGACGTTGGTATCGATTTCCATTCCGTTTTCAAACAGGTCATGAGCTCATCCTTATCCTTGAATCCCATTGGTCGACAGCCATTCTTTGACCAGCTTCGATGAATGCTTCAGGTCATTGTCATGCTGAAACACCCATTGAAGTGGCATATTCCATTTGGCGTATGGTAGCATTTGATCTTGCAAGATGTCACGGTAGACAAATCGAGCCATCATAGTGTTTATTTGGCAAAAAGGTCCAACTTCATTCGCAGAGAAGCAAGTGCACGCCATTACACTCCCCTCTCCATGCTTAGCTGTGCCTTTGCAATACCGGGGATTCAACTTTTGACCCTTTCTTCTCCGAATGTGACAGATGCCATCAGAGTTGAATAGGTTGAACTTTGATTCATCACTAAAAAGAACCGTCTTCCACTTGTCTACGGACCAATTTATATGCGCTTGCAAAATCTAATCTGAAAGTGTTTTAAAATTTTAACATTCGAGACAAGAACTAAAGTTCTTTCAAGTATACCTTTTTTTTAAATGTTTCTTTGTTAATAAGGGCTTATTAGATGGCGAATAACTTTTTAAGCCGTTTTTCAGTGCACGTTTTCTAACAGTGCTGGAACTAACGTTGAGTTGCAATTCATTCGCAATGTCTCTCGATGACATAAAAGTTTTCTTTGTGATCAAACGGAGAATTTTTTCTATTGATCCGACGTGTTGTTTTGCGAGGACGTCCACCGAAATTCACTTTCTCGGTTATTCCAATTGTTCTATATTTCTTAATAAGCCGTGAAATAATAGATTTGTTGATATTGAACTTTTTAGCTATTGATATTTGTGATTCTCCATTTTTATAACACTTGATTATTTTATTTTTAATCGTTTGTTCATACTGTGTACGCGCCATAATTAATTAATATATCAATGGAAAAACGGGTGTGAAGTCGAACCTCTTTACACAACAAATGCTCTCAACTATTTTAAACAAAAGTCGTTGCTTGCAAAATTGCAAAAAAGTCGCAAAAAAATTACCGTAAGGTACCGTTTTTCGCTGAGCAGTTGTGTTTACGTAGAAGTTGCTTAGGTTTCGAACAGCTGCATTTTGAGAGGAGTTTGCATTTATTCTTTTTTTTTTCATTGAATGAATTGATTTTTTATTTCTGTTTTTTCTAAACTTATCTAGGTACTAACTGTAATAAATTAAAATTATCTTAGTTGTAAAAATAATAACAAATACATAAATATTCGACTTCGAATAATTTGGAAGAAAAAGTTGCTTAGGTTTCGAACAATACTGTATGGTTCAATAGGGGCGTTTCAATACATTCTCGGTATCGGGGTGAAGCTGTGGTTGTAAATATAAATTGACTTATTTATCAAGTAATACTATTATTTTAGTGCATTCATGTAAAATTTCATATAAATGTGATTATTAATTCGCGTTTTATCTCTAGTTAAACAGAATCATAATGGCAACTGAGACGATGATGGTGAAAATTGAGCATCGCGCTGTAATTAAATTTCTCACTAAGCAAGGAAAAAGTCAAAAAACTATTCATGAGGAGATGGTGGCTGTTTACCAGGGTTCCGCACCTTCATTATCAACTGTGCAAAAGTGGTCAAGTGAGTTCAAGAGAGGCAGAGAGAGCATTGAAGACGACCCCCGCTCAAAGAAGTCGAAAAACTTGTTCTTGAGGATACCCGAATAAAGGTGAAAATGATGGCAGAGATCACCAAGCTTTCAATTGGTACCATTCACACCATTCTTCATGACCATCTTAACCTTTCAAAGGTCAGTGCAAGGTGGGTGCCACGAATGCTCACAGCGCCTCAGAAAAAAGTGAGAATCGCATGCTGTAGAGAGCTTTTGGAGATGTGTAGTGAGAACGCGGACGGTGTTATGGATCGAATTGTTGCTGGGGACGAAACATGGGTCCACCACTATGACCCTGAAAGCAAACAAGAGTCCATGCAGTGGCATAAAAAAGGAACAGACCCCCCGAAGAAGTTCAAAGTCACTCCGTCTGCCGGGAAGCTCATGGCCACAGTTTTTTGGGACTCAAAGGGAATCTTGCTCATTGAGTACAAAAAAAAGGTGAAACCATCAACGCCACATCCTACGCTTCCACTTTGCATAATTTGCGGGAGGAAATTAAAAAGAAAAGACGGGGTAAAATCGCAGCGGGTGTGTTGCTTCTTCATGACAACGCTCCTGTTCACACGGCGCGAGTTTCCAAGGCTGCTGCGCGAGATTGTGGTTTCGAAGAAATCCAACACCCACCCTATAGTCCAGACCTTGCCCGTAGTGATTATTTCCTGTTTCCGGATTTGAAAAAATGTCTTCGTGGAAAAAGATTTTCGGATGATGAAGAACTCAAGTCGGTATTTTGCAGAGAAAGAGGAAATTTATTTTTTTGAGGGTTTAAAACAGCTTATCTCAAGATATAACAAATGCATTGATGTTAGGGGAGATTATATTGAAAAATAAAAACAATTTAAATTGAATTCGCATTTTCCTTGATATCGATACCGAGAATATATTGAACGCCCCTCGTATATGAAAATCTAGTATTTCAGAGTTTCAACAAGAAACCCCAGACATTCTTCTTGATGGAATAAGCGTTCTAGCCGAAGAATGGCAGAAGGTGGTCGAGCAAAATGGACAATATTTGGTTCAATAAAATTAATTTTAAATGTAAAAAAAAAATTATCTGATTTTTTACTGCAAAAAGTGTACTGGAAAAAGTCCAAACCGGATATTATTCTCCTGCAATGGTAGGGAAATTTCAACAATTATTTAACACATCGCACATACAAACTGTGGTAAGCTAAGTTCGTGAAAATTTCGTAATCGCCTTTGCAATTAGTGGGTGCATGAGCGGTTTATCTACTTTTACTGCGTCGAAGGCAAGTAGAATCCTTTATTTTTAAAATTCTATTAGAATGAAATGAAACACATAAAGACCTTGGTAATGGCCGTATTATTGGATAATGGCGGTTCCTCAACCCTTCTTCCGATATTCCCAGAATGGACGGAATGTCGATTAAGATAATTGTGCCTGATTTTTGGGTACAGCCAAAACTCAAAAAGGTCTAAACATACGAGGGGCGTTCAACATATTCTCGATATCGGGGTGAAGCTGTGGTTGTCTGTATAAATTGACTTATTTATCAAGTAATACTATTATTTTAGTGCATTCATGTAAAATTTCATATAAATGTGATTATTAATTCGCGTTTTATCTCTAGTTAAACAGAATCATAATGGCAACTGAGACGATGATGGTGAAAATTGAGCATCGCGCTGTAATTAAATTTCTCACTAAGCAAGGAAAAAGTCAAAAAACTATTCATGAAGAGATGGTGGCTGTTTACCAGGGTTCCGCACCTTCATTATCAACTGTGCAAAAGTAGTCAAGTGAGTTCAAGAGAGGCAGAGAGAGCATTGAAGACGACCCCCGCTCCGGCGCCCCGGCTACTGCTTGTACGGGAGAAACCATCAAAGAAGTCGAAAAACTTGTTCTTGAGGATACCCGAATAAAGGTGAAAATGATGGCAGAGATCACCAAACTTTCAATTGGTACCATTCACACCATTCTTCATGACCATCTTAACCTTTCAAAGGTCAGTGCAAGGTGGGTGCCACGAATGCTCACAGCGCCTCAGAAAAAAGTGAGAATCGCATGCTGTAGAGAGCTTTTGGAGATGTGTAGTGAGAACGCGGACGGTGTTATGGATCGAATTGTTACTGGGGACGAAACATGGGTCCACCACTATGACCCTGAAAGCAAAGAAGAGTCCATGCAGTGGCATAAAAAAGGAACAGACCCCCCGAAGAAGTTCAAAGTCACTCCGTCTGCCGGGAAGCTCATGGCCACAGTTTTTTGGGACTTAAAGGGAATCTTGCTCATTGAGTACAAAAAAAAGGTGAAACCATCAACGCCACATCCTACGCTTCCACTTTGCATAATTTGCGGGAGGAAATTAAAAAGAAAAGACGGGGTAAACTCGCTGCGGGTGTGTTGCTTCTTCATGACAACGCTCCTGTTCACACGGCGCGAGTTTCCAAGGCTGCTGCGCGAGATTGTGGTTTCGAAGAAATCCAACACCCACCCTATAGTCCAGACCTTGCCCTTAGTGATTATTTCCTGTTTCCGGATTTGAAAAAATGTCTTCGTGGAAAAAGATTTTCGGATGATGAAGAACTCAAGTCGGTATTTTGCAGACAAAGAGCAAATTTATTTTTTTGAGGGTTTAAAAAAGCTTATCTCAAGATGTAACAAATGCATTGATGTTAGGGGGATTATATTGAAAAATAAAAACAATTTAAATTGAATTCGCATTTTCCTTGATATCGATACCGAGAATATATTGAACGCCCCTCGTAAGTATAGTATTAGACTGAAAAATAATAATCCCTGTTTTTAATTCTGACTCAAATTGAAGCTTTAGAGTAAGAATATTCCCTATTTTCTCCCAGCGAATAGTGGTATTCAGTCCAAACTTCTTTAAAATAAAAAACATTCACCCACTCCGACCAACCGAAGTCATAAGCATGTACCCTTTCTTAAATCAACATTGTTGAACACACCTATTCTTATTTATGTATCACTTCTCTGTCATTTTTTAAGATACTCATTCTTCAACGGACTTTTGTGTTGTCAAGTCGTCGTTTTTTGTAAATTCAAATAAACCAAGCTACTTTTGTTGAAAAACTTTTCTTTTATTTTCTAACACGTTATCAGCATGAGTTATAACTGTTTCAACATACGCTGAAAAGGCTTTACTTAACCAAGATGGACAAAAGTATTAATTTACATAAATTTAATGGAACAGATTATGCGCTCTGGAAGTTTTAATTTATCTACGTGCCCATGATTTGGACGGAGCAATTGGCCCTTGCTGCATGGATTCAGAAAAGACAAGAAGTCACAACAAATAATCACTTCGTCTATGGACTTTAATCAGTCGAAATCTTTGGTGACAAGTGATCTATGAACAGAGATCTGGAATATCACTCAGCACAAGTCAACAGGAGTTCTATGAATACCGAAAATCGGAAGACGACAGCCAGCCACATATCGGCTATAGAACAAATGGCAAAGCAGCTCGAGGAACTTGGTGCTCCAATGGCAGAATCAGCCATCATAACAAAAATCATCTGTAGTCCTCCATCACAGTTCAAGCATTTTAGATCAGAGCGGGATTCTGTGGCCCAACCGGAACAAACACTCCAAAACTTGACACAGCGTTTGATGAAAGAGGGGATGCTTTTATGGAAAAACCAGATGATTCTTCTACAGACCAGGCCATGATTCATCGCAATAAGAAAAAGATATCAGATAAGAAGAAGAATTCGACTTGTAGTTTCTGCAAGAAGCGCGGGCATTGGTGGACAGAATGCCGCACTCGACTAGCACAACAGAATAATAACAAACAAAATATATCGTCGGAGTTAATGGCTCACTTCACGGACAAACAGGGTACATGCTGGTACTCTGACTCTGGAGCATCGAGCCACATGTGTTTCCAACGGAAGCGTTCAGTAGTTTCCGAGCTGTTGGTGAACGTCAATATCCAGTTTGTTTAGGAAACATGGGAACGGTGTATGCAGAAGGAATCGGCGATGTGAAAATGAAATCCGATGTCTCAGGTTAGGTGCAGTTTCACACACTAATGGATGTACTTTTTGTTCCCAGCATTGGATTCAATCTATTCTGCGTAAGCTCAGCTGATATGCATGGTGCTACTACAAGTTTCAAAAATGGTCGTGCGGAAGTTAAAAGAAACGGACAGGCTCTTCTAGTTGGACAACGATGTGAAGCTTCTCGGCTGTATAAACTTTGCCTGAATATTGTCCCCCGAATTTTGCAAATGTTTCTGTAAGTTCCAGCAATGAAAGATGGCACAAGCGCCTTGGACATCTGAGCGTCGACACCATCAAGCAATCAAATCTGAACAAACAACTTGCTATCAGTGAATGTGAAAGATTCTTGTGCAAGGGATGTGCTTTGGGAAAATCTCGTCGACAATGTTTCGTGAAAGGTGAAAAATCAAGAAAGAAAGAATCAGGTGAGTTAGTCCATGCAGATCTCTGTGGACCGATGCAGATTCCTTCCCTTGGAGGTTCCAAATATTTTCTGCTCATCAAAGATGATTTTTCAAACTACACACAAGTGTATTTCCTACAAGAGAAGAAGAAGTCGGATACTGCATCCAAGTTTGACCAATTCCTAAAGAAAGCACGCGCAGCTCCATGAAAGCGGTTAGAACCGACAATCTATTTTGGCAAAGCACCGTGTTCATCATGAGACTTCAACACCATATACTCCGGAACAAAACAGCTTTATTGAAAGGCAAAACCGCACAATAAAGGAAACTGCTCCCTCGATTCTTTATGATTGTGGTGCCCCACAATCACTTTGGGCAGAAGCTGTCAATACAGCTGTGCTGATTCGAAATATTTGTCCCGTCTGATCCAACAATTGGAAATCGCCTTTAGAGTTGTGGCAGAATGAAGCTCCCTGCTATAAATCTCATTACATTCGGATGCAGTGCATTTTATCATATTCGAAAAGAGCGTCGTAAAGGATTAGAAGCAAAAAATAAGCATGCTGGTTTCGTAGGCTACAATCATGAAACAAAGGGCTATAGACTGTATAATGGATCCGAAATATTAATTGCTCTCGACGTCCGATTCAACGAAGACAACCCCTACTACCTTTCAACATTTTTGAATCCGAGTCTTCGCAAAATCCTCAACATAGCCATCCTAGCGAAGTTAAAATGGAGTGGTCTGATGCTCAAGTTGAATTTCCGATGGATGATCCTCTAGAAGTTACCTCTAAAGATATTGCAAACTCAATCGAAGAGACTGATATAGACAAGCGTTACCCGTTGAGGAATAGAATCACCACCAATATGTGTGCTTTAGCTGCAACCGAAGAAACTCCGACTTATGATGAGGCTATATCAGCCAATGAAAAATCTCAATGGCTACGGGTTACGACTGAAGAGTTGGAGTCACTTCGAGAATCGGACACGTACGAAGTGCTCGAACGTCAAACATGGATGAAGCCAATTCAAACTAAATGGATTCTCAATAGGAAGATAGATGCCACTGGTTTACCAAGTCGCTACAAGGATGTCCAGTGGTAAGGTTTGATTCTTTAAGAGTTTTATTTTCAATTGCAGCTCACAAACAACTTCATATGCGCCAATTTGATATACAAACTGCTTTCCTGTATGGCGAATTAAAAGACCAAATTTATGTGACTCCACCTCCAGACATAGAACATCATAATAAAATCTGGAAGCTGGAAAAAAGTTTGTATTGTATTAAACAGGCTCCACGAGTTTGGAATACTAAATTTAAAGATACTCTTAACAAATTCAATCTTCAACAATGCCTACCAGATCCGTGTGCCTATATAATGAATAATAACGAGGTATTTTGATCCTTGAGATCTACGTTGATGACGAGCTTGTATTCTCATCGAGCAAAATTATTTTGAATGGTTTGATGCAACACCTGAAAATTGATTACAAAGTCAAAGAGTTGGATGCTGCGAACGAGTTTCACTTTCTCACTTTCTCCTCCTTCTATCTTTCCGCCCGCGGCCTGGCAACAGTAAAAGGGTATCATAACCCCTTAGGCGCGCGTAAATTATAAAAAAAAAAAAAAACGATGCGGTTACGAACTTTTCTGACCGAGCTTGGTATTCTGGATCACAACAGCGGTGCAACAAAAATATTTTGCGACAACATGAGCTGAGCAGCATAAAATTAGTTCATAATCCCGAGTTCCATGAGAGAACTAAACATATTTCAATCAAGCATCATTTCATACCCCAGCTGCAAAACGAAAATCACATAGACATCAAGTACATATCTACAAAGTAACAGAAAGCTGATATCCTCACGAAAGCATTGCCAGGTTCAACATTTTCTGAATTTCGTTTTTCTATTGGAATTAAACAACAATAGATGTGTTAACAATGAGGGAAGGTGTTAAATAAACATTGTTATTTATGTGTTAATTCTGTCATTTTTAAAATTCTCATTCTTCAACTGACTTTTGTGTTGTCAAGTCGTTTTTTGTAAATTCAAATAAACCAAGTTACTTTTGTTGAAAAACTTTTCTTTTATTTTCTAACTCCCTTTACCCTTAAGTTTTATACGATATTTAACCACACCACCTCTGATAAACTCCAACATACTAGATGGAGTGAAAACATTTTTTAAATGTTTTTTTATATTTTTCAATATAGTCCCCTTTTAGTTTGATACACTTATTCCAGTGATTTTTCAACTTCTTGATCCCGTCCGAAAAATTACTTTTCGGAAGGTCTGCAAAATACTCCTCCGTGGCGTCGATGATTTCCTCGCGTGAGCTGAATTTTTTATTGATGAGCCATCTTTTGAGGTTTGGGAACAGATAATAGTCCGAGGGATCCAAATCCAGTTACCAATCGACGCCAAAAGTCCGCCTGATTCCGCATCAGCAAGTCCAAACACTCTTTCGAAGTGCTCTCGTGTTCGTGTTTTTGTTCAAAAGTGAGCATTCGCGGCACCCAGCGGCAGGATATTTTTTTCATATGCAGAATATTGCCCAAAATATGGCGTGTGCGCTCAGTACTAATCTTTGTGGTATCTGCTAGCTGGCGCACCTTCACTTTCCGGTCAGCCAACACCATTTCATGTATTTTTTTGACATTGTCCTCTGTAACCGTATCGGAGGGCCTGCCGCTGCGGACTTGATCGGTGGTGGAGTTGCGGTCCCCACGAAACTCTCGAAACCAATATTTGACGGTGTAATCTGACGGAGCCCCATAATATTTATCCAACTTTTCTTTTGTTTCCTTCGCCGTTTTGCCTCTCAAAAAATAATGTTTTATGAGAGAACGAAAATCGTTTTTGTCCATACTCAACATGATGCCCAACACGTCAACAACAATCAGCTGTCAAAACAAATCTAAAGAAAGTATCGCACTGAAATTTGGCATGTCTGTCTAAATATGAACGGACTTCAAGGCACCATAACCTTTTTGCAGTATCAGCGCATTCTGGCGGTCAAGGATGCCACTTTTCACTCCATCTCAGTAGAAATAAAACGAATATAGGTAAGACGTTCCGTTAAAATTTTTGCTTACATATCAACCCAATGCTGGTTTATCAATTGTCCGAAACGGTGGATTATATTGAACGCATTCTCCCTGACCATTTTCCAATAAGCATAAAAATTCATGCAAGATACGGTCTTCCTCGCGGTAGGACTTTTTGTCAAAGGATTTATTTGTTAATGCAGTATCCGTTTTCTCCCTTACAATATTAAAGTGGATGTTGTAAAACGTCACAAGATCTGTGGGTTTTACAAATTCTACGCAAAGACTCATTCCGACCGTGCAATCCGATATCCATGCTCTCAAACTAAACGAAGCTGCAGCAAATTTTGATTGGATTCTATTGCAGTTTTAAAAGGCTTTACCATATATACAGGGTGACTGATTCGAACTCCAAATTACAATTTTCAAATTGTATCAGTAGTTTTCAATATATCCACCTTTGGCGCGAATAATGGCCTTGAGACGGCCGAAGAAAGCATCGCACGCTGCACGCAAGTGGCTCTGTGGTATTTTTGCCCATTCCCGGCGAAGTGCTTTTTTGAGGTGGCCCAAACTTTGGTATTTTTTAGTGCCAACCTTCGCCTTCAAAATACCCCAGACAGAGAAATCCAACGGATTTGTATCCGAAGAACTTGCAATCCATTTTGTCGAAGAAATGAAGTGTGGAACATTGTTTTTTAACCAATCTTGGTTGACGGGCCCTTTGTGAGACGGTGCCGAGTCTTGTTGACATGTCCACGGTCTCCGACCGAAATGATTGTTTGCCCAAGGCTTCAATACTGCCTCTAAGACAGTTTCACGGTATATGATCGCATTAATTTTGACGCCACGGTCCAAAAATACGAGCGGAGAGCGACCATCGGCGGTTATGGCGGCCCAAACCATCACCATCGGTGCTGCCTGCTTTCTGGTGGCTGTCTGAAGGTGTACATTTTCGAAGGACCTCTCTGGCAAGTAAACTCAGTCATTTTGTTTGTTGACATATTGCTCGATAACAAATGGACTCATTGGAAAAAACCAAATTAGGCAACTCACCACTTTCGTGCAAGCGCAGCAACCAACTCTTTCGCTCTTTCGACTCTAACTTTTTTCTGTTGCGGTGTAAGATCGTGTGCTTTTTGGAACTTCAATGGCTTGAGCCCAAGCTCATTTTTCAGTATGTGTTGCATCCGTTCCAACGATATGTTGAGCTCACAAGCCATTTTCCTTCCACTTCGACGTGGATTTCGCTCAATTCGAGCCTTCACTTCCCGAACCATTTCTGCCGATGTTGCTGTTTTTTTATGACCGCCTCCATGGCGTTTTGCAACGCTGCCAGTATCACGGTAACGAGCTATGGTTCGAGACGAATGATTTATTCACGTTGAGGTGCTGGAGGGCTCTAACGATAGCTACTTGTGGTTTTCCAGTCAAATATAAAGCAATCACACTATCACGTTTGAATACCATCGCGGATAAAAATTTTTCAACACAACTGAGACGCAAATCGTTTAAAAGGCTTGTAAATAATAAAAATGTGTCAAAATTTGAGCTCACTGTCATGAACGGTTTGGCACTCTGAGGTTGGTTGCAGTTGGGTGTATACATATATTCGTTATTTTGGTGCAACATTCCTCGCAAGTCAGATACGATTTGGATATTTAAGCCTGTTTGTCGATCGCATCGTGTAGCTACTTGATTTTCCATGTCTGATATGAAATACATTTGAAGGAATTTGTGAAAATTATTTAGTGGAAGTAGACTTCCGATCAAATGGTAAACTTGTCCTTGAACTTTAAAAGTTGGCATAAATCCTTGCTCAACAGAACTATAACCCATTTCAAGGGATGCGTCCAGTTGAGCATCCATTCATACAAACATTACGAATTCAGCTTGAGCACCGACAATGGCAATGGTCTACATTGACCGTGTCCCCAATAGCATGCAAATAAATCCAGTAAATTGTTTTATGTTATAACTTTTCTCTAAGAAAACGTACAAAGATGATATATCCATCAATGGCTTTGTTTGATGGTAGTTAAGAAAAATTAGGATAAGTGACCTACAAACGTGAAAAAATCAAACAAAAATGTTCATTTTGCTTATTTAATTTTTTTTGTTTAAAACAACTTAATTTGTGATCTAGAAATAACTGCCTTGGAACCTCCTGAATCTGCAAGAGAAATCCGTATTCAAATTCGTTTGGTAGATTCGGAGATTTCGTGTCACAAACAAAAATACCTCAAATCGAATTTGTCTTTTATAAAATAAACGCATTTGACAAGTGTTTTTTTATTTAGCACTGTGTATACTTAGAAAGCTATTTAAAAAGGGTCAATCTTTATCGTACCAAGTTGAAGGGTTGGGTTTTGTGTAGATAGCGCAATAGATTTCTCTCACCCCGAATTTGTAGGACTGTATTAGTATTGTGTCTGATTAATCGAATTATGTGCTTTCGCGGAAAGTTATTTGTGTAATCTTTTATAAGACTATAGGAATTCCAAGATCACGAGAATTTCCGTAACTTTCCAATTATTCGCGTTTGACTACTGAACGGCTTATGTTCATAAACGGGAGTCAACAATGTAAGCTGTGCTTACTTACATAGTTTTCAGGTCTATATTTAAGCCTCTGGGACAAAGACAAAGACGATCTTTCATCTTTTGTGCGCGCCACTCACACCTCACGTTAGTGAGGTCTTTCTCTGCGTTGTACCCCCGGGTGTCCATTCGTTCTACATGTCCTAGCCATCTCAGGCGACTGATGTTTTCTGACTAGGCCGATGTCGCTAGACAGCTCGTATAGTTCGTCATTGAATCTTCTCCAAGGCCATCAAAGCATTTTTCTCTCGAAACGACTGAGGATATCTTCATCCGCTTTCGATTAGCCCAAAGTTTCCATTCATCAGGCATACACTGCGTTTTATTTCTGCTGAGATGGAGTGAAAAGTGGCATCCTTGACCGCCAGAATGCGCTGATACTGCAAAAAAGGTTATGGTGCCTTAAAGTCCGTTCATATTTAGACAGACATGCCAAATTTCAGTGCGATACTGTCTTTAGATTTGTTTTGACAGCTGATTGTTGTTGACGTGTTGGGCATCATGTTGAGTATGGACAAAAACGATTTTCGTTCTCTCATAAAACATTATTTTTTGAGAGGCAAAACGGTGAAGGAAACAAAGTTGGATAAATATTATGGGGCTCCGTCAGATTACACCGTCAAATATTGGTTTCGAGAGTTTCGTGGGGGCCGCAACTCCACTACCGATCAAGTCCGCAGCGGCAGGCCCTCCGATACGGTTATAGAGGACAATGTCAAAAAAATACATGAAACGGTGTTGGCTGACCGGAAAGTGATGGTGCGCCAGCTAGCAGATACCACAAAGATTAGTACTGAGCGCACACGCCATATTTTGGGCAATATTCTGCATATGAAAAAGTTATCCTGCCGCTGGGTGCCGCGAATGCTCACTTTTGACCAAAAACACGAACACGAGAGCACTTCGAAAGAGTGTTTGGACTTGCTGATGCGGAATCGGGCGGATTTTTGACGTCGATTGGTAACTGGATTTGGATATCTCGGACTATTATCTCTTCCCAAACCTCAAAAGATGGCTCATCAATAAAAAATTCAACTCACGCGAGGAAATCATCGACGCCACGGAGGAGTATTTTGCAGACCTTCCGAAAAATTACTTTTCGGACGGGATCAAGAAGTTGAACTATATTGAATAATATAAAAAAAAACATTTAAAAAAAAAAAAAATTAATTCCTAAGGAGGTCACTTTTCACTCCATCTAGTACAGTGCAGTGCAATTAAAAAAAAAACAAAAATATCACACAGTGCAGGTATCCCACCTCACCCGATCCTGGTCGAAGTACTGTTCATACGGTGCGGGCAGTGACTGAGTGTATGTAACAACTGATGGATAGCGGGTTGTGAGTGGAAATTTTGTTGGTGCACTGTTTCATATTGTTGTAAGGGCATAACACCTACAGCAATTTTATTCCGTAAACCATCGTCAGAATTTTCACTTCGCAGCCTTGCTTAGTATCGTCGGTGTTTGTGTTTACTGTGTTTGTTTTTAATTATGACCAGGGAATTCAGGGTGGGCGTAGCCAATATATGCGGACTAAAAAGTAATCACTTTTCTGCGTACGTCCACGTCTGTAGTGCTGTTTTGGCACTTAGTGAAACACAGGTAGATCTCCGTCCACACCTCTCAGAACACACTGATCTGAAGCTACCTGTCTACGAACTAGTGCCACTATTCTTTCCTCATCGCGGTCTCGCCATTTACGTGCGTAGTGATGTAGCTTACCAAATTCCACCACAACGTAGTCCCTATTCCAATCCGGAATTCCATTCCATGTGATTAGAATTCCATTTCCGTAAGCAAATTATCTACTACTGCTTCATTTACAGAAGTCCCAAACTGGACAGCAACTCGACCTTTAACGTGTTTGATGCGCTGTCTGACTCCATTCAAAGAATTGTATCCCTGTACCCTTATACTGAAATCGGTATTACGGGCGATTTCAATATACACAATTCTGGTTGGCTTCGACATTCTGGACAGACAACATCCGAAGGACGGTGTGTTGAGATCTTCGCTGCGGAAAACAATTTGACCCAACTTGTAAATGAGCCCACACGAATACCAGACGGTGTTAGTCATATCGCCAACACCCTGGACGTGCCCATTGTGTCATATCAGCTAAATTCTCGTACACCCACCACACAGTTAGAGAAAAGATTCCTAAAAGAACCATATCGCAATACGAGAAAGCCAATTGGAGCGCACTTAGAAGTTGTTAGGAATTTTAACTGGTCGTTATGTTTCCTAGACAACGACATAGATGCCGCTGCTGACATGATGACAGAAACTATTCTCTTTGGAATGAGATGCTTTATCCCTCATCGGATGAAGGGTATCAAACCAAAAGAAAAGGCATGTCAGGGTTAGAGAATGGTCTTTTCGGTCCTACAAGACCAACCCGACAGAGGAAAACCGAAAAAAGTTCAAACGAGCCAGAAATGACTGCAACGTCTTTCTCAAGCGTGTGAAATTCCAATACGACTAAAAACTGAGGCAAAAAATACTGCAATGTCCCAAAGGCAGTAAAAATTGTTGGTCGCTCGTCAAAAACATTAGAAATTCTGTCTCATCCTCCATCGCAACGCACATTTGCAATGACATTCCAGTTGTCAGCTCTTTGGACAAGGCCAATCTGCTTGGTGCACACTTTGGGGCCAGCTCAATACTCCCAGATTGTGCTCTGTCTCAGCCTACACTTGAGTGCGTCGAATCTTCAATGGGACGAATCCACTTTCGCACTCGTGTGATAGCAAGAGTACTTAAAGATCTCAACATCAATACATAAATCCGCTGGTCCAGATTGTATATCTCCCCTTCTTCTGAAGAGGTATTCTTTCACGCTGGCAAAACCACAGCGTAAGCTTTTTCATCAATCTTACTCTTTAGGACTCTTTCCGAGCAGATGGAAAACAGCATTTGTCCAGCCCATCCCTAAAAGAGGCGAATCTTCTTCTCTCTCCTGCTACAGACCCATAGCACTTACGTCCCTTCTCTCCAAGGTCGTTTAAACGCTGATAAACCGTCAGCTCATAAAATATCTCGAAACACGAAAACTTCTCAATGGCCGGCAATATGATTTTTGTAGCAACAGGTCCACTGGTGATTTAATGGCATGTCTCACCGAAAAGTGGAACCAAAGCGTACATCAATCTGGCGAAAGCAAGATAGTTGCACTTGATATTTCTAAGGCATTTGACAGAGTTTGGCATCAGGCTCTTTTGTCGAAAATGCGTACTTTTGGGATCGATGACTCTCTTCTTCAATGGATCAAAAATTACCTTTCGGAACGTTCAATTCAAGTTGTCTTGGACGGTTTCAAGTCTGATATTCACAAAATAAATGCTGGTGTGCCCCAGAGCTTCGTTCTGTCTCCCACACTCTTTTTAATTTTCATCAATGATCTTTTGTCTGCTACTTCTAATCCAATATATTCCTTTGCTGATGACAGTACTCTCTGCTTTTCATGTTCGTTCCCGGACTCACGACCCTGCTCTTCAGCTGTAGAACGGGAACAGCAGCATATGTTAAGCTCATTAAATTCCGATATTAACAGCATGACCAATTGGGGAACTATCAACCGAGGGGAATTTAATGCTTCCAAAACTCATTGTTGTCGGCTGTCATTAAAGCGAAATTCAAATACCCAGCCATTATCCATGAATGGCACTTGCACCATCGAAACCAATAAACTTTCCATTCTCGGTTTGTGTGTCAGTGACAACTTACGTTGGAATGACCACATATTCGATGTCGCCAAAAATGCTGCGAAATGTCTAGGTTTCCTCAAGCGATGTAAGAAATACTTTACCCCCTCTGATCTGGCCTCAATATATGTATAAGGCATTCATCCGCCAAAAATTGGAGTACAATGCTCACATCTGGTTAGGTGCGCCTAAAACATTTCTGCACCTGCTAGATAGGATTCAAAACCGTGCGATAAAACTCATAGTTGATACTAATATTAGTCAATCAATTGACACCCTCGAACACCGACGTAATGTCTCCTGTCTCACTCTGTTTTATCGCTATTTCCACCACCAGTGCTCCATTGAAATCGCCAGTAGCATTCCACCCATTCAAACTTTCAACCGTAACACCCGTCTCGCTATGAATGCTCATCAGTATACCCTCAAGCCCATTTTCGGACTTACTCTAAAATATCGTGATTCTTTCCTGCCGATCTCTGTGTTTCCTGGTCATTATAAGTTACAAACATTTAAAAACAATGTATATCGGTACCTGCCTTTTTTTCCTCGCTAAATTTCCTTCGCCCGAACGAACATTTTAAGGGTACAAAAACCCCTTGAGCGCGCGCTCATTATAAAAAATAACCCTAGTAGTTGCACAGTGTTTTGCAAGGTTGTGCCTCCAGTGTTCACTTTTTAGTTTCGCACTAATCCTTCAAGTATGATGTTAAAGAACAGTCGGTAGTTACCGATTTTAAAGGAACAGCGAGCGTTCTCAGTCGTCATTCTGCACAGACGGACGAACTTGGCAGGGATGCCAAAACTAGACTAGCTCGTCTCTATAAATGCTGTTATATTTGGCCTTAAAATCAATAAAAAGATGGTGGGTATCGATTTGGACTTCTTGAATTTTTTCCAGGGTCTGCCGGAGTGTGAAGATTTGGTCGATTGTGGACTTTCCTGGTCTGAAACCAGCACCAATCAGGCTGTGGACAAAGGTTTTCAGACGTTCACACAATATGGCAGATAAGATCTTGTATCCGATGTTCAGAAGACTTATACATCTATAGCTGGCGTAGTTAAAGTGGTCTTATTTTTGGTGGATCGGGCAAACGATGCTGAAATGCTTGAAACCAGTTCCAAGACATTTATTGTATTTCAAGTACACTTCATTACTGCACTCATAGCTTGAAAAGTAAAATGAATGAATCACATGATATTTGATTACTAAGTGAGTAATTCACCCATTTTCACTTAGTGCAGTGTACACATAAAGAGCGGGTATTCACAAATAGGCATTCATAAAAAAAAGTGAACACTATACTGAGTACACTGAGTATACCGAATATTCGTTTACTTACTTTTGTTTCAGGTCAAAGTCAATTTTCTTAAATGACAGAGTAGTGAGAAATGGCTGTTAAGAAAGGCAACAGATTAAGACAGGATGTATAATATGTATTAATACTTTTTTTAATCAATTTCTTGTACAAGTTCTTTCAGGTCATATTCAATTTCGATTTTATTAATATTAGAGTGTAAAAACATAATTTGATTAACCAAAATTGGGTCGGACCCAATTAGACAACGTTTTTCCGAAATTAACATTCTTGCTGAAGAAAATATTCGTTCAGAGGCAGCACTACTTGCCGGTGTAGCTAATATTTTACAGCTGACTTTAAACAACAGTGGAAATTCAATTTTATGGAGGTGCCACCACTGCAATACATCAAAATTATCATGAAAAATTACATTAACATTTTCATATGCCAATAGTTCGTTGTTAATTTTATCAATAGAATTGGCAGTTTCCACTGGTTGCATAAAGTCTGCAAACAAATCTTTACCATCTGATACAGAACAATCCGAGTCTTCATTTAACGATCGTTTAACGATTTCAACATCCGGTTCCGATATTTCATTTGCATAATCTTGCATACAATTTCTGCATTTATCCTTAATAATTTTTTTTTCAGCTTCATCAAATTGAACTAATTTATTTGTCGGTGGGAAAAGGAATAGAGCAACTCTATGATTTACTGTCAAATTTTGTAAGACAATGTTATCCAAAAATGTGCTTAATTTTATTTTGAAATTTCTAATTACTTCTAAATCTTCAGAATTAACAATACATACTTTTTTCAAACGATGGATATGAACGATTGTAAGATGAAGAGTCGGATAAATTTCATTTTCTAAAACTTTTGATGTTTCTTCAAAAGAGCTTAAAATTTTAATTAAGTCTCTTATGTGGCTTAAATTTATGTTACTAAGTTTTTGTAATTCATTTTTTTTCCGCAATATATTTGTGATTTCGACCCAACTTTTTTCAATAGAAAGCAATAAATAATAAATTGTATTGAATCTAGTGGAAACATAACTTTTTAACCACGTTTGAAGACTACAATTAATACCAGATTTTTTAAAATATTTAACTAGTTTACTGCAAATATTACATATCTCAGCAATTTCAGGGACTTCCTTAATGCTTTTTTCTATAATATTGTGTAACAAACTGTTAACACAATAACTATGATCAAACGAGCGGAAGGCGGAAATCATATTTGACTCCCTGTCCGTCACTATAATAGCCTTGCGATTTAAATCACATCCAAACTCAGTCAAAATTGTTGTTATTTTCGACAAAATGCTTTGACCTGAAATTTAAATGAAATGTTTGGTTGAACTTGAGACAATTTTAGAAAAAAATTACTTGTACATGGTACGCCCTTCATAGATTTTAAGCCCAGGAGTCTGGAAATTAATTTCCCTTCCTTGACGTAATGAATTGTCAACGATAGGTATGCAGTTCTTAAATAATTGTCGGTCCAAATGTCTGAAGTTAACCCATATCCAATATTTTTAATACTCATTAAATCAGATTGTACAACCTTTAAGTATTTATTATATAGGTTTTGAATATTACACGAAACTCTTGTAGGGTGCGGAAATAATTTGTCGATGTCAACATTTTGTCCATATTTCGCACCGATGGATATTAAAAATTGCGCGAAATTTCTTAAACCATTATCCCTTATAATACCAAACGGTCGGCAATTTTCAATTGTCCATGCTGTTACCAACAATAAACTTCTTTTTTTATCTTCAATGTCTACTTGAGTTTTTAATATGTTATCATCCGTTTCAACTTTTTTCATTATATAACATTTGTGTTTCACTAAGTTGGATGTACTTTTAGAGCTAAATTTAAGTACCGAAAAACAATTTTTACACGCCACTAAATTTTTAATTTCTTCGCCGTTTTCATTTTTAACTGTTCCAAATACATCCCATACCTTACTACGGCCTCTTTTCTTGCTTATTTCAAATTCGCCTCTGATAATCTTTTGCTTGATAACAGAATTGTTCAACAAACCACTAACACTGGCCATTGAGACATCGGAGTCATTTGTTAATTCCTAATTTAATATCCAAACGTTAATATAAGCAAAACGTTTCTATAAAATACAAACATTAACTTACATCAGTAGTTTCCATTTTAATTCCCTTCAACATTTTGATAAATATATATTTTATTTTAATTTACTTTTTTGCACCGAAATGTGATTGTACCAACACCCAGAACCAGAGATAGAAACAGAGTGCACTCTGTGTACTCAGTGTATTCTTTCCATTAAACATTGCACCCGATTCGCTCACATCAAGCCAGTTCAAATACCCAAGCGTGGGAGAGAATGAAAACAGTGCACTCACTTTGCTATCAGGCTATCAGGTTTCGGAGTATTGTATAGCAACTGCCTCTTATGGTGTGGGTAGTGGGTACTCTAATTCACTGTACACTTACAGTGAGCGACAAAAGTCTACATACAACCACCATTCTTGCAACCTAACGCGTACAAAAGCATTATGAAAAAATCTAATGATGCAGTTTTGTTTCAAATCTCTTTTTATTAATAATACACTATAAAATAAATGAATTTAACAAAAACTTAACAAGTGATTCACAAAAAACGAAAAATAAATAATGACAAAGGTCTACATACGCTCGGAATTCCATGTTTTTTTTTGTTATACGCCGATGGAGGATAACGGAAAAGTACCGTATTTGGATTTTTCCTTTTGTGAAAATCAGATTTGTGCCTGTCAATTGAAGTTTGGTCAGCTTCAACAAATTTTACCTGTGACAATGGCCCTTCGAAGAGAAATTGCGATTGAAGTGCGAAATTTAGTGATAAAATATAAAAAAGAAAAGGAATCGTTTGGTGAAACTGCAAATTTACTGGATTTAAGCAAGTCAACAGTCCTAACAATATACAATAACTTCGAAAACACCGGTACCGTCGAAAACAAACCGCGTTGTGGCCGCCCAAAGAAGCTGAATCGCCGAGATGTCAGCTTTATCATGAGAGAAGTAGGCAATAATCCAAGGGTGTATGCCACAATGCTGTCTAAAGGGTTGGCAGAAAGATCAAATACAATTGTGCATCCACGCACAATAATAACGGTTTCCACAGCAGAACTCCATGCAGGAAACCATTAACAAATGACAAAAACCGAAAACTGTGCTTAGAATTTGCCCAAAAACACATTGAAAAAGGAATGGATTTCTGAAAACGAGTTTTACTTACTGACGAAACAAAATATAATATATTCGGAAACGACGGGAGAGATAGAGCTTGGAGAAAAAATAACACAGCAATGAATCCAAAAAAATTGGTTTCTACGAGAAAGCATGGTGGTGGTTTGGGGCTCTGTAGCTGCTCCTAGCGTAGGAAATTTAGCCTTTATTGAAGGTAATATGGATCGCTATCAATACAAGTCTATTTTAAGGACTGAAACGAATAAAATTTGGAAACTTCAAAGTAAAAAAAAAAAAATATTTTCATAATTCATGTAAAGTTTTTTTTTTTTTGCTTTAAAACCTCTTTTTTTTTTAAAATTCGGGTCCCATTCTTTCCTCAACTTCTTTCGAATGTCCTTCATAAGGTTGCTGACAGTTACATCCGTGATCTTTTTGGACGCTCTTTTCCATTTAGCACTAAAATCTTTTACGTCCTTTGCACACTGCTCACTTTTCCTTAATTTAGCTTTGACCAAAGCCCAATGCCTTTCAATGGGACGGCACTGTGGAACATTGGGTGGACTCATGTCTTTTGGGACAAAATCGACATTTTTAGCAACAAGAAAGCTCAATGTCGCATGAGCATATTGAGCTGAAGCTAAATTTGGCCAAAATAATATTGAACCCTCGTGTTTGTTTAGGAAAGGAATCAACCGTTTTTTTAGGCACTCATTAATGTACACTTCTTGGTTAATTATTCCCATTGTACTAAACGATGAGCTTCGGTGTCCACATTGGCAAATGGCCTGCCAAATTAGATATTTTGACCCGAATTTTGTCATCCCAATCGATGTTGTTGATTGCGGAAGAATCTCAGCTTCAAACGAGTTGTAAAACTGCGCACGTGGAAGAGTTGTAAAGTCGGCTTTGACATAAGTTTCGTCATCCAAAACCAAGCACGCTTTCTTGTTGCCGATCAACTCGTATAGCTTTCGGGCTCGTGTTTTTATGACTTTTTTTGCTTTTCAGTAACTTTTGGTATTTTTTGTTTTTTACGTGTTTTTAGACCGTTACGTTTTTTAGATCTTTGTACCATTGATTGGTATTACATTTCCAAGCAACATCTCTGAATGACATAGTCCGGTTTTTTACGATCGTACCCACTATTTTCCTGTCCAAATTTGTATCATATGCTGCACTTTTAGCTCCATTTTTCTGTTTTCGCTTAATTGTCAACGTCTCCAAATATCGTTTAATAACAGAATCCACTGTACTGCGTGCTATGTTTCAATTTTTTGCGATGAAATGGTTTGAACGCGAAGTATTTTCGAGCCATTTGTCGATGATCTTTTTACGGCGTTCCTCTTGACTCATATTTTATAAATATTTTAAACCGCACCGAACTAAAATCAATAACAAACTGAAACTAGAGAATATACAGGCTAATTTGGGTACAAAATGGGATTGCAATTTGTACGCATTGGAAGTATAGCCCTTATTAAAATTTACAGATTTTATTCGTTTAAGTCCTTAGAACTAAATCTGAAAGCATCCGTCGACAGTTTTAATCTTGGCACGAGTAGGATCTTCCAACAGGACAATGACCCCAAGCACAGCGCTCAATTTGTTAAAGATTTGCTAATTTACTACGCCCCAAGACAACTACGCACACCACCCTAAGGCCCGGACTTGAACGTCATAGAATATATATGGGAGACTCTGGAACGCAAGATAAGAAGATATGCCATAAGTAGTGCCCCAATGCTAAAACAGAAACTGCAAGAAGAGTGGCAAGCCATAACAGCTAATGAATTAAATAATTTAGTTGCTTCAATGCCCAGACGCTTGCAGGCAGTTTTAGAAGCAAATGATGGACCTACAAAATGTTAAATTTATCATTTACAATAGTTTTACCTAATGGATTAAAGATGTTTATGTTAGTTAATATGCCGTATGTAGACTTTTGAAATTATTTATTTTTCGTTTTTTGTAAATCATTTGTTAAGTTTTTGTTAAATTCATTTATTTTATAGTGTATTATTAATAAAAACAGATTTGAAACAAAACTGCATCATTAGATTTTTTCATAATACTTTTGAACGCGTGAAGTTGCAAGAATGGTGGTCGTACGTAGACTTTTGTTGCTCACTGTAGTTGAATAATGACAGTGAATAGAGTACATTGAAGTACTGCACTCGTTTGGTGAGAGCAAATGAATGTATTCATGCAAACTTTAAATGTATACTAATCTCTGTTTGGCGAATCGTCGCTCACTTTGTCTCACTTAGTGCTGTGCACCGCAAATACACGAGAGAAATACCTCTCAACATTTTCCGGTTGAATTATCAAACCAATGTCATGAGCGTTTTTGACCGATGGTAGATACTGCGAGACAGTACATCTTCTTGTTCGGTTACCGATAATACTCTTTCTAGAACACCTCATCACTAACGATTTTATTGATAAATTGGATTGAAGTTATTGGATGACTTGGTTTCGTTTGTCAAGTTGGAGCCTTGTATCGAGATGTTCCGCAATCTAAAACAGATGTGGGGTCTGACTGTCGTATAATATGCTGCAAATTGGATAATGTGCCTACCGACGAGGGTACTTACATTTTATATATATTTTTTTTAAAAAGAACTCAACACTCAAGTTGGTATTACTACACTTAAAGTGCCGGAGCACGTGTTATGTTTTCAGGAAAATGGGACAGAGAGAAAGAAAGATTTTTGGACTCAGTTGTTATTTCGCCCCATGGATGGCATCCAACATTTCATGGGGAGATTAAATTATTTGTTTAATTAGACTTGTTGTTGTATTCTTGGCAACCACTCATCTTATGTGAATTTAGTGCCTGAAAAAAAGAATGCCCTTCGGGCGCGGCTGTTATTGAACCCCGAACTGTCCGATTTGGGAGCCAATACACTCATTTTATTCATTTCGTTTTCAATGCATTTATATTTAAATTAATTAATTAATTCATACATCCAAGACAAAAAAATGCTTAAATATTCGCTTAAGTACGAGTAACTTAAAAATTACAGTACGCCCTCGGTAAAAGCAACCGATTAAAATTCGAGCAGTTGCGTTAATTGAGGTTGTTGCAATAACCGAGTCACAAAAAAGTTGAACTTTAAATTAGAATTTAACGTGAAAACCAGAACATAAAAATAGAAGAATATTGTTCGTCGTAAGAGAGAAGAAAAGTAATATACATATTTAAATCATTTAAAAAAAATTATGGTAAATGTTCGATTGCTTTTTCTTGGAGGGTACATTTTTGTCGACGGCCAGCTCTCTCAGTTTTTGAAGAGTCAAGGTATCTTCTAGTGAAACCGAGTTTTCTTTAGCCCATTGAAGACAAATGCTAAATACTTGGATAACATGCTCCGTTTTGCTTTTTGGCCGTGGAGGATTTACACTTGCACCTGCGCTTTCTTCTTCGCTCTCGATTTTTCGGCTTCTAGATTGTTGCAAACAGATACGCGCCTGTTCGATATCGTTTTCGGGAATCCAATTGCTTAATTACTCGGTGACAAAAGTTTCAGTGGAAAATAACTCCTGAAGCAAGTCATTAATGGATGCCATCATTTCGCGGTAACTAATGATTTTGTCGCTTATTACCCTCAACGGTAGCTCATCCTCCTCATTCCACTCACTATCAGAAGACATCAAAGGCTTCCAGCACTTTTGTATAGCCGAAAACTTAAACTTGTCCCATGCAGTAGCCAGGAGAAATATGGCATGCCTTAAATTAAAATCCTTTATTTTACTCTCCAAATCTGAGCCTCGGCTTCCGACTAAATGTGCCAAAAGTACTTTTTTGTAGTACAGTTTTGTCAAGTTGATGACATTTTGGTTCATTGGTTGTAGAATACCTGGCAAACACATGGTAACAAACTTTCCATCATCGCTTATCATTTCCCCGTCTTTTGGATGACACGTCGCGTTCTCCAATAGCAGTAGAGCCTTTTTTGGTAATTCCAGAACTGTCTTACCTAAACCAAGCAAAAAATATAAAAAAAAAATTATATTCGACCAAATCAATTCGAAAATAATCTCACCTCTAGCACGAATGTTGAATGAAACCAATCTTTAAAAAATTCGTGTGTCATCCACGCATTTTTGTTGGCCTTGTAAACAACAAGCTTGTTTTCGAAATGCATAAATGCTCTAGGATTTAAAGCTTTTCCTATAACGAATAATTTTACGCATTAGTGCAAGCAGGAAAAGTGTTTCTCTAATTGCTTACTTTCCTACCAGGAGCAGTAGGTTCTTTAGAACCCACACAAGTTCTGTTTGGCATAAGCTTAAAAAATAGACCAGACTCGTCCGCATTGTAAATTTGATCTGGTATCACGTCAAGCTCTTTAATTTTATTTTTGAATTTTATCAAAAATGGTTCCACCAGTTTTGGCTTATTTGACAGCTTTTCTCCGCAAATTTTAGGCATGCGGATTCCATTCCGTTTTTTAAAATTTAAAAATCAGCCATTACTGGCATTAAAAGCTCCTAGTTTTTCTTAGATTTTTTCGTGAAGCATACCATACATGCTTTTGACTTAAGGATTTGTGTGCGTTGCCTCTGGAACCAATTGTAGAAGGCTTTTTCCATCCTTGGATACTCGTAAGTTTTTAGAGTTACGCGCTTTCCCGGTTCGGACGCAGAATTAATAACGAATTTGTTAAGCACATTTTTTCTCTTTTTTATTCTGCAAATGCTTGACTTGTTGCACTTGTATGTTTCACAAGACGATTTAACGACGCACCGTTACTCAATTTATTTAAAATCTCAGCCTTGTGCTTTATATACAGTGTATAAACTTTTTTTATGATAGCCATCATTTCTAAAATAAAACTAAAACTAAACCGAGAAAAAAATAGCTGAACACTGGTAAATTAAAACGCAAATACAATGCACCTACGATCTATGTACGAGTGTAAAAAATTCTGAGAGAAGTAACTGTAAAATAACAGCCCAGTTACAGTAAAACCAAACACCAAAAAATACGAACAAAGTTAAAAGAAAAAAAGAGGTCATGGATGGAAAGTTGCGTTTACTAAGTCACATTTTTTGGAAAAGTTGCAATTACTGAGTCACTAATGGTAAAAGTTTGGGTGTTGCTTTAACCGAGGTATTGCGTTTATCGAGGGTTGCTTTTACCGAGGGCGTACAGTGTCTTTATTATAACCTCCTGGCCCCATGCGGGCGCTCTAATTAAAACTAAACCTAAACTATGTCTTTCGACGTTTCTTATGGTAAATATTTATAACATATTTTTATATTTATTACAATTAAACCTAAGAAAAACAATTTATTTAACCATAACGTCTTACCGGTTTCACCATCAGTTATCTGCTAAGAAAAGATTGTTTTTGCCTAGAGATGAAGGAGGACAGGGAGTATCCAACATTCCTAATAATTTATAAAACTTATAAGCTACCTAAAATCAAAATAAATTTTAACCTACATATTCTAACTTATTGTAAACATATGTACATATATATACATATGCATGATACAATACAATTTTCTTTTTGTATGGATTACCCCTTTTTTAGAAAAGTTATCACCCATTTCTTTTGTACTTTTATATTTTTTTTTAAATTAGTTTTTTTTTTTCTTAAAACCAACCTAATCCTACCTAAAGTTATGTAAGCCGGCCATGGCTAAAAAATTAGGCTGACCAACTTTGCTTCATATGAAGCTATGTACCTAGTACTGGAGGAATTCGACGAAAAAGCTTCCCCTCCTTCAACAAGCCACCATAATTGTTGGTGCTGAAGAGCAACATCCCTCATTTCGCGACTTCCTACCGCAATACTTAACCGGAGACACTCCGCACTGCCATGTGCAATGTCTCTGTCGTAGTTGAGTCGCCTGTCCCCAGCTGTTCGAGCGACGTGGAAGATTAACCACCACCACTAATCTGTCCTGGATCAGACCTTTCATATTAAATTGGAGGAACGCTTTTGGAGGGACAAAGCAATCAAAGCGTATTCTCTTATGATACATACTCAAGGCCCCAGACAAAGGCGTCCTAAACAAATGGTTGAAGATCAACTTCCAGTCATCGCAATATCGTTTAATTTTATCCAAGTCACGTTGCAAAAGTATATTAATGGCCTCAATCTTTGGACCAGATCTGTACGCGATTAAGTCGTCTGTGTACGCTATGGCATGGTGAAGTGAACCTATCAGATGACTTGTGTAAATGCTGAAGAGGATCGGCGAATTTACCGCACCTTGTTGCAGACCATCATGATAATTGATAATTCGGAACTATATTTTTATTCACAGCTAACTTAGTCAGGACTCTATTGATGTTCTTCGAAAACCTTACTGAGGTTTGGAAAAAGACTGATCGAGCGGAGATTCGCCTGATTGTCTTTATCCCTTTTGGAGATGGGATGAACAGCCGCAGTTTTCCAATGGGCTGGATAATGGGCATTACTCATTGCATTTTAAAAAGGGTGGTATAAATGTCCACCGCTTCTGAAGACAATATTTTACAACTTGAGCCACGGCCATTCTCTCATATACGTTGTATGTAAGTTGTTAACTACAATAGAACTAACCTAAAGAACATATTTCTATGAGATCAAGTCGTTAATATTAATTAAAGAACTGTGAGTTGCAATGTCTGCCTATTGATAATTCTGATCACTTTGCGGCTGAAAATCTAGTAAGCGCTGATCCTGGGAAAGCCAAAATATAATGACGGTGAGATTCGACTAGGAACTACGGCCACGACCTAAGATTGTTGTCCACTTCCAACTGAGAGGCCTTATAAATTTAATTTGATATTGCCGACACTTTTATTGGTCCTTAAAACTTCTAGATAAACACCTACTTTTTGCTCTATCTTTTCGTTTTGCGAAGTCTTAAATGCAGCTTAGCTATCCTTTACAGTATAATTAGTAGCAATTAGTATTGCGTAAATTGTTCTCCATGAAGACACCAACACCAGTTGGTTGTAAAGCTTGCATCAACTCAGATTCAGGCCAGAGGCACTGTTAACCAGAGGTGATTCCACGGTACGCCGCAACCGGAGATTGCTGAAAAAACCATAAGACAGTAGGATACATATGATAATGTTCATCGGTGTCCTCACCCGAAATGCCCTTCACGGTGATATTGTCCGCATAGGCCTGGGTATAAGTACATAAGTTTTGAGATATGTAAGCACAGAGTTGACTAATACTCGTATATACCATTACAGCGAAGTTAGAAACCCTCAGTCACTATTTGTCATGACATATTGATCACAGTTCGCTTCACCTTTCGTGGCTCTGTTCATAAATATTTCTCTGATGGAGCTGAACATCAAGTCAGAAGTTTTGTTGCTGAAACCACGCTCAATATCGATTCTCTTTGTTGGTAAAACAGAACAGGTTTTGGAGTGCTGTCTAGGAAATTCTACTATGGTTATATTTGTCACATATACGAGTAAGCTTTGCTTGTTCGCAGATGGCTCCAATTCTGCCACTGGCGCACCTTTTGCCGTTGTAAATGAACGTGGTAATATCGTTTTCAATGGCCTTTTACCGAATTTATCGAATTCATTGCCTGCGAAGAAACAAAAGAAACAAATGAAGTTGATGCTGGTTGGTATTTCAGGGCATATCGGTGTCGAGGGCAAAGAAATAGCCGACGCTGTAACAAAATCTGCGTCTAGCGAACAACTTCCCCTATTCCATTGTTTTCACGAAGTAGATATGAAAAAACCTTAACAACGAAATGCTCGTTAAAAAAATTACCACTTGGGACAACTATAAACACCATCCATCGTTTTATCCAATAAACATTTCACTCGTTGTGCTTAAAGGATTATAGGTATTCACAAGACTACGGCTCGGTCAGACAAGTATAAGACATAGTCATCTTATAAGCAAGGACCAATCAGCATGATACCTACTCTGCAATAATAATGTTATGTTCTTTATCAAACACCTAACCTTCGAATGTGAAACAGTCGCTTCCACTTTTAAACAGTGGCTTTGTTTCAGTAGCTTTGCATTACCTGACAAAATGTCATTTCATTCAGATTCATTAAAATTGTTCCCAATAGTTTCCCATATTTCGGCCTCTAAAACAATGTTCTTGTAGTTTTTATCACTCCAGTCGTATAAATATGGGTGCTTGCGCACAAATTCAACCAATAATTGCATTGTTCCACAAATAGAACTAATATCAAGGCAGCGTTGAAATGAAGGATTTGTATTTCAACACAACACCGCGTCTCGCCGCGACGTTGAAAACGCATTCTATGTAACAGTTGCTCTGATTTCCATAGAATACATCGCGGCGGTCAAAGGTGGGGTTAAACTGCGCTCTGTTTAAGGGAGCCTTAAGCGTGGCTTTAAAATCTCCTTCTGACATAAATTCAAAACTAGTTTTTAAACTTTTAGTGAAACTTAAATTAGCTAACAAAGTGTAATATTATAAGCTGCCGAAAGTCCTGTTAGCTAGTGTTCCAGACATTTAACACTAATATTGTAATTAAACTTACATATTAATAAAATGTAAATGAATAAAAAAATAACAAACCAACTCGAAATCAAATGATGCGACTGCATATTTGTCCATTTATATAGGCCTTCATTTTTAATGATTTCCAAACTTACCATAATTATTGCCATGTTATTACTTACTTCCAATGTCCATTCCAGCTTGCAAGGCATTTTTCCTTCGAACAGTGCAGTTTTCATCTCTTGAGTTCCTGTGGTCTTATTTTATTTGTAATTTGTATGAAGATATGACTCTTCTTTAAGTTCGAAGTATCTCCGTGTTTATATTTATTGACGGTTCTAATGTTAGACTTGCGACCGAAGGTAGACGAAATCGTTGTTGACCTTAAGAGGATGAAGAAAACGATGTCTGGTACTCGGTTCGGAGAAAGTTAGTTGAGTATAATGAGTATTTATTGTGCAACGTGTGGGCGAGCATTGTTATGTAGGATTGGATCTCTCTTACTGACCTATCCCGAAGATAGACGTGAGGGGTTGCGTTGAATTATGTCAATTTCTTGGCATTATTTCTATGCTGCGATGGTTTTGCATGTATGCAGAAAACTAAAATGGATTATTACCCGCCATCATAAATCATCACCATTGTAATTTATTTGACATCTTAATGCAATCACTGTTGCGCAAGATGTTGGGTTATCGTACACAATCAATTTCTCATCAAACGACACAATCCGAACAAAAAATAATTAATTTCTAAAATAAATCGTCCCGTTCCGAGGATTTTTCTTAAAATCATTTTTTCTTAAAATCCATTTGCCGAAGTTTTTTTTGTTTTTCTAAGCCGTCCAAGGTGACCAGAAACCACCTTTGCACCTTGCTGCCACCCCTTTTGTCCTCAGTAAAAGCTGTAAACGCAGCCAAGACTAGCACAACCAAGGGATAGTCTCGCCCACTCACGATTTTTCGCTGATTCAAAACGGCGGCGGAAGAGTAAAAGCCTATCATAAGAAAATTTCACTTTCAGAGGTTTGCCATTTCCTACCGAAAGCCTGGTGACGTCATAAAAATAAATTTCTTTCTCTTTTTGTGTTGCTGTTGAAGTAGCACAGGAGCTGTTTTAGGTCTTCCACTTATTTTTAACAATTTATTCAATTTGATTTTTCTGGGAGTCCCTCTCTACATGTTTTTTGAGATTGATGTATAAAGTTTCAAAATGCAACAGGGTCAAACAAAACCAATGACAACGAAGTAAAAATGTTCAAGTTTACCCTAATTTTACTCATAGAATATTAAGAGCAAATTTTATTTCAATATTGGTGCATACATAATTAAAAAAATATGTTCTACTAGATTCATTGTATTTAATTTTTTTTCTATGTCGTGACCAGCTGTGAAATGATTCGTTTTATTCATTTCTTTTGTTTTGTTTTCAGCCTTAACATTCGATATGATCAATCATAACACTTCAAAAAATTACAATAAAACACTTATAGAACTACATCCACATACACATAGAGTTGTTCTCTTTAGTCCTGAGTTAGATCAAATTATAAACAAAAATACAACTTACTCGTAAGAGGAAAATGAAAAATAAAATAAATTACAAGATGTTTTTGTTTGTTCTACAATAAAAGCAATTTAAAAATAAAATAAAATTACATAAAAAAAATACTACTTTACTCAAATAGCCAATTTCGTCTAGCTGGTTGTTTTAAACAGTCAATGCTAGCTTAGAACTATAATTACGACAAGTATGTAACTATCAACACTGAACGACTTGACAATTAGTATTTCTATTTCGTTTTGGTTTTTTCTTTTTCATTCACAATATTTTTATCACTATACGGATTTTCATGTTGAGTAGCAACGGAGATCTTTTTTTATTCCTTTCGATGTCAATACGTCACCTCTTAGTAGATCTCATTTTGATAGGTGTCTACAAACTTCTTAACTATTTCTGGTAGATTCGGTGCATTGCATAGATATTTGTGACCATAATTTAATGATCCATCGAAGCGATGAAATTCAACTGGGCCCCATGATTTGCCACGAGTATCCAATGCAGTGCGATATAATTTGTAACCCAATTGGAATGGAACCACATAATCATCCTCGGCATGCAATATCATGACTGGTTGACGGAATCCACTAATGTGCTGATCAGATTCGAAACGTAGAGAATTTGAGTACATCGGTTCGGCTATAGTGAGGTCAAACCAAGGAAGGTCCTTGAAGGGCTAAAGAACAGAAAAGAAAAAAATCATTAAGAAAATTGTGCAACATATGATAGTGCTTAGAATTATTTTCTTTTGTTATTCTGAGAAAACATTATTAATCAATTATAACGGCATAAAACTAGGGAGGTTCACGTAAACGAAGGATAATTTCTATTAATACTGTCAAATTCAACAAGACTCCACCTCTAAGCACAAAATATCCCAGCCTCATTCACAAGCTTTTCGATGTGACTACTTTTTAAATACCTTGCTCTAGTTCCCGAACCAAAGTTGAGTTGAAAATAGGCAATTCCACCATACAACACTACCACTACAGTGCTGCTAAGTGGAGAATAGTTGACAGAGAAGTCGATAGATCCTCAATCTAAGCATATTGTAGTACCAAACAGGCCAAAGTAGCAGTCCTTAATACAGTTTTGAGAAATATGCTCTTACTCTTGTAAAGGGTGTTTTTTGTTTCTACGAGGGGCGTTCAAACTATTCTCGGTATCGGGGTGAAGCTGTGGTTCTATATATAAATTGACTTATTTATCAAGTAATACTATTATTTTAGTGCATTCATGTAAAATTTCATATAGATGTGATTATTAATTCGCGTTTTATCTCTAGTTAAACAGAATCATAATGGCAACTGAGACGATGATGGTGAAAATTGAGCATCGCGCTGTAATTAAATTTCTCACTAAGCAAGGAAAAAGTCAAAAAACTATTCATGAAGAGATGGTGGCTCTTTACCAGGGTTCCGCACCTTCATTATCAACTGTGCAAAAGTGGTCAAGTGAGTTCAAGAGAGGCAGAGAGAGCATTGAAGACGAACCCCGCTCCGGCGCCCCGGCTACTGCTTGTACGGGAGAAAGCATCAAAGAAGTCGAAAAACTTGTTCTTGAGGATGCCCGAATAAAGGTGAAAATGATGGCAGAGATCACCAAGCTTTCAATTGGTACCATTCACACCATTCTTCATGACCATCTTAACCTTTCAAAGGTCAGTGCAAGGTGGGTGCCACGAATGCTCACAGCGCCTCAGGAAAAAGTGAGAATCGCATGCTGTAGAGAGCTTTTGGAGATGTGTAGTGAGAACGCGGACGGTGTTATGGATCGAATTGTTACTGGGGACGAAACATGGGTCCACCACTATGACCCTGAAAGCAAACAAGAGTCCATGCAGTGGCATAAAATAGGAACAGACCCCCCGAAGAAGTTCAAAGTCACTCCGTCTGCCGGGAAGCTCATGGCCACAGTTTTTTGGGACTCAAAGGGAATCTTGCTCATTGAGTACAAAAAAAAGGTGAAACCATCAACGCCACATCCTACGCTTCCACTTTGCATAATTTGCGGGAGGAAATTAAAAAGAAAAGACGGGGTAAACTCGCAGCGGGTGTGTTGCTTCTTCATGACAACGCTCCTGTTCACACGGCGCGAGTTTCCAAGGCTGCTGCGCGAGATTGTGGTTTCGAAGAAATCCAACACCCACCCTATAGTCCAGACCTTGCCCCTAGTGATTATTTCCTGTTTCCGGATTTGAAAAAATGTCTTCGTGGAAAAAGATTTTCGGATGATGAAGAACTCAAGTCGGTATTTTGCAGAGAAAGAGGAAATTTATTTTTTTGAGGGTTTAAAAAAGCTTATCTCAAGATGTAACAAATGCATTGATGTTAGGGGAGATTACATTGAAAAATAAAAACAATTTAAATTGAATTCGCATTTTCCTTCATATCGATACCGAGAATATATTGAACGCCCCTCGTAAATACTATAGAAGTTTTTCTAAAAACAAAACCGACAGCAATTCAGTTTCAATCAAAAATCAGATGTTTTGAAACGAATTCAGTCATATGGTTTCCTAATCTCTTTTTGGTAAAGCACACCCTGCCGCTATAATTTTGGGCCACTCTTTTGAGCATTTGAATAGTTTGCGGCTTATCGGCTTATGCCATACCATGGCACGTGTCACCTTCCTGCTGGAACGGCATATCGTCCGGATCATATTTTTGAATACATAATCAGTGTTCGCGAACCCATTGAGCTAAAAGTAAGCCTCGTTACTAAAGGTAATTATTCGATATAATTATTAATCGACGACCACCAACTGATTCTAATATGGGCGTAGACTGAGATCTTTTCGCAAAGTTTTCCACATAATCGACGGACAAAGTCAAAATGTTGCGATGGATGCCGAATTGACAATTTTGGATCTACCGCCATATTATTTGTTTACTAATAGGATACAATGCTTATTCGTCTCTCTGTCCGCTTATAAGTTATACTCGACTTTTGAACTGGTTTTTAGTCTTACAATGGTTTAGGGAAGATTTAGTATAATTGTACGTGCAAAAGTTGAGCTATGTTAGATGTTTGATATAGTGCTCAAGCTTCTTACTGTTTAAAAAGCGTCTGATAAGCCTAAACTGAGACGTTTAACTCGGTTGGAGCAAAATCGACTCAACATCGAAGGGCACAAGTGTTAAGCCTACTTAAATAGCAACAACTAGAACTAATGAGTTATCTGTTCCGTGGATATTCACAAAATACATTGTTTTAAGCTATAGTTCAGTCACAAGTTTTTCTGCAACGTTGGACTTCTTTTAATGCTTGTGGCCTGTTCTTGTTGTGATTATACATTTTCTTATTATAGCCTTTACTGCTATCGCAAGTGCTCTAGCTATAATTTTTTTAATATCTTTTTTACAGCACTTGTAGTCTAACTCAAGACGAAATTTATCGGTTCCACTATTTCCGCTGTACTTGGTCCATACTTGAAAGGGTTGCCTTTTGTTCCTTACCGCCATTTTCTTCCCATCCTTCCACTTCCACGAATTTTTACTTACGTGAAATACTGAGCAGAAGGTTTGCATTACTCTTTCATTTTTCTGCGAATTTGTTCCAACCTGCTGTTCCAGATTCTTGCGGTGTGTAAGCGCTAACAATATACTCAGTTGTCAATTTCATTGCCATAAAGTACTAAACGAAATGGATAGGTCTCAGAGTCCTTGTACGATTAGCTATGAATCGGATTTCTTTAACGAAATATTTTTTTTGTCCTCAATTAAGCGTTAGTCTACCAAGTGTCATACCATTTTGGAATCCAGACTAAACACGCCATCTATTAAACTTACTTGCCAAAATGTCATGGTACATGTTCAAGTTCAAGTTGGGTGATTAATGATTTTCAGATATATGGATGGACAAAAAAGCTATATTTTAGTTAAAACCGATATAGTTGTTTCAATTTTGGAGCGTAATTTACAGAACAGTTGCTCAGGGTTACGTGACAACAAAAAAATCGAAGAAAAGTAAAGATTTGTGGTCACAGTACTTGAAAGATCGTCACAGCTTGTCAGATTTCTCGATTTTTTTTTGAGTGCCAATAATTTTAAAAGTACATGACTTAGATTTTTTTTTATATAATTTTGTGATAACCGACACCACATGACCTATCACCCGTTTCCGACTTGACGTTGATTTTTGGGACACCCTGTATATATAAATATGATCCAAAAGAAAAAAATAAAAAAAATCAATACTCACTCTAGCGAATGGATGCTTTCGAATCTCATCCTTAATGTTTGTGAATGGGCTCTCCAAAATCAATGCTCTTGGTCCAGGTATATTCATATAATTTAATTGCGCCATTAAATGTGTACCAACTCCTGTGCCTAAAGAATGGCCCCAAATTATAATTGGGTTATTCGTTCGATTTGAAATATAATGAAATACTGCCAGAGCATCACGAATTACACCTTCTTCGGTTGGAGCAACATTGTCCGAGTCACCATAGCCCCGATAATCCAATGTCAACACGTGATAACCTAATTTTCGAAAAACTTTGTACATATCAATGCGATGCCCAGAGCCACGGGATGCTGTATTTCCATGTAGGTAAAGCATAATTGTCCCTGGATGCTTAAGCATCTGTTCATAAAACATTTGTTCATTCTCTTTGTTCACATGTGGAAATTCAGCTTTGATAATTGGTTCCATTTTATCCAAATGTGGATCTTCAACATTTGTAGAGTTTTGAACTTCCTCAAGGAAATGCTGTAAGACAAAATTTTGAACAATAATTAAAAGTATAAAAAAGATAAATATTGGCTTTACCCCGCTAAGGTTCAACTCTTTCGAAAATCGCTTAACCAAATGGATAGGTAATACATGCCACACGCCAATTTTAACGCCATCTTCCTTGTCAACATCGGGGTCTTTAACATTTATATAGAAATTTCTAGTCGCGTAGAGATTAACACTACTAGGATCTTTTAAGACCAAGTTCTTTGGGTATGTAACTGTAAAAGGGGAAATATGAAAATTAAAAATCGTATATTGAGAAGTGGCGGCTAACTACACACAGTCAGTCAGAAAAGAATTCGGACAGTTGGTGTTTCTACCTTCACTTTACATTTTTTTGTAATACATTTTGAAGGCTTCGTGCTCATACTTTGAGTTCATAACATAATATTCAGATTATTATATTTAAACAGATTATATAAAGAAAAAAATGTTGATTCCACCAATTCTGACCTCAAAAAAGAAGTTCCCGAAAACTTCACTTTTAAAAGAAAGAAACAAATGAAAATGCGTTTTTCTTTTTTGTGTTTTAATATTGTACTTGGTAGGTAATCCTTTATTTTGTTTAATTGCTTTTAATCTTTTTGGCATCGATTGTAAAAATTTTTCACAAAGCGAGACCGAAATATTGTTCCATTTCAGCTTTAACGCTATTTCTAAATATTTTTACTACAAATTGTGTAGTCCTTAAGCTAGTTTTTCAAATAGCTTCAAATATTATGTTCTATAACCTTTACGTCAGGGGACTGAGGTGGCGTTTCCTGTACATTTTTAAATTTGAAGTTGTAAAGAAGCCATAATCGGGTGTTAAGAGCTTTGTGCTGTTGATAGAAATAATAATCGTCATTTTTTCGTAATTATTCCGCACTTTGAGCCAAATGATTTCTAACTATGTCAATCCATTTATATTGATCCGAAGACTGCATCAATGATGGCGAGATTTCCGGGTCCAGCAGCAGACATACAACCCCACAACTTGCATGTTTAATTATTGTCGGGCCCAAATTCTCTTCATTTAGCTCCTCGTTAGGTTTTCGCCACACATAAGCTTCTCCATCAAAACGAAATAAATTAAATTTGCTTTCGTTCGAGAACAAGAAACGTTTCCAGAACGAGAAGTTTGGCAAATTTCTTTCTTTTAATTCTATTTATAGGGCTGATGAACGGTTCCTTTTGGGCGACTCTGCGATGTAGATTTTTTTTTCGCAACACTACTCGAATCTTTTCAGGATTTACCTCTTTATGGAGGTAATTTTTAACTTCTACTGTTGGCTTAAAAGCACTTAAACGGGGATTTTTCTGAAATTGCCTGACAATCCGTCGTTCATCTTCTTCAGTCATCTTCCTTGGTCTTCCAAATTTTGGTAAATTGTATCTTTTTACAATATATCCGATAGTTGAGTGGCTTCTTTTTACAATTTTTTACAATTTCTCGAACTTATTTGCCCCCATTAAAAGGCTCGATCACAATTTTTCGTATATTTAATGATGTTTGACCACTTTGTCGCCCTATTTTGTATTTCTTGTTCATCTACTATTGCCACGCAGAAAATGTAAACTATACCGATAGAGAATTGAAAAGAATTCAGTGCAGCCATGTGCTCGACTTCTTTTTTGAGATGGAATTTACTGGATTTCTTTAAAAAAATATATTTTTTCTACCTGTTTTATAAAACAACTTGAATATTACGTCATAATATATCAAAAGAACAAATACAAAATGAAATGTATAAAATAAAAACAAATATAATATTGGTGCTAATGTGTTTCGGGTTTAAACACAGAAAAATCAACTGTCCGGCTTCTTTTTTAATCAACTGTATGTACGTTTGCACGATTCTATCATAGACTGGCTATACATATCGACATAGAGAGTTAATAGCAAAACTTGCAGAAGGAATCAAAAGCTATGACCAAAGCGGTTCAATTTCAGTTAGAAAAAATAACGAAAAGAAAAACAGTTTCAGCATGGTGTCACTATTTTTAAAAACCTGTTGGAATGCAAGTGTACGTAAATATATGGACAATAGTGATGAACGGCCAATATATTTTCAAGAAGAAAGTCATCTTATACAAAAGTATTCAGAAATACACACTCCGCAAAATAATTTTGAAAATATTTGAAACACAATGTATAACCATAATTGAATTTTCATTGGTTGAAAGTGAAAATTCTACCGAATCGATCAAATAACTATCAGTTGCAGAATTTTTAAAATAGGCACTAATACAAAAGCAAAGAGAATGTCTTTACACAAAGAAAAATATGTAGCCGTAACGCCATACCACGATACCATGTATTTGTGAACTGTGGAAGCATAGCAACTTTTATCTTTTCGAGTTGGAAAACATACAAGAATTGTATACTCACTTACACTTCAAACTAATGGCGACTTCCACTCTTAAAACAAGCATAGACGAATCGACTTTCAAAAATTATACATTCATTACAAACTTCCTCACACACTCAACCCGAGGTTTGAAATGGCTGAAGAATCAATGGAATAGATCCGCAATGCCATGAATTTTGACTTAAAGTCCCCCTGTCCTGTCATAGGGCAAAGTTATTCCGGCATGATGAAGTTCTCTGAAAAAAATTAATACGAGTATTTCCAACATCCAACCAACATCAAAACGGAACTGGATTCTACTCTGTTGGAGTCTGCTCCTTCGTTTACAACAATAAAATATTGGGTGGCCAAGATGAGCATCGCAGTGATCGACCAAATGAGGTGAGTTCACCAGAAATGTTGAAAAAAATCCACAAAATGGTATTGGATGACCGTCGATTGAAAGCGCGGAACTAGCGGATATGGTAGGCATTTCAAAAACCGCTATACATCGCATGTTAACTGAAAAATTGGACATGAGAAAGCTGTGCGCAAGATGGGTGCCGCGTTTATTCTCAATGGAACCAAAACGGCGTCGTGAGAATGTTTCAACCGAGTGTTTGGCGAAGTTTCACAGCAATAAAGCCGAATTTTTGCGTCGATTCATAACCACGGATGAAACTTGGGTCCATCGCTACACACCCAAGACGAAGGAACTGTCACAACAATGGAACCAAAAGGTAGAATTGGCTCCAAGGAAGGCAACAACAGTTCCATCTGCAGGCAAGGTCATGGCGTTTTTTGCGATGCGCAATGGGATAATTTTATTGATTATCTCCAGAAGGAAAAACAATCAACGCCGTGTATTATGCGAACGAAAAAAAAAGTTGTATTTCATAAAGACAATGCACCAGTTCACTCATCCGTCATCGCGATGGCCAAAATCGGTGATTTAAAGTTCGAGTTGCTTCCTCATGCACCCTATTCGCCAGATTTAGCCCCCTCGAATTATTTTCTATTTTCTATTCTATTGTATTTCCGAATTTGAAAAAATGGCTTGGTGGTAATTGATTTGCCAATAGTAAAGAGATGGAGTCTGCGGGTGATGACTATTTCAAGGAGCTCGACGATTCTCACTATAAATAGGGTATCGAAGCTATTGAACATATTGAACTAAAAAGGAGACTACGTAGAGAAATAAAGATATTTTTTCCCAATTTTTTTGCGTTTTCCTTGTAAGGTCGGGTACTTCTAGGACTACCTTCGTAAAAAAAAAACGAGGTCATGCAAAGTTTGTAAACTCTCCCTCCTGCTCTAACCCTTCATTATCGATAAAATTCTGTCAGAGATTGATAGAGCAATAAATAAATTAGGGGGGGTTTCCGACGGCGTGGTTATTTTTGCTCAGTGATTAATTGAATCGCTGACTAGCTAAGCTGTAAATACGTGCAAAACTGAACTTATGATATCTAGTATTCCAGTTTCAGATTCAATCAGCTGGAAGCTTAATGTAAAACTTTCATCTTTGCAGCAAAAGTTTAAGCAAAACGTCGAGATTTAGACCCAAAATGGTGTTAAAGGTGTCAACCACCGAGGTTCGTTGTAATTATTGATTATTGTTTTGGTGACGCGCCATACGCCGATTGATTAGAGATGAACTGCGGAGTCACTGCGGTCACAATAACATAGAGACAACTTACACACTAGTGAGACGCAGCATAGACATTGCTTTTGCAGAAGCACTCGCCTTTTCCCTGAGACTTTTTATGTGCTAAATCTCCAGGCAGTTTCTCACAAAGAGCAACTCCAGAAGAAACTTTATGGCTGACTAATTCCTGAAATATTTTACTCACCTACAACAAAAATGGAACACCCGACCTAATCAACAGAGCTCGCACAATCTCCGCTCCTACACTTAATGAGGACGTTAACTAGGTAACATTTTATCGGATGATAGTATAAGCGAACTGCGCGTAGAAATTATATCGTAACAACATGGCCACCATATTCAAAATTGATAAGAACTCTTCTTTATGGTTAAAATCAAAATACGACGGTTTTGTTTTGACATCAAGTCGGTACTCTGACAACCACTCGCAACCTGCAGTTCTAAGTAAACATACTACCTTGATCAAAATGTTCCCGGAATGTATTCAGAAATTTGAAAATACAAGTTTATTCCTCTAAATCTATATTGTCCCCTTCAGAGTAATCCCCATCGACTGCAACACACTTATTCCTCGAAACATTTTTTATATTCGGTTTTCGGTATATCCATCAGTGCTTCCTGCGGTTTTTCCATTACTTCCTCTCGGCTGCTGAAACGCGTTCCCTGTAGTGGTTTTTTAAATCGATTGAACAGAAAGAAGTCACAGGGAGCCAAATCAGGTGAATTCGGTAGCTGTTGGATGGTATTTGTTGCATTTTTCGTCAAAAAAATACAAATAATGATGGCAATGTGCGACGGTGCGTTATCATGGTGCAAAATCCACCAGTTTTCTGCCCACAATTCTGGTCTCTTTCGGCGAATGATACTCTTTTTTTACTGTCTAGCCTTCTGGCAAAAATTCATGATGCACTACACCGTTGCAATCCATGAGCATTGCCTTCTTTTTTGACTGAAAACGATGTGGTTTTTTTGGTCTCGGCTCATTTGGTGAGCGCCATTCACTTGCCTGTTGTCTGGATTGCGTGTCGTACTCATAAACCCACGTCTCGTCTCCAGTAATGATCCTTTTGATGAATGTGGGATCGGATTCAGCCTCGCAAATCATCTCTTTTGCGACGTCAACACGGTCTCTTTTTGCATGAAATTGAGGTCTTTCAGCACCAACTTTTCTGCTACACGACGGAAACCCAAATCATTAAGCAAAATGCCTTGGACGGATCCATCGGCAATGTTCAAGTCCTCCGCCATCTCTCTGATGGTCAATTTGCGGTTATTGACTAACATTTGTTTTACTTCATCAACGTTTTCTTCAGTTTTCGATGTCGATGGTCTGCCACTGCGTTCATCATCTTCGATTGACTCAGGACCACATATGAACCGCTCGGCTCGTGCCACTGGTAAACGACCAGTTTCTTTAGAGAATCGTTGCCGAAACACTTTTCCAACATTTCCAACGTTCGCGCACCATTAATTCTGTTTTTTACGCAAAATTTAATACAAATTCGTTGTTGCAAATTTAAATCTATTTCTAAAATTGTAAAAAAATAGCCAACACACACTGAGATAGATGTATTCTTGGGTACGTAACTTTTGCAAATGTCAAGCTATGATGCTAAGATTTAGAAGGAAGCAGCAGATTTACCAACTTAACAAAAAAAACAGAACTCAAATCGGAATAATGGGAGCGCCATACGGTGGTGTTCCCCGGGAACTTTCTGATTAAGGTGGTATGTTGTTCGGTTAAAAATATGTTGTCAATACGACAAGAAAAATTACATCTCAGGTACGAAACAGAAGTGTGAATTACCACAGGAAAACATGACACAAAACTGTTTAGAAGGAGCTTTCACGTAAAAGGTTGGATCGAATTGAAACGCATTTACTTAATGTTGCACTTTTGCACTTTTATGAAATTGTATCCTTCTCTAAGACCAATAATTATGGAAATATACTCATATATACTTACTGAACGTTAAGAAGAGTATTCCTCTCTGTAGTGTGTATGAGTATCTGAAGATAATTGGTAATACTACAAATATTATTAAAAACGATAATAGACATAATTGTACTGTTAAAATGGATATCCTGTAAATATAAGAAAACAAAAACAAAAATAATCAATAATATGTTCAATGTGATTAATGAGGAGTGAATTAATTTGTTTTTATGTAAGAATAACAATTTACATGATTTGTTTATCATTTTTCTGTTTGTCTGTAATAACTGAAAATTTATCTTTTATCTATATTTTTAGTTATGATAAGATAATATTTGTTATGGCGCATTGATTGAACTTTGTTTGGATTGGTTACACGTAATTTTTTATCAAACCAATGACACGCACAAATTGCTTAAGAATCTATGAATATTAAATAAACTGACTTGGAACTGATTATTAACCCATTTCTAGACATGGAGATGGCTATTTAAATAATGCTCTAATCGAACTTGTCGAGTTGTAAAAGCAGAATAAGGTCAATGATTCTCGAGAAGTTCTACAGATGAGTCCCGAAACTAAAGCAGTTCCCCCGCCCCCCCCCCCCCCCCTCCCGCTCCACATTGATACCTGGCGACCTACGGATTACATAGTCTTATCTGTATACAGCGGACGTTTCTCCGCTACTCGTGGGATATCAATGGATACACTACCGACAAGCCTACTGCACTGACGAGCGGAAGTAAAACTGTGGCAGGCCATTATGCATCATCTTCTAAAGGAAGACGCAACGAGCCAAAAATTAAACCTTCAATAAGTGGTAAGACTGTGGCAAGCCATGGTCCTGTCACTTCCACCACCTCTAGCAGCAATTTGCTCCTTCAAAGGAGAAATCAGGGGTTCAGCCGCGTCGGCAAGTTCTATCCAAGGCGGTCTATATCAGACGCCAAAATCCTCCTACTCCTCCTCCAAATGCCAGAGATCTTTGGAGAAAATCGTGCCGATTCTAAAAAGGCCAAAAACGAAAAACACCATAACCCTGCCTGAGCCTTCCAACATCACATCTCTGAGGTCTTTTAGCAAAGTCTTAAAGGATGCAATAACGATACCGATGGATCGATAACACCTGAACGGTGGCAGTTTCGGTGGCTTTCTGGCAACTTCTTGGCCATCATGCGGGAAAACCCCGGACCACCTCCTACCACAAGCGACGCTACCTGGCACCAAGGCCACGTCACACTTATCGCTTATGCCGATCAAAGATCATAGGTGGATTAGGAGAGATTTGGCCGGGTGCACAGTCCGAGCTCGTGGATAAGGAGGATACGCCTAGCAGACCTAGAACCCGCACCTGGATTTATCAGGCTCAGCAACCCTATTCTTCCGACTCATGACTGAAAGTCGCGAAACTGGAAGAACTAAGGAGCTCTTGTAGACACGTTAATTGCGATCAAAAAGGAATCCCTTAACCATTTGGCGCAGACTAAGGCGATGATTCGGTTCGGCTTCGAGTCAATACACCCAAGGGTTTGTAAAAAGGGTGAACTGGGTGCTGATAAGCAACCTCCTCCTTTTCCAAAGAACAGCATCTCTGTGCATAAGCGGAGCCCTACGCACTACTCCCTCCGCGGCACTGGATATTCTTGGCGTCTTTTCAAATGATTTCTGTAGAAGCTGCATGGACGAGGAGGAAGAGGAGACAATCCTCCACCTACTCTGTACAATGGCCCAGCTCTCTCCCAAACTCTACTTAGGAGCTTCCTTCTACAATGACTTAAGCGATCTATTGTAGATAATATTGAGGTTAACAGTCTCCTACGCTTCATCGTAAGCTCAAATTAGTTCCAAGAGTAGGAGGATCACAGATCCACGTTACATCACAATGGGCCACTAGGCCTAAGTAGGTTGGTCTCTACAACAGCCAATTTTACCTAATCTAACCTAATTAAGTTAATCGGAGAAACGTAATAATTATCGGAAACCTGATTTTATGTTTTTTGGTGAAGGTATTAGTACGAGTAGATAACACTGTGAGCTTGCGCAAACATTCCAGAAGCGAAGCACTAAATTTATCAACTTATATCAATTTTAGAAATAAATTTAAAGTTTATGAGCAACCGAGGAGAATTTAAGAGCAAATCAGGTTATAGTACTCGGAAATATTGAATACCTAGTCTCTGCTTATCACGTCCTACTCTCACCTCTATATGGAATACAGATTTTAGTATACTTATAATGTGGGAAATTGTTGGTAGCAGCAGACGATCAAGTATGCAATTAAGGTCCTAAAGTTAGTCCAGAAGAATGGATGAACTGAGAATGCCTCTGCACCGTATATACGAATGAACACACCTGGTGCTGCACAAAAACTCGAGCAATAGAAGACAGATATTATCACGACCCAAGTGATGCGGTCTATATGCAAAAATGGAAAAATTGCGACAGAGCTGTCAGAAAAGAGGGCACATGTAAGGATGCGCATTCGTTCTGGGATATCGGCTACGCTCAATGATGGTTAACTTCAAGGTGATAAGCGATCGTCTGGCTCTGATCTGCATTAAAGCAACATTCCAAAACATCCACATAATATGTGTACACGGCCATACTGACGAAACTATGAACCCCTGAACAACAGAGCTCACCCAGCCGGCCGGAATATGATGTCAAAACCACACTCGGGGTTTTCAGTGCCAAAATTGAAAAGAAAACATGTTTGGCAGTTTATTCCGTCTAAACTCATAACCGCATAACCTCCACGACAAAATTAATTAAGGTTTACAAATCTACACAGGAGCCCTGCGTTCTCCAGATTATAGAATCGCCTACCAAATCGACCACGTGCTCACTGATGGCTCACCATCCTTTCATTGAGCCACATGCGATAGCATTCTTCGTCTTGAGCTCTACAAGGTGATGGCCGAAGGCGGACGGGATCCCGTCAAAACTGATCCAGCTCTGCCACATGATTATAGAAAACACGAGGTTGAAATATGGAATTTTGAAACAGTTTCTTCAAACTATTCCAAACGTGTACCAAATTTCGGCAAGTAGAAGCACTAAGATGTACGGAAGTATGCAGACGACATCGACATCATTTGCCGCAAGTAGATGTTTTCATCAAACAAAGAAGCATCTGCGTAGGACAAAACATCACTGTTGTCAATAGCTGATAGGTATATCAGAGTAAATATCAACTCTACGAATGACATCTTAGACTTACCCTAGGAAACTGCTGCCAGTTCGATTTAGCGAAACAAATTACCTAAAAAGTCGTAATTTTCTTATTAAATGGATTTCACCGTGATTGTCGACAAGTAAAACGAACTGGACCTTCTGATTTGGAAATTAATTGCAAAGTATGTAGTTGCTTTCTCCAAACTAATTCCTTGACTGCGTCGGAGGCTGCGATGTACTCCGACTCTGTCGTAGAACGGGAAACGTATTTTTGGCGTTGCGTTGCCTATGTGATGCAACTGGAGCCCAAAAAAAGAAACTAAGCCACTTGTAGAGCGTCAAGGTCTTGCATCTCCCGCATAGCATTACTAAAACAGTTTTAAATTTAATTTGATTTATTTTCGGAAAATATACAATACCATGACCGAACGCAATCAATAGTAAACGAAATATCTGACTGCGTTGTTACCTATTACCATCAGGTAGCCTGATTACCAACAGCGGGCCGGAAACGAAACTCGATCTTATTCATGCCCGTATCTGCATGATCTGAAGCGTTGATTGCTGGATCTGTAGGAGCATCAGACGCATCTGCCAAATTTAACCTTTCCTGCATACTGCGACTGACAAAGGTGGATAGAACCAACTTGTAGACGTCTTATATCCAGCCCCAGAATATGTTTAGAAGGGAAAACTTTAATGTCGAAGTTCATTTTCAAATAGTTACATAGGCTTACGATGTCATTATCGTCTGTTGCAGTCATGAGACCATCATCAATCTTCTTGTTGTTACAATGGCTCACAAAAACACACACATGAAGCTTTAGGTTGAAGTCCTTTAAGAGCTTCGTAAAAGTCTGATTCCAACATCGTGAATATTGCATGAGACCGCACAAACTCGTCCGTTATTACCATCATAAGGCATGGACTGTTTCACGTAAATCATCTCTTTAATACTTACATTATAATATAACTCAATACAAGCCTTACTGATAAGAATTTTGAGACTGGGTTAAATGTTTCTGGGTAGTCGATGTCGTACTGTTGACTTAAGCCACGAGCAACGAGCCTCGTTTTGCACTGCATTTTCTTATTTTCGGTAGCTAAACCCATTTGGTGTCTATTAGCTTTCGATTATTAGATAACTGCACCAAAACCCACATTTAATTTTTTCTTAACGACGAAATTTCTTCATCCATTGCTGTTCTTCAATATTTAGAATCTTAACAACGTATGGCATCTACATAACTCCTCGTTCTGTTTCTGCAACAAAAGCAAAACTTTCTGAAACAGTGAATCATATTTTCTGTTGCGTTTTTCTTTCTAAGCGTACTTCTTATATCTTCAGGTGGCTTGATTAGGTTATTTGAAGAATCAATATCTTCGTCCAAATCACCAACAGCCTCACTGCATACATCGCCACAGATCTCTGAACTATTCATGTAATTGCTGCGAGCCAGCTCCAAACTTTCATCAGTTGAGTTTATAAAAATATTATCACCAACAGCATCCTTGGTCTCAGCATCCTTGGTTTGAGCATTCTTGGTTTCAGCATTCTTAGTTTCAGCATCCTTGGTCCCAGCATCCTCACTGTCAGCAACGTCCCTACCAGCCTCATTGTCAGCAGCCTGCTCCTCTCGTTCTTCCCCTTCAATTTAAATTGTGTTTTCCCGCATGCTTTCTGCTTTGCACGAAGTTCCAAAGTTGGTAAAAACTACGTTTTCAATTGTCTCAGTCTTGGTGTGCCTTAGAATATACACTCAATACTCTTTTACGCTATCTTAATAACCAATGAAAATTCCCTTTTTGGACTTATAGTTGTGGCGAACTAATTAAGAACGATCGTAAGTACTGGCAACACCATCGCTCCAGTAATAAGACAGATAGCAACCAAAATTAAAAGTACCGCTATCTATTCAGTCAAGTTTCTTTTCATGTTAAACTGTAACCATCAATGTTATTGCACATTATTTAACAGCTTAAATAGGTTTTTAAGCATATTGGTCCAGTATGCGCTTGGCGATATATTGTAATTAAGAACGTATCACTAAAACAGTTTTGTTTGTAGAAGTTCGCTGCCCACCGAAAAAATTTCATTTGAAATTAAAGGGATATTATTAGTTTTTGTTGGCTTTAGAGATATTTTGAGTGTGATATGGTGTAAAAAAGGGCTGCACAGCAGGCATGAGGGAAGCCATATTAAAACTTCGCAATGTTGAAAGATTGTCCTATAATGATATCGCAAAAAAAACTTAATTACTCGAAAACAATGATTTCTAATGGCGTAACATATGTCGAGAAACATCGAACCACCGAAAGTGTAGAAAGACGTAAAAGACCTCCCAAAACGTATGAAGCTCAAGATAGGTTGATAGTTCGCACGGCAAAAAGAATCCTTTTTTGAGCTCGAACGGTATTCGGAAAGTAGTTTTCGGCGAGGACCCAAATGCACTTTCTGCACGCTCCATTAGAGAGCGATTGAATGAAAATCAGCTTTTTAGGAGATCAGCCAGAAAAAAAAACATTGCTTTCGCTAAAAAAAACCGAAAGGCTAGGTTAGCTTTTGCAAAGGAATACAAAGACCGGAATATCTCACAATGGAAAAAAATACTCTGGAGTGATGAGCCTAAAATCAGTAGAATGAGTTCCGATTGTAACCAGTTTAATCCTAGGTACAACACATCACACCCTCAAACATGGAGGAGGGAGTATTATGCTATGGGGTTGCATGTCTTTTAAAGGTACCGTACCGTTACACCGAGTGGAAGGTATAATGAACACTCAAAGCTACATTACTTCAAAATATAATGCTGTTCTGTACAGAGACAGAATGACCAGTAACTTGGAAATTTATGCAGGAAAATGACCCGAAACATACTGCGAGGTCAACAAAAGCATGGTTTCAGAATAATTCTGTGGATGTCATCGATTGGCCGTCATGCAGTTCGGGCCTAAATCCAATCGAAAACCCCTGGTACGAGTTAAAAAAAAGTTAAAAAGCATAAAATTAGCAATACAAATGAATTCTATGAAATCGTAAGGACATTCCAAGAATGCAATAACAAAGAAAAAATGCCAGGACCTAATTTTGCCAATGCCAAGGCGATGTATTATATGGCTGTAATTGCAAACAAAGGATTCCTGACAAAAAATTGAGGAAAAACCGCAAAATACGATGAAAAGTTTACATATTCTCTTATCGTTCTTAATTAGGTCGCCAGCTAATTTCTTGTTACCAAAATATTTTGAATTCAATTTTATGTTTCCGTTATCTTTTTGCTACTGTTTTTGCTATTGTCTGTTTTTAACTGACACATGGTACAAAAAAAAAAACATTTAACAACCCAAGATGTATAAAAATTTAAATAAAAATGTTCGAAAAACATGATTCCAATGCATCGTTCTTAATTAATTCGCCACAACTGTAGCATCCAACTTTCTCCTGTTCTGGTCTAATCATGCTCATATACCTCTGTACCAAAAATTCGTAATCAATATTGGGCTTTGAGCCAAATAAACGCTCGTATGGAGTTTTTCCTTCCACTGTAATCCTACCTGTTTTATTTAAAATATGAATAGCAGTACTCACTGGCTCTACCCAAAACTTTTAACTTAAATTTTGAGCAGGTATCATCGATCTCGCTGATTCCATTATGGTTCTCATCTCGCGTTCAGCAGAGCTGTTCTGTTTCGGCGTGTAAGGCACAGTTTTTTGGGGCATAACACTCTGCATATTTAACAACCGTTCAACGTTTTTATTGACATATTCTGTGCCATTATCACTATCCAGCACTCGCAGCCGATTTCCCGTCTCCGCTTGTACCTCGTTTAAAAAAAACTGAAGAAATCTAAGAACTTCCGGTTTCTCCTTCATAAAATAAACGTTAAAGGAGGAAGTAGTTTGATCCTCCAATTGATTACAACGTTCTAATTGACACCTATCTGTGTGACCTAGCCTTGCAAATTGACAACAGATCAAACCCTTACACTGAGGTAGACTCCCTTAAAGTCTAATAGATCCCAAGTTGAGTGTTGCAATTTTCACTTTTAATCGCCCGCGCTTTGTGGAAACATTTTCAGGGTACTAAAAATGCCTTAAGCGCACTCTTACTATAAAAACAAAAATTTATTTTATTTTAAAAATACATACACTAGCGATCACTAGGAAGAGGCCATACATTTTGCAATCGATTTTCACTCTTTATATCTGTTTGAAATTTTGTACCCACAAACTTTTACTACCTGTGTACAGGTACACATTTGACAGCGACAGCGACAGAAAGAGGAAAAATAGATGCTTTCAATGAGTTAGGACTCTCAGGCCGAGAAATTGCAATGAGGCTTAAAAGAAGTAAGACTGTTGTAAACAGTTATCTTGCGGATCCACAAAAAATAAAAAAGAACGCACGGCAGAAGCAACAACAGTGCGAGAAAAGCGGTTAATTCTACGGCGTGCCTCCAATTCTACTCTACTTGCGACTAAAATAAGGGCCAACAGCGGAGTATCAGTCAGCATAGCAACGGTCCGAATGATAATACGAAAAAGTGGTCCATACCGAGAAAAAAAAACATAAAAAGAAACCTGTTTTGAGGAGAACATATCGCTTGGAGCAGTGAATGGAAATGCGTTGTCTTTTCTGATGAAAAAAAGTTTAACCTTGACGGTCCCGATGGTTACAACTTTTATTTCCATGATCTAAGGAAGGAGGAGCATATTTTGGCAAGACACCACAGCCGTACATCAGGTTTAATGGTGTGGGGAGCTCTTACGTACTATGGGACAATCGAGTTGGAGATTTTGTCCACAACAATGAACGGAAACAATTACAAATGTTTGCTGGAATGATCATTTCCAAAAGCGAAAAACACTTTCGGACCCCTGTCTTGGATATTCCAACAAGACAATGCCCCCATCCACACTTCCAGGGTTGTTAGAAGTTGGATTCAATCAGAAGACGTGTAACTTTTGTCATGGCAGCCTTATTCACCGGACTTAAACATAATCCAAAATGTTTGGGCATGGTTATCTCGTAAAGTGTATGAAGGCGGCAGACAAGTTGAAGACAAGGACACTTTAATCGAAGCTATTCGTGATGCCTGGGCCCAAATTTCTCTTGATTATTTAAAAAAAAAAACTGTATGATTCTATTCCAAACCGTCTTATAGAGGTCATATCGAAAAATGGCAGGCATACTCATTATTAATGTACAAAAACATAATAAATAAGTGTTTTAAAACCATAAAATGTAAACATTTTATTCATTTTTTCACTTCTTTCGAAGATTTTGCATGTGGCCTTATCATCTTTTTATAAGCTTTTCAAGAAGTTCATTGTTTGATCTTGGGAAATTCCAACGGTCGTTTCTTATTTACTCTTTAATTTTATGACTTTCTGTTGAGGAAATGTGCACCTGTTCACAGGTAGTAAAAGTGTGTGGGTAAAAAATTTCAAATAGGTATAAAGAGTGAAAATCGATTGCAAAGTGTATGGCCTCATCCTAGTGATCGCCAGTGTATATGAGCGCAAGTATATTTAACAACAAAATGAGAACTTTTCTGCCTCCAATACGGTCTATTTTGTTTTGAATAGCCTAACCTATCCTAAAAATTAACCTCTATATTTACTTTTATCGTTATTAACATTATTACTAGTTTATTTTTTCTTAAACTGATTTAAATTCCTTATCAAAATCCTAATTTTTGCTTGCTTACTTCGAATAAAATGTAATATACATAATTCTACATATCTTATCATAATCATTTACTCGATAGCAAACAACGGACAATATTTTTCTCACAAATTGTTGGCAAAATATTTATGTCAACATTTTCTAATGACCAAGACGTTTTTTTTATTTGTTCTCTTTCATTGTTTCTCTCCCCGAGAGACTGATATTTTGGTTATAATTTTTGCCTTTTCTTATTTATAAGTTCAATAAAATTTTAAAAATCTGCAACCACAATCAATTTGAAAACTAATAATGTGGTATTTCTGGTGGTACTATTTTTTTATATCTGTTAAAAGTACAAACATCATGATAAACATATCAGTTTAGTTCACTGATAAAAAAATTAAATAAGAAACAAAGAAACTTATTGACGCGTTTAAACAAAAAAATTATCAACCAATTTTCTAAACATTGTCTTACAGTAATATACACGGTAGTAGAAACATCTAATAATTACGTGTACAATTTTGCAAAAAAAAGTGTGATTATTGAACGAATCATTCAAAATGCCACGATATCTGCGATATTTATGCAACTACAATACAAAAAGTATAAAGCCAAAAGAAAAACTGAAAAATAGTATTCAAAGTGTAGTCACGAATATGAAAGCAAATGAAAAAAAATTCAAAGGGAAAATATAAAAAGCCGTTTTTCTAACTAGATACATTTATTTTATTGAATTACATTCCATTAACTTTCCATTTCAACAAATTAATTGGCTTGATATCAGAAACAATAGACTTAAAGGTGGACAGGGCTTTTTTGGAATAGACTAAAGCAATGGTTTCGGTCGCCCAGGATTGAGGTTATAATCATAGTAACCTCAATCAGTGTTTTGACTGGAAATTAAACCCAGCAAACAAGTTACATCTTTTTAAAATTACAATAAATAAGCCGTTCACAAGTCAAGGAATATGAACATAATACTCGTATATAAGGAGTTAATTTTCTGTTTCAAGTGCAATCCAAACAGGTACATTGTGAACAACAGAAATTTGGTTGCAGGGTTGAATATGCCCTAAGATGGCTTCTCTTAAAAATATTTTGACGCCCATTCCTAAATATGACATATGGTATTCTCAAAATTTACAAATTACTAGATTTTTTTAAATTTTCGTAGGAAATACAAAAATCTATTTGTTCTAAATTATCGAATATTTTGAATTGCTTTCCAAATTATTTTATATCAAAGGATCCGGCGTTTAGAATCTGTAGCACAGCTTTGGAGTTTGGTACCCAATTGCGCATCTGAAATCCGCCCATGGAATGTACGAGATAAACTTTGCGCGCCAACTTTATGACCTCCTCTTCGGTGTCCACGCTGTCTAACATGTCATCCACGTAATGGTTTTCTATGTAGAATAAATTGCACTGCTCTAGGATAGTGATTACGAAACTCCTTAGCGTTTTCATTCTTTACATACTCCGCACAGCTGAGGGAACATGTGGCGCCGAATGTCATTACTCTCATGAACCGATTCCGAGAACCCTTCTTCGATCCAGAGAAAGCCTTAGTAGTTTTGGTCCTTTTGGCGAATCATTACCTGATGATACATCTCCGCGATGTCCCCGGCAATCGCTGCTCGCCGTTGTCGAAATTTCCGCAGTGTTGATACCATCGATGTTAATTGGTCCGGCCCTTTAAGAAGCATGCTATTGAGATAAATGCTATCAACTTTAGCGGCTGCGTCCCATACTAGGCGGAGCTTCCCCGGCTTTCTTGGGTTGGTAACAACAAACATTGGTAGATACCAACGCCCCTTTACGTCGATCTCATCTGTCCTTAGCTTTTTAGAGTATTCTTTAGCAACATAGTCTTCCGGCTTAAATTTCAACGCGTGAGCTAGAACGGGATCTCTCTGCATCTTTAAGAACTAGCATTTAGCCCTGCGTTCAGTCATAAGAAAACTGTCCGGATGAGATAAGTATTCACCTTTCCACAACAAGCTGGTTTGAAAATGGTCTCCAATCCTTTTTGTAAATTTTTGCAACTGTTCGAGAGCTTGAACGTCGTCCTTCGACATCGTCGTCTCCCTTACGGATGTAGTTCTTAACAATGTATTTTAAGCAGTTCAATGTTCGCGGAACGGTTGAAGTCGCAAATGTGCAAGATGTGGTGGTTAATTGGAGTTCTACGGCGATGGTGCTCGGTGAATCGATCATTTATGGTCCAAACCAGAGGGGTTTTCTTCGCAAATGGTTCTGAGTCTGGCCCTTCTCTTGATTTTAAGCCCAGCCCATGTCCAGAATTGTTGAGTCCTTCATGCTAGTGGTTAGAATGGAAATAAGTGACTCTGCCTTCTTGTGTAGACAAGGGTGGCGCCTATAGCGACATTCATCGACTCCGCAGACACCTGTATAAGAGCATGGGTCTGGATAATATGGCTTAAGACATCTGCGGCAAAGACGATTTGTTCTCACTGCTCTCCACTTCTTGGGTCAAGTAAGGTTGAGGAAGATACCACAATTTTCCACGTTGAGGCAGCTTCCTTGGCAGATGACACAGTTGATCGTGCTGACGTCCTGGGTGCGTAGATGATGTCAGGCTAATCTTATGTTCAGCTGTTGTTCAAGTTCCGGATTGTTTAGATGGTTAAGCATTTCCGACGTTTTCATGGTCGCACAAATGTTCTACACAACAATGGCAAAGTCAACAATGGTTTCAGGACGACTTTATTTAGGTGGCGGCATTTCTCTGATCTGTGCAAGTAGTTCATCTATGATGAGTTCTGGTCGACCAAATTTCATGCGTAAAGTTGATATTATTTGTGGGACGCATGAGGCGTGTAATAATAGATTTTTCACGGCGTTTCTTACTGGGCCATCCAGAACCTGCCTAAGACGTATTAGGTTTTCGAAGCCGGAGAACCCACAAAAAGTAGTGATCTGTTCGTAACACGGTGAAAGCAGACCTGCTCCTCTTGCCCAGTGGTGGCAAATTCTTTCTTCTTAGCGGGATATAAAAGATTGCAAGGAAGTGTCGGTTTTCACCAGCGCAAAAGTGGAAATAGAAGTCTTTCATCTATGAACAAACTCGTCCTATCCAACCCGTGCGTCGGTTGGTTGGTGAAATATGCTTTTATACAAATACGAGTACTAGTACGTTATTCCCACTGTTACTAAGCTCTAAACAATACATAGTTTGTTTCGATACCTTCAAAGTTAACTTTCTCTTTAAAAGGATTAAGTTGACTTTTGTACATACATAATATATATGCGAGTATTATAAGCTCGCTCCGCAGTTTTGAGGACCATTTTCTGACTCTTGTGTTATGCGTGTGTATTCCAGGCTTCATGCAGGAAATAAAATCACTGAGAAACCAACTAGAAAAGGCTTAGGGGAGCAATTTTTAACATTAAACCTATGCCTCAATGTTCTCAATGAGGGATTTCATTGATAGCTGGCTTTGTCCCGGTTTCAACTGTAGTTGGTAGTACTTTTGAGGATATTACCGAATACCAACCGACAACCTACCATGCGAAAAAATAACTGCTTTGATAAGACAGTTCGTAAATATAGTCTACATGACCCCAGGCACGGTACGGTTGATTTTTACACCTTTCGGACAGTGAAGACCGGCTTGATTCATAAAGATCACAAGTCTCACCTGTTGGGTATTCTACAGCCTGTCCAAATTAAATGCTGATCCCATAGCATGATATCAGAGTAGACAGAAGTCATTTGTCTGGCCTTATTGCACGTCAACATGAAAGACCTGGTAGACTGGCAGGTAGTGCTCTAGATTTATGGTTTTTTTTTTTTAAAGAACTTAACACTCAAGTGGGTACGGCTACACTTAAAGTGCCTGAGCACGTGTTAAGTTTTTATGAAAATGGGATAAATAGAGAAAGAAAGATTGTCGGGCTCAGTACTTATTTCCTTGCATGGGTGGCATCCAACATTTAATCGAGAGACTAAATTATTAGTGTAATTGGACTTGTTGTTGTATTCTAGGTAACCACACATCTTACATGATTTTAGTTGTCTGAAGAAAATAATGTCTTTCGGGCGCGGCTGCTATTGAACCACGAACCGTCCGATTTGGCAGCCAATATACTACCACTTGAGACACGGCCACCCACAAATAAGATGCACATAAATTTTAACAAAGCCTAAAACTTACTTCAACCAGCTATCAAATGTGGTGTGAATATAGAAAACCATACTTGCAGACTGTGACCTAGATAAGGTTTTTACTATCGGGTAGATAGTGGTAGGGTAAACCATCAACTTTAAGCACTTGCATCTATTTTACTTGGATAATGAAACCAGGATAGGTATAAAAAAGATGAATCCTTCTGTGATTTCGTGGAATCGAAATGGTGGAAGAAGACGACGCACATCCTTACCGGCTATAACCACCTCCACCTGAGCAAACCGATCTGTATCCCCGCAATTAGTTGTGGAAAATCTCTTAAGTGAAGAGACACTTGCAGCTGTACGTCGGTTTGGAACTCGCAGATCAAAAATATGAAGCAGTTTCTTAGCGCCTTCTTAAGTACCTCGGAGTTCTTATTGAGGTTCGCTTGAGTTATAAATATCACCTAAAGCATGTATGCGAAAAATCTTCAAAATTTTCCGGCTGTCAAATCGAAGGTAGAGAACAGAATAAAAAACTTCTAACTGTGGCTGTGAGTTTCATGCTAATATACATAGTGGAAGTGTGGGCATATGTCCCACCATCTTAGCACACTAAGAGTCGCTGGTACATTTCAAATTGTTTTGCATGATGCCATACTCGTTGCATCTTAAATGCAACCTATAGATATTCTCATTGAAGAGATGGCAAAACTTAAAAGCGAGCGAGCGCGAAATGAACGGACAGACGACAAAAAATGAGAATGCGACCTAGAAACAACAATGGAATTTTCACTTAAAGGAAGTGATCAATACACATGGTGTAAAGGGAATCGTGGAGAGACGAAAAAACATATTATCTGAATCAGCTTCAGTGTACTCGTATATTATCTGTTTAAACGTAAACATGAAATCGTCGCATCTACATATATTCCGAAACTATTCCGAAAAACTCGAAACGCCCTACGTTACCAATAAATTTTAACCTAATTACTTGCTTCACTAGTACACTATAGTGCATATTCTCGGCAACCTTAGGCATTTAGATCGTCAACTCATAGCAAATATATAGGTAAAACTAATGAATCAATTTGAATGATTCGTTCCTAAGCCGTACAATTCGCTTATGGAATGCCTTGCCTAGCTAACCTTCAAACATTTAAAATCAACGTTCATCGGTACCTCTCTTTCTTTCCTCCCTGATTTTCCTTCGCCCGTGGTGTGTGCAAGCATTTTAAGGCTACTCAAATCTCTCAAAACCCCGCAAATTATACAAAAAATGGGGTAAATTAAGTCTTTAAATCGATCCTCGCACACCACCAATTACGATTCTATTCAAAAAGTAGCTTGTTATTACTTTACGATTATAATTCTGTATTCCATTCCATTGAAGTCCACAATCCCAATTAAACGCAATTCTTACGTTCGGTTTTATAATAGCGCAGTATTTCTCTGTGCTTCCTTTCGAGCGTCACCCCTCTATACCGGTTCGGATTCTATTTAACAACGCGGTATTGTGTCTATCGTAGATTTGGACAGATTGTCGAATCGACAATCAAATCGGTCACGTTCTTATAGATGTGAGACACGCATCCAGTATTCTTATATTAAATTCAGACCTCAAACCGACCAGAATAAGAAATTCAATGTTGACAGTATTAGCACGACTGGACGTAAAGAAGAAGAAGAAAAAGATCCTGCGTAAAAAGAATAAGGCCTATGCAAACTCCCAGCTCAAGGATATCGAGGAGTTTGGCCTGTAATTATTTCGCTCCTTTCGTGGGATACAATATTTAGGTGGGGAAATTAAATTATTAGTGTAAATTGATTTATTGTATTTTAGGCAACCATAATCTCACATGATTTTAGTGATTTTAAATAATGATTTTAAAAACAATATCTTTCGGAGTTTGAAGGCCAAACCGTCTACTTGAACCACGGCCACACACCAAAGGAGAATATAATCAAATAAAGAAGCATCTGTCCACCGCCTAGCATAAAACGTGACCGTTGATAATAGTAACTTCGAAGAGGGTAAGGAGTTTGGTAGGATAGCGTGTCTCAAGCTGAGATATTTCACGTTTCAGGAGCTGGTTAAGTAAATAAGTAAGCACTGACGATACGTAGGCTACGAATTCCCCTGCAGTTTTGACTTGAGTGCTGTTCAATTAATTCAGATTGCTGGTGATAATAGAAATTTACCTAGTTGTACTAAACATGGGTGTCCAATATTAGCTAAACAAAAAAATGTTTCAAATAGAACCGTCGCTCTGCGATTCTGACGACCATACATTGAAATCGTTAGCGATTACTACCTAAAGCGTCAACAAGATATTTATCTGAGAGCATTTTGAAACTTTCGTACGAATGCATTTTCGAAACCCCAAATCGCGGAGTGATTCATCGCGTCGGTGAGCCAGTCATTTTCAGTTAGGTTCCTGTATTGCCCACAGAGAATAACGAACGATGTGTTTGGGAAGGACTTGATTCACTTCGCAGTGATTCCATTGAAATGTGAAATATACATATTTTTAGGATCTGGTGCGTTTTTTCTTTTTATATGCTGGACATCTCTTGCTCTCGGTTTTTTGTGTTCAGTTTCAACGCTATTGGCTTTGGAAAGCTAGGAAATTGGTCTTGCTTAGAAGTCCTTTAATTTGTAATCGTTTTCTTCGCGTAGGGGTACTTGTACTAATTGATTTCATAATCCGCTACATGAGCTATTTAAGCCAATCTAATACGAAAACAACGGCTTAAGCTTTATCAACATCAAAAGACAACAAAATATATCTTTACTACTAATCAAAATCAATATATCCAGCTATGAATAGCAAATATTTTAATGCTAAAGCAATAGATATAGCAATTTTTTGAATATTCAAGTAAGATTTTGGTGATTGTTTCAACGTTGTTTCAGAAAATGTTTAGCAGTAGCAAATTTTACTTGATAAGTACCCTAGTTCAACTCATAGTTGCAAAAATCTAGACAACTCTCAGGAAACAAAAATGGCTTAATTATGATTCTTACCTTAAAACACACTTGTTGTATTCTGGAAACATGACTGTGTCAATAACAATTAGTCAGGAACACCGGATAAATCAACCAATTGCGTTTTGTAAATGTTACTGTACTGATTGTCAAGAATTAAAATAGAATTTATTAAGATTAAGATTAAGACATTGTATAAATTAAATGGACAAATACTCGTACATCTGTTTATATTATTCCTGACCTTTCCAGATTCTAAATCTTCAAATGATACATTCCAAAAACAAGAGATAGCAAATATTTTATGTATAAAACAATCGATTTTTCAAGAAAACCATTTCATTCAATTTTGTAGAATTCGATTCAAAAATTCAAAAATTCAGCAAATTACAAATTAAAGAAAATTAAAAACCTAGTCGAATGTAATTCATTTAAAACTATTATAAAACCAAATGGCATATCCAATACATAGATACGTATGTACTTACTCCTATGGTATAAGATTAAACAATTCTAGAAATATGAGTATTCAAATATAATTTATTAAAAGCCGAAAATTTACAATCACGCGATTAGTTTGTCAGTGTTGAAGGTTATTAAGGACATAAATGAATTAAATACAAATAGTTTTACAAGATTTTCACAAATCAATAGTAATTTTAAGAAGTAACCTTATCATTTCAAAGTACACTCCAGAATATATTAAGCTATGTAATATTTATACCATATATACTATTGTATTATATATTTTTGTAAATACATATATAATCTTCAAATACATTGAAGACATTAAGAATGAAAGCAGTGCTCAATAATTTTCCAATACTTGTATGCGGCAGCACCGAAGAGGAATTAATTGTATCTTGAGAAACTCTATACGGTCTTCCCCTTTAATCGAAACAACGTCCATATGTTCTTCTAAAAAATAAAACTTTCCGAAATGTGGCTAATAGTCCGGAAGTCAGCTTCTTCACAAGAAAATTAAGGCACTGAGGTACGGAGAATAGTTGTGCACTTCCAGTTAAAAAATTAAAGAAGTTAAAGAAACTAAAGATCAAGGCTATCAAGGCTTTGTATGATCAATCGAATTATCAAGGATTACAGACAAACAATTTAACCGATTTTCTAAACCAGAAACTTGACAAAATTATTACGAAGGTTTTTGTCACGCTAACCAGAAGCCGAAAATCTGACGTGATCAAACAATTCTGAGACCAGCCTCAGAGTTAAGACTCTTTTAAAAAATATAGTCTGGTTTCTGATGTAAAATTTTCTCGCCTTGTATTGCCCAAAAATCTTTTGAAAATTCCTTGTAACCGTCTGAAGTCCTTCTATCAATCGACAAGTACAAACCCTAATCAACAAAGTCGACCCTAACCATTTACTGTCTGATTTCAAAAACGCTTAAGATAGCGTTCCATGAAAATCTTAGTCACTTCACTTGTAATATAAAGGTTGTCCAGCGGAAACTTTTCGAGTTTAATATTAAATAAAAAAAAAACTACAGCGTTATTCTCACATTTTATTTATGCAAAATGGAGTTTGACAATGCGGATTTTAGGTTTTAAAAACAATATCGTCTAAATGTCATCTATTCATCTCAACATACTTTTACTCTGCAGACTTACTGACTGCGAAAACTCAGTAAGTCTTCGACACATTATTTGGAATACCGTGTACAACAGATTTTATCACAATTCTTAGCTATACTAAAGGATAAATACGCCCTATAAAATAGCAACCACGCAATAAAGTCTTCAGAAATAAACAGAACATGTTCCCCGTCCAAGTAATGTATAGAGTTTTCAAGAAATAACTTTGAAATATGCAAAGATCCAGCTAATTATGTGCATTCACAGGGAGGTGAGTGAGTACAATCAAGAGATTGAATGTCTGCATTACTTTGCACTAAGATTCCTCAAGAATCGAGAGCTCACTATACCAAGATAAGGGGTTAAATAATTGATCAGACATGCGATGAAGACAACGTTCTAATTAAATTATTACGACAACGACCATCACTTTTTTGCAAGTCTAACTGTGTCAACTAAATAATACAATAAAGTTAACAAGAAAATACGAGAGCAAAATAAATGAACAGAATCTTATCTCACATTTTTAAAACAGAAAACTATTTGTACAAACTTCAATACCAAAAAAATTAAACAAAAGGCAACAGGACCCCTAAGTACCCACGTTCACCACCGTGATAGTCTGTAATTGATCGACCAAAAAACGAAAATTTTTTTTTTAATTTCGCACACATTCAACATTTTCATTACACTTGCAATGTAAAAAAAAAAAAATATTAAAAGCGATGCTAAGGACTGAAACGAATAAAATTTGGAAACTTCGAAGTAAAAAATAAAAATATTTTCATAATTCATGTAAATTTTTGCTTTAAAACTCTGTTTTTATTAAATTCATTCACAATTACAAAAAATAAAAAAAATTATTCGGGTTCCCATTCTTTCCTCAGCTTCTTTCGAATGTCCTTCATAAGGTTGGTGACAGTTACATCCGTGATCTTTTCGGACGCTCTTTTCCATTTAGCACTAAAATCTTTTACGTCCTTTGCACACTGCTCACTTTTCCTCAATTTAGCTCTGACCAAAGCCCAATACCTTTCAATGGGACGGCACTGTGGAACATTGGGTGGATTCATTTCTTTTGGGACAAAGTCGACATTTTTAGCAACAAGAAAGCTCAACGTCGCATGAGCATAGTGAGCTGAAGCTAAATCTGGCCAAAATAATATTGAACCCTCGTGTTTGCTTAAGAAAGGAATCAACCGTTTTTTTAGGCGCTCGTTAATGTACACTTCTCCGTTAATTTTCCCCGTTGTAATAAACGATGAGCTTCTGTGTCCACATTGGTAAATGGCCTGCCAAATTAGATATTCTGACCCGAATTTTTCCATCCCAATCGATGTTGTTGATTGCGGAAGAATCTCAGCTTCAAACAAGTTGTAAAACTGCGCACCTAGAAGAGTAGCAAAGTCGGCTTTGACATAAGTTTCGTCATCCAAAACCAAACACGCTTTCTTGTTGCCGATCAACTCGTATAGCTTTCGGACTCGTGTTTTTATGACTTTTTCTTGCTTTTCAGTAACTTTTGGTATTTTTTTGTTTTTTACGTGTTTTTAGAGCGTTACGTTTTTTAGATCTTTGTACCATTGTTTGGTTGGTATTACATTTCCGAGCAACATCTCTGGATGACATAGCCCGGTTTTTTATGATGGTATCCACTATTTTCCTGTCCAAATTTGTATCATGTGCTCCACTTTTCTGTTTTCGCTTAACTGTCAACGTCTCCAAATATCGTTTAATAACAGAATCCACTGTACTGCGTGCTATGTTTAAATTTTTTGCGATGAAATGGTTTGGACGCGAAGTATTTTCGAGCCATTTGTCGATGATCTTCTTACGGCGTTCCTCTTGACTCATATTTTATAAATATTTTAAACCGCACCGAACTAAAATCAATAACAAACTGAAACTAGAGAATACACAGGCTAATTTGGGTACAAAATGGGATTGTAATTTTTACGCATTGGAAGTATAGCCCGTATTAAAATTTACAGATTTTATTCGTTTCAGTCCTTATAACTACAATAGACAATTTGGAAACTACTATTCAGATAAAATGTCAATCAACCGAAAGAAGAATCCAAAAGCCGGAAGGCATGACATAGAAGGAGTTGCACACAGTAGTAACCTGGGATATCTTTGAGTTGCATCGAGTTCAAATTTTATGAGTGAATCCATTAAAAATTCCATTAATACGCTTAGAAAGAAAGAAAAACACATCAGTAACACGGAAGCAAGTGGCTTTTTTTACTCCTCTTACTTACATAATTAAGAAATAACCTGTTATTAGATAAAACTTGCACTACTATTGCGAAAAGAATAGGAAACCTTATCCTGGATCCAAAGTCTTCTACTAAGTACGTAGATGGGAGACCGTTTCTTCCCTACAAAGATGAATATTTTGCGAACATTTCAAGTGGATACATAACTACACTTACAAGTATGTTAACCAATTATTAAAGCCCCCACTTTGATTGCAAGTTTTAAAAAAAAAAAAAACATCATCGCTCAAATAACTAAATACTGGATTATGTCAGAAATGATTAAAGCAGTTGGTGCCACTTAAGGTTAATAAACAATTACAAGTCATACGAATAAAAAATAGAAAAAGAAAAAATTAGCGCGTGAATTTTCAACTGCAGTTCAACTGTCACAATGACAATGCTTTCTTTGAACCTCACCTTGAATAATAAAAACAAAAACGTGTCTTAAAGTGAGATACATACGACGGACGTTAACTGTATTCTCGATATCGGAGTGATAAGCAAATCAAATCACTTATGAGATTACCTTGGGTATATATTTACAGGGCTTTGCATAAGTTTGCGTACACTGCACTTCTATTACTATTTGTATATATTTATTGATGTTCAGCATTTTAAACCGCCTATATCTCAATTTTTATTTTATAATGGAATGTTCTCCTCTACTAATTCCAATTTAGATTAAGTAATTAAAAAATAAATAAAATTACGGTAAAATAAAATGTATTACCACGTCAAAAAAATGTTTTGCAAAACTCTAAACTAAAAAAATGTGTTCTACAGAATTCCTTGGTATTCTCATTCGATTGCTTCACCTCGTACAAGACAGACATTCTCCCAGATCGAAAACCTAACAGAACCATGGAAAGAGTTAAAGGGAAAGAATTGGGGATCTCTGAGAGGAGAACAATCGTTCCGTTGCACGAAGAAAGAAAATCGTAAGGTGACATATCTAAAATTACAAAATGACATCGCTCAACAATCCAGAAAGGTGCAGAAAATTTTAAGGCCCGAGGAGCACTTGCGAACAAAGAAGGATGCGGTAAATCTAAAAAGATAGGTAAGGCTGAAAGCAAATTTATTGGGCGTCAGGTGTCAAAAGAACTTGGTTTGAGCTTAGTTAAAATATGGGTAGCTACAAGACTGGAGACCATGTTTCATACCTCGGTACACCCTTCACCTGTACCTAGAGCACTCCGCAAGGCTAAGTATAAGAGTTGGCTAGCGAGAAAAAAAAACATACGTGTCTGAAATTAACCGTAAAAAACGCTTCGAATTCGCAAAAGGGTGCTTACATAAAGATTTTGATTTTTGGTCAACAGTAATATTTTCTGATGAGAGTAAGTTCTATATTTTTCCGTCGGATGGGTGAAAACTTTTATGGAGAAAAAAAAGGTGAAGAAATGCTACCAAAAAATTTTAATGCTACGGTCATAGACGCAGGTGGTCTTGGTTTGGGGGTGTATGTCGGCAGCCGGTACAGGAAAATTAATTTTCATAAATAAAATTAGAACTTATATCTCGATATTCTAAAAAACTATTTGCAAATTTGCTCTGAGAAGCTGGGCTTAGCTGGTCGTTGTCACTTTCAACATGATAATGACCCTATGCATACTGCTTATCAAGTTCGACAATGGATTGCTTTCAGCGCACCCAACTTTCTTCAAACTCCACCGCATCGCCTGGCATAAACCCCATTGAAAATTTATGGGCTGGATTGGTAAAAAAAAATTGGAAAACATGAACAAATAAAAAAATACTCAGCGAAATTTTACAAGCAGAATGAGACAAAATTAGAGCAGATCTCATAAAAAATCTTGTTGAATCCATGCCGAGATGATTACAAGCCATTATTAATGCAAAAGGATACTCCACAAAATATTGAACATCATAAAATAAAAAAATTAACCGCTGTACGCAGACTTTTGCAATTGATTTATATTTTTATATTTTGTAAACAACTTGTTAAACTCAACTTATGTTATTTTTTTATTATTGCAATTAAACTACCTCTTTTATTTCCAATTGGACTTACATATCCTTTATTTTATCGTTTTCATGGTTTGAAGTCGTTTTACCTGTATTCGTTCTACTGTACGCAGGCTTTTGCAAACACTGTATGTAAGTACAAAACTTTGTACAAACCAAAAGTAGTATATATGTGGCAAAATTTAAATTTCAGCTCATCGCTATAACTCTTTAAGCAAGTAAGAGTACATACAGTGGCATAAGAAGGATACATCCTTTTCAAAAAAATTCACATTATCGGACGCAAAACTCCTGGCCGCTGTCTTTTGAGACTCGAATTCTGTTGATCGAGCACACAAAAAGAAGTGATCATAAGCGCAGCATCTTGTTGTGAATTGTAGTGAATTTAAATCTAATACTACAGCAATATTACAAACGAAATTATGACATAAATAACGAAAAACCAAACTCTGCTGCGCAATTAAAGTTTAGAAGAAAGCCTTTTTTATCTCAAAAACTAATCGCTCACCCCAAATACAAAACGAAAAAGTTCCAAGAAGGACTTATCGCATATTTGAGGGAAATATTAAGTAAATTTAAAAATTATTTTCAAAATTAGATTTAGGTAATTGCAAGACAGATATTATATAATTATTAATTTTAGGATTGGACAGCAATCACTTTCAACTAAATGACTTCGTAAATAAATGTTGGCAATGACTTGCTACAGGATCTTGTAGAAAGAACAAAACTTACATCCATAAATGGCGTCATGAATTCATTGATTGTGGGTGTTAAAGAACTCCCAAGCTCATGGCAATTTCCCGAACATATTTTCATTCGCACGTGAGATACACTTTCAATCGAATTGCTTCGTACGCAAACATGGTTCCGAAATGCCACATACCATATGTACTAGTGAAAAAACTTGGTGCTTAACATATGCAGAACAACGCCGAGCAACATAACGCTGAAAAGTCCGTGCCGTTTCCAACCTTCAAAAGATACATGTATAAATTTGACAGCTGTCGGACGATTAGTTCTCGAGATATAGCGTTGTGAGTGAAGCAACTTTTGTTATTGTGAAAAAAAAAACGGATTCAAAGCAATTTCGTGTGTTGATTTATCATTGCTTTCTGATGGTAAAAAATGCATCCGAGGGAAAGAAATGGCTTGATAAGTGTTGCCCGGACTCTGCACCAGCCGAACGAACCATTCGCAAGTGGATTGAAAAATTTAAAAGTGGTCATACAAGCACCGAAGATGATGCACGCAGTGGACGTCCAAAAGAGGCTGTTTCAGATGAAAACACCAAAAAAGTCCACAAAATGATTACGAATGACCGTAAAGTGAAGTCGATCGAGATAGCTGAGGCTCTGAAGATATCAAAAGAGCGTGTTGGATATATCATACACGAATATTTGGATATGCGAAAGCTCTGTTCAAAGTGGGTGCCGCGTTTGCTCACAGTCGACCAAAAACAACAACGTGTTGATGATTCAGAGGAGTGTTTAAAGCTGTTCAACTGCAATAAAGCCGAATTCTTGCGTCGGTATGTAACAATGGATGAAACTTGGTTCCATCAATTCACACCAGAGCCAAGTCGGCAGTCAGCTGAGTGGCGAGTAGGCGACGAACCTCGTCCAAAACGACCAAAAACTCAACAGTCGGCTGGCAAGGTTATGGCCTCCGTATTTTGCGATGCACATGGAATAATTTTCATCGACTATCTCCAAAAGGGGCAGACTATCAACAGCGACTATTACATTGCGTTTTTGGAGCGTTTGAAGGACGAAATCGAAGAAAAACGGCCGCATTTGAAGAAAAAGAAAGTGCTGTTTCATCAAGACAATGCACCGTGTCACAAGTCGATGAAAACGATGGCAAAATTGAAAGAATTCGGCTACGAATTGCTTCCCCACCCACCGTATTCTTCAGATTTGGCCGCCAGCAACTATTTCCTGTTCGCAGACCTCAAAAGAATACTCGCCGGAAAGAGATTTAAGACCGAATCGCCGAAAAAGAGGCCTATTTTGAGGCTAAACCGAAATCGTACTACAAAACTGGTATCGAAAGATTGAAAAATCGTTTCAATCAGTGTATCGCCCTCGAAGGCAACTATATTGATAAATAAAGTTGAATTTTACAAAAATTTTGTGTTTTACTATAAAACGGCACGGAATTTTCAGCGCATGTGTTATATGAATAATGGATAATGTCAAACATCAGTTCAGTACACATTTCGAAGCCCTGGATCCATATTAATAAAGAAATTTGACTTTGAAAAGGACGGACTGGTTTGTAAGAAACCGTAAATTTTATATTTAAAACAATAGTTATTTTGTTCAATAGAATAGCGCAATCGGATATATAGCTGGACCACTGGATATATAGCTTTCTTGTTTCATTGTATAAAGGCAAAAGCGACACGATAAGCTGTAACAGCAACTAAACGGTGAAGTTTACGGTACATAAGGTTAAATTAAATGACCGAGCTCTAAACAATCAAAAGCCCAACATACGAGTATATGTGTATGGTATGTATATGTAATAATCATGGTACATGGAATCGATGAAGAAATATCGTGACACTTTAAAAGATCATATTCATCCATCTGGAGAAAGCGCTAGACAGTGTTCCAAAAAATCCTCTATGAAGATGTACATATATAAGCATGCTACGTGACATGTACCCTCAAAACGAATGTAAAATGCACAACGAAAATTACTATAACCAGAGAATTTAAACCTAAAGTATTGTATATAGGAAAAATATCTAGCAAGAGATACGAGTTCTACTACGCGTCACATATTTCTATTGTTTCGAATGTCAGTAAACTGTCGTAATTGGTCGTTATAAAATTCGGTTTTATCCACATAAATTTACTGTTTGGTGTTGATTTTGGGTCTGCTCCATCGAAATTAATCATTGTGCGTTAGTTATCAGTGATGAACGTTATTCGGACATGATAACACGTCGATTTCTGTTGTACATAAGGTGTCGCCTATCAATTCGCTGAAGTTGGATGTTTTTCGGTTTTATAAGACATTAAGTGAGTACCGAGGTCTCCAAACTACTCCACATCTAAAGAACGAAAATTTAACCCGGTTTTATACAATACTTCGTTTTCGCGAGCAAAGCGTCATACATAATGGAAATGATTCGTTGCGAATTCTATGGACTACTAAAAGATATGTGACAAGAAAAAATTATTAAATGCATTAAAAAAGGTTAATACTCATAGAATACACTGTCTAACTCCACACAAAGAATTTTATCCCTGTATCTTCACAGTGAAATTGTTATTGCGGATGATTTCAATATACATAATTCGTGGATTGGATTCAATACTCTGTACAAATAACACCCAAAGGATGGTGTGTTTAGATTTTCGCTGCAGAGAACAACTTAAGTCAGCTTGTAAATAGGCCCAAACGAATATAAGACGTGCCACAAGCACTTGGACTTTTAATTTCTCAATCTAATAAGAACACCTTTGTTGTGATCTAGGTAGGTCGGATCGGGCAACTAAAGAAAAAAATTACTGAAATGAGAAATTAATTTTTCCTTTGAATTTGAACTGTTCGCTGCCGATCACAAGCATTGTTTTTTATGGGATAAGATCCTCCGTTTCTTATCGGATGAAGGAAAAAAGTGTATTTCGACTGGAGCTATAAGCGTCTGTCCAGGTTAAATATCAAATTTATTTGTCATAAAAGGCAAATCCAATAGAAGAAAATCGAAAAAAAAAATGCAAACGCCCTTCTTAAATATGTTAGGTTCCAGTAGGACCAAGAAAAAAAATATTTGGTCGTTCGTTAAAAACATAAGGAATGCTGCCTTATTCTCCATCACAATGCTCATTTGCAATGTCATACACACTGCCAGCTCGATCGGCAAGGGCAATGTAATATATTTCTGCCTAGGCTTGTATGTACATGCAATAATGCCCTAGTCTGGACGTTTAATGTTTTCTCTTTTTTCTGGAAGAGGTTTTCTTTCATACAGGCAAAAGCACTGTCTTTAAGATCTTAAGACGCTGACACTCTCTTTGATCATCATTAATAATCTCATTAAACCCTGACAATGATATCATAACCGATTAGGGAATAAAGAATAGAGTAGAAATTAATGCGATGGTGTTCTCTTTCTTCAAACGGAATCTTGAAGGCACAACAATTAAAATAACATTTCTATTGCTAAAACCGAAAAACTTTTCATTCCCAGTATACATATGTATGTGTCAATGGGCACATATTCGATGTCGCTAAAAATGCTTCAAGGAGTCTAGGTTTCCTCTAGCAACTTAAAACATAGTTTAACCCATCAGATCTTGCCACAATATATCCATTCAAAATTGCAATACAATGCTTCCATCTGTTCAAGTCCTCCTAAAACTGGCAACAACGTAGGGTATCATACCTCATCCTCCTTATCGCTACTTTCACCTCAAGTGCTTCAAGCAGCATTATCCGTTTCATTATGATTGCTCAACAAGTTACCCTTAAGCCAATCGCTAAATGTACTCTGAAATATTGCGAAGTCTTCCCAATTTGATTACACCAGAGAGCGAATAATATGAAGTGTAGGTGAAATACCTAACACCGACTTGAAGATCTATTTTACGATGCAGGATGGATACATTAAGAAGTCATTAAATCCAGCACAAATAGGTCATATTCATAGCAAGAAATCACCATTGCAGAGTATCTAGAATTTCCAGAACTCACTGTAAAATTATACAAATCTTGAAACATGAGTATTTACTTACTCAACCAAATAGGAAACAATAAGAAACAATTCTTTAAGAAATTCTCGAAATATGTATGTATGAAAACGAAATAAACAGATTTAATTACAGGTACAATATATAGCAAACAAAACACAAAAAAAAAACACTGTGAACACTAGAACAAAAACGAAAAATAAAAAAGGATTTTCCAATAACGACAACGACAACAGACTAACGAATTAGAATAGAAACAATAAAAATAGAAAAATAGCAAAAATCCAAAATAAAAACGAAAATAATGTAGCGATACTTACAACCCAGTTAGCCATGGTACTATTAATACTCCAGGAATGATTGTTGCACGGAATAACAAATTTAAAAACTTGTGCGTTTCAAACATTTTTTTTTGTCTTTATTTGTTTTCAAATTGCACTATTTTTTCTGTTTGATAATATTCAATAGGTTGCAATTTTTTTTTTTTTTTTCAATCGAAAACAATTTTCAATCACTCCCCAAGCTAAAGATAATTCCAAAAACGAATTTATATGAAACATAAAGAGGAATTTGCTTTGTATAAACAAAAAACTACTTTCAACTAAAACCAAAACCAAAATGAACCCAAAAATAGGAGGAAAACCGAAAAACAAAAAAAAAATTTTCTAATAAACACCATCAATGTGTATGGCTGTGGATATAAATCTTTCGCTACAAATAACGAAATAACGATTAAATGCACGAGAAAACAAACTCGATACACACTTTACGCCATATCAAACGCGATTAACTAAAATTGCTGTTTTCTTACTACTGTCCGATTACATACATTGGAGCAAATTGCGAGTATTAATGTTCTTTTTTTTATTGTTATTCTCTCGAAATGAAAATTGATATGATAATGCTCTCTTTGTTGTGTTTATTATTATTGTTTGCTTTTGTTACTCAATTCCTCATCGTTTCTGAATGAATATGGATTAATATGGATAGTGGGTAGTGCAGTGTAGCGGCAGTAGCAATAGCAGTACAGCAGTACTTTACACTTACAGCAATGCCAGTTCCAGTTTGATTAGCTAGCCTGTAGTAGCTCTAGCTTACTAAACACAGACTGACATACTGAGAAATTAAGAAACTGAGCAACTGCCAACTGAAAAACTCAATTAAATTACAAAAAAAAAAAAACATACGATAAATAAATAATATAGCACGACAAATGTACTCTAAGTGCAAGTGCAAAACTTTTACACTTTTCTCCAGCTTGCATTTTGTAATTTATGTTATTACAAGCTTTATATTAAGTGAGCAAATTCTTTGGATTATATGTCATATGGAACTGGTATCACCTCGCGAACCAATGACCCCCATGAATCTAGTGGTGGTGGTGGAATCTTGTAAAGTTCAATGTTTTGTCAATTGTTTGAATTTCGACGAAGAAAAAAATTCAAATTAAAATTATAACTAAAATTATAGACAACCAAAATTAAGTGATAAACAAACTCAAGTAAGTATGTATGTGTATAAAGTAAAACAGTCATTATCACCTTTTTATAAATTTTCGCCTACGCGGTAGAAGCATAACTAGAAAAACACAATTTAAGAATTATTCGCCGCTTAATCCACGATAAGAAAGTCTCCACTATTAAGTTGATACGAATTTGATTGGCACGGATATCCTAACGAATTTTGTTTTGGTTAATTCAGTCTTAAAGTTAGATTTCTATGTTCTATGTTTTATATTTTTTGTTTTTAAGATTTAAGATATTAGAAAGATAGCCCGACACAGGTGTACGGATACAGGTATACGGGTTGCGTGTAAAGAGAATGCAAAAACTATTCTAACTATACTAAGTCATTCATATGTGTGCTTGGAATAAGATTAGAACGTAAATGGAAATTAAAAAGCAAAACAAATATTGCTGCTGATTTTTCTCTTATTATCTCGTTCCTTGAATGGTTATGCGTCATTAAAGTTGAAATGCAATGTGGTTCAATAAAAAGAAGATGCTATCGCTTTATGATTTGTGTTTAATAGCTTAATATTGGCTATTAAAATTACTTTTCGATTTTTTTTCGTTTTTGTTTCTTTTTTAAATTTAATTTTATCTGATACGTTATGGCTGATGAGTCTTTTTCTAGTTATACCGATACTGATACTTCGCATATGAAAATTTGTTTCACTATGTCATTTGCATGCCCAAGCTTCCGTGTAACTTAACGCTTCCGTGTAACTTAACTGAACATAAGCGATTTGGGAAGTCACATCTGAAAAGAAAGATAAATAGGTTCTGAGTTAGAGGTCAATAAATGGTCATATATTATAGATTAGTTTTATTTAAGGAAAGACTTTGCATTAAATAGGCGTAATGAAGCTAGTACTGGTTGCTGAAACTGTCTAGCTATAGGTTAGGTCAGATAGATGGTTTCCCTGTGCACATCTGCCACTGATAACTTAGACCAACAATTGTTCATCATACCCATTTTGGGTTTGTACCCTTAACCTGTACAGTAAACGCAAATGTAGAAACATTTAGATAAAGATATAAATTGAAGAAGTTTAATTTTGCTCAAGTCTTCCAGGTCATAACATAGAAGGAGTATCTGACAAGAGTTTTCATTCTTATATTACCAAGAGTATGTCACGCCACAGGTGATTAACATATTTAATTTCTTCTACGTCTTTGCAGCTCCTGTAATACCTGTTATGCGCGGTGCCTGGTGATAACACCTCACGGAAAACGTGCTTGTTTACTACTTAAGTTTATTATTATAGAATTCAACCCATTGCGCATTTTTCCGTATTGGCCTAGAGCATGGTAACTTAATTAATACTTTCAGCAATAATGATACAGCAGTATATTCACGAAGGAGAGGGTAAGTTCATATACTCTTTCATATCCATGTATATCATATCTCATTTAGATGTCTTCTACATTTACTTACGGTTACCGCAAAGTACAAACCCTTAATATTCAATACTAATCTCTGGAATTGTTTTTGCAACCTGAATAATTTCTGTGAACACAACAGAGTCTTTCACATTGATTCTGGCTCTTCTTCCGACCTCTATCTTGCCGAATTCTATCTTTATAATGCAATTCTATCGACAATTCGAATAGTGAATTCGTAGTTAAGACAAATGATTGAAAACAGATAACTTTTCAATATCAGCTTATCCGCCCTCTATCTGAATAGAATAGAGGCATGCTCAAATGGCAAGGGTGAACACAATCCAACTTCCCTCAGTCTACGAGTAAATAAAGTTTTATATGAGGGATTTTAGTCAGAGTTAGAGAGATGATATTTCCTATCGAGTGCCTTGCACTAGAGTCGTGTGCACAGTGAACAGTTGGTGTACTACTGAAAACATTTCTGCATGAGTTGAAAGCCCTCAACTCATGTTAAAGAGCGGTTGGCATGAAATGGGGTATTTTTTATTTTTTTTTATAATGACCGCGCGCTCAAGAGGTTTGTGTACCCTTAAAATGTTTGTACATAGCGCGGGCGAAGGAAATTTAGGGAGGAAGAAAAGACAGGTACCGATGTACATTGTTTTTAAATGTTTGTAAACGACCAAGAAACACAGAGATCGGCAGGGCATTCCATAAGCGAGTTGTACGGCTTAGGAACGAATCACAATCTTTTAGAATACATCCGAAAATGGGCTTGAGGGTATACTGATGAGCATTCATAGCGAGATGGGAGTTACGGTTAAAAGTTTGAATGGGCGGAATGCTACCGGTGATTTCAACGGAGCACCGGTGGTGGAAATAGCGATAAAACAGAGTGAGACAGGATACATTACGTCGGTGTTCGAGGGTGTCCATTGATTGACTAATATTAGTATCTACTATGGATTTTATCGCACGGTTTTGAATCCTATCTAGCAGGTGCAGAAATGTTTTAGGAGCACCTAACCAGATGTGGGCATTGTACTCCAATTTTGGGCGGATGTATGCCTTGTATATTGAGGCCAGATCAGAGGGGGTAAAATATTTCTTACATCGCTTGAGGAAACCTAGACATTTCGCAGCATTTTTGACGACATCGAATATGTGGTCATTCCAACGTAAGTTGTCACTGACACACATACCGAGAATGGAAAGTTTATCAGTTTCCACGATGCAAGTGCCATTCATGGATAATGAGTTTTGGAAGCATTAAATTCCACTCGGTTGATAATTCTCCAATTGGTTATGCTGTTAATATCGGAATTTAATGAGCTTCTACAGTCCCATTCCCGTTCTACAGTCGAAGAGCAGGGACGTGAGTCCGGGAACGAATATGAAAAGCAGAGAGTATATTGGAGTATATTGGATTAGAAGTAGCAAACAAGAGATCGTTAATGAAAATTAAAAAGGGTGTCGGAGCTCTGGGGCATACCAGCATTTATATTGTGAATATCAGACTTGAAACCATCCAAGACAACTTGAATTAAACGTTCCGAAAGGTAATTTCTGATCCATTGAAGAAGAGAGTCGTTGATCCCAAAAGCACGCATTTTCGACAAAAGAGCCTGATGCCAAACTCTGTCAAATGCGTTAGAAATATCAAGTGCAACTATCTTGCTTTCGCCAGATTGATGGACGCTTTGGTTCCACTTTTCGGTGAGACATGCCATCAGATCACCAGTGGATCTGTTGCTACGAAAACCGTACTGCCGGTCATTAAGAGACATTTCGTGAGCTGACGTTTTATCAGCGTTTCCATTACCTTGAAAAAAGGGACGTAAGTGCAATGGGTCTGTAGGAGGAGAAGGAAGAAGATTCGCCTTTTTTAGGGACGGGCTGGACATATGCTGTTTTCCATCTGCTCGGAAAGAGTCCTAAAGAGTAGGATTGATGAAAGAGCTTACGCAGTGTTTTGCCAGCGAGGAAGAACACCTCATCAGAAGAAGGGGAGATATACCATCTAGATCAACGGATTTATATATATTAAGACCCTTAAGAACTCTTGCTACTACACGAGTGCGAAAATGGATTCGTCCCATTGTAGATTCGACGCACTCAAGTGTAGGCGGGGACAAAGCACAATCTGGGAGTGTTGAGCTAGCCGCAAAGTGTGCAGCAAGCAGATTGGCCTTGTCCAAAGAGCTGACAGCTGGAATGTCATTGTAATTGAGCGTTGGGATAGAGAATGAGGCAGAATTTCTAATATTTTTGACGAACGACCAACAATTTTTACTGCCTTTGGGAATTACAGTATTTTTTGTATCAGTTTTTGATCGTATTAGAATTTCACAGGCTGAAGAAAGGCGTTGCAGTCTGCAGTGGCTCGTTTAAACTCATTTCGGTTTTCCTCTGTCGGGTTGATCTTGTAGGACCGAAAAAACAATTCTCTAACCCTGACAGCCTCTTTACAGCTCGAGTCGTACCATGCCTTTTCTTTTGGCTTGATACTCTTCATCCCATGAGGGATAAACCATCTCATTACAAAGAGAATAGTTTCTGTGATCATGTCAGCAGCGGCATCCACGTCGTTATCGAGGAAACATAACGACCAGTTAAAATTCCTAAAGAAGTTGTTAAGTCCGCTCCAATTGGCTTTCTCGTATTGCCATACGGTTCTTTTACGAATCTTTTCTCTAACTGTGCGGTGAGTGTACGAGAAATTAATTGATATAACACAATGGTCCGACGAACCTAGAGGGGAGAGCACATCAACGGAGTACTTATCAGAGTGAGAAGTTAAAAACAAGTCCAGGGTGTTGGCGGTATGACTATCAACGTCTGGTATTCGTATGGGCTCATTTACAACCTGGGTAAAATTATTGGGTTTACAAGTAAGTTTCCAGCGTTTGTCAGAGATGGCGCCACCAGTGGATCCCGGGCAGAAATGTCAGACCCCATGTGTTTTATTTGTAGGTTTTGTATCTGTCAACAACTTTGCAGCGTTATATTTGAGCAGTTCTGTCGGTGTCGTACATTTTATCGAGCAAAATCATGGCAAGTTTCCAGCCAAATAAACGTCATTTGCGGGAAGCGCTGCTTTTATTCTTTAATATGAAGAAAAGTGCGGCTGAGGCCTATCGTTTCCTTTCGGAAACTTATGGGGCGGAATGTATTGGTGAATCGACGTACCGCGAGTGGTTCAAACGGTTCAAAAGTGGTGATTTTGAAGTTGAAGACAAAGATCGCCCGGAAAGCCGAAAAGTTTTGAAGACGAGGAATTGGACGCTTTACTGGATGAGGATCCATGTCAGATTCAAGAAGAACTTGCTGTATCATTGGGCGTCACGCAACAAGCCGTTTTCCTGCGCCTAAAAGCACTGGGATTCATTCAAAAGGTTGGAATCTGGGTGCCGTACGAATTGAAGCCAAGAGACGTCGAACGGCGATTTTGCATGTCCGAAATTTTACTGCAGCGGTATAAAAATAAATCATTTTGCACCGTATTGTCACTGGTGATGAGAAATGGATTTATTATGATAATCCTAAACGCAGAAAATCGTATACAAAGCCCGGCGAGCCCGCCCAATCCACGCCGAAACGAAATATTCACGTGAATAAGGTCATGCTCTGCATATGGTGGGATCAAAAGGGTGTCGTATACTACGAACTGCTTCCGAGTGGTGAGGCTATCAAAGGACCATTATATCGAACCCAACTAATTCGTTTGAAGCGGGCATTAAAAGAAAAAAGGCCAGAATATGAGACCATGCATGAGTCCGTCATTTTTCATCACGACAACGCTCGGCCACATGTTGCGGTTTCGGTGAAAAACTATTTGGGAAATAGTGGATGGGAAATTCTGCCTCACCCGCCTTACAGTCCAGACTTGGCACCATCTGACTACCACTTGTTTCGTTCGCTGCAGAACGCTTCAGCTCAGTAGTGAAAATCAAAAATTGGCTCGATACGTTCTTGGGCTCGAAAGACGAGAATTTTTTTTTGTCCGGAATTCATAAATTGCCAGAAAGATGGGGGAAAGTTGTAGCTTCCGATGGACAATACTTTGAATAAAGCATTGTAACTATGTTTTCATAATAAAACTTCAAATTTTAGAAAAAAACGCTGGAAACTTACTTGTAGACCCAATATTTTCCGCAGGGAAGATCTCAACACATCGTCCTTCGGGTGTTGTCTGTACAGAATGTCGAAGCCAACTAGAATTGTGTATGTTGAAATCGCCCGTAATAACGACTTCAGTATAAGGGTACAGGGACACATTTCTTTGAATGGAGTCAGACAGCGCATCAAACTCGCCAAAGGTCGAATTGCTGTCCAGTTTGGGGCTTCTGTAAATAAAGCAGTAGTGGATAATTTGCTTACGGAGATGCAATTTTAACCACACGGAATTGAATTTGTGGTTTGTGTGTTTTTTTTTTATACCACGCGGTTATTTGTTTTTTCTTTTTCGTTGTGCAGCACACGTGAAATTACGAGTACACTGGTTGACGTGTGTACTCGTCGGTGGTCTACACGGTACTTGGTATGAAACCCCGTATCACGCACTGGCTGTACTAAGCTATCATAAGGCCCATACTGATGTATGGTGTTGTTGTGTGGTGGACTGCCTTCGACAAAGCAACTCACCTTCGCAATCTAGGAAAGGTGCAGCGACTGGTCTACATGTGCATCAGCGGTACTCTTAGGACCACTCCCTCCGCTCCACCCTCCATCTCATCCCATAAACATCTTCGACAAACATCTAGCTGCCAACGCAGCCATAATAGTGGTCGTATATCCACACGTGGCAATCCACAATTTTAGATAGCCTAGCACAAATCCCAAAAGATACCGAGTGCTTCAAATCTAATACATATTTCGAATCGTCAAGACTGATAACAAGTTCATCCACATCTATACGGATGGCTCCAAAACCAAAGAAGGGGTGGGGGCTGGTATCTTTTCTGAGAAAATAAACCTTGATCTCTCCTTCCGCATCCCAAACCACTGCAGTGTCTATCAGCTAGGTTATAGCTATCAAAGAAGCTCTCTTCTGGCTGAAATGGAATGTGATATCGGCCAAACAAATCTGCATTTACACTGACAGCCAGGCAGCGTCACTTTTAAATCAAGAGCCGCCTTAATCTGGCTGAGCAGTTAAATATTCATCTCTACTGGATGCCAGACCACTGATGTTTCAGGAAACTGTAGAGCAAATGAAATTCCTAAGCATAGTACAACGCTGCAAATTTCACAAAATAATTAGATCTTTGCACATGCCTCTGGCTGTTTGTATAACTATGTATAATTCTACAGGATACGATCGATAAGACAAACCGCAGGTGGACAAACCTTGCAGCATGTCATATCACCAGAAAGACTCGGCCTAAGTTATATCACAAACGTTCCAGTAGCCTAATCATGATAAACTGCTCGCACATCAATACCGTCATAGGTGTCATTACTGAGCACTGTCTAATCGGAAGACATCCCGCAAGGCTTATAATCCTCTCAAACGACTTTTGTAGAAGCTGTAGGGATGAGGAAGAAGAGCAAACGACTCTTCATCCCTTCTTCACTTACCCACCCCTATCTCACACTAGGAAACGTTTTCTGGGCTCATACTTTCTAGACAACCTCGGGAAATCCTAAAAGGAGTGTTCTACCAGTTGATATACCATACGAGGGCGGGTCAATAATTCCGTGCATTTTTGAATTTCTGACCTCTTTACTGAAACAGCAACACTGCTCCTGTCAACAGGCATTTGTCAGTTGACTCCTGTCAAAATTTAAACTTGCTGCGTCAGTTAGTTTGTGTTTGACAGCTATTTTTATCAGACTACTCACTAATTTGAGGAGAAAATGGAAAAAAGTGAATTTCGTGTGCTTATTAAGCATTATTTCTTGCGAAAAAAAACCATTACCGAGACCAAGGCTAAGCTTGATAAATACTATGGGGACTCTGCACCATCGATTTCAATGGTAAAAAAGTGGTTTACTGAATTTCGTTGTGGCCGTACAAGCACTGAAGATGCCGAACGTCCTGGACGCCCAGTTGAGGTCTCTACACCCGAAACAATCGAAAAAATTCACGATATGGTGTTGGCCGACCGAAGATTGAAAGTGCGAGAGATTGTGGAAGCCGTAGGGATCTCGCATGGCTCAGTGGTTTCAATTTTGAATGATCACTTGGGCATGAGAAAGCTTTCCGCAAGATGGGTGCCGCGTTTGCTCACAGTCGACCACAAACGCAATCGTGTAACAACTTCACAGGAAGGTTTGGCGTTGTTTAATCGCAATATGGAGGAGTTTTTGCGCCGTTTTGTAACCGTGGACGAAACATGGATCCATCACAACACACCAGAGAACAAACAACAGTCAAAACAGTGGGTTTCTAAGGGTGAATCGGCGCCAAAGAAGGCCAAAGTGGGTTTGTAAGCCAATAAAGTTATGGCGACTGTTTTTTGGGATGCACGCGGGATAATCCACATTGACTACCTTCAAAAGGGAAGAACAATCAATGGGGAATATTATGCCAACTTATTGGACCGATTCAATGACGATTTGAAAAAAAAACGACCTCATTTGGCCAAGAAAAAAGTTCTTTTCCACCAAGACAATGCAAGGGTGCACACATGTGCAGTTGCCATGGCAAAAATCCATGAATTGGGCTATGAATTGCTCCCTCATCCACCCTATTCTCCAGATTTGGCTCCGAGCGACTACTTCTTGTTCCCAAACCTGAAGAAATGGCTTGGTGGGAAAAGATTTGACTCCAATGATGAAGTCATCTCGTCATTTTGAGGACCTCGACAAATCATTTTTTTTGGAAGGGATAAAAAAATTGGAGAAGCGTTGGACAAAGTGTATAGAGCTCAAGGGAGACTACGTTGAAAAATAAAATTATTTTTTTATCAAAAAATCTGTTTTAATCCAAAAGTCACGGACTTATTGACCCGCCCTCGTATGTATGTAGCTCTTTAAAGTCATTAGTCCCAGCACCGCGTCGATAGGATAAACGTCCATCGCTAGAGCGGTTGATAACCCGAACTGACATCAGCGCACAACACTGTCGAGCCTCGCATCACCCATAGGAGCAGTGCAACGACAGCCTTAAGTCTTAAAAAAGTAAAATAGCCCGTAGAAAAGTCCTTGCGTACTTTAGACAGAGGTTAATGCCTTTAAACTACTTATCAAAATGTGGCTGGGAAAGGAAATAATAGAAGCAATAAAGCCCGCATTTACATCCTTCAATAGCCCAGCGGATTCGAAAGGCGTTTAATCGTTGTGGAAAAGTGTACGACATAGTCGTTCGAGTTAATGCCTTTGAAAGACGAATGAAATTCCATTTGCATAGGTATACTTCTATTAACAAGTTTGAAAGTTGATTCTTATGTTCGTTTGTATGCGAAAAGCTTAATGAATCCGAATCCAAACGATAGTGAGTAAATAGTTTAGGAATTTAGGTCACCGGAAACACAATGACGCGTTCTAAATTCGAAGTGTGAAAGCCCACTTATTATTCGTAGATGATATCGACCCTAATGCATAGTTACATTGATGGCCATTGGTGTGCACGGCTGATTAAATCATATCGCTTATTAATCTTTGAAATTGAATGCAAATCCCATCATAATATAAATGTTCCACACACTGGCTGTGACTGTAGCTGACTTCCTACAGTTAACTACAGCTATATTATACCCATAACTCGGCTACAAGAGTGGTTCCTTGAGCCAGAGTAGTCAAAAGGTTGTCCAATCGCATCCATAGCATCAAATGTTTGTCGAGGAGAGAGAAAAATTAAATGATATAATCATCTTTACCAACAGGTCCATGACAGATAATTTTCGGGAATTGTTTCTTATCGAAAAAAATTGGGCTGGCCTGTTCCTGTGTATATAGAACAGTATGAGTACAAAGAATAAACATACATAGTGTTAAAACAATTGGATATGTGCTTAAACTTAGCCGACGTGCAACTCAATAAATGAGGAAAAACTTGAGGAAGACATATAGTCGTTGCCCTTGTGCTTCAGAATCCTGAACACCAAACTACAAATAACGCATAGCAAATTCCTGGAGAAGCAATTAAAATTAAAAGTCAAAAGGGAGGAAATTATCTATTGTAAAACACTCAATTTCGCTGCATGATTTGTAAACGTTGTTGAAGCGCATGCTTGTTCCTATTGCAAAAATGAGGCACATCTAATAAAAAGCCTTTTAGTTGCGGTTTATTTTATTTTTTCCGGGAAAAGCTATCACGATATATTGAAAATTCCATTTTAGGTAAGCAACAAATTTTGTATACTTTCTTCTTAAATTCAAATTGCTACATAGCACTGAATTCTTAGCTCATTTTTAACCTTTACTTTATTCAACAAATACTTGAAGATCCTAGGTTTAAGCCTCTTTAACGACTTCTTCGACGGTAATACTGAGAAACAAATAAGAATCCATTTTTTTAAGGAAATGGAGAGAGTTTTCCCTATCACTAAAGTGGTCGGTACTATTGTACATATTGTAAGTCCCATTCAAATTGTTTAAGTTTCATAAACAGTTGCCTTTTGTCTATATTTTTTTTTTATATACGTTAATTTGATCAGCAGACTTACTTAAAATGATTATCGTTTTTTAACTTTTGAATTTGTATTTTTAGTATTCACTTCGAAACAACAAAAACGTTTCCTTTTCGTCTTTTTGGTGCAAGTCTAACTACTCTACTGCTATAGCACATACTCTATTATTTACCAATTGCCTTTCCCATTTTCTTGCCTAAGTGAATAGATATGTTTTACATTTCAACAAGTTTATTGATTGATTTATCATCAGACATCTACTGTAGCTTTGGTGGAGACACACATGTGTGTTATAATTTCAGTTGCCGACTTAAGTGGTAATTGTGGTGGAAATGCTCAATTCAATTCACGAGCTGGAAATGTTTGTATATTAAAAATTTATCCACAGTTGAGACTATTAGACTACGAATTCATTTAAAAATACTACATATAATAAAATAACGATGATGACACGCTCTTTGACTTTGAGATATAGAGATAATCGAAGGGCATATGAAAGAAGAACCATGTCAGAAAACATAAAATAGATCGCATGCTCGTTTGACATTATGTGCTGCTAAAAACAAACAAATTGTGCAAATACTGGAAAACCACTACTACTTCAGGTTGGCATAAAAACAAAAACAAACAAAAAACTCTTGAACGATGAATTCATAAACACAAACGCATCTGATGAAAACATTGGCAAAGTTACTGCAGGACTATCTGCAACTTTGGAGGGCATCAGTTTTTTCTTCTTCTCTTTGTCGTATTTTGAAAAGGCTCATTTACAATAATTATATTTGGAATAATTTAAAAGTGAACTCCCTCTGCGATTTCCATCAATTTACGGTAAGTTTTTCTCCGCGGTCATAGCTTTACACTCTCCAGTCGGTAGGATGGATAAATTCCTAGGAAACAACAATGTCCAATGTTCAAATAGAAGCTATTTAGTGCACTATCTCAAGCTCATAGTTGGCAACTACTTGATGAGGGATAATTATCAAAGGTAACAGGCGAGCCGAAGTAGACAAAATTCCTAACTCGTATCTCAAAGTTATAGCTTTTGTGACGTTCTGTTCAATTCGTCGATGTCGACAAGACATATAATTGGTTTTGCCCTCATTCGGAGCTAAACCTATTTCTGCCGTTTCAGTTTTAAAACCTGCAAACGGACCAGTGACAGCTCGCTGCGGTTTAGCAGTAATACGAGTATAATATCAGACTTTTACAAAATTGGGCCCAAGGTGTTGATGTTAAAGAAGTCATATGATAGCCAATCACCTTGTATACATCCCTTTTGGACATCAAGGCTCTTGGGAATATTGATATTCAGACGTTTACAGAGCCACGAGTCTTATTTATTCTGCACAAGGGACGAGTTTGGTTGAGTACCAATACTGGACATGACTCATCTCTATAGGTGCAGTTATATGAGGTTTTTTCTACGATTTATCGTAGGGTCAAAAACCCAATTTGTTTGGCGTAATACAGACAAGATATTGCCGAAGTTTAGAGGGCTTCCTTTTTTGTGCATCAGAGAAACGATGCTGAAGTTCCCCTCATAAAGTATGTTAAAGACTGTCACCATACATCCATCTATGTGACAATACAAGCATCAAATATTTTAGTTAACTTGTAACAAAGATGGCGCTCTATGTCATGTTAATGTTAAAACACTTTCTGACATATTCGCGTTCTTCTTTGATCTTTTCTTTCTTTTTATTCACTCTGGATTTTTCCTTTTGACAACCACGCGGAGTGTTAAAGATTTTAACAGATTATGAGCCCAGTACGCCTATAAAATTATTAAATTCATTTACGTTATTTTTGCTTCGATGGAGGATTGCGATTTAAAGGAGTGTGAAAACCAAAAAGTTATATACATCATGTCTACTACATAGTTCTTCATCTAGTTCGTCGTGTATGGAGTTGTTATCCAAGGAGAATTATGACACTTGGAGCATGCAGGTGGAAGCGCTGCTTACAAAAAAAATGACTCGTGGGAGTTTGTTGATGGGACTTTTGTGATGCCAGAAACCGATAAAGCTGCAAAAGAAGCGTGGTTGAAACAACACAAAAAGGTTAAGGCGGATTTAATTTTGTCGTTTCAACCGTCAGAGCTTAAACAGATTCGTGGATGTGATACGTCACGACAGATATTGCAGAAGCAAGGACCGGCAAAAAAGGCTACGCTGTTGAAGCAATTGATGCTTCAAAGGTTGGATGATTGTGGTAATGTCAAAGAGCACATGACCAAATTTTTCGATGTTGTGGACAAACTTGAGGGAATGGATGTGTAGGTTAATGGGGATCTGCTGTCTATTATGTTGCTGTATAGTCTTCCTTCTTCCTTCGAAAACTTTCGCTATGCGATTGAGTACGTGATGCGCTGCCGACCGCTGAGGTGCTAAAAGTCAAAATATTTGAGGAAAGCGAGGCAGGAAAGCAGGCAAGTGGTAGTATTGCGACAACCATGGCTGCTGGGAGTACTAACAGTATGCTTCCAAATCTATCAAAAAATTTAAGAGGAAGGGACCACATAAACCTGGAAATTTTAAATGTTTCAAGTGTGGTGTGCTGGGACAGGAGGCAAATGCATATCCATCAAGAACATCCGAGAATCACGGGGGAAACTTAAGACATTCGGTGAATAGTGTTGATGAGTCCTATGCAGCTATGCATGAGCTATGCTATGCAGACATGGGGCAGACGAATAAAGCATGGATCCTTGATAGTGGGTGCACAGCGCATCTGTAAAGGGCTATTCAAATCTATGAGTGAATCTCCCAAGGTCAAATTGAATCTCGCCAATAAAGCATCAGCTGATGTCAAAGGAAAGGGAGTAGTTCATGTTTCAGTGGCAAATGAAAGTGGCTATCGTTTGATAGAATTTAAGGACACGTTGTTTATACCTGACTTACGAACAAATTTGATATCGCTTGCGAAAATCACGAATAGGAGTGACGAAGTGATATTTCGTAAAAATGACGCTTACATTTGTAATGAGTATGGCAATGTGGCGATAATTGCAGATCGTAGAGGGGATCTATATTTTCTTCGTGAAAATGGTGTGTGTGCGGAAGCGGTTTTCCAACCTGAGTGCCCCCAACTGTTGAAGGAGCACGAAAGCTTGGGTCATTTGAACAGCAAAGTTCAAAACGGTGTAGTGTCCGGAGTTAATGATAAAAACATTGAACAATTATCGCGATGAAAAGTGGGCTTAAAAGATAAAATGACTGCAGTACCTTTCTCTAAAGGTCTTGTGCCGTATAAACAAATACTAAAAATTGTGTACTCTGATGTTGTTGGTCCCTTCAGGATGGAGTCTTTGGGTGGTGCGAAATACTTCTTGACTTTCATAGACGTACGCGTTGGCGCAAAGTGCGATGTGTTTGATGCATTGAAGCTGTTTTGTGGAGAAGCAGACTGGAATGAAAATTAAATGCTTGCAGTCGGATAATGGCCGTAAATATTGCAATACTGAGTTTGATATGTATATGAATGAACAAGGTATAGAAAGGAGGCTTTCCGTTGCTCGGACTCTGCTGCAGAATGGAGTATCCGGAGAGAATGAACCGAACACCCTTGGACATGGCAAGATGTTTGTTGATACAGTCTGGCTTAAGTGCTTCATTCTGGTCCGAAGCCGCCGCCACTGCCTCTCATATACGAAACCGATGCCCGACCAGCAGTTTGAGCAACAAAATTCCTCTTGAAAAATGGACTGGAAAACGATTAAAAATAAATTATATAAGATCTTTTGGTTCAAAGGTGTTTATTCTGAATAAGGATACTAATAAAGATAAATTTGCGCAAAGATCGGTGGAAGGTGTATTCGTGGGATACCCTCGGAATAAAAACGTATACCGGGTATGGTTCCCAAGTAAACATCAGATACTTGAAGGATGTGAGATTTTTGGAGGAGTTTCAGAACATTCCACAGGATACGGTTGCTTTGGAGGAGTTGTTAACATCGACAGAGAAAGCTGAAATTGCTGAAGATAATCCAAAGACTGTTGAGTTTTCACCACGTCCATTAAAGGCCAATGAAGTGTCTGAAAAGCAATCTGTAGCAGCGGACTTAACGAAGAGATCTAAAGATGAAGGGGAGAGAACTCGAGAAAAACCACGGCTGCTGCATACTGGAATCAGAGGGCGACCGAAAAAGCTGTTTCGGATAACGCGCTCAATGGCAGCACGGCAAAATGAAGACGGGGCCAGGATTAGTGGAACTGAATCTGACCCTGATGACTATACTGCTAGAGTAGCGGAGATCAGCATTGAGGATGCTTTGAAAAGCGACGAATGCGATGAATGGAAAGATGCAATGGAGTCTGAAGTAGTGAGTCTTATCAAGAATGGCACCTGAGAGATTATTGAAAAGAACGATAGTACAAATATTTTTGGATGCCGTTGGGTTCTTGCATGATCCTGAAGGCAAAGTACATTCGCAAAGCTCGACTGGTGGCCAAGGGGTACAGTCAGAAATATTTAGTCAACTATCATCAAACGTGCAAGACTGGAGACGCTGCGTGTGTTATGAGCTCTGGCCGTCCAATTGGGACTTAAAATTTGGCAGTTTGAAGTATTAACAGCGTATTTGAACGGATCATTGGACGAAGAAGTGATCATGACGTTGCCTGTAATGTTGACTGAGATGCTGGAAAGGATATTGGCCAAACATGGCCAAAAATCAGACTTAGGAACTCGGGCGGCGAAAATGATGGAATACATACGTAATGGCGGCAATGCGTGTAGGGTGCGGAATGCCCTGTATGGGCAACAAACTGTTGAGCCTTGGATTGAAGACTTCAAAAAATGAGCCATGTTTATTTTACAAAAGTAATGAAAGGAGATTGCTGTTTGTGCTTGTGTACGTAGATGACATACTCGTTGTGACTCGAGAGACGGAGTATCTTTCGGATGTGCAAAATTAGCTCTTAGAAGATTTCCAAATAAAAGAGTTTGGTCTTGCTAAATTATGTCTTGAGCTGGAGATTAACCAAGGTGAGTGCAAAATTGAACTCACCCAGACAGGTTATATACTGGGATTTCTCAAGCGATACGGAATGGACAATTGTAATTCTGTTGCAACGCCATTAGAAGTAAATGCACGCTTTGATGATGAGAAAGGTGGTGATTGGCAAGAGGACTGGCCGTTTTGTGAGATAATTTGAGGCCTTATGTACCTATCAGTTGCCACACGTGCCGATATTGCGAATACTGTTTCAAGGTTGGCGCAGTTTACTAATAATCCAAAAATGCGTCACCAGTTTGCGGATGTACTGACGAAACCACTACATGAAGTGAATTATGAAAAGTGCTTGAGTGGACTTGGATTTAACAAGTGCAAAAATTCAAAATAAAGAATTTGATGTGTGCTTGAGAGGGCGTGTTAAAGATTGTCACCAATTGCAATACAAGCATCAAATATTTTAGTTAACTTGTAATAAAGATGGCGCACTATGTCATATTAATGTTAAAACACTTTCTGACATACTCACGTTCTTCTTTGATCTTTTCTTTCTTTTTATTTTTTTTCCTTTTGACAAGCTGGCGGAGTTTTCGTATCTTAATAAATATATATGTATATATTGAATTTAATAAAGATTTTAACAAAGTATACGTGACCGACCAAATCCTGCTGCTTTAAATATACAGCTTAGCAGATAAGCTGTCCGGTTGGGCAGCCTTTTTATACTTAATTTTAGATATTGACACCTTTCCTTACATTTTTTCGGATATGCAGAAATATTGGTTTTCATCGCCCAAGCTGCATGGGTTGTTCTGTCTGCCGGCGGGCTTTTGGACGTCCCCGCCATTTAACACTGCAGAAATGGTTTTTCCATTACCTTGGCAACTTGCTCATCTTTTAAGGTTTCTGCTTCACATGTTTTTTTTTTACCCTTCGGTAAAACTGCAAAAAGGTTGTTTCTAGTGTAGAACCCCTCACTACACACTAGTCTTCATCAAACCAAAGGCGTCGTGAGGGTGGTTTCCCACGATCAGCTCATCAAATACGGTACTGACGACCGCTTAATATCGATGGTCCTAATCTTTATCACTTAATGCAGGTCTTAAGGACTCCCTGCAAGTTATTTGCGATTGCAGCCTTTCAACGTTAAGCCCCTTCATAGTATTTTATGTTGCTATAACGGGTGAGGCATCGGAAGATGTACCTTGGCTGCAAAAGTAGTGGTCCGAGCCTACATTGGTTGCTCGGAATGTTCGGAGGTCTTTAATACTGGATGAGTAACTTGCGTCGATGACCGTGTTTATTAGTGGATATTGAGGTGAGGAAACCGTCTGGTAGTTATAATATTCCGCCTCACAATACACCTACGCAAATTAAAGACTAGTTGCACGTTATGTACGGGACTCTGCACCATGATTTACTACCGTGAAATTTTGGGCAGCAGTTACCGTAGTATATTTCACAGTTTTTCATCGCGTTTTTATCAGGCCCAGTATGGTGCATAGTATATCTACGTATCCGCTTACGACTTTTTCGATCTTCTAAACTACTTCCAGAATACAAAACTTTTCTAAAACTGATTTGCTAGTTCTAATTCAAATCCCACATCACAATGTGATCATCACAGAAAATTAGAACACCCACGACCTCCTCAGTAAGGCTCAGTACGCAGTTCGCAGTACATGCGTCCTCGTTTAGGACCTCCATTGTCTCTTATGAACATAGCCGTATGTGACATAGCCATTCAAATTACAGGAAGACTAAATGAAAGCTTTCTAAATTTAAACTAACCAGCATTCTTGCTGTGGCTTCTTGATAGGGCACTTAGTTTTTCCGAAATACCTAAACCTACATAATGATTCGCTTTCCTACGAAGCTACCTGTGGAATGACAATATCGCGAATCAGTTCCTAAATATACATACGGATACATATGCGTACACAAAAAAGTTGTTGCCTTGTACTGTTCCTGGCTTTATATTACACCAAACATTAACCCTTAAAAAGTGCAATTACAATTTCTCTTAGCTGGGACGTGGTTATTTTGATTGAAGTGAGCTCATCACCATTGCTATGGTTAGGCCCTAGATTTTCTTTTCAATACACCAATTGCCTGCAACCGCTGTCCTCTAAAATGTGCTCTCGCCGCATCCGTAGTTTGAGGAAACACTGATGTAGACTAACACAAAACAAAAAACTTATCAAATGACATTGGGCACGCAATCTTAACTAAATATCACCCGGAACCACACTCTGAACAAGTGCACTTGCAAATACTCGTGTCTTGTTGGCGATTATTTACACACTTGCTACGCATTCAATCTCGGCAATAAAACTAGGAAATCACCCTCAGCAAACAAAATACTATCAACATCGCACCAAAAATAAAAAAGGCAAGTGATGTAAGGTTGCAAATCGAATTATTCCATCGACAAATTAAGCATCAACATTTTTAGATTTTTAAATCGCAATTACTCACTTGTACCTATACGAATAATCTATCACAAAACAATAAGCATCGAATTTACTCACTTACGATTCAATTTTTTCACAAAAACTTTTCCAACTTATCAAATTTTACGCGAGAAAAATTAATTTTCGCAAATGCAGACCAACAAAAACTCCGGCAAGCATTTTCGTTTAGCCAAGCACAAATTGACAGCTGACATTTCATATTGACCATGGCATTGCCAGAGTATTCATAGATTTCCTCTCCCATATCAATCATTTGGAAAGGATTTTTAAAATCAGAGAGTGCCAGGAAAACTCAAAGCTAATTCTCATATTTGGCAATTCAAAATTTTTATAAAATGAAATGATTTTTTTTTAAATACCTAAAAATTAATCGATCCGAGAAAAAAAAAAAAAACATCGCAACATTCCAAAATCTTCGTACAGCGGTGTTATAAGGGCGAAAACGAAACTATTACAACCCTGGATAGAGTGATAGATGCAGTAGCTGTGGCGAACTCACAATAAACAAAGCCATTTTATATCGAAAACAAGAAACCACAATAGGACAACTCCAGCGCCACTTTTAAACAAAGATTAAAATGTATACAATATACATATATTTTCAGATTGATTCCTGTCTTGAGTTTTTAGCAGCTGATTGATTAAAGAATCTTTCGGTCTCATTTCGCTATTGTTTTGGAGTCCATGGAAAAATTCTTCGTACTAATCAGTCAATCTGTGTTTAGCTCAACACATTTCTGTAATTCAACTCTGGGATGGGGTCATGCAACAATGTTTGGACTTCAAGTCGTTTCGAAATCAAATCGGTGTCGGGTATCATCTTCGACTTACGACAGTACCATCTGACAGTTGGTAAATTTAATTGCATGGAAAAAAAACATTTTTTCAGCAAGTGCCAAACCTTTAAAAGTATTTTTCTTACTTTTAACAAGTCGATCGATTGCGTTCAAAAACGTCATGTCAGTCCAAAAAAAAACTCTTCAGCCAAATCTTAGATTTTTTTTTAAAGAAAATGGTTATTTATTTATTATAAAAAATAAAATACTAAAATACTTTAAGGTTAAGTTTAGTTTTATTTATTACAATCACATTAAGACATAAAATATAAATATAATATAAAATGAATTGCTGTTCGTATATATTTTATAGACTCGCCGAACTACTCAACCGAGTGTTTTTTGTGAGTGAAATAAATACTTCTGATTTTGTATTGTTGCAAAATAATGCCACCAAAACAAAGCAACATTGGTAGACGCACGCGTAAAGCCACATGACAAGCGCCTACGAAAAGAGTAGAAACTAGAAAGCGATGAGCAGAGCATACAACGGAACCAGTCAACAGGACAACGCAATTCATGATCACGTTCTGTCCATAACGAAGAAGAACGGGAAGCACGTAACACCGACGATCGATTAAGAATGAAACGTAATCGGATTGTATGAGATCGATCAGATGAACTTCATTCATAACGAAATTTGAATGAACGAATACGTACCACGGGAAATATATAGTATAGCTTTCTGTGTTCGCTATTAACATAATCGATTATAGTTAGCATAGGTCTGTTATGATTGGCACAATGAACACAGTAGAGAAACATTGCAAAGCATTAAAATTCATAACTGAAACACCAGGAACTTGCTCTGCAAATGGAAAATGATGGACTACATCTGATTATTTCTACCACATAGATTCAAGGCCAGATTAACCACCAAGTGGGCTCACTGTTACAATTCCCGGATTCTATTCATTTCTGCAAATTACTTCATTGGCAAATCAAATGTTGAGATAGGTTCTAACACAAGAGAGAAATAGTTGAACAACTAATATACAAAATCTATTTCATGCAAGAAGATTTAATGCACGGACAGTTGACGATATAGCAATAGTAATTGGCGGAGAAGAATTTCAATCACGCGATATTTTGCTTCATCACAGGAATACCCGATAATTTTTTGGGAAGGAGAAGACGGTTACCATTTTAACATCAAAGTGATAAATCCGCCAAATAGTGAGTTAAAACCATTCTCACAAATGGGAAATACATTTTTCACAGCAATTGAAATTTCATTTTTTATTAATCGCAAGTGCGGAAACAAATAGAGGTCAGTGCGAAGAACTACTGTGCGTACAGGTTGATGCTAAGCGGAAAGGAACACAACCACATTTTGGAATGTTAAAGAATTTTGCATCAATATATTGTCGATATGTACGCGAAGATTGAAACTTAACGTTTGAATTTTATTAGAATCAATCAGAAAAAATTGCGCTCTGAAGAATACATACTCGCACATCAGGGCGATGCAATTAACAATGTTGGCAATGTGAATGGCATTGGGGAAAATGATAATATTACCAGCAATTAATACTGGAAGTACGCGCTACATACACGAGTATGCTCAGGATGTAACGTCCTGTGATCGGCCAGATTTGTTTATAACTTGTACCTGTAATCCAATCAGAAAATATTTAATTTAACAGTCTATCGCCAACAGATCGCAACGACACAGCGGTACGGAACATTGTACCGGGATCAGAAAAAATTCTCGACATGTGGTGGTCACCTCCATTCGACTTATTTTTGATCGCTATTAAGGTGAACACCGTCCAAGTAGATCTCCTGGCCGAAGAAGCGTAGGCGACAACACGGCAACGGCAAGTATTAAAGATGCTAATGACGGTTTTCGATCCTTTGGGTCTAATTGCTAACTTCTTAGTGCTCTTAACAATACTTCTGCAGGAAGTATGGAGTACACGAATGGAGTGGAACGAACAAATTCAAACACAACATCTCGAAAAATGGCGTAGATGCACAGGGTTTATACCATATATAAAAAAGTTACTATCAGCCGGTCATACCCGAACAAACGTATCTGTACAAATGCATATCTTTGTGGATGCTAGCGAGCTGGCTTACGCGGATGTAGTTCAAAACGGCTACTAGCTAAGACAAAGGTAGCCCCACTTAAAGTAATGTCGATCCCCAGATTAGAGCTAGAAGCAACGGTACTTTCGACTTCAAAATACTCTAAAGAAAAAAGTCCAACGGTGTAAGTCGCATGATCTGGGTGGCCAATTCTGACCACCAAAATCGGAAGCTATAGACCAAGAAATGAGTCATGCAGCAAATAAATTGTTTCTTGGGCTGTATGGCGCGTGGCACCGTCTTGTTAATACCACATATCTTACAATTTAAATAATTTATCATATCGCAATATCGAGCACTATTAGCTTTTGTTGTCTGACCAGCATCATTTTCAAAGCAGAATGGTCCGAAGAGGCCTCCAGCTCAAAATCCACACCAAATAGTGACCCGTTGTGTATGCATTCTTTTCTCAGCAATAACTCGTTGATTTTCTCAACCCCAAATTCGACAATTTAGACGACTAATAAAGCCATCAAGATGAAAATGAGCCTCATCGCTGAAGATGATGTTGTTTGAAGAATCAGCACCCGCTTGTTGTTGTTCCATAATCCATTCAACGAACTCTCTTCGCTGTACATGGTCAGTAAACTTTTAATTCTTGAGTCAATTCCACTTTGTATGCATGAAAATGCAAATCTCCCTCAGCAACACTCTTACGAACTGCTTCGATGTGTTGTGTTGATCCAGTCTCCCTGAATTTTTGAATCAATCTCTTCATAGTTGGTGAAGTTAAATCACTATTCCGACCATATTTTGTACGAAAATTACGAACTGTAGCTGCCAAACCTTCATTATTTTTTAAAATAGTGCTCAAAAATTAAAACGCGTTGTTCTTTCGGGTAGCGCTCAATTTTTAATAACCCTGAACTGTCACGATGTGTTTTTTTTTTTTTTTTGGTTGCCAATACTCAAATCTTGCGTAAATTTTGGGATAATCTTTAAATTCCAAATTTAGAAAGTATTGTAAAAATGATGTGCAAAATATTGTAGTTTTAAAAAAAGCGAAATGTTTTTGATGAGAAAGATAAAGATGAAGTCTAATACGATAAAACTAATTTTTGCTAACAAAGGAGATATCGATAATGTATGTAAAAGGATAACTTTGGAACGGCAAGACTGCGTTCAAGCTTCTTGCAAAAAGAAAAGCATGATATGCCTTGTCTAATAAAATCAAAGAAGGTATAACCTATGGCATGGGTAAATCAGCACTTTAGTAGTGGTGTTTTCAAACTGAAAAACATCTTCCATCGCTTATGAGTATATTAACGTCCGCATTGTGTCAGTCTTCTAAAAGCTAAGACGTCACCTAACACGAACAACAAACTGAAAAATTCTGGAAGACGAGGTATAAAACCAGTTGACACTTTTATAAACTGTGATTTCGGCTCGCTGATGAGTATCAGAATAAAATAAAAACTGTTGACGCAGGAAGGAGGCTACGGGTTGGTAACATCTCATCTCAGGGAATCGCTATTACAAAAAAATTACATATTATCCTTAGCCAGATCGATAGAGGATATGGCTGAAATGTTCCAGAACAACAAGTTGAAGTGATCTTACCATCTACCATCTTAAACGACGCCATACAGCTTCCAGGTTGATAACCAAAGAATTTTGATTTGGCAGCCTTTTGTATTAAAATTGTTTGGTGTTTTTTGATGCAATAGAAGGGAACCCTTCACAATTTATGACAATCGCGAGAAATTCGTTCAACGAATTTAAATGTGGGCGTACATCTGAAGAGCGCCCAGTCCGCCCGGTAGACGTGATTACTGAGAAAATCGTTGAAGGGGTGCGTGATATGATTCTGATCGCTAAAGGGAAGTGTGCGGAATAGCAGAGTTGAGCCTTCACCATGATGAAATCTGGATCTATAACTACCTACATGCCATAAACTAAGCGACATTCAAACCAATGCATTTTTCCATGTGAATCTACTCCGAAGAAGGTAAAAGCGGTCCCATTGGCTGGCAGGCTCACGGATACGATTTTTTCAGTTTCGAAGGGAATTAGTCTTATTTACTTTTTAAAGGAATGGAAGCACAGTCACAAGACAGCATTACAATGAATTATTGGATCGATTTGATAGAACATTGACAGACACCCGACCTTATTTGACAGAGAAAAAAGAATTTTTTTGATAAATGTCAATTGCATTGTTAATTTTAAGGAAGATGTAAATTTTTGTAATATTTTAACTTATTTATAGGGTAGGGGTAGGTGAGAGTGGCTGTTGGAAATATCAACCCACTTAGGCATATTGGCCCATTGTGATGCCACGTGGATCAATGATCCTCTTACTAATGGATCCAGTTTGAGCTTATGATGAAGCGTAGGAGATTACTTATGGCTATATATTTTTTAGATCGTTTGGGTCGTAGTAGAAGAAAGCTCTTAAGTGAAGGTTTCTTCTCTGGGAGAGAAGTGGACATACCATATAGAGTGTAGTTGGAGTATTGTCTCCTCCTCTTCCTTGTCCATGCAGCTTCTACAGAGATCTTTTGTAAAGGTGCCAAGTCTTCTTGCGTGCTTGCCTATGAGGCAGTGTCCAGTGATGACACCTATGATGGCGCTATTTAGAAGGACCAGACACTTAGAGTGATTCAGATCCAGTTTTGGCCAGATCTGTTTGCTCGTTAGACATGTTGGTCCAACAGTCCACCTAATGTCTGTTCTTTTATTGGCATCCAACTTTAATGTTAGTTTGCACGTAGCGATTGGTATACCTACGCTCCCCTTTTACGGTAGAATAGGTATAGTGGTTCCAATTTTGGCGAGTTCATCGGTTCTACAGTTCCCTGGAATGTCTCTGTGGCCCGGCACAATAAAGGTGAAGGTTGAACTGCTCTGCCATCTCCATAAGAGATGATCGGCATTCAAAGGCGGTTTTAGAATTTAATGAGCTGGCGCAGTCGCAGCTACTTGCCTGCTGAAAATATCGAGGAGTGTCAAATGAAACAGAATGTCTAATGCCGCAGATGGGGTAGACCGCAATGCTCCGCTTATGCATAGACATGCTGTCCTTTGGATTCTGCTTAGTTTAATGCAGTTGACTGCACTTCCTAAGGCCGTCCACCAGACGAACACCACGTAAGTAAGTATCGGTCTTATGACAGAGATGTATAGCCAGTGGGTTATGCGAGGTTGAACGCCCCATTTATTCCCAACAATAGCTTTTTTGTAAGAGAATAAAGCTATTGTAGCGTTATTGACTCTTTCTTGAATGTTAGGTTTCCAGTTTCGTATCTTGTCAAAAATTAGACCCAGATATTTTGCTGTAGCGGAAAATACTAAACTGGTACCGTATATTGAAGGAGGGTCTATAATTGGAATTTTATTGTATATTTCCTGGAAAAGAGAACAAGATAAGTTTTATGGGGGTTTATTCCCAATCCACAGCGATCTGCCCAATGGGTTAATCTATTCAGATGTACTTGAAGGAGTTCTTTAATGGTATTAAGATGCTTACCTGAGACGGCTATAGCAATGTCATCCGCATTGGGAATCACCCTGCTACCACCCGCTTCCAGCTTCAGCGATGAAAAAAGATAGGTCTTCAGATGGAGTCCACTTCAATTGAGGCAGATTAAAATCGCCGAAGATAATGATATCATCAAGCGAGTCTGATAAATCGATCAAATTGTCAATTGTTGCAATAGCAAGTTGGTAGGATTCGATAGGTTGCGCCGGAAGAATATAACAACACATAACATACAAGCATCTACGTGTAAGTGTTATTTTAACTGACACAAATTCGAGCTTAGGTGAAGATGAAGTTGCAACGAAAGAGGAGTCAAAGCTGTTGTGAATGGCCAGTAGGACACCTCGACAAGGAGATTCAATCAAGGGGGGTGTGCGATCATCATCCCGAACCCGAAAAACATTAAAAAAAAGAGGGAATAACTCCTGGTTTTTTATGTTGGGGATAAGATTAGTTTCGGTCAGAGCGTAGATATCAAATGGGAGAGCATGAGATTGGCGCAAAACGGCGCGGGTTTTAGAACGCAGTCCTCCTTCGTTCTGGTAATGGAAGGTGAGAGGAAGGTTTTTGCGTGACTTTTTAGGGCCGAAAAAATTTATCGTGATCAAGTCGATTGCGTTGGAGGTGTGAGACTTTTTTAGAGTGTACATAGTGGTGAAGAGCGGCAAGATCGTCTGCAACTTTTTGGGGAGGCGTATTGAAAATCTCGTGATACTTTATATAAAGTTTCCTGAGACTGGTAACGTCGGTAGGGAGACCTTCCTGCTTGGTGGAAACTATGACGCTTGTTTTTGTTTTACCCTCTTAGTACACCGAGTCGGATATACTCTCATATATCTTTGTATCCCTAAACCTACAGAGCGCATAGCGACATTCGGTGGTATCGCTAGTTTGCTGCGTTAATTTAACAATGGGTGGCGAAAGGGGGTCAATAGATTCGGGAGTGGTTAATGAGTTTGGTGTCGCAACGGATAGGGTTTCTGAAGTGGGGTTTAAAATGTGAGAACTGATGAAGTTAGGATACTTAGCTCCAGTTCTGAGGTCGAAATTAGAGAAAGTCGTGTTTGTTAGGGTCTGAGTGGTGGGAGTTTGAGTTGTAGGGGTTAAGTCGAAAGAGACACGTTGACGTTGGGGCTTGGTTTGGGGTGGAATAGAGGGAGTTGGAGTGTGGGTGGGAGGCTTCAAATTTGGAAAAAAATAGTTTTAAAACTTCAATTGGAGCTGGGATTGTTGTGGGAAGAGGAGGTGGGTATTGGCAAATTGGATTTACTTCCTAACTTATTTGCTGGTTTAGGTACGACGCACTGCTTGACTTTATCCTGCTTTTTGCTCGTATTTTCCAATCATTTGCAGACACGCATCTTTCCAAGATTGAAATTGCTGCTGGCTGGATTATGGAATAACCATTCGTATTTGGCCGGAAGATTGAGCTGGAAGCTGCGCTTGCGTCTGTGGTGATATCTTGGAAGGAAATTGCAGTGGCTAATGGTGATGCCATATTTCCTTTCGAAGAAATTCCAGATCCAGTCAACATCAGCGTTTGGGGGGGCGCCTTTGATAAGAAGCGTAGTGACCAATTGATTCTTCGAATCTAGCTTATAAGTCTACGTTGTCATTCCGAAAGTGTCCAAGTTGAATTAAAATGGTTGATAAGCTTCCGTGGGGCAGCGATTGCAGGAGCTGATATAGATGCGTCCTCTGTTGTTCATACGAGGGCTCGAGTCGCAGTAATTTCGTTAGCGACATCGTTCACTTTATCGAAGATAACTTCGAGCAGAGGCATTGTTTAGGAGAGACTTGTTTGTGTGACGAAGACTGGAAATGAATGTCTATGTCTTCACGCGCGGAACAGATAGCTTTGATGTCACTCAACACTTTATCCAGGTGACGTAAGGGCAATTTGTTTATCCATGTACTTTGCTTTGGATTTTATTAAATCGGCTGAGTTCTACACTGAGTTACGTAACTCTTCAACACTTTTAACACCGCTTTCCTCTTTTTGGCGAGTGCGTCTTCGAAGGGGTCATTTGAATCGCTTAGGCATTTTATTGTCAAAAGCACGTGCGAAAGTGAGATACTCTTGCACTCATCACAGAATAAAATAAGGTTATCGGGGAATTCTTTAATAATCACCGTATTTCTCTTGTTTAATCCGACACAAACGGCATGAAATCTTTCCCACAGATGTCCTTGCAAACTATCCAGTCAGCATTCATGTCATCGATTACACAATTGGCAATACATGGCAAGACATGTTTAAATTAGTTGTGTAGGTGGTCAGTGAGGGTATGAATATAGGTCGAGTTATTATTTTTTGTTGTATTTGTTTTCTTTAGTTGTTCACAACACTTGATCTTTAGTTGCTAAAGACCAGATGTTGCGACGACTAATTATGTTTCACAGGGGGTTTCTTTAGGTTCATATTTATTATGTGACAATATGAAAAAAAAAAATTTGTTTTTGTGTCAAGTGTCAATAAAATCAATTTTATTGTTGTTCTTTTAGTTTAACACAGCTTAAGTAAATAAATTGACTACATACGAGTATATAATACTAATAAACGATAAATAAACATTTTTAATCGTTTTTTACTTTTTTTTTAGGATTTTCCAGAATATTTTGAGAATGTTTTTTTCATATATTGTAAACAGTGGCATTTCTATCTGTTTCACTCACACTAGTCGATATGGCGTGTTTATCCGTCTTAATCACGGCGTCGCTGTTTGTCTCGCTCCCACTTGGTACTCATTTTAACTTAAAAAGAATTAACTATGAATCGGGTTTGTTTAGCAATTTTGTTTGTCCTCAATTATGCGTTAGTCTAACAAGTGTCATACCATTTTGGAATCCAGACTAAATACGCCATCTTTTTTAAAGTTACTTGCCAAAATGGCATAGTACATGTTTTTGTCAGTACAGTCAGTTCAAGTTAGGTGGTTAATGATTTTCAGATACATGGATGGAAAAAAAAGCAATATTTTAGTTAAAACCGATATAGTTGTTTCAATTTTGGACCGTAATTTACAGAAGAGTTACTCAGGGTTACGTGGCAAAAAAAAATTGAAGAAAAGCAAACATTTGCGGTCACAGTACTTGAAAGATCGTCACAGGGTGTCAGATTTCTCAGCTTACTCATTCACCACTTTAAAATGAATATTCCCCAGCGTAAAATATGTTTCCTTTTACTTGAACGTTACGGAAAATTTGCTGTCATCCTAGCCAATTCTAACAGTTTATAGGGTCGCACAAGTGTTGATAATTCACTTACAGTACGAGTATATTTGTGAGATGTTTAAGGGATTGTATTAGAAGAGTTTGCCACCTAGTTTAGTTCATTTATGACTTTGGGGCACACTGGTCGCCTTGGGGTTGTATCGGACTTTTAGTTTACATTTCAATGTAAACACGTGGCACTATATAGTCCGTACCAAATAAGTTTGCCATTCTACTGCGCTGGTCTTTTATCATCTCTTAAATTGGCAAATATGACCTAAGAAACACAAAAATGGGTGGAGCCATAAACAAAAAGGATCTACATCCCAACATTGCTTTCAAGACCGCATCTGACTGAGGGCATTTTTTTTATTTTCCTTCTATTAAACTGAAGTTGAGAGCGGACTGATTTGACGCCCATTTTCTACCTGAGGTATAATCATTGCGTATATCCAGTTTTTCAAAAAATTATTACACCCCTGGTGAGAGAAGAAATGTAGATCTTTATATGCCAAATTCACTTCGAGAAAATTATATTCTGATAAAATATACAAAAAAAGTTCTGTACATCTGTTGGTACTGTATGGGATTTGCGTATGATGAGGATTGGATAAATGAAGCAAAAGGTCTCGCATGAATTGATTGTTTGATTGTGTTTCTATGTAGCTATACGGTTTTTGAGTATTTGCAAATAAAGAAATTTATGCAACAGCATTTTAGTTCTAACCATGTAAAGTTGGGTTAGGCATTGTAAACGTCAGGCAAAAATATTTACTCTTTCGTACCATTTTTGTTCTCTTAAATTCTCTCTCTGCGCAATCGACGGTTGGCAAACTGAATTGGTACGAACTATAGTACAGTTCACTATATTCCTAATATCCACTATAGTTTATACGAGGGCGGGTCGATAATTCTGTGCATTTTTGAATTTCTGACCTCTTTACTGAAACAGCAACACTGCTCCTGTCAACAGGCATTTGTCAGTTGACTCCTGTCAAAATTTAAACTTGCTGCGTCAGTTAGTTTGTGTTTGACAGCTATTTTTATCAGACTACTCACTAATTTGAGGAGAAAATGGAAAAAAGTGAATTTCGTGTGCTTATTAAGCATTATTTCTTGCGAAAAAAAACCATTACCGAGACCAAGGCTAAGCTTGATAAATACTATGGGGACTCTGCACCATCGATTTCAATGGTAAAAAAGTGGTTTACTGAATTTCGTTGTGGCCGTACAAGCACTGAAGATGCCGAACCTCCTGGACGCCCAGTTGAGGTCTCTACACCCGAAACAATCGAAAAAATTCACGATATGGTGTTGGCCGACCGAAGATTGAAAGTGCGAGAGATTGTGGAAGCCGTAGGGATCTCGCATGGCTCAGTGGTTTCAATTTTGAATGATCACTTGGGCATGAGAAAGCTTTCCGCAAGATGGGTGCCGCGTTTGCTCACAGTCGACCACAAACGCAATCGTGTAATAACTTCACAGGAAGGTTTGGCGTTGTTTAATCGCAATATGGAGGAGTTTTTGCGCCGTTTTGTAACCGTGGACGAAATATGGATCCATCACAACAAACAACAGTCAAAACAGTGGGTTTCTAAGGGTGAATCGGCGCCAAAGAAGGCCAAGGTGGGTTTGACAGCCAATAAAGTTATGGCGACTGTTTTTTGGGATGCACGCGGGATAATCCACATTGACTACCTTCAAAAGGGAAGAACAATCAATGGGGAATATTATGCCAACTTATTGGACCGATTCAATGACGATTTGAAAAAAAAACGACCTCATTTGGCCAAGAAAAAAGTTCTTTTCCACCAAGACAATGCAAGGGTTCACACATGTGCAGTTGCCATGGCAAAAATCCATGAATTGGGCTATGAATTGCTCCCTCATCCACCCTATTCTCCAGATTTGGCTCCGAGCGACTACTTCTTGTTCCCAAACCTGAAGAAATGGCTTGGTGGAAAAAGATTTGACTCCAATGATGAAGTCATCTCGTCATTTTGAGGACCTCGACAAATCATTTTTTTTGGAAGGGATAAAAAAATTGGAGAAGCGTTGGACAAAGTGTATAGAGCTCAACTGAGACTACGTTGGAAAATAAAATTATTTTTTTTATCAAAAAATCTGTTTTAATCCAAAAGTCACGGACTTATTGACCCGCCCTCGTAGTATTGAACCGAAAACTGAGCGATAGACACCCGTGTTCGAAATAACTCTCCCATAAATCCTATACTGCAGATTTTTGTTGAGTAGGGTATAGTTGGTTATTATTGACAATTTTTTTGCCTCATTGCACACATTAATATTGTTGCTTTTTATTTAAACAGATAAATTGTTGTACTCGCCTTTAAAATTTCCCGTTATGCTGCATATCTATGTTTCTAATAAATTTGTTATTTAATTTTAATTTTTTCTTAAATTTCCTTTGCAATCAAATCCATGTTTTGAATGTAAAGAATGCATTCATCGCATATAAATCATACCATATTCCCAGTTTGGATTATTCTAATGCTATATCCGTCGAGGCAGAAATATTTTGCTGTAGGGACACTACAAAAAAGTGCTTTCAGCTCCACTTGGTGGCATTTTTTGTACTGAGATGTATTTTTGACGACATGCCATCTTTACTGAATTTTCTTCGGATATGCAGAAATATTGGTTTTCATCGCCCAAGTTGAATGGTTTGTCCTGTCTGCTAACGGACTTTGGGTCGTCCCCATCATTTAACAGTCTCTAGAAGTGGTTTTTCCATTACCTTAGTATCTTGCTCATCTCTTAAGGTTTCTGCTTTTTTTGGTAAAACTTGAGAACGTTATTACTAGAGCAGCACCTCCCCCATTTCACAGATCGCTCGATCTCAGTTCTGTTTCCAACGCCGTTTCATAAGTGAATTGTTTTCTACCTGTGCTTACCGGCACTCTTCATCAAACCAAGGGTTTCGTGTAGGTGGTCGCGGGAAACCCAATCTCATTGCGGTATTGACGACCCCTTAACTTCGAATGGTACCAATGTAAGTGGTAAAGATGCAGGTTTTAAGGACATAATAAACGAGAGGTCGATAAATATACGATTGGCAAAGACCCTGCCGTTTCTTTGCGATTGGAGCCCTTCAACGTTAAGCCTCATCACAGGAGAAGGATGCTAATTACTATTTGGACCGGTTGAACAGATGAGAGCATTGCTGGGAGAAGTTTATTAGACTTACAAGGAGACTATGTATTATTGAATAATAAAAGTTAATTTGAAGAAAAACGTCTTGTTTCTTTGTTAGGTCAGAAACTTTTCAGGCAACCCCATAGCTCGTAGATCTCATGAAGGAGCTAGTAGAAACATTTTTCTCTTTTGGTGAGGATTGTTGCAATGCGTTTAACTCATGCGGCAAAGGCTCAAAATTTCTTGCTTTAATCCGCCAGTTACAAGAAATCCGCACTGAAATAGACCCTGCTTTCGTAGTTACTGTACTATATTTCACGGGTTTTCATCCTCTTTTTTTCAGGCCCAGTTTAACATAACTTAAACCATATTATGTGTGATTTTGCAGTTGTAAGTCTGTTTTTGCTGGCAAGCGCTGGTGTTTTTATAATTCGTCAAAGAAGATGTTTGTTTTACTGAGGCTAGAAACCTCTCAAATAAACAGTTTTGGCATAGTATCTACATGCGCTTACAGAATTTTCGATCTTCCAAACTAGTTCCAGAATGCAAAAATTTGTTGGACGTGGTTCACTAATTCTTGTTCAAATCCCACTTCACAATGTGATCATCACATGAAATTAGAACACCGATGACTTCCTCGGGAGGGTGACTTTTATTGAAATGCCGACTTATTTTAGAAATTTGCCGACTGTATAGATTTAGCATCCGTATTAAAGAAATAGTAGTGTGAAGTTATGCATAATCAATGATTTTCCATGAAACAATTTAAAAATATTGGGAATTATAATGTTGAAGAAATATATCTAAGACATAAATTATTATTACAGCGATGTATTTATTTATAATAAATAATTTATAACAATGAAATAAATAAATAAATAAATGAATATTATTATTGCAGCAATTTATCTAAATAATAAATTACTTTTAATAATAAAATGAATTAATGCATTATTGTTGCAGCAATTTAATTATTTATAATAAAAAAAATAATAATACGTTATATAAACAATATATAAAATTTAGACAATTTCTTGTTAGATTCTTCGACGACCTCATTAAGATAAATTTCGTCAACTTTATCTTTCGAAGAATAAAGCAGCATCAATGCATTCAAGCGATCTTCACCCTTTTGCGCCAATAATTTAAAACTTGTTTTAATTTACTAAATGAACGTTTAGAAGAAACTGACATCATAACAGCGGTCAAAATGAAGCAAACAAGTTTGTGCGCTAAAGGAGTTACACTTTTCAACTTGAACACGGATCAAGATGAATTTCCAACACAGAAAGCAAACATTTTGGATCTTCTTTAAAAAACAGGGGCTCCAATTTCACAATGGATTCTACTGATTCTACTGTGGCATTGCCTCTGTCAAGAAAAATCTTTTGAAAAGGTTTGAAAATTGAAAAATTATTGTAGCGGCGGCAATATAGACCCCCGTGTCTAAAGAATTGTAACTTCTCTTCTGAGGCGACAACACTTGGCAAGTGATTTATTTGTTTTTTTAACAAATGGAAAGGGAGGCGTTTTATTCTGTGGAAGGAAATACATATAAGTTTTTTTAACATTTAATGTGAAAGTAACTTACTTTATAGGTAGACATGTCCGGCGGCTTGGGCTCTCAGATGGTAAATGATACTTTTTTGAAGCTGACAGATATTTATAATAGGGATTTATGTATTCCTACATCGTGTTTTGCGTGCCTTTTTTAATGTCAAAAGGACAGAAAGGATAAACGAAATTAAGACTGTTCTGAGAGTCCAACTCGCGGCGTTTACAATTATCGAATCGTTACTGGCATTGTTTGTTTGTGACATAATTTTTAGAATCTAATTTTCTTAACGAGTATCTTTTAAACTATCGTTTATACACGTGGTCAAAACTTGCAAACCCGTTCTAAAATCTTTTCGATAAAATGTTTGGAAATAGAAATCGAAACCGGTTTCTGAATTTTCATCGATTCTTCTTGGTACGCGGCGATTTCTGTGATGTTTCAGAAAATCATTCTGTGGGCTGATCTTTAATTTCTCATCGAATGAAGATGAACTTTTAATTAATGCATCGATTTGGTCAAACAGAGCGCGGTCTAGCGTTATTTGTAAAAAAATTACAACAAAAAATTGACTGTCGCGTTCTTTTCTTGCTTGTGAATTGTTGACCGCATCGCCCGACCGCCTTCTGTGTGACCACCTAGTAAAAGTTGAGTTTCTCGTGTCTGTGAGACATAGCAGTAGCAGTACCTAATTTTTGATAAGAAGTGACAATGTCCATTCTCTTTAGTAGAATTCAGAGTATGGGGTTTGGTGCAGAATTTTTAATTATAACAGGTAGGTATATTAATTAAATTTCATATTTTAAATTGTTAACAGGTTTATTTTGTTTACCAAGACACAAATAACTATATAAATACTCGTAAATACATAATCCGAATTTCGATTTTAAAAGGGACGGTCCACATCGGGCGACTGAACTCCATAAATTTTACAGCATTAGCCATCTATTTTCTTTTTTTAATCAAATAAGTATGAATTAGACGGAAAGTTAAAAAATTAAACCTTCGAAAATGCCGACTTGTATACATTTACAAGTTTAAAAACTTATACCTAACTAACGAAAATCCAAAGTCGCTTCCTATTTTTAACGGGGTGGGACATATTTGCCCCAACAGTATATTGGGGTGGGACATATTTGTCCCAACAGTATTTATGAGTGTGCAGAAGCAAAGCAATCTATACAGAACGGCAATTTACAGGCTTGTCAAATGTGACGCATGTGACCCATCATCGTCTTTTATACTCTTCTATACATTTCGCATGGCTTTATACATATTCGATGATCTTCCAAGCCGACGAGATCGTTTGTATGCAGTAGATTCCTTCCCTTTTTCAATTTGCGACTCAGCAATTTCGACAAGGAATTTCAAGAAAGGCTGTTACTTTCTATTCAGCTCCGAATGTATAACCCAAGCTTTCACAGCGGCCTTCATCATGCCACGGTAAAAAACTTTTTTCCACCATTTGTTTGATTTTCGGTGGATGTCACACAATCCCGACATTTGGTCTACTAAGTGCACGCCACCCATTATAGCGCGGTAAGTCTTTATGATCTGAGAGCACGAAACTTCTTCCACAGTGTCATCTTTCATTTTGCGTGCAACAGTGGTCATTTCAGATGTGTGGCAGTTACTGAGCAGCATAATATCCTTGCCATTACGAAAGTTATCAAAATAAAGAAAAAAGTATGTAACAATGTGCGTTCCGAATTAAGTTTGAAAATGGCTTCGCCTCTTTGCAATTTATTTGGAATTTTTGGCACATCCTTGCGATTGGACATGCATGTTCCCAAGGTTGGGTATTGTATGTTGTCGGCGAGATTGACGTAGGTAAAAAATCGATCAAAGCAAAGTGTCACGTCAGGATTCAAAATCGTAGCTGCAAGATACTTTACAACTCGTTCCCCGAGTGTACCTTCAAGTCCAGGACCTTCTTTTCCGCCGTAAATATTCATGTCATAGGAGTATCCACTCAGAGAATTGCAGCGGAGCCACATTTTGATGCCCCGTTTTATTAGTTTCAAAGGCATATATTGCTTGAGTGATGCACGCCCTTTGAGTTTCGTCATCTGCTCATTGATGCTTTGGAAGCTGCTATCATCGTGGCAGACTCTGAACGTTGTTTTCAAGCAATTAATAAAACCGTCTATGTAGTACGTTTTACTTGCATCCGCAGGCTTTTCTACAGGGGTAAAATACAGCTTAGACGTTATCTGCTCCAAACAATCACGTGATATGGCGGACTTTATATATACATTGATGAAGTATGATTCGACCAACAGTTTTTTAGCGATAGCACATGGTTGTACGACATAACAAATATGCATCCAAGTATTATATCGGATTTGCCAGAGTCTGTTTGCAGAAGTTTTTTTCTGCTCTGTCCCGATAAAAGAACTTTCTTGAGCCTCTCGTTGGTGCACTGAGCAATGTACAAGGACATGCTTCTGGGAAATAATTTGCGAAAAATTTCGTGTGGCGACGAGTGACGTGAAATGTTTCCTGCAATTCTGCATTGCCGGTAACAAGTAACCAATTTTCTTGGAATGAACGATTCATCTGGTGTGCCCCAAACAAATGTGGCTGCAGGTTCACCATGAACAGCTTCATCACGCATTGTTTGATCGTCCATTGCATCATTCGAGACAGAATGTCCTCTGCATCACTAAGAGAATGATTACTGTTTCCGATTTACTGGTGTCATCTTCATATTCTTGAATTACTGCACTTAGATCTTCGACAATTCGACATTTTTACCATACTGCAACATCGCAAAAGGAAAAAATATAAAAATCTATTTATTTACTTACCAGCACTAGTGCACTATTTTGCTTTCAAAAAAACAACACCGCTTTGAAATACCATATATTTTTTGTATTTCTTGTTACAAATAATGCCTAAATGTGGTCCAATCGCAGCCACTTCTCACAAACATCTGATGAAAACAAAAATCCAAGGAGGCAATGTGCGGCGTAGATAACTGTTTGGGACTTTTTGGATGAGTTTCAAATGCGAGTTGCAAGTTTCAGGGTCAAATAAAAATGCCGTGGGACACCAGTGTCCCTGCAGTAGCGAAAGGTTTAGCATTTTGTTCCGAGCTAATTTTTAAAAATTGCTCGTTTTATTCATAATTTCTCAAAACCCAAGCATCCGTTCGTACTACATGCATAATGCATTAGGGCTTCCATTGTCTCTTATGAACATAACCGAATGTAACAAGATCATTTAAATTACAGGAAAAGAAAAAACAAACTTTCTAAATTTAAAGTCAGTCAGAATTTTCCGTTGCTTCATAAAAGTGCACTAAGTTTTTCCTAAATACCTAAACCTACATAATGATTCGCTTTCCTGTGAAATGATGACATCTCGAAACAATTCTTAGTGCATGCAGTTTAATTCCATTAAATAATATGTATACGGATCCATATGCGTAAACAAAAAGTTGTTGCCTTTTACTGCTGTTTACTGGCTTAATGACACACAAAACAAAAAACTTATTAAGCCTCAAGACATGGGGTAGACAATGAGACATCACCCGGAACCACCCTGGACAAGTGCATTTGCAAGTACTCGTATCTTGTTGGCAATTATTTACACACGTGCTATGCATTCAATTCCGGCAATAAATCTAGAAAATCCGCCTCAGTAAACAAAATACTCACGACAACGCACCAAAAACAAACAACCTCAACGTTTTTAAATTTTGTAATCGCAATTACTCACTTGTGCCCATACAAAGGATCTGCCAAAAAAGAATAAGCACTGAATTTACTCACTTACGATTCAATTTTTCGACAAAAACTTTTCTAATTTATCAAATTATACGCGAGAAAAACACTTTTTTTTCGCAAATGCAGCCCAACAAAAACTCCGGCAAACATTTTCGTTTAGCCATACACAAACTGACAGCTGAATTTCATATTGACCAAGGCATTGCCAGAGTATTCATAGATTTCGTCTCTCAGATCAATCAGTTTGAAAGAATATTTAAAATCACAGAGTGCCAGGAAAACACAAAACTAATTCTCATATTTGGCAATTCAAAATTTTTATAAAATGAAATGATTTTTTTTTTTTTGGAAAATAAAAATTAATCGATCCAAGAGAGAAAAAAAGCAAAACATCGCAACATTTCAAAATCTTCGTACAGCGGTATTAAGATGGTGAAAACGAAACAATGACAACCCTGTACAAAGTGACAGTTGCAGTGATACGACACAGCAGTATCAGCTGAATTTCAACTGTCTTCTGACGACCCGAAAAGGAGAACAAAAGAAGAATCGACGAAGAAAAAATCGTCAAGGAGTAAAAGGAAAAGATATTTTTACACCAAAAAAAAATCATCCGTAAGTTTATTTTTATCGACAAAAGTCGTACCAAAACTAGAACAGTGAATTTTCTTTATTTTGTTTCTTTTAAGCCAGATCGACTTTGAAAACGGGAATCAAAGGAAAAATCAAATTTGGGAGGAGGACCCTCATACGCACACTGCTCACAAATGATGGCGACACCCCAAAGCCCAACTAGAATGTTTAATGGACTAAGTGAGGATGATGCTCTTTATTCGGAGGCAAAATATGCCCACGAAATCAATGATAAAATGCGTGTACCCAAACGTATAAAAGCCACCGGCGAATACTCTGACGAGGATTTACTTCTTTCCAATCAGAATGGCCTGATGAACTCTTGGAATTATCATGATAAAATCGATATGAATGTGCCGGATCGTATTGTTGTGCTTGGTCATGAGGAGCATCTAGGCACCAGATCGGCTCCAAGAGAGATTCTTTTGGAAAACTCCATTTTACCCAAAGATCCTGGATTTGTACGCGTTGCTACACCACCGCGTGTCATCACACTAAACGATCATCATTTCCCATCTGCTTCGGATCAGAATTCATCCCCGGATAATGGTGATTTCCAGAATGACACAGAATCCCCGCCGCCTTACGTAAGAGCAGATGCAGCAGCCGCTACAATTGGCTTCAATCCGAATGGAACTAGTTCTCGAGGAGGTGAATCTGACTCAGAAGCAGTTACCACATCAACATCAGGTATCGGCAAGAAAGGTGCAAGCAATTATAACAACGATACGACATTGGTTAGTCACAGGGAGGGTACACCCCTTATTGGCGATTTGACACCACCCGAAGAGATACTCTATTTGCGCAGGCAATTAGCCAAACTAAATCGACGTGTCCTCTCGATTGAAATTGACAATGTGCAGAGGTCACAACGGGAGAAAATCGTCTACTGCATGGGTCTGGCGTACTTCCTGTTGAAGGCGATCTTTTGGTTGAATCGTCATTAATATGCGTCACACACACGCCAACAACTTACACTTCACCTCATCTTCATCCAACACTAACAAAATTAGAATTAGAATTATTTTACAAAACTATTATGCTAACACATATGTCCACTTTGAAGCTGGAAGTTGGCATTCATGCGGGAAGATTGCAAGCGATAGACCAGTCAGCGAGTGAGATGACCGAAACATCATCTCAATTCAGTTTAGCGACAGCAGCGGTAAATGCCACACGCGAGAGAACAAATAGGAGAACTATTTACCATTTAACGTTTCATTAGATATTAGTTTTCTGGAGAAACCATCAACAGAAGGTTGGACGTATTTATAAAAGAAGATACCCAGGAATAACTCACACCTGTTTGTTGTTATTTTCGGAAAGGAAGGAGGGTTTGTAAAAAATTAAAACATTTGTAAATTAAGTTAATTTTTTGTGTTTATATCCGCTGACACGTTAACCTTACGAATAGATTGTATCATTTTTTAACGAGGATTACCATGAAAAGTCTTGAATTTTAGTCACAATAAACGAGAATAGCTAAAGAGAAAATTATGCAACCGTCTTTTAGTTGTGAAACATGGTGTACTCGTACGTAGTTTCGCGGTGGACATAAGAGATAAGGTGAATGAGCATGTTTACGTAGTTGAATTTTAGTGATTTCTGATAGAAAAATTTCGATTATGCATGAAGGAGTACAGTTGGGAGCTATAGCTGATAAGAAGTGATTAACTAGAAAAAATTGCTTCTGGATTAAGTGGTGGCAGGTATTTGCTTATCTTGGTTTGATTTTGTGGTTAGATAAATTCATAGCTTAAGAGCAATGATCGATTAAAAACGTCTTGTGCAATAATTGCAAAAGCAGCTCAACTAAAAGTGGAAAACCAACTTTCATCGATGAGCATTGTAAATTATGAAGATTTCCTTAGCGTTATATTAAACATTCATATTAAACCAATGAATTCAGATATTTGCCAGCAGGAACAAGGCCTGAAGATTGAAAGCCATCCCATCTCATTCTGCGGAGATAGAAAACGGTAATCCACTGATAAATGTCCAGAGCATGCTAACGATATGGAAAGATAATCCGAGCCCAGCTATTTAACAAGTCACATTTACTTGATGTTGATAGTCATGCTCCCAACTTACTTGTAGTTTGGTGTTGTTCACGTCTCTCCAACTGTCCCAATTATACATACAAAGTGGACTTTGTGTGCACCATCTACTTCTACTAATGACCGTGCGTTCAAGGTGATCCAGCCATCTAAGCCGGGTTGTTCGAGCTTTTTTGACGAGATCGGGATCGCTGTACAGCCTGCGCAATTTGCGTTGAAACGTTTCCTCCATTCTCTATTGATGCAAATAGGACCGAAAAAAGACCCGAAGAAATTTTTTCTGGAAGCGCCCTAAAGCACTCATCCGCTTTCGTCAGTGTACAAGTCAAAGCTCCTGCGCAGTGAAGCAAAACTGTCATTACCGAACTTGACGGAGCAGCGTGCAGTCTCCATCACCATCCTGCACTAGAGATGGCCCTGTATACTTCGTCTAATGTCAGATGCGGATATGAAATTAATGAAGAGATGGTGTTTATAGCTTTGGAACTCTTCTTTTTTTCCAATATCTGCCATAATGTAAAAACTTGATCTACGGTCTTTTCTGCCCTAAAACAAAACTGAAAGTGGCCGATCAGAAGGACGAAGGATCATAGGCGTTCATATAACACAGCAGGCAGGGTTTTATATGCGGTCGTGAAGAGACTTCCCTTCATTGTATATGTATATTGTAGTTGGCGCTGTTTAGGGGAATTTTATTTATGACAAACAATGCTGAGGTTTCATTCGTGTGGCATAATTTCATCTACCCAGATTTTAAAGATGAGTTCATGTACGCTCCGTATCCAATCATCATTTGCTGCTTTAAACTTAAGTTTAGAACTTGCTATCCAAACTCTGGGTGAATTCATAAATGTAAAAAAAAAATTGCTGTATAACAACAAAAGTAAATTTTGGCAGTACTGTTTTTGTCTTTGTTTTTCTTTTTTGAATTTCAAAATTGCTACTTACATTTTGCTATCTACTAGGATGAAAACTTCACAGCAAGTTTTATTTTGCTGCGAAGCTGTGATCCGAGAGGATAGCCAAAATATAATGGCGTAATAAGTAACAGCTTTGAAATTTAAAAAAAAAAACCAACATAATTTGTATTGTTTTAGGGTAGATTGCGAATTCAAGATTTGAACTATAGCAGTAATCAAACTATTAATTTCCATACGTTTAGCGAGGGAAGTGGATTATATTAGGGAAGGAGAAAAAGAGCAGTTTATCTAAAATAGCTTATATACACCCTGAATGACTCGAACTGCAACCAACTTCAGACTGCTATAATTTCCAAACCATTCATGACAGTGAGCTCAAATTCTGACACATGACAGACAATTTTATTATTTACAAGCCTTTTAAACGATTTGCGTCTCAGTTGTGTTGAAAAATTTTTATCCGCGATGGAATTCAAACGTGATAGTGTGATTGCTTTATATTTGGCTGGAAAACCACAAGTAGCTATCACTAGAGCCCTCCAGCACCTCAACGTGAATAAATCATTTGTGTCTCGAACCATAGCTCGTTACCGTGATACTGGAAGCGTTGCAAGACGTCATGGAGGTGGTCATAAAAAACAGCAACATCGGCAGAAATGTTTCGGAAAGTGAAGGCTCGAATTGAGCGAAATCCGCTTCGAAGTGGATGAAAAATGGCTTGTGAGCTCAACATATCGTTGGAACGGATGCAACACATACTGAAAAATGAGCTTGGGCTCAAGCCATTAAAGTTCCAAAAAGCACAAGATCTTACACCCCAACCGAAAAAAGTTTGGTTTTTTCCGATGAGTCGCCATTTGTTATCGAGCAATATGTCAACAAACAAAATGACCGAGTTTACTTGCCAGAGAGGTGCTTCGAAAATTTACACCTTCGGACGGCCACCAGAAAGCAGGCAGCACCGATGGTGATGGTTTGGGCCGCCATAACCGCCGATGGTCTGTCGTGAAACTGTCTTAGAGGCAGTATTGAAGCCTTGGGCAAACAATCATTTCAGTCGGAGACCGTGGACATTTCAACAAGACCCGGCACCGTCTCACAAAGCGCGCGTCAACCAAGATGGGTTAAAAAACAATTTTCCACACTTCGTTTCTTCGACACAATGGATTGCAAATCCGTTGGATTTCTCTGTCTGGGGTATTTTGAAGGCGAAGGTTGGCAGTAAAAAATACCAAAGTTTGGACCACCTCAAACAAGCACTTCGCCAGTGCGATGCTTTCTTCAGGCGTCTCAAAGCCATTATTCGCACCAAAGGTGGACATATTGAAACTACTGATACAATTTGAAAATTGATGTATTTTCCAACATTTTTTGCTTTGGCACAATAAAATTTATCAAAAAATAAAAAAATTATAGCATATTAAAAAGTTGGAGTTAGAGTCATTCACCCTGTAGTTACACAAAATTGTCATTGTACTTTTTGAAAATTAATTTTGCGTCTCCGGTATTCATTAACAGCCAAAATATGTGTAATACATTTATGTACACAATTTTGATACCTGCAAAGCTGCGACAGCAATGCTGTAGAGGTTGGATTCATTAATGCTTTCGAGCTTTACTGCAACAAATTTACAGCAATTTTTTTACATTTATGAGTCCACCCACACTCTCATAGGTTAAATATGATCAAAATAAAGCATTTCTAGCGACGGGAGTTGTAACATGCTGTGCCTACTTCACAAGAAAAATCCAAATCGAACTATGTTGGGACTTTGAATTCCAATAGGCAGTGAGTTTTTCAAAAATGTCATATTATGCTAACAAAGAACTGTATTACAGTAGAAGCTTGGAAAAGCTGATCAAAATGTCCTAGAGCTTGTCAACTTTTCTGGACACTTTTCAAGATCTGTAGAAAATTAGTATTTTGTTCATAAATAGTCTTATTTTATTGGGATTAATTAGTTTTATTTTATTTAAAAGCAAAAATTAAAAACTCCTAGGGATGTTCAACTGGTTTTAAATAGCTGGTAAGAGTGGTTGCTTCGTATTTTTTTGTAAATTGAGTTTTTACAACGTTTGTAGGTAAAATCACCAAGTTTGGCATATGGTGAGTTTCGTTATTTTCGGCGCGCCATTTGATGAATGCATTCACGCTTCCAATGGTTTCTGGATAAGAAATTGTTGTCGTTTCCACAGTCTCGATATCTGATTCGCCGTTATGAGTATCAACTTCCTCTATCTCATCCTCGTCTTCAATTGAGTCCGCATTCCACTCTTCAATCTCTTCCAAAATCAAATTGGAACTCCATCGTATTTTCGACAGCAATGTATTGACTTCTTGAATTTGGTCATTATAGGAATGATCTGAAGCAAACCCGGACAGAGGAATGTTATCATCACCAAATAAAATTAAATGTGCGAATGGACAATACACGTAAGAAGAAGTCAGTAAAACAACTGTAATTTGCACGCAGCTGCCATGGAAACATACATTTCTTCGGAATGCGTTTAGCTGCTGTGTTATTTATTTTACATTATTTAAATTTGATACATGTGTTATATAAAAAACCGAATGCAAGCAAAAATAGAGTCACGCTCTAAAAAGTTGGCCAAAAGTCAATTTTTTAAATTAGCGTATGATAGCTAAAATTTGGTCAACTTTTCTGAGTCAACTTTTCCGAACTTCTACTTACATTTAATAATGCAGATTTTCTGCATAAATAATTTGGCCAAACTGTGTTTTCCTTGTGTCCGTAAACGTCATATTTGTGCAGATTAGTTAAGCGAGGAACACAACGTGCATCTGCGCTTGCGTCTACTGCTGCAGCGGAGAACTGTTCGCTTATATGGTATGTGAACCCATAAGAACGCCCTCAATGTGCACCTGTGCTTGTGCTGATGCTCAAGTTGAAAAAAGTTGAACTTTTTGCATTGAGGCGATGCAAATTTGGCGTTTACTGATTCTTCACGTGTTTGTGTAACTTTACAATTTAGCATTAAGAAAACTACCTAGAAACCTTTTTCCATCGTCGGGATAATAAATGTAATGTTTGTTTGCATGAATGCATCTATTTTTACTATTTTGCTAATGGTATATGTCTTGGTCAGGGTACCGTTTTATGTAGGAGGGGGTGAAGATAACATTGTACAACACCAAAAAAAGTGTTCAGCGGTGTGAGCAGAGAAACATAGGGCGTGGAGGTGAAAAATCGAATACTTTTCTAATTGAAAATTGGTACGAAAAATAAATTTTCGGGTGTACAAAATAGTAGGAATGTCTTCCAATGTTACAGAGTACTAGAATTTGAAAATATTGGACTTTTCTTTTTAAGCATTGGAGTCGTAAGACCCACCCCCGTCTTCCTTATCCACTCCCTCCACCATCCACTGAACGCCGGTTCCCTGATTTAGACATCTACATTGATAACCAGCAAGCAAAATTACAAAAAAAAAATGCATAAACAAAAATTTCTGACTATCATCACACTATGTTGTACTTGCCTGTTGAAAATCCTCACCATGAACGTCGTGTTCACATTTTCATGGTGTTGAAAGACTTTTTGACAAGCGGAAGACTTGAATCGGAGCATTTTAAATTTGAGCAGTTGACCTGAAACATACCTTTTTTCCTCTTTTCTACACTTCTTTGCTCATCAATGATCAAAACCAAAATGAAAAAATATGTCAGAAATGGAACGATATGGAAAAAAACGATGTGCTTCACTCGAGAATCCACTTTAGAAATGGATTTTCGATGAAAGTAACCCTTCTTCTTCCCACTTCAATAAAAAGCGTCCCTTCTCTGACGGACAATGTTCCTGCCCGCACCAATATGAACAGGTACTATGGTTGTGAAGTAAACTTGCTCATTTATTGTTCAATTGACATTTGACAATCAATCGTATTGTGTTTGTTAGAGCAGCATGCGGCGCTTCAAAATCGATTGACAGTTCTCCGCAGTAGCAGCAGACACCAATGCACGTTGTTTCTCGCTGCAGAAAAATAGTAAAACAGTAAAAGTAAATAACCATTTTCTTTGAAAAAAGCAAATCTAAGATCTGACTGAACACTGCTTTTTTTTCGCACTGAAGACGTTTTTGAACGCAAAACAAGGGTCTTTCGAAAGGTGCGCCTAGATGTTTTTAAAAAAAAAAAAAACACGTCAATATTCGATTTATTTTTGTTTTTATTTTTATAAAAATATAGATCTAAACAATTATGTGTAAAAAATAACATTTAAATGTCCACCACGAGCACGTCTATGGGCTCTCATACGAACATCAAAATTTTCAATGACTCGCTCACGCACAAGTTCATCAATTTCGGTCCGAATGTTGTTTTTCAGCTGTGAAATTGCTGTTGGCATATCCACATTACTTTTCAAAAAACCCCAAAGAAAGTATTCTAATGGCTTTAAATCGCATGATCTAAGTGGCCAATTATGTCACCATTTCGTAAAATTAATCGACCTGGAAACTTAGACCACCATAGCCCAATGTTTGCACGTGTTGTGCGACTCGTAGCTCCATCCTGTTGAAAATAAAGATCGTCTTTGTCTGCTTCTTCAATTTGACGCCACATAAAATATTCAATAATTTGTCTATAGCGCTCTCCGTTGACCGTAATAACTCTTTCATTTGCATCTTCGAGAAAAACTGGACCAACTATTCCACCAGCCAGAAACCACATCAAACAGTATTTTGTGGATGTAATGATTTTTCTGATATTATTCGAGGATTGTCTTCTACCCAGATGCGACAATTTTGTTTGTTGACGAATCCATCCAAAGTAAAATGAGCTTCATCACTAAGGATGATTTTGCTTGAAAAACCGGTATCATGTTCTAAAAACCAATTGACGAAAGTTCTGCTTGCCTAAATTCTTGTGTTAATTGGTTGTAAGGATACAAATGCAAATCCTTATTTAAAATATGCCAAACAGTCGATGGATGAATGCCTAATGCCTGAGAACGTCGTGATATCGTTGTTGGAGGTTCTGCAGCGACATGTTTTTGCTACAGTAGCACTGTTCTTAGTTGAACGTCCACTTTTTGATATACCAGACATTTTTCGATCCTCGAAAGAACCTGTTCCTTAAATTTTTTTTTTGCTAACCTTTGAGTAGTTGACTCATTTAAACGATTGTTTACAATAAAAGAAATCAAGAATTGTATTTTTTAAAGATCAACCATTTTCATAAGTTTGAATAAATTTAATGCATTGTTCTAGTGTGTAAAAATTGTAAATGTGCTTACTTCACAAATGTCAAAGACGACGTAAGAAAAAGGTAGCGTTTACTAAGAAATGTTTGCGTAGTGAATGCGCTCATAAACATACGAGGAAGGATCTGCGATTGTACTACAATATATAAGTGTGTTTTCAAAATGTTACAAATGTGCATTTCTGAAGAACTAACTTAGTCAAATTGTATTACCCTTGTGTTCATAAACGTCAACATATCGATCGTTATACTTGTGCAGATTAGTTAGGCAATTCAATTGTGGCTACAGAAAAAGTTAGAAGATTTTAGTGCAAAATAGTTTAGTACGATATTTTTTTGAAAGGGAAATATGCAAGAACTATTGAAATAATATGTACATACATAATAAGAATAAATAACTTTTTTCTTATGAAAAAAAGCAAATCTAGGATATGGCTGAATATGACTTTTTTTTTTTTGCACTGGCATGACGTTTTTGAACGCAAAACAAATGACGATCATACTAAAAGCCCATTCACAGCTCAGCAAACTAATATTCGTTCGCAAATTTTGACATTTCATTTACAGCTATTATACTTTTTCATTTAGTCGCAGCGACCTGCGAACAAAGCAAAACAAAACAAGGGAATTCTGAGTTTAAATTTACACGAATATTTTGGCTGTGCGAGTGTAGATTGGCTTCTACATTTGCGGAATGCGAGTAAAATTTGACGGTTCGCAAAGAGCATTCGCTTATTCGTGGAGAAATAAGTATGTGAATTGTTGATTTTTTCGCAAAAAACCAATTGAATTTGAATTAAGCTCTGTGCTTTTGGAGCAGTAAAACTGTCACTTGCTTGCCTTTAAATATACTAAAAACGATTTGTTCGCAGTGAATGGGCCTTAAGATCCATAAATATGTCTGCGCAGTGAATGCTTTCAAAAAAACACTCGAGAAAAGATCTGCGATTGTACTAAGGTAGAAATGTCGACGAAATCTTCCGAAGTTAGAAATGCTGACGTTTATGAACTCACCCTTTCTCTTTGCGCGCGACAGCTGAAGTACCCCGTCTATACCTGCTTAAAGAACAAATAACTCGACTGATTTTAAAATTTACTCGAAAGTTTATTGAGAAGAGAAAATGAGAAGTACAGAAAAGAAAACGGAAATAAACCGAACTGATTTTATTCGAAAAGAGAACAAATTTTAAAATCTATTCATTTTTTGTCTTTATTTAAATTTTTTTTTAATATAAACTTATTAATTTTCTTTCTACAAAAAAGATTGCATACTAGGCTCATTTCAAAAATAATTTACAGTATTTTTTTTTATAACAAAGTTAACATTTATAATATACAGTATTACTTTACAGCCCTTAGTTCTCCTCAATCACTGAATCTTAACGTCTTGAAAGCTGTGATTGGGTGCGAAATTTTTCATCTTGGACGATGAACTTACAAAATTTTCCGCATTCTACATAATTTTTCTTCAATATTAACTGTTTTCACTCAACAATCATATATGTATGTATCTGCATAATTTTCATTAATTCATTCAAACTTAACTGTGACAAATTGTGCTAAACTTTCCGGGAATTCCCTACGCAGCTGGAAACCGACCGCTTTATAAAAAAAAAAAAAAAAATGCAGCTTCCTCATTCAAATTGGTGTGCCCAATTGAGACTCGATGCTGCTCAACAACTGTAAAAACTTCGACGATCTTGAAGCTACTGCAGCTAATATTACCTGCCCCACGTGAGTTAATCCATCACCTCAAAGTGAAATAACTCCCATGGGGAGGGAGATGGAAAAGATAGTTTTTATCCACTTATCTCCAATCGATTTGATCCATGTCACGTGTACGAGTACACAGCTTTCCTTTTAAAACACCCCAACAATCGTAGATATTCGCGATTTTACACCGCAAAAAAATAGAGCTCCGAGTTATAACCTGCGGAAATTAGTAAGATTTTGGTTAGGAATAGTGAAGAAGTGCACCGAGGGTGGCTCGAACTAAAAGAAACGAGGATGTAGGTGCTTACTTCTTCACTCCGAAAGGGGACAAAACTATCAGCTTAATACATACTAGATTACCCTGAGGAGGAAATACTTGGACTTAGATCTCCCGCTTCTAGTGTTGACAAAGTTCATATACTCCTGAACGCTCCACCCTTCCGATGAAATCGTAACTGGATACGTATTTAGTACTCAGGCTATTTGGAAAAAAACCCAAAGGTAATAACGGGGCTCTACAGCGTTTTGGACACTTAGCCAGAAACTTGCTAACTCTTACATTACAGATGCGCTAAATGCGATAGTCGTACTCATAAAATTTCCCTTTTAATGAAAGATTTTTTTGATCTCCAACTGTCACAGATACCCGAGATATCATTTCTCCCTACCGCCCAACAAAACTGCGAGGACTATGCAATCAAGCAAAAGTGAGCTTACTCTTGTGTCCAAGTATGACTTGATTGAGGCCAATGAAGCATTATTTTTGAAATGGCCCTCATATACATCGGTTTAATATATATTTTTTTTTAATTTACACAATACACCAAAAGAAAAAGAGAATCTCGACTGAAAACATGTTTTTAATCTTTGTTCGAATGCTTTTTTTTTTTTTTTTTTTTCATTTTTTTACAAATATTGACTCAATAAAAAAAAGAAAACGCATTCGAAATTCTTTTCTTTTGACAAATAAGTTTTTAATTTGTTTTATAATTAAAAAGGAAAAAAAAATAAACAAACGCGAGTACTTTTCGCGAAGTAGTCTAAGAAAAAAAAAAGGAACTAAGGCTAACATACTCTAACTAGAAAAATAAAGAAAAACGTAACTTAACATGTCCTTGACTTGCTTTTTTTGTTTTTCTAAAGTTTCCTTTTTGTTTTGTTTTATTATTTTTTTTAAACTAGAATTACAAAGAGAAAGATTAAATAATCCTGAGTGTTGTTTTGTACTTCGGATTTTGTTTTCGTTTTATATTTTGTTTTTGTTTAGTTCTCGAATGTTACTTTATATAATGCATATTTTTGTCGTAATTTTTATCAGAGATGGATTAACTTGAAATGGCATATATATATATATATATATAAAGAGACCAAACACATGAAAAAGAAAAGGCAAAGTCAACTGGCTGAAGACTCTAACCTTTCTTCCTTAATTTAGGTGATTTTTAACTTTATAAATAAAACTAGGGCAAACTCTAAAACGTATGAGTATATACTTTAAAAGGAAGAAAACGTACATGTGTTGTCATTTCGTTATGTATATTAAATTGTTTATATCATTTTAGTCTTCTTTAAAAAAAAAAAAAAAAAAAAAAAAGTCCCCTGGTCTCGCGTTTTTTTTTTTTGTATAGCAAAGGATGGTGGTGTGGTGTGTTTTAATAACAGTTTTCATGTTTTTTTATTTTTAGTTTTGGTAAAAATTTCCTGTTCTCTTTTTCTCTTTAAATTTATCATTAATTACCTAGTCTAGGCGTAAATACTGATATAAAGTCGGTGAGCATTCTTTTTGCATTGGCTGCGCAGTTTTCGACTATAGGCTACTAAATATGTATACGGGCAAATGCAAAAATCTTGCTCCAAATTGAAAACACGTTCCCAGATTGTTCTGTTAACGGTTGACGCGCTGTTAGATTTGCGCCATGTAGTGTAACAATGAGGTGTTTAGTCGTGAACCAGTATTTATGTCTAACCTAGGTATCAATATTATCATAAAATTAATTTAACTTTAAAAACTAAAATTCAATTTAAGATTTTAAAGAATTTTTTTAAAAGTATTTTCTGATTTTTTTTTTAACTTTTTTATTTATTATTTAAATTTTTTGTTTTTTTTTTTGGAGTGTTTTGTTTTTGTTTAATGAAGATGGAGGAATAAAGGGGCGGAGATGTGATGAACAAATGGGAGTGATTAGTTTATTCGCTCTCATCGTCATCATCATCATCGGATGCATCCTTCTTATTCTTTTTCGGCGCCTTTTTACTTGTTTTACCGCGTTTCTTACCAGCGCCATTTGCCGTTGAGCCACCATTTGCTTCAAATTCGCGGACAGCTTCTTCGTAGTCTTCCTTGCATTTTGCTGCTTTGGCTTCCCATTCCTTTAGATAAAAAAGAAAAAATAAAAACAAATTAGAAACGATCTTAAAATCACATCGTTTGGTTTGTTGTACTTACAGACTTATCCTTCATTGATCGCCAGAGTTCACCACCCTTCTTTGCGACTTCTGTGACTTTGATGCCTGGATTCTCTTTTTTGATCTGTTCGCGTGCACTGTTGAGCCAAAGCATGTATGCGGATAGAGGACGTTTTGGTTTGTCTGCCATTATTTGTTTGTATGCTTTTCTTTATAACTTCCGCTAAAAACTGAAATCGAAGTGAAAAATATTGTAAAAATGGTACGCAAAATATTTTTAAAAAAACTAATTTTGGTAAGACTGCGTTCAAGCTTCTTGCAAAAAGAAAAACCATTATTTTACCGCTCAATATGCCATTTGGCAAAGTCTAATAGAATTAAAGAAGGTACAACTTATAGCATAGGAAAGTCAACCACACAAAATCAGATGATCATCAAGCGCTTTAGTAGCGATCTTTTGAAACCGAAAATCAGCTTCTTATTGCTTACATTAGCCTCTGGATTGTATCAGTTCGCTAAGAAGCTAGACGTCACTTCCACGAAAAGCAAATTGAAAAATCCTGGAAGACGAAATATTGAAAAAAAAAAGTCGACACTTACAACCTGTGATTTCGGTTCGCTGATGATTTTCAGAATAAAACAAAACATGCTGTTGAAAACAGATTAGGTATCTGCATATCACGTTATACGGAACAGGATAGTACGACTGAATTCGGTACATTTTGCAGGTAAGAGGGCGAACCGCCACCATAAAAATCTTAGCCAGATCGATAGAGGATATGGCTGAAATATTCCAGAACAACAAGTTGGAGTGATCTTATCACTACCATCTTAAACGATGCCATACAGCATCCAGATTGACAACGAATGAATTTTGATTTGACAGCCATTTGTATTAAAATTGTTTTGTGTATTTTGATGCAATAAAGGGGACTACCCCTTCACCGTTTACGACAATCGCGAGAAATTGGTTTAACGAATTTAAATGTGGGCGTACATCTGTTCCGACCAGCAGACGTGATTAAGAGAAAATTGCTGAAAAGATCCGCGACATGATTCTTGCCGATCGCTAAAACGAAATGCGCCAAGTAGCAGAATTGGAACCTTCACTGTGATGAAACCTGGATCCTGGATCGTAAGGACCTACATACCATAAGCCAAGCGACGTTCAAAACAATGAATTTTTCCAGCCGAATCTGCTCCGCAGAAGGTAAACACGATCCATTGGCTGGAAAGCTCATGCCGATTTTTCGGTTTTCTTTATAAAGATTGGAAGCACATTGTTGGATCGATTTGATAGAACATTGACAGAGACGCGGACTTATTTGGCAAAGAAAAGAGTGTTTTTCTATCACGACAGTGCACCAGCTCGCTCATCCGGAATCGCCGTGCCCAAACCCCATACTTCATGTTCTCCAACGTGGCCCGCAGGAACAAAGTTCTCTCCGAACGAGGAAGTCATCAGCCCCCTAATATTTCTTACAGCGCTACTTATTTTAACAAAATAAAGCTACTTATAGTCGGAAAACGAAACAAAGCGCGTCTTTTCAAAACTTGGTTTTTCAAAGCTTTGTTGCTGCTAGACAGTGCCCCTAGTTATGCTCCCGAATGGGAGTTGTTCAAGAAAATAGCCGATAAAAAATACATTATGTGGATGTTTAAATGCTATCAATGAATTTGTAAAAAATTGGTCATCGTTATGTGACAATACTTTCATTTGAAAGGTCTCATTCCACTCAATTCCAAAGCCAAGCTGGATCCTACTCTAGGGAGTCTGCTTCTTTGTTTACAACAAAATATTGTATGACAGAATTTAAGCGAAGCCGTACGAGGTGGTGCCAAGGAATACCATAAAATGGTATTAGATGATCCGCCGACTAAAAGTGCGTGATCTAGCAGATATTTCAACAAGTGCTGTACGTCACATACTGGAGTGAAAATTTGGACTTCCGAAAACTATGCGCAAGCTGGATGCCGCGTTTGTTCACAATGGAACGAAAAGGATGTTTCAATCGAGTATTTGGCAATGTTTCATAGTAATCAGGCTTTGGCGATAAGAAAAATCGGAATGACGTGTTGGGTGACATGCTATTGGTGGAAGTTTAAGTTAAATTTGAATTGAATTTATATTGGCCACAAAAATAGACAAAAAAAATAATGCGTATAATAAAACCATTTATTGCAGTATAGATTATTTTGAAGTGAAAGTATTTCAGGTTAGATTCAGTAAATTAAAATGAACTTTTAATAACGTTACAACTATCAGGATGGGTCGTAAAGGTCACTGTACACCGGAAGAACGAAACTTGGTTCAAAAGCTAAGGGGCAAGACGTACAAATTCATCGCCGAGCCATTCGAACGCTGTTTGCTCCGAGACGGTTTTGGCCCCATTTTTCGATTTCGCGTCACTATGACAAAATTCGAATATCGGCACATACTGCAAAATGTTATGCTTCCTGCCGTTCATATGGCTTTTCAAGCAAGATAATGGTTTCGAGATTTGAGAGTGTCCATAATGCTATTACCAAGTCCATCTCCAGATCTTAATTGAATTGAGAACTTGTGGAATGAGCTGAAGAGGAAATTAGCGGGTCAATATTTTGCTAACAAAGAAAAATTGTCCAAAAATAATGGAATTCCTATACCAGTCCATTAATTGAGCCAATGCCTCGGAAGATTGAAAAAATCCTAGCAAATAATCTTGAATATTTTGGGTACCTACTAATGTAAGTAAAGTAAAAAAAAATTTACCAAATACTGAAATCAATTTTAATATTCTCATAATTTTATTTGATTATATTTATGAACTTAGTTTCATTTGAATTTGTAAGATTAAAATGGATTTAATTTCAAATGTACCTATAGCAAAAGAAAATCGTAGGAATTCTAGTTCACACTTATCTCATCGACCAGCTGTGTACATATGGATTTATTCTGTATAACATTTATAAAAATATATATGTATTATATTTGTAAATCATTAAATGAAAATTGATTTTATTTTGACATAACTCAGCTTTTATGAAAGTAATTTCGGTTACCCGAAGTTCGCTTAACCGTCAACAGTATACTCGTTAGCTTGCCCGTGAGTCTTTTAAATCGTGATACCAAGCGTTTCTACATTGAGGGCGCGCACATCTGTCTCTACGTAACCAATACCAAACGCAAAACATCAAATTCCAAATCCAAACCGAAACCAACATCGAAAAGCGAAATTTATACGAGTGAGAGAGAAGAGAAAAAAAAGAGGCAACAGAGGAGATATGAAAAAATGAAGAAAGAAAAATTACTACCGCCGCCGTACTAGATACAAAAATGGCGCCAAATTCAACTCTCATGCATCTATTTACAAACTATGGCCTCTGCGAAAATTGCAATTTTCTCCATAAATCTCCACCAACCAAATGGTGATTTGTTGGGCAAATTTTTAGAAAATCATTTAATTTCAATAAATCTGAATTAATTGTCACCACTTGCCTAAGTGAATATCGAAAAAAATTGCATATTTTGTCCAAAACTCTGGTACTGTACCTACAAAATTGAACGAAGCCAAGCGCTTAGGATGATGATGGCCACCGTACAAGGTACAGGCAGGCAAAGCATTCGTCGTCGTAACTCTCAATACAAACGACTGATAGAGAGAGGGAGAGCGACGGACGACGAATGCGAGTCACTCACTCCCCATACACTGTGTGTATAGAGGGCGCACATTTTAAATATGGAAGGAAAAAGTTTTGTTCCCAAGAAATAGCCATCTTGATGAAAATTGCGGAAAAAACCAGATAAATTCAATGAAAACCTATTGCGGCCTGTTGGAAACATAATTTCTACATAGAATTCCGCATCGATTGGCGTTTCTGTCCATTTAATTATGCCACGAATTCACTGAGATTTTCCAAGTGGAAATCATCTCGAAATTACGAAAATATGTATGCGATGCGTCCGTCGTTCCGGTTTGTTCGACCATTTTGGTTCCTCGTTGGCTTACTTGCTACGAGTATCCATACATTGCCGAGTAGAGAAAGCAAAGCCAATTTCGATTTGAAATTTTTTTCTAAATTCTACGGATTTCGGAAAATTTAACATTTTCCATCCAAATCTATCGAATTGTATTGATATTTCTACAATTCGAGGCGTACTTTTCGACATATTCGACGTGAATAAGTCGGAAAAACATTCAAATAATCATGGCCATGCCAAGCGCTATGGTGTGGTGAAAACAAAACAATTTTTACAGAGGGAAACATTATGTTCTATTTGTATTGAATGACTAAAAAATATTCTTACTTTGATTTTATGCAGTATTTTTCTTTTTCGGTGGAGAATTCACACAAAAAAAAAAACAACACAAACTTGAAATTGTGGAAAATTAAGAGCAAAAAAAAACTTTTTGGGATTCTATCTTTGACTTGGTTTTTTTTTTTTATTTTTTTTTTTTTTCTAAACTTTGTTGTCAATAGCAAGACAAGAACTTCTGCAGCCGGCGATGAACAAAACTGAACTGTAGTCAAGTAATATCGAATGGAATAACTGTTGGCTGAGCGAAGTACGAATAGATCGAACGAAAACGAACTTCTTTGGCGGGGAGGGAGTTGTTATTTGTTTCGTTGTTGGTCGTGTTCCTTGTTTTTCTCCTTTTTTTATACTCAACACTTAGTTTATGGCAGCTGCATATGCAGTGTTGGGATTGTGTGCGTATGACACACACAACCACTGGCACTAACACCACCTAACGCAGTGCGCTGAATGCCGGCAATGGCCGGTGAGAGAGAAATTTGGCTCTCTTGTTGCATTAGTGTGTGGAGGGTGCCATTAGCGCGAGTAAAAGATTAAGATTACCTTTCTCCGCTTTGGCGCTCTTTTTCATTGCTTGTGTGGTGGTCGGTTGGGTTTGCGTTTTTCGGCTTTCTCTATGGTTGGCGTTGTGAAGCGCTGCGATGGCAATGGTAAATCGTGCGTCGGAAATTCGTACACTGTGCTGTGGTCATGCACAATACAGGGCAAGGTGTGTGGTGAAATTGGATTTTTGTTAGTTTTTTTTTTTTTGATTCATTCTACCCGGAGCTGTGTTTGATTTGTTGTATGGTGTGGTACATTTGTTTTCTTGTCTTTTGTTTTGATCGCTTTCGTTATCGCTGTTGTTTTCTGTGGTGGGAATCCGTACAGAGAAGCAGTTTGACTTTGAATTGGGTTAATGGGAAAATGTTTTCCATTCTCCCTTATGGAAACATTTTCAGTGGCCGTAATGTCATGACTCAACGACTCAAACTTAATATAAGTACATGTGTACATGCTTACATATTATCGTTAGACGAATGCATAGTTCCGTAAAATATCAAGGATGGAAAATAAACTGCTTGCTTTAGTAAATTTACCCCAGAAATATCCCAAAGCTCTACACCTGAAAAGATGTGAGCTGCTATTTTGCTCATTTTTCATCATATATTCGTACATTTGTATAATAAGGCTTACATAGCAATGTATGTAATTGAATATACTGCGATCTATAATATTCACGAAGAAGGAGTTTAAGTAAATTTAAGTACACGAAAAATGTTTGCACACAGCGTGGGCGCAGGAAAATTAGGGAGGAAGAAAGGACAGGCACCGATGTACGTTGGTTTTAAATGTCTGAATGTTACAATCACTAGAAAATGTAACGCTCGGCAGGGCATTCCACAAGCGAGTTGTTTGGCTTAGGAACGAATCATTATATTTCAGAGTACGTTCGAGGTTGGGATCGAGGGTACACTAGTGAACATTCATAGCAAGACGAGTGCTGTGGTTGAAGGTCTGATGGATGAAATGTTATTGCCGAATTCTATAGAACACTGGTGGTGGAAATAGCGATAGAATAAAGTGAGACACGAGACATTTCGTCGGTGTTCGAGGGTGTCCATCGACTGAGTGATATTACCATCACCTAAGAGTTTTATAGCACGGTTTTGAATCCTATCTAGCAGGTGCAGAGATGATTCAGGCGCACGACAAAGCTCAATCTGGAAGTGTTGAACTGGCCGCAAACTGTGCATAAGCAGATTGGCCCTGTCTAAGGAGCTGATAGTTGGAATGTCATTGTAAATGAGCGTTGGGATGGACAATGGGCAGAATTTCTGATGTTTTTGACAAATGCGCAAAAGATTTTATTACCTTTGGGAGATTGTGGTATTTGCTGCAGTTTTTGCTCGTATTAAAATTTCATACGCTTCAGTAAGATGTTGGAGTCATTCCTGGCTAGTTTGAACTTTTTTCGGTTTTCCTCTGTAGGTTCGGTCTGTTAGGACCAACAAAACGGTTCTCTAATCCTGATAGCCTCTTTACAGTTCGGATCGTACCACGCCTTTTCTTTTAGTTATCGAGGAAACATAACGACCAGTTAAAATTCCTAAAGAAGCTGTTAAGTCCGCTCCAATTGGCTTTCTCGTATTGCCATACGAGGAATATTTCCTCTAACTCTAGTGAGTGTACGAGCTGATGTGACACAATGGTCCGACGAGCCTAGAGGTCAAAGCACATTAGGGTGAGAGTTAAAAACAAGTCCAGGGTGTTGGCGGTATGACTATCAATGTCTGGCATTCATGTGGGCTCATTTACAAGGTGGGTCAAGTTATTTTCCGCAACGAAGATCTCAACACACCGTCCTTCGGGTGTTGTCTGTCCAGAATGTCGAAGCCAACCAGAATTGTGTATATTGAAATTGCCCGTAATCACAATTTCAGTATGAGGATACAGGGATACAATTCTTTGTATGGACTTAGACAGCGCATCAAACTCATTAAAGGTCGAATGGCTGTCCAGTTTGGGGCCTCTGTAAATAAAGCACTAGTGGATAATTTGCTTTCGGAGATGGAATCCTAACCACGTGAAGTTGAATTCCGGATTGAAACAGGGATTACATTGTGGTGGCGTCTGGTCACTACGCCAGCCAGGCAGCTTCAGATCAGCGTGATCTGAGAGGTGTGGGCGGAAATCTAACTGTGTTTCAATAAGTGCCAAAACAGCTGGTCTGTATTTACAGACGTGGACGTACGCAGAAAAGTGATTACTTTTTATCTCGCGTATGTATGCTATGTCCACCCTAAATTCCCAAGTCACTACAATTTCACAAACGGTGCTAAGCAAGGCTGCGAAGTGAAAATTCTGGCTGTGGTTTACCGAATCAAATTGTTAGAGGTGTTATGCCCTTACAACAGCAGACACCAGTGGGCCAACAAAATTCTCACTCACAAGCCGCTATACATATATTATAATACGAGGGCGGGTCAATAAGTCCGTGACTTTTGGATTAAAACAGATTTTTTGATAAAAAAATAATTTTATTTTTCAACGTAGTCTCCCTTGAGCTCTATACACTTTGTCCAACGCTTCTCCAATTTTTTTATCCCTTCCAAAAAAAATGATTTGTCGAGGTCCTCAAAATAGGCCTTTGTTTGCGAGATGACTTCATCATTGGAGTCAAATCTTTTTCCACCAAGCCATTTCTTCAGGTTTGGGAACAAGAAGTAGTCGCTCGGAGCCAAATCTGGAGAATAGGGTGGATGAGGGAGCAATTCATAGCCCAATTCATGGATTTTTGCCATGGCAACTGCACATGTGTGCACCCTTGCATTGTCTTGGTGGAAAAGAACTTTTTTCTTGGCCAAATGAGGTCGTTTTTTTTTCAAATCGTCATTGAATCGGTCCAATAAGTTGGCATAATATTCCCCATTGATTGTTCTTCCCTTTTGAAGGTAGTCAATGTGGATTATCCCGCGTGCATCCCAAAAAACAGTCGCCATAACTTTATTGGCTGACAAACCCACCTTGGATTTCTTTGGCGCCGATTCACCCTTAGAAACCCACTGTTTTGACTGTTGTTTGTTCTCTGGTGTGTTGTGATGGATCCATGTTTCGTCCACGGTTACAAAACGGCGCAAAAACTCCTCCATATTGCGATTAAACAACGCCAAACCTTCCTGTGAAGTTGTTACACGATTGCGCTTGTGGTCGACTGTGAGCAAACGCGGCACCCATCTTGCGGAAAGCTTTCTCATGCCCAAGTGATCATTCAAAATTGAAACCACTGAGCCATGCGAGATCCCTACGGCTTCCACAATCTCTCGCACTTTCAATCTTCGGTCGGCCAACACCATATCGTGAATTTTTTCGATTGTTTCGGGTGTAGAGACCTCAACTGGGCGTCCAGGAGGTTCGGCATCTTCAGTCCTTGTACGGCCACAACGAAATTCAGTAAACCACTTTTTTACCATTGAAATCGATGGTGCAGAGTCCCCATAGTATTTATCAAGCTTAGCCTTGGTCTCGGTAATGGTTTTTTTTTCGCAAGAAATAATGCTTAATAAGCACACGAAATTCACTTTTTTCCATTTTCTCCTCAAATTAGTGAGTAGTCTGATAAAAATAGCTGTCAAACACAAACTAACTGACGCAGCAAGTTTAAATTTTGACAGGAGTCAACTGACAGATGCCTGTTGACAGGAGCAGTGTTGCTGTTTCAGTAAGGAGGTCAGAAATTCAAAAATGCACGGAATTATTGACCCGCCCTCGTACATCGCAAAAGGCAAGTGTAACAAACTAGTGACACATCGATAACTTTATAATTTAAGTTTAATAGCCATTAGAGAAAAAAGTTTATTCCTGATTTTTGCTATGTTGTGGTGGCAAAACATGGAATATCCTAGGGCCAACGGATGTACACTGCAGGTCACCTTATACAACTGACTTCATTTACATATGCATGAATATTGAATTTTATGAATTACTTTGGGTTGTTTTATCTAATTTTTTTAGATAATGAAAGTCGGTTTTTACAATCACGTTTTTGATTGTGTTTGTTTACAAATGTCAGAAAAACCGCTTTCGTGGTTTATTGAGAAGTGTTTAGGTGTTATCATTATTGTTTAACTCTTGATTATTTATTTAGCACTTGTTTATGACTGATTACATCAAAGGGTCTTACATAAAATCCGCACTTTAAAACGATGCAATCATCACCCTTCGTAAAGCAGTCAAATCAAAGCGAGAAGTTCTTTCGCAAGTGAAGGTATCAAGGTGCTGCGTTCAATGTATCATTAAACGATACGCTTAAACTGGAAGTCTTGAGGATAAATCACGGTCAAGACGGCCTAGAGCTGCAACTAAAAACGAGAATCGGCTAATAGTCACAACAAGCATATGAATTAGATGAAAAACAGCAGCCGAAATAAATCAAACATGGAATAAACCACTGTCTTTGACAACGCTCGAACTAAGATTTCAACAGGGTTTTGGCATAAAACGGAGAGTTTTCATTCGACGAAGCGCTGGACAAAAGTTGCTACCAGACTGCGTGGTTCCTACCGTCAAGGGACCTTTATACACTTAAATCCATTTTTTTATTTGCAGTATGCATGTGTTGTATGGGGTCCAATTACTCTAGCAAATAAAAATAGGATAGAGAGTATTCAAAAACGATTTCTCCAATTTGCCCACTGAAAATTTTAATTGGACTATTGTTATACTTATCAAACCAAATGTGAATTACTGGGCTTCCAAACTCTTGAGTCGAGAAGAAAAATGTATGGAGTATTGTTTGTTCGGGATATCTTGGATTCAACTATCGACAGTGATAATTTACTTGCTAGTATTCCCATACACACCCCTTCAATGTCGCTTAGACCAAGACCTCTTCTTGCTGAAAGAACACATGTTACGATGTATGGTCAAGATGAGCCTATTTCATATTGCTGCAATTTATTTAATATGCATTACATTGAATTAGATAATTATCTGTCCAGAGCTATTTTTAAGAATAAATTATTAAATTTAATTTAGCACTCTAATATGTAATAATAACAATAATATTAATAGTAATAGTAATTACCAATATTGTATTAAAAAAATTGTAAGTGTTATGTATTTTCTGTATATTTTGGAATTTAAAAACTGTTGTATACCAAATTTAAACTAAACTTAGCAAAAATGCAAAAAGATGGGCGGAAAGTTAAGGGAATGCGATTGGCGTTTAGAGACGGGTATGGATTTTGTTTTGTTCAGATGCAATTGAATATACAACTTAGGTCAAAGTTAATTTTAGCTATCGTATCATCGACCATATCAATAGGAAAACTAACGTACAATTGAATGTCATTAGCATATACAGGGTGTCCCAAAAATCATCGTCAAGCCGGAAACGGGTGATAGGTCAAGAGAAGTCGGTTATCACAAAATTACAAAAAAAAAATCTAAGTCATGTTCTTTTAAAATTATTGGCACTCAAAAAAAATCGAGAAATCTAACATCCTGTGACGATCTTTCAAATACTGTGACTGCAAATCTTTACTCTTCTTCGATTTTTTTTTGTCATGCAGCCCTGAATAACTCTTCTGTAATGAGTTCTCAAAAAATGCCTAATTACATCAGATCGTAAGGGTTTTTCCCATACTAAAGAAGGGTATTCCCCATAGCGGAGTTCGGCCTCGTATTCAGTGCAAAAAAAATCAGTTTGAACTGAGTTGTGACGGTGACAAGTAAAAAAAAGTAAAATGTCTGGTAAATATCATCAACTGACTCGGGGCGAAAAAGTTCAAATATTGACTTTAGTCGAAGAAGGGCTTGGCTATCGTAAGATTGCGGTTAAAATAGGATGCTGTCATTCAACTATCGTACGACTGATGAAGAAAAAAGAAAATTTGGATCCACTGGAAAGCAAAAGAGGTTCGGGACGAAAACGTAAAACAACCCAGAAGACGGCAATGTATTGCAACGAATTAGCATGAAAGATCGCTTTAAAAGTGCTGTCCGTATAAGAGCAGAGCTGAGTGAATTTCATCAAGTTGATCTAAGCGCCGAAACCATACGCCGATGGCTACGGGAGATAGGTTTATATGGAAGACGACCAGCGAAAAAAACTCTCCTAACCACAAAAATGAAAAAAGCTCGCTTGATGTGGGCAAAAAAGTACGAAGATTGGACGCAGGATGGTTGGCGATGTGTGATATGGTCCGATGAAAGTAAATTTAATTTGTTGTGTGCCGACAATTTGCCATATGTACGACGGTCGGCAGGTGAAAGGTTCAAGGACGAGTGCATAGTCAAAACAGTGAAGATTCCTCAAAGCCAGATGGTTTGGGGATGTTTTTCTTTTTACGTTTTGGGCCCTTTGCACTTTGTTAATGGAACTATGAACGCTCAAAAGTATGGAGAAGTAGTAAGGGAGTTTTTGGTACCAGCAATTGAACAGCATCATTCGTATACTGACAAGTACATTTTCCAAGATGATTCTGCACCTTGCCACCGCTCCAAATCCGTAAGTAAAGTGTTATAAATCAACTTCTAGATGTCTACTTTATAAATAATAAACAGACAAGTAACTAGAGTCTTTCAATAATTTTCAGCTCAAGACAACGTTTGATGACCTCGGGATTACCAGACTAGACTGGTCAACTAATTCGCCCGATTTAAACCCAATCGAAAACTTGTGGCATGTAATGAAACGTAGGGTGCCTGAACATAAACCAGAGAGTAAAAAAAAGCTAAATTAAGTTCTGGAACATGTATGGAATACTGAAATTTCAAGGATATTACTGAACTTCTAGTAAACTCGATGCCTTCTAGAATAAAAGCGGTTATAACCGCCAAAGGAGGAGCAACTCAGTATTGATAATTTTTTGGTAAAAGTGGCATATCTAAACATCTTATATACACATACATAAAAAATGTAAGGTTTGATTTTGTTAACCAACGACTGTATCAAAATATTTTAAAAAAATAAGAAAATTAGCTGTTTTTTCTTTCTTTGTTAATATATATCTTTATTCAAACATTCAATAAACAGATGGAAATTAGATAGAAATACTTATTTTTAATAAGTTAAAATGAGTATCAAGTATGAGCGAGACAGACAGTGACGCCATGATTGCGACGGATAAACACACCATTTCGACTAGTATGAGTGAAACAGATAGAAATGCAACCCTTGTCATTTCATTTCATTTGTTTCCCATCACAGAGCACACAAAACACTACGTTCTCTTGGTGTATAGTCCCAGGATCGCTTTACACAACTGTTGTTTGTTGTGCGACTAAACGCCATCTACCGATCATGTGTCTTACAACGAATGTCCAAACTGTTTGCCTTCAGCGGCAATACAAGCTCTACAGCGCCTGACAAATGACCTGGTAATAAGACGGGCATATCTTCTGGATAATTATGGTATCTCAGGGTTACGTGACAACAAGAAAATCGAAGAAAAGTGAAGATTTGCGGTGACAGTACTTGGAAGGTCGTCACAGGGTGTCAGATTTCTCGATTTTTTTTGAGCGCCAATAATTTTAAAAGTACATGACTTAGATTTTTTTTATAATTTTGTGATAACCGACACCACTTGACCTATCACCCGTTTCCGGCTTGACGCTGATTTTTCGGGACACCCTGTATAGTTTCATAGTAAGATAAAACGGAAGGTAAGTCGTTAATGAACAAGGAGAACTAATGAAGCAAGAACATATCCTTGAGGAACACCATTGGAGACAGGAGGAAGCGAAGACTGCTTACTATTAAATGAAACAGCTTGCGTGCGATTAGTCATATAAAAATAAATAAGCATGTTAGAAGAGTCAGAGCAGAAATATTTGCAAGTTTTGAGGAGGTAGTACATCAAAATTAATATTATTTGTTTTAAAGGGTCTACTTTGAAACTTTGGGACTTTTTTTGAAACAAATTTTTCTATAATAATTAAAATAAATTTTTACAAGAAATTCTATAAGATACGAGTATAAATATTAAAATCAATTATTTTCTTCGATTTTTATTCCAAAAAGATTTTGAGTAACTGTTTTCCATAATTTTTCGAAAAAAAATAAAGAAAAAAGAGTTTAAAAAGAAATGTAAAAATTTTCAAATTAAAATCGTCGATAAAAATTATTGATGATTTTTACAATATTTTGTTCTTCCAAAAATAAAAATCATTTCTAAATAACTTGGAATATAATAATCGTAGCACAATGCCAATGTAATCAGTGCCTTCCTTTTAAAATAATTTAATAATACTATCGTAAAACATTTGACCATGACTGACTTCTACAAGGTCAAATTAAATAAAATATATTATTTAAGTAACAATTACATGTAAAATAATTTGTGAAGAACTCAATTTAGAAGTAATCTAAGTCAAATGTACTGAATAAATGTTTATTGTTGGAGAGACCTTTTTAAAAGAAAGACACTGATTGCATTGGTTTCGTTATACGGCTATTGTTGTTCACGTTATTTAAAAATCATTTTTATTTTTAACTATTATTGAAGATTTTTATTTGAAGAAGTTAAAGATAATTATTGCTTCTAATTTTTTTGATTATATTGTTTTTTTTTTAACTCTTATTTTTAATTTTAGCGAAAAAAAATATTGAAACTCTTTTACTTTGGTTTATTCTTTTAAAAAAAAACCCAAGAATAGTTATTTTTAATTGAAATGGAAATACGTACTAGGTGGCCCAAAAGTCATTACCCTATCGGAACATGCTATAATTTTTCTAAGTTGCGGCAAATGTCAAAGTACAATGTCAATTCTACTTTGACATTTGTGAAGTAAACAAATACAAAATACACGTTAACAAGACATGAATCGCAATACTGTTAAAGAGCGCAAAATAATATTTACGATTTTTTTGAGGAATAACTCCTCGGTGGTGTTGGCGCAGCGTGATTTTCGGCGCATATTCCCCGGTCGTCCGGCAATAACTGGGCACACACTACGACGTTTAGCCGCTTGCCTAGAAAAGTATGGGACAACACGAGATGGTGCCAGGTCTGGCCGTCCCGGGAGCAGCCGTTCTGCTGAGAATATCGCAGCTGTGCTTGAATATATCGCAGAGGTCCCCGGAGTATCGACCTGACGGCGGTCCATGCACTTGGGCATCAATTGGCGGTCTTTACAGAGAATTTCGCTGAAATACTGTAAAATGTTGACCGCCGCTAGCAGCAGATGCACTGTCTGAACTTTGGGAGACAGGTTTTCATCGAAAATCATCATGAGCGATGAGACCCATTTTCATCTCTGTGGATATGTGAATAAGCAAAATTATCGCTTCTGGGTCATCAAAAGCCATTACACTCAAAGTGTGCTGTTTACGTTGGAGGCGTCATTGGGCCTTATTTTTTCGAAAACGCCGCGGACCTGACGACTACTGTGGACGGCGAGCGCTACAGAGCCATGCTCAACGACTTTCTCCTTCCTCAATTGGATGAATTGGGACTGGACGGCATGTGGTTCAAGCAGGATGGAGCAACGGCGCATACTGCACGAGCCACAACCGGAATACTGAGAGCTGCATTTCCCGGTCGCCTAATCTCTCGTTTTGGCGATTTGCAATGGCCGACAAGATCGCCTGATTTGACCGTTGCAGACTTCGGAAAAGACTCAGACTCTTGAAGCCCTCAAAGAGAATATGCATAAAAAATGTGGGGACCTATCGCCGGAAGTTCTGGCAAAAGTGATGGAAAATACCACAAATCGGTCCCCATATGATTTTCTCGACTTACTATAGTGGAAATTCAAATAAACATAGAGTTTTTTCATTCATAAAAAAGATTACAACCAAAGAACATAGGGTGACAACTTTTGCGCCACCGTGTATATTAAAAATACTACTTGCTTAATAAGTTTTTTGTGATAAAAATTCCCAACCATTTTTTTAGTGATGAAATTTATTGCAAATTAAACAAATAATGTGCTTCTGGGATAATGGAAGAGAATTAATTTTTTTATAATCAGCGTGCGCTCAAGGGGTTTTTGTACCCTTAAAATGTTCTGATTGACTGATATTAGTATCACCATTGAGTTTTATCGCACGGTTTTGAATCCTATCTAGCAGGTGCAGAGATGTTTTGGCAGCACCTGACCAGATGTGGGCATTGCACTCCAATTTTGGGCGGATGAATGCCTTATATATTGTGGCCAGATTAGAGGGGGTAAAATATGTCTTACATCGCTTGAGGAAACTTAGACATTTCGCAGCATTTTTGACGACATCGAATATGTGGTCATTCCAAAGTAAGTTGTCACTGACACACATACCGAGAATGGAAAGTTTATCGGTTTCGACGATACAAGTGTCATTCATGAATAATGGCTGGATATTTAAATTTTGCTTTAATGACAGCAGGCAGCATTGAGTTTTGGAAGCATTAAATTCCACTCGGTTGATAGTTCCCCAATTGGTTATGCTGTTAATATCCGAATTTAATGAGCCTAACATACGCTGCCGTTCCCGTTCTACAGCCGAAGAGCAGGGGCGTGAGTTCGGGAACGAATATGAAAAGCAGAGAGTATTGTCATCAGCCAAGAAATATATTGGATTAGAAGTAGCAGACAAGAGACCATTAATGAAAATTAATAAGAGTGCCGGAGACAGAACGGAGCCCTGGGGCACACCAGCATTTATTTTGTGAATATCAGACTCGAAACCGTCCAAGACAACTTGAATTGAACGTTCGGAAAGGTAATTTCTAATCCATTGAAGAAGAGAGTCATCGATCCCAAAAGTACGCATTTTCGACAAAAGAGCCTGATGCCAAACTCTGTCAAACGCCTTAGAAATATCAAGTGCAACTATCTTGCTTTCGCCAGATTGATGTACGCTTTGGTTCCACTTTTCGGTGAGACATGCCATCAAGTCACCAGTGGACCTGTTTCTACGAAAACCATATTGCCGGTCATTGAGATGTTTTTGTGTTTCGAGATATTTCATGAGCTCACGGTTTATCAGTCCCTTGGAAAAAGGGACGTAAGTGCAATCGGTCTGTAGGAGGAGAGAGAAGAAGATTCGCCTTTTTTAGGGACGGGCTGGACAGATCCTGTTTTCCATCTGCTCGGAAAGAGTTCTAAAGAGTAGGATTGATGAAAAAGCTTATGCAGTGGTTTTGCCAGCGTGGAAGAACACCTATACAGAAGAAGGGGAGATATACTATCTGGACCAGCGGATTTATGCATGTTGAGATCTTTAAGTACTCTTGCTACTACACGAGTGCGAAAGTGGATTCGTCCCATTGTAGATTCGACGCACTCAAGTGTAGGCGGGGACAAAGCACAATCTGGGAGTGTTGAGCCCACCGCAAAGTGTGCAGCAAGCAGATTGGCCTTGCCCAAAAAGCTGACAGCTGGAATGTCATTGTAAATGAGCGTTGGGATGGAGGATGACTCTGAATTTCTAATGTTTTTGAGGAATGACCAAACATTTTTACTGCCTTTGAGGCATTGCAGTATTTTTTGCCTCAGTTTTTGGTCGTATTGGAATTTCACATGCTTGAGAAAGACGTTGCAGTCATTTCTGGCTCGTTTAAACTTTTTTCGGTTTACCTCTTTCGGGTTGGTCTTGTAGGACCGAAAAAACAAATTCTCTAACCCTGACACCCTCTTTACAGCTCGAGTCGTACCATGCCTTTTCTTTTGTATGTGCTACCCTAACAAACTATTGCACATTCCAGCTTAGTGTGAATTAAAACATAACAAATGTACTACAAGGGTATTTCTTAAGGACCATCATATGATCAAATTAATTCATCTTCTAATAGTAATACATATGTTATGTAGTAAAACAGTTGTATGAATATGATTCCGATTCATTTGATTTGATTTGATTTCATTTATTGATAAATATGGTACAAGTATTTTCAATTAGATTGATATCTTTTCTAGCACGTAGATACAATATTGTAAATTAGGTGATTAACAACGTAAAAACTACGATACACAAATATATTTTATAAATTAATTTAAACTAACTTATGAGATAAAGGTTGTCAGGGAGGCTTCTGACTGGGTTGTTGAGGAGAAGTGAAAAAGGATGCACTCTCTTGGATATTGAGATGACTTGGGATATTGTCGGGTTTGTGTGTGTGTTCAGAAAATAACGGGAATTTTAGTTTTTTGAAAAAAATATTTATTTATTCGTCTACATTAATGTTGTCGCCTTCAAAATAGTCCCCATTAGATATTATGCACTTGTGCCAGCGTTTTTTCCAATCCTTGAAACACTTCTCAACTTCGATATTTGTGGTAGACTTTAGCTCTTTCAGCGATGCGCTTTTAATGTCATAATGGCGAACCAGAATGCCTCCACTGGGACGATAGAACTTTAGTTTCGTCGTCATATCCGTAAACCCATGTTTCGTAACCTGTTATAACACGTTTCAGTAATTCTGCATCGTCGTTGACTTCTTTTAGTGACTCCTGAGCAACTTCCATTCGCAGCGGTTTTTGTTCAAAGGTCAAGAATTTTGGAACAAATTATTTTCTGTTAATGGTGCCAGACCTTCGTTGAAGCGCATTCACTAACCCTGAGGAAACTCAGTTTGTTAATCCCCTCCACTAGAAAAACTCATTTACATGCCAATCTAGGCCTCCCTCATCCACATAGCAGAAATGTGCAAAATCCGAACAGCTCATTCCAATCTCTGACGTCCTACACGGACGCTACTCAAGAAATAGGCTGCACTCATACATTGGATGCCGTGATTACAGCAATAGTGAACAAGGTTCTAAAAGTCTAAGGTCCTCAAAGGGTTCAGAGCGTGCTATTGTAAATCCAAATAGCGACAATTTTGCTGGTGTACTTCAAAAAATCGCCCCCTCGAAATCAGTTTGATGACATGGATAAAATCCCGGACGTAGTCAGCTGCCTTAGGCAATTTACTGGTGATCGAGGAGAATTTAGCTCCAGTAAGGAGAGCATCGAGCGTGTTTTCGATATTTACGAACTCCTAAGGGGAACACCAAAGTATTACGGAATCCTCAATATAATACGAAACAAAACTGTCGGTAGTGCAGACATTGCAACACTTACAACACTCCACTGGACTGGGAGTCGATATCCAGATGCCTAGCAATGCACTATACTGATAAAAGAGACCTTAGAACATTAGAGTACCACGGCCATATGGGTGGCCATGGCTCAAGTGGTAGTGGACTGGCTTCCAAATCGGAAGATTCGGTGTTCGAATCCCAGCCTCGCCCGAAAGACATATTATCCACTTTTTCAGTTAACGAAAATCAAGTAAGACGAGTAGTTGACTAGAAATCAACATCAAGCCAGCTTCCACTAAGAATTTAGTCTCCCCATTAAAATGTTGGATGCCACCCATGGAGCGAAATAACCTCTGAGCCCAAACATCTTTCTTTCTCTCTCTATCCCATTTTCCAAAAAAACTTAACACATTCTGAGGCATTATAAGTGTATTCATACCCACTTGAGTGTTAAGTTCTTTAAAAAAAAAAAAAAAAAACCGAAATAGATCCATACAGGAATTTTACCAGATTTTAAATAATATGTCGTGCATACATGCAAGTCCTGAATCCATGCTTCTTCTAACTCAAACTTATAGGGACTAAGCCTTGGATACTTTTATCCGAGATCATAAAGGCGACCTACCGCGCTTACTCGGTATAAGGGAATTTACCGCATGCGTTGAACTTATGCTTGAAATTAGAACATGAACTAGACCTTACAGAACAAACCACAAGTACAAGTATAATAGCCAAGGAGCGACAAGAAAGATTCAACATCCAACTACCCCGCTTCAATCACAGAAGCAAACGCCTACTATGCAGTATCCGGGAAATTGGAGATCCTTTCCCCCACAAATTCGACAAATTCGTCATCATCCACCGAACAATAATTCCGATCAAAGACAGCCAAAGCAGCAATTTCACTCTTGTCAAGGACACCTTAACCATGCACCAAACCTCAACCAACACATAATACAGCCCCAAAAACCAAATTTTTCAAAGTTCGCAGGTAAATCCAGAACCAGCAGGAAATGGTCCTAGTCCCCGACACCCAACTAATCAATTCACGCATTTTAAGTCTGCACAAAACTCGCATCAACCCCATGCGAATAAAACACAACCAAACTTTCATGTGACTACCAACAATCGATGCAGTCCGATGATGCTAATCGTGACCAACCACTTAAGATTATGTGGAACAACTCGGTCTACTAGAAGACGGTGCAAACGCAATTAACCTTGAAACCGTTGACTTCACCGATATTCACTTTTTAGGTTAACGGCCTTTTCGTGGCCTAACTTTGAGGGAAGACGACGAGCGGTGAGCTTATTAGGATATTAATAGACACCGGCTCAAACCGCAATTACATCGACCCTTCGTTCGTAGACAACCCTATTCCCAATAATGAATGTTTTCACGTATGTTTTCAATAGACGGAACCACTAAAATAACAACATAGAATCAAGTCTTTTAGGGTTTAAAGAACCAAATTGTTCCTTCTTCCAATATTAAAATCATTCCATGCAATGCTCGACAATGAGAGCCTCAACGAACTCTCAGCTGTTATTTACTTTAAAGAAAGCTGCATAATCATTCTAGGTAAACTCAGGATCAGAAATTGCATGATTCTCAGGTCAGTCAATAAACTTTCTAACCTCAAAAGTCTGTTCATTACCTGATACACAGCAAAGAGCTGTGGAATCAGTAGTCTGTATTTTCCCAACCTTTTTTTCGAACCAGATAAAAAATTTACTTTTAGAACGAGGGTGGTAGAAGAGATACGAAGAAACACAGACTCTCACATATTCTACAAATTCTACCCATATCCTATGATTCTTAAAGGTGAGGTAGAGAAGTAGATTTCCAAGCTTTTCGAAAACGGAATAATAAGACCTTCAAGGTCTACGTATAATTCCTCGGTTTAGATTGTATTCAAAGACGGACTCCACAGGAAACAAGCAGATCGATATCCGAACCCCGAAATTCATGAGGTCCTCTGCCAGCTCTTTCGTTTCAGTACTTAACCTCAAAAGCGGATTTCATCAGATTCCCTTGAAGGAAACTGATATTGAAAATTCTAATTCAGCCGCCTACCATTCTGTCGATTTTTCAGCGAGCTCTCGATGACATGCTTCAGGAACATATCGGAAAGATATAGTATTACGTGTACATCGATGATTATCATTTTCAGTAAAACTGATGCAGAACATACTGATCATATCAGACAAATATTCCAGACACTTAATAATGCTAATATGAATGTCCAATTTCATAACGGTGATCTCTATAAGTAGGAAGTGGACTTTCTTGGATTCACTATATCCAAAGATGGAATGAAATCCAACACGGATAAAATTAAAGCCATTGGAGATTTCCTAAAACCGAAAACGCTCAAGACCTTCGATCATTCCTTGGCTAAATAGTCTTGGAAACTATCGAATAAAAACAATTGACTTATTCGATTGTTGTAAAATATTCATTTAATCGATAATTATCAAAAAAACGTTCAATTACTATTTTTCATAAATCGTTCATTGAAACCAGTCGAATGAAAAAAACATTCAAACCTAAGAGGTGCAGACGGTTGTTTTTCTAAATCTCTCTCAAATAAAAAACTAATTCAACTAAATCCTGAGGGCATTGAGGCTTTCGTCAAAATAAAAAATTCACTAATTTCACGAAATACTCGTATTATGCTTCCATACCCAATCTTCGATAGAGAATTTGAACTAACCACAGATACAAGATGGACGACCAATAACTTTTATCTCTAGGACCCTGAGTAAAGTAGAAAACATTAAGCCACAAACGAGGAATAGATGTTGGCGATAATATGGGCTCTGAGTTCGCTTCGTAATTACCTATACGGCTCCACGCAAGTTAATAATATCTACGCAGGCCACCAAAGTCTTACGTTAACTTTTAGCAATAAAAACAGCAGTCGTAAGATGAAACGGTGGAAGACTATCCTAGAGGGATAGGACTATGCACTTCAATATAAACCTGGCAGATGCAATGTAGTCGCAGATGCTTACGATAAGATTGGTAAAGAAATTGCTCTTGAAATTCCTATATGCAAAGAAAATTTTTACATCCGCAAATTACACAATGCAAAAGCTAATACAAAAAAAGAATGGGTTATAGTTAATGAGCTTTTTAATAGAATTGCTCCCACGGATACACCAGCTTGTTTAAAACATAATAATCAGGACATTACTAACAGCACAGATATAGCCAATACTTTCAACTTATATTTTACTAGTATTGCGGATAAAACAATATCTGATGCAGGCCTCAACTCTAGTTCTAGCCGATGTACGACTAAGTGTTTTAACAGGGAAAGATCAGAGGCTCTGAGCTTTTTCTATGAACCTATCTCATCATTTGAGGTTTATAAAACTATTATGTCTTTAAGCAACTCGAATTCACTTACTTATAATTCTTATTCGAATACGTTTATAAAGAGGATCGCTCTTAATATTTTAGATGTTTTGGCTCATATATATAACAAAAGCATCTTCTGTGGTAAATTTCCCGATATGTTAAAAATTGCTGAAGTCATACCTATATTCAAAAAAGGTGACAGTAAAATACTTAATAATTATAGGCCTATCTCTCTTCTTCCAATATTTTCAAAAATTTTTTGAAAAACTGATCAAAAAGAGAATGGTATCATATCTTGAAAATATTTTTTTTTTTTAGCAATAGGCAGTATGGATTCAAAGCGGGTAGATCAACAGAGGATGCCCTCCTTAGCTTCTGCAGTAAGATATATGATAGTATCAATAACAAAAAGTTAGCTGCAGCTCTTTTTATTGATATAACTAAAGCTTTTGATACTGTTTATCATACCATCTTGCTAAATAAATTAAACAAAACTGGATTCAGAGGGTTTATACTTAATTGGTTTGAATCCTATCTCATGAATAGGAAACAAATGGTTCGAATAGAAGACAAATTTAGTGAGTACTGTGAAACAAGAATTGGTGTTCCACAGGGCTCTGCTTTGGGACCAATATTGTTCTTAGTATACATTAACTCCATTTTTACTTTAAATATGAAATGTAGGCTTACCGGGTTTGCTGATGATATAGGCTGTTCATATTCTAGCAACTCTCTCCTAGATCTGACAGCTGAGATCAACCACGACCTAGAAATTTTGAGACACTGCAAAAATCTTGTTTTTTAACATGCCTGCTATGAACTTACAACTTCCGGTTTTCACTTTCGTTCTAAAATCACATTTAATAGTATTAAAAGTTGCTCAAGAAATTGTTTTATTATTGGTAATGTACAAGTATTTAAGTATCTGGGACTTGAAATCGACAGTAGATTAAACTGGAGCTCTCATACTGCTTCCCTAAGAAAATATCTGATAAAAACGATCAAAATGCTTTACCATTTGAGAACATTTTGCACAAGAAAACTTTTAGTAACGATTTATTATGGCCTAATCCAATCCAAATTGCAGTATGGGTTAACTTGTTGGGGCGGTACACACAAAAACAAAACCCAACCTTTGCTGATACTTCAAAAACATTTGCTTAGAATCATCTGGAATAAAAGGCGATATGTACACAGTTTCCCACTCTTTCTTAATTCCTTTATACTACCTCTAAAGCATCTTTACTTATATAAAGTTTTAAAAATATTTTTCTTAAGAAGTGGATACTCATTAAATCATGATCCGAACACTTATGATCATGATCATAGCTCGGCTATGAATCTTGCTTCGATCCCTCCCCACAATACGCATCTCTTCTTAAGTTTTTACTCTTCTGTCGCTCCTCGTATTGAAGTAAGGCGTTCTCAGAATATCTTTTCATTTACCAAAAGGGTCAAAAAGTGACTGTTTAATTATGACTTCAATGTGATAGATAATCTACTTAAGTTAATTATTTAGTGGCAGATATTTAATATTAAATCTTTAACTTGAATTGAATCTCAACCCACCACTGTATTTTAATTCAATTAAAAACTAATTATGATTTCTACTTTTTTTTATTTTAACTAACTCGATACATTCGACACTAGTTCCACTAACTATAGAATGTATCTAACCGTTCAATCTCTGATGAAAAACATTCAAAAATTGCAGTATTTCTAATTGACTTTGAACTCTCTTAATGTTACTCTTGCTTAGATTTTGCATATTGAAATTTTGTTACATAGTATTACTTGTTAAAATTAAGAATATTATATTGTATTAACTCACATTAAAAAAAAATAAAAAAAATAAAACAATTTTTTACGACCACCTCAAGAGTCACCTCAAATGCGCTAACCCAAACTCAGCATAGTAGTTAAAGTTCATCTGATTCCATCCATGGGGGCTACCATAAGCGCATTCATTTTCCAAAACTCCGCGAGGAGTTCAATTGGGATATTTTTGATAGCCCTCCCTACAGTCCTGATTTGGCACCAAGTGATTATAACCTTTTCCCAAAATTGAAATCATCCATTGCATCTCAACATTTTGGAAGTAATGAGGAACTTAAGAACTGTGAATCAATGCCTCAACGCACTGGCGGTGCCATTTTTTAAGGAGGATATACAAAAGCTCGTCCCACATTACCAAAAATGTATAGATTTAAACTGGGACTATGTAGAAAAATAATTTAGATGTTAATAAAACTATTTTGTGCAAAAAATTAATGTTTTTGGTTTTTTTAAAAAAATATTTTTCACTTCGGAGGTTGATTTTGGAATAGCCCTCGTACGATGAACAGTCGTTTTTCTTATTTTTTTACCCTTCCAGGTTTTACATCGTAAGCTGCTTAGCCGAAGTACAAATTCTCAATCAGTTTCAATATAAACTGGAATAGCCACAGACTGGAGACCGGTAGTATAAAATTAATTCACTACATCGATTTATAAGCGTGTGAAAATTGGTAGATGAAATTGAAATAACAATCCGACACAATGTAAGCAACAGCTACTCAACCTAACTCCGCAATCTTCTGTAGAGATTGAAGGACTGAGTCCAGAAAAAAGACCCAAAATATTCCTAAACTTCATCGGAAGCGCTTGGAAGTCCTTATCGGCGAGGTATCGACCGAAAGAATCAATAAAATAAGTAATATTACTAACGACATATTTACAAGATTAAAAGTTAAGTTTACAATATAAGATAAGACTATTAAAAGAAGAACTGCTAAATATAGAATATGCCGATCATTGGGCAAAGAATAGAGTAATTGTGTAAATTATAGAAATTAACATTGTCAAAGAAACTGTAAATCAAGAAAATATGTTATATAATAATATTGAAGAAGCATTCGACTTCGTAGAAATTAACATTGCAACAAACATCAATAAGGACTGAAACGAATAAAATCTGTAAATTTTAATACGGGCTATACTGCCAATGCGTACAAATTGCAATCCCATTTTGTACCCAATTTAGCCTGTATATTCTCTAGTTTCAGTTTGTTATTGATTTTAGTTCGGTGCGGTTTAAAATATTTATAAAATATGAGTCAAGAGGAACGCCGTAAAAAGATCATCGACAAATGGCTCGAAAATACTTCGCGTCCAAACCATTTCATCGCAACAAATTTAAACATAGCACGCAGTACAATGGATTCTGTTACTCGTATTAAACGATATTTGGAGACGTTGACAGTTAAGCGAAAACAGAAAAATGGAGCTAAAAGTGGAGCATATGATACAAATTTGGACAGAAAAATAGTGGGTACGATCGTAAAAAACCGGACTATGTCATTCAGAGATGTTGCTCGGAAATGTAATACCAACCAAACAATGGTACAAAGATCTAAAAAACGTAACGGTCTAAAAACACGAAAAAAAAAAACAAAAAATACCAAAAGTTACTGAAAAGCAAAAAAAGTCATAAAAACACGAGCCCGAAAGCTATACGAGTTGATCGGCAACAAGAAAGCGTGCTTGGTTTTGGATGACGAAACTTATGTCAAAGCCGACTTTTCAACTCTTCCAGGTGCGCAGTTTTACAACTCGTTTGAAGCTGAGATTCTTCCGCAATCAACAACATCGATTGGGATGGAAAAATTCCGGTCAAAATATCTCGTTTGGCAAGCCATTTGCCAATTTGAATAAAAACGCTCATCGTTTATTACAACGGGAACAATTAACGGAGAAGTGTACTTTAATGAGTGCCAAAAAAAACGGTTGATTCCTTTCTTAAACAAACACGAGGGCTCAACATTATTTTGGCCAGATTTAGCTTCAGCTCACTATGCTCATGCGACGTTGAGCTTTCTTATTGCTAAAAATGTCGACTTTGTCCCAAAAAACATGAATCCACCCAATGTTCCACAATGCCGTCCCATTGAAAGGTATTGGGCTTTGGTCAAAGCTAAATTAAGGAAAAGTGAGCAATGTGCAAAGGACGTAAAAGATTTTAGTGCTAAATGGAAAAGAGCGTCCGAAAAGATCACGGATGTAACTGTCACCAACCTTATGAAGGACATTCGAAAGAAGTTGAGGAAAGAATGGGGACCCAAATATTTTTTTTTATTTTTTGTATAATATAAGAATATATTGTGAATGAATTTAATAAAAACAGAGTTTTAAAGCAAATACAAAAAAAATTAACATGAATTATGAAAATATTTTTTTTTTCTTTGAAGTTTCCAAATTTTATTCGTTTCAGTCCTTATTATATAGGGTGAGTTTTTTAACTTGAGACATCCAAATTACTCGAAAAATACGCGATATCGCGAAAAATGTTTCAGACAAAAGTCACAAGGTTCTGAAGGGGACATAAGATGGTGACCACGAGTTTGACCCTGAGCCCCATTTTCAAGGTCAAACGAAGGTCACTTTTGATTTTTTAATGGGAACCCCTTTTTTTGACAGATTCGTAATCTGCGTGAAAAATTACAATTCTTTTAAATTTTTATTTTTTTTTTATAATTAGCGCGCGGTCAAGGGGTTTTGTACCCTTAAAATGTTCGTACACAGGGCGGGCGAAGGAAATTTAGGGAGGAACAAAAGACAGGTACCGATGTACATTGTTTTTAATTGTTTGTAAGTTATAACGACCAGGAAACACAGAGATCGGCAGGGTATTCCATAAGCGAGTTGTACGGCTTAGGAAAGAATCACGATATTTTAGAGTACGACCGAAAATGGGCTTGAGGGTATATTGATGAGCATTCATAGCGAGATGGGTGTTACGGTTGAAAGTTTGAATGGGCGGAATGTTACTGGCGATTTCAATGGAGCACTGGTGGTGGAAATAGCGATAAAACAAGGTGAGACACACTTTTTTCAAAAATGCGTTCTTTTCCCGTCAGAGGGCGCCATAAGACTTAAGACATCAAAATTACTCGAAAAGCACGAAATATCGCGAAAAATGTTTCAGACAAAAGTCACAAGGTTCTGAAGGGGACATAAGATGGTGACCACGAGTTTGATTTTTGATTTTTCAAATGATAATTCCTGATTTTCATTGCTCAGTCGTATTGCTCGTAGGTTTGTCATTTGTTTTTACATACTGCGTTTAGCATAACCCAGAAACAACGACGTGGACGTAGCAGTATTTTGTTTCCTTCGGGGTGATTAATTAGAGTGGCTCCCCTTGCCTCCTACTGTTGAATCATTGAATTCTTCCCATTTTGACGTTTATTTCCCGAGACTATTTCAACAATTGCTCGAAAATGTGACCATTCACTTCAATACACTTGTCTATCCGCGCTCTAAATGAACCAACAGAACTGAGAAGTATTTCTGGCGTAATCTTCCGGCAAGCTTCAGTTATTCGTCTTTTCATGTACTCACGTGTTGTTGGCTTTTTTCTGTAAACCTCACAAGAAGAAATCAAGTGACGTAAGATCAGGTGATCTAGCAGGCCATTGCCTCGGACCCCCTCGTCCGATCCATCGTTGATGGTAAACATTGTTTAATATGCCCCGGGCTAGTTGGGAATAATGGGTTGGACAGCCATCATGTTGAAACCACATTGTTTGTCGCAACTCCAATGGCAGTTCTTCTAGTAATACTGGAAGATGGTCCCGCAAGAAGTTTGCATACTTTGCATATGGACCTATTAATTTATCCCCAATAATTCCCGCCCAAACACTAACATTCCAAGGGTGCTGGCGTTCAACTTGTAGCAACCAAAAAGGGTTTTCGGTAGCCCAGTAATGCATATTATGTCGATTGACCGTATCGTGATTGGTGAAAGTCGACTCATCAGAGAATAACACCTTGGCGAAGATAAGGGGGTCTTGTTCAATTTGCTGAAGTGCCCATTGACAAAAGGAAACCCGGTTGCAAAAATCCTCACTAGGAAGTTCTTGATGCATTGATAAGGATGGTATTTATGCCGATGTAATATCTTACAAAAAGTCGTTTGAGAAATTCCTGATTCACGACTTATGTGGCGAGTGCTAATGTGAGGATCGTGTGCAACGGCAGCTAACACTGCTATTTCATTGTCCTCAACAGCCACCCTATCTGACCGATTCCCTTTCTTTGGTTGCACACTTCCTTCACCAGTGAATTGTTGGATGTACCGATAAAAGGAAGCGCGCGATCGTATCTGGTCTGGGAAACGTTGGGCGTAAAGAGCAACAGCACCATCGATGTTCCTTCCACTTTCTCCATAAATCAATATCATTTCAATTTTCTCTTGAATTGAAATAGCCTGCATTATTAATCTGGAAAACGTTACTAATTATAATCAGTTCCTCAAAACAAATATCGAACTTCTAAATGAAGTACAGTTCCGTTCAAGTAGAAAAAAAGGCCAGAGTGGACATCATACACTCTCAGATAAGTTTAGGACAATTTGTCTCTATCTGAAATTTCTTTGAGTTTTAACTTCACTCGAGGCAATAATGGCTTCCTCAAAACAAATCTCGACCTTCTAACACCCTAACAACGTTGGAAACCGATTAATGATTTAGGCGTGCCAGTGCAGTGGTATCTAGCACTGAATGAATAAGACCTTTGAGATAGAGTCGTGTGCCCCATTGAGGAATACGACTGAGCAATGAAAGTCAGGAATGATCATTTGAAAAATCAAAAGTGACCTTCGTTTGACCTTGAAAATGGGGCTCAAGGTCAAACTCGTGGTCACCATCTTATATCCCCTTCAGAACCTTGTGACTTTTGTCTGAAACATTTTTCGCGATATCGCGTATTTTTGGAGTAATTTGGATGTCTCAAGTTAAAAAACTCACCATGTATACTTTATATTATTAGCATGCCTAGAAGTACTAATGAAATTTGTAACAAAATATTGTTAAAACCTTAGGGGGTTTTATGAACAAAATCGATTATAAAAAAATCCTCAATTGTCAAAATAAAATCTATGGGATTAAACAAAATTGTAAGGAATATAATAACTCAGCTATTCGTAATCAAAATATTTTAGCGAATATTAGTCAAACTCCATGTATACATAACATGTTAAAAAGCCTGCCATCAGATTGCATCAACATCAATAGTCAGCATCTTCATACTGTTGAAGAAATTTCGTCAGGAATAATATTGTTAAACCAATACAACGGAACAGTAGCAGCAAATAATGAAACAACACTTCTAACTGGTACATTTCTAATAGACTTCGAGAATTTTGCAGTGACTATCGGCAACAAGGCCTATGCGTCCGAAACGGTCGCTAGATACAAACCATTACTTGCAGTCGCGGAACCATCAGCGGCTGCAAAACATGGCGAAAAGTTCCTTTCATTGAATATGCTGAAAGAATTAAACCTTAACAATACCGAGAGCATTAAGTGGTTGGATCACTAGACTCCACCTTATATAACAACCTATTTCGGTTTATCGACTATGATATTAATCATCTCCTTAACCATGGTCATACAACTTAGAGTGCCCGCATGGGGCCAGTAAGTTAGAATAAGATAATTTTAAGTTAATTAAGCTAATTTTTAAGCATTTTTTTGTCTAGCAAGTAAGAGTACTTTAAGTGATAAAATAAAAATGCATATAAACTGAAACATGGTCATACAATTTTTCAGCAATAAACCAGAGACCGAAGTAAATATCAACACAGTACTTGCAAGAGCAACAGAAAAAGTGGGCCTATCAACGACACCACCTATTGAATTACTTGAAAGAAAAGTGCCCGAACCTGGAAAAGAAAGACCAGTATCTAGAATTACCAGAATCAGCCACATACCATACTTCTGCGGTTAAACAGTGACGTTTGAATTTCAAAGTGAAAGAGTAAACAGCACATAAACGCAACATCCAAAAGATGATTTCCATGCCACATAGACCCCCAACACCTACACGCGCAACATGTCTTTTCGCAATCATTCCCCAGGGTCATAATGCTGACTGGACGTATGCAGCTCACCCGACACCTACCAAGAAAACCTGCATTTTATCACGTGCAGGACTTCCGTTAAAGTTGAATAAGTATGTGATAAGTTCTATTGTAAATTAGTTGTTAGTCCTTCTCTTCTTACATAAAAAAGAGTCTAACTGCCAGTATAAATTTAGTTAAGTACCGTCCTTAAAAACTAACAACTATAAGGTACAAGTAAGTACTATTTTTGATAATTCTCTCGTAAATCGACCACGGCCTAACAATGTATATGGCGAATGTGCAAAATCATCTACATATTAAGCTTTTTTTTAACATCATACTATACTGCAGATACAATAGGACCAGTCTGGGAGCCTTCCTGAAAACGTCCACAAAAAACTACTTTGACAGAAGCCGGGCTTCCTTATTTAAATGGCAGAAGCGAATTCCTATTTCCAACACCTATTCATGACGATTTCAAGACAATTCTGAAATGAAAAAAAAAATACCGATTCTACCGTATTCGATGTAGTAAATGTGGCGTGTATAGTCGCCGATAGACGAGTTGCTGCTCGCTTGTTTATGCGAAACGATCAGGTCCAATCCATCTTGGACTCACTGGAAAACAAAAAAATCGTCACACTCAGAATTATGCGCTGAATTATGCATATTATTCGATACGTTGGAAAATAGCAATGGTACACCCTATCCATTCAAGAAAGTAGTTGTTAAGGCTGGTTGAGGACAATAAAATAATATTAGTGCGAGGCATGACAATATCCATGTTGCGTCGAAACTGATCCCCGACATACAATGGAATAAATGTATAAAGCAGGGTATGGAGGCCTACCTTATTGACTTTAAGAAACCCTTTTCTATAAGATGAGTAATGTGGGTATACGGAAACCTCTGCTGTACATGATTTAGAATATGATTATGGAAAAGAAAAGTTGTTGGCATACAAAAAGGTTTAAAAAAACGGCCGGTAATATTTCCGGCACTGTTTAATATTTACACAAATATTATCTACAATACAATAGTTGGTTCCCTCATTCACGCTTACAGACGATTTATTGGCGTATAGATACTCGTAGATCCAAAAACCGAGGTCATCAATTCTCTTCTGAAACGTGACTTCGATCACATTAAAGGATTTTGCGACGATTGGAAGTTGAAAATTAATTTTGGAAAATCGAAAACAATTTTGTTAAGAACTTCATTTAGGCTTGTTGCCATTATTGGACAACATAGACAGCCATTGGCGATTAGAAGCGTAGTAAGGTATTTTGGTATCTGGCTCGATTAGTACCTAAATTTTGACAAACATATGTATGTTTCTCTTGTTGGGGTCAAGAACACTTTAGTTCTGATAAGAAGACTGATAATAGTAGTCAAGCAGTTCGTAAAACCTAAACCAACAAATAAGTTAGCAAGTAAATCCAATTTTCAATTTCCAATTTCCAATGGAGTTTTAAAACTAAATGTTTTCCTAATTTTAAGCCTCCCACCCATACCCCAACTCCCCCTTTTCCACCCCAAATCAAGTCTCTTTCGACTTAACCCCTACAACTCAAACTCCCACCACTCAGCCCCTAACACACATGCCTTTCACTAATTTCGACCTCAGAACTGGAGCTAAGTATCCTAACTTCATCAGTTCTCACATTTTCAACCCCACTTCAGAAACCCTATCCGTTGCGACACCAAACTCATTAACCACTCCCTGATCTATTGATACCCTATCGCCACCCATTGTTAAATTAACTAGCGATACCACCGAATGTCGCTATACGCTCTCTAGGCTTAGAGATAAAAAGATATCTCTAAGCCTAGAGAATATACAAGGTGAATAACTCGAACTCCAACTTTTTAAAATGCTATAATTTTTTTATTTTTTGGTAAATTTTATTGTGCCAGAGCAGAAACTGTTGGAAAATACATCAATTCTCAAACTGTATCAGTAGTTTTCAATATGTCCACCTTTGGCGCGAATAATGGCCTTGAGACGGCCGAAGAAAGCATCGAACGCTGCACGCAAGTGGCTCTGCGCTATTTTGGCCCATTCCCGGCGAAGTGCTTGTTTGAGTTGGTCCAAACTTTGGTATTTTTTAGTGCCAACCTTCGCCTTCAAAATACCCCAGACAGAGAAATCCAACGGGTTTGGATTCGGAGAACTTGCAATCCATTGTGTCGAAGAAATGAAGTGTGGAACATTGTTTTTTAACCAATCTTGGTTGACGCGCGCTTTGTGAGACGGTGCCGGGTCTTGTTGAAATGTCCACGGTCTCCGACCGAAATTATTGTTTGCCCAAGGCTTCAATACTGCCTCTAAGACAGTTTCACGGTATACGATCGTATTAATTTTGAATGCCACGGTCCAAATATACGAGCGGAGAGCGACCATCGGCGGTTATGGCGGCCCAAACCATCACCATCGGTGCTGCCCGCTTTCTGGTGGCCGTCCGAAGGAGTACATTTTCGAAGGACCCCTCTGGCAAGTAAACTCGGTCATTTTGTTTGTTGACGTATTGCTCGATAACAAATGGCGACTCATCGGAAAAAATCAAATTCGGCAACTCACCACATTCGTGCAAGCGTAGCAACCAACTCCTTCGCTCTTTCGACTCTAACGTTTTTCTGTTGCGGTGTAAGATCGTGTGCTTTTTGTAACTTCAATGGCTTGAGCCCAAGCTCATTTTTCAGTATATGTTGCATCCGTTTCAACGATATGTTGAGCTCACGAGCCATTTTCTTCCACTTCGACGCGGATTTCGCTCAATTCGAGCTTTCACTTTCCGAACCATTTCTGCCGATGTTGCTGTTTTTTTATGACGACCTCCATGACGTCTTGCAACGCTTCCAGTATCACGGTAACGAGCTATGGTTCGAGACACAAATGATTGAGGTGCTGGAGGGCTCTAGTGATAGCTACTTGTGGTTTTCCAGCCAAATACGAGTATAAAGCAATCATACTATCACGTTTGAATTCCATCGCGGATAAAATTTTTTCAACACAACTGAGACAAATCGTTTAAAAGGCTTGTAAATAATAAAATTATCTGTCATGTGTCAAAATTTGAGCTCCCTGTCATGAACGGTTTGGAAATTATAGCAGTCTGAAGTCGGTTGCAGTTCGAGTCATTCAGGGTGTACGTCTATATCTTGCTTATCTGCACGACAAATCCGACTCAGTGTGCTACGAGGGTAAAACAAAAACAAGCGTCATGGTTGCTATCCAGCAGGAAATCCTCCCTACCAACGTTACCAGTCTCAGGACACTTTATTAAAGTATCACGAGATTTTCAAAAAGCTGCAGACGATCTTGCCGCTCTTCGCCACTATGTACACTCTAAAAGAGTCTCACACCTATAACACAGGCGACTTGACCACAATAAATTTTTTCGACCCAAAAAAGTCGTGCAAAAACCTGCCTCTCACCTTCTATTACCAGAACGTAAGAGGACTGCGTTCTAAAACCCACGCCGTTTTCCGCCAATCTCATGCTCTCCCATTTGATATCTACGCTCTGGCCGAAACTAATCTTATCCCCAACATAAAAAACCAGGAGTTATTTCCTCTTTCTTTTAATATTTTTCATTATGATGATCGCAAACCCACCTTGATTGAATCCCCTTGTAGAGGTGTCCTACTGGCTATTCACAACATCCTGGACTCCTCTCTCGTTGCAACTTTATCTTCTCCTAAGCTCGACTTTGTGTCGGTTACAATAACACTTACTCGTAGATGATTGTTGTTGTTATGTGTTGTTACATTCTTCCGGCGCAACCTATCGAATCCTGCCAACTTGCTATTGCAACAATTGACAATTTGATCGACTTATCAAACTCGCTTGATGATATCATTATCTTCGGCGATTTTAATCTGCCTCAACTGAAGTGGACTGCATCTGAAGACCTATCTTTTTTCATCGCTTCCAATCCCATTTCTACTAAGGAATGCCTCTTCTTAGATCGGTTAACAGATTCTAGTCTATGCCAAGTCAGTGGCGTTTCCAACTATATGAAAAACCAAATAGACATTATCTTCACAACTGATCCCAACAACTCCTCAGTATCGTGTTGTCCCCTATCTCTTTCAACTATTGATAACTTTCATCCTCCACTTCTTCTCTCGTTTTTCCCCAACTCTCCCCTTCAGTCGGCTCCCCCCGCAGTACTATTTTCTTACAATTTTCACAAAGCTAATTTCCGTAAAATCAATACCTATCTAAGCAGGACTTCTTTTGAGTTTACCAATCTATCTCTGGTTGCTGCCCTCTCTATTTTTTACAGAGAAATATTCAAATCCATCTCCCTTTATGTGCCTTATTCCCACCATAAAACTTCTTCTACATCCCCTCCTTGGTATAATAGTAGACTTCGCTCTCTACGAAACAAAAGAAACAAGTTATGGGCGATAATCCTTCGCACCCACCATTCTTCCGACTATTCAAATTATTGAGTTACATATCTTCATTTCATTGAACTCTAACATATAGCTCTCTCTATCAACGCTACATGAATAGTGCGCAAAGCAATCTCATAAATGACCCCAAGTCCTTTTTCCAATTTGTCAATTGCAAAAGTAAGACTGATGGTTATCCTTCCTCCCTCGCTTTCGAAATCAAATCTTCAAGTGATCCTCCTACCATCGCCAACTTTTTGGCTAAATTTTTCAAACCATCATTTGCCAACAACTTCTTCGTATCAGATCCCTCTTACTACACTGATCTACCAAATTTCTCCTTTGATCCCTTTCTCACTCAAAATTTCGATCCTGCAATTATTGTAGAAAAGTTACTAAATCTTAAAGATGAATGTTTCTTAAAAAATGCTCTTCCAACCTGTCTGTACACCTTTCCTACCTTTTTCGTCAATCCCTTATACAGGGAGAATTTCCCCAGATTTGGAAGACCTCTTTTATAATCCCGATACACAAAAAGGGATGTAAGCAAAGCTATCAATTATCGTCCCATTGCTAAACTCTCTCATATACCCAAACTCTTTGAAAGCATTTTATACGAAGCCTTAAGCTTCAAATACAAGTCTTTTATTTCACCCCGATAACATGGTTTTCTAAAAGGTAGATTAACTACTACAAATCTAGTTGAATTCGTGTGTTTTGCTCTCTCAACCTTAGAAAATGGCAAAGATGTGGATGTTATCCCAACTCATTTCACTAAAGCGTTTGATAAGATATCTCATCAATTGATCCTCTTCAAATTGTCTGCTCTCGGCTTTGAGCCTCTTTTATTAAAATGAATTTCTTCTTACCTGGTAAACCGATATTATAGTGTTGGGTTTAGATCCGCCCTTTCTGTTCCATTCCTGGCCTCATCTGGAGTTCCACAAGGCAGTCATCTTGGCCCTCTTCTTTTCATTCTTAATATCAACGATGTTGAGAGGGTCATTACTTACTCCTCCCTCTCCCTCTACGCTGACGACACAAATTTTTTTAAAACTATCTCCTCTCCCCATGATTCTGAACTTCTTCAAGAAGACCTTGATCTCAGGTTCCATCGACTGTACATCCATTTTGAACTTCATTACCTTCAATACCAACCCCCGCAATCTACGTTGTCCTCGTCTCTTCTATCTACCGGTCCACCGCACCTCTTATTGCTCCAACGAACCAATCTCCCGAATGCTCCTTGGTCTCTAGCTCTTAAGTCTTTCTGTTAGTTTTTATGTTTTAGCGACGATGGTCTGCGGGCTTATTATTCTAATAAAAGGTACCACGAAAGTACGATCTGATCTGGCTTTATCGTGTTAGGCGCATTTCTCTATATTAATGCTAAAGGGTAGGGATGGTATTCCAATATTATACCACCGCCGTGTAAGGGACATCTGGCTCATTTATAATGGCTACGACGTCAATGCCCTGAAGTTGTTCCCTTTTAGTCCCGCGATTTCGGACAGGGATCAAATCGAACGATGAACAGCAATACACCAAATTTTGATAGTTTACAGAAGCGGATAGAACCATAATATAGTACTTTCCTAATTCGTTGCGTTAATTAGATAATGCACAAGTTAAGTCAAATTTAGCTAAGGAATTTTTGGAGGAAAGACTGGGCTCGGAGCTTAGACAAGTTACGTATCATAAATAATTTTAAGTTTATTTACAAAACAATCATTTTCTTCAAGTTTTAAGTTTTAATGAAAAAAAGGCTAATGAACATACTCTTAGAGAGTATATGGTTGTACATAGATACACTTGCGGTCATAAAAACCGCACCATATCAAAATGATTGAAAAATTGTTAATAATGAAATGAAATTTTTGTTGAGTACTCCGTAGTAGTTTATAAGTATTTTTATCTAATTTCCATCTGTTTATTGAATGTTTGAAAAAAGATATTAACAAAGAAAGAAAAACCAGTTCATTTTCTTATTTTTTTTAAATATTTTAATACAGTCATTGGTTAACAAAATTAAACGATACATTTTTTATGTATGTGTATATAAGATGTTTAGATATGCCACTTTTACCAAAAAATTATCAATACCGAGTTGCTCCTCCTTTGGCGGTTATAACCGCTTTTATTCTAGAAGGCATCGAGTTTACTAGAAGTTCAGTAATATCCCTTGAAATTTCAGCATTCCATACATGTTCCAGAACTCCATTTAGCTTTTTTTTACTCTCAGGTTTATGTTCAGCCACCTTACGTTTCATTACGTGCCACAAGTCTTCGATTGGGTTTAATTCGGGCGAATTAGCTGGCCAGTCTAGTCTGGTAATTCCGAGGTCATCAAACGTTGTCTTGAGCTGAAAATTATTGAAAGACTCTAGTTACTTGTCTGTTTATTATTTATAAAGTAGACATCTAGAAGTTGATTTATAACACTTTACTTACGGATTTGGCGCGGTGGCAAGGTGCAGAATCATCTTGAAAAATGCACTTGTCAGTATACGAATGATGCTGTTCAATTGCTGGTACCAAAAACTCCCTTACTACTTCTCCATACTTTTGAGCGTTCATAGTTCCATTAACAAAGTGCAAAGGGCCCAAAACGTGAAAAGAAAAACATCCCCAAACCATCTGGCTTTGAGGAATCTTCACTGTTTTGACTATGCACTCGTCCTTGAACCTTTCACCTGCTGACCGTCGTACATATGGCAAATTGTCGGCACACAACAAATTAAATTTACTTTCATCGGACCATATCACACATCGCCAACCATCCTGCGTCCAATCTTCGTACTTTTTTGCCCACGTCAAGCGAGCTTTTTTCATTTTTGTGGTTAGGAGAGGTTTTTTCGCTGGTCGTCTTCCATATAAACCTATCTCCCGTAGCCATCGGCGTATGGTTTCGGCGCTTAGATCAACTTGATGAAATTCACTCAGCTCTGCTCTTACACGGACAGCACTTTTAAAGCGATCTTTCATGCTAATTCGTTGTAATACATTGTCCGTCTTCTGGGTTGTTTTACGTTTTCGTCCCGAGCCTTTTTTGCTTTCCAGTGGATCCAAATTTTCTTTTTCTTCATCAGTCGTACGATAGTTGAATGACAGCATCCTATTTTAACCGCAATCTCACGATAGCCAAGCCCTTCTTCGACTAAAGTCAATATTTGAACTTTTTCGTCCCGAGTCAGTTGATGATATTTACCAGACATTTCACTTTTTTTTACTTGTCACCGTCACAGCTCAATTCAAACTGATTTTTTTTACACTAAATACGAGGCCGAACTCCGCTATGGGGAATACCCTTCATTAGTATGAGAAAAACCCTTACAATGAGGCATTTTTTGAGAACTCATTAGGTGGTGCGGTTTTTATGACCGCAAGTGTATGTTAGATAAGATCAGTCATAAGATAGTTCTAAGGCCGAAAAGCGACATCTTTATTATTATTGTTATGATAAATTTAGAGCCAGTAAGCTAGATTTAGCAAGTTGTTAAAATTTATTAGATTTAAGCATTTTTGCCTAGTAGGTACGTAAGTTTATATGGATAAAAGAAATAAAAATGAATTGAAAAGGAAAAAAAGGAAATAAGCACTATCATTTTTTACATATCTATTGAGCTTAATATTTCGCACATTTACAATATTAGATTCTAAGTACTCTTGCACTATTTTATTTTTTATTTTCAATGGGAAAATCATTGCATCCCTTGTTCTCCACATCCACATCTAATATCATTTTGCCTTTTAAAATTATATCCCTAGCTTCATTTTGGAGGAGCTGTAATCGATGTAATGTAATGGTATTAAATGGTAAAATTTCCGCCTTTTTAAACGAATATCCTTCTCGCAATCTTACCAACTATGTACAGTATTGTTCGAAACCTAAGCAACTTTTTCTTCTAAATTATTCAAAGTCGAATATTTATGTATTCATTATTATTTTTAGAACTTAGATAATTTTTATTTATTAAAGTAAGTACTTAAATAGATTTAGAAAAAACAGAAATAAAAATCTATTCATTTAATGAAAAAAAATAAATAAATGCAAACTCCTCTCAAAATGCAGCTGTTCGAAACCTAAGCAACTTTTAATATTTAGTGTGATAACCTTTATTTGTTATTACCTCCGCACATCTACGGGGCATAGACTCAATTAGGTTTTGTATTGTGGACGTTGCTATCGATTTCCATTCCGTTTTCGAACAGGTCATGAGCTCATCCTTATTTTTGAAGTGTTGATTCCCAACTCTGCGCTTTAAGATGCCAAACAGATTTTCAATAGGATTCAAGTCGGAGGATTGGGCTGGCCAATCCAGAACTTGAATCCCATTGGTCGACAGCCATTCTTTGATCAGCTTCGATGAATGCTTCGGGTCATTGTCATGCTGAAACACCCATCGAAGTGGCATATTTCACGGTAGACAAATCGATCCATTATGGCGTTTATTTGGAAAAAAGGTCCAACTCCATTCACAGAGAAGCAAGTCCACACCATTACACTCCCCCGTCCGTGTTAACTGTGCCTTTGCAATACCGGGGATTCAGCTTTTGACCCTTTTTTCTCCGAACGTAACAGATGCCATCAGAGTTGAATAGGTTGAACTTTGATTCATCACTAAAAAGAACCGTCTTCCACTTGGCTACGGACCAATTTATATGCGCTTTTGCAAAATTTAATCTGAAAGTGTTTTAAAATTTTAACATTCGAGACAAGAACTAAAGTTCTTTCAGGTATACCTTTTTTTTAAATGTTTCTTTGTTAATAAAGGCTTATTAGATGGCGAATAACTTTTTAAGCCGTTTTCCAGTGCACGTTTTCCAGCAGTGCTGGAACTAACGTTGAGTTGCAATTCATTCGCAATGTCTCTTTATGTCATCGAGGGTTCAAAGGGTTCTTTGTGATAAAACGGAGAATTTTTCTATCGATCCGACGTGTTGTTTTGCGAGGACGTCCACCGAAATTCACTCTCGGTTGTTCCAATTGTTCTATATTTCTTAATAAGCTGTAAAATAATAGATTTGTTGATATTGAACTTTTTAGCTATTGATATTTGTGATTCTCCATTTTTATAACACTTAATTATTTTATTTTTAATCATTTGTTCATACTGTGTACGCGCCATAATTAATTAATATATCAATTATTGAAAAAACGGGTGTGAACTCGAACCTCTTTACACAACAAATGCTCTCAACTAATTTAAACAAAAGGCGTTGCATGCAAAATTGCAAAAAAGTCGCAAAAAAATTACCGTAAGGTACCGTTTTTCGGTTTCGAACAGCTGCATTTTGAGAGGAGTTTGTATTTATTTATTTTCTTTTCATTAAATGAATTGATTTTTTATTTCTGTTTTTTCTAAACTAATCTAAGTACTAACTGTAATAAACTAAAATTATCTTAGTTGTAAAAATAATAATGAATACATAAATATTCGACTTCGAATAATTAGGAAGAAAAAGTTGCTTAGGTTTCGAACAATACTGCATGTATTTATAAGTATAATCCGCATGATGTTTAAAGCATAGCTTAGAATCTATTATTACCCGCAGAGATCAAGCGAGGAGTCACTCTTGCTAATTGCTATTTTTTTGGACTAAGAAGACGATTGAAAAGCACGTCCCTTTTACAAGTAACGATGAAATCACTTATAAGACCCTTATCACCCTAGTCTGACTATATAACGCGGCGTCATAGACTTTGCCAAGGCGGGTGAAAATGCCCTTGTTTGTTTGGGGAGAAAAATTTTTAGTCCCGTTTGCATAACCGGAAATTCGAGAACATACAACGACCAACTGTATGGGCTATTTAGATGAATTGATCATATGGAGCGAAACGTTCATTTTCGAATCCATCCTGGGGGGGCAATGCGGGACTCAAGTGGGACCTTAATCAACTTGGTGTGCGCTACTAGAGGCGATTAGCGCAAGGTCAAGCTTAACGGAAAGAGCTGTGAGTCGAGGTCCAGATCCATCCCGGACTGTAACACCACCTAAAGAAAAAGAATAACCCTTAAGTATACATACTTATATTCAATAATCCCCAGATTTATTCGTATACAGGCCTGATCAATAATCTTAAATATCATGCATATTGATTTTTTTAAATTCAATTTCAATTTGATCATAATGTAGTTTAGAGTATATAATACATGTTAAGAAACACACTGGGGCAATGAACACCTTACCCAGCAACATAGACAAACAACAGTCAGCATAAAAGGGACAACAGTCACGCGCTTACCCAGCTCAGCTATAACAACTTTTACCAAACGTCAGCATAGCTGGGGACAACAATCGCTACCTTGCTGACTCAACGTAGCATTATGCATATTCGGTTATTATTTTATTGTTTAAGTAGCTTATGTAAGCATTTATTTGTAATTAATTATAAGTATAAAAGAGGCATTCGACCCAACAATAAAGGCATTCTTTCATTGATGGATCAAACGTAAGCGTGATTATTATTACAAGTGAACAAGTTCAAGTGCTTGACTCACTACTCATCAAGGATAACGAGTTTATGTGCTTGATATCCAATATCATTCAACAATATATTTAATGTCATTTATGTACTTATGTTGCGGTATGCAACAAAACGAAGAAGTAAGAAGGGTGGACATTCGTAGACGTCTCCACGAAGAAACGCATAATGGAAATCTTTAGGCTGAGCAAATCAGCTGGTTTTGCCTTGTTTAACGGGGCTCAAGTTTCTGCCGTGGTTAAAAGAAGACGCAAAAAGAAAATATAATTGGATAATACAGATGCAAAAATATCGAGCAAAATCCAATAGTCCCTAAGCTTTGGAAAAACTAACAGAGTAGAATGTAATGCTCCAGAAACACAATGCTGCCTGCTATCGTTAAAAGGATCTTTAAATTCCCACCCATCATTCATGAACGGCACTTGCATCTACGAAAACAAAAAAACATCCCATTCTTGGTAGTATGTACTGAATGTACTCAATGTCTCCAAAAATACTGAGAAATATCTAGGTTTCCTCAAACAATGTAACAAATACCTTCGCTCTCTAATCTGGCCTTAATAAATAATATAAGGCCCACATCTGGTGATGTGCTCTGACTTATGGATAGGATTCAGAACCGTGCATTAAAACTCATAGGTGATCATTCAGTCAATTAATGCCCCCGAACCCCGACGTAATATCTTCTACCTCACCTTGTTCTATTGCTATTTTCACCCACAGTGCTCCATTGAAATGGTCAACCGTAACACATGTTTCGCTATGAATCCTTATCAGTTTACCCTCAAGATCATTTTCGGACGTACCCTGAAATATCGGTATTCGTTCCGAAGAAACAACTCGCTTATGGATTGCCCTGCCGAGGTCTTTATTTGTTAGTGGTTATAACCTGCAAATATTTAAAACCAACGTACATCGATATCTTCCTATCATTGCTCCATAATTTGTGCGAACATTTCAAGTGTACACAAAACCCCTTGAGCGCGCGAATATTATAAAAAAAAAATACCACCTTGATCAAAAAGTTCCCGGGGGACACCACCGTAGGGCGCCCCATTGTTCCGATTTGAGTTGTGTTTTCTTTATTAAGTTGGTAAATCTGTTGTTGACATTTCCTCTAAATCTTGGCGTTATAGCTTGACATTTGCAAAAGTTACGTAGCCAAGATTACATCTATCTCAGTATGTGTTGGCGATTTTTTACAATTTTAGAAATGGATTTAAATTTGCAACAACGAACTTGTATTAAATTTTGCGTAAAAAACAGATTTAATGGTGCGCGAACATTGGAAATGTTGGAAAAGTGTTTCGGCAACGATTCTCTAAAGAAAACGGTCGTTTACCAGTGGCACGAGCCGAGCGGTTCAAATGTGGTCGTGAGTCAATCGAAGATGATGAACGCAGTGGCAGACCATCGACATCGAAAACTGAAGAAAACGTTAATGAAGTAAAACAAATGTTAGTCAATAACCGCAAATTAACCATCAGAGAGATAGCGGAGGACTTGAACATGGCCGATGGATCCGTCCAAGACATTTTGCTTAATGATTTGGGTTTCCGTCGTGTAGCAGAAAAGTTGGTGCTGAAAGACCTCAATTTCATGCAAAAAGAGACCGTGTTGACGTCGCAAAAGAGATGATTTGCGAGGCTGAATCCGATCCCACATTCATCAAAAATATCATTGCTGGAGACGAGACGTGGGTTTATAAGTACGACACGCAATCCTTACATCAGGCAAGTGAATGACGTTCACCAAATGAGCTAATAAACTCGTGGATTTTGCACCATGATAACGTACCGTCGCACAGTGCCATCATTATTCGTAATTTCTTTACGAAAAATGCAACAAATACCATCCAACAGCCACTGAATTCACCTGATTTGGCTCCCTGTGACTTCTTTCTATTCAATCGAGTTAAAAAAAACCATTACGGGGAACGCGTTTCAGCAGCCGAGAGGAAGTAATGGAAAAATCGCAGAAAGCACTGATTGACATACCGAAAACCGAATATAAAATTTTTTTCGAGGATTGGATCAAGCACTGGCATAAGTGTGTTGCATTCGATGGGGATTACTTTGAAAGGGACAATATACAAGTAGATTTAGCTGAATGAACTTGCATTTTAAATTTTCTGAATAAATTCCGAAAAATTTTTGATCAAAGTGGTATAGGAGATCAATGCATTATTTTACGTCTTACGCCTTGCCCTTACGTTTGGCGTTCGTAATAAGCTTAAACCGAGCGCTATTGTCTTTTGCCCATAAAGTGTTAACGCTGTAATGATGGGTGAGTTCATAAATGGCAGGATTTATACTTTAGTACAGTCGCGGATCTTTCCTCGTGGGTTTTTGAACGCATTCACTGCGCAGACATACATACGAGGGCGGGTCAATAATTCCGTGCATTTTTGAATTTCTGATCTCTTTACTGAAACAGCAACACTGCTCCTGTCAACAGGCATTTGTCAGTTGACTCCTGTCAAAATTTAAACTTGCTGCGCCAGTTAGTTTGTGTTTGACAGCTATTTTTATCAGACTACTCACTAATTTGAGGAGAAAATGGAAAAAAGTGAATTTCGTGTGCTTATTAAGCATTATTTCTTGCGAAAAAAAACCATTACCGAGACCAAGGCTAAGCTTGATAAATACTATGGGGACTCTGCACCATCGATTTCAATGGTAAAAAAGTGCTTTACTGAATTTCGTTGTGGCCGTACAAGCACTGAAGATGCCGAACGTCCTGGACGCCCAGTTGAGGTCTCTACACCCGAAACAATCGAAAAAATTCACAATATGGTGTTGGCCGACCGAAGATTGAAAGTGCGAGAGATTGTGGAAGCCGTAGGGATCTCGCATGGCTCAGTGGTTTCAATTTTGAATGATCACTTGGGCATGAGAAAGCTTTCCGCAAGATGGGTGCCGCGTTTGCTCACAGTCGACCACAAACGCAATCGTGTAACAACTTCACAGGAAGGTTTGGCGTTGTTTAATCGCAATATGGAGGAGTTTTTGCGCCGTTTTGTAACCGTGGACGAAACATGGATCCATCACAACACACCAGAGAACAAACAACAGTCAAAACAGTGGGTTTCTAAGGGTGAATCGGCGCCAAAGAAGGCCAAGGTGGGTTTGTCAGCCAATAAAGTTATGGCGACTGTTTTTTCGGATGTACGCGGGATAATCCACATTGACTACCTTCAAAAGGGAAGAACAATCAATGGGGAATATTATGCCAACTTATTGGACCGATTCAATGACGATTTGAAAAAAAAACGACCTCATTTGGCCAAGAAAAAAGTTCTTTTCCACCAAGACAATGCAAGGGTGCACACATGTGCAGTTGCCATGGCAAAAATCCATGAATTGGGCTATGAATTGCTCCCTCATCCACCCTATTCTCCAGATTTGGCTCCGAGCGACTACTTCTTGTTCCCAAACCTGAAGAAATGGCTTGGTGGAAAAAGATTTGACTCCAATGATGAAGTCATCTCGTCATTTTGGGGACCTCGACAAATCATTTTTTTTGGAAGGGATAAAAAAATTGGAGAAGCGTTGGACAAAGTGTATAGAGCTCAAGGGAGACTACGTTGAAAAATAAAATTATTTTTTTATCAAAAAATCTGTTTTAATCCAAAAGTCACGGACTTATTGACCCGCCCTCGTACATACGAGTATCTTAGTACGATTGTCATTTGTTTTGCGTTCAAAAACGTCACGTTAGTCAAAAAAAAAGTAATATGCAGCCAAATCTTAGATTTGCTTTTTTCAAAATGAAAAGGTTATTTATTTTTATTACATTTTATTTCAGTAGTTCTTACATTTTTTCCCTTCCAAAAATACAAAACTAAAATCTCTTGACTTTTTCTGCAGCCACAATTGAAATGCCTAACTAATCTGCGCAGATATGACGACATGTTAACGTGTACACAGGGGTGATACAGTTTGACTAAGTTAGTTTTGTAGAAAATCTGCGTTAGCAACTAATGCGTTTTTTTTACTATAAAGCTTTTGAAAACATCGGATATCTTGACGGCAAATGTTTTTCTGTAAATGTACTTTTCTACCATAAGCTTCAATGTACATATGTGCACATTTCCACATTTAAAACCGATCAAATGGATCGTGGTGAAATATGAAAAAAGCGTTTTCGCAAATGAAATGTAATCGTTTCTTCATTTTTTTTGTTGTCATGTGACAAACAAATTCTATGATAAAAATTATTTTGAATTATTTTTGACATTTATAGCATTTCACCATATCATCTACATAAGTGTCAATTTTCCCACCAAAAACAAGATCACCATAAAACGGCGGCAAAAACACTTCTTCATATCATTACACCGGTAAACGTTGTCAAATAATATAATTAGAAAACTACAAACAAAACAGCAATTTACCATTTTGAGCATAAGTACGCTTCTCATTGAGCGTAACCACAACCGCCGCTTCGCATTTGAATATTAGGGCAGAATAAGATGAACAACAGAATGAACGTTAGTGTTGGTAAGTGGGGAAATAACCCCCGAGAGAGAGACAATGTCAATGTATTTGGTTCTTTTTTTCTTGTTTTAAATGCTGAAGATTTAATGTTTTACGGCTTGCATGGCGTGTGCGGCGGTTTTTTACTTTAATCTTGTCCAAGAAATTGTCTCTCTTCGTTTGTTGTCAACGGATTAATATGCTGCATGCGATGGACTGCGTAGTATTTGACAAGAGCACTATGCGTCAAGGGGCGTCGGATATTCAGTGATTAAACAAGTAGAATAGAGTGAAGCAAAGAAGAAAAAAAACAATTTCACTTGTTATGCTGCCTCTGGTTCCGGTACCGTCTCGTTTGTGTTCCCTCTTTGATTTTTACTTTTTGCGCTTTTTCATATGTGGTACCATTTGAGGGTGGGTTTATTGCCTTCGTTGAACACTATTATGTTGACCGTATTGACAGTAGGTGTGTTTTGGTAGGCTGCCGTTCTCGCATTCTACATATCGGAACTCGTTTAACACCGTTTCCGCAGGGCAGGGACGCTGGAACGATGGTGAGATCTTTGTGGTGTGGTAATAAAAATCTGATAATTGTTATGCGATGATAGCTGCAAAACCTACCCTTAGGAATAGGTAGTGAGTAGCCAAGATCACACTATGGCGTCCCGCTTTTTGAAAGAAGTTCCACCCGAATACCTACATTGAGGTGAAGACTGCAAGACATCCGAAATCGACGACGATCAGTTTCCATGATCAACAAACGAACATATTTTCAAGACTTGAATCAATTTAACTGCTTTTAGTGTTTGAACTTAGACCCAACAAACATTTTCACGTTTTCATTTGCGCTCCATATGATGCTTTTGTCCAAGTGATACCCAACGCCAAAAAGAACTTCAAGCTTTTCAATATTTTTACGATTCGCTTCTCCGTGCTGAAATTGTTGGTTTTCTTGAACAAATATGAGCCGCAAGTAACGCTGTTTTTGCTTCCTAGATTCAAGCAATACGTTAACGGAACAAACAGTTATGTTTCTAGATGCAAAATATAAAACAAAAGTGAAATTACGCAAAACAAATTCGTATTTTACATACAATTTGTAACCGAAATTCTATGCACCTACCATGCGAAATGCGTAGTCACACCAAACCATCTGTGAGTTTTCCCGCCAAAAATATTTCCCGTCATCGACATCGTGATTCAATGGTAGAAATGAATGAAGGCAAACGAAACGAAACGAAAACAACAAAAGAGAAGGCAGAAAATATTTTGTCTACTCCTGTGCCCTGAATACGGATGGTTATTTATTGCTTTTGGGATTGAAGAACATCCGAGTACGAGTATTTATCTTTATACACAAATGTACTGCAAAGTACAGTTCTTAGGTAAAGCAATGTGTTCCTGGACATTGAATAGGATTCACGCACTTCTTCCAGAGGCGAATGGAGAAATTATGTAGATTAGCTAGTTGCCTCAGGGAGACAGTTCTGGATGTTCTTGTACCTATTCGTGTTTGTATGAGATATAATTTGTATGGGATTCGAATTTGTGCATTTTTCAAAGGAATCGTAATTTTCTTTTCTACCTGAATATTTTGGGAATTTTTCCAAATGGAAATATTCAAACGTAATGCATACAACGACGAATGCATATCTCTTTTGAACAACCCAGAAAGTAGAACTTAGTCCAGGCTGCCTAACCGTGAAAGGACCCTGCCGTGAAATTTTTTTCTTCCAATCCAATCTCATTGACATCTGCGATTTCTTGATCTTCAAATTGGTGAATTTGCTCGGCCTTCTAGTATCGAACTTGGAGGTTGGAATTCGAAAATTGTATTATTTCGAGCATTGTTGTTCTCGCGACTCGTGATCGAGCCAGAGAAGTTGCATCATTTCCACTAGTCACTCTCCTCGCACTTACTTAGATGACGCTACAGTTCGGAGTGAACCTGGGCCTCAACTAAAAAACCGCTTCAGTTCGCTCGGTCTTTAGCTAACAGCCTCCAGTTACGCGCTCCAAGTCGGTAGAAGTTCTCTTCTACTTGTCGGCGCCACCTAAGGTGAGGTCTCCCTCTAGGTTAGGTCAAAGACTGCGACCCGGAGCATGACAGTGCGTTACCTTTGTCTTAAACTTTTTTAACATCAAAGTCGTTATCGACCTTGATGGAGCTGCGCGCTTTCGTAATCATTATTCTACACAAACGGACGAGTTCGGCAGGGATACAAAAACTACTCGTAGACGTGGCTCTATATAGCTTGTCTCTGTAAATGTTGTCATATTCGGTCTTGAAATCGAGAAAAAGATGGTGGTTATCAATTTGGATTTCTTGAGTTTTTTCCAGGACCTGGCGGAGTGTGAAGATTTGGTCGATTGTGGATTTTTCTAATCTGAAACCGCGCTGATAGGGGCCAATCAGGTTTTTGACGAAAGGTTTCAGACCTTCACACAATATGGCAGAAGATCTTGTATGCCATGTTGAGGAGAATTATGCTTGCATTGTTTGGTACGGTTGAGGGCGTCTTCTTTTTTGTAGATCGGGCAAACGATGCGGACATTCCCTTCATCAGGCATACACTCTTCTGAAAAGTTTCCGACCTCATCAATAAAAGTTAGTGAATACTAGTTGTGCATCTTTTGATAGTTACTTACCGAAGTTTCAGTCATTTTGGACGCGCAGGTTATAGTTGACAGTCGTTTAAGTGAGTCGATGTGAGTGCTTCTCTGAAAATGGAAAAAATTGAGTATCGAGCTGTTATTAAATTCTTGTTTTTGAAAGGCAATACGCCTACGCAAATCAAAAATGAGTTGGACTCTGTGTATGGGGACTCTGCACCAACATTTACCACCGTGAAATTTTGGGCAGCTGAATTTAAACGTGGCCGTAAGAGCTTGGGAGATGATGAACGTTCGGGACTTCCAAAAACTGCAACCACTGACGATAACATTGCTAAAGTTCATCAAATGATGTTAGACGACCGCCGAATTAAAGTGAGAGAGATAGTAGAGGATATGAAAATGTCCAAAGAACGTGTTTGTTACATATGAAATCAAGATTTAGGCATGAGAAAGCTGTCCGCGCGTTGGGTGCCGCGTTTGCTTACATTAGACCAAAAACGTGTTCGAATGAACATTTCCAACGCTCTGTTGGCGCAGTTTAGGCGCAATAAATCCGAGTTTTGGCGCCGATTAATTAGAGGAAACGTGGATACACTATTATACGCCCGAAATAAAAATTCAGTCAAAACAGTGGACTGCAAAGGGTGAGCCGGCTCTAAAAAAGCAAAAACTGTTTTTTTCGGCTGGGAAAGTGATGGCGACTGTTTTTTGGGATAGTAAAGGAGTTATCTTAATCGATTATCTTCAAAACGGAAAAACCACTACAGGAGCATACTACGCATCATTACTTGCCAAGCTGAAAGCAGACATTGCGGAAAAACGGCCACATTTGCAGAAAAAGAAAATCCTGTTTCACCAAGCCCCAAGCGACTTCTTTTTGTTCCCTCATCTAAAAATTGCGCTCGGAGGACAAAGATTTTCATCAAATGAGGAGGCAATCACCTTCGTGAACAATTATTTTGCAGAGAAAAACGCAGTTACAAGGAGACTATGCAGAAAAATAAAAAAAAATTTTGAGAAAAAATGTCCTGTATCATTGTTCGGTCGGACAACCCTCGTACTATTATGAGGTAGTGATTGCAAGGAAAAGAGGAGGGCTGAGGGTTAGGGTTGGACTGCTGAGGAAGAGAAGTGAAGGAGGACTGCACTATTAAAATTTGCACAGTTAGATATTAATTTGATTCGCGATGGGAGTATGTTCCATAGTTTGACAGCATGAATGAAAAATAAACGTGAGGAATTCAAATATTGGCGACGCGACGATGGGGAACGATACAAAGATTTCTTACGCAACGATTAAAGACAAGCTTGTTAAACAAATATGACGAAGATTTATTGAATTTTATGTAAAAATATACAATTTCTTGCATTGATATATGTATTGTTGCAGTGTGGAACCTAGTAGCCTTTTAGAGTTTTCGGAGGTATGGTCGTATCTTCTAAGGCCATATACAAAACGGACCGCATCGTTGAATGCTACTTGAAGTTTATGTTGTGATAGTGAATCTAGATCGCTATAGATAACTTTAGCATATGTAATGAGAGGCACTATTAACGTCAATACCAATTTACGTCTCATTTCCATAGGAGTAAGATACGAAGTAAGCTGTAAACCCGATGTAAACCCGACCAATAACTGCGTTAGTATGACTATAGCCTGAAAGGTTGCGATCTGTAATAAAACCAAGCCTAGTGCAATGTTCAACAGGTGTAATTTTAGTATTAGTTAAGCACATGTCTGGCAGGGTATTGAGATTGAAATTTCTCTTGGATATTGGTATTAATTGGGATTTTGTTGGGTTTAGGAGCAACCCATTAGCGACGGACCAAAGATTTCGGTAAGATCCTCAATAACCAAGTTTGGCTAGATGGAGTTGTATGTCATCTGCATAAAGATGCACAGAAGTATGGGTACAGACTGATGGGAGATCGTTGATGAGCATGCAAAACAGTATTGGACCCAGAATTGATCCTTGTGGAAGACCTTGAATTACAGCCTTCAGTGATGAGGATTTGTCACCAGAAGTGACTCTCTGGAATCTATCTACTTGATAAATAGCTGCCGATAAGCCCAACAGCTCTATTACTGGAACTAAACAAGTTTTTAAGCTGCCGCCAATGTTGTGCTCTACCGTGCCAAAATCAGTCAAAACAAAGTAGGCTTATATGACCCTTATCGTAATCTTGCCGTATTTCATCAAGTAGGTTTATTATAGCTGTAGACCAACTATGATTTGCTCTAAAGCCTGATTGTTTCGGGTAAAGCAAGTTGCTGATCATCACATGGCTTAGTATTTGTTTCTCTATGACTTTTTCAAGGATTTTCGATAGATAAGGTAGGTTGCTTATTGGTCTGAATTCAGAGGTGGAATTTGTATTTGTTCTTTTTGCGATTGGAAGGACCCTTGCAATTTTCCAAGACTGGGAAAAAGTTGATGTGGCAATGCAGAAATTAATAATGTGAGTGAGATGGGCTCTAATTTATGGTAAAATAAGTTTAATAAATCGTGTGGGTACGCCATCCTCACTGATAGCGTCAGACTTAATAGCCATTGTGCATTTTTAGACTTTATCTTCACTTAAAACTTCAAAATTTTCCAGTCTAGGGACAGAGCTCGCCGAATTTCCCGATATTCACTCCCAGAGAGTTGGTTGCCTACGAAATACTCATTCAGATTGACAGGGTCGAGAACACTCTGTGGTTAAGGCCTTTGGAAACACCCGTCTTTTTTAAATTGCTTCAAAGTTTTTTGGCGGGTAATGAGGTACTAAGGTTTGATGCAAAGTAATTTTTTTTTTGATGCACGTATTATCAGATTTGCGTGATTCCGCGCCTCTTTAAATGCTTCCCAATTGATGGTAGTTGGTCTACGCTTCCATCGATTGTGCAATTTATTCCGAATCTTAATTGAGTTAATCACATCAGACGTGAACCACGTCGGTCGGTACATGTTGATCAAGCAGTTGGGTTAAAATTGATTGAAAGGAATCAGCTTTGTCATTAGGATCAGCTCTCAGTCTACACTGAAACCAGGGGGAGGGTATTAAGGCTAGTTGAAGGTCATTAACGTCAACAGATTTAAAGTCTTTATATGTAAAAGAGTCAGCTGTAGCAAATTTAGATAGATTTACATTGTAAGTCAGGAAAAGTAAGTCATGATCAGAGATATCAAAGGATATCTGGTCAAAAAGAAGGTCAAGCTTGGGGTCAGAAACTATAATAAGATCAAGGAGATTGGGTAAACGATCTGGGACAAAACGTGTTGGGTAAGTGGTATTTACTATACTGAGACCTACAGAAGATACTGAATCTTTCATTTGAAATGCACGTGAGTCATTTCTTATCAAATCGGCAATAAGATCGCCGCAAACTATTATGTGTTCATAAAGTGCGCAATAGTCCGAAAGAGCCAAAAAAAAAATGGCACGGGAGAACATCTTCGGTTTTTATTATACCCACAAGAGACAAGACATTTAGTATTTAAGTCACTTATTTCAACAGCAATGAGCTCAATGCCGGGTTCACTAATTTTGAAAATACTATTCGATTTAATAGTTGACCTACAGTAAATGGCCACTCCGCCACCTGTGGTATCAGTGATTCTATCGTCTGTAATCTGGTATGTCATAGATTTCATCAGATATATTCGGTTTAAACCATGTCTCACTTACACAAATAACATCAATACAAGAAGTTAAGAACAATTTTCTTCAATAGTCTAATTTAAGGTCATTTAAACTACGTGCATTTAGGCAACAAACTCTGAGTCCATTATATCGCTGGGAAATAATATTCGTCATAGTGTATTTTCAGCACAGACTGTGGCTCTACTATAAGGTTTCCTTCTTCATCTCTGCAGGTTTCTGTACGGATTCCTGGCGTTTAAACTTTCCATATCATTAATTACGCGCTTCTCGTGAACAAAGTTTTCTCCTTCTAGAGAAGCCAATGTTCTTTGCGTCTCTTCTGCTAGTAGAAATAACTAGCGGCGCTCGTCCTTCGTTGAAACGCAGCTTTGTACACTTTTCGGTTAGCTGCATATGCTGGCGGTGGTCGGGTGATACCCAGGACATCAGTAGCGGGGTCGCTGATGGCAAATCCTTACTCATGCAGGTTAAAATGGCAAGTGCGTGCTCAACCTACGCCGTCATAGGGCTCACAATCCTATACGGAAGAGATAAACAAAATGTGACGAACCAGCTACCTATACGAGTAATTGCCTTGGATGATAACGGAAACACTGTTGACGACGTGGAATATTCAAACACATTATAGGCCATGTGCAGCCGAACAATTGGAGGCCCTCGACTGCTATCACGCAGATACCACCGCCATCCAGGAACTGTAATAGTATGGGCCGAGAAAAAGGAGCATGAACAACTGAGATATGTACTATGGCGATTGCTAAAGGGAACAGAAACAGCGCTTATCCCGGTGAAAATTTGTCATGCGCGGCAGGATTAAGCAAGAAGTCTTGAGCTTCCCACACGTAAACGAACGTCTTGTGAGTCCTGACAGCGCCCATATCCCATGTTTCTACGAGATCCTTGACAAGACATATGAGCAATATGCTATGTATGAGGACAGAATAGGACATCTTTGGTATGACAGTTGGCAAGCACAGCCTACACGACACTGGCACCGAAATTAGTCTTCTTTACTTTGGGGCGGGACGAGATATTATCGTAGTAAGCACGCGGTTTCCTCTTCTCAATATATAGTACATAGGGAAGGTGGCGGGACCCGAATCACGAAAATATAAGACATATTGATCATTTTCCTTATAATCAATGTTCGAATGCGGATTTCCTAAGCGACACAACAAAGAAGAATTACTGTGAGAAAATATAACGTAGACAAGCTGCAATCGTAAGAGACCACAAGAATCTTTACCGAACGCGTATCCCGAAATCGCTCAACAACTGGTTGGCAGTGGCTCAAGTGGTAGTGTACTGGCTTCCCAATCGAACGGTTCGGGGTTCAATAGCAGCCGTGCTCGAAAGACTTTTTTTCAGGCAACTGAAATCTCGTGAGGTGAATTGTTGCCTAAATACAACATCAAGTCCAATTTACACTAATAATTTAGCCTCTCCATTATATATTAGATGTCAACTATGAAGCGAAATAACCACTGAGCCCAAACATCTTTCTCCCTCTCTCTATCCAATTTTCCAAAAAACTTAACACGAGCAGGAGAGCCGGAGAGAACATTAAGAGGGAAAAAGAGCATGAGACGCGCGTGATCGAAGATATTGGGAGTTTGTTTTACTAACAGGTAAAAGAAACATCTAAAGGCTACAAGACTCCTACCTGCCTTGTATTAGAGTCACAGTCGGTGTTGGGAATATTGAAAAACTTCGTTTGCAGACTATATAACGGCCGAGGTACTCGAAGCTTGTGGAAATGATTTTGTGGGAAGGGTACTCGTACAACTTATTTCTCAGATCTCAGTTCAGGGTGAGTGTATGTCTGATGAATGGAACCTCAGCATTGGTTGCCCGAGAGGCATAAGTCTCCTCAATTTTGCTTACAAAATCTTATCTGTCATATTGTATGAACGTCTGAAATCTTTGGTCTACAACCTGATATTCTCCTATCAAAGTGGTTTCAAGCTAGGAAAGACCATGATCGAACAAATTTTCACACCCCGCCAGATCTTAGAAAAGCTCGAGAAGTCCAAATCAATACCCACTGTCTTTTCATCGATTTTAAGGCTGTATATGACAACATTTATAGAGATGCGAGCTGTATAGAGCCATGTATAGTTTTGGGATCCCTGCTAAATTCGTCCGTTTGTGCAGAATGAGAACGCTCGCTTCTCTGTCAAGGTCGGTAACGACTTAACCGAGACCTTTGATGTCAAAAAAGTTTAAAACAACATGACGAGCTGTCACGAGATTTCTTTAACATTATACTTGAAAAATTGGTCCGGAACTCACAAGCGAACAGCGGAGACACAATCTTTCAAAAGTCTGTGCAATGACTAGCGAACTCCGATAATATTGAGATAATTGGAAGAATTCAGCGGACTGTTACCGGTGCGTTCGCTAGTCTCTTGATGATACGCAACCTGCCAAAATGGGTTTAGCGATAAATTAGGGCAAAACCAAATATGTGCTGTAAACAAGACAGCTAATACTTTGAGGTAGTACAGGCTTTGCCTTGCCTGGCTCTGCTATCATTTCTGGCAACAACATTTTACTGGAAATAAAATGAAGAACCGCTATGGCCAATCGTTGTTTCTTTAGGCTAATAAGGTGAACATATATATAAGGAGACTATACAAGACTCTGACGATCTCAGCCCTTATTTATTGTTGCTGATCACACGACTGTGTTGTTGTATCAATGTGATTTCTTCTATCGGCCAAAATAGATTAAATCGCAGAAAATGATGTAATAATATCAATTTTCATTGCATTTCGATTCCTTTTGCTTCGATAAAAAATAAAAATTTCGAAAAGAAATTTAAGATAAACATTTTAACAAAAAAGAAATGGTTGGAGCGTCCCGACAAGAATGGTTTTAATGCTAAATTGTGGTTTGTACACGTATTATGGGCGATAATACGTGGCTGGCAACCTTGTTTGACTTATTGCGTGCCTCTGGGATGGCGAGCTCGACTGCCATCTGTCCGCATGGAGGGCAAGTCTGATCTTACAGTCCTTAAACGGGGCCGTTCCCGCAAAATAAATACGAATTTTTTAGGCTGTTTATTACGTTTCAATTTTTTTTCATAAACACCTGTATTTTATACAGGGTGTCCCCTAATTCGTTGACGATAATTTGGGAAATGATTCCTGGGCATATTCTAAGAAAAGAATCGTTCTACAATAAGGGTCTATTTCCAATGTTGACATCATTTATCGAGGATTTAAGAAAAGGGTTACTTTGGTGTACCCTGACCCATATTAACAGAAATTGCTCTGTTTTTTTTATTAAATTTTTCAATTTTATTCAAATTCAATTCAAAATACATTCATTTACATTAATCTATATAATAATAAAATTATACTCGTATATGAAATTTAAGGAATTCATTTGACATTCTGTATTTTCTATACTTCAGTAATGAAAATAGTGTTGAATGCCATTACACTAAGCAAACATGACAAATCAAATAAATTATGTATGTATGGGTGGGGTGACCCTCAAATAAAAAAAAACTGATACAAATATTACTCAGATATTATATAAGCAAGCTTAAACAGACACAAAGAGAATAAATTTGCTATAGAGCATCAAATAGTTGACTAGTATATAACTTTTTTCTATACCAGATAGTCAAAGAGAACAGATTCTAAGCTTGCAAAGTTGAAATTGAGAAGCCAGGTTTTTACAAGTTTGAGAAACAATCCAGGCAAGGTAATCGATCTGAATGATAGAGGAAGTCTATTAAATAAACGAAGAGCCAAATTATAATAAAAATTACAATAAGCAGTGGTATGAAAGGGTGGAATAGATACAGTTTAAAGTTAGAAATCAGTCGGAAGTTCCGGACCAGACCAGAATTACCTGACTTCATAAAGAAGGTCTTCAGCACCTTAAAGCAGTATAAATGTCGGACGGGAAGAATTTTTAAATCACAGAACAAAGGTTAAGTAGGGTATCTTCTAGGTTTGCGGCATAATTTTCGTAGGATATATTTCTGGATTATCAAAAGAGGTTGTATTTTATTTTTATAAGCACCTACCCAGCAAGTGATACCATATTATAATTTTGAATAAAAAATACCATAATAAATAATTTTTAATAATTTAGTGGAACAGATATTTCGCAAATAGAAGAAGTGCCTAAGCGTTAGTACTAATGGTAAAAACTTCGTGTATGACTTTGTTTTTAGAAGAAATACCTGCCTTTATAACGGCGTTGATAAAGTTGATATCTTGTTTGAGTCTTTAGACATCCAATTTCTAAGCCTGATCCATTTTCATTGCCCATGATAATTTTTAACTTTGAGGTCACTTTTCTCCAGAAAATGCCTAATTAACATAACGTTCTACTATTTTTTTCTTATGAAAGTGACAATAGTAAAACAAAAAATCTTCAATGAGTTGCAGAAAAACCCACAGATTTTATGAGACTTGGAAAAACCTGCAGCAGTTAAAATTTATAAAAAAGGGTTTTTCTGCTTTAAGCTCCAAAGGCTATGAATAAAAATGATTTTGTGTGGTCTTAGGTAGGTTTTACTAGATGGAGTGAAAAGTTTTTAAATGTTTTTTTATTTTATTCAATATAGTCCCCGTTTAGTTTGATACACTTATTCCAGCGATTTTCCAACTTCTTGATCCCGTCCGAAAAGTAATTTTCCGGAAAGTCTGCAAAATACTCCTCCGTGGCGTCGATGATTTCCTCGCGTGAGCGCTCAGTACTAATCTTTGTGGTATCTGCTAGCTCGCGCACCTTCACTTTCCGGTCAACCAACACCATTTCATGTAATTTTTTGACATTGTCCTCTGTAACCGCATCGGAGGGCCTACCGCTGCGGACTTGATCGGTAGTGGAGTTGCGGCCACCACGAAACTCTCGAAACCAATATTTATCCAACTTTTCTTTTGTTTCCTTCTCCGTTTTGCCTCTCAAAAAATAATGTTTTATGAGAGAACGAAAATCGTCCATACTCAACATTATGCCAAACACGGCAACAACAATCAGCTGTCAAAACAAAACTAAAGACAGTATCGCACTGAAATTTGGCATGTCTACCTAAATATGAACGGACTTCAAGGCATTATAACCTTTTTTGCAGTAGCAGCACATTCTGGCGGTCAAAGAGGTCACTTTTCACTCCATCTAGTATTTTATGTGTAAACTAAAACAGGTATAACAGGTGCTCAAAGTGTCCTAATTGGTTTTGTATGCATGCTAGAGCCCGTTTTTGGATTGCACTTCGAATGTTTGTTGATGCTAACTGCTGCCTCACTTTTGATTACGCTTCGAGAATACGCTCTTCCAATTCAATTAAAGTCGCTATTTCGGTTGAATAAACAAGTTCTTTCATTCTTCCCCATACAAAAAAAATTAAAAACTGTGAGATCTTGCGGGTCAGTGAAGTGGTCCATTTCTTACTATCCAACGGTTACCATACTCTTCATCTAGCCAATTCTTAACCTCACGACCATAGTGGGCTGGTGCACCGTTCTGTTGAAAATATGATGAAGCTAGTTGAATCAGTGGAATGTCCTCCAATAGTTCTGGTAAATCATTTCGCAAAAATCCCAGATAGTTTGTAGAATTCAGCTTAGGTGGTAGTTTGAAGGGGCCGATTTACTTGTACACCTGCCCGCATATTGACGCTTGTATGTGGACTGTACGCAGCTCACGTATGAAGATTATGAAAATTTGTGATCCCATCTCTTGTAAATTGAGATTCGTCCGTCCGAAGAATTCTGCTAATTAACTGATTCTCATCCAAGCTCCGCTCCAGCAACCAGTTAGAAAATTCAAGTCTCTTTTAAAAATCATTGGGAAGCAGTTCTTGTACAGAAGTATGATGGTATGGATAAAGATTTTCTCCATTCAGTACGTTAGAAATTTTATGTATGGAAACATTGAATTAGAAACATTAAATAGCGTCTGATGCTGATTGATGGATCAGTTGTAACAGCATCCAGTATTCTTTCATCAGCCGAAATCCTTCTTACTTGTGGAGCTCCCGCATTCGGCCGTGCATTCCAAACTGATCCAGTTTCTCGAAGCCTTCGATACGTACTCGTATTTATAAATACTCTTTTATTAGGAAGTCGTCATTTATTATAAAGTTCATGGTATCTTTGTCGCGCCTAGTTGAACTTCCATTGCATAGCCCATAAACGTAAATAATGTCTGCGTATTCTTGGTTTGTAAATGCTGACATTCCAAGCAGCGTTTCTAAGCAACTGTAACCTTAGCGTAAAAATTTAAACTGATGAATTAATTTTTTTTCCTAATTTTTTATGCCATTTCTGTAAGGTATGTTTTCCAAATAGGCCTTCATACCCTAAACCTAACTCTTCCGAGAACTTTTAAGGAACAGGGTAAGGAAATGGGGGTTTTCACAGGTAGTCAAATAAAAGAGCACGCTTTAATAAGAGCATACTCTTAATAGTATGTATTGTCAACTGTTGTTAGAAAAGTTGGTAAAAAATCATAAATTCCTTTTTTTACCTGTTGCAGGTTTTGCCAAGTATCATAAAGTCGATGGGTTTTTCTGCAACTCTCATTGATGATTTTTTTTTTAATATTGTTACTTTCATAAGAATAAAATAAAAAGTTATGTTAATTAGGCATTTTCTGGAGAGAAGTGACCTCAAAGTCGAAAATTAGCGTGGGCAATGAAAATGGAACAGGCTTAGAAATTGGTTATCTAAAGACTCAAACAAGATATCAACTTTATCAACGCCGTTATAAAGGCAGGTTTCTTCTAAAAACAAAGTCCTACTCGAAGTTTTTACCATTAGTACTAACAGAACAATTTCCGTTAACATGGGTCAGGGTACACCAAAGCAAGCCTTTTCTTAAAGCCTCGATAAATGCTGTCAACATTGGAGATAGTCCCTTACTGTAGAACGAGTTTTTTTTTTTAGAATATGCCCAGGAATAATTTCCCAAATTATCGTCAACGAATTAGGGGACATCCTGTATATCCTTTTTAAAAAGGAATGGAAGATAGGACATGATTTCGGTACCAAGAAACTAAGAAATAAGTCCCCAAATTATGAGTTTGTTTTAAGGTTATCAGTGTCGTACAGGCTTAACTTTACAAAAGTATCACCAAAGTGTTCTAGAAAAATTCTACTATCTTACTTAGGGCACTGCAATGCTACTTATTTTTCCCACGTATCTCCATTCTACAGGCCGGTCTATTTTGGATTACCTTGTTGTTGTTGTTAATGAGGCCAAGATTTTTGGTAGCATTATGTTTTTAGAGTTCCTTTTCGGATCTCGGCTGGAACTTGAACCTCTTTCGCTTTTCAAATCGGATTTCCCGTCGATTTTTGTTGAGCCTGGCGCAACCAGCTGACTTGATCAGCGTTAAGCTTGTCCACTTTCGCTTTTTTAATGTTAAAACTTTCACAAATGCGCACACATACATATAATACATACAAGACTAATATTGAACAGATATTAATTGTTCAGATGAGTTCCAATGGCAAATTCGTATCCAAACAAGCTCTTCATTTGCTACCCGTAGCTATTGTAGTAATGTATGCCAAAGAAATTCATCCGACGTATTTCTTTCTTATGAGGATCAGTTACTCGTATTCCCGATAAGATGTTATAATGTTGCTATTGTTTCTTGGTCAGCCCTCGCGCTTGTAAGTTTAACATATCAAGTTCGGTTATGCTACGTCCATTGGGGTAAAATGGGCACAATTGATGTGTTATGATAATTACAGGACTTAGTACCGGCTAAAACAACAAACTACGATATTATCTCTATTCTCTTATAGTAAGAGGATTAATTCTGGGCCAGAAACATGTCGCCATTTATCATGCAGTTTAACTTGAAGCAATCTACCGCGTTGGATCATCTTTTCCTCATCTATGGATCACTCACACGGGGACAGGCTGTAACTAAAGAGCGTAACATCATACAACTAAGCGCTAAACGTGACCGTATATATTTTAACTCTTCGCCTCTACATCAGAAATATCTTATTCTTTAACGCGTTTAAGCCTCAAAGCACTCATACTATACGGCTGAACTATTATATTATGCATAGCTTTAAATATATGTACATATTGCTATGTTTCGTTCCCGGCACCGATACCGCGATGCCCCGAACCAAACGATAGCACTTTATGTTTCTGGGATCTACTATCCCCGCGGTGGGTTCCCACCAGGTAACGCTTTGATGGCAGCTAAACCTGGGAAACGAAATGGGCGCCACGTGATTTTTGCTGCGGAATCACGAATCCTTTTTCCAAAAAAACACCCGGAAAATCTTCCCCAAAGACAGAAAAGAAACGACAAAACAAAAAAGGAAGAAAATAAAAAAAACTTTCTTTTTTTTTTCCACGTTATAAAACCCCGTTGGGGCGCGACGATTTATTAAAAAATGCGTAGCGGTACACTCGTCCATAGAGTGACCCGCTATATTTTTCAGTCCCGAAGAAAAGCAAAAGAAAATGGTAGCTAACGGGTCGCGTGTCCCGTCTGTTCTCGGGAATTTCAAGCGCACGCGCGGCCTACCGGAGTCTCGGTTTATAAAACAAAAAAAAAACGCCTTTTTTTTCCACTACACTGTACTGCACTACACTATACTTAGCTTTTAAGGTCCTAGCGTTATGGTGCCCCGTTCTGGCACAGTCCGTTAATCCTTCTATCCCGATATTTCCGTTATCCAGTCCCGTTCCGGTCTCCTTTTTATTTTTCCTTTGGTTTTTTTTTGTGAACTCGCGACTACAAGCTAAATAAGCAACTCTACTTTTTTTTTGTGGAAAGAAAAAAAAACGCAACAGAATTGCTTTTCGCAATTCGAAACTTTCGCAGGAAAAAACAAACTTTGCTTTCCGCAAAGAAAAAAAATCGCAAAATGAAAGTATCAAAAAAACTTGGCTGACCCTCTCGGCTTGCTGGTCGTCACCAAAAAGTGACCTCCAGATCTTATTAGTTCCACAGCTCCCCCCAACCGCACACACACATTCACACGCCCACTCTCTCGCACATTCATTCAGCGCTAGTGGACCCAACGACGGGATTTCTCGCTACACCACTATCAAGCTTTGCTAGTGTGTGCAGCCGTGTCCGACTAGGCCTCTCACACATACCATTTTCCACATTCATACTAAACTCCTCAGTCTGGGAGTTCGCTCCCGCTTCCAGTTATGACTGGAAATTTGCGAAAAGCAATGTTTCTTCTTTTTTCTGATACCCGGGTAATTTTCCCCCAACGGATTATACTAATAAAAATCGTTTCCTAAACCCAAAACGAGCATGAAGGAGAAAGGAAATGCGATGGGACGGTAGTCAGAGTGTCGGGACACAAGGAAAAAAGTGTAGATACAACCCAGAAGGGATTGTATCTCGATCCAACCAACCGTTGGATCGCCGCCCCTCACAAAAGCCAAGTTTAGTGCCTTTGCAAATAATAATTTTTTTTTTTTTCGCGAATCCCTAGCTACTCCGGTGGATCGGCGTTCAGATTTGGGGGGGGGTGGAGACTGACCAATAGCGGGTCACTCCTTACAATTCTTTATTTATTATTTTTTTTTGTCATTGGGCCCTTTTGCCCTCTGGCCTGGCCTCTTTGCCAGTTTTGGGGTTTGTACTTTTATTCTTGTACAATAGTTATTGTTGGTTGACGTTGTTTGTTGTTGTTGGTTGTTGTTGGTTGCTGTGGTTTGTTGTTGTGTGTTGGTGGTTCGATGTTGTTTGCTTGTTTGTGTGTTTGTCTGTTCCCTCGGTGGAGGCTGTCTTTTAATTGGCCGTCCGCCTACAAGCCTCTGCTGCTCCTTCGGTGCTCCATCGGTGGGGTGCTGGCTTAAAAGGGGTCGTCATCCCCTCACCCATCGAACCTAACTTTTACAGCTGGTGCGTCGTTGGGGTGTGCTCGATTATCTTGGCCGTCCGCCTGCACACTACTGTTGCTCCCTCGTTGGGGTGTTGCTATAAAAGAGATCGTCGTCTCTTCACCCATCGATCAATTGTTTCGGTGCATCCACATCCATGATTGTGATGTGATGCTGGTGCTTGTAGCCCCCATCGGTAGCGGGATGGGGTGTTCTTTAAGCCTTCTGTTGTTGGCTATCGTTGGGGTGTAGGTTCCAGGGATCGCCATCCCCCACCCGTCATCATCGTGTTGGGGTGTCTGGATTGAAAGGACCGTCCGTCCCCACCCGTCGGCGACTTTCAGACGTCCTGTCTGATGCCGCCCGTTGCAAGTCTCCCGTCTATCTATGGGCTCCGACAACGGTGTTCCCGGTGGACCTCCTGTCGCACTCTGGGGTTCCTGGTTCGTCGTGAGTCTCCCTACTGTCCTTAGGGCTTCTTGCACTCCTCTGAGGGCAAACCCGCCCGTGAACCTATGTGGGTTGTTTTCCGAGGTCTGGGGTCGGTGGACTACTGGCTGATGGGACCATGGCTGATGGGACCTCCGCCAGAGCTCGGTGTTCCCACTCAAAGAAAAGAGGGACCGAAGGGACTTACAGGGAAAAAGAGAGCCAAACTTGTTGCGGGAAAATTTACCGCAACAATATGTACATACGTATATGAACCTACTTCCTGGGGAGCTGGTCATTCAACCCAAAAATTTAATATCAGTAAAATCTCGAAAACTGACTTACCAGCTTATACATAGTTTCGGACTATCTACATCTTACCCCGATTACTCCAAATTTGACAGCGAAGTAAGTCTGGGTGTGTTCTCGACTATGCTGAAAATTCCAAAAGTCTTATCGTACTAGTATTAGCAATCAATAAAGCATGTAGGATACTGAGTTTCATCCGTTTAACTTAATAGTGGTTAATAGCAGTCATTTTTGTTGATAGTCAAAAGACCACCCCCTTCAAGGCTGTTTATCGGTGCAAATAAGAATTGTCTCAAATTGTCTCAAATTCTCAAACCTGTTCCTGTACATTGCTTCCCTTGCAGGCGGAACTTACTCAATGCTGAATTATATTGTTTTGAATAATCTCCTCAAAAACTAGCCTTAAATCCACGGGCAAAGGTCCACCGAATTCTAGGTTACTGGTGTTTTGAAATCTGGGTCGTTTTATTTAGGATGATTTGATCAAAAGAAGTCTTTATGTTGTTCACAAAACATCTGATTTCGATTAGGAGTAGTTTGATATATTTGGACAGCATGCAGGAGTGCAACCGATGATTAGAATATCAAGGGAAGGGAACGACTCCATTGCATCTAGAGATAGCAGAGTCTGTTGTGGTAAGAAAAGCTTCCAAGCAGCCGAAAGAAACCGTTCTTTGGGGTCTGGTAAAAGCAGAAGTGACAGATTTGCATGCAATTGAATTCTACTCAACAACCGGCGAATATGACAGAACTTCTCTTATCATAGCCGTGTAGAACCAGAAAACCCTTCTATTGTATGTGGTAATTCCTATGTTTTGCAAGAATCTTCTTTACAGCTTACAACGACTTGGAGGTTTTTGGCGCTACATGATCCAAAATTCAGTGCAATTAAATCATCTGCATATGCCGAAGTGTAGAAGTTGGAACTATTGATAGCGTTGAGGAGCGAGTCCAAGAGAGATCAACTTGCACCATATCAATGAAAACTGGACGCCGTGCTGTGACGAGTAAGCCCTGTTCACTTTCGCCATTGCATTTTGACTACAATCAACATCCGTAATCAAAGTTCTGCTTTGCTTTAATCCACAAATGTTAGGAATCGTGCACGACTTGTTGTCTGGCTGAGTTACATACGAGTAGCAACGAAAGGGTATTGCCACCGTTCATTTCGAAGGAAGAGCTCCAAACGATCTTCGAATCGCTTAGAAGTAAGAAATCAGTGGGAACCGATGAAATACCGAACATTGTGCTTCGACATCTCCCACTAGAGGCGGTGAACATTTATACCACCCTGTTTAATAATGCAATGAATAATGCACATTATCCAGCGAATTGGAAAACTGCGGTGGTATATCCCATTCCCAAAAGGAATAAAGATACTTCCAATCCGGCGAATCTCCGCTCGATAAGTCTTCTTCCAAACGTCCACACTGCCGTGTGCGACGTCTCTGTCGCAGTTGAGTCGCCTGTCCGCAGCTGTTCGAGCAACGTGGAAGATTAGCGGCACAGCCGATCTGTCCTGGATCAGACCTTTGCTATCTGGGTAGAGGAACGCTTCTGGAGGAACATAGCCGTCAAAGCGAACTCTCTCATGATACATATAATTAGGGTAGTAAGCCCCAGAGATCAGGTTGTTCGACGATGTCATTGCCCTTGCAATGTGCCTTCGAGTCAACTTAATAACAAAATTGTCCACTCTTATTAGGTTCGCCCTATTGTACAAGACCTCATTGCGATAGAATTTTATGTACTCAGACTCTAGTGTTCTGTATAACCGAAGACAAGCCATAAGACAAGCCCTCTCAAACACCCGAATCTTTTCCAATAAACTTGCTCTCACGTTGAACCACACGGGACATCCAAATACTAGCATAGGCCGGATAAGGGCCATGTAGTAGATCACCTTCACCCTCGCATCGAGTTGGCTGTTGTAAAACAGTCTCCTTGTAAGGGTAAAAGCACCTCTGGTTCTGGCCAGAGCAACATCCATATGTTTGTTAAAATACAGATATTGATCTAGCCAGATCCCAAGGTATCTGACTACATTTCGACAAGCAAGTGGCTGTCCATGTTGTCCGACGATAGAGAACTTTCGCCAATTCTTTCTGGTATCCCTAGAGCCCCCAGACAAACGCGTCCTAAACAGAATTGTTGAAGTTGATTTTCAACTTCCAGTCATCGTAATATTGTTTAATTTTGTCGAAGTCACGTTGCAAAAGTGTATTAATGACCTCAATCTTTGGACCCGATCTGTACGCGATTAAGTCGTCTGCGTACGCTATGGCATGGTGAAGTGAACCTATCAGATCACTTGTGTAAATGTTGAATAGGATCGGCGAATTTACCGCACCTTGTTGCAGACCGTTTTTAATGTTAAATGTTCCAGCGGAAGTCACATCGCCATTCTTCACGATGAACTGTCTACTGGAGAGCATATCAAAAAGAATATGCAGCAGTGGTTTACTAATGCCCAACCTGTCTATCTTGAAGAAGAGTCCCTCTAACCATACGGTATCGAAGGCCTTTTCCAAGTCAATCAGGCAGGCACCAGTGCACTGTTTCTTGCCTTTGTTCCATTGGATATCAGAAACCAGTTTAGACGCAGCATGAATGATATTATGCCCCGCCTTGAAACCGAATTGATTATCCGGAACTATATGTTTGTCCTCAACCCACTTAGTCAGGACTCTATTGATCACCTTCTCGAAAACCGTACTGATGTTTGGAAGAAGACTGATCGAGCGGAGATTCGCCGGATTGGAAGTATCTTTATCCCTTTTAGGTATGGGATGTACCACCGCAGTTTTCCAATGCGCTGGATAATGTGCATTATTCATTGCATTATTAAACAGGGTGGTATAAATGTTCACCGCCTCTAGTGGGAGATGTCGAAGCACAATGTTCGGTATTTCATCGGTTCCCACTGATCTCTTACTTCTAAGCGATTCGAAAATCGTTTGGAGCTCTTCCTTCGAAATGAAAGGGGGTAGTACCCTATCGTTGGTGATGACGTTATTTGACATATTCTCGTCACTAAACTGGGTGAAGCCCGAGCTCTCGAATCGCCAATTCTCTAATTCATTTCGAAGGTAGAAATTGTGCACAAGGACTCGATTTTCCAGGTCGTGGTTCAGGCCAATGATGTCATTCGCCTTGTACACTTCCTGGAAAGTCGCTCCTATAGCCTCTCCCTGCTCCTGCGGATCCTCGATCACAAAAAAGTTGTCATCATCAACAGCCTCATTTGGATCTATGCCTGCTGTTACAAGTATTTGTTCGTTGTTCGTCGTTCGGGCGATTCTAAGACATGGAAGGTCGTTCTGATTATTCCTCCGAAATATTTTATTTATTTGCGGAAACATATTCGGGTTGCTGGTGTTTACAGCTCGAATTTTATTGCTCCAATACAAACTTACAGAATTTCTGTGATTTTCCCTTATTAATGTTTGGAGGTTTTTAATCGACGACTTCAGTGTCATGATCTCCGGGTTATGTCTGTCGGTAAACTGTCTATACAAGGTTTTTAGTCTTGACAACAGCCTACTTTTTTGTCGGTGCAGTGCGTCAATAGTTGCGTTGCGGAATAAGTCTTCGTCGTCAGTGTGTTGATACCGAGGTATCGTTTTGTCCATTGTTCGTTTAATTGTCTTGTCCATTAGTCTAAGATACCTGTCAATTTCCTCGTTTGACAGATTTCTGTTGGACGGTGGGTAGAGCGAATTCGAGGAGAGTGCTCTAGTCAGTATTCTGGTGAAGTGTGTCCAACGCACCCTACTATAATTGTAGGAATGCCTTTGCACAAACTCATCCAATTCCGCAATTTCGTTGGGAACAGTTATTTCGGTGCTGAGACCGCAATGGTCACTGTCATACACGAAAGTGCGTAGACAGTTTGTAGTTTGTTGGTTAGTGCACGTCAGTTGTATTCGTGAATCGAACAGCAGGTGATCCAGATAGGATCCGTGTCTGGGAAACGACGGACTACCCGTCGCCTTAAGGCCGAGTCGATACATTATACTGTGCTGACCCCACCAATTGAATAGTAGGTTCCCTCTAGTATTTGGTGTATTATTTCCCCAATCTCTATGTTTGGCGTTGAAATCTCCGCTGATAATAAAGTAGTTCTCTTCCAATTCCAGCCTCAGGAATCGAAAAAGTGTCTCGAGCTCTGAGATGAATACGGTGGATTGAGTAGCTTTAGGTGCATAAACAGACACCATGTATAACCGCTTTCCACTACGGAGAGGGATATACATGATGCATGCTTCCAGCACCTGGAACCTACGTACTACACGACTGTATATTCTTTTGAAATGCAGTCCTTTTCTAACAAAGATCGCAACACCACCTCCTTGAATGGAGTTGGGTCGGTTTCTCCGTAATATTTTATATCTTCTGTGCCTCATTTTGTGTCTTTTAGTAAGCTTAGTTTCGCTAACCAAAAGCACATCAGGGGCTTGGTCTTTAAGCAACTTAAATAGTGCGGCTCGTCGTTCGAACCTAATCAGTGAATTCACATTCACTGCAAGGACCTTCAGGGTTTGCTCCGCCATGTACCTACCCATTACGACTGGAGGTGCGTTAGGCTCGGCAGCAGTGCGAATATTTGATCTACCCGCGTTGCCTATTCCTGTATTTGACGTTGAAGCTGAGCCATCTGCCCCTGAATAGAGAGCAAGATAGCCAGCATGTCAGGTACAGGTTCCGGTGCTCTAGGCGCTGGGGCCTGAGATGCAACCTTCCCTTGCTGTACCGTATTTCCCCTACTTGCCGCCATTTGGGCGTAGGTAACTTGGGGAGTAACGGCTGGTGTTTGTATTTGAACAGGTGGACGTTTAACTTCCACTTTCTGCTGCCGAGCCAAATTTGCTCTTTTTATGTATTGGAATTTGGGACAACCTCGATAGTTTGCGGTGTGTCCCGTGTTCCTACATAACGCACAAGAGAGTTGGCTTTTTCCTGACGCTCCGTCCATACCTAGAGCGCATTCCTCAGATTTGTGGTTCTTTCCACACTTTACGCATCGAGGCTGCATTTCGCAGTTCGACGCGGCGTGCCCGAACCTTTGGCAGCGAACACATTGTAAAATGTTGTCGCTCCGCTTTACTCTTTCCCATGACACAATCTGGTAGTCCAGGACTTTTATACTCCTTAGACCATCCAGTTTGCTATTGGGAGTCAGCTGAACCAGGAAGAAAGGCAGTTTGCGCTTCTCCCTTTTGGCTCTAGCCGTAACAAATGGCTTTACTCCCACGAATTTGAGATCTTCGCACTCCTTCTCTTTCAGCAGTGCAAGGAGCTCCTCCGGATCAGTCGACGGTTCTAACCCCCTCAGCAGCATTGTTTGCAGCTTTTCACCCTTAGGGGTGTAGGAGAAGAACTCCGTTGTCAAATCCTTTAAAAGGTTTTTAATTTTGTGGTAGCGCTCCACTGTGTTATAGTAGATCGCGTGCCTATCTAAACCTAATCTTTTTATAAAAAAATTACAGCCTATGGCCGACTTACACAGTTCGATTGTGTCCTTTAATTCCACTTTGAAAGTATTAATTGGAGGTACTTTCTGTCTGTTGACTTTCTGCTCTTGTCGTTGTTTCTGGTGCTGCTGCTGTTGTTGTTGCTGATTTTGCTGCTTCTGCTGCTGTTGTTTCTGGGATTTGTGCTGTTGATGCTGTTGTTGCTGCTGCTATTGTGATTTTTGTTGTTGCATATTTTGCTTTAGTTGTGTCTGTACTTGTTTTTTCATTGCCACTTGTGCTGGTTTTTGTTGTTGTAGCGGATTCTGTTTATCCTCGCTATTTGTTGGCTGTTGCTGAGAGTTCAGGAGCTGTTGTTGTTGCTCCAACTGTCTTCTCGCCACTTGTTTGGCTTTAATACCAAGTACTTTTTGTTGCAACTCTTTAATGCTGCTAGTAAGTGCATATACTTCTTCCTCCTCATCATCTGACTCTGTGGCCGCCAGAGATTGGAAGGTATTCTCATACCCACCGTCAGACACATATGGAAGATATTCCTCCTTGTCTGAATCAGCTGCTGCCTTTCTTGACGTTGTTGGCGCCTCTTCCCTTACTCCACCGGGCAGCTTTTCAGTAGAAGCTGTTAGGGAGGGGCGCTTTACACGATTCTGAGTTGGCTTCAGCCTCCTCATTCTCTTCTTTGCAATGTTATCAGATGACAACATGCCATCTGCTGGTCCCGCTATTGAAATAGCGGGCCGCTTGTTTGCACTCATTGTCTGCACACACTTTCGTATTCAATAGTTTGATTCAATTATTTTCAATATTCACTAAAACTATACGGGAATCGAACCCACGCCCCTGTTTTATCAACCGGACATCACTACAAATGCGCCACTGGAGCAATTTTCTTTTTGATAATTTTTTTTTTTTTTTTTTGCACTCACTTTAAAGAGAAGCCGAATCACGATTGTTCTCCTCGGAGGTCTGTGAACGACTGTGAATTGAAGGCTTTCATCGCCCAAGATATGTACATATACCACCTTGATCAAAAAGTTCCCGGCCACACCACCGTCTGGCGCTCCCATTGTTCCGATTTCAGTTCTGTTTTTTTTTGTTAAGTTGGTAAATCTGTTGTTGACATTCCCTCTAAATCTTAGCGTCATAACTTGACATTTGTAAAAGTTACGTAGCCAAGAGTACATCTATCTCTGTGTGTGTTGGCGATTTTTTACAATTTTAGAAATGGATTTAAATTTTGCAACAACGAACTTTTATTAAATTTAGCGTAAAAAACGGATTTAATTGTGCGCGAACGTTGGAAATGTTGGAAAAGTGTTTCGGCAACGATTCTCTAAAGAAAACGGTCGTTTAACACTGGCACGAGCCAAGCGGTTCAAAAGTGGTCGTGAGTCAATCGAAGATGATGAACGCATTGGCAGACCACGTCGAAAACATTGATGAAGTAAAAGAAGTGTTGGTCAATAACCGCAAATTAACCATCAGAGATAGCGGAGGACTTGAACATTGCCTATGGATCCGTCCAAGATATTTTGGTTAATAATTTGGGTTTCCGTCGGGTAGTAGCAAAGTTGCCAGAAAGCCAGACGTTTGCATGAAGCAGTTCGCCGAAAGAGACCAGAATTATGGGCAGAAAACTCGTGGATTTTGCACCATGATAACGCACCGTGCGTCGCACAGTGCCATCATTATTCGTAATTTTTTTTACGAAAAATGCAACAAATACCATCCAACAGCCACCGAATTCACCTGATTTGGCTCCCTGTGACTTCTTTCTATTCAATCGAGTTAAAAAAAACACTACGGGGAACGCGTTTCAGCAGCCGAGAGGAAGTAATGGAAAAATCGCAGAAAGCACTGATGGACATACCGAAAAGCGAATATAAAATTTTTTTCGAGGATTGGATCAAGCGCTGGCATGGGTATTACTTTGAAGGGCACAGTGTAGATTTGGATGAATAAACTTGTATTTTTAATTGTCTAAATAAATTCCGGGAAATTTTTGATCAAGGTGGTATGTATGACGATCAGTTTCCATTATCACATAAGACCAATTTCTGGCTGCAGCTTTTAGTCAGATATGAAACTAACAATTATTGTCTCAGTTACATCCGAACTTTCTGCAAAGGATACCATTATCCCAGTGGAAGTTGACTGCATTAAAGAATGATTAAAAAAAATTGTTAATCGATAAGTGATTTCGTTTGACATAAAATACTTGTAGTAGAAAAGCAAAATTGTGTTTCATACATTCATCATTTCCATTTCTCCTAAGAGCTCCTTTTATTACCAACAGCTCTGCGAAATGCTATGCACATTCCATTGCCTACCCACAAAACCATCTGTGAGTTTTCCCGCCAAAATTATTTTGCCTTAGATCCACGAATTCGAGCGAACCGACATACGCTTAAGCATTCGATTGAAGTCATGAATGGAAGAAAACAAAACGAAAACAACAAAAGAGAATATACTACTACTGCTACGACTACTACAATATGTACTACCACTGCTGCTACTGCTATCCATTCTTGCGCTCTGTTGCCGAATGGCTATCCATTGCTTTTGGTCTAAGAATACCTCTGTGCTGCAGATCCACGTGGAAGAAATGTGTTCATGCCTCCCCGTTAAATGTGATTTACGCATTTCTATTTGCTGCAAGTGAAGAAATCGGATTTGCTTCCTCATGCATATACTCATACATACCAACATCCATATGCACATTGCATACCATAGTGCTAAATGCACTCGTATCTTTTTGTAATCTTTTGAGATTTTTGAAGGTAATTAACATTTGGTTTGTGTCTATTTTCAGCAGCGAGTTATCTTGACAGAACAAATCTCATTGCTAATAATGGATGATTGATTTGTGTTTTCTTTGGAGTTGATTTGAAAGTTTTTAGATTAAGAGTGATTAGTCCGTTGTACACCTGGATTTAGAAGCTGCTTAAGGGCTGCAGATTCTCATGTGAAGAAGAGCCCAAAGTCTGTAGTTTTATCTATCTCAAGTGACCACGATTGATGCTGAGATTTTCAAGCCATCTTTGAGCAAATACTTAATTTTACCACCCGTTTATCAGCCTTCTCGAACGGCGGGCGGTGGTGGGGGGCGGGGGTTGGATTCGTAGACCCTATACGTTGGGGCGTTGTTATTTTTCCGCTCGATGTGGGTGGTCCAGAAAAGTTGCTCGAGTTTAGGCTTTATATCACCATATCCTCATACAGTAGGCGGTGGTTTTTTTCCTTTATGCACTTGGGAACAATAGTTTTGTGGAGAAATTTATCTCGAAAGAGGGGTCAAGGGTTAATCTTCAAACTTTTATTATCAACAGTCGTTTGTAAAGTTATTGTTAACTCCGAGAAAGGTGAAGGTCTTAAATACTAATATAATCATATCAAGAATGATGTTATCTCGTGCGTTATCGATTAAGGCTATCATCTTATTTAAAATACATTTGGCTTCAACATTACCTATTTTCTACAAGATCTAATCATTCGTCACTTTTTCTATTGCGGCAAACGCGCTTACAACGGCTCAGAGCGAAAGACCGATGATGTTGAATATAGTGCCTCTTGTTAGATGGACTGAAAAGTGACCGCCTTGACCTCCAGAATGCGCTGCTACTGCAAAAAAGGTTATGGTGCCTTGAAGTCCGTTCATATTTAGGCAGACATGCCAAATTTCAGTGCTATACTGTCTTTAGTTTTGTTTTGACAGCTGTATGACGTGTTTGGCATCATGTTGAGTATGGACAAAAACGATTTTCGTTCTCTCATAAAACATTATTTTTTGAGAGGCAAAACGGCGAAGGAAACAAAAGAAGAGTTGGTTAAATATTATGGGGCCAATGCTCCGTCAGATTACACCGTCAAATATTGGTTTCGAGAGTTTCGTGGTGGCCGCAACTCCACTACCGATCAAGTCCGCAGCGGCAGGCCCTCCGGCTAACCGGAAAGTGAAGGTGCGCCAGCTAGCAGATACCACAAAGATTAGTACTGAGAGCTCACCCGAGGAAATCATCGACGCCACGGAGGAGTATTTTGCAGACCTTCCGGAAAATGACTTTTCGGACGGGATCAAGAAGTTGGAAAATCGCTGGAATAAGTGTATCAAACTAAAAGAGGACTATATTGAACAATATAAAAAAAACATTTAAAAAACAATTTTTTTTTAATTTCCAAGAAGGTCACTTTTGGGTACATAACTTAATTCGTGTGGTTTTTTTTTCAAAATTTGAACGTTTACTTAAGAAAAACATGTACAATAGTATTATTCAAAGTATTGCCCATCTGAAGCTATGACTTTTTCCCATCTTTCTGGCAATTTGTGGATCCCATCTCAAAAGAACTGCGCCGGCTTGGCAGCCAAGAATGAATCAAGCCAATTTTTGATATTCTGCTCTGATGTGAACCGTATTTCAGTGAGGGCGTTCTGCATCGACCGGAACAAATGGTAGTCTGGGCTATAAGGCGGGTGGGGTAAGACTTCCCATCCACTGTTTTCCACATAGTTCTTAACCGGAAACGCAACGTGGGGCCGAGCGTTATCATGATGGAAAATTATTACCTCGTGTCTGGTCGCATATTCTGGGCGTTTTTCGGCCACTGCTCTCTTCAAACGGATTAATTGTGTTCGGTAGCGTTGTCCATTGATGGTTTCACCCGGTTTTAGCAGCTTAAATACAGCACACCCATCTGATCCCACCAAATACAGAGCATTACCTTCGCGCCATGGATATTCGGCCTTGCCGCTGACTTGGCTGGTTGGCCGGGTTTCACAAATGATTTTTTGCGCTTGGGGTTATCATAATGGATCCATTTTTCATCACCAGCAACAATCCGATGCAAAAATGACTTCCTTTTGTGGCGTTCCAGCAGCATTTCGTACATGCAAAACCGCCTTTCGACGTCTCTCGGCTTGAGTTCATGTGGAACCCAATGTCCTTGCTTTTGAATATATCCAGCTGCTTTTAAACGTTTTGAAATGGCTGCTCGAGTGACACCCAAAGATTCTGCGAGCTCTTCTTGTGTTTGGCAACAATCTTCATAGAGTAATGATTCCAGTTCTTCATCTTCAAACTTTTTTGGCTGCTCAGGACGTTCATCGTCTTCCAAGCCAAAATCACCACTTTTAAATCGTGCAAACCACTTTTGGCACATTCGCTCAGCTAGCGCATGTTCACCATAAATTTCCACCAAAATACGATGAATTTCGGCAGCAGTTTTCTTCATATTAAAGTACTTCTTCATATAATGAACAAGAACTCCCCGCAAAAACACTTTTTCAGGCACAAAGTTCGACATATTTGAGTGAAAAAAAATTATTGTTGTTTACGCTTCAAATGAATGACATATACTGAAATGACGTACAATGACAGTAGCTTTCCAACGCATGTTTCAATGGAATAATAACAATGGAATAATACAAGTTACGCCATCTCTTAGCAAATCGCACGACGAGTTATAGACCCAATAGTATTGCGGCAAACGCGTTTACAACGGCTCAGAGCGAAAGACTGATGATGCTGAATGTAGTGCCTCTTATTTGCTTCAGCGCTAGATTTTTTAGTCACGTGCCCTTACTAAAATCTTGTACATGTTTAATAAAAGAAAAAGGGCTCAGATAATACTACCTTGATCAAAAAGAATGTATTCAGAAAATTAACAATACAAGTTATTCATCTAAATCTATATTGTCCCCTTCAGAGTAATCCACATCGACTGCAACACACTTATACCAGCGCTTGATCCAATCCCCGAAACATTTTTTATATTCGGTTTTCGGTACTGATGGACATCAGTGCTTCCTGCGATTTTTCCATTACTTCCTCTCGGCTGCTGAAACGCGTTCCCCGTAGTGGTTTTCTCGATTGAATAGAAAGAAGTCACAGGGAGCCAAATCAGGTGGATTCGGTGGCTGTTGGATGGTATTTGTTGCATTTTTCGTCAAAAAATTATGATGGAACTGTGCGACGGTTCGTTATCATGGTGCAAAATCCACGAGTTTTCTGCCCACAATTCTGGTCTCTTTCGGCGAATTGCTTAACGCAAACGTCTCATAACGCCCAAATAATACTTTTTGTTTACTGTCTGGCCTTCTAGCAAAAATTCATGATGCGCTATAGTACACCCTTGTAATCCATGAAAACCGTGGGCATTGCCTTCTTTTTTGACTGAAAACGACGTGGTTTTTTTTGGTCTCAGCTCATTTCGTGAACGCCATTCACTTGCCTGATGTCTAGATTGCGTGTCGTACTTATAAACCCACATCTCGTCTCCAGCAATGATCCTTTTGATGAATGTGGGATCCGATTCAGCCTCGCAAATCATTTCTTTTGCGATGTCAACACTGTCTCGTTTTTGCATGAAATTGAGGTCTTTTGGCACCAACTTTGCTGCTACACGACGGAAAACCAAATCATTAACCAAAATGTCTTGGACGGATCCATAGGCAATGTTCAAGTCCTCCACTATCTCTCTGATGGTTAATTTCCGGTTATTGACCAACATTTCTTTTACTTCATCGGTTTTCGATGTCGATGGTCTGCCACTGCGTTCATCATCTTTGATTGACTCACGACTACTTTTGGACCACTTGTGCCACTGGTAAACGACCGTTTTCTTTAGAGAATCGTTGCCGAAACACTTTTCCAATATTTCCAACGTTCGCGCACCACTAAATCCGTTTTTTACGCAAAATTCAATTCAAGTTCGTTGTTGCAAATTTAAATCCATTTCTAAAATTGTAAAAAATCGCTAACGCACACAGAGATAGATTTACTCTTGGCTACGTAACTTTTGCAAATATCAAGCCATGACGCTAAGATTTAGAGGGAATGTTAACAACAACTTAACAAAAAAAAAAAAACAGAACTCAAATCGAAACAATTTGGTTATGTAGTTATTGAAGCCGTTCGTCTTTTTTGCAGATGGTTGAAGCCCTCAAGCTTCAAAGCTTCCATTCACGATACAACCAAAGATTCTTTTCATAACCCTACAGATCCAAAGGATTCTATTCGGTAGCTAACTCCCCCGTTCTGTCTGACCGAGTTACATAATAACGTCAAAGTTTATGTGATCGAACCGTTATCCCTATAGCCGATAAAAATATCGATCGCCTTCTCATTCAACCATATGTACAATACAAGATTTTGAAGTGCTGTTCCACAGCTTAATCATTCTTTTTATGCTCTTGAGAAGGAAGGTGAGAGATGATTTTAAGCTATCAATGGATACCCAATAGCGTATTTTACACTTTCATCCGTTAAAACACTCGATGGCCGTTGCTAGGTCGAATTGTATCACTCAGTTCATTTGCTGTTCCACTGATGGGAGCTGGTTGTTAACCGGTTTTGATCTGCTTACCTGGAATTAAGTAGGTATTGAGCATGATACTAATGACTGCCTAGAAAGTGATATCAAAAACCGAGTCCGCTCTACTGGCATCACAGAGTGATTCTTTTGGAAAAGTACTTCGAAATCCGAATTAGACCCTTATATTGTTTTCTCTTCGATCTATAAGGATTTCAGTGACTTATTAAGAGTTGTTTGGTTTTCTTGTCTCTGTCTGTATTCCATCTGCTGTATTCCACCACGCAGGGCTTTAACAGAACTCTAAACGTCTGCCTGTAGTTTTAATGGCCTTGCACGTATGGCCCTAAAATCGATTTTGGATGTTCCACTGATGCCTTTTTAAAGGACGACAAAGTTAGATTTTCCTGCTCATTAAGAAAATGTATATATATGCCTACCTTCGCTAGTGATATATATAACATAGTGTGTGTCCGTTACGACAGCCTTACTGAGCTGTTTCATAATTTCCAAGCTAATTCAAAAGTGCAAAACTTCTCTGAACGTAGTCGGAAGGTTTGATTCAATAATTCTCATTTGGGTCCTAGGCCATAAGAAATGCTCTTGGCGATTAACTTGCAATGCTAGGCTCAGAGAGGAATTTTTCAGGACCCAAAAATATGTCAGGATTGCCCACTTCCTCGGTTAGGGCTTCCATTGACCGTTGGGTCTTTACTGCTGACCCTAGGTAGAGAAGACTGTAGAGTGCTCGCTCTTGCTAACATCTATGTTAAGTTCTGCGTTTTCGATGACATCGTCAACTTCTGCGGTGGTGAATGACAAGTCGAGAAATTCATCCTCGATTAAAGGAGCTCCATACTTTGACCACAGATATACATATGTACTTGTGTCGCGTTGAGGAGAATTTTAAAATGGGGTCTTAACTGTTCAGCTTTAAGTCCCAGAATAATTGTCTTAGTTTTTCTGTTGATAGTTTATTCGGCTTCCAAAATTCGTCCAGTGTACTGGGCATAAACGACACAACATTCTGTGACGCTTCCTGTGGAAGTGATGATATGAGGTCCCCCTTCATTTACACGCGGCACCTACGGCCAGGTCTTTCTCTACTGCGTTCTCCCTCTGTGTTAGAATAGAAAACATTTTGGGCTGGGACGTTGGTTACTCGCTCTACATATCCTACGCATCTTAGAGGACTAATGTGGTTTTTTCAGACTAGGTTAATGTCATTCTACAGCTCGTAGAGTTTGTCGTTAAATCTCCTCTTCCAAACTCTGTCAACGCAAACGGGACCAAAAATCACTCGAAGAATTTTGCATTGGAAACGATCACATTCGCCAACGTCCATGCTTCTGCACTATAAAGCAGGACTCGGATGATGAGGGTCTTGTCCTGACACGTTCATTTTACATTTTGCTAAAATGTCCGATCATTTTCCTCTCTATTTCCTCGATCGTTTCTTTTTCCTATGGAGAAGCCGATGTTTTCCCTTTCTGTTTTGGGTAGACCTCACGGGGCGTTCTCGTTCTTCTATGCAGTGTCGTTTTGTAAGAGAGTTATTTCCCTACTAGTGTGCTTGTCAGCAATCTCCATCAAATAATGGGTTTCGTGGAAGTGGTCTTAGCACATCAGTTTCAGCGTTTCTGATGGCTTCTTAGCATCGATGCCACTGCTCTTCGGGACTTGGCACTGCTTGAATAGGACACGTGGAGGTGCTTTTTTTTTCTTTATTTTTAAAAAATTTAACACTTTAGTAAGCACGCGTTAAGTTTTTTCGGAAAATGGGAGTAGGAGAGAAATAGCTTAGTGGCTATTTCGATTCATTGTTGGCATTCAATATTTAACGTTAAGACTAAATCGTTAATGCAATATTAATTGTTGTATTCTCAGCAACTACTCATCTTCACATGGTTTTAAGTGACCGAAAAAACAAATGTCTTTCGGGACCGGTTGGGATTGAAACTTCTAATCTTCCGATTTGAAAGAAAATACACATACTACTACTAGAGTCATCGCTACCCACCCATGGTAAGGGATACCCAGTATTTCTACACTGTGGTAAATTTAACTCCATCGAGGTGGTGGTCCGAGTCTAGAGACGCTCGCAAAGTTCGGACATATACGAGTATATTGCTGGAGAAGTGCAGATCACAACATGGTCAATTTGGCTGACGGTTTTACGTCCTCCCTTCTTATCATTTAAGGCGATTTTAATGTCATACATTGCACATGGAAACATGTGATCGTATATCAGGCTGATGTCGACAAATAGATGCGTATTGATATAAGGCCATCGCTTACGGGTCAAAATCTTAAGACTTCTTGCCTAAGTCTGCCTTTTACAATAAATCCGAACCCAAATAGACGCTGTTTGTTTTTTCTGTAGCGATCACCATAGAATATCTCACATTTTTTTATTTCCCTATCTCGTTCGGCCCATTCCACCGCACTTCTTGAATGCCCGTGATAAGGCCGTCGTGAAGGCTTTCGATTGCTGTGCGGCCGCACGCGGTCTGCTCCATATGGTGATTCGAACGTCGTTGTCCTTTTATTGTTTTGCAGGGTCGTCCAAGTCTTTGGGTTGCTTCGTTATAGTGAAGTTTTTACGTGGCCCTTTACTAAACCCCATATTGTAGGGCCAGGATCTTTTATGACCCCTTGGGCGAAAGGGGTCCGGATCCAGTAACCCAATAATGACTAGTACTGAAAAACCTTATTGACCTCAGCTCCAAAATACGTTGAAGCTACTGTTGATTGAATGATGAGAACTCATCAGCCGTACGTTCTCCTTCTGGCTCAGTAATTTTTGACAGTGAATTATAGTGTTTTTATTTTCTCTGTCTTAACACTCACGCTTATAAGTTTGGCAGAGTTCAAGTCCGATTGGACGACAATGGACTAGTTCTTTGTCTGAGTGCTCTGCTCTGACAAGAAAAACTAGGTGATTCAAAATGGAGAAATCTGTAGAATGGCACTAAAGTCCGCAAATCTAGCCAACCCTACCAAGAAGCAATGCAGACACGTGGGAGAAATATGTGCCATTTGTGGGTGGCCGTGGCTCAAGTGGCAGTGTATTGGCTTCCCAATCGGACGGTTCGGGGTTCAATACCAGCCGTGACCCGGACTTTTTTTCAGGCAACTAAAATCAAGTGAGATGAATGGTTAGGGAACCATGGAACATCAAGTCAATTTACGCTAATAATTTAGTCCTCCCCATTAAATGTTGGATGCCACCCATGGAGCGAAATAACCACTGAGCCCAAACATCTTTCTCTCTATCCAATTTTCCAAAAAACTTAACATGTGCTCCGGGTTTTTTTTAGAGCAGTAATAACCTCTTGAGTTCTTTAAAAAAAAAAAGAAAAAACTTAGATCTCATATGTAACGGATACACATGTTTCAATGGTCAATAAATGGAGAAAGTAAGTTCTTGCTCTCGTATAGTGTAAAACACAAACACCACAAGCATTTAAAACCATAGATGTGTTATCAACAGATTTCTGCCGAGAGAATAGAATAGATACTTTATAGACTCTGTTAAAGTGGGATCGTACTTGTTAAAAAAAAAGAATTGCCAGCTAAATTTATTTAAATTCTTTTTATTAATTACACAGAAAATGTTTTTTCTCTGTCTGACAATATATTTTATGTTTTTTTATTTTTCATTTTTACACAAAGACTTACATATTAAGATTTGTTTCAATTCTCATCTCATAGAATTCGAATTTAAATTGAATGACAAAGTGTGAAAAAAATTAAAAAAAAAAAAAAAAAACAACAAATGAGACAAAAACCACACACATTCATACATCTACAAGATATAATTTAATCGGCAGAATATCTATTTTGTTTTTTGTATCATTTATTTTACTGTACTATGTAACTTTTGATGACATTTAAGGTAAAAACACAATTTCACACCTACAATCAAATCTACGTTTAAGAAAAATGAAAAACAAAATAAAAAGGTGAACTTTCTCCGGGTCTTTACTTAATTAAAAAGTTCTTTTAGTAAAATAGATTTTGAATTTTGTTCTCATTTAATATTTTTGCATATTTTTTTTGTTTAAAATTTCATTTTTCGTTTTGCTATGGTCTCAAAACATAAACCTGACATATTCTGAAACTACGTTTTTTTTTTTTTTTTTTTGCAAGCAAAGGCCCCCATGATTCTTTGTTTAAAAATTCTTCCTTAAATTGTTTTCTTTTTTCTCTTATATTTTTGTTTTATTATATATAGTAGAATATATTATAATTCGATTTTTAATTTTTATATACATATACATATACATATATATATATATATTTATTTTTTTCTTAAAAATTATGTAAGTATGTAAAGTGAAGAGTTGTTTTTGTGTTTATATTCTTTTTTTTTTGTTTTGTTTTTTTGTTTTTTTTTTTTAAATTGTAAGCAATATGCTTATATGGTTTTATTTTATTTTATTTAATTGTACCAACTTTCTACGGACATTTACGATTTATTTAATTTAATCTACCTCAACAGAAGAGAACAGGTTTTAAGCTATTTGCTATGTCATATTTTACACTTACAAATGTTTTTGCTACGAATGACGAATAAAAAAGGGTTTTTGTATCATTTTTGTTCTTTTTTGTTGTTGTTTATTTGTTTAAATACACATAAAATATTTATATTTATTTAGCTTTATAAACTAAGGAAAAAAAATCATTTAAAGGACTATTATTTCTTGTTTTGAATTCAAATTCATTAAAATTACTTTCTCTATCCAACATTTTGTTAGAGACCGCAGGTTTTACATGGGTATCTTGCTAATACAAGATACTACACAATGGATACTCTACAATGATCTTTTGTTTTTTGTTTTTTTTTTTTGTTGTTTATTACAAAAAGAAAGAATGGAGGAAAATAATAAAAATGTTTACATACAAATTATGAAATTATAGTTAAACAAATGTTATTAAAAAAAAAAGAAGGACAAAAGGAAGTTCTAACGATCTAATCGCTTTCATCCTCTCCGCTCTCTTCCTCGGAAGTTTCTTTCTTTTTTTGCCTTTTGGCTGGTTTCACTGCCTTTATCTTTCGCTTTTTGGCACCAGTATCAGTTCCACCATTTGCCTCATATTCTTTCAATTCCTTTGTGTATTTCTCTTTCATCGCAATGGCTTTTGCTTCCCATTCCTAGTTAAAAAATAAAAATAAACATATAATAATAATAATAATAATAATTCATAATTTTTTAATAAAGAAAAACTCACAGATTTGTCCTTCATTGCTCGCCATAGTTCACCACCGCGTTTTGCAATATCGGTGACTTTACTTCCAGGATTGTCTTTCTTGATTTGTTCGCGAGTTTCATTAAGCCACAGCATGTACGCTGAAAGTGGACGTTTTGGCCTCTCGGTAGTCATTGTTGTATTTTGATTTTCCCTTTACGATTCCTATAAAATAAATAAATAAATTAGTATAAAACGTTGATAAAGTTACGAAGAAAAGAAAATTAACATTTTTCAAACAAAAAAAAAAAAGGTGACAGCAGTTATCGTTTTGCATCAAGCAACTTTGTTTTTGTAAAACAGAAAAATAAATGCGTACTTTTGATTCCTTTTTTTATTCTGAAAGAAAAGGAGGAAGATACCTAGCACAACAAGTCTTTTACGCTCATATACGGGTAGTGTGTACTATTTCACAGTATTGTACTTGCCTATCTTTTCTATAGAACTGCACATCTTTACTTAGCCAAACATATTATCTATCGAGTTAGCGCTACTGTCTCGGCCTTAACCATTTAGCGCAACCTTTCGATGAACGCTTCTAACTATACATACTAAGCTGCTTAGGAATTGTTTGGACTTGCGCGTTCTACCTAATACGCTCAACGTATCTAACTTATTTAAGTTGATGTTTTTACCGAGATTTGTAATAGATGGAAGAAATATTTGAATACGTTACTAAACAATGAATTTCTGCGCAGTATCATTCCGTCGGGTGGAAGCCGAAGTTATTGAATCAGTAAAAAGAATGAACCGGTTTCGCGTAGTTGGACCAGAAGCGAAGCGTTAAAGGATCTGCATACCGTTTTCATCAACTTGGAAAAAACATTCGACAGAGTTCCCGGAAATCTTATTTGAATGGCGCTAAGATCTCAAAATGTACCCGAGACGTATAAAAAATTGATACACGATATGTACGATGATGTATGTTACAATTCGAAGTTAAAGTTGGAGTACACCAAAACAGTGTATAAAATCCGTTTAAATCAAATCGGTGTCATGTATTATCTCCCACCTACGCCAGTGCCATCTGATAGTCAGTAAGCTTTTTACGCTAAGGTCCTAAACTTTTAAAAGTATTTTTGTTATATAAGTAAAAAAAAAAAAACTTAGTAACAAGTCATTGGAATTTAGCTTGACGATTAAATTGAAGTCGCAAAGACTGTTAAAAGAAATCGAAACAAAGTTACATGATGCCGATTTCGAAAATTTCTGGCCGTTTCAAAATAAAGGGTGACCAGATAGGAGCGATCGAAACAACAACGGTGTGAGATATAAAATTGATTCTGGCTTTATTTTGAATCTACGTTCATTTGGAATCGCATATCATTCAAATGGCAACCTCGTCTTCGCTGGCAGTGCTTCAAGCGGTCGGTCCAATTTTTGATGACTCGATCCAATATGTGCGGCGTTATTCCGGCAATAGCGTGTCGAATGTCGGCCTCGAGCTCGTCCAAAGTGGTTGGCTTGTTAGCGTAGACTAAGGACTAGCCCAAGTAAAGATAATCGAGTGGTGTCCAATCGCATGATCGCGGTGGCCAATTGATGAACGCTCGCCGTGAGCTGACTCAGTCGCCAAATTTCTCCTTCACAACTTCGAGCGTTGCGTCGCACCAAACAGTCAATCTTTGCTCATGTGTTGATGCTCAGCCGAACACTTGTGGATAGTGTTCGCTCCAATAACGGCAATTTTGCTTGTTGACATAGCCGCTCAATCAAAAATGGGTCTCGTCTGAGAAGATGACTTTTTGGCCAAAATCCGGGTCTCCGGCTAACATTTCCAGCGCCCACTTAGCGAACTCACGGCGTTGTCTATTTTCGTTCGGCTTCAATTCTTGTGTCAGCACAATTTTATACGGATGTAGTCCCAAATCTAAGCGCAAAATAAGTCGGGGCTGACTCTCTGGCGATGCTCAATTCAGCTGATCGGCGCTGAAACGACATTCCTGGGTCTTCACTGATACTGGTCGCTACAGCGGCTATGTTTTCTTTATTTCGCAAGAATCTATGTCTGGCTGGGGTCTTCACATCTAAAAGAGTGTACTCACGCTCAAACTTTTCCACGGTGCGACGAATTGCCTACACACTGAAGCCATGCTGATGACCGACCCCTTACAACGAAACTCACGTTGCGAATTTACAACTGATCCGGAATTTCGATAATATTTTTTAATAATTTCCCCACGTTCGGCAAGCGTAAAACGATGCATGATGAAATGCCAAACCTTACTGAATATTTTGAGAGCTGGATGTCATTGGTAACTTTGACAGCTGCTGAAACATAACAACTGGAAAAACTATCAATGCTATCTGGTCACCCGTTACATGACACCTACTCTGTACAACATAAATAGAGTTGTTCGTGTTGTTAGAAGGATACGCGAATGGAATGTCGAGTGAACGTTTGCAGGATAAGTAACCGTTGCACCAAATGTAAAGGAAGAACATATAAAGTCTTAAGATTGAATTTAATAGTGAGTTTAAGTAACGACAACTACGAATAAAAAAAATTATCGGAACGATATACTTGGGGACAGGAGTACTCTTACAAAGTAATCAATGGCTTTCGAACATATCTAGCGTATGAAAGATAACGCAGCATAACAAAAAATGCACAAAGAAAACGCTGAGATTGAAAAAAACAAAAATTTCTTCAGAAAGACAAGCCCCGGACAATATACCTAAGGGATTTCGATTTTCGGCCATGGCTTCGAAAATGAACTGGGGTTGATGCGACCAGCTTTCTAGTAGAATGCACATAAATACATTCATAGATAGGGAAATATAAGGTCGCCCTGATTTTTGACAAACGAACAAATTCCACTCAGAACTGCAATACTTTATTACACTCTCTCGAATCAATGAATGGCTGGGGATCAGCATTGACGTTTACCACTCTCTAGCTAAATTGTACGGGCTTTTGAAATTCAAAGAGAAGATCAATGACAAAGCCCCGAGATAAAATGTCGGTACGTTAAATACAATACCTAGAAGGTGAAAACAGTAAAGGTCAGCGGCCAGCTGATAGTAAAAGATTTATATTGTAGATAGGTTGAAGTTGAAGTCTTTGTGTAAGATGATAGGGAAAAAGCTAACTTAGCTATTGAAAAGGGTACTGTACTTTCGATAAATGATTTCTCAACCATTACCACTCCCACTAACATCTGGTTAATTTTTTTTTTTGTTTAAGAAATTTGCCTTAACGTTCCCATGAATATTGATTTGGTTTAGTAAATAGATAAGTTCCATGTGAAAACCATGTACATACATTGATGCGTTTGTGGAGTAGTTGTCGAGTATTGCAGCATTAATTAATAATTAACACTTGTTTAATTGTACATGCGTAATTATATTGCATATTTTCTTAATGTAGCTATACATATTATACATGGTAAGCAAGCATAATTTACCCACGTAGCAGCCCACTTGTGGGTGGTAGTGAACAAATACTTGCAGTGTACCCATACTCGTAGCTCATTACCAAACTCCTTACGCCTCTCTGATTCCGTACGATTTTGTCCGTCCACCCCTGGATTTTGTATTATTAATAGCACATACGATACACATTAAATATCTGTTTACCTTTTCCTTTGTCATAGAGTGAGAGATACATTTCAATCTTTCATTGGAATGGAGTTGAATGCCTAGGGTTAAAGCCCACTTACACTCATACCCTGCACTGTTGCTCAGTAACAACCCCAATGTAGCAACAGTATATCTCCATATCCAGAACGAAAACAACCCTAACTGTAGCTGGAGAATAACATACAAAAGTCATCCCCCATAATGACCAGAGAGCGCGAGCATTGCGAATAGAGCATGACTCCAACTACACTAACACACTAACAGCAGCGTCAACAACACCAACATCAATAGCAACTGAAACACTAAGGATTAATGCTATGATGAGATGAAAAGGTATTCCATGGGTAGTGGGTAGCATTCCTGATAGTAACGGCCTAGGTGGGTGGCGACTGAGTATATGGAGTGGAATATAATTTTTCCAGGGCGCTCTTGGTTAATGCATACACGTACAGTATTTTCGATATGACTCCGCATCACTCCATGTAACTGGGTGTGTGGAAAAAGCTTAACTTTTATCTACTTTTCTTCTTTTTTTTGTCGTCTCTAGATACCTACTCGTATACGTGTGTATATTGATTATGGGAAACTTTAGTGTTTTCGTTGATTGTATAAAATGTATTGTATAAAAGGATTGCATGTCCATATGTCCAACCATGACGAACTATAGCCTATTTTTTTAATTCTATTTGTTTTCTCCAAAGAATAAATACCAGGTGGGCCATAATGTATGGCCCTATTTTCCTATCTTTGGAATAGAATTAAAAAAAAATGTTTATTTGGGCATTTATTCTTTCACCGAATTGACATTCGACGCCATTTATAAAACTATGGCACTTTCCGATACGGTCACACATTAAGGCCACTTTGTAGACCAGTTGAATTTACAGGGGGGTTGCTTAGAACACTTCAGTTTTCTTCTTTTTTCAAAACAATATTATCACGTGCTCTTGAAAACACTACGCATACTCTTACATACAAAATTTTGCATTGTCCACTGACCAACTGATCATTGTATTCAGCCGATCGGTTCAATTCAAGTTTGGCTAGGTTTTTATGGAGAATGTTTTACTGGATTTAGTTCGTTAAATTCTGTTAAGCAGCCTACATACATTTGAATTTTCTATCGCAGTTTTGATTCAACAGTTTATAGAAAACCAAAAAATTAATAAAAAATACGTGCGGCATGCTATCCCTGATTAGTTTCGTTTTCAACCTTTTCCATTTACCTAATCGCATCTAATCAGTGAATACAACTATCTACTCATGTACACATTGTTAGACTCTCTTAAATTCACCTGGCCAATGAATTTGGATTTTCTAAACACGAATGTGTGTTGGTCGCTTTATCCAAATACTCACCTACCTAGCCACTAAGCACGAGAAAATCCCGCCAAAAAAGCGCACATCATGACTAAGTGGTCGATATCAGTGTGTTTTTCAAACAAATTACGGATTCAATGAGTTCTGTCCGGTATGGAAATACTATTTTGAAAGTGTCAAACAAAGAAGGTTCTATTGGTTCTTATGAGATTATTCATGCTCCCTTTTGCTGAAAATGTTTCGTCGTATCACCATCAACCTAAACGTAATGAACAAAACGTTTGCTCTTTTCCTGTTCTTGACCCGAGTCAAGACGAAAATCACAGAACTTCGTAGCTATGGCACGAAAGATCTTTATTTTCATGACTGCTTTTTAGAGTAATTCTGTCAACAATCCCTCAAAAAGAAATAAAACGAAGAACCACTCTTGCCAAACGCTGATTCTTTGGGCTAAGGACAACTAAGGAGACTCTGTAAAAGACTTTATGGCGCTGAGGCATGGACTTTATCGAAAGCGGATGAAGATATCGTTGGTCGTTTCGAGAGAAAAATCCTTCGTAAGGTATTCGGTCCCGTTTGCGTCGACAGGCTTTGCAGAAGATTCAATGCCGAACCATACGAGCTATACGGCGACATCGATCTAACCAGAAAATTGCACATTAATCGCGTAAGATGGCTGGGACAAGTAGGGCGATTCTACACCAACACGCCGGCCGTCATATTCAAATCTAATGTGGAGGGACAAACGCAGTGTAGGAAGACTTCCCCTTAAGTGGCGCGCATAAGTATAAGGGGACCTCAATTGACTTGAAATGCTCAACTGGAGAGAGGTAGGTAAGAATCGGGCTAACTAGATAGGTGTGTTAACTGAGACACATGTTCTAGACCACATGCTGTTGGTCTGACAATGCCTTTAGAATACGTTTATACAAATCTAAGCTAGTAGATAAATATGTATTATATGTAGACAGGAAAAATACATAGGTCGGAACTTCAATTTAAGTCATATAACTGCAAGACATTTATTTTACCAAATTTTTTTTGATATCCTATCTTTGATAAAAAAAAGGGTCAATACTGAAGCCCAAATTGTAACACTTGTCGATTTTTGTAAAGAATTATTAAACTTAATTTTCATACAATTCGAAAGAAACATTGAGGCTTAAAAAAGCGCTAGAGTTTCGTTTATACGGTGTGTTTTAAGAGGTGAAAGAAAAAGTAGCAAAAGAAAACTCTCCGGGCTCTGAAAACAAATTAATTAAATAAAAGGTGACAAAAGTTAAGCTAAGGTTCAGCAGACTCTGTTTTCCAGTGATTACGCTTGCCATCCTTCAGAAAACACGAGATGCGCATCATGTCTTGAATCCACTTTTTCCATACACCCGTGATATACCGCAGGAAGCGAATCCCTATAAACTACCCTTGATAACGTAGGCCAATACTGGACGTCTTGTAGTGTTGCGCCGGTTTCAGTAAAGAAACTCGATAGACAAACAGGTAAAACTGCTCTAACTTGGATGGAAGAAGATACAAAAAAAAAAAAAAAAAAAACAATGGTGAACGTGATCGTAGATCGCAACCACTAATATCTACTGTTTTTTTTAAGGGCTAGCAGTGAATGGTTGTAAGGCAATGCGTAAAACTGAAGTTTGATGTTGTTGTTAAATGAGTTTCCAAGCTATTTTAAGAGCTGTTTTAAATGTCTAGATGCTCAAACTCACCTTGATGCATATTTCTAATGCGTATATCGAGATGACGAAACCACAATTTGGATTTTGCGGAGCTATTCACTCTCATGGAGTCTGTAATTTTCGTACAAATACAGATTAGGTGCGCATCGCCTTACCATCGAGATTTTATAATTCGGGCACAGGAAACGATTGCTTATGGAGCTGCTGCCGTACAAGTCAATATTTCCAAGAACAACGAGCTCATCTGCTCAAGTCGGTATTAGCAGACCATCACTGCAGACAATTTTGTTTTCAAGAAACTCCAAATTCCATTGCTGGCTTCACTACACGTTAGCATAGTTATAGGAAGTTATAAAACAAAACCAAATGACAATTGAAGCAATGCCTGCTGCAAACCTCCAGGCATTTATGAACCAGCATGGAGGTTATTAAGATTCAATTATTTTTAAAAACCATTAGCAATAACTTAATAAAAATTAATTATTTCCCAAATGGGGGGTGGGGGTAGGAGGGTGAAAATTTGGGGTTATAGGTACTTTTTGATGCCAAATCTAAAAAAAATACATAAAAAAAAAAATGTTCGTCAAAAAAATAGAAAACAATTTTCTGGATAGGGACACCCCAATCACTTTGCGGTACGAAATATACTTTACGACCTATTCTCATACCTACCAAATATAAACACAAAATTTCATAAAAATCGGTCGAACCGTTTCGGAGTACGATCAAAAACACCGTGACACGAGATTTTTGTATATAGGTACTGATTAAGCACTAATGCAGTCTACAACCCCGCTCACAAGTGGTACTGTATTGGAACCTCTACAGTGAATAATACCAGGATAACGAAGAAGACAACGCAACAGTTGATATCCCCATATCAGGAGCGTGTAACTAACGATATCGAAACAGCCCAATTTCAAAAATTGTAAGCAATTGTTTCGACTCTGATTCGTATGTTCCTTTTTATTCTACCAAGAGAGAGGCTATTAAAATAATTAGTTATAAATCCCCACAGCTATCACTTCTTATATGTGGAAAGTGAAGTGCGGGAAAACAACAGTTTAGAGTTCTATGAAGCTTACTTTTTGGTAGGAAAAGTTACAAATTCTGTTAGAAACAGAAGTCTCATTCCTCATCTCGAAAACACCACAATTCTATAGGTTACAAGACAAATAATAAAGAGCATAATACTTTTTCAGATGAACTTAAATTCAAAACGAAGGCTTCCGAAACACATGTTCAAGGAACCCGGTCAATTCACACAGAATAATGGACCGTTTTGTTTATGAGGACTTACTCCAGAATGTGATGCTACCGTATGCCGATAAAGATATGCTGCTTAGCAGGATTTGTCAAGCCACACGGCTGAAGTTTTTTACGTCTAACAAACTGGAAATGCTCAGTTGACTAGATAATTCCCTGACTCAAGGAGTCGCTTTTCATACAAGCCGAAATTGTCTACAAAAATATCTCAGAAGGGGTAATAGCTCACTTAAGTGATTCACCATACCAAATAATGGGTATGACACTCAATATTAAAGTTTTGTTTTAAAAAAAACAAATAAGATATCTGATTTGAATAATAAGAGATTAATAGATGTAGTTTGTTCGCTTTTTAGAAAAAAAAAAAAAAAAAAAAACAAAAAAAGTCAACGAGTACTCTATGGGAAAGGATCAAGCGAGACTATTTATACAGCAGAGTATTGTACCTCTGAAATATATCTTTTATATCTGATGTAAATAATAAGAGACTGGGACTTACGATTCGTCAATAAATTAATTTTCTTTTGGAAAGAAGTTATCATAAGAAACCTGCGATTCTTGCTCAAATGCAACCAGTAACGACTACAGGCGTGAACATCGATATTTTGAACACAAAGTTGGATGAATCATATGAAAAAATAGGCTGAGGTTAGGATTATATCTTAACACCGTACAACTAGTGGGCCTTCACAGTCCTGACATTAATCCAGTTGAAAATCTGTGAACATCTTGGGCATGGGAGTTCTCAAGAACAAAAAGATCAATTTAACACAGTTTTTTGCAGCTCTACACTAGACTTAGGAATCCACTTCCTTAGAAGCCCCTCCAAAATCGGGAGAATACCCCTGACAGGACGACTTACTGTGATCATGAAGTCAAAAGGTGCACAAAGTATAAAAATAACATTGTCCATTGGCTTTTACTTAACTCCTGGGTACGAGTATACAGTACGCAAAATTCATGCTTGATATCAATCTGGATATCAATCTTTTTTTTTACTTTTTCAGATTCGCAAAATCCGAGTGTAAGTGTTTTGGAAATAAGTGCAAATCTTTGTAAGATAAGATAAGAAACGTTAATTTAGTTTTAAAAGCAAGTTTTAAAAGCAAAATCGTTGTTAACAAGACAATCTCAAGTCATTTGTGAAACCACATAAAAAAAAGTCTTATTTTTGCCAAGTATCTAAAAAAGGATATACAGTTCTGGAAGGTTATTTTTTTTAATGACAAATATCTGACGAACGTATCAAGATCTTGGAGAAATCAGCACAAGTTTAAATAGAAACAATCTCATGCCTTCACATTCGAACATGGTGGTGGCTCACTGATGATATGGGATAATTTTGGTGTAGCAGGTTTTGGTACATTACACTTTATTGATGGCAATTTACCATGTTTAGAAGGTTACTCTCGACTACGTAGTGGGCAGTCATCTCGTGTCTACACACTGTAGTGCTCACTTCTGCACTATTTTGGTAAAGTTTAAGGGGGGATAAGTGAATTGAGACACTTCTGTATCGGAAACCGCATCTCTCGACCAAATACTCATTATTATACGGGAAGTTCACTACTCAACGATCGAACTAACAATGATAATATGGAATAGAGACAGAACATTTTGCTCGTGGAACGTGACTTTCCTCGATTCTTATATTTTCTTCGTGACTGTCCCCCTCTACTACTATCGACATTGCAGACTCTGGAGTCACCATTTAAGCAAAGTCCCGTTAACTGGAATCTAAAACGATGATCCGAAACAAACAGCTCTATACACTAGTCTTTGGATATTGTATAACTGTTCAGAGTACACACTGTAAACCTCCTCAGAACCTAGATATGAATCCAATTGAAAACTCGTGATCAATTAGAATAAAAGACCAAAATGTAATACCTCGAGATAGGAAACTTTAGTGTTGAAACTTTATTTAAAAAAAAAAAAAACTCGCGAATGCATAACGTGCATGCTTCCCAGTGAAATTTTAATTTTGTCTTCTGATTCTTTAGTAAGTGGAACTATTGCCAAGTCATTAACTTCTGAGTTGTATAATTTAGAATTTGTGTCTTATCGTACCGAACCGAAACTTTCTTAAGCAAAAATAAAATATATATAAAAACAAATACACATTTATACTTGTTTCAAAATTCTCCTTAAAATGACTCCACTGATGTTTAAAAGCTGAGATCGACGGCGATAAGGATATTTATATTTTCGGCAGCACTCTTTCTAATAGCTTCATTGGAACGATGTGAACGCTGTATAACGTATTACGACGAATTGTGTTGTCGGAAGGCGTAGAACGACCAAGATATGTATTTTCCACGATATACACGCTGAATTAACACAACTGACTGATTATTAAGGTAAAGCGTCACTATTTCGGCGCGTGCTTACTGAAGCCGATTGGTGAGAATTGTTAAAGTTATTAAACATTTCTCCAGATGGCACACCCTGTATATTGTTCATTCAAATACATAGGGAAGGATAAATAGATGCGAATGCAAATCTTAATGCATAATTTTCCACAAAGTTGTTCTCTTAAATTTAACTTCTGTAGTACTGTGTCAAATTGAGATTGATTTGATTATTATTTTGAACACTTCCTTAGACAGCAGCAATTTTTTCATCTGATCTCCTCATACGTTGTGTTCTAAGCTTGTACTTATCAGCTGCAGAGGATCTTTATTCAAAATCTTTCACTTAACGATAAATATACATAGGTTGTATATACAGGGTGTCCCCTAATCCAACGATAATTTGGGAAATGATTCCTGGGCATATTCTAAGAAAAAAATCGTTCTACGGTAACGGTCTATCTCCAATGTTGACATCATTTATAAAGGTTTTAAGAAAAGGCTTACTTTGGTGTACCCTGACCTATGGTTACGGACATTGCTCTGTTAGTACTAATGCGAGAAACTTCGTGTGGGACTTTATTTTTAGAAGAAATACTAGCCTTTGTAACGGCGTTTAAATAAAGTTGATATCTTGTTTGAATCTTTAGATAACCAATTTCTCTAAACCTGTTCCATTCTCATAGCCCATGATAATTTTTGACTTTGAGGTCACTTTTCTTCAGAAAATGCCTAATTAACATAACGTTTTACTATTTTTTTCTTATGAAAGTGACAATATTAAAAAAAAATCATCAATAAGTTTGCAGAAAAACAGAAAAACCCACAGATTTTGTGATAAGGACTGAAAGAATAAAATCTGTAAATTTTAATACGGGCTATACTTCCAATGCGTACAAATTGCAATCCCATTTTGTACCCAAATTAGCCTGTATATTCTCTAGTTTCAGTTTGTTATTGATTTTAGTTCGGTGCGGTTTAAAATATTTATAAAATATGAGTCAAGAGGAACGCCGTAAAAAGATCATCGACAAATGGCCCGAAAATACTTCGCGTCCAAACCATTTCATCGCAACAAATTTAAACATACGAGGGCGGGTCAATAAGTCCGTGAGGAGAAAATGGAAAAAAGTGAATTTCGTGTGCTTATTAAGCATTATTTCTTGCGAAAAAAAACCATTACCGAAACCAAGGCTAAGCTTGATAAATACTATGGGGACTCTGCACCATCGATTTCAATGGTAAAAAAGTGGTTTACTGAATTTCGTTGTGGCCGTACAAGCACTGAAGATGCCGAACGTCCTGGACGCCCAGTTGAGGTCTCTACACCCGAAACAATCGAAAAAATTCACGATATGGTGTTGGCCGACCGAAGATTGAAAGTGCGAGAGATTGTGGAAGCCGTAGGGATCTCGCATGGCTCAGTGGTTTCAATTTTGAATGATCACTTGGGCATGAGAAAGCTTTCCGCAAGATGGGTGCCGCGTTTGCTCACAGTCGACCACAAACGCAATCGTGTAACAACTTCACAGGAAGGTTTGGCGTTGTTTAATCGCAATATGGAGGAGTTTTTGCGCCATTTTGTAACCGTGGACGAAACATGGATCCATCACAACACAACAGAGAACAAACAACAGTCAAAACAGTGGGTTTCTAAGGGTGAATCGGCGCCAAAGAAGGCCAAGGTGGGTTTGTCAGCCAATAAAGTTATGGCGACTGTTTTTTGGGATGCACGCGGGATAATCCACATTGACTACCTTCAAAAGGGAAGAACAATCAATGGGCAATATTATGCCAACTTATTGGACCGATTCAATGACGATTTGAAAAAAAAAAAACGACCTCATTTGGCCAAGAAAAAAGTTCTTTTCCACCAAGACAATGCAAGGGTGCACACATGTGCAGTTGCCATGGCAAAAATCCATGAATTGGGCTATGAATTGCTCCCTCATCCACCCTATTCTCCAGATTTGGCTCCGAGCGACTACTTCTTGTTCCCAAACCTGAAGAAATGGCTTGGTGGAAAAAGATTTGACTCCAATGATGAAGTCATCTCGCAAACAAAGGCCTATTTTGAGGACCTCGACAAATCATTTTTTTTGGAAGGGATAAAAAAATTGGAGAAGCGTTGGACAAAGTGTATAGAGCTCAAGGGAGACTACGTTGAAAAATAAAATTATTTTTTTATCAAAAAATCTGTGTTTTAATCCAAAAGTACTTATTGACCCGCCCTCGTAGCACGCAGTACAGTGGATTCTGTTATTAAACGATATTTGGAGACGTTGACAATTAAGCGAAAACAGAAAAGTGGAGCTAAAAGTGCAGCACATGATACAAATTTGGACAGGAAAATAGTGGGTAGCATCGTAAAAAACCGGACTATATCATCCAGAGATGTTGCTCGGAAATGTAATACCAACCAAACAATGGTACAAAGATCTAAAAAACGTAACGGTCTAAAAACACGAAAAAAAAAACAAAAAATACCAAAAGTTACTGAAAAGCAAAAAAAGTCATAAAAACACGAGCCCGAAAGCTATACGAGTTGATCGGCAACAAGAAAGCGTGATTGGTTTTGGATGACGAAACTTATGTCAAAGCCGACTTTACAACTCTTCCACGTGCGCAGTTTTACAACTCGTTTGAAGCTGAGATTCTTCCGCAATCAACAACATCGATTGGGATGGAAAAATTCGGGTTAAAATATCTCGTTTGGCAGGCCATTTGCCAATGTGGACACAGAAGCTCATCGTTTAGTACAACGGGAACAATTAATCGAGAACTGTACATTAATGAGTGCCTAAAAAAACGGTTGATTCCTTTCTTAAACAAACATGAGGGTTCAACATTATTTTGGCCAGATTTAGCTTCAGCTCACTATGCTCATGCGACGTTGAGCTTTCTTATTGCTAAAAATGTCGACTTTGTCCCAAAAGACATGAATCCACCCAATGTTCCACAATGCCGTCCCATTAAAAGGTATTGGGCTTTGGTCAAAGCTAAATTAAGGAAAAGTGAGCAGTGTGCAAAGGATGTAAAAGATTTTAGTGCTAAATGGAAAAGAGCGTCCGAAAAGATCACGGATATAACTGTCACCAACCTTATGAAGGACATTCGAAAGAAGTTGAGGAAAGAATGGAAACCCAAATATTTTTTTTATTTTTTGTAATTGTGAATGAATTTAATAAAAACAGAGTTTTAAAGCTAATAAAAAAAATTTACATGAATTATGAAAATATTTTTTTTTTTACTTTGAAGTTTCCAAATTTTATTCGTTTCAGTGGAAAAATCTGTAACAGTAAAATTTATAAAAAAAGGTTTTTTAAGCTCCAAAGGGTATGAATAAAAAATGGATTTGTCTGGTCTTATTTTATGTGTGTGTGTACTAAAGCAGGTACTCAAAGTGTCCTCCTTGGTTTTGTATGAATGCTAGAGCTCGTTTTTGATTTCAATGGGAATGTTTATTGATGCTAACTGCTGCCTCACTTTTGATGACGCTTTGAGAATACGCTCTTCCAATTCAGACAAAGTTGCTATTTCGGTTGAATACACAAGTTCTTTCATTCTTCCCCATACAAAAAAAAAAAAAAAAAAACAAAATAAAAATCCAATACTGTAAGATCAGGAGATCTTGCAGGCCAGTGAACTGGTCCATTTCTTCCTTCTCTTCTTCATCTAGTCAATTCTGAACCTCACGACCGAAGTGGACTGGAGCACCATCCTTTTGGAAATGTGAAGAAGCTAGATGAATCAGTGGAATGTCCTCCAATAGTTTGTCCAAAGAATTCTGCTAATAAACTCGTTGTCATCCAAGCTCCGCTCCAGCAACCACTCACGTCTCTTTTCCAAATCATTGGGCCATTGGGAAGCAGTTCTTGTGCATGGTGATATGGATAAAGATTTTCACCATGCAGTACAGCAGAAATTTTATGTCTGGAAACATCGAATTGCAAAGCTAAACGTCTGATGCTGATTGATGAATCAGTTGTAACAGCTTCCAGTATTCTTTCATCAATCGGAAACCTTCTTACTTGTGGGGCTCCCGCATTAGGTCGAGTACTTGTATTCCCAAAGCCTTCGATACGTATTTCCAAATACTCCTTTACTAGGAAGTCGTTGTTTTGATTCATAGCATTTGAAGCATAAAGCAAAAAAAACCCTTTTTTATACAGTTAACCTCCTGCATGTTTTCCCAAGTATCATAAAATCGATGGGTTTTTGTGCAAACTTGATGATGACTTTTTTTTATTATTTTCTGGAGAAAAGTGACCTTAAAGTCAAAAATTTGCATCGGCAAGAAAATGGAACAGGCTTAGAAATTGGATGTCTGAAGACTCAAACAAGATATCAACTTTATTTAAACGCAGTTACAAAGGATAGTATTTCTTATAAAAATAAAGTCCTACACGGGTTAGGGTACACCAAAGTAAGCCTTTTCTTAAATCAGCGCCACAATTGATTAATTGAAGACAAAGTTCGGTAATCGTCTTAAGGCAATAAATTGAAACAATCTTAATCTTGAAACAATAAATTTAATTTTTTTTTTCGGAGCTATATCAAATATCTGGTCTATGATAACAAGGCACAAATTGAAGACGAGAAAGAGCTTAACACTCAAGAGATTGAAGACTACTTTTAAAATGCCGGACCACGCGTTACGTTTTTCGGAGAATTGGATAGAGAGACAATTGGGCGTAGATGTTATTTAGCGTGGCAGACTAAATTATTAGTGTAAATTTAATGTTATATCATCACGTGATCACCTGTGTAAGCCACTAAAATAGACTATTAAAAACTTTCAAAACCGAGCAGCACATATTGTACTTAAACAGGTATGTCCCTTAAAAGCTGGACAGAAGAAAAAAACTAATAATATAAACGCGGCACTTACATTGATTGTGACACATTCCGAGTCAGTCGAAGGTTCCTGAAGTCATAATGGCAAAACAACCAGGAAAACCGTGTGACAAATAGTCTTATAAAGCGATTTCACTTCTCTCAATTGTATCTAAAATTTTTGTACTTAGTCATATACAGTCGGCTATTGATAAAAATCTTATCCCTGTTCACCAGTTTCGTTTCAGAAGCAAGTATTCAATTTAAAGACATTTTAGCCGACGAACCGTAAGGAAGTGTTCTCGGCCTGCTTCTATATTTCCTACATACCCGTGATATACCCCAAGAAGACGGGACCATTTTGGCTTCGTTTGTTGATGACAGAAAGGTATGGCGGATTGCGGTCAATGCTACCAAACTTACAGAAAAACGAGCACTTTGCCTACCTTCATAAACTCTGTCTGTATTAAGTTCATGAAAAAGAAACTTAAGAACTCCAAGTAAATACAAAGAAATGTACTGATTGTGTTACTTGTAAAAGCTTAGCGTTGGGAACAAGCTGCTCTTCTACAAGCAAGTACGTAAGCCGATGTGGCCCTTCAATATAGAACTCTGGGGTTGTACCAAGAAAAAGAATGCCAATGCTTTACAATTGTTTGAAAATAAAGTGCATCCTGGAACATAAGAAATGACGATTTGCACAGAAACCTTAGAATTCCTACAGTTAAAAGGGAAACAAACATTTTTGTGACAACGCGTAAAGTTCGAAATAATACAGTCCTACAAATTTTGGACGAAAGAAATCTTTTGCGCCGTTTTTAAAAGACCAAACTTTTCGACCTAGCGCGATAATATTCAATCGCATTTAAATAGTTGAACAGGAAGAAACTTTTTTTGGAATGACACCTGCCGAACATCTTTATTTCACGATGAAAAAATTGCTTGATCAGTCGAAACTTAGTTGCAGCAACAACCATATTGATTAAGAAGGTAGGTGTTTTTAGTGAGCATGAATTTCACAATATTATGAGTACGCGTTCGCAATCCTCAGAGTCTCTATGGAAGATTACCACTTTCCCTTGGCGGACAAAAAAAAAATATACCTATGTGTTTCAACACACATCTTTTTATTAAGTTGGAAAATTGGGGCGCATCTAATGAAAAACCTGTATTTGGCACAGTCATGCTCCTGCATACAGTGCTGATAAAAACATTCCGGATTTTTTTCTTGAAACATGTTTTCCTTTATTTCAAGAAAATGACTATCAAAATGGCTTAACTACGTGAAAAGTTGATGGCATTATTAAAAAGTTTCGAAGTGGGAAACCTGTGGAAGCCGATCATTTTGGTGAACGCCCACGCAAAACATCATCCAAGACTGATAGGCGCGTAAAGGATTTTGTGCTTAAAGATCCATTTGCATCTTCCAAAACCATTTGCAACGTCGGCCTTCACTCATTTCGACCAACAAAAAAGCCACTTCTTACTGCGAAGCATCGGAAAAAAGGTAAACTATGAACTGTGTTTCGGGAGACTATTAATTTCTCACTTTAAACGTCTTGTCAGGATTGAATTTGCAAAAAATCATTTGAACTGGTCTTTAACCAAGTGGAGAAGTGTGCTCTTCAGTGATGAAAGCAAATTGAATTTGTTTTACTCCGATGACGGGAGAACGGTAAGGCGCTCAAAAGGAACACGATTAGAGCCACCAAATGTACTCCCTACAGTTAGGCATGGAGGAGCCTCGGTTATGGTTTGGGTCTGTTTTTCAGGTGCAGGCACTGGCCCCTTATACCAAATTACCAGAATAACGGATTGTTTCCAGTACAGGGATATTTTGCAGTCGGCCATGCTTCCATACGCTGAAGAGGAGATGCCTTTGCGTTGGGTGTTCCAGCAGGACAACGACCCAAAAAATTCTTCAAATATGTTAAAAGAGTGGTTTGCGACAAACAACATTTGCGTACTTGAGTGGCCTTCTCAATCGCCAGATCTGAACCCGATTACGAATTTGTGGGCGATTTTAAAAAGGCGGGTTGTGAAAAAAACGCATGCTTCAACAAGCTCTCTTTTTGCAGCTTTGAAGAATGAGTGGGAGTATTCTGCCTAGTGTAATAAATAATCTGGTGGCCCCGATGCCTCGTCGATGCAAAGCAGTACTAAATAACAAGGGTTACTGGACAAAATATTAATAATAACAATAAATCCGGTTAGTTTTGTACAGTCAAAATTTTGAAATCGAGTTTAATTTTCAATTTTTTTTTATAGGTGTTTTGAAAATGAAATTTTTGTTCATAACATAGTTTTAATATTAAATAAAATCTTGGTTATCAAAAAAAAAAAAAAAATCTAATCTTTTTTATCTTTTGACTGCCAAAACATCAATAAATAAAAATGACCAAACAAATCCGGAATGTTTTTGCCAGCACTGTATGTACCTATATGCTGTGGAAGAGATGCTGATGTTGTGGACGTTTCAACATGACAACTATTCGAAATACACATCAATGTTCGTTAAAGAGTTTTTAAGGGGTCGGGGAGTTAATGGTTTAGATTGGTTTCCGCAACTCCCCCATTGGATCCCTATAAATAATTTGTAGGGGACACTTAAAATTAAAAATAACATAACAACGGTTTACCTCGAGAGACTGTTAATGACCTTTTGATGGTTTTTGAACGAAATATTGAAAAATAAACAAAATTCAATATGTACGCAATTGAATATCAAAAATACCCTTCCCGGCTGGAGGTGGAAAATCACAGAAATTCTGACTTCATTTATCAACTTTCCCATATTTCACTTCATTCAACCGCCATTACGAAAAAAAATTTTCAAATCACTCACAAAATGGCGTCCTTTAACGAATCTTTTCTCTTTCAAAAATACAAAACTATTTTCCAACAAATCTCTTATTCACCAAATGAAAAAAAAAATTTATTTATTGAATCAAATATAGAGTATACCCATTAATGTATCAAACAAAAGCAAAATGTTGACAAACATGAAAACAATATAAGGAGAAAGAACAAGTGAAAAAAAAAAACTGTAGATGTGCATCCATGTGAGTAGGAAAAAAAAAAAAAAAAAAAAAAAAGCGCGCGGGGAAGTCGAAGTCAGCCATTGACAAAAATTAAAGTTGACGCATAAAAAAAGAAGAAAAAAAAAATAATATAATGTGAACACGATTTATTTGTACTATCCTCTGTAATGTATTTATCAACACACAGTAATAATGGCTGCTGCTGCTGTAGGTAGGTACCTATGTACATAAAGCATTAATTTTATTTTAACTTTTTGATTACTTATCAGTTCGATTAAATGGTTGTGCTGACCAAAAAAAGTTTTTTTTTTTTTTCAATAAATAATAAAAAATAAAAAAAAAAAAAAACTACATCCATACGTACTAATGTTAGTAACAAGAGTGTGCATGCTGGTCTGCCAGTACGTCGCTGTCGATATGAAAAGAAATATTTTCAAAATATATCCACACTATGGTTATACTACTCTTTTCTATCTGTTTTACAAGTGAAAATGCGCTCTTTTTAGCAGCAAGCCGCCATCATGTCGGTTGTAATCAAATCAAGACTACAAAACACCGACTCTAGAAACAGGCTAAGGCTGAGAAAATATTAAAAAGCGAATTCCAAATCGAAAGAAAAAAAAAAAAAATCAAACAGAAAATTAGAGCAAACAAATGATGAAGAATTGGTAGGCATCCGTAAAGATTTTTCTTAACCTTAAAAAATGAAAAAAAAAAAAAAAAAAAAAATTAAAACTTGAATTCGTCGTTTTGTAGTTGCTTCAATTTGATTTCTGAAGTACATCTATTCGAGAGTATAATATGGAAGAGTACTTGCAACTGGCAGTAGTAGTTTTTGTTGCCTCCCTTTGCCGCTGTAATTCGTATGTATCTCAATCACCCAAACCCCCCTTCCAACTAACGATGGTGTACGTTGTATGTACGTACGTACATTTATGAAATAGCTCCACTCCACACCCGACACTTGTACGGCCCTCTTTCCTTTCCCTTAGCAGCCAACATCATCAATGTTGTTTTTGCTGGTTGTTGGTAGTTGGAACTTGGAAGTCGTCTTCGTCTTCGCCTTTGTCGTCGACGTCGTCATTGTCGCCTTCACCAATTCGACAAATCGTCATCCGCCCCTGCCCAATAAGACCCCCCCCCCCTTTAATTCTGGCACTCGCCCTGAACGCTCGTAAAGAGCAACTGCCGACTACACCACTAGCACTAGCATCAACCAGCAGCAGCGCCAACAAGCAGCCAAAGGCGAAACCCCGAAACCAAAAAACTCTTGAATATGAAAAACGAACAAATACACAGATACGAGCGAGTATCCCATCAACAACAACAACTGCTATCGACAACGACGGCTACGGCTACGGCAACGACGACGACGACTACAAGTTTTTTTTTTTTTTTTTTTTTTCTTTCCCCCGACATTTTTATATATGGTTTTTTTTTTTTAAGAACGTTTTTTTATGATGACGAAAACGTTTTTGAGACGTAGTTTTTTTATCAAATAATTATTAAATAATCATATTTTGGAAATATCTAATCACCAAGTTTCAACATTACGGCGATATTTTGAAAAATCCACCGAAAACCACGCGAAACAACATGGACGTAGAGCATTTTGCTTTCCGTCGTACAATTTTGTATGAAATCGCCATGAATTAGTTGAAAAGAAATTTTCATAGAAAACCCACGCCAAAATGGGTCGATGATTTTTCAAATTTTTACATAATAAAACGCCATTAATTTTTATGGATTTATGAAAATAAAATACTTGATGCAATTACTGATGGATTGTAGAAGAACAATTTCGACTCACCTGAATAATTTAAATTAGTAATTTATATTTGAATATGGACACTAAAAATTTATTTTGACCAAAGAAGAAATGTGTGTTGGAATAAAACTCTTCTTGCTCTCAGATAGATATGTGGACAGAAAGCAGTTTGTTCAGTTCAATTCAGTTCAGCACAGCACAGCACAGCACAGCACAGTATAGCAGAAGCAAGCCCAAGCACACGACACAGTATAGAGAACACACAGTATACAGCGCACAGTAGAACCAAGCAAGCAAGCAATGAAATACAAACGAGAACGACCAAGCAATATGAGATACAGAAACAGATACAGATACAGATATTGAACCCCACAGCACAGTACAAGTAGTAGGTACCAACAAGCAAAGCCACCCAGTATTATAGTAGAGAGTAGAGATACTTTGGCTTACGTTGAATACGACGAATACGACGAACGACTACGAGTACGAGTACGAGTACGAGTACGAGATATTCCTCCTCTATACAGTTCCACCTCAGTCGCACACAGTAGAAAACCTTTGCGAACGAACAATTTCGTATTGTACTGCTGTTGGATTTTTGCTCTTCTTTCGTTGAATACGGCCGAATATGTACATACATACATACGAATGTATGTAAGAGTCGAGTCGAGTCGAGTCGACAAACGACGGCGATATTTGTCAGTTTGTTCGTTCTTCATACAGTGGCACAGGCACAGGCACAGGCACAAGCATAAGCAGCATAGCATAGCAAAGTAGAGAGCTGTACTGTAGTACGGCACTACACATAACACAGGGCATAGATGGGTATAGTCAGGGTATAAGTTAGAAATAGGAGGGGCGACGACATGTTGCGGGGTTAACACTGTGACGGTGGACGACGGAGTTTATTGTATGGGAAAGCCAACCAAAGCCATCAGCCAGGGAAGGCAGTGAAATTGAATGTATCTCATATCTCTATGCTGAATGCCTACCTAGTGATATTATTCCGAGGGATTTTTCCCTTTTTTGTTAGGGATTTTTTTCTTCTATATCTATCTTGTGTCATGTACACATATTTTTACTACAATACAATATTTTTTTTTTTTATTTTTAGTAAAATTTTATTTCAAATATGATACCTAGATATGTATGTATTAATTTTTAGTAATTCTTATTTTTATAAATCTATTTAATTAATTCTTATTTTTATTTTATTTTCAAATGTGATAAAATGAAGTGCTTTTGTCAATCTTCATTATCCACTCATACTCGTATGTATGTAGTATGTATCTATCACAGGAATTGTGGGAATAGGGTGCTTCGCTTCGCTTTGGTCCACAATGAGGACAAATGCCCAATCTTGAGCATTTGCAGATCGTTTATTAAAATGCTGTTGCCAAAAGTGTTGTATCTTGTTGTATCGAAATTGAAGTCAACATTAATTGACAGTTTTGAATTAAAAATCGAGTTCAGCTTTGTTCCAAACATATACATGAATTTATATTTTTTTAAAACAATAATGACAAAAATTTAATCCAAAGCCTTTATTCATTAAAAAGAATTGTTCACGACGTTATGCTTTAAATAGAATTTCAGGCAAATTGCACCCTTTGCAGTTTTAGACGAAGGTTATCCCTTTGGTCCAGTTTTGGGCCACTCTTCGATCATTTGGGGGAATGAATATTGGCTTCTAAAGCCTAACCAGTTTGCGGTTTATCAGCATATACAAAAGCGTTTACAAAGCCCACTAAGAAGTAATCGACTGGCGTCGAATCGCACTATCTTAGGTAGCCAGTTCACTGGTCCATTTCGCGATAAAATGTCGTCAGTGAAGCGAGTTTTCAGTGAACCAATTGTTTTATGGAAAGTATGACACGTAGCGTCATCCTGTTGGAACCACTTATCGTCAAGACCAATGCCGTCCATATTTTATAAGAAGAAATTTCTGGTCACTGTCCAATAAATTTGAGCATTGCGCGCTCGTCTCTTTAAAAAAAAAAAAAAAAAAACAATAATCCCGATTGACAAGTTTATTTTTCCATTTCCCCCTTTTTTTTGATAAAAACAAGGATCGACTTCAAGCTGTTCATGATCATGCACAAACTTCCTTAGCAATTGGCAATTCCGCTATATTTTGTTTTGAACTTTGATGAATTGTTGGCTTTCCATCAAGTAGAGTATACAGTGGCGAGTAAAAATGAGTAAATAATTCAAGAAAATGAAATAAAAGACAATAATTGTATGTTATTGGGTCTACAAGTAAGTTTCCAGCGTTTTTTTTTTCCAAAATTTGAAGTTTTATTATGAAAACATAGTTACAATGCTTTATTCAAAGTATCGTCCATCGGAAGCTACAACTTTCCCCCATCTTTCTGGCAATTTATGAATTCCGGACCAAAAAATTTCTCGTCTTTCGAGCCCAAGAACGTATCGAGCCAATTTTTGATTTCCTCTACTGAGCTGAAGCGTATTCCCGTAAGAGTGGTAGTCAGATGGTGCCAAGTCTGGACTGTAAGGCGGGTGAGGCAGAATTTCCCATCCACTATTCTCTAAATAGTTTTTCACCGAAACCGCAACATGTGGCCGAGCGTTGTCGTGATGAAAAATGACGGACTCATGCATGGTCTCATATTCTGGCCTTTTTTCTTTTAATGCCCGCTTCAAACGAATTATTTGGGTTCGATATAATGGTCCTTTGATAGTTTCACCACTCGGAAGCAGTTCGTAGTATACGACACCCTTTTGATCCCACCATATGCAGAGCATGACCTTATTCACGTGAATATTTCGTTTCGGCGTGGATTGGGCGGGCTCGCCGGGCTTTGTATACGATTTTCTGCGTTTAGGATTATCATAATAAATCCATTTCTCATCACCAGTGACAATACGGTGCAAAATGATTTATTTTTATACCGCTGCAGTAAAATTTCGGACATGCAAAATCGCCGTTCGACGTCTCTTGGCTTCAATTCGTACGGCACCCAGTTTCCAACCTTTTGAATGAATCCCAGTGCTTTTAGGCGCAGGGAAACGGCTTGTTGCGTGACGCCCAATGATGCAGCAAGTTCTTCTTGAGTCTGACATGGATCCTCATCCAGTAAAGCGTCCAATTCCTCGTCTTCAAAACTTTTCGGCTTTTTGGGGCGATCTTTGCCTTCAACTCCAAAATCACCACTTTTGAACCGTTTGAACCACTCGCGACACGTCGGTTCACCAATACATTCCGCTCCATAAGTTTCCGAAAGCAAACGATAGGCCTCAGCCGCACTTTTCTTCATATTAAAGAATAAAAGCAGCGCTTCCCGCAAATGACGTTTATTTGGCTGGAAATTTGCCATGATTTTGCTCGATAAAATGTACGACACCGATAGAACTGCTCAAATATAACGCTGCAAAGTTGTTGACAGATACAAAACCTACAAATCAAACACATGGGGTCTGACATTTCTGTCCGGGATCCACTGGTGGCGCCATCTCTGACAAACGCTGGAAACTTACTTGTAGACCCAATATTTCATTGCGAACTTAATCAAATTATTAGTAATCGTAAAACTATAATAAAAATTCACTATTCAATAAAAAAATAAATAAAAAAATACTGAAGAGATAAACATATAAAAATTTAAAAGTAACAGAGACTTGCATTTATTCAATTTTGCACGTTCCTTTGATTTTCTCTTTGCACTATTTTCTGCCACTTTTTAATATTTGGTGCATAATGCCTTATCTTTTATAATACTCCTCATCCTTGTTGGCTTACTTTCCACCAATGTTTCAATTTGTTGATGAGAAATAGTTGACCACTTCTCTTGTACTCGCTCCCATAAGTCATTCAAAGTCTTTGGAGGGTTATTATATGACGCCGTTTTTTCAGTATGGCCCATAGATTTTCTATCAGGCTGACCAATTAATAGTATGAAATACCTGCTTCCCAAGCCAGTTTTGAGCAATCCGTGCGGTGTGTTTGAAGTAACCGTATTGTTGAAAAATGATCTCTTCAATCGGATAAGCTCATTCCTCCACGAATTCTGACAAGTTTTTTTTCATCTAACCAAATAAGTTACAGAACTTTAGATGTGCCTTTACATTGTTTTTGGACAGAGCTGTTTTTTTCTGTTTAAGAGTTGCTACTACTACTACTTTTGCAACGCCTTTCTAGCTGTCCACTAGTTGGCATTCTTTTTTAACAATTTTGCTGCTACCTTTGGTGTTTTGCATTCTTTTCGCCTTATAAAACGTTTCATCGAACGCGCGTCACTATCAGTTAAAATTTTTGGCCGGCCTGGACTATGGTTTTTTGACTGCACATTTCTTCTTTTATTTACCAAAAGTATAGTGCGTTGGCAGACCAACTCACTTTTTGCGATCTGTCTTGAAGGAAAGCCCTTTTAAAACAAACAAACTATAGTGTTTTCTACTTCAATTGAAAATTTCCTCATTTTAACTTTTTCTTTTACTACGAAAAACTTTTTCCTTAAATATATTAGGTAATTTAAATATCAATATAACAAAAAAATATAAAAACAACAAAAGCTCGAAATATTTATCATCAATCTGAAGAAAATGTAAACAAAGAAACAAAGATTAATTAAGAATAAAGGGAGTTGTCTCTGCTACTTTTTAATGTGTCCGCAGTCATCTCTTTCGTATTTCAACTTATTTTTTAATTGTAGATTCAAGAATAAAAATAATTTGATAAAGTTCGTAATCAAAAAACATAAAATTATTGTCTTTTATTTAATTTTCTTAATTCATCATTTTGCTCGCCACTGTATGTACATATCTGAAATGAAATGTATCCACAGTGCAACGAATAGCGCTATTTTCAAAATAAACTAAAAGTGATATCGCGGTTTGAAAGTTAACCCTAATTGAAAATTTAACATATCATATTAAGAAAGAAAACACCCTTTAGAAGAAATTAGCAACATTGCGGGTACTTAATAATACTCCTTCCACTTCGTCATAGAAAGTCTTAAGCAATCTATAGTTATCAGCTTGCTGTGGACATCATTGGTTTCATAAATTTTACTGCCTAACATAATTTTGTTTGACTCTTAAACGTCCCTCAACTTCCCTATCTTTGTCTTTAAACTTTCCTCATCTATAAAAATCCGCACATTATAATTTACAAGATATCATGACTGAAAAAGTATTTAGAATAACTGACTTACTTACGAGTATATATTCGTATATACTCGTATATATGTGGGGCGGTATATAACTACTAGTATACCTGGCACACTGTTTTCACACCTCAGTATTCACAAAGGTACACGGCGGCGGTTACCCGAACATAAAACCTTCAACCAACTTGATTATGTTGCGATCACCCTAAGGCGAGAAGTGCCTTGTGCAAGTGTAATAGAAAAAATTTTACCAACCGGGTATTCCCTAATATCTTGTCCTTGCAAGCTGCATCGAGCATTGAAGAACAATGGCATCATTAGAAACGCCACAACTGATGTGTTACGCTTTATCCGACTAAGAACAACGAAAGCGATTCTTATGCTCTACGAGCAAAAAAGGTGGGAAAAATATCGACTGTAAGAAGGGCTTGACTGAGATATCAAGCAATCAAGAACATTGTTTGGAAGAAAGTGACAAAGCCAAAAGACCAGAAAAGAGACCTGTTGATGAACTAAAAAATCTAGTAGTAGAGTCACAGTTAGTGTTGAGGATATGAACGGCCAGGTTTCAATACTTAGGCAGAACGAACCACCCGAACCGGGGTCATGACAACCTTTATGATAGATCCTACACAAAATCTAAAAAATCCAGATCGATATTCACTACCCCTTAATCTAAGTTGAAGCCCAATATGATGGCATAATAATAAAATAAAATAATAATAAATAAATCTTTATTTCACGCAATCTTATTATAGAAAAAGTATAGAAATGAGGTATACAGAGATATGTCCTGGCATCCTTGCAAAACGAAAGCAACATCACCGAGATATTTGGTGTCAAAAATTGGTTTAGACAAAATGTTGCGCTGTCACAATGCATGTCATGTCTCGAGAAATACTGGTGATATTGAAATTATTGGCAGAACAAAGTGAGTACTCATTTGCAAATATTGCAAGGTATGTGGCAAAATGTGTGTTTATTAGTGAATGAGGACAAAACCAGTATACATATAAACTGTCATAAAACCTCGGACGGCGGGCAGCTGAAGAAAAATGGACTTTTAACAACGATGAAATCAAAATATCTAGGAGTAATTCTGACTTAGAATATGTCCTGGACAAAACATCTTATGCAGAGACTTGCAATGTCTAAAAACTCAATAAATGCTACCTGGTCAAACTTCATCAAAAACAAAAACATACAGCACTCAGCTAAGTACAAAATATATGAAGCGGCTTCCAAATCAATGATGAACTACTACCAGCAAGTTTGGGTTTACTCGGAACACAATGAAGTCGAAAAATTGCAAAGGTTTTTTATCAAGAGATATTTTTCCTTACCTAGTAACATAGCAAATTACGTCCTTAATCTAGAAACAGGACTTTCAAAAGGCTTCCCTTCAACACTAGAACTCCATTTCAAATACACCCGAAGAGTTAGCACCCTTGCCGAAAACAGATTACTGAGAAAACTTTCAGATGTCATCATAAGAAAGCAGATTTACTGGGCAAGTGAGTGGTTAGAACTCTTTAATGAGATCAACATTGAGTTTAACTGGTGAACAAAGTCTGAGTGGAAAGCATTGCATATAGAAACCTGCAAAAAACTTATAGAAAGACATTGAACGGAACATACAAACAGAGCGCTGCAATCACGCAATCACGTTTCCACGACCAGTATTGTAACCTAAACTATGCCGAGGTGCCAAACTACTTCGAAAACAGTAACTCACGTGAGATGATTAGCATGGTGTTAAAGTCCAGGTGCGGATTGCTCAATCTCAATGCAAAAGCTTTTAGAAGAGATTCAGTAGGCAATTGTACGATCTGCATCCTTGATGCTACTGAAAATACATATCACTTTGTTGGAGTGTGCCCTTGCTTTCGGACGGGCAGAAGACAATTCCTTGGAAGTGAAAGCCTTAACCGTGAACGATTCCTTGAAATTCTCAACGGGCAAAACTATATTCGACTTTACAATTTCTTTAAAAACGCTCTAAGATACCGTAACCTAATTATAAGTGAATATTCTTAAAAGTATAAATCAATCGCTAAGTTTTAATGAATTAATTACAGATAACACTTTAACCTGACAGACAACCTAAAAAGTTATTGTCATTTAATTTAATATTTAACATAATGAAAACTAAACCTTTGTAAAAACTTTCTGAAAATACAAATTTTTTATCTATCTATCTATCTATCTATCTATCTATCTATGTATAAACTGTCGGACGCACAGAAGAAACGCACAACATTGACTAATCGGACCAAATGTCAGAGTTATTACTATGAGGTAGTTAGGGATTTCCGGTATTAACTCTGATGTAATTACCTCATCTGAAATCAAATGAAGTGCTACTCTTGCCAATAGCTGTTTGTTTGGTCTAAGAAGCAAATTTTGTAATAAGGCAATAGTAAGGAGATTCTATAGAAAGCCCTTGTCATGCCAATACTGGGTTTTGGCACATAACCATGGACGTTAGAGAAGCTGATTATTTAAAAGATTTTGATTTGAGGGGGAAGATAGCACGAACGATGATAAACTCTACGTCATAGACCTTATCAGAAAAGTGAGGAGGGGTCGTCTGATATGTCATAAACTCGTTAGGCGTCACGCACAAATGGAAGAGACCCTAACTATCTTCGGACAGTGGAAAAGTAATCGATGCAATACCACCGAATCCAACTTGTTTAACTCAAGACTCTTGCTCTTTACCGGGCTTATCTTGTGGATCGAATTTTGTTTAACAGAACTGCTATATACGATTATCCTTAGACCTTTTCTTTCTTGACACATTACAGCTTCATCTGGAGTTCTTCAAGAAAGTCACCTTTGACAAACAACGATGTAGATTTCTTTATCAAATTTTACTTTCGACTTCGTGTCATGACAATGTTTTTAAAGCCCAATGTTGGCAAATGAAAAGCTGTCATTCATTCCTTCGAGTCTTGGCTCGTTTTAGGTCCATTGTGTCCTTACTTAGCAAAGGCCAAGTACTCAGGACAGTGTATTCACCTTTCCGAATGAGTTCAAAGTAGCCTTTCGAACTAACTTAGCAGTAGTTAAAGGTTTGCTTAGGGTGTTATTTTGGAGATATTTCACCTCTTCCACAAGACATCCAAAGTACCGATCATAGTGTACCATATGTCTCCGCTGATAGAAAAAACAGCTTCATTTAATGAGGAGTGAAGTTAAAAGTTGTTGTCTTCCAAGAGTGTTTCACCACTCATGTCCCTAATTGATTTTAAAGCCATGTGTCAAGATTCAGTGTCATTTTTGTTATCATGTTATCAACTTCATATTTTTTCAGAACATTTTTGGAGGCATTTGGTAAGATAGCACGTGCAGAAGACCGTTGATGTTCCGGTTTTAGCAGTTACTTCTTTTAGAATAAATATTGTATTTCAGAATGCACTACCACCTATGAATACCAAGGGTTGGGATCTAGCTAGATCAATATCTATATTTTGACAAATATAAATAGATGTTACTCTGGCCAGAGCCAAAGGTGCTACAAAGAGACTGTTTTATAGCAGCCAACTTGATGTGAGGGTGAAGGTGATCTTCTGCATGACCCTTATCCGGCCTATGCTATGTGAGAGCAAGTTTATTGGAAAAGATTTATGTGTTTAAGAGGGCTTGCCTTATGACTTGTTTTCGCTTATACAGAACATCAGAGTCTGAGTACAGAAAATTCTACAAGTCTTGTACAATAGGGCGAACCTATTGAGAGTGGACATTTTCTTTATTAAGTTGCCTCGAAGGCACATTGCAAGAGCAGTAACCTCATCGAACAACTTCATCTCCGGGGTTTACTACCCCAATTATGTGTATATATCATGAGAGAGTACGCTTTGACGGCTTTGTTCCTTCAGAAGCGTTCCTCTACCTCGATATGAAAGGTCTGTTTCTTAGCCGTGGCGGTTTACATAGCTTTAGGTGGGTTTAGAGTAGTTTTACGAAAATAAAAACATTATAAATAAAAATCTATATGTACGGGTATATAAGAACAATAGAGATGGGTACTTCTAATAATTTAAGTAGTAACCACCTATACACAAACACAATCATATTTTATCATGCTTTTTAGTAGAATGGAATTCAGATTGATTAATTTGGCAAAGGGATATTTTTTTGTGTTAAATCAGGGATTTTTAAGGAACGAGCTCTGGTAACCCTAAGCTACTGTTGCCTGTTTGTCAGAACAAATGTGCTTGTTCACTTTACAGCTCCCCCCTGGACCACTTTGATACTCTACCGTCTATCGTTCAGAGTACATCACACAGGTATATAGGCAGTTGGGCAAATAGTGTTATTGAGTTGAGAGCGGTTTTTAGAATAGAACGGAGAGGTTCAGATAGAGAATAGGGCGAAATAGTAACATAGAAGTTAGCAGGAGAAAATGGATATGTGATAAGAAAGGGTAGCTCTAATGAGGAACAGACAATGTAGCATGTATGACTAGAGTTTACGTATCCAAGTAGATATCAGGGCAAATACATATTCTTTTTGGTTGTACCACATGAAATATCTTTTTCACTCCGTTCGAATCTAGCTCTCGGGTGGACGTTTATGCTAAATTGGAATTTACTTTTTTTACACCTTTGTCAAGTATTAGGCTGACAATTCAATGGCTTCTACTACAAATCCGACATTAAACTACTTTTTTTTTAAGTTTCGCCTTCCTTGTAGTATTACTCCTAAAGTCTTATGAAGGTCCGAAGGCCAGTTATACTGTTATTTTGAATACGAAACTGAATTTCGTGTTCTGATTGAGACTTATGTTTTAAGCGCAAAAAACATCGAAGAACTGTAGACAGTCTGCTTCGTCGCGTGGAGTAGTTTATAAGTGGTTCCCTGGATTTCATTTGGTTGTATCAGCACAAGTGATACAGATGTCGTGGACGTCCGATTGAGTCGCTGCTAAAAAAATTATATGAATGGCCATCGTCAAGTGCATTGTAAACGTAAAGACGCCAAGTTTCAGCCACAGTAGCTGAAACGTGGATTCATCAATATATACAAGTCAAAACAGTGAATTCCGACAGGTGAAGATAATGCAAAGAGAGCGGAAACTGTTCAACCAGCGGGTTGAACATACTGAAATTTATATTGATCATTTGAAAAGAGGAAGTACAAGAACTGAAGTTGTGGGTAAATTTTATCTAGAAGTGTCCGAAGAACAATGGCACCAACATAAGAATATGTGCCTGGGCTGAAAACTAATTTTGTTTTATAATCGTAAACAAATTGGGCAATATTTAAATGCAGATGAAAAACCCATAGAATTCGATGGACATAGTAACGTCCACTTTTAATTTCTTTTGCCAAGCGGATGATGCCATCAGATATTGTGAGTAAGTTGACATAAAATATGTAAAGTTTAGAGAAAAGCTAACAGCTGGTCGATAGTCATGATCATTTCCTGTGAATGAAAAAAATAGGCCGCATACCTTACTAGAAAGGATGAAAAACTGTTGCACTATAGTATTAAATTCTTTTCAACCCGCTGTACTCGTTTGACCCATCCCCAACGGGAAACTGAAGACATTGTACCAACAAAAGGTATTTCGAAATCAGGCAGAAGCATTTTTCTATCTAATTATTGAACAAGCTTTGGGTGGAGTCTAAAAAAGTTCTATTGTCTCTATTAAGGAAGTCATTGAGATCGTTATATGTACATACAGTGGGGGAAAAAAATAATACGTGTGAGTGAATCGTCGGCTTAAAATGTCATTTATAGCAAAACTACCTAAAGCGATTTTAACATGCTCGTATGATGCTGCCTTTTCAAAATAAATTGTAAATTATTGCTTCTTAAAAGTTTTTATTAGGGTGTCCGGACGAGTTAAGATCGCACGTGTCATTGATTTGCGGTGGAAAAAAAATATGTATCAGTTTTGCGCGTATTCAATCAAGAATAACTTCGTAAAAACAAAGGAAATTTTACAGTAACATATGTTGTTTTCTGGAATAATTTTATGATTCTGAAGTCCTTACGTATAAATTGTTAAGATTTTTTCGAAATAATGGGCCGTGTCAGGCACTCTACCGATGAAGAGAGACGTTTTATCCGGGAGCTCCGTTCTAATAAACATATAAACTCACTGTGGAAACGACGTCCTGCTTAGAGACTGTGATAAGAAATGTACTATATTAAGGCAAAAAAAAGTCAAAAGAGACTAGACGAAGAAAGGAGAAAACGCCTGATACTCTAGACCGACAAATAGTGCAATTGACTAAAAATTCCCTTTTCGTTACTTCTTAGAAACAGGTTATTGACAGGTAGTATGCGCTCTCCATCCGCTATGAAAATGCCATTTGTGTCAGAAAAAAATCGGAAAAAAAAAAAACATTTGCTAAAGACCAGCAACAGGAGCGTAAAGAGCTTTAAAAAGACTGTTTAGTTCAGATAGTAGGCATTACGTAAGACCACCTCCTGTTAACAAATTCAGATCCAAGTACACCAAAAAAAACCAATAAGCACCACAGCACGGGATGTTTTACCTTCTGTGCTGTAGGACCATTATTTGGATTAAAGAGATCATGACTCAGGAAAAATTTGTAGAAATACTATTGTAGAAAATGTCATGTTGCCTTATGCTGAAGATGAAATGCCGTTACTTGGCAAATTACAACAAGATAACGACCCAAGTACACATCGAAAAAAGCCAAAGCTTGGTTTTAAGCGAAAAGGATCTCAGTTGCTACGCTACCGTTGTATACTTCACTGATTTACCTTTGCATCAAATATTGAAAAGATTGATGTCGGTCAGTTATTCTAGGGTTTTCAGAATAAATAATGCTACGAACGGTATATGAAAATATCGTTCCATTCAATGGCTAGAGTTCAATTTTAAGCAAAGGAAGGGTTGAAAATGCAATATAATGTACAATAATTGCAAAACAGTCTATAAACAACGAATATACGAGTACGACATTCCATATAGGCTCGCTGAACTGCTTTTACTTTTGCCTTGTAACATCGCCACTGTTATCGAAGATCAATTAACAAAATATCATGTATCCAAAACTATAAGTTTTTTAAGTTGCAACCTTTAGCAGAAAAGCTATTAAGGCTTCTCGGGAAGGTATAACCATTGTTATATCTGGAATTTGAGATTCGATGATCTTACTCAATGACTATCCTTTGATATCTAATGGAGCTGGTTTAAATTTGGTTTCGCTTTAGGCATCACTATATCCTATAAACCACTTTCAATTTCGTTCGAAAATCTAGGTCCTTGTCCCCAATAGGTTCAGAACAGAATTTTTAAAGAGTTAAACACGTGTAAGGATTGCTATTGTGTAAATGTCTCCTTTGATGGTTGGATGTGGTTATTGTCTCTCAGTAGAAAAAATTGTGAATTGTTTATTGTTGTCTCAATGTTTTTGCTCGGTACTCATGAACATCTTGTCTGTAACCCATGAGCTCAGATTGGTATCAATGCATGTTCATACTAGCCGTGGATACGATGTGTTCCGCTTCTCTATATAATTAAAGTGGTTTGAATTATTTGAAGAAATATGTTAGGCAATATTCTCACTCTTGTTTTTGTACAATGGGCTTTGCTATATACGAACAAGTTGTCCACTATGATTTCGCTATACTTTGCATAATAAGCCAAATTTCGTACTCTCACAAGAACTCATTTGATGTCATGGAAAATGCCAGTCCATTTTAATTACTCCGTATACATATTCTTTGGATGAGATGGAAAGGTGGGAAATTAAATTCAGGAAGGATGCTGAGGGTTAACGAAAAATATGTGTAAAGTGTATCGAGTCTGAGCTTTCGCTGACTATGAGATAAATTATGGTGAAAATGCTTTTAAAATTTAAATTCAACAAATTTATCAGAAAAAAAAAATTGCGCATCATACTCGTATCTTGAAGAGTGCTGTTTTTGATTTCTTTTAATTGCTTTAAGGTTTTGCATGCAGAGCATACCGTCATAAACTGCTGATTTCGGTTTGGTGCGATATAATCATTCCCGTTCTAGTTGGATGAATCAGCTATTTTCCCAATCTTCGTCTATCAGATTGAATCTGAGTAAATATGATGCCTAAAAAATGATTGCAGCGATTTCTTAAAGGTGTCTTTTAATTTAAACACCGTTTTTATGGTTTCTTCTTCCTTTCTCATAAGCATTACGGTCTTAGAGCAATATAAATTTTCATCTGAAAACAGAACTGGTTCTGTCGAGGATCGAAAATGGTCTGGTAGACCAAAAAGTAGACGCTTTATGGAGAACATTACTGCTGTAGTAAGTATAAAGTGCCACTGCAGAGCCTTCAACGTTAATTGGTTGTTAGAACATGATGCTGGGTTTTCACGCAAAATCATCTCTAGTGATAAAGCTCATTTCACCATTAGATTTAGCACCATTAGAATATTTTCTTTGCTTTTTTTTTGAAAAGTAAAGTCTATGTGGATAAACCAGCAACAACTGCACAGCTGAAAAACAACATTCGGACCCAAATTGATGAACTTAATGCGGTAATGTGTGAGTGAGTCCTTGAAAATGTTGATGTTCATATGGGAGCCTATACGTCTTTCCGTGGTGGACGTTTAAATGATATTATTTTTCACACATAATTATTAAGAGCAATAATTTTATAAAAATAAAAACACCAGACAAAGTCAAGTTTCCCTAAGGCCAAATCTTTAACTTAAACTCATCAACTCACTGGTTTTCGTGACAATTGTTCATTGTGCTTGTGCCATGTTAGGGAGACTATGTATTAATATTTCAAAATCTTAATATCGGTGCCGTGACATAAGATCAAGCGACATAAGACCATATTTTGGCCTTTTGTCGCTTATGTGAATTTGAGATATGAGACCATGTTTTTATTTGTTTTTATTTTGCAAAACAAAACTCTGGTTTTATTGTTTGAAATACAATTATGACTGACCCTGACCACTGGTAAATATTTGTAATAAATTTGGATTTGCGGTCATATGATATAATAAAAAATCGAAAAACCAACTTTTAAAAATGTATTGTACATATGATAAAAATCACAGAAATAAGAAAAATGAATATTTTCAATAGTTGCATGACTTTGAATGTTCAAAAATAAAAGATTGGTTCATTTTTTTTTTTAATTTTGTCGGACCAAACGCAATCTATGAAGTGTTTTCAAAAGTATTTTATATATATGTCGGCTTCCTATCGTGACTATGGTCAACGCAAATTATTGTCATTTAAGATTAATGCTCTCTTAATCTGCACATATTCCATCCTTTCCTTAAAACAGCCTTACCGAAATCCTCCCATATTTAGGAGGTATTGTCTGATGATTTTTAAATTTGCTCAGCAGTGAGAAGTTTGTGAGATGTATCCCTCATTAATTAAGGACACCTAAATAAGGAGGCTCAAATCGAATTCGCATTACCATAAAGCTTCCTTAAAAAGGTTACGTCAACGATAGACCCTTTAAAGTGTAAATCGAATAAGCAGCTTTTCAGACAGACTGTCGTTTCTACTATTTAACAGTAACATGCTGTTTCTGGACCAAAACTGTTCCGAGGTACGAGTATTATGTGAAGGTGTCAATTTGAGCGGTGCCTAAAAAACTACAAGTTGATCCTAGTGTTCGCAATTCCTGCCCTTCTTCAGGTACCCCTTTTTGCGATGGAGCGCCTACAATAATTTTCTCTTATTCCAATCCCTTTGAAGTTTATTTCCTATTTTGTAGCCTTTTTTATATTTCAAGATGTTACTTCATGTTTTGGGTTCACCTCACCTAACAATGAGATGTTACTTAAAACGGCAATCTACAATATCTTAAGTAACTTATGGGATAGATATGTATTTTGTATTCGCCTTCGAGGAGGTTCGAAAAAACACACTATGCACTTTGGTGATAGGGCTTACTACGACTACATATTACCAAGTCTCTAATTTGGAAACCAGCAATCAGGGGATTCTTGTTTCTTTTAACAGGTAATCAGGAAGGTAGATTAAAGTGGCAATATCACCTTTCATGGCGTTCATAATATCCGCAGGAGAAAAGGAAATATGCCTTGTAAGGAGCGAAGCTAAAAACACGCACAAAATACCTTAAGGTCCAAAACGATGAACTACCGCCATATCGTCCAGGGTGTATGCCCGATATAAGGAGAAGCAATATGGATTCGTTCAACAGAAAGCGCTGTAGATAATACATATACCCGATACAAGAAAATAAGAATCAGCAAACTGAGAACACGCTAACGATGAAATTTCACTTGGGCACAGACAACTCTATTCGACAAAGCCAGCGCAATCCAGATAGGACATCAACTACAATATTCAGTGTAAATGTAGGCAGTCCCATACGGATTATGTCAGAAGACGCGGTGTTTCTAGCAATAGGACTGATAATTGTAGACAGTGATAATAAAAATAGTAGATGAGAAAGTAGTAGAAAAATTAAAAGTACTAAATGGAGCGGCCTAGCAAATCAGCGATAAGATTCACCCTGGAATCTGTAATCGTAACAGCCCAAATATGTTTCGAATCGTAATTTTATTCCAATATTGTTTCGGGAGGGGCTGTTTTTATTTCTAAAAGCAGTGAACCAGACCAATAGTATGAAGCGAAACTTTATAAGTTCGATCCATTCTCTGTGTTGGGAATGATATCAAGCGTCAAGCAATCGATTTAGAGTCCTAGGCGAAGAAGAGAGAATACAAATATTCTAATAGGTACAAATTATGTAATTAAAAGTGGTGCAAGATTCAAACAACATAAATCGGGTTCGCCGAAGATAGTTTGTTTGTATGCCAATCGTTGGCTGGAAATGAGAAGACAACTATTAGCAAATCATAGGATGAAGGATATCATATAAAAAAAATCAAAAACATTAATCATGTCTGCAGATTAATCAATAATACCACTGGAAATAAAGATGACAGGGGAAACTTAAAAAAACCATATGGAATACATATATTCTGAAGAAGGCGTCTATATTACATTTGGTGCTTTCAAAAAAGTTCAAAATATTGGAGGGCTCTGGAAAGAGCAAACTAGAGTATGAGTTGCTTAGAATATATATACACCCTGCCTGATTCGAACTGCAACCAACTTCAGACTGCTATAACTTCCAAACCGTTCATGACAGTGAGCTCAAATTTTGACACATGACAGATAATTTTATTATTTACAAGTCTTTTATACAATTTGCGTCTCAGTTGTGTTGAAAAATTTTTATCGCCGATGGAATTCAAACGTGATAGTGTGATTGCGTTATATTTGGCTGGAAAACCACAAGTAGCTATCGTTAGAGCCCTCCAGCACCTCAATGTGAATAAATCATTTGTGTCTCGAACCATAGCTTGTTACCATGATACTGGCAGCGTTACAAAACGCCATGGAGGTGGTCATAAAAAAACAGCAACATCGGCAGAAATGGTTCGGAAAGTGAAGGCTCGAATTGAGCGAAATCCGCGTCGAAGTGATGAAAAATGGCTCGTGAGCTCAACATATCGTTGGAACGGATGCAACATATACTGAAAAATGAGCTTGGGCTCAAGCCATTGAACTTCCAAAAAGCACACGATCTTACACTCCAACAGAAAAAAGTTAGAGTCGAAAGAGCGAAGGAATTGGTTGCTACACTTGCACGAAAGTGGTGAGTTGCCGAATTTGATTTTTTCCGATGAGTCGCCATTTGTTATCGAGCAATATGTCAACAAACAAAATGACCGAGTTTACTTGCCAGAGAGGTCCTTTAGAGGAAAATTTACACCTTCGGACGGCCACCAGAAAGCAGGCAGCACCGATGGTGATGGTTTGGGCCGCCATAACCGCCGATGGTCGCTCACCGCTCGTATTTTTGGACCGTGGCCTCAAAATTAATGCGATCGTATACCCTGAAACTGTCATAGAGGCAGTATTGAAGCCTTGGGCAAACAATCATTTCGGTCGGAGACCGTGGACATTTCAACAAGACTCGGCACCGTCTCACAAAGGGCGCGTCCACAAGATTGGTTAAAAAACAATGTTCCACACTTCATTTCTTCGACACAATGGATTGCAAATTCTCCGGATGCAAATCCGTTGGATTTCTCTGTCTGGGGTATTTTGAAGGCGAAGGTTGGCACTAAAAAATACCAAAGTTTGGACCACCTCAAACAAGCACTTCGCCGGGAATGGGCCAAAATGTAGAGTAACTTGCGTGAAGCGTGCGATACTTTCTTGGCCGTCTCAAGGCTATTATTCGCGCCAAATGTGGACATATTGAAAACTACTGATACAATTTGAAAATTGATGTATTTTCTAACATTTTTTGCTTTAGCACAATAAAATTTATCAAAAAATAAAAAAAATTATAGCATTTTAAAAAGTTGGAGTTCAAGTCATTCACCCTGTATATAAGTAGAACATCAGGACCGGCGACAGTGTTAATATGATAAATAAAGGTAATTTTAAGTGAGGAATGTGGATGTACCAGTATGCCTGATAAGACAGCAAGTTATTAATTTGGTCTTCAGCAACATTAGGAAACTTCACAACAGTGTATAATGAATATACAAATTGAACCCGGTGATTGAGCCCAGGGTATGCAAAAATCATGGAAAACCAAGAACTGAAAACTAAGATTTGAATGACTTCGATAACTGTATTGGACACACAATACGTATGGTAGCCACGTTACACATTTTCTTAGGCTGGTATCTTTTCGAAATCTGTATATTGGCTAGTTTGCAATAAGGATCTAAGACCGGGGTTATCGCTTCTGGTCTAGTATTTGTTTTAACTCTTCTACAATATAATTTTAAGAATTATAAGGGGATCATTTAACTTCCGCTGTCAGGCAGAATGGTCCACTCATGCATACGTAACAATTTTCCCCACAAAACTAATTCTAAGTGACGGTCCTGGTCTACTTGATGAGCTAAAAGCCGAAAATTCCATCCACTTGACCAAAATAAATTAAGGATAGCAATATCTAAGCTGAAAACCAACAAAGCAGATGGAGTTGATAGCTTACCGGTGAGGTATGCAAAGCTGCTGGAAATGACTTTGTGGAGAGCATACACTAACTCATTTCTCAGATCTGATCAGAAGAGCGTATGCCTGATAAAAGGAATTTCAGTATCGTTTACCCGATCCACACAAAAATCAGCTCAGCCTCGACAACTACAGAGGTACTCGTATAAGTCTTCTCAAAATCCCATACAAGATCTTATCCGCCATATTGTGCGAACTTCTGCAACGCTTCGCCGATAATCATTGAAGACAAATCGACAGCTATAATTCTGCCAACAACACCTCAGCAGATAACTAAGAACCACTCTTGCCAATCGCTGTTTCTTTGAACTAAGAAGGGAATTGAGAAGTAAGGCACTATTCCAAAAAACTAAGGAGACTCTATATAAACCTTGATCATCCCTGTCCTACTTTATGGCGCTGAAGCATGGATTCTATCGAAAGCAAATTAAGATATATTCGGTCGTTTCAAGAGAAAAATCCTTCGAAAAATATTTGGCCCCGTTTTGAGCTGAAAAGCCCGTAGAGGAGAAGATTCAACGAGATCGACGTAGTCAGAAAATTGCACATCAGTCGTCTGAGATGCCTAGGACATGTAAAGCGAATCGACACCAATGCTCCGGCCCGCGGAATTTCAAGTACATCGGGGGTTCAGCGACATATGATAATTATCCAGAATACTACAAAACACCAAGTTGTTAGTCAAGCATTTGTTAGTATAAAGTGAGGGACTGCTAAAATGGGGCAATGCTAAGTACATACTATCAACCATCCATAAAACATTGATAGAGAGTGACCAGATAAAAACAATTGGAAAAACAATTTAAATAAAACAACAACGGTGTGATTCTGGCTTTATTTTGAAGCTACGTTCATGCCATCATGTGTGGAATAGCACATCAGCAGTGCTTCAAGCTTTCGGTCCAATTTTTGATGACTCGGACTAATATGTGCGGCGTTATTACGGCTATAGCGTGTTATTAGCCTCGAGCTCGATCAAAGTGGTTCGCTTGTTAGCATTGACTAAGGACATAACGTTGTCCAATTGATGAACGCTCGCCGAGTTTCCTTCCTCATTCCGAAAGAAATAAGGTCCGAAGATGCCGCCATGCCATAAACCGCACCAAACAGTCAATCTTTGTGTATGCATTGATGCTTGGCCGAACACTTGTGGATTGTGTCCGCTCCAATAACGGCAATTTTGCTTGTTGACATAGCCGCTGAATCAAAAATGGGTCTCGTCTGAGAAGATGATTTTTGGCCAAAAACCGGATCTTCGGCCATCATTTGCAGCGCCCAATTAGTGAAGTCACGGCATTGTCTATGGTCGTCCGGCTTCAATTCTTAGCGGACGTAGGCCCAAACCCAAGCGCACAATAATCCGGGTTGACTCTGACGATGGCCAATTCAGCTGATCGGCGCCAAATCGACATTTCTGTGTCTTCTTCGATACTGGCCGCTACGACGGTTATGTTTTCTTCATTTCGCTCCAATCTCTGTCTAGTTGGTGGCTTAGGATCTAAAAGAGTAACATATACTCACGTTCAAACTTTTCGATAATATTTTTTAATAATTTCCGCACGTTCGGCAACCGTAAAACGATGCATGATGAAGTGGCAAACTTTACTGAATATTTTGTCAGCTGGATGTCATTGGTAATTTGACAGTTGCTGAAACATTACATTTGGAAAAACTATCATTGCTATCTGATCACCCTTTATAAGTCACTATCCACAGTTTCAGCTTTGAAGTTGTAAAATATTCAATTTACTTAGGCTCTGCAAGTAATTCTGCAACCTAAATTCTGAAACCCAACGTGGGACTACACTTGTCAGTCGCTGCTTCTTTGTTGGGTTTAAAACGAAATTGATTAAGAAAACCCTATCAATAGTGACCAAGTTAACTTTACATGAGACTTACTATCCAAGTTGTGCTTCATGGAACAGAAACATTAACTCTTATTGGATAAAGTACCTTTAGTTGCTCTGAAAGTAAAGTTGACCCAGTAAAAAAATTCGCCTGATATGGTTATAGCATATGACGCTCCTGAACATTGATAGTCCGCTTCGAAGGTTCTTTGAATCCAAACCGGAGGGACAATACAGCGACGCAACAGAGAAAGATCACCCTCAAGGCATCTCGCGTTGTTGCAATGAGCAATGTTAGCTCAACTAACTCAGCGTGCGATATTAGAGGCAGTTAGTGGTTAGGATTGTGCCAGATGTCGAGGCTGGTTGGTTGAAGCCCTGTCCCATTACGATATCAAAAGCAAAATAAACAGTGATTGGACGACAAAGTTGTATCTGGGTTACATTTCGCGATTAAATGAAAAACGTCAAAATTCTGGAGATTTCTTGTATTGAGTAGATATTTTTCAGAATGGAACTGTCCATGTTTAATTCGGTGCACCCTATCAGCTAGAACTAAAAGTCCGAAGAAGAAAATAATAAACAGTATGAAGTCAAAAACGAAAGTGCTCGTACATGACTCGGGCACGACTAGTAGGTATACCAATGCTGAAAATACAGGGTGTCCGGTGGTAAATTTATGCTGTAAAATGTGAATGTCTCAAGAAGTTATAAACGATGGTGGTGGAGGTTAGCGTCATTTGAATCATATATGTACATATGTATGTGGAGAGTGCGCTTGTCAGCGTTTTTTTTAAAGTGGCGATTCTTTTGTGAGTGCGTGCTGACAAGTTTATTGACGTTACAATATTCGGCGATTGATGACCCGAGTGTAAATTTAATTCGTATGGGGTGGCAAAAGTTCCTCGAAACTTCTTTAGCTTTTAATACTACTAAGCCAGTGACCAGCGGTACATCAAGGACCACCGAATACGTTCGTGGGGAAGAACGAAGCGTGACAATCCAGTGTGACAATCCAAGAATCACAGCGCTGAAATAAGCGTCTGTTTTTAAGATGCAAATGGTGCAAGAAGGAAATTACCTTTATTTACGCAAAATCGTTTGTGGAACAATGATGGAGGGTGACATACGTATACATATGTACATATAGATATATCTGCCGCGGGACACCCTGTACAAAATACGAGGGAGCGTTGGGCATGAATGATGTTAGTCAGCTTCTCTTCTGCTGATAGAGGGCACCTACTGCCGAATTGCTATCTATACCTACTTCAGGCAACCGAAACAGTTTTCTAAACAAAGCTATTAAGTACATTTTATCACTATTCGAAGAGAAAAAGAGTAGAGATTACTAAAAATCCTTTTCCAAAAATAACATAGCTACAACATATGTTACATATGAATACACGTAGTGTACCTATTGCATTGATAGCTTGAGATAAGATATTGTACAATTAAGAAAAAACAGTCGTCTTATGCTAAGACCCATAGAACAAAGTAGGTATTAATCCACAAAAAAAAAAAAAAAAAAAATTATAAGAAACATAAGTGTATGCATAGAAGAAGCAAAATTAAAAGGAAATTTCTTAAAATAGTATTTGAAATTCCTATATGACAAATCAGCCCCGTCAACACCTATCAAATCATAATCAACCCCCTTTGTGCCTCAGTACAGACAACGGAGTAGCATAACCAACGATGGAAAGAAATCGAAAAAAAAAAAATTCGAGAAAAAACTTGATACCAAGCAACACTGTTGGGTAGGTTTCTCAATTGCCTTCGTCATACACAGCCAAGTCTAACGACCTAATCCGAAGGCAAATTCAGCGCACAGTCCAATATCAGGCATACATAGGCATATGGCCACGATATACTCTACTCGTACTCGTACTCGCACTCGTATTTGCTATCCCAAGCATCAGGCAGCGGTGTTCGTTCACAGATGCAAAGTATAGTGCTGTGCTGAGTATACCTACAGAGTGTAAAGCCAATCTCCCGTCACACTTCTCCTCATTTCATCGATCATATACCAACCCAACAATCCATCCATCCACAGAACGAACGTGCTCTCCATAGAACGAAAATTGACGTAGATACGAGATACCTACCCGTACAAGTTGTATAGTGTGTACCTACTACAGCATAGCAGATAGAGAAACTCACGCGCAACGACGTCGCCCAACGCACGAATACAGTAATGAGCAACGCTTGGCAACGCATGCGAGTACGTGAAACTCTTTGCAAGCAAAATGCCCATCCAAAGCGGATGTATGCCATTTGCCAAGCCGTGGCGTTGCCTGGTACCAACCGAACTACAATGGTGAGTACATGCGTACCAATTGACTTGGCCATTTTGTATGGGGACTTGAGATACTACAACGCATCCGAACGCATCTACTTTTCTAGGGAATATTTTCTATTTTAACAAATTTAATGCATATCTTGATGAATTTAAGAATGTGGAAGTACTACAAGTTTTTCGTTTGGTTTTTTCGAGATGAAATGCATTTTCGAAAATTTCATCGACTGCCATGGGTGGCGTGGTGAGGTGAAAATAGATTTTGGGAACGGCGCAGTTGTATGACATTTGCTGTGGTTCGTCAAAGGTATGTTTGTATAGTTTTGTGCGTTGTACCCCGATGGCCGTTAGTTTTTGAAATGCAATTTGAAAAATTAAATTCTCTAGATAATTCGATGGTTTGCTACTAAAGTACGAGTAAGTGTATCTAAACCTGGGAATGCTTTTGATTCTATTTAGATGTTGGGATTTCCGATGAGATTTGGTTCATGGAAGAGATGCAGTTTTTGTTTCTATCGTAGGTATAAGGTACTCGTAATTGAAAAGATGATAAAATTTAAATATAAAGTTTCATTAAATGCGTTTAATTGAGTAGGTAAAGAGTCATGAAAATCAAGTTTGTATGTGTGAACAAACGTAGTTAGATTTTTTTCGTGTCATAAAATTCACAAAAGGTTGGTGACGTCTTATAATACTACAGATATGTGATAGTTTGTATCTTTTTTTTTTGTTAAAGGATTTGTACGACAGAATCAGTACTGCGAAGTCAAGAGAGGCTCAACTCAGGGATTAAAATTTCTCTGAGGAAGTGTCGTCTCCTTAAGGCACTTAGAGTCATGCATTCACATAAAACGTGTTCCGTAGTTTCGTCGTGTTCCATGCAAAGACGACATTCAGTTTCCTGAGTAAGGTCTATTTTCTGTAGGTAATATCGAAGGTGGCAGTGACCAGCAACCAGTCTTCTGATATCATACCTTTTGAGTGGTAGGTATTCTTTTGATTTTTTGTGAAATGGTTGGATGGCTCTTTTAGCTTGACGAAGCCTCGGGATGTTTCCAAATAGGATATACACACTTTGTTCTCAGAACTTTTTATTGTCGAGTTAATTGTTGAATTTGGGATATTACAAAACGGCTCAGGGCTGATGAAAGAATTGCCAGTTCGGTGGCTATTTCATTTCCGCAATACCTATATGACCAGGCACACACCAAAGTTTTGCTTTGTTCTTATGGGTGAGATCTTGTTTTGTATTGAAACAGTGCATAACTGATTTGGAGTCAATGAGATTACAACCTAATGCTTTAATGGCGGCTTGATTTTCCGTTAGTATATAGCTGGGGACATCCTTCATTCCCTTATCGAGGATGAGATTTGCGCACAGGATCTGCGAAGCGATATTCCCGGGTTTCGTCCAAATAGATGTACCAGAACTCAAACCGGTGTCCATCTCTGGTCCATCTGTATACCGCTTGATACCTTTAAGGTTTGAGGTGGGGTTTTTGTAGTTCCACGCTTATCGGGGCTAGGGATCACTATATTGAACCTTCTGCCAAAGTTCAGAGTCTTAGGTAGGTAGGAAGGCTTCTACAGCTGCTGTTTGACATGTGTGCATTTCACCGGTGATGCCGATGCATGCAAGACTTTGTAGCTACTGCAGCTTTTGTATGGCAGATTTCTCTTTTGTTTTGTTCCACCATACTACTGATGAGTAGGCGTTGATGGGTCGTATCATGACTATATGATGGGTTAATCCCCAGGTCTTACCATACATACAACGGCAAGCCACATGGCTTTAGTCGCTTTGGTAATTTTTTTATTTGTATGTGAATTTGAAGTAGGTATGAAGAAAATGAAGTTTTTTTTTTATCGAGATCCATCTCAAGATATTTTACTTTATTAAGGTACACAATTACTGTACCTTTAAGTGAGAGCTGGTCAAGACTCAGATTTTTTTTACGAGTGAAGGGATCAACTATTTTTTTTTTTTATAATCGGCACGCGCTAAAGGGGTTTTGTACCCTTAAAATGTTCGTACACATTGCGGGCGAAGGAAATTTAGGGAGGAAGAAAAGACAGGTACCGATGTACATTGTTTTTAAATGTTTGTAAGTTATAACGACCAGGAACCACAGAGATCGGCAGGGCGTTAGATAAGCGAGTTGTACGCCTTAGGAAAGGATCACGATATTTTAGAGTACGTCCGAAAGTGGGCTTGAGGGTATACTGATGAGCATTCATAGCTAGACGGGTGTTACGGTTGAAAGTTTGAATGGGCGGAATGCTACTGGCGATTTCAATGGAGCACTGGTGGTGGAAATAGCGATAAAACAAAGTGAGACAGGAGACATTACATCGGTGTTCGAGGGTGTCCATTGTTTGAGTTATCAGTTTTATCGCACGGTTTTGAACCTATCTAGCAGGTGCAGAGATGTTTTAGGTGCACCTGACCAGATGTGGGCATTGTACTCCAATTTTAGCGGATGAATGCTTTATGTATTGTGGCCAGATCAGAGGTGGTAAAATATTTCTTACATCGCTTGAGGAAACCTAGATATTTCGCAGCATTTTTGGCGACATCGAACATGTGGTCATTCCAACGTTCACTGATATTCACTGACACACATACCGAGAATGGAAAGTTTATCGGTTTCGACGATGCAAGTGCCATTCATGGATAATGGCTGGGTATTTGAATTTCGCTTTAATGACACCAGACAGCATGGAAGCATTAAATTCTCCTCTGTTAGTGGTTCCCCAATTAATTATGCTGTTAATATCGGAATTTAATGAGCTTAGCATACGCTGCCGTTCATATTCTACAGGCCGAAGAGCAGGGGCGCGAGTCCGCGAACGAATATGGTATGAAAAGCAGAGAGTACTGTCGTCAGCAAAGGAATATATTGGATTAGTAGTGGCAAACAAGAGATCGTTAATGAAAATTAAAAAGAGTGTCGGAGACAGAACGGAGCCCTGGGGCACACCAGCATTTATTTTGCGAATATCAGACTTGAAACCGTCCAAGACAACTTGAATTGAACGTTCGGAAAGGTAATTTCTAATCCATTGAAGAAGAGAGTCATCGATCCCAAAAATACGCATTTTCGACAAAAGAGCCTGATGCCAAACTCTGTCAAATGCCTTAGAAATATCAAGTGCAACTATCTTGCTTTCGCCAGATTGATGTACGCTTTGGTTCCACTTTTCGGTGAGACATGTCATCAAGTCACCAGTGGACCTGTTTCTACGAAAACCATATTGCCTGTCATTGAGAAGTTGTTGTGTTTCGAGATATTTCATGAGCCCAAAGAAGGGGCGTAAGTGCAATGGGTCTGTAGGAGGAGAGAGAAGAAGATTCGCCGTTTTTAGGGACGGGCTGGACAAATGCTGTTTTTCATCTGCTCGGAAAGAGTCCTAAAGAGTAGGATTGATGAAAAAGCTTATGCAGTGGTTTTGCCAGCGTGGAAGAACACCTCTTCAGAAAAAGGGGAGATATACCATCTGGACCAGCGGATTTATGTATGTTGAGATCTTTAAGTACTCTTGCCTCAATTTTTGGTCGTATTGAAATTTCACATGCTTGATCAAGACGTTGCGGTCATTCCTGGCTCGTTTAAACTTTTTTTCAGTTTTCCTCTGTCGGGTTGGTCTTGTAGGACCGAAAAAACAATTCTCTAACCCTGACAGCTTCTTTACAGTTCGAGTCGTACCATGCCTTTTCTTTTGGTTTGATACTCTTCATCCAATGAGGGATAAAGGATATCGGTGCAAAGAGAATAGTGTATGTGATCATATCAGCAGCGGTATCCACGTCCCTATCTAGGAAACATAACGACCAGTTAAAATTCCTAAAGAAACTGTTAAGACCGCTCCAGTTGGCTTTCTCGTATTGCCATACGGTTCTTTTAGGGATCTTTTCTCTAACTATGTGGTGGGTGCCTAAAGGGGAGAGCACATCAACGCAGTACTTGTCAGGGTGAGAAGTTAAAAACAAGCCCAGGGTATTGGCGGTATGACTATCAAGGTCTGGTATTCGTGTGGGCTCATTTACAAGCTGGGTTAAGTTATTTTCCGTAGCGAAGATACGAAGAGCTTTACTGAGGTTGATTGAGATATTTTCTCCAACACACCAATCATTTACTATCTTAAGAGCAGTCTGCATCTAATAGCAAACGTCTTTAAGGTGTTTACCTTTACTATTATGAATAAGCCGTCGGAATATCGTATTGTTTGAAAGCCTAGATTACTAAATTTTACCAGCCACCAGTAACCAGAGACCATAAAAGCGGTGAGAGAACACCTCTTTGTGGACAACCTTAGACGGCTGAGACAGAGATTTTAGTCTCACCGGAAGATGTGAAGACTTTCCAGTTTACCAGACGTGCTTTAACCCAACGCTTAGTGGAATGGTCAATACCCTTTTTGTATATGTCTTACGAAATGGATTCATATCCTGTATTGTCAAAGGCACCTTTTATATCTAGGAAGGCACATGTTGCAATGTTCTCTTGCTTTTAGGCCTCTTTAATCTGTGTTACTAAATTTAGTAGAGCGCCTTCTATAGATTTGTAGATCTTTTTTTCCTGTATGCACAATGGTGAGGGTGCAGAGGTGAATTTCTGTTGAGAAGGTCTCTGATGTGTAAAGCGGTGTCTTTCCATGGTTTTCAGAAAAAAATGATGTAAGACTTATGGGTTGATAAGATTTAGGTAGTCCACTAGGTTTATCTGGTTTGTTTATAGAAACTACATTTACCTATCTCCAGGCTTGTGGGATGTATTCCCACAGTGCTGGGAAGATTCCGTCTGATCCAGGGCTTTATATGGCTTAAATGAGTTTATGGCTCTTTTAACTTTGTCTATGCTGAACATATTTCCAGATAGGCTGTTAATTCTGTTCTTGTAGGATAAGCTTGTAGTCTCAGAACTGAATTATTGTTGCTTAAAGTCTAACAAATAAACTTTTAGTAGTATTTTTAGAGCTTCCTCTCGACTAACTAACTGTGAAAGTACCATATTCTTTTTGTAACAGAACTAAGCTATTTGAAAAGTCCTTTGAGAGAATTTTTTGGAGGTGCGAGATTTCTGGCAGGTTTCCTAGGTTCTCGCATTTTTTTCTTAAGGAAGCTCTTTTGGATTTTCTTAATTGTATAGGTCCCAATTGCCGGTGTGTTTGGATTTTTTTAAACTTTTTTCTCACCATTTGCGTATAAGATAAAGAATGCATTTAGTTGATCCGCTGCCTCATTTAGAAAGGGAGACGAGATATTGAGGTTAAGTACCCATTAGATAGAAGCAGATTTTTGCTAAAAATGAATTTGAAAGTAGCTCATCTCTTTTATTGTTGTCGCTGGGCGTTGCGTTGGCTTCACACCAAAGAAAAAGATGCCAATTGCGACGTTGGTATAGTTCGGCCAGGTCCTGTACCAGAACAGGAGGAATCGCATCTATATTTCCGCGGAGGTAGGCTGAGGCGTACACAACATTTTGCATTGCATTCCCCTGTGGTGGTTCGATGATCGCTGCCACTAAATCTCTGGCGTTAAACCCTGGAATGAGAAGACATTTAATTTTGCAACTGATCAGTAAAGCAGCCCTCGGTCTAAGATCTCCTCGTTTAAATTCTATTTTTTGTTCTTAATTGTTGAGGTAAAATATTTTACCCTCAATAGCCCATGGCGCCCCTCATAGCATGGCGCAGGTTTCCCTGCAAAACTTTTAGTGTAGCCATCATTGTTTGCGGTTATACGCGAGGTTCCGTATGCGGTTCGGTTTGTTACCGCCTCTCCGCCGCATGGAAACCTCCCCAAGGGGGTGTCCCTTTGGCCTCACTCTCGCAGGACGAGCTGCATTTTCTGCCGCTTAACTCCTCGGTAGAGGTACAGGAACACTACTTTTTTTGCAGCAGCTGGTTCTTGTGTTTATCGGCTCGTTGACGGGAGCTCACGTGCTCTATCATTCACAGCTGCAGCCGTATTAATGGCCTCAGCTTACCAAAACGGTACGTGGCATGGCCTTTTAGTTCGCTGTCCGTTTCACCGCACGGTCATTTAAAGAAAGATCTTTCAGGTTCTGGTGTTAGGACCTGATATTTGTACATCCAGTGACGCGAGAATTTTCTCATTCGTTGGGCCGATGCTTTGCGTAAAGAACCCCCTTATGATGTGTAGTTTCGGAAATGAATCATTTTCCATTAACATCACGTTCAGACTGCATTTCTCCTTGATTTTGGAGAAACTACTCCTCTGTAAATTTGCAGTGGCTTCATTCGTGCAAACAAACACTACCCAGCCTGCCCTAATAGTAGAGCTGTCAAAAGGCGGTTTCACCTCTTCGTCGCTCAATCGGAACGTCAATAACTCCCTCCGGTATTTGAGCCATTTGCTTATCACTAAGGAGATTGAGACTTATCTCTTCCGGGATTACTCCCAGCCTGACACGGCCCACAGGATCTTGTCAACTGTAGCATTTCCTGTTCGGACTCGCTTTGCATTCGACATCGGGGGGGTGGAGTGGCCGGATCGGGTTTGTTTGGCCTCTATTCCGTTGTTTTCGGGTTTGGCAGAGGCAATTTCTAGAGCATGTTCCCTAGAGTTGCATTGTTTCAAACTTGTTTGAACTTTGTCCTCCCCGAAGGTCTTAGTTTTATATAACCGGTAGATTTTTGTGACATGTTCACAGAACTTGTGGCTACTTTAGTGCTAACGAATGGTACACATAACTCATCAGATAACATGCTAATTGTGTCTTCACACAAAGTATCTGAGTCTGAGTCGCTCAGAAGGGATGAATTCTCTTCCTCGCTTCTCATTTCAGCGTCAGAGTTGGCAACAGGCGTCTGATCGACGGCTTCTGCTGCAGGGTGCGCAGGTGCGTCTTGCCGAGAGGAAGGCTAGGTAATTAAATCGGAGGTAGCCCGGTATCCGAAGTTCACAAGCTAGAGACTAAGCACCCTCTTAGCCATGCATCCTTCAGAGCTTGCTGTTCCACATTCGGGTTAGAGTTTTTTTTTAAAAAAGGTTAGCTCCTCTTCATTGCTCATTTTTGCCGGTGTTATGACACGTGGACGTGCTGTTTGATTTTTTAGCGTTCTATTTTTGACAGCTGACGCGTTATTCGGGATATGTGTCAAAGTCAAACATGCTCAGTTAGCATTGCAATTTCATTATGAAAAGACTTACACCTGAACAACGCTTACAAATTATAGAATTTTATTATCAAAATTCGTGCTCTCTGAAAAATGTTTTTCGCGGACTTCGACCACTTTACGGTTGTCATAATCGACCTATTGAGAAAGCAATTCAAGCCATAGTGACCAAATTTCGCATTAATCTCGCGCTATTGGACATCAAGCCACTACCCGTATGCTAACAGTGCGTACAGAGGAAAATAATGCTGCTGTATCCGCCAGGGTTAATGAAGACCGTGATTTGTCAATTCGTCATCGTTCGCAGCAATTGCGATTGCGTTACTCGACTACGTGGAAGGTTTTACGCAAGGAATCTTACAAAATAAATCTCGTGCAAGAACTGAAGCCGAACGACCTGCCACAGCGTCGAATTTTCGGTGAGTGGGCCTTAGGAAAGCTGGAGGAAGATCCGCTTTTTTATCGACAAATTGTCTACAGCGACGAAGCTCATTTCTGGTTGAATGGGTATGTTAATAAACAAAACTGCCGTACTCGTATTTGGTCCAATGAGCAACCTCAGGCAATACAAGAGCTTCCAGTGCATCCGTAAAATGCATTGTTTGGTGTGGTTTATGGTTCGACAGAAGCACTGGCCCGTATTTTTTCAAAGATGACGCTGAGAACAACGTTACTGTCAATGGCGCCTGCTATCGTTCAGTGATCTCGAACTTTTTTTTACCCAAGATACACCAGCTGAACCTGGTCGACATATGGTTCTGGCAAAACGGCGCTACATGCCACACAGCACGCGAATCGATGGACCAATTGAATTGGGTGAGCAATTTATCTCTCGTTTTGGATCGGTGAATTGGGCGGCTAGATCGTGCGATTTGACGTCTTTCGACTATTTTTTTTATGGGGATACGTCAATACATTTTCATGAAATAATCTTCAAAAAGTAAATGACAAGCATTGATTTACGAGTATCAACTCAAATAAAAATTGTATACACTTTTGCAATTTTCCTGTGTTTTTTTTGACAATTAAAAATCAAATGCTTAAAAAATCACCCATTAGTTTGTATTTTGCACCTGAAACATTATTTAGGAGCTTATCGATGATTTGCATTTGGGAGTTATGTGCAGTTGGTGTGTTTTTTATATAAATTATTAGGTATTTCAATATATTTTTTATAGGTTGGGGAAAAAGTATCGGACCATTGAAGGATCATAACTTTAAAACGATTGATTGCATCTGCCAACACTTTTTTTGTTTGACAGTTAACAGATCAGTGGAATGAAAATTTGTTGCTTGCAAATTTAATCAAAGACATAAATGATTGAAATTTCTGAGAAAATTGGGTATACTCGTATTTTACAATTTTACTAAGATAAAGGGAAAAATACGGCGCAGGCGTATGAAAAGATTTGTGCTATTTATGGTGAAGGCACTCTATCGAAAACTATTGTCAAGAAATGTTTCGGTCGCTTTTGTTCTGGGAATTTTTGTGAAGTCTTTATGTAATCTGATTGGCCTGCCTCTAAAAAAGTCAATGAAAGCAACACCGGCGCATAAGCATTCATGACGTCGGTAAGGACCTTAAGATTGACCATAAGACAGTTTTAAGCCATTTGGAAGGAGCTGGTTATAAAAAGAAATTCGATGACCGGATTTTTATATGCAAGTCGCTGTGAAAACCGAACGAAATCAAGCCATTTTTGGAGCGAATGGTAACAGGTGTTGAAAAATCGGTCACGTATGATACTGCTGTGCGAAAGCTGTATTGGCCGAAAAAAGAGGATGAAGCTCCACAAAATTAGCAAGGACAGGATTGACGGCAAGGATGATGATGCTGTGTGTTTGGGGGGATTAGAAGAGTATCATTCATAATGCGCTGGTCAAACGAATGATTAAAATGTCTGCTGCAAGCAATTGAAAGAAAGAGGGCAGAATTGATCAACAGTTGATCAAGCCACATGTTTGGTGACTCGGCAAAATTGAAAGACCTTGCTTGGCTGGAAAGTTTTGATGCATCTATTATCATTTGTTTCGAACTCTGCAACACTCTCTTGCTGGCGTAAAATTAGCTTCAAAAGGGCATGTGAAAATTATGTGACGCAGCGTTTTAACAAGAAACCGTAAACATTCTACACTGATGGAAAAATGGTTCTACCTCAATAAAATTAATTTTGAATGTAAAAAAAAAATTCATTTTACTACAAAAAGTCCGATATTAAACGCTGTTTCACAATAGGTGTGTTGGGGCGATCACCAGTACCTACTTCTTAGCAGCTAACCTTAAATCAAAAAAAAATCTTACCTATGATTTCAAAGCAAAAAAAAATTGTTTTAAGTTTTGAGAAAAACTCGCTTAAAGTTTTACTCTTGAATACTCACCAAAATAAACGCATTAAAAAATTTGTTTATATCGACTTGTCTATTCGTGACCCATATAAGAGATGTTCTGCCGATATGGATGCTCCTACCATGGATGCCATCTGCTGTTGCCTACGTTGTATACTGCCTTTTTGAGTACTTTCAACCAATAACTGCTCTGATAGCAAAATACCCTCTGCATCAATTTTCTTGGCGTATCGGTGCATATTAGGCCCATAATGTATTGATGGTGCATAAGCAATGATTCAATTTACATGCGGAAATGTATGCAGCGATTTCTACAATAGTAGAGCTATTGCTGACTGTTTTAGGGCTTATTTTCCGCACTAGTTGGTTGAAGGTTCTATTATTATTTTGAAGATGTGCTATTCAGTCTTTTTTACTGAAGATTGTATCACCGTAAGGCACTGCTTTGATGAAGTTTTAGAGTCATCGTCTACAATGTAATTCAGGTATTTCACGGTATATTTATCTTTCGACCGCTTAAAAATTCCCGTAATTACATTAGCCACTATTTTGCCAGATGATCCTTCATGATTTGCAGTACACTCATAACTGTGGGTTTTATACCACTCTTCGTACTCTGGGGTCATTGTCGTCGATTTTTATTTATATCAATTATTTTGTCAGTGAAGTAAACAATTATAAACGACACTCCCTACTTTTGCCACGCTCCTTCTCCGGATTCATTTTTATTTGTTTTATTATTCTCAGTCGCTGATATACGTTTTTTTTCCGCATAAAAGATTCTGCTTCTGGGCTTTATAACAATTCAATATTTGTTTTAGTACTATCACTTCTCTAATAAAGTTACAAATTTTATATTCTGTACTGGTGTCTTCCAGCACATCACTGTCTACTAATGATTATCAATATTTCGAAGCTCTTTGAACCTATTTTACGTCCAATTTTAAACTCTATGAAGTAAACAAAAAAAAACAAATAATAATGAAACCCTTAATTAAAAGGAAAAAAAGGAAACAAAAGGAAAATAATGTTAAGAAATAAATAAATAAAAAAAAAAAAACAAATAATAAATGAATAATAAAACACTTTTTTAATTTCAATTCAACTACCTATTGCTTATAATATTTTTTGAATTGGTCGTTGATTTAGTTCAAATTCAACCTTCGCTTTATTTTGGGCACTAAAAGTCGAGTAGAGCCAGTTTTTACAGTTTATATGCATTTTTATTCTCATTCATTAATTAATCCTTACATGCTAGACAAAAAAACGCTTAAAAATTAGCTTAATTAACTTAAAATTATCTTATTCTAACTTACTCTTACTGGCCCCATGCGGGCACTCTAAGTTAAACCTAACACTTAAACTATGTCTTTCGACGAATCTTACGTTACATGTCTGTACTATCTCTATTCATTATTAAAACTAAGAAAATATTTTTTAACAAAAACTTAGTAAAATGACTTTTTTTTTTACTTTATTATAAAACTTAAAACTAACACATACAAACTATCTAAGAATAAATCTTAATCTACTTAACCTACTTACATCTAATACATAATACTACCTTGATCAAAAAGTTCCCGGAATATGTTCAGAAAATTAAAGATACACGTTTATTCACCTAAATCTATATTGTCCCCTTTAAAGTAAACTCCATCGGCTGCAACACACTTATGCCAGCGCTTGATCCAATCCTCGAAACATTTTTTATATTCGGTTTTCAGTATGTCCATCAGTGCTTCCGGCGATTTTTCCATTACTTCCTCTCGGCTGCTGAAACGCGTTCCCCGTAGTGGTTTTCCCGATTGAACAGAAAGAAGTCACAGGGAGCCAAATCAAGTGAATTCGGTGGCTGTTGGATGGTTTTTGTTGCATTTTTCGTAAAAAAAATTACGAATAATGATGGCACTGTGCGACGGTGCGTTATCATGGTGCAAAATCCTCGAGTTTTCTGCCCACAATTTTGGTCTCTTTCGGCGAATTGCTTCACGCAAACGTCTCATAACGCCCAAATGATACTCTTTGTTTACTGTCTGGCCTTCTGGCAAAATTCATGATGCACTACACCGTTGTAATCCATGAAAACCGTGAGCATTGCCTTCTTTTTTGACTGAAAACGACGTGGTTTTTTTGGTCTCGGCTCATTTAGTGAACGCCATTCACTTGCCTGATGTCTGGATTACGTGTCGTACCCATAAATCCACGTCTCGTCTTCACTAATGATCCTTTTGATGGATGTGAGATTGGATTCAGCCTCGCAAATCATCTCTTTTGCGACGTCAACACGGTCTCTTTTTTGAATGAAATTGAGGTCTTTTGGCACCAACTTTGTTGCTACACGATGGAAACCCAAATTATTAACCAAAATGTTTTGGACAGATAGGCATAGGCAATGTTCAAGACCTCCGCTATCTCTCTGATGGTTAATTTGCGGTTATTGACCAACATTTCTTTTACTTCATCAATGTTTTTGTCTGTTTTCGATCTCGATGGTCATCTTCGATTGACTCACGACAACTTTTGAACCGCTCACGCCACTGGTAATCGACCGTTTTCTTTAGAGAATGGTTGCCGAAACACTTTTCCAACATTTCTAACGTTCGCGCACCGTTAAATCCGTTTTTAATGCAAAATGTAACATAATACAAGTTCGTTGTTGCAAATTTAAATCCATTTCTAAAATTGTAAAAAATCGCCAACACACAAAGAGATAGATGTACTCTTGGGTACGTAGCTTTTGCAAATGTCAAGCTATGACGCTAAGATTTAGAGGGAATGTCAACAACAGATTTACCAACTTAACAAAAAAAAATAGAACTCAAATCGAAACAATGGGAGCGCCACACGGTGGTGTCCCCCGGTAACTTTTTGACCAAGGTGGTATACGCATACAAATATATATATGTATACACATAATACATATATACTTAATACATAAATACATATATGCATAATTTTTTATTTATTTTGTTTTTTTTATATATATTTTTTCTTAAATTTAACTTAATCCGACCTAAAACTATGTAAGCCGGCCATGGCTAAAAAAAAAAAAATTAGACTGACCGACTTTGCTTCAGATGAAGCTACCTATTGCTGGAGGAATACGACGACGACCCATCCTCTCCTTCAACAAGCCAGCAAAATTGCTGGTGCTGTTGAGCAACATCCCTCATGTACTGAACCGGAGACGCTCCGCACTGCCGTGTGCGACGTCTCTGACGTAGTGGAGTCGCGTGTCCACAGCTGTTCGAGCAACGTGGAAGATTAGCGGCACAACCAATCTGTCCTGGATCAAACCTTTGCTATCTAGGTAGAGGAACGCTTCTGGAGGAAAAAAGCCATAAAAGCGAACTCTCTCATGATACATATAAATAGGGTAGTAAGCCCCGCAGATCAGGTTGTTCGACGATGTCATTGCTCTTGCAATGTGCCTTCGAGTCAATTTAATAACAAAATTGTCCACTCTTATTAGGTTATTGTTCAAGACCTCATTACGATAGAATTGTATGTATTCGGACTCTGGTGTTCTGTATAACCGAAGACAAGCCATAAGACAAGCCCCCTCAAACACCCGAATCTTTTCCAATAAACTTGCTCTCACGTTGAACCACACGGGGCATCCAAATACAAGCCTAGGCCGGATAAGGGCCATGTAGTAGATCACCTTCACCCTCGCATCGAGTCGAGTAGAGCTACGGCTCCATACTTGGCATCCATAAAGTAGAATAGCATGAGAATCGGAAGAGTTTCGTCAAAGGAAATCCTACAATTATAATGGGGACAGAATGGACACAGTTTGCAGACCGTTAACTTGAGCACTCTCCTCGAATTTGCTCTACTCATGGCCCAACAGACATCTGTCAAAGTGCCTACTCACTTTGGCGTGGGCAGGAAGATTGTCCGAAAGAGAGGGAAAGCTTTTTATTTAAATGGGGAGAAGAAGGATTACTTGCACCGAAAATGGACTTCTGAACTGGATTTTCGGGTGAAACATGACGTTTTTTCCCATATCGTTTCATTTCTGACATACTTGTATTTTTTATTTTAATTTTGATCGTTGAAGAGCAAGGAAGTATAAAGAAGAGGAAAAAAGGGTATATTTCCGGCCAGCTGGTCAAATTTAAAAATTAAAAATGTTCTGATTCAAGTGCCTGGCTTGTCAAAAAGTCTTTCGTCCCCATGAAAATATGAACACGACGTTAATAGGCAGCGCTTTCACGCCCACGCCAATGTGAACCGGCACAAATAATACTAATAACATTGGAATCTACACACTGAATGACTCGAACTGCAACCAACTTCAGACTGCTATCATTTCTAAACTGTTCATGACAGTGAGCTCAAATTTTGACACATGACAGATAATTTTAATATTTACAAGCCTTTTAAACGATTTGCGTCTCAGTTGTGTTGAAAAATTTTTATCCGCGATGGAATTCAAACGTGATAGTGTGATTGCTTTATATAGCTCGTTATCGTGATACTGGCAGCGTTGCAAAACGCCATGGAGGTATTTATAAAAAAACAGCAACATCGGCAGAAATGATTCGGAAAGTGAAGGCTCGAATTGAGCGAAATCTGCGTCGAAGGGAAGAAAAATGGCTCATGAGCTCAACATATCGTTGGAACGGATGCAACACATACTGAAAAATTAGCTTGGGCTCAAGCCATTGAACTTCCAAAAAGCACACGATCTTACACCCCAACAGAAAAAAGTTAGAGTCGAAAGAGCGAAGGAGTTGGTTGCTACACTTGCACGAAAGTGGTGAGTTGCCGAATTTGATTTTTTCCGATGAGTCGCCATTTGTTATCGAGCAATATGTCAAAAAACAAAATGACCGAGTTTACTTGCCAGAGAGGTCCTTCGAAAATTTACACCTTAGGACGGCCACCAGAAAGCAGGCAGCACCGATGGTGATGGTTTGGGCCGCCATAACCGCCGATGGTCGCTCTCCGCTTGTATTTTTGGACCGTGGCGTCAAAATTAATGCGATCGTATACCGTGAAACTGTCTTAGAGGCAGTATTGAAGCCTTGGGCAAACAATCATTTCGGTCGGAGACCGTGGACATTTCAACAAGACACGGCACCGTCTCACAAAGCGCGCGTCCACAAGATTGGTTAAAAAACAATGTTCCACACTTCATTTCTTCCACACAATGGATTGCAAATTCTCCGGATGCAAATCCGTTGGATTTTTCTGTCTGGGTTATTTTGAAGGCGAAGGTTGGCACTAACAAATACCAAAGTTTGGACCACCTCAAACAAGCACTTCGCCGGGAATGGGCTAAAATACGGCAGAGCCACTTGCATGCAGCGTGCGATGCTTTCTCCGGCCGTCTCAAGGCCATTATTCGCGCCAAAGGTGGACATATTGAAAACTACTGATACAATTTGAAAATCGATGTATTTTCCAACATTTTTTGCTTGGCACAATAAAATTTATCAAAAAATAAAAAAATTATAGCATTTTAAAAAGTTGGAGTTCGAGTCATTCACCCTGTATATTAATGATGATAACTTTTCTGTCAAAGAAGATCTTCAGCAGAAGGATTGGGAATTTAGGAACTCAAGTTTCATTCTCGCACGAAAACTATCTGCAAGGTAGTGGACTGGATTTTGAGGTAAAAATCAACTGATTTGTCGGCTCTGACTTAAGTTTTTTTTTTGTTTTTGGATTAACTAATTTAAGTTGAATAAATTCCTTGGAAAATAAATAAAAAATAATGACATACAAATCACATTTCGTCTCAAGTTAAACTAAGCAAAGTAAAGAGGAGTTCCATTTTCTGATAGCGAGTTGTGCATCTCGGTTTGCACTTCCAATACCACTTTCAGGTTCATTTTATTTGAATAAACTCTTCGCTATTTTCGTCTCCCAATACCATATGTGAATGTGGTTGTGTAGTACTGCAGATGCCACTGCAATTTCGTTGACGATATTAGGGTTGGCTGCGTCGATATACATATTTCAGGCGACGAAATATTTCTTTCAGCAACGCGAGCTTTGGAAGATTGAAGGATCGTTTGCAACGAAAAAACATAACTTAACCTTTAATTTAAGTCGTTTTACTTTCGTAGCAAAAGTGTTCACAGTGTTCACTTGCATACATAATATTTCATCATGTACGCCACCCATTTTATCCTTTTTAATACTATGATATTTCCATATACAGGGTGTCCCTTAATTCGATGACGATAATTTGTAATTTCGGAAATGATTCCTGGGCATATTCTAAGAACAAAATCGTTCTAAAGTAGGAGTCTATCTCCAGTGTTGACATCATTTATCGAGGATTTAAGAAAAGGCTTACTTTGATGTACCCTGACCCATGTTAACGGAAATTGCTATTTTAGCACTAATGATAGAAACTTCGTGTAGGACTTTATTTTTATAAGAAATACTATGCTTTGTAACTGCGTTTAAATAATGTTGATATCTTGTTTGAGTCTTTAGACATCCAATTTCTAAGTCTGATCCGTTTTCATTGTCCATGCTAATTTTTGACTTTGAGGTCATTTTTCTCCAGAAAATGCCTAATTAACACAACGTTTTACTATTTTATTCTCATGAAAGTAACAATAATAAAAAAAAAAATCATCAATGAGAGTTGCAGAAAAACCCACCGGAAAACCTTCAACTTTTACCTGTTTATGATTTTTTACCAACGTTTCTAACAACAGTTGACAATATATACTCGTAAGAGTGGTTTTCCGTGAATTACTAATTTTCCAATATTTTTTTAAAATTGCATAGCTATAAAAGAGTTTTAAAGCGTGCTCTTTTATTTGACTACCTGTCAGAACCCTCATTTCCTTACCCTGTTCCTTAAAAGTTCTCAGAAGAGTTAGGTATGAAGGGTATGAAGGCCTATTTGGAAAATATACCTTACAGAAATGGTATAAAAAATTAGGAAAAAAAATTAATTCATCAGTTTAAATTTTTATGCTAAGGTTACAGTTGCTTAGAAACGCTGTTTGGAATGTCAGTATTTACAAACCAAGAATACGCAGACATTATTTACGTTTATGGGCTATGCAATGGAAATTCAACTAGTGCGCGACAAATACCATGACCTTTATCCTAACCGACGACTTCCTAATAAAAGTGTATTTATAAATACGTATCGAAGGCTTCGAGAAACTGGATCAGTTTCGAATACACGACCGAATGTGGGAGCTCCACAAGTAAGAAGGATTTCGGCCGATGAAATAATACTGGATGCTGTTACAACTGATCCATCAATCAGCATCAGACGCTATTTAATGTTTCTAATTCAATGTTTCCATACATAAAATTTCTAACGTACTGAATGGAGAAAATCTTTATCCATACCATCATACTTCTGTACAAGAACTGCTTCCCAATGATTTTTAAAAGAGACTTGAATTTTCTAACTAGTTGCTGGAGCGGAGCTTGGATGAGAATCAGTTAATTAGCAGAATTCTTCGGACGGACGAATCTCAATTTACAAGAGATGAGATCACAAATTTTCATAATCTTCATACGTGAGCTGCGGACAGTCCACATACAAGCGTCAATATGCGGGCAAGTGTACTTGGAAACAAGTTAATCGGCCCCTTCAAACTACCACCTAAGCTGAATTCTACAAACTATCTGGGGTTTTTGCGAAATGATTTACCAGAACTATTGGAGGACATTCCACTGATTCAACTAGCTTCATCATATTTTCAACAGAACGGTGCACCAGCCCACTATGGTCGTGAGGTTAAGAATTGGCTAGATGAAGAGTATGGTAACCGTTGGATAGTAAGAAATGGACCACTTCACTGACCCGCAAGATCTCACAGTTTTTAATTTTTTTTTGTATGGGGAAGAATGAAAGAACTTGTTTATTCAACCGAAATAGCAACTTTAATTGAATTGGAAGAGCGTATTCTCGAAGCGTAATCAAAAGTGAGGCAGCAGTTAGCATCAACAAACATTCGAAGTGCAATCCAAAAACGGGCTCTAGCATGCATACAAAACCAATTAGGACACTTTGAGCACCTGTTATACCTGTTTTAGTTTACACATAAAATACTAGATGGAGTGAAAAGTGACCTCCTTGACCGCCAGAATGCGGTGCTACTGCAAAAAAGGTTATGATGCTTTTGAAGTCCGTTCATATTTAGGCAGACATGCCAAATTTCAGTGCGATACTGTCTTTAGTTTTGTTTTGACAGCTGATTGTTGTTGACGTGTTTGGCATCATGTTGAGTATGGACAAAAACGATTTTCGTTCTCTCATAAAATATTATTTTTTGAGAGGCAAAACGGCGAAGGAAACAAAAGAAAAGTTGGATAAATATTGGTTTCGAGAGTTTCGTGGTGGCCGCAACTTCACTACCGATCAAGTCCGCAGCGGCAGGCCCTCCGATGCGGTTACAGAGGACAATGTCAAAAAATTACATGAAATGGTGTTGGCTGACCGGAAAGTGAAGGTGCGCCAGCTAGCACATACCACAAAGATTAGTACTGAGCGCACACGCCATATTTTGGGCAATATTCTGCATATGAAAAAGTTATCCTGCCGCTGGGTGCCGCGAATGCTCACTTTTGACCAAAAACACGAACACGAGAGCACTTCGAAAGAGTGTTTGGACTTGCTGATGCTGAATCGGGCGGACTTTGGCGTCGATTGGTAACTGGATTTGGATCCCTCGGACTATTATCTCTTCCCAAACCTGAAAAGATGGCTCATCAAAAAAAAAATTCAGCTCACGCGAGGAAATCATCGACGCCATGGAGGAGTATTCTGCAGACCTTCCGGAAAATTACTTTTCGGATGGGGTCAAGAAGTTGGAAAATCGCTGGAATAAGTGAATCAAACTAAAAGAGGACTATATTGAATAAAATAAAAAAAAAACATTTAAAAAAAAATAATTTTTTCATTCCCAAGGAGGTCACTTTTCACTCCATCTAGTAAAAACTACCTAAGACCACACAAAATCATTTTTTACAGCAAAAAAACCCTTTTTTATAAATTTTAACTGCTGCAGGTTTTCCCAAGTATCATAAAATCTGTGGGTTTTTCTGCAACTCATTGATGATTTTGTTTTATTATTGTTACTTACATAAGAAAAAAATAGTAAAACGTTATGTTAATTAGGCATTTTCTGGAGAAAAGTGACCTCAAAATCAAAAATTAGCATGGACAATGAAAACGGATCAGACTTAGAAATTGGATGTCTAAAAACTCAAACAAGATATCAACTTTATTTAAACGCCGTTATAAAGGCTGGTATTTCTTCTAAAAATAAAGTCCTACACGAAGTTTTTGGCATTAGTACTAACAGATCAATTTCCGTTAACATGGGTCAGGGTACACCAAAGTAAGCCTTTTCTTAAATCCTCGATAAATGATGTCAACATTGGAGATAGACCCTTACTATAGAACGATTTTGTTGTTAGAATGTGCCCAGGAATCTTTTCCCAAATTACAGACTATCGTCATCGAATTAGGGGACACCCTGTGTATCACCTGCATTTGCAGGCAAATTTGCCGTTCCATATGTTATGTTTGACCCAAATTTCAGTGCCTACAATTCGGAACGCGGTCAATCTAAGCGTACTTTAGAAGCAAATCGAGGTTAATTTTGCTTACAACTGTTAGTACCGTGTCAATTGTAACATAGAGTGCAAAAAGGAACATTTTCGATATACTCGTAAGTATTCTGCTTTTATATTTCCGCAAAGGCAAAAAAGCTGCTGAAGCTCAAAAAAGATACATCCATATGTTAAATTTATGGTGTTGACTGCTTAAAAGAGCGCACGTGTCAGAATTGATCTCAGCAATTCCATTTTAGAGATAGAATATCTGAAGTTGATGATGACCAAACTAAAATCATAATTGAATCGGATCGTCATATGACTGAGAGGTTAATACATCACACACAACAATTGAAGATCACTTAAAACGTTTGGGACTCGTAAAAAAGTTCGATATTTGAGTGGCACATAAATTGAAAAGGATTCACTTAGCACAACGTATCAATATTCTGGGCGTCAAAATGGTAAGATATACGCCTCCAAATCGAATAGTTCGGCGTTCGATTTCAGAGCTCTCTTAAGAAAGAAATACGTTGGATGAATGCAACATTAGATGATGGTAGCAGTTAGCATGGCAGATCCCTTATACATATTAGCTACAATTAGGAACACTGTTTGAAACTTTTATCAACAGGTGAAAAGAAGATTCAACGAACGAGTTGTGTGGCAACATTGATGTAGTCAGAAAGTTGAGAATCACCCGCCTGATATGCCTGAGACATACTCATATAGAGCGGACGGACAAATGCTCCAGCCTTCAGAGTCTCCGAATCTACACGGAAGGACAACGCTGTAGAGGAAGGGATCGTCTTAGGTAGAAGGGGAACTCAACCGACTTGGAGTGCACAACTGGAGAGAGTTAGCTAAGAATGGGGCTATCCAAAGAGGCTTGTTATATGCTCCATACACTTGCACAGATACGTCTGTGCATACGTATATGTTTTGCTGTTGCACACATGTCTGTACAAATCGTCTATGACGTGTATATCCGTGACGTATGTATGCATTGGCAGTCTGTGCGAATTCAAAATATTTTGAAATTTCTTTGCTTGTGCGAACATGTAGAGTAACTTCGGGTAATGTGGAATAGTGCTTTATTTTCTAAAGTATTGATGGTCTAGCCACTCTGTTCTTGCATTCAGAATGTAAGAAGAAAAAAAATAGCTTTACGCTCTTCTCTTTATTGATATTCGCAATCGGTTTGTCTCAGTCAGTCAAAGTTCTTGGTTGAGTGTGGTTGACTTTTTTTGTTCATGTATATTCTGTTGTTTTTCGGAGGAAAAAATCAAATTTTCTTCAATTGTGCAACTAAAGTTTATTTAAAAAGGTTTTCAGTTTAATTGTTTAATTATAAATCGGTGAGTTTTTAGCTATATTTTTTGTTATAAGTCCTAGTTTCCAGCAGCTGCAAATCGGCTAATGTGGAATAGCATGAGGAGGGTATAGTGGAATACTATTCCACATTACCCGCTAATTAATTCGTTTCGGTTTTATGATTCCAGACCGCTATAAAAGATGCCTAAGAAATGTAAAATGAGGCGATGGGATGCAGATATGATGCAGAAAGCTGTGGAAGCTGTAAGAAATGGAGAAATGGACATTCAAATGGCATCAAAAGCGTTCAGTGTCCCACATACAACCCTTTACAGGATGGCTCGAAGTGAAGAAGATGTCGATAAGCTAATAGCTATTCCTCTAGGACGCAAGCCCGTTTCCAGTAACATCATCGAAAGTGAGTTGGTGCACAATGCTCTTGAGATGGAATCTCGATTTTGGGGTCTGACTAGAAGCGACATTCGCTCCCTTGCATTTCAAGTGGCTAAGAAAAATGGCATTCCGAATCGTTTCTCCGTCTTACAAGAAAGTGCTGGAAAAGATTGGTTATACGGTTTTCTTAAGCGGCATAAGGACTAATTAAGAATTCGTGCTCCAACTGGAACATCTTTCGACAGAGCCAGAGGCTTTACAAAGGAAAATGTAGAGACCTTTTTCAACCTCCGGGACGGAGAATATGAGAAGCATAACTTTTGCGCAACAGCCATTTGGAACATTGACGAAACGGGAATTTCGATCGTTAAGAGCAAACATCCGCAAATCTTAGGAAAAAAGGGAAAAAATCAAATTTTAGCAATGACATCTGCTGAACGAGGTTCGTTAATTACCGTGATTACTTGCATGAGCGTAGGCGGATCTTTTTTTCCACCTTTTTTTATTTTTCCCCGTAAAAATAAAAATGCACAACTGGTGAAACATGCTCCCCCTGGATCTGATTCGGCTTGCCATATATCTGGCTGGGTACAGGTGGATATATTCACAAACTGGTTCCACCATTTCTTGAAACACACAAAGCCAACTATAGAAAAACCCATTTTACTAGTTTTGGATGGTCACTATAGCCATACGAGGAACATAGAATTATTGGAATTAGCCCGTGAAAATGGCGTCATAATTATTTTCCCCGCACTCAACTCACAAGTTGCAGCCGTTAGACAGGACATCTATGAATGAAAATCTATTACAGCGAAGAAATAAGGAAATTCACACGCGAAAATGGTAGGAAAGTAACCCAGGTTTACGTTACTGAACTATTCGCAAGAGCCTACCTAAAGCTGCAGTCAGGCGAAATTGCAATAAATGGATTTAAATGCACTGGCATTTATCCATTCAATAAAAACAAATTTTCTGATGCTGACTTTATCACTGGAGAAACTGACGAAAACGAAAAGCCGATTCATGGAAACATCGTTATTGGAGAAGACCCCTGTAGCGTCATTGGAGAAGAACACAACGTTATCCTCTCTCAAGCTTTTGCATTTCACTCATCTCTTTCGGTTGCCGCGAGTACAAGCAACCATTTGACCCCGTGGGGTATATCACCTCCACCAAAAATTCACCGGCCGACAACGAATCGCGGAGGACGAACGTCAAAACCGACTGTGCTTACAAAGTCGCCATATAAAGATAAACTAAAGCAAAGCCTCCAAACAATTAAAGAGCGGAAAGAAAAAGTTGGCAAAGGGCGTAAGGGCATGAAGGATAAACCTAAACGTGCATTGTTAAACTCTTCTTCTAGTGATTCTGACACCAGCCTGATTTTAAAAGAATCTGATGATGAAGAAATGTTTGCTGATGTTCCGCACAATAAAGAGACCACGTGCATGTTTTGCAATGTCTCATACAGGGACGGTGTCACGCCAAAGAAATGGAGTCAATGCTTGCAGTGTGATATGATTTGGGCGCATGACACCTGTCTTGCACGTGGTCAAGCAGTTTTTATCTGCGAATCATGCGCAATGTAGTTGATGCAGTATATATGTAGACATACCTACTCGTATGTATATATTTTGACAATAAATAAAATAAAGAAACATTATTGTTTATAATCTGTCTTAATTTAAAAATTCAAATTGTAAACATGAATAAGAACGTCCTTTCACCAAATTCTTCGTATTTTTTTCATTTTTGTTTTTCTTCTTTTATTTTTGACAAGGCCAGAATAATGTGTAGACTGTATGCGCAGTGTGTGAAGGAAGCATAGTTTGAACTTGCACACATCTGCAGCGAGATGTCTGTTTATGGGTCCTATTAGTTGAGGCCTAGGTCCACACTGAACTGTATCGCCACCTAAGTATCTAGGTAAGTGCAAGGAATCAAAACTTTCTGTAATGAAATTGTACTTGGTCCAGTTTTGTGCTAATGAAGGCTTGATATTCTATGACGTCGGAACCATCAAATTGCCAGGAAGATAGCAGAAGGTCAGGAGATAAAATGGAAGATACGAGTACATTGCGTATGTATGTACATACTCGTAATTGCATGTCAAAAAAGCAGGGTTATACACTTGCGGTCATAAAAACCGCACCACCTAATGAGTTCTCAAAAAATGCCTAATTACATCAGATCGTAAGGGTTTTTCCCATACTAATGAAGGGTATTCCCCTTAGTGGAGTTCGGCCTCGTATTCAGTGCAAAAAAAATCAGTTTGAATTGAGCTGTGACGGTGACAAGTAAAAAAAAGTGAAATGTCTGATAAATATCATCAACTGACTCGGGACGAAAAAGTTCAAATATTGACTTTAGTCGAAGAAGGGCTTGGTTATTGTGAGATTGCGGTTAAAATAGGATGCTGTCATTCAACTATCGTACGACTGATGAAGAAAAAAGAAAATTTGGATCCACTGGAAAGCAAAAAAGGCTCGGGACGAAAACGTAAAACAACCCAGAAGACGGAGAATGTATTACAACGAATTAGCATGAAAGATCGCTTTAAAAGTGCTGTCCGTATAAGAGCAGAGCTGAGTGAATTTCATCAAGTTGATTTAAGCGCCGAAACCATACGCCGACGGCTACGGGAGATAGGTTTATATGGAAGACGACCAGCGAAAAAACCTCTCCTAACCACAAAAATCAAAAAAAGCTCGCTTGACGTGGGCAAAAAAGTACGAAGATTGGACGCAGGATGGTTGGCGATGTGTGATATGGTCCCATGAAAGTAAATTTAATTTGTTGTGTGCCGACAATTTGCCAAACGTACGACGATCAGCGGGTGAAAGGTTCAAGGACAAGTGCATAGTAAAAACAGTGAGGTTTCCTCAAAGCCAGATGGTTTGGGGATGTTTTTCTTTTTTCATTTTGGGCCCTTTGCACTTTGTTAATGGAACTATGAACGCTCAAAAGTATGGAGAAGTAGTAAGGGAGTTTTTGGTACCAGCAATTGAACATCATCATTCGTATACTGACAAGTACATTTTCCAAAATGATTCTGCACCTTGCCACCGCTCCAAATCCGTAAGTAAAGTGTTATAAATCAACTTCTAGATGTCTACTTTATAAATAATAAACAGACAAGTAACTAGAGTCTTTCAATAATTTTCAGCTCAAGACAACGTTTGATGACCTCGGAATTACCAGACTAGACTGGCCAGCTAATTCGTCCGATTTAAACCCAATCGAACACTTGTGGCATGTAATAAAACGTAGGGTGGCTGAACATAAACCAGAGAGTAAAAAAAAGCTAAATGGAGTTCTGGAACATGTATGGAATACTGAAATTTCAAGGGATATTACTGAACTTCTAGTAAGCTCGATGCCTTCTAGAATAAAAGCGGTTATAACCGCCAAAGGAGGAGCAACTCGGTATTGATAATTTTTTGGTAAAAGTGGCATATCTAAGCATCTTATATACACATACATAAAAAATGTATCGTTTAATTTTGTTAACCAATGACTGTATTAAAATATTTAAAAAAAATAAGAAAATTAACTGGTTTTTCTTTCTTTGTTAATATCTTTTTTCAAACATTCAATAAACAGATGGAAATTAGATAGAAATACTTATAAATTACTGCGGAGTACTCAACAAAAATTTCATTAAATCTTTTCATAAAAATTATTATCGTAGTTATTAACAATTTTTCAATCATTTTGATATGGTGCGGTTTTTATGACCGCAAGTGTATATAGGTTATTTCTGCGCAAACTTTATAAATACAGTACGCCGTCGGTAAAGCCTTGAATTACGAGTAGAATTTAACGTGAAAAGCGAGTATGAAAAAATAAAATAATATTGTTCGTCGAAAAAGAAAAGAAAAGTAATATATTTAATTCATTTAAAAAAAATATATTATCATAATGTTAATACGGTTTTTGGTTAAATTGATTTAAAAAAATTGGGAAATGTTCGTGTGCTTTTTCTTGGAGGATACATTTTTGTCGGCGGCCAGATTTCTCAGTTTTTGAAGAGTCAAGGTATCTTCTAGTGAAAGCGAGTTTTCTTCAGCCCATTGAAGCTAAATGCTTGGATAACATGATCCGTTTTGATTTTTGGCGGTGGAGGACTTACACTTGCATCTGCGCTTAATTCTTCACACTCGATTTCTTCGGCTTCTAGATTATTGCAAACAGGCGCCTGTTCGATATTGTTTTCGGCAATCCAATTGCTTAATTCCTCGGTGGCAAAAGTTTCAGTGGAAAATAACTCTTGAAGCAAGTCATTAATGGATGCCATCATTTCGCGGTCAATAGAGATTGTATCGCTTATGACGCTCAACGGTAGCTCATCCTCATCATCCCACTCATTGTTAGGAGACATCAAAGGCTTCCAGCACTTTTGTATAGCCGAAGACTTAACTTTAACACATGTAGTAGCCAGGAGGCATATGGCATGCCTATTTTACTCTCCAAATCTGAACCTCGGCTTCCGACTAAATGTGTCCAAAGTCCTTTTTTGTAGTACAGTTTTGTAGTACTCTCCCCGTTTTTTTGGACGGCACGTCGCGTCGTCTAATAGCAATAGAGCCTTTTTTGGCAAATTTTTCGATTTCAGAAATAAAAAAAAGTTTAAATTCGACCAAATCAATTTGAAAATAATTTTACCTCTGGCACGAATGTTGAATGAAACCCATCTTTAAACAATTCGTGTAAACGACAGGCTTGTTTTCGAAAGGCCTAGATGCTCTAGGATTTAAAGCTTTTCCTATAACGAACAATTTTACTTTGTGCGTAGGTACCAGACGGGTTAGTGCAAGCAAGAAAAGTGATTCTCTCCTTGCTTACTTTCCTACCAGGAGCAGTAGCTTCTTTAGAACTCACAAACATTCTGGCATAAGCTTAAAAAATAAACCCGACTCGTTCGCATTGTAAATTTGATCTGGTAACAAGTAAAGCTCTTTAATTTTATTTTTGAATTTTATCAAATATGGTTCCACCAGTTTTGGCTTATTTGACAGCTTTTCTCCGCAAATTTTAAGCATTCGGATTCAAAACTGCGTTCATTTTGTCTGCGTTGCCTCTGGAACCAATTGTACAAGGTTTTTTCCATCCTTGGATACTCACAGGTTTTTTAGAGTTGCGCGCTTTGCCGGTCCGGACTCAGAATTAATAACGAATTGGTTAAGCACATTTTTTCTCTTTTTTATTCTGCTAATGCTTGACTTGTTGTACTTGTGTATTTCATAAAGCGAATTAACTGATGCACCGTTACTCAATTTATTTAAAATCTCAGCCTTCTGCTTTATAGACAGCTTGGGAACTTTTTTGGCGATAACTATGATTTCTAAAATAAAAGTAAGCAATTATGTACCGACCGAGAGAACACTGGTAAATTAAAACGCCAGGACAATGCACCTACGATCTATGTACGAGTGTAAAAAATTCTGAGAGAAGTAACTGTAAAACAACTGCCCAGTTACAGTAAAACCAAACACCAAAAAATACAAACAAAGCTAAAGCGAAAAAAGAGATCATGGATAGAAAGTTGCGTTTATTGAGTCACATTTTTTTGAAAAGTTGCAATTACTGAGTCACTAATAGTAAAAATTTGGGTGTTGCTTTAGCCGAGGTATTGCGTTTATCGAGGGTTGCTTTTACCGAGAGCGTACTGTATCTGTAAGATAAGCAAATTTGTTGCAGAACTGTTGGGAAAATTCAAGTTTTGGGGGTAAGCACCCAAATTTGACAGGGCGAGTGCCCTGAACATGTAACCTTTACGTGAAATTTATTAAGTGGAATATTTGCAAGATATTTGCAAGATCTCTATGTTCTGTGTGGATTGTGGATTAAATCAAAAAAGAGTCATATACATGTATATTACCTAAAACCTTAATTTGTTATCCACGTGCTAAAGATACTTCAATTGTTTTTGAGAATCATTTAAAATATGTTTCAAAAGAAAATAGGTTTTCGCCCAAAATTCGTTTAAATTTAAAATTATTACTCGTTCTTTGTCACATGATACTCAAATCTGCAAATGCGTGTTTCGATGAAATGCAATTTTCAGTGGAAGAATCCACAGTCTCTTCATAAACCGTCAGATTAACACAAAAACTCTTCAATGAGTTTTTAAACAAAGGCAAAGGCGGGTACCGCCAAATAAACATGAGACCTTTGACCTTTCTTTTATTCTTGTACACTCTCTACCTAACTACTCAAGTCTCAGGCAATAGAATTTCATCCCTGTTAAGTACATATCCGCAGCCTACGAGTACCATTCTACGGTCGATTTAGTCGTATTGGGACGATTGGTGTGTGATTCTTGTGTGAAAATTATTCATACTCGTATTCGCAGTTTGGTGTTACAATTCAGTGTAACGATCTGAAACACATTTCCTGTACCTACCTTCAAATAGTCGGCAGACTTAGCGGCAAAAGCAAATCTTCATCTCTTACCAACACATATATGCATGTATGAATACCTCGTGGCCAGGTCTTCCTAGGAGACGTTTCAAATCGTGGTTTGTGTTTTCAAAAATAAAGGAAAGGGGTACTGACTATGCCAGGGTTACTTTCTCATGACCTCAGTACGGTTGGGACGAATTCATAGTGCAATGCGACGCATGCATTGTGCTCTATGCCATATCATGGCCATGAATTCTGTGAAAAACAGAATCCCGTGAAAGGATCGAAATGATATTTACTGAGTAGAGTATTCATATTATGCCCATTTTGGTCCAATGTTGAGCTGGGTTTTTATTTCACAATATGTATGTGCATTTCGATGTAAAAGAACACCAAGGGATGAAGTAGATTGTACTTCGGGTTTGGTCAATTTATGCACGGCATGCATTGCATGGAGTTTTTTTTTTTCAAATGAATTTATTTGGGGTAGGTTCTCGTTTTTAAAAAAGTTTTCAGAAATTGTTTAGAAGCTGATGCAGTTATAAAACTCAATAACGATGATTCGTCTATGTACAGCTGGCAAGCCCTTTCAATTGATCAGCATCTGCTGTAACTGACGGTTATCTGCGTCAATTTATCCAAGTCCTATGATTAAATTAAACAACGAAAAATTTAGTACAGTTTAAAAATGTTCAAACAATATGTCGAGAATGAAACATTTACTGAGTCAGAGGTGCCACGGCTAAAAAGATTTAGGCCTTGGATTGGGGTTGGTTTACTTAAATTAATAAACAAAAAAAATATGTTACGGAAAAGGTGTAAGCGACACCCTCAAAACTTAAAAGGGAATTAAAAGGAAGTAGAAGCTAGTCGGGATAAGTTTTACTCCAATAAATTAGAGAAAAGCAAGGGCAACATAAAAGAAGAATGGAAAGTTGTAAATAGTATATTGACAAATACACTATTAGTTTATTTATTGATATGACCACGGCGCTCGATATGGTTAATCATAATATTCTCTTGAATAAACTTTATAAGACTGGTTTTGGGGGTTCTATGCATGAGTGGTTTTCAACATATCTGAGAGGAAAATTTCAACAAGTTAAGCTTCATGGTGTTTTCAATGATCAGCTGGAAATAAATATCGGTATTCCTCAAGGCTTGGTCTTAGGTCCAATTTTGTTTTTAATTTATGTGAATTCCATATTTCAGCAGCATTTTAGTAGTAGAGTTACAGTCCTTGCTGATGATCTGTCATTTACATATGCCAGCAATTCTTTGCTTGAATAAGTAATAAAACTGCAAAAAGAGTTGCAAATCCTAAGGCAATAAGGTTTGCAAAGCATCAGCTAAATAATAATAAGCCAAAAAACGAAGCATATGTATGATTTTTAGTTTAATGGATTCAGACCAAGTTGACTGCAACATACCATATACTTTCACTCTACAGCATGTTAACAGTTGTTTTTATCTTCTCATAATTGCGGCAAAGATAATTTTACTACAGGGTGAATGACTCGAACTCCAACTTTTTAAAACGCTATAATTTTTTTATTTTTTCATAAATTTTATTGTGCCAAAGCAAGAAATGTTGGAAAATACATCAATTTTCAAATTGTGTCAGTGGTTTTCAATATGTCCACCTTTGGAGCAAATAATGGGCTTGAGACGGCCGTGCACGCTGCACGGAAGTGGCCCTGCGGTATTTTGGCCCATTCCCGGCGAAGTGCTTGTTTGAGGTGGTCCAAACTTTGGTATTTTTTAGTGCCAACCTTCGCCTTCAAAATGCCACAGACAGAGAAATCCAGCGGATTTGCATCTGGAGAATTTGCAATCCATTGTGTCGCAGAAATGAAGTGTCGAACATCGTTTTTTAACCAATCTTGGTTTGTGAGACGGTGCCGAGTCTTGTTGAAATGTCCACGGTTTCCGACCGAAATGATTGTTTGCCCAAGGCTTCAATACTGCCTCTAAGACAGTTTCACGGTATACGATCGCATTAATTTTGACGCCACGGTCCAAAAATACGAGTGGAGAGCGACCATCGGCAGTTATGGCGGCTCAAACCATCACCATCGGTGCAGCCTGCTTTCTGGTGGCCGTCCGAAGGTGTAAATTTTCGAAGGACCTCTCTCTGGCAAGTAAACTCGGTCATTTTGTTTGTTGACATATTGTTCGATAACTCATCGGAAAAAAACAAATTCGGCAACTCACCACTTTCATGCAAGCGTAGCAACTCCGCTCTTTCGACTCTAACTTTTTTCTGTTGCGGTGTAAGATCGTGTGCTTTTTGGAAGTTCAATGGCTTGAGCCCAAGCTAATTTTTCAGTATGTGTTGCATCCGTTTCAACGACATGTTGAGCTCACGAGCCATTTTTCTTCCCCTTCGACTCGGATTTCGCTCAATTCGAGCCTTCACTTTCCGAACCATTTCTGCCGATGTTGCTGTTTTTTTTATGACGACCTCCATGGCGTTTTGCAACGCTGCCAGTATCACGGTAACGAGCTATTGTTCGAGACACAAATGATTTATTAACGTTGAGGTGCTGGAGGGCTCTAACGATAGCTACTCCAGCCAAATATAAAGCAATCATTTAAAAGGCTTGTAAATAATAAAATTATCCGTCATGTGTGAAAATTTGAGCTCACTGTTATGAACGGTTTGGAAATTATAGCAGTCTGAAGTTGGTTGCAGTTCGAGTCATTCGGGGTGTAGATATGATACATGTACTGAAAATAGAATCAGTTGACAGTCTTAAGTATCTTGGTGTTTTAATAGACAAGAATCTACAATATCTTTTAAAGCACATGTAGGAGATTTAAAAAAGTTACAGTGGTCGCCGGATATAATAATCACGGATAATGTTATCAATCGGTTAGTGTTATCAAAATCACTAAGAACCAAATCACTCCATATAAAATTCACACAAAAAATATCGTTTATTGTAATTGCTCTTCGGTTTATGTTATCGAAATTTTGTAGAAACAATATACGCAAAATAAGTAAGGTACCGTTGCTTAGGACAACAATCTGAACGTATGGTATATGTTACTTGGAGAATAAAAAGTTGACTAGTGACGATTTTGAGAAAAATACATTAATTTACATGCATACATATGTACAAAAAATAAAATTGAAACACAGTTCGTTGAATAGTGCAGATAATTATTCTATAAAATTATGGCGGAAGATAAAAAGAAACGAATAGATTTATCATTTAAAGAAAAACGAAGAATTTTGGAATGCTATGACAAATTGCCTAAAATGAGTCAACGGAATGCTGCGGTGCATTTGAAAATCTCACAGCCACTTCTATGGAAACTTTTAAAGAACAGAGCAACTATAGAAACTGCCGAAATATCAAACCAGAACATGGATCGAAAGAGAGAGCGGTGTGGAAAAGATAATCAGGTTGAGTCTGCATTAAAAATTTGGTTTGGCAAAGTTCGAGAAAAGAATGTACCGGTTAATGGACCAATCATGTGTCAAAAAGCTGAAGAACTAGCAAGAACGTTTGGAGAAAAAGATTTTGTTGCTACTGATGGTTGGTTTAATCGATGGAAAAAGCGAGAGAACATTGTGTTTAAACGTCTTCATGGTGAAGAAAAAAGTGCTAATTATTTAACTACTAATGAATGGTTGAAAACCGAATGGCCGAAAATTATTGCCGAATATTCCCTTCGGGATATTTATAATGCAGACGAAACTGGGCTCTACTTTCGTGCTATGCCTCAGCATACTTACGAGTATGTATATGTTCAGGAATGAAACATCTAAGGGTTTCAAAACATTAAAAGAACGTGTAAGGGTTCTTTGCTGCGTAAGCATGTTAGGAGAGAAGCGAGGTCTCCTAGTCATTGGGAAAAGTAGGAATCCTCGCTGTTTCAAAGGTGTCAACAAATTGCCTGTCGAATACTTTTCCAACGCAAATGCTTGGATGACAAGTAACATTTTCGGTGATTGGCTATATAGACTATATCTGCCAAACAAAGGATGAAGAGAATTCAGATGCTCCGCCAACTAATGCTGAAATGAGTGACGCCCTACGCATTCTTCGCCGTGGTTTTCAGTGCAGGGCTTCGACGTTTGAAAAACATTATGAATGTGAGGACTACATTCATAAATTATTGAGTGCAAACAAACAGACAATCATCGACAAATTTTTTAAATAAAATCATTACCTGCACTTTATTAAATGTAAATATTCAACTATTTCATGTAATATATATTGGGTCTACAAGTAAGTTTCCAGCGTTTTTTTTTCCAAAATTTGAAGTTTTATTATGAAAACATAGTTACAATGCTTTATTCAAAGTATCGTCCATCGGAAGCTACAACTTTCCCCCATCTTTCTGGCAATTTATGAATTCCGGACCAAAAAAATTTCTCGTCTTTCGAGCCCAAGAACGTATCGAGCCAATTTTTGACTCCCTCTATTGAGCTGAAGCGTATTCCCGTAAGAGCGTTCTGCATCGAACGAAACAAGTGGTAGTCAGATGGTGCCAAGTCTGAACTGCAAGGCGGGTGAGGCAGAATTTCCCATCCACTATTTACCAAATAGTTTTTCACCGAAACCGCAACATGTGGCCGAGCGTTGTCGTGATGAAAAATGACGGACTCATGCCTGGTCTCATATTCTGGCCGTTTTTCTTTTAATTCCCGCTTCAAACGAATTAGTTGGGTTCGATATATGGTCCTTTGATGGTTTCACCACTCGGAAGCAGTTCGTAGTATACGACACCCTTTTGATCCCACCATATGCAGAGCATGACCTTATTCACATGAATATTTCGTTTCGGCGTCGATTGGGCGGGCTCGCTGGGCTTTGTATACGATTTTCTGCGTTTAAGATTATCATAATAAATCCATTTTTCATCACCAGTGACAATAAGATGCAAAAATGATTTATTTTTATACCGCTGCAGTAACATTTCGGACATGCAAAATCGCCGTTCGACGTCTCTTGGCTTCAATTCGTACGGCACCCAGTTTCCAACCTTTTGAATGAATTACAGTGCTTTTAGGCGCAGGGAAACGGCTTGTTGCGTGACGCCCAATGATGCAGCAAGTTCTTCTTGAATCTGACACGGATCCTCATCCAGTAAAGCGTCCAATTCCTCGTCTTCAAAACTTTTCGGCTTTCCGGGGCGATCTTTGTCTTCAACTCCAAAATCACCACTTTTGAACCGTTTGAATCACTCGCGGCACGTCGATTCACCAATACATTTCGCCCCATAAGTTTCCGAAAGCAAACGATAGGCCTCAGCCGCACTTTTCTTCATATTAAAGAATAAAAGCAGCGCTTCCCGCAAATGACGTTTATTTGGCTGGAAACTTGCATTATTTTGCTCGATAAAATGTACGACACCGATAGAACTGCTCAAATATAACGCTGCAAAGTTGTTGACAGATACAAAACCTACAAATAAACAACATGGGGTCTGACATTTCTGCCCGGGATCCACTGGTGGCGCCATCTCTGACAAACGCTGGAAACTTACTTGTAGACCCAATACATATCTGTAGTTTTTTTTTTGTCATTTGTATTTGTTTTATTTCGCCCGCTTAAAGTTATCAGTCGGTTATTGTTATCAAAATTGACAGGTCAAAAGGTGATCACAATAAACGGCGTTCACTGTATAAGATTTCTGTAACCCGCAGTATGTTTATGTTAAAACCATATTGTACAACAACGCTTTTATTAAAATTCTATTATTGTAAATTCTAAGCTGCAATATGGTATATCAAGTTGTGGTGGAACATACTACAGTACTCTTGTGTCTCTTATGTTAGCAGAAAAGCATATTATTAGGATTATTTGAAAAATAGACTAACCACTAGTTCATCGTCTTCGTGTTCTGCCTTTAAGACATCTATATGTTTATAAAATTCCCAAAGTATTCTTTTTACGAATCGGTTATACACTCAGAAGCTCAGTCAAATATAGTTTACGAGTTGATACTAGAAATTTTGTTGATGTGCCTTCAAATAAAACTCACTATAGAAATTTGTTTTTACTATTATTTTGTAATCCATATATTGTATTTATTATTATTTCTTTTTTTAATTTTTAATTTTTTTTTTCTTTCAAATATAATTACGTATACCCCACACATTTTATTTATATGACTATAAATTGGCTTTCTATTTATTCTTATTTTTGAAATTGTTATTTTGGATCTTGTACTTATTTTCAATGAATTTTTGTAACTTTTTTAAAATAAAATAAATATAAATAAATAAAAAAAAATAATACCCAATGTGTCTTCTTTGATATTGAAGTTAACGTTCCCGCCATACGCAGAAATTTAGAAAATGTCGGAGTTAATCCGGCATTAACGAACTGGATAACCTGTATACTGCGCAAGCGGAACAACAATGCAACATAAGTAGAAGTGATATCATTTCTTCTGTCGACCCTAATTGCTAACGAAATACTTCTGAACACTGCGTACGCGGATGATGTGGTTTTTATGGCCACCGTCAAAATCCTCCCGACAATTAATGAAATTCTAAATTATGTCTTTAGAATCCTTGGTGAATAGACCAAACACTGTGGGATGGGATTCAACCTGCAAAAAACAGAGCTTTAGATTGGCAACCCTCAGAATATCCACCAGTACTATCATAAATACGTAAGTATCGTACTACGAGGGTTGTCTGAAAAGTTTCCGACCGCAACGTAAAGATAGCGGCACTCGTCCATAAAAGCTAGTGAATGCTATTGTAGCTGTGCATCTTTTGACAGTTACTTACCGAAGTTTCAGTCATTTTGGACGCTTAGTTTGTAGTTGACAGTCGTTTGAGTGAGTCGATGTGAGTGTTTTCTGTGAAAATGGAAAAAAACTGAGTATCGAGCTGTTATTAAATTCTTGTTTTTGAAGGGCAATATGCCTACGCAAATCAAAAAAGAGTTCGACTCTGTGTATGGGGACTCTGCACCATAATTTACCACAGTGAAATTTTGGGCAGCTGAATTTAAACGTGGCCGTAAGAGCTTGGGAGATGATGAACGTTCAGGACTTCCAAAAACTGCAACCACTGACGATAACATTGCTAAAGTTCACCAAATGGTGTTAGACGACCGCCGAATTAAAGTGAGAGAGATAGTAGAGGTTATGAAAATGTCCAAAGAACGTGTTTGTTATATATTAAATCAAGATTTAGGCATGAGAAAGCTGTATGCGCATTGGGTGTGGCGTTTGCTTACGTTAGACCAAAAACGTGTTTGAATGAACATTTCCAACGCTCTGTTGGCGTAGTTTAGGCGCAATAAATCCGAGTTTTGGCGCCGATTAATTACTGTAGATGCAACTTGGATACACCATTATACGCCTGAAACAAAAATTCAGTCAAAACAGTGGACTGCACAGGGCGAGCCGACTCAAAAAAAAGCTAAAACTGTTTTATCGGCTGGGAAAGTGATGGCGATTGTTTTTTGGGATAATAAAGGAGTTATCTTAATCGATTATCTTCAAAAAGGGAAAACCATTACGGGAGCATACTACGCATCATTACTTGCCAAGCTGAAGGCAGAAATTGCGGAAAAACGACCACATTTGCAGAAAAAGAAAATCCTGTTTCACTAAGACAACGTGCCGTCTCACACCTCAGCGGTTGCCATGGCGAAAACCTATGAATTACGGTTTGAACTGCTTGACCATCCGCCTTATTCACCAGATCTAACCCCAAGCGACTTCTTTTTGTTCCCTCATCTAAAAACTGCGCACGGAGGACAGAGATTTTCGTCAAAAACGCCAAGTACTATTTGGACGGGTTAGAGTGATGGGAGCATCGCTGGGAAAAGTATGTAGAGTTACAAGGAGACTATGTAGAAAAATATTTGAGTAAAAATGTCTTGTATTATCGTTCGGTCGGAAACTTTTCAGACAACCCTCGTGCATATGTAGATACTCAACTGACTCAAGCTCAATGTTCCAGAACGCCCAACGAAAGCAACCATCGCTTTCTACATATGTTTGGAAGAGGATGGGGACCTAGCACCAAGCCTACCAGTATGATAGTAAGTTTATACCGGTTAGATCCGGGGTGTCCTAACACAGTGAAAACTTGTTGATACATTTTATCATCACATCAGTATTTTATGAATTTTGAATGATTTATTTTTTTGAGTGAAGTGTTTTTTTTTTTGTATAGATAATGGAATGGGTAACAACGATTAAGAAGGTTGTTGAACGTAGCGGTAAGTGCTTAAAAATCGTTAGACTCGGTGAAATATTGCAGATGATTGAGTAGCTCAATTCTTAACAAGCATATCGCATTTGAAACATACATATCGCACTTGAAATTTAATAGTTTTAAAAAATTGTATGGTACTCTAGGAAATGTTTTTCAGAGGAAATGTGTGGGAACACATGATAAGAATTTCATATTTGATATATTGTAGTTTCAGGACTGGTATTATATTGTGGACGATTAACTATGTATTTGAATCCCTAAAAGTGGCATGTATTTTAGGGGTGGATTATTCAGTTGAAGTTATGTCACAGGCAGATATAGTTTTAGGTGAATGAGCTATTGGTCACCCAAGTGGTCATCGGTACACGATATAGTTGTACAATTTTTTGTTTGTTTCTGTTGTGTATAGTTTGGTCTTGGTAATCTTTCAGGTCTCACTAAATTTCTATTAGTTTTTTTTTTTTTTATTTTGATTAGAAAATTAAATGAAAGGGGATTAGAGTGAATCGTTTATAGTAGAGTTTGAAAGAATTAAAAATGCACTTCCCTTACAATAGCAACTTTGAAAGGATATTTATTCAAATATAATGAATTTTAATCTGTAAGGCTATTGAAGGGTGGGGGGTTGTGTCGAAATTTCAAGTCGATTGGAGCAAAACTGACGGAGTTAATTAAAAACATAAAAGTGACCGTTGAAGATCAAGTTACGGAGGATGTTGAAAAACATTATCGGATAATTGATTTCGCAGTCACTCACTTACCAAAGCACTTGAGTGGAACCTCTTTCATCGTTGAAATTGCAGCTTATGTGACAGGCAGTGTCTTCAATGAAGGTTCATGCAAGACATGGGAATCAGTAGTGGATCAAGTGCTCATGACTGGGCGCGATCAACTGACTCCATGCGTATAAGCCCAGCAGAGTAGGAAGCTGAAAGACAAACTAAAGAAGGTAGGATTCGTCGTAGACAGAAGCAAAAAAGTGCTTTAGACATCATTAATGATAGCAACGTCCTTTATGGACCTGGAATTGATGATCCAGTGAGGTAAGCTGATAAAATTCGCTTATGAACGTTTTATACAAGATTTTTTAGTTTTCAAAACTTTAAAGCGATTTCCCCACAAATCACGTTTTCAAAGTCCGTGCCCCTCATAACTTCAAAACTACTGCACCGATCGTTTTGAAATTTTGAACACTATTTCTGTATATAATTTACGAGGTAACGCTGGAAAGTTTCTTCAAATTTGATAATAATTTTTATTTTATTTTTATTTTATTTTTATTTTACAATAACAAATTAGCCGATTTTTTTCGCAAAAAATCGCGTTTTTCCCTTCAAAGTGTTCCAAAAAAGTGAAAAATTAAAATTTCGCAAAACCCTCCCATCATTACCTGGGGAAAACTATTATCTAACGAATCAACTTTGATTTTTTTGATTTCAGATGATCCAGCACCAAGCTATGAGGGGCACCGCCATTCTACTATTTTCCGAGACACGTCCGTTGCTGCCATTGCCGTAATTTTTAATATTTCTTGGTGAAAATTTTACGCAATACCAGATAGAGTGAAAAGTGACAACCTTGATCGCCAGAATGCGCTGCTACTGCAAAAAATGCTATGGTGCCTTGAAGTCCGTTCATATTTAGGCAGACATGCCAAATTTCAATACTATACTGTCTTTAGTTTTGTTTTGACAGCTGATTGTTGTTGACGTGTTTGGCATCATGTTGAGTATGGACAAAAACGATTTTCGTTCTCTCATAAAACATTATTTTTTGAGAGGCAAAACGGCGAAGGAAACAAAAGAAAAGTTGGATAAATATTATGGGGCTAATGCTCCGTCAGATTACACCGTCAAATATTGGTTTCGAGAGTTTCGTGGCGGCCGCAACTCAACTACCGATCAAGTCTGCAGCGGTAGGCCCTCCGATGCGGTTACAGAGGACAATGTCAAAAAATTACGTGAAATGGTGTTGGCTGACCGGAAAGTGAAGGTGCGCCAGCTAGCAGATACCACAAAGATTAGTACTGAGTGCACACGCCATATCTTGGGCAATATTCTGCATATGAAAAAGTTATCCTGCCGCTGGGTGCCGCGAATTCTCACTTTTGACCAAAAACACGAACACGAGAGCACTTCGAAAGAGTGTTTGGGCTTGCTAATGCGGAATCGGGCGGACTTTTGGCGTCGATTGGTAACTGGATTTGGATCTCTCGGACTATTATCTCTTCCCAAACCTCAAAAAATGGCTAATCAATAAAAAATTCAGCTCACGTGAGGAAATCATCGACGCCACGGAGGAGTATTCTGCAGGCCTTCCGGAAAGTTACTTTTCGAACGGGAGCAACAAGTTGGAAAATCGCTGGAATAAGTGTATCAAACTAAAAGAATAATATAAAAAAAAAACATTTAAAAAAAAAATTTTTACTTCCCAAGGAGGTATTCTTCGAACGTCATACTTTAATGTACAATTGGTTTTAACAAAGAGATTTTAACGTAGTGTCACAAAAAATTCACATAAATAAAAATATATACATTTATAGAATCTGGTGTTTACAATTTAAAACTAAACACGACAACTTTTTTCAATTAGGCAAAAGATGTAGGCATTTTGGATGCAAATGCATTCCGTGTATATGATCGCTGCTGATATGATCACTGACAATATTCTCTTCGGAATGAGGTCCTTTATCCCTTCGGATGAAGAGTATCAGACCAAAAGAAAAGGCATGGTACGACTCGAGCTGTAAAGAGGCTGTCAGGGTTAGAGAAGTATTTTTTCGGTCCTTCAAGACCAATCCGACGGAGTAAAACCGAAAAAAAAGTTTAAAAGAGCCAGGAATGACCGCAACGTCTTGCTCAAGCATGTGAAATTTCAATACGACCAAAAATTGAGGCAAGAGTACTTAAAGATCTCAACATACATAAATCCGCTGGTCCAGATGGTATATCTCCCCTTTTTCTGAAGAGGTGTTCTTCCACGCTGGCAAAACCACTGCATAAGCTTTTTCATCAATCCTACTCTTTAGGACTCTTTCCGAGCAGATGGAAAACAGCATTTGTCCAGCCCGTCCCTAAAAAAGGCGAATCTTCTTCTCTCTCCTCCTACAGACCCATTGCACTTACGTCCCTTCTTTCCAAGGTCATGGAAACGCTGATAAACCGTCAGCTCATGAAATATCTCCAAACACGAAAACTTCTCAATGACCGGCAATATGGTTTTCGTAGCAACAGGTCCACTGGTGATTTGATGGCATGTCTCACCGAAAAGTGGAACCAAAGCGTACATCAATCTGGCGAAAGCAAGATAGTTGCACTTGATATTTCTAAGGCATTTAACAGAGTTTGGCATCAAGCTCTCTTGTCGAAAATGCGTGCTCTTGCGATCGACGACTCTCTTCTTCAATGGATTAGAAATTACCTTTCGGAACGTTCAATTCAAGTTGTCTTGGATGGTTTCAAGTCTGATATTCACAAAATAAATGCTGGTGTGCCCCAGGGCTCCGTTCTGTCTCCGACACTCATTTTAATTTTCACCAATGATCTCTTGTCTGATGAATATGAAAAGCAGTACTCAGTACTCACTGCTTTTCATATTCGTTTCCGGACACACGTCCCCGCTCTTCAACTGTAGAATGTGAACGGCAGCTTATGTTAAGCTCATTAAATTCCGATATCAACAGCATAACCAATTGGGGAACTATCAACAGAGTGGAATTTAATTCTTCCAAAACACAATGCTGTCTGCTGTCGTTAAAGCGAAATTTAAATACGAGTACCCAGCCTTTATCCATGAATGGCACTTATATCGTCGAAACCGATAAACTTTCCATTCTCGATATGTGTGTCAGTGACAACTTAACATACGTTGGAATGACCACATGTTCGATATCGCCAAAAATGCTGCGAAATGTCTAGGCTTTCTCAAACGATGTAAGAAATACTTTTCCCCTTCTGATCTGGCCTCAGTATACTCGTATAAGGCATTCATCCGCCCAAAATTGGAGTACAATGGGCACATCTGGTCAGGTGCGCCTAAAACATCTCTGCACCTGCTAGACCGGATTCAAAACCGTGCGATAGAACTCATAGCTGATATCAATATCATTCGGGCAATGGACACCCTCGAGCATCGACGAAATATCCGTGTCTCACTTTGTTTTATCGCTATTTCCACAAACAGTGCTCCATAGAAATCGCCAGTAGCATTCCACCCCTTCAAACTTTAACTGTAACACATGTCTAGCTATGAATGCTCATCAGTATACCCTCAAGCTCACTTTCGGACGTACTCTGAAATATTGTGATTCGTTCCTAAGCCGAACAACTTGCTTGTGGATTGCCCTGCTGAGCTCTCTATTTCCTAGTCATTATAACATTCAGACACATAAAACCAACCTACATCGGTACCTATCTTTCTTTCCTCCCTAAATTTCCTTCGCTCACGCTGTGTGCAAACATTTTAAGGCTACCTTAACCCCTTGAGCTCGCGCTAGTTTATAAAAAAAAAAATTCAAGAGCAATTTCGAATTTCGTTAGACTCTGTGAAATATTGTGCATAAGTGTTTTGATATGATAAGAATTAAATTAAAAAGAAAAAAACAGCCTAAAAGAGAATTGATATTATTATTAATTTTCAGCTCTTAATAACTTCTTAAAAGAACATTCGTAGGGTATTCTGGAGAAGAAAAATCGTCTGCAGCATAGTTTTTGTTTTTTTCTTGGCAGCAATAACATTCACTAGAAAACATCTTGCAAATTTCTATTTACATATAATGAACCTACTCCCAAAGTGATAAAAATGTGAGACTTACGTGTTATCTATGAAAGTAATTATAAGAAAAGGAAAACTCTCTGTCCGCATTATTGCACGTGGAATCGGTAGATTGAAGGCTTATCCGTTTCGTGTTACTGAGTCTCCGCTGGACCCACTCTACCTCCACCGTTTGAAACTGATAAAATTACAACCGCTTACAAATCGTAGTGAAGTTGTTGACATACTATTTGTTCGACAGCTTTAACCGGTAACATCTGCTGCTGTATTACAACTCATTTCATTGAACATTAACTCACAAAATCATAGATCTGTTCTTCTCCTCCGCATTAATCCTCACAAAACGAATTATGGATCCTATGAATTCATTCCCAACCTATCTTTGACCATCATCTAAGCAAACTTCTTCTTAAGACAGTTCTCTACCCTTCCCATGTTCGCTTTATCGTCCACTACACCTAGACCCTATAGCACTTGATTAAATTGGTAGTTGTTAAGTTGTTTGCTTGTGTCATAATAAAGCTGTCCGGGGTTGAGCCGAGCTTCAATCAATGAATCACTTACCATTACGTTTCTGAGATAAGCTCAAATGTAACATTTCTAATTGATACCGATCTGGACCTGAACTCTCGAACTATCGCACAGCTTGCATAGATAATTATGAAATTCTAGGGCGATTGATAGAAGCTCATTCGTAATAGAGTTCAATCCAACAAAAGATGCGTTAATAAAAGAGGTAAAATGCTTTAAAATATAATAAATTGTTTAAACAATTGCTATGCAGAAAGAATGTAAAAAGCTGTTATTTTTGCAGCGGAGTCTAGCTCTTGGAGAAAACCTACGTCTTCGTCCTCGGCGATTTTAATGCAAAGCTAAGAAGAGAAGGCTTCTTTGGTAGTACTGTAGAAAACGGATTCAGGCTAATCGATTTTGCGGCGGGGCGAAACACAGTCTTAACTAGCACGGGGTTCCCACAGCTCAATATTCACAAGGGTACTTGAGAAACTCCAGATCAATCAAGTGCCAAGCAAATTGGCCACATTGCGATCGACAGAAGGCACTCGTCCAGGACTACGGATGTTGGAACGTTTCGAGGAGCTAACATCAACTCGGACCATTACCTTGTTGCAGCCAAGATACTGTTACGGATATCCTGAACAACGCAAAGGCAAGCTAATACTGTGAGGAAGTTCGGCGTCCTATGTTGCCAGCATCAAGTATCGAAGGCCAGTGGTAACATTGCCAAAAATCCATCGGCGCTGCGTAGAAGGACGAGAGCTGCTCACGAACTCTAAGAGCAGAAGAGAAGAGATGAACACCGGCTTCTCAGGAGGAAAAAGACGGAGCATGAGAAGCGCTCGATCGAGTAAATTGAGAGGTGCTACCCCAAGAATGAGATTCGGAAGTTTTACAAAAGATAAAAAACCATGCCACTGACACAAACTCCGAGCCGAGGCCTGTAGAGATGAATAAGGGAACATAGTAGTAGAGTCGCAATCGATGTTGATAATTTGGAGAGAGCATTTCTGTAGACTGTATAACGTATAACGGCGATAACCATCCAAATACCGCTGTCAGGCAGAAGGAACCTTACAACCTGTAGCAACAATTCTGTCCACCCGACCTGGATAAAGTGAGGAGAGCTATATGTAAGCCCAAGTCCAACAAAGCTGCTGGGATGGATGCCCTGACTGGCGAGCTCTTCAAAAGTCGCAGGCGATGATTTGGACGAAAGTATGCCCGATGGCTGGAACCTCAGCATTGTTTGTCCGATCCTCAAGAAAGGAAACCCTTTAAACTGCGCCAGCTACAGAGGCATCAGTCTTCTTAACATTGCCTACAAGATCTTTTGTCCCGAATTGTTTGAACGGCTGAAGCCGTTGTAGACTGATAGGTCTACATCAGTGTGGCTTCAGGCCAGGAAAGTCCACCATCGATCAAATATTCACACTACGTCAGATCTTGGAAAAAACCCATGAGGTCTAAATCGATAGACGCCACCTATTTATCCTGAAGACCATATGTAAGACCTTAATAATCCCGGTCCTGCTCTACGGCGCAGAGGAATGGACGTTATCCAAAAGGTAGTCTTGGCTGCTTTGAGAGGAATATTCTGTCCCATAGACGGTGAGTGGAGGAGGTGATACAATGACGAACTGTACGGGCTGTACAGCGATATCGGTTTACCCAGAAGAGTGAAGATCCAACGACTGAGATGGCTGGGTCATGTAGAGCAGACGAACATCAATACTCCAGTCCGAAATGTCTTCGAATCCGCACCCCAGGGACAGCGCAGTAGAGGAAGATCGCGAATCAGGTGGTGCACGCAAGTTGAAGGAGACCTTAGCAAACTTACCGTGCGAAACTGAAGGCAGCTAGCTAAAGATCGATCGAGTTGGAGACTTTTGTTGGTTGAGACCCAGGTCCACCCCGGACTGTAGCGCCACCTTAAGTAAGTATGGAGAGATATTGCAATCTTTTATTTTCAAAGGGTTGTGAATATGATATTTCTACATACTTGATGGCTTTTTTTAACTCTTCATCCTCTTCTAATTCGTCTATTAAATTTTTCTTATTTTTTAGTTGATGGAGTGTGATGTGAAATTTTTCTCTTTTTTCAGGCTCTGCTACAAAAACTAACAGAATCTTAGATTCTTTCTGCATAGCAATTGTTTAAGCAATTCATTATATTTTAAAGCTTAAATGCTGGATACTTTGAATGCGTAAGTCTGACAGAATTAAAGCATCTCTATCCGAATCGAAATGTTTGCATCATAAAAAATGTTGTGCTCTGCATAATGTTTATTTGTTAAATAAATTCCTAAATCAATCTATAATATAAGTAACATTGTATTCTAAGCTGTTTACAAAAAAAAAAAAAAACAAACAAGCAATATTAAGAAACGAGTTTGCTTCACTTGGCATTTGATAGATTTATTTAGGTTTTCTCATAATTTAATTTCAATTCCTTGATATGCTCAATTTCACCATTGCTTAAAAGCCTTTCAGATTAATATTCATTGTATTTGAAACACTTAATCGTTAATGTCATTTTCTCAAAGTTACTATTGTAGGAGCAGAGAATTTTTGATTCTTTCAAACTCCACTCTAAACGATTCACGCCAATTCCTTTTCATTTAATTTCCTAATAAAAAAAAAACTATTAAAAATTGATTGAGACCGGAATGGCGCTACACCAAAACCGTACACATAAAAGAAAAAACACTTTACGACTATATCATCTATCGCTTACCGAAGAAACGTTACCCGGGTAGACGCGTTCTTCGCAATATTTCTTAAAAAGTGTGCCTCCTATCTTTAGCATCCATTTTCCTCTCTATTTTATCTATCCCTCACACAAGTGGAATTGCCGCAAGTTTGGAAAACCTCTTTCATAACCCAGGTCCACAAAAAGGGATTAAAGAATGAAGTAACGAACTACCATGTTAAGGTTTCTCTCATACCTAAAGTGTTCAAAAGTATTTTATCTGAAATGCTAAGCATTCAGTGCAAGTCACTTACATTACCCAGCCAGCATGGATTTCTGAAAGGTACTCGTAGATCAATTACGAGTACTAAAAATTTAGTTGACTTCGTGTCCTTAGCCCTTTCAGCTCTGGAAAATGGCAATGAAATCGATGTTATTGCTACAGATTTTGCTAAGGCCTTCGATAAAATATCTCATCAATTGATTCTTTTCAAATTGTCTTCCCTTGGCTTTGAGCCCATATTATTAAAATGAGTATCTTCTTATCTGGAGAATTGGTAATACTTATAGCATTCGCTTTAGGTCAGCCTTCTCAAAACCGGGTTTAATCACTTCTGGTGTCCCATTTTTCATTTTAACGCCGATGATACTATACTAACTTCTTCCAAACTATTTCTTCACCCCAAGACTCTATTCTCCTTCAAGAGGATCTCGATAGGTTTTCCGCGTGGTGTCTAAAAAATTGCTTAAAACTTAATGTCTCCAAATGTCAAGACTTTGTCACGTAAGTCCAATGGTTTAAAGAATTTTTCAACCCTAAATGACAAGGTCACTTTACATTACCCTTGTCCGGCCCCTTCTCGAATATGCCAGTCAAGTGTGGTCTCCCTTTTAGTGAGTTTCTATATCCCGAATCGAGTGCATTTACATTTGCGGTCATAAAAACCGCACCACCTAATGAGTTCTCAAAAAATGCCTAATTACATCAGATCGTAAGGGTTTTTCCCATACTAATGAAGGGTATTCCCCATAGTGGAGTTCGGCCTCGTATTCAGTGCAAAAAAAATCAGTTTGAATTGAGCTGTGACGGTGACAAGTAAAAAAAGTGAAATGTCTGGTAAATATCATCAACTGACTCGGGACGAAAAAATTCAAATATTGACTTTAGTCGAAGAAGGGCTTGGCTATCGTGAGATTGCGGGTAAAATAGGATGCTGTCATTCAACTATCGTACGACTGATGAAGAAAAAAGAAAATTTGGATCCACTATAAAGCAAAAAAGGCTCGGGACGAAAACGTAAAACAACCCAGAAGACGGAGAATGTATTACAACGAATTAGCATGAAAGATCGCTTTAAAAGTGCTGTCCGTATAAGAGCAGAGCTGAGTGAATTTCATCAAGTTGATCTAAGCGCCGAAACCATACGCCGATGGCTACGGGACATAGGTTTATATGGAAGACGACCAGCGAAAAAACCTCTCCTAACCACAAAAATGAAAAAAGCTCGCTTGATGTGGGCAAAAAGTACGAAGATTGGACGCAGGATGGTTGGCGATGTGTGATATGGTCCGATGAAAGTAAATTTAATTTGTTGTACGACGGTCAGCAGGTGAAAGGTTCAAGGACGAGTGCATAGTCAAAACAGTGAAGATTCCTCAAAGCCAGATGGTTTGGGGATGTTTTTCTTTTTTCATTTTGGGCCCTTTGCACTTTGTTAATGGAACTATGAACGCTCAAAAGTATGGAGAAGTAGCAAGGGAGTTTTTGGTACCAGCAATTGAACAGCATCATTCGTATACTGACAAGTGCATTTTTCAAGATGATTCTGCACCTTGCCACCGCGCCAAATCCGTAAGTAAAGTGTTATAAATCAACTTCTAGATGTCTACTTTATGAATAATAAACAGACAAGTAACTAGAGCCTTTCAATAATTTTCAGCTCAAGACAACGTTTGATGACCTCGGAATTAGCAGACTAGACTGGCCAGCTAATTCGCCCGATTTAGACCCAATCGAACACTTGTGGCATGTAATGAAACTTAAGGTGGCTGAACATAAACCAGAGAGTAAAAAAAAGCTAAATGAAGTTCTGGAACATGTATGGAATACTGACATTTCAAGGGATATTACTGAACTTCTAGTAAACTCGATGCCTTCTAGAATAAAAGCGGTTATAACCGCTAAAGGAGGAGCAACTCGGTATTGATAATTTTTTGATAAAAGTGGCATATCTAAACATCTTATATACACATACATAAAAAAATGTATCGTTTGATTTTGTTAACCAATGACTGTATCAAAATATTTTGAAAAAATAAGAAAATTAACTGGTTTTTCTTTCTTTGTTAATATCTTTTTTCAAACATTCAATAAACAGATGGAAATTAGATAGAAATACTTATAAACTACTGCGGAGTACTCAACAAAAATTTCATTTCATTATAAAATCTATTATCGTAGTTATTAACAATTTTTCAATCATTTTGATATGGTGCGGTTTTTATGACCGCAAGTGTAACTTCGTTTCTTTTGATTTGCTCTTCGAGGACTACCCTCGTATGACCCTTTTATTTTGCTTCCCTATCGTGACCGCCTCAAATTTCTTAACCAGAGACGTAGCTAACATTCTCCTAACATAGTGGCAGTGGCTCAATTGGAAGGTTCGGTGTTCGAATCCCAGCCTCGCCCGAAAGACATTCGAGTATCATCCATTTTTTCAGTTAACGAAAATCAAGTAAGACGAGTAGTTGACTAGAAATCAACATCAAGCCAACTTCCAGTAAGAATTTAGTCTCACCATCAAATGTTGGATGCCACCCATGGAGCTAAATAACCACTGAGCCCAAACATCTTTCTTTCTCTCTCTATCCCATTTTCCAAAAAACTTAGCACATGCTGAGGCATTATAAGTGTATTAATACTAGAGCTCCAGATTTTTGGTGTGTATTTAATTCCACGTTTTCGCGTGGCACGTGTTGTCGTGTTACACGGTGTCATAGACACGGGTACGTCTTAAAAACACGGGTAATTAATGATGGACACTGCTACACGTGTATTTCTTAAAAACAACATTAATAAACAAATTATTGCATTTACGAGTATGTACATATGGTATATTATTTGAAAAATTTTAAAGTTTTAAAAGAAGGCATAGTTTAATCCTTCATTGCACTGAGTTGCAGATCTGCAGCATTCCCTATTTAACGGTATGTTCGTATTTTTTCCAAATCAGAGCAATGTTGTAGGAACATAACGTTTGCGTTTGAGCTCATTTCTTTATTTTTGGGAAATTACTATAAAACCAGTTTTTTTCAATAAAAGTTGTTTCGTTTTCAATGTAAGTTTATATTCTGCGGGAAAATTTAAGTTTTTGTGCATAGAAAGGCCGTAGTGAGCAAAAACCGTATTGTTGCATATCTGTAACAATGCGCCCACATCGAAAAGTGTTCTGAGTGACCAACAGTTTTAGGAAATAATCAGTTCATGGTGCGAAAGTGAAGACGAACTTGACTTTTAAATTTGCCCCTCAGGAAAAAAGCTTATCGGGGAACGAATCGAACAATCCACCACCACTAGAAATTTTGCCACAGCCTATTGTTTCATCTCCTCCACCTCAGACGTCTACTTCTCGAGGAATTTCAAGAACTGCGAAGACGAAGCCACCAAAATCTAATGTTATATGGTAAAAAAAACTTGAGCTCAATCCAGATCAGCTTAATTTTTTAGGCAACGAGGATCTTCAAAATGAACTCCTGGAATTGGAAACGCCATATCAGGTTTTTTCTTATTTTTTCAATGAAGAAATTGTTGATCTTAACTATACGCGATCAAACCAACGTACAAAAAGACTCAAGCAAGCCGATAAATGCTGAAAGTATCGATACACATGTACACATCTATTATACGGATTTTGAATGTTAGAAGTTACTGGTCCGATAAAGTGGGAATATCGATAATTAGAGCCACTATACCACTAAAAAAAATTTGAGGGCTTGCGACAAAATTTGCATTTCAATGACAGTTGCAAAATGTTGCCTTACACCCAGCCGGGAAGTGATGGGCTTTATAAGGTAAGACCAATAATTGAAAGGCTCAATCAACGCTTTTTAAAAGTGACCTTGGAAAAGTACTTGGCTGTAGATGAGCGGATGTGCTCAACCAAGGCTTGAAATATTCTAAGACAATACATGTCGGCTAAACCTCACAAATGGGGCTTCAAACTATTTATTTTGTGCGGGGTTAGTGGTTTTGGCTACATGTTCGAGATTTATAGTGGTCAAGAAAATATTATATGCGAAGGCGAGCCACAATTGGCTGCTGACAAACAATTTCAACAACAGGCTTTACTTCGACAACTATTATACCTATTTGCCACTTATCGAATTTTTGACTAGGAGAGGCATTCATAGTCTTGAAACAGTGAGAAGAAATAGAGTTCCGAATTGTAAGCTTCCTGACGAATCCTTTTTCAAAAAAACAGCCAAGGGATGCTTTAGTTAAATTTGTTTGTGATCACAATGGGATTCCGATTCCAACAACTGCTTGGAAAGACAACAAAATAGTGAAACACTAGCGTCAAATTTTGCAGGTAAGAACCCTACAATCAATGTTCAACGATATGGTAAAATAAACAAGGTCCATGTATCGTTTGAACGACCATTTGTGGTAGCCGAATACAACCGTCACATGGGAGGCGTGGACTTGATGGATAGCATTATTACTAGGCACAAAATTTTACTAAGTAGTAGATTTTGGTATATGCGTTTGTTTTACCATCTTCTTGACATGATTATGGCAAATGCGTAGCTGCTCTATCGCCGTGTAAACAAACCAACTGGGAGATCTGACAGACTTTCGAGCGGAGGTAGCTGAACCGCCTTGATAGATGGGCATCAAACAAAGGTCGATTAAAAGAACATCAGATGTTGAGCAAAGTCTTCAGGGAAAAAAAGACGAAAGGCCTTGCTCAACATACACCGCCTAAGGAAGTTCGATAGCCAGATCAAACCAGCCACTGGCCAGTATGGGGGGGGGGGAGAAGAGAATTCGTTATAAAATGCTCAATTGTACTGGTTTCCCACAGACGTTATGTGAAAAGTGTGGAATAGGCTTATGCTACAACAAAACAAACAATTGTTTCAAAGACTTTCATTGTAAATAATTATGTGAAAAATTAATAGAAGCTAAGGTGCGATGCTGCATATCTGCAACATACCATACGGTTTTTGTTAATAAACAAATAAAAAAAACTTAATTATTAACATCCAACAATATTTTAAAATTTAATCTTAAAATTTAATTCAATAAGATATCTATGGATTAACTATGCCTCATTTTATTTTTAATACATAATTAAGTACATTAGATCGAACGTGTAAATAATTACACGTGTAAATTGTTGGCACGTGTACTTGATACACGGTTCGAAGCACACGTGGTAGTTCACGAAAAAGCTAAATACGCGTGTAGTCCGTGTACACGTGAATTAGGGGGCTCTAATTCATACCCACCTGAGAGTACTTTTTTAAAAAAAAAAAAACACTTTCAACACTAACCCTCGTAATTTACGATATCCTCGTCTCTTCTGTATTCCAACCCATCGCATGTCTTGTGGTTCCGCTGTCTTTGGCTCTGTACTTGTGGATACGCTTAAAAGCTTACTGCACCCTCTCACGACTTCCAAACTAGTTCGGGAATTATAAATTTCCCTGAATGCAATCGGAAGGCTGGATTCGCTGGATAATGTTTGGATCCCCGGTCACAATTGGATCACAGGGAATGAAATGACCGATGACACGGAGGGAAGTATTTTAGGAACCGAACCGGTGCTAAGACTGGCTGGGTCCTCGGTTAGGACTTCCATTTACAGTTTTGTTTCATATGAGCACAACTGCAGATGGCATGGTTCTCCAGGGTGCTGGAAAACCAAATGAATTCTTGCCGACATCACGAAGAGGTCAGCGACTTACTTGCTGGTCTTCAATAGGAAAGACTGCAGGCTACTTACAACGCATTTGTTCGCATCTAAGCGACACGATGTCCTACGTTGTATGTAAACATTTTAAGGGTATAATTATTTAATTCTTTTAAGGGTATAATTATCCGGTAGTTATAAAAAAAAAATCCTGACACTTTTGCTGTGAGAGTGATGTCGTCATCGTGGATCACTACCTTTGTTATGCCAGAACAAATTGGATGTTTCCTGTCGGAATGCGAAAGTTATGAAAGACGAAAATAAAACCAATTTCTGTCTTTTAAATAAAAAAATTATATATTTAACAACAAACTTAATATGTGATTTATGTATAAATTGTAAAGTAACAAAGTAACAAAAAAAAAAAAAACAGATATCACATAAAACTACAAATGGCTGATTGTAATTTTATGTTTACAAAATCAATTGGATAAATACAATCTCATTCAAAAATCTCTACAAATGGCTGCTTGCAGAAGTCCTTGAAAACAACGTATGTCTCAAATATATAAATACAATTACATAAAAATTAATAAATCTTTAAATGCTAACAATTTTACCTTAAAAACGTTGTACAAGAGTATTTTCTATTTTATATTTATGTGTACATATTTTGTTTTGTTTTATTGTTTTTTATATGTTTTTTTCTTTTTTTTGATTTTATCTAACGTTATATCAAATTTAACAAAAATATTTTGTGTAACATCGTAACATGTAAATATTATTTATGTATATGTATTTTATACATGCAATTATATATAAATTTACCAAATTTGTATCTTTTTGTTTATTATATTTATTCCCTACGTATATATCTAAAGCACTTACTTTCGATTTTATCTATGAGAAAGTACTACAAACCATTTTTTTATATAACTCCGTATGTTAAAAACAAATTTGCTTGTGTAACAAATACAAAGTTTTTCCTTTTTGTAAAGTTTACCTTAATAATAATTCTTAATAAATATGTTATTGAAAAGCATCGTTACCATAAAGCATAGACAATTAGCTAGAACGATACGTTCAGTCAGGATAAAGTATTTTGTTTGACAAAAAAAAAAAAGATATGGCACTGTAAGGTTGTGTATGAAAGTTGGTTCAAGGTTTTTTTTTAAATTTACGATACAAAATTTAGTTCAAAGTATAATTGGTCCAGGTTCATAAATCAAAGTCACACCAAAAGCTAAAATGAAGGAAAAATGCGTAGTTGCCTCAAATTGATTGAATCGTCAATCGAGATGCGAAGCATGATGTTTTAGAGCACCTACGGATACCAAGAAAAAAATGTAAAGGTAGAAAACGGTTTGAATGAAAATAACTTTTAAAATGCCTGCAAAGTTTGCCTTACTAAGGTTCTCCATACAAAAGTATATCAACAAATGTCAAGCACGAGTTTTTTCTTCAGTTCAAAATCTCACAACCCTTTGTGAATAATATTAATTTCACTGTTAACGAGCAACGCAAAGGTGACAAAAATAATGACCAGTTTATCATCACTTCAAGATAAAGTCATGACTCTTGTTACAACCCGTATCAGGGTTAAATTCACCAGCATCAGCTTTATATTGGCACATGTGACTTTAATGCCAGAGTAGGAGGACCCTTTGAGAGCGCCCCACGACTTAACATCCGGACATGGACAAAAGCTTACACAGCTTTTCTGTTCTGTCAAAGCAGTCCTTATCCTAGATCTAACTCTACTGCTTAGGTTCAAATAAAGACTGCTCAGAAAGAGATGAAAAGCTTCTACAGAGGAAAAAGAAAGTGTCTGGCAAAAAACCCGAACCGAAGCTTGTATCAGAGACAAAGTCGGCGCTAATGTTCAAATTTAAGAAAACATATAACATCGCTTATGGAGATGAGCTATACAGATAATCATGTCTAAGATTATCATTTATCTAAAACTCATTCGCTTGTACAGGATGTCAATGAAGAACACCCGCTGCTTTATTAACCGACAGAAACATCACTGAGTCTTTTGAAGTCAAAAAGATGTTAGAGAGGGTGACGTCCTATAGTGTCACTTCTTAGCATCCAGAGGCACAAGCTTTTAAGAGTCTGTACAATCGCATATGCAGATGACACTTGTTTTGAGGTGGTAGACCTACTTGATTTCCTGTAGATACATTAGTGGAACGATCAAACGAAGAACAAATTTTGAAAATAGCTGCTACTCTGAGCTAAGAGGGCACTTAAGTAGCAATTATCTCGAAGAACGAAGAAGACGCTATACAAGACGCTTATTATCTCTATCCTCTTATACTCGGTGAATGAAAATTATTTTTGTTGTTTTAAGCGAAACATCCTCCATGTGATTTTACGTCTCGTATACGTTAGTGGTGTAGATAGGAAGCTGCACCGAAGAACTATATGCACTCTACAGCGGAATTGATCTGTTCAGAAAGCTGCGCTTTCAGCGACTGGGTTGAACAAATCATGTAAAGGGCACATCCTATACATTGGTGACGTGGAAGCTAAAAAATGACTTCGAAATGGATTAGTCGTTGCTGACTTCCCAGATGGTGTAGGATGTTTCTGGTGTGAAAGCTAATAACGCCGCTGCTACTTATCTTTTTAATGATCAGTCTCAACAACCGCCTGGTCTAGGACCAGCAACGAAAGTCGGCCTTTCAAGTAATAGTATTTCGAAATCGAGGTCTCCTGCAAAATTAAATTTGTGCTTGATGGAAATGATCTCAGGGTCCTAGTATACCTATTTAAAACATCTAAAATATATTTGGAAATTATAACTTCAAATTGAGAAAAAATATTGTCTAGTCATGTTGTAATAGTGTGACCAGAATAAAGGGGGTTAACATTCTTCAGCATGAGATTCGTAATATAAACGACAGTGATCCAAGCCATAAGAGGAAGGTCTTCGTAGGCTTCTAAATAAAATTGTCATTATATATGTAAAATGTAAATTTCTCTCTAAACGAGCCATTCACTAGCAAATGAAAATTTAAACGATTTACAACTGCTGAGTATTAAATAATTATTGTCCTCAGCTCTAGCAGTAGATCTCAACTTACTTGTAGTGTTCTGATTTAAGTTACTAGCGCTTAGATCTATAAACTTAGCAAAGGCTTGTTGCTCATGACTATTACTAAGGTTAGCATAACTACGAGTATGTAAGCTATTTCTAACTTGATTATCGGTTATAGGTATTGTTGTTGTAGTAGTAGTTGTTGTTGATGTAGTTGTTGGTGAAACATATTGTTGTTGAATGCTACTCGAAGAATTTTGAACAATTTTAACATTATTATGTCACACTGCAGTACCTTGTTGGCCTGGCAAGGCTGACACTGCTCCAGTTTCTGGTTTAAACGTTTCGTGTAAACGCTGTTGACAGTTTCCTTTGCTTTTGAGGAATTTGTAAATCATGTATATTGGAATGCAAAGGATCGATGAGGAAGTTAAAGCCCAACCAACCGGGATACTCCATTCAGGATATTTATATCCGTCACCCAACATATCTTCGTACCCCAAGAATGAGAAGATAAAAATGCACTAAAAGTAGAAGAAATTATTTAGTTTAATCAGTCGATGGTGAATGATTTAAGGACACTTACTAATAGGAAAATCGGGCTAATGTACGCCCAGCAAATCCGCCAAAAAAGTCCAGGTTTCTTACCAAGCATCTGTTCTACATCGGAAGAGAAATTGTCTACACCATAGAACCAAAATACACCAGCCGCTTCGACGAAAACCACAAAAAGGATAGCTAAGCCTGGCCCGTATACGTTGAGGAAGTTTACTAGATACACGCCTCCCTAAAACAAAGATAATTGTAAAGATTCTTATAAAGTATGGAAATGTTATAAAGAAACTTGAATAAAGATGTTTTCAAGAGTAACACGTCAGTATAATTTGTTTAAAAATTTATATTTTTAAAATATTCCTTTTGTAAAAGTCCTGACTTTTTGACGCGTTGAAATCCTGGTTTCGAAAAAATTTCCAGTCGCAACAAGACTCTACCATCTTGATCAAAAAGTTCCCGCGCCACACCACCGTGCGGCACTACCATTGTTCCGATTTGAGATCTGTTTTTTTGTTAAGTTGGTAAATCTGTTGTTGACATTCTTTCTAAATCTTAGCGTCATTGCTTGACATTTGCAAAAGCTATGTAGCCGAGAGTACATCTATCTGTGTGTGTGTTGGTGATTTTTTACAGTTTTAGAAATGGATTTAAATTTGCAACGACGGACTTGCATTAAATTTTGCGTAAAAAACGGATTTATTGGTGCGCGAACGTTGAAAATGTTGGAAAAGTGTTTCGGCAACAATTCTCTAAAGAAAACGGTCGTTTACCAGTGGCAAGAGCGGTTCAAAAGTGGTCGACATCGAAAACCGACGAAAACATTGATGAAGTAAAAGAAATGTTGGTCAATAACCGCAAATTAATCATCAGAGAGATAGCGGAGGACTTGAACATTGCCTATGGATCCGTTCAAGACATTTTGGTTAATGATTTGGGTTTCCGCCGTGTAGCAGCAAAGTTGGTGTCAAAAAACCTCAATTTCATGCAAAAAAGAGACCGTGTTGACGTCGCAAAAGAGATGATTTGCGAGGCTGAATCCGATCTCACATTCATCAAAAGGAACATTAGTGGAGACGAGACGTGGGTTTATGGGTACGACACGCAATTCAAACATCAGGCAAGTGAATGGCGTTCACTAAATGAGCCGAGACCAAAAAAACCACGTCGTTTTCAGTCAAAAAAGAAGGCAATGCTCACGGTTTACAATGGTGTAGTGCATCATGAATTTTTGCCAAAAGTCCAAACAGTAAACATAGAGTATCATTTGGACGTTATGAGACGTTTGCGTGAAGTAATTCGCCGAAAGCGACCAGAAAGCAAAGCAAGAAAACTTGTGGATTTTGCACCACGATAACGCACCGTCGTAATTTTTTGACGAAAAATGCAACAAATACCATCCAACAGCCACCGAATTCACCTGATTTGGCTCCCTGTGACTTTTTTCTGTTCAATCGAGTTAAAAAAACCACTACGGGGAACGCGTTCCAGCAGCCGAGAGGAAGTAATGGAAAAATCGCAGGAAGCACTGATGGACATACCGAAAACCGATTATAAAAAATGTTTCGAGGATTGTTGTAGTAGTTTTTGGGACTCTTCGAGTTCATGGGATGCCCACTTGTTGAGTTTCTTTACCTTTCCAATGAGAGAGAGATATCGACTTATGTATTGCCATGGGCGATGTTTCCATACTCTATGCAATGTTCCACACCAACTTCGTTGGGTATGCACCTCTGGTTGCCTTTAAAACATCTCCAGAACGGAACTCTTCAAATATCGAATGGTGAGCCCGTTTACTGCGACCTCCCTATGTCTTAGTTACAATTCATAAAGGAAAAGAGTCCGAATTTGAACTACCGACACGATTTTAAACAATTCCTAGAAACAAAATGTCTTTGTAACAAGCTCTTAAAAATGATAGGAATTCTGGGTTTTATAAATACTCCAGAACACGAATGACAAATTTAGCATGCTTTTCTTATTTGCCCCATTTGTTTTTGCAACTTCTTTCTGATTCTTCTTAAAGAATATTCTTATGTGCGCCAAAGAGACAAAACAAAAAGACAACGAAGGTCTTGAAGTTTGCTTAAAACATACGAGTACTACCTTATTCAAAACTGCACTGGGGGACGAGATGTCGAGTAATGGGCCTCGTAGGGGCACCTTTGGCCATTCATTTGCTGGCTTACTAATTGACGAGATGATGCCTCCGTAGACGAACACCCATACTTGAGGTGTATAAATCCGACTTGGACCTCCCCATAGCGTCCTGAATTGGTTTTCCTGTGTGCCGGCGAGCCGCGGCCGTAAAACACAAAAAGCTCCGAAACGGACACAATCGCTTCGGTTCGCGTAGAGAACAGTTAACCAGGTGGATGGATCACTTTTCTGCTGTTCATTATCATTTAGTAATTAGCAAAGCGATCTTAGATTCTGATGAGCATTTCGTTGAAACAAATTCTCGAATACGTTCCTCCGCCTCCAGTAACCCTGAAATTATATCAGTTATCAGGGCTTTTAAGAAAAACAAGGCAGTTGGTATCCCAGCGAAACTCATCCAAGCCGCACCCAGCATCTCAGCGGAAATCCTAGACCCACTAAATAGGATTGGAATGAGAGAATGATTGCCAAACTGCCTAAGAAGGGAAACTTGACAGAGTATGGAAACCGGAGTGAAATATGCGTGCGTCTTCCAGTAGCCAAATTAATAGCTAGAGTTAGTTTGAAACGAGCGAATCTCGATTTAAGACTCTACCATGAACAGACAGGCTTTCAAGTTGGATACTCCTACATCGACAACATCAACACACTGTAGATCATAATTGAACAATGCGTGGAGTATATGTAGATTACCGTTACACCTGATGTTAATCGATTTCGAAAGCTGAAAAACGAGATGTTATATGTTATGGCGTGCTTTGCGCAGGAAAAGTATTACCAGGTAAGGTATCAGATGAATTCGAAGTTCGCAGCGGAGTATAACAAAGCAGCATTTGTGCGCCATTGTTTTTCCTTGTATACGAGTACCATGCTCCACTATCGAGAACAAATATGGGACTGAGAAGAACAACAACATCATATATGTATGCCATGTAACATCTAGCCTAAGCCGATGAACTCTGCATTCTCTCACTCAAGATAATGGATCTTCATTAAATGGTCCTTAACTAAGAATCAGAGGCGTATAAAGTAAGAATCAACATAAATGTGGCACAAACTAAGACTAAAAACTAAGCATTTCCATCTCCAACATTAAAAATAACACCCACGCTTAAATCAATATTGCCGGGCAACAAGTCGAGGAGATAACCAACTTCTTTTATCTTCGGAGAATGATCTCGGAAAATGGAGGTACAGATGGGGAAGGCGACTAACACTGTCACAAGCAAGCTGCAGATTAGTTCCTTAACAGATGTCTACGCAACATCTTAAGTTTCGTATATCGAACAACCAACTTCGGGTGACTACGAGTCAGGAACCTTGAGCCACCCTAATACGAAGGAGAAAACGGCAGTGGATTGGTCACACCTTTTGGCGCGAGGACCGTTGCATCGCGAAATATGCGATGTAATTTAATCCACTTCCCAAGCAGGTAGATGAGTGGGTGGCCCATGGTGAACGTAGAGAAGAATAGTTGAAGAGGAATCACGAAAGCTGGGGGAACTTAAATGCATTGAAGAACTCAAAACACGACGGTGCGCGGGTGCTGTGGACGCCCTATGCACCGTAAAGTGTTTAAGGGGCTAAACAAAAATGTGCTTGGAAAAAAGTGACCAGCGACTCTCTACTGAAAAGAAGAATTTGAGGAAGAGGATAATATAATACATTGGACGATTTTGGTTAAACTGACAGCAAAATGCAATAAACTGCCTTCAGACATGTGTACAATAGACAGTCAAAAATTACATTGATTGTTGAAAAAAGCTTTTTTTTGTTAAGAAACCTCCATGAAGAAGCCGTGCAAATGTACGAGAATTTGTAAACAAAAAAACGACAATCTTTATTAACTGGTTTTCTTTGTAATTATGTAATACCTAAATCATGTGTATTTGTTTAATGTGATCTAGTATGAATATATATGTACATACATACACCATATGTTTTGTAATGCTTTATTTTACTAAATACATTGGCGATCAATAGGATCATGAGGAGGAGATACATTTTGCAATCGATTTTCACTCTTTGTACCTGCTTGAAATTTTGTACCCGCAAACTTTTACTACCTGGGAACAGGTACATATTTTCTCAACAGGAAGTCATAAAATTAAAGGGTAAATAAGAAACGACTGTTGGAATTTCCCAGGATCAAACAATGAACTTCTTGAAAAGCGTATAAAAAGATGCGCCATAGGATGAGGCCACATGCAAAATTTTCGAAAGAAAGGAAAAAATTAATAAAATGTTCAAATTTTATGGTTTTAAAGCATTTATTTATTATGTTTTTCTACATTAATCATGAGTATACTCACCATTTTTCGATATGACCTCTATAAGACGGTTTGGAATAGAATCATAAAGTTTTTTAAATGATCAAGGGCAATTTGGGCCAAGGCATCACGAATAGCTTCAATTAAAGCGTCCTTGTCTTCAAATTATCTGCCGCCTTCATACACTTTACGAGATAAACATGCCCAAACATTTTCGATTATGTTTAAGTCCTGTGAATAGGGCGGCCAGTTCAAAAGTTCCACGTCTTCTGATTGAATCCAACTTCTAACAATCCTGTAAGTGTGGATTGGGGCATTGTCTTGTTGGAATATCCAAGGCAGGTGTCCGAAAATGTTTTTCACTTTTGGAAGTGACCGTTCCAGCAAACATTTGTAGTTGTTTCCGTTCATTGTTGTGGACAAAAACTCCAACTCGATTGTGCTATAATAGATAATAGCTCCCCAAACCATTACACCTAATGCACGGCTGTGGTGTCTTGCCAAAATAAGTTCCTCCTTTCCTAGATCATAGAAATAAATGTTGTAACCATCGGGGCCGTCAAGGTTAAACTTTTTTTTATCCGAAAAGACAACGCATTTCCATTCACTGCTCCAAGCGACACGTAGTCCTGCAAAATTCACTCGATACTCCTTATGTTCTTGCATCAAAACAGGTTTCTTTTTAAGTTTTTTTCTCTGTATAGTACCACTTTTTCGTATTATCATTCGGACCGTTGCTATGTTGGCTGATACTCCGCTGTTGGTCCTTATTTTAGTCGCTGGTAGAGTAGAATTTGAGGCACGCCCTAGAATTAACCGCTTTTCTCGCAATGTTGTTGCTTATGCCGTGTGTCCTTTTTGATTTTTCCCATAGTTTTGTGGATCCGCAAGATAGCTGTTTACAACAGTCTTACTTCTTTTAAGCGTCCTTGCAATTTCTCGGCCTGAGAGTCCCAACTTATTGAAAGCATATATTTTTCCTCTTTCTGTCGCTGTCAAAGTCTTTCCGGAACCCATTTTTTTTTTAACTAAATAAAAACAGTTCTTTTCAACGCTTTTTTAAATATTCTTAACAAAACTTTGAAAAAAATCGCTGATATGAACTCCTGCAACGAAATATTCACAATGGCCTCATCCTATGGCTCATCTTTTTATACGCTTTTCAAGAAGTTCATTGTTTGATCCTGGGAAATTCCAACAGTCGTTTCTTATTTACCCTTTAATTTTATGACTTCCTGTTGAGAAAATATGTACCTGTTCCCAGGTAGTAAAAGTTTGCGGGTACAAAATTTCAAATAGGTATAAAGATTGGATCGCCAGTGTATATGTAAGTACATTTATACATTTTTACATATGCACATACTATACGAGTATACGAGGGTAATCTGAGAAATTTCTGACCTAACAAACAAGACTGTTCTTCTTAGTCCTCTTCTAACTCTCTACACTTCTCACAGCGATGCTTCCATCTATTTAACCCAATCTGGTGATTAGGGAGTGTGATTAAGATTCGTAGATTTTCGCCATGGCAATCGTTGAGGTGGGAGACGGCGCATTGCCTTGGTGAAACAACAAAAACATGCGGCCGTTTTTCCGTAATTATAAAGTAATAATGCGTAGTATGCTGCTGTTGAAATCGGTACGTATTAAATTTTTCACGGTTTTTCCATGTGACTCGTTTCTTTTGATATTAATAGTTGATCCATACACCTTGGTTTTAATAACACTGCTTTCGAGTTGAAAAATATGTACATATTTTCCACCAATCTTTCAATACATTTGGGCAACTGTGTTTGTTGTCTTACCCACAGCTCATTAATATTTCTTGGAAGATTGTCATGTCACAAATTTGCTGATCTTAGAAGCTCTTCTGGAGCTGGAACTTAATCCTTTATTACTTTGTGTACCGAATTTTCAGACGATATTCGTTGAACATGTCAAAACCACCTGAAGTTTTTCTGCTATCGGTTTCTGTCACAAACTATAGCAGAGGTGTCGCGCTATTTAAGCCAGCCCATACATAGGGTCAGTACGACATCATCATCGACAGAGCCAAAGTATTTAAATTTTTCCCACTTTGGCATGACAACTTCCTTCCAATAGATGTCAGGAGTCGGGTTTGGATAAACGGCAATGCAGATATTCGTAATCAATACGACTAACACGTAATCCGTTTTCTTTAAGTGCTTATTCAAAGTAGTTCGAAGAGCTGTTACGACTCGTTGTTGTTGTTCCGGATTCGTTTAAGTGCTTTTTTGTATTTTTTTTTAAAAAAAGGGAACTTAACACTCAAGTGGGTATGACTACACTTATGATGCCAAAGCATGTCTAAAGTTTTTCGGAAAATGGGACAGAAAGAGAAAGAAAGATATTTGGGCTCAGTGGTTATTTCGCTCCATGGGTGGCATCTAACATTTAATGGGGAGACTAAATTTTTAGTGTAAATTGATTTGATGTTGTATTTACTGGTATTAAATCCCGAAACGTCCGATTGGGAGCTTGAGCCACGGCCGCTTCAATAGAAAATCCTGCAAGATAAAAAAAATTAAAACTGCTTCAACTTTAACCGGTTATTCCCGCAGTGAATTTAGCTCTAAGCGTGCATGTCGCCTATCATTCTTATACGTCTCGGTTACATTTTGAGATCTTAGCGCCATACAAATAAGATCTCTGGGAAGTCTGTCGAATGCTTTTTCCAAGTCGATGAAGACGATATGCAGATCCTTGGAAGATTTTCCATCATTACTCGTAAACTTTAAATCGTATCATATATCGACCTTCCTCCCACAAACCCACTCGACTGCCTTGGAATTTCAAATAAATTGCCGACAGTCTCGGACTCGCTCATATATTTTCATAGCATGCGACATTAGTTTCACCGATCGGTAGTTGTTGCAGTTTCTAGTGTCGTTTTTGGCATTATACCCATTGGCACGCCCCCTTTCATCATTTTTACGTCTTCGCTAACTTCGGCTTCCGTAAAACCTGCCGTTTGCTCTTCGTGGACCACAGCCGAGCGATTGGCACTGTGCGGAAATCTTCATTAAGTAAGGCGTTAAAGTACATTTTCCATCATTTGCAGATCTCGTTATTCCCCGTTAGTACGTTTCCCTGCACAATATATTTCGGCGATTGAATCTCTTGTAAGTTTTTCTTCGTTGTGCCGCAATCTTAAAAATATTAGATCATTCACCTGTGCTTTGATGTTGGGCTTTTTCTACTGTTTGCCACCTGCTTATATGTAGATTGTGAAGGTACCTCTTCTAATTCCCGATACACTGCTACCGCACATGCCATTGCTTGCGCATTTTTCGTCCCTTTTTTGCGAAATTCAAGTCTTCGTTTCAAATTCTTTTCTTTTGTTCTTTGTCGCCATTGTCGTCTCATGGTACCACCACAACGTTTCCTTGTTGAGCCGACCTTTTGAAAGACCGAGCAGTGATTCCGCACTACTTTTACATTTTTCCTGGAAGTTGTTCCACATACCTTGTGAGCTTATTTCTTCTTCTTGATTTATGGCTTTTTGGACTCTTTCTCAAACGTATTGTAAACAAACTTTTTTCAATTTAAATCATTTCAAAAGTTAATTTAGTCAATTTATGTCCAACCACCTGCAGATAAGCACTCTGCTTTGCAGGTAATACATGTAAATGAAAAACTTCTTTTGTGCAAATAAAATCCAATCCATTGTACCGCCCAGAGTCTTGCTTAAACTGTGTGAAATACTATGTAATAAACTAAAATTAAAAGAGATCTTTATGCTTGGACGTTATAATTTATTCTTTATCGAATGAAAGTTTGCGAAAGAGTAAATTATAACGTCCAAACATAAAGATCTCTTTTAATTTTAATTTATTATAGTATTTCATGGTCCTTCGAGCCGGATTCTTTGCACACGGCATGGTGTGGCAAAACGTAATGAAAAGGAGTCCTCAGAACTTCATCTTGTGTCATATCGACTTCTTCCATGTGTCCTAGCTGGAGGTATTCTTGTATGCACCTCGTATACTCTATTTTTAGTGCATTATTCACGCAGAATCTTCATTCCAGATGAGCAAACCTACGCAAGGCACCTTGCCTCGAGGGTGCAAGCACAGGTCTGCCCCCTGCTTTAAATGGTAATAACAATTCGTAGCGTTCACTTGCTAATCGTTTTGTCGTTGATTCAAAGGACTTTTCACACTCCAGATCTTCGGAAGTTTGTTGTGGTTTAAAGGGGATTTCTTCCACCTCCCAGAAACGTCGCAGCTGCTTGTCTATGTCGATGGTTTGCCCAAAGTTCTTTATGCTCCGTCTCGGATGTGAACTTTTTCCCATAACGACCCATCCTAACTATGTGTTTTGTGCTATTGGACCTTCTTCTTCACTATCACTTACTATCTGAGGAAGTACTATTTCGGAGTACAGGTCATTTCCTAGCACTAAGTCTACTTCAGCTGGCGTGTAAAATGTCGGATCTGCTAAAGGCAAACCCTGAATGTGGCTCTATTTTTGTGATTGCACAAGGAAGTAGTCCAGTCAAGGAATCGAAGATCAGTGTTGACTGGAGAGACTCTAACGTAAGGTCGACATATCCCTGACACTGTGCCTGTTTATTTTTTCTATTGATGCCAGTTGTAGTTGTTTTTTTTTTACGAAAAGAAGAATCTCCATCCAGCATAGATGGCAGTCTACATATGTACATATTTACTTACGTTTGGTGTCCACCGATGCAGTGCCGTTCTAGCATAGTAAGACCGTGTGATTTGCATTTCCTCCATTGGAATCTTCCTATTGGTAATTCGAATTTCCGACATGCCCGATGAAAAGCATTGCATCCATTGATATTCCATTTAATAGCTCATCAGTGTCACGCCAAAATATTGGGTTGCACCACATGATCGCTCAATCGGAAATAAGAAGTTCTCGAATAAAAATCTGTGCCAGAACGTTAAATTTTCTTTTTTTATAAAATAAAGGTACGTTACTTGACGTGTGAGAATTTTAGGTTTCGTTACAAGTACCGTTATTTTTTTTCTAGGAATTATTTACCATGCTGTCGGCAGTTCAAATTCGAACCATCTTCCATTCGAACCATTGCGTCATTGGCAATGAAAAACATTAATGACGCATTTGAGGATGTAGCGGTAAACGAACGCACTATACGACGTTGGCTTGGAAAGTTTCGTTCGGGAGATTTCAGCCTCTAAAACGAATTACGTAGGAAGCTGGAAAAGATAGTTGTCGACGATGTTTTAAGAGCAACTGTGGATGCGGACCCAGCGAAATCGGTGAGGGAGATTGCCCATAGCATGAAAGTATCCCCAATGACAATAAGTCGACACCTTTCTCTGATAGGAAAGGAAAAGAAACTCGATAAGTGGGTACCCGAACTGAACGCATCCCATCGCTCATATTGGGAAATGTATGATAATCGTAAAAGTGGTTGGATGCAGATGAAAAACCAAAATACACCTCTAAACCCGGTCTTCACCCAAAAAAGGTTATGGTGACAATTTGGTGGACATCGAAAGGACCAATCCACTTTTCATTCCTTCAACCAGGAGAAACGATAAACGCTATCAAATATTGTGAGGATATCGACATATTGCATGCCAAATTGGCTGATGCGTTGGTCAATAGGCAAGGTCCGATCCTTTTGCATGACAATACTGGACCCCATACCTCACAAGTAACGGTGCAAAAACTATTGCAGTTGGGACTTGAAATTCTTCCGCATCCACCATATTTCCCCAACGGATTACCATCTTTTCCGCAATCTGGATTCATTTTGCCGGCAGAAAGCCTTCTGGAACCGAGCAGAAGTCGTAAAAGCCTTTGAAGATTACATTGCTTCAAAAAGTCAGCACTTCTACGAAAAAGGAATATTTCACCTTGTATCACGTTGGAAGGATGTCATAGATGCCAACGGATCCTATTTTTATTGAATAAAACTATACAGAAAAATAATATTGACTTTTAAATTTTTACTATAAAATCGGTAGATGTGGTAGAACCCAATATATATTTTTCTGATTACTCACAGCCTACTTGGAGGGCGTAGCCGCTAAAAATAGCCTACATTTCGTGCTAAATTATCAGTTTTATTACTATAATTCTGTCGCTAATTTTTAATACGCTTACGATTTTATCCAGAAGCTCCCAGAAGTTGATTGCAATTTCATTTTTATTTTGTTCCGTTCCGAAATACTTGTAATACATTCTGTGCTCTTTCGTTTCCAAGTTCGAATACGGGGCCTTTTTCCGACATTTCGGTTTCTTGAGAGCATGTTATATCGGAATTTACGTTGCCGTAAACTTTTGCCCGGTCATTGTTCGAGCATTTAAGCTGACGATTCGTAGTTCATTTCTAAAGAGAATCATATTGCACGCACCCGGAAACCGTCGAGCTCTGACACGAATGCTTCTATTCGCTCCGGGATCATTCCTCCGCTGTCAAAAAGGTGTGCCCGGCAGGGTAATATGGACACATATATACGTTCACATCCATGCTCCCGTAATTTCGTAGCCTCCAGATGTGGGAAGCCGATACAGATTCTGGAGAGTCTTATAAGATGTTAATGCATCTCGGCTCATCTTAGGTGTTAAACTGATTGGCCAAAATACAGAGGAATACTGTCAAAAATACTATCCTCTGAACTCTCAAATCTCCCTCATGATACTATCGAGCTTGACATGGCTGTTTCCTGACTTCTTATTCAACCTAGAGGCAAGAAAAAGCCGTACTGGTGGACATCAGCACCGGGACCGTTTAGAAGCATTTGCAGAAAACTGTTCAACCTGGCAAAAGGCACAAGAAAAGTGACTGACTTGACTGGCAAAGCGATAATCCTGCAGGTCATTCTGTGACAAAATTACAGAAACCTCTGAGGCATCGTGGCTTATAAAAATCCTCTCTTCAAATCCTATGATACCTAGCTGTTTGAAAAAAACCGATGGCTCTTGGACAACCTCAAGTGATTAATCACTCAACCTGCTACTACACCCACCTTCCAAGTAGCTACCGATTCGCGGCCAGTAGCAACCAAAACAGGACTACTGCAACCGTGACCAAAATTCATGGTTTGATTACAAGAGACAAGCCACTTTGGGCCCTGCATAGCTTCAAACCATGTAGCTGCCGAGCTACAAAGGTTCTCAGATATTATCCTGCCAGCGTTAGAGAATATAGACGGTAACAGTCTCCTAGACTTCATCATAAGCTCAAATTGGTTCCAAGAGTAGGAGGATGATAGATCCACGTGGCATCACAATAGGTCAATAGGCCTAAGTGGGTTGGTTTTTCCAACAGCCACTTTAACTTAACTTAACCTAGGTGTTAAAATGCCTAAATGTGATTTTCGCCTGTTTAGTAGTCTTTCACGACAAGGTGAACGAATTGCGACAAAATTCTATAAGCCGTTGCGGCATGGTATGGACGTATATTTATATTTGCTTTAAAGTAAGAGCCATTGATTGAAATTTCTGAAGCCTGTATCCATATTTGCTCGCCACTGTAAGCATTTTTCATCCGTTATAAATTCCCTTTTCTGCTAGGTTTTCGTTCCCTAATTTAAAAAAGCTGACAACATGTTATTCGTATTATTGGACGTTCACTATATTTATCGAAGTACAGAAAACATTTTCCTAAGAAATAACGGGTGACCAGATAGCAGATGTCAAAGTTACCAATGACATCCAGCTGTCAAAATATTCAGTTCGGCATTTCATCATGCATAGTTTTGCGCTTGCCGAACGTGCAGAAATTATTGAAAAATATTATCGGGATTCCTGTCAGTTGTAAATTCGCAACGTGAAATTCGTTGTGAGGGCGGTCGTCCTCATGGCTTCAAGGTGCGCGCAATTCGTCGCACCGTGGAAAATTTTGAGCGTGAGTACACTCTTTTGGATCTTAAACCACCAACCAGATAGAGATTGGTGCGAAATGAAGAAAACGTAGCTGCCGTAGCGTCCAGTATCGAAGAAAACACAGAAATGTCGATTCGGCGTCGATCAGCTGAATTGGGCATCGCCAGATTCAACCCGGCTTATTTTGCGCTTGGATTTGGGCCTACATCCGCATAAGATTGTGCTGACGAAAGAATTGCCACCGGAGGACCGTTTTTGGATCAGCGGCTAAGTCAACAAGCAAAATTACCATATTGGAGCGAACACTAGTATTCGGCCAAGCATCAATTTTATATTTTATATTTCCTACGTTCTTATCTGGCCATCCTACAACATATGTATACGGACTTTTTCTTTTGTATAGAATTGACTAAATCATTGTCACCCTGTCAATGCAACATGTCAACGGTGCGTCGGTAATTTATCATTACCAAAAACTCACACAACCAAATTTCAAATCCAATTACTAAAACCTAAATCGAAAGCGACATTTACGAGGGGCGTTCAACATATTCTCGATATCGGGATGAAGCTGTGGTTGTATATATAAATTGACTTATTTATCAAGTAACACTATTATTTTAGTGAATTCATGTAAAATTTCATATAAATGTGATTATTAATTCGCATTTTATCTCTCGTTAAACCGAATCATAATGGCAACTGAGACGATGATGGTGAAAATTGAGCATCGCGCTGTAATTAAATTTCTCACTAAGCAAGGAAAAAGTCAAAAAACTATTCATGAAGAGATGGTGGCTGTTTACCAGGGTTCCTCACCTTCATTATCAACTGTGCAAAAGTGGTCAAGTGAGTTCAAGAGAGGCAGAGAGAGCATTGAAGACGACCCCCGCTGCGGCGACCCGGCTACTGCTTGTACGGGAGAAAGCATCAAAGAAGTCGAAAAACTTGTTCTTGAGGATGCCCGAATAAAGGTGAAAATGATGGCAGAGATCACCAAGCTTTCAATTGGTACCATTCACACCATTCTTCATGACCATCTTAACCTTTCAAAGGTCAGTGCAAGGTGGGTGCCACGAATGCTCACAGCGCCTCAGAAAAAAGTGAGAATCGCATGCTGTAGAGAGCTTTTGGAGATGTGTAGTGAGAACGCGGACGGTGTTATGGATCGAATTGTTACTGGGGACGAAACATGGGTCCACCACTATGACCCTGAAAGCAAACAAGAGTCCATGCAGTGGTATAAAAAAGGAACAGACCCCCCGAAGAAGTTCAAAGTCACTCCGTCTGCCGGGAAGCTCATGGCCACAGTTTTTTGGGACTCAAAGGGAATCTTGCTCATTGAGTATAAAAAAAAAGGTGAAACCATCAACGCCACATCCTACGCTTCCACTTTGCATAATTTGCGGGAGGAAATTAAAAAGAAAAGACGGGGTAAACTCGCAGCGGGTGTGTTGCTTCTTCATGACAACGCACCTGTTCACACGGCGCGAGTTTCCAAGGCTGCTGCGCGAGTTTCCAAGGCTGCTGCGCGAGATTGTGGTTTCGAAGAAATCCAACACCCACCCTATAGTCCAGACCTTGCCCCTAGTGATTATTTCCTGTTTCCGGATTTGAAAAAATATCTTCGTGGAAAAAGATTTTCGGATGATGAAGAACTCAAGTCGGTATTTTGCAGAGAAAGAGGAAATTTATTTTTTTGAAAAATAAAAACAATTTAAATTGATACCGAGAATATATTGAACGCCCCTCGTATATGAACCAGAGAGAAGAAGCAGATAATGTGAAAATTACTTCCGCCTCCGCGCCGTAATAGATACCAAATTGGTGCAAATTCAAATCTCATGCATCTATTGTAAGAACATATTTACAAGGTATGGTCTCTAAGAAAATTTAAATTTTCTCAATAAATCACCACCAAATGGCGATTTTTTAGACGAATTTTTAGAAAACCATTTAATATCAATAAATCCTTACTAATTACCACAACATCCCAAATTGAATATCGAAAAAATTGCACATTTTGTCCAAACCTCTGGTAATGTTGGTACCTAAAAAATTGAACGAACCCAAACATTAGGATGACGATGATGATGATGGGGAGCCGTGTAAGATACAGGCAAAGCGTTCGTCGTCGTAACTCTCAAAGCAGAAGCAGTGTTGCTAGTTCGTGGGGAATTCCCCTTTTCGTTGGGAATTTCAGTCCAAAATTTGTAAAAAGGGGAAAATGGGAATCTTCCCTCTTTTAGAACAAAATGAGGGGAAAATACAAAAAGAATCTGGAGGAGTTCTAAGATTATTTCAACGCTGAAAAAAGAAAAAATTTAAGTCTATCTAAGACAACGTGGCTTGTACTCCACTCCTGCGTAGGGAGATTATTGAAGAATTGGACAGTTGTTCAGCATTTATTCGTATTAGACTCTACAGAAACAAAGAGATCAAAGGCAGTAAATATATATGGAAGGACATGAAATTTAAACTGATTTCTACTTCTTGGAGGTTGTCCTAAAATACTTTAATGATTTTAATAAACTTTTTCAGGGTAATGAAGTTTTGTTGCACTTCCTCTACAGTGAGTCGAAAAAGATCTTACTCAAACTAGCCCAAAATGTCATTAATGAAGAAGATTTCAATAAACTACTGGCTTCTCAACAGTATAGCAATTTCGCTCAGTGTACGGAAATATTGTAATTGACCTCAAAGATATTTACGTTAGGCCAGAGTGCGAACAGCTCTTACAAAATTTGACTGAGGAGCAAAATTTAGAAATCAGATTACGCTGCAAAAACTTCTATATTCGAACGATAGAAGTGATTTTAGAACGATTCCCAATAAGAAGTCATGACCTTCAAGTTATGGAGTTTCTTTCTCCAAAAGTGGCATTAAATAGTTATACCCAAACTGTGACGAAAGCAAATTAATTTTAGAATGGAGAGAGTTTCCTATTTCGATAATTGCAACAGAGAAAGATACATAACATAAAATGCAGCAATTGAGTGTTGAACATTTTTGGAAGGAAGTAAAAGATATGAAGGATCTTGAAGCAAATTTCTTATATCCCAATTTAAATCTAGTTGCTAGATATGCACTAACATTTCCACGTTCAAATGCCGACGCTGAGCGCTTATATTCTGTTGTAACCGACGTAAAAATAAAAAAAATAAATCGGTTAGATGGATCTTGCTTAAACGCTATCTGCTTTATAAGATCAGGGATCAAGACAAGAAATATGGAGAGTTTCAATTTCACACCCACCAAGGAACACATTTCTTTTTTTGATAACTCAATATATGCACAAATAATGTACATAATTAGTCATCCCACAATATTTTTGTTCTTTTTCATAATGTTCGTTAATTTTTATTCATTTTTTAGTATGCTATGATTCCATTTTTACTAGTCTGTTTTTTATTATGTTTAATCTTTATTTTGAAATTAAGTCTGAATTAATTTTTGTTACTTGTTTTTAATACAAAAAAATACAAAAACGTTTTCTTTTTCGTTTTTAATTATAATTATACAAACCACCAACATTGCTTTTGAAAAATTATTATGGGGAATCCATGGGGAATGTCACCACAAAGAATGGGGAAAAAGGGGAATTTTAAGGTCTGTGATGGGGAATTTCACTAAAAGCGGCTGGTAACACTGAGCAGAAGACTACAGACGTCGTATAGCAACATACGACGAATGCGAGTCACCCACTATACAGAGTGTATATAGAGGACGCACACTTTCTTCACAAGAAATAGCGACGTTGATGAAAATTGCGGAAAAAACCAGAGAAATTCAATGAAAACCAATTGTGGTTTGTTCGAAACATAATCTCTACATAATATTTAACATCGATTGGCGTTTTCATCCATTTCATAATGCCACAAAGTCACTGAGATTTTTCACTTTTTTCATCCCGAAATCACGAGAGTACCTACGATATCTATGCGATGTGTTGTTCCGCTTTTTCGGCCATTTGGTTGCCGAACAGATTGATTTGAAAAATTTAGCATTTTCCACTCAAAACTATGGAATTCCATTGATATTTCTACGAGTACATTACATTTGTACAATCTAATGAGCAATTTCGTACATATTCAACATGGAAAAACAATCACGGCTATGGAAAGCACAATGTAGTGACCAAACCAATTTTGCAAAGTTTCTCTTTGTTTTGTTTTTGTAAATGACTAGAAACTACAAGGTGTGCCGAAAGAAGGTTTCCATTAAACGCAGTGATATAAATATAGAGTATTGTGCAAAATACAAACAAGCGTTTCATATAAAAAATGTGCTACGATTTTTTACATGTTTTTAATCATACGAGTATTGTAGTAAAGGAATTATTATGCGCTTGTATACCAAAGCAAACTGGAAAAAAAACTGCCAGCCAGCAAATTTTGTTTTGCACTCGATCGTACTGGAAAAGTCCTGCCAACAATTTTTTTTCTTGAGTTGCTCATATTTTGCACAGGCAATTTTACCGATCGTTTAGTTTTCTTATATTGATAAGCTTCTGGGAAAAATATTTTTTTTTTAACAAAGCTCTTAATTATAAAGCTCTCATTCCAATGCAAACGTTTAGAAATACTTGCTTTTTGTTCTACGAGTACCATGCCAATACAATGCCAATACAATGCCTATAATTAGAGATTGTTGATGGTTTTAATAGCGGAATGTCGCAAATTTGTATAAAATTCCTAATTCATCATTCCACGTCTTATACAAAAAACAAAACCGTTTGTCGTTACCGATGGATATTGTAAAATCTTAACATCGATTCAGATACCGTTCGCAGGCGAGCAATACAAAACGGGTTAAAAAGTTACAGGCATAGGAAGAAACCAAGGTTTACAAAAACATAGCTTCGGTTACAGGTTAAATTTCGCGAAGAAATATTCAAGTTGGTCCGCTGAGAAGTCGAAACCCGTACTTTTCAGCAATACATCAAAATTTAACATTATGAATTCAGATTGATCTGTATTGTCCGACGAAGAAAAGATCAACGGCTTAATCTTTAATATTGTAAGGTAACACCTAAGCACCGAGGTACTTGCTTTTCTGGAAATGGCCCGGGTCCTTTTATTGAAATGGAAGGAATCATGAAGGGTTTTAAGTACAAGGACATTCTAGAAAACCATATACTGCAATGGGAAATGTCTTTTCGATGATTGTTTCAACATAACAATGAATCGAACGCATATCGAAGGTAGTAAAAGAGTGTTATGGAAAACAGGATGCAAGTTCTTGATTGGCCGCCACAATCTCCGGATTTCACGAACACGTACGAGAGAAGTGTTAGAAGTGTGTGACGTGTCTCTTCGGTTAAAACCAAATGTTCTTCGCTTAAAACCAAAAAAGTTTTGCAGGTCATGAACCAACAAATTGCCCACCATCTCCACATATCGGTCTGAATTGGCTGTAACTACGCGTTCCCATCAAACAAAAGTTGGGCCGTTTATTCCTCGCGCTGAATGTTTGCGTTCCGGGTTTGTTGGCGTCCAATTATTACAGTTCTACTTATTAACGTGTCAGTTAAGATGAAAATATGCTACTTCCGAAAACAAAGTGCTGTTAAATGTTGATAAAAGCTGGCATCTTGGGGCCTTAATTCTTGCACCAATTCAATTTTGTTAAGGCACACTTGCTATATAGTAGCTATAGGTCCAGATTATTACGAAAGGAATTTTTGCCCTCTTTACTGTTGCGTCAGTCCTTGATGACATTGGTTGTCAGACTTAGGTTAATCCTTTGTTGAACCGATTTCTTCGAATTTATCAACCCATTTTCTGATGAGGGGAAACTTTGCGCATCTTATTGTTATGCAAACCACGCGATGACTGCAGAATTTTCTTCGCGCAACTGTCGCCGAATCATTATTTTTGTAAAACACGAGCACACACAACACATGGTCCGCTCCCGAGATACGTTCATAAAAATCGACCAGGCGTTTGAAATGCGCGTCGCGCCCCGCAGTTCCGTTGCGTTCACACAGTGAGTCAATGAAACAAAAACTATCTTTCGGGCCACACTGTATTTTACTGGATTTAATAAATTGCCGAAAAAAAAAAAAACAAATTTAGAATTCTGATTTGTTAAAAGTAACAAATTTTTGTGAAAACAAGTGTTCTTTATCTGTCAAACTATAAACGTCAAGAGAAAAACTTCTGTTAAGGGCGATAATTGAAACTAACGAGACGAACTTCTTTGGCGAGGAGACGATATTGTTTGTTTTTTTATTTTTTTGTGTTCCTTCTTTTTCTTCTTTTTTGTTGGGTATTTTATTTAGTATATTATGACAGCAGATATGTATGTATGTTACTCATAAATTGTTGAGTGCGGTATTTTGTTGCTTTAGTTCGTGCATTGCGAACATTAGGGCGAATGAAATATGTACACTCTTCCGCTTTGGCGCTCAATTTTCATTGTTTGTTTAGTGGCGAGCTGGTAAGTTACGCGTACATAGTTGGATTTACGTTTTCTGGCTTCCTCTGTGATTGGCGTTGTGAATCGCTGCGATGACTATGGTAAATTGTGCGTCGAAAATCCGTACGCAACACAGGGCAAGGTGTATGGTGAAATAGCTCTTTTGTTGTTTCTTTTACTCGTATTTAATTCTACTTGGAGTTGTGTTTGATTTGGTGTATGATGTGGTGCATTTGTTATCTGGTCTCTTGTTTTGATATCTTTCGTTATCGTTACTTGAGAATTCGTACAGGGAAGTAGATTGACTTTGAATTGGCTTAATTTTTGTTTTCATCTTCCATTACGGAAATAATTTCAGAAGCCATGAAAAATATTTTAAGAAAAAAAAAAGCATATAAATTCATAAAGGTCTGTCTTTACCACGGAATTTTCAACAATTAACCAGAGCACCCTCGTCCGAATGCCGTTGTCACAAATGGCCGATCGAATAATTAATTTGTCGTTTTTTAAAAAAAAAAATATATCATATTTTGGACACGGAAAAATTATGTTATGTGCGGTTTGTTAAACATGGCGTAACTTGTATTATTCCATTGGAACATGCGTTGGAAAGCTACTGTCATTGTACGTTTTTTCAGTATATGTCATTTGTTTGAAGCGTAAACAACAATAATTTTTTTTCACTCAAATATTCGAACTTTGTGCCTGAAAAAGTGTTTTTGCGGGGATTTCTTTTTCATTACTTTAATATGAAGAAAACTGCTGCCGAAAGTCATCGTATTTTGGTGTAAGTTTATGGTGAACATGCGCTAGCTGAGCGAAAGTGCCAAAAGTGATTTGCACTTCTTAAAAGTGGTGATTTTGGCTTGGAAGACGATGAACATCCTGGGCAGCCAAAAAAGTTTGAAGATGAAGAACTGGAAGCATTACTCTATGAAGATTGTTGCCAAACACATGAAAAGCTCGCAGAATCTTTGGGTGTCACTCAAGCAGCCATTTCAAAACGTTTAAAAGCAGCTGGATATATTCAAAAGCAAGGAAATTGGGTTCCACATGAACTCAAGCCGAGAGACGTCGAAAGGCGGTTTTGCATGTCCGAACTGCTGCTGGAACACCACAAAAGGAAGTCGTTTTTGCATCGGATTGTTACTGGTGATGAAAAATGGATCCATTACGATAACCCCAAGCGCAAAAAATCATATGTGAAAAACGGCCAACCAGCCAAATCAACGGCAAAGCCGAGTATCCATGGCGCGAAGGTAATGCTCTGTATTTGGTGGGATCAGATGGGTGTGCTGTATTATGAGCTGCTAAAACCGGGTGAAACCATCAATGGACAACGCTACCGAACACAATTACAATTGACAATCCGTTTGAAGAGATCAGTGGCCGAAAAACGCCCGGAATATGCGACCAGACACGAGGCAATAATTTTCCATCATGATAACGCTCGGCCCCACGTTGCTATTCCGGTGAAGAACTATTTGCAAAAACAGTGGATGGGAAGTCTTACCCCACCCGACTTATAGCCCAGACCTTGCCCCTTCTGACTACCATTTGTTCCGGTCGATGCAGAACGCCTTCACTGAAATACGGTTCACATCAGAGCAGAATATCAAAAATTGGCTTGATTCATTATTGGCTGCCAAGCCGGCGCAGTTCTTTTGGGATGGGATCCACAAATTGCCAGAAAGATGGGAAAAAGTCATAGTTTCATATGGGCAATACTTTGAATAATACTATTGTACATGCTTTTCTTAAATAAACCTTGAAATTTTGAAAAAAAAACCGCACGAATTAAGCTATATACCAATGCAAATTGTGAACTCTCATCTGCTCTTCTGAATTCCGTTGGAACTCGTTTGGGGTTTGCTCAAAAGGAGGAAAAATATTTAAACTCTAGAGAAATAGAATAAAGTGTTACTGGTGACAATAATTTTTTTTTTTAGATAGATATCACCGGAAATAGCTTTTATAGGAGTTGTAATGCTGGTCACGTACTCATCCGATTTTGACATTGTCGGCATTACGTCGATAGAGCCTTTTCAATGCTTGACTCAGAAACAAATCGTGAGACCCGGTGAACGAAGCCAAGGGTTGTGTCAACAAACAAAGAGTTCCGGCGTCTTGGGCAAGTCGTTACTCTAGACAACTAAACTTTTGATAAAGTCAAGGATTTTGTCTTTATTGCATCCAGCATTAACATCAGACTTGAGATCTAGCTAAGAATAAATTTTACCAACAGAAGGCAACGGACAAATACAACCCTCTTCCGACGCACAAAGACGATGCTCCACAAATCACTCATTATATTAGATTGTATTACAGTAGATGCACAATTTTTACTTCAGTCCGCAATATAATGGTCCGAAATAAGCAGTTCGTTTGTGAACAACTAAATCATGTCAGAACGTGCAATTTTTTTTTTTTTTAAAGACGACCCGTACCGAAACCTGTAGAGATGAAGAACGAAACCTTGTAGTACTTAGAATCACAGTCGGTGCTAAGAATATGGAAAAACTTCTTCTGCAGACTGTACAACGGCGACGAAGTCCAGCCGTCAAGCAGAATAGACCATTGAATTTAGGCGATCATAGCCAAAACTTCCGGTCACCTGGTCAACGCGAAGTAAGGATAGCAATATCTAAGCTTGAATCCAATAAAGCTGTTGGATCTGACGGTAGTATTCAATGGTTCTGGAACATAAACCAACTCATTTCTCAGATCTAGTTAGAAAAGTCAATGCCTGATGAATGGAATCTCAGCACCGGAGACCCCCTCCACTGCGCCAACTACAGAGGTATAAGTTTCCTCAACATTGCGTGCAAGATTTTATCTGCCATATTGTATGAACATCTGAAACCCTCCGTCGAAAAACTAATTGACCCCTTTCGGTGTGATTTCAGGTCAGGAAAGTCCACAATCGAACAAATTTTCACACTCCGGCAGATCCTGGGAAAACTCAAATATCCCAAATTGATGAGTGGCATTTATACAGAGCCACTCATTCGTCTGCATAGACTGACGATGGAAAACGCACGTTGCTCCGTCAAGGTCATTAACAACTTAACCGAGGCCTTTGATGTCAAAAAAGGTTTAAGACGAAATCTTATGTCATATGACTTCTTTAAAATCATACTTGAAACATAATCAGGGCAAAACCATGTAAAGAGTGTCTCATCAAGAGGTGTAGGATTTGTTTTTTGAATAAAACGAAAAATTGTTGAGATATCTATGAAACCTTTATGTGTGTATAAAGTAGACACATGAGATTATTTATAGAACACAATATCTTGCAAAAAACCACCTCGGATCAGCTTACAGTCGACAGCTATAACTTTGCATGGGAATTTGTCTACCTTGTGTCCGCTATCAATTCTGTCAACAACAATTCAGCAGAAATAAAACGAAGAATTACTATTGCCAATCGCTGTTTCTTTGGGCTAACCAGGCAGTTGAAGCCCTATGCCGAATAACTAAGGAGACTCTATATAAAGACTTGCTTATCCAAGTCCGATAAGGTATTTGGTCCCGTTTGCGTTGACCGGGTTTGCAGAAGAAGATTCAATGACGAACTGTACGAAGTTCTTCCCATCCACCGTACAGCCCTGATGTTTCTTGAATCAACTCTCAGCTTTTCGCCGTCTGAAGTCATTTTGACGGCAGAAAGTTTTCCAAAATCATTTCTTATTCATAACCATTGGAGCTTAAAGTAAAGAACCCTTTTTTTAAATTTTATTTGATGCAAGTTTTTTGAAGTATCATAAAATCTATAGGGTTTTCTGCAAACTTGTTGAAGATTTTTTTTTATTATTGCTACGTTGATAAGAAAAAAATAGTAAAACATTATGTTTATTACACATTTTCTGGGAAAAGTTACCTCAAAGTCAAAAGTTAGCATGGGCAGGAAAAATGAAGAAGGATATCTGAAGATTCAAACAAGATGTCAACATTATTTAAACGCAGTTATAAATAAAATAAAGTCCTAAACAAAGTTTCTAACATTAGTCTTAACCCTTTCTAATTTTTTTTAAGGATATAGAGTTGTTAGTCTGGACCCTAGTATGAACTGATATCAATTTCAAAGTCCGATGTATCCTGGTTTAGCCGTTATGAAATGTTGCCTATAGACGGTGTGACATGAAGAGCTCTTACACAAACTATATACTTTTAATTTTAAGGTCCACTTGATTCGAATTATACAATCATTTCTGTCAAGACGAAGCTTTCAAGTCTTCATAAATAATTGTTATTCTGACTCTACTTCAATAAGCGCTGGAGTCCCACAAGGCTCAGTCCTAGGTCCTCTGCTGTACAATATATACACATCTGATTTTCCCCGATTTCCTTATGTTGAGTCAGCTATCTTTGCTGATGATACTTGTATCTTTTCAACGGAAGAGTTTGCTTTCAATATTGAAAACAGATTGCAGTCCGCTTTAGACTCAATCGCCCAGTACTGTGATGACTGGAAGCTTAAAATAAATGCTGCCAAGACGCTTACCAAACAATAACCCTACCATCTGCGGGGTACAAGCCGAGTGGAAAACGAGTGCGAAATATCTTGGAGTATATCTTGACAAATCTCTCACGTTTGGACAACATTTCAAAGAAGTAGTAAATAAAATTAATTTGACAGTCAAAATTCTCTACCCCTTCATTAACCGCAAATCTAAAATGAGCAATGAAAATGAAATAATTATTTTCAAATCTATATTTCAAGCCAACTGTGTGGGGTAAATGTGCCAAAAGCCATATCCTGAAGCTGCAGAGAAGCCAGAACAAGGTATTAAAAATGATTCTGAATGTACCTTGGCATTTCTCTACAGAACGATTACATCTAAAAGCCAAAATAGATAAAGTTTCCCCAAGAATTCACAAAAGATTAAACCAGTACAACTTAAGATGCGACACTTCTGCGCCGTAAAGCAAGACTGGAAAGATCAATGTCTTGTATAATGTATTTTTGTTCCTCGAGAGAGGGCTTTACTACTTAATTGCCTTCTAAGCCCTAAGAAGCAACGATTAGCAAGAGTGATTCTTCGAATGATTGATAAGGGAGCCGAGGTAGATAAAGACCCTTACTACCTCGAAGTTGTAGTTGCCTATCGTGACGTTTTGTTCTTGGCGTCGATGTTGTGTGTACCTCTTTGTTGAAGGCATGCATTTATTTTTCCTTCATTGACCTATCTTTGCCGCTTCTGCAAACGCTCCATTGACAGCTCGCTGTTTTCATCACATTATGTCAATGTCGTCTGCATATGCGAGTAACTGAACAGAGTTTTAAAAGATGGAGCCTCTGGAGTTGACTTGTGAGTTTCGCACAATTCTTTCAAGAACGATTTTGAAAAAATCACATGGCACGCATCGCCTTGTTTAAGTCCTTTTCTGACGGACAAACAATGCTGAGGTTCCATTCGCCGGACATCTTTCATCGACATACGAGTAGATTTTGGAGATGAGTCGATATACGCTCCCAATCCAATCATCAGCAGCTTCGTTGGACGTAATCTTAGGAATGGTTGTGATGACTTCATCTTGCTCGGGTGGATGAAAATGCTGTCGGCCTTCGTCCAGTTTGAATTGTTCATTCTGCCAGACGGTGGGATATAGTTCATCATCGCCGTTCAACAGTCTACTAAGATAATTTGTCCAGATTCTGAGCACAGACTGTGGTTCTACTATGACGTTTCCTTCTCTATACTTGGAAATATATGTATGTTCGGGCTTTACAGCTTTGTTTTATTTTTTGGTAAATCTCTCGAACTTCATTCTTCCAGAGCACATTTCTAAGGCCTCAATCGAGCACTTATCTTTTTTTCTTCACCGCTTTCTTTTTTTTTTCAGGATTTCCTTTGGTTGGAACGAGTTGAAACCCGGTACATCAGAGGCAGCCACTCTGATTGCTCTTTGGCAGTGATACAACTGGTCTTCTACATTCGATGCTAGCGATATCGGATTTCTCGGGACGTTAAGGGAAACTCGATCGGAAAAGGTCCTGGTAATGGCGCGAGTCGATATTAGCTGCTTGGAGCGCTCGGATATCCAAAATAGTGGAACAGTGCCTTGCGTCGATGGCAATATGATCAATTTGGTTGGCGGTTTGTTGATCAGGAGACAGCCAGGTCCATTTATGGATATCAGGGTGTGGACGGAAAAATCAATAAGTTACTCGTATGTTCGTTTCTGATTCGCTATTGCCAACGGGAAAAGCGAACCCACACAATCATTTACAATAAACTAAACAATAAACTGGAACATCAATACCATAAATGACTATTAAGTAACGGTTAACTGTGGACGCAATTAACGCGGTAATAACTGAAGCCCGAGACGCTTTACAGAAAACACATGATATGTAGACGTACCATATCCTTGCTTACATATGTAACTGACCCTTACAAGCCTTTCTCTGAAACTCGTATAACAAGCTCATCCTAAATATATTAAATACAGTGCTGTGAAAAATTATAGACCAAAACCAAAATTTCAATTTTTTGTACAATAAAATTTAATATTTTTTTGTCCTAAAATATTGCAAAACAATACCAATTCAGGGAAAACTCTTTAATGGTATATTTCCCTTTTTAACGGGGATTTCTAAAAAAAAAAGACCAAAATTCACCTGTGAAAAAGTATAAACTCAAGATTTTATTCGGCGGCATGCTTAGTTGTTAAGTGAAGGTCGGTGTGCTCACTACTGTTAAAAAACAGTGCAAACCTCCTGCAGTGATAATAAACATTTTTTTTTTTTTCAAAAGTGATTTTCTTCGAAGTTTCAAATATGCCATATGGTAAGCAATTAACCGACATTGAAAAACAAAGAATAGTCGATTTAAAAAATTGTGGAATGACGCAGCGACAAATTGCCACTGAAATAAATCGCTCTCAAGTAGTAGTAAAGAATTTTCTGCAAACCGGAATTGAAAATTATAGAACAAATAAGCGATCTGAACGACCAACGAAAATTGCTAAGCGGCTAAACGATTTGTTTTACGTGAAATGTCACACACAGGAGCTTCTTCATCCCAAATGGTTAGACGTTTTAATTTGGACTGCGATTCTAGCCTCGTAGGAAAATGGGCAGCAGCTTCGGGCAACTTTAAATACCGAAAATGCTTGATTAAACCACCACTTAAACAGCGGCATAAAGAAGTACGTCTTGAATTTGCTGAATTACATGTCCAACACAGTGAAATGTGGTCGCATGTAATCTTTAGTGATGAGAAGAAATTCAACCCCGACGGCTTCAAATACTATTGGCATGATCTAAGGAAAGAGCGAAAAATCATGTCACGCGCTTCTTTAGACTGAGGAGGTGTTATGGTTTGGGCAGCTTTCATCTGTAATATAAAACCAGAAATTGTCCTTATTTCTGGAAGAATTGACGCCAAGAAATACCAAGAAGTGTTGGAGAAACACCCTAATACCGGTAACTGAGGACAATCATGTAATTTTTCAACAAGACAACGCTCCTATCCATAAAGCACGGACTACAATAACGTGGTTGAAGGCCTGTGGGGCATCCTGGCAAGGGCGGTTTATGATCAGAGAAAGCCAGAAATTCAAAATGTGGAACAACTCAAACAAAGAATTGTTGAAGCGTGGAATAATATACCGGAAGTCACTTTAAGCTATCTTATTTCTAGTTTACCACGATGATTGTTAAGTGTTATAAGAAATAACGGACAAAGTATTCCTTATTAAATAAATTTTTAACTGAAAACTAATAAATAAAAATCTTGAGCGTATACTTTATTACAGGTGAATTTTGGTTTTTTTTTAGAAATCCCCGTTAAAATGTGAAATATACCATTAAAGGAGTTTCCCTGAATTGGTATTGTTTGGCAATATTTTAGGACAAAAAAAAATATAAAAAATGAATTTTTTACAAAAAGTGTAAAAAAAAAAATTTTAATTTTGGTTTGAGAGTATATTTTTTCACAGCACTGTATATTACTTGGATGACCCAAGCGATTGAATGCACCTATTTGAGTTCATGAAGTTTAATATATAGTCGAATGATTAACTAATATTGTAGTTTAATTGTCGCTAAAGAAGTCGATCCTTTCCTTATATACATTCAACACAAAATGATGCGTGGCCAGAAAGAGTATACAAATTTCCAATTGAAAGACTGACGCCGAGAAGTGCTGATTGATGTCGTTGCTCTCGACAAAGTCTTCAGCCTCAAATCCCTGTACTTAATCTGTAGCAATAATCTGAAGGAAGTGAAGGTTTTAGTTAGAGGGATTTCGAGGTTGTGTGATAAACTCTCCAATCGGTGGCTAGATATTTGGAACATACCACCTCGATCAAAAATTTTCCGGAATTTATTCAAAAAATTAAAAATACAAGTTTACACATCTAAATCTATATTGTCCTATTCAAAGTAATCCCCATCAACTGCAACACACGCCAGCGCTTGATCCAATCCTCGAAACATTTTTTATATTCGCTTTTCGGTATGTCTATCTGTGCGATTCCATTCCTACGATTTTGCCATTATTTTCTCTCGGCTGCTGAAACGCGTTCCCCGTAATGGTTTTTTTTAACTCGACTGAATAGAAAGAAGTCACAGAGAGCTAAATCAGGTGAATTCGGTGGCTGTTGGATGGTATTTGTTGCATTTTTCGTCAAAAAATTACGACGGTGCGTTATCATGGTGCAAAATCCACGAGTTTTCTGCCCACAATTCTTTCGGCGAATTGCTTCACACAAACGTCTCATAACGCCCAAATAATATGAGTACTCTTTGTTTACTGTCTGGCCTTCTGGCAAAAATTCATGATGCACTACACCGTTGTAATCCATGAAAACCGTGAGCGTTGCCTTCTTTTTTGGCTGAAAACGACGTGTTTTTTTTGGTCTCGGCTCATTTAGTGAACGCCATTCACTTGCCTGATGTTTGAATTGCGTGTCGTACCCATAAACCCACGTCTCGTCTCCACTAATGTTCCTTTTGATGAATGTGAGATCGGATTCAGCCTCGCAAATCATCTCTTTTGCGACGTCAACACGGTCTCTTTTTTGCATGAAATTGAGGTTTTTTGACACCAACTTTGCTGCTACACGGCGGAAACCCAAATCATTAACCAAAATGTCTTGAACGGATCCATAGGCAATGTTCAAGTCCTCCGCCATCTCTCTGATGGTTAATTTGCTGTTATTGACCAACATTTCTTTTACTTCATCAATGTTTTTGTCGGTTTTCGATGTCGACCACTTTTGAACCGCTCTTGCCACTGGTAATCGATCGTTTTCTTTAGAGAATTGTTGCCGAAACACTTTTCCAACATTTCCAACGTTCGCGCATCGTTAAATCCGTTTTCTACGCAAAATTTAATACAAGTTCGTTGTTGCAAAATTTAAATCCATTTCTAAAATTGTAAAAAATCTATGGTGACACACATAGATAGATGTACTCTTGGCTACGTAACTTTTGCAAATGTCAAGATATGACGCTAAGATTTAGAGCGAATGTCAACAACAGATTTACGAACTTAACGAAAAAAACAGAACTTAAATCGGAACAATGTAAGCGCCACACGGTGGTGTCCCCCGGGAATCTTTTGATCAAGGTGGTATTTACTTGGAATCTTCAAGTTTTATCATAAAAGTATATTTCTATAATGACCAACAAATTGTTGACATATGCTATTTACGCAGATCAGAGTTCAGCAGGAATGCTACTAGTATTTATGCTTATCGCATATAGGTTTCAGACAATGCTTACTCGCACTCAGTTGTCAGGAAATCCGAGGTGTGCCTCGGTTTTTGTTGCTTTACCATGCTTCATGGTTTAAGAAAACAAGTCATAGTTAACAATTACTGTGGTAGGTTTTGATTAAATTCTTCATTTGTAAAATATACATAAATGTATGTTAGTACTGAACAATTTCTAAGAGTGACAACATTCTCAAAAACCCTTTAATTAGAAGTAAAACCGAAACTTGGACAACGCTCCCACAAAATTTGCAATTTACACCCCAAAGTCCTAATTCATGGTCAACTTGTATTCTTACACACATCCTTCGAAAAACACTTCTCCAAGATTCATAGCATCTGCCCTCTGTTAGATTCCTTTTCATCTCAAAAAGCAAAATTATAATTTCTAATTTAATCAGATATAGTGGAAATCCATTATGCCACTTGCACCACAAATCACTTTCCAGGTGAGAGATGGGATACCTAAATGGCATGTGTGTATGTTGTTTGGTGTGTAGCGAGCCAAAGAGTCAAACACCACCTTGGTCATGTTCGATTTATTAGTGAAAAGCTACAACGTTGTGGATGAAGTAGAAATGTTTATTTCAAACCCCTTCCCATAGAAAGGTTAAAAGCTCCCAACCCCTAAATCACACCTCGTACACTTGTTCATATACTCGTACATATGGGTATGTCCAGAGCAACTGCAATTCGCTTAAAACAAACGACTTTAGCAAGTATCTATTCCGAGTACGGGTATCTGTATCTATATCTGCTAACTATATGAATTCATATGTTTCTGTCCTGCTTAAAGATACAAAATCTCATGAATATTGTATAAGATAGATACCACTGACAAAGTTAATGAACCATTCGATGTGAACTGGCCTATTTTACCCACACAAAAGTACAAAAGTGTAGCTGACCACACTCTTTGGTGAGCTAATGGATTTCTAATGCTCTACACATTCGGCCGTAATTAATTGATTCCGTCACTTTCTAAAAACACTTGATAAGAAAAGAGAAGACTTACATATGTCATGGTGGGCAAGGCGCACAAATAAATTCCAGCTAACAGAAGAAGGACGAAAAGTTCTCGTCTCCGTCCGATTGATCGGGGATATTCATCGCATAGAGCTGTTATCATTGCCTCCAAACCACCGAATGTACTATCCAAACCGAGTGTTATCAGCATAAGGAAGAAAATTATTGACCAAAATACCGAACCACTCATTGTGGCTATTGCTTCTGGATACACGATGAAGACCAGGCCGGGTCCCTCCAGGCCAACTTGATCAATTGAAGTCTTCTGCACATGAGCCATGTACCTGTAAAAGAAGGAAGTGATTATTGTGGACAGATTTGACTTAGTTGAACAAACTTACCCCAGGACAGAGAAAATAACGAAACCGGCTAAGAAACTGGTCAGGCAGTTGATGCTGCTTGTTATAACAGCATCACGATAGCAGTTGTTATTAAATTTATTATAACTAGATAAAGCGAGAAGCGTTCCAAATCCTGGTCCAAGGGAGAAAAATATTTGCGATGCTGCATCTATCCAGACCTTAACGTGAGAAAAAGATAAAATACATAAAATCAAAACGTCAGAAAGAAGAAAAAATTAAGGATGTACGAGTATATAAGAGGCGCAGGTTTTCCTAATTGTAGGTTCGGTTTGCAATAGATTCACTGAAAAATCAAAGAAAATCGCGAATATCTTCCAACTCTGCTAGCAAATAGTAGGAAGCACTTGGCGGTAAAATCGTTACCCAGCCAACATTTGAACCTTTTGGCGCTGCATCTAAGCCAAAAGGCACTCTCTCCTCGACTATAGAGGAAACGTCCTTTATGGGAGACTAGCTGTACCCTGCGCGCGTTGCTACGTCTCCAACAAAAATAGAATTTAAAAGTAACTAGTTATAATAATAATTCATTTATTTTAAACCATTTTCTTATGTCTTTTTGTTCGTTTTCATCGAATGGACCCAGATTTAAATCAGCGTGCAGTGTTCATCTAGACCGAGCAGTGTGTATTCGAATGGTTTCCAGTTTTGCTTCCCGTTGCTCGTCTGCTTCAGACGAACGGCCTTGAATAGTGCGTACTCGATCGGTTTCCGGTTTCGTGCTTGAGGTGTAGATCGCCCAAACTCTTGTCGTTTGGGAGGCATAATCGCATAGAAAATGCGTTGAAAATCCATGTGAATTAATCGAGCGTCGATCGGCAATCGGAATATCAAAATGAGTTCAACTTGTTCAGTTCCTGACGCACGAAATGCAATGTCACTGTTGACGATGTTCCCAAATTCACTGCAGAAAATAAAGACTGCGAAAACAGTCTCGACAATAGATTTCGTTTCTCGTCAATGTTTGTTTTGAGTTTTTTGTTTCGGCGCTTTCATTTGAAATTTTTGCAGGGCCAAGATCATTTGCCAAATCTCGCATCAGCAGTCCAGTGACTGCGTTTTTGCTTTTTATCGAGCCCGTCGAGAATATTGTGGTACAAATGACCAATTTATACGGTGTTCACAAGCATGGAGTCACGTGGAAGTCGGTTGATGTGTCTGAAATGCGCGCCTTTTATGGACTTTTGTTGTTGGCCGGGGCATATCGGTCGAAAAGCGAAGCAGCTGATGAGCTTTGGACTGCTAAGCATGGGCTACCAATTTTCGCAGCGACAGTGTCACTTTTTCGCTTTCGAGTCATTAGCCAATCGATACGATTCGATAACCGAGAAACTCGGCATAATGTTCAGCAGAGTGTACGCGATAAATTGGCGCCTATTCGCGATTTGTTTGATCTCTGGGTACAGCGCTTGAAAGTTATGTATGTCCCTGGCAAATTTCTGACCGTCGATGAGCAACTGCTGCCATTTCGTGGACGATGCAGTTTTCGACAGTACATTTCGTCTAAGCCTGGAAAGCATGGCATCAAACTTTGGATTCAGGCCGACGCAGGATCGTTGTATGCCTACAATATTCAAGTCTACGTTTTCCGTGACAGAAACTGTTCAGCAGAAATCAATCAAGGTCAGCGTGTTGTTCTGGACTTGTGCCAAGGTATTTGTTCTTCATGTACATGCCTTTATTTTGTTCTGATCTGTGATTCTTTTCCATTTTTAGGAATGAACGGACGCAATGTCACTTGTGACAATTTTTTTATATCTTACAGTTTGACACTCGAGCTGAAGAAGAAGCAAATTACGATTGTCGGCACCATAAGGAAAAATCACAAGGAGATACCATCAGCGCTGATTGACATGAAACGAAAACCAGTGCTGAATACCGAAATCGTCTACAACCATGCAGATCCTGTCACGATGGTGTCATACGTGCCCAAGAAAAATCGCTTCGTAACTTTTCTTTCGACGTATCATGCGGCCGTCCACTTCGATCCAGCTGACCAGGCAAAAAAGCCCAACATAATTCACTTTTATAATAAAACGAAGGCTGGTGTCGACACTCTCGACTAGATGGTTGGCACTTATCGGTGTAAACGCAGGACCAATCGATGGCCACTAACGTTGTTCTACAACATTCTTGACATTTCGGCTTTGAATGCCTTCTTGATCTTCATTCAATTGTTCCCGGAATGGAACAAGAGTAAGAAAAGTTTCCGCCGACGATTGTTTTTGTTGAACTTTGGCGAGGCCTTATGTGAAGACAATATCAAAGCTAGGGCATGAACACCACATGGTATATGTACATGCGACAGAAATTTTTCGTCGTGTGCGAGATCCAAGTTCGTCGATTTCATCGTAATCCTCTTGCTTGAATTCTCCATCAACATCATCACAAGCATCAGCATCGGTCGAAATGCTACCGGTCAACATATTGATTCATCAGCCAACCACAAAAAAACGGGCTAGATGTCCCATGTGCCCTCGAACTCCGAACGCAAATGTTAACAGTGTTCGCTGTGACATGTGCGTGAGACCAACCCGTACGGAACATCGTTTTATTCTTTGCGGGAAATGCGAAGTACTTCAGCGCAAATGAAATTTCAGCATTCTCCATTCGATTCTACCTGTCCTTTTTTTTCCTTCTTTATATTATATTTGTGATTGAACTGTTATTTTATTATTATAAAATAGCTTTTTTTTACTCCAAAATCGGCTCTATAAAACCTTGTGTCAAATTGACACCAAACATCAGATTAGCATCGCGAAACTAAATATACATAGACTAGGGTTAAAAGACCTATTGTAAGAGGTTGTACCTATCAAAGTTTCATCGCAATCGGATGAATGGTATAGGAACGCATAGACGACAAACCGATAAACATACATTTTTATATACATACTATATTGAAAGGTAGATAAGAAATAAAGAATGCGCGGTGGTCGTCATAGGAATGATATAAACTCTGTCTAAGAACGAATTAACTTTGCCTAAGAGATGAGGAGGCCTATAATCTTTTCCAAAACGATTACAACCAGTCTCCACGAAGAATGAAAATATGTCGAGTTCAGGGTTGTACGCATCGTAGGGTTCCATTTGTGACCACAGAGCTTGGGCTTGGAATATCCGGCCTGCGAAAATTAGGACAACAATGTGTTAACTTTTCGACGAAGTGACCGCAAAAATCCAGCCCAGAGTTAGGTTAGGTTAAATTAAAGTGATCCTCATTTGAAGTCCACTTAGACCAGCTGTACTCATGTATGTTTGTATGTATGTCCATTGTAAGTAATACCGTTGGGAGAGCGTTGGAGGGATACTTCCAGAAACATGGTTGGTGATCTTTATATAGCTATAGCAGAGATAGTTTAGTTTTCTTTTGAACAACAGTTGTGGTCTGGTAATATCTTTTCCTTCCATGCATGCAAAAAGCCATCGATAGCCACTAGAGCATTAAGCAGAATAATAAATTTATTGTTCTTCTTCTACCAGCTCTATAGGCATGAACTCAGTTAAAAGAGCTGCGCAAGTTAGTTCTTACAACCAGGGGTGGAATTGGTCAATCACATTCCACAATCTTGGTATCTTCAAGGCAATCCACCGTCGTACTTTCTGAAGAAATAGAAAAACTATATGGTTCCCAAATTAAAGCATCGAAAAAGAAATTACAGCATATTTATAGATAATTTACAGATAACTCCCTTTGGCGTTTCATTATTTTCTTGGGAGAAAATTTCCTGGAACATTCAACTTCTTTCCAGCTCTACTACAACCCCAGTTCAACTGTGAATGTACCATAATAGTGTAGCCGCTTCAAGAGATTTCTGTCCACAGGCTTTAGATTTTTGCTGTTTTTTTTTCTCAGTTTTATCCAAACATATTGCGCGGAAAAACCGCATCATAACATTTCTTGGCGGTTTATTTGTCGGTGTATTTTGCACTCTATTCAATCGGGCATTGGGCGTCGGGAAAGCGATAAGCAGAAAAAGTTTTTCTCCTTCGCTAAAAATGAGGCATCTCAAGCTGCGAGAGATTGATCGCTTTCAGTTGGTGTGGTTTCAACTGACTTGTTTTTCTCCTGCCGTCGCTTCTAAGGCAGTACGACTTTTAGCACCTTCGCCGTCGACCGCTGGAGTGATAATGTGGACTCATTTGTTGATCAAGTAAATACCTTTCATTGGCTATTTTTGATATCAATACAGTGAATCATAATATTACCGATTAGAAAGTTTCAAAACCAAAGATCTACTCGTATATTGAAAAGCGCAAATAAGGTTATTTGTAAGCATGGCCTTTCTAACCTCAGGTTCTACATGCCAATAGTTTTGGAGAGAGCTGAAAGCTGCATGGAAGACCCCTATATAAAACTTAAACTTGTTTGCTCCCTAGAGGTTATACAGGGTGTCCCAGTTTATGTTTTCGTCCTGATAGCTGAAGATTTGTTAAGTTATGGCGAACAAAAAATTGTATTGCAAGGGGTGGTCTATTTTCACCCCCCTTAAAGTTATAGGCCGGTTAAAGTGAGGAACCTCTGATTTCGAGGTAAAACTTCTTAAAAGGCCGTAGCTCACTAACACCCGTTAAGATACCATTGTGTACATTTTTGAAGGATCCATTTGCCTGAATAAAATAGTGGTTTGCAATAACTTCCGTTGTTCGTAGTTGGTAGTCATACATAAAAATCCTAGATAATGAAGAGAAGACTAAAGTTTTGATAAAAAAAGTTGACCTAAAAGTTGAAAATTTTGAGATAAACGCATTTTTCTGATGAAATCGGTCCAACGATTTTTCAAAATATTAGCTTCAAAATGCCATAATTTTGGCTGGTGTTCATCGAACTCGACGAAATTTTAGTATTTTATGCACACTGACATTCCCTTTCAAAAATATGCCCAACGGTTTCTTAAGCTGAACCCGTTAGAAAGCTACGACCTTTTAAGTAGTTTTACCTCGAAATCAAAGGTTCCTCACTTTAACGGCCTATAACTTCTATTTAGGTGGCGAAAACCTAAACTGGGACACCCTGTATACATATTCACCTTAGTAACCAATGTATGTATTATACAATATACAAAGCGACAGATTTATTTCCGTGCTAATTATCTCATTGAAACCTCACACCTCCGATGTCCTTAAAATTTTAATATTCGTCATTCTGAACAAGAATATAAATACATGTTGGGCGCGGAAATCATTATTTCACATGGCTTTTTTACTTTGAAAATTAAAGCAATTAGCTCAATCTCAAATCAATGACTGGAAGTAGTGGCCAGATTGAGTGAAAAAGGGTTTACAGTATTTCAAGGCCTTTCCAGTGGTACTGTCAGGCAGGCGTCTATATCTACAATACGTTCCTGTATCAAACCACCAAACAGTGGTAGGCGGCCTTAATTGTAACGGAAAAATTTTGTTTATGCAAATGTTTTTTTTTTTTTTAAAAAAGAACTTAACACTCAAGAGGGTATTACTACTCTTAAAATGCCGGAGCACGTGTTAAGTTTTTCGGAAAATTGGATAGAGAGAGAGAGAAAGATTTTTGGACTTAGTGGTTATTTCGCTCCATGGGTGGCATCCAACATTTAATGGGGAGACTAAATTATTAGTGTAAATTGGACTTGATGTTGTATTTAGGCAACCATTCATCTCACAAAATTTTAGTTGCCTGAGAAAAAGTCTTTCGGTCACGGCTGGTATTGAACCCCGAACCATCCGATTGGGAAGCTAACACACTACCACTTGAGCCACGGTCACCCACAAATGTGACTGCCTAGTGTCTACGCTTGCTCCCACAGCGGATGAATAGCACTTCCAGGAAAATGAATCTTTTGTATTAATTAATATGTTGCAGAAAATATATGTAGCACATTCAGTGCGGTTGGAAAGGTCTTAAGATTAAGTTTCGAAATACGGTAATCCCCCTCTCGTTCTTCTAGCCTCAACTCCCAATTATCGATTGGAGACTGAGCTAATTGTTTTAATGTTCAAAGTATGAAAACTATGTGAAAGAATGATTTCCGCGCCCAACATGTATACAGGGTGTCCCAAAAATCAACGTCAAGCTGGAAACGGGTGATAGGTCAAGTGGTGTCGGTTATCGCAAAATTATAAAAAAAAATCTAAGTCATGTACTTTTAAAATTATTGCCACTCAAAAAAAATCGAGAAATCTGACACCCTGTGACGATCTTTCAAGTACTGTGACCGCAAATCTTTACTTTTCTTCGATTTTTTTGTTGTCACGTAACCCTGAGTAACTGTTCTATAAATTACGGTCCAAAATTGAAACATAACTGTATCGGATTTAAATAAAATATTGCTTTTTTGTCCATCCCTGTATCTGAAAATCGTTAATCACCTAACTTTAACTGACTTTTTTATCAGAAAAATGTACTCGTACTATGTCATTTTGGCAAGTAACTTTAAAAGTTAGTCTGGATTCCAAAAAGGGTATGACACTTGCTAGACTAACGCTTAATTGAGGACAAAAAAAAGATTTTGTTAGAGAAACCCGATTCATAGTTAATTCTTTTTAATAAGTCAAAATGAGTACCAAGTGCGAGCGAGACAGACAGTGACGCTGTGATTGAGACGGATAAACATGCCGTTTCGACTAGTGTGAGTGAAACAGATAAAAATGCCACCCTTGTCAAGCAGTGAAGCACATCATGCAATACTGCAGTACGTTAGCTCCTTCGCGTACAGCGCATAATTCTGTATTCGGGTTGATTTCGTGCTTACAACTTTGGCTTTCTTTATTGCACTTCATTGCATTGCGACTTTGATTTGCTATCTGACCGTTTCTGTCGAACCTGGATTTCTTCTGGGCTATTATTGATCGTTGATCCCGTGATTGTATAGTGTGAATGCCATCATGCCATCTCAATACTGCTCAGAAATATGCTAACATGCATCTCATTTATGGGGAATGCAGGTGTAATGCTAGTACTGCACCCAGACTTTATCATGAGAGATACCCAAATGATTAGCGTCATCCGGATCTTCGAGTGTTTGTAAATGTGCACCGGTCATTCTCAGAGGGTCGCTTTCCAAATCTAATGGTTAGTGAGGGAAGACCCGTCATGCCCTACGAGGACGAAGTCTTACAAGAAGTCGCACAAGACCCTAGTACCTCACTAAGTGCAATTAAAGAAAGCATAGGAGTTTCCAAAGTACAGCACACCGAATTCTAAGGAAAAACCAGCTCCATCCGTACCATGTACATCGAGTCCAAAGTCTGCTACCCCGAGATTATCCAGAAAGAGTGCAATTTTGTCAAACGATGTTGCAGAGATTCAGAGAGGATCCGGGATTCTTCGAAAAAATTCTATGGTCGGGCGTATCAACTTTTAAAAGGGAAGTTTACATGAACCTCCCCAATTTGGACGAGTGGCACATGGAAAATTCACATTCGATGCGGAAAGTTAGATCACAGTACCGTATTAAAGTAAACATGTAGACGGGAATTTTGAATGTTAGAATTATTAGCCCATTCGAGCTGCCTCAGAATTTGAATGCCGAGGTTTATTTAGATTTTTTGCAGAACCACTTACCAAATTTATTGGAAGACGTGCCGCTAAATATTTATGCATGCATGCAACAAGATAGCTGCCCAGCGCATTATGATCGCACAATACGAGAGTTCCTCAATTGGGAATACTCCAACAGGTGGATAGGGCGGTCTGGTACAATTTCGTGGCCAGCCCGTTCACCTGATCTAAATCCACTCGATTTTTTTTACTGGAGAGCAGTAAAAGAAAAAGTTTATATTCTAAGCCGATAGAAAATTTAAACGAGCTGCGACAAAAAATTGCAGAAGCCGTTGAAGACATCAACTCCAGAAGATATGCCCGTCTTATTACCAGATCATTTGTAAGAAGATGCGGAGCTTGCATTGCCGTTGAAGGCAAACAGTTTGAACATTTGTTGTAAGATACAAGATCGGTAGATGGCGATCCAGAGCACATAGACAACGTAGTGTTCTATGTGCTCTGTGACGGGAAAAAAATTAAATGAAATGACAAGGTTGGCATCTCTATCTGTTTCGAAATGGCGTGTTTATCCGTCTCAATCACAGCGTCAGTGTCTGTCTGGCTCGCACTTGGTACTCACTTTAACTATTAAAAAGAATTAACTATGAATCGGGTTTCTTTAACAAAATATTTTTTTTTTGTCCTCAATTAAGCGTTAGTCTAGCAAGTGTCATACCCTTTTTGGAATCCAGACTAAATGCGCCATCTTTTAAAGTTACTTGCCAAAATGGTACAGTACATTTTTTTGTCAGTTCAATCAGGTGATTAATGATTTTCAGATACATGGATGGACAAAAAAACAATATTTTAGTTAAAACCGATATACAGTCAAAATCGCTTACAACGACATCGGATATAACGACGTATCGGTTATTACGACCAAATTCTAAGGTCCTGGCTGAGTTCCATTATAATCCTATTGAATAACAAATCGTTTATAACGACATATCGCTTACAACGACCGATTTTTCCTTTTTTTTTTAAATAAAATATTGGTTATAACGACTAAAATCGACGCAGCTGTTGGTGTTATGCTTTTTTTCTGAAACGGTTAATCGTTTATCTGTAGATGCGAAGTATGTATCTGTGTGCATAGAATTCTGGGTATGTTACAGCTTACCGTTTGTTGACATTTTATTCTTTTTGTCTTGCGTTTATTATTGGTTTTGAGTTTGTTCAACAGTACGAGTAGGTGGGAAATTTAGTGTAAATTTTTCTGTTTGACGAATGGTCGTAGAAGTTTAGTTTTATTCGATTCGCATAAAGTTGTATTGGAAAATGAGTCAGAAACGAAAGATCTTTACGATTGAAGAGAAAGCAGGTATTATTTTTAGATTGGAAGCTGGAGAGCAAAATAAAGACCTTGCCAAAGAGTATTCAGTTTCACACTCCACTATATCCACAATCTTAAATGATAAGGAAAAAATTAAATTGCAATTTGAGGAAGCAAAATTAACCGTAAAAAAAGTAAAAAGTTCATGGTTTAAGACACAGAGAAGTTCCGGTATACCCATCAGCGGACCCATTTTGCAAGCTAAAGCAAAGGAGACGACTTCGTGTGTTCATCAGCGTGGATATAGCGTTTTCGTCAACGTCATGGAATTGTCAGTGGAAAAATTATAGGAGAGGCTAAAAGTGTTCCTAAAGGTGCAGTAGACAATTGGTTGCAGGTTGTTTGGCCCCAACTTCGGGTAAACTATACAGATGAAAACATCTTTAATATTGATGAAACCGGTCTGTTTTTTTAAAATGACACCAACCAATGCGCTAAAATTTAAAGGTGAAAAATACAAAGGAGAAGCTTCTCGTTGTGGGTAAATCAAGAAACCCCAGATACTTTAAGAATGTGAAAAAGCTTTCAGTAGAATATGAGAGCAATAAGAAAGCCTGAATGACATCTACAATTTCTGAAAAATACCTTCGAAACTGGGACCGTCGACTAAAAAAGGAGAATAAAAACATCTTATTTCTCGTGGATAATTGTCCTGCACATGCAGCAGTGGAAGGCTTGAAAGCTATACGACTTGAATTCCTTCCACCAAATACTACCTCGGTGCTCCAACTTATTAAAAATATTGAACATCGACGTGACATAAATTTACTTGAAGCGATTTTACTCATTTTAAAAGCTTGGGGAAGGGTTACTAGTTCAACCATTGCAAACTGTTTTATACATTCGGGATTAAAAAATGCACAAACAAAAGAAGATTTTGGGGAAGAGGATAAATGGCCCTTAAATCAGGGGATTCAAAATGCAGTATCTGTTGTAAATGCACTCCCATGTTTATTTGTTCAGTTACTGCAAGTTGATGAGCACCTTTCAACGGCCGCGCCTTTAACTGATGAAGAAATCGTTGATTTTGTACCCAATGATTTTTGTGGTAACTAAGTTTATTATTTTCCCGATAAAAACATAAAAAACTTTTTTCTTTAATTTTATTTTAGAGATAGGATTTGTTCAGCCAACAATCGAAGATACTCTGAATTCTGTTCACACTTTAAGAACATTATTTTTATTAAATGATTTTGGGGACAACGATTTTACCGAAAATCTAATATTAATGAAAAAAAGTTTATAGAAAAGAAAACTAAGCAATTAGATATTTCCACGTTTTTTAATAAATAGTAAACGTATATTTGTACATATCTATACATATACTTTTATGTGCCTCAAAAATAAATAAGAATCATGAAAAAAGAATTAAAACAAGGATCGCTATTTGAAAACAGATTAATTTATATACATAGGTGCCTTGATATCGGTTATAGCGACCTATCACTTATAACGACCAAATTCGTCAGTCCCTTGGAGGTCGTAATAGCCGATTTTGACTGTAGTTACGTTTCAGTTTTGGACCGTAATTTACAGAAGAGTTACTCAGAGTTACGTGAGTAACAAAAAAATCGAAGAAAAGTAAAGATTTGCGGTCACAGTACTTGAAAGATCGTCACAGAGTGTTAGATTTCTCGATTTTTTTTGAGCACCAATAATTTTAAAAGTGCATTACTTAGATTTCTTTTTATAATTTTGTGATAACCGACACTGACCTATCACCCGTTTCCGGCTGAACGTTGGTTTTTGGGACACCCTGTATATATTCTTGTTCAAAATGACATTACTACAACATACTTAAATTTCATGAAAATAGGAGATCTGAGGGCTCAACGATATAATTACCATTTGCAGTGTTTTCATCAATATTTTCGTGATATGCACGCTAGACATATGCTCTATGTAAAATGCTGAAGAGGTTTCAATTTGAGTATTAAGTCTTATCGGCTTCTGATTAACAATATCTTAAGGAATATTTAGATAGAACATTATCTCTTTCATAGATACCATCCAATATTGAGCTGCTGATCGTTTGGCTCCTATAAGTAGAGTGTTTTCTAAAACTTTTCCACTCTACACGATTCCGAAATCATAACATATTTAAAGGTTGTTTCTTTATCTCCGTCTACAGAACTACGCAAAAATGACCTGTCTATATGTCTTAGCTTGATAACTCCATATCAGCCGCTAGATCTAACTTCTTATTTACTGAGCTATATCTAAAGTAAAAGTAACTCCATATTTCTATTAAATGCACATAGGCACTACCTGTTTGTGGAGCTTATAAAGTCGGCTAAAAAACAATCTCAATTGAATCTTAAAATTTTACTGCAAAATTCTTTCTTATTCGTCATATATAGTACCTACCTTTGAGTTCTTAAGTTTGTGCCACTCTGGAGTCAGATAGTATTTTATGCCTTCATCGGCACCAGGCAGTGATACTCCTCGTATAAGCAATATGATGAGTACCACGTAGGGTGCTAAGGCAGTTACCCAAACCACTTTACCCGCACTCCGTACACCCTTCCAGAGGGAGAAATAAACCAAAACAAACACTCCAAAGACACATAGTGCTAGCGTTGGCTTAACTGGCCCCATCATATCCAATCCATCGGACTTGTACTGTTCAAGTACCTTTCGTCTGTTTGTTGACGTCCCATGATGTGCCAAATAAAAGAAAAAAAAATTCAAGAAAAAGCACAAAGGTTAGTAAGAAAAATAAATAGAAAACAATTAAATTTGTCATTCCTTAAGCACTAGATAGATGCACTATGTATGGTATGTGCAATATTGGCTGGCTACTGTCGACGGTTGACATTCAGAAAGAAATACAAACAGTTAAAAACCACCACTAGAAGTATGTATTATAGTTCAGAGCCACTTCCATTCTGTACATTGTGCATCTATACATACGTATATTTGTCACCTAGCCCCTACTCATTAACTTACTCAAAGAACTCTCGGGCTGGTGTGGTGGCTAAATTGGTGAAGTTTTTTGAAGTCACGGGCTCACAGAACTGGGTGTTCCAAGGGTTACCGCATGATGTCCATGGTAGCTCGGAGGTGAACGATGCAAATAGATAGTAAACTGCCCATCCAATGATTGTGTTGTAGTACATTCCCATGTAGATATCGAGTAGACAAATTGCATATCCAATACCTGTAGACATAGATAGAAATTTATTTGAGTTAAGTTTAATTTTTTTTTATTTAAGGGAAACATTTAAGAAATGAAGTCGTTTCGATTTTTTTCTTATAGATGCTGACGGTATCTGCGGGGCGATTAAGCGAAAAATTTCGGACTCTGCCAAGTAAACCCTTATTCATGCAAGCTCAAATTACAAGTGATTGCTCGGCCAGTAGCATAATACTGACATACGACGTTATGGGACTCACAACTCTATACGGTAGAGATAACAAAAAATGCGACAAACCAGCTTATAGCCTCGCATAATAACGGATTCACTGTCGACGATCATGGTAAACGCCATGCCAGAAGTGCGATGGATCGAATAAACAGAGGATGAGGAACTGCGAATATAGAGAATGTTACTGACAACAGGGGCGACAAGGACACCAGTCGCAGCGTTTACGCGAAAGCCTGACGAAGATTAAATTCGCCAAGATAAGCCTTATTAACGACCTGAAAAGGACTACCTTACTGCTGCTACGAGCTCCTCGACAAAACCTACGAGCAATGCCCTAACAATGACGTCAAAATCGTTCTTGGCGATTTTAATGCCAAACTAGGCAAGGAGGGCATATTTGAAAATACAGTGAGGAAGTACAGCCTCCAAGCCACAGGAAGCAGATACAGGCTTATTGATTTTGCAGTGGGACGTAATAGTACTATAACCACACCTTGACATCCATAAAGGGATGTAGTTACTCCCAATAAAAAAACAATCAACCAAATTGCACTTATTGTGATCGACGTAAAGTACTCCTCCAGTATTTTAAAGGTCCGAACGTTCCGAAAAGCTAATGTCGCCTCGAACCATAATCTTGTTATGGTCAAGGTATAAGAGCGGATATCCGTAACAGCCCAAAGTCACCAAACCATTGTGAGGAAGTTCCACGTCGAACGGCTAGAATCGTAAGAGACCGCCAGGGCCTTGCCGATCGAGCTTCCCTTAACCTCTCGACAAATCCGATGCCTCCAACATCGTAGCATCCTTGCCGGAAAGCAATCAGAGCGGCCGCCCCAACAAAGAATCCCCTGGTACGATGACGAATACAGACTGCAAACCTGGAAAAACAACAGATGTTGCAGAAAAGAACGATAAGGGCTCGCGAGCTCTACGAGGCGAAAAGAACGGAAGTACATAGGCTCTTGCCAAAAGAATGAAGTTCGGAAGTTTTACCGAAAAATAAAATAAAGTGTAAGCAATTGAGTAGTAAAGCCCTCTCTTATGCAGGAAAAAAAAATTTAAACAATACACTGATCATCCCAGTCCTACAGTACGACGCAGAATTTTGAACACTGATGAAAGCGTAGTGTACGGACTGTGCAGCAATGCCGACGTCGTTAGAAAAGTTCGTGTAATACCTATAACGCATGGACACCAGCGCCCCGACCCAGAGGAGTAACGCAGTACAAGACGATCTAATCTTAGTGGGGGGGGGGACGTTAGTCAACTTCGATCCGTAACTGGAGGCAACTGGCAAAATCTGCGCTAGCTTTAGAATTATGTTAGCTGAGACCTTGGTCCAGCTCGGATTGTAAAGCCATCTAAATAAGTAAGTTTTCTTGTGAAAGTCGCGGCAATAGGATGCTTGGATTAGGCCTTCATAATCGTCGTTTGACTCAAACTCTATAGCCTAAATCAATCTGGCATTACTAGATGTCGCTTTTAATTTGAAAGTAATTGGAGCCAAACTAGTCTCAAATGTGGAGTTTATTGCTACCAGTTCAGAGCTCACAGCATTAGCGATTATATACTGAGCGTACTAAAGCGTGGCTGCATATTTAGTTCAATACTCTATCTGGTTGGTCAGGTAGAACAAAGACAAAATAGTATACCGAACCAAAGAAGCGGAAAGCATACAATACTTTGTTTCCTAACAGCAAAGAGCTCTGCCCTCGATAAAAATCAATATTCCATCAATATGAGCTACGTAATTTCTGCTAGATTTTAAGCCCGAAGTATAGACTCTTCAAGTAAGTGGAGTAAACTTAATCGCTAAAGCGCAGGTCACATTAGAGAATAAAAAAATACTCTCACCAGCACCACCCACGTCAGCATTTAAGAAAGGAGCCAATGAAAGTCATCGGAATCGAAGACTTCCTCTACTGCGTAGTCTCTCCATGCCGGAGATGATTATATGTATCTAAATCGTCGGCGTTTGTTTGTTGAAAATTTGTATCTCTGATGTTGGCATGTGAGTGTCGCACTATTTATTGAAGAACAGTTTTAAGGAATTAGCATGACAGTGGGTCGCATTGTTTTAATTCTGTTTTGGTGTGGAAAGACTAAGTAAGGTTCTTACTGACCCTGATATAACAGCGCTCTTCTCATTGTCATCCTGAACAATCTTGACGGTCTTGGCAAGCACACCAAAACAAGACATTGATCTGCATAGTTCATTCTAGTTTCATACAAGTTCTTAAATCGATAAACAGGGTGAGTATATGGAATTTGAAATTCAAACGTCCTTTAAAAGATCTGCTGTAGTGTGAACATTTTCCTAAAAATCAGGTTTTTGGAAAATGCTTTAGACGCTCACATAGTACTGCAGATAGGACTTTCTAGGCTATGTTAAAAATAATGATTAGTTAGCGATCTTTGTTAAAGATCGAGATAACAATACTGAGGTCACATTTGCTAGACATACTATTGTTCGACCATATTTTGCAAATGAGTTGGGGTATGCTTCTTACTATGTTAGTCATCTTGCGCTACTTTTAACATATCAAGGCGGCAGGTAGACTCTCAAATACTCTCAGACATGGTTTCTTTTTATAATACCTCAGGTAGATGACGTTTTTCTTTACTATTGTCCAAATTGAGTTGCTTGTTTTGTGTGAGAGCGGAATTTTGATCATTGTCGCAATTATACTCATACAGTTTGCAGAAATGTTATTTCGTATACACAGCCCCGACTGCGGATTCTGCTATTATTTTCCTTGTTCGTATTTGTAGGTTTCTGTTCTGGCTTTGTAGTCTTAAAATGTTTTTTTTTTTACCTCTTGGTAAAATTGTCCAAACTTATTTCTAGAAAAACATTTCTATCTCTACATACTTCTCCTCGACCGCACACTTTTTATGCTCGATTTTATGCCTGGTTAGAGCAAGGCAGTGATTCGAGCCAGTACACCCAACTCTATAAGTGTTTGATACTGATCGCATTGTGTACCGCTTTTTGATCAGAAGATCTTCTGTGTTTTATGTTATTGTACTATTATCAATTATCCTGAGTCAGTTACGTTTTTTTTTTTATAATTTGCGCGCGTTCAAGGGATTTAAGTACCCTTAAAATATTTGCACACATCGTGGGAGAAGGAAAATCAGGGAGAATGGAAAGAGAGGTACCGGTGAACCTTGGTTTTAAATGTTTGAAGGTTATAATGACTAGAAAATAAAGAGCTAGGCAGGGCATTCCATACGTCCGAAAGTGGGCTTGAGGGTATACTGGTCAGCATTCATAGCGAGACGGGTGTTACGGTTAAAAGTTTGAAGGGGCGGATTGCTACTGGCGATTTCTATGGAGCACTGGTGGTGGAAATAGCGATAAAACGGAGTGAGACACGAGACATTTCGTCGGTGTTCGAGGGTGTCCATTGTTTGAGTGATATTAGTATCACCAATGAGTTTTATCGCACGGTTTTGGATCCTATTTAGCAGGTGCAGAGATGTTTTAGGAGCACCTGACCAGATGTGGGCATTGTACTCCAATTTCGGGCGGATAAACGCCTTATATATTGCGGCCAGATCATAGGGGGTAAAGTATTTCTTACATCGCTTGAGGAAATCTAGACATTTCGCAGCATTTTTAACGACACCGAATATGTGGTCATTCCAACGTAAGTTGTCATTGACACACATACCGAGAATGGATAATGGCTGGGTTTAAATTTCGCTTTAACGACAGCAGACAGCATTGTCTTTTCTGTTAGTGGTTACTCATTTGATTATGCTGTTAATATCAGAATTTAATGAGCTTAACATACGCTGGCGTTCCCGTTCTACAACCAAAGAGCAGGGGCGTGAGTCCGGGAACGAATATGAAAAGCAGAAAGTACTGTCGTCAGCAAAGGAGTATATTGGATTAGAGGTAGCAGACAAGAGCTCGTTGATGAAAATTAAAAAGAGTGTCGGTGACAGAACGGAGCCCTGGGGCACACCAGCATTTATTTTGTGAATATCAGATTTGAAACCATCCAAGACAACTTGAATTGAACCTTCCGAAAGGTAATTTCTAATCCATTGAAGAAGAGAGTCATCGATCCCAAAAGCACGCATTTTCCACAAAAGAGCCTGATGCCAAACTCTGTCAAATACCTGAGAAATATCAAGTGCAACTATCTTACTTTCACCAGACTGATGTACGCTTTGGTTCCACTTTTCGGTGAGATATGCCATCAGATCACCAGTTGACCTGTTGCTACGAAAACCATATTGCCGGTCATTGAGAAGTTTTCGTGTTTCGAGATATTTCATGAGCTGACGGTTTATCAGCGTTTCAATGACCTTGTAGAGAAGGGACGTATGTGCAATGGGTCTGTAGGAGGAGAGAGAAGAAGATTCGCCTTTTTTAGGGACGGGCTGGACAAATGCTGTTTTCCATCTGCTCGGAAAGAGTCCTAAAGAGTAGGAATGATGAAAAAGCTTACGCAGTGGTTTTGCCAGCGTGGAAGAACACCTCTTCAGAAGGAGGGGATATATACCATCTGGAACAGCGAATTTGTGAATGTTAAGATCTTTAAGAATTTTTGCTACTACAAGAGGGCGAAAGTGGATTCATCCCATTGAAGATTCGACGCACTCAAGTGTAGGAGGAGACAAAGCATAATCTGGGAGTGTTGAGCTGGCCGCAAAGTATGCAGCAAGCAGACTGGCCTTGTCCAAAAAGCTGACAGCTGAAATATCATTGTAAATGAGCGTTGGGATGGAGGATGAGGCAGAATTTCTAATATTTTTGACGAACGACAAAAAATTTTAACTACCTTTGGGACATTGTAGTATTTTTCGCCCCAGTTTTGGTTCGTATTGGAATTTTATATCTTTAAGAAAGGCGTTGCAGTCATTTCTGGCTCATTTGAACTTTTGTCGGTTTTCCTCTGTTGGGCTGGTCTTGACGGACCGAAAAAACATTTCTCTAACCCTGACAGCCTCTTTACAGCTCGAGTCGTACCACGCCTTTTCTTTTGGTTTGATACCCTTCATCCGATAAGGGATAAAGTTTCTCATTCCAAAGAGAATAGTTTCTGTGATCATGTCAGCAGCGGCATCCACGTCGTTATCGAGGAAACATAACGACCAGTTAAAATTCCTAAAGAAGTTGTTAAGTGCGCTCCAATTGGCTTTCTCGTATTGCCATACGGTTCTTTTAGGAATCTTTTCTCTAACTGTGTGGTCGGTGTACGTGAAATTACGAGTAACTGATATGACACAATGGTCCGACGAGCCTAGAGGGGAGAGCACATCAACGGTGTACTTATCAGGTTGGGAAGTTAAAAACAAGTCCAGGGTGTTGGCGGTATGACTGTCAACATATGGTATTCGTGTGGGCTCATTTACAAGCTGGGGTAAAGTATTTTCCGCAGCGAAGATCTCAACACACCGTCCTTCGGGTGTTGTCTGTCCAGAATGTCGAAGCCACCCAGAATTGTGTATATTGAAATCTCCTGTAATAACGATTTCAGTATGAGGATACAAGGATACAATTCTTTGAATGGAGTAAGACAGGGCATCAAACTCATTAAAAGTCGAATTGCTGTCCAGTTTGAGGCTTCTGTAAATAAAGCAGTAGTGGATAATTTGCTTACGGCTATGGAATTTTAACCACATGAAATTGAATTCCGGATTGGAACAGGGACTACACTGTTGTGGAGTTTGGTAAGCTACATCACTACGCACGTAAATGGCGAGATCGCGGTGAGAGAAGAATAATGGCACTAGTTCGTAGCCAGGTAGTTTCAGATCAGAGTGATCTGAGAGGTGTGGGCAGAGATCTACCTGTGTTTCACTAAGTGCCAAAACAGCTGGTCTGTATTTGCAGACGTGGACGTACGCAGAAAAGTGATTACTTTTTAGCCCGCGTATATTGGCAATATCTACTCTGAATTCCCGAGTCATTATAAAGAAAGGCAAACACAAAAAAACACCATGTAGAGTAGGCACTATTTACAATAAATCTGCTGCTGAGACACTAGTACGCAAACGACATAAACATTATCCATTGGCTGCTTTTTTGTGAACCTAATTCACTCTGAAACAAACATGGACAAAACCAAGTAAAAAAATAAATGAATATGAAAGCCATTGTTTGTTCAGTTGAGCAAAAAATGGACAATTAGGAGCAAAGGTGGAATAATCACCTCTGTGACGACAGCGATAGTGATGATAGAATGTCTTCAATCTTGTAAATGTCTCTCCAAATTACAATAACAATAAAACCTATTTCTTTAATAACTTTCTTTTTAAAGGACACCCTTCTAGGGCCTTAAAATATCTTTATCAATGTTGTATGTAAGTGCAAAAGCCTCCTAATTTCGCTTACTATTCAACAAGTTAACATGGAAGTTCACGCTCATATATTGTACATCCATCGTAACAGGGTGTGAATAATTTTTCGTAATTCAATTTCAAATTTTGTAAATCACAAACAGCACTGGAAGGAAGCAATCAACTAACGAACAGAGGAACTCAGTAACGTAAGACAACATAGAGCAGGCGATGTTTTGTAAGAAGTTTATCGGGGGATTAAATTGATTATGTAGAGCAAACAAACAGGCGCTTCATGGTGTCAAGTTTAAATGTGCGGTGATTGCCTCTACACGCATATATGTTATGTACGTATATTCTCCATCCTGCAAGGCTTTCAGGATTTAACTTAGACTTCTTCAGTAGAAGTAACTCGTAACGAAATTCAATTGAAATGAATGCGTGCAAGGAGCCTCCTTTACCTCAGTTCAGTTTAAACTTTGCTACCAAAATAGAAAAAGGGAGTATTCTTTAAAGTTACAGTTTCAATCGGCAGACCGCTTAGGGAAGTAAAGTAGGGAAGTTGATTTAAGTATATTTGCAGAGTGAATGCAGTTCTTTTATCAAATGCTATTCTTTTGAAATGGGGATAGGTCCTAAGATAAATAACATTTTCTTTGACTACTTATTTTTTCTACTCTTGACGAGGTAAGAAGTAAAAAGTTATTTGCTTTAGCTAAACATACTCGTAAGTTGGCGGTTACTTACGTTCTGTGTCACGTTATTCCTTTAACTTGCCTGTGGAGCACATTTTAGAACTCATCAACGCGCCCTTTTCCCGGTAAGAACAAATTTGGACGTCAGATAATTCCTAATTTGTTTGATGCTTTGTATAAAATTCATAAAACATATTATACGAAATTGGACAGTAGCGGAGATAGTATTGTGGACCATTTTTCAGAGAAATACTGAAGAAATCTTGATAACGTTGTATATAGGGTTTAGCATATTAGGAGAAACCAAGTTTAAAAAAAAACAAAAATAATAATAATTGCAAATAGGTGCACTTCATAGATATGTAGGATTTTAACCGTCGCGTTGATTAAAAAGATGTTAAAAATCATAAAGGCTGCCTTTCCATCGGCTGTTGGGGTTCAAACTAATAATATTGGAATTGGAATTGGACAAACCGAAGAATTGTTCTGCAAACTTATTTCTCTGATGCTCAGATTACTGGTGCACATATATCGACTACGAGTATATATGAAATCACTAGAACACTAGAAGCACATCAAAGAGAATCTTCTCTCCCGACTTCATTATATGCGACATCTCTACACGGAAGACTATGAAGAATCTGGCAACGAAGGATTTTTTCCCGACCTCAAACAGGATGAAATTCAAATTCATTTTAAATCTCTTGTGGCTTTCTTCAGATCCACATAATAACTTAGATTGATTGCAAGAGCATATCGAACTGTTAGTGTAGTATTACAGGGTGAATGACTCGAACTCCAACTTTTTAAAATGCTATAATTTTTTTATTTTTTGACAAATTTTATTGTGCCAATGCAAAAAATGTTACAAAATACATCAATTTTCAAATTGTATCAGTAGTTTTCAATATGTCCACCTTTAGCGCGAATAATGGCCTTGAGACGGCCGAAGAAAGCATCGCACACTGCACGCAAGTTACTCTGCGGTATTTTGGCCCATTCCTGGCGAAGTGCTTGTTTGAGGTCGTCCAAACTTTGGTATTTGTTAGTGCCAACCTTCGCCTTCAAAATAACCCAGACAGAGAAATCCAATGGATTTGCATTCGGAGAATTTGCAATCCATTGTGTCGAAGAAATGAACTGTCGAACATTGTTTTTTAACCAATCTTGGTTGACGCGCGCTTTGTGAGACGGTGCCAGTCTTGTTGAAATGTCCACGGTCTCCGACCGAAACAATTGTTTTCCCAAGGCTTCAATACTGCCTCTAAGACAGTTTCACGGTATACGATCGCATTAATTTTGACGCCACGGTCCAAAAATACGAGCGGAGAGCGACCATCGGCGGTCATGGCGGCCCAAACCATCACCATCGGTGCTGCCTGCTTTCTGGTGGCCGTCCGAAGGTGTACATTTTCGAAGGACCTCTCTGGCAAGTAAACTCGGTCATTTTGTTTGTTGACATATTGCTCGATAACTAATCGGAAAAAAACAAATTCGGCAACTCACCACTTTCATGCAAGCGTAGCAACTCCGCTCTTTCGACTCTAACTTTTTTCTGTTGCGGTGTAAGATCGTATGCTTTTTGGAACTTCAATGCCTTGAGCCCAAGCTCATTTTTCAGTATGTGTTGCATCAGTTCCAACGATATGTTGAGCTCACGAGCCATTTTTCTTCCCTTCGACGCAGATTTCGCTCAATTCGAGCCTTCACTTTCCGAACCATTTCTGCCGATGTTGCTGTTTTTTTACGACCACCTCCATGGCGTTTTGCAACGCTGCCAGTATCACGGTAACGACCTATGGTTCGAGACACAAATGATTTATTCACGTTGAGGTGCTGGAGGGCTCTAACGATAGCTATCAAATATAAAGCAATCACACTATCACGTTTGAATTCCATCGCGGATAAAAATTTTTCAACACAACTGAGACGTAAATCGTTTAAAAGGCTTATAAATAATAAAATTATCTGTCATGTGTCAAAATTTGAGCTCACTGTCATGAACGGTTTGGAAATTATAGCAGTCTGAAGTTGGTTGCAGTTCGAGTCATTCAGGGTGTAATATGTAAAGCTGGCAGCTGCAAATCAGTATTAGAACCAAATGCTTTAGATTAACCCGTCGTACATTGGTATTCCTAAAATTAATGGAAAAAAGAAATCTTGGCGAAGAAAGATTTCATTCTACGTGCGGGATATCTTCATCTTGTTATGGAGATATGCACCATGCTTAGCAGTAGAATAATCTATGCTAACATTGCATAAGACTAGACTTTTGTAAACATTTTCAAAGGGCACTCTATCACCATAGCTTTGGGTAATACTTCTGAATTTCGAATTCAAGCCGATGCAGATAACGAAGCATGATAGGTAGGGGAAAGCTGGACTGCAAACTGTCATAAACAAAATAAGTGACTGGTGATACATAGGAGTGTTAAAAGTCAAATCGTTATTATTCCCATTGCAGCTTCTAGCAGTTATCACTAGACGGCATGAAAATTGCTTGACGAAATATCTTTGAATATCCCTGGGCCATAAACTAACCTGGAGATCACATTAAAAAGATGACAAAGTCTACTGGACCTGTTCGAGGCTTTTCTGCAACAAATGTTGATTTAAGCTTGAAATAATCCATTTGTCTTACCTCACCATCGTTATACAATCTGGTTTACACCCGTTCTTTACAAGGTGCAATAATTAGCTTGGGTAAAAACTACGCTTGCAAGAACAAGCTGCACTGGAAATATACGAGTATCTTGAGCTTCCACCAATTCATATAAAGCTTATGAAGACCGTGGCGGCAAGTGCACTGAAGTCTTTTATGCAACAATAAAAAAGAAAACCATCAAACTTGCTATCTCAAGAGCAGTAAGCATCTCCAAGTTCACGCCGCAAAAAAAATTTCATTCCAATCACCCATCGTTCACCACCCATTCCCAAGAGCCAGACCACTCTTACTTTTCCTACTTAAATAGCTGCCCACAAACAACTTCGGAATCTGTGTCCATAACCTTAGAACAGGTTAAAGATAAAATAATAAACCTCAAAGATGATTATTCTGCTGGCCCTCTTACAGCTCTCTTTAAGCTTTCTATCACCCAGGGATTATTTCCCTCGACCTGGAAAAGGTCTTTTATTATTCCCCTACATAAAAAAGGCCGAAAAGACGATATCGACCAATTGCTAAGGTGTCCTGCATACCTAAGCTTTTCGAGAGCATTATTTATGACATAATGCTTTTCCATTGTAAACCTATTGTTTCCCAAAACCAGCACGGATTTCTCAAAGGTAGATCTACAACCACCAACTTAGCTTAATTCGTATCAAGCACTTTATGTGCATGAAGTTGATGTGATTGCCACCGATTTCAGCAAAGCCTTTGATAGGATTTCACATGATATAATCCTTCTGAAATTAAAAGTTCTTGGTTTCCAAATAAACTTTATAACATGGGTTCAATCATATTTAAATGAAAGACAATACTATGTTTTATTTAGGTCCATGATTTCTGACCCAATTAAAGCCTCCTCTGGTGTCCCTCAAGGCAACCACCTTGGTCCCTTATTATTTATTCTGGCCATTAATGATGTTGATTGCATCATTAAAAATTCATACATATCTGTTTACGCAGACGATATGAAAATCTTTAGATATATACGAGGGTTGTCTGAAAAGTTTCCGAACAATGATACAAGATATTTTTTCTCAATTTTTTTTTCATTTTTCTACATAGTCTCCTTGTAACTCCACACACTTCTCCCAGCGATGCTCCCATCACTCTAAACCGTCCAAATAGTACTTGGCGTTTTTCTCTGCAAAATAATTGTTCACGAAGGTGATTACCTCCTCATTTGACGGAAATCTCTGTCCTCCGAGCGCAGTTTTTAGATGAGGAACAAAAAGAAGTCGCTTGGGGCTTGATCTGGTGAATAAGGCGCATGGTCAAGAAGTTCAAACCGTAATTCATGGATTTTCGCCATGGCAACCACTGAGGTGTGAGACAGGATTTTCTTTTTCTGCAAATGTAGCCGTTTTTCCGCAATTTCTGATTTCAGCTTGGCAAGTAATGATGCGTAGTATGCTCCTGTAATTGTTTTTCCTTTTTAAAGATAATCGATTAAGATAACTCCTTTACTATCCCAAAAAACAGTCGCCATCACTTTCCCAGCCGAAAAAACTGTTTTTGCTTTTTTTGGAGCCGGCTCGCCCTTTACAGTCCACTGTTTTGACTGAATTTTTATTTCGGGCGTATAATAGTGTATCCACTACAATCTACAATAATTAATCGACGCCAAAAGTCGGATTTATTGCGCCTAAACTGCGCCAACAGAGCGTTGGAAATGTTCATTCGAACACGTTTTTGGTCTAACGTAAGCAAACGCGGCACTCAACGCGCGACAGCTTCCTCATGCCTAAATCTTAATTTCATATGTAACAAACACGTTCTTTGGACATTTTCATATCCTCTACTATCTCTCTCACTTTAATTCGGCGGTCGTCTAACATCATTTGATGAACTTTAGCAATGTTATCGTCAGTGGTTGCAGTTTTTGGAAGTCCCGAACGTTCATCATCTCCCAAGCTCTTACGGCCACGTTTAAATTCAGCTGCCCAAAATTTCACGGTGGTAAATGTTGGTGCAGAGTCCCCATATACAGAGTCCAACTCATTTTTGATTTGCCTAGGCGTATTGCCTTTCAAAAACAAGAATTTAATAACAGCTCGATACTCAATTTTTTCCATTTTCAGAAAAAACACTCACATCGACTCACTCAAACGACTGTCAACTAAAAACTGCGCATCCAAAATGACTGAAACCTCGGTAAGTCACTGTCAAAAGATGCACAACTAGCATTCACTAGCTTTTATTGACGAGTGCTGCTATCTTTACGTTGCGGTCGGAAACTTTTCAGCCAACCCTCGTATCTTCTTCCTCAGACAGCCTATCATTGCAGTAAGATATTGACAGATTTTGTACTTGGTGTCACAAGAATTTTCTAGAGCTTAACGTCAATAAGTGTCAGGCTATAACGTATACCCGTAAGCGGCCCCCTACTTCCCCTCACTGCTATCTAATCTTTAATCTGCCTGTTCTCTTAGTGAATGAGTTGCGTGATCTAGGTGTTATCTGTGATAAGGAACTCAATTTCTGTTCTCATATTGATAATATAATAAAAAAAAGCCAACTCTGCCCTTGGCTCTAAGGAGTTTTTCAATCGTTACGTTACCAAATCTCTTTACATAACCTTTGTTAGGCCTTTTCTTGAATATGCAAGCCAGAGGTTTTTGCGATTTGCTTTACGAGGTCTTCCCTTGAATGATAGCCAAAACTTACCACCTTACACTGACCGGCTGAAACTTATAAATTTACAACCCCTTTCTATACGTCGAAAAGTTGCTGACATTCTCTTTATTCATCAAATTTTAGTTGGGAATATCGATTGTCCTTCTTTACTTCGACTTATTTCGTTTGATACCAACCCACGCAATCTTAGGTCTGTGCCACTTTTCCGGGTTCAATCTTCACAGAACGAATTACGAACAATTGGAGCCAATGTCTTGAATACTTCGTGAAGTTAACGATATTCTGCCTCTCTTCGACTAATATCTCAGCAAACTCTCTCTTAAGAACATTGTTATTTCCACCAATGCTCAACGTCCTAACTTTTTTTAACCGCTCCAACCCTTTAGTTTTTATCTTTAGTTTTAAGTGAAAATTGATAGTTTTAAGAATAAGCTTGTAATTAGCGTTAATAAATCTGTCCGGGGTTGTCCCGGGCCGTAAATCAAATTAAGGATTTCTGTTTCCGATGTAAGTGGTAATAGCACCTCAATGTAACTTGTACACTGACGGTTCGAAAATATCAAACGAGCTAGGATTATTCGGACTTACTACCCGATTAGGGCTCCGTCCTGAGCTCCGTATGAACTCTATGCCAAAGAATGCATTTAAAAAAAACCTCCGAAGATCACACAACAATATATTGTCAGATAGCTAATGAATCGTTAAAGCTCAAGTCTTTTTACTTTGAGTCTGAGTTGATTTGGGACAGATCCCCTGCAGCTTGTTACAAACAATTAAATTACAATAATATATTGGCAATGAAGTTGCCAGATCGGATGCACATTTAAAATTAGGCGAGGACAAGAAATGATATTTTAATGGAACGCCATAAAAGGATTAAGACAGGCAAAGAAATTTCTTAATTTTAACAGATTCCTAGAAGTAAACTAATAAAAGGCCAAGATCTAAACTTATTCCCTCTCGCGTAATAGCAAATGGATTTTGTCCAACTTGTCACGTTCCCTACTTTTGCGTGGCGCTCAGACTTAAGCATTAACTTACGAAAAGACTTCTGATCAGACAATACTAATCCAGGAACTAGATTTTAGTTAGTAGGAAGCACAATCTTTTCACCAGTACCTCTCAGATTTAAATTTATTTCGCCAATGGAAATGGACTTAAAGAAGATTAATTACAGCCATTATACTCATATGTGTGGACCAAACTTAAGTTTTCGCGTTTTTAACCTTTCGATTATCTAATCAAATCCTCATTGGAATATTGTTCATAAAAAAAGTAAATAATTTCAGAAAAAATATCACACTAGCTGCAGCTCAGATAGCCTGCGCCCTATGTTAGATTGAAAATTCGTCCAAGCACTTTTATTTCGCAACGTAAAACGATATGGAAAAACCAGTTCTTCTTAAAAAGAAATCGCAGAAAAAATAGGAGAAAAGCCACGACGCAAAAAAAACTCGATTTATGGGTAAGTCCAAAAACTGAAAAAAGGAGAGTCAACTCTAAATAAGACAAGTTGTAGAAAAACGGTAATTAAGAGCAGAGGTGGTTTTGCCAGACTCCAGAAAAAATGTTTGTCTCGGTGATGTAAGGGCCTTCTACCGTATATACCATTCCTGGCCCCTCTCTAGATGCACTGATGAATGTTTCTCCCCCTGGTGTTCATATTATGGACTATATTCTCAAAGCCATCTTCTCTTTAAAAACAAATGGTCTTCCTAACAAGAGGCTCTGGAGAGGCTCGGATGCATAAACATTAGATTCTTGTTGCAACGAAAGTATAAAATTTCTGTGCTCAAGAATGTTTTCAGGCATAATCTGTGCCAGTAAAGGAATGTCGGGTCTTTACTGATGGCTTCAAGCCGATAAGCGATAGGGTGCTCTTGAAGGCGTTTGTACGAATCGGCCATACTAGACCCAAATATCTGCATTGCCGTTCTAAATTTATTTCTAAACATCTACATATGTACAATACTATACATATTGGGTATATAACTTAATTCGTGTGGTTTTTTTTTTTTCCAAAATTTGAACGTTTATTTAAGAAAAACATGTGCAATAGTATTATTCAAAGTATTGCCCATCTGAAGCTATGACTTTTTCCCATCTTTCTTGCAATTTGTGGATCCCATCCCATAAGAACTGCGCCGGCTTGGCAGCCAAGAATGAATCAAGCTAATTTTTGATATTCTGCTCTGATGTGAACCGTATTTCAGTGAGAGCGTTCTGCATCGACCGGAACAAATGGTAGTCAGAAGGGGCAAGGTCTGGCCTATAAGGCGGGTGGGGTAAGACTTCCCATCCACTGTTTTCCAAATAGTTCTTAACCGGAATAGCAAGGTGGGACCGAGCGTTGTCATGATGAAAAATTATTGCCTAGTGTCTGGTCGCATATTCCGGGCGTTTTTCGGCCACTGCTCTCTTCAAACGGATTAATTGTGTTCGGTAGCGTTGTCTATTGATGGTTTCACCCGGTTTTAGCAGCTCATAATACAGCACACCCATCTGATCCCACCAAATACAGAGCATTACCTTCGCGCCATGGATATTCGGCTTTGCCGTTGATATTCCTGGTTGGCCGGGTTTCACATATGATTTTTTGCGCTTGGGGTTGTCGTAATGGATCCATTTTTCATCACCAGTAACAATCCGATGCAAAAATTACTTCCTTTTGTGGTGTTCCAGCAGCATTTCGGACATGCAAAACCGCCTTTCGACGTCTCTCGGCTTGAGTTCATGTGGAACCCAATTTCCTTGCTTTTGAATATATCCAGCTGCTTTTAAACGTCTTGAAATGGCTGCTTGAGTGACACCCAAAGATTCTGCGAGCTCTTCTTGTGTTTGGCAACAATCTTCATAGAGTAATGCTTCCAGTTCTTCATCTTCAAACTTTTTTGGCTGCCCAGGACGTTCATCATCTTCCAAGCCAAAATCACCACTTTTAAATCGTGCAAACCACTTTTGACACGTTCGCTCAGCTAGCGCATGTTCACCATAAACTTCCACCAAAATACGATGACTTTCGGCAGCAGTTTTCTTCATATTAAAGTAATGAAAAAGAAATCCCCGCAAAAACACTTTTTCAGGCACAAAGTTCGACATATTTGAGTGAAAAAAAATTATTGTTGTTTACGATTCAAATGACATATACTGAAATGACGTACAATGACAGTAGCTTTCCAACGCATGTTCCAATGGAATAATACAAGTTAGGCCATCTCTTAGCAAACCGCATCAACTGGGGAAGAGCAGGGGTGACATTGTCTGCCACATGTGCAAGTTTTCACTCGGCCACCACTGCAAAGAGCATCGGCAAGTGATGCAACGAAACAAAAGGGCGTTCAAAACGGTGCTGTAAAGAAAACGAGCGCTGTTCACAAACTCTACGAGCAAGAGAAACGAGATGAACATCAAATTCTCAGAGAGAAAAAGAAAAACGCAAGGATCGATTGAGGGCCATGATGCTACCAAAATATGACAATAAATTTTGCAGACTGTCAATATATGAGAGTTTGCATGGTGAATGGAATCTCAGCATAGTTTACTTGGTATTCAAGTAGGAATAGCCTTTAAACTGCGTCAACTAAACATCGCAAACAGCAAAAATCTGTTGGGAATAGGAAAGGGATCAGTCTGTTTTTTGGCCTGATAAGTCCACAATCGATCAGATGTTCATCTAACGTCAGATCTTGGAAAAAAAGAACCTGGAAATTCGAATCGATACCACCAGCTGTTGATTGATTTTTAAGCCGCATATGACAGAATTTATAGAGACGAGACGGCCATGTCAAGGTTAAACATCCCTGTCAAAGTCATCCGTCGGTATAGGACGACAATAGAGAACTCTTGCTGCTCGATAAAAAGTGGAGGCATTCGATGTCGAAAAAGATTTCGACCAGGTGACGCGCTGGCATGTGATTTCTTCAACATCATACTCAAAAGAATTGTGCGAAATTCACAGGCACAATCAATATTTAAAAAGAAATGAGATAGTTGCCAATGGAACGTTTGCGGCTATTGAGACAGATGTTGTGAAGATGGTTTTGGTGCTAGATCTGGGTGAACAAAGTATATACTGTCGACAAGAAAGGCTACCCAACAACAACAAAGACTTTGTCTATCTAGCCTCCGCAATAAATTAAAACAACGGTGGCACAGTAGATATCAAAGGGCAATTATTCTCGCAATCGTTGCTTCTTTCGACTAAAAAAGCAGCTGCGAAAAAAATCCTCCTCATCAACAACGATGAAAGCTTTTATAAGACCCTTTGGATTATGTACTTTCTCAAAGGCTAGTTGCTTCGATAGAAAAATTTTTTCAAGAAATTTCCGATCCCATCTGCATAAACGGAATTTTAAGAAAAAGATATAAAAATGAATATGTATACAGCGATATTAAAATATTAACGCGATAAGAAGGGCTTGAAATTATCAGTTTCGCTGGCTAGAATATGTTGAACGAATGAACACCAATGAACCGAGTGTCTTCAGATTCCAGAAGAACAACGCCTAAGCTGCTGGGCTTCAGTGAAAAGCGACCTTAGCTAACTTGGTGTGCGCGACTAAAAATTATTGGCACAAAACCGCGCTAAACGAAAAGAGCCGTAGCGCCACCTAGAGTAAAAAAAAGTACAAATCTAATTTTGTACGTAGTTTTATCAAACGCCGGTCTTATGAATTTTCCAACCTTAATGTTACAAAGTTAATTTGCCACGAGAGAGTATTACCTATTCCCCATCAACAAAATCCTTGTTCAACATGTCATTCCCCTAATTACCCCCCATGACCTCGACCTCGACCTCGACCATCCTCTCCCACCTCCCCCCAAGTTTATTTTAACTAGTTTTTTTTTAAGTCTACAAACATATGTACTTGTAGATTTTAGTTGTTTCGCCTGCTAATAAACATTGGTAGGCCAGATCCGGGATAATAAATAAATAAATATCTAATCGATTTTTTAAAAACTAGGATTCGATTTGAATTTTTCCTTTTCGAGTTAAATTGTTTTTCATTTTGTTAGGTCAATAGTCATCCTTGAATTTTAGGAAAGTCAACAAAGTCGCATGCAAATTTTGTCAACATCATTTCCGCCATCAAAGGATACCTGCTTATACGAGTGTGTAGCCTCTATGCAAAGTCGAATAGATTTTCGAATTTATTGACTCATACATACGCGAATGTGAATATTAAGCTCATACGAGTATGAGTTGTAATATGTTATTATTAACATAGTATCATAAGCTGTCTGCTTGCTCCCCCTTTCATTTTGGTCATCGTCGTCATCATCATCGGTTCTAGTCGCTTTTATTTGAACAAAATGTTCATGCGTAAACTCGATGGAAATGGAGGGTGTAAAGGGTGGATTGGGATGTAGAGATTGATGTGAAAAATGTATCCTTTGATGTATTCCATTAACTGGCAATTACACAAGTGTACTATCTCTGCTTCGTATTTGGGATTTCAGTAAAAGTGTTTTTATGACATAATTTTTAAACCCCTCAAATATCCTGGACTCATCTATGTCGGTGCCCGCATCAATTTGGATATGCAAACGACATTATCAGTAAAACACTGCTTAAGGGTTCCCTAGATACATCGGGTAAATGAAGCCCTCTCTATGAAAAACCATAAGAGCGAAACGAAATCCTTTTAAATTTTTATAATCAGTGATTTCTTATTCTTACGACGATTTTTATATCGGTTGGAAGAGGAGAGGTAGTAGAAGAAAATAAAAAAAATAAAAAACCATAAGACAGGTAACACCATTAACGTGCCTTATTGGCATCATCATTCTACAGCATTTTGTCTCCTCATCCTTTTCAACTTGTTGCTAAAGAATCACGTTCCATGTTTCTTAGTTCAGTTATACGAGTAGGTACAAAAATTCAGTGTTACAGTACCTCAGTCGTGTATACACCGATACAACTACAACTACAAGTAGCGATCAACAAATTACAAACCACCCCCTTGGGATAATGCGGCAGCAAACGAATTGAATGGATGAATATTTATTGGAAACAATAATTTATCTTTTCAATTGGAAATATTTTTTTGAATCAACTGGGATTAATTATCGTAATTAAATTGGACTAAGAGACAACAGAAGGTACTCGTATACTCAACAAATAATGTCAACAATACAAAAACTCACCTTTTAATGCCGGACATATACGTTTCCAAATGCTTAAGCAACCACACCTGTGAAATTGCCCTAATGCCAGTTCCATGTAAAACAATGGAAGTCCGCCAAATATCAACATCACACAATAGGGGATGAGGAAAGCTCCGCCACCATTTTGATAACAGATGTATGGAAAACGCCAAACATTGCCTAAATCGACAGCAAATCCAATGACGGCCAGCAGGAATTCAGCCTTTTGACCCCAGGTCTCACGACGTCTTTCGGTGACAGATACAACCAGAACCCGCTGAAAATACAAAAGCATAAGATACAGATACATATATATGTACGAGTAGTAGTTGTTTTTTGAATTGGAACTTTTATTATAAACAACAATATCTCTGACTAACAAAAAAGCAAAATGCAGGCTAGGAGAAGGAGAATGTGATTCATCAGTAAAAGACCTGGATGGAGTTTTTGTTATCAAGAACTTCGAAGTTCCGTATGGAGAACTTCTTAGGCTAGCCGTAAACATAGGTATTTTGATATGCTTGTACACGGAGCTATGTACATATGGTATATACAATTTTTCCATTAAATCTAAAAATCTTTATTGGCAAAAACATCTCCCGTAGAGGAAGGGGAAACACCGTGTTCATTCATTTGATTCGGCAGATGATTTGAAACTGGAATCAGTGGCAGAGAGACCAGCTGCGTCGAAAATTGACCTGAATAAGTCGCAAGTGAAGATGCTGATGATAGCTAAACTTGACTATGAAAAAAAACCTTGTTGATCGTTTCGTTTCCAAATTTATGTATAAGTAATCGCTTCATTGCTAAAGTACTCGTATATCCCTCAATTAGCAGAACCTCTAGTGCCGAGTAATTGCAGTCTAATATGTGTGCAAATTCACAGAGAAAGTTAGGTATAGTGTCATCATCATCACTCACAGCATGAATCGCAGGAGGTGATGTAACTAGCGCACTAGTGCCAGAAAGCGTTAGAGAACCAGTTAGCAGAGCTGATGGACACAAAAATGCCGCTGACTCCGTAGAGACGTTGGGAAGCATTCGGTTGGTCTATCTCTGTTCTGGCGAGTCATGCCACTTACAGCTTTGCTAAGAAGTAACTCAACTGTAGATAGGAAGTAAGCAATACCGACGCAGATTAAGATTATGGAAGTGATCCTCTGAGCTTTGTCTAGTTACGAGTAGTTCTTCTACTGTAATCTCATTGTGACCAGAGACGTAGACACAAATTCAGGCAATTCAATTTGTTATTACGTTCAGAGATGCCTCACAATCTCGAACTATGTTAGAAATGGTAAAAGGGTTTTTTGGGATAAAAAAATATGTGCAGATACTTTGCCCTTCCCTCTGTTCTTTACAATATTCATTACCATAGGTATATCGCAGGTCTCCTCTTGCAAGCCAGATACAAGTAGACAATCCTTCTTTCCTTGATATTCATATCATAGCCAAGCAAATGGTTTTGCCATAACACGCAAGATCATTGTGGGACTATCTGAGGTATTGATGGCAATTTTTCTCTGTCTCAAGTGAACTGAAAGGGTTGAGGTATTTTCGTGTGCAGAGACTTCCAATGCTTTAGCCATCCCTAAACTATTCATAGTTGAAAAACGCAAGGCTTCTCTGAATGTAAAGAATTCACCGAATCTCATCTGGTTACATGTCATCAGGAGATGGCGGAAAATAATAGGATGATTCCTAAGAACCTGAACATGCATTAGCACTGCCTGCGTCATCTACCAGGGCGTCTATTGATATAATGGCTTTGTTGTGAGTACAAGTGTAGGTAACAAATGTCCTCGAGGCTTTACCAGACCAAACAAAGTCTCTAAAAGTCAACATCATTGCCGGCATTTTGCCAATGAAGAGATTCTTATCTTTCTGCGTTATAACGGGTGTTTCAACAAGAGGTTTAGGATTTGAAATATCTATTATTTTATAGCTCATGCACGCAGGGTTGGCATATAGTGACAGATGTCATCTATAAATTTGGAAAATTTATCAAGGAACACTACACTGAAAGAAAAAATCCAAATCGTTGAGTTCACGTTTCATGTGTCTTCCGAGGCGTGTGGGGACAACATACTCAAAAAATTTCAAGAGACAGGCTCAGTACAAGATGTGAAGACGCTGAAACGTGTTCGTCACCTCCGTTCGTCACCGTTCTCAAGAACTTGACCTCTCCACAGCCACATTGTATCGAATTTTGACGAAAGACTTGGCTCTCTATGCGCACAAGATCCAATTAAAAAAATAACTTGAGCCCACCGATCACCAGTAGCGGATTCTCGGATTGGGTCCTGGATAACATGCATGCTGACATCGATTTTTGCAAGAAAATTGTATTTTCGGATGAGGTCCATTTCCACATTGGCGGTTACGTTAATAAGCTAAATTGCCACATCTGGGGCACCGAAACCACGAACGATTCAGGAGATGCCAATGCACTCAGAACGAGTGCAGTACAGTTGAGTAGTTGGTGAGGTTTATGGACCGGAGGTATCATAAGGCCGTACTCTTTCGGATTCAGAAAAAGCCATTACGGTCAGTGGAGCGCGCTACCGATACATGATAAACATGTGGCCGAGGCTCGAGGATATAGATACGGACGACCTCTACTTTCAACACGACGGTGTTACATGCCATACAAGTCGCGAAATAATCGAGTTATTGCGCACGAAGTTTCCTGGCCGCGTAATTTCGCATTTCGGGTCACTAATTGGTCGCTAAGATCGTGAGACTTAATACCGTTAGACTTCTCCTTTTGTAACTATGTTAAAAGCAAGGTCTACGCCAACCATCCTCAAACAATTCCAACTCTGAAAGTGAACATTGAAGCTGCAATCGACGAAATTGAACCACAGTTATGTGAAGGAGTGATTGAAAATTTCGAGAAAAGAATGAGGATCTGCAAGCAGAGCCGAGGCAGTCATTTGGAAAATATTGTCTTCTATAAATAATCCCCATGTATTTACTGTATAAAGCAATAACGGTATTAGAGATATCTCAATAATTGTTCGTCTTATTAAAAAAACAAGTTCTACACCTCTTGTTGAGACACTCTTTAGCTCAAAAGGATGATGTAACATATAATGATTAGTTCCTCGTTCCTATGCTCTGTTTCGACGGAAGAAAATTGGAGTAATGCGCTAATGGAACGAATTATAATAAATTGATGACACAGAGAGAGACTTGTTGACTCTGAATAGCAGAAGAATATAAGACTATTTCATAGGCAGAAGATTTGAATCTCGAAGGTTAGAAATATTTTTCGATTTTCGTTGCATCAGGAATTAAACTCGAAACTTTTGAGGCATTAGTCGACAAAGGTAGTAACTGCCCCTGGCCACAAACTCAATAACGATAACAAAACTGAAGACACTGTATATTATCGCATCCCATTTCAAGGCAGGGACATGAATTTTAGGTTAACTTGAATGGTAACGTCTGAAAAGGCAAGGTTTCAAATAAAATTGTAAGCTAAACTATAGTATTAACGATCTTATCTTTCCTCTTGTTGGAAATATGTATAAACAAATGAAATAAAACTCACCTCATTATTAATGAACTTCGGCGCCAATGGATCTGTGACTTTAGACGGTGTCTCATCGTTTTCATCTTCATTCGATTCATCATCTCTATCTGGGTTAGTTGGCGACGACGACGATGTAGTTGCTTTAGTCCATTGGGTGTTGTTAGCAGCATCATTACTACTTGCATCCTTGTGTCTATCGGTTGTTGTTAACTCTTCATTCGTCATTTTAACTACAATCAGCCGTCTCTAGAGTAGGTTGAGAAAAGTGTATCCTATCACTAGTTACACTCTTGCTCCTATTTTTGAAAATATGTAAATGCAGTCTACGACATTGGCCGCATGAAGTTTATGTTGCATTTAGACGGCAGAACCCGACACGTACAAATTTATTGACACACCCTCTCTAGGTGAGCATTCTGGAACAAGAAATAAAAAAAAAGAATAACTGTTCGAATGTAATACTATGGAGAATGGCGTTGTTTTTAGATGAATTGAAATTTCCCTTTTTTTTTTGTAATCGTCCTCCGCCCTTATGGTGTACGAGTAGTTAAGTGCTTGTTTGGCTTGGCCTTTGCCTTTACAATTTCAAGAACAATCACCAACTGTTACTACATTTAGATATTAACATGTATATAGACACGGTTATACTCGTATACCTGAAGATACTTACTACTTAACATGAACAATATGAGTAGTAAGTATTTGTACTCATAACGACTCCATTCGAAACTCTATTGTTGGTAGCCTTGCAGTCCCAAAATAACAATTTCCTTTGATTTATACCTTTAAACGCTTGCAGAAGTTAATTGCTTGTTTGGTTACATAATCAGATACACGTGGTGAAAACATTGAAACCTAGACAGAGTCTTGAAAAAATAATTCAAATTGGTTTTTCGAGAAGGAGTTGTTGTATCTGTTTATCGTTAATTAGAAATCATGCGGATTCATAATCGCGAATCAATTTAATTATTTTCTTTGTACAACATGCCCGCATTTGTATCTTTTAGATTTGTTTTTAGGCAAGGTGTGAATTTCGGAACTTCTACGTATGTTTTACATTAGAACGCGTGCAATTAAAAAATCATCACAACAAAGTATGGTGCTGGATGGTAGATGCCCGTGTACCTCGATTTCGCAAATACATGTGAATCAATGTTAACCAGCTAAAGCATCTGAATCACAAATGTACGATACTTCTATTATTATACGAGTACTTAGCCTGACTCTGAATGTAAAGGGAGTAGGAATAAAAGTCGCTTGTAAACTGAAGGGGATTTGCAAATTAAGTTTATGACTTAAATACAGCAGCGTCAGTAGGTTGATTTGATTTTAATGAGCACAGACGATTGCTCCATTCAAGTACTTTTCAATGAAGCATTCTGATCTCTCTTATGGTCGACGGCCTAGAGTCGGCATTGTATGGTGTACGGTCTACGTCAACGTTCTATGGCCAACGGTCATAGTGTGGTTGCTTAAAGTAGTTTGTAGATCTTAGCTCATTCATTATACAATTAGCCTAAGTGGGTGGCGGTTCTAAATGAATTTTTGTTGAACTTTAAGTAAAAGTGAAGTGTGGGTGGTAGTAAACAAATTAAAGGGCATAAGGTTACTTACTTACGAGTATTTTGATGATTTTCGTATAACTTTTTGGTTGCAGAAAAGTGCGTATATTTTTTGTATGGGTCTGTGGATATATTTCAACTGAGGAATGTCGTCGTATGTACATACATACATATATGAAAAGAGATCTGGTCAGAACTGCAACTAATGAAGACAAGTGAGTGAGTGCTGCTTGCTGATGTCTAAACACTTTTTCCTGTATAATATTGTATGATGCAGTGTACTGATTGGATGAGAATAATAAAACACCTATGTATATGGCGGATGTCTTTTTGGGACAACGACAAGACCCCACGTTTCAGCACGACACAATATTTAAAACGTGAACTACTACGAAATTATGAGCGTGAAAATGGCTTCAGGTGATGAAGTATTGTTTATATCGGAGCAGCTTATCCTGGGTGCAGTCGCATTCCCCTTTTCTAGTCATTCCCAAATCATATCATTGCATAGTATGCCACCAGAAAGTGGTAAAGATCATAAATATTGTAGCTTCATAGCTGAAAGGCTTTTTTTTTGTATAGAAGCCAAAACAATAACAAACACACTCGCAAAACATAGTATGTATTTGTTTTTCTGCGCAGATTGTCTACATACTGTAGGATCGGTAACCTATTCCAGTTGAACCTTTTTACACAAAAAATAAGATAATTACTTAGATTTCGCTAGATCTAGACCAACGAATAAACTTTTCTAGTTAGCGCGGTCCTTGACCAAATGCCTCCAGTTACGCACTCCTTGGCATCGATGCCACTGATCTTCAGCACTGAATGTTGGTTGTCGAAGAGTTGAGGAATACATTTTTAACTTTAATACTTCAACAAAGTATTTCTACGTCGATCGAAACATAACTAATTTGGGTGATGATTTGATGATTAGTGGACCTCCATCTTTTCCTATAAATACTGAGGTGCAAAATCAACCAACCTTGGCCCGTTTCCGAATGTGATGTCATATTCGTTTTGATTTCAACTTTATGAGTGCTACCATTGCTACACGCAGAGCTTCCATCAATAAGCTGTACACGACGGGATAGAGTTAGTTTGAGATACAGAGTTATTAAAGACTTTGATTAAAGTCAAACTTCATGGAGCAGGTATTGCTGCGCTAAGGACCATACACAGCGTAACTTACACATTGCATATGATTGTGGATTGTCCTGTATGTAAACAACATAGTCCATGTAGGTAGGGAAAGCCAGAATATAAAAATAGAGAGAGCTAAATTGACGGCACTTAACACTTGGGTGTAACGTACTCGTAACAACGTATTAATCTCAAAAAGATCGAGTACATCTGCTCTCTTCTGAACTAAACCGATGCCCTCGAATTTAATAAAAGCCGAATCTATCGCCTTAACAAGTAACTTTAAATATCTTAGGCTTTTACGAGGGGCGTTCAAACTATTCTCGGTATCGGGGTGAAGCTGTGGTTGTATATATAAATTGACTTATTTATCAAGTAATACTATTATTTTAGTGCATTCATGTAAAATTTCATATAAATGTGATTATTAATCCGCGTTTTATCTCCAGTTAAACCGAATCATAATGGCAACTGAGACGATGATGGTGAAAATTGAGCATCGCGCTGTAATTAAATTTCTCACTAAGCAAGGAAAAAGTCAAAAAACTATTCATGAAGAGATGGTGGCTATTTACCAGGGTTCCGCACCTTCATTATCAACTGTTCAAAAGTGGTCAAGTGAGTTCAAGAGAGGCAGAGAGAGCATTGAAGACGGCTACTGCTTGTACGGGAGAAAGCATCAAAGAAGTCGAAAAACTTGTTCTTGAGGACCGAATAAAGATGAAAATGATGGCAGAGATCACCAAGCTTTCAATTGGTACCATTCACACCATTCTTCATGACAATCTTAACCTTTCAAAGGTCAGTGCAAGGTAGGTGCGACGAATGCTCACAGCGCCTCAGAAAAAAGTGAGAATCGCATGCTGTAGAGAGCTTTTGGAGATGTGTAGTGAGAACGCGGACGGTGTTATGGATCGAATTGTTACTGGGGACGAAACATGGGTCCACCACTATGACCCTGAAAGCAAACAAGAGTCCATGCAGTGGCATAAAAAAGGAACAGACCCCCCGAAGAAGTTCAAAGTCACTCCGTCTGCCGGGAAGCTCATGGCCACAGTTTTTTGGGACTCAAAGGGAATCTTGCTCATTGAGTACAAAAAAAAAGGTGAAACCATCAACGCCACATCCTACGCTTCCACTTTGCATAATTTGCGGGAGGAAATTAAAAAGAAAAGACGGGGTAAACTCGCAGCGGGTGTGTTGCTTCTTCATGACAAGGCTCCTGTTCACACGGCGCGAGTTTCCAAGGCTGCTGCACGAGATTGTGGTTTCGAAGAAATCCAACACCCACCCTATAGTCCAGACCTCGCCCCTAGTGATTATATCCTGTTTCCGGATTTGAAAAAATGTCTTCGTGGAAAAAGATTTTCGGATGATGAAGAACTCAAGTCGGCAATAAATGGAGAAAGAGGAAATTTATTATTTTGAGGGTTTAAAAAAGCTTATCTCAAGATGTAACAAATGCATTGATGTTAGGGGAGATTATATTGAAAAATAAAAACAATTTAAATTGAATTCGCATTTTCCTTCATATCGATACCGATATTGAACGCCCCTCGTATATATATAAAATTAACTTGAGATGCCTGAGACGGAGCTCTATGTCACGAGTTATGTTTAGCATTGTTGATACAATATGGCCAGACTACTTAAGTGACCTACCGTATCGTTAATATATTCTCCGTCGACTCTATCGGAACGGCGCATCATTGTTTGAGCGCCAACTCGGCAAAGGATCTTCACTCGGAGTTATTGGCGACTCGAAAATGTTTTGAATATTTTATGAATGAGATGTTGGGCCGCTAAGTAGGCTGACCGAGAACATATCACTGAGAACATTTGAAAGCTAGTTTCATGTGAACTTTTCTGGCCCAATCGATGATCACCGCTTTTTGTGTACATATGGGCGAAGAGAGTAGGATATTTATAGTTAATTTTGATAATGATATAATTATTGGTGATGCTGATATCACTCAATTAATGGACAGGGTGTCCGAACACCGACGAAATGTCTCGTGTCTCACTTTCAGCTATTTCAACCACCAGCGCTCCATAGAAATCGCCAGTAGCATTTCACCTCTTCAAATCTTCAATCGTAACTTAAAGCCCACTTTTGGACATACTCTGAAATATCGTTATTCGTTCCTAAGCCGAACAACTCGCTTGTCGAACGCCTTGCCGAGCTCTCTATATCATAGTCATTGTAATATTCAGACATTTAAAGCAAACGTACATTGGTACCTACATATCTTTCTTTCCTCCCTTAATTTTCTTGTAAATGCATTTGACAAGTCATTTGGGCAAAGTATGGGTGGCCGTGGCTTGGCTTATGTGGTAGTGATCTGGCTTTCAAATCGGAAGGTTCGGTGTTCGAAGCGCAACCGCGCCCGAAAGGCATTCATTTTTTCAGCTAACTAAAATCAAGTAAAATGAGTAGTTGACCAGAAAACAATAAGAAGCCAGTTTTCACTAACAATTTAGTCTCTCCATCAAATGTTGGATGCCACACATGGAGCGAAATAACCACAGATCCCAAACATCTTCTTTTTCTATCCCATTTTACAAAAAAACTTAGCATATGCTGAGATATTATACTCGTAAGTGTATTCATATCCACTTGAGTGTTCAGTTGTTTAAAAAACAAATCAAAAATGAAGCCGATATAGAGAGCAGGTCAGAATCGGAATCTCCTTTCAATACCGAGAAAGTGAAATTTACTTGAGCAGAAAGACGTACATTTGAAGTTTTGTATTAAAAGTTGTCTAGACATCAATTTCATCAAATTGTGTGAAATAGATCACAATAAAATCACTGTATTTGGTTAAATCTGCATATTTTCCGGAGCTTTAATCGTAAGCTTTAGCAATAAATTTTCTTAAATTTGTTAGAGGGCCCATATCTACTTGCATGTTGGAATGAAATTTTCGTCTATAAGCCACACAGATTGTGAAACCATTGTATGATTGCCCGCGGAATTGGATACATCAGTTCATTTCATGCACTGATGGATTTACTCGTATACTCGTATTTAGGACGGTTGGATAAAAAAAAAGGGCAATAATTACGCAAGATTTCAGGAAATGATAAGACTTAGGAAGTTGAAGAATTATTTCTTGGACGACATTTTGAACGGTAAAGCTAGTACTGGAAAAGGTCAATGAGATGGAACATGTCTTTCTGGAAAGACATAGCTCTCCATCTTAGATTGATTTTTGTTAGAAAATGTAAAAAGATGTTTCTACGGAGTTACTATCTATATACAATATTACTAACTTCACAATCAATGTAAACCACAGGAGTGTGGAATCCTCATTTTCACATTCTTCTGCTTCCTTTAAGTCAGCTTGGATACTAGACATGTGTGGAGGGCGGTAAGAACAAGATTTGAGGGACTCTGAAATAATTATAAGACTCAATCTTCGTTTAATATAAGCCCCGTAACGATCAATGCTTTGAACTTTATCTTAATTTTATCGCTTCTCTATTGAATTCTGGCAGAATACGCCAACCTATTGGATTATTGCACTGAGCTCGTTAATAATGAAATTCCGAACAGTTCTTTGACCACTATTATTTTGTAGTGAAGCTAACAGATCCTTTGAGTATGACTGCGCTGCAAGACACGATGAATTCAGGGACTTAATCTGCTTGATTGGTGTCACCATTCTTGGTGAAACTGAGTCACCATTCTCGTAGATGTACAGGCTAGATTGGCTGTACCCCAATCTACTAACTCTTATATCAAGCGGATCACCTTTGAATGAATTCAACATTTCTTACTGATTATTACAAGGCCCAAAAGAAGATGATAATTTTCATAACACCATAATCAGGACCTCAATCTTTCTATGTTCCTTTTATGTTTGATAAAGCTCCCAAACTATTAAGACAAAAAGTTTTTATAAATGGACTAATTAATTCAGATGGAACATGGCTTTTGCCTGTGCAAGTACTGTTTTCATATGTTGACCAGATCAGATTAAGAGATAAGATAAATCTAAAAGCTTGAACCATGGCCTTGCCGAAATGAAAGTATACCTCATCTGCGGTTGCTTATTCACTAACTAACTACACCCACAAGCGAATTGTAATAATCCACATCAAGGCTAAATTCACCAACTTCATCCCGATAAGCGCTATCTCATCTAGGGAGAGAGAAGATGCTACCAGGTGTTTCCACAACCTCGTCAACAAAACCTGCAAGAACGTTAAAACTGTCGCACTTCTCCAGTATAATAGACCCACCGATATCTGAGCTGCCTTTACAACAGGAAAACACTGTAACCAGATTAAATATGAAAAAGTGTTAACTGGCACTGATGCCAAGAAGTCGTCAGAAACTAAACCAATAGTGGCTGCGTTGCATGCGTGATACAATAAAAGCGCCGAATACGTAAAAAGGCTAAGAAAGAACAATGGCTTCTCAAGAAAGTAAAGATAAGTTTAATCTAGAGATAAAAAGGACTTGTCAAGCCAACAAGACCCGTCCGTTGTACGTGTAGGAATAGAAAGAGAAAATTTAGCTATCAGACAGAATGAATCATTAAACCTTGGCGATGAAAAAAAAAGATTACCGTCAATCCGAGGAAAGGATAGCAATATCCCGACTAAACTTCAGTTCAATAGCCATGAACCAGACAACCATCCCGCCGAGATATTTAAGAGAATGTGAAATGAATGATTCGGTTAAGAGCACACGACAATTTCATTTTTAAAATTTGGTTTGAAATTAAAATGTATCCAACGAATGAAATCTCAGTAACGTTTATCCGATCCAGAAGCTGATAGACTTTCTAACTCCCCAACTCTAAAGGCATGATTTTTTTTAACATTCCGTTCAAAATCTTGACTGGCTTTAGTTTCCTCATATCTGTCAAATTACAGATACAGAAAGACAATGGGAGCCCTCGCTGCTTCGGAGAGAAGTAATCTCACCGTGACTGAGAAAAAGATGATGCTCTTTCAAGTGACTTGAGACAATTGTGAATTGTACTCGCAACCCAATACCAGAGGCTGCATGCAAGTACTTACAAAACTGGGAGTTGTCACTGGTGTCTTTGCAAGTGTTGCAACCCAAAGAAAGGCTGGATTTACATGTGAATGAGGCAGCAAGCCGAAGTCGAACAAGAGGCAAAAGCAGTGAATACACAACATCGATGAACCAGAGGGATCGGTTTTCAGAGATTTCCAAGAAATCTAAAAGGATATTCATGAAACGTGTACACATGTGACAAACTTTGTTTTTTCACAAATTTCAGGTATATTGCCATAGTTTGAGAGTTTGATTCAATACAATTTTAACCATGGCGCTAACGAGTCACCAATGTCCACAGTTCGTGTTTTATCTTTTGGATACCGAGAAGCGCACGTATCCGCGTAAAGTGCATACTTCTGTAAAAATTAACTGAATATCTAAATTAATAGATTACAAACTGAGTCGTCATTTTGTGTGATCGATTGCGTAAAAATCCTCAATTTTCTCAGTTTTTGATCTTTAGCGAAAAAGCGCATTTTCAACTTGATGGCTACGTTAACAAACAACACCGCCAATGTTGATGAGAATCCCAAAATCCTTTGGAAGAGTGGAGCGATTTGGTCTTATTTTATCGAAGATGATGAAAGAAATACGATTGCCGTCAATTCTGGTTTCTACCGTTACATATTGGAAAACTTTTTATGGGCCGAGTTGTTTGGAGTGGGCTTGATTAACATTTGGTTAAAACAAGGCAGCCTTGCATGCCATGCATCGCATAAAATAATTAATTTTTTGAAGAGAAAATTCGAAAATACATACGTAGCATAATTTCGTCAAACGGATCCGCGAGTTGGCCTGTAAGATCGAGTGATCTCACAAATTATAACACACGTGCCGTTTCTAAGAGAGGGCACCACTTGAATTAAATCTATACCATTTTTAGTTAGTACCAACCTTCAAAAGATACGTGTATAAATTTGACAGCTGTCGGACGATTAGTTCTCGAGATATAGCGTTGTGAGTGAAGCAACTTTTGTTATTGTGAAAAAAAATGGATTCAAAGCAATTTCGTTTGATGATTTATCATTGCTTCCTGATGGGAAAAAATGCAGCCGATGCAAAGAAATGGCTTAATAAGTGTTACCCGGACTCTGCACAAGCCGAACGAACCATTCGCAAGTGGATTGAAAAATTTAAAAGCGGTCATACCAGCACCGAAGATGATGCACGCAGTCAACGTCCAAAAGAGGCTGTTTCAGATGAAAACATCAAAAAAGTCCGCAAAATGATTACGAATGACCGTAAAGTGAAGTTGATCGAGATAGCTGAGGCTCTGAAGATATCAAAAGAGCGTGTTGGATATATCATACACGAATATTTGGACATGCGAAAGCTCTGTTCAAAGTGGGTGCCGCGTTTGCTCACAGTCGACCAAAAACAACAACGTGTTGATGATTCAGAGGAGTGTTTAAAGCTGTTCAACCGCAATAAAGCCGAATTTTTGCGTTGGTATGTGACAATGGATGAAACTTGGCTCCCTCACTTCACACCAGAGTCAAGTCGGCAGTCAACTGAGTGGCGAGCAGGCGACGAACCTCGTCCTCGGCTGGCAAGGTTATGGCATCCGTATTTTGGGATGCACATGGAATAATTTCCATCGACTATCTCCAAAAGGGGCAGACTATCAACAGCGATTATTACATTGCGTTGTTGGAGCATTTGAAGGACGAAATCGCAGAAAAACGGCCGCATTTGAAGAAAAAGAAAGTGCTGTTTCATCAAGACAATGCACCGTGTCACAAGTCGATGAAAACGATGGCAAAATTGAAAGAATTCGGCTACGAATTACTTCCCCACCCACCGTATTCTCCAGATTTGGCCCCCAGCGACCATTTCCTGTTAGCAGACCTCAAAAGAATGCTCGCCGGAAAGAGATTTAAGACCGAATCGCCGAAACAGAGGCCTATTTTGAGGCTAAACCGAAATCGTACTACAAAACTGGTATCGAAAGATTGAAAAATCGTTTCAATCAGTGTATCGCCCTCGAAGGCAACTATATTGATAAATAAAGTTGAATTTTGCAAAAATTTTGTGTTTTACTATAAAACAGCACGGAATTTTCAGCCCATGTGTTAATTCTCTCTTAAATTTTTTTTGGATGACCGAGTTTATGCCAATGCTCCTCAAATTACCGAATCACTAAAAAAAATGTTCGGGACGGTATTATTACACAAGAAATGTACCAAAATGTGAAACATGCCTGAAGTTTTGTTTTACGTATTCCGCATCAAGTTAGTGAGCATAGGGAGGCGAAAATTGAAAACATTTTTAGAAAATTCGGAAATCAATCAGAACTCAAGCTGCCAGCTGCCAGTTCCTGTCGAGTTCATACAATTCATTGACAGTAGTAAACTCTGCGGTATGTTATCTACCATAGGTTGGCCTATAAGTACCTAGATAATGTTGATCGTTAATTTAACCAAACATAAAATACGAAAAATGTATTTGCATTAAGCACTTATAGACCTGCAATTTTCATCTACCTTTGGACAGATAAGAAATCGAAAGATGTGCTTTGAAACGCTTTCGAAATGCTGTGATAGAGTATTTATTGCCATCCGAATATATTATATATTCGATAAATTTCCTCGTATATTAGATACATTATGCAAGATGTTTATAGAGTTGTACAACAATACAACTTAAATAAAATATCAGGAGAAGAATTCTTCAAATATGCGACCAACCAATTCTTGGAAAATCTAACAAAGGTCTATAATTCAATTTTTGAAGTGGGTGATGTACAACAAGCTTTAGAAAAAATATAATTGTTCCCTTATATAAAAAAGGAGATCCTGAAGACTCAAGTAACTACAGAGGAATATCGTCTCTGAACTCAGTAATGGAAATTTTCACGGGAATTATTTTAGAATGTCTAACAAATTGGGTGGCTCTGTTAACAGAAAGGCACAATCTTACAAGTAATCTGAAAGAAAGTGATCACGTCAGGCTAGTTTGAGTTAAAAATGGGTGTCAAGCGAGGTTGTCCCATAAATCCTCTTCTGTTTTAGCTGTTCAGGGATGATCTACCTTCTTGGTGGAATGGAGTTCGCTGAGATTACGATAAAGCTGCTCCTACACGCTGATAACATTGTCATTCTGTCGAAAACACCAACGATTAATAAATTAAAGCAATATTGTGCTTTGTGGAATCTAAAAGTCAACACCGCCAGGTCTAAAATAATAGTGTTCCAAAATGGAACTGGTCACTACGCAATGGATGAATAATGAACATGGCAATACGAAGAACTAGAGAATGAGAAGGAGTATAAATATCTCGGAGTCATGATAACACCTAGATTAACTTTTAATAAACATCTGCAAGGAAAACTAAACGAAGCCAAAACGGCAATCAATTGCAGTTGGAAAGGCATACTTTCTAAAAAGAACATTGCATTAAGGCAGTAGTTAGGTCTATCATGTGCTATGCGGATCAAGTATGGTGTATTTTTGAGTATGAAGAAACTGAAAAACTGCTGAAATACTTTGTCAAAAAAATCTACAGATTACTGAAAAATACGCCAACTATCCACCCGTGTTGCTTATAGAGAAAGAGCGCAGGAAAGTCGTACCAGAAAGACATACTAGACTCTTGAATATGGCCGCGGGGAGAAAAAATATTTCCACGACCAACACAGCTTAAGTACAATCTCGTTTGCTTTCAAGGCTAGAGGTGAGCTTTTTCGAAAAAATTCATGCCATACAGAACCGAGGGAAATCCGGAATGCAGTTTGTGCAATCTACGTGGTAAAGTAGACATTTATCATTTCATTGGAATGTGTCCCATACTGAATGTGATTAGGAGAATTGACTGGCGAAAAAGTGGCCTATCGTCAAATGTTATTTCAATTCTAAACTGGCAAAACTGGAGTATCCTGGCGATTTATCAAAAAACTGCTTTAAAATGTCTTCAGCAATTACTGGATGAATCTTTCTAAATACTGTAGTAAATGCAATAATTCTATATTTTAGATTGTAAATTTCGCTTTTCGAGCTGACGGCAAATTCCAAATTATACATTGTGAATTTATATTTATTGATTTTTCTTTTACTGTGCAATAAAATCACATATTACTACTACATTACTGCTACTACTATAGTATATCATTACTTTTAAAAACGGTTGACGGTAAAGAAGCTAATTTTTTCATTGGAGCTTTGATTTGCTGTACCTGTAATCGTGATTTACTGATCAATCTTCAGCAGATACTGAGATTATTCTGATTCCGTTTAGGCAGTCGATTCACTTTTAAATTTGAAAGTATTTTCCCTATTTTTTTAAGGAAATTTTTGAAAAAACCGGAAAAATGTTTTTGAATGTGAAATTCTTGAAGTATATACATTAGCTACAATTTTATAAATATGATTCATAATTAATATACCATTTTTATTACTATTTTCTGTTATATCAGGGGTAACTCATACTAGAAAATTCAAATACAAGAAAACCATTCAAAAGTGAGTTCAGCCATTTTCGTGTAAATTTAAATTTAAGGCCACACCTTATTAATGTAGAAAATATTTTTAAAGAATATATACTTTACAATTCAAAATGTTGCTGTATTGAATTTTTTAATTCTATACATAAAATTGTTGTGTAAGAAATTTAAATTTCAAAACCTCCGAATTTCCAAAAGTCAAAATCGATATTCGATTTTTCTTAAATTATATATTGTACATTTCTAGTTTCAACTTACTTTTCAAATTTTCCAATTCAAATCATTATTTTTAATAAAAAAAATAATTCATTTTTATCTCACAAATTTTTGTTTTTTTTTTTTTTTTAAATTAACAGCAACTTAATTGTATCACAAAACAAAAAAATGATTAAAAAAAAAAACAATTAACTGAACTTTAAATAATTTCAACAAAATTTTAAACAAAACAATTATTTATTCTTAAAATAAAACAAAATCCTTTTGTTCACGGTTCACTTGTTAACACTAGTTTGTTTATTTGAATTTTTAACCGGTTCAAAAGACAACGTTTAAATAACTAAACGAATTGATAGATTCGCAGGCTTTTTATATGAAATTCCAACCACTTGAGGGGATCTTACACACTAGGACTTTACTGCGCATTTCAATAATCTACCACAAGTATCTAAAGTATCTGGCAGCTGTATATCCATATCCACATTCGTACAGAAGTTCCTTGCAGGACACATGTTGCTGAATTATTATTGCAACTGTTGCTCCTTGTAGACAACTCAACTTCAAACTCAACTGTTGCATATTTGAATTGGCACAGGAGGTAGTGGTGGGAGTAGTGTTCCTAGATTTGATTGGAGTGGTTGAAGGAGGATTTGAAAGCTAAGAAATCTATCTACCGGGCTTTCAAGTGATAACTTGTATCCAATCGAAGGGTAACATTCACACAGTTATAGGTTGACTTGTATCGCATGGGTTTTTTTTTTCAAATTTGAATTATTCTTTCACAACTTTTAGATAAAAGTCCACTTTAGCGTAAAAATAGTTTCACGAAAAGATACGAGTGCGTTGCGATGATCGAATGTGTGGCTCTGGCGAAAGTTCCGACCTGATTGTTCCAATGATCAAGTCGCCTTGAGACAAGGGGCAGTTTTCAAATCATTTTGCGCGGTAAATTCTTTTATTTATCCCTCAATATACATATAATGTGTATGTTGTTTTTTTTTTTTTTTTGAGGGGTAAAACTAGATTCGACTTTTATTTACAGAAATTTGTATCTAACTTGATCTGCAAACAAAGTCCAACAATGAACTCTGGGTGGTATGAGTAATAATTTTTTTTTCTTATTTGTGTTGTCTTATAAATTAATTTTTTTGGCGGGTTCCTCTGGCATAAAAGTATTAGAAGTGATTAATTGCTATCTGTCGAATACAAAGTGCGACGAGTGGTCTCAATTATGAAGTGTATCGTAGTTGGACAAATACGATGGATCATTATTTTTCGCTGTTTGAGCAATGAAGTGTGAAAATCATTGTTTTTTAAATAGCATGAAATGAAAAAAGGTGCGGGAACAATTCGATTGATTATCTTTCGACTTGGAATTGAAATGAAGATTGACATATTTTGTTGTTTGTCTAAAAATAAATTTACCCGATTTAACTGGATTGGACTAAGTGCTAGCAGTTAAAATGAACTTGGCCCTTGGCCCTTCTCTCGATATGAAATTGTTTAAACCTCTTAAAATGGTTAATTATGGTGGATGAATTTATTCTTCTAGTAAATGAGCCAACCATAATTCAGGCATATGTTTTACTCGGCGATGAGATTTTCAGATACAGGATGTGAACATGTGCAATATGCATGCATGTTTGGAACACTGGTTGATCTGTTGCAAATTTTGTTTTTTTATTTAATCATTTCCTGGCGTCTGGTACTTATGCTCTACGGAGTCATCATCACTCTCACAGCAAGCGTCTTGTGCCACTTATGCCTAGCACACCCATTTACGATGGCAGTAAGCAGTATAGAGTCTTTCGATCTAAGGGACAGCAGAAAAGTCGCAAACCTCTCAGAGAAATTGGGAAGCATTCCTTTGTTCTGGTATCCTGGGGAATTATGCTATCTGCAGTTATAGTAACCGAAACCCAAGACGCAAGTTTTCTTAACAAGGAGTGTACTATAAAGTTGTCTTTCTCCACAAAGACACCAACGCCGCATCCTTGATCGCTTATGGAGCCATCTGTGAAGATTCGACTTTCAATTCTGGCTCATATTCTGGCCGAAACCGATTCTGAGCACAAGGGAAGTCGATTTCGTATAATATACGAGGGTTGTCTGAAAAGTTTCCGTCCGCAACGTAAAGATAGCGGCACTCGTCAATAAAAGCTAGTGAATGCTAGTTGTACATCTTTGACAGTGACTTACCGAGGTTTCAGTCATTTTGGATGCAGTTTTTAGTTGACAGTCGTTTGAGTGAGTCGATGTGAGTTTTTTTTTGTGAAAATGGAAAAAACTGAGTATCGAGCTGTTATTAAATTCTTGTTTTTGGAAGGCAATACGCCTACGCAAATCAAAAATAAGTTGGACTCTGTGTATGGGGACTCGGCACCATCATTTACCACAGTGAAATTTTGGGCAGCTGAATTTAAACGTGGCCGTAAGAGCTTGAGATATGATGAACGTTCGGGATGTTCAAAAACTGCAACCACTGACGATAACATTGCTAAACTTCACCAAATGGTGTTAGACGACCGCCGAATTAAAGTGAGAGAGATATTAGAGGTTATGAAAATGTCCAAAGAACGTGTTTGTTATATATTAAATCAAGATTTAGGCATGAAAAAGTTGTCCGCGCGTTGGGTGCCACGTTTGCTTACGTTAGACTAAAAACGTGTTCGAATGAACATTTCCAACGCTCTGTTGGCGCAGTTTAGGCGCAATAAATCTGAGTTTTGGCGCTGATTAATTACTGTAGATGAAACTTGGATACACCATTATACGGCCGAAACAAAAATTCAGTCAAAACAGTGGACGGCAAAGGACGAGCCGGCTCCAAAAAAAGCAAAAACTGTTTTTTTCGGCTGAGAAAGTGATGGCGACTGTTTTTTGGGATACTAAAGGAGTCATCTTAATCGATTATCTTCAGAAAGGAAAACCATTACAGGAGTATACTACGCATCATTACTTGCCAAGCTGAAGGCAGAAATTGCGGAAAAACGGCCACATTTGCAGAAAAGGAAAATCCTGTTCCACAAAGACAACGCGCCGTCTCACACCTCAGCGGTTGCCATGGCGAAAATCCATGAATTACGGTTTGAACTGCTTGACCATCCGCCTTATTCACCAGATCTAGCCCCAAGCGACTTCTTTTTGTTCCCTCATCTAAAAACTGCGCTCGGAGGACAAAGATTTTCGTCAAATGAGGAGGCAATCACCTTCGTTAACGGTTATTTTGCAGAGAAAAACGCCGAGTACTATTTGGACGGGTTAGGAAGATGGGAGCATCACTGGGAGAAGTGTGAAGAGTTACAAGAAGACTATGTAGAAAAATAAAAAAAAATTTTGAGAAAAAATTTCTTGTATCATTGTTCGGTCGGAAACTTTTCAGTCAACCCTCGTATTTGCGACAATCGAATTTCTGCATCAGACGGCACATTCATAAAACCGGAATCAAAAGACAGTTGTACCTAAGACCACTTCTCTTTAAACGGAAGATGGCTTTGAGATTGCAGCTTATGATATAAATACAGATACGTTCCATTTTTTTATAGATTAACATAGTTTTTAGTTTCAAATGCATTTTGTTCCTTTTATTTCATTTAAAAATGCATAACAACTAATATTAAACAGAAATTCAATTCACAAACAACCAAAAGTACATGTACATAAAATAAAAATAAAAAAATATATAATATGAAATTCGATTAATAAACAAAAAAAAATTATGTGAACATAAAAAACAGAAATTAAAAAACAAAAACAAAACTCACATGCACATATTTTTACATAATAAAATAAAATTAAAAACGGATCTAATCTGAAGAGGAATATGAAGACTCGGTAAGCTGTAATGTGCTGTCACCGATACTTTCCGCTGTTGTGGATTGACCTGGTTTAAAAAAATTGTCCAACGTTATTTGTCTTGCCTTGCTTTTTGCTACTTTTTCCAGTTCTTTATAACAGTTAATTGTTGCGTTAATTTCTCGACAAACTTTAGCGCTACGTTCTACGTCGGGATCATTTTGAAAAAGGAGATTAATTCTTTGTTCAAAATGAGAAAGCGCGTTAGACAAGTCCTGTAAGCTTAGTTTTGGACATGCAAAATCGAGGGTTGGTTCTGTGTCTAATTGGATCAGTTCCTCATACGAAAGGGGTTCTCTATCTGCATCTAATAAATCAATCACATCACGTTCTTCCAAATCCTCAAAACCAAGATTATTTGCTAAGGTCAATATGGTTTGTCGAACATCAGAATGGGCATCAATTTCAGGTTCATTAGTTTTTATGCATTCTGACCATATATTTTTCCAAACATGGTTCAAAGTTGTTGATTTCAATTCCTTAAACGATTCACTAATGTTGTCTGTTTCCAAAATTGTTTAATCGAAGATTCATCGCTTTCATTTATAAGTGGTCGAAAATTTCTGCGTAAATAATATGCTTTAAAAGTTGCTATTGTACCCTCATCCGTTGGCTGGATGAGAGCTGTTGTATTTTTCGGAAGATACTGATTCTCCACATCTTCAGATAATTCGGATAAATTAGTTGGATGTCCTGGTGCATTATCCAATACGAGCAAAGCTTTATTGCTAAGGTTGTTGTCTTCCAAATATTCTGGACAAAAGTAATTTTTGAACTAGCCTTTGAAGAGAATTTTAGTCATCCAAGCTTTCTTGTTGGATCTCCAAATGACGGGTAATTGTTTCTTGTTCAGCCCTTTGAAAGGCCTCGGATTTTCAGAGAGATATAGTGAAAGTGGTTTTAGCTTAAAATCCTCCGCAGCATTAGCACCAAGGAGCAAAGTTAATCGTTCTTTAGATACCTTATAACCAGATGCCGATTTTTCACTTTTTGAAATGAAAGTCCTATCAGGCATTCGCTTCCAATAGAGTCCTGTCTCGTCCACATTGAAAATCTGTTCAGGTCGGTATCCACCTCTTTCAATAATTGTTTTTAAAATGTTGGGATATTCTTTAGCTGCGTGATCATCGGCACTAGCTGCTTCACCTTTCATTTTTAAGTTGTGGAAATTGTGTCTATTTTTAGATTTTTCAAACCAACCTCGGCTTCCTTGGAATGTTATTACATCGTTACTAGATTCATCAGCAACGCCACTCTTCGAAAATATTTTTAGACTTTTCTTGGATAGTCATTTGGCTCATTGGCATCCTCCGTTGGTTATTATCTTCAATCCATATAACCAATAATTTTTCCATCTTTTCCATAATACCACTTCTTAATCGAGTTAATTTTGAGACACTTAAAGGTGAAGCAGATTGCGAATGCTCTTTAATTTTTTCTTTGTTATCCCGAATAGTTTGTACAGTAGACTTCGGCAGTCCAACAACCTTACAAATTTCTACGATTTTCTCGCCAGCTTCAATACGCCGTAAAATTTCTAACTTTGTTTTGCATCACTCTCCGAATTTGATGAACGTTTCGGTGGCATTTTGTCTATTAAAAAACAATTACATATGTATATGTATTTATAACGAAAATATTTATCAAAAAAATTTTTATTACGTACCAACAATTTTTCTAAACTTTTCCAATGTTTTTTTTATCCAAACAGAAACTAATCACAAAGAGGAATAAACAAGAATAAACCTTCTGCTTACGAGCATGTAATCAACTGCAGCGACAACGCAGTACTTCATATACACATGTACAAAAATATGTTCTTTTTCGTTTTCCCTTTCGTTTTTTCTTTCGTTGTTTTTTGGCCGTATAACGAAACATTTTTGGCCGTAAATCGAAAAAGTGCGATAATTAAAGTAGGCCGTTATAGCGAAAGGCCGTAAAAAGAGCGGCCGTATAGCGAGGTATGAGTGTATCTATAAATGTCAATATGATATAAATATCATCCTCCCAAGTAGCCCGGTAGTATGGAATTATTTGCAAAAATCTGATGGTTCCTGAACAATTTCGAGGGAAGAATCGCTCATTATGTTCATTATTTTTCTTTAAGAACTTAATACTTACGAAGATACGACTACTCTTAAAATGACGATAAGTTTTTTGGAAAATGGCGTAGAAAGAAAAAAAAGAATGCCACTATTAAATACCCATTTCTTAGGTAGAGTGAACTACTTTAGTCGCTACATAGCTTCAAACCATGCAAGTCTACAGGATAGGACGACATAAGACTAGCCGAATTATAAATGACCTTAGATATCATCCTCTCTGCAAGATAATCAAGAAAAGATGCCTGGATCTGATCAAATAAGTAAATCTAAGTATCTCCCTTCGGCTCCCTGATCCCTGTATCGTGTTTCAGGCGAAAACAATGTCAATAAAGGGGGTATTATCTTGGCTAAAGGAAAACGTATCACAAGCTTACGATATCCGCATCTTTTCCCACCGAATCCCTGAAGTGAGACTCTATAAACTTGAAAGCACATGCTATATCTTAGAGATATAGTGATATATAGAGAGGTTAGAGCTATATACATACTATATACTCATTACGATGGATCGATTATCTTTTTTTTATTTACTAAAAAATACATATTATAATTATATAATATCTCAAATAAACAACGAAAATAATTATATCCCCTAGCCTGAATTACTCAAAACTACCAAAATTGCTTTTTTGTTTGCTGTCAGCATCAGAGAGGGACTTTATAATGAATAGTGAGAAACTAGGTTCATGCACTTAATGAGAAACGATAACACTATAACAGGTTGGAACTAAAGAAGACACCTTAACTTGCGAGTAATCTCCCTTTCTCAGTTTGTTTACGATTACATTTTTAAGACAAAACTCGAAATTGGCTCGAGCAGCTACTACCTTGTCCCGTCTTATCAAACTCACGATACAACGAGGCCTGTTTCCCTCTTATTTCCTACACTATAGGAATTATAGTTAAAGCTGTAGGGTGCCACTGGACAACCCTTTCTCTATCGAATCGTAGATACTTTTTTTAGTTCCTACCTGGGCAAGAACTTTGGTGGACGTAAGATTAAACCAACTTGGTCGAATGTCAATTCAATATCTAAAAACGGAAAGTAGATAACTATACAATAGAGCTCAAACTACAGGATGAATGACTCGAACTCCAACTTTTTAAAATGCTATAATTTTTTTATTTTTTGATAAATTTTATTGTGCCAAAGCAAAAAATGTTGGAAAATACATCAATTTTCAAATTGTATCAGTAGTTTTCAATATGTCCACCTTTGGTGCACGCTGCACGCAAGTGGCTCTGCGGTATTTTGGCCCATTCCCGGCGAAGTGCTTGTTTGAGGTCGTCCAAAGGTTGGTATTTTTTAGCGCCAACCTTCGCCTTCAAAATGTCCCAGACATTTGTCGCAGAAATGAAGTGTCGAACATCGTTTTTGAACCAATCTTGGTTTGTGAGACGGTACCGAGTCTTGTTGAAATGTCCACGGTTTCCGACCGAAATGATTGTTTGCCCAAGGCTTCAATACTGCCTCTAAGATAGTTTCACGGTATACGATCGCATTAATTTTGACGCCACGGTCCAAAAATACGAGTGGAGAGCGACCATCGGTGCAGCCTGCTTTCTGGTGGCCGTCCGAAGGTGTAAATTTTCGAAAGACCTCTCTCTGGCAAGTAAACTCGGTCATTTTGTTTGTTGACATATTGCTCGATAACTCATCGGAAAAAAACAAATTCGGCAACTCACCACTTTCATGCAAGCGTAGCAACTCCGCTCTTTCGACTCTAACTTTTTTCTGTTGCGGTGTAAGATCGTGTGCTTTTTGGAACTTCAATGACTTGAGCCCAAGCTCATTTTTCAGTATGTGTTGCATCCGTTCCAACGATATGTTGAGCTCACGAGCCATTTTTCTTCCCTTCGACGCAGATTTCGCTCAATTCGAGCCTTCACTTTCCGAACCATTTCTGCCGATGTTGCTGTTTTTTTATGACCACCTCCATGGCGTTTTGCAACGCTGCCGTATCACGGTAACGAGCTATGGTTCGAGACACAAAAGATTTATTCACGTTGAGGTGCTGGAGGGCTCTAACGATAGCTACTTGTGGTTTTCCAGCCCTCACTTTTGAATTCCATCCCGGATAAATATTTTTCAACATAACTGAGACGCAAATCGTGTAAAAGGCTTGTAAAAATAAAATTATCTTTCATGTGTCAAAATTTGAGCTCACTGTCATGAACGGTTTGGAAATTATAGCAGTCAGAAGTTGGTTGCAGTTCGAGTCATTCAGGGTGTAGAAGAAAAGCTGGAACTAGGAATCCTATATGGACCTCCTGAAAATTACAAAACCTTCCAAAAATTGCACATCCTTGGTCATTCTTTCTGTCTCTATGGTCATTCACTACATGTAAAATCTTAATTCAATTTGATGCATAAACTAAGCCGATTGCCGGGGGTCAAATGGCACGACCTTCAATAATTTAATCAGACCGATCTTTGCTAAGCTGGCAAAAAGAATTTCTTATGTGTGAAACGGTCACATATCGGGATCCTAGTGGGCATCATTCAGGCCGGCGGGTGCTCTTGCTACCTCTTAGATAATTCAAGATTTTGTACATCTTTGCTTTCGAATCTTCTTACTGTGGCTTCGGCTTATTCAGTGCGATGATTGTGTTTCTTTTGCTACGGTGGCGTGCACTGCGGTAGAGCGACTCATCTTTAGATTTAGTTCTCTTCTATCCCTTACGACGGTCTCTGCAATATGAACTTTAGTTGTTGACGCTTTTCGATGGGTCCCCGAGTATTAGTAGATTCTATTTTCATAACGTTTTAGTGGTTATATATGTATGTATGTGTGAAGCAATGGAGGTGCTGATTATTTATGTCAATTTTTTGTGGATATGTGATCCCTTAATCATTCAGTGTTAAACTGGGTTCCTCGAAGCACTGTGTTATTGCTTGTATAGGTGGCTGCTGTTCAAGCTAATGGTAGCTGCTAAGCATAAAATGTTGCTTTCGCTTCTGTTCAATATAAGTTGCATGCTTGATTCAACAGAGAACTTATAAAATACGGATCCTTTCGATTTGATACAACGTTCTCCGCCAATCAATAAACTCCCAGATAATTTTATCTTCGTATTCCATCCTCCATAACAAGGTGATTAGTGTTGTATGAGTCTATCAACCTTACCAATGACATGTCAGAGAATTGTGTTTTCAATGCCTCTCTTTGCTTTGAGGGCTTCCATGAAAATAGCGATATTTTTATTTGGTGCTATTAAAAAGTTAGCATACAGTTGACTGCAGAAGTTCTCTTTCTCGGGCTACCCAAAATAGTGTAAAATCGAAGTGCCTGTGCCGAAGACTGGTAAAGAGAAATGCCACAGCTCCATCGAGTTCAGTAGTTATGATACTGTTTTCTTTATTGTCAGACAAGACTTTAGACAGAGTGATGATTTATCATTTCCTTTGCATGTTGTGCTTAAATAGTTTGAATATTTGAATGAAGAACTCAACTCAATTTTATCAAAACGTAGTCTAAATATTTGTATTTATATGGAAACAATATTCACATCTTTGAAACTCCGCAGGGAGATGTTAGTAAAGCGTTGACAAACTTGGAAAAGAAGATTTAATGATGAATGGTACAAGCTATGTAACTACGTGGATGGATTACACCGCTCAAGGGTCGGACTGATGAAGCATATGAACGCCATGACTCGCGATGCACAAGCCAGCAAGCTACGAAACGAATCGAGTTGACTGAAGAACAGATTGGAAGCTCTTGTCTATCGCGGTTTATGGCACCATCAAAATTGAAAGTACGTAACTCTTTATTTAGAACGTTTTGTTCTAAAACACTAATATTCACCAAAATATTCCTACAGGTTCTATCTATATTATTTGCAGAAATATTTTTAAATAAGCTTCCTCTGATTATAAGCTTATCGCTATGGCTATCGAAAGAATTTATTATAACTACTACACTATCGAAAATAGTTACATATAGTCGTACCAATATATTCATGGAATTTAAATAATCTATTCCGAATTCGTTCACTGAAAATGCCTAACTTAAAGTATGATACTTACTCAAGCGACAGGCACAATGAAACGTTTATCCTATTGACATGTGATAAAAATCGTCTGGTGTTTTCAAATCCTATCCAGATGTTAAGACTTGATTTCACTCATTTGAATTTCTATCGATCGTAAGTATTGGTTTTATCTTTTTAAAAGCCCAAAATCAGTCACCACTTATCTGAAACCATATTACTTTACAAAAAAAAAAAAAAAAAGCCATTGCACTTTGACTTGGATAGTAAATTCAACCACGAAAATTCAAATTTAAAATAAATCGCAACTCAATTTATCTGTAGAAACACAATTGTATCTTCTGATTACCGGCAACGTTATATGAATTACCTGTTTAGATATGAATCGATATCCGAATATGTCAATTGCAAAGTGATTTAACCGAAACATTCTGTTTAAGATATTCTATTTCACTAAATTCGGAAACGGCTATGAGTGTGACTACAAGTACGAATACTTATGACTGCCCATCTACGCATCTAAATTTGACTAGAAAATCCAATAACACTAGGAGCACTCGTACACGTATTCATATATGAATATAGCCTGGGGCATGCTAAACTTATTGTGTACGATTTCCCATCGCTAGATATACGATATACAAGTACTTATACTCGTATCCCTTTAATTACTTGGCAAAAGTGACGTTAATTGTGGTTAGAATCATCGCAATTAGCGGTTAGGAGGTAGGCAGGTGGTATAGAATCTGACGTTGTCCAAGTGCTTGGGTGGAGAAGTGAAACGTACTTACTAGTTTACTTCATTGTATCTGGAAGAAAACGTGGTATGGATGTATGAAAACAACTAGCTAAGTGCATCCTTTTCAATTGAGGACAACATTACCACAGAGTTACTCGAACATTGGCTTTTGCTCCAGCAGTATCTGCTTTGATTTATTTAATCCTTATATTCTTTATTTGTACTTGAATTTAATTAGGTTGTTTCTTTTGTTAGAACTTTGCCAGATTTCCTGCTTTCATAGCTTTCCGTTAAAATCACGATTTTTACATGGACTCTTCGAATAACAATATCCGCTATAAAATAAACATTGGCTTTGCTACAGATATTTGTAGGTTTTATTCTCACAACTTTTCATATTCATTTAACCCGGCCATTCTATAACGCTTCTTGGATGGCAGTAATATCTACTTGATAGCAGGCTATGATCTCTACTAATTGTTCGGCTGTACATAGTCTGTAAAGAATCCAATTTGAAATTTGCATAACCGAAAGTAGTTGTCCTCTTGAATCATGTTACTTATCACCAAAGAAAAAGTAATGGTAACATCGTACGACTTTATTACTAAAAGCGCGATTAACTTCTTTGCATACATATGCATACATATCCATCAGATAGTTGGGCTTAATGACGGCCATCTGCAGTAGTGCATATTCGGTTTCATAGCTATATAATCTTTGGATGGCATTAATCTGCTGTGTAGCGGTTAAGGGTCTATGCTAATTGCACTAGACACGCATAGCCCAAAAGTCGTTGACCATCTCTCGTTTGCTGGCCGTCGGCCGTAGGTCCATCTATACCCAAAGAACTTTTTGTCACTTAAAGAGTTTTACACTTATGTATGGCATAACCCATAACCTAAAGGACCAAATCTTTCAAAAGGTAGTGTTAGTAACCCCTTATAAGAATATGAGTACTCACATTCGTTCGCCTTAAACTTTTCCGTCAACATTTGAATTTTGACAATCGAGCTAGATGCTGAAAAATCGTCACATCACCTCAGGTCCGGGTATGTCGAAATAACTTCAATAAGGTTATCGCTAGATATTGTTGACTACATCTTTGAAATTCCTTCGCCAAAACATCCGTATTGTGGCTTGTCTGGATAATGCATATGCACAGAACACTCTATTTTTCGTCATAACGTCCGTGAAGTGTGTAGAAAGCTTGTTGCTTCAATTATTGTCTCTAAACTTCGAATGGAATTTTCCAATGCTTTCGGCCGTTGATTTTCTTTTCACAATTCAATAATACCTGATGCACTTGAAGTTTTTCCAATACATATAGGTTTTTAGTAGGGGGGCTCCTGCGAGTACTAGATGGAGTGAAAAGCGGCCTCCTTGGAAATTAAAAAAAAAATTTTTTAATGTTTTTTTATATTATTCAATATAGTCCTCTTTTAGTTTGATACACTTATTCCAGCGATTTTCCAACTTCTTGATCCCGTCCGAAAAGTAATTTTAGGGAAGGTCTGCAGAATACCCCTTCGTGGCGTCGATGATTTCCTCGCGTGAACTGAATTTTTTATTGATGAGCCATCTTTTGAGGTTTAGGAAGAGATAATAGTCCGAGGGAGCCAAATCGGGCGAATACGGTGGATGCGACATGCCGGTGCATTGTCTTGCAAAAACAATTTTTTTTTCGTTTCATGTGAGGCCGTATTGCAGTGATTTCGGACTTCAATCGCTCCAATAATGCACAGTAATACTCGCTGTTGATGGTTTTTCCTTTTTCGAGGTAGTCCACGAAGAGTATGACATGACAATCCCAGAAAACCGACGCCATAACCTTTCCGACCCATCGAGTCTACCTCGGCCGCTTCGGAGCACTCGTGCCGGCTTCAGTCCACTGCCATTCTGTTCTCTGGTGTGTAATAGTGGATCCAAGTTACCAATCGACGAAAAAAGGCCGCCCGATTCCGCATCAGCAAGTCCAAACACTCTTTCGAAGTGCTCTCGCGTTCGTGTTTTTTGTCAAAAGTGAGCATTCGCGGCACCCAGCGGCAGGATAACTTTCTCATATGCAGAATATTGCCCAAAATATGGCGTGTGCGCTCAGTACTAATCTTTGTGGTATCTGCTAGCTGGCGCACCTTCACTTTCCGGTCAGCCAACACCGTTTCATGTATTTTTTTGACATTGTCCTCTGTAACCGCATCGGAGGGCCTGCCGCTGAGGACTTGATCGGTAGTGGAGTTGCGGCCCCCACGAAACTCTCGAAACCAATATTTGACGGTATAATCTAACGGAGCATTAGCCCCATAATATTTATCCAACTTTTCTTTTGTTTCCTTCGCCGTTTTGCCTCTCAAAAAATAATGTTTTATGAGAGAATGAAAATCGTTTTTGTCCATACTCAACATGATGCCAAACACGTCAACAACAATCAGCTGTCAAAACAAAACTAAAGACAGTATAGTATTGAAATTTGGCATGTCTGCCTAAATATGAACGGACTTCAAGGCACCATAACCTTTTTTGCAGTAGCAGCGCATTCTGGCGGTAAAGGAGGTCACCTTTCACTCCATCTAGTACAATTCTTTTTCATTAAATTACGTTTTGTTACACCCGCCGATATTCGTAATATTTTCATATTTTCAACGCTGTGAATTTTTTTTTCTTGTCGTATATCTTTCAACATTGTGATGCGTACAACACGCTTGATCCAATCCTCGAAACATTTTTTATATTCGATTTTCGGTATGTCCATCAGTGCTTCCTGCGATTTTTCTATTACTTCCTCTCGGCTGCTGAAACGCGTTCCCGTAGTGGTTTTTTAAGTCGATTGAACAGAAAGAAGTCACAGGGAGCCAAATCAGGTGAATTCGGTGGCTTTTGGATGGTATTTGTTGCATTTATCGTCAAAAAATTACGAATAATGATGGCACTGTGCGACGCACGGTGCGTTATCATGGTGCAAAATCCACGAGTTTTCTGCCCACAATTCTGGTCTCTTTCGGCGAATTGCTTCATAACGCCCAAATAATACTCTTTGTTTACTGTCTGGCCTTCTGGCAAAAATTCATGATGCACTACACCGTTGTAATCCATGAAAACCGTGAGCATTGACTTCTTTTTCGACTGAAAACGACGTGGTTTTTTTGGGCTCGGCTCATTTAGTGAACGCCATTCACTTGCCTGATGTTTGAATTGCGTGTCGTATCCATAAACTCACGTCTCGTCTCCACTAATGTTCCTTTTGATGAATGTGAGATCGGATTCAGCCTCGCAAATCATCTCTTTTGCGACGTCAACACGGTCTCTTTTTTGCACGAAATTGAGGTCTTTTGGCACCAACTTTGCCGCTACACGACGGAAACCCAAATCATTAACCAAAATGTCTTGGACGGATCCATAGGCAATGTTCAAGTCCTCCGCTGTCTCTCTGATGGTAAATTTGCGGTCATTGACCAACATTTCTTTTACTTCATCAATGTTTTCCGCCTGTTTTCTATGTCGATGGTCATCTTCGATTAACTCACGACCACTTTTGAACCGCTTGTGCCACTGGTAAACGACCGTTTACACGGTATATCAGACCGGGAACATTTTGATCAAGGTGGTAAGAAGACCACCGAATGTTGAATATACTATAATCCTCGGTTTGTGATTCGTACGATAAAGCATGGAGGGGCAAAAATTAATGTATGAGGTTCGTTTTCCTACTATGGTCCAGGTCCTTTGTACTGGATTAAAGATACAATGGAAGCAAAGCTGTACGTCAATATCTTGCAGACTGTTATGCTTCCATATGCTGAATGGAATATACCGCTTAAGTGGGTGTATCAACGAGATAATGACCCCAAGCACACCAGTAAATTGGCTAAAAATTATTTTGCAATCAATGGGATTAATGTCATGGAGTGGCCTGCTCAGTCTCCAGATCTTAATCCCGTTGAAAACTTATGGGTTGATGTTAAACAAGTGATTTTTAAGGCAAAACCAAAAAACGTTGGTGAATTGTGGACTACAGTGCAATCTGCATGGGCTGGTATTTCGAGGTAGAGGTGCATCCGCTTGGTCGACTCTATACCACGTCGTTTTATTGCAGTTCTGGCAAACAAAGTTCATTGAACGAAATATTAGGCAAGTGCAACATATCCAATTTTTAGTTTTTTTTTAAATAAATTCAAGTCAAAAATGTAAGCCTTTCTAAATAATACTGCTATTTTTTTACACACTTGTTTTTGTCGGAAGCTTAATATTTTAGGTTTTCTATAAGGATAGTTACTTAATTTCAAATTCAATACTAAGTCTTTAAAACATTATTCCATGTAGAGAAAGAAAAAATAAATAATTAAAATGTAGGAGCTATAAAATTGGTTTTATTGTAAAATAAAAAGCTAACTATCTAACACTGCTATTATTTTGCACACAGATGTATATGTGATACCATAATCAAAATTGGTTTACAACTGAGCCCAAGTATTTAAATTTGTCGGTCATTGGGACGATAACTCTCTCTAAATGGATGCAGATATTAAGCCTTTGTATAACTATTGTATTGTACTTCGCAAGCTGCTGTATTCTAGAACCTTAATCCAATTATTAAATATTTTCTGATATCAGACTACTACTGGTGATAGTGCCATCGTTGAGCAAAAGTAAATCTTGCGGTTACAAACGACGAACTGTAAAAATAGGACTCAAATATTTCTTAATCAGTCCAAGGTCCCCAAGCATAAAAAGTAATAAAAAATCTGCACCATATGTTTCCAATTCAAATACTCGTAGTGCAGATATTGATTTATCGACGATGCTCTACATTTTCCATGCTATTTGCTTTAGATATTCATACAAACTTAACCCACTTTAACCAGATACTCGTAATACATTTTCGAAAAGTCGAATCTTCTATAAAAACTGATCGCAATATACAAATGGGTGTATTTTATTAATCAACATGAAGTTATTCCTATTCATTATCGCTACCTGTGTATTACTTGCTGCCATTCAAGAAGTATTTGCAGGGGATGTGGGCTCTGGATATAGCTCGGTCCCTGAACCAGTAGCAGAAATAACAAGTCAAAATAATGCAGCCACAAGTCAGAAAGCCACCAAGCCGATAGAGGGAAATAATGCTGATAAAAATAAGCAGGCCCTGATCAAAAAAATCCTCGAGGGTTTGAAGAAAGAAAAAAAAGGGAACAAAAAGGAAATCAAAGCAGGAAACAAACGTCAAAAAATTTGAAATTAAATTAATATGAAAACTGTACATTGTACATCCATATGTATGTATTTAAGAACTTTAGGTCTATTCCCGCGAGATTTTTGTAACAATTTGTAAAAGAGAATTTTTGCTTAATCCTCTACCGCATTTGATTATCCTTAAACGATATTTATTAAAAAAAAGTACAAAAAAATATACCTATAGTTTATAAAATAAAAAACGAAGCCATATATGGATTCGTATGCATGAACGACAACAAAAACGAATCTTTACATGAAACTCAACAGCAAAATAAGAAACCAAAGGGAATTAAAAAAAAGTAAACAACAAACAAATTATTGATAACATTACATTAAACGTTTAAAATATAAAAAATACATGTATTATATTTATGCTTTATGGAATTCAGAGAAACAATTTCTCTTTTCATTATAGCATAGGAAAACTTTGCATTTTTCGCAGAATGTATAGGAGCGAAACGAACAATTATTTTGGCACAATTGCCGTTTTTTCATCCACTTTGGAAAATGCCCTACATCATCCTGGATTACAGAAACGAGAGGAAAATGTTGGTGTCTTGATGGACGCTGCGGACTTTTTGATATTAAAATTGTATCTGCAGATGTTCCTGGAGATCCGATATTAGTTGGTGTTCCTGGAACCGATCCGGAACACGGTCGGCCACGCTTTTTTAGAGGAACTTTACTTGTTTTCCATAAATGTTCGGCAATCACAAATTTGAAATCGTACAGAGGCATATGATTCTCATTTTGCTGACGCCAGAGAATCCATGAGTTGACGATACATAAATCAATCACATGGAAAAAATATCTTTTTATTCCACTTTTTAGATGGAAAATGAATTCTATGTAATCCTAGCATAGAGTCAAGCAAGTCCACGCCACCCATGTATTTATTATATACTTCTACAGCTTATGGAGCAGGGATTTCATTGTATTGGCGGTCTTTTATAAAAAAAAACACGTTTAGTTGTAACTGGTTCACTGCCAACCTAAGCTGATAACATATTAACAGGTTTGTTATCAAATCATAACACCAAACTCAATTGCACCCCATCAATAGTCGCTACTTTTTCTACCATACTTCCCCGTCCTTCTTCTTCAGTTCTTTTACAGCGACATGCGAAGATCTTAAAAAAGAACTGGAAAAACTGAAAACCAAGGAAAAGTCAAACAGCGACGTTATGTCTATTAAATCTGTTAAAAATATCTACGAAACAGATGAAGAAGAGCTAGGTCGAGAAACCGACTGGATCTTGCAAAAACGTCCCGGAAAAAAGCGTAAAGCTGCGTCTTCTCCCAAAATCATCTCTCAACGTGAAGCAAAGGGAGATGAATCGAAGAAAAATGTCAACAATAACATGAGTCCTGAAAAAATCAAAGCGGAAAAACAACGAACACCCCCGCCAATCAATGTCACTGGAGTTTCAGATTACAAGAAACTCCAAAACATATTGATGACCCTGCCGAGATCGGACTATATAGTAACATCGCGCAATAATAATGTATGGAAAGTCAACGTCAAGGACGCTGACAACTATCGCATTCTTTCTCGCAAGTTAAGCGTCGAAAAAATCCAATGGTTCACATACGAGAACAAGTGCGAAAGACCTATTCGTGTCGTCGCCAGAGGACTGCATCCGTCTTGCCCAAAAGAAGATATCGTAAGTGATTTAAAAAACAAGGGTTTTAAAATCATTGATGTCGTCAACATCGAAAAGCGAGAGAAACAAAAAATTGAAGGAAAGGATATGACAGTTAAACGTAGCCTTCCCCTCTTTATGCTAACCTTTGAGAACACTGAACATACCCAAAAAATATACGATATTAAGTCAATCCTCAACATTATTGTTAAAATTGAGCCTCGACGCAAAAACTCGAAACTGATCCCCCAGTGTAAGCGATGCCAGGAATTTAACCATACGCAAGCTTACTGCCAAAAAGAGCCTCGGTGCGTAAAATGCGCAGGTAAACACCTGTCCAAAGAATGCAACGTAAGCAAACAAACCCCTCCGACTTGTGTCAACTGCAGGGGTAAACACGTAGCAAATTTCCGTGGCTGTGAAGTAGCAAAGGAGTTGCAAAACAGACGTGACAAGTTGTTTAAGCCACAAAAAGAGAATCCCAAAACTAAAGAAAAAACATCGGGATCTGCTCAAAATATCGTTAAAAACGCCAAGGCGAAAGTGATTGATTCCAGTGTTGAAAAGAAAGCATCGGAAAAACTTACATACGCTGAAGCTACCAAGCTAAAGGCAAAAGATTCCGGAGATCCTGCTTCCCAAGTATTTTCCGTTATTCTCGCGCAGCTTGAGCAGCAAAACAAAATCAATGAACTTATTTTAGATAAGCTAAAGAAGTTTGAAAATAGGTTCAATAAAAAACGTCCTTCGCCTAAAAAATGAAAAGGGAAAAATTAAACGTACTCACCTGGAATGCAAACGGAATCTTAGAAAAACTTTATGAACTTGAGTTATTCCTAAGGAAAAACGACATTGACGTTTGTTTGGTTTCCGAAACCCACTTGAAAAATGGGTCATCTGCAAAAATTAGAGGTTTTAAAGGTTACTACGCGTATCACCCTTCGGGAAACGCGAGAGGCGGATCCTCTGTATACATTAAAGAGTCTCTTGAGCACAACGAAGATATAAAAGTAGAGCTCGAGTCTGTACAACTAATTGCGGTGCGCGTAAAATTGGTACGGAACTCCTTTACTATTTCAGCCATCTACTGTCCTCCACGATTTACGCCTTCAAAACATATATTTAAAAATATATTCAATTCTCTTGGATCGGCTTTTATGATTGGCGGTGATTTCAATGCCAAACACACTTTTTGGGGATCAAGATGTGTCTCCCAAAAGGGTAAAATACTCTATAAAGCATGTATGGAACACAATTGTGACTTCTATTCAACGGGCAAGCCGACTTATTGGCCAACAGACACAACGAAAATACCCGATCTTGTCGATTTCTTCGTTGTTAAAGGAATTCGTAACTCGGATATAAACGTTGATGAAAGCTTCGATCTTTCCTCCGATCATTCTCCAGTCATACTGACAATGAACGACACGTTTATTAAAAAACAAGGACCATTAAGACTAACTGGACGAAATGCTAATTGGGAAGGATTCAGAAATGAGATTAATAATAACCTAGAACTAGACGTTTCACTTAAAGCAGCACTTGAACTCGAAATCGAAGTGGATTCTTTCGTTGAAATAGTCCAATGTGCTGCGTGGAACAATACGCCTTGTCAACGAAAAAACACGGCTAAACGTAACTTAAACTACCCGCCTGAGGTAAAAGATATGATAAGAGAAAAAAGAAAAGCTCGCAAAAGATGGCAAACAACTCGAGCGCCGCAGGATAAAACACGCTTAAACAGGCTCTGTAATCTGCTCAAGGAGACTCTTAAAAGTTACAGAAATTCCGAAGTAAATACATATGTTCAAAACCTGACGGCAGGAAAAGAAACAAATTACTCGCTTTGCAAAGCTTTAAAATGCTTAAAAAGGCCCAAAATCCCCGCGCCACCAATCAAGGTCGGCAATAACGAATGGGCTAAAGGGGATAAGGAAAAAGCGGAGGTTTTTGCCGACTATCTTGAAGAAATTTTCAAGCCCTCCGACGGCCCGACACTGGCACCCGGCACCAGTTCTTTAGAAATAGCATATAGTAATTTTGTAATGACAAATGCAACTCTTGCTGAAATCAAAACTGTAATAAGGAAATTAAAACCAAAGAAGGCTCCGGGGTATGACCTTATTACCGGAGAAGTTCTGAAAATGCTACCTCAAAAAGCACTTATAAAGCTCTTACACATTATTAACGCGGCTCTGAGGCTTGAATACGTGCCAAGCCAGTGGAAAGTTGCAGAAGTCATTATGGTACTAAAACCAGGAAAACCTCCAAACGATAAAAAATCATACAGACCCATTTCTCTTCTACCGATCCTGTCGAAAATCTTTGAGAGGATTTTGCTAAAACGTCTTCTCCCATTTACCGAAAACCAAAATCTTATTCCCAGCCATCAATTTGGATTTCGGACTAAGCATTCAACAATTGATCAGGTGCATAGAATTACTGATGTAATTGAAAGATCCCTGGAAGAAAAAAAGATTTGTTCGAGCGTATTCCTTGACGTCTCACAAGCTTTTGACAAAGTATGGCATGAAGGTTTGAAGTTCAAACTGCGACGAATTTTGCCATTAAAGCTTTATAATATATTGACAAGCTATTTTGAAAATAGAATTTTTCGCGTTCGATACGGAAATGATGTTTCGAAATTTAAAGATATCCTAGCCGGAGTACCGCAGGGAAGCGTACTGGGCCCACTTTTGTACCTTTTATATACAAGAGATATACCACACGTCGAGGATACTGTTCTCGCCACTTTTGCTGACGACACCGCTATCTTAGCGGTTGGAGAATCAATAGAAGACTCAACGGCGAAACTTCAGACTGCTTTAAATAAAGTCTACGAGTGGACAAAGATCTGGCGAATTACCCTTAATGAGACAAAATCTGTACATGTTGACTTCACCTACAGAAAGATAAATCACTTGCCCATTTCTATAAACTCGGTGTGTATCCCCTTTGCAAACGAGGCTAAGTATTTGGGAATGACACTTGACGCGAAGCTTAAATGGAAAACGCATGTTAGAAAGAAACGAAAAGAACTAGAGGCCAAATACAGAGAAATGTACTGGCTACTTGGTAAATATTCCAAGCTAAGCTTAGAAAACAAGCTGCTTCTTTATAAGCAAGTGCTAAAGCCGGTGTGGACCTATGGTATACAACTCTGGGGTTGTACTAAGAAATCAAATGTAAATATAATACAAACTTTTGAAAATAAAGTGCTACGACAATTTGTGCGTGCCCCATGTTTTATAAGAAATAATGACCTGCATCGAGACCTCGGAGTTCCTTTCGTGGAAGATGAAGTCAGGAACTGCGCACGAAAACATAAAGTCCGGTTAAGCGGCCATATCAACAATACAGTCCTAGAAGTCTTGGACGAACGAAACATACTACGCCGTCTTCAACGAACTAAACCGTTGGACCTTGCGCGATAAATTGAAACCGCATTAAGAAAGCGGAATATGTAGGGTCTTCCATTGGAAAGTGTCCTACCAATCGTGACTAACTTATGAAATAAAAACTGCTTGATAAGTTCTACTTAGTTGCGGTATTAAAATCAACAATGAAGGGAGGTGTTTTTATTGAGTAAGAATCTCACACTACTATGAGCACGCGCTTCTGATCCTCATAGTGTCTGATGGAAGATTTTCACCTGCCCTCGCCGAAAAAAAAAAAAAAAAAAAAAAAAAAGTTCTTTTACAGATGGCATTTTTGAATTGGGAACTCGGTTTAATCTCACTGCACCTAAAGGTAAAAGCCCATTTTTGAAGAGATAAACTTGAAGATTGGGGCTATTGAAAAAATTGTCAAAGAAAATTTTATGATTCACATGTTTAACTACTGTTGAAGTGAGCCTAGTAACTACGTTTCCGCTTACACCTAAATCAGGTGCACCATGAGGAAAAGTGTTGCTCTGATCGCCAGCAAATATGACAAAATCATAGCTGAACCCAGAAAAACCACTTAGGACCAGATTTTTATAACCCCACTTATGAGGTTTGGCTGGGTTGTATTGCTTGAGTTCATGTCGGCACTTAGTTGGTATTATTTGCTTATCAATTGCTAGGAACTCCTACTTTGGAATCAACAACAACCGTTCTCTTATTTTGTTTAAAAGTTGTCTTACTTTGAAAAGCTTGTCGTATCCTGCTGTAGCAAAGGGCTTGAAGTCATTATTGTCATTGAAATGTAGGGCTCTTTTTATCGTTTCCCATCTGTTGCAGGTCATTGTCTCATAAACTTCCCGCTGGCCAATAGTTTTACTCCAGTAGTGTCTTGAAGCCGGGAACTTTATTTGCGGCCCGGGTCAACCCCGTACAGATTTATTAACGCTTATTGCAAGCTTATTCTTAGAACTAACAATTTTCACTTAAAACTAAAGATAAAAACTAAGGGGTGGGAGCGGTTAAAAAAAGTTAGGATGTGAGGCATAGGTGGAAATAAGAGTGTTTTTAAGAGAGAGTTTGGTGAGATGGTAGTCGAAGAGAGGCAGAATATCGTTAACTTCACGAAGCATTCTAGACATTGGCTCCAAGTGTCCGTAATTCGTTCGGTGAAGATTGAGCCGGAAAAGTGGCACAGACCTAAGATTGCGTGGGTTGGTATTAAAAGAAATAAGTCGAAGTAAAGAAGGACAATCGATATTCCCAACTAAAATTTGATGAATAAAGAGAATGTCGGCAACTTTTCGACGTATAGAAAGGGGTTGTAAATTTATAAGTTTCAGCCGGTCGGTATAAGGTAGTAAGTTTTGGCTATCATCCCAGGGAAGACCACGTAAAGCGAATCGTAAAAACCTGCGTTGAACAGCTTCTATCCGGAGGATGTGTGTTCTGTTGTAGGGTGACCAAACTTGGCTTGCATATTCAAGAAGAGGCCTAACAAAGGTTATGTAAAGAGATTTGGTAACATAAGGATTGGAAAACTCCTTAGACCAGCGCTTGATGAAGCCAAGGGCAGAGTTGGTTTTCTTTATTATATTATCAATGTGAGAACGGAAATTGAGTTCCTTATCACAGATAACACCTAAATCACGCAACTCATTCACTAAAGGAACAGGCAGATTAAAGATTACATAGCAGCGAGGTGAAGTAGGGGGCCGCTTACGGGAATACGTTATAGCCTGACACTTATTGACGTTAAGCTCAAGAAAATTCTTCTGACACCAAGTACAAAATCTGTCAAGATCTTCCTGCAGTGGTAGGCTGTCTGAGGAAGAGGATATATATCTAAATATTTTCATATCGTCTGCGTAAATAGATATGTATGAATTTTTAATGATGCAATCAACATCATTAATGGCCACAATAAATAGTAAGGGGCCAAGGTGGCTGCCTTGAGGGACACCAGAGGAGGCTTTAATTGGGTCAGAAATCATGGACCTAAATAAAACATAGTATTGTCTTTCATTTAAATATGATTGAACCCATGTTATAAAGTTTATTTGGAAACCAAGAACTTTTAATTTCAGAAGGATTATATCATGTGAAATCCTATCAAAGGCTTTACTGAAATCGGTGGCAATCACATCAACTTCATGCACATAAAGTGCTTGATACGAATTAAGCTAAGTTGGTGGTTGTAGATCTACCTTTGAGAAATCCGTGCTGGTTTTGGGAAACAATAGGTTTACAATGGAAAAGCATTATGTCATAAATAATGCTCTCCAAAAGCTTAGGTATACAGGGCACCTTAGCAATTAGTCGATAGTTGGAAATATCGTCTTTTCGGCCTGTTTTATGTAGGGGAATAATAAATGACCTTTTCCAGGTCGAGGGAAATAATCCCTGGGCGATAGAAAGCTGAAAGAGAGCTGTAAGAGGTTGGGCTAGGTGCATTTCACATTTCTTTAAAAATATAGGGGGAAGATCATCAGGGCCGGCGGAATAATCATCTTTGAGGTTTATTATTTTATCTTTGACTTGCTCTAAAGTTATAGACACATATTCCAAAGTTGTTTGTGGGCAGCTATTTAAATAGGAAAAGTAAGAGTGGTCTGGCTCTTGGGAATGGGTGGCGAACGCTTGGCTAAAAAAAAGTTGCGAAGAGATTTGCTATAATTTGGGGATCCCCCGAGGACTTATCTAGAAAATTCAGAGATGATGGATAGTTATCCGATTTACTTTTAGTTTTGATGAACTGAAAGAATCGCTTGGGGTCGGAAATGAGTGTGCGGTCCATTTATTTTAAATAGTTGTCATATAGAGTTTGACAAAGTACAGAGAAATTTATTAGGGCAGACTGGTAGTAAAAGAAATCGATGTCGGAACGCGATATTAAGTAAGTACGCCAGAGCTTATTTCTCTTATTACGAAGAGATCGCAGCTCTTTATTATACCAGGGTGGTGATGATGAGGGATTCTTTTTGGGTAAAAAAGGTACAGATTGGGAGAGACATTTGAAAATTTCGGTATAAAAGGATGCGAGAGCATCGTTAACCGTGAGGTTGGGATTATCGTAAAGAAATTCAAAATTGTCCATACTGAGGAGGTTATTCAGTTTGGCGTAGTTAGCCCTATGAAAATTAAAACTGTAAGAATACTCATAAGAAACGCGATTAAGACCATTGTCATACGCTAACGTAATAGAAAGGGGAGGGTGGTAACTATCCAACTTAGAAAGAAGATGTCTTCTTTCTAAAATGATGCAGTTATCTGTATCAGTGGCGAAGACTAGGTCGAGTTGTCTGCCAATGTTATTGGTGACACCACTTAATTGATACAGACCAGAGTCAGTAAGGCAATCGATGAAAAGGTTTTCTTTATCAGAGGTGGGATTTGTTGCAGTAAAGCAGGACTGGTCAGTCTGAGACCATACAAGCTTAGGTAGATTGAAATCACCTAAAAAAATAACTATGTCGTTGGAATCAGCAGCATTAAAAATGCTGTCGATTGCATCAACAGCTAGCTGGTAACCTTGAATTGGTTGAGAGGGGCGATTATAGCAGCAGCAAATATATAGGTTGCGCTTGCAAATAGGAATTCTAGCGCATACAAATTCAAAGAATGCAGTGGACGATTTTTTAAAGGGTTTAGACTCAAGACGAGAGTGTATAGCTAGAAGTACCCCACGGCCATATAAATTTTCCTCTTTATCTAGACCGTCGTCACGGTGTAAATCAAAGTCTTGGGAAAATAATTCATTATTCTTAATATTAGGGGTGAGATTGGTTTCTGTGAGTGCAAAAATCTCGTAGGGCAGAATCTGCGAATTAAGATATATAGCAGAAATCTTAGTTCGTAATCCACTTACATTTTGATAATACAGGGACAGATATTTGGGAGGCTTCGGCAAAGAATTGAGTGGTGGGTTAGGAGCGATGGTAGTTTTTAAAACTAGACCGTGTTCGCTGGAGGTGTAGTATGCGTTTGAAACTTACGTGAGACGCAAAAGAAGAGAGATCATTAGCCACATCATCAGGAGTCATATCTAATTGCTCATGAAAACGTATAAAAAGTTGCCGCAGGTCATTGTGATTAGTGGGAAGGCCTTCTTGCAGAATGGAAACCATTGCATTGGTTTTCGTTATATCGTCTATACAGACAGAATCTGGCTTATCATGTAGATATGCGAGATATAAACGAACATTATCGTATAGTCTGCGGTCTCGTAGTCGAGAGAGAACATACCGGCCATCTTCCCCTGAATCGATAAGGTGCTTGGTTAACTTTGCCTTTGGAGGAAGTATGGGGTCTAAAAAAGAAGGTGGTGTGGTATTAGGGTGGGACTCTAGCTTAGAAGATGGGGAGGGATTTAAAATATGGGAGCGAATAAAGTTAGGGTATGTCGTTTTAGTTTGAGTGGGATGATGAGAAGTTGTTGGGTTTTTTATATGATTGAGAGGAGGATCAAGATTAAAAGATACACGTTTGGGAATTGGGTTAGACGGTGTGGAAGAACGTTTTGTGTATACGCGATTAACAGTATGAAGTGAAGAAGGAGTGAAGAAAGGGAATGTCCCAACTTTAAAACTCCAGTTTGGATCAGGAGCTTGTTTGTTAGGCTTTGGATTTTTTTTGTGAGAGGTGGGCTTTGGTAAAGGGTTAAACTGCTGTTTTCTAGGTTTAGTGGGATTTGAATTAAAGGTAGTATCCTTGCGATGTGTGTTGTTTCCTCTATTTGGTTTTAATCTTTCCATGGTTATTCCACCCAGATTGATGAAGTCGGAAGCAGGGTTGATGAACATCCATTCATATTTTAATTGGATGCTTACCTTGAGGGTGTTGGTGGAGATCTTACGGCAGTTGATGACATCAATTTTAAATTTAGATTTGAAGAGACTAGTTAGCCTGGCTCGATCGAGATCTGTACCTCTTATTAAAAACGCAACCGATTCGGCTTTGTTGGAACTGTTCAACTTTTTGATTCTATTGTTCCAGTCCGAAAGTGTCCATAAGGTGCCAAGTCGTGAGATTGTGGGTTCAGGAGATGGTGTATTTGGATGAATTTCCGGAACGGGTTGTGGTGGAGGAGATGATGACCCAGAAGTTATTGGTGGTTCCATTATTGCAGATTCAAGCATCTCAGTCAGAATCGAGGTGTTGTATGATGCAGTCGGTAGAGCTTGGGATTGCACCGGTATATCGTCGATTTTACTGGAAGCTATCCGGATGTGATCAGTAATTTCGTTTAAAAGCGCACGTGATTCGGTTATCTCGTTGCTCAAATCACTCATTTGGCACATGATATTTATGAGCAACTGATCATTATTTGGCGGAGAGGGAACGCTACTTCGGGACGTACTTTGGAGATGAAAATCGAGGGAAGACCGTAGAGAACTTAAAGAATCTGTTATTGTGGGGATGTACGATTTAATTATGGATTTAACACTGTGGGATATATAATTTTTTAAATCTTCACTAATTTCGTGTTTATCGTTTCGTTTAATTAAATCACTATTTTGAGCCAACTGCATAGATAAGTTTCTAAATTGACTCTTATTATAGCTTGCAGATTGTTCGAGGGAAATTGATAAGTCTTCAACTGTTTTTAAAATGTCATCATATTTGGTGAATTGATTTTGAATCGATATCAATGCATGGTTGTTTTCCGCCGCAAAATTGTTGACCGAATCACTGAGACACTTAATAGCAAGCAAGATGTGGGACGGAGTGATTTCCTTGCACTCATCACAATAGAACAAAAAGTTGTTTTTAAAGTCAACGACTTGCAGCAAAGACCACTGCAGATCACCATAACAGCATTTGGATCACTTGTTAAAGAGCAATTTGCACTTCCACATAATTCGGACATGATGACGATGAAGTTAGGGTAGGTCAGTTGAAAATTTACGCAAAAGGCGGTGAATGAAAATTGGGTTAACTTTAATATTATTAGGCAAACAGATCGAGTCAGCAAAATAGTTGAAAATGTACACAAAGGGCGGTGAATGAGAATTGGGTTATTAAGCACTTTTACACAATAAACAACAAAGGCGATGACCGAAAAATAGCTTATGTGAATTATTGCAAATTAGGCAGGAACAAATTAAATGAAAATAAATAAGCTGAGCGAAATTAAGCACGTCTGAACTTAATGAATGACAACAAACAATGTGTAACGACATGAAGATTAGCATGCCAATGAATTGCTTCATTTCACTAGTGCTTATGTTTGATTCTTCCACTATAAGATTTATCAATTCCTCAGAGAAAAAAAAAATTAAGAAAAAATCGTAAGGTGTCTTCAACGTTTTTACAAATGGTGGAAGATCAACACTTCTTTTGAATTGGAATTTTTTTTCGTCGTATGGTTTCAATTTTTTTTTCTCCAGATAATATTTCTTTTTTTTTCAAATTTGAGTTTTTTTAACGGGACATTCTCATTGTCAGTTTCAGAATCTGTGTCAGTTTCAGAATATGTGTCAGTTTCTGGCACTGTTAGACAATCACTAGAGTCCTGATGACTTTGCGAGGATTCGTATTCCTTATCGGAGTCGGGAGCTAGTTCGTCGTCACTAAAAAATCCATTTCCAGAAATTAACTGGATCCATTTCTGTAACGAAAAAACAAATGTACAAACACATTACATAGTACAAACATGCATTAACCAAATCAACGAAAAATAACCTTTAAGTAATGCATACGAAGCCATATATGGCTTCAGTTAATAAACTAATCAAACGTGTATTAGTAATAATTTTTTTTACAAAAGAAATACATTAATATTATAGAAAATTAAGTATTTTAATCAAAATGTATTTTTAAATTGATTTTACTCACCGATTCAACGCTTTTCCACTTCTTTTTTTTCAATGCACACCTGCGAGGAACTGAAGTTGAAATGAGAAAATCGTAAAGGATGCAAACAAAGTGATCATGTTGTGTTTTCGTCATTTTGAATGTGATGTAGTAAAGAAAATGCGTCATAATTGCGGAAAGCCATATATGGCTTCGTATGCGGTAGAGGGTTAAGTTTGAGAGTGGAGTAGGAACAAATCCTCTCTTAAACCCAAAAGTAACAAGTAAAAACAAAATGAGACAGAAATTGTAAAACTGGAGGAAGATTTTTAGATTGGTTATTATTGATGTACGAATAATATGCGTTTTATGAGTTCTTCAAGAGCTTCAATATGAAGCTCTTTCTTTTTTCTCCTCTTTGTCCATGTTCAAGTCAGCTTTTGAGTTAATTTACATAAAATTGTCGTAATTCACACAAATTTAAACTTTTACGAATTTGACAGTTCTTTTAAAATTTAATTGACACGTTTTTTTACAATTCTTGCCAAAAGAAAAATTGCGTGTAGAAATTTGTGAGAATTGGCAGGGTGACGAAATGAATTACTCTCTCAATTGCGTTCTCTTTTAGAAATTTTTTCTCGCGGGAACTTTTCCACATTTCTCAGCTGTCATTCTTCCATCATAGTTTGCTAACTTTCTACTTAGTGTGCAAAGGTGCGAGGATCTCGCACTTTTACTTTTCTGATATCCCTTTCAACGTTCAATGGCAAACTCTACCTGTCTTTAAAAGTATCTCACTATCCCATCGTTTGGAATAAGCAAAAAACCATAGGTCCTCTCTCAGTGTGAACAAAATAAGGCAAACAACAAACTGAGAGAGACTCGATCTTGATCCGTCCCAGATAAGGACTGAAACGAATAAAATCTGTAAATTTTAATATGGGCTATACTTCCAATGCGTAAAAATTGCAATTCCATTTTGTACCCAAATTAGCCTGTATATTCTCTAGTTTCAGTTTGTTATTGATTTTAGTTCGGTGCGGTTCAAAATATTTATAAAATATGAGTCAAGAGGAACGCCGTAAAAAGATCATCGACAAATGGCTCGAAAATACTTCGTGTCCAAGCCATTTCATCGCAAAAATTTTTAACATAGCACGCACTACAATGGATTCTGTTATTAAACGATATTTGGAGACGTTGACAGTTAAGCGAAAACAGAAAAGTGGAACTAAAAGTGGAGCACATGATACAAATTTGAACAGGAAAATAGTGGGTATCATCGTAAAAAACCGGACTATGTCATCCAGAGATGTTGTTCGGAAATGTAATACCAACCAAACAATGGTACAAAGATCTAAAAAACGTAACGGTCTAAAAACACAAAAAAAAACAAAAAATACCAAAAGTTAACCGAAAAGCAAAAAACACGAGCCAACAAAAGCTATACGGTTGGAAAAATTCGGGTCAAAATATCTCGTTTGGCAGGCCATTTGCCAATGTGGATACAGAAGCCCATCGTTTATTACAACGGGAACAATTAACGAAGAAGTGTACATTAACGAATGCCTAAAAAAACGGTTGATTTCTTTCTTAAACAAACACGAGGGTTCAACATTATTTGATGCTCATGCGACGTTGAGCTTTCTTGTTGCTAAAAGTGTCGACTTTGTCCCAAAAGACATGAATCCAGCCAATGTTCCACAGTGCCGTCCCATTGAAAGGTATTGGGCTTTGGTCAAAGTTAAATTGAGGAAAAGTGAGCAGTGTGCAAAGTACGTAAAATATTTTAGTGCTAAATGGAAAAGAGCGTCCGAAAAGATCACGGATGTAACTGTCACTAACCTTATGAAGGACATTCGCAAGAAGTTGAGGAAAGAATGGGAACCCAAACAATTTTTTTTATTTTTTGTAATTGTGAATGAATTTAATAGAAACAGAGTTTTAAAGCAAATAAAAAAAATTTACATGAATTATGAAAATATTATTTTTTTTTACTTTGAAGTTTCCTAATTTTATTCGTTTCAGTCCTTAATCGTGTCAGCAATTTATTTATTTGTTTTCTAAGGCCATGCACCTGGAAATCATTTAGGTGTAGACGACCCTCAAAGGAGAAAGATCCTCAATCCAAGTGTATGACATCCTCCTAAAATATAAGTCTGACATCACCACACTGAAGAATATGCTATGAAACGGACAGGACTGCCACAAAAGTTCGTCGTGTGACAGTTGTCTTGTGGATGATCACGAATTTTCTGTCGGATTTAAAGGCGGCAAGAGCCTGTGTTATCTTGCCTCCCAATCTCACACCAGTAAATGCACACTTGCTCTCACCTTAACGGATTATATATATACTCAAAATTCCGGTATTGAATAAATCAGATTCCTTATCAGCGAACACGGGATCATGTTAATCACGTTTTGATTGACCAACAAACATTTGCGGTGTCGTAGACGTAAGCGAGATCCGATAAAGTCGGCACTAACTTCTGCAGGAGTGCCAAACTGCTGGCGTACGCTGATGATATTAGAACTGGCGGCACCAACGCACGGGCGAATAGTGATAAACGAGAGCAAGACAAAACATCTCGCACCAAAACAGAGAGTTCCGAAGATATCCAGCGAAGAATAAATTTTACCAATACTGGTGTGTTACTGCGTGCTCGGTAGGCAGGCACAATGCAGATCCCTCACTCGACTTCCAAAATCAATACTCTACAAATCTTTCATCGTTACCGCCGTGTTGTATGACGAGAAATCATGGAGAATGGCATACAACAATGAGATGATTGTAAGAGCTTTCAAGAGGAAAGCATTTCGCAAGAAATGCGGTTCAATCCGCCTAAAGGACCTATATGATTGGAACATAGTAAATTGGAATGGACTCTTGTCAGGAGTCCATTGCCAGCTGCAGACGTAACTTATAGAGGTTTTACCAATATAACAAATCTGATTGCAAGTGCAGCAAAGGATGGGATGTTTTTATAAATGGCGCTCATTCAATGGGTTTTTAGTACACTCAAAATGTTTGCACACAGCGCGGGCGAAGTAAAGTTAGGGAGAAAAACAGAGAGATACCGATGTACAATACGTTGGTTCTAAATGTCTGCAGGCTTAGAAAAAAATCTTCCAATGTGTGTCCGAAAGTGGGTTTGGGGGTAAACTGATGAGCATTCATATCAAGACAGGTATTACGGTTAAAGGTTTGAAAGGGCGGGATGCTACTGGCAATTTCGATGGAGTGATTGGGTGATATTAGCATCACCTATGCGTCTTATCGCACAGTTTTGAATCTAGGAGTGGCAGTTTAGGACCAACTGACCGGACATGGACATTGTACTCCACTTTTGGCCGGATGAATGCCTTATATATTGAGGCCAGATCAGAGGGGGAGAAGCATTTCTTACATCATTTAATGAATACCTAGACATTTCGCTTCATTTTTGGTGACATCAAGTCTGTGGTCATTCCAGCGTAGTTTGCCATTGACACACATACCGAGAATGGAAAGTTTTTCGGTTTCAAGGATGTGAGTTCCATTCATGGATAATGGCTGGGTGCTTGGATTGCGCTTTAATGACAGCATTGTGTTTTGGAACCCGCGGCTCAAGTGGTAGTGGACTGGCTTTCAAATCAGAAGGTTCGGTGTTCGCAACCCAGCCTCACCCGAAAGACATATCATCCATTTTTTCAGTTAACGAAAATCAAGTAAGACGAGTAGTTGACTAGAAATCAACATCAAGCCAACTTCCAGTAAGAATTTAGTCTCCCCATTAAATGTTGTATGCCACCCATGGAGCGAAATAACCACTGAGCCCAAACATCTTTCTTTCTCTCTCTATCCCATTTTCCAAAAAACTTAACACATGCTGAGGCATTATAAGTGTATTCATACCCATTTGAGTGTTAAGTTCTTTTTTAAAGAACAAAGAAAAAAATTAAATTCCGCTCCGTTGATTGTTCCCCAATTGGTGATTCTGTTTATATCGAAATTTAATGAGCCTAGCCATAAGCTGCCTTTCCCGTTTACAGTCGAAGAACATGGACGTGAGTCCGGGAACGAATATGAAAAACATAGAGTACTGTCGTCAGCAAACGAATATATTGGATTAGAAGTGCAGACAAGAGATTAAAAAGAGTGTCGGGGACAGAACGGAGCTCTAGGGCACATCAGCATTTATTTTGTGAATATCGAACTTGAAACTACCCAGTTCAGTTTATATGCATTTTTATTATATCACTTAATTTACTCTTACTTGCTAGACAAAAAAAAATGCTTAAAAATTAGCTTAATTAACTTAAAATTATCTTATTCTAACTTACTGGCACCATGCGGACACGCTAAGTTAAGCCTAACACTTAAATTATGTCTTTCAACGTATCTTACTACTATACTATACTATAATGAATAGAAATAATTAAAACTAAGAAAACATTTTTTACAAAAAAAAAGTTAGTAACATGGCTTTTTTTTTATTTTATTATAAAACTTAAAACGAAAATCCTACCTAAAAATAAATCTTAATCTACTTAACCTACTTACATCTAATACATACATACACACATATATATATATATATATATATATATATATATATATACGGAATATACATGCACTTCATTTATATATATGTTTTTTTTTTTCATTTTTTATTTATATATTTTTTTTTTCTTAAATCTAACTTACTCCTACTTAAAACTATGTAAGCCGGCCATGGCTAAAAAAATTAGGCGACCCATTGAAACTACCCAAGAGAACATGAATTGAACGTTCCGAAAGGTAGTTTCTAGTTCATTGAGGAAGAGAGTTGCACTCTATGTCTAGATAGATATAGAGTGCAACTGAAAAACTGTACGCAGTGGTTTTGCCAGCGTGGAAGCGGAAGGGACTTTTAGGTACTCTTGCTGCTACGAGTACACGAGTACGAAAGTGGATCCGTCCCATTGAAGATTCGACACACTGAAGTGCAAGCAGAGACAACCATAATCTGGAAGTGTTGAGCTGACCGCAAAGTGTGCAGCAAGCAAATTGGGATTGTCCAAAAAGCTGACAGCTTGAATGTCATTATAAATGAGCGTTGGGATAGTGGATGAGGCAGAATTTTTAATGTTTTTGACGATCGACGAAAAGTTTTTACTACATTTGAGCCATTATAGTATTTTTTGCCTCAGCTTTTCGACGTCTTCAAATTTCACACACGTAAGAAAGGCGTTGCAGTCATGGAAGTACAGGGTGTTGGCAGTATGACTATCAACGTCTGGCTCATTCATAAGCTGGGTCAAATCATTTTCCGCAGCAAAAGTTTAAACACACCGTCTTTCTGATGTTGCCTGCCCAGAATGTCCAAGCCACCCAAAATTGTGTATATTGAAGTCGCCCGCAGCAACGATTTCAGTATGAGGATACACGGATACAATTTGCTATATCTACTTTGAATTCCCGAGTCATTACTACAAACAAACACCGACGATGTTAAGTAATAACCAAAGCCCGAAACAACGCCAAATTCCAAAAATATTGAATCTAGATTCCGGTAAGGTGCTGTATTAAACAGAATATCGCCGTATGAAATCCAAAAAAAAAATAGTCCGAGTGCACTTGCAGGCTCCTTAATTTATAAAGGTAGATACGAGTATATTACTAAATCAAGGAGCAAGTTACAAAACAACCGTTGTGAGTCAGCGAAGTTCCAAGGCTGTGAAGAAATTCAGTACAGATACGAAGGTTGTCTGAAAAGTACAACGTAAAGATGGCGGCACTCGTCAATAAAAGCTAGTGAATGCTAGTTGTGCGTCTTTTGACAGTTACTTACCGAAGTTTCAGTCATTTTAGACGCGCAGTTTTTAGTTGACAGTCATTTGAGTGAGTCGATGTGAGTGTTTTTTGTTAAAATGGAAAACATTTAGTATCGAGCTGTTATTAAATTTTTGTTTTTGAAAGGCAATACGCCTACGCAAATCAAAAATGAGTTTGACTCTGTGTATTGGGACTCTGCACCATCATTTTAAATTCAGCTAAACGTGGCCGTTAGAGCTTGGGAGATGATGAACGTTCAGGGCCTCCAAAAACTGCAATCACTGACGATAACATTGCTAAAGTTCACCAAATGGTTAGACGACCACCAAATTAAAGTGTGAGAGATAGTGGAGGTTACGAAAATGTCCAAAGAACGTGTTTGTTACATATTAAATCAAGATTTAGGCATAACGTTTACTTACGTTAGACCAAAAACGTGTTCGAATGAACATTTCCAATGCTCTGTTGGTGCAGTTAAGGCGCAATAAATCCGAGTTTTGGCGCCGATTAATTGCAACTTGGATACACAGTCCAAAAAAAGCAAAAACTGTTTCTTCGGTTGGGAAAGTGATGGCGAGTGTTTTTTGGGATAGTAAAGAAGTTATCTTAATCGATTATCTTTAAAAAGGAAAAACCATTACAGGAGCATACTACGCATCATTACTTGCCAAGCTGAAGGCAGAAATTGCGGAAAAACGGCCACATATGCAGAAAAAGAAAATCCTGTTTCACCAAGATAACGCGCCGTCGCCGTCTCACACCTCAGCGGTTGCCATGGCGAAAATCCATGAATTACGGTTTGAACTGCTTGACCATCTGCCTTATTCACCAGATCTAGCCCCAAGCGACTTCTTTTTGTTCCCTCATCTAAAAACTGCGCACGGAAGACAGAGATTTTCGTCAAATGAGGAGGTAATCACCTTCGTGAACAATTATTTTGCATTTTGACGGGTTAGAGAGATGGGAGCATCGCTAGAGTTACAAGGAGACTATGTAGAAAAATAAAAAAAAAATTTGAGAAAAAATGTCTTAAATCATTGTTCGGTCGCAAACTTTTCAGACAACCCTCGTATGTTCTTTCAGCTAATTGGCATTTCATTTTGCTATAATACAATCTATGTAAATAGGGAAAACTTTTCTTCTTTTACATATTTGTGGTATGTTATATTGCCATTTTTTTGCAGTAAAATGTCGTATTGCCTTTGTAGGAAATTTCGCTGTTATTCCGATGTGATGCTACGGATAACTCCACATTCTGTGACAAAGCGCTCCCATTCGTTTACTGGAATTCCTCCTATCCTGATAATGTCCGTAAAAAATTTTTTTTGGTAGCCTTTATTCATCCATAGCTAACACTTTTTCACAAATTTTAACATTTCATACCTTGGGATTTTGAATATAATGCGCGGCAGCACTCACAATCGAAAGTCAGACATAACATCATTTGAATTTAGAAGGCACCTCCAAAACCTACTCAATCCAATATCGCCTGCAGTAAAGAACATACCTCAAATACAGATATCCACACACCCTTGCTTGATGAGGACATTAAAATGGATCAAGTTCAAGCAGCTATTGCATCAGTAAATGTTAACAAAGCCCCTGGCATCGATGGTATTCCTTTCGAATTTTATAAAAATGCTTCGCCTAATTTAACCAAAGAAATCCACCGACTATTTCGCAACATCTTTAATACAGGAACCATATCCGATTCCTTCAAGGTCAATAATGTTTCCTCTGTTCAAGAAAGCGAACCTAATGATGTAGCCAACTACCCCGGTCTGTCTTTTATGGACACTATATACAAGCTGTTCACAACCGTTCTCTTGAACCGACTTAATCGATGGGTTGAAGAAAATCAAATCTTGAAAGAGTTCCAAGCTGCATATAGGCAAAACTACTCAACTGTAGACCAAATCTTCAATCTCTCCTGCCTTATAAAGGCAAAAAAAGAAACGCACATCGATTTAAAAGCTGCTTTCGACAACATAAACAGAGAGGCATTATTCCACAAACTGAGACTTTTGGTAATATCCACAAAAATGCTCTCAATCCTAAAGGCTATCTATCACAACAACATTGCAACGGTATGGAATGGAACAAACATCAGCGACTTCTTTCCTATCAATCAAGGTGTAAAACAGCGCTCTGCTATTTATCTTGCTCTTGAATAACCTTGACTCTGATCTACCGGGTGGAGTATCCATTGAAGGCATATTAGTAAAAGTCTTACTTTTTCTTCTCTCCGACAATCCCGCTTCCTTGCAAGCAATAATAAATAGCATCGCAAATTATTGCTCAAAATGAAATCAACTTGTGAACTTAAGAAAATCAGAAGTAATGATTTTTCGAAACGGCGGACGGCGGGCAGCTGAAGAAAAATGGACTTTTAACAACGATGAAATCAAAATATCTAACAAATACAAGTACCTAAGAGTAACTCTGACTTACAATATGTCGTGGACAGAACATCTTATGCAGAGACTTACAATGTCCAAAAACTCAATAAATGCTACCTGGTCAAACTTCATCAAAAACAAAAACATATAGCACTCAGCTAAGTACAAAATATATGAACCGGCTTCCAAATCAGTGATGAACTACTGCGCGCAAGTTTGGGATTACTCGGAACACAATGAAGTCGAAAATTTGCAAAGGTTTTTTTATTAAGAGATATTTTTCCTTACCTAGTAACACAGCAAATTACCTCCTTAATCTAGAAACAGGACTTTCAAAAGGCTTCCCTTCAACACTAGAACTCCATTTCAAATACACCCGAAGAGTTAGCACCCTTGCCGAAAACAGATTACCGAGAAAACTTTCAGATGTCATCGTAAGAAAGCAGATTTCCTGGCAAGTGAGTGGTCAGAACTCTTTAATGAAGTCAACATTGAATTTAACTGGACCACAAAGTCGGAGTGGAAAGCATTGCATATAGAAACTTACAAAAAACTAATAGAAAGACATTGGACGCAACATACAAATAGAGCGCTGCAATCACGTTTCCACGACGAGTATTGTAACCTAAACTGTGCCGAGGTACCAAACTACTTCAAAGACAATAACTCACTCGAGATGATTAGCATGGTGTTACAGTCCAGGTGCGGAATGCAAAAGCTTTTAGAAGAGATTCAGTAGGCATTTGTACGATCTGCAACCTTGATGCTACTGAAAATACATATCACTTTGTTAGAGTGTGCCCTTGCTTTCGGACATACAGAAGACAATTCCTTGGAAGTGAAAGCCATAATCGTGAACGGTTCCTTGAAATTCTCAATGGGCAAAACTATATTCAACTTTACAATTTCTTAAAAAACGCTCTAAGATACCGTAACCTAATTATAAGTGAATATTCTTAAAAGTATAAATCAATCGCTAAGTTTAAATGAATTTATTACAGATAACACTTTAACCTGACAGACAACCTAAAAAGTTATTGTCATTTAATTTAATTTTTAACATAATGAAAACCAAGTCTTTGTAAAAACTTTTTGAAAATAAAATTTTTTTATCTATTTATCTATCTATCTTTGGGGTTTTGATAGACCACAATTTGAATTGGAAGGATCATATTCATGCATTAAAATCCTACATAAGTCTAGTTGCTCGTAAGCTTTATCTCATTAAGCCTTACTGCTCTAAAACAGTTCTATGTAAGGTCTACTATGGTCTTGCACACTCGAAGTTGCAATACGGTATCAATAGTTGGGGTGGAACTTACTTCAGTACAATCAAACCGGTTTTAACTGCACAGAAACATTTAGCTCGCTTACTCTCCAGTGCAAATCGTAATACTCATAGTTGGCCCTTATTTAAAAGGCTTGGGATTTTACCATTTACCAGGCATTTGTACATCTTTAAAGTACTAAGAGAATTTTTTAAGCAAAGTAGTAACATTCCAAGCAGACACAATCAGATTTACAATTTACAAGTAAGCGGCTTTAGTTAATACACCAATTTCACGTACAACACACTTCTCAAATAGTTTCACATTTACCGCCCCAAGCTACATATTTAATAAACTTCCATACTCCATTCGAAAAACAACTAATTATAATGGTTACATAAAAAAAGGTAAAAAATCGTTAGGTATTTGCTATTGATATGGCTAACATTGAATTGTTTTAAAGTTACTCAAAATATATGTATTAAATCGATGTAAATTTCTCTTTTCTTCTGGTAATTAGCTTATTGTTCTTGAATTCTTGCTCAGAACTATTTTGAATTATAAAAAAAATAAAAATTTCCGATTGTCACCCCATGTCCTCCGCTTATTCGCGGAGAGATAAGTAGTTGCATTTGCGTTATTTTGTTTTTTCTATTAATCCACAGATAAATTAAGCTCTGTGCTTTGGAAAAGGAAAATTATCACTTGCTTGTACTAAAAATAATTTTTTTTTATTGTGTAATAAGCGCGCTCAAGGGATTATTATACCCTTAACCCTTATCCTGTATACATGGGTCAAAATTGCCCAAACACGAAAAAATCCAGAACAAACTACAGTGTCAACATTAAAAAGATCTCGCTGCTATTTGTGCCCAAGTCGCTCCAACAGCACGAAATATTCAACAAAAGGCTCAAAATGCTTAAATTTTTTTTGTAAAAACCATTCTGAATAATAAATTACAATTAAAAATTGTGAAAACTAAATAAAACACATTGGGCAAATTTGACCCACAAATACCATGTGAGTTTTTTTTTTTTTTTGAAAGTACAGGATAAGGGTTAAAATGTTTGCACACAGCGCGGCCCAAGGAAATTTAATGGAGAAGAGAAGAGAGATACCGATGTGCATTGGCCTTAAATTTCTGCAAGTTATAACGTCCAGGAAATAGAGAGCTTGGCAGGGCATTCCATAAACGAGTTGTGCGGCTTAGGAACGAGTCCCGATATTTCAGCGTACCAAAGTGGGCTTGAGGGTGTACTGATTAGCATTCAGAAAGCGTGCTCAAAAATAAAGATGGCGTAGCCCTTTCTAAGTGCAGCACATAGTTCTGCGTGCTACTCGGTATTCTAAATACTCGCTCGAGAAAATATCGAAGAAATTTTTCCACTATTGTGTGAAAAGCATAGCCCCACACTTGCGCTCCATATAAAGAAACTGGAGTGCCATGAAATATCTTTTGCTTTGCACTACGGTTAACGTGTTCATTATTAATGGATTTAGCCCAAATTGAACAGATTTCCCATTTAGCTTCAGTCAATTTATTTTGCAGGTGGTTACTTATGTTGACATTGACATTCATTTATGCTTTAGTGCCTGTTCACATTGGCGACGGGATGAAAGTCCTTACCATGAACGTCGTGTTCACATTTCCATGGTGTTGAAAGGCTTTTTGACAAGCGGAACATTTGAATCGGACCATTTGTAATTGTTTTTACTGCCAGCAGTTAACGTGGTTTATTGTGAATAATGGATAGAAAAGCTTTGATGGAAACTGCAGCAACAATATTTGTATGTGGAGTTGTATTACTGGCGGAAGTGACAGCAAACAAAAAAAAAAATATAGAAGAAGGAGGAAAGAGTGTGTCAAAGACTGTAGATTAAGAAGAACACAAACCAGTTATTTTAAGCTGCTTCATATGAAGCTGTGATTAGAGGACGTAAATGTGTAGAGGCATTTCCTTAGGATGGATGAACACTGTTTTGTAAAATTGCTAGACATAGCGAAGCCATCGAAAATTAAAAAAAATTCACAACTCAGAGATGCAATTCCAGCTGATGAGAGTTTGGCTCTTGTGCTAAGATTCTTAGCTTCAGGCGAAACTTTTAGATACTTGGATTATCAAACTGAGTCTATTCCTCATTCTTGTGCTGTACTCTATTCAAAATTAAAGGAAGAATACTTCATCGATAGAAAGTTGTTGTTTGTTGTAATTTCCGATTCTTTTATGATGGTACTTGCATTTGTAAACAACCTCACAAGTGGTGCAATAACAATGCAGATACTGATCAGAAAATAGGAGTATTAGTGTACGAGTTACATATTGCAACTATTAATAAAAGAAAAAGAAGTCGAATCTAACCAAACCAGCTCTAGATTTCATCAGAACTGCGGGCAATTAACTAATAGCGGCACTGATATCATGACGAAATTCTTCAAATGAAATATAGCATAGAATTACAACTACATATGTATGTGCATAGTGCATATTCTACAAATACAGATTCAATACACTCCATTTCATCCCATCGCATCTTTCTATTACTGTCATGACCAAAGACCCGTACCAAGTCGATTGCTCTGTCCGTACACGTACATATATGAAGTTCTACTTAGAAATCATTGTTGCTACGGTCCAAGATTATATAGCAGTAAACTAAAAATTTGATTTTGCTTAAGCATGCTGTAAATGTTTTTACGAAATGTTCATGGTCGTTTTATACTCAGATCAACTCTTAAACGGGAAGAATGTAGGCCGGACGATTAATCTGTGGACTGTTAATAATGGAGTTTTGTCTCTAATATTATAAACCTAACCGGTAACTTTGTACTTATGCTGGTACGGCAACAAAAATTTAAGTCTGAACTATACGATCACCTAAGTCCACAAGGGTTTCTCCTCAAATTATCAGAGCTCGGTGCGTTCTTATAACATAGTCTCTGTTTGCATTCCTGTAATCTTCTGCTCTATTAAATGCAATCCTAAACCTTATTACAAAATGAATTTAAGTTTATATCAATGCTGATATAAGCCTTGAATATTTTCAGAGATTTTAGGCTGCTATATAAAAAAAATTCACATATAGAGTTCAGTTTCTAAACAGCTAAGACTACTGTCTACTTAAGGAATATTTTAATTTTCGTTAGGCTAACGACTTCATAGTCTTAACACGATTTTAATCTAAGAGGAACACCCTGTAAAAAAGTTACGAATGCTTAATTGAATGTTTGTTTCGTTAAAGTAGCCGTCACTAACACCTCTGACATTTCTTTAAACGTCAAATAAAATATGCAAGGGTTACCATTTTGGTGTCCTCTTCCCCGATTTGTTTTTCTTAGCAAAAATGTCGATGTTATTCAATAAATTCGTTTGCTCAGCTCTAAATGGTTCCAGACACATCAACCCCACACATCTGTTATGTGTTACTTCAAGAAATTTATCGATGACAACGACTCTGTGCAAGGAGCAAGACAAAAATTTTCAAATGTCTCTCCATGTTGCAGTAATTGGGGTACCAAATGCTGGAAAGAGTACCTTCATCAACAACTTAATCCATCACCGAGTAGGTATTTTTGACAGTAAGTATTATCATTTTTGATAAATTATTTTAGGTCTGCCCAACATCTACAAAAGTTCATACAACACGCAAGGCAAACAAAGCAATCTTCACCACAGGAAACACTCAATTGGTATTCTACGATACTCCTGGCTTGGTAACACAAAAAGAAATAAACAAGCACAATCTGGAACAGAGTTTCAAGGGTGCCTATCGTCATGCAATTCAACATGCTGATATCGTTGGTGTAATTCATGATGTTTCCAACTCCTGGACTCGGAATGAATTACACTCAACTGTTTTGGATAGTCTAAAGTCATATCCAGGGATGCCTAGTTTCTTGATTCTAAATAAAATCGATGCACTGAAGTCAAAGAGAATTCTACTGGATATAGTGAAGAAGCTTACAAATGACACGCTTTCTGGGAAGAAGAAATCGGCGAAGAAAACCGATGAGAGCGTTGACAAAACCACACACATGCCGGACTTGAAGAAACGGCAAGTAGGCTGGAGTAATTTTTCAAATGTTTTTATGGTTTCTTCAGTGATGGGCGATGGTCTTAGTGAAATAATGGTAAACGGTTAGCTTTTTATTTACAGAGTTTAATGTTCCTTTTTGCAGAGCTATCTACTGCAGCAGGCTAAGCAGAGACCATGGCAATATGCTGGAAACGTGTTTACAGATGAACCAACTATAGATCTGATTGTTGATAGTGTCCGCGCAAGGCTATTGGACTACTTACCGCAAGAAATTCCATACAATCTTAAAAGCCAAATGGAATACTACAGTGAGGAGCAAAGTAAGATATGCTACTAGTTAGATGTATGAAGTGGATCCGAAGATTGTTTTTATTTGTAGATACGATATATGCATCTGTTCAGGTGATATGTCCAACGGCGCGTATTGAACGTCTGATATGTGGTGAAGCAAATGGAAAATTAAAACAAATCACAGAACGTGTTACGTCAGACTTGGTGGAAACATTCGGAAAACCGATTTCGTTGACAATATCCACTGCCGCAAAAAGTGAAACACGAGGCAAAGCATAAATATTCTGATGCTAAGCTTAGGAGTGAAATATAGTTAATAGTTTATTCTTAAATTCCATTTGGAATATTTGTGTTATGTAATTTTCAATTATTGTGGCGTACGTTGTTTGAACTCGAGTGTTTCGAATCATAATATCATTTGAGCCATTTCAAATATAAGACAAAGCGCTTCTAATTGACTTTGCATGTCACGCGCCAGCATCGATTCTTGTCATTAAATTCAAGTTGACACACAGGCACACCATATGGCGCTATTTTGACAGCTGCAGCGTGTAATTAGTAAGAGGTTCCCTTCCACTGCGCCGTCTCTACGCGTGGGAATCGGTATTCGTTCGCTCTACATGTTTTAGTCACAGACGACTAATGCCTATGGAGTCGTGAGCCTAATTTTGGAAAGCTGGTCCTCGATGCAGATTGTTAAAATGCGAACGTTATCTTGCTGAAATCTCAAGCCTTCTCGCCTTAGTCTGCCGCTTGCAACAAATCTACAAATAGGTGCTGCGTTTGTTCTTTATAGCAGCCACCGTTGTATGAGCATACGTCATTTTTATCCGGCCCATTCAAATGCACTTTCTGGGTGGCAACTAGAGCCTCCACTGGATGGTCGGCAACACGTAGTCTGTTTAAGATCGAAAGATTCTATGTGCAGATACGAACGACGTTGTTCGTTCTTTTTGTTTTGCAAGGTCATCAACTGTAAATCTGTCTTTATGCGTGGCTATTAGGTAGCTCGCAATAGTAGAGCTTTTAGGTGGTCGAACCCTCAACCAGGCTCGCTTATTTTACCTCTTGGGCAGAAGCGGCCGGATATTCCAGAGCCAGTGATACATCTTGAAGATATGGAAACTGTCGTTAGCCCATTATTACCATGACTAATCTTAAGACAAGACTAGACGTCGCTTGGTCGACGCCGTTCAGTGCTTCCTTAATCTGAAAATTTGTACACCTTTTTGTACAGAGACTATTGTACATATTTATTAAAATCATACTCGGAAACTTCAACATCAAGCAGTAGATAACGACTTCAGAAACAGTAACTTTTCAGCAGCTGGTACCACGGTGATTAAAACAAGTCAACAAATCAACCTGGTTATCTTCATATGGTCGAAGAGCCAACCAAATCGATTACATGCTTATTGATGCAGGGTATACATGGCACATAGTGGATCTGTGAATATTCAGAGATCAATATCGACGCGACACGGTGCAGAGATTTATCTATGAGCAAAAGCTTCGTCAAGCATTAAAAAGGGTGGGTTTCCCACAGGTATAGCTATCAAACTAGCTGGCATTTTTTCAAATGTCAATGGTTTTGTTTTCAGTAAAATCTAACAATTCATCAAGAATAGATTTACACCTCAATAACGTTACCAAATCTTCGGATAATACCTATTTCTGAAATCATTCAAATTTGAGACCTGCAAATTTTCCACCAAGATCTTGCGGTCTAACGCCGATCAATTATTTTCTGTGGGGGTACGTGAAATCACTTGTTCACGTTGATAAACATCCAATGATTCAAGCTTTGGAAGACAGTTAACGCCGAGTTGATGGGGATTCTATCGAATAGACCCGTCTTGTAATTGCATGTAGACCTCGAAAGCGGTAACTACTAAGGGATTTCATTATGATGTCTGCAGCTGCAAAAGAAGTACTCCGCAAATTCCTCTTCGTTTCTGTAGCTCTCGTATAAATCGCTGCGAGTGTCTTGCAATGGCACGGTGTCCCGCCATTGTGTTTGTAACTTTGGGAGATTACTTTTTTTCTGAGGTTGAGAAGCTCTCTTAACCGTTTGGGGTCGAGTCTAATATCTCACAGTGGTCTCGGCGAGTTACCCTAGCTACGGACTATTATATTTATTCTCAGAGATCCGAGTTTCTGGAACAAGTGCTCTCGAAACCAACAGAATGTTATATTCTGATACTTAGAGATTTCGTTGAAAGCTGCGATGCAACTCAAATTAAAAAAAAAAAAACTTCGCGTTGTCCATTTGCTTCTTTCTGGATTCAATAATTGTAGCCATATGAAGGTCGGTTGATAAGGGATAAGCGTGGATAGACTGATATGTTCCACATCTAGCTACTTCATTGCTGTGCGTCTTATCCTGATGGCAGAGTTAGTTTTAATCTGTAAGGCAGACATCGTATTTACTCGTATATTTTTTTTAAAATGGGTATGTAGGTGAAGCTTAAACGATTCTTAACTTCATTTTCAATACACGTGTAACAACTTACACGGCACACACATTTCACCATATTTTTTTATGATTGCGTCATTTTTTACATGGATTAATGGGTTGAGAAAAAACAATACTGACGCACGGTATTATAGGTCACACAAGTGGTATGATATTCTACAGCTAATGCAACACTAATGACATTCGCTTTTACATATATTTGCGCCCTTCCATGGGCAACTTCGCACAATCGTAGTTTTCCCGCGCTGTTTTCAATTGTGTATCCCACACAGTAGTACTTGATAAACCCTCCAGGTACTAGAACTTGTTCAGGTCACTAATAAAGTTGTATAAAATGTCCCTAGAGCAACACTTTCTGAACCTGATTGACTCCATAAAGAAGAAACAGCTACTAAAAGGGGATTGGCATGACAAACATATAGTAACCTTTTAAAGAAAATTAAACACAAATTTAGTTCTTAAAATAATTTTATTCACTTACAAACACAACTAGAATGGGCTTTCTTAACTTCTACTATTTACAGGACCTTACAGCTATCAGAATACAATACAAAAACAAATAATTAAGTTAAAGCTTTAACAAAATGTCATGCGCGGGAAAGAGAACATTTCAAAAAAAGAAATAACTCAAAAGACACGGATAAACTTTGTAATGGTTGTGCAATTTACATTCTAAGTAATGTAGGGAACAATTCTGGGATACCAGTGCTCCAGGCTATTTCATCTAGAGGTGATATCGTACTCTCAATGTCACTTTGTGGCGAACCAATTGATTCGTATCCTGGATCCGAATAGGAATGCATTGAAAGGGGACTCTTAACATTTCGCTTTTTATCACTGGGCAGGGATAGAAACCTTTCTAATGGATCAAAGTCTTCGTCATCGTCATGCACATAATCCGAAGTCATGCCGCATTCGATTACATCATCCTCTTGTCGTGGTTCCTCTCCTTCACAGTAAACTTCTTCGACAGCTTCATTCATAGCGTCATCACCGAAAACAATTGTAATGGAATTTGTTTTTTCATCATAGGTCCCGTAGATAGTTTCTCCTGTGTCCACAGGAGTATCTGTTGCGTTTGCAAGTGATGTTACTGCTTTTGGATTGTTGTCTGATTCTATGCGGTTATTGTTGCAGGTGCTATGTTGGCTGGATTCCATGATTTCTGATGTGGTCCCCACCACTGGTCCAGACAATCGCTCTCCGATGCCTGCATTTTGGGTAGCATCTGCGTGGCCTTCTGGATCGCTTCCCGCCATGTCTGCAGTGATATCTGCGAGTAGGCTTTCGGCAAGCTCTTCCAGTTTAGTGGCGTCGAAATCTTCGAGCATGTCTTGTAGAGAAGGCAAAGAGCCACAATCTTCCAGAGTGCTGCAACTGAGCTCTCGTTGAAGACTTCTGACTGGCACTTGTTGGCACGTCGACGATTGTTTTGCGTCATCGATTGAGATTCCTTCATTCCCTGCGGCAGAGGGTTAAATATGGATACAGCAGATCCTTTGAGAATGGAATCAAAATCAACACAATTTGTCGATTGTTGTTGTTGCTCTTGTTGTTGTCGTCGTTGGGCGCCTTGTAGTTGCTCAAGTTGTTTTTTAAGATTTTCAACTTCTTTGTCTAATTTCTGGTTCTTCTCCAGTAAAGACTCATTTATAGCCTGAAGGCTATCGCATTTGTTTTGTAGAATTTCTGTCCGTTCTGTGAGTTCGTTTACGGTTTTCTCCATTTCTTCCATGCGGGCCTTTTTACGATCGCGAGAAGTTTGCGCTGCTACACGGTTCTTTAATTTTCTACAAATAGAGCACCATTGTGAGTATGCATCATTATAACGACTCGGTAAATAGAGGGTATACTTACTTCCTTTGCAGCTTTTCCTCCCATGATAAATGATCCAGACGTCGTTTTTTTCCGCGACAAACACTGGGCTCATCCAAAGAGGACGAAGAGTCACAGTTGTAATTAGTTGCCATGGATGAAGATGTGATTCTGGTCATAGGATTCGGGGAAATTGCAACGTACTTAGGGACAGTCATAAAAACGGGCGTAGTCATTGTTAAAATTTACTTTTCTCCTTTGTCTTTCAAAGAAACACTTTCACTCATAAAAGAAACTAGTCACTTGTTAATTGTGTTGTTGAAATTGTTGTGAACAGCATTATCTGTTCCACAGCTGGATTTAATCTTTCTTATCACCACCAGCGATAACTATGGCTTGAGTAGTTTTATCCAATGTATCTTAGATCGCTTGTTTCTTTTCATTTCCGATTGATGTATGGAGTAAAATCCACGGATAATAATCTGCCCTTGATAGTATCGTACGATTTCTTTGCACTTCTCGTGTTAAACACTTTTGCATATCCACAAAAAAAAAACGCAGTTCTCGAAAATACGCACCACTCGAACTTTTCACTGATTTGGTTGATTCTGATTGGCTGGGAGCGCTGACGTGGTCTTTTGACAACTATAAGATGTGAAGAGTTGCCGTGTGGCTTAATTTGGGAGTGTCTACGTGGAAGTCATACTACAATAATTAAAGTGGAAGTTATACTAAATAAAATCCAAATTAGTTGGGTATAATGCGCTGGTGAACAAAAAGCAATTGAACAAAGTGGGGCAGGAAATATTACGACGGTGGTGCAGGATATCAATCGACTAGACAACATTAGTGTAGCGTTTGAGTTTTTACGCTATGTCTCCACTAAAACTAAATCCGATATTTAGCAAGGATTCAGCTTTACCCGCCTAAATCACCACTAAATCCCGAAGATTTACCATACGATTTGACGTCTATAAATCCCATCTAAATCGAAGTTTTATAATAAATCTCACCTAAATCCTCATGCGACACAAATCAAGTAATTCTTTTTTATATCAGCAAACGGCATTTTCATGAGAGTGAGAGAACTCAACACACAGACACCCCAGCCTCTTGTTGACCTGCTTAAATATTGCCTTGATTATTGCAAATCATTTTCTTCTCCATTGCATCCTATTGCCCAATGCATGTGTTCTCACTTTCATTTGATTTTGAATCTTTATATTGTATACCAATAATAAAAAATACATCGTTTACATCCATTTCTTGAATTTTTTAAAAATATTACCAGTTGTAGTGATATTTTTGACAGCAAACGTCAATATAAATAAATCCTAAATCTAAACCATCTAACGTTAATGTAAATCTTTTTTCGATAAACCCTGGATTTAGTTTTGGTGGAGACATAGCATTCCGCACAGTTTTGAATCCTAAAAAAGTTGGTGCCAAAACGCTTTGAATGTACTTGACCAGAGTTTGCAAACATTTTAATGGCGTTTTCGATCGGTTTCTGTCCGGAATTTGGACTGCAATGTGTTACATGTGTTGGTTGAATTTTTTTATAATCGACGAGCGCTAAAGGGGTATTGTGCCCTTAAAATGTTCGTACACAGGGCGGGCGAAGGAAATTTAGGGAGGAAGAAAAGACAGGTACCGATGTACATTGTTTTTAAATGTTTGCAAGTTATAACAACCAGGAAACACAGAGGTCGGCAGGGCATTCCATAAGCGAGTTGTACGGCTTAGGAAAGAATCACGATATTTTAGAGTACGTCCGAAAATGGGCTTGAGGGTATACTGATGAGCATTCATAGCGAGATGGGTGTTACGGTTGAAAGTTTGAATGGGCGGAATGCTACTGGCGATTTTAATGGAGCACTGGTGGTGGAAATAACGATAAAACAAAGTGAGACAGGAGACATTTCGTCGGTGCTCGAGTGTGTCAATTGAATGTCAACAAGATTGTTTGTTTGGCAAATATTTTTGAGTTAAAAATTTTATGTTGACTGCCGTGTTTGTATTGAAAATATTTTTTAGTAAGTTTTGTAATTTAATTGGAAATAGAGAAATGAAAACTTGTTTTGCAGACGAAGAAGTTCTGAAAATGGCATTAGAAGATGTCTCCTGTTTCCGCTTTTGAGTAGCAAATAAGATAATTTAATTCGGTATTACTTGTAAAGTTTAAATAGATTTAACAGAGGCCATGCGTTTGACCGTGAATAAAGAGAATGACGGTGAGCGGTAGTTCTCAGCAGCTAAAAGTTTTTACCCTTTGAAAGTAAGAAAGTAATGGCGTTTTCGTTTGGGCTGTCAGAAGGCTTTTTTTTGTGTGCTCAGATTTTTATTTAATTGACGTTTGTACATATTTATATAGGTTAGTACATTTTGACATAAACCCCAGCAGAGACATTTTGATTCTGAAAAAATGAGGGGAAATGGTCACTTTTGTGCTCCGGAGCACGAAAAAAGGCTAAACGAAAAGTTCTTACCATTAGTGTTAACAGTGCAATTTCGTTTAATATGGGTCATGGGACACCAAAGTTAGCCTTTTCTTAAATCCTCGATAAATGATGTCAACATGTGTACTCTGATCACAACTCTTTCTTATAATGCTCAGTCCCTTCCGGTGCTGGCCATGCAACTTCGTGTTGGTAGAGAAATTCTGCACAATGAACCATCCAGCATCCTTACTGAAAGAAGGCCTTATCGGGTACGCTGGCAATTGGGTAATAAGCTGATAGGACCCTCGGCATCCTCCAAGGCTTAAATCGAATATACCAGCAGGATGACGCCCTCGCACGCTATGGCTTTGGAGTTAGAGGGTGGTTGAAACTCGTGTAGGAAAATTTGTGGAAAGGGCGAGAAGGTCTCCGATTTTGATTCAAATGGACTTTTATTTATGGAGACAGATGAAGGACATAGAGAAGAATGCATACAAAGCATTGGCTTGCGCTTTGAGCATTATAAGATTTGATTGAAAAAATAAAATTAAAAATGTGTAATCTACATTTGTTTAAATTTGGAAGAAGTTATGTTCAATAGGAGTCAAAACAGGACAGCGTAAAGGCAGACTCGTAATAGGCGAAAAGATCCGTACATAACTTTGCGAAAAGGAGCAATTTGTGTCCTGCACCCATAATTACGGATTGGTCAGTTTCGTCGAGTTTTCGCACATGCGACCAGGATCGAATTTCGTATAAAAATTTCAAAACTATCCAACTGATTGCTATATGCAATTCCAAAATACAGTGATTTTTCTTGAGAGAAGTAAATTAATTTCTTTAGCAAACATTATTTTTGGTAAGAACACAGCTTATTTGACTATAATATTGTAAAATGTTTGCGTGGGTACAAATTCCTTATTCCTTTCAATACATCGCTTCACACAATACAATTACAATCCACAATTTAATCGCTTTTCTCAATACAATCCAATTTTTCAACCGCTTTTACTTTTATTTATCTTTTACTTAAACCCCTTAATCACTTCTCTTTATTCATACTTCAAATTCAACTGATGAACTGCGTTGCATATTTTGGGGTGCTGATATTCTAACTCCTTAACATATTTCGAGAACAATCCGCGCCATCCGCGGATGGCAATCTCAATTCACTAATGGTTGAGGCTTCTGCTATTCAAGTATCGAAATCTTCTGTTATGGAAATATAGATGGCGCTGCTTACATTTAAACTGTAGCGGTCTAGCAGCTACTTGATATTAAACTTCAAATATTTTGTACAAAAGGCATGAAAATAATTTACTTCAACTTTATTTGATTTAAACTTTAAAAACTAGCACAACCGTTCACAAGAAGAAAAACAGGAAGAATCAGTAAGGAAGAAAAGGATCAGTTGTTGAAAACGTATTTAATAATTATCTGAAGTTAGCTACGTTTCACTTTTAAGAATGGTTTGTAATTTCACCACCAGGGCGCTAGTGTTTCCGCACACCACTCCCTCTCAGTGAAACGTCTCTTTCATATGTTGGTAATTTCTTCTGTCAACTTGATATATGTGTTTGATTTTTCTCAAGATTAATGTTTACTTATGAACGACATTCATCAAAAAGTCAAAAAGTGAAAGAGTGAAAGCTCAAACACATACGCATCTGCCTCCTGGTAGTCAAAAACTGTAAAACAAGTAAGCAACTGAGTTTAGATAGGATTTAAGTGCTTAATTTAGTTTTCTTTTAGCTTAACCAATTGAAACAATTTATACACAAGTTGTGAATCTATAGCTTTGATGGGACGCGCAAGGATAACAAAACTTTGACAATCTGTCAAAAATTAGGGTTGTTTTTTAAAATCTGCGTGCATCAGAGCCATCTCAGTATTAAATCAGGAACTAATGCATTTTTTTTGTGAATGGATTAGTTCATTCTAAGCTTTCAAAAAGTAAATTACTTGAAAGTTAAGGGGTACGTCAACTTTCAAGTAAATTAATTTTTGAAAAGTTGAGAGAAAACTACAGATTTGTAAATGGTGAAAAAGAGACAAAACATTTTCGCGCACACACTTTACTTTTTGCCGAAGGCTGGACTTTACCGTCTTTTTCTGTTGATATGTTTTTAGTTCTTTTGTTATTTGTTTGGAAAAATCTTTGTTAGGACTTGTATTGGCCTGCTGTAAATAAATGTCGTCTGCTGCCAAGTGAGCTGGTTTAAGACGCTCAACACACACATTAAGTTCTTTGGCGTTTACGTTAATTGTGAAAAGCCGGTGATCGATTCGCTTGATTATCAGACGTGGTTCAGAGTAAGGTTATTGAAGTGAGCGTTTGGATGTACCAAGCCTCAGGAAAACGTGTGTACAAGAGTACAGATCTTTGTAGCAAAATGTTTTTTGTCGATGTTTATGTGAAGCTGGAAATGCCTTAATCCGTCGCATGTGTATGCGGAAATTGTTCATAAGCAATTCTGTATCTACAGGAGGGTCTTCATGTGTGGAAAGCTCACCTGGAATCCTGAAAGTTGTTGCAAATAGGTACTCAGCTGGTCAGAAGATCTTATCTTTTTTGTAATAAGTCGTCAAACCAAGAAGCACCGTAGGAAGTATTTGCGTCCAAATTGGATTTTGGTGACACATAATTGCTGCTTTTAGTGTTCGATGTCATCTTTCTACTATACCATTTGCTTGGGGATGATTAGCGGCTGTGCGAATGCATTTTCCACCAACTAAACGTGAAAATGATGTAAAAAGTGCGCTTTCAAACTGTAGTCCCTGGTCTGTAGTTGTTATTTTAGGACATCCAAATCTAGCTACCCAGTGGGTGTAGAAAGAATTAGCCACCGTACTCGTATCTGCACTAATGTCTTTTATAGGAAATGCTTCCGGCCACCTCGTACAGCAATCAACCATTGTCATGCAGTATTTAAATCCATGTGACTCTGCCATGGGTCCCACTAGATCTACTCGTATGTGTATATGGTCAAATCTCTGATCGGGGTCTGGAAACGTAGCTGATGATGTGTGAACGTGTCGTCCTACTTTTGAGCGCTGGCAAGGTAAGCAGTTGCAAACCACTGGGTTAGGTCTTTATTCATTAACGGCCATAAATAGCGTTGAGATATTGATTGTGGAACGTCCGCTGGGGTGAGCCAAGTTATGAAAGTTCTCATAGATCCTTTGACTCAGGGATTGTGGAACAAATGGTCTGATATCATTGCTGGAAAGATCGCAGTAGATAACCTGATGAGTCGAACCGTAGGTCATTTTGTGGAGTTTGAATGATGTGTTGTTGCTTTTTAAAAGGTTTTGAAGTTCTTGGTCTGTTGATTGCATTGTGGCGATTTTTTGGAAGTCGATAACTTGTGGCAATTCGATAGCGTCAATACGGGATTAAAGTATCTGCGACGTTGTTTTCAATGCCGGCTATGTGTTGAAGATCTGTAGTAAATTGACTAACCAAATTAAGTTGTCTGGCTTGACGGGGTGAGGATTTATCTATACGTTGTTTAAAGGCAAATACCAATGGCTTATGGTCTGTCCTAACGTGAAATTCTCTACATTCGATCCATGGTCAGAAGTATTTAGTTTATTCATAGACTGCAGTAAGTTCTCTGTCGTATGTGCTTGCTCTGTCGTACAATAGCTTGAACGCAATTTGGCATTGGCAATGAACCTTGTGCTGAGATATTGTAAGCCAAAAAGTTCACATTAGTTGCTCCAAAGACACACTTATCTGCGTTGATACATAGTCCAAAGCGGTTAAGTCTCTGAAAGACTAGGCGAAGGTGTTTCTCGTTTTCTTCAGATGAAGTGGAGGCAATCAGGAGATCTTCAATATAAGGGAAGACAAAATCAAGACCAGACAATAGTTCGTTAATAAACCGCTGAAAAGACTGTGCGGCATTTCGTAGACCGAATGGCATACTGATGAATTCAAAAAGACCGAAGGGTGTTATCACTGCAGTCTTTGGAGTGTCTTCTTCAGCAATAGGGATGTGGTGGAATGCCCTTCGTAAATCTATTATAGAGAAAACTGTTTTACCTCTGGCGATTGTAACGTAATCTTGTAATAAAGATATGAGATAACGATCCGGCAGTGTCTGTGCGTTAAGCCTACGATAGTCACCACAAGTCCGCCAATCTTCGTTTTTCTTCTTGGACAAATGAAGTTAGATGGTCTTACATGCCCCAATTCCATCATAAATTGGAATTCTGCTTTTGCTAATCTTAGACGTTTGGGGCAAATTTGTCTTACTCGTTGTGCACAAGGTGGTCCAGTTGTTAGAATGTGGTGTCTAACCGCATGTTTCATTCCTAAGCCGTTGGATTGATTTTCAAGCAATTCCGGAAATTCTTTCATTATGAAGGTGGCTGCTCCCTCCCTAAAATTGTTCGTCCCGAACAACTTCGTCATTCGTCGTTCAGTTGAAATGACAAATTCTGTCTAAATAGAATAACTAAATTCTTTTGTAGTGTATATAAATCAGTTTAGAAGTGTGTGTTTGCTCATAATTTGCTCTGTTTCGTTTGATTTTTTTCAGCAAAATGCCAAGAAATGTAAGCAGAGAAGAACGGCAGAAAACTGGTGCTAATTTAAGTAGGCCCAAATTAAATTATACCTCCACAGAAACGTAAGAAAAACAATGTGCAATGCAGTAGTGCGTCATCTAAGAAAACCAAATTAAATATCAATTTGGAAGTAGAGGAGGATTTGGAAAAGTATTTCAGGATCATCGATTTTATTTTTGTTTTACTAACGATTGCTAAGTGTGTAAAGTGTGACGAAGAACTTACGTTTAAATCGTACAAAAAGTAAGGACACGGATTCAATATCAAAATAACGTGTGAAAAGTGTACAAAACTTTAAAACGATTTTCTGACACTTGTCATTTTGGAACCCGGTGAACGGTTTAGATCAAAATCTACTCGGCCGATTCTTTTGAAGTTTAGTGTACTGCATCCTTACATAAATGACCAGGTATCCTTAGGAGCTTTTTTTTATTTTCCATAATTATTAATTTTACAATAACAAATTGGCCCATTTTGTAGGCTAAAATCGATGTTTCCACTTTTAAGTGATAACATGAGAGCTTTTTGATTTCAGATGATCCAGTCATGAGTTATACGGTTCACCGGCGGACAACTTGTTTCGAGGCGCCTCCGAAGATTTGCTGCCATCGGCTTAATTACTAATACTTTGCTTTCAAAAATTAAGGAAACATTGTTCACATGTTGTTCATACTATATGTCACAATCAATTAAATAAATTTGTATTATCTGTAGCGTCTAAAAAGATTCTTAAAAATTGTCCTTTTCTTCGCCGAATTAAAATTTGAGCAGGGATCTATGTACCTTTATTTCACTAAGTGCCAACAAACCCCGCCTGTATTTACAGACATGTACGCAAAGAAGAGATTACTTCTTAACCCGCGTATATTTTTTCTTAGCACTCTTTCTGAGTCATTCTAATAAACAAACACAAAAAGTACTGACGGTTGTACGTATTATGCCCTTATAAACCGCTTTTCATTGGTTTTTACATACATACAGTCATTACTTTTGCCATATAAAGATGTTGAACAACAACGGGAGTGGCTTAGTGCAAGCAACAGCACTTTAAAAAAATGCTAAACTCATCTTTTTGTTACTTTTGTTAACTGCTTTAAAATGTAACACGCATAATTCATGTGAAAACTATTTAACACAAGATTTTGGTTAACACATTCCTACTGCACTATTTGTGCGGGTGCCTAAGTTTTCTAACCTTAGTACCTACTACCCTACTTACTTTTATTTATCTCTTTAGATAAAGTCAGAAATTAAGTTAGTAATGGTCTTATACAGCGGTTTTCGTTGTTCATGCGAAGTAATTATTTCTTATTTGCCGATTTAACCCTAAGAACCAGCGGCTGGCGACTTTTCGCTTGATGTTTACGGTTGCAACGTTGTTTGAATTTGCAACCTTAAATTTAAAATTTTGTTGTTAGCGTATGCTATCGGTTGTATCTGGTATTGGGTGATGAATTTCACAAATTGGTTCAAAAAAATTGCATGATACCGCATCACCTTGTCGAAATCTATTTTTGAATCAAATGCCTAGCTGGTGTCATTACCGACTCTAACGGAGCAGCGGGCGTTCTCCATTACCATCTTACATAGAGTGATGCGGATATATGTAAATGCTGTCATATACGACCAAATAAATTAATATATTGGGTCTACAAGTAAGTTTCCAGCGTTTTTTTCCAAAATTTGAAGTTTTATTATGAAAACATAGTTACAATGCTTTATTCAAAGTATCATCCATCGGAAGCTACGAGTACAACTTTCCCCCATCTTTCTGGCAATTCCGGACCAAAAAAATTTCTCGTCTTTCGAGCCCAAGAACGTATCGAGCCAATTTTTGATTTCCTCTACTGAGCTGAAGCGTATTCCCGTAAGAGCGTTCTGCATCGAACGAAAAAAGTGGTAGTCAGATGGTGCCAAGTGTGGACTGTAAGGCGGGTGAGGCAGAATTTCCCATCCACTATCTTCCAAATAGTTTTTCACCGAAACCGCAACATGTGGCCGAGCGTTGTAGTGATGAAAAATGACGGACTCATGCCGGGTCTCATATTCTGGCCGTTTTTCTATTAATGCCCGCTCCAAACGAATTAGTTGGGTTCGATATAATGGTCCTTTGATGGTTTCACCACTCGGAAGCAGTTCGTAGTATACGACATTCTTTTGATCCCACCATATGCAGAGCATGACCTTATTCACGTGAATATTTCGTTTCGGCGTCGATTGGGCGGGCTCGCCGGGCTTTGTATACGATCTTCTGCGTTTAGGATTATCATAATAAATCCATTTCTCATCACCAGTGACAATACGATGCAAAAATGATTTATTTTTATACCGCTGCAGTAACATTTCGGACATGCAAAATCGCCGTTCGACGTCTCTTGGCTTCAATTCGTACGGCACCTAGTTTCCAACCTTTTGAATGAATCCCAGTGCTTTTAGGCGCAGGGAAACGGCTTGTTGCGTGACGCCCAATGATGCAGCAAGTTCTTCTTGAATCTGACACGGATCCTCATCCAGTAAAGCGCCCAATTCCTCGTCTTCAAAACTTTTCCGCTTTCCGGGGCGATCTTTGTCTTCAACTCCAAAATCACCACTTTTGAACCGTTTGAACCACTCGCGGCACGTCAATTCACCAATGCATTCCGCCCCATAAGTTTCCGAAAGCAAACGATAGGCCTCAGCCGCACTTTTCTTCATATTAAAGAATAAAAGCAGCGCTTCCCGCAAATGACGTTTATTCAGCTGGAAACATGCCATGATTTTTCTCGATAAAATGTACGACACCGATAGAACTGCTCAAATATAACGCTGCAAAGTTGTTGACAGATACAAAACCTACAAATAAAACACATGGCGTCTGACATTTCTGCCCGGGATCCACTGGTGGCGCCATCTCTGACAAACGCTGGAAACTTACTTGTAGACCCAATAAATGCACTTTCGTTTACCGTTATAATAAATTATTATAAATAAATAAATAATTTTATAGCTAATCTTAATTTACATGTATATGTAGACTTAAATCTACAAAAGTTGCTTAAAGTGTTCTCCATCAGTCTGAATACAAGTTAATGCACGTTTTTGAATGGTCCTTGTAATAGTTGGTAAAGTCTTTCTGATATGTTGTGCCGCTCCTGCTATCCGTTCTTGCAATCCACCGAATGTTTTTATTTCAGATGAATATATCCGTTCCTTCATCGTTCTCTATACGTAGAAACCCAAAACTGTTAAATCTAGTGATCTTGCAGGCCAAGGTATTGGACCATTCGTTCCAATCCATCGATTTGGGAATTCTTCATTCAAGTAGTCCTTAACTATTTTACCATACGAGTAGGTGGTGGTCCAGCTATGTTGGTGAAATGAGTTCTTCTTTGTGCAACCAAAACATCTTCTAGCAGTCATGGCAATTCATTTTGCAAAAATGGCATATATGTTTCACTGTTTAGTATTTGCGGAAGTATGAAAGGCCCAATTAACTTATAACCAATTACATCTGCACTCACGTTTACGCTGAATCGATGTTAAAATGATTTTGTTCTTGTTGAATGCGGATTTTCATTCGGTTCCATGTATGTAGGTTATTGAAATTGATAGTGCATTTGCTAGTGGACTGTGACTCATCTGTCCCAATTTTTGATAAATGTATTGTCATCGAAATTCCGTTCCAGCAACCAATTGCAAAATTCCGATCGTCGAATAACTGCTGGTAATAACTCCTGAACTGGTGTTGCATGATAAGGATGGAGGTTCTCTCTATGCAAAACTTGCAAAATTCGTCGGGTTGACACATTTGACGTAAAGACATCGAACGTGTACTAATTGATGGCTCTGTTGCTACCATATGCAGAATTCATTCCTCTAGTTCTGCATCTCTCACAGCTACCGCATGTGGTTCCTTCCGATTGTAAGAAGTTGTTCCTGTTTATCGTAATCTTCTGTGAGTATTTTTAAGCACCCTTTTATTACGGACGCGTCGTGTAGGACTACCATTACAAAAGACAAAATGGATGTCTGCTTATTCTTCAGTTGAATAATTTGCCTTTTAAAAAAGACTAACCTAGATGGCAAACTTTCCAGATATTGGAAAATAAAAACCGGTTTTCTACTGATAGCCCCTATCCGTGTGATCCTGTCTGTGAATACGTGTAAATTGTCATCAATGGCAATTTCCCTCTCCTTTTATACAAACCACGCCCATTTTAATCAGAAAAATGCCGTCTCCATTACACACATTCGTGCAAATCGCTCTCATTCTAGCAATTTTACTTGTAAATTGCTCTCCTTCTAGCAAATGTTGACAAAGTTATAGAGATGCAAAAGTGTTGGTATTCACTTAGAGTGAATTAATTAGTAGGGTCCGGGATTTAACGCCGGGGTACTATGCCCATGTGGCGCGTTTTGTCAACAGCACGCGGAGTACTGAGTTCCCATGTGGTCACCCACCTACGTACTTACCGCGCCCAACACTGCTTGATTTCGGTGATCTAGCGGGAACCGATATGTTTTTTTTTTTTTTTTCAGTTTAAATGCATTTTTATTTATTTTACTTAATTTACTCTTACATGCTAGACAGAAAAATGCTTAAAAATTAGCTTAAAAAACTTACAAATAATCTTATTCTAACATACTGGCCCCATGCGGGCACTCTAAGTTAAACCTAACACTTAAACTAAGTCTTTCGACGGATCTTACAGTCTATATTTAAAATTATATTTAACATTACAACTAAAACTAAGAAAAATTAATTTTAAGTAAAAACTTAGTATATGGACATTTTTTTTTTAATTAAACTTACAGACTACCTAAAAAATAAATCTTAATCTACTTAACCTACTTACATATAATATTCATACACACATATATACAATACAGAATACATACACACTTCATATATACATATATACATATACACATATGTATATATATATATATATATATATATATATATTTTTTTATCATTTTTTATTTTTATATTTTTTTTTTTTTTTTTTTTTTTTTTTTTGCTTTTATATATATTTTTTTCTTAAAATCTAACTTAAACCTACCTAAAACTATATAAGCCGGCCATGGCTAAAAAAAACAAAAAACAAAAATTAGGCTGGGCCACTCTGCTTCACATGAAGCTACGCATCACTGGAGGAGTTCGACGACGAAACATCCTCGCCTTCATCAAGCCACCAAAACTGCTGGTGCTGCTGAGCAACATCCCTCCTATCACGGCTTCCTACCGCCCTACTGAACCGGAGACGCTCCGCACTGCCATGTGCGACGTCTCTGTCGTAGTTGAGTCGCCTGTCCGCAGCTGTTCGAGCGACGTGGAAGATTAGCGGCACCGCCAATCTGTCCTGGATCAGACCTTTACTATCTAGATAGAGGAACGCTTCTGGAGGAATAAAGCCGTCAAGGCGAGCTCTCTCGTGATACATATAATTGGGGTAGTAAGCCCCTGAGATCAGGTTGTTCGATGAGGTCATTGCTCTCGCAATGTGCCTTCGAGTCAACTTAATGACGAAATTGTCCACTCTTATCAGGTTCGCCGTATTGTATAAGACCTCGTTAGGATAGAATTTTATGTACTCAGACTCTGGTGTTCTGTATAAGCGAAGACAAGTCCTAAGACAAGCCCTCTCAAACACCCGAATCTTTTCCAATAAACTTGCTCTCACGTTGAACCACACGGGACACCCAAATACAAGCATGGGCCTGATAAGGGCCATGTAACAGATTACCTTCACCCTCGCATCGAGTTGGCTGTTATAAAACAGTCTCTTTGTAAGGGCAAAAGCACCCTTAGCTCTGGCCAGAGCAACATCTATATGTTTGTTAAAATACAGATATTGATCTAGCCAGATCCCAAGATATCTGACTACATTTCGACAAGCAAGTGGCTGTCCATGTTGTCCGACGATAGAGAACTTTCGCCAATTCTTTCTGGTATCCCTAGAGGCCCCAGACAAAGGCGTCCTAAACAGAATGGTTTCCGATTTCTGGAAGTTGATTTTCAACTTCCAGTCATCGCAATATTGTTTGATTTTATCGAAGTCACGCTGCAAAAGTATGTTAATGACCTCAATCTTTGGACCTGATCTGTACGCGATTAAGTCGTCTGCGTACGCTATGGCATGGTGAAGTGAACCTATCAGATCACTTGTGTAAATGTTGAATAGGATCGGCGAATTTACCGCACCTTGTTGCAGACCGTTTTTAATGTTAAATGTTCCAGCAGAAGTCACATCGCCATTCTTCACGATGAACTGTCTACTGGAGAGCATATCAAAAAGAATATACAGAAGTGGTTTACTAATGCCCAACCTGTCCAGCTTGAAAAAGAGTCCTTCTAACCATACGGTATCGAAGGCCTTCTCCAAGTCAATCAGGCAGGCACCAGTGCACTGGTTCTTGCCTTTGTTCCATTGGATATCAGAAACCAGTTTCGACACAGCATGAATGATGTCATGCCCCGCCTTGAAACCGAATTGATTATCCGGAACTATATGTTTGTCCTCAACCCACTTAGTCAGGACTCTATTGATTACCTTCTCGAAAACCTTACTGATGTTTGGAAGAAGACTGATCGAGCGGAGATTCGCCGGATTGGAAGTATCTTTATCCCTTTTGGGTATGGGATGTACCACCGCAGTTTTCCAATGCGCTGGATAATGTGCATTATTCATTGCATTATTAAACAGGGTGGTATAAATGTTCACCGCTTCTAGAGGGAGATGTCGAAGCACAATGTTCGGTATTTCATCGGTTCCCACTGATTTCTTACTTCTAAGTGATTCGAAGATCGTTTGGAGCTCCTCATTCGAAATGAAAGGGGGTAGTACCCTATCGTTGGTGATGACGTTATTTGACCTATTCTCGCCACTAAACTGGGTGAAGCCCGAGTTCTCGAATCGCCAATTCTCTATTTCATTTCGAAGGTAGAAATTGTGTACAAGGACTCGATTCTCCAGGTCGTGGTTCAGGCCAATGATGTCATTCGCCTTGTACACTTCCTGGAAAGTCGCTCCTATAGCCTCTACCTGCTCCTGCGGATCCTCGATCACAAAGAAGTTTTCATCATCAACGGCCTCACTTGGATCAATGCCTGCTGCTACAAGTATTTGTTCGTTGTTCGTCGTTCGGGTGATTCTAAGACATGGAAGGTCGTTCTGATTATTTCTCCGAAATATTTTATTTATTTGCGGGAACATATTCGGGTTGCTGGTGTTTACAGCCCGAATTTTATTATTCCAATACAAACTTACAGAATTTCTGTAATTTTCTTTTATTAATGTCTGGAGGTTTTTAATCGACGACTTCAATGTCATGATCTCCTGGTTATGTCTGTCAGTAAACTGTCTGTACAAGGTTTTTAGTCTTGACAGCAGTCTACTTTTTTGTCGGTGCAGTGCGTCAATAGTTGCGTTGCGGAATAAGTCTTCGTCGTCAGTGTGTTGATACCGAGGTATCGTTTTGTCCATTGTTCGTTTGATTGTATCGTCCATTAGTCTAAGATACCTGTCAATCTCCTCGTTTGACATATTTCTGTTGGACGGTGGGTAGAGCGAATTCGAGGAGAGTGCTCTCGTCAGTGTTCTGGTGAAGTGTGTCCAACGCACCCTACTATAATTGTAGGAATGCCTTTGAACAAACTCATCCAATTCCGCAATCTCGTTGGGGACAGTTATTTCGGTGCTGAGACCGCAATGGTCACTGTCATACACGAAAGTGCGCAGACAGTTTGTAGCTTGTTGGTTAGTGCATGTCAGTTGTATTCGTGAGTCGAACAGCAGAAGATCCAAATAGGACCCGTGTCTGGGAAACGACGGACTATCCGTCGCCTTGACGGGAACCGATATGGTGCAAAGATATGGCACACTACTGATTCTGAAAAAGGTTCCAGTTGAAGTTGTCCTTTACATGGACAACAAAAAAAACGCGAACGTCAGCCAAGGGGCTGACCCAACTGTTCGACTTACAATAAACAAACTGTTTTTTATACTCGTTATAATTTTATTGGAAATTCCGAATTCGATTAGTTTACACGCAATGCAGTCCACACCAGAACTGATTTCACAATCCTCATCAGCTTAACTCCAAAGTTCCGTTAGCTATGCAAAGGTTCCCATGCATTCGCGTGCACTTGATCCGGTGTCGAATAGCCTGCTCGTGCATTCGTTTCCGTGGGAAACTCAACAGACCAATTATTTGCTGAATCAGCTGGAAACCTGTTTGCACCTGTTGGAATAAGTTATTGGGCGTCGCATATCGGATTGTGATAACTTTCCCCATAAGACGTGTACTGTCAGTTTATGTTGGACAGAGTATAGTTCCTGCGACGGCGAAGCCAAAACTCGTTTAGCATTGTTTACAAACGCAGAAATCGTGTTTTGTTTTTTTCTTCCACCCGTATTCACAAACGTTACTATGTGCACGAGCGCACAGGGTTAGTGAATTCAATTCACAAACATTACTTAAGTGTTAAAGCGCACTGTGCGCTCGTTAAAATGAACGCACAACCAATTAAGCTTGCTCGCTACTTTAACCAACGCATAGGAACTGTCAAAAATGTCTTCGTTTTGTTTTTAAGGTTTGCAAAAAGTTCAAAACAATATAAAATGGATTACAGCAGTGAGGAAGAATTTGATAATTATATTGACGATAGGTTATCAGAGAAAAGAACAATAATTACAAGAAAAGTGGTGCGCGATTTTCAAAATCCCTTCGATTATTAGAGTTCGGAAGAATTTCGAAGACGTTACAGATTTTCAAATGACATCGTATGTTCTATTCTTCTGCCGCTGATTGAAAATGATTTAAGAAAATCAACTGAAAGAGGTTTGTCAGTGCCACCAATATATCAGCTATTAGTAGCTTTAAGATTTTATCCGTCTGGAAGTTTTCAGATAACTATAAGAACAAGATATACCTTATAAGGAAAGTACAGTGGAGTGGCATTTTTTACATCTTACAAAAAGTGGTGTCTAGTGTTGAATCTCTATTAATTGCACAAATGAAGCGCGGAACTTCAAAAGGGCCTTACCCAACATTTGGTCTTATGGGGAATGAGGTTTTCGCGCTTATCTTTTTTGGTTTTTAAGCATTTAGTTGTCTATACTTAGATGTTTACCCTCAATTAAATAGTACCGATTTTCGCCTATCCACTGTCACTTGCTAGTCGTAAACGTCGGCGCTGCAGGCGACACCCAACTTATTAATGATCCATATCTTTGGCAATTTAAGAAGATAAGCGATTGAAACTTGCATAGAAAAGTTTCCCAAGCACTTCCCTTTAACACATTTTCATGATTTGTGGAATTTTTTTTACAATAAAACAACTGAAACATTCAACAGGCTGACCACTTAAACGCTGCCACGTGTACGACCACCAATTACACGACGCTTATGAACTGGTGAAAATCTACACTGAGTTTGTGAAAGTAGACCTATAAGTATAGACATATGCCACCTAGATATCTTTAGATAACTACAAAATGCTTCAAAACCAAAAAAAATTCGCACGAAAATCGAATTTCCCATAAGACGCAGTGTTGGGTTATGCCCTTTTGAACTTTCGCCCTGAATTTCAACCTACGAGTATACCTACCGCATTGTTAAAGAAACCTTGTCTAATCTTTTTAAATCAACACTTATACTTTTGTCTTTTACAGATGGTTACAGGAGATCTTATAAAACTGAGCCAACCTACAGTTTCAAGAGTAGTGAAACGGATCTCGAGGCTCATTTGCTTAAAGATAAGGGAATTTACAAAGTTTTCATCTAATTTAGAAAATGTAAGACAACAGTTTTATTCTATTGCACATTTTCCGGGAGTTATTGGTGCAGTTGATGGTACTCATATAGCAATTCAAAATCCTGGTGGTCCTCATGTCGAGGCGTATAGAAACCGAAAAAAAAAAACATTTTCTATTAAGACACAGATTGTTTGTGGACCACATCTAGAAATTTATGACATTGTTGCTGATAGACCTGGATCTGTGGATGACAATAGGATTTGTGAATCGTAATAAATGGAATACTATTTGGCAACAGTGGCTATAGTTGCCAGACATATTTATTAACACCTGTGCTCCAGACAGTAACAACACAGGAAGAACATTATAATAAAGCTCATATCAAAACACGAAATACTGTAGAAAGAACAATAGGTGTCTGGAAAAGAATATTTCCATGTTTGTCAAAAAAAAAATGGCAACAAATTTAACTACCACATGTCATGTCATAGTAGCTACTGCTATACTCTACAACATTTGCAGATACCATGGCATTCCAGAGTTTGTGGATGCTGAAAGGAGCTACCAGCAGTCAAACCACATAACCCAAAGATGACAAGAATCATCATCCGGATTGCTTTTTAGGAGGATGTTTATAGTAAATCATTTCTGAAATAAACAGTAAATTTTTAGGAAATAAATTAAAAACTTCTAGGTTGACACAACATTTTATTCTTTTTCTTTTAATTTTCTTATTTCTAATTCTAATTTTTCAATTTGGAGCTTATGGCAAATTTGTTCGAACTTCAATAAGTTTTTTTTCTCGTTCCACAACAATTCTTTCTCTTTCCACAATTCCACAAGAATTCTTTCTCTTTTCATTCGTAGTACTAATAATGCCTGGTCATTTTGGGTATTAAGTTCAGTCCTTCTTATCCACGCCCGTGTTTCTATGACTATCTGAAAAAAAAGGTTAAGAATATATTGGGTATATGACCTAATTCGTGCGGTTTTTTTTTTTCAAAATTTGAACGTTTATTTAATACTATTGTAAACATGTACAACAGTATTATTCAAAGTATTGCCCATCTGAAGCTATGACTCTTTCCCATCTTTCTGGCAATTTGTGGGTCCCATCCCAAAATAACTGCGCCGGCTTGGCAGCCAAGAATGAATCAAGCCAATTTTTGATATTCTGCCCTGATGTGAACCGTATTTCAGTGAGGGCGTTCTGCATCGACCGGAACAAATGGTAGTCAGAAGGGGCAAGGTCTGGGCTATAAGGCGGGTGGGGTAAGACCTCCCATCCACTGTTTTCCAAATAGTTCTTAACCGGAATAGCAACGTGGGGCCGAGCGTTGTCATGATGGAAAATTATTGCCTCGTGTCTGGTCGCATATTCGGGGCGTTTGTCGGCCACTACTCTCTTCAAACGGATTAATTGTGTTCGGTAGCGTTGTCCATTGATGGTTTCACCCAGTTTTAGCAGCTCATAATAAAGCGCACCCATCGGATATTCGGCTTTGCCGTTGTTTGGCTGGTTGGCCGAGTTTCACATATGATTTTTTGCGCTTGAGGTTGTCGTAGTGGATCCATTTTTCATCACCAGTAACAATCCGATGCAAAAATGACTTTCTTCTGTGGCGTTCCAGCAGCATTTCGGACATGCAAAACCGCCTTTCGACGTCTCCCGGCTTGAGTTCAGGTGGAACGCAATTTCCTTGCTTTTGAATATATCCAGCTGCTTTTAAACGTTTTGAAATGGCTGCTTGAGTGACACCCAAAGGTTCTGCGAGCTCTTCTTGTGTTTGGCAACAATCACCACTTTTAAATCGTGCAAACCACTTTTGGCACATTCACTCAGCTAGCGCATGTTCACCATAAACTTCCACCAAAATACGATGACTTTCGTCAGCAGTTTTCTTCACAAAGTTTTCTTCAGCAGTTTTCAGCCACAAAGTTCGACATATTTGAGTGAAAAAAAAATATTGTTGTTTACGCTTCAAATGAATGACATATACTGAAATGACGTACAATGACAGTAGCTTTCCAACGCATGTTCCAATGGAATAATACAAGTTACGCCATCTGCGGCAAACCGCACGACCCAATACATATTCATGTTATCCCATTTAACTAAAACTATTGAACTTAAAGGGCTGAACTCGAATCACTTAAATTTGAAATTAGTTATGTGTCATTCGCTCTTCTGTCAAACTACATCGTGAGCTTGGTAACACTTGGTAAATGGACCAATCACTGAGCAGTAATTAGCGCACTGCCTTCACTTAGCAAAATGTTACTTAAATATTGTTTATGAATTTAAAGGCTTGCCAAAAGGAACGCACTGAGAAAAAGCATTCTTTGCACAGGATTGGTGTCTTACTTAGGGAAGTGCTGTTTGTGAATACGGGTGTTAGACCATTACTTTAGAGTAAAACAGCGTGTTAATACCTGCCCCTGTTAGAACCAGCCCCGGTCTTCCCTACATTAAACGACAAGCTGATTTTATCAATTGTGTTATTCTCATCCGTTTCTGCCCATTTTGCTTTTGTGGAGTCACTTGTACTCCAATTCAAAAGTAATTTAAAAAATCTTCTTACCCATTTGAAACTCCTTTGCTTCCCTCTTTTCAGAAGGCTTTTTATTATAAACCAAGGTTGGTGGTCATTTCCCCTTCTAATAAGGTCAGCTGTTTTGATGCTATTTGGTTTTAAGCCGCTTCCTTATTTTGCTTATCATCACAATTGTTACCTATCAAGTCTAATGTGTACGAGTATATGCCTTTTTCGAGTGTTTGGGGAAGAAAACCTTCGCCAACAAGAAAAGCTCATAAACCAACCGAAAGCTAGTTATCTGAGAGTAACTTTCTATATCATTGCCAATCTAAATGCCTTAATCGCCATCAATTGACTATGACCACGAGTCATATGATTATGAGTCTTATGTTATTCCTTCAAGTCCAGACCCGTAAGATATTCGTTAGGTGGACTTCAGATCCTATAATATGTAGTCTTATAGTAACATATGTTATTTATTTAATTCTATATGAAAGATCACTGACAAATAACGCTTAGGTACTAGTTTGTAATTAATGGCAAAATCCTAGATTGCTGCATTATGGTCCGAAGATTTTGACTTTGCTGGTTTTATAGTTGTGGTTCTTCTTTTATACTCGTATGTGTACCGTTTGGGCTCTTTAGCGGTACTAGAAGCCTTATTCGCTTTTACTACTTTCAACAGAAATGGTTTATTCATTTCACCAGCCGTGTATTTTGACATATTTTTGTTTCTTCTAACGTACGTCCTTTTAGTAGTTGTAGAAGGTGTCATTGTAGGTGATATTGGCTCTGAATATTGCTTCGAAGTAAACTTGGGCTTTCTAACAAACTTTAAAGGTCCAATGCTTTGATAGATCGAAGTCGATTGCGATGTAGACTCAGAAGATGATATCATAATAGGAACTTCCCTTGTTGTGGGTTGTGTAGTTGAATTGACATCAAGTATGGTAGTATCCTCAGTGGTTGTACCCAAATCCGTTTGGAAGATATCATTTTTCCAACAGTCAATACTTGCATCTGGAATGGTTGTTGCGGTCGAAAATTCATTACTATCCTCGGTGGGGGCATTAGTAGTGGTCGCGATTTTCTGAGATATTTCTTGATATTCTTCCACTGGCGTTGGTGTCATAATCATAAGCTCTTCCTTGAGAGGATATACTAAGTGTAGCCCAGTTGTATTCAATATATTTTGGTCATTCCGACTGTCGTTGTCTAGCTTTCGAGATTTGAATGTCGGCAAAATTGAACTATACTGGCCTATTCCAAGTGGATACACAATAAATATGTTTGGCTCGACCTCATTGATAAAAATCAGTCCAAATGCTAATAGGAGTAGAGGAGACCTACGTCTGGAAAATATATTGAGTTTAAGCTATATTTGAAAATATTTCTAAATAATAAATACTTACTTAATTCGTTTTATCATGATGTTGATGCGCTTAGTTGTTCTAATAAACTGCGTGAATTGTTTTTAAACACTCGTCTACATATTGGAAATGTTGAACATTTTGCTAATTACCGGATATACGAAGTTTCCCATAGTTTCGTAAACTAGTTTTTTTTGGTTTTTTTTATTTTTGGAAAGAAAGTTGTTGGAATCGATGAATCCCACTTCTTTGGTAATTAGTTTTATGAAATTATTTTAATAGCAAATAAGTAAACTTGTACTGACTTGTAATATACTATGGAATAGACTAGCTTTTGTTTAGGTTAAGATCACCTTCTTAGCTTAGTGTCATCTGGTGTTATGTCATGATTTTAAAAAAGTATGAGGCCCTGTGTCATTCTTTAAAAGTTACCACCAAACCTATGGCTAAATGTGTTTTTAATATGCCTATGTATGTATCAGATATGAAATTTTTGAAATTTCCTGAGGGCGCATTAAACCTACAATATAAAACCGCGAATCAGTCTCTATCCCACATCGAGTAATTTCTATAGACTCAATTCTTTGAGTCAGACGAAGTTATTGTTGGATATTGAAAATGACATGGATCGCTTATTCTATTTATACACCAATAGTATTCAGCTATATCTTATGGATCGGTGTCCGCAGAAACAAGCTTTCAAGGAAATATGCTATTGCTGCTCTGTACAGAGTTTCCCTAACACTGATGAATCTCCCTCAACTCCGCCCTTGATATTCGTATCATGTTTTTGACTCTGGTCTTATGGTATACCCTGAAACTACGAAAGCGAGTATCCCTTTACTCGAAACGGTTTTTGCCAGCGTCTCAGCAAGAAAGCGAATGAAGTCGGGTTTTCACAGATGGTTCCAAAATGGATCTTAGATGCGGTGCTAGTGTCTTTTTGGGGGACGACAACTTTAGGTTTCACTCCTCGTTTGGAGAACTAATATCTTTCTGATGGCAGTGAAGTATATTGTAAGGAATCGGTGTCATGTGCGAAGAAGAATGAAATTGTTAGCCCAGGCTCAAGAGCGAGTTTCTGGGAATCCGAACCTGCGTTAAAAATATCTGCATCCTCAGTATCTTAGGACTTCCATCGACAGTTAAGTTTAGCGAAAGTACATTTGCAGACGGCAGGACTATCCAGGATGCCGACAGACAAACCAAGTTCTCAAGGTCAGTAAGGTCTCTAAGTGGTCAGTAAAATTTCTGTTATCCCTCAGTACGAAAGACTACATAACGGCTAGACATAAGTGCCAAAATATACAGTGGCGGCGCTTGCTGTGAGAGTAATGAAAGCAATGCGTGCTGGGTCCTCTCATCAGACACTCGGCGCCGATATGGTGGGTACTAGTAAATACTGTAGACATTTTAGAACTGAAGCTTTTACTCATTTCTTTTACAAAAGACTGCCAAATTCCAATTCATACAGAAAAATTGGGTGAAAAAACGTGTTTACTTTCTATTGTACGTGCGTTTCCACAAAATATACGAAAAGTATCCAAAGTATGTCGTTAAAATAATAATTAACATAGCGATCCAACTGTCAACCAAACTGATCCAGACTTAAGCCAACACCTAGGGAGCTGCAGCCAAGCTACAAACTGCCACAATCTTTGCAATATCCAAAATTAAGCTGGAAGATAAGACGGCCCACTATTTAAGCAATTTAAATAGCGGGAGACAACATGGCAGAGGACAGCCCCAACTTATTTCCAAGATTTGGTCAGAGGAAGTAAGGACTAACACGAATAAAATCTGTAAATTTTAATACGGGCTATACTTCCAATGCGCAAAAATTGCAATCCCATTTTGTACCCAAATTAGCCTGTATATTCTCTAGTTTCAGTTTGTTATTGATTTTAGTTCGGTGCGGTTTAAAATATTTATAAAATATGAGTCAAGAGGAACGCCGTAAAAAGATCATCAACAAATGGCTCGAAAATACTTAGCGTCCAAACCATTTCATCGCAAAAAATTTCAACATAGCACGCAGTACAGTGGATTCTGTTATTAAACGATATTTGGAGACGTTGACAGTTGACAGCGAAAACAGAAAAGTGGAGCTAAAAGTGGAGCACATGATACAAATTTGGACAGGAAAATAGTGGGTACCATCGTAAAAAACCGGACTATGTCATCCAGAGATGTTGGTCGGAAATGTAATACCAACCAAACAATGGTACAAAGATCTAAAAACGTAACGGTCTAAAAACACGAAAAAAACAAAAAAATACCAAAAGTTACTGAAAAGCAAAAAAAGTTATAAAAACACGAGCCCGAACACTATACGAGTTGATCGGCAACAAGAAAGCGTGCTTGGTTTTGGATGACGAAAGTTATGTCAAAGCCGACTTTACTACTCTTCCAGGTGCGCAGTTTTACAACTCGTTTAAAGCTGAGATTCTTCCGCAATCAACAACATCGATTGGGATGGAAAAATTCGGGTCAAAATATCTCGTTTGGCAGGCCATTTGCCAAAGTGGACACAGAAACTCATCGTTTATTACAACGGGAACAATTCACGGAGAAGTGTACATTAACGAGGGCCTAAAAAAACGGTTGATTCATTTCTTAAACAAACACGAGGGTTCAACATTATTTTGGCCAGATTTAGTTTCAGCTCACTATGCTCACTGTCGACTTTGTCCCAAAAGACATGAATCCACACAATGTTCTACAGTGCCGTCCCATTGAAAGGTACTGGGCTTTGGTCAAAGCTAGATTGAGGAAAAGTGCTAAATGGAAAAGAGCGTCCAAAAAGACCACGGATGTATTGTAACTGTCACCAACCTTATGAAGGACATTCGAAAGAAGTTGAGGAAAGAATGGGAACCCAAATAATTTTTTTTATTTTTTGTAATTGTGAATGAATTTAACCCGGATTATCCCAGAGACTTTTTTTTTTGAATTCCATGTTGAATTTTATAAAATGTAATGTTTAGACTTAACATTCACCAAATAAAAACTTTAAAAAATCTATCTTTTAACAAACCATGGGGATGGGCTGTACCCTATATGGTACAGTGGGATAATGCACTACCAACAAATTTTTTTTCAATTCAACATTTTATTTTCATTTTAAGTATGTACAGAACGTACCTGGATTTTTAACGTAAACCACCTGTCATGTAGACTTAATGTTTACGAGGTGCCCATACACCCATAGGGAGCAAGGATACGCCTTGCCATCGCTAATCACTCGCTTGTATTATTTAATAGTTCGCTTTTGAATTATACCAATTCGGAACTGTGTTCGAGGCACAAGTTCCACCCTTGGTATGAGTCGAGGCCTACCCAAAACCTCTTGCTGCTCTTAGGGTCGCAGCACCAGTACTTCATTTGCAACTCTACAATGGGCTAAACCAAAAAGGAAACCCGTACCCGCGATTTGGGTTTAAACCACAGCCACCATGACGCTCCCACAAGGGGGCCTACCTCTAACAAGTCAGGCCCGGACCGAAGTCCGGGGGGCTCCTGACTCCTATGGTACCGTGATTTAAGTCCTGGTATGGACTACCGGTGATCAAGCCTACCAACAAGACCTATGACCGGCAACTTGTAACTGGTTAAATCGTATCATCCATTCATGCAAAATATCTGGATGTTTTCGATAAGACCAGTTATAGAATAATCTACCCCCGCTTTTTATTAGACAACGTCATTGATGGGCGAAGCCTTGATAATTGCGCGGGGGCCCTTTAAGTATGTACAGTATATATACAATATGTTTTCAAAATGAAGGAGAATGGTATTACTTTAAACACTGAACATGTAGTGCAACATTACATTTCTCACAGCGAGTAGTTGCTTCAGTGTGGCAAATTCTGCATCTTGTTCTTTTATCTTGTTCAACAATCATTTGTTGAATTTGATTGAAGGATCTCTTTGTTTTATGCACTTGAGGGCTTCAAATTTCCGGTTATTTTTTCCGTACATTCCCAGCAAGCCCCTTGCTATTCTTCGACGGAATTCTTGATTATCCAATTGTCCATATCGATACAATGAGCAAATAGCGAAAAATACCACTTTTTTCCTCTTATCGCGATGCGATAAAGACCAATATTTTGGTCCGACCTATCGACACCTCCCAAGTTTTTGTTATATATTTTCACAAGTTTAGGCTGTGGACTAGTCACTTCCTTTCTTTCTGTACGAGAGAATCGCTTCACAGCAGTCGTTGGGTGGACTGGTATGCAGTTTGAAATCATATTTAAAATACTGTTATCGTGCCATTTACAAACAATTAAATTTAGTTCTGAACATAGTTCAAAGCTGTATGCACCTCGACCTGTTTTCCTGAGAACCTTATCTGATCCACGCACAGAACAGTTTTTCAGACGATTTTCCCTGACATTTCCAGTTCCTCTCAAATTCAAAATATTCAGTTCTTCAAACAATTGAAGCGATGAAAAGAAATTGTCAAAAAATAAATGGTACCTCAAGTTTAATCCTCCCGAAATTAGCGCTTGGCTGAAGTCCAAAACAACTTTCGTACCAAGAGGAAGTTCTGTTTTTATTGCGCGAGAGTAGTCTTTCGATTCTGCGTATGGATCAAACCAAACAATATAACCGCTCGGAGTTTTGCCAATTAAAAACTTATAGCCCCATCTAATTGGCTTTCCTCTTATGAACTGTTTTGTAGGATAACGTCCGAAGTAGGGCACCATACTCTCATCGACACTGTAATTATCAACGACTGGGGCAAACAACAAGAACTTTCCAATAGCATATCAAATAATGGCCGTACTTTGGCATAGCGATCATTGGGATTCAATTGCATATTGTCGCAGCAATGAAGTACTCGAAAGATGTGATCAAATCTGTTTCTTGTAATCGATTTTTGGACACAAATAAATTCTGCGCATCCTCTTCATTTTCCCAGTACATCCTACGCCTCGAGACATTAGTGTAACCGCTCACCGTCTAAATCCAAGGTTTCTTCTCTGTTGATAGTAACATAATATAGATATTTTTACTTACTTTTGTTTTGACATGTTTTGTAATGAATAAGAAAACAGAACTTTAACTACTTACTAACACAAAACGAAAACAAATATTTGGAAATTGACAGGAAAATTGCACAACCCACTTTGATAAGAACTTTACTGCTAAGAAAATAATTAATTCAAAAACTGGGATAATCAGGGTAAAAACAGAGTTTTAAATCAAATAAAAAAAATTTACATGAATTATGAAAATATTTTTTTTTTTTTACTTTGAAGTTTCCAAATTTTATTCGTTTCAGTCCTTACATGCATATGCATGTTATGTTTAATGAATGAGTGAATCGTCAACATCCTCTTCAAACTGCGCGAAGAGCTGTGGTTCCTACGAGTATCACTAAAAATCTCTTCGTGGGCGATCTTAAGGGCAGCATCTACGACAAAGAAAATGTGATACAGGTGTTGAGCTAATTTATTCCAAGGAAGAACTCTGAATTCGAGTTTAGCGGCGATCAAATTCCTTTGGGGAGAGTATGGTGTGGTGAGTAAAACTTCGTTAAGATCTCTAAGGAAATATTATACTTGAAGCAGAAATACTTGGTATCGTCATTCAATACGTCTGGACAACTACTGTAGATTGGGATAAAACCATATCCAATGCTTACGAAGTCAATGGAAAAAATGGTTACGCGTAACATGCAAATATTTTTGCAAGTGGGGATGTAAGAATTCCCAGACATTATTCCGGGCTTACTGCGACTGATTATTTCTATTTCTATTGATTTTTTTTTCGTGGGTATAGCGAAAACGTTGTTCAACGTTATTCTCGTGGCTGATAATGGATCTAAAAATACAACCAGTTGGTAATGAATCGATTGAAGGCTCTAAATTTGCTGAGTGGATTTGGACGTCGACGGACGGTTTCAAGGCTTTTTGTTTTTATATAACCACTAGGATTAATGGCAATGCGATCCACCGAAGTTTAAAGCTAAACCGAGAGTGGTACGAGTATAAGGGTCGAGGTTTGTAAAGGAATGGAAGTACTTTTTGTACAAGTGGATCGATAAGTTCTTTTGCTCGATAGGTGCTAAGGTACTCGTAGTTTCCGATTGTACTGATTCATTCTCTAACTGTAATTGCTTAGCTCAGGAAGGCTCATGTCCTCAGAGTTTTTTCTTTGACCCTATAACTTCTTATGAAGTATATAAAATTATTAAGTCTCTTAAAAATTCTAACACACAAACGTCTGATGGATTTTCAAACAACTTCGTTAAAAAAATAGCTTTAAACATCTGTGATATTTTATGTTTTATGTTTAACAGAAGCATTCCAAATTATTTAAAAATAGCTAAAGTGATACCTTTGTATAAGAAAGGTGATAAAACCTTAATAAACAACTATAGGCCTATCTCGTTACTGTCGGTTTTCTCGGAAATTTTTGAAAAAGCTGTTAAAATAAGAATGGTCAGTTTCTTAGAAAGAAATCGTTTTTTTAGTGAGTGTCGGTTTGACTTTCGTTCTGGTTGTTCAACTGAGAATGCCCTCCTTAAATTCTGCGCTGAAATATATAACGGTTTTAATAATAGAAACTTAACCGCTGCACTCTTCATAGACATAACTAAAGCCTTTGATACTGTAGATCATGATATACTTCTGAGTATTCTCTACAAATGTGGTTTTAGAGGTATTATCCATCATTGGTTTCGATCCTACATTTCCAATAGAGTGCAAAGCGTAAAAATTAATGGCGTCTTTAGTTCCTTACGTTCTGTCCCTGTCGGTGTTCCTCAAGGTTCTGTTCTTGGTCCTGTTCTATTTCTTATATTTATTAACTCATTATTCTTACAAAAATATCAAAGCAAAGTCAATGCATTTGCGGACGATATGGCGTGTGTTTTCACAAACAATTCAATATTAAATCTTTGTGCTGATATCAATCATGATATTGAAACTCTAAGTCATTGGTTCAAAATGCATAAAATGGTTATTAGTGACAAAACAAAAATTATGATGTTTAATCAGAGTGGAATAGAAGTAGACTATGGACCTTTCGTGTTTCATAGTAGCAACTGTAATAGATATAAACATAGTATGACTGTTTGTAATTCTGATGTAAGTTCGCAGATGTATTTTTATAAAAAATCTTGCTCTGACAAATGTTTTGGTATAGTTAAAGTTAATCACTTCAAATATCTTGGAGTTCTGCTTGACTGGAAGATGAATTGGTCGGCACACATAACTGCGCTTAAGAAGTATCTGATGGCAGCTATTAGACAAATCTATTTTGTAAAGTCTTACTGCTCACAGGATTTTCTAAAGCGTATTTATTATGGTTTAGTGCATTCTAAACTGGAATATGGTTTATCTTCCTGGAGTGGCACTCACCTTAATAAAATGCATCCTCTCCTCATAACACAAAAACATGTTATTCGTCTTATTTGTAACAAAAACCGACGGTATAATAGCTTAGTGCTTTTTAAAAACCTTAACATTTTACCTTTGAAACATCTATACTGCTATAGAGTCTTAAAAATATTCTTCAAAAGATCAGTCTATTTATTAAATAGACGCTCATCTAACTACCGACTTAGAATAAATGAACTAAATCTCGTCCAAGTATATCATCTCAATGTGCATATCTTTTTTAATTTTTTTACGACAACCGCTCCTAGACTTTTTAACAAGCTACCTTATAATATAAGATGTATACGTAATGAATCCAGTTTCCTCAAACAAATGAAATCATGGCTTTTGGACTTAAACTACAGAGATGTTATTGAACTGATTTGTATATTGACATAGATAATTTTGTCTTTAAATTTATTTATTTTTATTTTTTTTTCTTTCTTTTATTGCTTTTTATGTTAATTTCTATTAATTACCATCTTTTCATATTTGTTACTGCTTTTTAAGTTATTCTTTAATGACCCGACTCATTCAATTTGTAATTTAATTGTTAATCGTTTTTGCCTGTGAATCTGCTCTCGCTTCTAGTTCCTTAAGAACTATAGATTGCAGATACTTTTTTCTTCCTAATACATTTCTTCTATTTGTATATACTGTTCCTTGTACTTCCTGTTTATAACGTATTTGTAAAAAAGTATTAAATAAATAATAATAAATAAATAAAAATAATAAATAAATTAATTAATTTTCAACGCGCCGCAAACAACTTCAAGAAAACGATAAAAGGTAAATATAATTACCAGTAAGTCTATTTTCTTCAGTAGAACTTAAGTGATCGCGGATACTACTCATCAAGATGGTGCAGCAGAAATGATAACTTGACGGCTTTGGCCAGAATATCGAATGTGAGTTATTTCGGCGTTATTTTTAAATGTTTACCTTATACAAGTGACGATGGATTGTTGTGTATGAGAAGTCGGATTGACTACGCGACGTGCGTTGATTTTGTAGCGCGGTATGGTGAATCCTATGGAACGGTTCTAAAAAAAATACTACAACAATTAAGGATCCCTGGACTCTATTTGAAACTGAGATACTTTGATCCGTGATCAGAATTTTGCAGATATTTACCACCAAATTCCAGCGATCTTGCATGCTTAGTGGGTATGCCTTGAAGGCAACTGATTACCATCAGGTTATTTGCTTAAATAAACATTCGTTTTGAATCAGTAGAGAAAAACCCAACTGATCTATGGCAGGCACTGTACTCAAACAATCAAACCCTATTGTACCAAAGTCAAAGACATTGTAAAAGTCTTGTTTTGGATTTCATAATCAAAGACTACCAACATGTTATCGGTGTATATTTCATTTATTCAACTTATATATAACTTAATTCGTGCGGTTTTTTTTCAAAATTTGAACGTTTATTTAAGAAATACATGTACAATAGTATTATTCAAAGTATTGCCCATCTGAAGCTATGACTTTTTCCCATCTTTCTGTCAATTTGTGGATCCCATCCCAAAAGAACTGCGCCGGCTTGGCAGCCAAGAATGAATCAAGCCAATTTTTGATATTCTGTTCTGATGTCAACCGTATTTTAGTGAGGGCGTTCTGCATCAACCGGAACAAATGGTAGTCAGAAGTGGCAAGGTCTGGGCTACAAGGTGGGTGGGGTAAGACTTCCCATCCACTGTTTTCCAAATAGATGGAAAATTATTGCCTCGTGTCTGGTCGCATATTCCGGGCGTTTTTCGGCCACTGCTCTCTTCAAACAGATTAATTGTGTTCGGTAGCGTTGTCCATTGATGGTTTCACCCGGTTTTAGCAGCTCATAATACAGCACACCCATCTGATCCCACCAAATACAGAGCATTACCCTCGCGCCATGGATATTCGGCTTTGCCGTTGATTTGGCTGGTTGGCCGGGTTTCACATATGATTTTTTGCACTTGGAGTTGTCGTAATGGATCTATTTTTCACACCAGTAACAATCCGATGCAAAAATGACTTCCTTTTGTGGCGTTCCAGCAGCATTTCGGACATGCAAAACCGCCTTTCGACGTCTCTCGGCTTGAGTTCATGTGGAACCCAATTTCCTTGCTTTTGAATATATTCAGCTGCTTTTAAACGTTTTGAAATGGCTGCTTGAGTGACACCCAAAGATTCTGCGAGCCTTTCATGTGTTTGGCAACAATCTTCATAGAGTAATGCTTCCAGTTCTTGTTCTTCAAACTTTTTTGGCTGCCCTGGACGTTCATCGTCTTCCAAGCCAAAATCACCACTTTTAAATCGTGCAAACCACTTTTGACACGTTCGCTCAGCTAGCGCATGTTCACCATAAACTTCCACCAAAATACGATAACTTTCGGCAGCAGTTTTCTTCATATTAAAGTAATGAAGAAGAACTCCCCGCAAAAACACTTTTTCAGGCACAAAGTTCGACATATTTGAGTGAAAAAAAATTATTGTTGTTTACGCTTCAAATGAATGACATATGCTGAAATGACGTACAATGACAGTAGCTTTCCAACGCATGTTCCAATAGAATAATAACAATGGAAGAATATAAGTTACGCCAGTTACGTCTTAGCAAACCGCACGAATTAAGTTATAGACCCAATAACTTACAAAGGAAGACGAAATAATCTTATAAAATAATTGTAAGCCTTTACATTAAAAAAGGAAACAAAAATTACAGAGAGAGATGGCAAAGTTAATATTAAGAATAAGAGAAAAGGGTGAGATTTAAATATTATAAAACAGGAAAAATAGAAGTTTAAGATAAATTCATAAATTCATAGAGTTGAAAAACATATTCATATAATTTTGTGCATATTACATTGTAGCTAGAAGTGCGAGTAAGGACGATTTAAATTTATTCGTGCTTGTCATTCTTCTCAGGTCAATGGGAGAGAGTTCCAGAGCCGGATAACTTGAACAAAGAATTGACGCTCAGAAGTAAGACAAAGGTATCTTGGTTGAGCTAGCGAAAACGATCTGTGCGAATGCAAAAACTGAAGCTTATTAAATGGGTAATCTGGCTCTCGAGTTTTTATAACATTATGCAAAAGACATAGCGATTTGTATTTTAATAGGCTGGGGAAGGAGCGACCAGTTATTTGCTTAGAAAAGTGAGAGATATGATCGCGCTGCCGGATGTTGAAAATGTATCTCGCGATATTGTTGAAGTTTTAATTTTCTGAGACTATTGTGGTCAGGCTTGCAAAAGGTCTCGCATCCGTAAAGTAAAGTTGGTAAAAGGCGAGTTTTTGCTAAAATTAATTTAGTTTTCGTTGGTAGAAGATGTTGAGTAACCCATAGAGTACGAAGCCCAATATAAACTTTGCCGATGATAGAATTAATGTGAGTATCCCAAGAGAGATTCGAATTAAAAGTCACACCAGGTTTTTAGCGGAGACAGCCCACTCTATGGGCACTTGATTGATATGAACAAGCTGAAGGCCTGAGAGATCAGGAGCTCTACGGTGTATTAAAATTACCTTAGACTTGTCAGCATTAAACCGAAGGTCGTGTTTAATTGACCAGTCATAAATTCTGGCAAGATCTTGGTTTAGGAGGTCTATAGCAGAGTTTGTTTCATTAGTAGGGCAGCTTATCATAAGTTGTACATCGTCAGCGTACATATGAATTTTGCAGTATTAAACAATGTTTGGTAGATCGTTCACGTATAAGGAGAAAAGAGTAGGTCTAAGGATTGATCCTTGCGACACTCCACTCTGTACACTTAAGAAACTCGAACTATTCTCACCAATGCAAACACACTGTTTTCTTCCACTTAAATAAGACTTGATAAGAGCTACGGACAAAGAAGAAAAAGCAAAACCGTCTATAAGTTTACTACAAATGACCGCGTTGTTGACTGTGTCAAATGCCTTTGAAAAGTCGAGCAATGATAAAAGCGTCGGATGATTCCTATCCATTGCGTTACGAATCTGTTCTACTATTAATATCAGGGCAGTGTTGCAGCTCCTTTTAGGCCGTAAACCTGACTAATGTATAGTTAAGAGATCTTCGTTGTTGAAGTAGCAACGAATTTGTTTTAGTGCTAACTTTTCAAAGGCCTTCTACAAGTAAGGTAGAATAGAGATTGGCCTGTATTCAACCGTATTCCTCATTCCTTTCTTAGGGACCGTGACTATTTTTACTCTTTTCCATTCAGAGGGAAAGGTACTATTATATAGAGGTAGTAATGTGAGGAAGCAAGTAAGGCAGGAGTAGTTTTATAAACTTTGGGCTAAGACAGTCTAGACCAGTAGCAATGGATTTTACCGAGAGGAGTGCTACAACAACATCTACTTCGGTGACTCCATTGAAGCAAAAAGCCCCTTCAGTGTCATTTGCAGTGTTATACTCTGGGGAGGCAGGGCTGCAAGAAGGATTGCCGTATAAGGAGATGAAATTCAAGTTCAACTAGTCACAGTTAACATCAGTGGTAACTACGATATTTTTCCTACCGATGCCTAGTTCGTAAAGATTCATCCATATATTCGTAGAGTTTCCCGAGGTAGACAGGTTGGAACTTGTGATTATAAAAAGCTTTTTGGGCAGATCTGATTTTCAAGACAACTTTATTGCGCAATGAATGATATTCATTTCGGAATTCATCGAGACGAAACCTCCTCCACTTTCGATATGACACTGCCTATGGACTATGAGTTTTTTGATGTAAGAGCTAAACCATTGCTTTTAGAGGGATGTTGTTCTCATATAGATGTAACACATTTTGCTGTAAGAACATAACTTGGTCATCAACAGAGGGCATGTAGTAGATGCTATCCCAGCATATTCGATTAACGTCGGAAAGCAGATTAATATAATCTATGTATATTATTATAGTCATGGTAAAATCGTTCCGGGGTGCTGCTAGATAGCTCTATGTTGAGTGATAAGTATATCAAGTTATGCCTAGAAAACCCTGGGGCCCAGAAAACGTCAAGAAGGGAACATGAGTCTTCCAAGTAGTGGGTGGGAATGCTTGAGTTAACCACGGTTAAATGGAGCAAATTCATATTTCCGATAAACGAGGCTGATTCAGACTTATTCAGTAGATTGCAATTCAGGTCACCACAGATAATTATGTTTGAGGAAATACATGAAATAGCTTCAAGAACATCTAGCAGTGGTGTAAAGCATAACCGTTTGTTTAACCTATAAACAACACTAAGTATTAACTTTTCAGCTTTACATGTAATTTTAACAAACAAATAGTCAATAGGACACTTAGGAGCTGATTCATGCATGACTTTACCCCTGAGTGGTTTTCGTAGGTACGAGGGCCGGTCAATAAGTCCGTGACTTTTGGATTAAAACACGGATTTTTTGATAAAAAAATAAATTTATTTTTCAACGTAGTCTCCCTTTAGCTCTATACACTTTGTCCAACGCTTCTCCAATTTTTTTATCCCTTCCAAAAAAATGATTTGTCGAGGTCCTCAAAATAGGCCTTTGTTTGCGAGATGACTTCATCATTGGAGTCAAATCTTTTTCCACCAAGTCATTTCTTCAGGTTTGGGAACAAGAAGTAGTCGCTCGGAGCCAAATCTGGAGAATAGGGTGGATGAGGGAGCAATTCATAGCCCAATTCATGGATTTTTGCCGTGGCAACTGCACATGTGTGCACCCTTGCATTGTCTTGGTGGAAAAGAACTTTTTTCTTGGCCAAATGAGGTCGTTTTTTTTTCAAATCGTCATTGAATCGGTCCAATAAGTTGGCATAATATTCCCCATTGATTGTTCTTCCCTTTTGAAGGTAGTCAATGTGGATTATCCCGCGTGCATCCCAAAAAACAGTCGCCATAACTTTATTGGCTGACAAACCCACCTTGGCCTTTTTTGGCGTCGATTCACCCTTAGAAACCCACTGTTTTGACTGTTGTTTGTTCTCTGGTGTGTTGTGATGGTCCCATGTTTCGTCCACGGTTACAAAACGGCTCAAAAACTCCTCCATATTGCGATTAAACAACGCCAAACCTTCCTGTGAAGTTGTTACACGATTGCGTTTGTGGTCGACTGTGAGCAAACGCGGCACCCATCTTGCGGAAAGCTTTCTCATGCCCAAGTGATCATTCAAAATTGAAACCACTGAGCCATGCGAGATCCCTACGGCTTCCACAATCTCTCGCACTTTCAACCTTCGGTCGGCCAACACCATATCGTGAATTTTTTCGATTGTTTCGGGTGTAGAGACCTCAACTGGGCGTCCAGGACGTTCGGCATCTTCAGTGCTTGTACGGCCACAACGAAATTCAGTAAACCACTTTTTTACCATTGAAATCGATGGTGCAGAGTCCCCATAGTATTTATCAAGCTTAGCCTTGGTCTCGGTAATGGTTTTTTTTCGCAAGAAATAATGCTTAATAAGCACACGAAATTCACTTTTTTCCATTTTCTCCTCAAATTAGTGAGTAGTTTGATAAAAATAGCTGTCAAACACAAACTAACTGACGCAGCAAGTTTAAATTTTGACAGGAGTCAACTGACAGATGCCTGTTGACAGGAGCAGTGTCAGAAATTCAAAAAGTCACGGACTTATTGACCCGCCATCGTATATAGCAACAAACCCACCAGTGCGGCCAACTCGGTTGACTTGAAACATTTCATAGCAATTAAGGGAGCAGACTTCTTTTTGCGCGTTGCTGTGCAGCCAAGTTTCTGATACACACACTGCATCGAGAAAAGAATTTCCAAAGTTATAGCGGAATTCGTCAATTTTGGGCAAGATGCTTTTTGCGTTAAGATGGCAGATGTGAAAACCAACACTCTAAGCTCCAAGCACCCTTATCATATTGTGAAGAGATCCATGCAAGTTGTCGGGATGGGACTGTCTTACCATATTATCGTCATCCAGGTTGATAATATAAAAACAGATAATTAATATAATAACTGAGGGAGTGAAAAACACGAATATTTCTATGCAACAAATAGTAAAGCATTGATAAATCTGCAAACGCAAAATTGCTTTCCAATTCTTATCCTTTTCTGTCGCATATGAGACTCGTTGTTCATCATTTTTAAACTTCGCAGTCTCTACAGGAGACGTTAAATTTAAACCTTCTAGTGGGGCTTCGTTTACCTGTAGGAACAACCGTACCTCGTCGAAACGTGAGGTCTCCAAAAAACATTGCTGAAGTGAACGAGAGGGTGCTGAGGCAGTCAATTAGCCTTTTGCAGACCTCAATTTGGCGAATTTTCCGTCGTGATTTTGGTCTCGTACAAAATTCAATTGAATCAAGAACTGAAAGTAAACAATCATAGGCAGTGCCGAGGTTTCACTGGCTGAGTTTTGGGGCAGTTTCAAGTGGAATCCGATTTTGAACTGAAAACCATCTGTTTTCCGTGGTTTCCCTTTTTGTTTTTGTTTTTTTTTTCTGCGACCCAAACTCCAGCCCACTTCTGTCCCGCGGATTGTCGCGGCAACAATTCTTGTAGAGCAGCCTTATTATCCTTACATGATCTAGATCTATTCAGCCTTTAGATAGAGCAATTGTTTTTTTCTAATATAACGCATTTAGTGACGTCTAAGACGGTGGAATGCCTGCTCCCATATTAAGTGAGTAATGTTCCTAAGCGTTTGAGGGCAGGTACAAATAAGTAGACTTAATGTGAATAGTGAATACTCTTGCTACTACAATGCTTTGGTGCTTTAATAGCGTTTTTAATCTTCACAAAGTTAGACATTCTGACCAACAAGGTAGTGATACGAATTCATGTTGGCACCTCAGTACGTGCAGAACACTGGATTGATCATAACATGATCATAACATGATCAATCTAAAATACAACATAAGCGTTACGTGTTCACTGGTCAGGGGATTGACAGAAGGCTTTATGTGTATTTAGATATTAAAATCTGGAGCCATTAAGTATAACGTTTCTTGCGAAGTCAATCGACCTCATTCCAATGTCGGAGGATTGGTCGTGGAGGCAGAACTTGCTTTCCTTATACACCTTAGCGTTGAAGTTCCCCAGATAACGTTGGAGTAGGTTGCAAATTCAAGTCGATATGTCATAAGAACGTATTTTAGAGCAGCCCTGTCCCGTCCATGTCCATAATGTAAATTTCTTATAGTCATTTATTCGCTGGAAAATTTTACTGTCCGGTGCAAGACCAAGACATAATCTTAGCTGAGGGATTAGTTCGTCTCACATGTTAAAGTAGCCATCCAGAAACGGTACAATGAGACTGTGTTGGATCTTTCTGCGCACTTCTGGTGGACGATAATAAGTGGCTTTTGTCCTGTATGCCAGCACTCTTTTACACCGACTTCAGGTATGTAAAAAACCGGCAGATGGTCACTACGGACGAGTTTGGCAGGGATGCTTAAGCTAGACATTGCTTTCTATAGCTCGTCTCTATAAACGATATCATAAGCAACCTTAAATTCAATGAAGAGGCGGAAGCTGGCGATTTAGTTTTCCTTCTTCAAGATCATGCAAAAAGTGGATATTTGATCAGTGGCGGACTTACCAGATCTTAATTCGCACAGATATGGCATTCTACTAAAATTTCTGACTTTGTCCTGTAGGGGTTTGTTGTCCAAACATGTCCTTTACTATTAATAAATTACCAAATTTCATTCCTATGATAGCATATATCGATCTTTTTCCAACTCGCTTTTTTAGAACTTTATTCTTTTTGTTTGGAGAAGTTTGTGTTCTCTACTGGTATGTGTCAACAACAGTCCTCGTCCTAGACCTCACACCTGCCTCTCACATTCCAAATATTCTAGTATATAGGTATAACTTCGATCATGTTTGACAACGTGTGTATTTTTTAATGATAATGCAGATCCATGCATGAAAAGAATAATCCGATTTAGAAAAAAAGGATTCGCATATTCAATCTTGTACCACCATCGAAATATACGATATATCGAAGTTTTATAAGCTACTCGTTGCTATGACCATATACGGATGCCACAAATGAATGGCATCTTTCACTCAATTAGGCAATTTATAAATGAATTTATATACGAGTAAATGTATTGTAATATACAATATTTACTTGCGCAGGTCTGTTTGTAAAAGTAAGGCATCATTACCAATAAATCAAGAATGTCTGATATAGGAAGAACAAGAAATGGAAAACCTAGGACAGCAAAAGCCCCAGATCTAGTTTCAAAAATACTATATCCTTAAACGTTTTTCGGGATTGTGTTTTAGTAACAAAATTAGTGATTAACTATATTTGAAATATCTATATCTAATAATATATTTATTTTCTAACAATAAAACTATTTTCCTTTTGTTAAGATTTAATCTGCTCTCATTTCAGTTTTTTCTCTCCATCCTGTATATTCTTTGCAACCTTTTTCAGAAGACTTTGCTGGGGCTTTATTGATTTCTTTGCAATTTTGGTGGTCTTTATTTGTTTTACTGGAGGTAGCTTTATCTTTTCACTATTAAGCTTCGGGACAGTCTTTGGCATGGTATTACTGAATGATAAGCCAGAATGTTTGGGAAGTGATTTTATAACCGATGATTTAACACTTTTCGACTCCGTCTGATACATGATGCCACAAAAAATGCACAGAGCGATCAAAAACAAAATTATCTTCATGTTTGCTCGTGAAAGAATGACTAGTTTATAATTTGAGAAATTCGGACATAGCTTTTATATCGTTATTTCTTGAAGGTCTAAAGCGCATGCATAATTCTATTCTGCATTTTTGTTTTTCTGTTTTCAGCGAACCGAGTCCAATGTTGCTTTAAGTACGAGTACAATACTTTGTTAATTCAGCCAATTTTCACCAGAATTTGTGTGTGACGGAAAACATATTAGTGCAAAAATTGTCAGCATACGAGTAGTTATGTCACTTATAATGTGTACAATTCATAGAATTGTCTGTATGATTGGGTTTTTGCCACCTATTATAAACAATCAAGGTGGATTGCTATAAGTACTCTATCGTTCAAATTTATCCAAATATTAAGTTATACAACTTTAGCAAAGCAAATGTCTCTGCCCTGAGAACTCATTTAGCTCATTTTGACTGGCCAAGTATGTTTCAGAATAAAAACACTGAGGAAATGTACGCAATTCTTCTAAATGTTATACATGAATGTATGAATTTGTATGTCCTACTGAAAAAACCGATAAGAAAACATCTTCCGTGGTACAATAAATCTCCCCTTAATTTAAAAAATGCAAGAAATAAAGCTCATAAAGCATATATTAAATCGAAAAATCCTGAAAGCAGGATCAAATTTGAAAAGCTAAGGAATGATTTTGAAACTCTGCACAGATTTTTGTCTAATAAATATATGTACACTGTACAGGGTGCCTGACTCTAACTCCAACTTTTTAAAATGCTATATTTTTTTTTTATTTTTTGATAAATTTTATTGTGCCAAAGCAAAAAATGTTGGAAAATACATCAATTTTCAAATTGTATCAGTAGTTTTCAATATGTCCACCTTTGGCGCGAATAATGGCCTTGAGATGGCCGAAGAAAGCATCGCACGCTGCACGCAAGTGGCTCTGCGGTATTTTGGCCCAATCCCGGCGAAGTGCTTGTTTGAGGCGGTCCAAACTTTGGTATTTTTTAGTGCCAAACTTCGCCTTCAAAATACCCCAGACAGAGAAATCCAAGGGATTTGCATCCGAAGAATTTGCAATCCATTGTGTCGAAGAAATGAAGTGTGGAACATTGTTTTTTAACCAATCTTGGTTGACGCGCGCTTTGTGAGACGGTGCCGAGTCTTGTTGAAATGTCCACGGTCTCCGACCGAAATGATTGCTTGCCCAGGGCTTCAATACTGCCTCTTTGATAGTTTCACGGTATACGATCCCATTAATTTTGACGCGACAGTCCAAAAATATGAGTGGAGAGCGACCATCTGCAGTTATGGCGGCCCAAACCATCACCATCGGTGCTGCCTGCTTTCTGGTGTCTGTCCGAAGGTGTAAATTTTCGAAGGACCTCTCTCTGGCAAGTAAACTCGGTCATTTTGTTTGTTGACATATTGCTCGATAACTCATCGGAGAAAACCAAATTCGGCAACTCACCACTTTCGTGCAAGCGTAGCAAATCCTTCGCTCTGTCGACTCTAACTTTTTTCTGTTGCGGTGTAAGATCGTGTGCTTTTTGGAACCTGAATGGCTTGAGCCCAAGCTCATTTTTCAGTATGTGTTGCATCCGTTCCAACGGTATGTTGAGCTCACGAGCCATTTTTCTAGCACTTCGACGCGGATTTCGCTCAATTCGAGCCTTCACTTTCCGAACCATTTCTGACGATGTTGCTGTTTTTTTATGACCACCTCCATGGCGTTTTGCAACGCTGCCAGTATCACTGTAACGAGCTATGGTTCGTGACATAAATGATTTATTCACGTTGATGTGCCAAATATAAAGCAATCACCCTATCACGTTTGAATTCCATCGCAGATAAAAATTTTTCAACACAACTGAGACGCAAATCGTTTAAAAGGCTTGTAAATAATAAAATTATCTGTCATGTGTCAAAATTTGAGCTCACTGTCATGAACGGTTTGGAAATTATAGCAGTCTGAAGTTGGTTGCAGTTCGAGTCAGGCAGGGTGTATGTATATTCGACACCGAATGCCAAATAAAGTCGAATAGTAAACTCTTTTGAGTTTACTTAAATAATAAAAGAAAGACTACAGGTATCCCAAATTGCTTTAGTGTCTACAACTTTGTAAGGCAATCTGGAACTGTTTGCAAGCTTTGTTGAGTCTGTTTCCAACTCAAACAGAATCGATACAAGCAGTTTCTACAATATTAATTCGAATGAAATTACCATTGACTCTTTGCAGCTAACTGAATCAGATGTCTTTATAGCTTTGTAAAAACTTTGGGTTATCATCATATGATTCCAATTGCATTTAAATTCATTTCTAAAACACTGATCTTTTGTGCTATTTGCACATCTCAAAATTGTGTTTAATGCCTCACTAAAGGAAGGTATTTTTCTTGATAAATGGAAGGTATCATATATTTCACCAATTCATAAAAATGGCTCTAAAGTCGATGTTGATAATTACAGGGGTATTTCAAAAATCCTCAAAATCCAAAAATTATTTGAGTCCATCGTCAAAGACAAATTATTTTTCCTTGTGAAAGAATTAATTTCACCTGAACAGCACGGTTTTTTAAGAGGTAAATCAACTGCCACCAACCTAATTCAATTCTCTAATTTCTTACATTGCAATATAGAAGCTGGATATCAAGTCGACACGGTATACACTGACTTCTTAAAAGCCTTTGATAAAGTCAACATTAGTTTATTGATCCACAAATTAAATACTTTTGGGTTTCACTCGCGGATGCTGCATTATTGCCTTGAATCTTATCTTTCTAATAGAAAGCAATGTGTTGCGATAAATGGAATTTGTTCTAGATATTTTGATGTTAAGTCTGGAGTTCCTCAAGAAAGCCATCTTGGACCACTTTTGCTCCTTCTTTTTATAAATGACATCGCGGCCTCTTTATCGTTCTGTAAGTGTCTACTTTTTGCGGATGACGTAAAGTTGTTTGCCCTAATCAAATCTCCTCTCGACGCAGTCCTATTTCAAAATGATCTAAACGCATTTTTCATATGGTGCGGCAAAAATCAGCTGCAGCTAAACCTTAAAAAGCATAAGTACCGTGTCGACCACCGACGAGTGCACACGTCACCCACTGCGCTCGTAATTTCTCCTGTGCTGCACACCACAAACAAAAAAGAAAAAACAACGCGCAGTGCAAAAAAAAAACCAAACCACAGCGCGCGTGTGCAAAAAACCCCAAAAAAAAAGTAAACTAAAACATAGTGCAGTCCACTTGGTCCTACAAGACCAACCCGACAGAGGAAAACCGAAAAAAGTTTAAACGAGCCAGAAATGACTGCAACGTCTTTCTCAAGCGTGTGAAATTCCAATACGACCAAAAACTGAGGCAAAAAATACTGCAATGTCCCAAAGGCTGTAAAAATCTTTTGTCATTTGTCAAAAACATTAAAAATTCTGCCTCATCCCCCATCCCAACGCTCATTTACAATGACATTCCAGCTGTCAGCTCTTTGGACATGGCCAATCTGCTTGCTGCACACTTTGCGGCCAGCTCAACACTCCCAGATTGTGCTTTGTCTCCGCCTACACTTGAGTGCGTCGAATCTATAATGGGGCGAATCCATGTTCACACTCATGTAGTAGCAAGAGTACTTAAAGATCTCAACATACATAAATCCGCTGGCCCAGATGGTATATCTCCCCTTCTTCTGAAGAGATGTTCTTCCTCGTTGGCAAAACCGCTGCATAAGCTTTTTCATCAATCCTACTCCTTAGGACTCTTTCCGAGCAGATCGAAAACAGCATATGTCCAGCCCGTCCCTAAAAAAGGCGAATCTTCTTCCCTCTCCTCTTATAGACCCATTGCACTTACGTCCCTTTTTCCCAAGGTCATGGAAACGCTGATAAACCGTCAGCTCATGAAATATCTCGAAACACAAAAACTTCTCAATGACCGGCAATATGGTTTTCGTAGCAACAGGTCTACTGGTGATTTGATGACATGTCTCACCGAAAAGTGGAACCAAAGCGTACATCAATCTGGCGAAAACAAGATAGTTGCACTTGATATTTCTAAGGCATTTGACAGAGTTTGGCATCAGGCTCTTTTGTGGAAAATGCGTGCTTTTGGGATCGATGACTCTCTTCTTCAATGGATTAGAAATTACCTTTCGGAAGGTTCAATTCAAGGTGTCTTGGATGGTTTCAAGTCTGATATTCACAAAATAAATGCTGGTGTGCCCCAGGGCTCCGTTCTGTCTCCGACACTCTTTTTAATTTTCATCAACGATCTCTTGTCTGCTACTTCTAATCCTAAATTTCCTTCGCTCGCGCTGTGTACGAACATTTTAAAGGTACAAAACCCCTTTAGCGCGCGCCGATTATAAAAAAAAAAAAAAAAAAACCTTTTGCTATTCCTTTTGACATCGTAAAGGTGGTCCTAAGCTGTTTAAAGTCTGCGTTACCTCTCCCTATCCAGTTTTTGTGTCAGCCGTTTGAGAAACACCTCTCTTAAAATTGGTCGCTAATGAAATATTCTCCTCCATTAATTCCACAAACCTTTTCATTTGTTTGGGATTTGATATTTTTATCCTAAGAGATGGAATATTTAATGAATAATTATTTAAACAATGTTTATTTACACTACTTAAGTTAAAACATAAACAAAACTTATATTGTGAGGCAATTTTCACTACTAGTAGTTTGCAAAATGTTAACCGACTCCTTTTGTCGTTCAACTGGTCGTTTTGGGACTCTAAAACGGCTTTCAGAATACCAATGCAAATAGTTATTCGATTCATGTCACACAAAGAATACATTCCACAAGAGATAAACGACTCAAGTCGTTTAAATGACATAAAGCAATTCGTTAAACGACTACTATAATACCGACTTCACATTGTCGTTTTGCGACGAGGAATATAAAAACATTCCGAATTCTCTAAGATGAGCAAATCACCTGGTATTGCCGTGTTCAGCGAAGTCCTGTGGAAAATCCGAAGAAATATCAATTTCTCCTTATAAAATAGGACGGCCTATAAAATGTTTAAATTTTTCGTAAAAGTAGCCAACCCCACAAGCAACGCAATAGCAGTGCAGTTATGTGACAGAAATATGATGTTTTCAATGTATTGTATTTAAGCGCGTTATGTATTTCAAAGGTAGAAAAAACAGATAAAAGAGAAAGGCTCAAGACTGTGGACATGATGACTCCAACATGGAGGGGTTTGAAATATCGCAGTCTTTCTGAAGAAAGAATTATCACTAAAAATTATTGTGAAATCTAAACACAATATTTAAATCATTTTCATTTTTATAATTTTATTAATTTTCACTTTAAAATATCGACAGTAATTTACAATCATATAAGTATTTACTATATTTGTTTCGTCTCTTTTTTTTGTTATTTTATTTTACTTTTTTGTTTGTTTCTTATGAGATAAGTTGTTACATTTTATTATTCGAAATTTATGCTATTCTAAAAATTGTACGTTATTACAATAATTCTTGTTAGGGTAGTGTTTTATATATATATATATATATTTCTTTTTTGTTTTTTTGTAATTTTTAAATAGACAATTAATTTTAGTAAGGTAAAAAATATTCGAGCTTTCATTACAAAAATTACTAACGAGAGTAATTTAGGTTATTATAAGTAAATATGGATTTTATTTGATACACAAATTTCATATGAAGTATAGGTTAACATTTAAAATATTTTTAGTTTTTGCTAATCTATATTTTCTGTACTTAAACATCGAACAAAAAAACATTTAGATCTAGTATTTAGTTTGTTGTTTAGAGCTACTGATTTCCGTTTTATTTTGTTATTTTGAACACAGTTATTAGTATGTGATTAAATGTAATTATATTATATATTCTCTTTCTCTTTGTGTGCTTTGTTTCTTCTTTTTCACTCTATCTTGTCTTCAGAATGTTTGTTTCTTTCTTTAACTTTTGTTTAAACGTCTTCAGGTTGTGCTTAAGTCTTTATTAGTTTTTCTCGTTTTATTAGTAATTATATAAAAACAAACTTAAAGCTATTGTTATATAAAAAAATAAGATTTATCAAAAAACTTACTAACTAAATTAATAGAAAAAAATCGGTTTTTTTTTTAATTGTTTATTCATTTAATAGATTAAGAAATAAAAATAAAATAAAAGCATAGAGATTTAGTAATTAAGCAAATATTTTGTAAATATATTTTATATAATATATAAAAAAGATCACATGTTGTCAATTTTGTTTTTTTTTTGCTTTTTCTTTATAAAATTTTAGTCTAAATTGTTTTTAATTCTTTAACTACATACATTTATTATTTGCAATAGACTCTTGAAAATGTCTTACAAAACTTAGACAATTCTCCTAAATTCGAATTTCAAATATTTTTCTAAAATTGATATTTATTTAAAACTTTAACAAAAATGGCACGTTTAATATAAAATAGAGTGCTTGCTATATAACAAATCTATATTATGCTTAATAAACATTTGTATTAAAAAAAAAAAAAACACGAAATGTTAACGAGTCATGAACGCATAGGCTATTTTGGAACATAAACTAAACCACCTAATTCCTTCAACTTGAGAGGGAGATTGGAAGTAGGTACATTTTTGTTGTCCACTAAAAACGTTGCCTTGTACGATTGTAGAAAACTAGTTTTTTCAAGTATGTATAAATCATGCATAATCTATCTAAAATTTTGCGATAAGTCGACAGCTTTAAAATCGCGTCCTAGAAGTCCAAAACGGCAATAATTAGAGTTGTGTACGAAAATAGCCTTATGTTGACTATAATACACCTTTGCACTGTATCTGCAAACAGCAACAGACTAATTCTGTTAACAACCACCAGGTACATAACCTATTGGCCGTAGTTCACCAACAAAATATATATGAAAACATTTTGGAACTGGAGTAGAAACCCTGTAGGGCAGAAAAATCGCAGCACGTAATTAATATGACAACATCAGCTCTGAGCAAGGAACTACTATCATATACTCATACCTTAAGCAAAAAAACATTAAGAGCTAGACATAGACTTCATTGTGGGAAATCTCATCAACACGATTCCAAAGACACCGGCACTCCACTCACGAATATAGAAATGCTAGTTTTTTCTAAGAAAAGCAAAAATTGTCCAAATTGACAAAAAAAAGCAGCATGCATTCCTCCAACCAGAACAGTAATAGTAATTGAAATGCAGAATCCACGAAACCGAAATGAATAACCGCCGCAGTGTTAAAGTGTTGTTTCCTAGATGAACATACCATATGCACATGGCAAAGTTATCCGCTGGATGGATACCCCATTTGTTCATACTGCAAACACGCGCACTCGTGTGACAGCTTCAATTAATTCCAGCAAATTGGCTTCGACGAACATTAAAATGGACGATAATGGACCAACTAACAAATCTATACGATAAATGGCAAAACTGAATGAATTGAACTACGAATTGTTTCCTTATTTACCACATTGGTTTGTATAAATCGTATGATCAAAGCATTATGCAATCAGAACCGCGTGAAAATTTGTTGGGTGTCAGAACACTGTGTTCCTATAGGTGCTGACTCATCTGCCAGCAGATAAAATTGTAAAGGAGGCCGATTAAGGATGCTTAAAACTTTGGCATAGGTTATTTTGGGCATTATGTCCACTTTTTGGTCAAGGGATAACCAAGAAAAATGTCAACCATAACAGGAAACAACTCAGGACAGTGTCTCATATGAAAATGTGCAAGAATGGCAGGACAGAACATGCACTGTGTGAAATTTCTTTTTCGTTCTCCAATTTAGGGATAGGCTTCTATTTTTTCTCGGTGTTACATGAGAAAGCACGCGATATACCTGTTTTCAACCTATTCTAACCTTTCGGTTCATGGCAAGGGAATCGAATTCTTTGCTACAGTAGTGTTGTAGTCGACAAATTTAAACACTGTGTCTCACCTATTTTGGACTAAGTGTTAAGGCTAGGTAATTACCATTCGACCCTCGTTTCTTTGATTAAGCAAACTGAAAAAGTAGTTTCATGTTACAGACCTTAGCATTGCGTCGGAATTTCAAAATGGAGTTTGTCAAGGTTAATTTCTCTCTTTTACTGCTGTTGTTTCTGGTGATCATTAATTCATTAACGCAGCATCAAATGAACCCGTAGGAGGAATGAACCAGACGGTGAGCTCATACGTTAAACACATTGACTGTGGCTCTTTGTTTTTCGGTATTGAGGATATATCCTGTTCTAAGAATTCGGCCAATCCAGACAACTTGAGATGGAAGAGCTATTGGTTTTATGAATAAGATCACAGATAATGAGAAGTTCCAAGGTGGTAGTGTAAACAGACTGGCCCAGCCATCTTGGAGAGGTGTTAATAATCGTATCTTCAACTAATTTGAATTTGCTTGAGCATTGAACGTTTTTGTATCTTGCAATTTAATAACGCTTTCGGCAAGACTATTTCAAGAATGGCTGTAGCCTCAAGACAGGGAGAGAATGAAGTCATTGTTGATTACAAGATGAATGAAGATTTTAGCGCTTTTGTTTTGTTTTAAGTAATCACGTTCACCAACTAAGACAATTTGTACTGGAAATTTATGGAATCCTAATGGCTTATTGTGTGTTATTATTATCAGCAAACAACCAATTTTCTACTAAGCCTAATTTTCACTGAGATTGGATATGTTAGTGTTCACTAAGAGAAAATTGGATGCCGCTTTGTATTGCGGAAGGTGTCCTATGTTTAACAAGCACTTAAAGCGCGGCTTAATGAGTAAGCAAAATTTGCGGAGTATCAAAATATTGTGGGGTGACAATTTTTACAGAGAATGAGATCAAATTTACTAAAATGAAATTACAAAGTTTGTGATCCCTAAATTTGTTTTCCTTCCACTAATAGAGATCTCACTAGCAATTATGATGTATGTATACCTCACAACAAGAAATATATACAAACATATGCTTTGTGCTCAATGACATACTCGTACATATGGTACATATATGTACTCTTATGTACGTATTTGTAGATCTCTATTTCATTTCAAACTTTAGGAAGTATTTAAATTTTTTAAGAGTCTATTGCAATGAATTTTGTATTGCATTGCATCTTATCAAATAAATGGCATTGTAATATTTTTCACTTTTTCACTTATTTTCCTTAACTCATTCATCTAACTACACAAAACAGATAGCGGCTAATAAAAGTCCAAATAAATCATATGAAGATATTTTCTAACTATTTTTTTAACAAAAGATCTGATTTAAGATTTTGTTTCATATTTCGCTTATATAAACTAATACTAATATGCGTTTAATTACATATCATAGATATTTATTTCAATCAATTTTTTATCTAGTCTACGACGTTTTCAACACTAAAAGCATTTACAAATAAGAAAAAAACAATTTTAAAATTCTTTTAAAGAATATTGCAGCAATGCGACATTATGTGTAACTCAAAGTTTGTGCCATTTCAATTATAACAAAAGCTGAATTGTACATTTCAAATAAATAAAATTACGAATTTTTTTTATTGCTTGCTTATCTATATAAAAGCATTGGTTTTTTTTGTGGGTACCTAGTTACATTTGGCAAATTGTCTGTCAAGATAATTTGTTTTTAAGATGTGATAGCATACAGTCTTAATATTCGAGATATCATTTTTCATGACTGCACAAAATAAAAGTAAGTTTTCGTATTTAATTTGATGGACGTCGACTTTAATTCCGTGGACTCGTTGCTCTCTGAAGCGAGCACTGTCTCTAATCGACAACAAGAAATGCAATTACCCAGCCCAGCAAAATTTCATTAAAATTAAGTCAATCATCTCATCTGCGCTGTGTACAAACATTTTAATGGTACTAAAAAACCCTAAAGCGTGCGGTAATTATAGAAAATAAAGTAAAGTAAAGTAAACAAAACCTTTAAAACTGTGACATTACTCAGTGTGCAAAGTGAATAGAATACTACGAAGCATTGACCTCGTCATGGCTCATATCAATACTTGAAACTTGTATACAATATATCATTTTATCAAGAGATGAAATGCCTTGCAAAACGGAATGAAACCTTACCGAACGACTGAGTTCATAAACAAAACATTCATTGAGCTATAAAGACTAGAGGTCAAATACCCTATGATACTGGATGAATATATGTCTATTGTATGTTTGTAAAGGTTTAAATTCATCTCCTTAAGAAAGAGAGATTGCTATAGATGAGCCGAAGGCAAAATTTAAAGGAACCCAAGAAATAATAATGTAATACGGCAAAATATTCAGTTAAAACGACGGAAGAAACTGGGGCAATAAGAAATGTTACGTGTACATAGGTCATAACATGATTCAAGAGTGCAGCAAGTGTTGGCGTAGCATTCTTTTCTTTTTTTTTTTGGATGCTTGCATTTTCAACTCTTTCACTCCTTAAGCTTGGAACAATTAAACCAAAACGTTCAGTTTGACATGGATAATTGGACGCTTATAAGCTGGAATAAAAAAACCCATTCCACCAATTCTCCATCTTCGCGGATATCGGTTAGTTGTTGCAGTAATAGAATGTAAACCGTTTGTGTTATTCGAATTATTCTAATTGGTATGCAGCAACTATTATATTCCATATTATAATTGCATCGTCTTCGGAAAGGTGTTCGACAGAGAATTTATTGGGCATTACCTGCGCAGGAATTATTCCAGATAAATTAATGCCATAGCTATTATTTAGACCATCTATAATAGGCCATAGTGTCGTGTATTATATACAGTCGACTCTCGATAATTCGAACTGATTGTGAGGTCCCTTGAAAAAAAAAAACCTTGATAAATGGAACAAAACCTATGTGTTTAGATACGCTCGTTAATTCGAAGTGATTGTCGAGTCGGTCAGCCAGCAAACACGCTGTAATTCGAAATCAGTAGCTAGTTACCTCTCAGTAATTCAATTTTTTTTTCGTTTTAGTTTTTTGTTTTGTTCTTTGCCCAGCTTGCTTTGATCCCGTTAAGTACAAAATTGTTCGCTCCCTTTGGGATTTACATACGTTTATCAGTCGTAATTATGAGTGCAAAAAAATACAAGTGTTTGTCAATCGGTGAAAAAAAAAAATTATTGAAGCCGTGGAAAGTTACTCCACTGTAGCAAACACTTTTAAAATTCCGTTCTCCACATTGTCAACCATTCTAAAGCAAAAAGATAACATAGCTGGCAGTGCATTACACGGAAGGAGAGAGCGGCACGGTGAGTTCCCCGGTCTTGAAGACTCCTTATTGAAATGGTTTAGTTAATGCAGAGGACAAAACGTACCTGTCGGGGTTGCATGCTGAAGGAGAAAGCTAAGTCATTCGCTGTTAGTTTGGGTATTGAAGGATTCACCGCCAGTGAAGGATGGCTCTCCAATTTTAAAAAACGACATAACATCGTTTTCAAAAAAAAATATGTGGAGAAAGCGTGAGTGTTGACGTTACTGCTTATCCTGCATGGATAAATGACTTAGGCGGGCTGCTGGTAAATTAAGATGTAACATACGTAATGTGGTCAATGCGGATGAGACTGCTCTTTTTTTTAAGTGTCTTCCTGATCGAACGATTACATTTAAAATGGAAAATGCCATGGGGGGAAAACATAGCAAGGAAAGGTTAACATTATTACTTACAGTAAACATGGACGGGTCACAAAAAATAAAGCCTCTTATGATAGAGAAATCTGCTAACCCTAGATGTTTCAAGGGTATCAAATCCTTTCCTTTGTCGCTCCAATAAAAAAGCGTGGATGACCACAGAATTGTTCAATGAGTGGCTGTTGAAACTAGACATCGACATGAAACAGCAGAAGCGGAAAATTGTACTTTTCCTGAATAATTGCAAAGCTGACAATAATCCGCCAGTTCTCAGTAATGTGAATCTTAATTTTTTCCCTGCTAACATCACCTCTAATTTTCAACCCCTTTACGGGGGAGTGATTCAGAATTTTAAAACTTAGTACCGCAAAGAAGTAGTGATTGTAGTGTTGGGTAGCATTGAAAATGGATAGAGAGCCAATATAAATGTTTTAACAGCAATGGCCATGGTTGACAAAGTATGGAAAAAACGTTAAATCGACAATGATTTCAAACTGTTTCAAGAAATGCGGATTTATTACAGAGCCAGTTAATCAATTGCAACACGAGGGAGGAGAACTGGATCATTTTACCTCGCAGGATGGATGGATCCTTCTTCCTAACTTTGATGATTCTGTGACTTTCGATGATTTTGTACATATTGACGACGATGTAGAAGTCTGCGGTGCTCTGTGTGACGACGAAATTCTGGCAGCTTCAAATTCAAGCAACAACAATGAAGGCGAAGATGATGAAGATGAAGAAGAATCGGAAGCAGAACCAATTCCGCCCGTCACATCAAAGGTGGCAAAGTCATTGTTGTGTACATTGTGTCAATATTTATTAAGAACGGAAGTGGACGACGAGGTATTCTCGGCACTGGTTGTCATTGACAATACTCTTGACCAAGGACACGGGAAGTTATTGAAGCAAAAAAAAAAATAAATACTGATTTCTTTACAAAATAAAAAATTTAAGTAAAAATTGTACCTATGCAATTCAGTGTGTGTTTTGTACTAAAGTGTGTCTAATTATTGTTACATATGTATGTACACCATATATCTACATACTTAATTCGTTTTTGTCCTTCGCTCCAACTCAACAATTTTTCGTTAATTCGAACTCTCGTTAATTCGAATTTTTTGTAAGGTTCCTTCAGTTTCGAATTATCGAGAGTTGACTGTAGTTGAAAGTAGTTCGAGGAATTCAAGATCGTGCAGTAAAATATGGCTGCATACTGCCACCAATATTCTTGTTATTGGTAATAAGCGATGTGCTGCGTGCTTCCTTGATGACAGAAAGTGTTTTTACATTTTAATAAATACTAAATCCTAAAAAAAGAAGTGGAGGAACTCAATGGTCTATTAGATTTGAACCCAAATATCTGAACTACGCTGACGATGTATGACACTTTGAAAACAGATTTATATTCATATTTGATATATGGTATTTATTTATTTTATATTTAAATGGATTTGATTTCATTTCTGCCAAGACTTGACATAAAGTTAAGTACAGTAATTAGGTTACTTTACATTACATTCTATGCGCCACTCATAGAATATAATAAGAAAAAGGAGAATACAATATGCCGCCTTGGCTAAAAGTATAAGGCACTCTACTTCACACTTTCATGTCTAAGAATACCACCTAATGAATAAAAATATTTCGTTTTTGCTATATTGGACTGAATAAATTGGAGTAAGTCTGAATATATTGGGTGTTGATGAAGATATCAATTTATTTGACTTATTTACGCGTAGAATCAGTAGTATCTGGACTAAGTAATGTTGAGACACAAAGCGAGAGCGATGTAATTGAATGCATTGCTCATGTCCGTTTTATCAAACTTATATTCCCACTAATATTTACTCATCCGACTCATGTACAAATACAGACTAACTGGTTTGTCAATTCCTTTCCTATGCCATTTCAATCAGGTATCAGCGATAATCGTACCTACTCCACGATAGTAGTGAAAATTCTCGATGACATTCAATCTTGTTTTGGTAAGGGCTTCGTAACCTATATTTGCTTGGTAAATTTCACAAAGCCCTTTAACAAAGTTTATCATGATGGGAAAAATTATTAATAATGATGCCTACTCAAAGTTGGAGTTATAGGGATATTCGGCATCAGCAGGGATTGCAAATGTGAACAGAAAACTAAGGACTTACCAGCGTGTATTAACTGAAGCGGAACATTTTCAAAGAAAATCCGCTTTAAAACAACGTGATCGAAACGCCCGTTTGTCCTTTGCCAGAAATCGTTTAAGATGGAAGAAGCGTTGAAGCACTGTCATCTCCACCGGTGAGAAGCGCTTTTGCCTTAATGGACCTGACGGATTTCGTCGTTATTTTCATGATTTGAGAAAGGACGAGCTGTTTTTAAGACGACGACAACAAGGCGGAAGTAGACCAAAATAATACTAATACCCGCTTCGTAGACGGCAGGACGAAAAGTGACGACTACCTAAAGATCTCAGACGAAGAGATCGTGCATCATAACTAAGAAAAATTCGGCGAAAATTTTATCCTGAATCAAGATAATGCAGCAATCCACACAGCTCGGAAGGTGAAAGAGTACTTCGAGCGTAACAACGTTTGTGCTCTTGATTGGCCAGCATTTTCTCCAGACCTCAAAATAATTGAGAATGTATGGTGATATCTCTCCAGAGCCGTCTACCAAAGCGACCTTAAGACGCCATTGAAACTGAATGGAACGATGGGACAAAATACTACGAAAATTAATTAAAAAACTGTTAAAGTTTCTTCCATCAAGAATTTTACAGGTTGTAAGTAATGAGGGTAAATGATAGAACACAGCGATCTGTCACTGGAGTATAGTAACAGAAGCGGCAAAAAATGGGTATAGCGGTAAACGAGGGCAAAACAAAGTATATGCTGTCAAGAAGAGACGCCCAACATCGACAGCTATAACGAATAATAACGCTTGCAAGTCGCTGTTTGTTTAGGCTGAGAAGGCAACTATTGTATGTAGAAAGGCCCTCTCCCGAAAAACCACGGAAACTCTACATATATGAGGCAGTTGTAATCCCAGTCCTGCTCTATGGTTCCGAAGCATGGACCCTTTCTAAAGCGGATGAAGATAGCCTTGGTCGTTTTGAGAGAGAAATTCTTCGTAAGATATTTGGTTCCGTATGCGTTGACGGGTTTTGGAGGAGACGATCAACCTGGACGCAAAACTGCGCATTGGGCGTTTGAAATGGCTGGTACATGTAGAGCGAATGAACACCAACGCTCCAGCCCTCAGAATCTTCAATTTTTACCCGGAGGAACAACGAAGTAGAGGAAGGCCTCGCCTTAAGTGGCACGCGGAAGTGGAAGTGGACCTCAACAAGCTTGGAGTGCGCAACTGGAGGCAGTTAATCAAAGACGGCGTTAATTGGAAAGGCTTATTGGTTGAGGCCCAGGTCCACACCGGACTGTAGCGTCGCCTTCGTAAGTAAGTAAGTAATGAGGGAAGAACTATTTATTACCCCCAATTAACACTAACTGGCAGCAATTCAATATGAATGGTTAAGGTAAACCGTATAAATCGCTGACGTTATGGGAATAATGGCATGGTATCGCCTTAGATTTACGTTACGTTGAAATAGAATTAAATATAATTTATACATCTAATTTTGTAGCCGGTTCACCAACACACGTTCTTATCGTGATGCCAGACAAATAGTGTCGTCTGAAATCAAGCCAAAACGGAAAGACGAAAATTTTAAGAATCGACTTGTTTGCTCAAGTCAAGATGCCGTAGTAGTGAGACTGCGAATGCGCAGAACTGCAGAAGAATATTGCGACTGTACGGAAGTTAGCAAGTCAAAACCGTGATCAGTCGTTTCCACGTCGTTCTAAATCCCTCGAATGCTCCTGTAGCGCATTTTGCGAAAAGACTTGGCTATACGTCTGTTAAAGATTATAATGACCTGAGGGTTAAAGCGAAACCATGATCGTGCACGACGAACCTTCACTGAGTGGACTCTATTGAAACTGGAAGATTCGGATTTTCGCTCTAAAACCATCCTCAGCGGCAATTCGTCTGGTGAACAGATGCAGGTACTCCAGAATCAGCCATTGTATACGAAAAAAATTATTGTTTGGTTGGTTGTTTTCATGCTGAAGGTGTCATTCGGTCGTACTTCTCCCTAGATAATGACTGCCAGTTTGTTACAGTCAATGACAACGAGATTTTTTATAATATATTGGAACTGGAAAGCTTGGAAGAAATGTGGTTTCAACAGGACGGCGCCATAGAGCGCGTGCCACAATTGATTTATTGAAGACGAAGTTCGGTGATCCTCTTATTGCCAGAAATGACGGGGTCGATAGGCATAAACACCTTTAGGATACGTTTATGGCGAAGAAAATTCGCGTCGAGCGAAGCAATGCGATTCGCTACAAGCGATCAAATACATGCATACATATGAAAGTGTTTATCGCACAGCGATTTAGCGATATAGCGATATAGTGAAAAGCCAATTCAGCGACTGCAAACGATTCGAACTAACTGCAAACGATAAGAAGCGACTGCTCTCGACGAAAAATCACAAAGCCAATATACTGAATCAATTTGGCGAATCACTCGTACAATGTGAACAGATTTACTGAACTTTTGCGTGAAAATCAATGTTTTATGAAACATTTGTACAAGTAGGAAGTAGAATGAAAATAAGTTTTGGAGAAAAGATAGGCATTATTTTTATTTCATAATAATCTAGCTACTGTTCTTTTGTAACTGTGAAAATATCGTTTATGAAGAAACTCTTTAATTTCTTCATTGTTTTTAAATACATTTTACGCAGTACGTAATTGCATTCCAATAACAATAAGCGCCTCATTTTAACGCGCATGTTACTCACTTTACCAGTTTCAAAACGCGAATGTCATTAAGCGAAATTGCCTGGTCATATACAGTCAATCGCTTGCGATTTCGCTGTGAGCGAGTCTGATCATAAAGTCGAATTCGTTTTCCCATAAACTCGTTTCTTCGGGTCTGCATAAAGTCTCTAGTCTATGCCAAAAACGCTGGAAACCTAAGACGACTTGGAGCGAAAATTTGACTTGCAATTGCTAGAATATCGGTCGAATTATGCGATAAAAGTCAAGGAAAATTATATCTAGTGCATTTATTCATGCAAACGATTCCATCAAGGACATTTGAATGTTGTTATATTTCATAAATAATAGTATCAATTATATTTCAATCCAAAATAAAAATAAAAAAACACGTCTTTTTGAAACAAATTAGGATCTAATCTAAATTGGGATCTGCAAATCGAATGCAATGAAAAACCTTGTAATTAACTTTATCTACAATGTCGAAACATTTGATTAAATAAAATCAAATCCTTTGCAAATGGAAGCAGCTGTAAACTTATTAAAATTCTTATCAAGCTACAAAGAGTAATTTTAAAAAATGCGTAATAATAATAGATTTGCCGTGTTGACAGTTTTGCTAAATTTTATAATGTAATATTTTATAAGTCATGGATTTTGTGATAAACTCTCTTAGTCGTTCAATCTTATCTCTAACCGTCAGAGTAACTCATACAATATCAACAAATTAACAAAACCAAAATTTTTTGTTTTATCAAAGGTGGGATAAATTTTCAATGAATTGCAACAAAATTTATGTATTGGCAACATTTGCTTAATGTCTTAATTAAAACAAAAAAAAAAAACTAACAAAAATATTTTCAAACAAAACAAATTTATATATCAGGCTCCACAAATGAAGCTGGAAAGAGACCCGATTTATTCGTTCGGGAATGTGTACCTTTGTACCAACCGTTTTTTTGCTTCCTATGCACGTAGACAATGTCTCCAACATTTAATTCTAGTTCAAGTTCACTATTCGGTGGATAAGACACTATGCATCGGAACCTGCTGAGAGAATTTCCAACAAATCAAGACCAAGTTTTATTAAAGTTCTGTAAAGGCAAGAAATTGATTTTTTGTGGTTAACTAACCTTTCTCGAACATGTGATGGTCCTTTAGCTGCTCCCGCTGGATTGGTGGTCACTTGTGTTGAGATTGTATTAGCATCAAGACTTTGAGACTTTCTGTGATGTATCAAACCAGCTTGCTGAGCCACAGAAGCGGGTGAAGACTGCTGACATTTGCTTAGAAGAATACTATTTGACGGGGTGGACGATGATGTGCTTATGAGTAAGGAGGTACCTCCTCCTGGTGTTGCTATTCGAAATGTTCCATCAACTTGTTGCCGCAAACTAAGGTTAGAGAAAAAACTACTTTAGAAAACTTGCTCTTGAAATATTGGACAATAATAACCTCTGCAGTTGTGGTCGATCCTTATTGCCTTTAAGTCGTTGCGAACCGAAAGAGGTTTGATTTGATTCGTTCAAAACAGCTGCGCTTAAATCAACTGGGAGACTTTGAAGTAACTGGCTTGGGCAGGATCCTGACCTGTAGCAAAAAAGAAAGTGTAAGAAAAATTCCACCCAAAGGAAAATAATTTACTTACCTCACATGGACAGGGTGTAAAGTTGCATTGCTGTTTCCCGCACGATCATTTGATACGTTAAGGGTCTGTTGCTGAGTTGTTGGTGCTTGATTAACCGTTGCGGGGTTTATAGGAGTTCCACTGTCTTCAAACGATGGGTTATCCATAGAATACGTGTTCACTACATGATTATTGCTGACATGATTCGAACTGGGCGACTTGGATCGTTTGATATTGGTAAGCCGTTTCATCAAACTCACAGCTGATGACGACGACGAAGCATGCTGGTCTTTTTGTTTTTCTTTATCTTGACCACTGCTGTTTTTATCTTTCGAATCTTTGTTAGTTAGTTTTTTAGCTGTTTGAGCATTACCGGTTATTTGGGCTGTGTGTTGTTGCTGCTGATGTTGTTGTGATTGTTGCTGTTGTTGCTGTTGTTGATGTTGTTGCTGTTGTTGATGTTGTTGCTGTTGTTGCTGTTGTTGCTGTTGTTGCTGTTGTTGCTGTTGTTGCTGTTGTTGCTGTTGTTGCTGTTGCTGCTGTTGTTGTCCGCCAATTGACTTACGACCGAAAAATGATTCCATGTGATGACCCAAAGGTTTCGCCCAAACCGATGTAGATGATGATGTTGCGGATGAAGATGAAACATTGCCACTACCACCACCGGCACTTCGTGGTGGTAATTCTGGTGGTTGATGTGGCACACTAGACATCTGAGACAATCGAATGTTTATGTTCTCTAAAATATTTATTCCATTTGTGGTGACGTTGGTGGAAACAATTGAATTTTGGTTGGTATTAGGATTTTGGACTTGCGAAGACGCCGGCTGACTACTCTGGACATATTTCCACTGATGCATTAACTGTTGTTGATCACGACTTCTAAGTGGTGTTACATAGTTGCCAGGGAAAACTCCTGACATGTCTTGCCAATTTTTCCCTTTAAACCATCCATCTAAGCATCGCTCTGTGACTATGTATACGCAGCCTTTCTTCAGTTCTAGTTCATCGCTTTTTCGCGGTTTATATGGATACAATGCTAAATAACCCCATGGCAATGAGGGTGGAACGTTTTGTTGCCCTCCAGTCTTCAGAACATTAACCCGACTTTGTGAAAGAGCTGCAGTGTGCTCACGTGCAGAAGAGGAACTTAAATCAGTTCGTCCTCTAGCTGAGCTTGAACTTTGACACGATGTACCAGTTTGCATTTGATTTGAGTTGTTCTCCTGTCCAGTAGACGCTGGAACACTAAGTATTTCAGCCGAATGTCGATTCGATTGTATAATACTTAAACTCGCCCCGGACGTTATTGCGTTAAGCGAATGCCTTTTCTCTTTATAATCTCGATACTTGACAGCTGGATTATTTTGTGGCGAGGTTGGATTGGATCCGGGACTACTAGGAATTGAATTTGAACTAGAATTACTACTACAGGTTGAATTGGGACTTGTTGTGGTAACTGTGGACGAACTACTACTTGAATCGTTTGTGCCCGTTTCAAATGGTATCGGAGGGAGATTTCTTGGCGTTGCACTGACCATATGTTGATGATTTGATGTTTGGACAAGGCTTCCGTCCAGTAGTTGTTCAGCTAAAGCGTTCATTTCTACAAAGGCAATCGGAAATATTCCAATACAAGAACCAATTCTACCCTCTGCCCAGTTGTGATCAACACGACGTAGCACATGTATCATTGTTCCTCTTTTAAATGTGAGGCAGCCTTCTTCTTCATTTGGTCCCATTTTAAAATCATATAGTGCTATGCACTGTGGCACTGGTAAGGGAACAATAATTTGAACGTAATTTATTGGAAATGTACCCTCGCGGCCATTTAGTTCGCCAACAAACCAATTGGCATCTACTTTTCGCTTCAAAATAATTACATCGCCCTTTTTAAAACTCAGGTCGTTGGATTCTTTTGACAAAAAGTCGTATAAGGCGAACGCTCGCGGTACATATCCTCTTTCATTGTTTACCGATGAGTTCATTTGTTGATGTTGTAGCTGCTGCTGTTGTTGTTGCTGCTGTTGCTGTTGCTGTTGTAGTTGTTGTTGCAGTTGTTGCTGTTGTTGTTGCGGGTGTGCATGCTGTTGCTGTTGTTGTTGCGGGTGTGCATGCTGATGCTGTTGTACATTTGGCGGAAATGACTGATGCAATTGCTGCTGGTGATGCAAGTCATTGATGGTGAGATTCTTAGACTGTTGTATAGGTGCTGATTGTGACATTTGATCAATACCAGGGTATTTTATGAATTTCTCCTTGTGAGATGGATTCACGCTGGTCTGACGCTGATCACTTATGTTATTAATTATTACACCTCCTCCTGCAGCTACTACCGTGCTTATAACGTGCCCTTCATGTGGAGGCGTCGGAGTGTTCATGATTTTGGGCGATTTGTTGATATTATGTTGATTGGCCGCAGCATTTTTCATGCCTGTAATAAAGTGAAAATATTTAAAAAGGGCATGAAAAAAGGAATATACATATGTACATCTGTAGGCTTAATTTTAAAATATCGAAGACCCGTGACAAACTTAAATACGACGAGGAATTTATTTGAATGATTGGCACCTTGATAATAACTACGCAATTAAAAGACACGCCGTTAGGACTTATGAATTGCTGACACTAAGTATCGCCAGGAGGTACGTAGACTAGAGGTGAATACTTATCTTGCACCCAATATCAAAGTCTAATGTTTGTAGTTTCGGATGAACACAATAAGAATAAATCCATATTGAAAGGACAACGACCGGTTTGAGAAAACATCCCGCTATTTTAGGGTACGTCCAAAGTTAAGCTTAAAGGTGAACTTAAAGAGTGCAATGATACTAACAACTAAATTAAAGCACTGGTTATGAACGCAGCAATAAGAGTTTGAATTTAGAGATTTTACATCTGACTGAGCCACGTTTTGGCCTCCTACAAGTTATAACGCTCGGTGTTAAATCCTTTTTAGCCGTCTTGCACACATCCGACCGATGTGAGTATTGTTTATAAATTTCAAACGCGTGAATGCATTACGGATTCACATATAGAGAGGCGCGGAGTAAAGTTTTTTTCTTTTTCTAGTCATTTCAACGTATTTATTTATGTCGTAATGACGCATATACCAAAATTGGAACGTTTTTCGATTTCAACGATGCAAACGTATATCGTTTTTCCTCCATTTCCATTCTACTTCTGAAAAGCAAGGGGGTGAGACTGGGAAGGAATATGAAATGCACCATTATCAGCAAAAAAGCATTGAATTAGAATTAGCAGACAACAGTTCATTAATGAAAATCAAAAGAGTGTCAGAGATAGAACCAAGTTCTGCGGGACAGCAGTATTAATGCGACTGTCCAAATATCAGACTAAAACGGTCCGACAAATCTTAAATTAAACGTCCAAAAATCCTATTAAGAGAAAATTAGGGTATAGTATAATTAGCATAGTTTTGTGTATGCTAAGATTTTTAAATACTATTGTTGGCGAACAGTGCAGCAACATTGACTTGGTCAGAAAAATGCACACCAGCCGAATCAGATGTGACATGTAAACCGGATGAATGTTAACGTTCTGGCCCAAAGTATTTTACCTACTCGGGGGAACAACTTAGTGGAGGCATGTTCAAGTGGAAGGGAACCTTAATCATCTGGCAATGTTTAATAGTTGAAGCCCTAGTCCACTACGGACGGCATTGCTACCTAAGTAACTAATTAATTACGGATATGTTCCGCGGTACTCTACAGAAGAAACGGAACAATTCGATGGAATTTGACATTAAAAATGCAGCAGGTTGACTCCGTTGATGACGTTTACTTATTACCACAGGACGATCTTTCTGGATGATTTTTTATGATTTTCAACAAGGTTTACCTTAACAACAGTCAACCCGCATCGACTTTTGCTGATGAAGCACCATCCCGGCCACCGTGTTTCTCTGGTTTTCGTTATCGTCGTTCGCCCCAGGCTGAATTTTGTGAAGGACGTCCAAAATTGGTTGTTGTGCCAAAAAACATTGATGCTATGTGGGAACTGATATTGCAAGATCGTCATGTGACTTATCGTCAAATAGAGGCATACTTGGGTACCAGTTCCACTCGCATACATTTAATATTGCGTGAAGATTTGGCCATGAATAAGATTTATTTGTTGGATACCGCATAAGTTGAAAATAGGTCGAAAAAAGGCGACAATGCGAGCACTCACAGATCGACTCAAACAAGTAAATTTTCGAGCACTGAAAACATCGAATTGATGGGTAATCCGCCGCACAGACCGGATTTTCCACCCAATGAATTCTTTTTTACGAGGGCGGGTCAATAAGTCCGCGACTTTTGGATTAAAACAGATTTTTTGATAAAAAAATAATTTTATTTTTCAACGTACTCTTCCTTGAGCTCTATACACTTTGTCCAACGCTTCTCCAATTTTTTTATCCCTTCCAAAAAAAATGATTTGTCGAGGTCCTCAAAATAGGCCTTTGTTTGCGAGATGACTTCATCATTGGAGTCAAATCTTTTTCCACCAAGCCATTTCTTCAGGTTTGGGAACAAGAAGCAGTCGCTCGGAGCCAAATCTGGAGAATAGGGTGGATGAGGGAGCAATTCATAGCCCAATTCATGGATTTTTGCCATGGCAACTGCACATGTGTGCACCCTTGCATTGTCTTGGTGGAAAAGAACTTTTTTCTTGGCCAAATGAGGTCGTTTTTTTTTTCAAATCGTCATTGAATCGGTCCAATAAGTTGGCATAATATTCCCCATTGATTGTTCTTCCCTTTTGAAGGTAGTCAATGTGGATTATCCCGCGTGCATCCCAAAAAACAGTCGCCATAACTTTATTGGCTGACAAACCCACCTTGGCCTTCTTTGGCGCCGATTCACCCTTAGAAACTGTTGTTTGTTCTCTGGTGTGTTGTGATGGATCCATATTTCGTCCACGGTTACAAAACAGCGCAAAAACTCCTCCATATTGCGATTAAACAACGCCAAACCTTCCTGTGAAGTTGTTACACGATTGCGTTTGTGGTCGACTGTGAGCAAACGCGGCACCCATCTTGCGGAAAGCTTTCTCATGCCCAAGTGATCATTCAAAATTGAAACCACTGAGCCATGCGAGATTCCTACGGCTTCCACAATCTCTCGCACTTTCAATCTTCGGTCGGCCAACACCATATCGTGAATTTTTTCGATTGTTTCGGGTGTAGAGACCTCAACTGGGCGTCCAGGACGTTCGGCATCTTCAGTGCTTGTACGACCACAACGAAATTCAGTAAACCACTTTTTTACCATTGAAATCGATGGTGCAGAGTCCCCATAGTATTTATCAAGCTTAGCCTTGGTCTCGGTAATGGTTTTTTTTCGCAAGAAATAATGCTTAATAAGCACACGAAATTCACTTTTTTCCATTTTCTCCTCAAATTAGTGAGTAGTCTGATAAAAATAGCTGTCAAACACAAACTAACTGACGCAGCAAGTTTAAATTTTGACAGGAGTCAACTGACAAATGCCTGTTGACAGGAGCAGTGTTGCTGTTTCAGTAAAGAGGTCAGAAATTCAAAAATGCACGGAATTATTGACCCGCCCTCGTATTCTCGCACATTAAAAATAAAGTGAGATCAACGATTTTCCAAGCGGTTGTGTTTAAAATCCATGTTTTGAAGTTACCTCTTTCGGAATTGAAAAAATTTGTTGAAAATCGGTTCAAACACATGCAAAAGTGTATTAATCTTCCACGTCTATAATACAGACCAGCTGTTTTGGCACTTAGTGAAACACATGTAGATCCCCGCCCACACCACTCAGATCACTCTGATCTGAAGCTACCTGACTAAGAACTAGTGCCACTATTCTTTCCCCATCGCGGTCTCGCCATATACGTGCGTAGTGATGTAACTTACCAAATTCCACAACAATTTAGTCCCTGTTCCAATCCGGAATTCAATTTCATGTGGTTAAAATTCCATCTCCGTAAGCAAATTATCCACTACTGCTTTATTTACAGAAGCTCCAAACTGAACAGCAACTCGACCTTTCACGAGTTTGATGAGCTGTCTGACTCCATTCAAAGAATTGTATCCCTGTATCCTCATACTGAAATCGTGATTACGAGCGATTTCAATATACACAGTTCTGGGTGGTTTCGACATTCTGGACAGACAACACCCGAAGGACGGTGTGTTGAGATCTTCGCTGCGGAAAATAACTTAACCCAGCTTGTAAATGAGCCCAGACGTTGACAGTCATACCGCCAACACCCTGGACTTGTTTTTAACTTCCCACCCTGATAAGTACACCGTTGATGTGCTCTCCCCTCTAGGCTCGTCGGACCATTGTGTCATATCAGCTAATTTCACGTACACCCACCACACTGTGAGAGAAAATATTCCTAAAAGAACCGTATGGCAATACGAGAAAGCCAATTGGAGCGGACTTAACAACTTCTTTAGGAATTTTAACTGGTCGTTATTTTTCCTCGATAACGACGTGGAATGCCGCTGCTGACATGATCACAGAAACTGTTCTTCTTAGAATGAGATGCTTTATCCCTCATCGGATGAAGAGCATTCAACCAAAAGAAAAGGCATGGTAAGACTCGAGCTGTAAGGAGGCTAGAGGTTAGAGAAGTGTTTTTTCGGTCCTACAAGACCAACCCGACAGGGGAAAATCAAAAAAAGTTTGAACGAGCCAGAAATATCAGTCAATCAATGGACACCCTCGAACACCGATGTAATGTCTCCTGTCTCACTTTGTTTTATCGCTATTTCCGCCACCAGTGTTCCATTGAAATCGTCAGTAGCATTCCGCCCATTTAAACTTTCAACCGTAATACCCGTGTCCCTATGAATGCTCATCAGTATACCCTCAAGCCCATTTTCGGACGTACTCCAAAAGGAATTCCCTCCCGATCTCTGTGTTTCATGGTCATTATAACTTATAAACATTTAAAAACAATGTACATCGGTACCTGTCCTTTCTTCCTCCCTAAATTTCCTTCGACCGCGTTGTGTACAAACATTTCAAGTGTACAAAAACCCCTTGACCGCGCGCTGATTATAAAACAAGAATAAAAAATAAAAAATGTGTAACTGACACGAATAGACGGGTTTTTCTCTTCTTCCAGTTTAGGTAAGCTAAAACGGTATGATAACCTAATAAATAAATTTGAATTCGTGTGTAGTCTGAGCGCTTGGTGACTTGAAGCTTTGCGGGTTGTTTAAATACGAAGTTTTCAACTTTTGTTCTAACATACAAAATTTTCCGTTGCGCAAACTGTTCCCATTTTCACTCTACTTTGCTATTGCCCGACCATATTTAGTTCTCTTAAAATCCTGTCAGCTCCTAATCTCCGACCAAGAACAACTTCAGCAAAATGCCTTCCATCAACACCCACCCAGCCAACACAGTCATCTTCAAATGCAAAAAAAAACAGCTGGATAGTAACCTTCCTGTTCTTACTGTCATAATCTTAGAAGAAAACACGTTTCTAAGCAGGCAGATTTCTTCCAACAAGGTTTTGCACAGAAGATTACTAAAATCACAGATGAACTAAGTTAGATGGTAAGCTCTACAAATACTTTTGCAAACCCTTAAACCTCCCACATGCACACTATAAGTGGATTAAAAACACATTGTACATCTCTAAAACCTGTCAGAATTTATTAGAATGAGAGCAATTTACAAGTATAGTAATGTTGCTAGAATGAGAGCGATTTGCTCTCATCTGAAAGTTTGACAAAATAGTAACTCGTGTAACGTAAATATGTATAAAATCAAATTTGTATTTTTGTTGTCATTGCACCTCTGTATTTCACCACTCTAATTTCACCATACCTTTATCGAACTCTTCTTCTCCTTATGTTGCACTTTTTTCTCTGCTTTATTGCTTATCTATTTATTTCTTTTCCTTTCTCGATGCATGTTCCTATATTAGAAAACCTATACAGTCTAACTGAAAAATCAACATACACTATGATAACTGTACTCTCCAAGTGTTATGAGGGACTCAAAGTGTGTTATTTAAATGCTCGGAGTTTAAATGACCAAAAACAAGATTATTTAAAGTATTTGTTTGCCAATTCTTGTTTTGATGTTATCTGTGTTAGCGAAACCTGGTTTAAGCCGAATATAACAAGCTTGCTTTATACAGCATTATAATATATCATCTTATGAATTTTTCAGAAGTGATAGATTGATTTACCGAAACTATGGCTGGCGGTTTATTGCAAATCGAACCTTAAGTGTGATACCATCATTAAGGCTGACGACAACGGCACGGAATACATTCGGGTCGAAATACGAGATTGTAATATCAAATGCATGCATGTGCCTTTCCTGGTTGAAATCTCTGACTACTGTGCACTCTATTAACACTTAATTATTTGTGGTGGCTTTTCAAATGAAGAATTTAATTTCCTCTGTTGGAATGGATATAACAAATATGACTTACCCTACTGCAGAAAATCGTTTACCTAGCATCTTTGATGTAATGGCTGTTTCTAACCCTTTTCTAAATCTCCTATTCGATCAACTTTCGTTTAATGTTTCTGGCCATGACATATTATCCTGTACCTTCGAAATAAATTTATCCAAAACTGTTTTTGATGACACATTCTCATATAAAAATTTTGATGCGATAGACCTAAATGCACCCCAAATTGCAACTAGCTTAACAAATTGGGTGCAATGCCGGTCATGCTCCAATCCAAATGATAAAGTAAAACTATGTCAATCTATTTAAACGCAACTGTTCAAACGATGTGTTCCAACGAAAACGGTTAAAATCCTAAACAGAGCATGTCCTTGGTTTACAACATCAACTTTTCCTGCGATTTAGGAAACTGCTATTGCAAAGAGCAAAGAAATCTAGTCCATCTTCTCCTGCTACTTTAGACCCATTAGCATTGTTACTTGCTTATCAAAGGACCTCGAGAAAGTAATAGCAAAACAAAGAGTTTAACGTCCAATAAATTGCTGAGTTATCAGCAATCTGGTTTTAGAGGTAACCACAGTTGTTCAACAACAATGGGCAACCTATTAGAGGAAATTAGATGTCGACAGAGGTAATGTTTCTGTTCTTTGTTTGTTTGATTTTTCCTAGGCCTTTGATAAAGTGAATCATTCCATTCTATACCAGAAACAATGAAAGAGAAAAAATTGGTAAAAAGTTTTCTCTGTGGTAAATCACAAAGATGGTGGTGAACGATCTTCCTCTCTCTCGAAGAAATGAAACAAGGTGTTCCATAGGGCTCAATTCCGGGAGCGTTAATATTCCGTATGTTTGTAAATGATCTTCCATCCGTGTGTAAACTTGTTTCTGTCCAGCTATGTGCGGACGATATCCAACTGCACCTGGCAAAACCCCACAGTTGATGGCTCGCTCAACCTGGTCAGTTGAAATCAGATTACAACTAAATCCGGTATCGTTGAAAAAATTTGACCTGAATGTGTTGCCTGGTTTATATGTTATCTTAATAATAATAAAATTGAAGTAGTACAATCGTAGTTTTTCTGCCTACAACCACACTAAATCTGTCGTTGGTCGCATTTACGGATGTCTGCGTAACCTGTGGCTGAGTGCGTATTTCTTGTAATAATGATGATCTTACCTCTAATAACTTATGCTGAGGTTGTGTTCAGTAACCTTGACGCGTTATCTCGGCGTAAATTGCAAGTTACAGAACTCGAAGACATAAACACATCTCTGTATACGTTTGAAGACTACTTGGATGTACCCTGGAAGAATATATCAACGCGAGAAATTGTATAACCTTACACAAAATTATTCATTGCCTATAAAACAGGCTTATTTTTTTGTCGATCGTCAAGAACTCTTAACCTCATTCCATTTGTTTTTCATTTACGCTATTAAGTTATGGAGCTCCTTACCATCATTTATCAAATCTATTACAAATCCATCCAGATTTAAAAGTGCAATTCTACAACACTTTTCGAAATGGAGTTTCGTACCCTTATCACTGCGGTCAGTTTAGGCCTACTGTGATTTGCTTTAGATTAGAATGAAGGTGGAACTCCAATAGAAGAGCAGACTAATCGAGACATAAAACAATCAAGGAAACATGGCCACTAGGATGAAGCTGCTTAGAACTAAGACAAATCTCCAGAAATAGTAGGCCATGGCGTGTAGGTGTATTAGAAGTACTTGCAAGTTGGTTCAGGATAGTAAGGCACAAAAGAGCCATCAACTGCAGAAACTCTTTCAAGGATTATCTAAAATATAATTAACAAAGCATTCAGTAGTTATCTTTCAAAAACTGCCTACCTATAATACAAAGGCGAAGTAAACAGTCAAAACTAGACACTCGGCATGTCGATATGACGAACTTTAACTGATGAGCGCTAGTTAACATTTTACATCCACCCAACCAATGTTTAAATTTATCGTTTTTAACATATTAGAAGAAAAGTTCTTCCACTGCATCGGAATGCACATGAGCAACATATGTTCGAGTGCAACCAAATATTTACATATATATACATATCTGTATCAACTATTTCATTATTTCAATATTACCAACCAAATACTTTTAAATACGCACGTAACAATCCACGTACAGAAAAACAAATAAAACTTCAAACAAATTCCAAACAAAATTCCATCCTAGCCCCCACACTTTTTTTGGTTTCCCCCCTCCCCCTTTTTTATTTGTGATGAATCTCCCGACAGGCGACAACCCACTGGCAACAGCCGCCAACGGCGGTCTGCTAACGTCATCCCAAATATACATATCTCATAATTTTCATCATAAGCTTACCTTCCAAAATTCTCATAAGCAAAACATTTGGTGGCAATTCATCTATTTTCGTATCGACCAACACACGGCATTCCGGACACCGAAGTTCTTGTCGACTTGCGACAATCACCTAAAATACAAATATAGACAAAAATTTCTTCGAAAAACAGTCCCATAAAGTGAAATACAGTACCTCAAGGCATTTTCGACAGAAGGTATGTTGACAGGGGAGCACCTTCGAAGATGTATCCAGCCGTTCCAGGCACACAGAACACTCCAGCAAATCATTTAATGTTCTCTCATCCATTTTTTCCTTTCCTTTTTTTTTTAATTTTACTTCCTTCTGTCTTCGAAACGGATTCTGATTTTCTTTTTACACTTTTTCTGATACCACACTAGTGTTTCAAATTCCTTTAACTATTCGACATGAAATGGAAAGAAAAAAATGCACATGGAAACAACAAGAAGAATGCAAGAGGTGTGTGATGATGAGATGACTGCGACAACAACTGGAATATGGTCATAGAATGATTCTTGTTTTCACACAGTAATTTCACTGCACCCAACCGCATTTAATTTGAGGGATTTTATTTTTCACTTTTTGCTGTACAAGTTGACACATTATTAAGTAAATAATCGCGCATATTTTGCGTTAGAAATTGCAAAATACTTTCACACAAGTCGAGGCCGAGCAGGAAGCCATTACAGAATTTGCATCGAATTAGAAAAAAAGATCCAATTGTACCCTTTACCAATTTTTTTTTCTTTTTTTTGTGTCGTCTTTGGTGTGGGGCCTTTTGTTTTTTTGAATTGGTCAGAATTTAAGAACCATTCACAATGGCATGTTAGGGATTGGATAAAATAGCTTGAGCGTGCGTTACACTTTACCTATTAGACTTTAGTTGTTTTTATTATTATTTTTGACAAGATAAGATAACTTGTAACTTTATTTATCTTTTGATCTTTTGAAAACTTATAAATTTGTTTCATTTTTTATAGTCACGGGTAGATTGTTGAAATTTTCAAAATATGGAAGTCATAAGTCGTCTGCATTTCGTAGTCTAGATGGCTGGACATCACCTACACAATTCACATATTTGGACAGACATACAATTATTTTTGATTAAAGACGAAAATTATGACACTCAAATACATTCGTTGTTGAACATTAAACCTGTTTAAAATATTTCACATGACGTCAATTGGTGTGTATATATTGTATTTTAATATTGCACGCATAGCTTTGTTCTATACCAATTGAAGTTTGTTCAACATATTTTGATTTCTTTGACATAGAATCGAGGAACAATATTCGAAATTACATGGTGATATTATATATGTTTATTGCACATATTGTTGAAATGTTCTTTCCAATTCTTTTAAAAAAAAAACAACAATTTTTTTCCTATTTTATTTGACACATATACTATATGTTCTGCAAATTTAAATTTAGTGTCTAATATCACATATATTTTGTCCACCTTTTCTAAAACATTACCATCCATATTTAGGTTATACATATTGTTATGAACGCCATTTATTACCAGAGTCTTAATCTTAGCCGTATTCAATTTAAATTTATTCGGTCTAAGCCATAAATTCAAAGTATTGAAATCCTTTCGTATTTTTGAAAAACCTTCAATCAAATATGTACACTTAATAAACAAAAGAGCATCATCTGTAAACAACTCTAATTCGCTATACTTTATTTGATTGACACTATAATTAATGAGCAAAATAGCCACTGAGCCCAAACATCTTTCTTTGTCTTCCTATCGCCTTTTCCAAAAAAAAACTTAACACATGCTGGAGCATTATACGTGTATTCATACCCACTTGAGTGCTAAGTTCTTAAAAAAAAAAAGCTATTGGTTTTGATGTCACGTTATTTACCCTTGTTTGCTGCGAACGACGACTTAAATATGAAAAAAAAACACATTAGTTCCTTGTCCCGCACACCATATCGATCAAGCTTTTCCAACAAAATTTTTCTATCTACAGTTTCGAATGCCCGATTTAAGTCGAAAATACACAAATCACTCAACTCTTCTCATACATATGTTATTTTCATGTCGTAATAGCCATGTTAAGAGGAAAGTGCTCATGAATGGCTTCTTCTGAAGATCGATTGGTTTTCCACTATTTTTTCAAAAATTTGTTCTTACAGGGGTAGAGATTTTACCGGCCTATAATCTTCACATTTTTCAGATTTTTTAATTTTTTCTAAGGGTGTAATTCGAGATACTTTTCAAGTGTATGGAAATAATCCTTCTTTTAAAGAGGCGTTAATAATTCTTTGAAGTGGAGGGCTTATAATAGAAAAGGAGTCAAGTATAATTCGGGTGATTAAATTTAAAATCAGTTTTTTTCGAAATTCTAAGTAAGGTATTTCTTATGTCACTTAATTCTATTTCCCTAAACTTAAAAATGTGGTCCTTACGTATAACTTTGTTACAAAAGGGGACGAACTATTTATCCATTTAACACTATCTACAAAAAATTCATTAAACTTTTCCGCCACTGTTCCGTTGTCCTTATAAATAAGATTATTAAAACAAATATTTACTATTGCTTCTATTTTTTCATTCAGAAAAAGAGTCTTTATTACTTTCCCCAAAAACTTTTAGTCACCGTGCTGGATGTATTCGTTTCTTGCTTTACTTATTTGCTGTTTATATTTATTTCTTATACTCCTAAAATGTTCCCAGTCACTATCGTTATTTGTCAATTTCGTTCTGTTAAATGACCGTATTTTTTAATTTTTAATTATTCTTAAGTTATTATTAAACCACTTTACGAGGGGCGTTCAAGATATTCTCGGTATCGGGGTGAAGCTGTGGTTGCATATATAAATTGACTTATTTATCAAGTAACACTATTATTTTAGTGCATTCATGTAAGATTTCATATAAATGTGATTATTAATTCGCGTTTTATCTCTAGTTAAACAGAATCATAATGGCAACTGAGGCGATGATGGTGAAAATTGAGCATCGCGCTGTAATTAAATTTCTCACTAAGCAAGGAAAAAGTCAAAAAACTATTCATGAAGAGATGGTGGCTGTTTACCAGGGTTCCGCACCTTCATTATCAACTGTGCAAAAGTGGTCAAGTGAGTTCAAGAGAGGCAGAGAGAGCATTGAGGACGACCCCCGCTCCGGCGCCGCGGCTACTGCTTGTACGGGAGAAAGCATCAAAGAAGTCGAAAAACTTGTTCTTGAGGATGCCCGAATAAAGGTGAAAATGATGGCAGAGATCACCAAGCTTTCAATTGGTACCATTCACACCATTCTTCATGACCATCTTAACCTTTCAAAGGTCAGTGCAAGGTGGGTGCCACGAATGCTCACAGCGCCTCAGATAAAAAGTGAGAATCGCATGCTGTAGAGAGCTTTTGGAGATGTGTAGTGAGAACGCGGACGGTGTTATGGATCGAATTGTTACTGGGGACGAAACATGGGTCCACCACTATGACCCTGAAAGCAAACAAGAGTCCATGCAGTGGCATAAAAAAGGAACAGACCCCCCCGAAGAAGTTCAAAGTCACTCCGTCTGCCCGAAAGCTCATGGCCACAGTTTTTTGGGACTCAAAGGGAATCTTGCTCATTGAGTACAAAAAAAAAAGGTGAAACCATCAACGCCACATCCTACGCTTCCACTTTGCATAATTTGCGGGAGGAAATTAAAAAGAAAAGACGGGGTAAACTCGCAGCGGGTGTGTTGCTTCTTCATGACAACGCTCCTGTTCACACGGCGCGAGTTTCCAAGACTGCTGCGCGAGATTGTGGTTTCGAAGAAATCCAACACCCACCCTATAGTCCAGACCTTGCCCCTAGTGATTATTTCCTGTTTCCGGATTTGAAAAAATGTCTTCGTGGAAAAAGATTTTCGGATGATGAAGAACTCAAGTCGGTATTTTGCAGAGAAAGAGGAAATTTATTGTTTTGAGGGTTTAAAAAAGCTTATCTCAAGATGTAACAAATGCATTGATGTTAGGGGAGATCATATTGAAAAACAAAAACAATTTAAATTGAATTCGCATTTTCCTTCATATCGATACCGAGAATATATTGAACGCCCCTCGTATGTCACCTGATTTCACTACTTTTTCAAACGCAGACTTATTCACTACACTCAACAGTTCAAATACGTAAGCCATTCTGTCTAGGCAGTTTACTTATTGTCAAGAATCTCCTAAAGGATTCTTTTTGATATCTAAACTTTGCTTTTGATATCTAAATTGGAATATTGTAATCTTATACATTGAGAAATTCGACTTCATTTATTCCCAGCAACTGCTGTTGTGTCGCTAAAGATATGGATTGATTTGTGGAATGATAAAATTTCCGTCGACATACAGCTTCGTTATATCTCATTGCACTTAGGCCTACGTATAATTACGTTCAATGCTACACATTTTTCCGATCTAAATATCTACATTGCTACTTCGCCGCTTATTCAGCTGGCTAAATTTCCATACCATAGACCCATTCTACAAGAAATTCTTTTTCGGATCACCTCATTACCGGGTTCAAGAGATTGCTGATGTTTTTCCTTCAGCTTCTTCTTGGATTCGATTTTTCGACTAGCTTCGTTGAATATAGTAAAACCAGTTGATTTGCTGAGCCTGAAGTTTGTCCACTATCGGTTGTTTAATGCGGTGTAGTCTTTATTAGATCACGATTTGTTATACTCACTGACATTCGTACATTGTCGAATATTGCGATGCGAATATTAAAGCTGGAAGAGTGACACTCGTGTATAATAAATCGGTAAGTTTAGGCCGGGTTTTTCCATCGCAAATTTCTGCGAAGTTTTCGTGACATTTAAGTCACCCCGCAATGACTTTATGTACGACATCGTTTTCGCAATTTCATTGATGGTCAACGCAGACGCTAAGCATTTAAAGTTTTTGCACTTTTACAGAACGACTCCTTCTAAATAGATGTAATACAGATATTAAGTCTTTTTACGACTAGTTCGTAACTCGTTGTGTTCTAGCACTTTTAACCAATTATTAAGAGTTGCCTGAAGTGCTGTTTAGTCGTTGTTTTATGATAGCGCTGTCATTTGGCTGGTATGCTCTAACTTTATCTTCGGATTATACGATAAATTTTATACGTATACGATTATTCGACCATCGTACATATCGCGTAGAACTCTTATATAATGTACGTCTCGGGTACTATTTGGGATCTTCGCGCCGTCAAAATAAGATGTTTTGATTCTGGCAGAAAAAAAGGAGCAGCTGCAGTGGTAATGGCGTCACTTGTAAAATTGTGTTTGAGTTAAATAGTTTTGCTTTATAGCTTTCGGAAATTAAACTTTTTGCTTTTTTCTTTTACTAGACAAATTGTTTTATATTTCAGACTATTCTAAGCTTTGATTTGTGCACTTTCATATATATATATTGTATATTAGCTTCCCTTTTCTATAGAAACAAAATCACTTGATCCCCGCATTTGAAAAAAAAACTGATATTTATTTTTGGAAAGGATTTAAAAAAATCAAAAAGGAGATAGCGTGCAGCAACACGCATTTCAAATTCCGCTTTAAAACTAACTTGCATATCTTGGAGGATGCTGATATTTATTCTCCCCTGACATTTTGCTTGAAAATTCGATAATAGTATCCATTCTCCAATGGTTGAGTCTTCTGTTATTCAAATATGGAAATATTCTGCTATTCAAATATAGATGACGCTGTTCACATCCAAACGGATATCACAATACTTTTCGAGATTAGAATGAAAATTTGAATTCGAAGATTAGAATGCCTCGTGATTTTTTTTTCTATAAATTGACGAGGGGCGATCGTATGCCTAACTGGTATAAATAAAGAAAAACAGAGCTTTCTTATTCCACTGGGTAAAGGCAAAGGCGACGCACAAAATTGTAGCACATATGACGCAATTCAAAGCTTACTGGTAGTGATGGAGAAAAGCCGTTGAATACGAATGACCTCTTTCGTTTTCGCCAACGTCAGCGCTATCTTATATGTTGTGCCCAAAACCTAGAGACCACACGAACTGCCTGTAAGACACATGACTTATGTTCCACACGTGCAACCAACTATTAGTCACAGTCATAGGAAAGGCAATCGAACTATATCAACCAAAGCAGCAAAAGAATACGATGTGGGATCATATTGCAACCATAAGCAATACTGACCCATTGTAGGGCAACTATGTCAAGTGCTACATAGGCTGCATATGTTGTGTTGAACAATAAAACTGTTTCAGGGTATGAAAATAGAACGCGCGGTTGACCTGGAACTAGTGACGATCTAGGCAAGAGGATAGGTAACATGGAAGATGATGAGTAGAGTTTGGAGGACTCGATTCATAACGCTTAAACTAAGTGGTTGTTTTATTAGAACAAAATCGCGATTCTATAATGATGTGAACTTTGAAAAATATTATAGTATAACTGGATGAAGGATCTACGAATCAGTAGTACAACGACCGAATACGTTCATTGCCGTTTTTCAAACCAGCAAACCAGGTCCAGACATCTGAGTTATAAAACCATCATAGATGGATGATTAAAGCCAAATATTCGTGCACTTCCCTCAACCAAAAATCGAAAAAATAATAAAGGTTTTACTCAACTACAAACTGGTTTTTAATTATTGTTTTTGTTGTAGCTGATGTTCATATAGAATAGAACTAAAGGAGCTGTCAAACAATTTGACAGTACATGTTAGAAAATTCAAACAAGTACAATTTTAAGGTGCCGTGAAATAAGGATACATTTTATCGTTTGCCTTTATGAAAGTGAAATAAGACCAAACGAATTCGCTAATCCAAAGAGAAATAAGGCGAAATCAAATAAATGTTTATTTAACAAAAAAAATAGTATCAAGGTTAGGTTTTTTTGCCGGATTTCATTTCTTCAGTTAATATCATTTCAAGACCTTTCCAAATAAACAGTTTATATTAACAATATGTAGCATGTCTGGTACATGCTACATATTGTTAATATAAACTGTTTATTTTTCGAGAAGTGCCATTCATCTACTCTGGGAGCGAGCACTGAGAGTCACATTTGTACAAACAAAAGTTTTTCCGTTAAAATTACACCCGCCGACCATCCTTTGGTGTTTTGATAAATGGGTGTATTGAAGATATAGGCGCTTGCCTGACCAGACAGTTGTTGATATACTCTTAGCTGAGCGACGATGTCGAGTGAGCGGCTAAACCCTAAATTGTTATAATACGCATTTAAAATAAAAGACTCAAATCGATTTATTGAATACGCTATTCCCTAATCGATTTGGAATCTCCACCACGATAACCAGATTTGAATCCACCTGACTTTTTCTGTGATAATATTTGAGAAGCAGAACAACTTAAAACCCACATACGCAACGAAATCGTTAGAATTTCACAGGAAACTCTTCGAAAAATGATGCAAAATGGCACATAAAGGGTTAATCTTTGCCTGTCCGCAAAAGGTGTCCCTTTGTCATATATAATTTTCAAAAAGTGATTAAATAAATCCCCTTTCAAGCTCAAAATCTTGGGGGAATACGTTTCTGTTAAATGTATTTGAAACGTCAAAAGTAACAAGTAAAAACAAAACAAAAAAGAAATTGTAAAACAGGAGGAAGATTTTTAGAGATTTAGAGATTTTAATGATATGTGTTTAATGAATTCTATTATATCGTATTAGGCGAACAATTCGTTTCAATATGAAGCTCTTTTTTCTCCTCTTTGTCCTTGTCCAAGTCATATTTTGAGCTAACTTGCATAATTGTCGCAATTCACGCAAATTTAAACTTTTAAGAATTTGACAGTTCTTTGAAAATTTAATTGATTTGACGTTTTTGACAATTCCAAATACCTTTTCCTTTACAATTTTTTTCTCGCGGGAACGAGTTTTTGTACAAATTTTTACAAATTTGGAGTACTGGAACAGACCTAAATTGTAAAGGTCAAAATTAAAAAGTAATAAAAAAAAATAAAGGATATCAAAAAATTAAATCACTTTCTATTACTCAGAAGTCATCAACATGTCAATATTCAAAGGAATATTCAAAGTGATGGCATACCAGCTGGTGTTGTCATGAACAATGTTAATTGTCGTAAAATATAATAATTTATACGCAACTTCCTCCAGCAACCGATGTATGTTACGAAAAAGAGGCCGAAGAAAAAATGTTTGAATGACCTTAATGATAATGTGATCCAACATAAAGCGACCCAAAATTTGCGAAACTTACAAGCGGCTCAGTAGAACTGCAGATGATATAATGTTAAATTAGATGTACTCGTACTTGTATATTTTATCAATTAACAAAGGAAATAGAGGGGAATCAATAAACTTGAAAATAGTAATTTCAAGGCACAATGATGACAACAGTTTATAGTTTGAGTGAAATTTGAGTATCCACTTACGTGAATGAAAGATTTTTATTAGATCTCGAAAATTGTTTCACAAAGTTTATCCGCAGAAGATTGTTTTGTAAATTTTAACTACAATATTACAAAATAATTCAAAAATATTAATTTTTTTATATGACATTAATGTACGTTAAATATTAAGAGGGAAAGAATTATTTTGAATTTTTTTTCTGACATTAAAATTTGGGTCGTTTGAGAGTGGTCTGGGAATCTCATTAAGTCTCATCGCGACAATATGCTTCAGCTGCCTTTTTTCATAGATAATGTATTGGCATCGTAAAACGGTTGTCGTCATAATACTCTAATGCTTAAAAATCTGATGGTTTGTTTAGTGTTTTTTTAATGGTATGGGCTACGAATGTACAGAATCCTTGTTTTAGATGTGTCTAATACGAGCAAGTTATCGTAACACCATTCAACCGCCTTGTAGAACTCTTCTTGCAATATTTGCATTCCACTTTCAATACACCTATATCTAATATCTATCGCCGAATCATCTGCGAACGCGAATAGAATATAAAATGAATAGGAACATTCCAAAATGAGCCTGTAGGTCTTCGTTAAGACAATCTTTAATTTTTACTCGAAAGGTTCTTACGGCTAGGTAGTTTTGCATACAATTTTCCACGAATTCCCACACTTGTCCATGAAAAGCACTAAATATTTAAGACTTTTCTTTATACGTTTACTTATGCCATTTTTTTTAAAACTCTACTGCTTATCGTGAATAATTGAGTAATTATTGGGCAACTTTAGTAATTGCCTCGTCACGACTTCTTCCAAAAACTTTTCAATTTTCAATTAGTACTACTGACTGAAATATGTCTATAAAAGTTATTTTTTTATTTGCGCGATTAGTGGTGCAAATATGTCGGCATATACCTATATGTCTTGTGGTTTCATGCCCTGGATTCCTGCTGGTTTACTAGTACTTAGGATCAATTTGATAAAATGCGAATGTTTCTTTCCAAAATACGAGTATTTAAAAAAAATAAAAATTCCAACAAATAAACGAAATCGGATAACTATTCAACCCATCTACACATCTGCTTACAGTAAATCAACCACTCTGAATTCATTCATTGTGATATCTGTACAGGTGAAATTAGCCCATCGGTACGCCGGCTAGGAGAATTTCCAAATAAGTTCAGGCAACCAACTATAGTATTTCGCGACCAACTTTGACTTTTGCGAGTTTTATCGAGCGGTCCACGAGCGCTGATTTTCTGTTTTACATTTTCTAACATAACAAATAAAACCCATCAGCTGTTGTAGTTTGCGTTTTTCTTGTTATTCTATTTGTTTGTTTTAATTTCTATCATCATACCGTGTCAATTGATTTTGTGTTTTCATTCCCCGAAAAAAAAAAAAACAAAAAATCATCGTCTAGTGCTTGCCTGGACGCACTATATCCCACTCTTGTTCGTTGTGTCAGATTCAGAGAACTCTGTCTGCTTGTGCTTTTGGTGTGCCGCCGCAATCGTCCGACCCCTCAGACTATTGCTTTAAATAGCCCGAAAAAGGTATACAATTTTCAATTTCAATAATTCTATGGTTGTAACCTGTCAGAACTGGCAGCAGCACGCGGGATTGCAGCACGTGCATTGTACAATTGTTCATATCAAGTTACACAACGTGTTACAATAAACGCAATCTACCACGGTGGTCGAGGAATATTCGGAAAATCGCGAGATTTGGGAAAATTTTCCAACACGTCCATCAGACAATTGAGTTTTTTCGCGAGCAATTTTAATTTGAGCGCATACTCCAGATTCGGTGAGGTAGGACGTACGCACGTAATAGACAAGATAAAAAATAGAAAACACGCAATGCCGCAATCATCGTTGAATAGTGTACCTCAGGCAAATGGATATTCCAGCCGCAACGATGGTAAATACGACATGGAAGATGGACAATCGTTTCTATTCACATCTGAATCGGTGGGCGAAGGGCATCCTGATAAAATGTGCGATCAAATAAGTGACGCAATTCTCGATGCACATTTGCAGCAAGATCCAAATGCTAAAGTGGCCTGTGAAACTGTGACAAAGACCGGAATGGTTCTACTATGTGGTGAAATAACTTCGAAAGCATGTGTCGATTATCAGAAAGTCGTGCGGGACACAATCCAACACATTGGCTATGATGATTCATCGAAGGGGTTCGATTATAAGACCTGCAACGTGCTATTGGCATTAGCACAACAATCTCCCGATATCGCAGCGGGGGTTCACATCAATCGTTCGGAAGACGAAATCGGAGCTGGTGATCAAGGCATCATGTTTGGCTATGCCACCGATGAGACCGAGGAATGCATGCCATTAACTGTAGTTTTAGCACATAGATTAAATCAAAAAATAGCCGACCTACGAAGATCTGGACAGTTCTGGTGGGCCAGACCAGACTCAAAGACGCAAGTTACATGTGAGTACACTTTAAATCGAGGCTCTACCGTACCGAAACGAGTGCACACAGTTGTTGTGTCACTTCAGCATTCAGAAAAAATCTCCATCGAAGATCTGCGAAAGGAAGTCATGGACAAAGTTGTCAAAGAAGTGATTCCACCCGAGTATTTCGATGATAACACAATTGTGCACATAAATCCATGTGGACTATTCATTATTGGTGGGCCAATGGGTGATGCCGGTTTGACAGGACGTAAAATCATCGTCGACACATACGGTGGTTGGGGAGCACATGGTGGTGGAGCATTTTCTGGTAAGGATTTCACAAAAGTAGATCGTTCGGGAGCGTACGCAGCGCGCTGGGTTGCTAAATCACTTGTCAAAGCAGGCATTTGCAAGCGTTGCTTAGTGCAAGTCTCATATGCCATTGGTGTGGCGGAGCCACTCTCCATTACAGTCTTCGATTATGGTACTTCACATAAAACACAACGTGAACTGCTTAACATTATCAAGGCCAATTTTGACCTGAGACCAGGCAGAATTGTCAAGGATTTGAATCTCCGTCAAGCAATCTACCAACGCACGAGTACTTATGGACATTTTGGACGTGACGGTTTTTCATGGGAGGAGCCGAAGCAACTAGAGTTCAATTGACTAGCACTGGACGACGGCGAGCCGTATGCTAAAAAATTCAAGATTGATTAAAACAAAATTTTAAGAAAAATAAAAAGCAGAACTTTATTGTAGTGACGTATCGTGAGTGTAAAAATAAAATTAAAACAAAAACAAAAATTCTTTAAAGTCTTAGAGGAGTCTATATGTAGTGTGGGACGCAACGGAAAGAAGGAAGCAGTAACAGATAGAAATCATAAAAACTATAACAAAAACATAGGAAAGCGCGTTTTATGGGAGGGCCGTTATATAAAAGTTGTATTTCAATTTCAAGTTGCTCTCTTGTTGTTTTAATTTTTATTTTTTTAAATTTTTATTTTATATGTTTAATTTGCACTAAACATAAACACATACATAAATAAATAAAGATATGTACGCAAGTATAAACTATCCAAACGATGAATTGATGTTTTCATTTCTACTGGAGATGTGGAAGGCGGTTGTTTGGTTGTTTTTGATGGTAGAAGTTGAGAAAAACCAAATGTTAAGTGACACAATCAAGAGGAGAGGGCAAAGTTCTGGGAGAAATCAGCAACAGATACGTAAGTAGATGTTGTTCGGGGTTACCGATGACTCAAACAACTATGGAATGATTCTCTTTCTGTGGAGTTAAGCATTGGGGAATGTATTTTTTGCAACCTAGCCTTTGAAATATGTAGTTTCTGGCAGAACTACAATAGTTACAAGTTGAAACTATCTATAGTTTAGCTTGGACCAGAATTTCAAACAAGCTTGCTTTAATATACCCACCTGGGTATCGAATTGTGTCTGCTAGCGATTTAGATTTTCTTTTGACGTGAGAACTTAAAGTCTTACCAATTAGGATAGGATGTTTTTGCAGAAAGTTAGGAAAACGAAATTTTGCTCTTGGGTCTGCATCAATAACTCTTCGATTGTACTTGTATACAGTGTGTAGGCTGATTTTCCATACAAAGTTAAATCTCTGATGTCATTAGGCAAACCGAGAAGTGAGGTAGGGAGCCTCTAATTCTGAGAGATTTGGAAAAAATGTATTTGAAACCGCTGTATATGCTTTATATGCGTTTTAGGTTGAGCCGGCTTTATTAAAATTTTTTTTTTCCCTTGTTTCAACAGCAATTACTCTATAAGTATTATGTTTAATATAAATACATTGTTTTCGTATGTTAACTGTAGATTGATGCCTACAATAAAAACTTTTGTGTTGGTTTCATCAGGCCGTGTGATGAGTCACCCTGTGAACCTCTGATTGCGAGCAATTTCTGCCTGTTTAAATCTTAATAGAATTTCTTAAAGCGCAATGCCAACTGGTTTGATCAAAATAGCAGGTAACCTTAAACGAGTTATTACCTTGATGTAACACATAATGGCCACTCTTTCCACTCCACTGAGAGGGCACTCATTTTGACTATCTACAATAGTGTTTACAACAGGGAAGGACTGCGTTTTTTTTTTTTTTTTCTTGTTGGAATGTTTCACTCGTGAGAAATCGGCTAAAACCTAGGGTTATCGGTTTCTAGTCGATGAACGTTCATCGAACTCTGATTCGCAACCAAGAGAATTCAAAACACGAGCATCTTATATTTACACGTCCTACATCTGAGTCTACTACATCAAAGAGGACTTATGTATAGCTAAATATATTGTTAAAATCATACGCGGAGGAACTTCAATGTTAATACTAGCAAGAAAAACATTTTTGGCGGGATTATTGAAGCACAGCCTTCATAAACCGGTAACGAATAACAGCTTCTGGCAACGAGTAATAATTTGTATCATCATCAGCAACAGTGATTAAGTATTGATTAATGCAAGACAATGATAGTAAGTAATAATATTCGAAAAATTTGTTCCATGCAAAGTAACATATTTCTGTGGTGCTGGCACTGTGGCTAAGATAACTGCGACATTCTTCAATATAATTAAGCCACTTCTATCGGACTGTTCTTTGAGCTAAATATCTTCAGTTGTGCACTCTAGGTTGGTTGAGGTCAATTTCCACGTACGCGTTCCACCTAAGGCGAAGTTTTTCTGTACAGTGTCATCCCTTTTCAGTCTTTTCATTCATCATCATAAATATTTAGAGCCTCGTTTGTGTTTGTTGCCAAGAACTTATTACTCACTTGCCGTCTTAGGCCAAAGAAACAGCGATTGTATGCAACCCTTCGTTTAATTTCGAAGCAGATATCATCAGTTTTAATAGCGGAGCCAAGATAAATAAATTCTCTAACAATCTGAAAGTTATAGATGTCTATTGTGATGTGCTATCCGATCTTTAAATCATTTTTCCGCTTTTGTTCTAATACTTGCAAATACAATCAATAATTGGTCGCTTCGTTATGCCAACAATGTCAATGTTAGATAGATTGTGGTTCTGCTTTTACACGGTTTACATCCTTTTTTGACATCAAAGATATCCATGACATTGTTTACAACCTTCTCCATCGTCATCCTGCAGAATCTAACCAGTTTGACATGGATGCCAGGGCTGGTCATGGCTCTAAATAGTGCATCTCTGTAGGCGGTGTCGCATACGATTTAAAATAGGTAAAGTGGTAGTGAGTGGTTTTCTCCAGAATCTTGCTTAGTGTGAATATTTGGTTAATTGTCGACTTACCGGGCTTAAAATCCTTACTGATTAGTTCGAACATAACAAGATCTTGTACGCGGTGTAGAGGGGACTACTGCCTCCATAGTGAGTGTATTTGAGAGGGTTTCCTTTCTTGTGAATCAGGCAAACGATGCTGATGTTCAATTCATCAGACATACTTTCCTCCGCCAAAATCTTGGAAATTAGCTGGCGTACGCTCCTGACAAATGCGTTCGTATGGTTCAGTTATAATTCGCACAACTTCATCGACTACTATGCAATAGCTCTAACTTCAACACTGAGACAATACATATAAAAGCAGGAAAAATAATCTCTGGCCACAGTGTTCTTTCAGCAGACAGTGGCAAGTGGAAGTAAAAAGTTGCACCTATAAAAAAGGTATAGGTGTCCTCATCTCAATGCAACAGCCTTCCATACAACTTCACCTCCACGAAGGAAGAGTACGGTTCGCTCCATCCATGAAGACGCATAAAGTATGAAATACGTATTTCACATTTATTTGATAAAAGTATTCGTAGATGAAAATTTGCATGATTTGATTGTATTACGAGTATCTCGGCTTTTATATTATCATAACCCTTGCGAAAATTGCTACCACAAATAGTACTTTTGCAATGCCTCTCCTCTGCATGAGGGTCTGATTTCTGATCTCGGCCAATAACGAAAAGCAGAAAGAAGCATTATTTTTTCTGACATCATCTCCGAACGTGAAAGCAATTTCATGGGCATAAATTCTCTCACCTTCCTTGTGTTAAAACACAATGAATGGAAGAGGCTATTCATTAATTCACCCCACAATAATTTATTATTATCTCGGTTCCAGCCATGTGCAGCAATAATGCGTCAAGTTTTCAAATACTGTGTTTTTATTGGTCTAAGCAGAAATGATACGTAAGGATCAGATCTGATGTCATCGGACCTGATAATTACTATAAAATCTTTCAAAAAGAAATGAAACCAAAAACAAGAAGACTAATTCGAAGATTTTCCAATTCATAACTTTTGGCTTTCAGCCGAAGAAACTTCGATTTTTTTATTTATCAAAATAATGAAACATCTTCTGTTGTGTAAACAACCACAACAATTGCGAATCCATAAATTTCAAAATTCAATTTTCCGCAACATAAATTTTAATGCAGATACCAACATATCGAATGTTTTATGAACGTGCAGATATTAGATTACTTTGACACTGTCTAGAGTCTCGACACGCCAAGATCCACTTTCTCGCCAAGTGCTTACGTAATTCGATTGTATTTTTAGAATATGCTGTCCTTTGCTGCAGTTGCTTTAAATTTGTTAAGACAATATTTCGAATCTAAACCACATTTTGATGCTTATGATCATGATGATTTAGTAGGTCAATGTTAACTCTGTTTATAGTTTATTTGAATGGAGGCAATAGATCGGTATCCACCAAACGCTTCAGTTTCTTTTGTAAAACTTTTAAAATATTTCTTAGTATTAAAGCTGCTGATACTCGACTCTCATCGCCTATACTTTTCCCGCGTTACTAAGGCAGTTCAATATACTCGTACAAACTTAAAGTATCGAATTCTGAAAATAACTTCAAAATTGAATTGCGCAATTAACTTTGTTTTTGTCTTCATATTCGAAATAAAACTCAAAAGATATACGATAAAGAAAAGAGCAGTGGTCATCAAAACAAATGTGAACTCTAGACTATTGTGATGTCTATGAGCTCAGACATACATAGTATGTCTCACAGTTCATTTGACTCCACAAGTTAATTTTTTTTCCTTTTGCATTTGGTTTTCCTTACATCATTGTTGTAGAAGTCGTATTTGGTTTGCCTGACTGTTTCATTTCTCAAAGGAATTAGATACAAATGAAAGTATATAGTTCTATTGTAGAAACTGGCACGTGGCTGGAAGTCGAAACTCAAAGGGTACAATAGACAACTTGATGCCTTGTTGTATTCATTGAAGTGTGTACAAAGGAAATCTAAGAACCGACGAATAATTTTATTTTTCATTTATGCTTATGACTCTCTTACTTTGTATTGATTTAGTTATTACTTTATCCAGTCCTCTTAAAGAATTATGGGTGTTTAAACTCCGTTTGACAACAACAGCAGTTTAAATTTCGTTTCACCTTTGTATGAGACATTTTTTGGTCGCTTCAAATCTTCGCTTACATGAATATCGTTACTTACGACCGATTGAGCCGAAATGTGATATCATTGACCATACACATGTGCAGACGATTATTTATCCCAACCTTCTGCTCCATTCTGCAGATTACTTCACAGTCTAAAATCAAGTATTTTATCATCGCAGTTTTGCAGTTTTCATTACTCTAGCTATTGAGATCATAGTTCTTTTAATGGTGTGATTTCCTTTATTCAATGAAGCCCAAGGCACATTACAAGTAGCAAGACCCGGCTTTCGACTTCAAAAGTAAACAGATGTAAACAAATCCTGTGCCAAACTCGTCGTCCAATCTATGAAGAGAAACCCGGCATGAGGGTCTTCTTGTTTGATGTCAGGGGTTGAGTCCAAATAATTTCGTATGCATATTTATGTATGTCTGCTGTTCTCTAGTTCATATAGTTAATCAGGTTACCCTTTTTGGAATATTATCCTCTTAACTAGCCGCCCAGAAAAAAACATCATTATTCCGTATGAAGCGGAAAACAATTTCTCTTGAAATCGGTCAATAGTGACATAAGTTAAAGTGCTGTAGGTGTATCACGTCAAGGATAGATGCTTAAGCTGACCTAAGTATATTTGTCTTGGCCAAAAAAATTAAAACATGCTTACCACGCATTGGAAATCGTCACATAATATCTGTTTTGCAATTAAGATTTGGCTATCATGGTACTACCGCGACCACAAAAGTAGCACTATCAAGTGGAACGAACCCGACAGGTATGCATAGGAGATCACCAGCTGGACAGCACTATCGGAGGTTTCATATCATACCATAAGTATCATAATAAAAGTTTAGAAAACTTTTCAGAATCTGCGTGGAGTTAACACCAAGTGTTTTAAACTGACATGTTCCGACAAAAAAAGGTCCTACGGTTCGCCCGTGGCAACAAGATGCAACATGTAAATACACCAAAGCGGAAGATTTTGTGGTGCTGTACTTCAAAATCTAGTAAGCGGAATTCGATCTACAATGCAGCTTTTGATGAGATGTGTAATCATGGCGTAGATGAATAGCTAGTTTTGAAAATAAAAGAAATGCTAGTTCCTACTGCTACGGTGCATGTTAGTTGAATCTCTGTTTAAAGTTTTTAACATTTCTAACTTCTATGCTCAGGCGTATGCAGATGATGTCAGCTCTAGACGTAATTGGTGATTGCAAAACTAGAAGAAATTTCCTCTCAGTGCCGAGTTTATTCTCTTCCGGTGAAGGAAAAAACTGATTGGTGTGCTAAATTGCGTCACCATCAGTTTCTCCAACGGATTTAAATATTTGGGTGTCATCTTAGATAGCAAATATCGTCTCTAAAAATGTCGTATTAATTATATCTGTCAGGCGTTGTCGGTTTTATGGTAGTGTAAGTGAGTTTTCGGCAAGAGTTGGAGTTAGTAACCGAAGAAGGTTCTCTGGTTCTGGAACAAAAAGTGGTCTTCGGTGCAACTCACACCTTATGATGATACCGTCTGACGCAAGGACACCGAAACTTCTGTTGTGAGAGAATATGATATCAGCTCTCCCTGTATTCAGGATTCGTTTCGTCCAGAGTCTAAGCTTGAATCGGAAGCCATCTTTAAAGATGGCTCCAAAACCGATCTAGATGCGGTGTTCCTAGATAACAATAGCCTTAGACTAACCTCTCACTAAGCAAACTTCCCTTTGCTTTCCAAGTGAAAATAAACGGAGCCCTGATGGAAATGAAATTTATTATGAAAAACAAATGGAGCGGCGAAGTATCAGCATCTGCAATGACATTCAAGTTGCAGTTGAAAAAATTAATTCACCGAAACTGGTGTACGTTGCGAGTCACAATTCAATTATAAGAGGACCTCTCCGGATCTTTTCCCGCTTTAAGCCGCCTGCGTTCTCAGTTAGTGCCCACATTAACATTTGTGACTGGAGTGTGCACGGCCGTAGTCGTCATGACACTTCGGCTGCAGACAGACCAAACAAATGCTTTCCAATCTCTCTCAAAACTTAGCGGCATTCCTGTTATCCCTCAGTGGGAAAGACTCTGATCTATTTGCTTGCTTACCTTCAAAGTGTGCCAGATAAAAATTCCTTGAGAGTTATGATGGCATCGCGGAACATTGCACAGCTTACGCTCGCATTAGGCTCCAGGTGTCTTTCTACGATAAATTGGGAAATTTTATTAAATTGATGCGATGAGTATAATAAAAAAACTTTTTGAGTTACTGCAAATGTTGCTGCTTCTTAGAATGAAGACAAACACCTTAATATTTACAACACTTTCGACTCGCCTATTACAACAGATGCAGTTCAACACTTACTTACTTTTACTTCTCCAATTGGTTCAAACGGTTTCTAAAATAAGCGGCATTTACTAAACATGCTTTCTTAAACTATCATCACTTCCTTTGTCCCAATTCGTAATAAGGGACGTTTTGGGAGAACCAAACATTTTTCATGAAAGCAAACTGATAAGATATTCTCATTCTCAGCTGAGAAAAACCCAACGTTGAGAAAATTTATTGAAAGTCATGTATCTAAGAATGGCTTATTTTTATAAACTAAATAGCATCGATGGGGCCAGACAATCATTTCGCCGAATAAAGTTTATCAAAATTATTTTTAGTGTTTTGGTTGGGTCCTGAATTTTCAAAAATTCTTCTTCGGAGCACGCCTCAATAAGCAATAGTTTTGCCGATGTTTCCCTTTGCATATTCGGAATTAAGCAAATGGTTTCAAAACGAAGACAATCTCGATCTTGATTTCCATTGTTTTTTTTTTTTAGGAAATACCTTATCTGCGAACCAACTTCTTATCGGTTAGTTTGATTTTCCGATAAAATAACTCAATAAATGAGTGTCTGCAATACAAATATAAGAAAATTGGTCTATAGCAACCTCGGTTATAATGACCATGTGGATATAACGATGCAAGTTCTGAGTCCCTTGCTTATGCATGTTAGTTTTTCCATACGAATTTATCGGATTCGGATATAACGACCATTCCAGATATAGCGTTCGTTTTTTTTTACAGGAATTTGAGTGTTTATTCCTGATATACGAGTAGCGACAAAATGAAAAATAAATCGTCTATAATTGGCTGGATGATTTCTAAGACTTTTGAAAAAAAAAAACTTGAGTGTGGAACTCGAGTTGAGGCACGAAAATAAAAAAAAAGTCTTTTATTTAATTCTAGATCTATTTTGTTTGGCTTTAGCTAAGTAATATTGCATTGATAACTGTCCTGCTCACCCACATATAGACAATTTGACAAACATTAAAGTGTCATGTGTGTTTGACATCTTCTGTGATCCAACCCATCAATCAGGGTACTATAAAGTGCCTCGAACTAAATTATCGAAAAACGTTGATATTGAAATTGATAAATCATTTTGCGAACAGCACTTCTGAAAGTCTTTTAGGTGTAATAGAAATGATGACAAGAGCATTGGAAAGATCAGGAGGAGCCTAATGACGCGGAACCGGCAGAATGAATCCCAACAGTCAGAGATGCTCTTTTTGGTGAAGATGTAAAAGACATGGAAGTTTCATGGTTTATGAGAACTGAGAATCGTCTGGAAAACATTTTTGCTGAAAAAAAAGAAATTAAAGCAGCGAAATATTGCAGATTCTTTTAAAGAAAAGGTTTAGATGCACTCTCTTATATGTAAGACGTGTGGTCCTTTTTTAAATTACGTAGAATACATATACATACCTAATAAAAAAACGATATATGTATGTATATAATAAAAAATAATTCTTAGTTTCTTGTTTTCTATTTTTCTGAACGTTACAGCGACCTTCGGATACAACGGCCATTTGACAATGGTCTCTTTACCGTCGTAATATCCAGATTTTACTGCACTTGCAATTTGGAATAGGTAATCGCTTTTACATTCCCATAAATAGACGATGCCGAGCAAAAACCAATGAATAAATAAAAAACCATTTAATGTAAGCACTCTACTTGTAATCACGAAGTTCAGAAGCAATTATTAACAATGTACCGTAGTTTGTGACATTGTTTTGGGCACTTCGACATTTTTCATAAATAGTCTCTACACATTTTAATATGTTAACTGGAAATCTATATAAAAAATAACAAACAAACATAATTCATCTATTCGATTTATACATTACCATTAAAACAGTTCAAGGACTTGTTTCTTCGTTACTCATGTTCAAAATCGTACACTGCCTAGACTTGTATACGCGCACTCCTTCATTTGTTCATAAGTGTGCACATCTGTACATACAATACGTCCTATAATAAAATAAAAGTGCAAACATATATCTTTTTTGTTTGATCCGTTTTTTGATTTCTAATCTACTTAGCCTCTGACCCACGATTTGTACGGTTTAAAAATCTACGAACTAATTACAAACCAAAACAAGAATGAATCAGCAGATCGTTTATTAATCAGTTCGGTGTCATAATTGGGATGTTTTTTTAAGCTTTCTAATTTTTTCTACATGATCAAGACTATTTCATCATCTTCTATTACACTTCCTATTCTTCCAAGCATTCGATTAAATTCTACGCCATTAGGCGGCGTAATGTTTTCTTTAGAATGTCTCATGTCATTTTTACTTGACAAATTAGAGGTGCTTCCCCCTAATAAACAGAAACAACTCTCAGTATTTTTTCTTGGCTTAAACACTTTTATTATACAGCATAACTAACATTTTGAATTTATTCTTCGGATTTTTCGAATTTAGAACCATAGTATGGAACGTATTGTAGAACAACTTTCCAGTCGGTGAAATAAAGAACGCCAAGTGAAGCAGCACCTCCAAAACCAATCAAAGATGGAACGCTGAAAGGAGAGTTTTAAAAAAAAATATTAAATTCAAAAGATAATTTAAATCAATTATAATAAAAAGTTGTCCTTAGTGTTTTATAACAGGGGTTTTGTTGGTCAGAGTTTCTAAACTATTTATAACCCTGAAAGCAATTTTTTAAATAATGAATTTGTGACAAATAATTATACTTTTTTCAATAGCTCAATTTGTCAGATTGTAATGTAAGCAACAGTATTCAATTTAAGGGAATTTGTTAGCTCTATACCTCAAATAAATTCAAAAGCAATGAGATTTGAGGATTTACATCTTTCATTTGTTGAAATCATTTTTGTCAGACTCCAAAGAACGCTCTATTCTATGCTGTATGGGGCTTTCCCCAGCGCGCCTGGCTCTGCTCTAAACGCGCTGATAAATCCCCCTCTTGATATTCATGATGGGCTGCATCTTCAAAGCCATCTTCCGTTTAAAAAATAAGTGGCCTTTGGTACAACATAAACTGGAGTTTTGATGACTGGCCACCAGAACTCCTGTTGCCGAAATACGGAAATCAATTTTCTCTTTCCACAGGAATGGTCTCGGGCAAAATCGAAGACAGAAATGAAATGTAGTCAGGTCTTCACCCATAGCTACAAAACGAATTTAGGATGCCGCGCTGGCTACTTTATGGAGTATAACAACGTTTATGCCTAAAACACAATAGCACTTCGGCTTCAGCGACGTTACGTTTAACCACTTTGTGTTCGCTTTGAAATGACATTTCTGAAATTGCTTAGGATTGTTATACTCGTACAATTAAAGAAAACAGTTCTTTTTCGCAAGTTGAAATTTTGTTTCTATTGATAGCATATTTTCGTTCAAAATTAATCAGTTCGGTCTTTTTTTTTTGTTTAAATTTTTTTTCTTTTGTTTCCACAGGTGTTAACTCTCAAAAGAAAGCAAAAGTTCAACCTGTCCAGAAGTAGAGGCATTGTATCGGGAATTAGAAGAGGTAGCCTCACAACCGAAAGACAGGCCACAAGCAGAGATCAACATTTTTAAGATTTCGGCACATCTAGAAAAAAAACTCACATGCGGTTTAATCGCCGAAACATACTACTAGCGGGGAACAACGAAATTTCGGAGAGTACATTAAACAAAGAATTTCCGCGCAGTCCAATTCCCTCGCCACATTTTACGGAACCCAAAATTAGCGAAACGGAAAAAGGAAAAAAACAAAAGCGTGCAGTTAGACCGAATTCCATACCCATCGAAGTATTTGCGGTAATCGGAAACTTCATTCAATAAAATGGTGAGAGGAAATCGAATGCCTATCCAGTGAAGAGTGAGCTTTCTTGTTCCACTGTATAAAGGCAAAGGCAATACGAAGTCCTCCCCTTGCTACCCAATTTAACTTGTCTGTCTCAACAAGTACTTTCCCTTTCCTATGGAAGGAATCTTACATCATCCCTATTCATAAAAAAGGAAGTAAGGCCGAAGTCGATAATTATAGGCCCATAGCAAAACTCTCTTGCATACCCAAACTTTTTGAAAGCATAGTCTATCAACAACTGCTTCCGTACTGTAGGCCAACTATCTATACAAATCAGCGCGGTTTCATGAAAGATAAATTAACGACCACTAACCTAACAGAGTTCGTCTCTAGGACACTTCATGCTTTAGAAGACGGTGATGAAGTCGATTCAATTTCCACTGATATCAGCAAAGCATTCTATAAAATTTCTCACGACTTTTTAAACTAAAAAAACTTGGCTTTTCCCCTCATTTTGTGGCATGGACCAAATCCTATTTAGAAGACCAAGAATACAGGGTCATCTTCAATATCCGACCCCATTAAAGCAACATCTGGTGTCCCTCAGGGTAGTCACCTTGGACCAATCATCTTTATCCTAACGATTAATGACATAAATCTCATTTTAACGAATTGTAATCTTTCTATTTTCGCTGATGACATGAGAATTTCCAAAGTCATTTCATTGCCTTCTGACTCCCATTGCCTGCAAGATGACTTAAATAAGTTTTCGGTATGGTGCAAGCAAAACTTTTTGGAGCTTAATGTCAGCAAATGCCAAGCGATAACCTATTCCCGCAAACGTCTACCTCCCCCTCCAAGAAACTACTTCATCTGCGATGAGCCTATTCCTTCCACTACCCAAGTACGGAATCTAGGAATAATTTGTGACAGAGAATTGAATTTCGACTCACATATTGACAGCATTATAAATAAAGTTAACTCTGCACTTGGTTTTATAAAACGCTGGTTGAAAGAATTTTCCAACCCTTACGTTACAAAGTCCCTGTACATTACTTTTGTAAGGCCTCTTCTCGAATATTGCAACCAAGTTTGGTCACCTTATAAACTAATCCACATTCAAAGAATAGAAGCAGTCCAACGCAGGTTTATCCGTTTCGCACTTCGTGGTCTACCCTGGGCCGACCCATATAGATTACCCCCCTATGAAAATAGGCTAAAACTAATTAGCATGCATACCCTAAAAAAACGTCGTGAAGTCGCTGATGTACTTTTTATCCACCACTTACTGACTGGGAACATCAAGTGCTCGAGAATAACGCAAAATATTGCATTCACTCCCAATCGCCGTAATCTAAGATCTGTCCCACTCTTCCTGATCCGAACTCATTGCACCAACTACGGTCACTTTGAACCCATATCTAGAATGTTGCGTATAACGAACAACTACGCCGAAGTCTTTGACCTAAATAGCAGCAAACACGAAATAAAAAAAGCACTGCTCAATATGCCACTCCCTTAACATCTCCCTCGTCCACCATTTCTCCTAGCCCTATTAGGTTAAGAATATCTTTGTTAGTTTTAAGTCTAGCTTTAAGTTTTTGCGTGTTAATAAGCTTAATAAAGTTGTCCGGGGTAGACCCGGGCCAATAATAATAAAAAACTACTACTATATAACTACCGATCAGTAAATATAATGTCGCATGCTAAGAAAATATAGAAAATACACGAGAAAGTTCTAGACGACAGCGCAATATTTTTAAACTCCATGGCAGTAAATACGGCTTTATGGACGGCACGTCCACATATGATGCAATTTAAAGTTTGCGGATAATGATGGAAAAGCACTCAGAAGCTTGCAAGGATCTGTATTCTGTGATAGAAAAATGCCGCTTAAACTTGAAGGACAGTCGTTCATCAAATTCCAGCCGAGGTTCGATGAGAAGTTAATGGATCACTCAAATGAAAAATCCTCAGCAGACTCAGTAACGAGCTGATTCAAAATAGAGTGGACTGTAGAATGATGCTAAGATCCCCCAATAGCAATGTAGATACGTTGGACAAATATGTAGCATTATTCGTGCAACCTATTTACGGTTAATAAAATCAGCAGAAGTGGATGAAGTGAGCTGCTAGCAATTCTCTAAAGTACTGATGAATCATCCCAATGCAAAAAGAAAACGCATGTACATGGTATATATGAGTACCTTGTATATGTAAGTACACAGCAGAAGATTGATAGCATTGAATAGCAACGGAGGAGTTTGCACAGCCGGGGGTCATAAAAATTATGTTGTTTAAGCAATTATCTGAATAGTTAGAATGAAGCGTACAACAATTATAGTAACACGTGCGAACATGACGACTAGATAAGATTAGACTATGTTGTTTTACATATGTATGTATGTATATGATTTTTTTCCTGTTAGTATTTAACATTGCGAATATTGATACGTTTTTTTTAAGTTGAATGAACCCAGACGGTTTTGTATGTACGGGAAGAAAACCTTTTAAAAAAAAACACGGAAATATCGAGTTGCCGGGAATGATGTAAATGAATCCAAACACGAGATTGAATATGATTTCGTTAGTTGGAACGGAAACTTTAACGAAACAAGAACTACTTATTCATCTTATTATGAGTGTAAGCTAGGTCGGTTTTAAGCATGGCAAACCGGTTAAGATTAGTGACGAATTTTGGGCTGTGGTTATTTCGCTCCACGGGTGGCATCCAACATTTAATGGGGTGACTTAATTATTAGTGTACTGGAACGGGTATTCTAGGCAACCACTTATGTTACTCGTACTTTAAATTAGGTGCCCAAAAAAATAATGTCTTTGGGGCGCGGCTGCTATTGAACCCCGAACCATCCGATTTTGTACCCAATACACTACCACTTGAGGCGCGGCCACTCACAATAAGTCTGTGTGTGAAACATGAATCCTAAAGAGCAAGGTGCATAACTGTTTATTTCCATTTAACACACTGGCTATAAAGGGCGTCTCAACGAAAGCAAAACAAAGTAATTTGGCTACATTTTTGCTGTTGTTCATTGATAGTCAAACCATCAAATTGCGTAAGCGCCAAAAATCATGATTTGAGTTAGATGCATTTTGTTACCATGAATCAATGACCTATTTTCCTGTTTACTAAAAAACAGACTCTTAAATCAACAACTGCAGTAGACACGAAATTTAATAACTCAAAACTGTCAAAATGGAGATACGTTCTTTTTGGGTGAAAGTTTGACATCAACTATGAAATTAATAATCAAAAAATTCGAAGATATTGATCCCACAGCACCGATAGGTGTTCGTCCAGAAAATAATACGGCTGCTTACCAGAATATGACCGAGATTCTGGGAATATCGATTTGGCATTGGGTCAACAATTAAACATTTCGGGAAGCACTATGAATCCTGTCCTCACAAATGATTTGCATCTTCACCTGACTTAATAACTTAAGTCTAAGTTCGTCACACAACACACACAACAAATAAAAGCTGAATTGTCAAACAAAATCTTGAGCTATGAGACCTATTTTCATGTTAAAACTAACTAAACCATAAGAATGTAATGCTTCCCTAACGTGTCACTGTGTTGAGTGTATTTTAGAATGGAGGCATCAATGGATAATTTTTCTTCGAAGACGCTGGCGGGAATAAATAAGCACACTGAATGCCAAACCGTATCGAGAAATGGTAATCCAGTTTTTTGGCACAAAAGGGCTGGTGTGAACCCGAAGACATGTGGTTCCAATAGGGCGGTGTCTCTTGCCACACATCACGTGAAACTATGGCATTTTTTCACGAGACATACCCTTGTCACGTAATTTCTCATTTCGGTGACCAGAATTGGCCGCCTAGATCGTGCGATTTATCGCCTTTAGACATCTTTTTTTGCATTTTTTTTTTTAAAGAAACAAACTTACAAACACGCAAGCCTTGAAGGAGATGATGTGCTGTGTCACAAACCTCCAGCCACCGTTATGCCATACCACGATTGAAAATTTCATAAAAAAAAACACAAATGTTCCAGTAACGCCGAGAATTGCATTTATCAGTTGGGCTGTTGCATACATACATAATTGCCATGTTTTCTTAGAAATTTAATATTGGCAAAAAACCAAAGCAAAAGCAATATTTATAAAAATGACCCTTGAGATCCTGAGTTGCAAGACGTTACGTTAAGTTAAGCGCGAAAGCTATTGCTATGAACGCAAAGGAAATCAAAAGCAAAAACAAGATCCAGCTTAAAACGCTGGAATGTGTGTAGATATACCGTAAACTTTCGACTAAACTCAAAAGCGGCACACTATCTTATCTAGAGGTAAACAAATATATATTGTAGAAATACAACAGATTTGTTTTGGGATGTTAAGATAACTGGTGACTAAGAAGAATATTGGATCAGCACAGCTATATAAAAACATAGAAAAGAAATTAGTATGGATAGAGAAAATACTGTTCAAATACAACTCACAAATATCGAAAGGGATGTTGGAGATCAGTTGCTACCATGATATTTGCATTTGCGAAAAGGCCAAGCTCTGAACACATCTTGTAATAAGTATAGGGGAAAACGTATGAAACAGCAATTGCATCATATACACGGAACAGTGCACATGCCTATGACACCCCAAATACTCAATTACCGATTCTACCCATCTCTGCAGATGTTGAAAGCAATATTGTAGCAGCATCGTTAATTTTAAAATTAGACAGCTTTGTTACCTTAACCCACATTAAAATAAATCTTTTTCAATATCACATTTTTCGTTTGCATGGGTACTTAAGCGTATTCGAGAAACATTCAGTCAACACGGTTCCACATCTCATGAACGATATTGTAATGCAAATTTGCAGGTATTTTAGGATACTCAAAATAGAAGGTTTTCTATGTTCTTCAAAAAAACGTATTTAGCATAAGGTTGCATTTGAAATTTGGTGAGTTATCACAATTACCATAATATGTAATCGTATATTGAAAGTCAGGATGAGGGACGTTGCATAACTAACCAAGATGTAGGCTTACGATATGAATGAAAAAAAAAATTAATTGATTTATTAAGAGATTAAAATACTTACAATGAGGTGGCGATCTGGGCTTGTTTCTTGCCGAAAGGAATTCTCATTTTGATTACTTTATTTAAATTTTAGTTCCGAAAATTTTTCGAAAGGAAATCTCTTCGGTGAGAAATCAAAGTCAAATGCCTTTCAAATGTCAAAAACTCTCCAGAAGTAGGGTGACAGCAAAAGTCTACACTGCAAAACATTTTTGACTTTGGAAAGACGAATTCAATGTTTGATACATACAGTCGAAAGAATAATCGTGCGGTTTTGAATTAAAATTGAAGACCTAACGAAAAATGTTCTCTCTACTGTATTGTACTTAATCCCGCACTAGCGAAAAACTTGTCGGAAAACGACTTTCTTAGAGCTGGGGCTGTTTAGAAAATTATTTCGTTCAACACCCGCAGTTGTTTGCAGCTTTTCGTGCAATGGTCTTTCTCTCGTTTAGTTGCGGATTGGATCGCTTATATCCAGTGATAACACAAATTTTGTAAAAATAACAGTTCATTCATTGATTTGTCCTATTGAGTATTATTATTACAAAAAGTCTTGTATCAATAACCCCGACCATTTCTGTGATATACCATATGTATGTGGTAAATTTGGTCAAGAAAAACAACGAAAAAATACAGATGATTTTATAAAACAAGCCTACCACGGATATTTTGGGGAAAAACTGGGACAACAAGACAAATATTGGGTGCCACACAAAGTTTGTAAAACCTGCGAAGGATCACTTCGTTATTGAAGCCAAAGATGGCGGAAAGACTTCCGTTTGGAGAGTCGATGACATGAAACGAGCTAGAAAACTATTTCGATCATGAACCGATACAAAAAGCGTTCATGATTTTATCCAAACATAACATCGGCTAAGCCACCAACGCTGTATAATAAAGACTTGCCTGTAACGACATTTTCTGTCTTATCAAACGTGGACGGTGATGATACTGAAATGTTAGATACACAGTTAGTTCAAAAGCGCCAGCGAAAGTGAATGTAAAGGATGAGTCCTACACTTCAGAGTTTCTCTCAAGGTGAACAAAGCGACTTAATTTAAGATTTAAATTTATCGAAACAATCAGCCGAACTTCTCGCATCAAAAATTAAGGAAATACACTGACGTCTCAATAGCGTTGTGCCGGACAAGAGAGCGACATATTCTTCCATATTTTATTGAGGACAATGATATCTATTGTACTCGTACATCGTGTGCATATTCCTGGGCTTTTAAATTTAATGTGCCTTTCAGTATATCGACCTGACGATTGGCGACTCTTCATAGACAGCTCAAAAAGAAATTTGTGTTTTTCATGTTTGCTTTCTTTATAAAGACTCGGGAATTTAGAGTGGATATTGCCAATATACGCGAGCTGAAAATTAATCACTTTTTTGCGTAGCCACGTCTGTAAATATAGACCAGCTGTTTTGGCACTTAGTGAAACACAGGTAGATCTCCGTCCACACCTCTCAGTTCAGTCTGATCTAAAGCTATCTGGCTACGAACTAGTGCCGTTATTCTTCTCTCACCGCGGCCGCGCCATTTACGTTTCATGTGGTTAAAATTCCATTTCCGTTAGCAAATTATCCACTACTGCTATTTACAGAAGCACCAAACTGAACATCATATCGACTTTTAACGAGTGTGATGCGCTGTTTGACTTCATTCAAAGAATTGTATCCCTGTATCCTCATACTGAAATCTTTATTACGGGCGATTTCAATATATGTACACAATTCTGGGTGGCTTCGAAGAAAAGACAGGTACCGATGTACATTGTTTTTAAATGTTTGTAAGTTATATCGACCAGGAAACACCCATTATTCCAGTTGAAAGATATATTTAGTAGATATCACATCTCTGAACTGTAAATTGTGCGGCATACCATTGTAATATTTAAGAACTAAATAAAAGTATTTGATTTGATTTGATCTGACCAAGAAACACAGAGATCGGCAGGGCATTCCATAAGCGAGTTGTACGGCTTAGGAAAGAATCATGATATTTCAGAGTACGTCCGAAAATGGGCTTGAGGGTATACTGATGAGACAGAAGACATTACGTCGGTGTTCGAGGGTGTCAATTGATTGATTGATATTAGTATCACCTATGAGTTTCATCGCACGGTTTTGAATCCTATCTAGCGGATGCAGAGATGTTTGAGGGGCACCTGACCAGATGTGGACGTTGTACTCCAATTTTGGGCGGATGAATACCTTATATATTGTGGCCAGACCAGAGGGGGTAAAACATTTCTTACATCGCTAGAGGAAACTTAGACATTTCGTAGCATTTTTGACGACATCGAATATGTGTTCGTTCCAACGTAAGTTGCCACTGACACACATACCGAGAATGGAAAGTTTATCGGTTTCGACGATGCAAGTGCCATCCATGAATAATGGCTGGGTATTTGAATTTCGCTTTAATCACAGCAGACAGCATTGGGTTTTGGAAGCATTAAATTCCACTCGATTGATAATTCCCCAATTGGTTATGCTGTTAATATCGGAATTTAATGAGCTTAACATATAGTATGCTGCCGTTCCCGTTATACAGCCGAAGAGCAGGGGCGGGAGTCCGGGAAAGAATATGAAAAGCAGAGAGTACTGTCGTCAGCAAAGGAATATATTGGGTTAGAAGTAGCAGACACGAGAACATTAATGGAAATTAAAAAAAGTGTCGGATACAGAACGGAGCCCTGGGTCACACCAGCATTTATTTTGTGAATATCAGACTTGAAACCGTCCAAGACAACTTGAATTGAACGTTCCGAAAGGTAATTTCTAATCCATTGAAGAAGAGAGTCATCGATACCAAAAGCACACATTTTCGACAAAAGAGCCTGATGCCAAACTCTGTCAAATGCCTTAGAAATATCAAGTGCAACTATCTTGCTTTCGTCTTTAATTCCACTTTTCGGTGAGACATCCCATCAGATCACCAGTGACCTGTTCCTACGAAAACCATATTGCCAGTCATTAAGAAGTTTTCATGTTTCGAGATATTTCATGAGCTGACGGTTTATCAGCGTTTCCATGACCTTCGAAAGAAGTGACGTAAGTGCAATGGGTCTGTAGGAGGAGAGGGAGGAAGATTCACCTTTTTTAGGGACGGGCTAGACATGCTGTTTTCCACCTGCTTGGAAAGAGTCCCAAAGAGTAGGATTTATGAAAAAGCTTACGCAGTGGTTTTGCAAGCGAGGAAGAATACCTCTTCAGAAGAAAGGGAGATATACCATATGGACCAGCGGATTTATGTATATTAAGATCTTTAACTACTCTTGCTACTACACGAGTACGAAAGTGGATTCGTCCCATTGAAGATTCGACGTACTCAAGTGTAGGCGGGGACAAAGAACAATCTGGGAGTGTTAAGCTGGCCGCAAAGTGTGCAGCAAGCAGATTGGCCTTATCTAAAGAGCTGACAGCTGGAATGTCATTGTAAATGAGCGTTGGGATGGAGGATGAGGCAGAACTTCTACTATTTTTGACGAACGACCAACAATTTTTACTGCCTTTGGGACATTGCAGTATTTTTTTGCCTCAGTTTTTGGTCGTATTGGAATTTCACGCGCTTAAGAAAGACGTTGCAGTCATTTCTGGCTCGTTTAAACTTTTTTCGGTTTTCCTCTGTCGGGTTGGTCTTGTTGGACCGAAAAAGCTCGAGTCGTACCACACCTTTTCTTTTGGTTTGATACTCTTCATCCGATGAGGGATAAAGCATCTCATTCCAAAGAGATTAGTTTCTGTGATCATCTCAGCAGCGGCATCCACGTCGTTATCGAGGAAACATAACGACCAGATAAAATTCATTTTATTTTATTATCTTATTGACACGACTATCGAATTGGGAAATGATCTGCCTGCATCGTCTTCATTCTTTTTCAAGAAATCTCTGGGTCAACTGATTGCTGCGACTGTCCTGCTATAGGTCATTGAACCGTAGTGTGATTCCTCGTCTATGCCAACCTTTCTACAAATTTTTTTCATGAATGGCCATCAACCGCTGCTTAAACATTCATTGCATGCATGCGTAAAAAAAACATCGCAGCATGGGAAGGGCCAAAAGTTAAAACCATTTTTCAGAGCTACCTCCCACAAATTGACAATGGGATTTGTCTCATCATTCATGGTCTGCCAATTTTTGGCTAAACGATAGGTAAGCCTACTGATCCATGAAATGATGAAAAAAGTGGACATGCCTGATAAGCGTCAGCCATTGACTCGTCTTTTGTGCTATGCCTTCGCCGTTTCATATGTGTGGATCTTTCAAGTTTTCTGTTAAGTAGCTTTTGAATGATGCATGTTGCGTTGCAACAGCTATAATTAAGTTAAAGTTGAATTCATTAGTGCCGCCATTTTACCTAACCACCCTATAATTTCATTGTATCTGGATAGAACTATCCATCAAAGCTAGTAACATTTATGCTCTTTTCATCGTATTCGTAAGATAAGTCCCACGAATAGCTTTCAATGCTAAAGCAATTTGCATGCATAATAAATCTTCAAACCCTTTTCCCCAAGTACAAGTACAATCAATTAATTTTTTATTTCTTCAAACCAAATTAATGATAAAAATAAATGCTCAAATATAAATAAATATCGAAGAACTCAATTCAATGTTTGTGTTTAATTAAAAATAAAAAAAAAGTAATAATATTAGGACAATTATTTTTGCTGTAATTACAAAACAAAAACATGGGCAAAATAAATGATCTATAAAAAAAATTTTTAATACATTAATAATCACGTCCTCTTACATCCATTCGAATGCTTTGTAGAGTATATTGCCTTTTGAATGGTGCATTGTTTATTGCTGACCCTCGAATTATGCGCATTACCACTCAATTGTAACGGTATCACCCTCCTGAATGGAGTAAAAATCCAAATTTTTTGATGAGTTCTCCATTTCAACTATCAAATCGGGATGATTTGCATCTACATAACATAACTTTGGCATTGTATGCTCCAGTTTAAAGTGTTTTATTATTAATCCCTGTAGCGTTTGAACTGAAATTTTTCGAGGAACCTTCTTCTCCCACACATCGCCTGTGATTTTATTTTGTATGCGAAGTTTTATCAAAGACGATACCTTTGATACGTTTCGCGGAATAAACTCAGCCGGCGAGCCATACTCTACAAAACAAATACAAAATAATTCCAAACAATGAAAGGGTGAAACAATTTTCAATTTGAATTTACTTTTAACCAACAATGGATATGTACGATGCTTCTTGCAAAATGATAACTTCAATTCGGGGTTCTTTTCACACTGTAACCAGTCGACAGCGTACTTCTTCCAAATGTCATAATCCGCTCCTCGTCGGTCTTCTTTTGTGATTTTGATTTTATTGAGAATTTTTAATTGAGGAATCGTTGCTATTGCTTTGGAAAACATTTCGTCGAAATCGCTTTTCAAATGTGGAGTCATGCTAAGGTTGGTAAGAGCTGGAAGCTTGTCGAGTTCGTTAAACGTGCCAATCTACAGAGAGAAGTTTTAAAGAATTTAGAATATAGAAAAACATTTATTAGCTCACTTACTTCATCATAAATCGGATTATAGAATAAATTCAATATTTCCAGGCCAACAAAAATATTTAACTTCTTATTTGGGTCACAGTCGGGAAGATTCACTTGTTCAATGCCATTTTCCATTACATTCAAAGATTCCAACGTTTTTATGTTTCCAAGCTTAACAATTTGCCCAAAGTCGGACAGTTTCGTGCGATGCAAATCCAGTTCACTGAAATGATAAAAAAAAGGAAAAATTTTACTAAACTGGAAAAGTGATAAACAGAGCATTTAATAACCAATTCTTTATTCACCCTCTTTCAAGTATGTATGATACCATAAATGTCTTCCAGTACTCTATGTATATTTATGCGTCTGATTTCCACTATTATCCCTGCGTACCTTGTGGTATAGTGTTACAGTTTACAAGGATAGATGGTAATAGTCCAACTTCATGCAGAGTACATAATCAGATTTTAGATATGAGGTTTTGATATACTTGATTATATCATCTGTATTGAGATAGCAACAATTATCGTTACGAATAAATTGACAGTGCCTCTTTGTAACATTTCCCAGCTATGCTGACGTTTGCTTACTTCAGTGCGGTACTTTCATTATCCAACCTTTCCTGCCTTCCTCGATGCAAAACTAGAAGCCTCGTATTCTAGTTTTTCCATTAAACACTTTTTACCACTTACGTTAATGTTGTTTGATGGTTTTTAGAGGAAGCATTGCCTATTTGGATGTAAATCTGTCATCAGAGGAAGGTTGAAGTTGACCTTCTGGCATCTGAGCGAATGCCTTATTATAATTCGCATCATTGATGAATTCTTCAATATAAGCCAGATAGCGCTCAAGCCCCACGGAGAAAAAAGACAACGACGACCAAGCTCCACGACCAGACGTATGAGCAATGTCCTGAGCACGACATTAAGATCCTTCTAATTGATTTTGATGCCAGGTTAGGAAAGAAGAGCATCTTTGGGGGCATAGTTGGAAAACCGCGCCAGCTTTGAGGCTAATCGACTTCGCAAATATCGGCGAAATATCATCATAATTGATATCAACATAAACAAATCCTGTAGTCTCCTGATCAAAAAACTGTCAACCAGATTGATCTTATTGCGATTGATGCAAGACACAGGTATTCCTAAAGTCCGACTGCTCGTCGCCAACATCGACTCAAACCACAACCTGATTGTAGTAAAATGCGCGAATGTGAATGTACTGGACGACAGACCACCAAAGAAGTGCTATGATGAAATTCTACGTCGGACGTTTACAATTGAGTCGCTTAATACTTTTTGAAAAGTCCTATGCTGCCAGCATCAAGCATAAAATGCCAGTGGCGACACTGTCAGAAAAACATTGGAGACGCCGCATCTGATGTGCTAGTTTTTAAGCGGACACAATGAAAACTGGTTTAGTTTGACGAAGAATACCGGCAAGCACATGCAACAAAACAGGAGGCATACAAGGCAATGCTACAAAGAAGGACGAGAGCTATATGACTAACCGAAACGTGAGGAACTTGAGCCTTTCAGGAAGAAAAACGAAGAGGCAGAGAAGCGCTAGATCGCTTGATCAAGGCCATGGGTAGGTTTTTCTGCACAAAATAATGCTCGAAGATGGACCAAAAAGTGAAAACAACTTGCCTAGACATGCATATCCAGAGCTATATGCAGCATTTAATATAGACAACGCATACACCCGACCAGGAAGAGGACTGGGTACCAATATTTTAGATAAGGACCAATAAAGCTGCCGGTCAAAACCAGACTACTTACGGATCATTTAAAGCAGCGGGGTTGAATTGATAAGGAACATATACTAATCATTTGAAAAATATGGTCGGATGAAAGCATGCCCATTGAATGAACCTGAGAATCGTTTGCCCGATTCTCAGGAAAGGAAACCTTGAGTATCATTATTGATTTTATTTAGCGCCGTCTGTAACTCTATATCAACAATCCGGTAGTTCCTTATCTGTGAGGTTTGAGGTTTAAGGCTTTATAATTATCAATTTAGGGAGAAGATCTATATATGTAGAGTCATGTCATCATGCTAAGTTTTGGCATCTCTGCTAAGCTCGTCGGATGATATTTTTAAAAAGGACTTCGACATGTCGTTGTCACATGATTTCTTGAGAATAATACTTCACAGGCACAGTCAATATTTCAAAATTCTGCCAGCATACGCTGACGACATAAACATCTGCCTTGGAGTGCAACACTACCTGAAGTAAAGCGATTTCAATTTATCTTGCTTTTCCCATGTTGCTGTTAATACCTATTATATTTATATGTCTTATAAATGAGCATGTTTAGTTAGTTATGTTTTCCGTTGAGTAAGTATTGCTAAGTTATTTTTAACTAATTAATTTAATCCACTCCACTCCACTCCACCCACCTGTGAGTATTATATGGTTATATATGCAGTTACTCATGCACAATATTATCCTCTGGGTGCAGCTTCTGCTAAAATATCAACGTGAATAATTCTTGTGGTATCAAAGGTTGCATTATCCTTCTTTAATACGATATCCTCATTGGAAAGAAATCGGACCCTTCTTCCCAGGAGTTCAGCCAAGAAATTTGGTCAATAGATTGGAGTTTGTATTGTATTAGAGTAAGGAAGTAACTATGTGTTTGGACGCATAAGAATAGACAGTAAAAATTGCAACCGAAAAGTTAGTGTGGCCTTATAATGGTCTGCCTTGATTTAGAAGTTAGAAAAGAAGAAAAGAACACTAGCTTGAGTAAAATTATTGCTAGTCATAGTCTACTCGAAACCAGGCTTATAGGAATAACAAAGAACTTAGTTTTCATAACAATGTGGCCTCATCTCTATTCAAAAAAAAATCGAAAGACTGGGAGAAATGTTGTCAATCGAAAATATTACAATATCAGGCAAAGATTGGCGGCAACATCGAATGCCAGCCAACGAAGATCAAGATTCCATTATCAGGCATACTGAACTACTCAACCTAGGCAATGACAGCCTAAGTTTTTGTTCACTCAGTTGAAGGATAGTATAGAAGGATATACACCTACAAATATAAATTTTGCCGTTTCCTGATGCATGGATCCTGAATGTAGTTCGTTTGATACACAACCGCACCAAGTGTGGTGTGTGATTCTCAGATGTCTATTATGAAATGAAAAATACGACCAATGCGCCTTAGATATAAGCCACCCATTGAAAGTTGTTCATGGTATGGTGATGCCTGTAGACTACGCTGCAGTGAAGAACAAAAGCAGCGAAGAAGGGAGGAGAATAAAAGAAAAGCCGGGAAGTACGCTTTTCGAAACAGTAAATGAAATCTAGTCTCCAATACACCATTGGAATTGTAGATTTATTAAAACGTCACTTCCAGGCAACGAAGAAATACAATAGCTGCATCACAAAACACGTCACGCTCATTTATGATTTATGTACGTGATAACAGAAGAGAAGAATAAATAAGAACAAAAAATCTCACAAAGTACGAACGTAAAAAAACAATTTCTGTGATAAGAATGGGAAACAACATACGTATATGAGACGCATGGCATGAAGAGGCATATCATGAATATTTTATTTGTGTTGCATTTCAATTGAGTTATCATATGTATTTCTGTTGTTGCAGTAGCCTTTAAGATGAAAAACCATTGGTCTTTAAAAACAAATCAAAATGGCATACACAACTTTATACATATTTACAAAGTGCTCATTTGATTTAAATAGTCACCGTTATCGTAACACTACCATGCAAGCGATAAAATACTCAAGTATATAGATTAAAATTGTATGAACAGAATATCAAGAAAAAGGCAAATTTCGATCAATGAACCGAATGGCAGAAGTTTTAATATGATCGCATGCAAATCAACTACGACCATGGTGGTCTTTAATCGATAGCGAATACCAAAAATATGATTGCTCATCAAAGATAATTTACTGAAAGTAGCATAGACAAGGATTGTTGGGTTCAGTGGATACTAAAAAGGAATCTACTAAAGCCAACAGCTTTAGAAGTAGTATGCTTACCGTAAATTCCTAAATATCTCCATACAATCCACTGGTGTCAGTTCTGCGATATTATTGTCTTGCAATCCAACCGATAAAATATTTGGCCACAATTTAGCAATAGTCTTAACATCATTCCAGTTCGTGAATCCGCTATTCCCCAAATTAATACGCTCTAAGTTGCGAAAAGATGGTTCCAGGTCAACAATTTGCTCATTCCTAGGCACTTTCAATTTATTGCAACTATATCAAAACAAAAACAACATATGTGAATTTATGTACATATCCCAAATCTAACCGATTATCTACCTCAAATTCAAGTTGACAAGCGTAGGTACTTGTGAAGTTATATCTGCAACAGTTTGCCAATTCCATATTAAAGTTCGACTCAAGTTCAGTGTAGTCAAATTCGAGAATTCCATTAAATAGCCAGCCGAATTAACATTCGATCCATCAACACTTACTTCCATTAATTGCTCAAATTTACTTTGTTTCCGAGCAATCTTTTCCATACCAACAATTTCCATTAGTGAAGCCTGCATATGCAATTGTGTTTGACGCAACAATTCCTTATCCAAAATAGCTCCTTTCGAATTTAAATAACGTTCTCTTGCGGCTTCTTCCAAAGATTCAAATTTTTGTACTTTCCCAGGACGTATAAAACTCCCAGATGTCGGATGTCCCGTCTGAAAGTATCTTTGTCCGCCCACAATTCCATTGTGTTTACCTCGTATGGGCTCATCCCACTCGATACCAATCCATAATCCATCATAACCCATTACCTTTTTTTTTAGAAAAAACAAAATTAACTCTTAAACCAATTCTTTAAACGTAACTTTGAAAAAATAATTCCTTTACCTCGCCAACATATTTAACAGTGCCACTGTTTTCATTCACCCTGATGCGAGAATTTATTGGAAATTTCACAAACGACTCATCCAGAATCCCAACCATGATCGATTTGTTTTTTTAGGTTTTTTATTATATTTGTATCGCCTAATTCGATGGAAACTTTTAATTTATGTTCTTAAATTTGTATTTAGATAAGTATCTTTCAGAGATTTAACAATATTCCTAAGAAACTATGGAAATTTTTAAACATTTGTTTTTCACGTAAATTCCACAATTATTAAAGAACACAAAAACAATTAATAAATGTCAAAATGGTGACCAATTTGGTGAAAGTGACAGTCCTGTACTGAGTGGTGACTTTAGAAAAGTTTTCTTCCGGGGTATAGATGGGCTGGGTTTTTTAATCGCAGGCGTCGCCGTACACGTCCATTTCTAAGATCCACTTGCCATCTTTTTAGATTTTTTTTAGGTTTAGATTGATTTATTTTTCTTATAATTCATTGTACAAAATAATTTAAAATATATAAACATTTCACAAAGTAAGAATAAGAAAAAGTCATGACATTCAGTATTTTAAAGTAAAAAAATAGTGTAGAATGCCACCTCAATGGGCTTAAGATCATAATGAACTAATTTTGGGTTGGGTGACCCTCAAAAGAAATATAGATATAATTCATTCAAGTAAGATAAATTAAGTCTTGTAAGAAACAAAAGGACGGCAAGAGTACGATAACTTAGGCGCCAAGAAATAATAACGGTTTTTTCTAGAACAGTTCAATACAAGAATTTTTTAATATAGGTGGGGGGGTTTATCTCGCCCCGTTTAGGAGCTAGGGGCAATTTTAGAAAAAAATTACTTAAAATGGGAAAAATGATTAAAAAATAACGGCAACACTTACAATGAAGTACTATACCGGTTTTGAAATCCAGAAACCTGTTCTTTAATTCTAAATTTAAATTAAATTATTTATGTCAATAGTTTTTGAAAAATTCGCATGCAAACTCAAAATTTTGATAAAAATATTAAAAAAGGAGGAAAGGAAGAAAGGAAAATAAAAACAAAATTTTATAAAAAAACGTCTGAAATTAGGAATTCAATTTCAGAGTATTTATATCCAAAGACCCAATTTTTTACTTTTGTTAAAAACAAACAAAACAGCCCTTATTGAACGAGGAAGTTTATTAAATATCCGAAAAGTAAAGACAGAAAAAAAGTTACGGAGGGAAGTAGTACGGAAATTTGGTATACATACATACATACATATTTTTCTTACACTTTTGCATTGCTGCTGCGCCGCTTGTGGAGTTGGCCAAAGCGCGGACCCTGGTTCTGTTTTTCAGAACCTCAATAAACTGTGTTGTATATCTAGGCTCTTTTGATGAAATCGTTCATCACATTTTCGAACATTTGAGACTCTATTTCATCGATTAGAGCGCGGAACATAAACCTTCTTTTTGATATGATCCAAAGAAAGAAGTCGCAAGGTGTTAAATCACATGATCTGTGTAACCACTTTTCTCAAGCAATAACTTTTTCATTTGTAAGGGGTCTTTCATTAAGCGCTTCCTGTCTTTAAATTAAAATAAAACAAAATGTGTGTGAGATATCATCGACATTTTTTATTCATTTGAAAGGCTTATCGATGCCATTATGTATGGAATATAACATCGTTCAAATATCCGCCGCGGCTTCTCTGGGTGTCGCTCATCCGAAATGTCCAATTTTCGATGACTATGGCGCATAAATGAGGCTGAATTTGACAGATGGCATGGGTTATGTTGGCTTTGAGGGCCGCTGTGGTTTGTGGCTTAACCCCACAAGAAAAAGTCTAACGGGGTCAAATCCCACGATCTCGGTATCAAGTTCACATCACCTCCACGTGAGATGACCATGCAATCGCTCGTGAAGAATTTCCCAAAATCCACACCAAACAGTTACTTTTTCGTGATGCATTGGACGCTCTTAGATCTCATGTGAATTGATATCGCCCCAAATTCGACAATTTTGTTTGTTGACACACCCATTCATTCAAAAATGGGCCTCATTGCTGAAGATGATTTCTCATTGAAAATTAGGGTCAGTTTCCAACTGCTCCAGAGTCCCTTAAGCTCCTGGGTCAGTTGAATTTTGGACGGCTGCAGGCCCAAGTCACGAGGCAAAATTCGACAAGTTGTGGACTGCGAAAGGCCGAGTTCTTGTAAGCGACGCGAAATCGACTGCACACTCTCACGGATAGCGGGAGGATTTCGGCAGAACTTACGTTTCGTCGACGTACGGGTGTTTGGCTAACGTTTACTGAACCAGTGGACTCGATTTTATTCACCACACTGCGTATAGTCCTCTCGGTAGGACGATTATGGCAACCGTAAAATGGGCGAAGTGCGGAATGTTGCCCAAACAGAGCACCTATTTTGATAAAACAATTTCGTCATTTACAAGGTTTGGCAAAACAGGCTGAATAAACGACAGCCAATTTAACAGATGTAGCTTCAGCAATATGGCCGCTATCAACAGTCAAAGTTCGGAAGTCCCTATTGGAAGACCCTGTATAACATGTACCACGATGTTGTTGGAAATACACATCGCTCATATCAATATCTCCCAGTTCCGGCTACAAAAATTGATTGATTACCACCCACTCACGGTGACAGCCAAACTCGATTCATTTTTAAAGAAATAAAATAAAATGACGCCTGCTGCCCAAAAATAGCACTAAACAGTAATATATTATATTTTAAAATATTTGGATGGGTACAAATGATAGAACTTATTCCTTTCAATGCAATCGCTTTATTCAATACAATTATAATTTATGACTCAATCTCTTTTCTCAACCCCTTTTACTTTTCTTTATCTTTTACTTTAATCACTTTATCACTACTCATAATTCACATTTCAGTCTACTTTAGACTGACTTCACCTGTAATATATTACTTTTAGATCAATACACTTTTCCCAGCGATGTTCAATCGTAGAGCTCCTTAAAATGGCCATCAACCGCAGACTCCTCCTCTTTACTGTTGGCTTGTCTTTTACCACCGAGCCTTTTTTTCAAAATCTGAAATAGGAAATAATCCGAGGGGATTAAATCTGGCGAATAGAGTGCATGAGGAAGCAATTCGAACTTTAGCTCATTGATTTTGGCCATCGCAAACTGGTGAATCGTCTTGATGCAACAAAACTTTTTTTCTTCGCCGAGTGCGGCCCTTTTTTCTTGATTTTATCTTTCAAACGCTGCAATATGTTCGCATAATACACGCCGTTGATTGTTTTTAATTTCTGAAGACAATCAATAAAAATTATCCCACGCGCAGATGCCCCACGCGACTTTGCCTGCAGATGGAATTGTCTTCGCCTTCTTTGAAGCCGATTCTCCCATTTGAGTCCATTGTTTTGAGTGTGAAGTGATGGACCCATGGTTATGAATCGACGCAAAAACTCGGCTTTATTGCTGTGAAACTTTGCCAAACACTCGAATGCAACATCCTCACGACGCTTCTTTTACTCCATTGTTAATAGTGAGTAATCTTTATAAGGTTGGTACTTGGTACAATTGTCATTCTTTTTAAACAACAACCACCATCTATGCGTCAGGTGGGTTACTTCTGGGACTACCTTCATATGTACATTATGTTTGCCAACATCGTAGCTGTAAGGAAAGATAAGCTAAACGCATAGCATTTCTGAGGTTTCCGTTTCGTTACCGTCGAAACGACACCACGTTAAAGCGCGCACTTTCATGAAATAAATAATTAGATTGATTAGTATGTTCGTTGGAAACACTGTGCATTCCGGCTCTGGCGTTTTGTATAAGCGAAGATAAGACCTCTCAAACATCTGAATATTTTAGAGTTAGGTGGCTCCTACGTTACACCAACGAGATATCTAAATATAAGCATAGGCCGGATGAGGGCCATATAAGAAGTTATCTGACTATATTTTGACAAGCATGTTGTGTCACGATCGAAAAGTTTCGACCATTCTTTCTAGTCGTCGAAAAGTCGGTTATCTTATCAAAGTCATATTGCAGGAGAATGTTAATATCCTCGATCTATGGACCTGCTCTGTACCCTACCAAGTCCATGGTGTACAGTACGACATGGTGAAATCATAGCACAGGATTGTTTGTGTAAGATCGGCGATTCAACGCGAGCTTTTTGCAGACTATTTTTAGTTTCAAATATTTCAACAGAAGTCACATCGCCATTTTTTACGATTAATTGTCCACTGGTGGTCTTATTAAAAAGAATGTGCAGCAGTAGGTACTTATTTACAGCCAAAGAAAGTTGAAGTACCTTTTATCCGCGAAGCAGGCTACAAAGGTACCTGTCAGATATATGTATGCGCCCACCTGACAGTTGTTGACATGCTCTTAGGGGATTATTCGAAAAAACTTCTTTTTTTTTCTTAGCATTTAAAGCTATGGAACTATTATAAATCTTGAATTTAGATAATTCTGGTATTTTTTATTATAAATCCGCCGAAAAACGAACATTTAAAAAAAATCAAGATTCATCCATTTTTCATTTTTTATTACAAAGGTGACCGCGAAAATAAATAATTACCATCTCGTCTTGTATTGTTTTTCTTTTCAAAATTAAACTGTTAAAAGGTTATAAAAAAAATTCACAATTACTTCAAACGAATTCAATTGTAAATGTCTCCATATTTTATAAACATACAACGAATTTGTCTCCAACAGCAACTGTCATCATACACAGCAAAACATAACCACACTCTCCTTTCATTTTATTTAGCGAGCGTGTTTACATCACGTTTTCCCAAATTTGCTTTTAATTTTTAAAATACCCCAGCATTAGAGTATCGAATAAACATGCCAAAAGTGCGAAGTACCACCGGGGCTCCCCGGAAACAGGGATTCAACAAATCCAACCACTCCATGAACCCCGAACGTCCAAAAAGTGGCTTAAAAGGCGTTGCAAATCCCCGTACCCAGGCGACCATAAAACGTCTGCAAATGTATCGTAATTTCAAGGCCAAGAGGGATAGGAATGGCAAAATCATTACACCAGCACCATTTCAGGTAGAAAAACATTGCAAATAAAATTTCGAATTTCCTAAAAATTATTTTTCTTTTCGATAGGGACGCCTCAAATCCGGCACGATGGCTCGAGTTGAACCAACACCTAAGTGGTTCAGTAATTCGCGTGTCATATCCCAAAATGCTCTTCAAAAGTTCCAAGATGAGATCGGAAAAGCTGTAAAGGATCCATACCAGGTCATAATGAGACCATCGCAGTTGCCCATAACACTCCTGAACGAATCTGCGAAACACCAACGTGTGCATCTATTGGATACAGAAAGTTTTGATAGTGTTTTTGGGCCGAAGAGGCAGCGAAAACGTCCCACCTTGAAAGTTCGCGATTTGGAGGATCTAAGTAAAACAGCAGAGGAATCAGCGGACAAATATGATCACGACAAAGACGTGGACTTGATTCGTGAGGATACAGGAGTAAAAGATGCAAAGAGAGATTGGATTTTTGCTGCAGGTCAAAGTAAACGTATTTGGAATGAACTGCACAAGGTGGTTGATGCCTCCGATGTTCTGTTACAAGTGCTAGATGCTCGAGATCCTATGGGAACACGGTCGAAGTATATAGAGGAATTTCTCCGCAAGGAAAAGCCACACAAACACTTGTTCTTTATTCTAAATAAAGTGGATTTAGTACCTGTTTGGGTTACACAGCGCTGGGTAGCAATTCTTAGTGCTGAATATCCCACAATTGCCTTTCATGCTTCTCTACAACATCCATTTGGTAAGGGAGCTCTGATCAATCTCTTTCGTCAACTGGGCAAGCTTCACGTGGACAAGAAACAGATTAGTGTTGGTTTCATTGGCTATCCAAATGTCGGCAAGAGTTCTGTGATTAATGCACTTCGTAGTAAGAAGGTATGCAACGTAGCGCCTATCGCCGGAGAAACTAAAGTGTGGCAGTACATTACGCTAATGAAGCGAATTTTCCTTATCGATTGTCCTGGGGTCGTTTATCCCTCAGCCGAAACTGACACCGAGAAAGTTCTGAAAGGTGTGGTACGTGTAGAACTCGTGACCAATCCAGAGGATTACGTTGAGACCGTTTTAAAACGTGTAAGAAAGGAGTACATAAAGAAAACCTATAAAATTGACAGTTGGACTTCAGGACAGGATTTTCTCGAACAATTGGCTAAGAACTGTGGAAAGCTTTTGAAAGGAGGTGAACCCGACATAACAGTCACTTCGAGAATGGTCCTTAATGATTGGCAACGTGGCAAACTTCCTTTCTATGTAGCTCCAGAAGGCTATGAGGTGCCCAAGTCACACGCTGAAAAAATAGAGCAGGAAGAACCTGTCACTGAGCCAGTGGATGACGAAGCAAAATCAGAAAAACCGTTCGTCAGTGAATCTGTCAAAAAAGCAAAGGAGTTCAAGCAACTGCAAGATTTCCGAAAGATCAAAGTGGGTCTTGAGTTTGAATCAGATGACGTGAAAGAATTGGATAAGATCGATGTAGAGCTACTAGCAGCACGAAAGGCAGAACGGTTAGAACGTAAAAAGAGAAAGCAACAGGATCCTGAAGAAGATTCGTCAGACGGTGCTAGTGAATTTTACTCAGAAGATGAGTATGACGAGGATTTGGAACGGGTTGTGCATAAGAAATCAAAGCCGAAAGTGATACCTACGGCAAGTGGTAGTTTTAAGGAAGAAGATACAGATGGTCCTACTCCAGCAAAGAAACAGAAGAAAATGACTGCCAAACAAAAGCGCGCTGCCGAAAGAAGCCAGAAAAGGAAGAAGATCGGAAGTAATTTCTATGAAGTGACCAATGTCAAGAATAGAAATCGCAACAAGACTAAGAGTACATAGTAAGGTGGACTTCTTTTATTCTTTTTTTTTGAAACTTGTTAATCGTAAGGTGGTAAATAAAGAAATGTAAAAAATTATTTGTGCGTTTACACTTGTTCTACTTGATCCGAACCGATGATATGCAGTCGGGAAAAACCACCTTTTCATAGTACTAAAAGTCTGCTTTGCTGCAGTATTCCGTATCCAACCGACCCCGTATACCATATAACTAATCACTGAAGATAGGGCGTTCGGATTATGTACTTAATTAACTACTTCGTTCTATGACACAATGTTCGTAGGAGATTGTAAGAGATCAAAATCGTTTGCCTTTCCCATGGCCCCAATATCCCTCTTAAATACGTGTCTGCAGAAAAGAACTTCTCGATTTTAGAGATTTGCATATGTCGGAGCTTGGAATATATTATTGCACCATGAACTATGTTTTGCCCAAATTCTGGAATGCAGCTCAGTTTCAAAGAAAATATTTACATAAGCCAGTGTTTGATGGAAATGCGTGAGTGTAGAAATGCATTTCCAAACACCATGTGTCGTATCCCAAAGCTAATGATTCAATTTCTTCATTGGTCACTTTCAAGATGAAATGTCAAATCAAGAATTCGATAATAACTCGCAGAAATGTAATGGAAAACAGACCTAACGATCAGAAGAATGCGTGATACGCTTGGTTAGAGTTCCAATGCTTCCCCGCTAAAAACAAATTACGAGGATGTCCACATTTCTCGGATGGGTATCCGTATCAACCAAATTCTTAGAATTATTCTCAATAATAGTATAATTCTTAAACTGCCGAGCATTTCTCAAAAAGTTGGCGAAGTATATAGTACTCTCTATTCTACCATCTACAGATTGATAAAAGCAAACATAAGCTCAATGTTAAAGTATTGTAAAACTGATTGTTTACTGATCGGGCCCCCGCCCAATTATCAGGGCTTCGCCCATTAATGACGTTGTCTAATAAAAAGCAGGGGCAGAGCATATTACTGGTCTTATCGTAAACATCTTCAGATTACAGCCTCTAAATGGTTGCTACGATTTGACCAGTTACAAGTTGCCGGTCATAGGTCTTGTTGGCGGCTTGACAACCGGTAGTCCATACCAGGACTTAAACCACGGTACCATGGGAGTCAGGAGCCCCCGGATTTCGGTCCGGGCCTGACTTGTTAGAGGCCCCCTTGTGGGAGCGTCATGGTGGCTGTGGTTTAAACCCAAATCGCGGGAACGGGTCTAACCCATTGTGGAGTTGCAAAAAATTACTGGGTGCTGTGACCCTAAGAACAGCAAGAGGTTTTACTTCGGCCTCGACTCATACCAAGGGTGGAACTTGTGCCTCCAACACAGTTCCGAATTGGTATCAAAGGATTGACGGAGAGCGATGGCAAGGCGTATCCTTGCTCCCTATGGATGTATGGGCATCTCGTAAACATAAGGTCTTATGACAGGTGGTTTACGTTAAAAATCCGTCCGACCAATCCGTCAACCTGCAAAGCGTCTTCCATTGGCAAAGCAAACAGAAGTTGCCGAAATGGTGTTGAAGATGAAAGTTGATGTGCCGATTGAAGAATCGCAGATTCCGTGGGCATCTCCAGTTGTCCTCGTGAAGAAGAAAGACGGCAGCACGATGTTTTGTGTAGACTACTGACGTCTCAACGATGTCACCAAAAAGGACAGCTACCCACTTCTGAGAATCGATGACACTTTGGATACGCTTTCTGGAGCGAAATGGTTCTTAACACTAGACCTGAAGAGCGGTTACTGGCAGATGAAAAAACTGCTGTCAGTACAGGTAGCGGTCTTCGGAAGTTCACGGTGATGTATTTGGACTGTTGAACGCTCCGGCTACGTTCGAGCGACTAATGGAACGAACATTTCCATAAGTACCTCTATGGACAAAACGTCATTCTGCGGACAGACCATGTAGCTCTGAAATAGCTAATTTTAAGAACCCTGAAGGCCAAGTTGTGAGATGGATCGAACAGTTGCAGGGCTACGGCTTTGAAGTGCAACACTCCACTCAAACGCTGATGCTCTCTCGTCGACCGTGCGGAGCTAAATGCGAACACTGCAACCGTAAAGAAGCTAAAGAACAGGCCGCTATCCAAATGATCAGAACTGAGCCAAAAGAGCGTTGGGGTATACACAAAATCCGTTCCTCCCAACAGACAGATAATGACATCGAAACAATATTGGCCTGGAAGAAGCACGAGGAAAAACCAAGCTGGCAGGATATATCGGACAGGAGCCAGACTCTGAACGCATATTGGGCACAGTGGGACTCTCTTTGTGTACAAAATGGTTTGCTGAACAGAAAATGGGAAAGTGCAGGTGGAACGACATCTCGTACGCAGCTAATCGTGCCACGGTCCAGAGTCAACCAAGTACTCCATGAAATACATGATGAATCTTAGGAGGCCATTTGGAAATAAACAAGACCTAGGAAAAGGTATTGGCTAAGCGCTAAAAAAGATTTTGAGAATGCAAAAAGTGCATAAGGTGTGCGGCTACCCAAAAGTAAAGCCACAGGGACAATATCGGAGTACCATTCGAACGAATCGGCATCGCTGGCTCATTTCCCGAAACCTTTAATGGCAACCAATACACTCTCGTGGTCATGGATTACTTCAGTAAGTGGCCGGAAATGTCATCCTAAATGCCAATGCTCTTAATAGCAGAAGAGATAGTCAACAACTGGGTGAGCAGATTTTGGGTCCCAATGGAGCTACACTCCGATAAAGGGCGAAACTTTGAATCAAAGGTTTTCAAAGAAGTGTGTCAATATCTGTGCCTCAATCTGATGGAATGGTCGAGCGATTCAATCAGACGTTGAATGAGTATCTGTCTAAGGTCGTCAGCAACTGCCAGCGGCACTGGGATCGACACATACCCCTCTTCTTAATTTGGCCAAAGAGTTCGGTTGTTAAGTGAAATGAAATTGGGATCTCCACCTACAGAGACTAAGGAAATAAACGACTACATGGATGACTTGCGCAGCAGGATTCGTAAATTGCATGAAAGCATACGAGAAAAGATGAAGCTAGCGAGCGACCGCATGAAGACTAGCTACGACATCAAGGCGGAATCTTCCGGCTTCAAAGAACGAGATCTGATGTGGCTGTCTAATCCTCAACGTAAGAAAGGCAACCCACCAAAATTGCAACAGTCTATACTAGGTGATAATACGCATTAATGACGATGAGTACCGGATCCAGCGTTGAGATCGAGAAAATTAAAGATGGTCCATTTGGTCCATGTGTCATTTCAACGGAACGATGAATGACGAGGGAGGGATCAGTGTTATGATGTTTGGACTCAATGGTTATTTCGCTCCATGGGTAGCATCAAACATTTAATGGGGAGACTAAATTGATGGCTCCCCGTCCGATTGGGAAGCCAATACATTACCACTTGAGCCACGGCTACCCATTACCATCCGCGATATCGATTTGAATATGAGCAGCTTCATCTATATTTCCATAGCAGAAGATTCCCTTATTTGAATAGCAAAAGACTCAACCATTGGCGAATGTATATTGGAATCGAATTTTCTAGCAAAATGGAAAATTGTATGGGACGCTGGATGGCACAGATTGTTCTCCAAATATGCCATTGTAGTATAAATATCAGCAGCCTCCAAGGTATGGATCAGTTGAATTTGAAGTGTTAATTACAAGGGTGATTAAAGGGGTGAGAAAAAGATTGGACTGTGAATTGTAGTTGTATTGAATAAAGGGATTGGATTGAAAAGAATAAGCTCTTTCATTTACACCCACACAAACATTTTACAATAGGTATCGGAAACGAATTTCGAATAATTTGGTATCGTAAATGAAATTCGCCTAGTAATTTCGACGTTTTTTTCTCGAAATTTTTTCCATTGTTTTACAGCTAGTGGAATGATGAAATTAAGTTTTCAATTTATTTTTTTACAAAAAAAAAAAAAAAAACAAAATAAAAATATACTCGTATTTTATTTTTTGCTCAACAAATCAAAAACAGTTGGAGACTATAATATGTATACAGTGCTGTGAAAAAATATAGTGTCAAACCAAAATTAAAATTTTTTTTTCACACTTTTTGTAAAAAATTCTTTTTTTTTGTTCTAAAATATTGCCAAACATTACCAATTCAGGGAAATCCCTTTAATGGTATATTTCTCTTTTCAACGGGGATTTCGAAAAATAAAACCAAAATTCACCTGTGATAAAGTATAAACTCAAGATTTTTATTTATTAGTTTTCAGGTAAAAATTTGTTTAATAAGGAATACTTTGTCCGTTATTTCTTATAACACTTAACAATCGTCATGGTAAACTGGAAATAAGATTGCTTAAAGTGATTTCCGGTATATTATTCCACGCTTCAATAATTCTTTGTTTGAGTTGTTCCACATTTTAAATTTCTGGCTTTCTCTGATCATAAACCGCCTTGCCAGGATGCCCCACAGGTCTTCAATGGGGTTTAGGTCTGCACTTAAGGCTGGCCAATCTAGAAGTTTAATTTCATATTCTTGAAACCACGTTATTGTAGTCCGTGCTTTATGGATAGGAGCGTTGTCTTGTTGAAAAAATACATCATTGTCCTCAGTTACCGTTATTAGGCGAACACTAAAGATTACATGCGACCACATTTCACCGTGTTGGACATGTGTTTCAGCAAATTCAAGACGTGCTTCTTTATGCCGCTGTTTAAGTAGTGGTTTTCGGTATTTAAAGTTGCCCGAAGCTGCTGCCCATTTTCTTACGAGGCTAGAATAGCAGTCCAAACTAAAACGTCGAACAATTTGGGATGAAGAAGCTCCTGTGTCTGACATACGTGTGTATGCGTGAATTTTTTGTATCTAAATTAAGTTTAAAGGCTGTTTCCGCTATCTCTTGCAAAACGATGTGCCACAGCTATCAATTCTGAATCGCCTATAATTTCTACTTAATTTTTTGCGTGCGCATTATTACTGTTACTCTCAAGGCATAGCATTGTTGATGGTATGTCACTTCTAAAATATATACACATACTAGATGGAGTGAAAAGTGACCTCCTTGACCGCCAGAATGCGCTGCTACTGCAAAAAAGGTTATGGTACCTTGAAGTCCGTTCATATTTAGGCAGACATGCCAAATTTCAGTGCGATACTGTCTTTAATTTTGTTTTGACAGCTGATTGCTGTTGACGTGTTTGGCATCATGTTGAGTATGGACAAAAACGATTTTCGTTCTCTCATAAAACATTATTTTTTGAGAGGCTAACGGCGAAGGAAACAAAAGAAAAGTTGGATAAATATTATGGGGCTAATGCTCCGTCAGATTACACCGTCAAATATTGGTTTCGAGAGTTTCGTGGGGGCCGCAACTCCACTACCGATCAAGTTAGCAGCGGCAGGCCCTCCGATGCGGTTATAGAGGACAATGTCAAAAAAATACATGAAACGGTGTTGACTGATACCACAAAGATTAGTACTGAGCGCACACGGCATATTTTGGGCAATATTCTGCATATGAAAAAGTTATCCTGCCGCTGGGTGCCGTGAATGCTCACTTTTGACCAAAAACACGAACGCGAGATCACTTCGAAACAGAGTTTGGACTTGCTGATGCGGAATCAGGCGGACTTTTAGCGTTGATTGGTAACTGGATTTGGATCCCTCGGACTATTATCTGTTCCCAAACCTTAAAAGATGGCTCATCAATAAAAAATTCAGCTCACGAGAGGAAATCATCGACGCCACGGAGGAGTATTTTGCAGACCTTCCGAAAAATTACTTTTCGGACGGGATCAAGAAGTTGGAAAATCGCTGGAATAAGTGTATCAAACTAAAAGAGGATTTTATTGAATAATGGAAAAAAGCATTTAAAAAAAAAAAAATTTAATTCCCAAGGAGGTCATTTTTCACTCCATCTACAATAGTATTGTGCAAAGCACAGCAAACATTGACAACTTGAATAGTCTTGTGAAGGTAGCGTAGGAGTGTTTTCAAAAACATCAAACTAAGAAAGAACTGCATTAGTTGCGTTAAATAATCTGGATTTTCTGCAGGCCTAACTTAGTCAAACTCTATTATTGTGGTCATGTAACATATGGTATGGTCACACTTGTGCACATTAATTAGGCATTTTTAGGCATTTCAATTGTGGCTGCAGAAAAAGTTCGAAGATTGTACAATAGTTCAAAATGGTTTTGTGTTTTTTGAAGAAGAAAGATGTAAGAACTATCGAAATAATATGTAATAAAAATACATCTAAGATTTGGCGGAATATTACTTTGTTTTGCACTGCATGACGTTTTTGAACGCAAAAAAATGACGTTCGCACTAAGATATGTCTGCGTAATGAATGCGTTTAAAAACACATTCCGTCATACAAACATCTCCACCTGCCTTTCAGGACACATTTATTTCTTTAAAATATGTTTCGACAGGTCTTGTGGGCTTTGTTAATTTTATCTTCAGCAGTCCTGTGAGGTGTCAAAAGTCATGTCTCTAATGCATTGGTTCTTAACCAGTGGTCCGTGAACCAGGTAGGGTAGAAAGAGAGGTACCGGTGAACGTAGGTTTTAAATGTTCGAAGGTTATAAGGACTAGGGGATTCCATAAGCGAGTTGTACGGCTTAGGAAAGAATCACGATATTTTAGAGTACGTCCGAAAATGGGCTTGACGGTATACTGATGAGCATTCATAGCGAGACGGGTGTTACGGTTGAAAGTTTGAATGGGCGGAATGATTTCAATGGAGCACTGGTGGTGGAAATAGCGATAAAACAGAGTGAGACAGGAGACATTACGTCGGTGTTCGAGGGTGCCAATTGATGACTAATATTAGTATCACCAATTCTAGCAGGTGCAGAGATGTTTTAGGAGCACCTGACCAGATGTGGGCATTGTACTCCAGTTTTGGGCGGATAAATGCCTTATATATTGTGGCCAGACCAGAGAAGGTGAAGTATTTTTTACAACGCTTGAGGAAACCTAGACATTTCGCAGCATTTTTGACGACATCGAATATGTGGTCATTCCAACGTAAGTTGTTATTGACACACATCCCGAGAATGGAAAGTTTATCGGTTTCGACGATGCAAGTGTCATTCATGGATAACGGCTGGGTGTTTAAATTTCGCTTTAAAGACAGCAGACAGCATTCTGTTTTGGAAGCATTAAATTCTACTCTGTTAGTGGTTCCCCAATTAATTATGCTGTTAATATCAGAATTTAATGAACTTAAAATACGCTGGCGTTCCCGTTCTGTAAGTCAAAATTTCAAATACGTTTTGCTTATTTGGTAGATTTTTTCGTTTTGCTTATTTGGTAGAATTGAACCTTCAACTGCAAGGGTCAGGAAATTTTACGTTGCAAGGCACCAGCAATATATTTTCATATGAAGATAAAATCAATGCATTTATCGGGAAAATTGAGCTATGGATCAATAAAGTCGAAAGAGACAATTTTTCTGCGTTTGATACCCTGAATCAAATTGTTGACGGACAGTGTGCTGAGATTAAAGGAGAAATACAGAATAATATTACATTTCATTTGAAAAACTTAAAAAGTGAATTCAATCGCTATTTTCCTGACTAGAAAACGTTTCTGAGGTGCCTGATGAAGTTCAAGAAGAAGTGATTGAAATGTAACACGAAAGTAACTTGAAAGATACATTCGAGACAGGAATTAATCTTGAAGATTTTTGGAGCCAAAGATTCGAGAAATTGCTATACGTCACCTAACTTTGTTTTCATCGACATACTATCTTCATCAAAAAATTCCCGGGGGATACCACCGTCTGGCGCTCCCATTATTCCGATTTGAGTTCTGGTTTTTTTGTTAAGTTGGTAAATCTGTTGTTGATATTCCCTCTAAATCTTAGCGTCATAGCTTGACATTTGCAAAAGTTACGTAGCTAAGAGTACATCTATCTCTGTTTGTGTTTGCGATCTTTTACAATTTTAGAAATGGATTTAAATTTGCAACAACGAACTTGTATTAAATTTTGCGTAAATTTTGTGAATTTAATGGTGCGCGAACGTTGCAAATGTTGGAAAAGTGTTGCGGCAACGATTCTCTCAAGAAAACGGTCGTTTACCAGTGACACGAGCGGTTCAAAAGTGGTCGTGAGTCAATCAAAGATGATGAACGCAGTGATGAAGTAAAAGAAATGTTGATCAATAACCGCGAATTAATCATCTGAGAGATAGCGGAGGATTTGAACATTGCCTATGGATCCGTCCAAGACATTTTGGTTAATGATTTGGATTCCGTCGTGTAGCAGAAAAGTTGGTGCCAAAAGATCTCAATTTCATGCAAAAAAGAGACCGTGTTGACATGACGTCGAAAAAGAGATGATTTGCGAGGCTGAATCCGATCCCACATTCATCAAAAGGATCATTACTGGAGACGAGACGTGGGTTTATGAGTACTACACGCAATCCAGACATCAGGCAAGTGAATGGCGTTCACCAAATGAGCCGAGTCCAAAGAAACCACGTCGTTTTCAGTCTAAAATTAAAGCAATGTTCACGGTTTTCATGGGTTACAATGGTGTAGTGCATCATGAATTTTTGCCAGAAGGCCAGATAGTAAACAAAGAGTATTATCTGGGCGTTATCAGATGTTTGCGTGAAGCAATTCGCCAAAAGGGACCAGAATTATGGGCAGAAAACTCGTAGATTTTGCACCATGGTAACGCACCGTCGAACAGTACCATCATTATTTGTAATTTTTTAACGAAAAATGCAACAAATACCATCCAACAGCCACCGAATTCATCTGATTTGGCTCCCTGTGACTTCTTTCTGTTCAATCGAGTTAAAAAACTATTACAGAATACGCGTTTCAGCAGTCGAGACGAAGTAATGGAAGCACTGATGGACATACCGAAAATCGAATATAGAAAATGTTTCGAAGATTAGATCAAGCGCTGCCATAAGTATGTTGCAGTCGATGGGCATTACTTTAAAGGGGACAATATAGATTTAGATGAATAAATTTGTATTTTTAATTTTCTGAATAAATTCCGGAAAATTTTTGATCAAGGTGGTATCTATGCGAGCAGGGGTTCTCAGCGCTTCTGTGCTGAGTGCCGACATGCGCTTGACTTTAAGTAACACTGAACCAAGGATTCAGGAGTTAGTAAATAGTATACAGTCACAAAAATCTCATTAAAATAATATATGTACTTATCTCTATAATGTAAAATTTTTGTAAAAGAACTAAAATACTGTGGGCAATTGTATGCGTGTTTTATTTGTAGATAGAACAACCCTTTATTCATTTACATTTACTGTATTTTACCTCTAAACAGTTGCTGGTCCATGGCAAGACAGAAATTTTGTCAAATGGTCCCTCATCACTAAAAGGTGCTCTAATGGATATCCAGCGTCTACTGATAAAAAGGTACATGTTAAGACTGAACACCATCAATATCTTATTATATGATAATATACCAAAAAGCCACGAATTACAACCACGACCTTAGTTCACTGACATTCCAAATGTGAGCATCGAGACACGCGCCGATGTTTTTCGTAAAAATTAAGAGTAATTTTCCTTTCCTCTGTCGCTGAATTTGGCATATTGATCCAAATCGGATTGGATTCGAAAATTGATAGGAGATGAGAAAATGCTTCTGCTAGTCCAACCTCTTGGCCATTTTCCATTCTTTTTTGGTAACCACCTTTTGCGAAGAAACGAAGGCACGCGCTTTTTTGACACGCAGTCCAAGAAATACAACGATGGGAATCCTTAAAAAAAAACTGATGATGACTAGAGAAATCTCTAGGCGCTGTGACATCTTGATCTGCGTCTCCAAAAAGGATCTGCGTTTAAAAGAACATCTGACCGTGGAGTCACGCCCTATAGATTGAAATCTATTCTGGATTTTATGGACTTAATCAGTCGTTCCCATCTACGGAGAATACGCCGGAATAAAATGCTAGTGGATTCCCTCGTACCTCGAGCAGTATTCACCAAGAGCGGTTTTTTTCCATCTCTTTACCGTCCTTATCTAAACGATTTTTTATTCCAACTCAACTCCAACTCAACATTGCAGCTATAAATGAATCGATCGACCACACGGTTAACGAGAAATCATCGCACTGCCATAGTACACTGGGCCAAACTGAGATCACTTAGCACCTCGATGTGCACGGCACGAAAAGCTAAGCATGTAAATATCATCTCATAACGTTTAACTGAACTTCCTTCATATGGTATTGCACACACATTGCCCTGAAGCAATCCACCCCAACGTGAGTGAAGGGTCTCGAATCGATGTCTAGCCGACCTTTGGGAAGCTGGCCCATGAGCGGTATAACTGGTTTTACCTTAAAACGTCGACACATGAAACACCTAGACTTGACCCGAGCCACCGATGTACGGATGCTTATAATCCAGGCTCACTCTCTGACCGAAATCGTTGTTTCTGTTCTCGCATGAAAATTGGCTTCGTGGTAATGCTGTGCCAGTAAATCCATAAACGGATGAGATTTAGGTAATATTGCTGGATTTCGCGCTGCGTAGGATATATTTGCTTTCTGCGCCCTCGAGCTCAACCCCATTGTACCCTTCTTATGAATGAACGGGCATAAACTCAGAAGGGAACTCGTGAATTCCAAACATCGCTGTGGTCGAAGACAAGCAATCTCAGCGTGAAAAGCATCTTGTTGGATCTTCCTAAATAACCAGAATAATTAATAACGCCAATAAGATTCAGCAGCGAAAGCCTTTTCCGAGGCATCAACAAATGTAATTAAACTTATCTAGGAAGAGTTAGGAACAAATGACACATACGCACGGGGAATTCTTATTTCCTCCACCTCGCTCAAGCATCTTAAAAATTCCAGCCACTGACTCCTTAAAGCTCCACATATCGGCTCCCAATCGTAGCCCTCTCGCCAGATCTCCTGCAAAATTGCCCTTCCGAGAATGATGAAAAAGGAAATAAATCCGAGGGGATCGAAGATTTTCATTATGGCCCTAAGAGTTTCTCGCTTTGAAAAATCAGCATCAGGTTCCAGCAACATCTTTAAATATCCATCATCTGATAGCTTATAGAGCAAATGATCCGAGGATTCCAAAATCTTAGTGACGTAACTTTCGGACTCATTAGGATCAATGAGATCAGATTTGGTTTGATATTGACATCTGGTATCTGTTGTAAAAAAGATCGACTGTTCTACTGGAAACCAACCAAGTCAAAGTTTATCGACTTGCAAATTCGAATGGCATCTGTACTAGCAACCACAGCTTTAGCAACTGTATCGTGGCTATTAAAAAAGTCGTCCACGTAAGTTTGGTTTATATGTCTATCACTGGTGTAGGATTAACGAGGGCCAAACATCATCACCTGCATAATGTAGATTCACGGCTTGCGAGAAGTATCACCATCTCTCCAAACAATCCGCTGGTATTGTTGATCTGCTTCGTTGAATTTGAAAAGTCCAGCATGAAGTGGGACAAGGTTATCTGGACCCTTCAATAAGTGCAAGCTTAACATCATCCGAGTCCCACAGTAAACCGAGGGTCCGCTTCATCACATTTAAAGCACGTACGAGTATGTCTGCCTGGCATACAGAATTTCCCCTTGTAGGTCGCACTCAGAATTCCTCGGTTGTGAAATGACGCTTTACTAGATCATGAAGTTCTTCATCCTGTTTGATACCGTCGTGGAAAAATATTTGCGAAGATCTTTTCGGCGGATTAACACACGACACATTGGGCTTAGAACCTGACCTTCCAAAAACGGTCCAACATAAAAGTGTCTTGAGCACATGTGGATCTTCGTCTTTTCCAGATCGCTTACCATGACCCACTAGAAACTTGGCTTGATTCAACCCGAGCAACATTTTTGGGTTTGCATCACAGAGCTCCGTCAACGGCAATCCTTTCAGATGGATTCTAGATCTATAGATTTTGGTGGGGGCTGAAACCCCCAATTATTGGCTCAATACAAGCTTATTCTAACTGGGACTAAAAACTAACAGAAAACTTAAGAGCTTGGAATCAATGGAATGATGGAGGAGATCCTGTTTGAGACGAGGAGTGCTCAGGTGGAAATCAAAAAAGTAGAGGTTTGAGTGGACCTTTCGGAGCATACGGGAGAGTGGTTCGTTGGAACCATTAGAGGTGCGGTAGACCGGTAGATAGAAGAGACGAGGATAACGTAGATTGCGTTGAAGGAAATGAAGTTGAAATGGATGCGTAGACGATGGGACCTGAGAGCAGTCGATGAATGAAAAAAGAATGTCAGCAATTTTCCTACGTTCTTCTAGCCAATTCATATTGAAAAGTTTGAGGCGCCGATGAGGGGAGGTAAGATTAGAGGGTCGTTCCAGGGCAGACCAGGGAGAGAAAATCGAAGGAATCGACGTTGAATACCCTCGATTCGGGAAACATGAACTCGGTGAAAGGTGGACCAAACTTGGATGGTATAGTCAAGCAGGTGGCGAACAAAGGTACCCAAGAGAGATCTGGTTATATACGGGTTAGAAAATTCCTTTGACCACCGTTTAATAGAGCCAAGTGATAAGTTGGCTTTGAGGAGCATTTATCGATGTGCGAATGGAAATTAAGCTTACAGTCGAATAATATGCTAGGTCTTGAAAAGACTGAACCAGGGGAATTGGTTGACCATAGAGAAAATAAAGCCGGGGAGGAGACGGGTTGCATTTACGTGAGAAGGTTATAGAAGGTTGACTATATTAAGTTCTAGGCGGTTTTTGAGGCACCAGATTGAAAACCGATCAAGGTTTTCTTGAAGAGTAAGAATGAATAGAGGAGGACCAAGATAACTGCCTTGTGGAACTCCAGATGAGGCCAGGAGTGGAACAGAAAGGGTGGATCTAAACCGAACAATATAAAAACGGTTTAACAGGTAAAAAAAATCCATTTTTATAAAAGAGGCTTAAAGCCGAGAGAAGACAATTTGAAGATGATCAATTGATGAGATGTCTTATCGAACGCTTTAGAGAAATCAGTTGCGATAACATCGATTTCTTTGTCATTTTCTAAGGCTGAGAGAGCAAAAGACACGAATTTGACCATGTTGCCGAGGAGAAATAAAAGTCTTGCATTTGAAACTTAAGGCTTCGTATTAAAAACTTTCAAAGAGTTTGGGTATATGAGAGAGGTTAGCAATGGGACGATATATGGTAACTTCATGCTTAGATCCCTTTTTGCGTATCGGGATAATAAATGAGGTATTCCAAATCTAGGGAAATTCTCCCTGTGTAAGAGATAGACGAAAAAAGTAGGAAAGGGGAAACATCTCCATTAATCAGCAGTCTTGATGCCTTGACATGGCAGCTCCAGTTCCTTTACTGTATATATATCCCTTAGGAAGTGCCGCTTATGCTTGTTAACGGCGGAAACGAATAAATTGGTGCACACTGAATTCTCGACTCCGTTAGTCCGTTCTAGTTCATCGAAAACTTCCTTCTCCACCATCGTAATCGACGAACCATCGTCCAGAAAATCAAACGTATCCAATGTTTTATCTTTATTTCCGTATAAACGTACTGGAACGACCTTAAACAGTAAGGAATGCTTAACTCCTACGTGCGAGGAATGAAACTGCGGTTGTGGGACGACGTACGACTGAGCGGATGAATTTAAAGTTGGCTTAGAACTGGACGGATGAAGTAATGGATGATGATGCTTGGCACAACCTCCAACACCACTCCATCTATGAGATGCCGAATCCAAGCACCTAAAGCAAGTGGACTTCACCTTCGCTAAGGCAAACCTTTGATCCGCAGATCCTTAAATTCTTCGCATTCCCTCAACACATGTTGGGAACCTGCACACTTAACACAAATGCCACTAGAATACACGGGTTGATGTGTCAGCACTCTTCATGATGAACCTGAGCCGCTGCTAACCCTTTCACAAGCTGATGATTTCGTTGGTTTCGACATCTCCGGAGGCAAATCAAGCAACTTAATAGAGGGGAACTCTGCGAAATCACCAATCGTGGTACAAACATGTAGACATTTTACTTGCAAGATCCATCAAAACGTAGTTGTTATCGATTTCTTTATCCAAATCCATTGACTTGATATCCGCGACAAAACCATTCAAAGTCACAGCCCACTGACGGCCCTCCTGTCATGACCAGAAAATGATTTTAACTCCTGCACCTGGTTACGATTTAAAATTGTTAACAAATTTGCCATATCCGACTGCTCCCATCAGTCTTTCTTGATAATTGGGCTTAACGTTCGGGTGTGTGGAATGAGTGGCTTGGTGAGAATCTATCATTAGATGACGGTGTCTGCAATCGATTTTGCGAATAGCTTCCAGCCTAGCGCTGATAAGACTCTTTGTCTCGGCAACTTTTTGTAGTTGAACCGAAGACGCTGTTGCCAATTGAATCCTGAGCTTGTCTATTGCATCCATTAGCGAAGTAATTTCCTTGTCTCTCTCCTCAACAATCGACTGAACCACCTTAGCTGCTTCGTTCAGACCATCAACCGAAGCCAATACATCAGCATCGCTATCCCTGGCGTTATCATTATATTCTTCCTTCTTGTTGGTTTCATCACCGGCACTACCGCAACCTGTAACACGACAAACCAAGAAATAGCTATGTCAAACAAAGAAGGGTTGAAATCCGCACATGCGTGATGCTGCCAATGTTTTCTTGTTTCATAAGAAACCATCTCATTAGAACGGAGGCAACCTGGTAGAGCACAGCTATTTGACATTATTACTGAATCTAAGCACTAGCAATTCAGAAGAAATTACACTTCATTAAAATAAAATGATGTTGGCACGCAGTTAGCAAAGTTTCTCCCATTTTTTATGGATCTTCTGTGTAAGCGGCGGATTAATGGTTACTTTTCAACAAAAAAGGTGATCAAGAAAAAACGGATATTTCAAATCTAGGCAACAAAATATGAGGGCTGTGATCCCAGAAATCTAAGCGAATGGACAAAGGCCGCCGCTTACTCAACAGGCGGCAAGCAAGGGAGATGTTGCTGCAAAGCGGGAGTGGAAGCCTATCAGGCGCCCTCTACTTTCTACGAGACAAGATTAAAAGAGGGGGGCTAGCGTCTCTGGAAGAAAAGTAGTAAGCAAAGCGATCCGAAAGATGAGCTTCTCCTTGCCATGATTAACGAGTTGGTTCCTTGCGGTCGTCGGACAATCGACCAGTGGAGAAACGTCGAGGAGAAGTTCCAAGTTGTCCTGTGGAAGGAATTATCCACCACGGGGAATTTAAATTCGAAGGCGCTGGTTGGGAAGGCGGACGCAAGGTCGTAGCTTGTGGAAATAAGAATTCTGTCGAATTCCTCAGACGCTTTGTTTTGGAGGCATGCGATGCTCGGGAAGGATCAAGCTGAGATGCACGACGGTGGCAGAATTGGTAAAGTACACTCTGCCAACGGCATGGGTATGGGTTCCGTATTCCTACACGTACCCTGAGAAGCTCCTGGGGCTACTGCATGTGCAGAATCGGGAACTAAAAGCCGATAAATGAAGAGTCCTTAAGACGGGGCCTAGACGGCAGCATTTTCTGCTGTCCCTTAACAAGGACCGCTTACCATACCTCACAAATTGGAAGGTAAGGTATAGTATGGGAAGGTGATTAATGAACCCACTCAAGATAGTGGAAGTGCTGCAGATAACCCTGCACCACAATAAGGTAGCAACGGCCTGCGTGGTGGAGTACATCACCAGAGATTAGATATATTCTCTATGTAATTCAGGAAAGCGGTGGGGACCGAATTTGAACAAAACAAATATTCTAATAATTTTATTAAATGATATTTCCAGTCGAAATTCGCAATTAATGTGTCCTCTTCCACGAACTCCTAAGCATGTGCCGTATTCTACTCCTATTTAAAAACAGCTACTAATCCGAATGACCATCCTTTTTCTTTTGACGTTTACGTCCAACCAAGTCATATTGACAATGAACAAGCGGTTCATCATCACTGCCACTGCTCATCTCTGAATCACTTGTGTCATTGTAAGGACCAATGCCAGGAAGTATAGCCGTACATTTTAGATTCCCCTTATCAAATTGGGCCGTGGTTATGCTCGTGGGCAACTTGTTTGGCTCAGGATCTGGTTGCTCTTCATCATTATCTTTCTGCTCTGTTTCAGATTTGGTACTTTTAGACGGAGTAGCATTGGAGTTTAATTCTCCATTTTTACGCTTGAGTACGGTGCCCATTAGAGATTTCTGCGATTGTCTAGACGAGTTTCCCGTTTGTGATGGTTTTGTCTTCGGCTTTGATATTTCCGATTGGATTTTCTAAAAATTAAAGTCTATTACATCTGACTTGATAAAGAGCCACACTTACCTTATCAATTGATTCCTCCTGAATGGTGGCAACTCTCTCACGAAAATCTTTCAATTCCTTTGCCTCTTCCTGCATTTGCAGTTTTTCTGCGTTCATCTTAGTTCTATCGACCATATCAAGGAACTCCACCTCATCATCATCCAAACCACGGATAAGATTCTCTAAAAAAACAGAAGAAAAACACACAAAATTAACTAAATTGTAAATATTTGCATAAACAGAAAACAAGTGGAGGACGTACTTAGTTTATGCGCCTCCTCATACTCCATGTCTTTCTTAACTTTTTGTTCCTTTAGGCGATCATACAGGGTCCTTCCATCGTAGGGTTCCTCAGGACGTTCTGACGAACATCAAATTGTTTTTTTTTTTTAATAAATTAACATTTATGGATTTTGCTATATACTAACCCAATGGCTGGTCAGGAGTGCGTACTTTTTCCCATTCCTCTTGGCGACGTTTACGTGCCTCGGCGACTTCCGTCTCTGTGACAAATCCGGAACTCATAATAAATTAAGTTATACTCTGACTTTTTTCTGTTTTTTCAATAATGTAATGCTACTGCGTTTAATCAGTTAAATTATTTAGAAAATGCACAAAAAACAACAGTGTCACAATTTTCCAATTTGACAGTCGGACTTGACATTTGCGGTTTGAGGTATTTATTAATTAACGACTGTAGATGGAGCTGCGTTTGATAAGTACCATTTGAGAGTCGTTTTTGTTTATATTACAGTATAATAAGGTTTTTCGAATAGTCGCTTTATTGCGGATACCGGTCTTTATAATTACAAAAAAAAAAACCATAATGCTTCGGCTTTGATTTTGGTCACATTATTCACCTTGCATGAAAAACATATAAACATGTCTGTATAGGAAATTCCAAAATAAAGTCAAAATATCCATAGCGAATTCAAAATTTGAACTGCGTTAATGTATTCAGAGCTCATGCAATCGAGCACCGGACCCAGGAATTTTCTACAAAGAAACTGCTCCTATAGATTGGGGTTGCACATACTACGTAAAACAAAACACAGTTATGAAAAAGACACCTAGCGCAGATACTGATTTTGCTCAAAAATCCGAAACTATTCGCGAGCGGTATAAAGCAGAGATTACAGCCACAAAATGATCCATATGTAAGGATGTGAAATCAAGAGTTACTGACATTGACGGGATAAGCTCAATGTAATCCGAATTATACTGTACCTGGCCATATTATGAGACCCGAAAAATAAATTTTATGTTTTGTTGAACTATTTATAAAGTAGGACTGCGTTATACTCAAATTTACTGTTTTGTTAGGTAGGAAACAATTTGTGTATAAGCACAATTTGTAGTAAACTATAAAGTTTTTCAATAGGAACATAACAATTTTGCATTTTATTACAAACACACACTTAAACTTTTTTTATTATCTACCAAAGTCAAAACGCCAGTCAAGGCTTACATTTTTATCAAGGTGAATTCACGAATGAGCAAAGTTTGGAAATTATTAAAAACTTAAGGGCGCTTACTCCAATTTTCGGTCGTAATAATCATCCCACTAAGTATGCTGTGCATGCTATAGTGGATAAATTCGAGTCAACATATTCACTACTGAATGTTCCTGTGCCAGTCAGGCAACGCACCGGTCGAAATATCGAAAATATCGCAGCCGTAAATGCTTCAGTTCAAAATGAGTCAGTCGATGGCACCCCATTCACAGGAATTGGGAATCCTCCGTCCACATTATGGCGAATTATCCGTAAAGATCTTAGTCTACACCCTTACAAGACCAAAATAACTCAAGAACTGTAGCTTTGCAAGAGTTTGAAGAAAATCCCAAATTTCATCGAAAAATCTTATTAAGCCCATTTTTGACTTATTGGCTCTGTCAATAAGCAAAATATGCGTTACTGGACAGCAATAAACCCACATATGATTCAAGAGACTCCACTGAATCCACAAAAAGTGACCGTGTGGTGGAGATGTCATGCCGATGTTGTGATTGGACAGTATTTTTTCGTAGATGAAAATGATCGCCATGTTACGGTCAATGGCGTTGGCTATCGTGGCATGTTGGAAGTTATTTTTGGCTGGACTTGACATCAGTGATATTTGGTTCCAACAAGGTGGTGCCACAAGCCACACACTGGGTCAAACAATTGATCTATTGAAGGGGAAGTTCGACAATCGTGTAATCTCGCGAATTAGTCCTGTCGGTCCACAAGGTAAAGCTAACTCCACGCATGATCCAGAAGCATTTAGAATGTTCCCAAAAATTGTTCAACAGTGAACCAAATCGACCACGTGCTAGTAGATGGGAGGCATCAAGTATGCTAAATATGTACTCTTTCTGAGCAACAAACGTTGACTCTGAACATTATCACGACGCAGCTAAATTTAGAGTCGGGCCATGCGATTTTGGATCAATGGATAGGGTTTGTAAAGAAAGACTTGAGGATGTTCCAGTGCAAAGACCGCCCTTTACAGTTGTAATATTCAATTAGGTGTGCCATTTTACACTTTATACACTTTTTTATATTTTATACACTTCGAAATCTTTCTATTACAAATGGATTACAATCTCATAAAGGGTTGTTCCATTTTCAACATGGCCTTCTTATATGATTCTTTAATCTTAAACTGTATTAAGGCCTACCAACTGTTATGTCAACTTATCCCTGCAAATATTGTCGCATTTTTAAATTTCAGTAGACAGTAAAAGCTCCAGCCAAGCAACAAGGACTCCAATCTAGCAGCATCTCTTCCAAAACAAGTAAGCGGTGGTGTGTTGTGAAAAATAGGTGAACTAACATAGATGGCAAACTTTCCAGATATTTGAAATCCAAACGCTTTCCACTGATCGTCTCTATCCGTTGACCCTGTCTGTGAAAGTGTGAATTGTTATCAATGGTAATTTCTCTCACATTTTACACAAAACCGGTACATTTAACTCAAAAAACGTTATCCACTCTATGCACACATAGTGAACTTTACGAGCAAATCGGTCTCATTCTAGCAACTTTACTTGTGAATCGCCCTCATTCTAGCAATTTACAGGCTTGTACAGAAAAACCATTAGTGGAGTTTGCAATCTTTGTTAGTTTATCTATAGTCCTGGATGTTGTGGAGTTGATGCGGTATTTCCTTAAAGTCTTAAGGACATATTTTAGCTCATCGAGTCTACTAGAAAAGCCCCACTTATGTGCTGGCTGAAGGATTCTATTAGCTCATTATAAATAACTTCCCCCGCAGGAACTTTTATGATAATTGAAAATAAATTAGATTCAAAATCAGCCAACCTTGTACGAGAGATTTGAGGTATGTCTTTTCCAGTGGTCTTTTAAAATGTATGAGTCATAACACATTGATACAATCCCTTGGCAAAAACTCAGTTCAATCTGCTTCCACCCTTAATTGGAAAATTCAAATAATCGAAATCAATCACTTACATTGCCATCTATCAGCGCCTAAAAGAAATACGATTCGTACCCAGACCTATCACTTCGCCTTATGAGAGGAAACGAGACGAAACATAAACCAAAACTGACATTGCACAATCAGTTCAGTTTAATGTGGTATGGTGTTAGTGCGTTCACCCATCAGAAGCAATATGGCCGCCCCACTTGTTGGATGGTTTAAGTGATAGTCTGTGATGTGATTATTTTTTTTTGAATTCGAAACTCAATTAATCCACCGCTCAAGCATTTATTCCATCGAAACGCTACATTTTTATCACCTACGCTTTGTGAAATCCTTATTTCCACTGTATTCCAGCCGAAGACGGTTCTTTTAAGGCCGTGAAATAGCCAATTCCAGTCCGAAACAGTAAACAGTGAAACGGGTTAAATCGAAAAAAAAAAAAAATACCCATCGGCGCATGTCATCCGTCGAAATTGTTTTTCCTTTCAACTCACTCGGTTCAACTCAACTCGAAAACTGTTCTTGCCCAAGTGGTTTTTCCGTGAGTGGAAGTGATGGAGTGACTTCTCCGTTTGAGTCGACTTTTTTCAATTGGACTCGTGTTGGAGCTCTATTATTCGACAAGTTCGTGTTGCATACTCTGTACTCGACATATGACAGTCGACAACCACGCCAACGATACAAGGAAACGCAGTCAAAGATCGCCCATTCGCTGGCTACGTGCGTGTGACGGTTTTCTTTCGTTCGCTCGCTCGGCGTTTGCATTTTCATTTGCAGTCTCCGTCGCGGGGAGGAAATTCTTTTGATTTCCATTTGTATGTGTATGTGTTTGAGTTTTCATTCTGAGGGAGAAATTTCCCAAAATCAATTTTCTTCTAACGAATTTGTGCATTTTTTTTACCAGCAGCGCGGAAAATTGGGAAAATCGCTCGTTTTTTTCCAATTCGCTTCCCCCGCTTCTTCGAGAATAGATTAATTAACACCAATTATGTGCCTAAATTGAGTGTACACGAAAGAGAAGGGAGAAGTTGTCTTTTCGTAATTTGCTTTCCCCACTCATTCTTAAATCGTTTTTGTTCGTTCGTTTCGGTGTGTGGGTTTGTGTTTTAGAAAAAAAAAAAAAAATAAAATCTTTTTCGGTTTTTTTTTTTTTTTTTTTTTTGTAAAAAATTTCCAACGCAAAAGAGAGTGAAAATACAAAAATAAGAAGAGAAATTCAAAAGAAAATTATTTTGAGTGGCTTTTGAGAGTCGAAATAAAATTTCTATTCAGTGTTTGAGTGTCAATGTGCCTTTTTTTAAATAAAAAATAGGAAAATCAAAAAGTGAAAAGAGAAAAGAAAAGAAAATTGTGTCCAAATTTGGAAATAAAGTGTAAAGTTTTAAGGAAAACCGAAATTTCCGTTGTTCCCATGTTTTTCCCTTTTGCGGTGCAATTTGTATATTGAAACAGCAGCAGCAGCACAGCAGAAGAAGCAGTCGACGCAACACAAAAACGCAACAACAGCAGCCATAAACAAGGCAAAGAAGAGAAAGAGGAAGTACAAGTTAACAAAAAAAAAAAAAAAAAACAAAGAAAAGAAAAGAAAAGAAATAATATGCCGTGGTGTGCTGGTAGAATGGAGGTGAGGCGTTTGATGATGATTTCATGTGTACGGCATTTTCATTCCATCACAAGAAATTCCACAATCCTTTCGTTGCTTACTGGCTTACCACCCTGCAATCCCTTGTCCATTCAGCTGATCAATCTTTCCTACTCCTACTGGGTCGTGGTAGCCGGACGCCCAAAACCGAGTTTCTATCGCGGAACCATTGCAAAACTCACTAATTTCACTCACCATTTTGCGGTTCGCCTGGTGCTCCTTTTTTCGCTGTTTATCTTGTATTCTCTTCATTTTTTATTTTTTCTGCTGTTTACTTGTCTCTTTTTGTGTTTAGTGCAAGTTTTGTTTTGTTCGGTAAACTTTGAATGAAAAAAAGCGACGAAGAAAACGAGTGAGATCTTGAGTACAGTGAGTCAAAGGGATTTCGTGATCAGAAAATAAATAAATGAAATGAAATGAATTTTGTCATTGCCCTTTACATTGTGCAACAAAAATGATTGAAAAAAATCCTGGCCTTATTAGATTGTGTCAAACATCTAAGGCTATCAGCCTCCGTATTCATATTTTTGCAGCACATTTCAAGTCTATTGTCCTGTACCAAACATCCATCATCTAACGGATTCAGCTAGAAACCGTTGTATACATTTTTGAAAGAGAATCTCAGTGTGCATAAAATACTGAAATTTCATCGAGTTCGATGAACGCCAGCCAAAATTATGGCATTTTAAAGCTAACATTGTGAAAAATCGTTGGACCAATTTCATCAGAAAAATGCGTTTATTTCAAAATTTTCAACTTTTCACCTACGAACAACGGAAGTTATTGCAAACCATTATTTTATTCAGGCAAACGGGTCACAAAATAAATTTAATATCCCTTTAAATAGTTTTTGTGGTCCTAAAAAGGACCGTTACGCTTTAAGATCTCAAAACGCTTTTATATTGGGTATATAACTTAATTCGTGCGTTTTTTTTTTCAAAATTTGTACGTTTATTTAAGGAAAACATGTACAATAGTATTATTCAAAGTATTGCCCATCTGAAGCTATGACTTTTTCCCATCTTTCTGGCAATTTGTGGATCCCATCCCAAAAGAACTGCGCCGGCTTGGCAGCCAAGAATGAATCAAGCCAATTTTTGATATTCTGCTCTGATGTGAACCGTATTTCAGTGAGGGCGTTCTGCATCGACCGGAACAAATGGTAGTCAGAAGGGGCAAGGTCTGGGCTATAAGGCGGGTGGGGTAAGACTTCCCATCCACTATTTTCCAAATAGTTCTTAACCGGAATAGCAACGTGGGGCCGAGCGTTGTCATGATGGAAAATTATTGCCTCGTGTCTGGTCGCATATTCTGGGCGTTTTTCGGCCACTGCTCTCTTCAAATGGATTAATTGTGTTCGATAGCGTTGTCCATTGATGGTTTCACCCGGTTTTAGCAGCTCATAATACAGCACACCCATCTGATCCCACCAAATACAGAGCATTACCTTCGCGCCATGGATATTCGACTTTGCCGTTGATTTGGCTGGTTGGCCGGGTTTCACATATGATTTTTTGCGCTTGGGGTTGTCGTAGTGGATCTATTTTTCATCACCAGTAACAATCCGATGCAAAAATGACTTTCTTTTGTGGCGTTCGAGCAGCATTTCGGACATGCAAAACCGCCTTTCGACGTCTCTCGGCTTGAGTTCATGTGGAACCCAATTTCCTTGCTTTTGAATATATCCAGCTGCTTTTAAACGTTTTGAAATGGCTGCTTGAGTGACACCCAAAGATTCTGCGAGCTCTTCTTGTGTTTGGCAACAATCTTCAACGAGTAATGCTTCCAGTTCTTCATCTTCAAACTTTTTTGGCTGCCCAGGACGTTCATCGTCTTCCAAGAAAAAATCACCACTTTTAAATCGTGCAAACCACTTTTGGCACGTTCGCTTAGCTAGCGCATGTTCACCATAAATTTCCACTATAATACGATGAAGAACTCCCCGCAAAAACACTTTTTCAGGCACAAAGCTCGACATATTTGAGTGAAAAAAAATTACTGTTGTTTACGCTTCAAATGACGTACAATGACAGTAGCTTTCCAACGCATGTTCCAATGGAATAATACAAGTTACGCCATCTCTTAGCAAACTACACGAATTAAGTTATAGACCCAATACCATCATTTTTGTTTTAGAAACATTCAATTCAAGCTTATTTGCTTTGAAGATTATCCAAATCCCATTGCATTTTTAAAATACCTTCGTCTAAATTATCACAACTTACATAAAATAGACCATCATCTGCAAACAAAGCATATTCACTATTATTAACTACACTTCCAATGCCATTGATATATTTCAACTTTATGAATGCTAAAATGATATTAGATGATATACCAATAATTGGCCAAACCCTAGAAAACTTATTTAACTTGTCTATGACAAGAGGTTCATTTCCCTCCACAAGGAAGGAATCAGTTGTTACACCTATATCAAAAGTCAAAGGATCAAATAAATGTGAAGATTTCCGGTCAGTAAACGCCCTTCCAGTCTATGAGAAAATATTAGAAAAAATTGTGCAAATGCAGCTCGAAGAGTACTTCGAAACTAATGGATTTTTCCTTGAAAACCAATCAGGATTCCGAAGGAAACACTCGTGTGAAACTGCACTAAACAATGTCCTGATAAGCCTGAAAGAAGAAATTGCTGCTGGAAACTATGTGATTGCAATATTCTTGGACTTTAAAAGGGCTTTTGAGACCATTGACAGGGATATTTTGTTGTCGAAACTTCAGAGATTTGGAATTAGGGGCCAAGAACTAAAATAGTTCCGCTGTTATCTACTGGACGATCTCAAAAAACAAGCGTGAATGGAGTGCTGTCTAGTTGTGTTGAAACAACACTTGGTGTTCCACAGGGATCAATACTTGGTGCTCTGCTGTTCATAATATATATTAATGACATAAATAGTGTACTTAATTACTCCCAGATCGTCCTATTCGCTGATGATGCACTTATCTACGTATCAGGAAAAGACCCTATTGAATGTACAAGATTGATTCAAGATGACCTATTAAAATTGAACTTATGGCTGAGATCGAATAAGATGAAGCTCAATGTAAACAAATCCAAGTGTATGTCACTTAAGTATAACATACCATTAAATTTACAAATGGAAGGAGAATTTCTAGAGCAAGTCAATAAAATAAAATATCTTGACGATAAACTATCATTTAGTATTCACTTAGAATATATCTTTAAAAAAGTGGCTAAAAAAGTAGGTTTTTTCGGTAGAATAAGAAAGAAAATATCCTTAATTTGTGCAATAAATATCTATAATGTAATGATTAAACCACATTTTGAATATTGTTCGTCTATATTACATCCTTGTAGTCATACTTCGTTAATTAAATTACAGCGCCTACAGAATAGAGCAATGCGAATTATTATAAAATGCAATCGTTATACTCCTGTGATATTAATGTTAGATATGCTGTTATGGTTAAGTGTAAAACAAAGGATTCTTGTTAAGGTACGAGTATTGTACTTGGTTTTTAAAATTAAACACTCAATACTACCAAATTATATAAAAAAATATCTAAGATATGTGGGTGAATCCCAACGCTATCAATTAAGAAACAGAGAGGATTTCAGATTACCACATTATGTTAGTAATTTAACGCAAAATAGTTGAATGTACAAAGGTTGCCACTTACGCTTCCGAACTTTATAAAAACTGAATCAAATTTTATAATTTTTAAAAGAAATGTAATTGCATTCATAAAGCTCATAATAGACATTAAAATATTGTAATTATACCTTATACTTAAGCTTAAGTCCAAACTGTAAAATAAAAAAAATGAATTTAAAAAGCAGAATTCTGCAAATAAATAAATAAATGAATGAGTAAGATATAGACGTTAAAGAGAAATGTCCCTAGAATGGAACCCTGCGGTATGCCAATACTAATTACAATTTCATCAGATAATAATTTAGTCACTTTAGTCCTTTGCGTTCTGCCTGATAGATACGAAACCATCCAGGATAATGATTTTCCGCGTACTCCATACTTTTCTAGTTTTCAAATAACAATTCTCTGTCCACCGTCTCAAATGCCCTTATCAGATCAAGAAAAACACATACTATTTTGGCTTTCGCTTCGAGTTGTTGTTTTCAATTTGCTATGACCATGTTAAGTGCACCTTCACAAGAATGCTGTTTTCTAAGCCCTGACTGATTTTCAACTATCAGTTTGTGAAAATTCCAGTTGTACGGGTCAATAAGTCCGTGACTTTTGGATTAAAACACAGATTTTTTGATAAAAAAATAATTTTATTTTTCAACGTAGTCTCCCTTGAGCTCTATACACTTTGTCCAACGCTTCTCCAATTTTTTTATCCCTTCCAAAAAAAATGATTTGTCGAGGTCCTCAAAATAGGCCTTTGTTTGCGAGATGACTTCATCATTGGAGTCAAATCTTTTTCCACCAAGCCATTTCTTCAGGTTTGGGAACAAGAAGTAGTCGCTGGGAGCCAAATCTGGAGAATAGGGTGGATGAGGGAGCAATTCATAGCCCAATTCATGGATTTTTGCCATGGCAACTGCACATGTGTGCACCCTTGCATTGTCTTGGTGGAAAAGAACTTTTTTCTTGGCCAAATGAGGTCGTTTTTTTTTCAAATCGTCATTGAATCGGTCCAATAAGTTGGCATAATATTCCCCATTGATTGTTCTTCCCTTTTGAAGGTAGTCAATGTGGATTATCCCGCGTGCATCCCAAAAAACAGTCGCCATAACTTTATTGGCTGACAAACCCACCTTGGCCTTCTTTGGCGCCGATTCACCCTTAGAAACCCACTATTTTGACTGTTGTTTGTTCTCTGGTGTGTTGTGATGGATCCATGTTTCGTCCACGGTTACAAAACGGCGCAAAAACTCCTCCATATTGCGATTAAACAACGCCAAACCTTCCTGTGAAGTTGTTACACGATTGCGTTTGTGGTCGACTGTGAGCAAACGCGGCACCCATCTTGCGGAAAGCTTTCTCATGCCCAAGTGATCATTCAAAATTGAAACCACTGAGCCATGCGAGATCCCTACGACTTTCAATCTTCGGTCGGCCAACACCATATCGTGAATTTTTTCGATTGTTTCGGGTGTAGAGACCTCAACTGGGCGTCCAGGACGTTCGGCATCTTCAGTGCTTGTACGGCCACAACGAAATTCAGTAAACCACTTTTTTACCATTGAAATCGATGGTGCAGAGTCCCCATAGTATTTATCAAGCTTAGCCTTGGTCTCGGTAATGGTTTTTTTTCGCAAGAAATAATGCTTAATAAGCACACGAAATTCACTTTTTTCCATTTTCTCCTCAAATTAGTGAGTAGTCTGATAAAAATAGCTGTCAAACACAAACTAACTGACGCAGCAAGTTTAAATTTTGACAGGAGACAGATGCCTGTTGACAGGAGCAGTGTTGCTGTTTCAGTAAAGAGGTCAGAAATTCAAAAAGTCACGGAATTATTGACCCGCCCTCGTAAGTGAACAACTTTTTCAAGTACCTTCTCATAAAGAGGAATGACATTAACTGGTCTGAAATCCTCACATTTAATTGATTTTGTAACTTTTGGAATCGGAGTGATTTGAGACACTTCCCAAGAGTTGGGGAAAACACCTTTTCGAAACGATTGGTTGATAATTTTACTTAACGGATGTGCTATGATATCAGCCATACCTTTAAAAATGCCAATTTTAAGGTGGTGGGGATATTGTTTATTTTTTATATTGGAAAACACTTTCTTTATATCAGAGATATCTACTTTAGCCGACGGTTGAAAGGCGGTGCAAGGCATTGATAAAAGTTGGCCTAGAAGGGATCCTCCGTCTAGGATGTCGCCGTTGGTACTCTAATCTAACTAACCCTGCATCCCCATTGCAGAAACCGTAAACGAAAATTATATCGGCGTATTCGCGAATCGAAAACATTTTTTCTTCAACATTTGCTAAACACTTTGCTCGTTCACTCTTAATCAGTAAATAAAGTAACATCGGCACATTTCAAAAGTTGTCACTGATTTAAACAAAAACATTCCTCGAAATAGCGGAAAATTTACCGTTGGCTTAATTCTCCAACTTTGTTTTACTTGTTAATTGACAGTTTTATTTGAACACACTATTTATTTTGTGACCCATTCGCCTGAATAAAATAGTGGTTTACAATAATTTCCGTTGTTCGTAGGTAGAAAAGACATACATAAAAATTGTAGATAATGAAGAGAAGACAAAAGTTTTGATAAAAAAAAGTTAACCTAAAAGTTGAAAATTTCGAGATAAACACATTTTTCTGATGAAATTGATCCAACGATTTTTCACAATGTTAATCGCCTCCAAATGATAAACTGTTTTCCTTATGGTTCCTGCAAAGGTGTTCCTCGCGGTTCATTATCTACTCGGACTTTTATTATTCTCAATGTTTATAAATGATTTACCAATGTGTTTGTCTTATCGTAAATTTCATACCACCTTGATCAAAAAGTTCCCGGGGGACACCACCGTGTGGCGCTCCCATTGTTAAGTTCTGTTTTTTTTTTTGTTAAGTTGGTAAATTATTGTTGACATTCCCTCTAAATCTTAGCGTCATAGCTTGACATTTACAAAATTTACGTAGCCAAGAGTACGTCTATCCCTGTGTGTGTTTTTACAATTTTAGAAATGGACTTAAATTTGCAACAACGAACTTTTGCGTAAAAAACGGATTTAATGGTGCGCGTTGGAAATGTTGGAAAAGTGTTTCGGCAAGGATTCTCTAAAGAAAACGGTCGATTACCAGCGGCACGAGCGGTTCAAAAATGGTCGTGAGTCAATCGAAGATGATGAAGGCAGTGGCAGACCATCGACATCGAAAGCCGACAAAAAATTGATGAAGTAGAAGAAATGTTGGTCAATAACCGCAAATTAACCATCAGAGAGATAGCGGAGGGCTTAAAGAAATTTTGTTTAATGATTTCGGTTTCCGTCGGGCGTCGTGTAGCAGCAAAGTTGGTGCCAAAAGACCTCAATTTCATGCAAAAAAGAGACCGTGTTGACGTCGCAAAAGAGATGATTTGCGAGACTGAATCCGATCCCACATTCATCAAAAGGATCATTACTTGAGACGAGACGTGGGTTTATGAGCACGACATGCAATCCAGACATACGGCAAGTGAATGGCGTTCACCAAATGAGCCGAGACTAAAAAAACCACGTCGTTTTCAGTCAAAAAAGAAGGCAATGCTCACGGTTTTCATGGATTACAACGGTGTAGTGCATCATTTATTTTTGCCAGAAGGCCAGACAGTAAACAAAGAGTACTCGTATTATTTGGGCGTTATGAGACGTTTGCGTGAAGCAATTCGCCGAAAGGGACCAGAATTGTGAGCAGAAAACTCGTAGATTTCGCACCATGATAACGTACCGTCGCACAGTGCCATCATTATTCGTAATTTTTTGACGAAAAATGCAACAAATACCATCCAACAGCCACCGATGACCGAATTCACCTGATTTGGCTCCCTGTGACTTCTTTCTGTCCAATCGAGTTAAAAAACTATTACGGGGAACGCGTTTCAGCAGCCGAGAGGAAGTAATGGAAAAATCGCAGGGAGCACTGATGGACATACCGAAAACCGAATATTAAAAATGTTTCGAGGATTAGATCAAGCGCTGGCATAAGTGTGTTGCAGTCGATGGTAATTGCTTTGAAGGTGACAATATAGATTTAGATGAATAAACTTGTATTTTCAATTTTCTGAATACACTCCTGGAACTTTTTGATCAAGGTAGTATGTAAGCCTACGACGTTCATATATAGAAGATGCAGCAGCAAATCAAAATGAACAGTTAACTGATATACCTTCATGACCATCTCTGAAGTATTTATTTATTAACCCGTTCAAATCGAAGCTTCTACCACTGTATAGGCACCTCACCCACTTACGTAATATCCCGGCAAATAACTCCCGCTTTAAAATGTGACTAAAATAAAAAAACTAAGAATTTTATTTAAAAACTCTTTAAATAGGAATGATCATATTACGCACCTTACATTTAAAATCTACGGAAGCCTTCGTACTTTATCGACAGCTAGATATTACCTGGGAGTTATTTCGACACATTTGGACCAACACGCGTACACCTATGGACAAGACCATAGGCACGTTCTTTCTACAGCTCTGGCTTCTGAATAGGTACAGTGTTCAGCTGAATACTTAACACAGAAAGCCTGGTACGGCTACCTTAAACAGCAGTAGCAGCCTTAAGGTATTCTACTGGGTCCAAAATAAGTTTTACGCCGTCATACAGAGTGCACAAGGAAAACAGATTCAGTTGAGAAACGTCGTGCAATAGTTTGTACACATCAGAACTATTCGTAGTGCCAAAAAATTTGTTTATTTTGATCCTAATCGAGCAACTTTGGGCTAAATGGATAAATCGGTTTCATTTAAAGCAATTTCTGCTGATTTATTATTTGATACTCTTTCCTTTTATACTTATGGCACCACCACCGCCATAGGAACATACACCTTGCACTATACCATCAATCTCCTTACGTCGCTCGTTTAACTATTTCGGTATCCCGAGTTATGCTTTCAGCAGCAGCATATATTATCCGCGTTCTTACTTATATGGAAATAAAGCGTATCAGGTCGAGCATCTACATACATACATATGTATGTATGTTATCTCCACTTTTGGGAAGATATAGGAAGAGGAACCTCAAGAGTTATAAAAAATGTCTTGTGTCAACAGCCTAATAGGTGGAGAATTAGAATGTTTGTAGAGAAACCAATTCTGTTAGTTTGATTCACACTTTTTGATTGATTGATTGATTCATTTTTATTAGTTAAAGATATAACGGTTACAATTTACAATTTAGTATAAAACAATTTTGGTTATAAGAAGAATTCTGTCGAAAATTACAATCTAACATAGCTTATATTTGATTTTATAAATGTGAATGAATGAATGTTTGTCTCCTCTTTGATTTTTGATTATAGACAGATGGGTAATTTTAGTCCTTCGTTAAATCTTGGTAGTCTAATTTTTGTTGCTGTTCTTAAACTGCGTGTTTTGTGTTTTTTTGTTATATAATTTGCGCGCGCTCAAGGGATTTAAGTACCCTTAAAATGCTTGCACACAGCGTGGGCGAAGGAATATCAGGGTGGATAGAAAGAGAGGTACCGGTGAACGTTGGTTTTAAATGTTCGAAGTTTATAATGACTAGGAAATAAAGAGCTAGGCAGGGGGATTCCATATGCGAGTTGTACGGCTTGGGAACGAATCGCGATATTTTAGAGTACGTCAGAAAGTGTTCTTGAGGATATACTGATGAGCATTCATAGCGAGACGGATGTTACGGTTAAAAGTTTGAATGGGCGGAATGCTACTGGTTATTTCTATGGAGCACTGGTGGTGGAAAAAGCGATAAAACAGAGTGAAATACGAGACATTACGTCGGTGTTCGAGTGATATTAGCATCACCTATGTATGAGTTTTATCGTACGGTTTTGAATCCTGTCTAGCAGATGCGGAGATGTTTTGGGCGCACCCGACCAGATGTGGGCATTGTACACCAAGTATTTCTTACATCGCTTGAGGAAATTTAGACCTTTCCCAGCATTATGGTCATTCCAATGTAAGTTGTCGTTGACACACATACCGAGAATGGAAAGTTTATCGGTTTCGACGATGCAAGTGCCATTCCTGCATAATGGCTGCTTGTTTAAATTTCGCTTTAATGACAGCAGCCAACATTGTGTTTTTTAAGGATCAAATTCCGCTCTGTTAATAGTTCCGCAATTGGTTATGCTATTAATATCGGAATTTATTGAACTTAACATACGCTGCCGTTCCCGTTCTACAGCCTAAAATCAGAGACGTGAGTACAGAAATGAATATGAGAAGCTCAGAGTACTGAGCCCTGAGACACGCCAGCATTTATTTTGTGAATATGAGACTTGAAATCATCCAAGACAACTTGAATTGAACATATCGAAAGGCAATTTCTAATATATTGAAGAAGAGAGTCGTCGATCCCAAATGCACGCATTTTGGACAAAAGAAACCTGATGCCAAACTCTGTCAAATGCCTTAGAAATATCAAGTGGAACTATCTTGGTTTCGTCAGATTGATATACGCTTTGATTGCACTTTTCGGTGGGACATGCAATCAAATCACCAGTGGACCTGTTGCTATGAAACCCGTTTTGCCGATCATTGAGAAGTTTTCGTTTTTCGAGATATTTCATGAGTTGATGGTTTATCAGCGTTTCCAATGGGTCTGTAGGAGGAGACAGTGGAGGATTCGCCTTTTTTAAAGACGGGCTGGAGAAATGCTGTTTTGAAAAGAGTCTTGAAGTGTAGGTATGATGAAAAAGCTTACGCAGTGGTTTTGCCAACGTAGAGCAAATCTCTTCAGAAGAAGGGGAGATATGAGTATACCATCTGCACCAGCTGGTTTGTGTATGTTAAGGTTTTTAGGTACTCTTGCTACCACACGAGTGCGAACGTGGATTCGTCTCATAAAAATTCGACGTATTCAAGCGCAGGTGGAGACAAGGCACAATCTGAAAATGTTGAGCTGGCCGCAAATCGTGCAGCTAGCAAATTGGCTTTATCCAAAGAGCTGACAACTCTAATGTCAAATGAATGAGGCAGAATTTTTAATATTTTTGACGAACGACCAAAAATTGTAACTACCTTTGGGACATTATAGTAATTTTGGCTCAACTTTTGGTCGTATTCAAATTTCACACTCTTAAGAAAGCCGTTGTAGTCATTTTTGGCTCGTTTGAATTTTTTCGGTTTTCCTCCGTCGCTTCGGTCTTGTGGCACTGAAAAAAGCTCGAATCGTGCCATCTCTCTTTCCAAAGAGAATAGTGTCTGATCATATCAGAAGCGGCATTCACATCTTTATCGATGAAACAAATTGACCAGTTAAAATTCTTAAGGTGTTACACCACCCTCAGATTTGAAAAAAATCGATTTTTTTTTTTCGCTTAGATTTGTTCTATTGGGTCTACAAGTAAGTTTCCAGCGTTTGTCAGAGATGGCGCCACCAGTGGATCCCGGGCAGAAATGTCAGACCCCATGTGTTTTATTTGTAGGTTTTGTATCTGTCAACAACTTTGCAGCGTTATATTTGAGCAGTTCTATCTGCGTCGTACATTTTATCGAGCAAATAAACGTCATTTGCGGGAAGCGCTGCTTTTATTCTTCCATATGAAGAAAAGTGCGGCTGAGGCATATCGTTTGCTTTCGGAAACTTATGGGGCAGAATGTATTGGTGAATCGACGTGCCGCGAGTGGTTCAAAAGTAGTGATTTTGGAGTTGAAGACAAAGATCGCCCCGGAAAGCCGAAAAGTTTTGAAGACGAGGAATTGGACGCTTTACTGGATGAGGATCCATGTCACATTCAAGAAGAACTTGCTGCATCATTGGGCGTCACGCAATAAGCCGTTTCCCTGCGCCTAAAAGCACTGGGATTCATTCAAAAGGTTGGAAACTGGGTGCCGTACGAATTGAAGCCAAGAACGGCGATTTTGCATATCCGAAATGTTACTGCAACGGTATAAAAATAAATCATTTTTGCATCGTATTGTCACTGGTGATGAGAAATGGATTTATTATGATAATCCTAAACACAGAAAATCGTATACAAAGCCCGGCGAGCCCGCCCAATCGACGCCGAAACGAAATATTCACGTGAATAAGGTCATGCTCTGCATATGGTGGGATCAAAAGGGTGTCGTATACTACGAACTGCTTCCGAGTGGTGAAACCATCAAAGGACCATTATATCGAACCCAACTAATTCGTTTGAACCGGGCATTAAAAGAAAAACGGCCAGAATATGAGACCAGGCATGAGTCCGTCATTTTTCATCACGAAAACGCTCGGCCACATGTTGCGATTTCGGTGAAAAACTATTTGGAAAATAGTGGATGGGAAATTCTGCCTCACCCGCCTTACAGTCCAGGCTTGGCACCATCTGACTACCACTTGTTTCGTTCGATGCAGAATGCTCTTACGGGAATACGCTTCAGCTCAGTAGAGGAAATCAAAAATTGGCTCGATACGTTCTTGGGCTCGAAAGACGAGAAATTTTTTTGGTCCGGAATTCACAAATTGCCAGAAAGATGGGGGGAAGTTGTAGCTTCCGATAGACGATACTTTGAATAAAGCATTGTAACTATGTTTTCATAATAAAACTTCAAATTTTGGAAAAAAACGCTGGAATCTTACTTGTAGACCTAATACATATACATACTTTTAAGAATATTTTGCGCTATCAAGCATGCCAATATTGCATTTATAACCCGAGTTATATCGATTGGCAGTGCGCGCGGCTGACAATGGATTCTGACCCCAGGTATAGAATGGGACGAATAACGGTGGGGCGGAGAACAACAGATGGCCTGTCGTGAAATATAATTGCAATGGAATGTGTACAATAGAATTTCGACTCAGGTATACAGGACTCTCAACATTAACGTTAGAGAATCAGTTTGCTTTGCACTATCGAAGGCTAAACATCGTATACTAAAAAATTTCTTATTGCATTTCTTCACGGAAAAACGTTCTAAAAATGCCAAATAAAGTGTGTCTTGATGGAAAAGGCTCTCGTGCAACAACGGGACGTGCCTGTAAACCCACCAAAAAAGGCATCATCCAATGAGAATCGCTATTTAATGGAGAATGAAGGGGCTGGTACCAGTACAGCCGCGAAGAAATTGAAGAGCGGCAAAGAACTCGAATTCGAGGTGAGCGCATCATTCGGATATTGCGTTGATTGCGTTGATATTGATAAATTTTGTGACAGTCTTCTCGGCCATCAGTGAGGCAGTGAAGTGTAAATCGTGCGGTGGTGAAGTAAATTTTACTAAAACTTCTCTGTAAACTTAAACTGTAAAAATTGCTAGCGCGGCACTTTTTTTTCTTTTGCGTTTTTCTCAAAACTACGTTTTTCAAACTGGTGTAACTTATATCATGAGATCTACTCGACCGATTTTGATCGTATTTATTGCTATACCTTCTTCATTCTATTATCTATCGAGTAGCATGGGGGTTTTGCATTGCGATGTCTCCTTCATTTTCAAAAAAAAAAAATCTTTAACTCGAAATTCAAGGAAAAAATTGAAATTTTTTTTCCAACGTCCGTAGTTTCCTCAAAAAAAAAAATGCGAACAAAATTATCCTATGCTACTTTATAGCTATTACGATTCTAAACAAGAAAATATTTTTATTTTTTTTTTTTCAATCCACTTCCTGCCATCCAGGAAGTTACACCGTCTACGAGGATTCTAATAGAGAGGTCCACGGGATCGGGGATTTCGCCACCATTTTTTTTTTACTTTTTTTGCCATTTATTTTTAGCCAACACAGTAATGTACTAAGCCATAATAAAAAAAAACTTTTGTAAACAAAGAAAGTGTAGAAAGAAAAATTTTTCTTTAGGCTAGTTTTTTACGAGCGCTAGGGTGGTGTAACCCATTAAAGAAGCTGTTAAGTCTGTCTGTTAAGTCTGTTCCAATTGGTTTTCTTGTATTTCTATACGGTTCTTTTAGGGATCTTATTTCTAATTGCTTGTTTGGTATACGAGAAGTTAGGTGATATGACACAGTGGTCCCACGAGCGTAGAGGGAATAGGACATCGACCTTTTACTTATCAGAGTGAGAGGTTAAAAACAAGTTCGGTTTGTGGTATGAATATCAACGGGTTTTTGCTGGTTAAAAAGCTCAATAAAGATGTCCGAGCTAGACCCCCGGGCCAATAAGTAAATAAAATACAAAGAATCATTTAAATCATTTGTTATTGCACTCCAATCCTTCTGTGTGCAGAAACTTGTGATATCACTATATTCTCTACCTAATATTAAAGTTAGATATCTTCCACTGAGTGAAGGACTCTTGAAGCCATTTGCAGTACAAACAATAACTGTATTCTTCGTAGATATGTGTTTAGCCTATAGGTACCTCAAATCCCTGTTGCAGTAGTAAAAATTGCTTCTGCTGGAGTAGGTTTTGGCTTTAAATATCTTGAAAACGGAAGAGGAGGGTATTCGCTAAACGTTAGTTTCCCAATCTCCACAGCTCGCTCGGTATATGTATCATTTGACTTACTACAGGCGTTCCCGATGACATCGCTATGGCATCAAATCGAGCTCTGATGTCAAGCCATGCAGAATTTTATGAAGACAGGGAGTGTATGCACATATGTGCTAGTATAAATAAATATGTAGTCGTTCGTATGTAGTTTTCTCATCAGAACTTAGCATAAGGTGAAGTACATTGTTGGCAGCTGTATTGAAACTAAAGCTGGCTGACATAGAGAAATTGCAATGACCCAAATAGTCACGTAATATTGTAGATATATGAACAATTTTGAAAAAAAGATCAAATCTACGAATTCGTTTATCTAAGTGGTATTTTAATTAAATGCACACTTAAATGACGAGAGGTAAAAGTAGAAGGGCTGGAGAAAATCTTGATCCCTCGATTGTAGCCTTGCACAGATATGTACAAGCACGAAAGTGTACGTTCACTTATGCACTGAAGCTAACTACCTTACAACTCCTACGCTTATTTGGTTCGTAATTCGTGTACAACAAGGTAGAAATTCGAATCTACGAGGATGGATCAACTTTTAGTAAAATATTTTTTCGTCATAAATCCATATTCGCATAAGGCTATGCGTGGATTTTTTGTGTTTGCTTAAAACATCTTGCCCAAGTTTTTCTCATATTTCAGTCACTCACAATTGAATTATTTCCTGCATTCTTTCTGCAGAGCAGAAAGTCGTATTCATCTTTTGTTTGTAGCAGTGAGGTCACCCACATCCTGGTGGTGGTCAGTAGCGGGGCAGTCAACCCTCAACTTGAAGAAACTTAATCATTCAGAGGATAGTGCAAGGGTATGCGAAACCTATATTTGTGCTTTGAAATGACTATTGAGATTCACCCAGCTGAGCTTGCGCAGGTTCGAGTCTTCTGCAATATTTGGACGGTCTAACTCCGTCATACTGGCGTTGTCTGACGCTATATTCCGCGGTTACCGCTTAATTTTTTGGCGGGTTTTGTAGACACGATGTCTAACGGCATTGATAAGATTTATCGCCAAAGATTTAAAAACAATGCCATGGTGTTGAATTTCAAGACGAAACTTAATGGGTGGGAAGCTAAAATCTGTAAATTCTAGGACTAAACGGCTTGTTCAAATAGTAGGTGTTTCTTTTTTGGTGGTATCGGTATCAGCGCTTATTTCCAATCTGCATACGCGTAGATTTTACTAACAACTTAACATATGTGCAAATGTACAGTGTTGTGCAAAACATTCCGGATTTTTTCATCATTACTATAGAATGTGATCTTTTGTTAAATAAAAAGGAAAAAAAAAATCAAAGTTTTCAACATTTTTATATTGTTAATTAAACAATTATTTCAATTAAAATACAGAAAATAAATAAATAATTACTAACAAAATTATTTATCCTGTAAACAAAATAAAGGCACATCTACGGTCGTGCAAAACTAACCGGATTTTTTGGTTTTGAAAGAAAAATTTAGTATTTCGTCCAATAACCCCTATTTTTCAATGCTTCTTGGCATCTGCGGGGCATGGACTCAATTAAATTACTAATTATAGTAGGTGGAATACTCTCCCACTCATTCTTCAAAGGTGCCCACAAGTTCTCAATCGGGTTAAGGTCAGGCGATTGAGACGGCTACTCTAACACACAAATGTTTTTTTTTTGCCATAAACCACTCTTTAAGCAGCTTTGAGAAATGTTTGGGGTTATTATCCTGCTAGAAGACCCAACGCAGTGGCATTTCTTCTTCCGCATATTGCAGCATTACTGTTTCCAAAATATCTCTGTACTGGAAACGGTCCATTATTCTGTTAGTTTTATGTATAGGACTACAACCTGCACCAGAAAAACAGCCCCAAACCATCACGGAGGCCCCACCATGCTTGACTGTAGTCAGAACATTTTCTGGCTTAAGACGTGAACCCTTGTGCACCGTTGGAATAAAATAAATTAAATTTGTTCTCATCGCTGAAAAGCACTGTCTTCCATTTGTCAACTGACCAATTTAGATGTTTTTGTGCAAATTCAACCCCAATAGAAAGGTTAATTTAAGTGTTTGATAATCTTTCCCAAATGTAGTATTTGCATTACCTTTTAAGACGGTGCTTAGCAGAGAGGAGTGGCTTTCTTGCTGCCCGAAAAACATGAAGACCGACTTCTTTGAAACACCTTCGACCACTACTTGCGTCAACAGGAAGACTAAGCTGGGTCATTAAAGATGCAGAGGACACAAAAGGATCTTTTAAAACCATACGCTGTATGCGCCTGTCAGTTTTCGATGTTGTTTTCCGTTGGTGTCCGCCACCATGTGTTATATCTATCGGTTTTCCACTTCTAAACTTTTTAACTAAAACGTTAATCGTTGAGCTCGGAATATTATATTTCGCAGCTATTGCTGTTTGCTTTAACCCGACTTTACAATTAGATTTTTTATAAAGTTACTATACCGTGTTTTCGCCATTTTTATTATATACGAATTGTTTGAAAATCACGCGTAATCTTCTTTCTAGATCTTCTTCTGCAAAAATGTAACTCAAATGATAGCAGAAACCGTTATCAGAAAGACGAAATTTAGTGCTCTAAAAAAATCCGGTTGGTTTTGCACAGGCATGTTATTGAGATCTTTTTTATATTTTAATATAACATTTGCATGTAAAAGCGCACTTAATGTTTTTTATACGATTATCAAATTAAGATAAAAAGTGGTTTTAAAAATACAAAAAAATATTACCAAAGTGCCATTTTCCATCACTTATTAGCTAACGAACATATTTGAGAAAAAAATCCAGAATGCTATGCACAACACTGTATATACGCGCTAACTTAATGCAAGATATCTATCATAGTTAACGCGGATAGCAACAATGTTTCCAGACTTGTTTGTCCGTGATAGCGATAACTTGTATGGTAACGCCAAAACATATTTCACTTTTTGAATAAGTGCTGTCAAATTACCCGATTTTTAATAGTTAACGATCCCAAAAAGCACCTACTAATCAACCTCTCAGACAACTCTAAATAATTCGAGGTAAGCCATTAGGAACGAATAGCTCACGAAAACCGTTATTCCAAGACACGAGCAATTATATAATGAGTTGGAAAATTGGCTTTGCAACAGCACTGATACAGTGCTAAAATCGCTCGACTTGTTTCCTTGTTCTTTTAATTTTTGCTTATTTCTACAAAAGCACTTCTCCGTTGCCTTGATCGAGCGCTTCTTTCTTTTTCTTGTTCAACCTGACTCCATTGCGAACAACTAACACCTATAATCCTTTAACCTCTCTCATGAAACCTGAAACATCAGATATGACGTTTCTAATTATTAGCAATGTTTTCACTGGTCTTCGGCTCTGTCGGCATACAAGTTTTCGAAAGGTTTCCAACGATTGTAACCGGTCGCCGTCACATTTATGTGTAGCACTTCTGAGCGTACGGAATATTTGCCTTCTCATCTTGGCTACAATAATGCAATGATCTGGATCAATATTGGCTCCTCGACATAATGTGATCAATTTGGCTGACGATTTTTTGTTCAGGTGATTGCCAGGTCTCTTGTGTTAGCTATGACATTTCTTACCGCAGTAGAACCCATTTTCGGGGCTGGTGTGATGTAGGGTATATTTTATAACTGTAACGCCAAAGAAATTCTCCTTTCCTAAATCGTCATTAAAATAAGCAAGGACGACCTTAATGTTGTGCTTAGGACATTTTTTATAACCCTGGTAGAGGAGCCCGTAGAACTAGTCTTTGTTATAGTTGTCCTTTTTCTCTATGGGTCGTGAGCCAATGTCAGGCTTATTTTGCTGAATTTAGCCTTTATGCGGATTGTGAGCTGGCGTTCGCTTCCATGCCTGAAAATTAAGATTCTTCGATATCAAATCTAAATATAAATACTATCGGCAAATCCAAGCACTCCTTCGAAGTGCTCTCGCCTTCGTGTTTTTGGTCATTCGCGGCACCCAGCGGCAGGATAACTTTTTCATATGCAGAATATTGCCCAAAAAATGACGGACTAATCTTTGTGGTATCTGCTAGCTGGCGCACTTTCACTTTCCGGTCAGCCAACACCATTTCATGTATTTATTTGACATTGTCCTCTGTAACCGCATCGGTGGGCCTGCCGCTGCGGACTTGATCGGTAGTGGAGTTGCGGTAACCACGAAACTCTCGAAACCAATATTTGACGGAGCATTAGCCCCATAATATTTATCCAACTTTTCTTTTGTTTCCTTCGCCGTTTTGCCTCTCAAAAAATAATGTTTTATGAGAGAACGAAAATCGTTTTTGTCCATACTCAACATGATGCCAAACACGTCAACAACAATCAGCTGTCAAAACAAAACTAAAGACAGTATCGCACTGAAATTTGGCATGTCTGCCTAAATATGAACGGACTTCAAGGCACCATAACCTTTTTTTGCAGTAGCAGCGCATTCTGGCGGTCAAGGAGGTCACTTTTCACTTCATCTAGTAAAGACTGTTTCTATTCTCTCTATAGCAATCGCCATGTCACAATTTTATATCCTTCTTTTGGCTGGCCCATCCCATCGCACTTACGGGTGACAGTGGCATTTGCTTTGTAGCGGTTTAGGTCCTACGGTAATTGTTCTTCTATATGTGCACAGTTAAGGGTCCGAACATTCCACGTGCATAGCTAAAAGTCGTTGTTCGATTTTTATTTGCTGGGCACGTTAAAAACGCCATTTATATTTGAGGCTGTTTATTGTTTCGTAATACATAGTGTTGTATGTGGTCGAGCAGTTAACCCAACGCACAAACTCCAACCTGGAGAGTCAGATCCTTCAGAGGATAGCGCCAGTAGCTTACTACGGAGTTTGAGCCTTACCGTTATTGATTTATTTCTTATTTTTAAGATTTTCGATTTAGAACTTAACATTCAAGAAGATACTTAAAATGCCTGAGCATGTGTTAAGTTGAAACTCTTCCGGCATAGAAGTTGTCCCAGCTGTGCGTGAGAAGGCCAATTTGTGTAGTCAGACTCAGCATACTGTAAAATGTTGGAGGTGCCTATCTTCAAAAATATGCGACGGTTTTGTCAATTTGAATGATTTTATCCAAGAAAGGGCCGAAGCTGACACCTCTAACAGAGTTGATTAGTTTATCAAAGTAATTCTGCGAAGGTTGAAATTATGGACTATACGTTGTTATAAACTTTTATACAAACCAATTCAAGATCCTTTTTTTGATTCTAAAGGGGTGATAATCCCTAGAAGGCGTTAAGAGCCTGTGAAAAATACCAACGCGTAATTGTTTGCTACCTGGCCAATTATGTCAAAAGATAAGAAATCGGGCTTATCAGATATCAAAACAAATTACAAAATGTTGACCACCCAAGCAAAGGTCCAACAACAAATCATAAAAGATAACTTTGGTTTGGTACACTCATATATGCACATATATGGTATGTACAGTGTTGTGCAAAACATACCGCATTTTTCCTGAAAATTTTTCACTGAGGAATTCTAGGGGACAGGAATACAGTAGATACACTTGTTTGGCAATTTATTTAAACCTATTGAACAAGTTTACAAATAGAAAAAAAAACAAGTCATTGCTATCATTATTTTTAGAGTTATGCCAAAAACTGTAGCTCAACTCAATGCCATGCCTGTGCAAAACATACCGAATTTTTTAAAAGTACCTTATTTTCTCACTCTTTAACTTGTGGTTTTGGCTGTCATTTGAAGCGAGTTATAGACTTAACAAAACTTAAAAGGTCAGGTGTCTCCAATTTGTTCACTAATAAAAAGTGGCTAAAAATAAATACATACAGTGGTGTGGTTAAAAATCAGGTGGTAGCGGATTTCAGGGCAGTGCTAAAACAAAAATTCATAGCCAAAATGTATAAAATGCCATCATTGATAGTGTGTGACATTATAAAAAAGTTTCGGAATGGAAAACCGGTCGAAACCATTTACTGTGGAGGACGTCCTAGAAAAACTACACTCCGAACCGATCGGCTAACGTCAATCGTTTCCTAGACTGGAATTCGTAAGAAACCATTTGAATTGGTCAGCAACGAAGTGGAAAACTGATTACTTCCGATGGAAGTATTCATGTTAGACGAAAGAAGGAGACACGTATTCAGCCACGCCATTGTCGTCCATCCGCGAAGCATGGAGGAGGCTCAATTATGGTGTAGTGATGTTTTTCCGGTGCGGAATGTGGACCAATACATGAGATTAGTGGTATTATGGATCGTTTCCAGTATAGGGATATTCTGGAATCCGTGATGCTACCATACGCTGAGGAGGAGATGCCACTGCGTTGGGTTTATCAACATGATAATGACTCAAAACATTCATCAAAGTTGGTTAAGGAGTAGTTTGCGCAGAAAAATACAATAAGTTTTCTTAAATTGATTTTACAGATTTTACTTACGTTCTTTCCGTTTCCTAAAATTCATCAAAGAAAAATGAATTTTAAAATCCGGTATGTTTTGCACAATACTGTACATACTATTTTAAATAAGGTGAACCCCACGTTGATAGACTCACTTTCATGCCGCTTAAGAAAGTGGTGGAAAACAATTTCTGAGAATTTTTTTTTTTTATTGAATAAACAATTCAAAAATATTTTTGCAGTCCATGGCTATATGTATTGCTTAGACTTTATTTGTTGCTTCCTGTGTGTTGTAGAGCTTTGCCGTAAGTTATTATAGTTGAAATACGTTCTTCAGTATATGGTCATTGATCTTTGGTCGAGATCAAGATAAAAGAACGTGAAGTGACTAGGTATTCAGATAAAACAACAGCGATAAAGCCCTTTAATTATAACGTAAAATTTTTCTCGACTTTTTCTATAATTGGTGCACTCAACGGTACATTTAAACCCTCCAAAAAATATTTGGAAGGAAGGAAAATTTGGGAGGGGAGAAAGGGAGACACCGAAGTACGTTGGTTTTGAATGTTTGCAGGTTATAATGACTAGGAAATAAAGAGCTTCATGAGTTGGTCTTAGCTTTTTGATCAGTCTATGTAGCTCTCAAGCTCATGTATATAATATGTCGCTGAAAATCTACTTCTAGAACTTGCCGATTCGTTTTGAGCTAAATTGCCTGATTTCATATTTCCAAAAACATCGGTGAGAGCTTTTCGCCTCACAAAAATTTTGCCTTTATGGGAACAGAAATGCATGTTAGACTGTTAACTGCCATTTGACTTACATTTATACTTCCTTTATATTTCAAATATTGATTAAAATAAATACAATTCCACAGGTTTATGGACTCTCATTCTCCCGTGCGTTGTTATTTTTAGCCGATTGAAACAAACGTACACCGTTCACCTCAGCAGATGCCAACTGCGTTAATTCGACTTAAAATAAATAATGATAGCCCAGTAGGCCGGTGTGAACCAATGCCTAGTGTATGTGTGTACGAGTACCAACTGTGTCGCCCGTCTTGTTATTTTGGGAACAGAGAAAAGAACCTGTTTTCCCTATGCAGAAGTTTGCCATGGAAAGCTAAAATAATGGCGAATAGATTTTATTTATGTTTTTCGGCATATGGCCCTGGAGTCGAAGCCAAAAGTGCGTGAAATAAGGATATCAGTCACAGAACGTGTTATATTGTTGATTGTTGAAATGTAGAGACAACATATACATATACAGCTACAAACATCAAAGCGCAAAATGTGGGCAGCGTACTGCGTGCACTTGGTCTTACAAAGTCAAACAGCGGGCTCTTCACAATAGTGTAGAAATTCTAATAATTGAGAACGCAGAGAAGAGAAGTTAGTTTTAGGCAGCAGCTAATAAAACATATGTTTGCTAAAGATTGGCTACCAAGTTTTATTCCTTAAGCGCATTACACTCCATAAATCGGCTAATATCAGCTTGACTTGCCTCCTGAAAAATAGGTTATACACCAAATCTTTTCGCTGCAGGAGTAGACCAATGAATTTCTTTATCTACTTCAGAGACGCATACATTCTTATGACAGCATCCATAAAGCGATGAGCAATTTTGAGATCTAAAAAAAACCAAGTTCAGTCGCTCATTTCTAAAACACATTTTTGAATTAAAACTCTTAGCCGTGCACCGGATTTGGACACAACGGGCGGGAATCAACTCGAGATGCAATATTTTCTCCATGTTACACCAACAAGCATTAGAATCGACAGCTATAACTCTGAGGTCGTTACGGAATTTATCTACTTCGGGACAAATAGGAAATTTTACAATCGACTCAATACTAATAGTTCGAACGACACATATATTATCGTGATCTAAAAATCAAAAATCTTATCAGCCATCAGCTGAATAATTGATCCTTAACACTTTAGTAAGAAAAATAGTTCATCTGATGTCGGATTCTATCAGCGAAGGAAGCTATGGATGGGGATATGTGCATAAAGTCGAGAAAGCAAAAATCATTGGGCCATATCGAGAATGGACAGTAGTGCATAAGCTAAGATAGTCCTTAGCAGGTCCCGGTTCGAGTACCTCCGGTTTAAGGATCACGCAATCACGGACGTTAGACAACTTTGTCTTACAAACAGAAAGCAGTCCGTAAAGGATTGTAACCAAACTTAAGGTTTGCTAACCACGCTTTGTAATGTCTTAAGTCTCCCAGAGATACACTAATTAACACGTACCTCCTTACGTACAACTCCTTACCCTGCAGAAAATACGACAAATCTAGAAGACCAACGCATTTCAAGTAAAGATTCAGCATCTTTTCATCGTTTTTTAAGCTGGGTCCGACTGCAACTATCGGCTTGTATTATACGACGCGAAACTTCGCATCCCAATAAAACTAGTCCAGCTGCGAACGGTAATGCTGGACAAGACGAGTGCCATGCCAACACCAAACTAATGCACAATTTCCTCGTCATATTCTGGCCTGGTGACGGATGACGGATGCTATACCTTCCAAATTTATGTCTGGTTTTATATAAAGGCCTAAAATTCTGTTTGATTGCATTTAATTGTACTTAGTTGTTGCAGCTTCTCTACATACAATTTTCTTGTGAGTCTTAAGCGCCTTATAGTGGCTCACGTGTCTCTTTTCGCCTTGTTATTCGGCGGTCCCTTTACTCAATGCTATAAATAGTAATCTTCTTATAAGCTTTTACCGAGGGTGGTGGCCTCCACTATTAGAAAAAGAAACTGAATCAAGACCGTGGTGTGCGGTTTTAATACCACAACTAGTGTGCCTATCAGAGAATGTTACTGAATGGGTGCCACTGCCTATTGCTATGCAGTGGAGTTTCAAAAAAATTGTCATATCTTTCTGTTTGACAATTTTGCTGGGACATTGAAGGGGATTTTACCTAATATTACCTGCCTGATCCTTATCATTGCTGTCTCTGCAGCTACGATAATACTAGATGGAGTGAAAAGTGACCTCCTTGACCGCCAGAATGCGCTGCTACTGCAAAAAAAGATTATGGTGCCTTGAAGTCCGTTCATATTTAGGCAGACATGCCAAACTTCAGTGCGATACTGTGTTTAGTTTTGTTTTGACAGCTGATTGTTGTTGACGTGTTTGGCATCATGTTGAGTATGGACAAAAACGATTTTCGTTCTCTCATAAAACATTATTTTTTGAGAGGCAAAACGGCGAAGGAAACAAAAGAAAAGTTGGATAAAAATTATGGGGCTAATGCTCCGTCAGATTACACCGTCAAATATTGGTTTCGAGAGTTTCGTGGGGGCCGCAACTCCACTACCGATCAAGTCCTCAGCGGCAGGCCCTCCGATGCGGTTACAGTGGACAATGTCAAATAAATACATGAAATGGTGTTGGCTGACCGGAAAGTGAAGGTGCGCGAGCTAACAGACACCACAAGGATTAGTACTGAGCGCACACGGCATATTTTGGGCAATATTCTGCATATGAAAAAGTTATCCTGCCGCTGAGTGCCGCAAATGCTCAAAAACACGAACGCGAGAGCACTTCGAAAGAGTGATTGGTAACTGGATTTGGATCCCTCGGACTATTATCTCTTCCCAAACCTTGAAAGATGGCTCATCAATAAAAAATTCAGCTCATGCGAGGAAATCATCGACGCCACGACGGAGTATTTTGCAGACCTTCCGAAAAATTACTTTTCGGACGGGATCAAGAAGTTGATAAATCGCTGGAATAAGTGCACCAAACTAAAAGAGGACTATATTGAATAATATAAAAAAACATTTAAAAAAAAAATTGTTTAATCCCTAAGGAGGTCACTTTTCACTCCATCTAGTATACCACCTTCATCAAAAGTTTCCCGCACCACACCACCGTGTAGCGCTCCCATTGTTCCGATTTGAGTTCTGTTTTTTTTTTTTTGTTAAGTTGGTAAATCTGTTGTTGACATTCCCTCTAAATCTTAGCATCATAGCTTGACATTTGCAAAAGTTACGTAGCCAAGAGTACATCTATCTCTGTGTGTGTTGGCGATTTTTTACAATTTTAGAAATGGATTTAAATTTGCAACAACGAACTTGTATTAAGTTTTGCGCAAATTTTGCGAATTTAATGGTGCGCGAACATTGGAAATGTTGGAAAAGTGTTGCGGCAACGATTCTCTAAAGAAAACGGTCGTTCACCAGTGGCACGAGCGGTTCAAAAGTGGTTGTGAGTCAATCGAAGATGATGAACGCAGTGGCAGACCATCGACACCGAAAACATTGATGAAGTAAAAGAAATGTTGGTCAATAACCGCAAATTAACTATCAGAGAGATAGCGGAGGACTTGAACATTGCCTATGAATCCGTCCAAGACATTTTGGCTAATGATTTGGGTTTCCGTCGTGTAGCAGCAAAGTTGATGCTAAAAGACCTCAATTTCATGCAAAAAAGAGACCGTGTTGACGTCGCAAAAGAAATGATTTTCGAGGCTGAATCCGATCCCACATTCATCAAAAGGATCATTACCGGACACGAGACGGAACGTGGGTTTATGAGTACGACATGCAATCCAGACATCAGGCAAGTGAATGGCGTCCACCAAATGAGCCGAGACCAAAAAAACCACGTCGTTTCCAGTCAAAAAAGAAGGCAATGCTCACGGTTATCATGGATTACAAGGGTGTAGTGCATCATGAATTTAGTAAACAAAGTAGTACGAACATTATTTGGACGTTATGAGACGTTTACGTGAAGCAACTCCCCGAAAGAGACCAGAATTGTAGGCAGAAAACTCGTGGATTTTGCACGATGATAACGCACCGTCGCACAGTGCCATCATTATTCGTAATTTTTTGACGAAAAATGCAACAAACACCATCCAACAACCACCGAATCCACCTGATTGGGCTCTCTGTGACTTGTTTCTGTTCAATCGAGTTAAAAAACCACTACGGGGAACGCGTTTCAGCAGCCGAGAGGAAGTAATGGAAAAATCGCAGGATGGGCATACCGAAAACCGAATATAAAAAATGTTTCGGATTGGATCAAGCGCTGTCATAAGTGTGTTGCAGTCGATGGGGATTACTTTGAAGGGGACAATGTAGATTTAGATGAATAAATTTGTATTTTTAATTTTCCTAATTAATAAGGCCTTTTTGATCAAGGTGGTATATACGTGTTATAACGGGTAGCTAACCTATGGCAGCAATTTTAGCGATGCAAATTCTGTACTTGAGGAGAAGCTCTGCTGTTTTAGGTCTGTTGTATCTGAAGCACATTTCCGCATTTTTTTTAGATGTAACTCAGTTAGTTAGTCTATCCCATTCGACGTTACCTCCCTGACCAGTTCCCACATGCTTTTAAAATTATTGTAATCTAGATTGGGAATAGAGAAGGTTACATAAGTGCAGAATGGCATTAGCATGGGGAATATCTACTTGTAGTAGCTGCATTAATTGTTTTTATTGCAGCTTGATTAAAGGTGAAGATAGGTATACAGGGTGAATGCCTCGAACTCCAACTTTTTAAAATGCTATTGGGTATATAACCTAATTCGTGCGGTTTTTTTTTCAAAATTTGAACGTTCATTTAAGAAAAACATGAACAATAGTATTATTCAAAGTATTGCCCATCTGAAGCTATGACTTTTCCCATCTTTCTGGCAATTTGTGGATCCCATCCCAAAAGAACTGCGCCGGCTTGGCAGCCAAGAATGAATCAAGCCAATTTTTGATATTCTGCTCTGATGTGAACCGTATTTCAGTGAGGGCGTTCTGCATCGACCGGAACAAATGGTAGTCAGAAGGAGCAAGGTCTGGGCTATAAGGCGGGTGGGGTAAGACTTCCCATCCACGGTTTTCCAAATAGTTCTTAACCGGAATAGCAAGGTGGGGCCGAGCGTTGTCATGATAGAAAATTATTGCCTCGTGTCTGGTCGCATATTCCGGGCGTTTTTCGGCCACAGCTCTCTTCAAACGGGTTAATTGTGTTCGGTAGCGTTGTCCATTCATGGTTTCACCCGGTTTTAGCAGCTCATAATACAGCACACCCATCTGATCCCACCAAATACAGAGCATTACCTTCGCGCCATGGATATTCGGCTTTGCCATTGATTTGGATGGTTGGCCGGGTTTCACATATGATTTTTTGCGCTTGGGGTTGTTGTAATGGATCCATTTTTCATCACCAGTAACAATCCCATGCAAAAATGACTTCCTTTTGTGGCGTTCCAGCAGCATTTCGGACATGCAAAACCGCCTTTCGACGTCTCTTGGCTTGAGTTCATGTGGAACAGGAAGGAATTTCCTTGCTTTTGAATATATTTAGCTGCTTTTAAACGTTTTGAAATGGCTGCTTTAGTGACACCCAAAGATTCTGCGAGCTCTTCTTGTGTTTGGCAACAATCTTCAACGAGTAATGCTTCCAGTTCTTCATCTTCAAACTTTTTTGGCTGCCCAGGACGTTCATCGTCTTCCAAGAAAAAATCACCACTTTTAAATCGTGCAAACCACTTTTGGCACGTTCGCTTAGCTAGCGCATGTTCACCATAAATTTCCACTATAATACGATGAAGAACTCCCCGCAAAAACACTTTTTCAGGCACAAAGCTCGACATATTTGAGTGAAAAAAAATTACTGTTGTTTACGCTTCAAATGACGTACAATGACAGTAGCTTTCCAACGCATGTTCCAATGGAATAATACAAGTTACGCCATCTCTTAGCAAACTGCACGAATTAAGTTATAGACCCAATACCATCATTTTTGTTTTAGAAACATTCAATTCAAGCTTATTTGCTTTGAAGATTATCCAAATCCCATTGCATTTTTAAAATACCTTCGTCTAAATTATCACAACTTACATAAAATAGACCATCATCTGCAAACAAAGCATATTCACTATTATTAACTACACTTCCAATGCCATTGATATATTTCAACTTTATGAATGCTAAAATGATATTAGATGATATACCAATAATTGGCCAAACCCTAGAAAACTTATTTAACTTGTCTATGACAAGAGGTTCATTTCCCTCCACAAGGAAGGAATCAGTTGTTACACCTATATCAAAAGTCAAAGGATCAAATAAATGTGAAGATTTCCGGTCAGTAAACGCCCTTCCAGTCTATGAGAAAATATTAGAAAAAATTGTGCAAATGCAGCTCGAAGAGTACTTCGAAACTAATGGATTTTTCCTTGAAAACCAATCAGGATTCCGAAGGAAACACTCGTGTGAAACTGCACTAAACAATGTCCTGATAAGCCTGAAAGAAGAAATTGCTGCTGGAAACTATGTGATTGCAATATTCTTGGACTTTAAAAGGGCTTTTGAGACCATTGACAGGGATATTTTGTTGTCGAAACTTCAGAGATTTGGAATTAGGGGCCAAGAACTAAAATAGTTCCGCTGTTATCTACTGGACGATCTCAAAAAACAAGCGTGAATGGAGTGCTGTCTAGTTGTGTTGAAACAACACTTGGTGTTCCACAGGGATCAATACTTGGTGCTCTGCTGTTCATAATATATATTAATGACATAAATAGTGTACTTAATTACTCCCAGATCGTCCTATTCGCTGATGATGCACTTATCTACGTATCAGGAAAAGACCCTATTGAATGTACAAGATTGATTCAAGATGACCTATTAAAATTGAACTTATGGCTGAGATCGAATAAGATGAAGCTCAATGTAAACAAATCCAAGTGTATGTCACTTAAGTATAACATACCATTAAATTTACAAATGGAAGGAGAATTTCTAGAGCAAGTCAATAAAATAAAATATCTTGACGATAAACTATCATTTAGTATTCACTTAGAATATATCTTTAAAAAAGTGGCTAAAAAAGTAGGTTTTTTCGGTAGAATAAGAAAGAAAATATCCTTAATTTGTGCAATAAATATCTATAATGTAATGATTAAACCACATTTTGAATATTGTTCGTCTATATTACATCCTTGTAGTCATACTTCGTTAATTAAATTACAGCGCCTACAGAATAGAGCAATGCGAATTATTATAAAATGCAATCGTTATACTCCTGTGATATTAATGTTAGATATGCTGTTATGGTTAAGTGTAAAACAAAGGATTCTTGTTAAGGTACGAGTATTGTACTTGGTTTTTAAAATTAAACACTCAATACTACCAAATTATATAAAAAAATATCTAAGATATGTGGGTGAATCCCAACGCTATCAATTAAGAAACAGAGAGGATTTCAGATTACCACATTATGTTAGTAATTTAACGCAAAATAGTTGAATGTACAAAGGTTGCCACTTACGCTTCCGAACTTTATAAAAACTGAATCAAATTTTATAATTTTTAAAAGAAATGTAATTGCATTCATAAAGCTCATAATAGACATTAAAATATTGTAATTATACCTTATACTTAAGCTTAAGTCCAAACTGTAAAATAAAAAAAATGAATTTAAAAAGCAGAATTCTGCAAATAAATAAATAAATGAATGAGTAAGATATAGACGTTAAAGAGAAATGTCCCTAGAATGGAACCCTGCGGTATGCCAATACTAATTACAATTTCATCAGATAATAATTTAGTCACTTTAGTCCTTTGCGTTCTGCCTGATAGATACGAAACCATCCAGGATAATGATTTTCCGCGTACTCCATACTTTTCTAGTTTTCAAATAACAATTCTCTGTCCACCGTCTCAAATGCCCTTATCAGATCAAGAAAAACACATACTATTTTGGCTTTCGCTTCGAGTTGTTGTTTTCAATTTGCTATGACCATGTTAAGTGCACCTTCACAAGAATGCTGTTTTCTAAGCCCTGACTGATTTTCAACTATCAGTTTGTGAAAATTCCAGTTGTACGGGTCAATAAGTCCGTGACTTTTGGATTAAAACACAGATTTTTTGATAAAAAAATAATTTTATTTTTCAACGTAGTCTCCCTTGAGCTCTATACACTTTGTCCAACGCTTCTCCAATTTTTTTATCCCTTCCAAAAAAAATGATTTGTCGAGGTCCTCAAAATAGGCCTTTGTTTGCGAGATGACTTCATCATTGGAGTCAAATCTTTTTCCACCAAGCCATTTCTTCAGGTTTGGGAACAAGAAGTAGTCGCTGGGAGCCAAATCTGGAGAATAGGGTGGATGAGGGAGCAATTCATAGCCCAATTCATGGATTTTTGCCATGGCAACTGCACATGTGTGCACCCTTGCATTGTCTTGGTGGAAAAGAACTTTTTTCTTGGCCAAATGAGGTCGTTTTTTTTTCAAATCGTCATTGAATCGGTCCAATAAGTTGGCATAATATTCCCCATTGATTGTTCTTCCCTTTTGAAGGTAGTCAATGTGGATTATCCCGCGTGCATCCCAAAAAACAGTCGCCATAACTTTATTGGCTGACAAACCCACCTTGGCCTTCTTTGGCGCCGATTCACCCTTAGAAACCCACTATTTTGACTGTTGTTTGTTCTCTGGTGTGTTGTGATGGATCCATGTTTCGTCCACGGTTACAAAACGGCGCAAAAACTCCTCCATATTGCGATTAAACAACGCCAAACCTTCCTGTGAAGTTGTTACACGATTGCGTTTGTGGTCGACTGTGAGCAAACGCGGCACCCATCTTGCGGAAAGCTTTCTCATGCCCAAGTGATCATTCAAAATTGAAACCACTGAGCCATGCGAGATCCCTACGACTTTCAATCTTCGGTCGGCCAACACCATATCGTGAATTTTTTCGATTGTTTCGGGTGTAGAGACCTCAACTGGGCGTCCAGGACGTTCGGCATCTTCAGTGCTTGTACGGCCACAACGAAATTCAGTAAACCACTTTTTTACCATTGAAATCGATGGTGCAGAGTCCCCATAGTATTTATCAAGCTTAGCCTTGGTCTCGGTAATGGTTTTTTTTCGCAAGAAATAATGCTTAATAAGCACACGAAATTCACTTTTTTCCATTTTCTCCTCAAATTAGTGAGTAGTCTGATAAAAATAGCTGTCAAACACAAACTAACTGACGCAGCAAGTTTAAATTTTGACAGGAGACAGATGCCTGTTGACAGGAGCAGTGTTGCTGTTTCAGTAAAGAGGTCAGAAATTCAAAAAGTCACGGAATTATTGACCCGCCCTCGTAAGTGAACAACTTTTTCAAGTACCTTCTCATAAAGAGGAATGACATTAACTGGTCTGAAATCCTCACATTTAATTGATTTTGTAACTTTTGGAATCGGAGTGATTTGAGACACTTCCCAAGAGTTGGGGAAAACACCTTTTCGAAACGATTGGTTGATAATTTTACTTAACGGATGTGCTATGATATCAGCCATACCTTTAAAAATGCCAATTTTAAGGTGGTGGGGATATTGTTTATTTTTTATATTGGAAAACACTTTCTTTATATCAGAGATATCTACTTTAGCCGACGGTTGAAAGGCGGTGCAAGGCATTGATAAAAGTTGGCCTAGAAGGGATCCTCCGTCTAGGATGTCGCCGTTGGTACTCTAATCTAACTAACCCTGCATCCCCATTGCAGAAACCGTAAACGAAAATTATATCGGCGTATTCGCGAATCGAAAACATTTTTTCTTCAACATTTGCTAAACACTTTGCTCGTTCACTCTTAATCAGTAAATAAAGTAACATCGGCACATTTCAAAAGTTGTCACTGATTTAAACAAAAACATTCCTCGAAATAGCGGAAAATTTACCGTTGGCTTAATTCTCCAACTTTGTTTTACTTGTTAATTGACAGTTTTATTTGAACACACTATTTATTTTGTGACCCATTCGCCTGAATAAAATAGTGGTTTACAATAATTTCCGTTGTTCGTAGGTAGAAAAGACATACATAAAAATTGTAGATAATGAAGAGAAGACAAAAGTTTTGATAAAAAAAAGTTAACCTAAAAGTTGAAAATTTCGAGATAAACACATTTTTCTGATGAAATTGATCCAACGATTTTTCACAATGTTAATCGCCTCCAAATGATAAACTGTTTTCCTTATGGTTCCTGCAAAGGTGTTCCTCGCGGTTCATTATCTACTCGGACTTTTATTATTCTCAATGTTTATAAATGATTTACCAATGTGTTTGTCTTATCGTAAATTTCATACCACCTTGATCAAAAAGTTCCCGGGGGACACCACCGTGTGGCGCTCCCATTGTTAAGTTCTGTTTTTTTTTTTGTTAAGTTGGTAAATTATTGTTGACATTCCCTCTAAATCTTAGCGTCATAGCTTGACATTTACAAAATTTACGTAGCCAAGAGTACGTCTATCCCTGTGTGTGTTTTTACAATTTTAGAAATGGACTTAAATTTGCAACAACGAACTTTTGCGTAAAAAACGGATTTAATGGTGCGCGTTGGAAATGTTGGAAAAGTGTTTCGGCAAGGATTCTCTAAAGAAAACGGTCGATTACCAGCGGCACGAGCGGTTCAAAAATGGTCGTGAGTCAATCGAAGATGATGAAGGCAGTGGCAGACCATCGACATCGAAAGCCGACAAAAAATTGATGAAGTAGAAGAAATGTTGGTCAATAACCGCAAATTAACCATCAGAGAGATAGCGGAGGGCTTAAAGAAATTTTGTTTAATGATTTCGGTTTCCGTCGGGCGTCGTGTAGCAGCAAAGTTGGTGCCAAAAGACCTCAATTTCATGCAAAAAAGAGACCGTGTTGACGTCGCAAAAGAGATGATTTGCGAGACTGAATCCGATCCCACATTCATCAAAAGGATCATTACTTGAGACGAGACGTGGGTTTATGAGCACGACATGCAATCCAGACATACGGCAAGTGAATGGCGTTCACCAAATGAGCCGAGACTAAAAAAACCACGTCGTTTTCAGTCAAAAAAGAAGGCAATGCTCACGGTTTTCATGGATTACAACGGTGTAGTGCATCATTTATTTTTGCCAGAAGGCCAGACAGTAAACAAAGAGTACTCGTATTATTTGGGCGTTATGAGACGTTTGCGTGAAGCAATTCGCCGAAAGGGACCAGAATTGTGAGCAGAAAACTCGTAGATTTCGCACCATGATAACGTACCGTCGCACAGTGCCATCATTATTCGTAATTTTTTGACGAAAAATGCAACAAATACCATCCAACAGCCACCGATGACCGAATTCACCTGATTTGGCTCCCTGTGACTTCTTTCTGTCCAATCGAGTTAAAAAACTATTACGGGGAACGCGTTTCAGCAGCCGAGAGGAAGTAATGGAAAAATCGCAGGGAGCACTGATGGACATACCGAAAACCGAATATTAAAAATGTTTCGAGGATTAGATCAAGCGCTGGCATAAGTGTGTTGCAGTCGATGGTAATTGCTTTGAAGGTGACAATATAGATTTAGATGAATAAACTTGTATTTTCAATTTTCTGAATACACTCCTGGAACTTTTTGATCAAGGTAGTATGTAAGCCTACGACGTTCATATATAGAAGATGCAGCAGCAAATCAAAATGAACAGTTAACTGATATACCTTCATGACCATCTCTGAAGTATTTATTTATTAACCCGTTCAAATCGAAGCTTCTACCACTGTATAGGCACCTCACCCACTTACGTAATATCCCGGCAAATAACTCCCGCTTTAAAATGTGACTAAAATAAAAAAACTAAGAATTTTATTTAAAAACTCTTTAAATAGGAATGATCATATTACGCACCTTACATTTAAAATCTACGGAAGCCTTCGTACTTTATCGACAGCTAGATATTACCTGGGAGTTATTTCGACACATTTGGACCAACACGCGTACACCTATGGACAAGACCATAGGCACGTTCTTTCTACAGCTCTGGCTTCTGAATAGGTACAGTGTTCAGCTGAATACTTAACACAGAAAGCCTGGTACGGCTACCTTAAACAGCAGTAGCAGCCTTAAGGTATTCTACTGGGTCCAAAATAAGTTTTACGCCGTCATACAGAGTGCACAAGGAAAACAGATTCAGTTGAGAAACGTCGTGCAATAGTTTGTACACATCAGAACTATTCGTAGTGCCAAAAAATTTGTTTATTTTGATCCTAATCGAGCAACTTTGGGCTAAATGGATAAATCGGTTTCATTTAAAGCAATTTCTGCTGATTTATTATTTGATACTCTTTCCTTTTATACTTATGGCACCACCACCGCCATAGGAACATACACCTTGCACTATACCATCAATCTCCTTACGTCGCTCGTTTAACTATTTCGGTATCCCGAGTTATGCTTTCAGCAGCAGCATATATTATCCGCGTTCTTACTTATATGGAAATAAAGCGTATCAGGTCGAGCATCTACATACATACATATGTATGTATGTTATCTCCACTTTTGGGAAGATATAGGAAGAGGAACCTCAAGAGTTATAAAAAATGTCTTGTGTCAACAGCCTAATAGGTGGAGAATTAGAATGTTTGTAGAGAAACCAATTCTGTTAGTTTGATTCACACTTTTTGATTGATTGATTGATTCATTTTTATTAGTTAAAGATATAACGGTTACAATTTACAATTTAGTATAAAACAATTTTGGTTATAAGAAGAATTCTGTCGAAAATTACAATCTAACATAGCTTATATTTGATTTTATAAATGTGAATGAATGAATGTTTGTCTCCTCTTTGATTTTTGATTATAGACAGATGGGTAATTTTAGTCCTTCGTTAAATCTTGGTAGTCTAATTTTTGTTGCTGTTCTTAAACTGCGTGTTTTGTGTTTTTTTGTTATATAATTTGCGCGCGCTCAAGGGATTTAAGTACCCTTAAAATGCTTGCACACAGCGTGGGCGAAGGAATATCAGGGTGGATAGAAAGAGAGGTACCGGTGAACGTTGGTTTTAAATGTTCGAAGTTTATAATGACTAGGAAATAAAGAGCTAGGCAGGGGGATTCCATATGCGAGTTGTACGGCTTGGGAACGAATCGCGATATTTTAGAGTACGTCAGAAAGTGTTCTTGAGGATATACTGATGAGCATTCATAGCGAGACGGATGTTACGGTTAAAAGTTTGAATGGGCGGAATGCTACTGGTTATTTCTATGGAGCACTGGTGGTGGAAAAAGCGATAAAACAGAGTGAAATACGAGACATTACGTCGGTGTTCGAGTGATATTAGCATCACCTATGTATGAGTTTTATCGTACGGTTTTGAATCCTGTCTAGCAGATGCGGAGATGTTTTGGGCGCACCCGACCAGATGTGGGCATTGTACACCAAGTATTTCTTACATCGCTTGAGGAAATTTAGACCTTTCCCAGCATTATGGTCATTCCAATGTAAGTTGTCGTTGACACACATACCGAGAATGGAAAGTTTATCGGTTTCGACGATGCAAGTGCCATTCCTGCATAATGGCTGCTTGTTTAAATTTCGCTTTAATGACAGCAGCCAACATTGTGTTTTTTAAGGATCAAATTCCGCTCTGTTAATAGTTCCGCAATTGGTTATGCTATTAATATCGGAATTTATTGAACTTAACATACGCTGCCGTTCCCGTTCTACAGCCTAAAATCAGAGACGTGAGTACAGAAATGAATATGAGAAGCTCAGAGTACTGAGCCCTGAGACACGCCAGCATTTATTTTGTGAATATGAGACTTGAAATCATCCAAGACAACTTGAATTGAACATATCGAAAGGCAATTTCTAATACATTGAAGAAGAGAGTCGTCGATCCCAAATGCACGCATTTTGGACAAAAGAAACCTGATGCCAAACTCTGTCAAATGCCTTAGAAATATCAAGTGGAACTATCTTGGTTTCGTCAGATTGATATACGCTTTGATTGCACTTTTCGGTGGGACATGCAATCAAATCACCAGTGGACCTGTTGCTATGAAACCCGTTTTGCCGATCATTGAGAAGTTTTCGTTTTTCGAGATATTTCATGAGTTGATGGTTTATCAGCGTTTCCAATGGGTCTGTAGGAGGAGACAGTGGAGGATTCGCCTTTTTTAAAGACGGGCTGGAGAAATGCTGTTTTGAAAAGAGTCTTGAAGTGTAGGTATGATGAAAAAGCTTACGCAGTGGTTTTGCCAACGTAGAGCAAATCTCTTCAGAAGAAGGGGAGATATGAGTATACCATCTGCACCAGCTGGTTTGTGTATGTTAAGGTTTTTAGGTACTCTTGCTACCACACGAGTGCGAACGTGGATTCGTCTCATAAAAATTCGACGTATTCAAGCGCAGGTGGAGACAAGGCACAATCTGAAAATGTTGAGCTGGCCGCAAATCGTGCAGCTAGCAAATTGGCTTTATCCAAAGAGCTGACAACTCTAATGTCAAATGAATGAGGCAGAATTTTTAATATTTTTGACGAACGACCAAAAATTGTAACTACCTTTGGGACATTATAGTAATTTTGGCTCAACTTTTGGTCGTATTCAAATTTCACACTCTTAAGAAAGCCGTTGTAGTCATTTTTGGCTCGTTTGAATTTTTTCGGTTTTCCTCCGTCGCTTCGGTCTTGTGGCACTGAAAAAAGCTCGAATCGTGCCATCTCTCTTTCCAAAGAGAATAGTGTCTGATCATATCAGAAGCGGCATTCACATCTTTATCGATGAAACAAATTGACCAGTTAAAATTCTTAAGGTGTTACACCACCCTCAGATTTGAAAAAAATCGATTTTTTTTTTTCGCTTAGATTTGTTCTATTGGGTCTACAAGTAAGTTTCCAGCGTTTGTCAGAGATGGCGCCACCAGTGGATCCCGGGCAGAAATGTCAGACCCCATGTGTTTTATTTGTAGGTTTTGTATCTGTCAACAACTTTGCAGCGTTATATTTGAGCAGTTCTATCTGCGTCGTACATTTTATCGAGCAAATAAACGTCATTTGCGGGAAGCGCTGCTTTTATTCTTCCATATGAAGAAAAGTGCGGCTGAGGCATATCGTTTGCTTTCGGAAACTTATGGGGCAGAATGTATTGGTGAATCGACGTGCCGCGAGTGGTTCAAAAGTAGTGATTTTGGAGTTGAAGACAAAGATCGCCCCGGAAAGCCGAAAAGTTTTGAAGACGAGGAATTGGACGCTTTACTGGATGAGGATCCATGTCACATTCAAGAAGAACTTGCTGCATCATTGGGCGTCACGCAATAAGCCGTTTCCCTGCGCCTAAAAGCACTGGGATTCATTCAAAAGGTTGGAAACTGGGTGCCGTACGAATTGAAGCCAAGAACGGCGATTTTGCATATCCGAAATGTTACTGCAACGGTATAAAAATAAATCATTTTTGCATCGTATTGTCACTGGTGATGAGAAATGGATTTATTATGATAATCCTAAACACAGAAAATCGTATACAAAGCCCGGCGAGCCCGCCCAATCGACGCCGAAACGAAATATTCACGTGAATAAGGTCATGCTCTGCATATGGTGGGATCAAAAGGGTGTCGTATACTACGAACTGCTTCCGAGTGGTGAAACCATCAAAGGACCATTATATCGAACCCAACTAATTCGTTTGAACCGGGCATTAAAAGAAAAACGGCCAGAATATGAGACCAGGCATGAGTCCGTCATTTTTCATCACGAAAACGCTCGGCCACATGTTGCGATTTCGGTGAAAAACTATTTGGAAAATAGTGGATGGGAAATTCTGCCTCACCCGCCTTACAGTCCAGGCTTGGCACCATCTGACTACCACTTGTTTCGTTCGATGCAGAATGCTCTTACGGGAATACGCTTCAGCTCAGTAGAGGAAATCAAAAATTGGCTCGATACGTTCTTGGGCTCGAAAGACGAGAAATTTTTTTGGTCCGGAATTCACAAATTGCCAGAAAGATGGGGGGAAGTTGTAGCTTCCGATAGACGATACTTTGAATAAAGCATTGTAACTATGTTTTCATAATAAAACTTCAAATTTTGGAAAAAAACGCTGGAATCTTACTTGTAGACCTAATACATATACATACTTTTAAGAATATTTTGCGCTATCAAGCATGCCAATATTGCATTTATAACCCGAGTTATATCGATTGGCAGTGCGCGCGGCTGACAATGGATTCTGACCCCAGGTATAGAATGGGACGAATAACGGTGGGGCGGAGAACAACAGATGGCCTGTCGTGAAATATAATTGCAATGGAATGTGTACAATAGAATTTCGACTCAGGTATACAGGACTCTCAACATTAACGTTAGAGAATCAGTTTGCTTTGCACTATCGAAGGCTAAACATCGTATACTAAAAAATTTCTTATTGCATTTCTTCACGGAAAAACGTTCTAAAAATGCCAAATAAAGTGTGTCTTGATGGAAAAGGCTCTCGTGCAACAACGGGACGTGCCTGTAAACCCACCAAAAAAGGCATCATCCAATGAGAATCGCTATTTAATGGAGAATGAAGGGGCTGGTACCAGTACAGCCGCGAAGAAATTGAAGAGCGGCAAAGAACTCGAATTCGAGGTGAGCGCATCATTCGGATATTGCGTTGATTGCGTTGATATTGATAAATTTTGTGACAGTCTTCTCGGCCATCAGTGAGGCAGTGAAGTGTAAATCGTGCGGTGGTGAAGTAAATTTTACTAAAACTTCTCTGTAAACTTAAACTGTAAAAATTGCTAGCGCGGCACTTTTTTTTCTTTTGCGTTTTTCTCAAAACTACGTTTTTCAAACTGGTGTAACTTATATCATGAGATCTACTCGACCGATTTTGATCGTATTTATTGCTATACCTTCTTCATTCTATTATCTATCGAGTAGCATGGGGGTTTTGCATTGCGATGTCTCCTTCATTTTCAAAAAAAAAAAATCTTTAACTCGAAATTCAAGGAAAAAATTGAAATTTTTTTTCCAACGTCCGTAGTTTCCTCAAAAAAAAAAATGCGAACAAAATTATCCTATGCTACTTTATAGCTATTACGATTCTAAACAAGAAAATATTTTTATTTTTTTTTTTTCAATCCACTTCCTGCCATCCAGGAAGTTACACCGTCTACGAGGATTCTAATAGAGAGGTCCACGGGATCGGGGATTTCGCCACCATTTTTTTTTTACTTTTTTTGCCATTTATTTTTAGCCAACACAGTAATGTACTAAGCCATAATAAAAAAAAACTTTTGTAAACAAAGAAAGTGTAGAAAGAAAAATTTTTCTTTAGGCTAGTTTTTTACGAGCGCTAGGGTGGTGTAACCCATTAAAGAAGCTGTTAAGTCTGTCTGTTAAGTCTGTTCCAATTGGTTTTCTTGTATTTCTATACGGTTCTTTTAGGGATCTTATTTCTAATTGCTTGTTTGGTATACGAGAAGTTAGGTGATATGACACAGTGGTCCCACGAGCGTAGAGGGAATAGGACATCGACCTTTTACTTATCAGAGTGAGAGGTTAAAAACAAGTTCGGTTTGTGGTATGAATATCAACGGGTTTTTGCTGGTTAAAAAGCTCAATAAAGATGTCCGAGCTAGACCCCCGGGCCAATAAGTAAATAAAATACAAAGAATCATTTAAATCATTTGTTATTGCACTCCAATCCTTCTGTGTGCAGAAACTTGTGATATCACTATATTCTCTACCTAATATTAAAGTTAGATATCTTCCACTGAGTGAAGGACTCTTGAAGCCATTTGCAGTACAAACAATAACTGTATTCTTCGTAGATATGTGTTTAGCCTATAGGTACCTCAAATCCCTGTTGCAGTAGTAAAAATTGCTTCTGCTGGAGTAGGTTTTGGCTTTAAATATCTTGAAAACGGAAGAGGAGGGTATTCGCTAAACGTTAGTTTCCCAATCTCCACAGCTCGCTCGGTATATGTATCATTTGACTTACTACAGGCGTTCCCGATGACATCGCTATGGCATCAAATCGAGCTCTGATGTCAAGCCATGCAGAATTTTATGAAGACAGGGAGTGTATGCACATATGTGCTAGTATAAATAAATATGTAGTCGTTCGTATGTAGTTTTCTCATCAGAACTTAGCATAAGGTGAAGTACATTGTTGGCAGCTGTATTGAAACTAAAGCTGGCTGACATAGAGAAATTGCAATGACCCAAATAGTCACGTAATATTGTAGATATATGAACAATTTTGAAAAAAAGATCAAATCTACGAATTCGTTTATCTAAGTGGTATTTTAATTAAATGCACACTTAAATGACGAGAGGTAAAAGTAGAAGGGCTGGAGAAAATCTTGATCCCTCGATTGTAGCCTTGCACAGATATGTACAAGCACGAAAGTGTACGTTCACTTATGCACTGAAGCTAACTACCTTACAACTCCTACGCTTATTTGGTTCGTAATTCGTGTACAACAAGGTAGAAATTCGAATCTACGAGGATGGATCAACTTTTAGTAAAATATTTTTTCGTCATAAATCCATATTCGCATAAGGCTATGCGTGGATTTTTTGTGTTTGCTTAAAACATCTTGCCCAAGTTTTTCTCATATTTCAGTCACTCACAATTGAATTATTTCCTGCATTCTTTCTGCAGAGCAGAAAGTCGTATTCATCTTTTGTTTGTAGCAGTGAGGTCACCCACATCCTGGTGGTGGTCAGTAGCGGGGCAGTCAACCCTCAACTTGAAGAAACTTAATCATTCAGAGGATAGTGCAAGGGTATGCGAAACCTATATTTGTGCTTTGAAATGACTATTGAGATTCACCCAGCTGAGCTTGCGCAGGTTCGAGTCTTCTGCAATATTTGGACGGTCTAACTCCGTCATACTGGCGTTGTCTGACGCTATATTCCGCGGTTACCGCTTAATTTTTTGGCGGGTTTTGTAGACACGATGTCTAACGGCATTGATAAGATTTATCGCCAAAGATTTAAAAACAATGCCATGGTGTTGAATTTCAAGACGAAACTTAATGGGTGGGAAGCTAAAATCTGTAAATTCTAGGACTAAACGGCTTGTTCAAATAGTAGGTGTTTCTTTTTTGGTGGTATCGGTATCAGCGCTTATTTCCAATCTGCATACGCGTAGATTTTACTAACAACTTAACATATGTGCAAATGTACAGTGTTGTGCAAAACATTCCGGATTTTTTCATCATTACTATAGAATGTGATCTTTTGTTAAATAAAAAGGAAAAAAAAAAATCAAAGTTTTCAACATTTTTATATTGTTAATTAAACAATTATTTCAATTAAAATACAGAAAATAAATAAATAATTACTAACAAAATTATTTATCCTGTAAACAAAATAAAGGCACATCTACGGTCGTGCAAAACTAACCGGATTTTTTGGTTTTGAAAGAAAAATTTAGTATTTCGTCCAATAACCCCTATTTTTCAATGCTTCTTGGCATCTGCGGGGCATGGACTCAATTAAATTACTAATTATAGTAGGTGGAATACTCTCCCACTCATTCTTCAAAGGTGCCCACAAGTTCTCAATCGGGTTAAGGTCAGGCGATTGAGACGGCTACTCTAACACACAAATGTTTTTTTTTTGCCATAAACCACTCTTTAAGCAGCTTTGAGAAATGTTTGGGGTTATTATCCTGCTAGAAGACCCAACGCAGTGGCATTTCTTCTTCCGCATATTGCAGCATTACTGTTTCCAAAATATCTCTGTACTGGAAACGGTCCATTATTCTGTTAGTTTTATGTATAGGACTACAACCTGCACCAGAAAAACAGCCCCAAACCATCACGGAGGCCCCACCATGCTTGACTGTAGTCAGAACATTTTCTGGCTTAAGACGTGAACCCTTGTGCACCGTTGGAATAAAATAAATTAAATTTGTTCTCATCGCTGAAAAGCACTGTCTTCCATTTGTCAACTGACCAATTTAGATGTTTTTGTGCAAATTCAACCCCAATAGAAAGGTTAATTTAAGTGTTTGATAATCTTTCCCAAATGTAGTATTTGCATTACCTTTTAAGACGGTGCTTAGCAGAGAGGAGTGGCTTTCTTGCTGCCCGAAAAACATGAAGACCGACTTCTTTGAAACACCTTCGACCACTACTTGCGTCAACAGGAAGACTAAGCTGGGTCATTAAAGATGCAGAGGACACAAAAGGATCTTTTAAAACCATACGCTGTATGCGCCTGTCAGTTTTCGATGTTGTTTTCCGTTGGTGTCCGCCACCATGTGTTATATCTATCGGTTTTCCACTTCTAAACTTTTTAACTAAAACGTTAATCGTTGAGCTCGGAATATTATATTTCGCAGCTATTGCTGTTTGCTTTAACCCGACTTTACAATTAGATTTTTTATAAAGTTACTATACCGTGTTTTCGCCATTTTTATTATATACGAATTGTTTGAAAATCACGCGTAATCTTCTTTCTAGATCTTCTTCTGCAAAAATGTAACTCAAATGATAGCAGAAACCGTTATCAGAAAGACGAAATTTAGTGCTCTAAAAAAATCCGGTTGGTTTTGCACAGGCATGTTATTGAGATCTTTTTTATATTTTAATATAACATTTGCATGTAAAAGCGCACTTAATGTTTTTTATACGATTATCAAATTAAGATAAAAAGTGGTTTTAAAAATACAAAAAAATATTACCAAAGTGCCATTTTCCATCACTTATTAGCTAACGAACATATTTGAGAAAAAAATCCAGAATGCTATGCACAACACTGTATATACGCGCTAACTTAATGCAAGATATCTATCATAGTTAACGCGGATAGCAACAATGTTTCCAGACTTGTTTGTCCGTGATAGCGATAACTTGTATGGTAACGCCAAAACATATTTCACTTTTTGAATAAGTGCTGTCAAATTACCCGATTTTTAATAGTTAACGATCCCAAAAAGCACCTACTAATCAACCTCTCAGACAACTCTAAATAATTCGAGGTAAGCCATTAGGAACGAATAGCTCACGAAAACCGTTATTCCAAGACACGAGCAATTATATAATGAGTTGGAAAATTGGCTTTGCAACAGCACTGATACAGTGCTAAAATCGCTCGACTTGTTTCCTTGTTCTTTTAATTTTTGCTTATTTCTACAAAAGCACTTCTCCGTTGCCTTGATCGAGCGCTTCTTTCTTTTTCTTGTTCAACCTGACTCCATTGCGAACAACTAACACCTATAATCCTTTAACCTCTCTCATGAGACCTGAAACATCAGATATGACGTTTCTAATTATTAGCAATGTTTTCACTGGTCTTCGGCTCTGTCGGCGTACAAGTTTTCGAAAGGTTTCCAACGATTGTAACCGGTCGCCGTCACATTTATGTGTAGCACTTCTGAGCGTACGGAATATTTGCCTTCTCATCTTGGCTACAATAATGCAATGATCTGGATCAATATTGGCTCCTCGACATAATGTGATCAATTTGGCTGACGATTTTTTGTTCAGGTGATTGCCAGGTCTCTTGTGTTAGCTATGACATTTCTTACCGCAGTAGAACCCATTTTCGGGGCTGGTGTGATGTAGGGTATATTTTATAACTGTAACGCCAAAGAAACTCTCCTTTCCTAAATCGTCATTAAAATCAGCAAGGACGACCTTAATGTTGTGCTTAGGACATTTTTTATAACCCTGGTAGAGGAGCCCGTAGAACTAGTCTTTGTTATAGTTGTCCTTTTTCTCTATGGGTCGTGAGCCAATGTCAGGCTTATTTTGCTGAATTTAGCCTTTATGCGGATTGTAAGCTGGTGTTCGCTTCCATGCCTGAAAATTAAGATTCTTCGATATCAAATCTAAATATAAATACTATCGGCAAATCCAAGCACTCTTTCGAAGTGCTCTCGCCTTCGTGTTTTGGTCATTCGCGGCACCCAGCGGCAGGATAACTTTTTCATATGCAGAATATTGCCCAAAAAATGACGTGTGCGCTCAGTACTAATCTTTGTATCTGCTAGCTGGCGCACTTTCACTTTCCGGTCAGCCAACACCATTTCATGTATTTTTTTGACATTGTCCTCTGTAACCGCATCGGTGGGCCTGCCGCTGCGGACTTGATCGGTAGTGGAGTTGCGGTAACCACGAAACTCTCGAAACCAATATTTGACGGTGTAATCTGACGGAGCATTAGCCCCATAATATTTATCCAACTTTTCTTTTGTTTCCTTCGCCGTTTTGCCTCTCAAAAAATAATGTTTCATGAGAGAACGAAAATCGTTTTTGTCCATACTCAACATGATGCCAAACACGTCAACAACAATCAGCTGTCAAAACAAAACTAAAGACAGTATCGCACTGAAATTTGGCATGTCTGCCTAAATATGAACGGACTTCAAGGCACCATAACCTTTTTTGCAGTAGCAGCGCATTCAGGCGGTTAAGGAGGTCACTTTTCACTTCATCTAGTAAAGACTGTTTCTATTCTCTCTATAGCAATCGCCATGTCACAATTTTCCATCCTTCTTTTGGCTGGCCCATCCCATCGCACTTACGGGTGACAGTGGCATTTGCTTTGTAGCGGTTTAGGTCCTACGGTAATTGTTCTTCTATATGTGCACAGTTAAGGGTCCGAACATTCCACGTGCATAGCTAAAAGTCGTTGTTCGATTTTTATTTGCTGGGCACGTTAAAAACACCATTTACATTTGAGGCTGTTTATTGTTTCGTAACACATAGTGTTGTATGTGGTCGAGCAGTTAACCCAACGCACAAACTCCAACCTGGAGAGTCAGATCCTTCAGAGGATAGCGACAGTAGCTTACTACGGAGTTTGAGCCTTGCCGTTATTGATTTATTTCTTATTTTTAAGATTTTCGATTTAGAACTTAACATTCAAGAAGATACTTAAAATGCCTGAGCATGTGTTAAGTTGAAACTCTTCCGGCATTGAAGTTGTCCCAGCTGTGCGTGAGAAGGCCAATTTGTGTAGTCAGACTCAGCATACTGTAAAATGTTGGAGGTGCCTATCTTCAAAAATATGCGACGGTTTTGTCAATTTGAATGATTTTATCCAAGAAAGGGCCGAAGCTGACATCTCCAACAGAGTTGATTAGTTTATCAAAGTAATTCTGCGAGGGTTGAAATTATGGACTATACGTTGTTATAAACTTTTATACAAACCAATTCAAGATCCTTTTTTTGATTCTAAAGGGGTGATAATCCCTAGAAGGCGTTAAGAGCCTATGAAAAATACCAACGCGTATTTGTTTGCTACCTGGCCAATTATGTCAAAAGATAAGAAATCGGGCTTATCAGATATCAAAACAAATTACAAAATGTTGACCACCCAAGTAAAGGTCCAACAACAAATCATAAAAGATAACTTTGGTTTGGTACACCCATATATGCACATATATGGTATGTACAGTGTTGTGCAAAACATACCGGATTTTTCCTGAAAATTTTTCACTGAGGAATTCTAGGGGACAGGAATACAGTAGATACACTTGTTTGGCAATTTATTTAAACCTATTGAACAAGTTTACAAATAGAAAAAAAAAAACAAGTCATTGCTATCATTATTTTTAGAGTTATGCCAAAAACTGTAGCTCAACTCAATGCCATGCCTGTGCAAAACATACCGGATTTTTTAAAAGTACCTTATTTTCTCACTCTTTAACTTGTGGTTTTGGCTGTCATTTGAAGCGAGTTATAGACTTAACAAAACTTAAAAGGTCAGGTGTCTCCAATTTGTTCACTAATAAAAAGTGGCTAAAAATAAATACATACAGTGGTGTGGTTAAAAATCAGGTGGTAGCGGATTTCAGGGCAGTGCTAAAACAAAAATTCATAGCCAAAATGTATAAAATGCCATCATCGATAGTGTGTGACATTATAAAAAAGTTTCGGAATGGAAAACCGGTCGAAACCATTTACTGTGGAGGACGTCCTAGAAAAACTACACTCCGAACCGATCGGCAAATTAAGAAAACGATTATTAACGATACTTTCTTGCCTTCAAGAAAGATTGTTAGTGAGCTCAATTTTTTGAGTGAAGCAAGCACCGTACGCAGGCGTTTAAGAGAAGCTGGTTTTTGTTCTTTTCGACCAGCGAAAAAGCCTCTAGTTACTGCTAAGCATTTTATTTTTATACTAAGCCTTTGATTACATTGCTAACGTCAATCGTTTCCTAGACTGGAATTCGTAAGAAACCATTTGAATTGGTCAGCAACGAAGTGGAAAACTGATTACTTCCGATGGAAGTATTCATGTTAGACGAAAGAAGGAGACACGTATTCAGCCACGCCATTGTCGTCCATCCGCGAAGCATGGAGGAGGCTCAATTATGGTGTAGTGATGTTTTTCTGGTGCGGAATGTGGACCAATACATGAGATTAGTGGTATTATGGATCGTTTCCAGTATAGGGATATTCTGGAATCCGTGATGCTACCATACGCTGAGGAGGAGATGCCACTGCGTTGGGTTTATCAACATGATAATGACTCAAAACATTCATCAAAGTTGGTTAAGGAGTAGTTTGCGCAGAAGAATACAATAAGTTTTCTTAAATTGACAACAGATTTTACTTACGTTCTTTCCGTTCCCTAAAATTCATCAAACAAAAATGTTCGATAAAAATCCGATATGTTTTGCACAATACTGTACATACTATTTTAAATAAGGTGAACCCCACGTTCATGCCGCTTAAGAAAGTGGTGGAAAACAATTTCTGAGAATTTTTTTTTTTATTGAATAAACAATTCAAAAATATTTTTGCAGTCCATGGCTATATGTATTGCTTAGACTTTATTTGTTGCTTCCTGTGTGTTGTAGAGCTTTGCCGTAAGTTATTATAGTTGAAATACGTTCTTCAGTATATGGTCATTGATCTTTGGTCAAGATCAAGATAAAAGAACGTGAAGTGACTAGGTATTCAGACAAAACAACAGCGATAAAGCCCTCTAATTATAACGTAAAATTTTTCTCGACTGACTTTTTCTATAATTGGCGCACTTAACGGTACATTTAAACCCTCCAAAAAATATTTGGAAGGAAGGAAAATTTGGGAGGGGAGAAAGGGAGACACCGAAGTACGTTGGTTTTGAATGTTTGCAGGTTATAATGACTAGGAAATAAAGAGCTTCATAAGTTGGTCTTAGCTTTTTGATCAGTCTATGTAGCTCTCAAGCTCATGTATATAATATGTCGCTGAAAATCTACTTCTAGAACTTGTCGATTCGTTTTGAGCTAAATTGCCTGTTTTCATATTTCCAAAAACATCGGTGAGAGCTTTTCGCCTCACAAAAATTTTGCCTTTATGGGAACAGAAATGCATGTTAGACTGTTAACTGCCATTTGACGTACATTTTTACTTTCTTTATAGTTCAAATATTGATTAAAATAAATACAATTCCACAGGTTTATGGACTCTCATTCTACCGTGCGTTGTTATTTTTAGCCGATTGAAACAAACGTACACCGTTCACCTCAGCAGATGCCAACTGCGTTAATTCGACGTAAAATAAATAATGATAGCCCAGTAGGCCGGTGTGAACCAATGCCTAGTGTATATGTGTACGAGTACCAACTGTGTCGCCCGTCTTGTTATTTTGGGAACAGAGAAAAGAACCTGTTTTCCCTATGCAGAAGTTTGCCATGGAAAGCTAAAATAATGGCGAATAAATTTTATTTATGTTTTTCGGCATATGGCCCTGGAATCGAAGCCAAAAGTGCGTGAAATAAGGATATCAGTCACAGAACGTGTTATATTGTTGATTGTTGAAATGTAGAGACAACATATACATATACAGCTACAAACATCAAAGCGCAAAATGTGGGCAGCGTACTGCGTGCACTTGGTCTTACAAAGTCAAACAGCGGGCTCTTCACAATAGTGTAGAAAATCTAATAATTGAGAACGCAGAGAAGAGAAGATAGTTTTAGGCAGCAGCTAATAAAACATATGTTTGCTAAAGATTGGCTACCAAGTTTTATTCCTTAAGCGCATTGCCTCCTGAAAAATAGGTTATACACCAAATCTTTTCGCTGCAGGAGTAGACCAATGAATTTCTTTATCTACTTCAAAGACGCATACATTCTTATGACAGCATCCATAAAGCGATGAGCAATTTTGAGATCTAAAAAAAACCAAGTTGAGTCGCTCATTTCTAAAACACATTTTTGAATTAAAACTCTTAGCCGTGCACCGGATTTGGACACAACGGGCGGGAATCAACTCGAGATGCAATATTTTCGCCATGTTACACCAACAAGCATTAGAATCGACAGCTATAACTCTGAGGTCGTTACGGAATTTATCTACTTCGGGACAAATAGGAAATTTTACAATCGACTCAATACTAATAGTTCGAACGACACATATATTATCGTGATCTAAAAATCAAAAATCTTATCAGCCATCAGCTGAATAATTGGTCCTTAACACTTTCGTAAGAAAAATAGTTCATCTGATGTCTGATTCTATCAGCGAAGGAAGCTATGGATGGGGATATGTGCATAGAGTCGAGAAAGCAAAAATCATTGGGCCATATCGAGAATGGACAGTAGTGCATAAGCTAAGATGGTCCTTAGCCGGTCCCGGTTTAAGGATCACGCAATAACGGACGTTAGACAACTTTGTCTTACAAACAGAAAGCAGTCCGTAAAGGATTGTAACCAAACTTAAGGTTTGCTAACCACGCTTTGTAATGTCTTAAGTCTCCCAGAGATACACTAATTAACACATACCTATACAACTTCTTAACCTGCAGAAAATACGACAAATCTAGAAGACCAACGCATTTCAAGTAAAGATTCAGCATCTTTTCATCGATTTTTAAGCTGGGTCCGACTGCAACTATCGGCTTGTATTATACGACGCGAAGCTTCGCATCCCAATAAAACTAGTCCAGCTGCGAACGGTAATGCTGGACAAGACGAGTGCCATGCCAAAACCAAACTAATGCGCAATTTCCCTGTCATATTCTGGCCTGGTGACGGATGACGGGTGCTACATCTTCCAAATTTATGTCTGGTTTTATATAAAGGCCTAAAATTCTGTTTGATTGCATTTAATTGTACTTAGTTGTTGCAGCTTCTCTACATACAATTTTCTTGTGAGTCTTAAGCGCCTTATAGTGGCTCACGTGTCTCTTTTCGCCTTGTTATTCGGCGGTCCCTTTACTCAATGCTATAAATAGTAATCTTCTTATAAGCTTTTACCGAGGGTGGTGGCCTCCACTATTAGAAAAAGAAAACTCAATTAAGACCGTGGTGTGTGGTTTTAATACCACAACTAGTGTGCCTATCAGAGGATGTTATTGAATGGGTGCTACTAACTATAGCCATGCAGTGGAGTTTCAAAAAAATTGTCATATCTTTCTGTTTGATAATTTTGCTGGGACATTGAAGGGGAGTTTACCTAATATTACCTGCCTGATCCTTATCAGGGCCTAGCACCTGCGCAAAAAATGTATTAGAGATTCTTTCTCATTGCTGTCTCTGCAGCTACGATAATACTAGATGGAGTGAAAAGTGACCTCCTTGACCGCCAGAATGCGCTGCTACTGCAAAAAAAGATTATGGTGCCTTGAAGTCCGTTCATATTTAGGCAGACATGCCAAATTTCAGTGCGATACTGTCTTTGGTTTTGTTTTGAGAGCTGATTGTTGTTGACGTGTTTGGCATCATGTTGAGTATGGACAAAAACGATTTTCGTTCTCTCATAAAACATTATTTTTTGAGAGGCAAAACGGCGAAGGAAACAAAAGAAAAGTTGGATAAAAATTATGGGGCTAATGCTCCGTCAGATTACACCGTCAAATATTGGTTTCGAGAGTTTCGTGGTGGCCGCAACTCCACTACCGACCAAGTCCGCAGCGGCAGACCCTCCGATGCGGTTACAGAGGACAATGTCAAATAAATACATGAAATGGTGTTGGCTGACCGGAAAGTGAAGGTGCGCGAGCTAGCAGATACAACAAAGATTAGTACTGAGCGCACACGGCATATTTTGGGCAATATTCTGCATATGAAAAAGTTATCCTGCCGCTGAGTGCCGCAAATGCTCAAAAACACGAACGCGAGAGCACTTCGAAAGAGTGTTTGGACTTGCTAACGCGGAATCGGGCGGACTTTTGGATCCCTCGGACTATGACCTTGAAAGATGGCTCATCAATAAAAATTCAGCTTATGCGAAGAAATCATCGACGCCACGGGGGAGTATTTTGCAGACCTTCCGAAAAATTACGAGTACTTTTCGGACGGGATCAAGAAGTTGATAAATCGCTGGAATAAGTGCACCAAACTAAAAGAGGACTATATTGAATAATATAAAAAAACATTTAAAAAAAAATTTTTTTTTAATCCCTATGGAAGTCACTTTTCACTCCATCAAGTATACCACTTTCATCAAAAGGTTCCCGCACCACACCACCGTGTAGCGCTCCCATTGTTCCGATTTGAGTTCTGTTTTTTTTTTTTTGTTAAGTTGGTAAATATGTTGTTGACATTCCCTCTAAATCTTAGCGTCATAGGTTGACATTTGCAAAAGTTACGTAACCAAGAGTACATCTATCTCTGTGTGTGTTGTGTGTCAGTGTCAGACCATCGACTCCGAAAACATTGATAAAGTAAAAGAAATGTTGGTCAATAACCGCAAATTAACCATCAGAGAGACAGCGGAGGACTTGAATATTGTCTATGGATCCGTCCAAAACATTTTGGTTAATGATTTGGGTTTCCGTCGTGTAGCAGCAAAGTTGGTGCCGAAAGACCTCAATTTCATGCAAAAAAGAGACCGTGTTGACGTTGCAAAAGAGATGATTTGCGAGGCTGAATCCGATCCCACATTCATCAAAAGGATCATTACTGGAGATGAGACGTGGGTTTATGAGTACGAAACGCAATTCAGACATCAGGCAAGTGAATGGCGTTCACCAAATGAGCCGAGACCAAAAAACCACGTCGTTTTCAGTCAAAAAAGAAGGCACTGCTCACGGTTTTCATGGATTGCAACGGTGTAGTGCATCATGAATTTTTGTCAGAAGGCCAGACAGTAAACAAAGAGTACGAGTATTATTTGGGCGTTATGAAACGTTTGCGTGAAGCAATTTCCCGAAAGAGATCAGAATTGTGAGCAGAAAACTCGTGGATTTTGCACGATGATAACGCACCGTCACACAGTGCCATCATTATTCGTAATTTTTTGACGAAAAATGCAACAAACACCATCCAACAACCACCGAATTCACCTGATTGGGCTCTCTGTGACTTGTTTCTGTTCAATCGAGTTAAAAAACCACTACGGGGAACGCGTTTCAGCAGCCGAGAGGAAGTAATGGACAAATCGCAGGAAGCACTGATGGGCATACCGAAAACCGAATATAAAAAATGTTTCGAGGATTGGATCAAGCGTTGGCATAAGTGTGTTGCAGTCGATGGGGATTACTTTGAAGGGGACAATGTAGATTTAGATGAATAAATTTGTATTTTTAATTTTCCTAATTAATAAGGCCTTTTTGATCAAGGTGGTGTATACGTGTTGTAACGGGTAGCTAACCTATGGCAGCAATTTTAGCGATGCAAATTCTGTACTTGAGGAGAAGCTCTGCTGTTTTAGGTTTGTTGTATCTGAAGCACATTTTTTTTAGATGTAACTCAGTTAGTTAGTCTATCCCATTCGACGTTAGATAACTTGAGAAAAATAAGGATTCTGTAAATAGGATTCAGCAACTGTTAAGGGCTGATACCTCCCTGACCAGTTCCCACATGCTTTCAAAATTATTGTAATCCAGATTGGGAATAGAGAAGGTTACATAAGTGCAGAATGGCATTAGCATGGGGAATATCCACTAGTAGTAGCTGCATTAATTGTTTTTATTGCAGCTTGATTAAAGGTGAAGATAGGTATACAGGGTGAATGCCTCGAACTCCAACTTTTTAAAATGCTACTGGGTATATAACCTAATTCGTGCGGTTTATTTTTTCAAAATTTGAACGTTTATTTAAGAAAAACATGTACAATTGTATTATTCAAAGTATTGCCCATCTGAAGCTATGACTTTTTCCCATCTTTCTGGCAATTTGTGGATCCCATCCCAAAAGAACTGTGCCGGCTTGGCAGCCAAGAATGAATCCAGCCAATTTTTGATATTCTGCTCTGATGTGAACCGTATTTCAGTGAGGGCGTTCTGCATCGACCGGAACAAATGGTAGTCAGAAGGGGCAAGGTCTGGGCTATAAGGCGGGTGGGGTAAGACTTCCCATCCACTGTTTTCCAAATAGTTCTTAACCGGAATAGCAATGTGGGGCAGAGCGTTGTCATGATGGAAAATTATTGCCTCGTGTCTGGTCGCATATTCCGGGCGTTTTTCGGCCACTGATCTCTTCAAACGGATTAATTGTATTCGGTAGCGTTGTCCATTGATGGTTTCACCCGATTTTAGCAGTTCATAATACAGCACACCCATCTGATCCCACCAAATACAGAGCATTACATTCGCGCATGGATACTTGGCTTTGCCGTTGATTTGGCTGGTTGGCCGGGTTTCACATATGATTTTTTGCGCTTGGGATTGTCGTAATGAATCCATTTTTCATCACCTGTAACAATCCGGTGCAAAAATGACTTCCTTTTGTGACGTTCCAGCAGCATTTCGGACATGCAAAACCGCCTTTCGACGTCTCTCGGCTTGAGTTCATGTGGAACAGGAAGGAATTTCCTTGCTTTTGAATATATCCAGCTGCTTTTAAACGTTTTGAAATGGCTGCTTGAGTGACACCCAAAGATTCTGCGAGCTCTTCTTGTGTTTGACAACAATCTTCAACAAGTAATGCTTCCAGTTCTTCATCTTCAAACTTTTTTGGCTGCCCAGGATGTTCATCGTCTTTCAAGCCAAAATCACCACTTTTAAATCGTGCAAACCACTTTTGGCACGTTCGCTCAGCTAGCGCATGTTCACTATGAACTTCCACCAAAATACGATGAGTTGATCCAGGATAGATCAGCGGTCCCGTTAATCTTCCATGTCGCTCGGAAAGCTGGGGACAGGCGACTCAACTACGGCAGAGACGTCGCACACGGCAGTGTGGATCGTCTCAGGTTCAGTAGGGCGGTGGGGAATCGCGATAAGAGGGATGTCGTTCGGCAGCACCAGCATTTCTGGTGGTTGAATGATGGAGAAGATGTTTCGTCGTCGTTTCCGTCAATTACGGACCAGCCTCACTAATGAGGCAGAGCTGACCAATCTATTTGCTCTGTGAATAGCGATGGCCAGCTTACGTAGGTTTAGGTTAGCATTTAAGAAATATATACATGTATTGGTATATACCTTTGTATATACTAATATATGTATATAATTGTGTATAATATCTGTGTGTGTGTATTGTGTATGTAGGTTAGGTAGACTAAGGTTTATTTTAAGTTAGATATTAAGTTTTATAAAAAATTAAGTCCATATGCTAAGTTTTTGTGAACAATTTTTTCTTAGCCTTAAGTATAGAAAATAATTATTCCTAAGTAAAATGTAAATATAGTCAAAAGACATAGATATAAGAATTTAGAGTAGCTTAGAGTGCCTGTGTGGGGCCAATAAGTTAATATAAGATTGTTAAGTAATTTTAAGCTAGCATTTAAGCATTTTTTGTTAGTATGTAAGGGTTAATGATTAAGATAATAAAATGCATTTAAAACTAACTAACCAAAATACGATGACTTTCGGCAGCAGTTTTCTTCATATTTTTTTATTTTTTAATAAATTTTATTGTGCCAAAGCAAAAAATGTTGGAAAATACATCAATTTTCAATTTGTATCAGTAGTTTCCAATATGTCCACCTTTGGTGCGAATAATGGCCTTGAGACGGCCGAAGAAATCATCGCACGCTGCACGCAAGTGGCTCTGCGGTATTTTTGCCCATTCCCGGCGAAGTGCTTGTTTGAGGTGGTCCAAACTTTGGTATTTTTTTAGTGCCCAAGTTCGCCTTCAAAATACCCCAGACAGAGAAATCCAACGGATTTGCATCCGGAGAATTTGCAATCCATTGTGTCGAGGAAATGAAGTGTGGTGCATTGTTTTTTAACCACGGTCTCCGACGAAATGATTGTTTGCCCAAGGCTTCAATACTGCCTCTAAGACAGTTTCACGGTATACGATCGCATTAATTTTGACGGCACGGTCCAAAAATACGAGCGGAGAGCGACCATCGGCGATTATTGCGGCCAAAACCTGCTTTCTGGTGGCCGTCCGAAGGTGTACATTTTCGAACGACCTCTCTGGCAAATAAACTCGGTCATTCTGTTTGTTGACATATTGCTCGATAACAAATGGTGACTCATCGGAAAAAACCAAATTCGGCAACCCACCACTTTCGTCGTGCAAGCGTAGCAACTCCTTCGTTGTTTCGACTCTAACTTTTTTCTGTTGCGGTGTAAGATCGTGTGCTTTTAGGAACTTCAATGGCTTGAGTCCAAGCTCATTTTTCAGTATGTGTCCAACGATATGTTGAGCTCACGAGCCATTTTTCTTCCACTTCGACGCAGATTTCACTCAATTTTAGCCTTCACTTTCCGAACCATTTCTGCCGATGTTGCTGTTTTTTTATGACCACCTCCATGGCGTTTTGCAACGCTGCCACTATCACGGTAAGGAGCTATGGTTCAAGACACAAATGATTTATTCACGTTGTGGTGCTGGAGGGCTCTAATGATAGCTACTTGTGGTTTTTCAGCCAAATATAAAGCAATCACACTATCATGTTTGAATTCCATCGCGGATAAAAATTTTTCAGCACAACTGAAACGCAAATCGTTTAATAGGCTTGTAAATAATAAAATTATCTGTCATGTGTCAAAATTTGAGCTCACTGTCATGAACGGTTTGGAAATTACAGCAGTCTGAAGTTGGTTGCAGTTCGAGTCATTCAGGGTTTATTTAGAGGGTTTGTTAGTAGGTTTCTAAATCATCGTAGTGTTTCGCTTTAAAAGCGCTGGCATAATTCGAATAGATCTTACCAACTGCGGGTTTCCGTCGTCTTATGCCGCCTTTGCAGTCCATATTTCTCTCGGGTGGTGCGGTCTCTGGTCTTTGTTTTACCATTCCTATCTGTTTGGGAATTTTATTCAGACACTTTTGCAAAAATTAAAGGTAACGGTGTGGTAATCATTCACTACAAGTTTGTGTAAATTAGACGATCATGGTCCCTGTTAGCTAGACTAGACCCTTAAGGACACTGCCACCTTAAGTGTCAACTTGTCTTCTGATATCACCTCTTGAAGTTTAGGGATCATCTGGATTTGTTGCAAAATATCCTTATACCATATAGCGCTTTTAATCGGTCGAAACCCCTGCAAAAGCACATATTTTTCTGCTAAGCTCAGCATGCATACACTAATCAAATTCTTTTCTTTTGTACTTTTTTTTTGGCCAAGGGGCTTATAACTTCGCAGCTCAATTTAGAATCACAAGAGTTTTATCAAAGTCGCTGAGTTTAGTGGTGTGATCATGGTTACTATTTTTGATTGGCACGATACGTTTTTGTTGATATACTGTGTGATAATTTTCTCTGACCGACTCTATGTACATCTCATAAGCTGAGCATTACAAGAAAGGTATAATCCGTGACTGACTGTCTGTTTTTTTTTTTGGAAGGTCTGGCCACGTGCGAGTTCCTAAGTGATAGCAATGCTGCTATCTTTACATAGACACTTATTCAAGTTTATTTCAAATATGTGGTGATGTGATGACGCCAGCCATTGTATTTGTGTGCCTTTCAAAATCATATCCTTAGATCTCTCTGTTTACGACCATTACAAATCCTGTCAAGGTTCTCCTAGAAATGTTTACGCATTTGAGTACACCGCTGGCTGCAGATTGTTATACTCATAAAATTATGAATAAAATCAACTCAAGGTGACGATACTAGCGGAAACTGTCATTATTCTTGCATGTTGAGCTCTGCCATCCCGATTGATCTGGAGAATATAATCTAAATCGTGATTTGACAGAGTCTTCGGGATCTTCAACAATCAATCATGATGAGTATTAAGTATTTTTTCAGATCTTCCGAAGCGTATAAATCTACTCGGTGGTGGATTGAGCATTCCTAATTCCACCCTGATAAAGAATTTTTTGTGACATTACGCACAAGTTCAAAGATTGGCGTGTAATTATAATATTGCTAATTTCTACCTTGTCTTTTGTAAATAGAGTATGTTAGCTTCTGGTTGCAAAAATAGTCTGTTTAATGCACCCTGTATAATAATTACTTAATGTATAAGAATAGGCCAAGGCGAGTCATTGACTCCGTTCCTAAGGAGTCCTTCTAAGATTTTATCCGAGCCTGAGGGTTTGTTGATCTTAAGTTTTAGTTATCTAAAATTGTACAGGGTTACTTAAGTTGTACATTTTGCAAACTCATTTTCGAAATTCATATCCGATAAGTGGAATCTCTGTATCATTTGCCTGATACACAAACTAGGGCAAAAGTTGGTCGTGGCTGAGTGCCGTCGTATCGTATCGTGTTCCAATATGTCCAAGTTGGCTTCACGGCTTAAACCAAACATTTTCTGCGGAAAGAAAGCTTTCTCAGTTGTAGGAGATGTGGACAGTATTTATATTTCTTTTCAGCTTACTCTTAGACACTTTAAAAAATAGGACAACCGTTGTAAACTGTAGTAGGTAAAGTTCTTGGATTCCTTCGAAACCATCAACAACTCTTATAGATCTAGAATGAAAGATATTCAGGCATCAACAGCCCAGAAAATTTCCGAAAAGTCGTATCGCATTCCTAAATCTTGGATTCGAAAAACACATGATTTTTATAAAAAAAATATGAAATATTGAGGACTTTGTTCACGTAATCTTCTGACCTACTGTACTAACAATCAAGCCATAAAAATTATCTCACCTCTTTTTGAAAAAAAAAAAAGAAAATAAAAAATAAAAAAAATGTTGACCATGTCCCACTATTGTCCTTCCATATCACCGCTGCTTATCTTTATTTTTTTTTTTTACTACCAATATAAATAAATGCAAATATCGTTATTCAGTGATAAGCAAAAACAATTGTCCACCAGGGTGGCTCTGATAAGAGCTTCACAAAGAGATCAATTGAAAATGCATTCCCTCGAAAGTGATTAATTTGTATGATGACTTCTTATATTTTCTTTTCTTTTCTTTTCTTTGACAGTCTAAAAGTTGATTAACAAACTGGATTACACAAAAAAAGCAGCAAAAAAAGAGCAGAAGAAGCGGCGATAACAAAGCTAGGGAATACCATTTTTGCGCCATACATGGAAAACGCACCTACAGAACGGTAAGTTTTTGCAATTTTTTTCTAAACTTTCTTTCATGCTATTTCCTTCTAACCTTGCGTTCTCACTCACAAGGGTTTTTTTTTTTTCTATTTACTCGTATTTAATTTTTTTTTCATCGCATTCTCATTCTATATCGTCATGTCCTTCTTTTTAGTATGATTTCTTGTTTGGGTTTTATTGTGAATTATGTATGCGGCAATGCAATAGATGTACGGATATGGTAGTGTGTGTGATGTTGATAAACGGAGTCGGTTTTGAGTTGTTTTTTCTGGTTCCTCTCTACTGTTTGGTTCATTCGCCGAAGCAGTTGAAAGGGGAACATCGAAAGGAGGATTTTTTTATTTTTTATATTTGGCTCAGTTGTGACTCAATTCCCCAGGGGGGTTTTGTTTGTTTTTGTTTTATTTTGTTTAAGAGAAGTGTTTTATTTTTTTCGGTTTTCCTCACACCCTCTAGCCAGGTTTGTTGAACACACACATGCGAACAGAAATGGGAATGGCATGGTATGGCAGTTTAAAGATGACGTTGATGGGATTGAAACGATGACAACGAGGAAAACAAATGAAATGGAGTTTGATTTGTGTTGGCAGTGTTGATAGTGTTGCCGATTGAAATATCTTGTTCGGAGTGGAATTGAATGATTAGAGTTGCGGATTATGCGTGTCCGAGTATGCTTAAGGATGTAAGAGGAATTAATTGTCTGACGAAAACAGAGGCAGATCGGGTCCTTTCAAACATGTCCTTATTCTGGATCGAAATGTAATTGATAAAATATTGGGTTGTTTAAAAAGTCATTGCGTTTGTTTTTACAATAGATGATTTTACCATGGCGCGATTCGGTAAAAATTTGTGCCTGCAATTGTGGTTCGAATATGGAAGATTTTGAAGAGCATATTCGCCACATTTTGCTTTATAATATACGAAAGAAAGCAACTGAGGTAAGTGAAAAGTTTCATTAAGTTTGCGGCAGAAGTGACATCGAAAAACCGCAGTGCCATAACTCGATCGTCCGATTCTGTGATGGTGATTTTTCAGTGCAAGGCGCTCAACTCTCCGATAGGAATTCCGAGATTGACGCCGATAAAATCACAGCATTGGTGTAAGAAAATGAGCACTTTGACGTTTTGGGTTCTTGCTACCGCTCTAAAAGTGTTATGGCCATCAGAAATCGTTTGGCTCCGTAAAGAAGTTCGATATTTGAGTGCGGCATGAGTTAAAAGAAATTCGCCTCTTGAAGCGCATAAACGTCTGCGATGAACTTTCCTAACGCGAAAAAAACGATCCATTCTTGAAGCGTATGTTCTACATTGTCTACAACAATGTTAGCCGAAAAAAAAGTTTGAATAGGCGAGATAAATTCCTGGAAAGGCAAGTAAAGGCGGACATCCACCAAAAGAGCTATCAATGTGGTGGGATGGGGGAAACACCAGTCTTCTATGAGCTGCTTCGAAGGAACAAAACGATTAATTCCGATGTATACTATGAGCAGCTACAGAAGTTAAGTGATGCCATCGCATAGAAACATCCCGAGATGTTTCACACGGGTGGGGTGTTTCCCCACGTCAATACGTGTTTCACCGCCAAAAATTGTTGCAGCATAGTTGAGATGTGTTGCCACATCCACCGTATAGCCCAGATCTTGCGCCATCAGACTTCCACTTATTTCGCTCCTTGCAAAACTCCTTGAATGGTAAAACGTTTCGTTCTGAAGACCTCATAAAACAGCACCTTTGCAGTAAAAGTTAGGAAGTTTTATGAATGCTATATTATGAGTTGCCCGAGAGTTGACAGAAGGTCATCGAATAAAACTGCCAATACATACTTGATTAGTGTTCATTACATATGTATGTACGAGGGTAGTTCCAGAAGAACTCGACCTAAAAAAGAAAAGAAAAAAATTGGGGAAAAATATGTTTGCTTCTCTACGTAGTCTCCTTTTAGTTCAATACACTTTTCCCAGCGATGTTCAATAGCTTCGATACCCTGTTTATAGTGAGAATCGTTGAGCTCCTTAAAATAGCCATCAACCGCAGACTCCACCTGTTTACTGTTGGCGAATCTTTCACCACCGGGCCATTTTTTCCAATTCGGAAATAGAAAATAATCCGAGGTGGGTAAATCTGGCGAATAGGGTGTATGAGGAAGCAATTCACACTTTAATGAGTGATGATGGATGAGTGAACTGGTGCATTGATGAAACAAAATTTTTTTCTGCGCCAAAGGCGGCCGTTTTTTCTTGACTTCATCTTTCAAACGCTGCAATAAGTTCGCATAATACACGCTGTTGATTGTTTTTACTTTTTGAAGATAATTATAGAAATTATCCCACGCGCATTCCAAAAAAAAAAAAAACTGACGTCATGACCTTGCCTGCAGATGGAACTGTCTTCGCCACCTTTGGAGCCGATTCTCCCCTTTGAGTCCATAGTTTTGACTATTCCTTCATTTCGGGTGTGAAGTGATGGACCCATGTTTCATCCATGATTGTGAATCGACGCAAAAACTCGGCTTTATTGCTGTGAAATTTCGCCAAACACTCGATTGAAACATCCTCACGTCGGTGTTTTTGTTCCATTGTGAGTAATCGCGGCACCCATCTTGCGCACAGCTTTCTTATATCCCATTCATTTCTGATGAGCTCACCTCATTTGGTCGACCACTGCGATGTTCGTCTTGGAAGCTCGTACTGCCTCGCTTAAACTCTGCTACCCAATATTTTATTGTTGTAAACGTAGGATCAGACTCCCCCAGAGTAGAATCCAATTCGGTTTTGATGTTGGTTGGTTTGAAGCCTTTCAAAAGAAAATACTGTATCAAATAACGGTGACCAATTTTTTCCATAAAAATTCAAATGAAAAAACGCAATGAGTTTTTGATCAACTCAACGGAACCGCTTGCGCTGACAAAGGATGCGCTAGGCAAGATTTTCCAATTTTTCAAGCATTATTATCACGATGCTTCAGCAATTTCATGATTAATCTTAGCCCCTAAGGCAACTAAAGCTTCAACGCTGTTGGCATGAACCAAAGAAAATTATAAAGGTCAACACCTTTCCGTACGAGCAGTGCGGTCGACTGACAGGGCCATTCTTGGGTCCATGCCTTCCAATCCCAATTTATCCCAAAAAGATTGTCATCTTTGACTGTAATGGACTTAAAGGTCTTAATATACACAAATCCGCTGGTCTAGATGGTATATCTCCCCTTCTTCTTAAGAGTGTGTTCTTTCTCGCTGGCAAAACCATTGCGTAAGCTTTTTTATCAATCTTACCTTTTAGGACTCTTTCCATGCAGATGGAAAACAGCATTTGTCCAGCCCGTCCCTAAAAAAAGCGAATCTACTTCTCTCTCCTCCTATGAACCCATTGCACTTACGTCCCTTCTTTCTAAGGTCATGGAAACCCTGATAAACCGTCAGCTCATGAAATATCTCGAAGCACGAAAACTTCTCAATGACCGATATATGGTTTACGTAGCAACAGGTCCATTGGTGATTTGACGGCATGTCTCACCGAAGAGTGGAACCAAATCAAGATAGTTGCACTTGATATTTCTATTCTCAGTATGTGTGTCAGTGACAATTTACGTTGGAATTACCACATTTCGATGTTGTCAAAAATGTTTCCTCAAACGATGTAAGAAATATTTCACCCCTTCCGATCTGGTCTTAATATATAAGGCATTCATTCGCCCAAAATTGCCCATATCTGGTCAGGTGCTCCTAAAAAATCTCTGCACCTGCTAGATAGGATTCAAAACCGTGCGATAAAGCTCATAGGTGATACTAATATCAGTCAGTCGAACACCGACGCACGTAATGTCTCCTGCCTCACTTTGTTTTATCGCTATTTCCACCACCAATGCTCCATTGTAATTGCCAGAAGTGATGCCCACTTTCGGACGTACTCTAAAATATCGTGACTGATTCCTAAGTCGCACAAGTCGCTTATGGAATGCCCTACCGAGCTCTCTATTTCCTGGTTGTTATAACTTGAAAACATTTAAGAACAATGTGCATTGGTACCTCCCTTTTCTTACTCCCTAAATTTCCTTCGCCCGCGCTGTGTAAAAACTTTTTAGTGGTACACAAATCCCTTGAATGCGCTAATTATACAGGGTGTCCCAAAAATCAACGTCAAGCCGGAAGCGGGTGATAGGTCCAGTGGTGTCGGTTATCACGTAAGTCATGTACTTTTAAAATTATTGGCATTAAAAAAATGATGATGATTGTTCAGTGAAAGTCCGGAACTTCTTTCATCTTCAAAATAGAGCCCAATACCGAAATTTCGATGTGTAGGATGGTAATTTGGTTTTAGCTCTTAAGATCTTCGAGATAAAAAATTTGGAAGATTTGTAAACGTTGTTAAAGTATACCTCCTTATGATTAAAAGCTAGACAATGGAATACATATCCATGTATATCGTTACATCGGTCAATAAATGGTATGCGTGAATTCAGAGTCTACATATATTGGAAAAAAAGGAGGCATCTAATGAAAACTCTTTGAATAAGTAAAATAGCCATATATGGGGACATGGGAATCCTCCAAATGATTTAGAAGAAACTGTTATATGCACAATATGTGATTTGACGTATCTCCATAAAAAATATTCTAAAGGCGTGAAATCGTGCGATCTAGGCGGCCAATTCACCGGTTCAAGACGAGAGATAAATTGCTCAATTCATTTCTTAATTGGTCCATCGATTCGCGTGCTGTGTGGTATGGAGCGCCGTCCTTCTGGAACCACATGTCGATCAGGTTCAACTCGTGAATTTTGGGTAAAAAGAAGTTCGAAATCATTGAATGATAGCGGACGCCATTGAGGGTAATGTTGTTCTCATGGCCATCTTTGAAAAAATACGGGCCAATGATTCCGCCGGACCATAAACCGCACCAAACAGTGCATTTTTCCGGGTGCACTGGCAGCTCTTGTATTGCTTGATGTTGCTCATCAGAACAAATACGACAGTTTTGTATATCAATCAAAAAAAGCGGATCCTGCTTTTCTAAGGTCCACTCACCGAAAATTCGACGCTGTGCCAGATCGTTCGGTTTCAGTTCTTGCACTAACTGTATTTTGTAATATCTTCCACTTTCCTCTGTACGAACACCGGTGATGTCCAATAGCGTGAAATTGGTGCGAAATTTGGTCACTATGGCTTAAATTTCTTTCACAGTAGATCGTCGATTATGACGACCGTAAAATGGTCGAAGTGCGTGAAAAACATTTTTCACAAAGCACGAATTTTGATAATAGAATTTAATAATTTGTAAGCTTTGTTCGGGTGTAAGCCTTTCCATGATAAAATAGCAATGCCGAGCATGTTTGACACACGTCACACATGTCACGAATCACGCGTGAACTGTCAAAAATGGAACACTGAAAAACCAAACAGCAAGTAAATCACCGTTTAGGTGAAATTCAGAGGACAGATAATGTGGTTCGCACATTATGGAGTAAAGTCACATACATTTAATAGGTAAGGGAACATTTTGTTTTTATTTAAAAAAAAAAAAAAATGTTAAACTAAAAGTCGATAACTCTCTACGTACATATATTTGGCAGTAGCTGTTAAATTAAACCTACGATCCAAAAGCACCTCAAGGCATGTAATATGGGTCTTCGGATTCAGAGCTGTGTTTTCTTACATGTATGATCAGGTGCTTAATTTTGTTGTGACCACTACAGCGATGACGTCGTCATCTATTGCACAACATATTCAACAAGCCAAGGTCTAGACTGGCGTTCATGCAACTTGTCTTCTCGTTTTGTAGTTAAGTGGGAGAGAGACTGCTCGTATTGATGCTATGGTATAGCAATACCATGTTCTATACCACATGTTTGGAAATACAATACCACGTTAAAAGCTAGTATACGACGAAACATACCTTCTATTGAGATTCGCAACTTTTTGGTGGTATTTCACTTTCTTACAGATTGCAGCGCCACTTTCTGTGGCCCTTCTTCGCAGATTCTTTGACAAGTAATCACAGTGAAAAGTATAGCGTTGTTTTTGTGCATTGAATTCGGCTGTCAGCGGTTGTAGTATGCACTGTACTACATCAGTCTACCCACCACATTATTTGGTGGGAGGATTTTGACTGTCTAATATGTTATTCGCAGTAGGTAGTATGACACTCGCATATTTCGTAACGTTCTTAGAATGATGTTCCCACTCGATGAGCTGAAACGGTTTTTGAAATTGATATTAAGTTTTTGATATATTGACAGCGCAGTGCTGCTTTTTGCACCTAATTTCTCTGGCTTCAGATATTAAGGGGACGCATATGGCTCGGACCTGATGGTGAGATCTGAAATAAAGTCATTTACGATACGAGTAGAGGGAAAAAGCTGGGGGACAAACATTACTCGCTATATTCAATTACGAGTAGATTTTAATCTCGTTTAAGTATAAGCAAATGAACAAATCTTATTCGTTTACGTTCCAAAGATGAAGGAAAGAACCACACTTCACTTTGATTCGGAAAATTAACCACAATCCAGCTACTGCAGGTCATCAACTACAAACAGTTGTGACATTTGCAGAAACTTTAAACATGATTAATTCGATTGCTGGTTAATGCTCTGCGTTGAAGTACATAAATGTAGTAGCGGAATCTCAAATTGGTGTCTTTTCAATGAATACAACGAAGGCATTCATACTGGACTATAAGATCTCTGATAGGACTTTTGTGGGCTACATGCATCATCTTATGGACAAGGTTTTCTACTACACCACACAATCTAGCAAAACCTGTTGATTTACGCAGAGTGAACCCCTTTCGGACAGCCGTGTTAAGTGGCATCTATGGCAATCTACGATAGTAGCAGCTGTTGAAGAGTTCGGACGTGTAATATATGTAATCTGGTGCTGTATGTGTGGATTAGAATGCTAGCTAGCTCAGTTTTCGTCAATATTTTCCTGAATGAATTGCTAGTTCTACGGGCCTCAACTTTGAACCATTCACCGTATTTATCGGATCTGTCACGTCCAGAATATTTTCTCTTACCAGAAGTGGAAAAGCGCCTGCAAGGTTCAGGAACTTTTGGATCTCACCGTATAAATCTTAGACAAAATCCCTACATATAAATACAGTAGTGTGCAAAACATTTGCAAGTTTTTTATTTTTCCCTCATTTCTGTTTTAACTTCCAAGATATTCAGATCAGGTTAGTAAAATAGTGTTCTTTATCAAATAAATTATGTTCATAGGCAGGTTTTTTTTTATTCAGTTTTCACTAAATTTGCGTTGAAAAAATGGCTGGCAATAAGTACGATACCCGAACAAAGGAGCTGATAGTTGAGGCTTTTAAAAACGGATCGAAGCAACGAAAGATAGCTAAACGGATAATTACAAAGTTCCGATAAAATTTATCAATTGCAACGCTTCATTCTTGTGGTGATAAAAAAATTATCAACATTATCCGGCAAGACCCTTTCCGGTCTTCAACTGCAATCGTTAAGGACCTCAACTTGTCAATCGATGCAAGCACAGTTCGTAGACGTGCAATAGAAAGCAATTTGAGGGCAACCCGAGCTGTTGAGAAGCCTCTGTTAACCTTGAAACACCGTCAAAATAGGTAGTCTCTTTGTTTGATAAAAAACTGCTTCTAATTTCCTATTATTTAGACTTGAATTTGCGCATAAATATTCAACTTGGTCCCTGACGCAGTGGAGAACCGTTTTATTTAGCGATGGGAGCAAATTTAATATCTTATCTACAGATGGTATTGGTTACGTTCGCCGAAAGCCAGGTACACAGTTAAATCGGGGAAACATCCGCGCTACTTTGAAGCATGGGGGCGGTTCCGTTATGATTTGGGGATGCTTCTCGGCTCAAGCATGTGGTCCCTTACACCAAATAACTGGAATAATGGATCGCTTTGTGTATAAGGACATCTTAGACACAGTCATGCTTCCATACGCTGAGGGAGAGATGCCGTTGTTATGGAGGTTTCAACAAGACAGCGACCCGAAGCACACCTCAAAGTTCGTTAAAGAATTTTTAGGGGCTCGGGGAGTAAATGTTTTGGATTGGCCTCCACAGTCCCCCGACTTAAACCAATCGAAAACTTATGGGGAATCCTAAAACAGCGGACAAAGGGGCAACGGTTTACCTCGCAAAAGGTTCTTTATGATGAGTGGAAAAAAATTCCGAGTGAGCTAATAAACTCCCTTATAGCTTCCATGCCGAAAAGGTGTGCAGAAGTTATTAGAAATAATGGTTTTTGGACCAAATATTGATGAACAAAAAAAAACTTGAATATGTTTTGCACAGCCTTAAAATGAATAAACTCGTTTCTTTATGTTTTACAAAGTATCAAGAGTACATATTTTAAATTTCGTTGTTTCCTTTTAAGTATTAAACAGTAAGTAATACTTTTGACTGAAAATTTCATTAGAATTCTTTCTTTTGAGCAATTAATAAAGGATGTTATTGTATTTGAAAAAAAAATTGCAAATGTTTTGCACACTACTGTATATACTCGTATATTTTTTTAATTCATTATTCTTAGATTGACATACATTTTAATTCAAGTATAAACTAAAGAAACTATTTTAGCTAAGAATTGTTAGTGACATTTATATTAATAATTATTTCAAATACGAGTGTTAATGTCACTTCAAAATTTCTAACTTTTTATGTGGGGTAAACATTATTTTAATTCATTCGTTTTTAGATAAGTAAAATATATAAGAAAGTGCCTTAAAAAAATTTTTGCAAAAGAAAATTTTACACGCAATAGGGCAAGAGAACTTCAATTTGTTTATGATCATACCCAAGGAGCCAAGTTCTTAGTTTTTTTTCTTTTAAGGTTCAACTGGGTTGTTATAAGTCTAATATTTACCGGAAGGCTGTTATAAAGTTTGCAGGAAACAACTGAGTAGAAGTTTCTGTAATGAGTTGTACGGAAAGAAGGGATTTTAATTAACGAACTGCTGTTACTGCGTAAATTAAGTTAATCGGATATTGGACTCTGTAAGTATCCACTTTTCATAAAAAAACAATCAAGGGAGTGAAAGAAGACACTCACATTGGGATACTCCATTGAGTTTAAGTTAAAAAACATTAATTTAGTTTTGTTACTAACAACTAATTTGTGTAAGTAAAACCAATTTCTAAGTAAGCTGATGTCAATGTTTATGTCAGAAACTATATCCAAAAGGTTAGATGAAGTAACATGTAAGCAATGCCTAGATCATCTGCAAAAGCCGTGATTTTTCCTTTGAATGGTAGCGAAATCATGGAGTTTATATAAATAAGAAACAGTAGAGGTCCAAGGACTGATCCTTGAGGAACTCCTAGATTCACTTCTTTCATGTCACTTAAAGATTGTCCGACTTTTACTGCCATTGTTCTATTTTTGAGATAGGAAGTCAGCCAGCTAGACATAAAACTACGAAAGCCTGCAGTACTATATGTAATTTTTCCAAAAGAATGGTGTGGGTTAACCATATCGAAGGCTTTAGTAATATCGACAAAGAGACAAGCGCAATATTTCTTTTCGTCCAAATTTTTATTAATAAAAGAAGAAAAAAATAAAAAAGCATCTTCTGTCGAAAGTCCTTTTCTGAAGCTATATTGCTGCTGTTTAAAAAAATTAATTTTGTAGAGAAAATTTAACGTCCTTTTAATAGCTTTTTCAAAAATCTAGGAAAAAGAAGACAATAATGAAATTGGCCTATAGTTATTTTTGTCATTTCGGCTGCCCTTTTTGAATAAGGGCAACACAATAACATATTTAAGTGAGTTAATAAAGTTTCCAGTTTTAATGCTAAGATTAAATAAATGGGCTAAAACGTTAGTTTTATTCAGTGCTATTTTTTTTAGAGTGATGTTGGAGACTTCATCATTTCCAGACGAGGATTTATTTTTCAGTGAGTTAATAAGAACGTAAAGCTCTTGTCCATTTATATCTTCAAAATAAAAATTGGGGCTGGAACTATGATTGTTTACAGTGGTTACAGATATTCTGATATGCACTAAAGGAAGAAAGTCGACCAATCGAAGTAAACTAAATATGGGTCATCTATAACATCCATTTCATCATTAAGTGAAATTGAAGAAGATGAGTTACTGATATTTCTATTAATAATGTTATTAATAACTCTCCACTCTTTCCTAGGGTTCCCCAAGGAACTTTGAATTTGAGCCTTGTAATAATTGGTGCGGCACAACTTTATTTCTTTATTTAAACTCATACATATCTTTTCAAGACGTCTTCTTAAACTAAGATTAAGGGGATGTGTACAACACTTTTTTGCTAAACTATTTTTAAGACGTATTTTTTTTTTTTTAATAAGTGTCCACTAATCCAAGGTTTTAACCTAAATGTTGAATTCTTTTACATATTATGTTCATAAATTGGTTAACATTTGCTACAGGCACACAACTGTTACATCTCGTTCGCAATTCAAGGAGATATGATTGATCCATAGGTTTTCGCTGAGTTCTTGATGCCACCCAATGATTTCAGGCCAGATTTGTGTATGTAGTGGCGAGTTATGAAGCGTTGTAGCCGCCCAATAGCATATACGAGGGTTGTCTGAATGATATAAAACATTTTTTCTCAATTTTTTTTTTTTATTTTTCTACATAGTCTCCTTGTAACTCTACACACTTCTCCCAGCGATGCTCCCATCTCTGTAACCCGTCCAAATAGTACTTGGCGCTTTTCTCTGCAAAATAATTGTTCACGAAGGTGATTGCCTCCTCATTTGACGAAAATCTCTGTCCTCCGAGCGCAGTTTTTAGAGAGGGAACAAAAAGAAGTCGTTTGGGGCTAGATCTGGTGAATAAGACGAATGGTCAAGCAGTTCAAACCGTAATTCATGGATTTTCGCCATGGCAACCGCTGAGGTGTGAGACGGCGCGTTGTCTTGGTGGAACAGGATTTTCCTTTTCTGCAAATGTGGCCGTTTTTCCGCAATTTCTGCCTTCAGCTTGGCAAGTAATGATGCGTAAGATGCTCCTGTAATGGTTTTCCTTTCTGAAGATAATCGATTAAGATAACTCCTTTAGTATCCCAAAAAACAGTCGCCATCACTTTCCCAACCGAAAAAACAGTTTTTGCTTTTTTTGGAGCCGGCTCACCATTTGCTGTCCACTGTTTTGACTGAATTTTTGTTTCGGGCGTATAATAGTGTATCCAAGTTTCATCTACAGCAATTAATCGGCGCCAAAACTCGGATTTATTGCGCCTAAACTGCACCAACAGAGCGTTGAAAATGTTCATTCGAACACGTTTTTGGTCTAACTTAAGCAAACGCGGCACCCGACTCGCGGACAGCTTTCTCGTGTCTAAATCTTGATTTAATATGTAACATGTTATGTTTTTTGGACATTTTCATAACCTCTACCATCTCTCTCACTTTAATTCGGCGGTCGTCTAACACCTCTAACACCATTTGGTGAACTTTAACAATGTTATCGTCAGTGGTTGCAGTTTTTGGACGTCCCGAACGTTCATCATCTCCCAAGCTCTTACGACCACGTTTGAATTCAGCAGCCCAAAATTTCACTGTGGTAAATGATGGTGCAGAGTCCCCATACACAGAGTCCAACCCATTTTTGATTTGCGTAGGCGTATAACAGCTCGATACTCAGTTTTTTCCATTTTCACAAAAAACACTCACATCGACTCACTCAAACGACTGTTAACTAAGAACTGCGCATCCAAAATGACTGAAACTTCGGTAAGTAACTGTGAAAAGATGCATAACTAGCATTCACTAGCTTTTATTGACGAGTGCCGCTATCTTTACTTTTCAGACAACCGTCGTATTTTGCTTGTCGATAAAGCTATTTAGCCAGAAACGACCTTCACCGCTGAAGATGATTTTGTAATGGAATTCCGAATCGATTGTAACCATTTCCAGTGACCAATTTGAGAAGGCTCGACGCTTCAAATGGTCATCTAGCATTAGTTCCTAAATCAATTTGATCTTATACGGACGTAAGCCAAGATCCTTTCGCCAAAATTCGCCACACTGTTATTTGTGCGATGTCCAATTACTGCAAACGGCGAGGAATGGAATGATTTTTGTCGCTGTCAACAGATGCACTTGGGCCTCAATATTTCATTTCCAGCACTAATTGTACGAGTATATCTTTCTCTCACTGCCACCTGAAATGTAGACTCAAATGTTTGCACCAAATTACGACTCCGAATTTTCTTAATAAATTTGAATAATTTGTAACCTGCGCTCGTTCGAGTACTGAACCATCACTAAATGGTTGACATTGACAAGCAAAATAGTAATGACAGTTCACAAAAAAAACATTAAGGGTGCGTTCACATTTAAAGGAAAATATATAGTTCTTAATACAATAGAAAACCCTGTACGAGTAACCAGACAGAAACCAGTATAGATAGTATGATGCAAGTAAACATTCGTCAATTCGGAGTAGATTTACTCCCATCGCTGTAAAAGTGGCAACGTCGAGCATCGCACTCAACTGCATTGCAACAGTTTTTCGATTTGTTTTATTTTCATTTTCATGCTATCTTCACAGCTCCCTCCATTTTTATCGGTTTTTTCCGCTTCTCATTCCATTCTTCTTTTTAGTTTGCCTTTATTTTCTTTTCATTTTGCTGGATGTGTGTTCAGTGTTCACACTAAGTGCACTTGTGTGAGCGTCGGAGTTATGGAACAGGCGCTCATTGAATTTCCAGTATGCAAAAGGAGATGCACAAGTGTTGGTGAAGGGGCATGTTGAAAGGGTGTGTGAGTTTATGAGCTGCTTGAAGCCGTTGTCGGAGACGAAACCGAAACCGAAACCGAATACGAAGATGAATAAAATGCACCAACGCCCTTAAATTAGTTGCGTTGGGCTCTACAATGGAACTTGCGAGTATGTTTGGTGATAAGGGATGATGATTACGACATGATGAATAATTTTTATGAATTGATAGAGCACAAGTTGATAATTGAAAGGGAAGGGGAGTAGCAGAATATGGGTAACTTTATTTATGAGTTTATGAGTCATAGAAAGAGGAGGGTTTCACGAGGGGGTTTTGGTGAGTTTTATTTTTATTTCTTAATTTCTGTTTTGTTCATTTTGTGGCATATCAATTCAATTTATTCATGTTGGTTGTGTGTAATGTCTACATGCATAAAAAATATGATATCCCTATGGCCCCATGGCCATGCCCTTACTCGGAGATAAGAGTATGAGTCACAGATGAATGCATCATGAGTGTGCCTGCATTGGAGATCGTACACAAGCAACTTTTTAAAGAAGCAAGAAAATTAGGTGGGTCATTGATGGACAAATCACGTGACAAAAAAAAAAATCGTAATTCTGTAGAGCTTACTGGCTCTCTTGTGCTTACGCTTAAAGCTGCCTCATCCAAGTATTGCTTATAACACCTACCTCATGGGTTCTCGAACTGCCCTCTTCGACTATTTTAAGCATTGAGGTACATGTTAGGCATATGGAAAACGCGGCTGTTCGTCGGCGGCTCTGGGTCACGAATATATATGTATGTATATGTATATACCTATGTATGGAATTTTTTTATTTTTTTTTTATGGTTTGCACCCATGGATGTGGAATCTTCTTCAAGATACTGATAACCCGTGTTACCAGCATAAACGATTCAGGGGATATTATTCTCCTTTTTCCTCGCGCCTACGTGCTACTAAACCACACCCTGCACACTTCTACCACTCTCCCCATGGAACTGCAGCTAGGTATTACTTCACGGGGCTGACAAGCAATTCCTGCTACTCCGGTGTTTCTATTTGTTCGGCTGGTTCAGCCGCTCTTCTTTCGGCTTCTATTCTCCGTAGCTCGATCTGCACAGTTTTTACAAATCCGCAGATATTTAGCCAGTATTCTTCCGATTTTTCCATTTTCTTAATTACCTCTGGGGGGTCTGGCAGATTTTCTTTCCATTCCGCGCAGCGTCCGCCAAGGAAAATTGCGTGTTTCACGTCCTCCTCCTGATTTGGACACTCGGGACAAAAGGGGGAGTTGTCATGGCCAAATCTGTATAGATACTTTCAGTATCTGCAATGACCAGAGATGAACTGCGTAGGGTGATAGTTGCAGTTTCCTTACATCCATACATCGCTTTTGTGGCATTATCCTATCAAGATTGCTATAGGGCTATAGGACGTACCTTTTATTCCTCTTTCATTCTCCTTACTGCCTTGGCATCAGTTGGCATTGAGGTTTTCCTGCGGTAAATTCTCCTTAGTCCGCGAGGATGTCGATGGTAATCATTCCAGCGATGGCAAATGCGGCTTCGTCCGAGATCGTCTTATAGCCGCTTATTCTCCTTAATGCAACGAGTCGGTATACCGCTGACAGTTTCCGGCCTGTTTCTTTCCTTCTCAGCGTATCTGCCCAGACTGGTGCCGCGTATAAAATAACCGAGCTGACCACTTTAGCTAGGAGGATCCTTTTTGCGTATCCAGGTCCGCCAACATTCGGCAGTATTCTGGAGAGTGCCGCTTGTAGCGCTGACGCTTTTTTCCTCACGTAGTCCACATGTTGTTTGAACCGTAGCCGGTTGTCTAACATCACTCCTAGGTACTTGAACGGTTTTCCTGCTCGTAATAAGAACGGCTTCTGTTTTTTGTTCCGCCAATTCGAGACTAGCAGATTCGAGCCACTGCTTTATTTGAACAATGGCTGCGTTTGTGGTTGACTCGACTTCATCGGTGTGTTTTGCGGCGACCACGATAGCTATATCGTCTGCGAATCCGATGATACTAACTCCTTCGAACAGCCTTAGTCGCAACACTCCGTCGTACATTAGGTTCCACAGGAGTGGACCTAACACTGATCCTTGCGGTACCCCAGCGGAGATGGTGCATTTAACCCCTTCATCCGTGTCATACCGTAACTTCCTGTTCGTGAAATAGTTGGCGATTATCTTTAGTAGTTAGTAGGGTGTTTCCATCCTTGCAAGTGATCGCCTTATTTGGGACCAATCGGCAGTTTTGAACACGTTTTTGACGTCTAGTACGTATGGACATATGTTTGTATTGAATTGTGGCTGGCCTATCAGCATCAGCCAGTCAATTCGCTAAACCGTACGAGAAATAATCAAGAATCATTCACCCAATTTAAAACCTCGAAGGTATTCATTGAGCATGGTCTGGACCCGGAAGAAAGATGTCGAAAGAAATTCATCCTTGGCTCTGGCTTGAAGTGTGATTTCGCCACCTGCAGTAGAACTAACTCTCTATCTACCAAGCTTGAACGCTTAGATAAAGTTTATTAGACAAACAGTTTATTTAAAGCAATCATGGTGGTAGAAGATATACCTACAGTGCTGATAAAAATAATAGATAATTGCTATACACACCATTGGCAACACTGAATTTACATGCTAATTGATCCTGGATTGGCATTCTCTTTTTTTGCCTGTGTAACAGAAGTTTCAATTTATTCGCGATAGAGAAAATTTGAATTTAAAAATAATTAATTTGCACACTTAAGGCCTTGTGTTTATTAGTAACCAGAATGAGCACCTTTGTTTTTTAATAAGCGTTAATTCTGTTTGGCATGTAATCAATTAACTTTCAGCAAGTTTCAACTGGAATCGCATCCCAATCCGTTTTTACGGCTTCCCACAATTGAATTTTGTTTTAAAAAGTTTGCCATCCCAAAGATTTCTTCAACTCACTTCACAAATTCTCGATCGGATTAAGATCGGGAGACTGAGATAGCCATGGAAGCACCGATACATTTTCTTCAGTTAACTAAGATTACACCAATTTAGATGAATGCTTGGGATTGTTGTCGTGTTCGAAGTGCCAACTCACAAGCATATTCTCCTCCATATGCAGCAACATAATATTCTTCAAAATATCGCAGTATGACCCCTTTGTCATTTTGTTGTCGATGTGGTAAATAGGGCCAACACCAAACCAGAAGAAACATCCCCATACAATGACCGAGCCGCCCCCATGTTTCACGGTTTTCTGGGTGTAACGGGCGTGAAACTCCTTTCATTTAGGCCGACAGACATTTCTCTTACCATCAGAGCCGAACAAGTTGATTTTTGTTTCGGCACTTCATAGTATGTTGCGAAACATGGCTCATGCGTGATTTTTGAAGCTGACGCAAACTGTTTCCTGTTTTTTCTGACAGTGGTACTTTTCTTGCTATTCTGCCAGGCAAATTGTTTTGTTGTAACCTTCTTTTGACAGTTGGTGGACTAACGATATTATCGATTTTAGCTGCAATTGCCTTTAATGACATGAATGGGTCTCTTTTGGCCAATGTTATTGTATTATGCGAGAACTTGTGGTTGATGTTGTTTTTCTCGGTCTACCTCTGGTTTCTTCTGCAGGTTCTCTTTTGAGAGCATTAGCTACGCAGTTTATCGATATCTTCAATTTTTTAGCGATAAATTTCAAAGTGTTCTGTTTTGAATTCTTTCAGTATAAATTTTAAATCTGTAACAAACTGCTTCAATACCCTCAAAAACACCAAGCTTGAAAAAGTGACTGATGGACTAACAAGAAAGGGATTGACAGAAAGGTACATAGCTACCGAATACTTCTGCGGCATTCCTAGCTCTAAGGTCAATAGCCCTCCAAATATGATAGATTGGAAAAGGAGTAACATTCAACATACGGTTACTGGAGTAATGTTACAGCAATTAGCCATGCTAAGAGAATTATCTATCCATTGAAAAAAAACACACATGAATATCCTAAATCACACAAGGATGATATAAGGAAGACTTGCAACTTCTTCTTGGGATACTGTAGTTGAGACACCATCTACCTACATTATAAGAAAGAACTTGTTTCATCACGGAATGATAATTATGTCCGTCATCAACATCACGAAGCACTTTATAAATTGCGCAAGTCGGCGACCGTTCTTCATTTAAATTTTAAGAAACTGATTTCGTTGTTCGTGAGTGAGTCGTAACGTGATAATTTTCAGACTATTCTGTTAACAACTGTTATATTGGGTTGCGCAAACATTGAACTCCAATAGGCTAAACTGACAAGTAGCAGTCTTGATTATTATGGATTGTGTAGACGGTGAGAAAAAATACTGGAGACAGAACGGAACCTTGTGGTAGTTGTACACCACAATATATTTGTGAATTCTAATTCGTCTAAGAGCCTAAGTTCAAAGTTTGAAGAGATTACACGTGCTCTATTGCAAAAAATCTAGAGAATACACACAAAAGAGTTCAATGCCTTCTGTCAAATGCGTTTGAAAGTAGACTTTGTTGTTTAACCTTCAAAATTCTGGTTTCTAATTCCAATATCCTTTTACAATAAAAACTCCTCGGTTTTTCTTTATCACTGAATGGAGCAATAAGAGCGAGTTAGTGTTATAACTTTGACTGGTGACCAAACCAAACCAATATATTGCTCGTCAGATGTGATTGTATAGTCTTCTGGACAAAAAAAAAAGCATTGACGCACGTGCCTCTCAAAACCAAGAAAATAAGTAATAGAAATATTCCTTGGTACAGCCAACAGATTCAAGAACTGATAATCAAATGCAAATTATTGTACTTTAAATGGCGTAAATATAAATGTCCCTTCGTGTATGTCTTTCCAATATTTCAAAGCCTTATAGTCAACATATTGTATGGCTATGGTCCAGCTTCTCAAAAATATTGCATTATTATTTTGGAAGGGCTGAGTGAGGCCTAAAGTTTATGGTGCCTTCGAACGCCCATTAAAAGTTCCTAGAGTCTAGTTTGTATTTAACCAGGGGTACGTATTTATGTATATCTGGGGAATACCCCGTAAAACCAGCATATTCAAAAGAAAGAAAGATACTTAGTGTCAATTTATTGTTCTTCATCACATGTGGTGGTCCCGTCATAAGGCTAAATCTCAAAATTTGACTTTATGTCGCATTTCGAAAATGAGATAAGGACAAATTCTATCATCTGGAATTACGAGTATGACACTTTGATAAAGCCAATTTCACTTTGCTACATAAGGCCTTATGTCACGGCACCCATGTGGGTTTTAGGACCTTTTCCTAAGGGAACATCTTCCCTTGTAGAAATTCCCGATTATTTTGGGGGGTTTATATGTCCTACGCACTAGAGGCTTTTGCTGAAATATTAGGTTGAATGAAGTCCGATTTTGAATCGCTTCGCAATTAGAAGCTCTCGAGTAAACATCTGCAGAAGAAAGAGAAATTTTTTTTCTAAGAAAAAGTGGTACGTGTGTTTGAGGTGTGAGACTTTTAGGGTTCGTTGCAACTACAGTAATTTTTTTCTAAGAATTGTTTATCATACTGTCGACGTCTCAACATAATGCGTCTCTTGCAGCGAAAAACATTAATGACGCATTTAAGGATGTAGCGGTAAACGAACGCAGCATTCGGCGTTGGTTTGCTAACTTCCGTTCGGGAGACCTTAGTCTCGAAAATGAACCACGTTTAAAATCAGAAACTGTAATTGAAGACAATGGTTTAAAAGCAACGGTAGATGCAGACCCAAGAAAAACGGCGCGGGACGTTGCACAGAACATTGAAGTACGAGGGTTGTCCGAACAATGATACAAGAAATTTTTTCTCAATTTTTTTTTTTATTTCTCTACATAGTCTCCTTGTAACTCTACACACTTCTCCCAGCGATGCTCCCATCTCTGTAACCCGTCCAAATAGTACTTGGCGTTTTTCTCTGCAAAATAATTGTTCACGAAGGTGATTGCCTCCTCATTTGACGAAAATCTCTGTCCTCCGAGCGCAGTTTTTAGAGAGGGAACAAAAAGAAGTCGTTTGGGGCTAGATCTGGTGAATAAGGCGGATGGTCAAGAAGTTTAAATCGTAATTCATGGATTTTCGCCATGGCAACCGCTGAGGTGTGAGACGGCGCGTTGTCTTAGTGAAACATGATGCCCAAAAAACAGTCGCCATCACTTTCCCAGCCGAAAAAACAGTTTGCTTTTGCTTTTGGAGCCGGAGTTTGCTCTTTTTGGAGCCGGCTCACCCTTTGCAGTCCACTGTTTTGACTGAATTTTTGTTTCGGGCGTACAATAGTGTATCCAAGTTTCATCTACAGCAATTAATCGGCGCCAAAACTCGGATTTATTGCGCCTAAACTGCACCAACAGAGCGTTGAAAATGTTCATTCGAACACGTTTTTACGTAAGCAAACGCGGCACGCAACGCGCGGACAGCTTTCTCATGCCTAAATCTTGATTTAATATGTAACAAACACGTTCTTTGGACATTTTCATAACCTCTACTATCTCTCTCACTTTAATTCGTCGGTCGTCTAACACCATTTGGTGAACTTTAGCAATGTTATCGTCAGTGGTTGCAGTTTTTGGACGTCCCGCACGTTCATCATCTCCCAAGCTCTTACGACCACGTTTGAATTCAGCAGCCCAAAATTTCACTGTGGTAAATGATGGTGCAGAGTCCCCATACACAGAGTCCAATTCATTTTTGATTTGCGTAGGCGTATTGCCTTTCAAAAACAAGAATTTGCACAAAAAACACTCACATCGACTCACTCAAACGACTGTCAACTAAAAACTGCGCGTCCAAAATGACTGAAACTTCGGTAGCTAACTGTCAAAAGGTGCACAACTACCATTCACTAGCTGTTATTGACGAGTGCCGCTATCTTTACGTTGCGATCGGAAACTTTTCAGACAGTCCTCGTATGTCCAATTTTTTTTTATAAAGAGCGCGCGCTCAAGGGTTTTTGTACCCTTAAAATGTTCATACACAGTGCGGGCGAAGGAAATTTAGGGAGGAAGAAAAGATAGGTACCGATGTACATTGTTTTTAAATGTTTGTAAGTTACGACGACCAGGAAACACACAGCGAGTTGTACGACGTAGGAAAGAATCACGATGTTTTAGAGTACGTCCGAAAATGGGCTTGAGGGTATACTGATAGCATTCATAGCGAGAAGTGTGTTACGGTTGAAAGCTTGAATGGGCGGAATGCTACTGGCGATTTCAATGGAGCACTGGTGGTGGAAATAGCGATAAAACAAAGTGAGACAGGAGACATTTCGTCGGTGTTCGAGGGTGTCAATTGATTGACTGATATTAGTATCACCAATGAGTTTTATCGTACGGTTTTGAATCCTATCTAGCAGGTGCAGAGATGTTTTAGGAGCACCTGACCAGATGTGGGCATTGTACTCCAGTTTTGGGCGGATGAATGCCTTATATATTGTGGCCAAATCAGAGGGGTAAGATATTTCTTACATCGCTTGAGGAAACCTAGACATTACGAAGGGATGTAAGTGCAATGGGTCTGTAGGAAGAGAGAGAGGTAGATTCGCCTTTCTTAGGCTGGATAAATGCTGTTTTCCATCTGCTCGGAAAGAGTCCTAAAGACATGACAATAAGTCGACACTTATCTCTAATAGGAAAAGTAAAAAAACTCGAAAAGTGGGTGCCTCATGAGCTGAACGAATCAAAAAACTACGCTTAGAAATCTGTACATCGCTGAGCTTAAGACACCAAAATGAATCGCTTTTGCACCGTATAATCACGTGTGATGAAAAGTGGATTTTGTATGACAACCGTAAAAGATCTGGGCAGTGGTTGGATGCAGAAGAAGAACTAAAACGCAGCATCTAACTAGGTCTTCACCCAGAAAAGGTTATGGTCTAAATCTGGTGGACATCTAAAAGATCAATTCACTTTTCATTTCTTCAACCAAGGGAAACGATAAATGCAGTCAAATATTGTGAGGAAATCGACAAAGTGCATGCGAAATTGGTTGAAAAGCAACCTGCGATGGCAAATAGGCATGGTCCGATCCTATTGCTGCTTTCGGGTTTTGAAATTCTTCCGCATCCACCGTACTCTCCTAATATTTCTCCAACGGACTATCACCTTTTCCGCAGTCTGGAGTCATTTTATCGGCAGAAGATATTCCGAAAGCGAGCAAAGGTCATAAAAAACTTTGAAGACTTTAAAGCGTCCAAAAATCAAGCCTTCTATAAAAAAGGAATAATAGACCTTGAATCACGCTGGGAAAAAGTTATAGATGCTAACGGTTCATATTTTGACTAAATGAAAATTTTATAAAAAAAAAATATTTACTTTTAAATTTTTACCTCAAAATCGGACATTTCTCTGTGTTTTTGCTATTCAACAACACTCACATCATGCACTCTGTTCGTGTAAGGCATAATCTTTAAATATGCAGTTTCAGAAGATAGTGCTCTATCACAACATCGGTTGTCATTTTAAGTTTCTTTATACGAAATTTCAGACATTCCCTAATTTGTATGGGTTTTAATACAGGTCATAGATCCTTGGAGATTCGATGGCCCTATATATTAGCTATAAAGGACAATGGCCTAGAAGTGCACCCTCACTTGATAACTCTCCACAGGCTCTAGCTAATATCATCAGCGATCATTCCTCTATGCCGCAACGTCGAGAAACTCAATAAAAGCTAGTGCGGCTCTGCGCTTAGACAGCTGAGACGCGTTGTGGTATAATGACAGCTGACTACAGCGCCTTCAGTCTGAGACTAGATGATAAAATATCTATCTGAAGGGGGTGTAAAAGAAGTTTTCAAATATAGTTCGGATACGAAAACGCTGGAATCCGCTCCTTCTGCGTCCTTGAATTCGTCCGGGAAAGCAGTTATGGCACTATCATGCGATATTGCCCTATTGAGCCATTCCTTTCTCGTTGGGGATACGTCGTTTGTACTGATTGATAATGCAACAGAGCACCATGATGCCATTTTTTCGCAGTGAGCATTTAGACTCCAGTTGAGCTTTCTGTACAGAATGATTCCAGGATGACTGGCATGATCCGATAATGGCATTTCATAGTCATTTAGGTGGTCTGAATCTTAATATCTTGTATTTTATAGTGGACAAGACTAGTTCAGTTCTAGCGGGATTCACATTATGTCCAAATGTTAAAAACATTTCCATTATGTCGCTAACCGTACTAACGGACTTTCCCTGAAAGTTTATAATATATGTTAAGTGATGTTGCATGTTCTATTCAGCTCTTTAGGGAAGAGATAATGTCCATTAATAACACCCATAAATTCGGCGATAAGTCCACCTTGGGGGATGCCAGCATTTTCAAAACTACACCCACTGCGTTATTCTAAACTTTTTTATTTTCTAAGACATTTTGGTGCTCTGAATGATGATTTTAGGATGTTTTGAATTGACCTCTTTTAGCTGGCTGCGCTTTGTTAGCAAGCTGATTTGTAATACCATATGTAATCTTTTTGGCTGATCACGATAATGGAGTTAGGTCTGTATATCACGATTTCTATCGGTTGATCCATTTTTCTGATCACCTTATCAATGAAAACAATCGCTGATAAAATGGTATTTGATAGATGAACCCTATGGAGTTCCACTTAGAAGCATTTTGCAGATTTATAAGTGCTTCGGACTTATCACGGTGACACATGTTTTGAGACTACGAGTACACATCGGTTTGTCATGCAAAAAACAAAGAGACCAAAGCGGGCGCTCGCTATGACAAATTTAATAGAAAATATTCTGACATATGCTGATTTACCCTGACACCGTATACAACTTACAAGCTAATGACAACTTCGTTCAGCTAAAATTGACTGATTGTGTGCGAAAGTACGTCATCACATTATACAAATGACCCCCACATATATTCGTAAACATTTCTGGCAGTAAATAATTCTGTAGGGGGCCTTGAACAAAGCCATCAGTCATCATTTTCCATAGCTCCCCAAGGGCGTCACTTTCATTTCGCATAGACAATGTTCAACCTCCAACTTGGAATTAACATCTTGCGCTGTTTCAAGAAACATTTGCAGATTTCAACGCTTCCGTAACTTGAAGGCAATGATGGATTTTTATTTCGTACGTGGATAGATCTTGACAGATGTCCTTTGGCGATCTTTCAGCTCTACGAGTACGACTCGTACATCTTGTAGATGATTCGTAAAATTGTTCATTCCCATGTATTCGTACATACTCGTATTTGATTGGATAGTTTCTTTTTCCTTCTGCTTCTGCTCACATAAATGCGAATATTTCTATGTGAAAGTTTTGAGACTATCGTCATCATGATGACCGAGATTATGTAAACTCTTGATCGGACAGTCAGCAGATCATTTCATCTCCTCGTCAGATAGTGTCGGCCGTGCCATGTCGTGTAGATGAAGAATAACTTCATTATGACTAATCGTAAGTCATAGTGAATCTCAGATCTTTTGCACATGAATCACCCATCCAACGATTGAGTCGTTCCGTCCGTTGTAAGCTTGCTTACACACCTTAGGTTTTTGGAATTCCATTAAACTGTCAAAAGTGTGATTGTTTGGTGCCAAATATGAACTTAATACTTTGCAAATATATTCAGAGTGGTTAATTGATTGTCATTAGTGATTTATTTTAATTATTGTGATATCTGTCAGAGTGTCAAAGTGTTGCATTACCGTGCATCAGTTCAACTCAGTATCAAGCATTTATGTTGAGCGACTGTACACTGGAAAAAGCGTTCGTTTGACCAATGCATTAATTGCTGAAGGCCAACTAGAGAGTCAGTCCGTCCTTACATCAATTGTATGTGGTGGTCGTTTCGGTCTGCGCCGTGCAATATATGCAAATCGATAAATTTGCCAGCGATGCAGATTTATTTTTTGCGCAATTTCCAATGGAAGAGGGGTGGAGATCGGAGTAAACAGAGCTGCAGTAATTAGTTCTGTATCAACAGCCCACATGGAGTGCGGTTACGTACATACTCGTACATGGGTAGTGAAAGACAGAACATAAGACAACGATAAATGTATTTTGACATATACAAGCTACGAACATTGAACATTGAACAGTGATGACGGAAAGTTTGTATAGACACTGTAGTCCATGGATTTCTATTACTCGTATATTGCAAAGTGCGATTGGATTTCATATTAAATAACTTACAATAGTTGTCTACATGTGTGCCGCTAATTATCGTCTTCAAATAAGACCGGCCAACTGGGGTGAGTGTTTCTCGCAGATTCGCACTCGGAGGATGCCAGTAAAAGAACTGATTCCGGCTTCGTTCGTTTAGAATACTATTTGGCGTTCGTTTAGAATATGGTACTATCGGACTCAAAGTTTTGAATTATCTGATCAAGCTCCATAACCCTATGCGGAGACAAAAAGATGTTTTGGGCGTAAATTAGGTGTGTCAGGTAAGATGTCATTCTACATTGGATTGATCTGTTTTTGTCAGACGTCGCACACAGGGGCGAAATCTTGAAAGAAAATAACTAGATTGTACAGTTAAATACCTAAATATTACAAACATGTGATAATTTTGATAAAGCTGTTTGCATTTTGACCACGTCAGTCGTTTGAACTTGTGCATTCTGTGCAGTGAATTTGCAGCTGTGTTTAATTTCAAAAAACGACCAAGTGCTCAAGTCAATTTCTTAGCAGCGTTTTAATTTATATATTAGGTCTACAAGTAAGTTTCCAGCGTTTTTTTTTTTTTCCAAAATTTGAAGTTTTATTATGAAAACATAGTTACAATGCTTTATTCAAAGTATCGTCCATCGGAAGCTACAACTTTCCCAAATCTTTCTGGCAATTTATGAATTCCGGACCAAAAAAATTTCTCGTCTTTCGAGCCCAAGAACGTATCGAGCAAATTTTTAATTTCCTCCACTGAGCTGAAGCGTATTCCCGTAAGAGCGTTCTGCATCGAATGAAACAAGTGGTAGTCAGATGGTGCCAAGTCTGGACTGTAAGGCGGGTGAGGCAGAATTTCCCATCCACTATTTTCCAAATAGTTTTTCACCGAAACCGCAACATGTGGCCGAGCGTTGTTGTGATGAAAAATGACGGACTCATGCCTGGTCTCATATTCTGGCCGTTTTTCTTTTAATGCCCGCTTCAAACGAATTAGTTGGGTTCGATATAATGGTCCTTTGATGGTTTCACCACTCGGAAGCAGTTCGTAGTATACGACACCCTTTTGATCCCACCATATGCAGAGCATGACCTTATTCACGTGAATATTTCGTTTCGGCGTCGATTGGGCGGGAACGCCGGGCTTTGTATACGATTTTCTGCGTTTCGGATTATCATAATAAATCCATTTCTCATCACCAGTGACAATACGATGCAAAAATGATTTATTTTTATACCGCTGCAGTAACATTTCGGACATGCAAAATCGCCGTTTGACTTCTCGTGGCTTCAATTCGTACGGCACCCAGTTTCCAACCTTTTAAATGAATCCCAGTGCTTTTAGGCGCAGGGAAACGGCTTGTTGCGTGACGCCCAACGATGCAGCAAGTTCTTCTTGAATCTGACATGGATCCTCATCCAGTAAAGCGTCCAATTCCTCGTCTTCAAAATTTTCGGCGGCTAAAGATCGCCCCGGTCTTTGTCTTCAACTCCAAAATCACCACTTTTGAACCGTTTGAACCACTCGCGGCACGTCGATTCATCAATACATTCCGCCCCATAAGTTTCCGAAAGCAAACGATAGGCCTCAGCCACACTTTTCTTCATATTAAAGAATAAAAGCAGCGCTTCCCGCAAATGACGTTTATTTGGCTGGAAACTTGCCATGATTTTGCTCGATAAAATGTACGACGCAGATAGAACTGCTCAAATATAACGCTGCAAAGTTGTTGACAGATACAAAACCTACAAATAAAACACATGGGGTCTGACATTTCTGCCCGGGATCCAGTGGTGGCGCCATCTCTGACAAACGCTGGAAACTTACTTGTAGACCCAATATATATATATTTTTGAAATGGATTCAATCCCCACAGGTTTGTCAACAGTATATATGTAAAATTATAGTCTTGTGTAACGAAATAACATTTTGGTGAGTTTTTGAAAGTTAGTGTTAATTTTTGAAGAAAATTGTGTTTTTTTTTTTAAGAACTTAACACTCAAGAGGGTATTACTATTCTTAAAATGCCAGAGCACGTGTTAAGTTTTTCGGAAAATTCGATAGAGAGAGAGAAAGATTTTCATGTAAAGTTCTATTTATGAACATGTCAAAACATGTCTTCGAATTATGACTTGTTTTGATTGTATGTTATATGTTCTTTTTGGGACTTCAATAAAAATTTGCGCCTTTTTGCGCTTTTTGAAAATATCGTTTGTCCAAAGTGTTCAAGTCCCGACTCAAAAAGAAAAAATTTTTTTTAATGTTTTTTTTTGGTGTTGTAGAATCATATTCAAGTGATATTTTCATTACCAGGCGCACATTATTTGAACATATGAAGCAATCAGGCGATTTAATTTCGACAACCCAATCTTCAAGATTGAAGGAATACGTTGAAACTCGAACGAAATGCCCAGATCATGCTAAACCTTTGTTGCGAAAGCGGATTTCATTTTTCATATCAGACTTCACACAACGATGGCAAAAATGCTATAGAAAAGAGGATAGGTTTCTTACTTCTAATAAGTCTTGGCTAGATTCTGCAATTAGTTTCAAAAATTATGCTTTTTCTTAAAAAAAAAAAAAATGTTTTGATGAAGCTTCGCAAAGAACCAAAGGCTTAAAAACTAAGGATTTAAGACAGAAACACTCATCTGAGGAATTAGTTTTTGCTGCTCAAATGAATTTACGGTCTTCAGGGCAAGTAGAAGCATCTAAATTTGTGAGAGATGTGACGCCAAGTTCGCTTAAACGAGCTGCAAAATATAGGTTGGCATTCAAGAAATTTGAAGGCGCTAAGGAAAAACAACTTCCTGGGAGAGAAGCTTTGTCGATGTTTGTTGAAGCCAAACTTACTAGACACCAATACAACATAATAAGATTGAACGCAAAGTCCCGGTTCCCGTCTTATAAAAAAATACAACTTGCCAAAAAAGAGTGTTACCCTGCGAAAGAACATATTATTGTTACGGACACTGTTGCTGATGATAAATTACAGGCTTTACTTAATCATTTTGGAAGTCCAACAAACGGATTCCTTGAACAATTTGAAGTTGATTTGTAAGTGGGGCTTGGATGGTTCAGCGTAGTCAGAATACAAACAGCATTTTTCTGATGCAAATGCTAAAGACACCAGTATATTCATTGTATCCTTTGTACCCATACGATTGATCACAAACAACCCAGGAGAGCAGCAGCAATTAATTACGAGTATTTGGCAAAATGAAAGACCCTCATCCACACGATAATGCAGACCAATTAAGTTTATTTTTCAACATGAAACAACAGAAATAGCAAAGAACGAGGTTGAAGTAATGCGCAAGCAAATTGAAGAGCTACAGCAAGTGACATATAAAATGAATAACATCTAAATGCATGTTACGATTTCTATGCTATTTACTATGGTGGATGGAAAAATTTGTAATGCCATAACAGACACGAAATCAACACAAAGATGCTTTGTATGCGGACTAACGTCCAAAGATTTCAATAACACGGAAAAAGTATTCAACACTCTTGTAACAGACACTTCTCGATTAGAATTCTGACTATCTGTGGTCCATGCCTGGATTCGTTTCTTCGAATGTTTGTTGCACCTTAGTTATAAACTACCTCTGATGAAGTAGCAGGCTCGTGGAGAGAAAGAAAAGAAAGTCTTTGCTGAAAAGAAATCCAAAGCAAATTTAAAACTGAGATGGGATTAGTAGCCGATAAGCCAAAACCTGGCTTTGGGAGCAGTAACGATGAAAATACGGCTAGAAGATTTTCCAGTGAGCCAGAAGTAGCCGCAAAAATTACTGGGTTGGATATTAATGTTATTCGAAGATTTAAAATTGTATTGCAAACTATTTCTTCAAATTTCAAATATATGCTCTTGAAACTGCCAGACTGTTTGTGGAAAAATATAAATGGTACCCAATGCCACCTTCAATCCACAAAGTTTTAATTCATGGCCCAGCCATAATAGAGCATGCCTTATTGCCAATAGACCAACTAACCAAAAACCGCAGGAGGCACAAAATAAGGAATTTAAAAAATACAGAGAAAATTTCACTCGTAAAATATCGCGTGTTTGACACTAATGAGGATATTTTGAATTCACTCCTTATTTCTTCGGACCCGTTTATAACCAGTTTGAGAAAACTGCCTCAAAAACGGCCTTATAACATTGAGAAGGATGTTCTTGACTTATTAAAGGCACCTGACCTTCCGTTTACTTCAGATGCTTTCAATACATCAGCTCATATTAGTTCCGATAGTTCATCCGACACGGAATAATCATTATTGTACATTTAATTGGCCCCTGTGTGCGTCGCTTAAAGACATCAGAAAAAAAAAGCTGTGGCGAAATGCAGCCTTGTGGTACTCCACTTTGGAGTTCAAAAGTGTCTGACAGCTTATCGTTGTGCAATAGCGATGATTTTGTGCGGAACGCCCCTCCTAAAGTCCCAACTTTGGATGACGGTTGGTACATATTCGATACGCTCATTCAAATTCGGAAACGTCGCGGCACAACGATACCAACAAGAAACCGTTATAGTTTTTTATTATACTTTTTTTACACGACTTTGTAATAGCTTTTCACACCATGCCACTTCGAGTTGCGTCCTTCTACCGGAGCTCCTTAGTGATAGTAATGCCAAGTCCTTTTGTCGCGTCGGTTTGGACATTAATTTAATTATGCGTATCCCATCTTACAGTGGGCTGTACTTTCTCATTCGATTATACCACCAGATAGTGTACATTTGTGGTATAATTAACTCATGACTAAACACGATATTTCGATGATAGATGGTCGATTTCAGGAGGCTCTAGTGCCCAATCAGCGAATCTTGTAGGCTGAGATATTTACGCAAAACTTTCTACATAGGTGACGGACCAAAGGTCAAACTTATGTGATTGACGCCAAATTGACAATTCCGGATCTTTCGCCATATATACTTTGCGCCATGTCGAGTGTATGGGGTACGAAATTTATCTACAACAGAGCAAGTAAAGAGCGCAGTTGGTCGATTATGAGGAGCTAAAAAATCACGTAACCTACTATCCGTTTCGCAAATTGAAGACCAATTTACCAATAAATTTGAACGATACGGAGTCGATTTTCTGGCGTAAGTCTTTAGAACGATGATAAATGGAAAGAATTCAATTCAAACTCTTTTTTGAAGGTTTCAAGTCCGATATTCACAAAACAAGTGTTGGTGTGCCGCAGGATTCCGTTCTATGTCCTACAATCTTTTCTATTTTTATTGAGGATCTCTTGCCTGCTACTGTCTGTTCAGTACATTCCTTTGCTATTCTGTTTTTCATATTTGTCCGCAGATACACGTTGGATATAGAAAGGGAACAGCAGCGCATGTTGAGGTTATTAAATTCCAATGTTAACAGCACAACATCAACCGAGTAAATTTTTTATGTATATGGAATAGAATTCGCTGTCGAGTTGTGTGTTTCCGGCAAAGCATTTACTGCCCCGAACAGACGGTAATCGCCATTTTTGATACACACAGATGTGCGACACTCTCACAAAGAATGTTGATCACTTGCAGCTCAAGAAGATTTTCCAGTATTGCCAGGTGACCTTGTTGCCTACTCAGTCTCCCGTTGTTCTCCACCGAATGAATGGGTCTTACTTCACTTCGTTGTGGTACTCTCTACAACGGCTTTTGTGATGTTCAGACATGGTAGTCTTTGAAGACGTAGTAGCTTCCTGATAGCAGTTTTTGTTTAACTTTCGCCCAATCATCCTTCGAAACCTAATTACCATTCCATATATGTAAGCAATAGATGGTTTTTGATTGCAGACCTCATTTTACCGGATATGCGATGTCATACCCGGAGAGAATTTTTATTTTTTTTTTCTATTGGAACAGAACTCTTCGCCAAAGGAGTAGGCTATTTTACTCATTTTATAGAGCATCCACCACATCAATGTCAATATGAACATATGTGGCATGCTCCAGAGAAGCCCTCCGCGGTGTCGGCATCATTTTCACAAAAGCATAGTGCTTTGCTACAATGTTGTACTTAGTTTGCTTATGTCCTGTTTCCCTGGGTCCTGGGTCCTGGGTACCAGAGCCTCAAATACGCCTATGCGCCATCGTGTACGGTTCTTGGCAATGAGCTTTAGCTCTCCCCAATGGCAGTGGCTCCTACTCAACTGTTCTGCGTCATATATTTCTCGGCCGATCAGTTCTTCTACCGTTTAGCTATAACGAGTTCCATTGCATCGCGTAGTTTGCTACGAGTATGGAACTATCCACTGCCACTTCCACCGTTGGATGGTTGTACATATTGGTTCCTGACTCGCTCTCTGGTAAAGATGTTCGTTAGACATACGGGTAGGCCAGAAAACACTTAAGTTATTCCGGGAGTTAATAACGAACGTGATTTATTTAAGAGCGGTCAACTTTCATGTGCTGCACCCATACAACAGAACGGATTCAACATTTGAACGGATAGTCGTAGTCTTTAAACTAATTGCATTGGTTCGCCTTACCATGAACATCATTCCAAACGTAAACGTTGCTTTGGCGATTCGGGTGACAATATCCTGTTCGGTTCCATCTTCGGTAAAGACAATACCCCCAACATATTGGAAGCTATCTATTCTCTTTACCGGTTGTGCACCAATGCTAATTTGAGTTGATGTGGTAGTACGAGTATCGAGGTTGATGTTTTTGGGGTTCGCAGTGTTAATGTTCAAACCCACGACATTTGCCTCCCTCTCCACTGTTGCTGTCATTTGGTGCAGATCCATAATCCTGCGAGAGAGTAAACAAACATCATCAGCGTAGTCTAGATGTTTGATTTGAGATTTAGGAGTCCAAGAGGATCCCTCCCTTTCCAGTAGACATATCAATAAAAAAAAGTATCGGCGATAGGATAGAATGCAACCTTGTCCGACCGCACTTTGGTCTTCGAATTCCTTTATCGGCAGATGAAGATCGACTCACTTTTTTTCTTTTTTTTTTTTAAGAACTTTACACTCAAATGGGTATGACTACACTTATGATGCCAAAGCATGTGCTAAGTTTTTCGGAATATGGGACAGACACAGAAAAAGAAAGAAAAATATCGGGGCTCAGTGGCTATTTCGCTCCATGGGTGGCATCCAACATTTAATGGGGAGACTAAATTATTAGTGTAATTAACTTGTATTTAGGCAACCATTCATCTCATGAGATTTTAGTTGCCTGAAAAAAAGTTTTTTCGGTCACGGCTGGTATTGAACCCCGAACCGTCCGCTTGAGAAGCCAATACACTACCACTTGAGCCACGGCCACCCACAGCTTGAAGCCGTATGGGTATTATCCCTGGTGATTGGAGCCGGTCAGCCGCAAAGCTACTTACTATATTGTAGTTTGCCAAGAAAGTTAATATTGAAAAATAGGCAAAGTTATCTTTATGTCAAGTTGACTGCGAAATGTTAACATCTCTGCCAAATTATTTGTTATTGATGGATGACATTGAATATCTTAATTGGCAGTTAAATCGAGGTCACATATACGAGGGTTGGCTGAAAAGTTTCCGACCGAACAATGATACAAGACATTTTTTCTCAAATTTTTATTTTTATTTTTCTACATAGTCTCCTCGTAACTCTACACATTTCTCCCAGCGATGCTCTCATCTCTGTAACCCGTCCAAATAGTATTGGGTCTATAACTGCGGTTTGCTAAGAGATGGCGTAACTTGTATTATTCCATTGTTATTATTCCATTGGAACATGCGTTGGAAAGCTACTGTCATTGTACGTCATTTCAGTATTTTTTCACTTCACTTGTGCCTGAAAAAGTGTACTTGCGGGGAGTTCTTCTTCATTACTTTAATATGAAAAAAATTGCTGCCTAAAGTCATCGTATTTTGGTGGAAGTTTATGGTCAACATGCGCTAGCTAAGCGAACGTGCCAAAAGTGGTTTGCACGATTTAAAAGTGGTGATTTTGGCTTGGAAGACGATGAACGTCCTGGGCAGCCAAAAAAGTTTGAAGATGAAGAACTGGAAGCATTACTCGTTGAAGTTTGTTGCCAAACACAAGAAGAGCTCGCAGAATCTTTGGGTGTCACGCAAGCAGCCATTTCAAAACGTTTAAAAGCAGCTGGATATATTCAAAAGCAAGGAAATTGGGTTCCACATGAACTCAAGCCGAGAGACGTCGAAAGGCGGTTTTGCATGTCCGAAATGCTGCTGGAACGCCACAAAAGGAAGTCATTTTTGCATCGGATTGTTACTGGTGATGAAAAATGGATCCATTACGACAACCCCAAGCGCAAAAACTCATATGTGAAACCCGGCCAACCAGCCAAATCAACGGCAAAGCCGAATATCCATTGCGCGAAGGTAATGCTCTGTATTTGGTGGGATCAGATGGGTGTGCTGTGTTATGAGCTGCTAAAACGGGGTGAAACCATCAATGGACAACGCTACCGAACACAATTAATCCGTTTGAAGAGAGCAGTGGCCGAAAAAGGTCCGGAATATGCGACCAGACACGAGGCAATAATTTTCCATCATGACAACGCTCGGCCCCACGTTGCTATTCCGGTTAAGAACTATTTGGAAAACAGTGGATGAGAAGTCTTACCCCACCTGCCTTATAGCCCAGACCTTGCCCCTTCTGACTAACATTTGTTCCGGTCGATTCAGAACGCCCTCACTGAAATACGGTTCACATCAGAGCAGAATGTCAAAAATTGGCTTGGGATCCACAAATTGCCAGAAAGATGGGAAAAAGTCATAGCTTCAGATGGGCAATACTTTGAATAATACTATTATACATGTTTCTCTTAAATAAACGTTCAAATTTTGAAAAAAAAAAACACGAATATATATAGCACGAAGTTATATACCCAATGCTTGGCGTTTTTCTGGTGATCGCCTCCTCAGTTGACGAAAATCTCTGTCCTCCGAGCGCAGTTTTTAGATGAGTGAACAAAAATAAGTCGCTTGAGGCTAGATCTGGTGAATAAGGCGGATGGTCAAGCAATTCAAATCGTAATTCATGGCTGTTCGCCATGGCAACCGCTGAGGTGTGAGACGGCGCGTTGGCTTGGTGAAACAGGATTTTCTTTTTCGCAAATGTGGCCGTTTTTCCGCAATTTCTGCGTACAGCTTGGCAAGTAATGATGTAGTATGCTCCTGTAATGGTTTTTCCTTTTTGAAGATAATCGATTAAGATTTCTCCTTTACTCGCCCTTTGCAGTCCACTCTTTTGACTGAATTTTTGTTTCGGGCGTTAATGGTGTATCCAAGTTTCATCACAGTAATTAATCGGATTTATTGCGCCTAAACTGCGCCAACAGAGCGTTGGAAGTGTTCATTCGAACACGTTTTTGGTCTAACGTAAGCAAACGCGGCACCCGACGCGCGGACAGCTTTCTCGTGTCTAAATCTTGATTTAATATGTAACATGTTATGTTCTTTGGACATTTTCATAACCTCTACTATCTCTTTCACTTTAATTCGGCGGTAGTCTAACACCATTTGGTGAACCTTAGCAATGTTATCGTCAGTGGTTGCAGTTTTTGGACGTCCCTAACGTTCATAATCTCCCAAGCTCTTACGGCCACGTTTAAATTCAGCTGCCCAAAATTTCGCTTTGGTAAATGATGGTGCAGAGTCCCCATACACAGAGTCCAGCTCATTTTTGATTTGCGTAGGCGTATTGCCTTTCAAAAACAATAATTTGCATAAAAAACACTCACATCGACTCACTCAATCGACTGTCAAATCAAAACTGCGCGTCCAAAATGACTGAAACTTCGGTAAGTAACTGTCAAAAGATGCATAACTAGCATTCACTAGCTTTTATTGACGAGTACGTTGCGGTTGGAAACTTTTCAGACAACCCTCGTATGTTAATTCTTCTTTAAAAGCAACGTTGTACGAATACTTCCAAAGTCGACTGTACTCTAAAAGCTGCCACGTTCCGTTTATGAATTATCACAAATATATCATCGGTATTTGCACTCTTTCCCGCCAATTAATTTGCTTCTTTTTTCCTTTTCTCTTTTACTTTTGCCTTCAATAGGAATATTAATTAATTAACCTCAAAATTAAGTTAGCTTTTTAAGCGGTATGGTAGACGTTTAATAAAATTGACCCAATTTTTTGTTATTATTCTAATGATCGTATTACTTGGAAGTAAAAATAAATCAAAACAATTTTGCAGAATTTGTCCATTACAATGTTTACACACGTAAAACGTGCGCAGCTGGGCGAAATAGTATTTAGCAGTTTTAATCGAAAATGATTACGTCATCAGTTTGGGTTTGAGGTTTCATGACGTACGTGTTGTAATAGTAGCTTAGTTGGTAGTAATTTTTCCAAGGTTTATTCGTTCAGGGCTTGACATTAGTCACGCACGAGTTGAATTGGTATATTCGTTTATAACTTGAGAGTAATGGCCGTTGATAGTTTTCATAGGAAATTAGTGTCTCATAGGTTCTGATTATAAGAATTTTCGGTTGAAGATCCCGTGTGAAAGCGTGCTTTGGGGTTTTGTCAATGTTTGTCGGAAATGGGAATAACCAACGGCATTGTTTTACATACTTATACATACAACATTATTTTATTTACATTATACCTACACAGAAGTATAAAGATTATGAGCATCCTTCTCCTTCTCCTAAAACCCCACTAAAAGTCACTTGGTTTTAGGAAATAATTCTAGGGACCGTCCATCGTCCTTAGTGCTCTTGTAAAAGTAGAGGGAACTTACAATATAACCTGGTTTCCACTTCGACCCAACAGAATATTAATGCCGTACATATTCATCTTTACTGGGAATGTCCTCTGTGTTCCTTTTACTCAGACAATTGGAGCTTGAAATTCAATATAATCAATAGAGACTGGACAGAATACTCAAGAGCTAATTCATTGTACTCCTTGGTCTTTCTTCCTCAGTCTTTGGTAGAAGGATGAATAACAGTTTCATGGATGATAGTGCCCGTAATACCAGCGCTCACTTCGTCAGTGTTAAGTATCTGCAGACTCATGCGAGCATAAGCTGTACATTCACAGTGGAAATTCTTAGCGACCATCATTCCTACAACAAATATTGCTGTGAGTGATGCTACCTATGCTTAATTCACTTATGTTCTTTGGAGAGTTATTCGATCTACGGTTGAGGTCGTAAGAGACCCTGCTGTTTATGGAAAAGCTAATACAGAAACCAAAGGTAGGCAGAGTGATTCTTATTTTCTGAGGTGCTATTGTGGTAGAAGAAACTCAGACGCTATTCTCTTCTCATTGGAATGAGTTTCTTTATCCCTCATCGCATCAAGTATCTGACCAAAGTAAAAGGCATGGTACGACACCGACTGTAAATAGTCTATAAGGCTTAGAAAAATGTTTTTGCGGTCCTTCAAGACCAACCCGACAGAGGAAAACCGAAAAAAGTTTAAAAGAGCCAGAAATGACTGTAACGTCTTTGTCAAGCGTGCACTTACGTCCCTTCTCTCCAAGGTCATGGAAACGCTGATAAACCGTCAGCTCATGAAATATCTCGAAACAGCATAACTTCTCAATGACCACCAGTTCGGTTTTCGTAGCAATAGATCCACTGGTGATTTGATGGCATGTCTCACCGAAAAGTGGAACCAAAGCGTACATCAATCTGACGAAAGCAAGATGCTTGCACTTGATATTTCAAAGGCACTTCACAGAGTTTGGCATCAGGCCCTTTTGTCGAAAATGCGTGCTCTTGGGATCGATGACTCTCTTCTTCAATGGATTAGAAATCACCTTTCGGAACGTTCAATTCAAGTTATCTTGGACGGTTTCAAGTTTGATATTCACAAAATAAATGCTGGTGTGCCCCAGGGATCCGTTCTGTCTCCGACACTCTTTTTAATTTTCATTAACGATCTCTTGTCTGCTACTTCTAATCTAATATATTCCTTTGCTGACGACAGTACTCTCTGCTTTTTGTATTCGTCACGGACACACGCCCCCGCTCTTCGGCTGTACAACGGGAACGGCAGAGTATGCTAATCTCATTAAGTTCCGATATAAACAGCATTACCAATTGGGTGGAATTTAATGTTTCCAAAACTCACTGCTGTTTGCTGTCGTTAAAGCGAAATCCAAACACACAGCCATTATCCATGAATGGCACTTGTAACGTTGAAACTGAAAATCTTGTTGTAATGACCACATATTTGATGACGCCAAAAATGCTGCGAAATGTGTAGGTTTCTTCAATCGATGTAAGAAATACTTTTCGCTCCTCTTAGCTGGCCTCAATATCTAAGGCATTCATCCGCTTAAAATTGCATCTGGTCAGGTGCTCCTAAAACCTCTCTGCACCGGGTAGATAGATTTCAAAACCGTGCGATGAGACTCGTAGGTGTTGCTGATATCACCCAGTCAATTGACAACCTGGAACATCGACGAAATGTCTCCTGTCTCACATTGCTCTATCGCTCCATTGAAATTGCCAGTAGTGTTCCGAAACTTCAAACCTTTAACCGTAGCACTCGTCTCGCTATGTATGCCCACTTTCGGTCGTACATTGAAATATCGTGATTCCTTCCTAAGCCATACATCTCGCTTATGGAATGCCTTGCCGAGCTCTATATTTTCTGACCATTATAAACAAACATTCAAAACAAATGTACATCGGTATCTCTGTTTCTTTCATCCCTAGTTTTCCTTAGCCCGCGCTGTGTGCAAACATTTTAAGGGTACCTTAACCGCTTAACAATGGGTTTGACCTTCCAATTTTCTTGCATTCTCGAGTGCTTGACAGTGTTGAACAAAGCGCGAGTTGACTTTTGCAACAAATGCAGACATTTTGATCCTTCCGAAATAGTTATATTTTATTGCCATCGGAATTGCATCCGTCTCCGGTTGGAAAACAGACTTAAGTTTGCCTAGCGAAGATGGAAGTCTAAAGTTATGGTCCTTCATGAAGGCACTACCGCTAAGATCGGTCGGAATCATTCCTTTTGTTCGCTTAGATTTTGGTCGATACCAGTCATGAGTAGGGGAAAGTAGACTTCGTATTCTCATAGCAACCGAAGTTCCGTTGTCGTTTCCGGTATGTGCAGAGGCAAACAAGTTTTTAAAGGAGTGACTAAAAGCTCATTTCTATTAAACTAATCGTCTGTAATGTCTAGGGCTACCTCCGCTTTACAACAAAAAGGAGCAAGGCATGAACCGATAGACGCGACAGTGGCATCACCTGCATTTGCTTGATCATATACGTTGATCAGAGAGTCGGCTCACATGCACCATAGTAATGCAGGCATGATGTCGCGCAATGAAAAACCTATTATCACCCTTGTCATTGCATATTGGTGTCAGTCAGCATCTACAGTTCTCTCGACTTTGTGGTTTAAATCCACAAAACACTTGGTTCACGAGTATCTACAAAATTTTTCCCAGTTTGTGGAACACACTCTGAATGGCGATGAAAGACTAACTAGAATTCGAAGTGTAGTCTCACATCATCTTCACAAGTTTGCACACATGAAGTCCAACCATCTTCCGGACGGAGGACAGTCTGTCCGATAGGTCTGAAGCTCATCTTGTTGTCATCTTTACCGAGTTCTAGTGCAAAAGCCACTCTCACTGTTTAGCAGGAGCTCAATATGTAGGCCAGTCCCAGGCTCGCAGTAAAGGCGACTGATTCAGTATTTGCTTTAGAGTAATGAAGATTAATCTGAATTGTAAAATAACCCTTCCATGACGTAGACGTAAGGACGAATAAGACGTAAGTCATACCTCGATTTAATAGTCTCGACAGAAGCCCGTAAACTCAAAATGAGAGAAGAACTGTCCTAGTTCTCCTGGTTCTAGCTCTCCAGAAATTATATGGCTTGCGAGAATAAATTTTAGTCTGCCTACATGGTTTAAACGCCCTTAAAATGTTTAAACTTTTTTCGTTTCCCGGGTCATGCCGTTAACAGCAGCAGTTCAAGTAAGTTTTTTGGGGTTTTCAGAATCTTCACTACTGACAATATCAGCTGGAGTGCAAAAACCCATTTATACTCGTCTATATATGTGACTTCCACACTTGGTAATATTTAACGTCTCACTTACTCCTGTTACTTAGGATCTTTGACTCTGAAGCCTTCCCGCCAAGGTAGTCATCTAAAGGAAAGATGAGCGACCTGTAGTTCATCATCGAAAGAACTACTCGTACTATCGAAACAAATTTTTTTATAAAAAAAACCCACAGTACTCATTCTTTTTTGTAGCAAGAAATTACTTCCTCTGTCTTCGCAATTATTGGGCGATTGGTTCCTTTAGTTCCTTTCAACTTAATGCTGCACCCGAAATATCATATGTGCCATAAAAGCACGAGTCTTTGAGAGAAGGCAGAGCTCTTTCGAGTCATCAACAGCTTTGATTTATAGTCAATTGACATTGGACACGGATAATTGCTGTGCATTACGATCTTCTGAAGACTTTACCCCAAAATGGGTGATGCCTCAGAAAAATAAATTACACTTACGGTCATAAAAACCGCACCATACCAAAATGATTGAAAAATTGTTAATAATTACGATAATAATTTTTATAATGAAATGAAAGTTTTGTTGAGTACTCCGCAGTAGATTATAAGTATTTCTATCTAATTTCCATCTGTTTATTGAATGTTTGAAAAAAGATATTAACAAAGAAAGAAGAACCAGTTAATTTTCTTATATTTTTTTAAATATTTTAATACAGTCATTGGTTAATAAAATCAAACGATACATTTTTTATGTATGTGTATATAAGATGTTTAGATATGCCACTTTTACCAAAAAATTATCAATACCGAGTTGCTCCTCCTTTGGCGGTTATAACCGCTTTTATTCTAGAAGGCATCGAGTTTACTAGAAGTTCGGTAATATCCCTTGAAATTTCAGTATTCCATACATGTTCCAGAACTTCATTTAGCTTTTTTTTACTCTCTGGTTTATGTTCAGCCACGATACGTTTCATTACATGCCACAAGTGTTCGATTGGGTTTAAATCGGGCGAATTAGCTGGCCAGTCTAGTCTGGTAATTCCGAGGTCATCAAACGTTGTCTTGAGCTGAAAATTATTGAAAGACTCTAGTTACTTGTCTGTTTATTATTTATAAAGTAGACATCTAGAAGTTGATTTATAACACTTTACTTACGGATTTGGCGCCGTGGCAAGGTGCAGAATCATCTTGAAAAATGCACTTGTCAGTATACGAATGATGCTGTTCAATTGCTGGTACCAAAAACTCCCTTACTACTTCTCCATACTTTTGAGCGTTCATAGTTCCATTAACAAAGTGCAAAGGGCCCAAAACGTAAAAAGAAAAACATCCCCAAACGATCTGGCTTTGAGGAAACTTCACTGTTTTGACTATGAACTCGTCCTTGAACCTTTCACTTACTGACCGTCGTACGTATGGCAAATTGTCGGCACACAACAAATTAAATTTACTTTCATCGGACCATATCACACATCGCCAATCATCCTGCGTCCAATCTTCGTACTTTTTTGCCCACGTCAAACGAGCTTTTTTCATTTTTGTGGTTAGGAGAGGTTTTTTCGCTGGTCGTCTTCCATATAAACTTATCTCCCGTAGCCGTCGGCGTATGGTTTCGGCGCTTAGATCAACTTGATGAAATTTATTCAGCTCTGCTCTTATACGAACAGCACTTTTAAAGCGATCTTTCATGCTAATTCGTTGTAATACATTGTTCGTCTTCTGGGTTGTTTTACGTTTTCGTCCCGAGCCTTTTTTTTCCTTTCCAGTGGATCCAAATTTTCTTTTTTCTTCATCAGTCGTACGATAGTTGAATGACAGCATCCTATTTTAACCGCAATCTCACGATAGCCAAGCCCTTCTTCGACTAAAGTCAATATTTGAACTTTTTACATGTCAACGTCAAACTGATTTTTTTTGCATTAAATACGAGGCCGAACTCCGCTATGGGGAATACCCTTCATTAGTATGAGAAAAACCCTTACGATCTGATGTAATTAGGCATTTTCTGAGAACTCATTAGGTGGTGCGGTTTTTATGACCGCAAGTGTACTTTTGCTTTTCGATGTTGGCTGAAATTTGAAGCCAGTTCCTCTTGCGTAGTATTCGGCGAAACTATCCTTTGTTTCACACCAAAACCAAGTTATTCAGACATCCTTTCCTCTGTAGCCCCATTGCACGACTGCACTTTGTTGTTTTTTTTCGAAGAAGTCAATGTTTCTCAGGTCCACTCGTGAGCCGTTTTTTTTCGTTTCTGCCTATTGAATATTTTGTAGCCTGGGATATCCTCATATGCGCCCTAGCTGGTAGACAACTTAGACAACTGTCTGAGTCAATTCTGTTTCCCCAGGATGTTCAAACCTTCAGAATAGTGGATACGGTTTCTAAATCGCCAGGTATGTGTGCTTTCGTCCCGCCGCCGTTTTGGAAGTGGTGTCAGGCAGGATATGAATAATATCACTGTAAAATCACCAAAAACGATATGTCTTGCTTGGAATATCTGTCGCATGCTGAGTTTCGTTGAGCTCGTAAAGGCAATCTTTGGGAAAGTCGTTCTACTTTTCAGTGGGGGAAAAAAGGCTTAATATGGAGCACGGTAGTTATCGCAGCAACAGTTCTTCATCCTTCTTTTACCTTTCTGCTATCCACCCGTAGCTTGGGCAGCTTGTATGATCTCTACCTCCATATTATTTTCCTATCCGGGCCCAGGATCGGTTTTGACGGATTTTATGAATTGATTTCCCAAATCTTAACGCTTCTGCATTTAATAGCCCAAGTTCTTTTCCCTGTTCCTTTTTTTTTTTTGGTTTGAGATTTTAAACTCTAGAAGGCAATTAAATAATAATTTGCATCACCCTTTAAGATTTGGCTTAAAACATTTGAGTTGCTAATGCATGACAATGGGGGAATTCGACCAAACAAAACAAAAAACAAGACTAGATAAAAAAAGGAATATTAAAGAGAAGCCCAAAGGCATTAAAACAAATGGTTCGCCTTAATAAACTTCGTCAAAGTGATGCCAATGACCCTGAAACCGAACTTTCCTTCCTGTACTCTAGTGCTCAATTTCCTTTACTATAAACTGAACAGCATCGAAAACAATGTCTCGCTATTCTCTACAAATGCGCCGGGATTCTTACCGAGAGCGATGTCCTGACAATGATATGTTTGCCCTGGTGTGGGATTGAAACTGTAGGGTGAATGCTACAAAAACCCTTAGTATCATGTCCTTTGTTTCTACCTGCGATTCTTCTTGAAATTGAAACAAAAAAGAAGAAAAACACTTCCCATACATTATTTTGCAAAATATTACTTTCGACGTGTGCGCTGCTGCGGTTCGAGACTGTTTTGTTCAACTACGAGCAGAGTAAAGTATAGGACACCACTCCGCTCCACTCTATCCACTCCACCCCACTCTGCACCATCATTGCGTGCTTCGAAAGATAAGGGTTAACTCATATCTCTGGACTGAAAGGGAGGGATATGAAATGAAATTCATAGTAATAGTGATAGCTATTGTACAGTACAATCTGCCTGGTAGTAAATATCGATTACGATTATTACAACTGATAATGGATACTAAGTTGCAAGTACAATACGTGATAAGTGGTATTCGTAATGTCGTTTAAATAAAAGGAATATTTGAAATGATGGCCTTATACTCGTACTTGTCAGTAAGAAAATCAGAATTTTGACACCATGTGACGAGTACATACCTCATCTCTACATATGTCGGAGATACTTTCACTACGCAAAAGCTTAGCTAACTGCAGGCGATACTGCAGGCGATTTCATCGGCTTTTTGAAATTACATATGATTATGGGATATTTATCAGGCTTTTATCCGCTAAAATTCATGTCATGTTTCCTTTTTTAATTCCTTTTTCTCAGCTAAACTAAAAGTCTAGGGAGGAAGCATTTTTCGGAAGGAGCACATATTCAGTTTTGTAGGATTGGCTATCATCAAGCATTCGGCACTGGATAAAGAATGAGGCGAGCAAAGTAACACAATAAGCAAGGCTTGACGAAGCTTGACAGAATATACGGCTTCTTTCCCTTAAGAAGTGGTAGAATGGTCGTAACCCCCCAGGTTTAAGGTTGTGCGTGGTTGCGTAGCAACCAAGAGTCTCAGAAAAGTACAGACTCACTGTTGATTACTCATTAAAATGGAAAAAGGATGGCGTTCATCACATGTTCATGGAATGTTTAGCTCATGTGCACCCGAGAATAAGTATAAAACTGTGACGCACTGTTGTAAACAACAGAATCAAGTGAGAAATTTTGGACTTTCGGCAGGTGAAAGAACACCTTGTAATGATTCGCATCAAGGCTTAATTCGCCAGCATAAACTAGATATCCGTCTGTATTTAGGTTGTTTGCCTTTGCTGCGGCGCAGCAAGTGGAATATGAATATGACGGTCATCAAAACGTCCAAAACGCAAAGCAATTCCTTGATTTTATAGTTGGCTGATCGTTCGAGCGGCCAATGAAGGGTTGGACCACTACCTAATTGCAGCTACGTCTACGAATATCTCTGATGTCATAAGGACTGAAACGAATAAAATCTGTAAATTTGAATACGGGCTATACTTCCAATGCGTAAAAATTGCAATCCCATTTTGTACCCAAATTAGCCTGTATATTCTCTAGTTTCAGTTTGTTATTGATTTTAGTTCGGTGCGGTTTAAAATATTTATAAAATATGAGTCAAGAAGAAGGCCGTAAAAAGATCATCGACAAATGGCTCGAAAATACTTCGCGTCCAAACCATTTCATCGCAAAAAATTTAAACATAGCACGCAGTACAGTGGATTTTGTTATTAAACGATATTTGGAGACGTTGACAGTTAAGCGAAAACAGAAAAGTGGAGCTAAAAGTGGAGCACATAATACAAATTTGGACAGGAAAATAGTGGGTAACATCGTAAAAAACCGGACTGTCATCCAGAGATGTTGCTCAGAAATGTAATACCAACCAAACAATGGTACAAAGATCTAAAAAACGTAATGGTCTAAAAACACGAAAAAAAATACCAAAAATTACTGAAAAGCAAAAAAAAGGCATAAAAACACGAGCCCGAAAGCTATACGAGTTGATCGGCAAAAAGAAAGCGTGCTTGGTTTTGGATGACGAAACTTATGTCAAAGCCGACTTTACTACTCTTCCAGGTGTGCAGTTTACAACTCGTTTGAAGCTGAGATTCTTCCGCAATCAACAACATCGATTGGGATGGAGAAACTCGGATATTTTGATCTCGTTTGGCAGGCCATTTGCCAATGTGGACACAGAAGCTCATCGTTTATTACAACGGGAACAATTAACGGAGAAGGGTACAGTAACGAGTGCCCAAAAGAACGGTTGATTCATTTCTTAAACAAACACGAGGGTTCAACATTATTTTGGCCAGATTTAGCTTGAGCTCACCATGCTCATGCGACGTTGAACTTTCTTTTTGCTAAAAATGTCGACTTTGTCCCAAAAAACATGAATCCACCCAATGTTCCACAGTGCCGTCCCCATTGAAAGGTATTGGGCTTTGGTCAAAGCTAAATTAAGGAAAAGTGAGCAGTGTGCAAAGGACGTAAAAGATTTTAGTGCTAAATGGAAAAGAGCGTCCAAAAAGATCACGGATGTAATTGTCACCAAGCTTATGGAGGACATTCGAAAGAAGTTGAGGAAAGAATTGGGACCCACATAATTTTTTTTATTTTTTGTGATTGTGAATGAATTTAATAAAAACAGAGTTTTAAAGCAAATAAAAAAAATTTCCGTGAATTATGAAAATATTTATTTTTTTTTTTACTTTGAAGTTTCCAAATTTTATTCGTTTCAGTCCTTAGCAAGGGAGAACTTCTGAGAAGAGGTTTAACGTTATACGGCTGCAATGGAAACAAGCCCCTGGAATCTTTGCCGACCACATATCATACATATTCCTAAACTTCTGGTCAAAGGTTGGACGAGATGAATTCCAAGAATCCGTGAGAAACGTGGTTGGGTTTCACTCGACTATACCGATTTTATAGGTTTAACTAGGACTACGACGACTACACGCATATCGAAATTCCGCTCTTAGACAGACCGAACCATTCAATTTGGGCAATGAAAAAGGAAATTTCCATCCACCTGATTAACATGTCAAAAGGAGCTGAGGATACACCAACTCATTTTCAAGATATGGTTGTAAGACATTATATTTTTAACCAGCATTGCTTGCTGGTGAAAAGAGAACCTCTAAACTGGGCCAGGTGTCCCTAATATATCGTAGAAGATCCTGGCATTTCTTAATAATCTGATGGGCCCCTTTGCACATGTATGGCAGATCCCACAGAAAAGCAGATCGATACTCACCATTTCTTTATCAAAATTAAGGCTTCACATGTCAGTATCTCTGTAGACTGTAGAGACAAGTTTTACAGAGTCATGGTTAGTTTTGACATCTCTGGCAGACTTTGCAGAATGAGGCTCGTTGTTCCTTAAAGTAGCATGCAATCTCGCCGAGAACATTCATGTCGAAAAAGTGTTAAGTCAAAGTGATACACTGTCATCATCATCATCATCAACATCATACTTGAGAAAATTGTGCTAAATTCGCACATACTTTCATACGCTGATGACATTAACATTATTGTTAGAATACGGCGAACTGTCACTTGTTGTAGGTTTGAAAGAGAAGCGATAGCAATGAGTTTAGTTGTATTCAGAAAGGACACACAACATTTATGAACAACGATATGTCATAGGGATTGTTAGGGATCTTGTTTACATTGGCTCCGCTACAAAGTTTGATAACGACACGTCATCATAAATCGGAAAAGGTAGTCGATATATGATCCTCTTCATAGTAGTTCCGCCATCTTTTAAAGTTACTTGCCAAAATGGCATAATACATTTTTTGTCAGTACAGTCAGTTCAAATTGGGTGATTAATGATTTTCAGATACATGGATGGACAAAAAAGTAATATTTTAGTTAAAACTGATATAGTTATGTTTCAATTTTGGACCGTAATTTACAGAACAGTTACTCAGGGTTACGTAACAACAAAAAAAGCGAAGAAAAGTAAAGATTTACGGTCACAGTACTTGAAACATCGTCACAGGGTGTCAGATTTTAAAAGTATATGATTTACATTTTTTTTTTATAATTTTGTGATAACCGACACCACTGGGCCAGTGATAGGTCAACTCGTTTCCGGCTTGACGTTGATTTTTAATATTTGTATATTTACAAATATTATATTTTATAGGAAATAATTTTCTCTTGAGTTTAGATCGGACCGTTTCGGACTTTTTGTGTAAACTCACCCTAAAGCCTAAAAAGTGTGCCGGAGATAACGTTGCAAAAAAAAAAAAAGCTGCGTTTATTTTTGGTTTTACAAATGAATACCACCTTGATCAAAAAGTTCCCACCGTGTGGCGCTCCCATTGTTCCGATTTCAGTTCTGTTTTATTTTTGTTAAGTTGGTAAATCTGTTGTTGACATTCGCTCTAAATCTTAGCGTCATAGCTTGACATTTGCAAAAGTTACGTAGCCAAGAGTACATCTAATTCTGTGTGTGTTGGCGATTTTTTACAATTTTAGAAATGGATTTAAAATTGCAACAACGAACTTGTATTAAATTTTGCGTAAAAAACGGATTTAATGGTGCGCGAACGTTGGAAATGTTGGAAAAGTGTTGCGCCAACGATTCTCTAAAGAAAACGGTCGTTTACCAGTGGCACGAGCGGTTCAAAAGTGGTCGTGAGTCAATCGAAGATGATGAACGCAATGGCAGACCATCGACATCGAAAACCGACGAAAACATTGATGAAGTAGAAGAAATGTTGGTCAATAGCCGCAAATTAACCATCAGAGCGATAGCGGAGGACTTGAACATTGCCTATGACATTTTGGTTAATGATTTGGGTTTCCGTCGTGTAGCAGCAAAGTTGGTGCCAAAAGACCTCAATTTCATGCAAAAAAGAGACCGTGTTGGCATCGCAAAAGAGATGATTTGCGAGGCTGAATCCGATCGCACATTCATCAAAAGGATCATGACTGGAGACGCGACGTGGGTTTATGAGTACGACACGCAATCCAGACATCAGGCAAGTGAATGGCGTTCACCAAATGAGCCGAGACCAAAAAATCACGTCGTTTTCAGTCAAAAAAGAAGGCAATGCTCACGGTTTTCATGGATTACAACGGTGTAGTGTATCATGAATTTTTGCCAGAAAGCCAGACAATAAACAAAGAGTATTATTTGGGCGTTATGAAGCAATTCGCCGAAAGAGACCAGAATTGTGGGCAGAAAACTCGTGGATTTTGCACCATGATAACGCACCGTGCGTCGCACAGTGCCATCATTATTCGTAATTTTTTTGACGATAAATGCAACAAATACTATCCAAAAGCCACCGAATTCACCTGATTTGGCTCCCCGTGACTTCTTTCTGTTCATTCGAGTTAAAAAACCACCACGGGGAACGCGTTTCAGCAGCCGAGAGGAAGTAATGGACAAATCGCAGGAAGCACTGATGGACATACCGAAAAGCGAATATAAAAAATGTTTCGAGGATTGGACCAAGCGCTGGCATAAGTGTGTTGCAGTCGATGGGGATTGCTTTGAAGGAGACAATATAGATTTAGATGAATAAACTTGTATTTTTAATTTTCTGAATAAATTCCGGGAATTTATCAAGTGGTGTGTGTTCAATTCAAGTTTGAAGAAGGTGGCTCGCTTCGCTCGCTAACAGGATTTCACCCTTTTCTCCACTAAGGGAATGTCAACAACTGTCAAGCAGGTGCCTATAACTTCTTAGCAATTATATTTTAGTTGTAATTGTAATTGGTCGATTTGACATGGTACCGTTTCTTTTAATCATTTTTAGTATGATATGATGACAATTGATTTATATTTGAGGCAATATTAAAAACAATGAAAAGTGAAATAAGGCCAATTCGGCATTATTGCACTTTCACAAAATGAAATAAAGCTGATCGCTAAATTTTGGAATTCGGCGTTATTTCACGGCACCGGGGCTGTGATGGATCATCCTGGCAAGGTGTCTACAACCAAAAAATAAGCACACCAGATGGTGGAAAAGATGCAAACATGTTTATGGCATCAGTTATTCCACTGAGGCTTAACAGTTCAAATGGTGAGCATTGGAGAAACTCTCGTCCATCATTATTTCATTTTTGCCGACCAATATTGTTCCAATATGCAAAGGAAACTGGATAACTCATAAAAAGTACAGTCAACGATATCAAAAGTCAAATTGCTAATCTTCATCCTACTGAATATAAAGTTAACGATGAATAGGGATAGTTGTCAACCACGAGTTCTTTTTAACCATGATTGACAGAAAAGTTCTGAATGAAATAACAAATATAAAGCCAACGGGGTTATGTCCCATATGCAAAAAAAAAAAACACAAAAAATCTTCAACAAGATGAACAAAATGATAAGTTTATTAGACATTAACCCGGATGATTCCAAGCAATCAGATTTTGTTTTTTATTTAAATTTTTGGTCTATACCATGTGGTGAAAAGGTCTTATTTCAGCTAAAGATTCTTATTCCATAGCCCTGGGAATTTAGTTTATGTAGAAACAAATAGTTGTCACGATATCTTTATTTGTTTAAGAGCTGTGATTTTTGCAAGCAAAAGGTTACTATGCGACGTTCCATTTTCAATGATTTTAAAGTTACCTACGATAGTAACCTGAAATCAGCGACGCGGCGATTCAGTAAGTCTGTAAGCTTTTCACAACTATTAAAACAGAGTCGAGCAAAACGTAGCCATAGGCATGAAAGATTCAGGCACGGAGTGTAGAAATTACACAGCATTGCGGACCAGGTCACGAAGGGTTGTATTCAGTTCCTCAGATGAATATGGCATACATATAGTACATACAGAGTGCATCCAGTAAAAAACCTGGTTCATGGCAAACTGAATGTGGTTAAAGGGTAGATCGAGGTGCTTAGAGAAGTCTCTGGTTAAAGGTTCTCAAATCTAATTTGCTTTATTTATAAATTCGGTTTGGTATTTCGAATTCAGAAGTTTTGACTTCGGCTTGAGACTTGAGAAACACATAAAGATACCTAAACGAATCCTAACAACTTTTTGAGCATTTAGCCCTTTAGCATGGAACCGGTTTCTCATTTTCTTAGTTCTTCTTTCTGTCTGTGCCGTGGTTAAAATTTTACTCGTACTCACAGTCAACATCATCCATTCGTATGTGTTCATATGGACTTTAAACACAAATAAAACAGTGTTGAAAATATTCTCGATTCGAGTTCGCTTCTTGTGTGTACACTGTATAGTGGACTCTGCTGATGACCTCACCTTGGCTTTTGTTTACATTCTTGCCATGAAAGAAACACCAGCAGCAGCAACAACAACCATAAAAAATCGCGTATTTTAAAATTGTAATCTTTTTTTTTTATCAGCTTGCACATTCTCCTATCTTTCCACTTTGCAAACATACTCCTAGACATGACTTTCATTAACGGTTGCAAAGTGAAACCTCCACCAGGCACTAGGCAGTGGATTCTTATTCCAATTCTCAGTTTTCAGTCTTCAGTCATCGGTTCTCAGTTGTCAGTTCTTAGAAATGAGGTTTTGGCCAAGTAGAACGTTCCATGATCTCTAATTGAATGTTTCAACATAAATCCACACAAACACACAGATACAGCCACTGTACAACAGTGGCACCCAAAAGTTAATTTGTGAAACATGAAATGAGAGCTTTAACTGGTTTTATTGTCTATGTCTCACCAAGCCAAACCTAGTTTTAGCTGCCAACCATCCATCTATTCGTCGATGTATCTACGAGTATACATATGTGCTCTTCGTAGTTGTATCAGTTTCCTCTGTGGTGAGCTGTTTATCTCGACTGTTTACAAATAAAATTAACTTTCGTAGAACGCAAACGTACATACCATATGCCTCCCGAACGTGTTTTCTATATCATATGCCTCAAGAGTCGATTAAGCCGAGAGTTGTGATTGTATGTGGCGCGTTTTCGTATACGAACAAGTATGATGTAATTGCATTCGAGTTCTATGAAGTTGAACACGGTTTTTTCCTCTTTTATTGTTTGCCTCCATATATTGATTTTCTTTTCTATTGGGGGGGCTGGCTAGAAAAATAAAATAATATTACGAGTAAAAGGGGAAAAAATATCTAGATACTCACTCGTACGAGGAGTATTTGTGTAGCGATGAAAAACTATTGTACAAACGAACACCCTAATGGAGGAAGTTTATTTTCTTTTAATTTTCTGTTCTGTGATGTGCATGACACGCCACCGCCAATCAGCTATTATCTTGACAGCTCGCTTATGAAGGCACGACATGGCAACTACGGACAAATGGACAGAGGAAGCGCATGAAACTAGCTGAAACGCTAAGAAAGTAGAAAAGTTATGTCTTATTGTAAAATGACGTCAAAGCAATTAAAAACTTGAACTGTTCCCGAACTAAAGGGAAGCACTTTTGAGTGACTAATACTCGTAATAATAAAATTCTACAAGTTCTACTCGGAGCTCACTTCAGATGGTTTTATTTGCAATTTAGGGCAATATTGAACCGTACTTGGTATAAATTGAAGATAGGGGCTAATTTTTACGATGTTAGTGACTTTATACAATAGATGGAGATGTTCAGTAAGACGGGAGTACTAAGTATCTATCAGAGTTTAAAATCATCTGGTGAAAACTTTCCTCCATTACGAAGTTCCTAAAAGAAACCATGTCATCTGATTCGAATACTTTGTTCCATAATCTTTGATGTAATTGCCTTTCAGTCAGTAAATTTTGATCTTTTCGGCAATGTCACTGCAACGTCAGTGCGAATATCGTGCATTCCTTCATTAAACGTGATCTTCTTCGAGCCTTGGTGATCTTCATTTTTTGAAATCGACAAAAAGCATAGACGAAAAGAGCTGCAGAGCACACTGGGAAGGGGCCAAAATAATTTCTCGACCTAATGGAAAACTACCCTGAAGATACTCGTTCAAGTTTTCATTACACTACTTCAACATCCTGTAGATACTCGTATATAGCAATACGTTGAATATTGACGCCACTTAACCTGCTACTCATTGATTTTGAAAATGCGTTCGACAGTGTCAATACAATTTTTTTTTTAGTGTGCCTTATGCAGTACTATAACTCAAGCAAGGCCAGCTATGCGTATGGCACTATGCATCCTTAAGCTATGATTCAACAGCTCTTACCCCTATTTTCTGTCTGCTCTCACCTTGCGACCCTTTACTCTTAAGTGCAGGTAACCGTAGACGTGATTGATTGATGTTTGGTGCACTAGAAATAGATTCTTTTCACGGGAAGAAGAAAACTGACTTATCTGACTCATTTCGAGATCATCCTAAATACCAAACTTCTTTGGTTAAGTAAGCCGCGTTGAAGATTTTCAAAGCGTTGTCGACTTTCTAGAAGTGTAAAGCCAATTATATCTTATCCATCTGATGGTTGGTGTTGTTTTCATGGCACGCTCCCATGGACATTCTCAATATGCACTTTGAAATGATCTTTCGTAGAACACACATTGGAGTTTTGACGACCTTATGCGTTGATTGACTTCAGTCTCTGACATGCCTGACCTGTGGTCATCATCATGACTTCAGTGTGCAGGCAATTTGTCGCAACGTGGAAAAGTTTGAACGTGAGTACACGCTTTTGGATCTTAAGCCACCAACCAGACAGAGATTGGTGCGATATGAAGAAAACATAGCCGCCATAGCGGACAGTATCGAAGTGAACCAGGCAAGGTCGATTCGGCGCCGATCACTTGAATTGGGCATCGCCAGAAAGTCAACTCAGCGATGGCCTACCTCCATATAAGATTTTGCTGATACAAGAATTGAAGCCGGACGACTATAGACAATGCCGTGAGTTCGCTAATTGAGCGCTGGAAATGTTGGGCGGAGATCTGGATTTTGGCCAAAAAATCATCTTCTTGGACGAGGCCCATTTTCGGTCCAGGGGCTATGTCAACAAGCGAAATTGCTGTTACTGGAGCGAACACAATCTACAAGTGTTCCACCAAGCATCAATGCATCCACAAAGATTGACTGTTTGGTGCGGTTTATGGCATGGCTGCATCATCGGACCTTATTTCTTTCGAAATGAGGAAGGAGACACCGTTACCGTCAATGGTCTCAGGTATAGAGCGATGTTAACCGACTTTCTGTGGTCAGAAAACATCGATGTATCCGAGCTGTGGTTCCAAAAGACGGCATTATATGCCGTGACGGCTGGATCATCTCAAGGCGAGCGTTCACCAATTGGCCGCCGGGGTCATGAGATTTGACACCATTAGATTATTTTCTCTGGGGCTACGTCAAGTCCTTAGTCTACGCTAACAAGCCAACCACTTGGGACGTGCTCGAGGCCAACATTCGACACGCTATTGCCGGAATAACAGTGCACATATTGAAGGCAGGAACGTAGCTTTAAAATAAAGCCAGAATAAGTTTTCTATCTCACGTCGTTGTTATTTTATTTAAATTTTTTTGTCTATCGTTCTTATCTGGTCACCTTTTACTATTGTAGTTATTAAAATGTATATCTGTCTTTCAAGGAGTGATATACGCAATCCAGTAAGGGGGCGAAATACATATTTGCGCTTGTACTGACACCGAAGCGCTTACGGTCTTGCTGAACCCTCTCATCACTATTTTAGAATGCAAGGTTTCTGTGAACGCAGTCGCAAAACAGCGTCTTGTTTGGGTGGGTTCCTGTTTACAACGGAATAGCGGCAAATGAGATCGCCGATGAACTCATTGGGCAAGGCTTAGAGGAGAGTTTTTCAGGACTAAACCTGCGTTGGGATTGTTGCCGTTCTCAACGACACTTTGATTTGCAAAATTGATGACGACGACACCGCGGAGCATTTCTGCTGTGAGCATGCATCATATCTCTGTTCCGATAGAAACGGATATTAAATCTAAAAAAGAAGACTGCAAATGTCCTTGAATCGGTTTCCACCAAACACTTTCTGGCTCAGTTGCTTTTTCTACGTCGAAATGGCAGTCGATAGGGTATAGACGATGCTTCCATTGATTGTAATGACATATCTACTATCTTTTTTATCTGTATGAATCAGGAGGAAGAAAACCATATCGATCGGGACGTACACCTAGAAGAGATCAAAGGATATATGAAGTAGATATGTGACGAGTATAATGGCTCTGAAGACCCCATACCCCATTATGGGTAAGAAATGCCCAGTGAGTTCTATTTGAAGAGTAATTAAGGAATGAAATTCTTTGAGGTTGTTTTTTCTTAACAACATTCGTCAGGGACTTGTACTTTTTGTAGATGGAATCTTTAAAATTCGGTGAAAAAAGGTGATAGATAGCTGTTGGGGAGATTTTAATTGCAGACTTACTTGTCCAGAGAATATTCCTAAATTTGAACAGTGGCCAATCTATTGTAGATGGTTTCGTTCAATCTCGGCAGGAACCAATATTTCTTTGGGATCTTACCTTATATTAGTCCTCTATAAGATCCGCTCCCGTTCGGAATAAATTTAAGCGGAGTTTGCCTTACCTGGATACGATCTACTATTGGAAAAGTCCTAAAGGATGGACAGATGATAAAGGCTTAAATTACAAGCCATGGTATTCGTAGATGGATCATCAGATTAATCCTCATTGCGTTGTTTTTTTGTCTGCGATAAACTTTTTCTCTTGCACATCAAAGTTATTGGATTGATGTTCTTGGTCACAGCCTTCAATATTAAGGATATCGAGATTTCTTATCTCACTTAATGAGTGCCAAATCACTACAGGCAGCAAATGCCTGTGCAAAACAAATACGCTACATGAAAGGAACAACAGCGACGAGAAAAATTAGAATCATACTTACGACTTGTCAATACAGCGATATCTTACAAATTAGCTGAAACAGCTGATGTGCCATTGTTCTTGCTTTGAATGCGAATCCGTTTTGCACAATTCTAATGTCAAAATGACAAATCACAGCTGACTGGAAATTCAAATTTAAACCACCTCATGCTGGTTTTAAGTGCGTATTTCTGCAAAATACTATGACCCAATTGAGTTTGCAGATAATGCGAGGTCTAATGACTTCAAAAACGGTCGAAATATGTATTTACACATACCAATTCGTCTATCTACCTACGCGTGTTTTTTTTTTTTTTTGTTTTTTTGACAACTAAAAAGATAATTTCATTGTTTTTGACGAGGGAAAACAAAAAAAAAAAAAAACCGCGATCAGTGATTTATGTTTGGTTGCACGTTTCGGGTGTTTATCGTTGTTGGAATTCTATTTTGTGAGTTAATTAGAGAAAATGTTAATAACGAACATGGAAATGGGATTTATAATTTTCGCAAATATGGCTTATGTCATCATTTTGTTAGGAGTGTGTTGAAATATTTTTTTGTGTTACTTGATTGTTGGAGTTTAAGCAAGTGTATTTGTATTGTTTTCGTAAGTTGAACAGTGAGCCTACCCAACGGTTTGCAGTCAATCTCTTGGAAAGTATCCATCTATCTGTCACTGGATACTCATGCTCTAGATGATTTTTCGATTTGATTATACTCGTATTGAGTCCGTCAAGGTGTCAAGTCAATTTAAGAAGACTAAACAATGGTTAAGTACTCGTATGATATTTTGGGAGAAAAGTGTTTCGACTAGAATGATAATCTCCGTTGAAGAGTTAAAAAAAACTAATGTTGAATTTAAAATTGATAAAGAATGGTTTAATTAATTTAACATACCACCTTAATCAAAAATTTTCCGGAATTTATTCAAAAAATTAAAAACACAAGATTATTCATCCAAATCTATATTGTCCCCTTCAGCCGAGAGGAAGTAATGGAAAAATCGCAGGGAGCACTGATGGACATACCGAAAACCGAATATAAAAAATGTTTCGAGGGTTGGATCAAGCGCTGGCAGAAGTGTGTTGTAGTCCATGGGGATTACTTTGAAGGAGACAATATAGATTTAGATGAATAAACTTGTATTTTTAATTTTCTGAATACATTCCGGGAACTTTTTGATCTAGGTAGTATATGCATTGATGAATCTCTTTCTCCTTGATATTCATACAATGGGCTGCACTCTTATAGCCATTTTCTGTTTAAAAAGAAGAAGTCTTTGGTGCAACACGCAATGGAGATTTAATGACCTTGGACACCGACTACCTTATGACTCTGGTCTTATGGACATGCCATCTGATGCAATGACACCAGAATTCCTGCTGCAGAAAAAATACGAAATCGACTTTCCCCGTGCTTAAAGCTGGTTTCTACCAAAATTTGAGCTAAGAAAGGAATGTAGTCGGGTCTTCACGGATAGCTCCAAAACCGGTTTAGAATGCGTTGTTGGTACCTTTCTGGACGACAACGTTAGATCTCACTCTTAGAAAAAAACTTGCGTCTGTTTTCCAAGTGGAGCTATACGCAATCCTAATGGCAACAAATTATATTGTGAAGAATCGGTAGAGGGGGCGATGCAATTGCACCTGTAGCGACAGCCATGCTGCGCTTAGAGCCTTGTTGGAGTCTTTCACGATTTCCAAGCAAGGTTCGAGATCGCAAGACTTCACTGAACGCAACCGGAAGGCTAAATTTACTGAGTCTTGTCTAGGTACTAGGTCACAGTGGGATCACGGGAAATTAAATCGCCGATGAACTTGCTAGGCATCTTTCAGGGGAGTTTTTCAAGGCCGGAACGTACGATAGGTCATCCTGCGTCCTCGGTTAGAGCTTCCATCGACAGTTGAGTTTCGTAGAAGCACGACTGAAGACGGCATGACTCACTCCCCAGGTTGCCGGCAGACCAAACGAATGCTTTCCGACGTCTTTAAGAGGTCAGCGGCCTTCCTGCTACCCCTAGTAAGAAAGACTCTAGATTGCCTACTGGCGTTGGGACGGGGCACCAATATTTTGCTAGCACTTAAATGTGCTCGGCATAACTCGGCGACGTTTGCTGTGAACGTGATGACGGCAAGGCGGATCACTACCTCTGTGATGTCTGGCTTACGCTCGCATCAGCCTGTCTCCAACCATCTATTCTAATATGCCTCAGATAGAATTTATGATGGGTACGAGGTCATATGGATATCGCAGGAAACGAAGTATCGGACCAACTCAGGAGGCAAGGATCAACACTGTCAATTTATTGAACCCCATATTTGTATTACTTCCTGATTTTCTGCGTTACTGTCTGGCCCTTGCTAAAGAAGAAGGGAACTCTTGAAAGTTACTTCTTCAACGAACTGGAAAACTTAAGCAAAATTGAGCTGGAAAACCTACTGAGATTCATATCCTTAAATAGATAAAATCTTCCATAGTGCAAGAATGAGACCGGCAGCTGCAAAGGGAAGGTTAAACCTAGTAACAAAAGGAGGTGACAGAAACTTAGAAGAAGAGACACCAGAATTGATATGGCTACGTAAGCTTCTGTTTTACATGATTTTCTATCGGGTATTGGTGCTTTAATAGCTACCTACACAGAAAAGGAAAACCACATTTCGAAAGTACTTGACATCAGATACATAGTTTGCAAAACTACAAAAACTGGAAAACAGACGAAATCCCACTGGACATTTTGCAGATTTAGTTAATCAGAAAAGATGACTGAAAGCGTCTTGCACAAAAAGTACCATTCCGAAGTAGTTTGAAGAAGCGAACTTGTACCCTCGTTGGATTTTCTAATTTCGAATTTTTTCCGGAAATCCCCGAGCCAAAGGGCTCTTTCACTAATTTCTATTTACCGAAGAGGTTTATCTGGCTAGAATCACCTGCATTTATGTACTCGTATGTGTTTTATATATAAGAACTCGGAATCTCAGTTGATTCCTCCTCTCGGTTCCATGGTCACATAAAGAGCACATGAAACAGCAACGTCCATTGCGAATTTTTATTCAAATGAAAACTAATTGAATGGAAAAATTAAACAAATACCCAACTCGGAATAATAAACTCGCTAGAGATAATGCACATGCATGCCCATGTGTGCTGTAAAGTTTATTTTTTAAATGATATTCCCGCCCTCTCCCATTGATGATGTTACTTTCAACTTCTGAGCTGGAGGTTCTGAATCCATGCGACTGACTGGACAGTGGACAGGTCTCTCGTTCTTCAGATTGAATATGCAAAATAGCTCCCCACTGGATGGGAATGTTTGTTCTCTAGGGGTTGTCAAAGCAATAAAGGGCTGAATATAATAAAAACACAAATACAAATGCAAACATCATTGAATTAAAAAGAAAAATCATTATCAAGTGAAGCTCTGGGCATCTTGTTCTCTCTGTTCTGTTGTGGTCAGCATCAAGTTGTTGGCTGAATTCATTTACAGATCCGAGTACGGCAAACCTAATGAATGCACGAAACCAACAGAACCAAACAAACAAACAGACAGACAGACAGAACATCACAACAATAGCCAGACAAGTATAGATACGAAAACAAAGAAATAAAAAAGATTCTCTTTTCTTTGAATTCTAAATGTCAAAGAAGAGAGAGAGGAAGGAAATAATAGTAAACAGAAACCAAAAAAAAATTAAAATAAATAACAAAAAATAGAAGAAAAACCAAGAATGGGGATGTTCCTGGTCTGGAGAAGCATTTATTGAGACATAAACTAGAACATGTGGGCGTGAATTGTATGAAGAAATTATATGTATACTATTTATTACTAAAATTGAAATTTCCATGTTACATGGGAAATAGTTAAAACCTCTGTTCCAACATTGATTCGAATCAAAGTCTAACGAATTCCTCTAATAAACTTGGATCTGATACCAAAAATACGAGTAATCAGGGCGTTGATCTTAGTAAATGGTCACGTGAATAATGGACTTTACACCTTCGTGCAGTCACTAAGCACATGAATATTTTATCAGAAGCACGCAATTCATTTTCGAAACTGACGAATTTTTTATACGCGCCTCAACTAGTGACGCCCAAACTGGGAAGTATTTCTAAAGCGAGCACGCTACTCGTTATGTTTCCTTGCTAGGGGTCGTTTCCTGTTTGAATACTCTGGAATACGTATTTTATGTGCGCACCATACACCGATAGCTCAATGGATAAGAAGGTGGAGATAACAAAACAGGTTTCGGTAAGGAAATTGTTATCACATCTGCAATAAATTTTGCTCTTTACTTTTATTGCATCGTAAATGTTTTTTTTTTTTTTTTGATTTTTTTATTTTTCAGTGTATTCTTTGAGATTTGAACCCAAGCCTCAGATTTAATAACCCATCACCACTGGTTAAAACATTGAAAACTTGTGGTAATTCTAGAAAAGTACGTACGGCATTTCTCTAGTGAGCTTCAAGTGATTGCCTTGATGTTTCATGTGCAGAGACTAAAATTATGAGCTTTTGATATAGAAATCGCGTTTAGGGACTCTAAATAGGCAAACTTGACTCGAAAAATGCAGTCTTACCTACTAGTACATGAAAACAAGCAATATGTAGTCAAACATTTCAAACTATAATTTTCCTAATATCGTTACATACTCAGAAAGTAAGAAGTCCAATACAATTCGTGAGTCCCACAGACAGCAGAAGCAATAGCTATTTGTCTACATTTTTGATCCGACGGCTTAATACTCATTAAGGCAAAATACTCATTATGTCTTACATTATGTTAGTGAGCATTCTACCTTCCTAATCTATATCATTTGAATTGCATTCTAGCAGTTCTTTCTTAATCTAAAGCAGTAAAAGGCCGATTTAGATCCTCTTAAATCCTCAAAAATTCTCGGAGACTCTTCTAAGTTCCTGAACTAAATACGATCGTTATTACTGATTTTACGACCAAGAGAGCGGAAGGAAAGAATTCCATTTCGAAACTACCGAAAGACGAAATCAAGAAGTAAGATCATAATTCCTTGATGGAACGCAGACCTGCAGCGTCATCGTACAGAATCCAGAAAACTTCTAAACAAGTCACTTAAGCCTAATTTGGAGGAAGATTGGAATCTTTACAGATCAAAGCAAAGAGATTTTAAGAGGCTTATTCGGATTTCAAAGAACGCCTCTTACAAAGCTTTTTGCGAAAAGATTGAAACTATCGGTGAAACCAGTAGGCTGGTCAAAGCCCTGAAAAGGGGAAGATCAACCAGTCTGGAACCACTCAGAAAATCTGACGGTACCTATACTAAGTTGAAAGCAAAGACGGAGAGTCTCCCAGGCAACCTAATCGGAACCAGTTCAACAGTGAAGAAAACAACACGCCGTAGCTGGTATACCACCATGATCAAAAAGTTCCCGGAATGTATTCAGAAAATTGGAAATACAAGTTTATTCATCTAAATCTATATTGTTCCCTTCAGAGTAATCCCTATCGACTGCAACACACTTATGCCAGCGCTTGGTCCAATCCTCGAAACATTTTTTATATTCGCTTTTCGGTATGTCCATCAGTGCTTCCTGCGATTCCTCTCGGCTGCTGAAACGCGTTCGCCGTAGTGGTTTTTTAACTCGATTGAACAGAAAGAAATCACAGGCGGCCAAATCAGGTGAATTCGGTGGTTGTTGGATGGTGTTTGTTGCATTTTTCGTCAAAAAATTACGAATAATGATGGCACTGTGCGATGGTGCGTTATCATGGTACAAAATCCACGAGTTTTCTGAGACAATTCTGGTTTCTTTCGGGGAATTGCTTCACCCAAACGTCTCATAACGCCCAAATAATACTCGTACTCTTTGTTTACTGTCTGGCCTTCTGACAAAAATTCATGATACACTACACCGTTGTAATCCATGAAAACCGTGAGCATTGCCTTCTTTTTTGACTGAAAACGACGTGGTTTCTTGGTCTCGGCTCATTTGGTGAACGCCATTCACTTGCCTGATGTCTGGATTGTGTGTCGTACTCATAAACCCACGCGTCTCCAGTCATGATCCTTTTGATGAATGTGGGATCGGATTCAGCCTTGAAAATCATTTCTTTTGCGACGTCAACACCGTCTCTTTTTGCATGAAATTGAGGTCTTTTGACACCAACTTTGCTGCTACACGACGGAAACCCAAATCATTAACCAAAATGTTTTGGACGGATCCATAGGCAATGTTCAAGTCCTCCGCTATCTCTCTGATAGTTAATTTGCGGTTATTGACCAACATTTCCTTTACTTCATCAATGTTTTCGTCGGTTTTCGATGTCGATGGTCTGCCATTGCGTTCATCATCTTCGATTGACTCACGACCACTTTTGAAACGCTCGCGCTCGTGCCACTGGTAAACGACCGTTTTCTTTAGAGAATCGTTGGCGCAACACTTCCAACGTTCGCGCACCATTAAATCCGTTTTTTACGCAAAATTTAAAACAAGTTCGTTGTTGCAAATTTAAATCCATTTCTAAAATTGTAAAAAAATCGCACACACACACTTATATAGATGTACTCTTGGCTACGTAACTTTTGCAAATGTCAAGCTATGAAGCTAAGATTTAGAGGGAATGTCAACAACAGATTTACCAACGTAACAAAAAAAAACAGAACTGAAATCGGAACAATGGGAGCGCCACACGGTGGTGTCCCCCGGAAACTTTTTGATCAAGGTGGTATGAAGAGTGGAGCCAGGTGTGCTAGGGAAAGTCCCATTCTTCCGACACAGACCGTTCTTTGGAGTTAGGTAAAGATAGCAATAGCGTATTTTCGTGAGAGCTTGTTCCACCAGACAACCGACGCATAGCACATAGTACGAAGGGCTCTTCTCGATGACAGGCCCCATGACTTGTCGAGCGCTTTATAGGCTTTCGACGTAACATATTTAGTCCACAGAAGTTTGTTATCCAGAATGAAATTTAAATATTCAGCTTCTTTGAAGAATTGGATGGTGATGCCTTTAAGCTCCAGATGAGTTAGACCAATCAGCTTCTTCCTTCTCGTAAAGAGAACACTTTCAGCTTTGAGAGGATTAGCTGAAAACTCAATTCTAGTGCACCAATCGTCGATCACATCTAGGGCTGCTTGCGCATTAGAGCAGCCGCTGGACATGATCCAACAGAGAGTACAGCTACATTACCCGCGTATGCTTGTGCATAGAGTTGATCAACATGAACCATAGCATCAGAGAAGAACGCCACCTTCCGGGCAACACCTGTTTACTCTTGCCATCACATATTGACCGATCAGTGTCCTATTGAAGATCAATGCTTTGATACACAAAGCGCCCCCAATGTCAATAAAAATGCCCAGCGTGTATTCCTTTTTGTCGAGTGTGCCTTGAATTCTCCTTGGCAGATTTTGAAGCGCACTTTCGCAAGATTTTCCAAGGATCTTCTTGTCCTTACCCTTTCATAAAATTGTTGAGGGAAACGTTAAGATATATCTCAGAACAGTTGTATACAGTGAACCATTACTGGTTTGAAACCTATCGTGCTACTCGGGACATTTTTCACACATTTTACGCGTTATTGATGCAATCTGTTCTCATTTCAACAAAGTTGGTAATCGAGGATCACTCCAATGCACCGTGCGGGTTGAATGTAGGGGTTGTCTTTATCTGAATGAAAAGAACGATGTCTCTTTTTGATTGGTGAATTCCCAGATCTGGACTACTGGATCACTTATTTATAAGTACGAGTACAATAGAATTGCTTAGTTATGTAATAAATTTACCTTCATACCGGCTGGTACAGGGTTCAGTATAAAATTGAATTTTATTTATTCCTGTGATACAAAGCTAGAGCCAGTTTATAGCCAGCCCCGTCTTGTTTACGTCCACCAACTCATTGCTTTCTAAAACATTTACCAATAGTCCTATCGCCCTCTTAATATTACTGATATTAGCTGTGTCACTCTGGGCCCCCGCCCAATTACCAAGGCTTCGCTCATCAATGACGTTGTTTAATAAAAATCGTGGGCAGAGCATATTACTGGTCTTATCGTAAACATCTTCAGACGACGCCACCAAAGGTTGCTATGATATGACCAGTTACAAGTTGCCGGTTATAGGTCTTGTTAGTGGCAAGACCACCGGTAGTCAATACCAGTACTTAAATCACCGTACCATGGGAGTCAGGAGCCCCCTGTATTTCGGTCCGGGCCTGACTCGTTGAGGTAGGCCCCCTTGTAGGAGCGTCATGGTGGCTGTGGTGTAAACCTAAATCGCGGGTAGGGTCTTCCTGTTGGTTTGACCCATTGTAGAGTAGCTAATAAGTACAGCAAGACGCTAAGAGCAGCAAGAGGTTTTACATCGGCCTCGATCCATACCAAGGCTGGAACTTGTGCCTCCAACACAAGTTCTGCTTTGGTATACTATTAATGTAGGTAAGCGATGGCAAGGCGAATCCTTGCTCTCATGTATGAGTATCCCGTAAACATAAGTCTACACGACAGGTGGTTTACGTTAAAAACCAGAGACATCACTTTACTATCCATCTAGGTCCATCACTGTTTAATCATTTGCGTGTGTTTTTCATTGGATTGGAGGATACTTGCCGGACTTTCGCACGCAAACTTGAAATGATCTCAATGCATGGACATTTTATCTTGCCTTACTTCCAAAAATTTGTTAGTAGAAGATTACCAGAGCTACTTTCTTTTTTTTTTCTCTAGCGGGTACGAATACACTTATAATGCCTCAGCATGTGTTAAGTTTTTTGGAAAATGGGATAGAGAGAGATAGAAAGATTTTTTGTTTGAACTCAGTGGTTATTTCGCTCCATGGGTGTCATCGAACATTTAATGGGGAGACTAAATTCTTAGTGGAAGCAGGCTTGTTGTTGACAACTAGTCAACTACTCATCTTACTTGATTTTCGTTAACTGAAAAAATGAATGCCTTCCGATTTAGAAGTCAATTCACTACCACTTGAACCACGGCCACTTGAACGAAATCCATGGTTTTGCATCCAGGAATGTCGCATGTCATGAATGCATGAAAGGCATTTGGGAACGGTTATCTCTGATTTACAGTATGCGAAGTGATTGCCTTTATAGATAATGGACCTATTGCAAGTTAAGTAAGTACCGGAACATTGTTCCAACATGCCCTCCTATATCTGTTCAGAGCTTAAGATATGTACCAACGGGTGATTAGATAGCAATGATAGTTTTTCAATTGTTATGTTTCAGCAGCTGTCAAAGTTACCAGTGACATCCAGATGTCAAAATATTCAGTAAGGTTTGCCATTTGCCAGTTGTAAATACACAAAGTGAATTTCGTCGTGAGGTCGGTCGTTATCATGGCTTCAGTGTGTAGGCAATTCGTCGCACCTTCTTAACCCACCAACCAGACAGAGATTGGTGCGAAATGAAGAAAACGTAGTCGCCGCCGTAGCTGCCAGTATCGAAGAAGACCCAGAAATGTTGATTCGGCGCCGATCAGCTGAATTGCGCATCGGCAGAGAGTCAACCCAACCCGGCTTATTTTGCGGTTGGATTTGTGCCTACACCCGTATCAGATTATGTTGACGTAAGAATTGAAGCCGGACGACCGTAGACAACGCCGTGAGTTCACTAATTGGGCACTGGAAATGTTGGCCGGAGATCCGGATTTTGGCCAAAAAATCATCTTCTCAGACGAGGCCCAAATTGCCATTATTGGAGCGAACATAATCAACAAGTGTTCAGATAAGCATTAACTCATCCACAAAGATTGACTGTTTGGTGCGGCTTATGGCATGGCTGCATCATCGGACCTTATTTCTTTCGAAATGAGGAAGGAGACACCGTTACCGTCAATGGTCTCAGGTATAGAGCGATGTTAACCGCTCCAACAAGACGGCGCTACATGTCATATAAGCGACCCAACACTCGAAGTTGTGAAAGAGAAATTTGGCGATTGGGTCATCTTATGGTTGGTGAGCGTTCACCAATTGTCCGCCGGGATCATGCGATTTGACACCACTCGATTATTTTCTCTGGGGCTACGTCAAGTCCTTAGTCTATGCTAACAAGCCAACCACTTTGTATGAGCTCGAGGCCAACATTCGACACGCTATTGCCGGAATAACACCGCTCATATTGGACCGAGTCATCAAAAATTGGACCGACCGCTTGAAGCACTGCCAGTGAAGCCGAGGCGACCATCTGAATGATGTACTGTTCCACACTTAATGGCCGTTGTTGTTTTATTTACTTAAATTTTCCGAGTCGAAAATTTCACAATCGATCAAATGTGAATGTGAGGCATATCTTGGATAAGACCTGTGAAAAAGCAACGACGCCATGGCTATGCAGAATTCTGGCAGCTCCATCAAGGTCGGTAATAATAAATTAATCGAAACCTTCAATGTCAAGTAAGATTTTAGACAAGGAGAAGCGCGTCATGTGATTTTCTTTTGCATCGTCAGTGAAAGAATCATATAAAACTCTGGTTAGTAAAAGAGGCGCAATCTTTTTTAAGTCTGCACAATTAATTGCGTACGCGGATGGCACTGATTAGATTGGACGGTAAGAAGCGACGACATCAGCGCTGAAATCAAACGCGGAATTACTCTTGCCAACCGCTGTTTCTTTGGGCTTAGGAGGCAATTAAGTAGCAAAGTCCTCTCTCGTAAGACCAAACTGGCTTTATGTTCTATGTAATATGTACTCCCAGTCCTGCTCTACATCGCAGAGGCCTGGATTTTGTCGTAAGCGAATGAAGATATTTTAAGTTTAAACCACTTACTGCACGGGCTGTGCAACGACTGTCTAGTCATGCGTTCAAGGTTGCAACGCTTGAGATGTCTGGACCATGTTGAGCAAATGGACGTAACAGCATCTGCCCAAAGAGTCTTCGAGTCTTACCCTGAGGGATAGCGCAGCAGGGAACGACCGCTCCTTAGGGAGCGCACGCATGGAAGGGACCTTAACGAACTTGGAATGCGGTATTGGAGGCAGCTAGCGAGAGATCGCGATAACTGGTGAGATTTGTTGGTTGAGGACCGGATTCTCCCCCGACTACAGCGCCACTTATGTAAGAAAGGCTTAAGTTCTGGGGGAGCTCCAGGGATACTGAGAATGAAGAAAAAAAAATTTCATATCCGCACCTATCTGAAAAAAGACTGTTCCAGCTAGGGTAATCCTAACGAACTGATGTCATTGGACATCATAGAAACCTCTGATGATTTCTAAGTCTAAGTGAGTATGCACATATTCTTAAGCGATAGGCATAGTGACTTGAATGAACCTGGGTTCGTAATTGGAAGCAGCTCTTAAAAGATGTTTCTTGTGCTGATTGTACTTGTCACAGTTGGTTTTATTTCGCAATCACGTGCGTTTTGCTCAGATCCAATTGTTCGACTCCGTATAATTACTCGTATTTACTTCACCATTAGATATCTATTCAACAGAGGTACAGTGATCCCATCAACCCCCTCGATGATCCGACTTTGGCTACTTGAATTTGCATGTGTGTATTATGTATAAAGATCCACAAATTAGGCTTTATACTTACCTAGCTCGTTGAACAGGGTTTAGTTAGAAGAATCTCCGATTTCTGAGGTCCCATGTTTCTGGAAAACCAATAAACTTTGATTTAGGCTGATATCATTTAAAATAAGCAATCGCCAAAGTGACAAACTCAATTATTTTCTTACAACGAACATACATAATAGAGAAACACACAAAAAAAGACAAAAGAAATAAATAATGTTAACACAAGCAGAAACAGTTAGAAACCAGTATAGGCCGTAGAGGTCTTCTTCATTTTATGCATAATTATCTCATAAATATTCCGCTGATGTACACAAGGTGTAAGCGATCGATAACATCCATGTGTAACGTTTTAGTCATCGGCGAGGACAGCACAACAATGAGAAACAATGCCGCCAGCATCGACGGTACAAGTTTGTCCGACGACATTTCAGCTTAAAGATTCTCTTCAAGATTGTTCAGATTGGGTGGCAGCACTGATTTGAAGATAAAAATGCCTACTTCCAAGTTGAGTTAAAGTTGTATGAAATACAGCGATTGGTAGTGAAGGTAGATATCGATATTATAAAAAGTTATAATTTTAAAATGATGAGACTATAGTAAATGGGGCTAATGTGTTGGGCGACATCCAGTAGAGGCACAGATACTTACAATTGTTTTATGATGGTGCTTCCGTGTGGTCTATCCAGTAATATACTATGTGCTAGAACTGATTATGAGAATCATAGGAACTTAAAGAATAAGTCTACATTCGGGTGGTAACATTATTTTCCGCATCAGTAATTATTCCTATATATTATTTTGGCATTGGCTAAAAAAACGACAGATGTCGTTCGTCAAAAATATTAGGAATTCTGCCTCATCCTCCATCCCATGGCTCATTTGCAATGACCATCCAGCTGACAGCTCTTTGGATAAGGCCAATCTGCTTACTGCACACTTTGCGGCCAGGTCAACACTCCCAGATTGTGCTTTGTCCCCGCCTACACTCGAGTGTGTCGAACCTTCAATGGGACGAATCCACTTTCGCACTCGTGTAGTAGCAAGAGTACTTAAAGATCTCAACATACATAAATCCGCTGGTCCAGATGGTATATCACCTCTGAAGAGGTGTTCTTCCTCGCTGGCAAAACCACTGCGTAAGCTTTTTCATCAATCTTAGTCTTTAGGACCCCTTCCGAGTAGATGGAAAACAGCATTTGTCCATCCCGTCCCTAAAAAAAGCGACTCTTCTTCTCCCTCCTCCTACAGACCCGTTGTACTTACGTCCCATCTTTCCAAGGTCATGGAAACGCTGATAAATCGTCAGCTCATGAAATATCTCGAAACACGGAAACGTCTCAACGACCAGCAATATGGCTTTCGTAGCAACCGGTCCACTGGTGATTTGATGGCATGTCTCACCGAATCTGGCGAAAGCAAGATAGTTGCAATTGATATTTCAAAGGCATTTGACAGAGTTTGGCATCAGGCTCTTTTGTCGAAAATGCGTGCTTTTGGGATCGATGACTCTCTTCTTCAATGGATTAGAAATTACCTTTCGGAACGTTCAATTCAAGTTGTTTTGGATGGTTTCAAGTCTGATATTCACAAATTAAATGCTGGTGTGCCCCAGGGCTCCGTTCTGTCTCCGACACTCTTTCTAATTTTCATCAACGATCTCTCGGGTGCTACTTCTAGTCCAATATATTATTTTGCTGACGACAGTACCTACTCTCTGCTTTTCATATTCGTTTCCGGGCCCACGTCCCTGCTCTTCGGTTCTAGAACGGGGGCCGCAGCGTATGTTAAGCTCATTAAATTCTGATATTAACACCATAACTAATTGAGGAAACACTAACGGAGTACAATTCAATGCTACCAAAACACAATGCTATCTGATGGCGTTAAAGCGAAATTTGAACACCCAGCCATTATCCATGAATGACACGTGCATTGTCGAAACCAATAAACTTTCCATTCTCGGTATTTGTGTCAATGAAAACTTACGTTGGAATGACCACATATTCGGTGTCGTTAAAAACGTTGCCAAATGTCAAGGTTTCCTCAAACGATGTAAGAAATATTTCACCCCCTCTGATCTGGCCTCAATATAGAAGGCATTCATCCGCCCAAAATTGGAGTACAATGTCCACACCTGGTTAGTCCAGTGCTCCTAAAACACATCTGCACCTGCTAGATAGGATCCAAAGCCGTGCGATAAAACTCATAGGTGATACCAATATAACTCAAACAATGGACACCCTCAAACACCGACGTAAGGTCTCGTTTTATCGCTATTTCCACCACCAGTGCTCCATTGAAATCGCCAGTAGCATTCCACCCCTTCAAACCTTCAACCGTAACACCCGTTTCGCTATGAATGCTCATTAGTATACCCTCAAGCCCACTTTCGGACGTATTCTAAAATGTCTTGATTCGTTCTTAAGCCGTAAAACTCGCATATGGAATGCCCTGCCTAGCTCCTTATTTCCTAGTCATTATAACCTTCAAACATTTAAAACCAACGTTCACCGGCACCTCTCTTTCTATCATCCCTGACTTTCCTTCGCCCGCGCTGTGTGCAAACATTTTAAGGGTACTTAAAGAGGTAACATACCATATTCAGAAACACAAATGTAGAATTTGTGCTTGAAGTAAACGTCTTCGAAAGACATTCCATCTTCTGGCGGTCATTTTGGATCTGCACAATGATGTATTTAACGCATTTTCTTTGTGGCAGCTTTGAATACTCGTACGAGTATCTGCAAGGAGAATGGTTCCAGCATTTCCCTATATCTGATGGAATTCTCTGTTCAGTTGAATTGGAGCTACATGTTAGGGCAATGGAAAAGTGAAAGTGGATTGCTTTAAAGTGGTTAAGGTAACGTCTTAATCCTACGCCGTTGAAATGTTAGCAATATTTTTCGAATGCTATCGTTGGCACAACCAAATTTCAAAGAGTAGAGTATGAACATACATATGTACATATTCAGTCTACCACGAGTGATTATGTTTCTCAAGTAAAGTGACTATCTTGTGCTCTGCTTGTCAAATTACACCTTCAAAGAGCAATAAGTACACTATTGTATGTAGGTTGCAGATTGTGTTTATTGAAGTTGGTGTATATGAGGTTTTACCACACCACATATAGGCTGCAACTAAGTTCAGAAAGGACTTTGAAAGCCATTGTCAAATGAATTTATTCAATTCGGATTTAATCGATGCTGCTTCGTAATTTCCTATATCTGCTCATACCAATTGCTTTCCAATTTCAAGACGTATACCATACATGGTCACGCATTTCGAAAATTTTAGGCTTTAGCTGAAAATATTCCGAGTATGGAAGCTTTGGGGTTTTAAACATTGAAAATGTGGATATCTTATGAAATTGTTGGCTTTCAGATGAGTGAACGATTTAATTTTCCACTGGTAGTTGTATTTTAGAAAAACCTAATTGAAGTCCTATTAACAGATGCAGAGGCCCTAAGGTTGGTTAAGAATCTAAAAAGTTTCAAGCTGAACCTTTTTCAAGCAAATTTATAATTATTTTCCTTCGCAGGCACTACACCCAGTGATCAGTCTCAGCCGTCTTAGAAATGCTGCGTTATTCGTCTCTGCCCTACGCGTGATGCAAGTTACTCAGGGCGGCCGTGGCCCAAGTGTTAGTGTATTGGCTTTCCAATCGGACTGTTCGGCGCTCAATCCCAACCGCGTTCGAAAGACATTCTTCTTTTCAGGCAACTAAAATCTCGTGAGAAAAAATGGTTGCCAAAAATACTCAACAACAAGTCAATTTACACTAATAATGCCATACCCATGGAGCGAAGTAACCACTTGTTAGGTGTTATTGTCCATGAAAAAGGAGTTCAGGGGAGTTAAGGTTAATTCGTACAAAAAAAAGGCATGTTTTTGTGAATTTTTTGTGACGACACAGTTAAAATCTCTTTATTAAAACCAATAGTACATTAAAGTATGAAATATTTAAAAATACGGCAATGGCAGTGATTATTCGGACGTGTCTCGGAAAAAAGTAGAATTGCGGTGCCCCTCATCTGAAATCAAAAAATCAAAGTTCATTCGTTAGATAATAGTTTTGCCCAGGTAACGCTGGGAGGGTTTTGAAGGGAAAAACGCGATTTTTTGTGAAAAAAAATCGGCTAATTTGTTATTTAAAAATAAAAATAAAATAAAAAATTTAAAAACAAATTTGAAAAAACTCTTCAGCGTTACCTCTTAAATTATGTACAGAAATAGTGTTCAAAACTTCAAAAGGATCGGTGCAGTAGTTTTGAAGTTATGAGGGGCACCGACTTTGAAAACGTGAGTTGTGGGGAAAACGCTTTAAAGTTTTGAACACTAAAAAATGTGGTATAAAACGTACATAAACTAATTTTATCGACTTACCTCACTGAATCATCAATGCCAGGTCCATAAACAATGTTGCTATCATCCATGATGTCTAAAGCATCTTTTTGCTCCTGTCTACGACGAAGTCTGTCTTTCAGCTTCCTGCTCTGCTCGGCTTATACGCATGGAGTCAGTTGTTCGCGCCCAGTCATAAGCACTTGATCCACTACTGATTCCCATGTCTTGCATGAAGGTTAGTAAAGCAAAAGAACCTTCCTTGAAGACACTGGCTGCCACATAAGATGCAATTACACCGATGACAGAGGTTTCACTCAAGTGTTTTGGTGAGTGAGTGAGTGAGAAATCAGTTACCCTATAATGTTTTTCAAGATCCTACGTATTTTTTTAATTAACTTCGTCAATTTTGCTCCAATCGATTTGAAATTTTGACACAATATTCTAAAGATATTATGCATTCAATGAAAAAAAAAATGCGAAAAAATTTCAATACCTTACCCCCCTCCCCCAAGTTTATTCCTAAACCTGCTGGTGCCACAAGACCTTTCAATAGGATTCAATTTAAAAAATCAGCTGTTGTCTTGAGCTGCCCAGCTTCATTTATTTTCCGGATAAATAGTTTGCATTACATCGTGGGAATATTAACGCCACAACAAACAATCGTTGAAATTTATTTTCAAAATCGAAGCTCTGTCCGTGAAGCTTATGAAACTTTGTGAAATTTGCGGTAGACATCATTAGCCAGTGCGTTCGGAGGAAAATATCGGGGCTGTGGAAGCTTATGTTGAAAAGGACCAACGTTTATCGATTCCATCCATTATCTGAAAAATGATACGTAAAGATCTTTTTCTCAAAGCTTATAAGATCCAATAGGTGCGAGAACCAAAGCTGCGTGACCATTTACTGCGTCGAATGTTCAGTGATGGGGCTTTAAATCAACTGGAAATTGACCCAGTTTTTTACCGTAAAATTTTGTTCAGTGATGTGACTCATTTCTGGTTGAACGGCAACGTGAACAAGCAGAATTGCCGTATTTGGAGCGAGAACAATCCCCAAGAAATTCAACAGATACCATTGCATCGAGAAAAATGTAGCTTATAGTGCAGTACGGTCCGTACGCCGGTGGCATCATCGATCCTTATTTCTTCAAAAATGAGGGCGGAGCACAAGTTACTGTCAATTGTTCCCTGATTTTCGTGACATCAATGTGGAAGAACTGTGGTTCCAACAGAATGGTCCCCTACCCACTACTACCAACGAAAATGTCAGAAATGTCAGTTCGCCACCAAGATCGTCCGATTTGACGCCATTGGATTATTTTCTGTGGAACTACGTCGAGTTAGTAGTTTATGCCCATAAGCTACGACGATTGACACTTTGGAGTAAAACATTGTTCGATTAATACTCGATATACGCCTCCAATTGCTCGAAAAAGTGGTCGAAAATTGGACCTCTAGAATGCATTTTGTGTGAGGCAGCCGTGGGAGGCATATGTCCGAGATTATTTTCAAATACATAAAATAATCTTTCGAATGCATTTAATAAATCGTCGCCAAATTAATTTCTTCGTGTTTTATTTGAACAAAAAATCTAGACCTTTTTTTTTTTTTAAAAAAAAAACACTCTTTGTAATATTCAGGGTGAATGACTCGATCTCCAACTTTTTAAAATGCTATAATTTCTTTATTTTTTGATAAATTTTGTTGTGCCAAAGCAAAAAATGTTGGAAAATACATTAATTTTCAAATTGTATCAGTAGTTTTCAATATGTCCACCTTTGGCGCGAATAATGGCCTTGAGACGACCGAAGAAAGCATCGCACGCTGCACGCAAGTGGCTCTGCGGTATTTTGGCCCATTCCCGGCGAAGTGCTTGTTTGAGGTGGTCCAAACTTTGCTATTTTTTAGTGCCAACCTTCGCCTTCAATATACCCCAGACAGAGAAATCCAACGGATTTGCATCCGGAGAATTTGCAATCCATTGTGTCGAAGAAATGAAGTGTGGAACATTGTTTTTTAACCAATCTTGGTTGACGCGCGCTTTGTGAGACAGTGCCGAGTCTTGTTGAAATGTCCACGGTCTCCGACCGAAATGATTGTTTGCCCCAGGCTTCAATACTGCCTCTAAGACAGTTTCACTGTATACGATCGCATTAATTTTGACGCCACGGTCCAAAAATACGAGCGGAGAGCGACCATCGGCGGTTATGGCGGCCCAAACTATCACCATCGGTGCTGCCTGCTTTCTGGTAGCCGTCCGAAGGTGTAAATTTTCGAAAGACCTCTCTGGCAAGTAAACTCGGTCATTTTGTTTGTTGACATATTGCTCGATAACAAATGACGACTCATCGGAAAAAACCAAATTCGGCAACTCACCACTTTCGTGCAAGCGTAGCAACTCCTTCGCTCTTTCGACTCTAACTTTTTTCTGTTGCGGTGTAAGATCGTGTGCTTTATGGTACTTCAATGGCTTGCGCCCAAGCTTAGTTTTCAGTATGTGTTGCATCCGTTCCAACGATATGTTGAGCTCACGAGCCATTTTTCTTTCACTTCGACGCAGATTTCGCTCAATTCGAACCTTCACTTTCCGAACCATTTCTGCCGATGTTGCTGTTTTTTTATGACCACCTCCATGGCGTTTTGCAACGCTGCCAGTATCACGGTAACGAGCTATGGTTCGAGACACAAATGATTTATTCACGTTGAGGTGGTGGAGGGCTCTAACGATAGCTACTTGTGGTTGACCAGCCAAATATAAAGCAATCACACTATCATGTTTGAATTCCATCGCGGATAAAAATTTTTCAACGTAACTGAGAAGCAAATCGTTTAAAAGGCTTGTAAATAATAAAATCATCTGTCATTTGTCCAAATTTGAGCTCACTGTCATGAACGGTTTGGAAATTATAGCAGTCTGAAGTTGGTTACAGTTCGAATCATTCAGGGTGTAGATTGGCTGATTATTGGCCTAACATTAGCTAATCAGCGAAACTGCTGGATTTCAATACGCTTATCTTATATCGACTTACAGCTCGTTCAGGCCATGCTTCATTCGTCCGTAGATCTTGCAAATAATATTTCCCCCAAAAGTTCCCAATTCCTTCTCATCATTGTTCATCATTGTCTGCGGCACCATACAATAGAATAGGAAGTGTGAATGATTAGCGAGGTGCTTAATCGATCGTAAGCAGGTTCTACTTTTCAGTTACACAATGAGCCCAAAGTTACAGCTGTTGGCAAGATTTATTCTTCACTGGATTTCAAGGCTGACGTTATGGTTGGTATTAATGCTGGATCCAATTTAGGCAATGTCATTAAACGCATCGGTGTTGTCTGGGACTGTTTATTTGTTGAGGGGAAGTATTTTGCTTTACACTTGTTCACTGCCTGTGGGTTGTTGCCATCATATTCAAAAATATTGGTGTACACGAGAAGCATAATGGATTTTATTTCTTTTAGGACTGCCGAATGCTGCTTTATAATCGATGGATAGCTGATGGGTGCGACATACTTTTTTCGGATCTTCATTTGGCGCAATGTGAATTCTATCTGGTTGGTCTAGTCATTTTTTGAACGATGGCCTTCTACTATTGCTACTTATGTATATGTATAATGCGATTGGGTAGAACACCTGCGCTATTCGAACCGCCACCGCTCCCGATGACTTTGTTCATTTTCTGTTGGGCAATGGCTATCAAGATTTCGTCCTTGTCGGTTGGTGCAACATTAACGCTATCATCGGCTACTGGGATATTCGGATTAACTCTTCCAGTGACAAAATTGTTGTCCTTATCTCATTTAGCAGTAAGGAGAAGTGTTCCTTCCGTATCGTCAACGTGCTCTGCACATCTACCATCAGATTAACAGTTTGCGTTCTGTAAAAAGATCCATATTTTCGAAGCATTACTGAGATATCTTATCTGAGAAAAGCCTTTTCTGACCTAGTTCCTGTCACAAACAATTTAGGTCTCTTCGCACTTTCTCTTCTCTCTGTATCGATCCTTAGCAGGTGCGGCTACCACAGCCGTTACTTGGTATACTGCTTCTTTCGTTACAGTTGGACGTACCACTGGGTTTTCCCACTGCGTTAGAGGTAATCACCATTTTCGCAGGGTGGTAGATATGTGTAGTTGAGAAGGCCAACCGAAGTCAGAATCGCGTGGCAAAGGTTTAGGCTGCAGCTTTTTAAGGTCGAACCTTCTCTGTATCGGGATCCATATGTTTTATTTGTTTTATACACACATACGCACTCTGGTTTCAGCAAGTTATTATTCCGAATGTTGATACGCTGGATCATGCGTCCGTCGAGGACAGCTTTCAAAAACCAGTCTGGTTGAATGGCCAATGATCTGAGGACAGTTATTTGGTACTATTGTATGTGCCATGTTTCTTACGTCGGCAAAGTATTGACCGACGATGGGAAATTGTTCAACCATCCTGCTAAAGGTGCTCCTTATCACTGAAGTCGCCTATAATTATTTTTTTATTTTAATGTTTGTGAAATGTGGTGATGTCACAGGATATGCTTTTAGTGCAGCATTTTCCCGGTCCATCGCATCTCCTGGTATCATCAGCCTTCTATATATTTAACGAGAAATTTATCCAACCAAAAAGAGGCATCTTTTCTATTGAGTAACCGGACGATCTATTGTTGCTCGTCTTAATATTGCGCAGGGTCATAAAATATGAAAAACGTCAAACGAGGTGTGTTCAGAAAATAACGGGAATTTTAGATTTTTTAAAAAAATCTTTATTTATTCGTCTACATTAATGTTGTCGCCTTCAAAATAGTCCCCATTAGATATTATGCACTTGTGCCAGCGCTTCTTCCAATCCTCGAAACACTTCTCAAACTCGATCTTTGGGATAGCCTATAGCTCTTTCAGGGATGCGCTTTTAATGCCACATCTAAATGCCTCCACTGGGACGATTGAGCCTTAGTTTCGACATCATACCCGTAAACCCATGTTTCAGTCATTCTGACTTCATTTAGTGACTCCTGAGTAACTTCCATTCGTCGCTGTTTTTGTTCAAAGTTCAACAATTTGTTGCCACACGTTTCATACCCAAAACATTCGAAAAAATTTCATGAGATGAGCCAATCGATATGCCAACATCATCAGCGGCGATCGTTCATAACCATTTTTTTCACTTTTTCCACATTTTCATCGGTTGTTAATGGTGCTGGGGCGTCCGGGGCGTTCGCCATCTTCAACGTCTTCACGACCATTTGATACAAATTCCTTGATCCATGTCTTTTAACAAACGAAAATCACTGAGTTCATAAAACCATGTCTAACTTTAGCGGCTGCCACAGACAAAGTAAACAATGAATCCGGATGAAAATTCTATCATACTTCAGGGGCATGTATACCAATATAATAAAAAAAAAAATGTTGACAATCAGACTCTCCAAACCCGCGAAATTGAAAAATTCCCGTTATTTTCTGAACACACCTCGTGCTTCGATGCGAATGACACTCAACGCAAAGTTTCTTAAGCCAGGAAATGGTCAGGTAGGTCGTTTAAAAAAGTTTTGGAACGGAGGCATCATTCACAAAACCTTACACTCCGTCCTTAATATCAGTAAAAGTTCCAAGTACAAACTTCTTCCTGTTGGCAAGTGCATGCCAAATTCTCCTGCCGAAGGAGGACACTTGCAATTTTTGAATTTATTTCAGTTCAGAGGTTATTTGCTTCTTTTAGGATAGGGCTGACTAAAAATACTGCCGAAGAATAAGCTTTCCCGTTTTTACCTGTAACCCGAGAATATTACTCTTCAACGTTATATTTAACTACCACGTGCATTAGGTTTTAATTTGCTGAATTTGTGTCAGGAATCTAAGGCCAAATAACGAATATATCTGTTAGCTGTTATGTATCTACATCCGGTAGGTATATCCGAGATAGCATTTTTGGCTATTAAATTTGCAATTTACTATTGTGGCTTCAGTACCACTTGTGCAAGATTCAACTTCAACACTGCCTGCAATGATGTTGCCACCTTTAACTTGTTATCACGGTAGACCAAAACATACTTTGCGCGCACAGCTGGTTTCCCTATGAATACAGATGTATGTACATAGATCGTGCCTAAAATGCGTTCCCACTTTTTTCCGTGCCTATGCAAAAGTGCTCGATTGCCAACACTTTATCCGTCTGTTGGCCGTGTTGCAAGTTGTATTTTTTTTATTCCATTTCAAGCACATCTTGCAATTTCTTTTGTTTACACCGAGCAGGCGCAACTGAGTAATTTACACACGTCGTCGTACCGTATCGTATATCTTTTTTTTTTTTTTTTGTACAGAAAATGCAGAAAACTTGAGATACAAATAAGAAAACAGAAAGCACACCAACAATGAGGTAAAGAAATGAAACAACAAAGAGAAAAAACAAGAAAACTACAAACAAAATAGTGATAAAAAAAAAGAAGTTGAAAACATTCTTTTACTTTCGATTTTGTATGCAGAGAGTGAGGAATTTGCTGTTTCTCGAGGCAGTGGTCGCGCTCGAATCTTGGAACTCGGTGATCGCTGGTGTCCCAAATGGAATGACATACTTCTTTGCCTCCATGGTCTGGCCGTAGTCGTACACCTTTAATAGCAGCGTCGACATTCCACGTTTTTATTCCACCTTTTCCCACCTTTTTCTGTTTTTCTCGTTTACGAGTATTCTGTATATTCTGCTGCGCCTAATGTTTATTGATCTCTTTTTTTCCCCTTGTTCTGCTTCTTCTAGCGTCTAAGGCAGAGTGCTTCTAATGCGTAGCTGTCCGCGCGCTAACGCTACTGCTGACGTTGATGCTAACACAAACGCTGGAACTGACGCTCAAGATACAAACGTACATAAATGTGTGCAAATATGCCCACGCAGTTGTTTGGTACTTTGGATTTTGAATTTATGTATTTGCTTGTTGGTTGTTGGTTGTTGGTGTTGTTATTATTTTTGTTGTTGGCAATGGTTGTAGAGGTGCGTTTAGAACTTTCTAACGGTAGTGAGAGCTGATTTAAATTCATTTCAGGTGGTTGAACATACTCGTACTCGTAGTGTGGAAAATTAAATTCTAGTTACACGCTTTGGCAGGTCAAAGACAGGAATTTTTTTTTTTTTCTGATATCCACGTGTGGGTGAAGTCGGGCATACATAACTAGTGGGGGAGTGCATAGGAATCTTGTTTTTTTTTTCTAATTTTGTTTTTTTCGGGCTCCACAACTTTGTCAGATTTTGTGGAATGTGTTTGTTTTTTGGCATTTTGCAAAATTTTAAAGGTTGTTGGCATTTACAGTGGTGACCTAATCGAGGCTTGATTATGTGTTTTTTTTTTTTTTTTAAAAACTTAACACTCAAGAGGTTATTACTACTCTTAAAATGCCGGAGCACATGTCAAGTTTTTTGGAAAATTGGATAGAGAGAGAGAGAGAGAGAGAGAGAGAAAGATGTGGTTTTTTCGCTCCATGGGTGACATCCAACAATGTAAGTCTAGATCTGGGAGTCTACGTGTGAAATTCGATGTGATTTAAGCCAGCAATGTTGCATTGGGGTGAAATCATCTGAAGGGATCCAAGTAATCTGCAACAGATTTAACTTTTATCTTCGTCATTTTCCTAGCCCTATGTACATACAACAGTTTTGCACGATTTTTTGTAGAAACAACTCTCGATAACACTGACTCAACATGATTTCTGTGACTTTATCTTAGACGTACCGCATCCTATTTGCTCTGAAAATTAAGATAAGAAAAATTGTTGATATTTTGACCCATAAAGTCTCTTGAGGGTGCCAGGAGCTTGTAACGAACGTAATGATTCCTTGAAGTTGGCAAGACTTCATTTACACATACAGTGTTGTGGAAAACCTAAGCAACCATCTGGAATCGACATTTTACAGTAAATTTTTTAAACCTTCTACCACACCAAATAAAAACAAATGAATATCGAATGATGTATTGGGTCTACAAGTAAGTTTCCAGCGTTTGTCAGAGATGGCGCCACCAGTGGATCCCGGGCAGAAATGTCAGACCACATGTGTTTTATTTGTAGGTTTTGTATCTGTCAACAACTTTGCAGCGTTATATTTGAGTAGTTCTATCTGCGTCGTACATTTTATCGAGCAAAATCATGGCAAGTTTCCAGCCAAATAAACGTCATTTGCGGGAAGCGCTGCTTTTATTCTTTAATATGAAGAAAAGTGTGGCTGAGGCCTATCGTTTGCTTTCGGAAACTTATGGGGCGGAATGTACTGGTGAATCGACGTGCCGCGAGTGGTTCAAACGGTTCAAAAGTGGTGATTTTGGAATTGAAGACAAAGATCGCACCGGAAAGCCAAAAAGTTTTGAAGACGAGGAATTGGACGCTTTACTGGATGAGGATCCGTGTCAGATTCAAGAAGAACTTGCTGCATCATTGGGCGTCACGCAACAAGCCGTTTCCCTGCGCCTAAAAGCACTGGGATTCATTCAAAAGGTTGGAAACTGGGTGCCGTACGAATTGAAGCCAAGAGACGTCGAACGGCGGTTTTGCATGTCCGAAATGTTACTGCAGCGGTATAAAAACAAATCATTTTTGCATCGTATTGTCACTGGTGATGAGAAATGGATTTATTATGATAATCCTAAATGCAGAAAATCGTATACAAAGCCCGGCGAGCCCGCCCAGTCGACGCCGAAACGAAATATTCACGTGAATAAGGTCATGCTCTGCATATGGTGGGATCAAAAGGGTCTCGTATACTACGAACTGCTTCCGAGTGGTGAAACCATCAAAGGACCATTATATCGAACCCAACTAATTCGTTTGAACGGCCAGAATATGAGACCAGCCATGAGTCCGTTATTTTTCATCACGACAACGCTCGGCCACATGTTGCGGTTTCGGTGAAAAACTATTTGGATAATAGTGGATGGGAAATTCTGCCTCACCCGCCTTACAGTCCAGACTTGGCACCATCTGACTACCACTTGTTTCGTTCGATGCAGAACGCTCTTACGGGGAATACGCTTCAGCTCAGTAGAGGAAATCAAAAATTGGCTCGATACGTACTTGGGCTCGAAAGACAAGAAATTTATTTGTTCCGAAATTCATAAATTGCCAGAAAGATGGGGGAAAGTTGTGGCTTCCGATGGACGATACTTTGAATAAAGCATTGTAACTATGTTTTCATAACAAAACTTCAAATTTTGGAAAAAAAAATGCTGGAAACTTACTTGTAGACCCAATATGTTCATGGAATACACTCCGAATGCTCGGTCTAGATAGTTCAATGTGTAAAATTAGACCTGGTGGTTATATCATTTTCTGACAGTGATTGCTTGCTTCACTTAGTAATGGAAAGATCCTCCGTGGACAAACACCTTGAAGCTTCTCTAGTACATATATCCGACACTCTTTGCAGCGCCATGTGGGAATTCCTTCGCAGATTTTATGACTCGACTGCGAGACAAAATTGAAATTGTCTTAGAGTGGATGCTCCGAAACGCAACATAACGCCTCGAATATAGGCGAATAATTTAGGTATCATATGCGAACAACAATTGGATTCGAATCGTGCGCCTTCACGTTCCTCGACTCACGAAAGGAAAGTCTTCAATATGTCAAATCCTTAAACATTGATAAAGTTCATGAGCAAGAAGATTGGCAGGGAAATAGAATGATACTGGTGAAGGGTACCTTTGACAACTGGAATCACTGTTTTGGTCTTTTCTGATTAGTCAGCTGGAATCATGAGTATGGATAACCTATAAGGCAGCGGCATGGAAAGTGCTCATATCTTCAGACCCGAGAGGGGACCGGATATATGGTATGCTACAAGATTCCAGAAAAGAGTAAGAAAATATCACCATTAAATAGTGTTACGCATTTCTGCAGTTGATTACGTAGGTGCCGCTTACAACTTAACGACGAATGGCGACATCATTACTGTTATCAACAACAAAGTAGAATGCCAAAAGACCACGATTTAGAAGTTCCGATGACCGAAAGAGGCTGATATCGGAGTGAAACATGACTACTGCCTATTGGTAGTTCAAGCGCGTCTTCATACCTCATTCGTTAGTAGCAACCTCGCTAACATGTTGACTACAGCCTGCCTGACTCGAACTGCAATTGCGGCGGCTTACGATCAGTAAGTCCTTGATTGCATCGACCTGTTCCCCAGCTATTGATGTCGAGGACAGTTACACCAATATGTATAACAAAACAAAACAAAACAAAAAATAAAAATCAATTAATTTAAATAGGTCAAGCGAGAGCGCCACGCGTTAGCTATTCAGAGAACTTTTTGAACAAGGTACATACAGTATTGTGCAAAACCTAAGCAACCATCTGAAACTGACATTTCACATTAAATTTTCTAAACTTTCTGCTACACTACATAAATTAAAAGAAATGAATATAGAATGATGTATATAAGAGTATGTTTTGAAATTTATAACTTTTTGAGAAAATACATAATAGTACTTCAGATTTAAAAAAAAAAAACACCAAAATAACAAAAAATAGCCAAATTTAGCTGTGCAAAACCTAAGCAACTTTGTAATCCAATGTGAAATGGAAAGAGCTAACAGCACTTTTCCAGCCAGGTCACACATAAAATGTTATAAGCTCTTTGTCTTTGATCAGTTTTCTATTAACTTAGATGGGGAACTGATGAAATTTAATAATACTCGTATGTCGCTACAAAGATACCCCAACTCTTTTAAACTAAAGATTATTGAACAATTTAAGTCTGGAGACTGTCAGGCAACATTAGCTAAAATATATAAAATTAGTAAATCCATTATTTCACGTCTAATAAAAATATATCAAGCAACGGGAGTCGTTGAAAATCTAAATTTCGGTGGTAGGCCGCGTAAAACAACAAGTCGAACAGATAGAAACATTTGTGGTTTAATTAAAAAACAACCATTTATAAGTTCAAATGAAGTTGTAAAATTACTAAATTTAAATATTGATGCTAGCACAATGCATAGACGTGATATTGAGAATACTTTTCGAAGTTATAGGCCATGCAAGAAACCGATGGTCACAAAAAGGCATTTAAAGAACAAGTTGTGCAATTAAATCATTTAAACATAATTCAAACTTAACTCTTTTCATATTAGGCTGAATTTTGCAAAAAAAAAATATCAACACTGGACCCCTGAAAAATTGAAAACAGTTCTTTTGAGCGATAATTCTAAGTTTAATATATTTAATTCAGATGGGATTTGTCATATCAGACAGTTTAAAGGCCAACAACTTAATCCTAGATTCTGCATACCCACTGTTAAACATGGTGGTGGTAGTTTGATGGTATGGACGTGTTTTTCGGCAGGAGGTGTAGGTAAATTCCCCGAAATCGAAGGAATCGAATCGATTCTAGAATCAGAAATGCTACCACATGCACAGTGGGAAATGCAATTTCTTCGAGTGTTTCAAGAGGATAACGATCCGAAACACACATCGAAGTTGGTAAAGGAGTAAATAAAGGATAGTGAGATTCAAACCCTTGATTGGCGGGCCCAATCACCCGATTTGAAACCCATCGAAAACCTGTTTGGCAGTCTTAAAAGCCGGGTAGCTGGACAACGTTTTTCCAACAAGATAGAGCTGTACAACGCTTTGAAAAGTGATTGGGAAAATATATCCCAGGTTACAATTTCGAAGCTAATTTCTTCTATGCGTCGTTTTGCATAGCAGAATTTAGCTACATTTCTGATTTTCGGTTTTTTTTTTTTTACTTTTCATGTATTACTACAATATTTTCTTATAAAGTTGAGAATTTCAAAATATACTCTTAAATATTGGGTCTACAAGTAAGTTTCCAGCGTTTTTTTTTTCCAACATTTGAAGTTTTATTATGAAAACATAGTTACAATGCTTTATTCAAAGTATCGTCCATCGGAAGCTACAACTTTCCCCCATCTTTCTGGCAATTTATGAATTCCGGACCAAAAAAATTTCTCGTCTTTCGAGCCCAAGAACGTATCGAGCCAATTTTTGATTTCCTCTACTGAGCTGAAGCGTATTCCCCGTAAGAGCGTTCTGCATCGAACGAAACAAGTCAGATGGTGCCAAGTCTGGACTGTAAGGTGGGTGAGGCAGAATTTCCCATCCACTATTCTCCAAATAGTTTTTCACCGAAACCGCAACATGTGGCCGAGCGTTGTCGTGATGAAAAATGACGGACTCATGCCTGGTCTCATATTCTGGTCGTTTTTCTTTTAATGCCCGCTTCAAACGAATTAGTTGGGTTCGATATAATGGTCCTTTGAAGGTTTCACCACTCGGAAGCAGTTCGTAGTATACGAGACCCTTTTGATCCCACCATATGCAGAGCATGACCTTATTCACGTGAATATTTCGTTTCGGCGTCGATTGGGCGGGCTCGCCGGGCTTTGTATACGATTTTCTGCATTTAGGATTATCATAATAAATCCATTTCTCATCACCAGTGACAATACGATGCAAAAATGATTTGTTTTTATACCGCTGCAGTAACATTTCGGACATGCAAAACCGCCGTTCGACGTCTCTTAGCTTCAATTCGTACGGCACCCAGTTTCCAACCTTTTGAATGAATCCCAGTGCTTTTAGGGGCAGGGAAACGGCTTGTTGCGTGACGCCCAATGATGCAGCAAGTTCTTCTTGAATCTGACACGGATCCTCATCCAGTAAAGCGTCCAATTCCTCGTCTTCAAAACTTTCGGCGGCTAAAGATCGCCCCGGTCTTTGTCTTCAACTCCAAAATCACCACTTTTGAACCGTTTGACCGTTTGAACCACTCGCGACACGTCGATTCACCAATACATCCCGCCCCATAAGTTTCCGAAAGCAAACGATAGGCCTCAGCCGCACTTTTCTTCATATTAAAGAATAAAAGCAGCGCTTCCCGCAAATGACGTTTATTTGGCTGGAAACTTGCCATGATTTTTCTCGATAAAATGTACGACACCGATAGAACTGCTCAAATATAACGCTGCAAAGTTGTTGACAGATACAAAACCTACAAATAAAACACATTGGGTCTGACATTTCTGCCCGGGATCCACTGGTGGCGCCATCTCTGACAAACGCTGGAAACTTACTTGTAGACCCAATATTTTATAATGCACTGTTCCATTAAAACAATATGCAAATTGATAATGTTTCTTGTCAATTTCTATCCAATTTCTATATATCATAACACAAGACCTTATCCTAATCTCATTCCCTGGAAGACCACAATTCGCTCGCTCATCATCACCATAATTGGTAATAACCAGAAGCTGCAATTGCATGGGCAATCTGGTGCTTCATCGGCATTGTTCCCATTGTATTTCTCTTCTCGAATATGCTAAATTTTGATTAACAATAGACAGCGCGCGTACGAATGTACTCGTTCGTAATCATACTCGTAGTCGTAAATCGAGAAATCTAAAACCGATTTTCCGCAACAGCTTCAACAGTGGCGAGGTAGTGCCAATGGCGATGACGATGATGCGGTGGAATATCGCAATCCGAATCCTCTTATAGTGAGTACCCTCTACCAATCGAACCACCACAACACAACTAGTAACCATACTCGTATGAGTGAAAATGAAATTTTCGAAACCAAAAAAAAAGGGAAGCTAAGGCTCGGGTTTGTCTTAATTGTTGTGGTTTGTATTTGTAGCTCTGGCATGGCATGCATAGGGTGTACGCATAAATTAATACGATCCATTGCACGTAACAGCGAAACATAGCATATCCAAGAGGGAGAAGTTTCAACTATGGCTACGGGTAGATTTACCATTAAGACAAAACTCAACAACACCGAGCAGAGGGTAGAGCACGAGTGCAACAACATCAACAACAACAATGGCTTAGTTGCCCATAAGCCCATGTACGAGTATGTACAATGTACATACTCGTATGTAGGTGGAACGATAATACCCGTAGTCGTATTAAGGTCTGGCTAAGGCGGATGTTGAATCTCTCTTTTATTTTTTCTTTCCCGGAAAATTTTCAACAATAACAGCGAAACGTGCAAATTACTAAAATATGCCAAATACGAATTAATGATTATTTTGAAAACGTGCGTTTGATTACAGCTATTCGTACCAATGCAATGTGCAATGATTCGCTGCATATGGAAACATTTTGCTGCACAATGAGTGTTTTTGTTTCCAATTTCAGTTTAATGCTTGGTCTTCAAATTGATTGCTTCCTTGAATTAGAAATCGTATTGGCACTGAAGTGTTCGAATTTTTGGGGAACTTTGAAGAGTTTCGTTTCGTACCCAAAATGACTAGCTGTGTAAAGTATCGTAAAGCTATTTTCTGGGAAATCGAAAAGTGGAACCTCTTGTTGATGAACTAGGACGGCTCCTTATCCTTAATGTGCAAATCTCCATTCAATTTTCTTCTGATCGCAGCATTTGGTCAATTATATTGACTGCCGGTTTGGTATGTCAGTTCTCCATCCCAGAAAGTGTGTGCAATGGATATTTTCGAATCCACTAGATGAGATAGAATCTGCGTAAGATTATAGTTACAGTTTCCATGCCTTCGGTTTGTTCAAACGTCTATGGATGGGATCAATCTATAGGTCCATCTGCCGTTCGTTGTGGTATTCCACTTAGTTTGTCACCTGGTCATTGAAGTCGATATTTCTTCTTCCTTGATCCTTTTGGCGACTACCGGCTTTTCATTAGCAGAAGTTCTGCTATTGTAGACTCCCTGCATCTAGTCCGCAAGGATATTGATGGAAATCGTCCCGCCTATTATAAAAGCTGCTTCGTCCGAAATATGGTAGTTCTAAAGCCACTACACTTTCTTTGTCGCTAGGGCCCCCACCCACACTGGGGCAGCGTATAACAGGACTGAGTTTACTACGTGGATTGTCTGAACAATGATACAAGACATTTTTTCTCAAATTTTTTTTTTATTTTTCTACATAATCTCCTTGTGACTCTACACACTTCTCCCAACGGTGCTCCCATCTCTCTAACCCGTCCAAATAGTACTTGGCGTTTTTCTGGTGATCGCCTCCTCATTTGACAAAAATCTCTGTCCTCCGAGCGCAGTTTTTAGATGAGTGAACAAAAAGAAGTCGCTTGGGGCTAGATCTGGATGGTCAAGCAGTTCAAACCGTAATTCATGGATTTTCGCCATGGCAACCGTTGAGGTGGGAGACGGCGCGTTGTCTTGGTGAAACAGAATTTTCTTTTTCTGCAAATGTGGCCGTTTTTTCTTTTTGCTTTTTTTTTGGAGCCGCCTCGCCCTTTGCAGTCTGAATTTGTCTGTTTTGACTGAATTTTTTATTTCCGGCGTATAATGGTGTATCCAGGTTTCATCTACAGTAATTCATCGGCGCCAAAAGCCAAAACTCGGATTTATTGCGCCTAAACAGCGCCAACAGAGCGTTGGAAATGTTCATTTGAACACGTTTTTGGTCTAACGTAAGCAAACGCGGCACCCAACGCGCGGACAGCTTTCTCATGCCTAAATCTTGATTTAATATGTAACAAACACGTTCATTGGAAATTTTCATAACCTCTACTATCTCTCTCACTTTTATTCGGCGGTCGTCTAACACCGTTTGGTGAATTTGGTGAACTTTAGCAATGTTATCGTCAGCGGTTGCAGTTTTTGGACGTCCCGATCGTTCATCATCTCCCAAGCTCTTACAGCCACGTTTAAATTCAGCTGCCCAAAATTTCACTGTGGTAAATGAGGGTGGCCCCCGCCCAATTATCAAGGCTTCGCCCATCAATGACGTTGTCTAATAAAAAGCGGGGGTAGATTATTCTAAACTGGTCTTATCGTAAACATCCAGATTTTATTGCATGACTGGATGATACGATTTGACCAGTTACAAGTTGCCGGTCATAGGTCTTGTTGGTAGGCTTGACCACCGGTAGTCCATACCAGGACTTAAATCACGGTACCATGGGAGTCAGGAGCCCCCCGGATTTCGGTCCGGGCCTGACTTGTTAGAGGTAGGCCCCCTTGTGGGAGCGTCATGGTGGCTGTGGTTTAAACCCAAATCGCGGGTACGGGTATTCCTTGGTTTTGCCCATTGTAGAGTTGCAAATAAAGTACTGGGTGCTGTGACCCTAAGAGCAGCAAGAGGTTTTAGGTCGGCCCTCGACTCTTACCAAGGGTGGAACTTGTGCCTCCAACACAAGTTCTGCTTTGGTAATATACTATTAATGTAGGTATGCGATGGCAAGGCGTATCCTTGCTCCCTATGGGTGTATGGGCACCTCGTAAACATTAAGTCTTACGGCAGGAGGTTTACGTTAAAAATCCAGGTACGTTCTGTGGTAAATGAGGGTGCAGCATCCCCATACACATTGTCCAACTCATTTTTGATTTGCGTAGGCGTATTGCCTTTCAAAAACAAGAATTTAATAACAGCTCGATACTCAGTTTTTTCCATTTGCACAAAAAACAGTCACATCGACTCACTCAAACGACTGTTAACTAAAAACTGCGCGTCCAAAATGACTGAAACTTCGGTAAGTAACTGTCAATAGATGCACAGCTAGCATTCACTAGCTTTTATTGACGAGTGCCGCTATCTTTACGTTGCGGTCGGAAACATTTCAGACTACCCTCGTACATTGGCGTACTATAAGAGATTTGAGTACCCTGAAAATGTTTGTACACTGCACGAGCGAAGGAAACTTAAGGAGGAAAAAAAGAGGGGTACCGATGCACATTGGTCTTAAATATTAGCTAGTTATAAAGACTAGGAGACTTCCATATACGAGTTGTAAGGCTTAGGGGCGAATCACGATATTTTAGAGTACGTCCGAAAGTGGGCTTGAGGGTATACTGAAGCGCTTTCATAGCGAGGCGGGTGTTACGACTGAAGGGGCGGAATGCTACCGGCGATTTCTTTGGAACACTGGTTTAATTAATATTCTTCTGGCCTATCCGGGTCCTTCGATGTTTGGCAGTATTCCAGAGAGTGCTGCATGCAGCTTTGACGCCTCTTGCCCGAATAGTCAATGTGAGGCATAAAACTTAGTCTGTTGTCAAGTATTACTCCTAAGTAACATATTTTATATAGTCGTTTGATCTAGTGATTTGACCTACTACCCTTATGTCCACTTATTCCACATTTTTTCAGCTGGTTAGAAAAACAGCTCACGTTTTGTGATCTGCTAGTTCTAGGCTTGCGGATATAATCCATTCTTTGCTAAGGTTGATTGCATTGTTCGTAGCTGACTCGTGATGTCGCCAGCTAATCCGATTATTTTTACTCCTGGTGACGGTCGTTCATGATATTCCAGAGTAGGAGCTCCGAAACCGATCCATGTGGGACTCCTGCGTATATTTTATAGCACTTTTCCCCTTCGCTGGTTTCATATCTCAACCTTTTATTGCTGAAGTAGTCGGATACAATCTTTCCCAAGTAGTATGATGTAAATGACCAATTTGCTGAGTGAAAGACATTTTTGATATCCAGCGTCACTACTGCACAATATTCCTTTGTTCAAATATTTTGGCCAGTGTGTCCAGCGGACATATTTTGCGATATGATGCTGGTTCTCCAGGTGGTTCGTTTTCCTTTGGTAAGAGTACAAAATGTTGTAGCTTCCACTGCTCTGGGAAAACCCCTTCTTTCAGACACTTTTGCATTGTTGTTATAAACACGTCTGGTTTCTTTTGAACGGCGGCTTTCACTGCCTTATTTGGGATCCGATGGCATCCCAGATGCTTTGTTGATGCCTATCTTGTTGCATGCATTGAAAAATTGGCCTGGTGTTATTATTGGAACTGCCTCTGTGCTGGGTCCCTGATTATATTGCAGTGAGTTGTTGGTCTCTGTGGGAATAGTTGCTCTATAATAGACCTTACCATTGTTGGACTTGATAATTGCGGAGATCTACAGCCCTTCAGCTTAGTCATTATCATTCTGTACGCCGTGCCCCAAGGATTTATGTCCTTTCTTTACTTGCTTTACTTTAGTCGTTCTTGAAAACCGGCTTTTCATCTAGAACGCTACACTCTCTCCCGGGCTTGTAAGCAGTTTGTTTTGAGTCCTTTTATTTTTTGGCTCCACCAGTAGCCCATTTAATGATGCGAAATTTCAATTCGCTATTGTTTCGCTGTTGTTTCGCTGTTGTTTCGCTGTCGATTAGCTCGCTGATATTCATCGTTTCATCGAACATGCCCTTGTTGTAGAGTTTATCTTTCCAATTTGGGCGTGGAATAGCCTTTTGCTTTTTAATATCAATTATTATCGCCTGATGGTCACTCTGGGTATATTCTTCGCTGACCCACTACCCTGTGTTGCACAGTAGGGTGTTACTCATATTACTCAGGTAATATGGATGATTGATCCCATTCCCTTTTTTTTTTTAAAAGTATTTGCTCGATTGGAGTTGTTCTCGACATACCCAGAATGATGCGATCTTACTTGCTAAAAAGACGTAAGCCATTGCCAAATAAATTTTTCAGGACGTGCTTAGTTTTCAATTAACAAGCCATTCAGAGGATAGTACTTAATACGTAGATCTCAAAGATACTCTGTTATGCATTCTTAAAACCTGTTGTCTCTCGGTGCAATGCTCAGAGCCTGGACTAAGATAACCGTAATTCTAATACCCAAAGCAAGCAAAACGTTTCATAGGCTCTCGAAGATTCTTAGAGCCATCAGTCTGTCATCCTTGTTAAAAACTCTCGAGAGAATCCGCGATCTTCAGATCAAGTGCAGTTTTAATTAGAGAAGACTGAAACTGTCAGCATACCTACCGAAAAGGTAAATCAGTATGAACCACACTGAATTTTCTTTTTCGATCCATTGAAAAATAACTCTAAAGAATTTACAATGTTAGTATTCCTTGTTATTGAGAGAGCTTTCAACAACGTTGACAACTCCTCGATTATCAACTCTCTTCAAGAAATGCTCTTGATCCACTTAATTCTCAACAATAGGGTCTTGGTCGCCAAACAGAATAAGCCCCAAGAGGGCGCGTATTCTCTTCTATCCTTTGAAATCTAATCCTCAATGGGCTGTTTACCAAATTAGAGGACGTAGCATGTAGTGCGATAGTTAAAGCACAAGTGTGTTAGCAACGCCTCACTACGATTCCCCAAACTCCATTTGCTCCATATGGTCCCTTTAGCAATGGAAAAAGCTAAATGTTAGGTTCTGTATCGCGGCTTCGCTCAATCAGACGTCATTCTCAGGAAGTCCTTCTCCACCTACATAAACAGCCGAATGTGTTGGAGTAGGAGCCTTCTCTGAGGACTTTTGCACTAATCCTCCAGGTTACCTACATACAGTCTTCCAACTGAATTCAATACTCGCGTTGGATATTCCAATATACATATACAGTCAAGCAGCCTTCAGATCCCTAAATTTAAGCACCATAATTTCGAGGGTGTTTAGAGACTGCCGCGCATCTCTCAGTGAGAAAACAAAAGAGTATCACACTTTGTGTTCGGGAGCACTCGGACGTTCCAAGAAACAAAGTTGCTGATGAAATGGCTAGACATTGATACCAAGGCACAACAGATCATCGACTTGACAGCTTTGTCAGGAAACCTCTTCGACTAAAGGATTAGCACTCCAAGTAGTAGCACAATAGACGTACAAATGGTTTAAGTGTGTTACAAAGTGGACCACTCTAACCTTGTCTGTTACACAACAGTTAATTCTAAATCTGTTTCGATAACTCGATTAAAGAGATGAACCACTGCTTATTTTTGTTACAAAACATGAACAAACACTTTAGCGGATATGTGGAATCTGCCTGAATGAACTTTTAAATGACGATGATGAGGAGCAAGAATAATACGAAAATTAACTTAACTTAAATGAAGCACTAAAACTTGTCTGATTTTTGCCGAAAATGGCTGGGCGTTTCTAAAGATAAATACTTAATTCAGATCTTTGATCAGAAAACGCAGATACGACTACCTACATGCATACGTATGTATGCAATTTTCACTTAGTCTGATATCATGGGCGGTAAATCGAAAGAACACTATTTTAAACTCTAAGTCGATAACCTAGCCTAACTTAAAGAAGCATCTTTGCACCCTTAATATATGGGAACAGTTAGTTTGTAACAAAAGAAAATACTTTCCGTTGCGTTTGTGTTGTGTCATATACAATTGTCACAAGTCAATGAGATTCAGATATCGATTATCTGCTCACTACGTTCACTGCATATTAATTAGTCATAGTAATCAAAGTTCTCGTTACAGTTGACGCCAAGGAATGTTGAAAATATTTTCTTGGCTTACGAGCCGTTAAAGATGACAATCTACAATACTATCGTGACAACTGACGCACATATAAACAAAAGGTCTCACTCAAGGTGGAACAGACAAACATAAGTGGGGTCATATCAGCACTTTACAACTTAAATGTTGGCTGTTACAAATATACAAAGTTACTGTGGTTATTGTACCTCATAATCGTTATGATACCTTCAAGGGTTTTAGCAAAGATAAAGCGGGACAAGTTCTTTGTGAAACATCATGTTTGAATTTCCTGTTCATTTACGCTATTTTGCTACACAAAAAGATTTAATAAATGCAATTTTGGAGGCCTCTTCTTAAAATATGTACAGGGTCCATAAAGGATCTCGTATACATCTTTGTACGTAGTTACTACTATCTGCATGTAGCATCCCTTTGGAAATGGAAATGGTCCAAAAAAGGAAGCCGAGCTTATAGTATCTATACTATCTCTCAGTACATAAACTTTAGGAATCTTGTGATCAAAATTTGGTTTCATCCAGTGATGAGCGAAGAGTGTAAAAAGATTTTAGTCTCTCACCCTCCCTATACTCGTAATTCGATCGGTATTACCGTCGCTACGGAATACCACCTTCATCAAAAAGGTCCAGCACCACACCACCGTGTGGCGCTCCCATTGTTCCGATTTGAGTTCTGTTTTTTTTTGTTAAGTCGGTAAATCTGTTGTTGACATTAACTCTAAATCTTAGCGCGAACGTTGGAAATGTTGGAAAAGTGTTCCGGCAAGGATTCTCTAAAGAAAACGGTCGTTTACCAGTGTCACGAGCGCGAGTGTTTCAAAAGTGGTCGTGAGTCAATCGAAGATGATGAACGCAGTGGCAGACCATCGACATCGAAAACCGACGAAAACATTGATGAAGTAAAAGAAATGTTGGTCAATAACCGCAAATTAACTATCAGAGAGATAGCGGAGGACTTGAACATTGCCTATGGATCCGTCCAAAACATTTTGGTTAATGATTTGGGTTTCCGTCGTGTAGCAGCAAAGTTGGTGCCAAAAGACCTCAATTTCATGCAAAAAAGAGACCGTGTTGACGTTGCAAAAGAGATGATTTGCGAAGCTGAATACGATCCCACATTCATCAAAAGGATCATTACTGGAGACGAGACGTGGGTTTATGAGTACGACACGCAATCCAGACATCAGGCAAGTGAATGGCGTTCACCAAATGAGCCGAGACCAAAAAAACCTCGCCGTTTTCAGTCAAAAAAGAAGGCAATGCTCACGGTTTTCATGGATTACAAGGGTGTAGTGCATCATGAATTTTTGCCAGAAGGCCAGACAGTAAACAAAGAGTACGAGTATTATTTGGACGTTATGAGACGTTTGCGTGAAGCAATTCGCCGAAAGAGACCAGAATTGTGGGCAGAAACTCGTGGATTTTGCACGATGATAACGCACCGTCGCACAGTGCCATCATTATTCGTAATTTTTTGACGAAAAATGCAACAAACACCGCCAAACAACCACCGAATTCACCTGATTGGGCTCCCTGTGACTTCTTTCAGTTCAATCGAGTTAAAAAACCACTACGGGGAACGCGTTTCAGCAGCCGAGAGGAAGTAATGGAAAAATCGCAGGAAGCACTGATGGACATACCGAAAACCGAATATAAAAAATGTTTCGAGGATTGGATCAAGCGCTGGCATAAGTGTGTTGCAGTCGATGGGGATTACATTGAAGTGGACAATATAGATTTAGATGAATAAACTTGTATTTTTAATTTTCTGAATTTCCGGGAACGTTTTGGTATAGCCAGAGACCTTGTCTTATCTATCTAGGTTCTGCTATTAATTCTGACAACGACGTCAATGCTGAAATCAAACGAAGAACAACTCTTGGCAGCCGCTGTTGCTGTTGTTGATGCTCTATGACACAGAAAACATGGACTTGGTCAAAAACGGATGAACCCACAATAGTAGTGCTGTCTGCATAGGCTGCGAATAAATAAGAAAATGCAGCGATATCAACAGCATAACTAATTGGGGATAGTTCCCCAATGCTTCCAAAACACAATGCTGTTTGCTGTCGTTAAAGTGGGGCCCCCGCCCAATTATCAAGGCTTCGCCCATCAATGATGTTGTCTAATAAAAAGCGGGGGTAGATTATTCTATAACTGGTCTTATCGAAAACATCCAGATATTTTGCATGAATGGATGATACGATTTGACCAGTTACAAGTTGCCGGTCATAGGTCTTGTTGGTAGGCTTGACCACCGGTAGTCCATACCAGGACTTAAATCACGGTACCATGGGAGTCAGGAGCCCCCCGGATTTCGGTCCGGGCCTGACTTGTTAGAGGTAGGCCCCCTTGTGGGAGCGTCATGGTGGCTGTGGTTTAAACCCAAATCGCGGGTACGGGTTTCCTTTTTGGTTTAGCCCATTGTAGAGTTGCAAATGAAGTACTGGGTGCTGCGACCCTAAGAGCAGCAAGAGGTTTTGGGTAGGCCTCGACTCATACCAAGGGTGGAACTTGTGAATCCAACACAGTTCCGAATTGGTATAATTCAAAAGCGAACTATTAAATAATACAAGCGAGTGATTAGCGATGGCAAGGCGTATCCTTGCTCCCTATGGGTGTATGGGCACCTCGTAAACATTAAGTCTACATGACAGGAGGTTTACGTTAAAAATCCAGGTACGTTCTGTCGTTAAAGTGATATTTGAATGGCATTTACATCGTTGAAACCGATAAACTTTCCATTCTTGGTATGTTTGTCAATGACAACTTACGTTGGAAAGATCACATATTCGATGTTGCCAAAAATGCGGCGAAATGTCTAGGTGCGCCCAAAACATTTCTGCATCTGCTAGATAGGATCCAAAACCGTGCGATAAAACTCGTACCTGTTACCAATATCACTCAACAACCTTCAACACCGACGAAATGTCTCGTGTCTCACTTTGTTTTATCGCTATTTCCACCACCAGTGCTCCACTGAAATTGCCAGTAGCATTCCGCCCGTAACACCCGTCTCGCTATGAATGCTCATCAGTTCACTATCAAGCCCATCTTCGGACGTGCTCTGAAATTTCGTGATTCTTTCCTAAGCCGAACAACTTGCTTGTGGAATGCCCTGCCGAGCTCTCTATTTCCTAGTCATTATAACATTCAGACATAGAAAACCAAGGTACATCGGTACCTATCGTTCATTCCTCCGCGAGCGCGAGCGTGTTTATAAAAAAAAAAAATCAACATCCATATTTTTAAGAGTCCGAATATTGTACGTCCATTGCCAAAAGTCGTTGTCTGTTTTTCATTTGCTTTAGCCATCAACTGCGGGTTTCGAGCCAAAATCCGAAACTGTTTTTTTTGCTTCTCCACACAAAGTGTTGTACGTTGTTAGCCAGTTAACTCAATCCAAACATGGAACGCTGTGTCAATGTTGGAATTCGTCAAAGCTATCTGAAGACTACACTTTTCAATGTTAAGGGCTCCTTCTACATACCATATGGTATATCTAAGAAAGTCGTAAAGTGAATTCCTCCTTGGTCGCAGATTTCACGACTTTGTCTTCTACGAGTAAGCACCGAGATTTTACTGCACTAGGACTGTTTCAGAATTAGATACAAATGTCTAATTCTGAAAAAAAATTATATAATCAAATGGTATCTTACAAGTTTAATTCTAGATTGACCCAGATTCTCTTGGGTCACTTGGTTTCGAAAAATATATTAAATTATGGGCGGCGTGATGAGAAGTGGTGTTCTATTTTTAGGGATCGGTGTCATTACAACGTTGGAGGGCTAATTTGTTTTTCCATATATTACATGCTTTTCTCTCACCCTCATTCCATCTACAAAATATCTACTCGAATGAGTATTTTTTATTTTTATTCTGAAGTACGAGTAAGTACTCATAATTTCTATTTACTGTACGTGCAAATATTAACCCATCCATTTTCTTATTCATAGTTGGCCCACCTAATGAACACTTTTCATGATTCACAAAACAATCTAAATAGTGTACGAGGGGTGGAAATATTTGCTATTTTCCTAGGAAAAACCCACCAACGATGTATTGGAAAACAAATTTTCATAAATTAGGATCGGCATGAGGATCGACATAAGTCGAAAATCAAAAACCGCTCGCCCACCAAAGCACGGCCTCCCACCTCTAAATTTCTAACGAAAATAATTAACAGCGGCGGTTTTGATTCATGAAAACATTTAGAAAAATCTATCTCTCAGCGGTCGAGTGAGTGAGATACTCACTAAAAGAAAATTCATAAAGTCCAAAGTAAACCGAGCGGCCTAGTGTCTGTATGCTTGAAAATTTCAAAACAGTTTCTGTGGTCGTTTTGCCGGGAAATTATGAATCCAAAGATTCACACGACGACAACCGACGACGAAATTCTCAATTTCTCGAACAAGCGAAAATGCACGGGCAGGAAATTATGGAAAGGAAAAATAAATTGAATTTCTGAATCAACATTCAACAATGGAGCACGACAAGAGTAGGTACGAGTAGTGTCAGATCAGTATGCCGTATGACTTTATTTTGTGCTTCAGTGCTGACAGATGCAACAAAATGTACGAGTACAGCGTTGCAAGAAATTCCTCCAATTTTCATCATCCTCCCTCTCATCCAAGATGCATAACCCCATGATGGCAACGATAATTACAATGATGACGGCGATGGCGATGCCAATGGTGGTGTGGTGATTATTAAATTCATTTTGCTGGCGAAATATATGCAAATTGCAGTAGTTTCACAAGGAAGATAAGCAATTGTTGTTTTAAAAATTAAAATGATGCTACACTGCACCGTGTACATATTTGTATGAATAGCGACAAAGTAGGACCCTGTGTGTGGGAGAGACTGAGTGGCATCTTTCTGCCACCGCCGAAGTAGTGATGCAACTGGCAATGGCGATGTTTCAATAGCATTGTCTTGAGGCTAATAATTAGCAGGCTTTCGTTGGGAAGTTGTAGAGCGTAATTGCGTTCTGCAGATACAACACTCACAGCTTGTTCAACAAATGGAAACCATTGTGACGGTGCTGAACCCGATGTTTGATTTTTTTTTATTATATTGCCAGGGGTAATCTATTGGTGCACCTAGCCAAGCCACCATTTTGATACGAACTAAATCTCACACGACGTAACTAATAAGTGATTGTTTTAAGAATCACCTAGATGGTTGCTGAATTTTGTTTCTATCCGTTTTGTAAAGGGGTCTCCGAAAAAATGTTGCGTGCAGGTATGTACATTGATAAGTTTACTTACTTTAATCCTGTCAATTGTCAAAAATTAGAGGGCTACCGAAACACCCGCACACCATCTTCCTAGAAGTCCACTCATGGTTTCCTACAAGTTAATACTGAGATATCCAGATCCGTCCTTGGTATCACTATCAATATCAATAGAAGTAACAGCTCAGACCTTTCATTGGTCATCATCGCACTGACAGGCAAGACAACTAACGTAATTTATGGATATTCGAAATGGCAACCGCTGAGGTGTGAGACGGCGCGTTGTCTTGGTGAAACAGGATTTTATTTTTCTGCAAATGTGGCCGTTTTTTTTGCAATTTCTGCCTTCAACTTGGCAAGTAATGATGAGTAGCATACTCCTGTAATGGTTTTTTTCTTTTTGAAGATAATCGATTAAGATAACTCCTTTACTATCCCAAAAAACAGTCGCCATCACTTTCCCAGCCGAAATAACCGTTTTTGCTTTTTTTGGAGCCGGATCGCCCTTTGCAGTTTTCGCCTTTGCACTGTTTTGACTGAACTTTTGTTTCGGGCATATAATGGTGTATCCAAGTTTCATCTACAGTAATTAATCGCCGCCAAAAGCCAAAACTCGGATTTATTGCGCCTAAACTGCGCCAACAGAGTGTTGGAAATGTTCATTCGAACACGTTTTTGGTCTAATGTAAGCAAACGCGGCACCCAACGCGCGGACAACTTTCTCATGCTTAAATCTTGATTTAATATGTACCAAACACGTTCTTTGGCCATATTCATAACCTCTACTATCTCTCTCACTTTAATTCGGCGGCCGTCTAACACCATTTGCTGAACTTTAGCAATGTTATCGTCAGCGGTTGCAGTTTTTGGACGTCCCGAACGTTCATCATCTCCCAAGCTCTTACGGCCACGTTTATATTTAGCTGCCCAAAATTTCACTGTGGTAAATGATGGTGCAGAGTCTCCATACACAGAGTCCAGCTCATTTTTGATTTGCGTAGGCGTATTGCCTTTCAAAAACAAGAATTTGCACAAAAAGCACTCACATCGACTCACTCAAACGACTGTCAACTAAAAGCTGCGCGTCCAAAATGACTGAAACTTCGGTAAGTAACTGTCAAAAGATGCACAATTAGCATTCACTAGCTTTTATTGACGAGTGCCGCTATCTTTACGTTGCGGTCGGAAACTTTTCAGACAACCCTCGTACAATATTTGATAACTTGGGATGGAATATATGGTTTTTCAAAGTCATGCTGTGGAGAGCTTGACTTAGAAAATCAAAAGTATTGAGCGGCCCCTAGAAGAGACATGCTCTAAAAGTTGGTTGCAAATGAAAAGAAGAGGCAGGTGCAAGTGTTGAAAGCTCCTTCAGCAACGACGGTAAAGACAGCCGGAGAAAGTCACATTAATTAATTAATCTCCCACAGCTAAACCTGGCTTCTTGTTTGGAGTTTTTTGCAGGCCCAGAAAGAAGAACGCTCTACAATTTTAGTGGGCAGTAAATGATCGATACTATCAAATAAACTTTGTGTTGGTTACCCTCGTGCACGAAAACCGGATGAAACAGCCACTACAATCATTAAAGGCCGTAGTTCTAGTGAACTATCACACACCGCACAGATCGTGTGGATAGACATTGAGTCGAACCTTCTCCATCAGCGTAGAGTATCTACTCTCTGATTTGTTAGAGACGTCTGGGAGCTTTTGTTTAGTGTGCGTACATTTTAGAGGGTGATATCAGCCCTAACGCATGTTCAGATATTGAGAAGTACTCCTAGCTTTATCTTCACTTATTGGGTCTATAACTTAACATTTAACAATTCGTGCGGTTTGCTAAGAGATGGCGTAATTTGTATTATTCCATTGGAACATGCATTGGAAAGCTACTGTCATTGTACGTCATTTCAGTATATGTCATTCATTTGAAGCGTAAACAACAATAATTTTTTTCACTCAAACATGTCGAACTCTGTGCCTGAAAAAGTGGTTTTGCGGGGAGTTCTTCTTCATGAAGAAAACTGCTACCGAAAGTCATCGTATTTTGGTGGAAGTTTATGGTGAACATGCGCTAGCTGAGCGAACGTGCCAAAAGTGGTTTGCACGATTTAAAAGTGGTGATTTTGGCTTGGAAGACGATGAACGTCCTGGGCAGCCAAAAAAGTTTGAAAATGAAGAACTGGAAGCATTACTCTATGAAGATTGTTGCCAAACACAAGAAGAGCTCGCAGAATCTTTGGGTGTCACTCAAGCAGCCATTTCAAAACGTTTAAAAGCAGCTGGATATATTCAAAAGCAAGGAAATTGGGTTCCACATGAACTCAAGCCGAGAGACGTCGAAAGGCGGTTTTGCATGTAAGAAATGCTGCTGGAACACCACAAAAGGAAGTCATTTTTGCATCGGATTGTTACTGGTGATGAAAAATGGATCCATTACGACAACCCCAAGCGTAAAAAATCATATGTGCAACCCGGCCAACCAGCCAAATCAACGGCAAAGCCGAATATCCATGGCGCGAAGGTAATGCTCTGTATTTGGTGGGATTAGATGGATGTGCTGTATTATGAGCTGCTAAAACCGGGTGAAACCATCAATGGACAATGCTACCGAACAAAATTAATCCGTTTGAAGAGAGTAGTGGCCGAAAAACGCCCGGAATATGCGACCAGGCACGAGGCAATAATTTTCCATCATGATAACGCTCGGCCCCGCGTTGCTATTCCGGTTAAGAACTATTTGGAAAACAGTGGATGGGAAGTCTTACCCCACCCGCCTTATAGCCCAGACCTTGCCCCTTCTGACTACCATTTGTTCCGGTCGATGCAGTACGCCCTCACTGAAATACGGTTCACATCAGAGCAGAATATCAAAAATTGGCTTGATTTATTCTTGGCTGCCAAGCCGGCGCAGTTCTTTTGGGATGGGATCCACAAATTACCAGAAAGATGGGAAAAAGCCATAGCTTCAGATGGGCAATACTTTGAATAATACTATTGTACATGTTTTTCTTAAATAAACGTTCAAATTTTTAGAAAAAAAAAAATTAAGTTATATACCCAATATTTTTACTAAGGACTGAAACGAATAAAATCTGTAAATTTGAATACGGGCTATACTTCCAATGCGTAAAAATTGCAATCCCATTTTGTACCCAAATTAGTCTGTATATTCTCTAGTTTTAGTTTGTTATTGATTTTAGTTCGGTGCGGTTTAAAATATTTATAAAATATGAGTCAAGAGGAACGCCGTAAAAAGATCATCGACAAATGGCTCGAAAATGCTTCGCGTCCAAACCATTTCATCGCAAAAAATTTAAACATAACACGCAGTACAGTGGATTCTGTTATTAAACGATATTTGGAGACGTTGACAATTAAGCGAAAACAGGAAAGTGGAGCTAAAAGTGGAGCACATGATACAAATTTGGACAAGAAAATAGTGGGTACCATCGTAAAAAAACCGGACTATGTCATCCAGAAATGTTGCTCGGAAATGTAATACCAACCAAACAATGGTATAAGGATCTAAAAAACGTAACGGTCTAAAAACAAAAAACAAAAAATACCAAAAGTTACTGAAAAGCCAAAAAAAGTTATAAAAACACGGGCCCAAAAGCTATACGAGTTGATCGGCAACAAGAAAGCGTGCTTGGTTTTGGATGACCAAAATTATGTCAAATCCGACTTTACTACTCTTCTAGGTGCGCAGTTTTCCAACTCGTTTGAAGCTGAGATTCTTCCGCAATCAATAACATCGATTGGGATGGAAAAATTCGGGTCAAAATATCTCGTTTGGCAGGCCATTTGCCAAAGTGGACACAGAAGCTCATCGTTTATTACAACGGGAACAATTAACCGAGAAGTGTACATTAACGAGTGCCTCTAAAAACGGTTGATTCCTTTCTTAAACAAACACGAGGGTTCAACATTATTTTGGCCAGATTTAGTTTCAGCTCACTATGAAACGTTGAACTTTCTTGTTGCTAAAAATGTCGACTTTGTCCCAAAAGACATGAATCAACACAATGTTCTACAGTGCCGTCCCATTGAAAGGTACTGGGCTTTGGTCAAAGCTAAATTGAGGAAAAGTGAGCAGTGTGCAAAGGACGTAAAAGATTTTAGTGCTAAATGGAAAAGAGCGTCCAAAAAGACCACGGATGTAATTGTCACCAAGCTTATAGAGGACATTCGAAGGAAATTGAGGAAAGAATTGGGACCCACATAATTTTTTTATTTTTTGGAATTGTGAATGAATTTAATAAAAACAGAGTTTTAAAGCAAATAAAAAAAATTTACATGAATTATGAAAATATTTTGTTTTTTTGCTTTGAAGTTTCCAAATTTTATTCGTTTCAGTCCTTATAGAAGTTGGCGACTTGAAGCCTTTAAAACATGCAATAGCGTTTTCAATTGGCACATCCGTGACCTCCCTTACCGGCCATAGTTGTCGGTAACTAAGGTGGATTTCATCACTATTATCACTAAAAATTCATGCTTGGATTGTTCTTAAATTATTTTTAAACGGGGTTATGTCTTGCGCAGAGTCTTAGTCTGGGACACAGAAGATGTGGGCAATTCAATGTAGCCGGCTTGTGTTAGCTTCTTCATTTATAATGGTTTTCTTTACATATTTCCCCATTTTGATGCAACAGCCAGATTGCAAGAATGATGTGCTTATTTTTAAACTTTTTGTCGTGAGAGAAAGATCTTGCAAATCTGCTATGTGCCGTGGCGCAAAAGGAATCCGGAACAGATCGGAAGGAAGATGGCAAAATAGCTGCATTCGGCGCATACTGAAAAATGAGCTTCAGATTAAGATACAAAAGTTGCACAATCTCAACGATAAGCAGAAGAAGCAGCTGTTGGAAGGAACGAGGGAATTGAAGCATCATGCCGTAAGTGGCGCATTGCCAATCGTGTTTTCTGACAAGAAATTGTTCACATTGAGCAAGTCGTAAACAAACAAAAACAGAGAGATCAGATCATATGAGAATTTGAGCTCCTGGATGGCGACCCGATAGTCGGGTTCCACTAATATTTTTTGCACCTGTCGTCAAGACAAACGCAGCTGAGTAGCGCAAAAGGGCGCTGGAAGTAGCACTGGACCCCTGGGAACGAAACAACACTGTTCACGTTCAAAACTCTTCACTAAAAAACAACGTTTCACACTTAATTCCCGCTTAGACAATGGCGCCCGAATTCATCAGACGCAAATCGTTGGATTACATAATACCACAAGCTCTCCCGAGGCTATCGGGCAGCTCATCCATGTCCACTGAGTCCATCAACCCAATGCCATCATCTAGGCAAAATGTGGCCATATTGAAAAATGAATTTGGATTCTTGATTAATTAACTTTCTATACAAAATGTAAATCATAAAACTTTTTATCTGCTAACAGTTTAAGAGGCTCTATACTCCACATGGCGCAAAGACAACTACGCGTCAACGTAATGTAAAACTGTAGCCACTGTGAGTCGGAAAATCCAGATTTGACTGTTAGACGTTGATCGCAAAAGTATGGCGTTTATTCGTCCACTATGTGGAAAATTTTGCTAAAATATTTCCGGCTAAGACCACAAGACCGTGCTTAGTGACGAGGCTCACCTCAGCCAATGAGTTTAGAAAAAAATAAAAATTGCAGTTTCTGTAGTGAGGGATTTTCAGAAGTCTCATGAGGCTTAAATGCGCCCACCAACAACACAGTCTGGTGTGGTCTTTACGCTGATGGTAATATTCTGTCCGTATTTTTTCAAGAAGAAGCCCGGAGCTCACGTTCCAATCAATGGTCAATGTTGCCAGACAATTGTCAGTGGTAATTTCTTTGAAAATATGTATGTTCGAAATTGATTTGGGGCTAGGTATACTATATGTGGTTGCTGGTTGCAGGAGGAGCGATTTGAGCTATACTCCCCATGAAACCATTGGCCTACTCAGAATTCGTTTCAATTCATTTAAATGTATCAGTGATTTGCCCACCGAGATTTGACGCGATTTGCTCGGTATTAGGTAGATGTTCGAAATATGCTCAAATTTAGACCGGAAGGATGTGCTTCATCAAAAAGGGTCGAGGAAGCCATAAATTTGTGTTCAAAAGCTATTGCCGTGAGCCAATAAAAAAAAATCTATACCCCTTTAAAAAGAACAACTTTTATAAGCACAAAGCTTCTTCTAATTGCCGCCTTCGCCTTCAAGGGCATACGAATTTTGTTGCATCTTATTTAGGCAGTTTTGTTAAGAAGGGATAACTCCTTGGAAGCTGTTATGAAGCGTAATAGTCAGTAGAGAGTGCAGTGGCAGACATCGTTATACGCTTTGTAGATAGGTCTAGAAAAGAAATGCAAATCGATCAAGATTTTCAGCATCTTCATTTGAAACATTCGAAATGTAATAAGCTTTTGTCAGCTGTTGCTAATTTTAGCACCAAAACCCTACCTCTCAGCACCTTGAGTAACCTACATACTCGTATATTGATATTGAAATCTCATAATTCAATCTTCTTGTTGTTTATCTTACCACAAATCTATCAGCAATTCATAACAAAACAGGAAACATACTCAAAGGACCTTGACATTAAAATATAAAATAAAAACCCATCAACCAGGCTACACCGTCCTGTTGATGGCAGCTGCGCCAAAAATATTTATTTTGACGTCAGCAAAAATATGAAACAAAACAAATACCCGTCTCCAGTGAAGAAACTATTCGTACTCATATCTAAAATGACGTACTCGTACGTGTATCTTGAATCGTACGTGGAACAAAAATATCATCAATCCGCAGAGAACTAATCAAAGGATGGATAACCTTGACCTCATCGAGGAAATTCAAGCAATAAATCCCATCAATTGTCAGTCAATAGGTGCAGGGTGTGCCATAAACTTCCATTTACGTATTAGTATCTACAGAATTAGGTCACTAATTCGGAGTAGTGAACCATGTAAGTCTCAACGAGTAACCCAAAACCAGTCAGTTGCTGGCATTTATTTTTTTTTTCTTTAAACGCAGATTAACTGGAGGAGTTGGAATTCAGATGAAGAATATTTTTAGCCATCGAACACGGTGATACTGATACGAATATCGTAATCAATTCTACAGGCGTGTTTTTATTAACAAACGAGACAATAATTCCTAATTTCTTGGCGAATTCATTTAAAAACACGTCAGCCATTTGCATAAAAACAAATTAAGAAAACAAAACTGGTTATGAGGTTCAAGTGGCTTGGAATACAAGTACCAGATTCCTTGATGCTCGGTTAGCTTACGAGTTATGATTCACCATAACAATATACGTCGCTTTCACTAAGGGTTCGAGTTCGGGTTTATGTTCTGCGGTTCCCAATGAGATCAGTAGATAAGAGAGTGGTATTTGTATAATCTCAGTCAGAGATGGGTTTGAAATATTTGTATGCGCTCGATGGGTCCTGAGTACTTATCAGAAAATTGTCCAAATTAGTCGGAGCCAGTCTATTACAATAGTGCTTTATAGCTTGGACATAGGCGAGCTGCCGATTGTTGAAATTGCAATGTCTCTGTAGGATTAATTTTGCTCCGATGATACCCGAATCCAGCCATTATTCATTAGCTGAAAGTGGGGATCCTGTCGTAACTGTCCGGGACATACGAAAGTGCAGCTTTTCTGCTATGCAATATCCGTGATGGTCAGTTATACAGACTAAGAGGAACTATTCCCGATCTGGAGATATTCGGCAAAATCAAGCAATTGACAATAACTATGGATCTGCACATAAATGAAGGAAGACCCGAATATGTTACAGGACCGTGGAATCTATGAACGTTATGGTAGTGGAACACGGGCGTAGCGCAGGTTTTTAACTTACTAGAACCAATAGTAACATCTGATAACATGGACAGCACGGTCTGTTGTAGTCCGTTAACGCTCTTCAAATCCAGAAATTTAACTTCTAAATGATTACACTGTATAAAACTCACATGGATCTGAGATTTTGTTGCTTAGCAAAAAAGTCTGGTCTTTTAGAAATGTTTAAGTTAGACAAAAAGCTTCTAAGAATTATTGGTTCCATAAGTGGAGAGAGACGCCTCCGGAGAATCTTCAACCATGAGATCCACGAGCGCTGCGGAGAAGTACGAGTAGATGTTACTGCAAATATTAAGTTCGGTAGACTCTGGTTACTCTGACTACATTGTTTATGCATAGAGCTTAGGTGCCGGTTGAGAGATATACAAGTGTTAGTTATGCCAAGGCCGGACATGAGTTGTTGCCGCTATGATAATGAAAAATCAGAGCCAACCTTCTTTTCGGGCTGGTAAAAACTTCTTCTTTTTGAATTTGCTTTGCACCATATCGTTCTCTATACATCAGGTGAATCAAGCAGCTGCTAGACATGCTGTTGTAGCACCGTATATGTTCGTTGCTCTGATCGAATTCTGTAGTTGCTTCCTATTGCGATATTTTTCGATTTCCTTAAGCTGGGCTGCGTGGCCCCTTATTTTTATCGCCTGACTTTCTTCTTTTCTTTCCACTCTTGCCTAGATCTAATTCCATAACTGTTGCTGTTACTACACCTCTAGATGTTTTGAGAATGGAAACACCTTGCCTGTTTGATTTTGTGTCTTGATCGGGGCATTATTGAATGCTGACCACTTATAGGCAGTTGTGCTGCCATATTGAGTTTTTACATTGGCTCTTTAATTGATCTTCTTTCTGGGATAAAGCGGAATTTATATTTCTGAAAGCACCTTCCCATTAGATTCTACACTTTTAAGCTTTCGTTGAATTCTAGGTGACCTTCGCAATTTTAACTACACACCTTTACTTATACTATAGGCACTTGCTTATTTATTTAGATGACGCTGCAATTTGTAGTGAACCTGGCCTTCAACTAATAAACTTCTTCAATAAGTGTGATCTTGGTTGGGAACCCCAAGTAGATTGGGATGCCCTTCTATTTATGCACGATAAAGTGAGGCCTTCCTCTACTGCATTATCCAAATTGAAGTTGAAGTCGAAGACTGTTCAAGCCCGAGCTCTATATGTCCTATACATATCAGGCTGATATGCACTTTTCGATGTCGCTGTACATCTCGTTGGGTTGGTTGTCGTATTTATTACTTCAAAACCCGCCAATGCAAACACGATCAAAAATCACTTAAAGGATCGGTTGCATTCAAAACAACCAATTTCCATTCGCCTTTGAAACGCATGTAGCACTTCGTTACCTGACCTAACGATTTCTCATTATCAGAAGTATTAGTAGAGCCGAGGTAGACTAATCTTTTAACTACTTTATAGTGATAATATATGTTTTGACGTTCTGTCTGAACCGTCGATTTATTTATATGTTAATTCTCGTTGACAGCATAGGTACAATATATCTGGTTTTGATCAATTCATAGCTAAACTTTTGCTGCTTCTTTGTCAATACCCACAAATGCAACAATGACTACTGCCAATAATGTCAATGTCATCAGTGTATCTAAATATTGGGTCTACAAGTAAGTTTCCAGCGTTTTTTTTCCAAAATTTGAAGTTTTATTATGAAAACATAGTTACAATGCTTTATTCAAAGTATCGCCCATCGGAAGCTACAACTTTTCCCCATCTTTCTGGTAATTTATGAATTCCGGACTAAAAAAATGTCTCGTCTTTCGAGCCCAAGAACGTATCGAGCCAATTTTTGATTTCCTCTACTGAGCTGAAGCGTATTCCCGTAAGAGCGTTCTGCATCGAACGAAACAAGTGGTAGTCAGATGGTGCCAAGTCTGGACTGTAAGGCGGGTGAGGCAGAATTTCCCATCCACTATCTTCCAAATAGTTTTTCACCGAAACCGCAACATGTGGCCGAGGGTTGTCGTGATGAAAAATGACGGACTCATGCCTGGCCTCATATTCTGGCCGTTTTTCTTTTAATGCCCGCTTCAAACGAATTAGTTGGGTTCGATATAATGGTTCTTTGATGGTTTCACCACTCGGAAGCAGTTCGTAGTATACGAGACCCTTTTGATCCCACCATATGCAGAGCATGACCTTATTCACGTGAATATTTCGTTTCGGCGTCGATTGGGCGGGCTCGCCGGGCTTTGTATACGATTTTCTGCATTTAGGATTATCATAATAAATCCATTTCTCATCACCAGTGACAATACGATGCAAAAATGATTTATTTTTATACCGCTGCAGTAACATTTCGGACATGCAAAATCGCCGTTCGACGTCTCTTGGCTTCAATTCGTACGGCACCCAGTTTCCAACCTTTTGAATGAATCCCAGTGCTTTTAGGCGCAGGGAAACGGCTTGTTGCGTGACGCCCAATGATGCAGCAAGTTCTTCTTGAATCTGACACGGATCCTCATCCAGTAAAGCGTCCAATTCCTCGTCTTCAAAACTTTTTGGCTTTCCGGGACGATCTTTGTCTTCAATTCCAAAATCACTACTTTTGAACCGTTTGAACCACTCGCGGCACGTCGATTCACCAATACATTCCGCCCCATAAGTTTCCGAAAGCAAACGATAGGCCTCAGCCACACTTTTCTTCATATTAAAGAATAAAAGCAGCACTTCCCGCAAATGACGTTTATTTGGCTGAAACTTGCCATGATTTTGCTCGATAAAATGTACGACACCGATAGAACTGCTCAAATATAACGCTGCAAAGTTGTTGACAGATACAAAACCTACAAATAAAACACATGGGGTCTGACATTTCTGCCCGGGATCCACTGGTGGCGCCATCTCTGACAAACGCTGGAAACTTACTTGTAGACCCAATAGTTACATGGAAGTTGAGAAATTTTAACCCCTGGTGGCAGCGCATTACCTTGTCTGAAAGGTTCTTTGATATCAAACGTTTTAGTGAGATTGCTTCCGGCTTTTACCGAGCACCGAGCATTCTCCATTGTCATTCTGCACAATCTGGCGAATTTGGCGGGGATACTAAAACTAAGCTCGCCTTTCTAGATGCTGTAATAGGTGGCCTTGAATTCGGTAAAAAGTCGATCTGAGCCTTCTGGGTTTTCTCTACCTAGTCCTGCTATAAATTCTGTTACAAATATGAAACACAAAAAAAAAAAAAAACAGTAAACATATTGTATTCAAAATTGTTTCATTTATTAGACCACAATATTGATTACACTGGTCAACAAGAAAAATATTTATTTTTTACTCGGAGATAAAATTATGTGATTGGTAATTGTTGGAGGTCAGGTCACATAGGGATTTTGTGAGAAAACGCTTTATTTATTATTTCTTGTAAAATTTTGTTGTTTTTTTGGAAGCATCTGCATTCCATTTATAAGAACACCTCGGAGTCTCTCTTATAAGTGACCAGCAGTAATCTGCCAACATTGATGGCTCCCATTTTCCTTGGTACCGTTGCTCTATTGCAGCAATGTCTTGGTGGAATCTCTCGCCGTGCTCATCGCTTACATCACCCATATTTTCAGGAAAGAAATTGAGATGAGAATGCAAAAAATGAAGTTTTAGCGACATGTTGCATCCCATTTTATGATAAGCATCCAGCATTTTCTTTACATCATCTGCATAACCTGGAGTCTTATTGTTACCTAGGAAGTTTTCTTCCAGAGTAGGAATGAAAGATGGATCATTTATAAGCTTTCTAATGTCTGGACCCACAAAAATACCTTCTTTAATTTTTCTTCGCTTAGTGATGCGAACTTTTGTTTCAAAAAATTGAAACCAGGTTGGTCTTTCTTCATCGCCTTTACAAAGTTTTTTATAAGACCCAATTTGATATGTAATGGTGGTAGAATAACACGCTGTGGTTCGATCAATGAAGGATTCCTTATACTTTTTTCTCCACAAATAAAGTTTGTTCTTATAGGCCAATCTACTCTCACAAAGTGCTCCGATCGTGCTCCACTATCCCACTCACATAAAAAAACAACAAAATTTGGTGTAACCTATTTGTAGTCCAAGAAGTAGAGCAACAACTTTTAAATCCGAACATATTGGCCAGTTATATTTTTTTTATTCAATTTTTTCCAATATACGAGTAAATTTCATAACATCGTAGGTTTCTTTTAAATTCACACCATGCGCTGGAGGTATTGAAGGAAACTTATTACAATTATGAAGCAATACAGCTTTCAAACTAGCCTTTGATGCGTCGATGAATAGCCGCCATTCTTCGGTTTTGTGCTCATAACCCAGTGACAGCATTAAGCCATTAATGTCATTACAATACACTGAATTATCGGCTTTCGAAAAATAAGGAACAAATTCACTTTGCCGCGTACGGTACTCTGTAATTTTTACCTCAGGCTTGAGCAGATTCCATTGCTTTAACCTTGAGCTCAGTATTTCAGATTTTGTTTTGACAAATCCAAATCTCTGACGAGGTCATTAAGCTCAATCTGACTGATGAGATGTGGTGCATCAGAAGATGTAGGGAGCTCAAATTCGGGATCATCCATGATTTCTTCTGAACAATATGATGAACTTATTTCTATGTCCGAAAGGCGTCCGGAAGGTGGCTTTGGAACTGACAGAATTTCTGTATGAGGTGCTGGTCTTGTTACAGAAGAGACATCTGCATATTTTATGGAATGCTTTGATCTTCGAGAAAATCCCTTCACATTGGTGCAACAAAAGTATCAATCCGTGTGACTCTGGGGCTCTCACCATACCAGAGGCATTCCAGAAAATGGCCCGTTAAACCTACCAGTTAGCTGTCGGTGACACCTAAGGCAGCAAATGTGTTGTGCCCAGAGTTTATCCTGATGGTTTATTTTAAATTTAAAATAAGAAAGGTAACACTTTTCAATAAATGGTGTTATTTTCTTTTTTCGGAAACTTGGTATAAATTCTCCACAAATATAGCAGAATAAATCTGGACAATTAACACAAGATCGTGGCATTTTATCACTTTAATGCACTTCTAATATTCTTCTTACGCAAATTAGTTTATTTTTTTAAATTACTAACAGAAAAACCGATTTAAACTATGTGCGATTCTATTAGAACTGACCTCGTTCGATAAATATGTAAAAGTGTGTGCCGTTAGGTTGCTGTACGTGATCTGAGCAAAATATTATTTTTCCCGTTATCTACAGGTAGAGTACTATAAGAAACACTATTCAGTATGTCTGAGTATTTTTCATTATTGCCCAGTGTTATTAAAAAAATTGGATTCACTCGAAATGACTGCGTTTTGCTTTAACACAAGCCTCCAAACCGTGTGGCCATTGGGCTATAGCGGCAGGTACGGTTTCCGTGAAGATCGTGGACGTTGTTCTGGTCAATACTGTCTTAAGGCTTTCCAAATTTCTGTTTGGAATCTTGCAGGCCATGTTCTCCAATTATGACCACAAACCATAATCCTTTGGATTCAGATCTGGACTCCCCGACGGCCAAACTTCTGCTGCTATAAAACCAGGAATATTGACTCTGAGCCACTCCTGTGTGGTTTTGACTTTGTGAGCTGGAACAGAGTCCTTTCACAACACCCTTTAGCACATCTTCTTGGTAAACTTTTGCACCAGTTTTTACGCCTTTTTCACAGAAATGGAGGGATGTGGCACCGTGGTGAGAGACCCCCCTACCACGAAACCATTACGGAAGCGGGATGATGTCCAGTTGTTGAACTCTTGGAACAACTTTTTTCGCTTCCTTAGATGAAATGGCATAAATTTTGTCATTTTGTTTGTTGAATACTTCTTCTACGGTAAAAATTTTCTCATCCGTAAACAGAATGTTTTCATGGCCATTGTCCGCGTGGCACTGCAAAAGTGGCTTTCATCTTTCCAGAATAATTTTTTTTAATTGAGGAGTTAGAAGATGATCCGTGGAGCGACGATAGGCTTTCACATGCAGATAATCCTGAATCAGCCTAGACATGGATCTGGTTGATATATTCAATTCCTTGGACATGATCTTCTGCTTCCTAATGGGATTTCTCCGAATTCGTGCACGCACTGTCTTTACTACCGCATTCGTACGGACGACGCGCGGGCGACAACTTCTTGGCCTGCTCTCCACTCCAGACAATTCGCGGAAGCGAGTAATAGCCCGATAAACGAATATTCTCGATGTTCCGAGTGGTTTCAGCAACTCGAAAATTTGGCCAGCACTCTTTCCGAACTTATGCAACACTACTACCGAGACACGATTATCTTTAACGCCCCACTCCAACTCGAACTGCAACCGACTTCAGACTGTCATAATTTCCAAGCCATTCATGACAGTGAGCTCAAATTTCGACACATGACAGACAATTTTATTATTTACAAGCCTTTTAAACGATTTGCTTCTCAGTTACGTTGAAAAATTTTTATCCGCGATGGAATTCAAACATGATAGTGTGATTGCTTTATATTTGGCTGGAAAACCACAAGTAGCTATCGTTAGAGCCCTCCAGCACCACAACGTGAATAAATCATTTGTGTCTCGAACCATAGCTCCTTACCGTGATACTGGCAGCGTTGCAAAACGCCATAGAGGTGGTCATAAAAAAACAGCAACATCGGCAGAAATGGTTCGGAAAGTGAAGGCTCGATTTGAGCGAAATCTGCGTCGAAGTGATGAAAAATGGCTCGTGAGCTCAACATATCGTTGGAACGGATGCAAGACATACTGAAAAATTAGCTTGGGCTCAAGCCATTGAAGTTCCAAAAAGCACCCGATCTTACACCGCAACAGAAAAAAGTTAAAGTCGAAAGAGCGACGGAGTTGCTACGCTTGCACGAAAGTGGTGAGTTCCCGAATTTGTTTTTTTCCGATGAGTCGCCATTTGTTATCGAGCAATATGTCAACAAACAAAATGACCGAGTTTACTTGCCAGAGAGGTCTTTCGAAAATTTACACCTTCGGACGGCCACCAGAAAGCAGGCAGCACCGATGGTGATAGTTTGGGCCGCCATAACCGCCGATGATCGCTCTCCGCTCGTATTTTTGGACCGTGGCGTCAAAATTAATGCGATCGTATACCGTGAAACTGTCTTAGAGGCAGTATTGAAGCCTTGGGCAAACAATCATTTCGGTCGGAGACCGTGGACATTTCAACAAGACTCGGCACCGTCTCACAAAGCGCGCGTCAACCAAAATTTGTTAAAAAACAATGTTCCACACTTCATTTCTTCGACACAATGGATTGCAAATTCTCCGGATGCAAATCCGTTGGATTTCTCTGTCTGGGGTATATTGAAGGCGAAGGTTGGCACTAAAAAATAGCAAAGTTTGGACCACCTCAAACAAGCACTTCGCCTGGAATGGGCCAAAATACCGCAGAGCCACTTGCGTGCAGCGTGCGATGCTTTCTTCGGTCGTCTCAAGGCCATTATTCGCGCCAAAGGTGGACATATTGAAAACTACTGATACAATTTGAAAATTAATGTATTTTCCAACATTTTTTGCTTTGGCACAAGAAAATTTATCAAAAAATAAAAAAATTATAGTATTTTAAGAAGTTGGAGTTCGAATCATTCACCCTGTAGTTTGCAAACTGAAAGCAAACTGACTAGTATTCGTCACTGATCAGTGCATGTTTTCTGGGAAAAAAGTTAACGGTTCTATTCCCGCAAGAAGTTTTGAACAATAAGCGCTGAAAATTGTGTAACAGAAATTATGGCAGGACTAGGTAGAATCACGCAGTATGAATATTTAGTTGATTGTGGACTCATCAGGCTTAAAACCGCATTGTAATTGGCTAATCGGACAATCGTAGGTGGCCGTAGCTCAAGTGGTAGTGGACTGACTTCCAAATCGGAAGGTTCGGTGTTCGAATACCAACCGCGCCCGAAAGACATTCATTTTTTCTGTTAAAAAAAATCAAGTAAACGATAAAGTCTCCTAATTTGGCACCGCTTAGGTATATTTATCGGGCAAACTTCCTTTGAGATGTTCGGAATAGCCACAGCTATACCCGAACTAAAACAAGTTTGTTCGCTCCTAGGAACGTTCGGATATCTACTATAATGAGGTGCGCTTTGATTGATCAGGAGTCTTCTATGTTCACTTTTGAATATTGATATGCGGCAAACGCATAATAGCGAAGACAACGTTTCGTCCCACTGCAAAGCCATTCCAGTAATTTCACCAAATTTGCCCACTCTTTCTGGCTCTTAAAGACATATTTAGGGAAGTTTTTTGGCGTTCATATTTCCTTGCAGCAATCTAGGGCCTTCAGTATTTGTTCTGTCTCTAAAAGGTTATAATATTTCACGCTCAGTTCCGAGGTTTATTGTCCCTACCTATTTCGTTTGAGTGACTCGTCCATCATGAGTTAAACTATTTTTGTCTGATGCTTTTCATTGCTTCACAACGTGGTCAGGTATTTAAACCCAGGCATAACTTCGACCTGGAGGGTAAGACACTTTTCGGAATTCCTTTAATTTAAAGGGGCGGGATGTATCGCAGTCACTAACCCACTTCTAGAGTACGAGAGCTACCCTCTACCCATTGAAAGTTCGTCATATAAGGTGCATATCACCAATGCTGTCTATTGGCGCCAGGATATCGACGCTACTTTCGGAGGGTTAAAATGATGAAAAAAGCTATTCAATCTGAAATTCAGTCCTGAACATGCATAGAAAATAGTGTTCCTTGTTGTGGTACCCTGCTATGCAGAAGCCCGTATTGTCTCCAGAAATTACGAAATTTGCGACAAATGCCGAAATAAATCTTTTATAACTTACGGTAGCCAATTGTAGCTACTCGTATTGATCAAACTGGTAAACGTGGAAGGCTTGCTAGTGCAAAGAATCCAAACGGTATAAGGGACTCGGTGAAACTGGTGTGTAAGGACGATATATTGTAATAAGATATCGCGACCAGCAAGAAGGACTACCGACTTTCCAAATTGCGTAGAATTAATAAAAAAGCAAAAAAAAAAACAGCTAACACGATGTACGAGCATGCCCCTTTCAAGAATTACTATCACGCTGTCCTGAGATCATCCAATGTCTTTCAGGAAATTAGAGCTTTAAGTTATTGTATAAATACTACTACTCGTACATATTCCGATTTAATTCATCTTTCGAAACTGCGTTTAATTAGAGACTTTGACTTTCTATTGTAGTCTGAGGCCATTGCAATCGGACTTTACACTTTGTTCAAGCGAATTGCTCACTCTTCCTGCCATAAATATTGACTTACTCGTATTTATAAACAGAGTGTTTTGTTAGGCATATTTACCACGACGTAATACGATGAAACGAAAATCGAAAATTCATCAGTCTATCCGCATACGACTGTCCAATCGATAGCGCGCCTAACGATTTCATGATTTCAGCCAAATGCGAGTACAAGTTGAAGTAAACAAAGGCGACAAACAAACACTGAACCGTATGGATTAATCCCCGCAATCCCCAAATCATACGTAAAACGTGAGAGCGGTAACATTCAAGTGGCGGATGATTGATTACAATCGATGTTAAGTTAATTGCAAAATAAATGCAAACACCAACGTCACCATCATCATCATCATAATTATAAATCGTCGCAGCCAGTCCTATTTGCATCCCCATCTCTATCCATATACTGCTTCATTGTCAGTCCTAATGAGCCGGTCGGGCGGCGGGAGATTTATTGATGCGACTCGAGTCATGGGCATCAGTATTGAGTAGCACTAGTGTGATTGCATTTACGACTATGTTATCGATATCGATACGAATAAATTCATTCGATTTGGGGTGTATCCGTTTAATTTAACTGGCCAATTATCCGAGTATCCCAGCGATCAATGACGCGATCTAGCAAACAACTGTCTCTTCTATAGTGCGACTAACAACCACCTCTCCGGCTACGTTTAATTGCAATCGGCTGCCGATGTAACCGGTTTGGCATTTAGCTACGCTCGTTCAACATTCATTCGAGAATCGATTTTATTGTTCTTTAAAACGGTCGGTTTACGACCACATACTCGTATAATATAAATGCAGCACTGCACATGCATGGTGGACACTAAAGATTGAAGGTATTGTATTGCTAAACAGATTTATTGCCAATTTGCCAACACCATAGTAGCCTGCTCCCCCTTTTCTGACTCGTCTGCTCAATCTCGATTCAAATTCAGATTCGGATTTCGATTTCGATTTTAATTGCTTTCGCTCGGTTATCGTTTTATTGGTATTTTGTATTTACACCGTACTGGTTGTATGTCCGTCACGGAGCGTATTAGATCAGCTTTTTGTTTAGTTTGTCACTAAATCACTTAATCATGGGCCATTTTGCGGGCGACAATACTCGTAACCGCCCAAAACTGTCAAATCGATTCAGATACAATTTTTAGAGGTTTTTTAGTCGATTGTGTTCGTGTGTGGCACGCTAATAATGCCAACGAAGCGACGTTGACAAACTAATTTTTATACCTTTTCCAGTTTTTTTTCTTTTTCTGAATTTTGAATTTTATTATTTATTTTAGATATCTTGAAAGTAAGGTCAGCTCACCATCACATTGATTTTTTGTGGCAAAACGCAAATTCAAATGACGATCTTCAGGTTAATGAGCCATAAAATTCGGATTGTTGGTTTATTTTTTTTTTTTTTATTGATTTTTCGACAGCAAGCAAGATAGGGGAGAGGTCTTTGATGGAAACATTCAATACAGTGATATGAATTTTGAAAACAACAAGGCAAGCTAAAGAGTCCAGCCATTTGCTGAACAATTCTTCCTATGATTATATCCCCGAGTGTGGTTACTCGTTTTATGGGTTTGTTTGAACCACCACAGTTTTTCCATATTTCGACCTTGCGACAAGCGTCTTGCAATTAGTATAAAAAAATCATTTTCTTGATGAAAGATCGCAAAAACGGAGCAGATAACTTAAATTTGAAATAAGGGAGCATTTTTAACTTAAATAAAAAAATAAATTTAATTTATACCTTACGGACTTATTTAGAAGGCGCTACAGTCCGAAGTAGACCAGGGCTTCAGCTAACGTGCCTCTTTAGCAAGCGCGGTCTTTCGCTAACTCCAGTTGAACAAACAAAGTGGGTTGAGGTGCCCTTGTGCGGTACCTAAGATAAGGGTCGTACCCTACTGCGTTTGTCTTTCTGGGTTGGATTGGAGTCTCCTCCATTCTCCATGGATGCAAACGGGAGGGAAAATTACCCGAATAACTTTTTTCTTGAAGCATCCGAGAGCATTTCCACCCGCTTTCGTCAGTGCCCAAGCTCTTGCGTCGTAAAGCAAGACTGTGATGATCACGTACCATGCCAACGTGTTTTGTGCCACGTGCTGCCGCATGACTGCACGTTGTGAATTTCACGGCGGATATTTTTCTTTTAGCTCCGTTTCAGACCGAGGGTTATTAGCGTAGACTTTACTTCTGATATAGCGCATAGAAAAAATCCATGTGGGTTAAGTGTGGAGATCTCGGGTATCAGTTTTCGAGAAAAATGTTCGCGCAGCAAATTTATGGAGGTTCTAATGGTATGTGGAGTCGCCCCATCTTGCTGAAATCTCGTGTATGATGAGTAAGATCGATGTCCTTGCAAATTAGGTAATTATACAATAATTTTCGCTGTTCACATTTATCGCTTGTTCCCTGGAATTTTCAAAAAAAAAGGGCCCGATGATTCCGCTCGTCGATAAGGCGCGCTAAACACTAACACTTGGGCAATGAAAGGGCCGTTTAAAACTTTTTGGCATATTCACATTTAAAACATAAGTCTACCCCGAAATATAGGGTATTAGCAGCAAGGATTACTACAAGATCAACCGAGGGATCATTCGTGATCCTCATCCAAGGCCGTTGATTGAAGACGAAATCCCTTTAGTGAAGCCAGAGTATTCTCTACGTTGGATCTCGAAAATGGATTCATTGTTCTTGCCATCACAGAAGGGAGTAAAAGGCACTCGTTATTTGCAACACCATCAGGACAATTCGAGTTCAACAGGGTTCCATGCAGGCAATGATGCAGTACTTGGATGATTTGGTCTCGTTGTCGAATGATGAACACAAGGCGTAACAAAGCTTGATGGAAATTCTTAGGATTGATAGTGGCTATGGTGTGCAATTTAAATGAAAGAAGTGCCAATTTCTTTGCAAGGCGATTGATTTTTTTTTTTTAAATTTGCGCGCGCTCAAGGGATTTAAGTACCCTTAAAATGTTTGCACACAGCGCGGGCGAAGGAAAGTCAGGGAGGATAGAAAGAGAGGTACCAATGAACGTTGGTTTTAAATGTTTGAAGGTTATAATGACTAGGAAATAAGGAGATAGGCAGGGCATTCCATAAGCGAGTTGTACGGCTTAAGAACGAATCACGATATCTTAGAGTACGTCCGAAAGTGGGCTTGAGGGTATACAGATGAGCATTCATAGCGAGACGGGTGTTACGGTTAAAAGTTTGAATGGGCGGAATGCTACTGGCGATTTCTACGGAGACTGGTGGTGGAAATAGCGATAAAATAGAGTGAGACACCAGACCTTACGTCGGTGTTCGAGGGTGTCCATTGTTTGAGTGATATTAGTACCACCTATGAGTTTTATCGCACGGTTTTGGATCTTATCTAGCAGGTGCAGGGATGTTTTGGGAGCACCTGACCAGATGTGGGCATTGTACCCCAATTTTGTGCGGATGAATGCCTTATATATTATGGACAAATCAAAGGGGGTAAAATATTTCTTACATCTCTTGAGGAAACCTAGACATTTCGCAGCGTTTTTGACGACATCGAAGATGTGGTCATTCGTAAGTTGTCACTGACACACAACGGGAATGGAAAGTTTTTCGGTTTCGACGATGTAAGTGCCATTCATGGAAAATGGCTGAGTGTTTAAATTTCGCTTTAACGACAGCAGACAGCATTGTGTTTTGGAAGCATTAAATTCTACTCGGTTGATAGTTCCCCAATTGGTTATGCTCTTAATATCGGAATTTAATGAGCTTAAGATACGCTGGCGTTCCCGTTCTACAGCCGAAGAGCAGGGACGTGAGTCCGGGAACGAATATGGTATGAAAAGCAGAGAGTACTGTCGTCAGCAAAGGAATATATTGAATTAGAAGTAGCAGACAAGAGATCGTTGATGAAAATTAAAAAGAGTGTCGGAGACGGGATGGAGCCCTGGGGTACACCAGCATTTATTTTGTGAATATCAGACTTGAAACCATCCAAGACAACTTAAATTGAACGTTCCGAAAGGTAATTTCTAATCCATAGAAGAAGAGAGTCATCGATCCCAAAAGCACGCATTTTCGACAAAAGAGCCTGATGCCAAACTCTCTCAAATGCCTTAGAAATATCAAGTGCAACTATCTTGCTTTCGCCAGATTGATATTCGCTTTGTTTCGGTGAGATATGCCATCAAATCACCAGTGGACCTGTTGCTACGAAAACCATACTGCCGGTCATTGAGAAGTTTTCGTGTTTCGAGATATTTCATGAGCTGTCGGTTTATCAGTGTTTCCATGAACTTGGTAGGAAGGGACGTAAGTGCAATGGGTCCGTAGGAGGAGGGAGAAGAAGATTCACCTTTTTTAGGGACGACCTGGGCAAATGCTGTTTTCCATCTGCTCGGAAAGAGTCCTAAAAATTAGGATTGAGGAAAACGCTTACGCAGTGGTTTTGCCAGCGTGGAAGAGCACCTCTTCAGAAGAAGGGAAGATATACCATCTGGACCAGCGGATTTATGCATGTTGAGATCTTTAAGTACTCTTTTCACTACACGAGTGCGAAAGTGGATTCGTCCCATTGAACGCACTCATGTGCTGGCGGGGACAAAGCACGATCTGGGAGTGTTGAGCTGGCCGCAAAGTGTGCAGCAAGCAGATTGGCCTTGTCCAAAGAGCTGACAGCTGGAATGTCATTGTAAACGAGCGTTGGGATGGAGGATGAGGCAGAATTTCTGATGTTTTTGACAAATGACTGAAAGCTTTTACTACCTTTGGGACATTGTAGTATTTTTTGCCTCAACTTTTGGTCGTATTGAAATTTCACACGCTTGAGAAAGACGTTGCAGTCATTTCTGGCTCGTTTGAACTTTATTCGGTTTTCCTCCGTCGGGTTGGTCTTGTAGGACCGAAAAAACATTTCTCTAACCCTGACAGTCTCTTTACAGCTCGAGTCGTACCACGCCTTTTCTTTTGGTTTGATACTCTTCATCCGGTGAGGGATAAAGTTTCTCATTCCAAAGAGATTAGTTTCTGTGATCATATCAGCAGCGGCATCTACGTCGTTATCGAAGAAACATAGCAACCAATTAAAATTCCTAAAGAAGTTGTTAAGTCCGCTCCAATTGGCTTTCTCGTGTTGCCATACGGTTCTTTTAGGAACCTTTTCTCTAACTGCGTGGTGGGTGTACGAGAAATTAGCTGATATGACGCAATGGTCCGACTAGCCTTGAGGGGATAACATATTGACCTTGTATTTGTCAGGGTGAGAAGTTAAAAACAAGTCCAAGGTATTGGCGGTATGACTATCAACGTCTGGTATTCCTGTGGCCTCATTTACAAGCTGGGTTAAATTATTTTCCGCAGCGAAGATCTCAACACACCGTCCTTCGTGTGTTGTCTGTCCGGAATGTCGAAGCCAACCAGAATTGTGTATATTGAAATCGCTCGTAATCACGATTTCAGTATGAGGATACAGGGATACAATTCTTTGAATGGAATCAGACAGTGCATCAAACTCGTGGAAGGTCGAGTTGCTGTCCAGTTTGGGGCTTCTGAATATAAAGCAGTAGTGGATAATTTGCTTACGGAGATGGGATTTTAACCAAATGAAATTGAATCCCGGATTGGAACAGGGACGACATTGTGCTGGAGTTTGGTGAGCTACATCATATGCATGTAAATGGCGAGACAGCGGTGAGAGAAGAATAATGGCACTAGTTCATAGCCAGGTAGCTTCAGATCAGAGTGATCTGAGAGTTGTGGGCGGGGATCTACCTGTGTTTCACTAAGTGCCAAAACAGCTGGTCTGTATTTGCAGACGTGGACGTACGCAGAAAAGTGATTACTTTTTAGCCCGCGTATATTGGCTACAAAACAAACACAGTAAAGACAAACACCGACGTTACTAAGCGCAGATGTGAAGTACAAATTCAGAGTTGGTTTACCGAATCAAATTGTTGTAGGTGTTATGCCCTTACAACAATAGGAAACAGCATACCAACAAAATTAGCACCCACAGCCCGGTTGTTACATACACTCAGCCACTGCACGCGCTGTATAACAATGTAATTCAGCAACGGCAGTTACCGAGTACAAGCAACAGTAAGTCTAGGGGCAGGAAAGTTGGGATGCCCGCACTGAGAATGTTGATTGGGGTTACATTTTGTTTTTGTTTTTTTTTTTGTTGACTATCTAAAAATTACGATTGAAGATGGAAATTTAAGACAAGCCGAACAGAAACGAAAGCGGTTATGAAATTTCTGGAGCCATAGACAAAATAAAAGGTTCAAAGGTTTTTAGCCCTAAGTGCGGGTATTTTAGTAAATTTGTGCCGGGACATTTGATAGCGGCGAGGCCTTTAACTGACCTCTAGTGAGGTGCGGAGCAAAAATCGGCTTTTCTTCAGCTGAAAAATATTCTTCCAAGTAAATCAGTCCTACGACTATCGGCAAGATTTAGACACACAAACTCATCAAAGCGGGGATGCGGCATGGTGTTGCCGCAAAAACATCAAAACGACTTTCACCCATTTACTGTTGCAATAAAAATACGGCACCAGCACGAAAGAACTATAACAGCTACGAATTTGTGGTATTTGCTATTATAGCTGCTGTAGAAAGACTTCGCCATTATTTTTTTGGGAATACTCGAGAAAATCGCGTCTTAATAACTAACCAAATAAAAGAAATTAAAAAAATTGAGTTTTTTTTTTCTCCAATAACCTCCGGAGATCGCTACATAAATACAGTTAAATACTTGGCGCAATAGTCCAGGGTGGACCACGTGGTGATTTTATAAACAATCAATGGGCCGAACGGCGGGAGAGTGCGAGACTTTTTGATAGGAAAAAAGTCATCTTTGGAAGTTTGCGATTATCCGCTGAAAGGAAATTGACGTCACAAAAGTAGATTGCTTTTTTTTTAGTTTCAAATCTAGACGCACTTGCGGAGAAATTGAGGTCCTAACTCAACGCCCAACTAGGAAGCACGGGTACCAAAATAAAAATTTGACTCAAACAAACTTGCTGACAACTCAAACATAAGATTGTCAGGAGAATAGCTCATCTGTAACATTTGTGAACCCCAATTCAATGACATACCATACAGTAGATAGCTAAATCATTGATATCAAACCTTATATTGCAGAATTTTTAATTTATTCTAGTTAGGTTTCATACGAGTAGGGATAAGTAGTAGCTTACCTAGAAAACTAGAGAGAGTTAACCGTGAGATGCAAGTCGAACTGTGGGATTATCTACATTATTATTGGGTCTACAAGTAAGTTTCCAGCGTTTGTCAGAGATGGCGCCACCAGTGGATCCCGGGCAGAAATGTCAGACCCCATGTGTTTTATTTGTAGGTTTTGTATCTGTCAACAACTTTGCAGCGTTATATTTGAGCAGTTCTATCGGTGTCGTACATTTTATCGAGCAAAATCATGGCAAGTTTACAGCCAAATAAACGTCATTTGCGGGAAGTGCTGCTTTTATTCTTTAATATGAAGAAAAGTGCGGCCGAGGCCTATCGTTTGCTTTCGGAAACTTGTGGGGCGGAATGTATTGGTGCCGCGAGTGGCTCAAACGGTTTAAAACTGGTGATTTTGGAGTTGAAGACAAAGATCGCCCCGGAAAGCCGAAAAGTTTTGAAGACGAGGAATTGGACGCTTTACTGGATGAGGATCCGTGTCAGATTCAAGAAAAACTTGCTGCATCATTGGGCGTCACGCAACAAGCCGTTTCCCTGCGCCTAAAAGCACTGGGATTCATTCAAAAGGTTGGAAACTGGGTGCCGTACGAATTGAAGCCAAGAGACGTCGAACGGCTATTTTGCATGTCCGAAATGTTACTGCAGCGGTATAAAAATAAATCATTTTTGCATCGTATTGTCACTGGTGATGAGAAATGGATTTATTATGATAATCCTAAAGGCAGAAAATCGTATACAAAGCCCGGCGATCACGCCCAATCGACGCCGAAACGAAATATTCACATGAATAAATTCATGCTCTGCATATGGTGGGATCAAAAAGGTGTCGTATACTACGAACTGCTTCCGAATGGAGAAACCATCAAACGACCATTATATCGAACCCAACTAATTCGTTTGAAGCGGACATTAAAAGAAAAACGGCCAGAATATGAGACCAGGCATGAGTCCGTCATTTTTCATCACGACAACGCTCGGTTTCGGTGAAAAACTATTTGGAAAATAGTGGATGGGAAATTCTGCCTCACCCGCCTTACAGTCCAGACTTGGCACCATCTGACTACCACTTGTTTCTTACGGGAATACGCTTCAGCTCAGTAGAGGAAATCAAAAATTGGCTCGATACGTTCTTGGGCTCGAAAGACGAGAAATTTTTTTGGTCCGGAGTTCATAAATTGCCAGAAAGATGGGGGAAAGTTGTAGCTTCCGATGGACGATACTTTGAATAAAGCATTGTAACTACGTTTTCATAATAAAACTTCAACTGGAAACTTACTTGTAGACCCAATATAATAAATAGTAATATTTTGTAGAGCTTCCTACATTTCCGCACTTTTCTCGAAGGAGTTTTGGAAACCATAACTCTTCGTTGTTTTATCCGTGTTAGTTATTTTGATAAACTCACAAATGTTCACAATGGGAGTCTTCGGAAATGGTTTCTTGGAGATCTATCCTTTGTCTGATAGAGCTGAAAAATCAATTCTGGAACTGTGGTTACGAAAAATTGTTGTACGTCGAATAGCAGAAATCTGAGACGTATAAGTACTATAGATTGAATAAAATCACGGTCTTAGCAAAATATTTAACTTATGCAACAGAAGCTGCCTGCCAGCCCTTATCAACTCAGAGTCTTTGCCCAAAGTCGTGTCAGTCTAGTATGTGATAACGCGCTTCGTAGTGACATAAAGAGTGACGTAATTTGTTTCAGCTAATAAATAAACATTTTCTCTGATAGATAGTGTCAAGACATAAAATACTGGTAACTTGCGTAGATAAGTATTTGTTCGTAATGCTTTACGTACATAGCTGTGCATGAATGTTTGTAGGTAATCTTCTTGTCATTAGCTCGGTTGGTTGTTTGTTTGTAAACATCTTATGTTTTCCATTTATCTCATTTGCCATTCATCAATTAGACGTAGAGAAACATTTGTATTTTAAATTTTTAATTTCTTTTTGCATAAACCTAAAATTAGTTTGTAAAAAGCTACTATCTTAGTTTTTCCCCTTTTGTTTCTTTTTTTTTATTTTCATTTAAAATCCACAATGAACGGCGCGATCTCAACCTGATGCCACAACACACTCCATGGCGTGTGCATTTTATCACAAAACTGTTGATCGCCCTATCCCTGTACAAACTAAAAAAAAAACAAAAAAAAAAAAACAACAGCCTATTAAGCTGTGGTCCTGATTGCGATGATAACGATGCTTTTAACCGAATGAATACATCTACGACTACGACGACGGCGACAAACATAAAGACAGCAGTAGCAGCGACAAGTATAGCTTCAGTGATAACCGAAGTGGCTCAACAACCTCCACAAACGCCTCCATTACCAGTTCAATATACATTAGGAGTAGCTGTGTTGGCAGCGACTAACTCACAACATATGAATGGTTCTGCGGCAAATGGTTTAAACCTAACCTGCACTACACCGACCAGTGCGACAACCCCAACCAATAATAATAATAGCATCCACAACGTCAACAATAACAATAACAACATTAGCAGCAACAGTAATAGTAATAACAACAATAATAATGTTGGTAGTGGTGGGGTGATTGGGGGCGGCGGTGGCGGTGGTATCAATCGACTATCATCGGCTCGTCGCCCCCAAATACAAATATCGCCAATAGAACCGCAAAAAACATCACAACTCCTTAAGCTAACCATTCGCAAGGACGACAACGGATACGGCATGAAGGTGGGTATCAATTTTTTTCATTTTCCAGTTTTTTTTTTATTTATTTTTTATTTTTAAATTTATATTTATAGTTAAGAGTAATATATAGAAACATACTGGTATATATAAATATTTAGATTTTTTTTTTTTTTGGAAATGCAAAGATGTTATTCAATCGCTAAAAATAGTATCTTAGAGATTTGTTTTCTGGACATTTGTACATATTATGAGTAGATAACAATTTAATTTATTTATTTTTTATTTTTGTAGTTATAGCTTTTTCCATAAATTTTTTGTTTAAATTAGTTTTAAGTTTGTAGAGTTGAAGTTAAACTTAAGCATGACAGATTGCTTAAGGACAAACACCCCAGGGTACTCAAAAGAGATACACGTACAAAGTCGGAAAGGTTTTTTCCATGTTAGGGGTGTTAATGATCTGTGTAAATTTGTTTGCTGTTTTACTGAAAGGAGTTGTCCAACGATGTATTTAATTTTATTTATTTATTTATTTTTATTCTCACTCTATCATTATCATCATTTTTCCAAGGTAGAGTGCTTGCATTTATTAGCTCTATAGGTGCCAACCATCCTATTGATTTTGCTCGGACTCAGGTCGATGCGATGCCTCTGTGCAGCCCATAAAATTCGTCGCTGCATTTTCTTATTTATTCGCAGCCTATGCAGGCAGCACCACTATTGTGGGTTCATCCGTTTTTGACCAAGTCCATGTTTTCTGTGTCATAGAGCATCAACAACAGCAACAGCGGCTGCCAAGAGTTGTTCTTCGTTTGATTTCAGCATTGACGTCGTTGTCAGAATTAATAGCAGAACCTAGATAGACAAGACAAGGTCTCTGACTATACCAAAACGTTCCCGGAAATTCAGAAAATTAAAAATACAAGTTTATTCATCTAAATCTATATTGTCCACTTCAATGTAACCCCCATCGACTGCAACAGACTTATGCCAGCGCTTGATCCAATCCTCGAAACATTGTTTATATTCGGTTTTCGGTATGTCCATCAGTGCTTCCTGCGATTTTTCCATTATTTCCTCTCGGCTGCTGAAACGCGTTCCCCGTAGTGGTTTTTTAACTCGATTGAACAGAAAGAAGTCACAGGGAGCCCAATCAGGTGAATTCGGTGGTTGTTGGATGGTGTTTGTTGCATTTTTCGTCAAAAAATTACGAATAATGATGGCACTGTGTGACGGTGCGTTATCATCGTGCAAAATCCACGAGTTTTCTGCTCACAATTCTGATCTCTTTCGGGAAATTGCTTCACGCAAACGTTTCATAACGCCCAAATAATACTCGTACTCTTTGTTTACTGTCTGGCCTTCTGACAAAAATTCATGATGCACTACACCGTTGCAATCCATGAAAACCGTGAGCAGTGCCTTCTTTTTTGACTGAAAACGACGTGGTTTTTTGGTCTCGGCTCATTTGGTGAACGCCATTCACTTGCCTGATGTCTGAATTGCGTTTCGTACTCATAAACCCACGTCTCATCTCCAGTAATGATCCTTTTGATGAATGTGGGATCGGATTCAGCCTCGCAAATCATCTCTTTTGCAACGTCAACACGGTCTCTTTTTTGCATGAAATTGAGGTCTTTCGGCACCAACTTTGCTGCTACACGACGGAAACCCAAATCATTAACCAAAATGTTTTGGACGGATCCATAGACAATATTCAAGTCCTCCGCTGTCTCTCTGATGGTTAATTTGCGGTTATTGACCAACATTTCTTTTACTTCATCAATGTTTTCGTCGGTTTTCGATGTCGATGGTCTGCTACTGCGTTCATCATCTTCGATTGAGTCACGACCACTTTTGAACCGCTCGTGCCACTGGTAGACGACCGTTTTCTTTAGAGAATCGTTCCCGAAACACTTTTCCAACATTTCCAACGTTCGCGCACCATTGAATCCGTTTTTTGTTCGTTGTTGCAAATTGAAATCCATTTCTAAAATTGTAAAAAATCGCCAACACACACAGTGATAGATGTGCTCTTGGCTACGGAACTTTTGCAAATGTCAAGCTATGACGCTAAGATTTAGAGGGAATATCAACAACAGATTTACCAACTTAACAAAAAAAACAGAACCCAAATCAGAACAATGGGAGCGCCACACGGTGGGTGTGTTCGGGAACATTTTGATCAAGGTGGTATACCCGGTGTTTACCCTATGATAAATATCTACCGGGTAGGTAAAAGAACGATGCCCATCACTTCTCATGAGTTTGCCATGTCGATAGTGTTTAGATGAGAAGAGTGAGGTATAAAGAGAGGGGGACAGTCACGAAGAAATATAAAAATCGAGGAAAACCACGTTCCACAACCGAAATATTTCGCATTTCGTCGCTATTCCATTTTATCGAATAAAAATAAGCACTTATTCCCCGTTAAATTGTATCAAAATAGTGTAGGAGTGAGTGTTTACACGACAGGACTGCCCACTACATAGTCGAGTGTCACCATCTAAACAGGGTCATAGCTATGGACAACGGCAGGTGCTCGTATTCCTTATGTGTACCGTTTTGGTAATTTGAGTGCAAGTGATAGATAGGTACTTTTGCGATTATGCAAATTTTATCCCAGATACTTTATCAAGTAATATACATAGTATTTGTCTATTCGGGTCGATATGACCGAAAATGTTTAGATTAGAATTGAGAACGAAATTCAGTTGTTTATAAATTAAACTCAAAATTTTTCTTTTATAAAATTGAGTGTATTTTACTTGACCGAATGCCACAAAGGTTCTTCGGCTAATTATCGTTTTCTTTTCTCTTCCATATACAATGACATACAAAGGATACGTTTACATATGTGGATGGATGCCATGATGGCTCTATAAAAATTAAGTTGGGATTATAATTAGACAGCCTAGAGTGTTTATTTCTATTTTCGGTAGACCAGAAGTCGACACCTCAAGTTATCATACAATAAATTCTATCTAAACGTTCGCATATGTCTTATCTAAACAATCTCTTCCTTTAATGAATGATTTTTTTTATCTCCCCTAGTGCAAATATGTACGTGTAGATACTCTAATCTAATCGATCTAACAAATGTTCGAGTTTCCATCTTATGGCCATGGCTCATGCCTTATGCAATTTTCACAAAAAAAAAAAAGTCGACCCTTGGCTGACGTCCAAGAGGAAAAATACTCGTCAAGCGCAATTATGATTTGCGTGGAATGGTATTCTACTCCTCGAAAATGGGGGAAAAAAATAAAAAAAAATAGATACTTCCCGCATTTATGAAGTCGGCGGGAAAGAGGGCCACAGGCTACAGTGAAAACAGTCCGAAGTTAAATGTTTGAAATTGATTGGCCCAGCCATGTTCAAAACTTTGTGTGTGGATATTTGTAGTTAGCGTTGCCAAACTGCTGGTTTTTCTTTTATTAGTTTAATGGGATCCATTGATCGTATACATCTTGTCTTTTATCCTACAGTTCGAGGAAGGCATTATTCAGAATGGTGATGGCGTAGAGAATTAATTAAATTCGTCAATGACTACGCCATAAGTCTGTGTTCGAATCACAGGGCAACACAGAAAAGCAGAACAAAGTAATTTTCTGACGACAAAAGCAAATCGCCGAAAATTTCCTCCGTTCAGTCTTTGCAAAAAGCAAGGCAAGGCGAAAAATGCGATGAGTGAAGACTTTACATTGTTAAAAGTATTAAGACGGGGTAGGTTCTCAAACAAGTTTCAAGTTTGCTCTTTAGAGAGGTTAAAAGACATGCAAGGACTTGGGAATTTTTGGTCGGTACCAGCAATCTAATCAGGCAACCATATTCGTAAAAATTATAGAAGCACATTGTAATCCGAGGCAGTGATTTCCCCGTTCTGTTTTAAACAGAATAAATATTACCCTCACGTAATCTTTTCAGAATCGTTTCAGCTCGTTGCCAATGCTCTAGATTCTTTTTGCTCCATACTATGTGGACTTACGATACACGACCTGTATTCGAATATGTGCGTAAATTCAACTACGTGGCAGATCTATGAGAGGTGCAGTTTAAGACATCAGAGTGGAGGCTTGATACTTTGTTCCGCCAATTCTGAGTTTATAATTTGGTTTCTTAGCCCCCTCTATTGCCAGAAACCCATCAGGGACTGACGTTTTTCATATGTTGAGGGCAATCAACGTTAATATATTCACGTCACAACGTTTACAACCTTCAATTTTGTTGTGAACGAAAGTGCACTTATTTTAGAGAAATTTTTTTGTTTAGTAACAATTTTGGTGATTAATTTTTTGAACCTTATACCTGAAAAACTGTAAGTTTCATGTAAAAATTTTGTATGGTGAATTTGTAGGTAACATTATGGCGCACCAAAATAATAGTAAAGAAAAAGAATGATAAGCAGGCTTTTGCGAGATAAAAACGATTTTCCGCAAAAACGTATTTGAAGACCTATGTATATCTCGAAAATGAAAGCATGGTATGGCAATATTGTTTAGGTATGAATTAACCACTAATTAATTGGCTATCAAACGAGCCCAGCCTAGCTGCTCAGGTGGCGTCCCTGCCATATTTCCTAAAAAATGTTCTTCCTCTCTTTCCCTTGCACTTTCTAATCTCTTTCGTCTATCCCTTTCACAAGAAGAATTTCCACAGACTTGGAGAACCTTCTTCATAACCCCGACCCACAAAAAAGAATCAAAGAACGAAATAACAAACTATCGTCCAATAGCTAAACTCTCCCATATACCAAAATTCTTCGAAAGTATTTTGTATGAAGCTCTAAGCTTCCAATGCAGATCACTTATTTCCTCTAGACAACAAGGCTTCCTGAAGGGTAGGTCAATCACTAAAAATTTCGTTGGATTGGTATCCTTTGTCCTCTCTGTCCTAGAGAATGCCAACGAAGTCGATGAAGTTGCAACCGATTTTAGCAAGGCCTTCGATAAAATCTCTCATCGATTAATACTCTTCAAATTAACTGCCCTCGGCTTTAAACAAATACTGTTAAAATAGATATGTCCTTACCTCGTAAACCGTTTTTATAGTGTTCGTTTTAGGTCAGCCTACTCGGCTCCATTTTTGGCCACGTCTGGAGTTCCACAAGGCAGCCTTCTTTTTATATTAACCATAAATTATCTCGATAGGATCATCGAACACTCGATACCAAATTTTTTTAAAACCATTTCCTCTCCCCATGACTCCTCCCTCCTTCAACAAGACCTTGATACGAGGGCGGGTCAATAAGTCCGTGACTTTTGGATTAAAATAGATTTTTTGATAAAAAAATAATTTTATTTTTCAACGTAGTCTCAGTTGAGCTCTATACACTTTGTCCAACGCTTCTCCAATTTTTTTATCCCTTCCAAAAAAAAAATGATTTGTCGAGGTCCTCAAAATGACGAGATGACTTCATCATTGGAGTCAAATCTTTTTCCATCAAGCCATTTCTTCAGGTTTGGGAACAAGAAGTAGTCGCTCGGAGCCAAATCTGGAGAATAGGGTGGATGAGGGAGCAATTCATAGCCCAATTCATGGATTTTTGCCATGGCAACTGCACATGTGTGCACCCTTGCATTGTCTTGGTGGAAAAGAACTTTTTTCTTGGCCAAATGAGGTCGTTTTTTTTTCAAATCGTCATTGAATCGGTCCAATAAGTTGGCATAATATTCCCCATTGATTGTTCTTCCCTTTTGAAGGTAGTCAATGTGGATTATCCCGCGTGCATCCCAAAAAACAGTCGCCATAACTTTATTGGCTGACAAACCCACCTTGGCCTTCTTTGGCGCCGATTCACCCTTAGAAACCCACTGTTTTGACTGTTGTTTGTTCTCTGGTGTGTTGTGATGGATCCATGTTTCGTCCACGGTTACAAAACGACGCAAAAACTCCTCCATATTGCGATTAAACAACGCCAAACCTTCCTGTGAAGTTGTTACACGATTGCGTTTGTGGTCGACTGTGAGCAAACGCGGCACCCATCTTGCGGAAAGCTTTCTCATGCCCAAGTGATCATTCAAAATTGAAACCACTGAGCCATGCGAGATCCCTACGGCTTCCACAAGCTCTCGCACTTTCAATCTTCGCTCGGCCAACACCATATCGTGAATTTTTTCGATTGTTTCGGGTGTAGAGACCTCAACTGGGCGTCCAGGACGTTCGTGCTTGTACGGCCACAACGAAATTCAGTAAACCACTTTTTTACCATTGAAATCGATGGTGCAGAGTCCCCATAGTATTTATCAAGCTTAGCCTTGGTCTCGGTAATGGTTTTTTTTCGCAAGAAATAATGCTTAATAAGCACACGAAATTCACTTTTTTCCATTTTCTCCTCAAATTAGTGAGTAGTCTGATAAAAATAGCTGTCAAACACAAACTAACTGACGCAGCAAGTTTAAATTTTGACAGGAGTCAACTGACAAATGCCTGTTGACAGGAGCAGTGTTGCTGTTTCAGTAAAGAGGTCAGAAATTCAAAAATGCACGGAATTATTGACCCGCCCTCGTAGTTTTTCGATCTGGTGCCTCAAAAATTATTTGGAACTTAATATCCCCAAGTGCCCATACACCACCTTTTCACTCTACCTTCTCCACAACCAACCTATCTCCTCTGCTCAGTGTTTTCGCGACCTCGGCATTTTCTATGATACGAACCTCAACTTCCGTTTACATATGGATGGGATAATCCTTAAAGCCAACTCTGCACTAGGTTTTGTAAAACGGTGATCCAAAGAATTTACCAACCCATACGCGACCAGGTCCCTCTATATTACCTTTGTTCGCCACCTCTTAGAGTACGCCAGTTAAGTGTGGTCCTCATATTTCGTGAATCGAAAGCATCCAACGCCGTTTTCTTCGATTTGCTCATCGAGGTATGCCCTGGAATGATTCTTTTATTCTTCCCCCCTATCACAAGCGTCTCAACCTTATTAACTTAAACACCCTTTAGGAACGCAGAGATGCAGCCGACTTTCTTTTCATTCAACGACTCTTTTTAGGTCGCGTTGAATGCGCGTTCCTTCACAACTCTATTTTCCTCAACACTAACCCTCGTAATCTACAATACGTACGCCTCGTCTCTTCTATCTACCAACCCGCCACACTTCCTATGGCGCGAACGGACCAATCTCCCGTATGCTACGAAAAAACAATTCAAACCCTACCGTCTTTGACTTCCACCGCACCTCTCCCTACCTCGAATCCGCTCTCCTTCACCACTCCAACCAACCATAGTTTTAAGTTTAAGTTTAATTTTAAGTTATACTCGTAGCTTGTATTCGCCTCCACCAAAATGCACTGGGTTTAATACTCGTACACTAGAAGTTATAACTAAATAATTGTTGGTACTCGTACCTACTTCTCTGAACTGAGTGGGTGTTGAAGATAGTAATAGATTAGCTGAAAATGTGGGTAACGTTAAAAAGGAAAGGGGGGGTCATAAACGAAATTGTAAACAGATCAAACGACAATGCAGATATAATCATAAACAACAATAATTCAACTGTGTCTGATCCCTTAGGAGTTGCTAATTTATTTAATGAGTTTTTTTCGAATGTCAATTCTTCTCAGAGCTTTCCGAACGATGGTAGCTCTTATTGCCAACGCGATGTTACGTTAAAGAAAGCAAACTTTCAACCAGAAAGTTTATTTTTCGAACCGTTTACGGCATTTGAAATACAGAAAATTATACTATCGCTTAAAAAATCGAATTCTTCTTCTTTTGATCAGATCTCCAGCTCGGTGCTGAAAAATATTTCTTTCGAAATTTCGGATGTATTGTGTTTTATTTTCAATCTCTGCGTACAGCAGGGAATTTTCCCAGATTCACTTAAGACAGCAGTAGTAATGCCACTCCATAAAAAGGGTGACATCATCACTTTAAATAATTATAGCCCCATTTCAATTCTGTCAGTTTTTTCTAAAGTTTTTGAACGTAGTATAAAATCCAGAATTTTATCATTCTTAGACAGGACCAATTTTTTTTAGTGGTAGCCAGTATGATTTTAGAAGTGGGAGATTTACGGAAGGTGCCTTATTAAAATTGACTAGTGAAATATATGTATATCAGTTTGAATACATCCGAAATTCCAGCTAATCTATTTATAGATATTACTAAAACTTTTGATATGGTAGATCACATTCTGCTGTTAAGTAAGCTTTATGATGCGGGTTTCAGAGGCTTTATTCATGATTGGTTTTCTTCGTATTTAAAAAATCGAAAGCAAATGTTGAAAATCAAAAACTGTTTTAGTTCGCAGAATTTGGTTAATGTTGGTGTTCCGCAAGGATCTGTTTTGTGTCCAATTCTGTTTTTAATGCGTTTTTTACGTTTTTTTTTTTCAAAATTTGAACGTTTATTTAAGAAAAACATGTACAATAGTATTATTCAAAGTATTGCCCATCTGAAGCTATGACTTTTTCCCATCTTTCTGGTAATTTGTGGATCCCATCCCAAAAGAACTGCGCGGGTTGGCAGCCAAGAATGAATCAAGCCAATTTTTGATATTCTGCTCTGATGTGAACCGTATTTCAGTGAGGGCGTTCTGCATCGACCGGAACAAATGGTAGTCAGAAGGGGCAAGGTCTGGGCTATAAGGCGGGTGGGGGTAAGACTTCCCATCCACTGTTTTCCAAATAGTTCTTAACCGGAATAGCAATGTGGGGCAGAGCGTTGTCATGATGGAAAATTATTGCCTCGTGTCTGGTCGCATATTCCAGGCGTTTTTCGGCCACTGCTCTCTTCAAACGGATTAATTGTGTTCGGTAGCGTTGTCCATTGATGGTTTCACCCGGTTTTAGCAGCTCATAATACAGCACACCCATCTGATCCCACCAAATATAGAGCATTACCTTCGCGCCATGGATATTCGGCTTTGCCGTTGATTTGGCTGGTTGGCCGGGTTTCACATATGATTTTTTGCGCTTGGGGTTGTCGTAATGGATCCATTTTTCATCACCAGTAACAATCCGATACAAAAATGACTTCCTTTTGTGGCGTTCCAGCAGCATTTCGGACATGCGAAACCGCCTTTCGACGTCTCTCGGCTTGAGTTCATGTGGAACCCAATTTCCTTGCTTTTGAATACGAGTATATCCAGCTGCTTTTAAACGTTTTGAAATGGCTGCTTGAGTGACACCCAAAGATTCTGCGAGCTCTTCTCCAGTTCTTCATCTTTAAACTTTTTTGGCTGCCCAGGACGTTCATCGTCTTCCAAGCCAAAATCACCACTTTTAAATCGTGCAAACCACTTTTGGCACGTTCGCTCGGCTAGCACATGTTCACCATAAACTTCCACCAAAATACGATGACTTTCGGCAGCAGTTTTCTTCATATTAAAGTAATGAAGAAGAACTCCCCGCAAAAACACTTTTTCAGGCCCAAAGTTCGACATATTTGAGTGAAAAAAATTATTGTTGTTTACGCTTCAAATGAATGACATACAAGTATATTGAAATGACGTACAATGACAGTAGCTTTCCAATGCATGTTCCAATGGAATAATAACAATGGAATAATACAAGTTACGCCATCTCTTAGCAAACCGCACGATGTTATAGACCCAATTGAATTGTTCCGCAACGAAGTGGAAAACTGTACTCTTTAGCGACAACAGGAGGATTAACTCGATTGCTTCCGATGGAAGTATCCATGTTAGAAGAAAGAAGGGGACACGTCTTCAACAATGACATTGTCGTCCATCCGTGAAGCATGGATGCGGCTCTATTATGGTGTGGGGATGTTTTTCTGGTGCGGGATGTGGACCAATACATGAGATTATGGATCGCTTTCAGTATAGGAATGTACTGGAATCCGTAATGCCACCATGCGCTGAGAAAGAGATGCCACTGCGTTGGTTTATCAACATGATAATGACCCAAAACATTCATCAAAGTTGGGTAAGGAGTGGTTTGCATAGAAAAATCGCCCGATCTAAACCCTATCGAGGACTTGTGGCCCATTTTAAAAAGACGGGTGGGGTCAAAGATGTACACGCCAAAAACGCACTTATGACGTCATTAAAGAATGGATGGGAGAACATTTCAAAATAAATTTTTGAGAACCTAGAGTCGTGCATGCCGAAAAGATGTGAGGAGGTCTTTAAAAACAACATTTGCTGGACAAAATATTAAGTATAACAAAAATCCGGCATGTTTTGCACAGACCGTTACCGAGTTAAGTTAAGTTTTTTTGTTTCTGTAATAAAACATATTACCTCAAAACCTTTTTTTTTCTTTTATTTGTACACTTATACAATAAGCTTTCTTAAATTGACAACAGATCTTACTTAGGTTCTTTCTGTTCCCTTAAATTCACCAAAGAAAAATGTTCGATAAAAATGCAGTATGTTTTGCACAACACTGTATATAGGAATTTTTCTTTGAGGTTTCTGTGGAGCAAGCGAGAAATTGTTGGATGGGTAGGAGCGATAGTAGTTTTTTAAAACTGGAACGCGTTCCTTAAACATGCCAAATGCGCTTGGAACTTACGTGGACGGTATATGAGGAAAAATCATATGCAACATCAGCTGGAGCAATGTTAAAATTTTCATGAAAACGCACGAAAATTAGCGAAGGTAGGTAGGTAGGTAAAAGTGGCTGTTGGAAATACCAACCCACTTAGGCCTATTGGCCCATTGTGAATACGTCTATATTTTTTAGATCGTTTAGGTCGTTGTAGAAGAAAGCTCCTAAGAGGATTGACTCCTCCTCCTCCTCCTCCTCCTCCTCGTCCATGCAGCTTCTGCAGAAATGGTTTGTAAAGGCGCCAAGCCTTCTTGCGTGCTTGCCTATGAGGCAGTGTCCAGTGATAACACCTATGATGGCGCTGAGATGTTCGTTATTTAGAAGGACCAGACACTTAGAGCGATTCAGATCCAGTTTGGGCCAGATCTGTTTGGTCGATAGACATGTTGGTCCAACAGTCCACCTAAGGTCTGTTCTTTTATTGGCATCCATCTTTAATGTTAGTTTGCACGCAGCGATTGGTATACCTATGCTACCCGTTTCCGGTAGAATAGGTAGAGTGGTTCCAATTTTGGCAAGTTCATCGGCTCTACAGTTCCCTAGAATGTTTCTGTGGCCCGGCATCCAACAAAGGTGAAGGTTGAACTGCTCTGCCATCTCCATAAGAGATGATCGGCATTCAAGGGCGGTTTTAGAATTTAGTGAGACCGAGTCCAGGGACTTGATAGCGGCCTGACTATCCGAAAAGATGCGGATATCCTTTGCAGATATCACGTTTTCTTTCAGCCAGGACAAAGCTTCTTTAATCGCCAAAATTTCCGCCTGGAACACGATACAGTGATTTGGAAGACGGAAAGAGAGGCTTAGATTTAGCGTATCTGAGAAAACGCCGCCACCAACTCCGCTATCGATTTTAAATACATCTGTGTAGAGATGGATTGACTTGTCCTCCATGAAAGTATCTTCCTCCCAGAAGGATCTAGAGGGGAAGCTTACATGGAAGTTTTTGTCAAACCAAAGTTCAGGTGTGGTGTAATCGATGTACTCTGTGAGGATTCCTAATGTATTAAGAATACTGGCGTGGCCAAATGAATTATTTGTCCACTGTTTAGTCACTGCTGAAAATATTGAGGGGTGTCAAATGAAACAGAATGTCTAATGCCTCAGAGGGGGTAGACCGCAATGCTCCGCTTATATGTTACATAGACATGCTGTTCTCTGGACTCTGCTTAGTTTAACGCAGTTAACTGCACTTTCTAAGGCCGTCCACCAGACTACCACTCCGTAAGTAAGTATCGGTCTTATGACCGAGATGTACAGCCAGTGGGTTATCCGAGGTTGAAAGCCCCATTTATTCCCAATGGCTTTTTTGCAAGAGAATAAAGCTATTGTAGCTTTATTGACTGTTTCTTGAATGTTAGGTTTCCAGTTTAGTTTTCTGTCAAAAATGAGACCCAGATATTTTGCTGTATCGGAAAACACTAACAGGTACACTAACTGGACACCGCTTTGCGGCGTACCTCTGCTATCACATCTTTTAGCAGAAGTCTCGCCCAGTTTGGAGTTGATTATTCTGCTTTTTAGCATAAGATTGATCAGTTCCCCAAGTGAGTCGCCTACCTGCAGAGTTGACAGCGCAGTCGTGATTGCGGAAGTGTTGACGTTGTTAAAGGCACTCTCTATGTCCAGGAAAGAAACCATTGTGTACTCTTTATATTGTAGGGATCGTTCGATGTAGCTAGTCAGTGAATGCAGAGCCGTTTCCACCGACTTTCCTTTACAGTAGTCATGTTGAGCCGTTGGCAGAAGTCTAGGATCAATTTTAGCTCGTATATAGATGTCAATCAGTCATTCCAGAGTTTTCAAAAGGAAAGATGATAGACTTATAGGCCTGACGTCCTTTGGGACAACATGAGAACATTTTCCGGCCTTGGGAATGAAAACTACGTTGACTTCTCTCCATGATAGTGGAATGTGGATAAGTTCTACACAGCTCCTCATAATATTTTCTAGCGCAGGCAGAATAATATCTGAGGACCTCTGTAGCTCGGCAGGCATTACACCGGCCGGACCAGCAGACTTGTATGGTTTGAAGCTATGCAGCGGCCAGAGCAGTTTGTCTCTTGTGATCAAACCATGAATTTTGGTCCCGGTTGCAGTAGTCTTGATTTGATTGCTACTGCCCGCGAATTGAGAGCTACCTGGAAAGTGGGTGTCCAGTAGCAGGTTGAGTGATTCATCCCTTGAGGTTGTCCAAGAGCCATCGGTTTTTTTTTCAAACAGCTAGGCATCATAGGATTTGTAGAGAGGATTTTTCTTAACCGTGATGCCTCAGAGGTTTCCGTGATTTTGTCACAGAAGGACCTCCAGGATTGCTTTCCTCAGTTCTTTTTCGTACAATTTGAGTAATTCTTCGTATGAGTCCCATAGTCTGATTGAGAGCCAGAGTGAATTCTCTGACTTTCATGTCAAGCTCATTGGGTGTCACGCGGGAGACGTGATAGTTCAGAGGATAGCGTTTCTGACAGTATTCCTCTGTATTTTTGCCAATTAGTTTTCTGGTAGTTCCGGAATGATGGTTGACTGATGATGGTTGAAAAAGAGTGTTCAGACGATACCATCCAGTTCATTAGCATTTGAGAGATGTTGTCGGAGACAAGAGTTATATCTAGCACTTCCTGTCGGTTTCTAGTTATAAAAGTGGGCTCATTGCCAATATTGCAAATAAAGAGGTTAGTACTTATAATATAGTCAAAAAGTGACTCACCTCTATCATTGAGGTCGGTACTGCCCGATACCGTGTGATGATCGTTAGCATCGCATCCGATGATGAGTCCAGTTTTTTACCTTCCAGCCTCTAGTACCACCCTTTCTAGGTTATCACCAAGGAGAGGGCCCACATGATCATGGCCAAGGTATGCCGATACTAGCCAGTAGGAGCCTTTGGCAGTCTCTAATCTGGCAACGGTTAAGTCAGTATCGCTGAGATTAGGAAGTAGAAGTGCATTAAGGCTACGTTTCACTAATATATAAGTTCTGATTTTACCTTTGTCGCTTGTATAGACCGGGACGTATCCGGGTGTCCTAAATCCACGAACCATGCCTTCTACAATCCATGGTTCGTGGAGTAGAATAATGTCTTCAGCGTTTTTTGAACGATGCAAAATGCGTGCGGCCGAAGCCTTTTTTTGAGTAATGGAGATTAATCTGGTGAAACCGTATCATTGCTACAGTTTTCTAGAGTAGCCTCTACCACGGTGCTATTGAGATCCTCCGATTCTGAAGATGTGCCCAAGAGCTCATCTTCTTCCTTTGATCGTATAGGACCTCGTTTTGCTTCGTCATCGGTTTCCATTTCCGACGGGGTGTCAGAAAAGGAAACCGGCGGCTTGATTGTCACTTCGGATAGATTGGAGTCGTCGCTATCCATTTCTGGAAAGGATATCGACGCTCCAGGATCTGAGGTTGTGTTTGGTGGTGTCTCCGTTAAAAGAAGAGGAGGTTGCTTATCAGCATCCAGCTCATCCTTTTTGTAGACCCTTAGGTGAATTGACTCCAAATCGAACCGAATCATGCCTATTGTCTGCGCTAGAGGGTTAAGGGATTCCTTATTGATCACGATCAACGCGCATCTATAAGAACCGCTTAGTTCCTCCAGTTTCGCGACTTTCCAGTCATGAGTCGGAAGGGTCGGCTTACTGAGCCTGATGACCTCCAGAATGCTTTCTGGGGAGGAGGGTTCGGCTGGGATCCTGGTACGAGTTCAAGGTCTGCTAGGGATGTCGTCCTTAGATACGACTTTGAGTTTTGCACCTGGCCAAATCTTTCCTAAACCACCTATGGCCTTAGTGAAGAGATCGAAAGATCTCTGATTGGCACATGCGATGAGCTTGACGTGGCCTTGGTGCCAGCCAGCGTCGCTTGTGATGGGAGGTGGTCCGGGGTTTTCCCGCATGATGGGCAAGAAGTTGCTCGAAAGCTTCAGCTTGGCCAGCTGCCACGGTTCAGGTGTTATAGAATCTTCAGTATCGTTCCTATCGTTTACCGCGATTATTATTGCGTCCTTTAGGACTTCACTGAAAGACCTCAGAGATGTGCTGTTGGTTGGCCTAGGGGTTTTGGTGCTGTGGGTTTTGGGCCTCTTGGAAACCGGCACGGTTTCCTCGAACGATCTCTGGCGCTTGGAGGAGACTTTAGGTGTTTTGGGGGCAGTGGAAGCAGTGTGTAATCTGTCTTTTAGGATGTTGTTAGCCCACTCAATCTTGCTCTTTATGTCCGCACTTCTCTCAACCTCCGGAATAGATTCGAAGGTTTTGGTGATGCGTGAAGCATTTCGGGGTCTTATGTAGAGCGCCTCAGATGGAGCTTGCCGACGCGGCTGAGCTCCAGATTCCTCCTTGGGAAGAGGAGTTTTGGTAGCAGCGACAAGTCCGTGGCCTGCTACAAATTTGCTGCTGCAAGGAGTGGAGGAATTTATAGGACCATGGCTTGCCACAGTCCTATCACTCCCTGAAGATTTATTTTTACCTTCCTCAACAATGAAGGAGCCTTGCCGGTAGTCGATGCAGTCACCGTTCTACCGCCCGGTGTTATCGGGTTTTGTTTTGCTTAGGTTTTCCATAATGTGGTCCCATGAGTAGCGGAGAAACGGTGGTCCATCTGTACAGAGATCCGCCATATACAGCTAATCCGGAGGTCGCTATTTTTTGAGAACCTGGGCCCTAAGCCAGGTTGATCTTCGACACGGGTCGTATGACACCTTGATCCAGCACAGTGAGAAAGGAGTGGTTAAATGGGAAGGGGAGTGGGGGAAGCATCCCATGGTTTCGGGACTCGTCTGGAAAATTTCTCGAGATTCATTGACCCTACTCAGCCTCTACAACTCGGCAAGTTCGATGCTCGCGGTAGAGGAAAATTGATAGAGATAGAATGTATCGTCCGTCATCACTCAGATCAGCTATCTGTTTGGTACGTCAGGTTGAGCTGTAATTACTGCAGTTTTGAGCATCTCGGTAAGTAGGGATGTATTATACGCTGCAGTAGATTGGACTGGATTTGCAACGATATATCTTCAATTTTCGCATCTTCAATTTCTGTTAGTAACATTCGAGATTTAGTGACGGTGTTGCTCATTTCATCCACTTTGCACAAATTGCTTATACACAAAAGCTGACCGATGCTTATTGAGATTTTAGGTATTTTATAGATATGTAGTTGGAGTCCCGTCTATGAAAGGAGAAATTACGGAATTTTCTATATTTGGCGCTTTCATTGAGAGCACCAAGAGCGTATCTTTTGTGGTGGGGGTAAAATGATTATTTCCTGGTGGGTGTCTCTAGGGACAGTAAATCTTAGTACGGTGTTACGGAGTCTTTCATCAATGTACCTGCTGCTGATTGTTAAAACCTTTAGTATCAAAGAAGGCAGTCAAAGATTTTTTTCCTATCGGGCGGACGACTATATGCAGACAAGCGTGTTACTTGGGTGCTAAGTCTCTTGGATGAAGCTTACGTAACCTGTTCCCAAATGGTTGCAGCTTTCGAGTGACAGTGTTGGTTTTATCCAAAGCATATGTACATATGTAGGAGTATTTACGTAACTATCGAGCGGGAGAGTCTCGGCTTAGTTTCTACGTCGAAGATATTATTTTTTCAAATCTTGGGTAATATCGAGAATTCAGCTTTAGGCTCACAATACACTGTTGATTGTATTCAGCTCGGTGTTATGGCCGGCCGAGAAATAGATAACTTCTGGCTTCTTTGTTCTTGTCTATCACTCTTGAGAGACGCGCTTTTCAAAGTTTACCTGATGGAACACCCTGCACATGTGTTTGGGGTCTGCACTTATGCAGCAGTTTTTGGGGAATCTGCTGTGAAAAATCACCCTTGCGTTGGAAACGGTTTTTTGTATTTGGTACAAATGGATTTTTAACTTTCATTTCATTTTTATATCTTCCCACACGTACCGGCCCTAACGCCCCTCATCCCTCATCTAACTCCAACATCTCCGCTCTCTGCGATTAAGGTTTAGTTTTCTTTGTCTATCCGTTGTGTAGGTATAGCTTGACGTTGCCGTTTTCCTTTCTGCCTAGCATTTCTCATCTATTAAGCGGGGGCACAAAAATTAAAAATAAAAAAAAAAATAAAACAAATCAAACCTACGAATACGAGTGTATGGTCATAGATAAGATAACAAACCAAGTGCACAACATACTCGTACAACACACAAAATACTCTTACAACACACAACAAAATGCGGAAAGGAATGCATGCTACTCATGTGGATGAGTGGTGACTCTGTATCGCAAAGATACGACGATATGACTCTTCGTCGTCGTACTTAAGGGGCAGAAATATATGAATAATGCGCGATAAAAAAGCTTTTTGTTTGCCAATATGTTTGCTTCGGTTTTGTTCATATGTTCGGAAAAATAAGAGGAAATAAAATAAAACAAAAATTAAATAAATGAACAGCCGCAAAGCAAAAGAGCTAAACCGCACAAACAGTGAAACTAGTTAGAGCAAGCAAAGCCAACCGGATATGTACCGCTCGTAGATACACTATTTACAACAGATAGTATGCATTAAATTGTTTTTCAAAAGCAACAATAAAAAGAATTAGAAAAAAAAAAAAAACAGTGTATGGAGAAGAAAATCCCGAGCAAACAAGGGGTTTTACTTGGACAGAATTAGATATGAATAAAGTTAATATGTAGTTTCGTTTAGTTGGTTCGTTTGCTTTGCAATTATTAATTAACAAATGGCATTCGCTTTTATTTTTAGCTCCTTCTGATATGAGCATACGAGTAAGCATGTGTTTCAGCAGCCAATGACAACGGATATGAGTTTTAGAAGACATTGAAAAGACACTTTTCCATGACAAAAATTCTTGGCTACACACAGCACGCGAAATTGTGGTAATAGAGCCTTTCATTAACGAAAGAATCGGTAGCTTCCTTTCTGAAGATGAACTTAGCCTAGACTCAAACCAACTTATTTATTGTATATTTAATCTTGTTTAGTTAAGCGCTCTTTTGGTCTATGGCGTTAGCATTTACAAGCTTACATTCATAAAAGTCGCAAGTCAAATTTATATTAGTGTTATTATTCATTTCCGAATAGATGGCGCCACAGTTATACTTGACCTGTTTTCTTACTTTGTTGTTCCCTTCTGGTTTATAAAGTTTTCCTCGACGTCGTGTACTTTTCATATTCGGCTTACATGTCCCGCTTGTCTTAATCACTCAATACATGCTTGTTCGCGGTATATCTTCACTCCCAAAGATTATTAACGCAAAAACAGCAAATTTTCCGTTCATAAAACTATGACTGTCCAAATCTTATGCAGTCTTTCCTTGATCTTTTGGGACTGTGCCTTAATACTTTTTTGGACCGAAGAAACACCGATTAGTCAGTGTCTAGGAATTTAGACGGTCTGGCAAATTCCCTAAGTAAGTGCAAGTTCTTATAGTTTTCCTGTCCATTTAAATTTTATCCATTGGCGTATGCTGTCGGTTTTGAGGATTTGAAATAAATTGTCACTTGAGTTGACTTTTGAATTTTTTTTAACATCCAACATCTCTGGGAAGTTGTTACTTAGTATGACTGAACGACGAAAGTTGTGTAACGTTATTTTCCAAAGGCTTCCGCTTACCGTATTAGATGGGATATTAATACGATAAGGTGATGGATAGTTATAATTTGGAAATAGAATTCGTCTGCCGAATTTCCTGCAGCTTGAATATCTGTGCGACTATGCAACTGAAGAATTGTTTCGGTTGATCGATTTTGGGACCGATCTTTTTCTGCCTTTCTTATCAATAACTGTCTGCAAAAACTCATCCGGGCACCTCTACGCAGATAATATTCATCTTCATTTGGTCCGTCCAATGAAAGATTTACATAAAAGAATATGGTTTCCGAGTTAATGAGTACCTGGATAAATACATAGTTGGCCAGCAATAAATAATATGCTCCTTATTGTAAATAAGTCGTAATTCATACTGATTTCTAACAGGAGACAGTTTAGTCTTGGTTAAATAGGGTGATTCAACAAGAGGTGTAGGATTTTTTTTTTTGATAAAATGAACAATTGTTTAGATACCAGTATCTCTGAAACTTTATATTGTAAACATATGATGATGATTTATGGAACACAATATCTTCCGCAGCGCCGTACGTTCTGCGATTGGGTGCTGGAAAACATGCATGCAAAAAATATAATTTTTTCGAATGAGGCCCATTTCTATTACCGCATCTGGATCGAGTGATTCAGGAGATACCAATGTGTATGTGTGTAACAACTGATGGATAGCGGGTTGTTAGTGAAAATTTTGTTGGTGCACTGTTTCATATTGTTGTAAGGGCATAACACCTACAGCAAATTGATTCGGTAAACCAACGTCGGAATTTTCACTTCGCAGCCTTGCTTAGTATCGTCGGTGTTTGCGTTTACTGTGTTTGTTTGTAATTATGGCCAGAGAATTCAGGGTGGACGTAGCCAGTATACGCGGGCTAAAAAGTAATCACTTTTCTGCGAACGTCGACGTCTGTAAGTACAGACCAGCTGTTTTGCCACTTAGTGAAACATAGGTAGATCCCCGCCCACAACTCTCAGATCGCTCTGATCTGAAGCTACCTGGCTACAAACTAGTGCCATTATTCTTCTCTCACCGCTGTCTCGCCATTTATGTGCGTTGTGATGTAGCTTGCCCAAATTCCACCAACAATGTAGTCCCTGTTCCAATCCGGAATTCAATTTCATGTGGTTAAAATCCCATCTCCGTAAGCAAATTATCCACTACGGCACTACTTACAGAAGCCCCAAACTGGACAGCAACTCGACCTTTCACGAGTTTGATACGCTGTCTGACTCGATGCAAAGAATTGTATCCCTGTATCCTCATACTGAAATCGTGATTACCGGCGATTTCAATATACACAATTCTGCTTGGCTTCGAAATTCTGGACAAATAACACCCGAAGGACGGTGTGTTCAAATCTTCGCTGCGGAAAATAATTTAACCCAGCTTGTAAATGAGGTCACACGAATACCAGACGTTGATAGTCATACCGCCAATACCCTGGACTTGTTTTTAACTTCTCACCCTAACAAGTACTGCGTTGATGTGCTCTCCCATCTAGGCTAGTCGGACCATTGTGTCGTATGGGAATACGAGAAAGCGAATTGGAGCGGACTTAACACCTTGTTTAAGAAATTTAACTGGTCGTTATGCTTCATCTATAATTACGTGGATGCCGCTGCTGATATGATCACTGACACTATTCTCTTCGGAATGAGATCCTTTATCCCTCATCGGATGAAGAGTATCAAACCAAAAGAAAAGGCATGGTACGACTCGAGCTGTAAAGAGACTGTCGGGGTTAGAGAATTGTTTTTTCGATCCTACAAGACCAACCCGACAGAGGAAAACCGGAAAAAGTTTAAACGAGCTAAAAATGACTGCAACGTCTTTCACAAGCGTGTGAAATTTCAATATGACCAAAAACTGAGGCAAAAAATACTGCAATGTCCCAAAGGCAGTAAAAACTTTTTGTCATTTGTCAAAAACATTAGAAATTCTGCCTCATCCTCCATCCCAACGCTCATTTACAATGACATTCCAGCTGTCAGCTGTTTGGGCAAGGCCAATCTGGTTGCTGCACATTAGGCTAGAGCTAGGCAGCGCATTCCATAAGCGAGTTGTACGGCTTAAGAACGAATCACGATATTTTAGAGTACGTCCGAAAGTGGGCTTGAGGGTATACTGATGAGCATTCATAGTGAGACGAGTGTTACGGTTAAATGTTTGAAGGGGCGGAATGCTACTGGCGATTCCTATGGAGCACTGGTGGTGGAAATAGCGATAAAACAGGATGTCCATTGTTTGAGTGATACTAGTATCACCTATGAGTTTTATCGCACGGTTTTGGATCTTATCTAGCAGGTGCAGAGATGTTTTGGGCGCACCCGACCAGATATGGGCATTGTACTCCAATTTCGGGCGGACAAACGCCTTACACATATATTGAGGCCAGATGAGAGGGGGTGAAATATTTCTTACATCGCTTGAGGAAACCTAGACATTTCGCAGCATTTTTGACGACACCGAATATGTGGTCATTCCAACGTAAGTTTTCATTGACACACATAACGAGAATGGAAAGTTTATCGGTTTCGACGATGTACGAGTAAGTGCCATCCATGGATAATGGCTGGGTATTTGAATTTCGCTTTAACGACAGTAGACAGCATTGTGTTTTGGAAGCATTAAATTCCACTCTGTTGATATTTCCCCAATTGGTCATGCTGGTAATATCGGAATTTAAAGAGCTTAACATACACTCCGTTCTACAGCCGAAGAGCAGGGGCGTGAGTCCGGGAACGAATATGAAAAGCAGAGAGTGCTGTCATTAGCAAAGGAATATATTGGATTAGAAGTAGCAGACAAGAGATCATTAATGAAAATTAAAAAGAGTGTCGGAGACGGGATGGATCCCCGCAGCACACCAGCATTTATTTTGTGAATATCAGACTTGGTTTCAAGTCCAAGACAACTTAAATTGAACGTTCCGAGAGGTAATTTCTAATCTATTGTAGAAGAGAGTCATCGATCCCAAAAGCACGCATTTTCGACAAAAGAGCCTGATGCCAAACTCTGTCAAATGCCTTAGAAATATCAAGTGGAACTATCTTGGTTTCGTCAGATTGATGTACGCTTTGATTGCACTTTTGGGTGGGACATGCAATCAAATCACCAGTGGACCTGTTGCTACGAAAACCATATTGCCGGTCATTGAGACGTTTTCGTGTTTCGAGATATTTCATGAGCTGTCGGTTTATCAGCGTTTCCATGACCTTGGTGAGAAGGGACGTAAGTGCAATGGGTCCGTAGGAGGAGGGAGAAGAAGATTCACCTTTTTTAGGGACGACCTGGACAAATACTGTTTTCCATCTGCTCGGTAAGAGTCCTAAAGAGTAGGATTGATGAAAAAGCTTACGCAGTAGTTTTGCCAACGTGGGAGAAGAAGGGGAGATATACCATCTGGACCACCGGATCTTTAAGTACTCTTGCTACTACACGAGTGTGAAAGTGGATTCGTCCCATTGAAGATTCGACGCACTCAAATGTAGGTGGAGACCAAGCACAATCTGGGAGTGTTGAGCTGGCCGCAAAGTGTGCAGCAAGCAGATTGGCCTTGTCCAAAGAGCTGTCAGCTGGAATGTCATTCTAAATTAACGTTGGGATAGAGAATGAGGCAGAATTTCTAATGTTTTTGACGAACAACCAACAATTTTTACTACCTTTGGGACATTGTAATATCTTTTGCCTCAACTTCTGGTCGTATTGAAATTTCACACGCTTGAGAAAGACGTTGCAATCATTTATGGCTCCTTTAAATTTTTTTCGGTTTTCCTCTGTTGGGTTGGTCTTGTAGGACCCAAGAAACAATTCTCTAACCCTGACAGCCTCTTTACAGCTCGAGTCGTACCATGCCTTTTCTTTTGGTTTGATACTCTTCATCCGATGAGGGATAAAGTTTCTCAATCCAAAGAGAATGGTGTCTGTGATCATGTCAGCAGCGTCATCCACGTCGTTATCGAGGAAACATTACGACCAGTTAAAATTCCTAAAGAAGTTGTTAAGACCGCTCCAGTCGGCGTTCTCGTATTGCCATACGGTTCTTTTGGGAATCTTTTCTCTGTGATACGAGAAATTAGCTGATATAACATGGTGAGAAGTTAAAAACAAGTCCAGGGTGTTGCCGGTATGACTATCAACGTCTGGTATTCGCATGGGCTGATTTGCAAGCTGTGTTAGGTTGTTTTCCGCAACAAAGATCTCAACACACCGTCCTTCGGGTGTTGTCTGTCCAGAATTGTGTATATTGAAATCGACCGTAATAACGATTTCAATATGAGGATACAGGGATACAATGTCATCAAGCCAAATTGCTAGCATTGTATTGTATTGATTTTATTGACCTAGACTGTATCCTTACATATATTCTAAAGTCATATCGTGCAAGCTGTATCCTCCTATGAAATTCGTCTTATATCTCGTAGAAACGGTCAGTGGTGGATAATGAAGTGTAGTGAAAGAAGTATAAAATTGTTTTCGGATTATATTCAAGCTTTGGAGTCTTCTAGAGAACAATTTGTCCTACTTGGTTTTATGCAGGATATCACCCGATATGACTATTTTACCTCCCCTCAGCAGTAGTTCTGCAGAATATTACGAGGGTCGGCAAATAAGTGCACAACGTTTCAAATTTTCTAGACCATCCACAGATCTGTCTTGAAGAGAGTTGGGCGACAAATTTAACGAAGATCATGGATCTGCGATCACTGTAATCTGGCAGAACATTTGTCAACTAAGAGAAATAAAGATAATTACTCATATATTTGAATGAATTAGTCCAAAGAATGTAGTCCACGTAGTAGAGTCGTTAAGTTCCTGGAATATTACGGGTCTGGGTTCGATTTCCAGCCTATAACTTTGACCTATGGGAAAATCGGCCATTGTTTCGCCGTTCGGAGCCGGCAAAGGAGCAGAGATCTCTTTTTCTTAGCGCAAAATGACAACACGAACAACTCAAGAAAGAAGAGCCTTGGGCCACACAATGTGGATGAAATCCGGCCAGAAATACCCAAGAGGTGGTGGAGAAAAAACAAAGGTTCTTCAAACAGGATTCATTTTCTTTTTCTATGCGAGACGAAATGTAAGTTGTTCGAGTATTTTTTGGTTTTCGCAGAATGATTTTCAGCAAGTGAAAGGTTTGCAATGAGATGATGATGCTTGAATAAGAGTGAATATGACGAATAACAAAAACTGGTAGGCCAGTTCGATGCACCCTGTGTGTTATACTCGTAGAAATTCTATTGACATACATAAGTGCTGAAGTATTAGTTTTCAACTCTTAACTTGGCATTCGAACTTAGTCCGAACACTCTTCTATAGCCGTGAATTCAGATTTATAATTTCAGTAACAAGATCCTAAATAAATACAAGCGCCCAAGACGTTGTATTATTAGAGCGACTTGTGAACAAATATTGAACGGCAGTACGCGAGGAATTCGGTTGAACAGATTGGACTTTACTTTGTTTGGTGTATATACTAGATGGAGTGAAAATTGACCTCCTTGGGAATTAAAATTTTCTTTTTTTTTTAATGTTTTTTTATATTATTTAATATAGTCCTCTTTGAGTTTGATACACTTATTCCAGCGATTTTCCAAGTTCTTGATCCCGTCCGAAAAGTAATTTTCCGGAAGATCTGCAAAATGCTCCTCCGTGGCGTCGATGATTTCCTCGCGTGAGCTGAATGTTTTATTGATGAGCCATCTTTTGAGGTTTGGGAAGAGATAATAGTCCGAGGAAGCCAAATCGGGCGAATACGGTGGATGCGACAGCAATTGGAGCCGTAAGTCATTGATTTTAGCGCTTGGTTGCGATGCTCTTGTGCGCCGGCGCATTATCTTGCAAAAACAAAATTTTTTTTCGCTTCATGTGAGGCCGTTTTGCAGCGATTTCGGCCTTCAATCGCTCCAATAATGCACAGTAATACTCGCTGTTGATGGTTTTTCCTTTTTCGAGGTAGTCCACGAAGAGTATGCCATGACAATCCCAGAAAACCGACGCCATAACCTTTCCGACACATCGAGCCGCCTTCGGCCGCTTCGGAGCACTCGTGCCGGCTTCAGTTCATTGCCGGGCACTCATTCTGTTCTCTGGTGTGTAATAGTGGACCCAAGTTACCAATCGACGCCAAAAGTCCGCCCGATTCCGCATCAGCAAGTCCAAACACTCTTTCGAAGTGCTCTCGCGTTCGTGTTTTTGGTCAGGAGTGAGCATTCACGGCACCCAGCGGCAGGATAACTTTTTCATATGCAGAATATTGCCCAAAATATGGCGTGTGTGCTCAGTACTAATCTTTGTGATATCTGCTAGCCGGCGCACCTTCACTTTCCGGTCAGCCAACACCATTTCATGTATTTTTTTGACATTGTTCTTTGTAACCGCTTCGGAGGGCCTGCCGCTGCGGACATGATCGGTAGTGGAGTTGCGGCCACCACGAAACTCTCGAAACCAGTATTTGACGGTGTAATCTGACGGAGCATTAGCCCCATAATATTAATCCAACTTTTCTTTTGTTTCCTTCGCCTTCTCAAAAAATAATGTTTTATGAGAGAACGAAAATCGTTTTTGTCCATACTCAACATGGTGCCAAACAGGTCAGCAACAATCAGCTGTCAAAACAAAACTAAAGACAGTATCGCACTGAAATTTGGCATGTCTGCCTAAATATGAACGGACTTCAAGGCACCATAACCTTTTTTGCAGTAGCAGCCCATTCTGACAGTCAAGGAGGTCACTTTTCACTCCATCTAGTACATCCGCCCATGAATGCGATAGTGGGATAAAGTCCAAAATTGGGACCCGTTGTAATTGGGATAAATTGACTATTCGATAATGAATGGACGAGTATTGCAAAATCTAGCCTTTTTTTTTTGAAATGTAAACAAATCTCTGCTTAGATCTTTTTTTTTTAAATTTGATTGCCAATTTTTGTTTCTATCAAATTTCTTACACAACACGACACAAAAGCGATTGGCACTTAATCGAATCACTCCCACTTCCATTTTGTTATTTGCAACTTAAAACCAAAACCGACCTCGGCTAGTGCCAGTGCAAAGTGTAAATACTCTCGTTGTATCTTCAATCGAGAAGATCATCATACGAGTAGGTTCCCAATAATTGTAATGATCATGTCCATGACTTTGGAAACTCACTTCAATTCACATTCAATGCGAGTACACAAGTGTTTTTGTGTATCTATGGGATTAGGTCAGAGGAGAGATATAATAAATACGGATACTATTGTAGTATATGTATGTATGTGTGGGCACATAAAAGTCATCCGCCGTATGAAGTCATCCATAACAAGGTGGCTGTGGTGTTTTTAGTACCCATTACTCTGTTGCCCCCTAAATGACCAATGAATGGTAATCGCTACGCTATTGCCTAACAATTTCTGTTTTACTCTCTCTTTCTCACTCTTGTTTGTTGTTTGTTTTGGTACAGGTCTTTTCGGTCTTTTCGGTCTTTTCACTTTTTCCATCAGGTAGGCTTGTATTACTTCACCTTGCGTAGTGTAGTCTAAAAAACCCGATTTGTGTTAAAATGGTGAACTAAGTTATGGAAGCTATGTACGTGTACATCTGATTATTGCAGGTATCCGCAAGTATTAATTTTCGAACTTAAGCTAATATTAGATGCGAGTAAGTTTTATTGACTCCACTAGCTTAGCAGGAATAGGTAATACCATATATTACAAGTCTTGTTCCACCTTTATTCTTTCAATAAAGACGATCAATCTAAAATTGTAAAGTCTTACTGCTCATTTTAGATGCATTTGTGTAGGTATAGGGACGGTTTCAGTTTTAAATGCATTTTATTTTCTAAATCATTAACTCTTACATACTAACAAAAAATGCTTTAATGCTAGCTTAAAATTACTTAACAATCTTAACTTACTGGCCCCACACAGGCACTCTAGGCTACTCTAAATTCTTATATCTATGTCTTTCGACTTTGTTTACATTTTATACTTATATATACTTATTTTCTATGCTTAAGACTAAGAAAAGAATTTAACAAAAAACTTAGCATATGGACATAATTTTTTATTTTTTATAAAAACTTAACATCTAACTTAAAATAAACCTTAGTCTACCTAACCTACCTACACAATACACACATATATACTAACAGACACTATACACAATGACATACATATACTAGTATATACCTATGTATATACTAATATATATATGTATTTCTTAAATACTAACCTAAACCTATGCAAGTTGACCATCGCTATTCACAGAGCAAATAGATTGGTCAGCTCTGCCCCATTAGTGAGGCTGGTCCGTAATTGACGGAAACGACGACGTAACATCTTCTCCATCATTCAGCCACCAGAAATGCTTATGCTGCCGAACGACATCCCTCTTATCGCGATTCCCCACCGCCCTACTGAACCTGAGACGATCCACACTGCCGTGTACGACGTCTCTGTTGTAGTTGAGTCACCTGTCCCTAGCTTCCCGAGCGACATGGAAGATTAACGGGATCGCTGATCTATCCTGGATCAACCCTATCTGATCTAGGTAGAGGAATGCTTCCGGTGGAACGAAGCCGTGAGAGCGCACACTCTCGTGGTAAAGGTAATTGGGGTAGTAAGCCCCAGGTATCAGGTTATTCTTCGAGGTCATTGCTCTTGCAATGTGCCTTCGAGTCAACTTAATGGGGAAATTGTCCACTCTATTTAGATTCGCCCTGTTGTAAAGGACCTCATTACGATAAAAAATTTTGTACTCCGACTCTGGTGTTCTGTACAAGCGAAGGCAAGCCCTCTCAAACACCCGAATCTTTTCCATTAATCTTGCTCTTACATTGAACCACACGGGACACCCGAATACCAGCATGGGCCTGATAAGGGCCATGTAGCAGATTACCTTTACCCTCTCATCGAGTTGGCTGCTATAAAACAGTCTCTTCGTAAGGGCAAAAGCGCCTTTGGCTCTGGTCAGGGCAGCATCTACATTTTGTTCCAATACAAACTTACAGAAATTCTGTAATTCTCTTTTATTAACGTTTGAATATTTTTAATCGACGCCTTCAGTGTCCTAATCTCCGGGTCTTGTCTGTCAGTAAACTGTCTGTACAAGTTTTTGAGTCTTGACAGAAGTCTACTTTTCTGTCGATGCAGTGCGTCAATAGTAGGATTGCGGAACAGGTCTTCGTTAGTCGTACGTCGATACCGCGGTATTGTAGCGTCCATAGTTTGTTTAATTGTCTCGTCCATTTGTTTTAGGTATAGGGACGGCCTTTTCTTGCGAAACCATTTTGCGGCTTGTCTGGAAACTTGAAGTTATCACAACGAACTCCCTTCGAATTATCTTTTGAACATTAAATCATCACTCTCTCTTCTTTACATTTTTGAGTATCTCTCATGATATATGGTACTCTTCCATCTTGCTCTTCTTAGATGGCACTGCAACCCACGATTAGTCCTGGCCACGTATAAAATCAAGCGTTAAAAATACCAAGCGCATTGATGTCATTGTTGACTTGGTCTTTTCAAAGGAAATCAGCACGTTTTTCATCAGATTCCACCAATTCATTCCGAGTGGTGAAGTACCTTTTCAGTGTTGTAATTGGGCAATAGTACTCAATATTACCTAGCTAAGTCGGGACAGTTTTAAAAGATAGTTGTGTAGATGTTAATGTTTACAGCACCGATTTTTTTCATCAAGCTAATGAAGAATATTGAATCGTCTTGTCTGTCTCTTTTTTCGAAAATATATGCATATTAAGTTAAGTTTTCACTTATTTTTCAAAGTACTCGTACAAGTACAATTGGCTTATAAACAATTCGAAGGAATCATAATTAAAATAATTTCACTCCTCGGTGCGTTTAATACTGAGCAACATACATTTTAAGATTTCTTATGCTCTCTTCATTTGGAAGGACATTTTTGTGACGGACGAGAATGATGTGTGTGTAAACACGTAAAAGAAGAAAATAATTTGTTGTTGCTGCTTAAGTGCAAGTAAAGGGATTGGGCAACAAAAAGGACATTTTGGGCATTTCATTTACCTAGTAGGGACATAAATACTGTTACACAGAAAAATCAGAGCCAAATGAAAACGAATTAATATTTAAACAATTTTTTTTTTGTTTTTATTAGGTTATTCAATGGCTACAAATCGTAGAGCAACTTATTCGAAATGACTTCCATTTGCCTTCCAGCACGACTTAAGACGATGTGGTCACTCATCGATTGCGAGACGCACGTCATGCATGGGGAAATTGTCCACTGCACTCACAAGGGCTCGCTTCAACGACTCAATATTTAGGTGTCGAGTAGAGCAAGCCATGCCGGAATTCCATGGGCGGAATTCTACTGGCGATTTCTACGGAGCACTGTTAGTGGAAATAGCGATAAAAAAGAGTGAGACACGAGACATTACGGTTTTGAATCCTATCTACGAGTAGCAGGCGCAGAGATGTTTTGGGCGCATCCGACCAGATGTGGGAATTGTACTCGAATTTCGGGCGGATAAACGCCTTATATGTATATTGAGGCCAGATCAGAGGGGTGAAATATTTCTTACATCGCTTGAGGAAACCAAGACATTTCGCAGCGCTTTTGACGACACCGAATATGTGATCATTCCAACGTAAGTTTTCATTGACACATATACCGAGAATGGAAAGTTTATCGGTTTCGATAATGCAAGTGCCATTCATGGATAACGGCTGGGTGTTTAAATTTTACTTTAACGACAGCAGACAGCATTGTGTCTTGGAAGCATTAAATTCTACTCGGTTGATAGTTCCCCAATTGGATATGCTATTAACATCGGAAATTAATGAGCTTAACATACGCTGGCGTTCCTGTTATACAGCCGAAGAGCAGGGATGTGAGTCCGGGAACTAATATGAAAAGCAGAGAGTATTGTCGTCAGCAAAGGAATATATTGGATTAGAAGTAGCAGACAAGAGATCGTTGATGAAAATTAAAAAGAGTGTCGGAGACAGAACAGAGCCCTGGGGCATACCAGCATTTGTTTTGTGAATATCAGACTTGAAACCATCCAAGACAACTTGAATTGAACGTTCTGAAAGGTGATTTCTAATCCATTGAAGAAGAGAGTCATCGATCCCAAAAGCACGCATTTTCGACAAAAGAGCCTGATGCCAAACTCTGTCAAATGCTTTAGAAATATCAAGTCCAACTATCTTGCTTTCGCCAGATTAATGTACGCTTTGGTTCCACTTTTCGGTGAGATATGCCAGCAAATCACCAGTGGACCTGTTGCTACGAAAACCATATTGCCGGTCATTGAGACGTTTTCGTGTTTCGAGATATTTCATGAGCTGACGGTTTATCAGCGTTTCCATGACCTTGGAGAGAAGGGACGTAAGTGCAATGGGTCTGTAGGAGGAGAGAGAAGAAGATTCGCCTTTTTTAAGGACGGGCTGGACAAATGCTGTTTTCCATCTGCTCGGAAGGAGTCCTAAAAAGTAGGATTGATGAAAACGCTTACGCAGTGGTTTTGTCAGCAAGAAAGAACACCTTTTCAGAAGAAGGGAAGATATACCATCTGGACCAGCGGATTTATGTATGTTGAGATCTTTAAGTACTCTTGCTACTATATGAGTGCGAAAGTGGGTTTGTCCCATTGAAGATTCAACGCACTTAAGTGTAGGCGAGACAAAACACAATCTGGGAGTGTTGAGCTAGCCGCAAAGTGAGCAGCAAGCAGATTGGCCTTATCCAAAGAGCTGATAGCTGGAATGTCATTGTAAGTGAGCGTTGGGATGGAGGATGAGGCAAAATTTCTAATGTTTTTGACGAATGACCAAAAATTTTTACTGCCTTTGGGACATTGCAGTTTTTTTTGCCTCAGTTTTTGGTCGTATTGGAATTTCACACGCTTGAGAAAGACTTTGCAGTCAATTCTGACTCGTTTAAACTTTTTTCGGTTTTCCTCTGTCGGGTTGGTCTTGTAGGACCGACAAAACAGTTCTCTAACCCTGACAGCCTCTTTACAGCTCGAATCATACCATTCCTTTTATTTTGGTTTGATACTCTTCATCCGATGAGGGATAAAGCATCTCATTCCAAAGAGAATAGTTTCTGTGATCATGTCAGCAGCGGCACCCACGTCGTTATCAAGGAAACATAACGACCAGTTAAAATTCCTAAAGAAGTTGTTAAGTCCGTTCCAATTGGCTTTCTCGTATTGCCATACGATTCTTTTAGGAACCTTTTCTCTAACTGTGTGGTGGGTGTACGAGAATTTAGCTGACATGACACAATGGTCCGACGAGCCTAGAGGGAAGAGCACAACAAAGCAGTATTTATCAGGATGAGAAGTTAAAAACAAGTCCAGGGTGTTGGCGATATGACCATCAATGTCTGGTATTCGTGTGGGCTCATTAACGAGCTGGGTTAAATTATTTTCCGAAGCGAAGATCTCAACACACTGTCCTTCGGGTGTTGTTTGTCCAGAATTGTGTATATTGAAATCGCCCGTAATAACGATTTCAGTATGAGGATACAGGGATACAATTCTTTGAATGGAGTCAGACAGCGCATCAAACTCGCGAAAGGTCGAGTTGTTGTCCAGCTTGGGGCTTCTGTAAATAAAGCAGTAGTGGATAATTTGCTTACGGAGATGGAATTTTAACCACATGAAATTGAATTCCGGATTGGAACAGGGACTACATTGTGCTGGAGTTTGGTAAACTACATCATATGCATGTAAATGGCGAGACAGCGGTGAGAGAAGAATAATGGCACTAGTTCGTAGCCAGGTAGCTTCAGATCAGTGTGATCTGAGAGGTGTGGGCGGGGATCTACCTGTGTTTCACTAAGTGCCAAAACAGCTGGTCGGTACTTACAGACGTGGACGTACGCAGAAAAGTGATTAGTAGTAAAGTGGTACGAAATTGTACCAGACCGCCCTATCACATGTTGGAGCATTCCCAATCGAGGAACTCTCGTACTGTACGAGCACAATGCGCTGGGCAGCCATCTTGTTGATACCACATGCATTCATAAATATTTAGTGGCACGTCTTCCAATAAATTTGGTAAGTAGTTCTCCAAATTATCTAAATAAACCTCGGCATTCAAATTCTGCGGCAGCTCGAATGGGCCAATAATTCTACCATTCAAAATTCCCGTCCACATGTTTACTTTAACACGATACTGTGATTTATCTTCCCGCGTCAAATGTGGATCTTCCAGGTGCCCCTCGTGCAAATTTGGGAGGTTCAGGTAACCTTCCCTTTTAAAAGTTGATACGACCGATCATAGAATTTTTTCGAAGTATCTCGAATCCTCTCTGAACCTCTGCAACATCGTTTGACAAAATTGCACTCTTTCTGGATAATCTCGGGGTAGCAGACTTTGGACTCGTTGTAAATGGAACGGATTGAGCACTCATATGCTTCCTTCAATTGCACGTACTGAAGTACTAGAGCATGACGGGGCTTTCCTCACTAACCATTAGATTTGGAAATCAACCTTTTGAGAATGGCCGGGGCACATTTACAAACACTCGATGGTCCAGATAACGCTGAGCAGCTGGGTATCTTTCATGATAAAGTCTGGTTGCAGCACTGGCATTACACCTGCATTCTCCATAAATGAGATGCATGTTAGCATATTCCTGAGTGTATGGCGATGGCATGATGGCGTTGACACTACACAATCACTGGATCAACGATCAACACTAGTCCAGAAGAAATCTAGGTTCGACAGAAACGGTCAGATAAGCACACCAAAGTCGCAGTGCAATGAAGTCCAATAGAGAAAGCCAAAGTTGTAAGTACGAAATCAACACGAATACAGAATAATGCGCTGTAAGCGAAGGAGCGTAACGTACTCACTGCAGTATTGCACGATGTGTCTATGTGTCACTGCTTTGGAGAAGGGGGCCACAAAAAGATCGACTGCAGAAAATCACCAAAATATTGCCTATGTGCGGATCTGCAAACACCAGCAAACCAGTTGCCTTAAATCATATGCCGGGGTCCGGTAAGCGTCGAGTTTTCCGAGAGGCACTTGAAAATGCGAAGAAAAAGGCTTTACAATGACCAGAATCCTACAGGGAAATATCCACAGGAGTCGAACGGCTGACAATGTATTGTCTACATTACTAAGCGAATTGCAGATTGATGTCGTCATCGTCATCAGCGAACAGTACGTAGACAAAGAGACAAACTGGATAGTGGACATCTTAGGAACCGCTGCAATCTGGATACCAGACATAAGAGCATTCTCCCTGAAAAACCGAGGTACATTAGTCTCTGGTTTTTATCGTAAACCACCTGTCATGTAGACTTGTGTCCATGGGAGCAAGGATACGCCTTGCCATCCCTCGCCGTCAATTCTTTGATACCAATTCGGAACTGTGTTGGAGGCACAAGTTCCACCCTTGGTATGAGTCGAGTCTGATCTAAAACCTCTTACTGCTCTTAGGGTCACAGCACCCAGTACTTATTTGCTACTTTACAATGGGTCAAACCAAGGAAGACCCTTCCCGCGATTTGGGTTTAAACCACAGCCACCATGACGATCCCACAAGGGGGCCTACCTCAACAAGTCAGGCCCAGACCGAAATCCGGGGGGCTCCTGACTCCCATGGTACCGTGATTTAAGTCCTGGTAGGGACTACCGGTGGTCCAGCCGCCAACAAGACTTATGACCGGCAACAGTAACAAGTTGGCCATATCGTAGCAACCTTCAGAGACGTTATCTGAAGATGTTTACGATAAGACTAGTAATATGTTCTGTCTCCGCTTTTTATTAGACAACGTAATTGATGGGCGAAGGCTTGTTAATTGGGCGGGGGCCCAACCGTAACGTAAACCACCTGTCATAAGACCTTATGTTTACGAGATGCCCATACATCCATAGGGAGCAAGGATACGCCTTGCCATCGCTAATAATACTCGCTTATTTATACTTATACCCGCTTATACATTATACCAAAGCAGAACTTGTGTTGGAGGCACAAGTTCCACCCTTGGTATGAGTCGAGGCCGACCTAAAACCTCTTAGGGTCACAGCACCCAGTACTTTATTTGCAACTCTACAATGGGTAAACAGAAAAAGAAAACCCGTTCCCGCGATTTGGGTTTAAACCACAGCCACCATGACGCTCCCACAAGGGGGCCTACCTCTAACAAGCCAGGCCCGGACCGAAATCCGGGGGGCTCCTGACTGCCATGGTACCGTGATTTAAGTCCTGGTATGGACTACCGTTGGTCCAGCCGCCAATAAGACCTATGACCGGCAACTTGTAACTGGTCAAATCGTAGCAACCATTCAGAGGCTGTAATCTGAAGATGTTTACGATAAGACCAGTAAGAATAATCTGCCCCCGCTTTTTATTAGACAACGTCATTGATGGGCGAAGCCTCGATAATTGGGCGGGGGCCCCAACCAAGGTACATAAAGAGGTTTCGCGTGGGCCAAGACCGATGGACTCACGGTTGTAAGCATATATTTCAGCCCGAATGACAAGATCGACGATTTCCGCCAAAAACTGGATGACCTGGAGGACTTCTTAAATGAAACGACAGGCGAGATCCTGGTTGCCGGCGGCTTTAACGCCAGAGCTCAAGAGTGGGGAATGCCAACTACAGACTCTCGAGGAAGGCAAATACTTGAGATGGCTGCGAGACAAGGTCTAAACGTAGCAAATGTAGGTAACACCCCGACTATGCTATGGAATCTACATCCGCAAGAATAAAAAACTGGCGAGTACTCGAGGATTATACGAGTGCAAGGATCCGCGGAAGTAAAAGCTGAAGCAACGATGCAACTGATACGGCTCGCATGTGATGCTTCAATGCCCAGGAAAAGCTGCAACAACAGAAGGAGAAATCCAGTGTACTGATGGACAGACGAGATAGCTGAGCTCCGCAGGAGATGCCAACTTAGGCGCATAGTCACCAGGGGAAGGAGAAGACACGCTGCAAACATAGAGGAAGCTCTAGCGGAGTTCAGAACCAAAAGATCCGAGCTCAAGAGGGCCATCAATTCGAGTAAAAAAACGGAAGTGGGAGGATCTCCATCGAGGCATAAACAGCGACCCCTGGGGGCTAGGCTACAAGGTCGTAATGCGGAAACTGGGAGCCCAATCGGCACCGCCTATTCTAAACGAAGACAAGATGGAGTGCAATGTAAACACCCTTTCCCAACTCATCCGGTCAGGCCTCCCGACAGCACACCAGCCCGACGACAGGCAACTCCAGGTTTTAGCTAAGAAGAGTTGGGATTAGCCGTGCAGGCAATGAAAAACAGAAGAGCACCCGGCCCAGATGGAATTCCAGCAGAAGTAATAAAAGTGACTGCCCAAGCATGCCCTAACTTGTTGCTCAACATGTACAACAATTGCCTCGAAGAAGGAGTCTTCCCAAAGAGCTGGAAAAAGCAACGATTGGTACCCAGACTCCCCATCAGCGTACAGGCCCTTATGTATGCTGGACACTGCGGGAAAACTGATGGAAAAACTGCTCAAATCACGGCTCACAGATGCAGTACAAAGAGCGGGAGACTTTTCAGGAAGGCAGTACGGGTTCATGAAAGGACGCTCCACGGTCGGAGCTATTGAAGAAGTGATGAAGTCTGTTCAAACCACCCAACAAGGAAGTTGCCACTCTAAGAAGATCGTTTTGCTGGCAACCCTGGACGTAAGAAATGCATTCAACTCAGCCAGGTGGAGTGATATACTAAATGCGCTAGAAAATAGATTCAACATCCCAGCCTATCTATTACATATGATGAAGGACTATCTCAGGGATCGGGAGCAGATCTACGAGACCACAGAAGGCCTACGAAGGAAGGAAGTAACATCTGGAGCAGCACAGGGATCAATCCTGGGACCAGACCAGACCAGACCAGACATCTCCAATGATGATATACTGCGGATGGAGATGCCCGAAGACACCTTTCTCGTTGGGTACGTAGACGACATCGCGGCAGTGATAACGGCAAAAGACACCGAAAACGAGCAAAGAAAGTTGAACCAAGTCATCCGACGAACAACCTTCTGGATGGATGAGCACGGTCTTAGTTTGGCAACAGAGAAAACTGAGATAGTACTTCTGACGAAGAAGAAAATCCCGACACATATAGACTTAGAAATTGGCTCTGAAGTCATTAAGAGCAAGGACGTGGTGAGGTATTTGGGATTGAGGCTTGACACAAAACTAACTTTCTGGCAACAGATAAAGTACGCAGCGAAAAGAGCCTCTAGAGTTACAACATCACTCAGTAGATTAATGGCGAACATAGGTGGTCCAACGCCAAGTAAGCGCAGGCTATTAATGTCGACAACGCATGCCATTCTCCTATATGGAAATGACGCGCTTCGACAAGAAAAGTACCGGAAGCAGATGGCGGCAGTGCAAAGACGTGGAGCTCTACGCGTGGCTAGCACTTACCGAACGGTGTCGGAACCAGTCATTCTTGTAGTCGCAGGAGTGAATCCCATCGATCCCCTAGCGGCACAAAGGAAGTACGTCCACGAAAACAAGGCGGAAATCGGATTGGAAGCGGCAATCGACCAAGCAGAGCAGCAAACGATACGGAAGTGGCAAGAGCGCTGGATGTCGGAAAGCAGAAGACGGTGGACAGCAAGGCTGATAAGAAATGTGGCTGAGTGGAAAGACCGGAAACACGGGGAGGTCAACTACTTCGTCACCCAGTTCCTCACCGATCACGGAAATTTCAAAGCCTTTTTACATACATAGGATCGGCAAAACGGATAGCCCAGCTTGCCAGTACGGCGACTCCCCAGCAGACGACGTACATCACACATTTTTTGCCGGCAGAAAATGGGAAGCCCAACGCACAGCACTGGAAAACAGCATTGGTGCCTTCAACCTAGAAAACATAGTGGATAAAATGCTGACGAGTGACCTGAACTGGGGAAGAATTTGCCAGTTTATGGAAGATATTCTCAGAAGAACGAAAAGAGAAAAGAGAAGAAGAACAATACCGGGAAAGCACGTAAACCCGAAAGGGTGTAGAATCATAGCCCCTTGAAGTAATGCGAAGAGCGGTCCCAGGGGGTTGTGTCAGGAGCCACAGGGTTGGGAGGAGTTTTAGTTCGTATGATCCTAAAGCATGCGGTGAGAGCCGGACACACGGGAATGATCAACGCCAACAGACCTCCTTATGGCGCGTAAGGCATTTCTCCTCCCCCCAAAAGGAAAAAAAAATGCGTCTCTATCTGTGTCACTCACACAAGTCGAAATGGCGTGTTTATCCGTTTCAATCACTGTGTCACTGTCTGTCTCGCTCACTTGGTACTCATTTTAACTAATTAAAAAGAATTAACTATCAATCGGGTTTCCTTAACAAAATATTTTTTTGTCCTTAATTAAGCGTTAGTCTAGCAAGTGTCATATCATTTTGGAATTCAGACTAAATACGCCATCTTTTAAAGTTACTTGCCAAAATGGCATAGTACATTTTTTTGTCAGTACAGTCAGTTCAAGTTGGGTGATTAATGATTTTCAGATACATGGATGGACAGAAAAGCAATATTTTAGTTAAAACCGATATACTGTAGTTATGTTTAAATTTTGGAGCGTAATTTACAGAAGAGTTAGTCAGGGTTACGTGGCAATAAAAAAAAATCGAAGAAAAGCAAAGATTTGCGGTCACAGTACTTGAAAGACCGTCGCAGGGTGTCAGATTTTTCGGTTACGAATTTACGTACTGTAATGCATTGATTGAACGCGATTTCTTAAAATTGATTCTTACTCGGTAACAGATCACTATTTATTCGATAAACTCAGATTCTTATCCGGCTCGAAGGATCAGAATAGCTTATAATTTTATTAGCTTAAGTTTAGTACACTAGTTGTTTTAGTACACAGTGTTATAGTTTTAGGGTTTGAACACATTATTTGGTACAAAAGAAAGATAGGAATTACAATTCAAAAAACAAAGTTTAAATGGACATAGTGCCAGTATAAATAGGGGTTGATTGATTTTCTGAACACAGTCAAAAGGCCTCCTTGCTGATTATTTACACAAATATTTTTAAACGCTTAGCCATGCATCGTACAACGCTTCCATAGTTTGTTTCAATTTTTATTTTCTACCGAAAACACTTCGACAGTGCATCGATACATGAAAAGCCCACGTTCCTAAAAAAGCTGTTCAAAAAGTGATAAAAATTGTAACTATCTGCCTACTCGTACCACCCTGTTGAGTGTTTTTTTTTTTTTTCTTTACTTTAGCCATATTGTATGTACTTCACTAACTAAAGTTTTTGTTCGATTGCAGGTATCTGGCGATAATCCGGTGTATGTTGAAAGTGTTAAACCAGGTGGAGCTGCCCAAGTAGCCGGTTTAGTTGCCGGTGATATGATATTGAAGGTAAGTGTTGTATCACTTTACTAAATAATTGAAGCATCCTAACTTTTTTGTAATTTTCTTTTTTAGGTCAACGGTCAAGAAGTTCGATCGGAAAAACACACAACCGTTGTTAGCTTAATTAAATGTAAGTACAAGCACACACGTTGCTCATTATCAATCTATCGTGTGGTAATCTGATTTCCTGATATTTGAGATGAATTCGCCATTCACCATGCGCCAGTCATTCGGCGTTGTCGTTTGTTGTTAGTCGCTGGTCATATGTACATTCGCCGGATGTTCAATAAGCTTTTTAAAGTTTCCCTAAGATCAAATGACAACTTGAAACCGACGTGAGCTGAGGAGTGAGCTACCCCCGAGCGCATTACGGTGACGGAATCACGCAAAGCTACTAGCTACGTGAACAGAAGAAGAGCCAAACGAAAAGTCGGTAACTCTCTTGGAATGAATAATTGAGAGATGGTCTCAATGTGTGTATGCGTGACGGTGTTTGATTTTTGCATACGTATATCGCTTCGTACTTCGGTTATAGATTGTGTAAGGCTGTTAACTGCTTGCTGTTAGCTGAGTGTTTTGTTTTTGTTGTGATAAATCGGATTACTGTATGATTTCATGCAGCGTCAATGGTGATGATGATCATATCGTAACCAAGTCAGGTGGACAGACCCCAGTATATGAATGTTTTCGCGACCGACACACGATGAGAGTTTGTTATTTTTGCTGTGTGCTTTTGAGTCTCAAATTTCAGTTTTCAATTAAAAGTAATGAACGGTGGTTGCTAGTTAATTGAATTAGGCTAGTGTTGTGTTATTTTTGAAGAAACAAAAAAAAAAAAAAAAAAAGAAGAGTTTTAACGTTAGCTATGCATGGTATCGCAATCTAGATCTAGTAGTGAACTTGTAGTAACCGGAGAAGAATTAGCAAATAGCAGTGTCTGAATTACCTACCAGTACTGCCTTGTGTACCTTCTGTAGAAATTCTAAAACTTATAATGGATGACACATGTGAATCTCCCGATGATGTCAATAAGATTTATATATGTGAGTAGAATTTCGCCATAAGAATGTATTTGCTGTATTGATTTTGGAGATAATTCAACCACAGAAAATTCGGATTTCCTTCAAGTCATACATAGCTCGTATGTTAGGTATTAGGTTCAGCTTTACATAGTACCACATTGTAGAGACTCTGTTGCCTTAGGACAGGAAGTTGTAGTGTCAATTTTGGCAATAAGAGAGAGAATGTGTATCCTACTTTGTCTCAAGCTTCAAAAATTCGTATTTAAAATAAAACTGCTCTATAAGATATGTCAGTACCTATATTTATACCTGTTCAGTCACATATTTTCACGCATGCATAGAGAAAGTGAATTGGGCACCAACGTTGATTGATTTTGGGTTGGAGAATTGCTTCTTACTGCAGTTTTAAAATCTACAACAGTGTCTATTGAACCTTCATTTAGACGACTTAAGAATGTCATCTGCCTCCGATGAACAAATGATCTTTGTGCTCTCATGTTCAAGTCGTTTTTTTTTGAAATAGGCTTGATACACAGGTTAGACTCCACCCAAAAGATGGTCCTTTGAAAATGTCGCTGCGGAATACAACTGAAACCAGCAAAAACAAATGAACTTAAATGCGTGTGTAAAGTTGCTTTACACTCTTCACCCTGATAGACACGCTGTTGATGTATTATCTTTTCCAATCTCATCGGACTAATACGGTTCAATACACAATTATGAAAAAAAATCTGAATACTGTTCGACTATAAAGTCTTAACACTTTCCTCACTAATTTCAAAATGTCGTAATGTCGACACCGATGTAGATGTTTTTCTTAGTGTAATATAATTACAAACACTTCTAACCTGAAAGAGGGTAGGGAGCTATCACCCAACTTGAGAGAGAAGGACCGGCAAAATTTGAAATGACCCAGAAGTGTATGCATTTGGCATATGGTCTAAAAACAATACTATTTCAATACTCCAAAGGTAATTAGAGAAGTTATGCATAAGGCTTCTAAACAGCCCTGCGGTGGTTTAGCATTTTTTCTGAGCATATGGAAATTGCATATTCCAGCCCATCTCTTAAATTGCATATTCGTTGCTCTTACACAGTTAATTCAAGAGTTATGGGGACTCATTATATATACGTACAGGTGACGCTATTATATTTTGCCGATGGAACTATCTTGTTTCGTTCTTTCGTTAGCCAACTTGAGTTAGTGGCCAACAGTATTCATTTCAAGTGCTTGTGTTTATTTCATCGTGTTGAGAGATGACATTCAATATGGCTGTCTTCTAATCTATTAGCCACGGTTAAAAAGATGTCTCACCAACCCAATATTACAGAGCTTCACGATAATGCTCCTGCGCATTCATCATTATTGATAACTCTGTGTTTGGCTATAAAATCAGTTTATGTGATCAATCAATCCACCATACCTGCTCGATCTGAACCGGCCGGCGTTTTTCCATTCCGTTAGCTGATGATTATCATGCAAGGAAAGCGTTTTGATAATGGGGAGCATGCTATGAAGCATTCCGGAAGAAAATCTCACGACAGCTTTCCAGAGATTCTACGACGGGTCAAATATATGTGTAGAGAGCGTTTGTCCTACCACCGTGTGGCGCTCCCATTGTTCCGATTTGAGTTCTGTTTTTTTTTTTTTTTTTTAAGTTGGTAAATCTGTTGTTGATATTCCCTCTAAATCTTAGCGTCATAGCTTAACATTTGCAAAAGTTACGTGGTCAAGAGTACATCTATCTCTGTGTGTCTTGGCGATTTTTTACAATTTTAGAAATTAATTTAAATTTGCAACAACGAACAAAAAACGGATTTAATGGTGCGCGAACGTTGGAAATGTTGGAAAAGTGTTTCGGCAACGATTCTCTAAATAAAACGGTCGTTTACCAGTGGCACGAGCGGTTCAAAAGTGGTCGTGAGTCAAACGAAGACGATGAACGCAGTGGCAGACCATCGACATCGAAAACCGATGAAAACATTGATCAAGTAAAAGAAAGAGCAAAAACATTGCCTATGGATGCGTCCAAGACATTTTGGTTGATGATTTGGGTTTCCGTCGTGTAGTAGCAAAGTTGGTGCCAAAAGACCTCAATTTCATGCAAAAAAGAGAGCGTGTTGACGTCGCAAAAGAGATGATTTGCGATGCTGAATCCGATCTCACATTCATCAAAAGGATCATGGAGACGAGACGTGGGTTTATGAGTACGAAACCCAATCCAGACATCAGGCAAGTGAATGGCGTTCACCAAATGAGCCGAGACCATGTGTTTTTTTTGGTCTCGGCTCACGGTTTCATGGATTACAACGGTGTAGTGCATCATGAATTTTTGCCAGAAGGCCAGACAGTAAACAAAGAGTACGAGTATTATTTGGGCGTTATGAGACGTTTGCGTGAGTAAATTCGCCGAAAGAGACCAGAATTGTGGGCAGAAACCTCGTGAATTTTGCACCATGATAACGCACCGTCGTACAGTTCCATCATTATTCGTAATTTTTTGACGAAAAATTCAACAAATAACATCCAACAGCCACCGAATTCACCTGATTTGGCTCCCTGTGACTTCTTTCTGTTCAATCGAGTTAAAAAAAGCCACTACGGGGAACGCGTTTCAGCAGCCGAGAGGAAGTAATGGAAAAATCGCAGGAAGCACCGAAAACCGAATATAAAAAATGCTTCGAGGATTGGATCAAGCGCTGGCGTAAGTGTGTTGCAGACGATGGGGATTACTCTGAAGGGGACAATATATGTAGATTTAGATGAATAAACTTGTATTTCCAATTTTTTGAATACATTCCGGGAACTTTTTGGTATTTCGTATTTCTTAAGTCCCGGAACTTTGTGAACAAATTGTGTATTGTTTTTGATAATCCAGTTTGTGGAGCAATTTTTTTGGTTTCCAATCTTTGGTTACTCAGAATAACTTGTTTTACAAATTAAATATTTTCTTCTTGACCGCATAATCCACCTCAGAGTAATTTTCAAGTAAACCCTGACCATAACGGAAGCGCTTGGGCTAGTCTTTAATAATTGTTTATGATGGTGGAGATTCCCTTCCGTTTTCAAAGTGTAATAGGCCGGGAATGCATACGATCAGTAAACATTTACGAAAAGTCATCGCCATTTGCTCTTGTAAAATGTAAAAAGCTCGCCTGGAAATGTAAAATCATGATTCGTGCATAAACTTGTTAAAACTGTCTAGACCTATACAGGTAATATAACAGGTGCTTCCCGAGACTAACATATAAAATACACAATTTTTTAGCAAAATTGGACTTTATTCATCAACATAGTCTCTTCCCAGAATGATACAATCATTCCAGCGCCACTTTAACATTTCTATGCCTTTATTATGGAACAATTTGTCCAACACTCAAAATACGCTTCAGTTTCGGCGATAACCTCTTCATTGGAGCCATATCTCTTTTCGGCAAGCATTTTTTTGAGGTTTGCGAACAGGTAATAGGATCCATGTTCCATTCATTGTTACATACGTCATGAAAATTAAAAAAAAAATTATTTTTGTTTCGTTTAAACAGCTCCAATCATCAACACATTGTTATTTTTGGTCCACATGCGGTATCCACTTCGAGCAGAACTTTCGCATGCCCTAATACTCGTGCAAAATATGATGTACACGGTCTATTGATATCTTTACGATATCAGCTACCTTACGCGCTTTTGTTTTACGGTTGTGGTCGCCCACAGCGTTCAGCATCATTTGCGTCTGTACAACTGCGTTTGAATCCAGCAAACCATCGACAAATAGTTGCTTTCGACCGAGAAAATTCCTCAGAACACTTTTCAAGCCATTCTTAAATTTTGACGGTATTTTTTCCCATCAAATAACAGTGATTTATCAATACACGAAACCCGTTTGTTTCCATGGTTTTGAAAATATCAAAAGGTGTGCCACTAAAATTTAAATATTTCGATGACTAATAGTTGGAATGTCATCAAATTTTGACACGTATCGTTTGAAAGTTGGCACTAACTAAAAATCGTATGGATATATGATTATAACTTTGCGAACCACTTGTTACGTGCACGTACACTCTAACATAGTCGTGTTGATCGCACTGGAGAAAAAGGTGTCATATTATACTCGTATGTTACTTTTAGGGAAAGTTTCTCGATATAGTTGGGATACTTCAAGCAAACAAGGTGGACATAAGCTTGAGAGTATCGTTGGACCTTACTATGTGAGCTATCCCTACAGAGATCTACGAGCCTACTAGCTAACAAAATATGTCTACCCTTCACCATTATCATAACGTACACATACTGATTCCAAAAAAAAAATCTGATGGGTACGCATTATAGGTATTTGTGATGGGTTTCAGTATAAATACTCGTATATGCACGTATTCACAGGAAAGGAATAAGCAATGAGTAAATTGCCGATAGCACTAAACCTCTCCGAAACTATTTCAAGTGGAAAACACGTGTATATAAGGGACTAACAGAAAATTTGATTTTCTTCAGTTAAACGAAGAAAAGGGGAAAAAAACTACCACTTCTTGTAATTTCAAATATGTAACGCGTATAATTACATCTAATGTTACACATTTCTCCTACATGCGAGTATTTGCATTGCTAGTGGCACGCTTGTGGGGTTGACTCAATTTACTGACAGGCCATGGGCTTGCTGATGTTTTCGCATTTGAGTAATTCCCCGAATGTACAATATGTACTTTTTATTAGATTCCGTTTTGTTACACGCGCTGACATACCATATGTAACATTTAAATTTCCGTCGCTGTAATTTTTCTTTATTTCTCGTACATCGTCCAGCATTCCGATGAGTATATTAAACGATAAGCACTTAAGTGTCAGCCAGATTTTTCTGCCGTAAAATACAGCGGCATTAAAGCCACCCCACACTGTCAACGACAGAGCCTAAGCATTCACATTTTTCGCATTTTAATAAGTCGTTCTAAATATATTTTAAGAGTTTGGTTTGCGAGTTCGGAAAAACGACAGCGCAGATATTCGGTCTTAGTACGATTCGCAGCCCATTATCTTCTAGGACTTGTATCCAATTATAAAAATTTGACAGAAGGGCTATCACGTCATTGTTAATGATACCGATATCGTTGATGAAAAGAAGAGAAATCGTTCCGGACTCGTTAACATACTACTTCAATAGATAATCTTCTACAAAATTAAAAAGTAACGGACTTTGTATACTGCCTTGGTGTATTCCAATATTAACTTCGATTTCTCTGGTTATTTCCGTTGTTAATTTAACTTTCGTTTTAAAGACATCGTATAACATATCATTCTTACGTACATCTCGGGTACATTTTGAGAATTCAAATAAGATCTCTGGGAATTTTGTCGAAGGTTTTTTCAGGATCGTAAATGCGATCATCTCATAGGTCGACCCGGCTCCCACAAAGCCACATTGACTGGCATTGAGTTTAATAAAAATGCGTTGTCGACTGTCTATAACCGTATTTTCATAGTATACGACATTAGCTTCAGCGATCGGTAGTTGTTGCAATTTCTCGTGTCATCTTTACCTTTAAACAGAAGAACAAGAAAGCCTCGCACTATTTTATTCATCAAAATCACGGGCCATTTATGTATGTGATCCAGTCCGACTGAATGTCCCCGGTTAATTTCCTTTTACTGTTTTGTTAACCAGTACATTTAATTTGCTTTAGAAAGTTCATTAGGGAAAAAATTATTTCCATTTATACGACATCAATAAGTCCGTGACTTTTTGAATTTCTGACCTCTTTACTGAAACAGCAACACTGCTCCTGTCAACAGGCATCAGTTGACTCCTGTCAAAATTTAAACTTGCTGCGTCAGTTAGTTTGTGTTTGACAGCTATTTTTATCAGACTACTCACTAATTTGAGGAGAAAATGGAAAAAAGTGAATTTCGTGTGCTTATTAAGCATTATTTCTTGCGAAACCATTACCGAGACCAAGGCTAAGCTTGATAAATACTATGGGGACTCTGCACCATCGATTTCAATGGTAAAAAAGTGGTTTACTGAATTTCGTTGTGGCCGTACAAGCACTGAAGATGCCGAACGTCCTGGACGCCCAGTTGAGGTCTCTACACCCGAAACAATCGAAAAAATTCACGATATGGTGTTGGCCGACCGAAGATTGAAAGTGCGAGAGATTGTGGAAGCCGTAGGGATCTCGTATGTCTCAGTGGTTTCAATTTTGAATGATCACTTGGGCATGAGAAAGCTTTCCGCAAGATGGGTGCCGCGTTTGCTCACAGTCGACCACAAACGCAATCGTGTAACAACTTCACAGGAAGGTTTGGCGTTGTTTAATCGCAATATGGAGGAGTTTTTGCGCCGTTTTGTAACCGTGGACGAAACATGGATCCATCACAACACACCAGAGAACAAACAACAGTCAAAACAGTGGGTTTCTAAGGGTGAATCGGCGCCAAAGAAGGCCAAGGTGGGTTTGTCAGCCAATAAAGTTATGGGGACTGTTTTTTGGGATGCACGCGGGATAATCCACATTGACTACCTTCAAAAGGGAAGAACAATCTATGGGGAATATTATGCCAACTTATTGGACCGATTCAATGACGATTTGAAAAAAAAACGACCTCATTTGGCCAAGAAAAAAGTTCTTTTCCACCAAGACAATGCAAGGGTGCACACATGTGCAGTTGCCATGGCAAAAATCCATGAATTGGGCTATGAATTGCTCCCTCATCCACCCTATTCTCCAGATTTGGCTCCGAGCGACTACTTCTTGTTCCCAAACCTGAAGAAATGGCTTGGTGGAAAAAGATTTGACTCCAATGATGAAGTCATCTCGTCATTTTGAGGACCTCGACAAATCATTTTTTTTGGAAGGGATAAAAAAATTGGAGAAGCGTTGGACAAAGTGTATAGAGCTCAAGGGAGACTACGTTGAAAAATAAAATTATAAATAGGATCCGATGGTAACAGTACTGATAAAGGATATCAACCCAATTCAGCAATTTACACCATGCTTTTTGTAAAACGCTTTGAGGGTACTCATTCCAAGCGATTTTTAATAGCAAAATTGCATTACAAAGGTCGTGTTTTTGCAGTAATTCGTGAATCGACGGACCCTCTTGAGCCACAATACCCCCCCATAAACTGATTGCGTTAAAAAAATGTTATCACTCTTATTGAATTCTGGTCCATTGGTTGAATAGCTGCTGTGATATTTGGTGGCAGAAGCATACAAAAAATGTTCCCGTAGGCAGAGCGAAGTTCGTCGATAGCCGAGTGCGCTGTACAATTATCTAATAAAAGAATTTCCTTTGGAAGCAAATCATTTAAGCACTATCGAAATGTAATTTAATTTAAGCTTGTGTGATCCATCTGCATTGACACGCACAAAATAGAAGTCACTCTTTCTTTACGTAGTTTTCTGCCTGGTGCAGTCTTTTCACAAGAAGCAACATAGGTTTTATCAGGAAGACATCAGGAGAAGAGGCCAGCATTGTTCGTTTGTGGTTTCTATTTCATGCATTTTTGCTCGCAAAGCATGGATAAATTGTGGGGTTATTGACGTGTCGCTAGATAAAATCTCACCATACACCTTAAGAGAGCATATTCCATACCGGCGCTGGAAATTTTCAAACCAGCTTTGTCTTGCCATCAAATCATCTGGTTAGATTTGTGCAAAAAGGTCCTTCGCCTTGGCTTTCACACTTATTGGACAGTTTCTTTCACGTTGGTCTAAGAATCATTTTTACAATTGCTCCACGTTTTCTGACTTATGGAAAGTTTTCTTCTTCATTTGCAGCATAAATGTTTGTTTTGTTTTTTTTTTAATTTTTTCAATTGCAGCTACAGAAATACGAAAATCCATGGCCAATCGATTAGCCAAAAGGCCTCTTTCTATTTTTTTTTTAAATTGTGCATTTTTCGGCGATTGATAGCCTCCTGACATTGTTGCTGTCACGTCCAAACGCGCACTGAAGCATAACAAAACAAATTCAACTGTGGTCTGAAACTAGCAACCGTGAACCGATATGTGCAATTGTGCATACAGCAGACTGCTGATATTGAAGGCATTCGAGTGGATAATACGGTTGTATCCACATGGAAAGATTGCCTTACTGCATTGCTTGGTCAGTTCTTCCCGAGAAAGGAGCGCTTTGAGGACTGTTCATATGAAGAGCCTCCGGTTCCTCCGGAGTTAAAGACTGAAGAAGTCGAGTATGGTGTTTCACTTCTTCGCTCCAGGAGATCTCCTGGACTGGAGAGATGGTGAAAGCCATCTGGAAGGCCGTCGCAGGATACCTGCTCTGTCTTTATAGTAAATGTATTGCTTGTAGCTACGAGTACTTCCCCAAGGATTGTCAGGAGGCAATGGTGGTTGTGCTCCTGAAGTTCACTGATAAGAATAGGTCTGACCCTAAATCTTATCGGGGCATCAGCCTGCTTCCGGTACTAGGAAAAGTACTAGAAAGGGTTTCGGAGAGCATGACGGAACCAATGTCCGAAAACCGAGTGTGGTAAATACGAACGCCAGCGTCTCAATTAGTGTTGAGAGAGGTTGCCCCCCAGGGGTCCATCTGCGGTCCTTTTATTTGGAACTTGATGATGGATCCACTATTGTGGCGACTAAATGAGCTCTGTGTGTGCTTCGCCTATGCAGATGACCAGGGTCCAAATCGAGGAATTAAGGCAAAGAGCTCTAGCAGTCGTTGCTGAATGGGGAGAAAGCGTTGGGGTAAGTGTGTCGCAGGATAAGACTGTTTCAATGCAACATAAGGGCACATTGAATACAAGAAGTCGGGCTCCTGCGATACATTTGAACGGCGTTAGCATTAGATGTGTGACTGAGGTCACATATCTGGGCATAACGTTGGGTGAGCGTACGAACTTCATGCCTCACCTTGTTCGAATCAGACAACGCATGCTGAGTGCTGTAGGCCTGCTGAGTACTGTGGTTGGCCGTAAGCGGATCTTGTCTTGACAAAGAGTCCCCTTGCTTGGGTGTTTACCTGTGTGCCACACTGTCTCCACAGAGGCAATGCAGGTGTTGTTGGGAGTACCACCTCTGGATTTGGAAGCGATACGACTCCCTCTAAATGGGCGAGATTGGGTTTCCTCGGAAGAAATGGACGGCCTATCTCTGAAGCAGCTTAAAACCTTGCTACGCGCATGTGTTCTATCTAGATGGCAATTTAGATGGGATGCTAGCGAAAACGGCAGGGTTACTTACGGCTTCCTAAGGGATGTGCTAACCATGAGAATATTTCCTGAACGGAACTTTACCCTCAGCCTGGGCTTCTTGTTGACCGGGCATGGCTCTCTTAATGCATAAGAGAGGGCTTAGCGGAGTTGCGAGCTGCTTATGTGGAGCCAGCTATGAGGACTGGCTTCATGTCCTAAGTGAGTGTCCCAATTACAATGACATTAGGGACTTGCAGGGTATGGGCATCACCTTTAATGGTGAGGCCTACGATGTCAGTGGAATTATCACTGATACCGTACTATAGCTCGACCGGAAGCTACGAGGGCGGGCCAATAAGTCCGTGACTTTTGGATTAAAACAGATTTTTTGATAAAAAAATAATTTTATTTTTGAACGTAGTCTCAGTTGAGCTCTATACACTTTGTCCAACGCTTCTCCAATTTTTTTATCCCTTCCAAAAAAAATGATTTGTCGAGGTCCTCAAAATGACGAGATGACTTCATCATTGGAGTCAAATCTTTTTCCACCAAGCCATTTCTTCAGGTTTGGGAACAAGAAGTAGTCGCTCGGAGCCAAATCTGGAGAATAGGGTGGATGAGGGAGCAATTCATAGCCCAATTCATGGATTTTTGCCATGGCAACTGCACATGTGTGCACCCTTGCATTGTCTTGGTGGAAAAGAACTTTTTTCTTGGCCAAATGAGGTCGTTTTTTTTTCAAATCGTCATTGAATCGGTCCAATAAGTTGGCATAATATTCCCCATTGATTGTTCTTCCCTTTTGAAGGTAGTCAATGTGGATTATCCCGCGTGCATCCCAAAAAACAGTCGCAATAACTTTATTGGCTGACAAACCCACCTTGGAATTCTTTGGCGCCGATTCACCCTTAGAAACCCACTGTTTTGACTGTTGTTTGTTCTCTGGTGTGTTGTGATGGATCCATGTTTCGTCCACGGTTACAAAACGGCGCAAAAACTCCTCCATATTGCGATTAAACAACGCCAAACCTTCCTGTGAAGTTGTTACACGATTGCGTTTGTGGTCGACTGTGAGCAAACGCGGCACCCATCTTGCGGAAAGCTTTCTCATGCCCAAGTGATCATTCAAAATTGAAACCACTGAGCCATGCGAGATCCCTACGGCTTCCACAATCTCTCGCACTTTCAATCTTCGGTCGGCCAACACCATATCGTGAATTTTTTCGATTGTTTCGGGTGTAGAGACCTCAACTGGGCGTCCAGGACGTTCGGCATCTTCAGTGCTTGTACGGCCACAACGAAATTCAGTAAACCACTTTTTTACCATTGAAATCGATGGTGCAGTATTTATCAAGCTTAGCCTTGGTCTCGGTAATGGTTTTTTTTCGCAAGAAATAATGCTTAATAAGCACACGAAATTCACTTTTTTCCATTTTCTCCTCAAATTAGTGAGTAGTCTGATAAAAATAGCTGTCAAACACAAACTAACTGACGCAGCAAGTTTAAATTTTGACAGGAGTCAACTGACAAATGCCTGTTGACAGGAGCAGTGTTGCTGTTTCAGTAAAGAGGTCAGACATTCAAAAATGCACAGAATTATTGACCCGCCCTCGTATATTCTGGTACCACGAGAGGTCAGGAGCCCCCGGAACTACGGTTCCGGCCTGATCTAGGAGTTGGCCCCCTTGTGGGAGTATCGCGGTGGCTATAGGTGATATTAGATAGGCCTCGACCCTTCACCAAAGGGGAAGTTCGTGCCTTACACACGACTTCGAATCTGGTACTGGTGGTAGTACTTGTATTAACCGCTTATCAATGCATTGTTTTGATATCTTGTGCGAAGATGCAACGTAGGCTTAAGCCTTCACGGCAGGTACCTACGTAAAACACAAGAGACATCTGTGCATACATATGTACGTATTTGAAAGAAATTCAGAACAGTAAATGCCGATTGCATTTGTGTTTCATGGCTTTTTTTCTAAACATTTGTCCAACACTACATAATAAATAGCGACAATGGAGAAATAAGCTGAAATTAAAAATGACTTGAAAAAGTTATGACAAAATAGAGTCCTGAAGTGGTATTGCCGGTGTGGAAAAATACCTCAGATATACCATCTTGACCAGCGATTTGTGTATGTTAAGATCTTTAACTACTCTTGCTACGACACGAGTGCGAGAGTGGATTCGTCCCATTAAGGATTCGATGTATTCAAGTACAAGCGGAGACAAGGCATAGTCTGGAAGTGTTGAGCTGGTCCCAAAATTTGAAGCAAGCAGATTGGTCTTGCCCAAAGAACTGACAGTTGCAATGTCATTATATGTACAGTGTGGGGCAAAATAATGTCATAATGTAATGTCGATCTGGCCGGCCAGTACAAAACATCAAAACGGGAGATCACACGGCCTGGAAATTGGTGATTCAAAATATCCATCGTTGCCCGAGCTGTGTGAGCGGTTGATCCGTCCTTTTGGAACCAACAATGCCGGAGACCCAATTCAGCAACATACGGCAAAAAAAACTTACGGTGGTGATGTCGGTGTCTTCGAAAAAATAAGGGCCAATCACTTTTTCACTGCAAATGCCGCACCAAATAGTCAATTTGAGGGGATGCAATGGCTCCTCGTGCATTTGCATTTTGTTTATTCATATAACCACTTAAGTGGAAATGCGCTTTGTCGCTCATTATGATTTTGGATAAGAAATCATCCTCTTCTTGCACCAGGTTTAACAGAGCATGGGAGTAAGTTATACTCACTTGGCGGTCAGCAGCAGCAATTGGTGAACGGTTTGCACTTCATAAGGGAACATCTTTAGGTCTTTCACCAAAATTTGTCTGCATTGTTTTCTCGTCGACGTCTGTACATTCTTTCGGACGTCCTCGGCCACGACAGTGATATTCTCGGTCGAAATTGGTCAAATAATCAGTAACAATAATTCCGCATTGCTCAGGTGTGTATCGCTCCACTGCTTGCTGTCAACTTATTCTCTATCTGCTTACAACATAAATGTCAAAGCACAATGACACTTGGCGCCAAATGGCACATTCAATTTATGACATTACTTTTGCCCCACCTTATAAAGCGTTGGGACGGAGTTTGAAGCAGAATTTCTAATGTTTTTGACGAACGACCAAAAATATTAACTACCTTTGGGATATTGTAGTATTTTGCCTCAATTTTTGGATGTATTGAAATTTCGCAGGCTTAAGAAAGTCGTTACAGTCATTCCTGGCTCGTTTAAATTTTTTTCGGTTTTCCTCTGTCGGGTTAATTTTGAAGAACCGAAGAATGTGAATTAAGTGCACAAATTGCGTGCCTATAATGTGTAGTCATCGCTGAAATTGATAAACGACCTGGCATTCCAAAATCTGCCCATTTAATTATGATTTTACTTATAAAAGTTGAGTTCTACGCCATAAAATTGCGCTTCTCATTCTCAATTGTGGTTCATGTGATTCCCTTTTTATAGGAAATATATTGTCTACCTCTGGCTTTTCAAAATGTTTACAATCGCTGGTAGTTCCAAAAACTTATGTGACTTCTTTAACTTCATACTTGAAAGAATTGTGCTGAACTAACAAGCGAACGCTGGAGGCATAATTGGGAGAACTCAGCGGCCGAACGTACATGCTGCCTAAAATAAAACGACAAGTCAATTTACCCTAATAATATATTGGGTCTACAAGTAAGTTTCCAGCGTTTTTTTTTTCCAAAATTTGAAGTTTTATTATGAAAACATAGTTACAATGCTTTATTCAAAGTATCGTCCATCGGAAGCTACAACTTTCCCCCATATTTCTGGCAATTTATGAATTCCGGACCAAAAAAATTTCTCGTCTTTCGAGCCCAAGAACGTATCGAGCCAATTTTTGATTTCCTCTACTGAGCTGAAGCGTATTCCCGTAAGAGCGTTCTGCATCGAACGACACAAGTTGTAGTCAGATGGTGCCAAGTCTGGACGGTAAGGCGTCCCGTCTATTTCCCAAATAGTTTTTCACCGAAACCGCAACATGTGGCCGAGCGTTGTCGTGATGAAAAACGACGGACTCATGCCTGGTCTCATATTCTGGCAGTTTTTCTTTTAATGGCCGCTTCAAACGAATTAGTTGGGTTCGATATAATGGTCCTTTGATGGTTTCACCACTCGGAAGCAGTTCGTAGCATACGACACCCTTTTGATCCCAGCATATGCAGAGCATGACCTTATTCACGTGAATATTTCGTTGCGTGACGCCCAATGATGCAGCAAGTTCTTCTTGAATCTGACACGGATCCTCATCCAGTAAAGCGTCCAATTCCTCGTCTTCAAAACTTTCGGCGGCTAAAGATCGCCCCGATCTTTGTCTTCAACTCCAAAATCACCACTTTTGAACCGATTGAACCACTCGCTGCACGTCGTTGGTGAATCTAAATCCGCCCCATAAGTTTCCGAAAGCAAACGATAGGCCTCAGCCGCACTTTTCTTCATATTAAAGAATAAAAGCAGCGCTTCCCGCAAATGACGTTTATTTGGCTGGAAACTTGCCATGATTTTGCTCGATAAAATGTACGACACCGATAGAACTGCTCAAATATAACGCTGCAAAGTTATTGACAGATACAAAACCTACAAATAAAACACATGGAGTTTGACATTTCTTCCCGGGATCCACTGGTGGCGCCATCTCTGACAAACGCTGGAAACTTACTTGTAGACCCAATAGTTTCTCCATTAAATGTTGGCTGCCACCCGTGGAGCGCAATAACCACTGAGCCAAATATCTTTCTCTCTCTATCCAACTTTTCCGAAAAACTTAACATGTGCTCCGGCATTTTAAGAGTGTTAAGTTTTTTTTCTTTCTTTTTTTTTAAAGGGAAAAACCTCACTTTAGGTGGCGCGGACAAGTAGAACGAGACATTAATCGACTTGGTTAGCTAAAGACCGAACTAATTGGAGATTTATTTTATATGCACACACATAGTGTGGACAAACGTTTGTGGCATCTCGGCAAACTTTACATAAAATAATGTTACAGCAAAATGATCACGTAAACCGTATTTAGCAGCGTGGGAGCAGCAGTAGTGGCAGCTTGTTCTTCCTTGGTATGATCCTTCTTGAATGGTCTCATGAATGCCAATTTGTTGGCGGCAGACCATGACCCATTTTTGAAGAAGTATCGATGGACTTTAGCTTGATTGCTTCCAAAGAAGCACGGCTTGTGTCTACTAAGGAATATTTGCGCAGAGTGATGACACGCTTCTTGGATCCAATACAGCAACCCTTAAGCATGACAAAGTCGTTGTATACTTCACTATAAGGGGAAAGCCACTCATTGGTGTTATGCTCTTGTCAGTTAAATCGTATTCGGTTGACGCATTATTCTTGTAGTAGTGTAGATTCCAGCTCCGCTGCAGGATCCACGTTACGAGATCTTCTTGTTGATCTCAGTACAATGATGGTAGCCCTTCTGACCAGCATGTGCGACAGTGAAAGACACACGGTTTGAATGTCAGGCTCCAATACATAAGCAACCTTAGGCAGATCCTTGTGCGTCTTGCTGGGCAATTTCTTTGTGTGTCAACGACTGGTCACACCCTTAAAACCTTTACCCTTGCTAACGCCAATACAATCGATAACTTCATCTTGACCAAAGATGACCAATTGGATACTTGGACAGCCTCTTCCAAATCGTCATTTAGCCATTTGACTTTGTCTTCGATGCTGCCACCGTTCAATTAGATTTCCGTGATATGGGCCTTCTTTTGGCGTTGCTTGACCAAACGGATCTGGGAGTGACCGATGACAGGGATGACTTTGCAGTAACGCACCATCTTCCTAATGTCATTCTCGATGCTCTTGCTAGCAGAATCGGCCCATTTCTTGCTAGCCTTGGTGAAAGCATTCTTCTTGCTCTTGTACCAGTTCTTGTAGAAGTGACGACGGCATTCCTCAAATAAGTGCTGCGCCCAAACATTGACCAAAGCTCGTATACCCACATCTCCGACAACCATCATTGGTGGAGTTTCCAAAATGGTAACACCTTCTACGACTTCTTTCTTGGTGATCTTTGACCCAGGACGGTCAGCCTTGCGGACGATGTGAGTCATACCGGCCTTGTAGCCAACAAAGCATGTTAGATGAACTGACTTTGTCAGACCAGAACGATGTCTGGTCGAGCGGTTCTTGGGATAGAAAGCCATAGGTCCATGACGAGGCGCCGAAAATTTATGATGACACATTTCATAATATTACAAGGCATCCTATCAGACGACGAAGATAGAAATGAGAGGCTTATTAGTTAACGCCCAGGGTCACCCGAATAGTAGCGCCACCTAAAGTGGTACATTCCGGCCTTTTATTTTATTATTTTATTTTATCTTAGAGAATTTATTAACTTCATGCTCTAAAATGCTTTAATCCTCTTCTAAATCAATATAGAAGAGCATCAATTACATCGTTATTTGGTAGAAATCCATAAAGCATATTAACTCCATAAATGACTGCTGGAATCATTGGCCTAAAAGGGCTTTCATAGTGTATATGTATATGTACGTATGTACAATACATACATTTACAAGATTCAGTATATAGAACGGAATATACGAGGGTTGTCTGAATAGTTTCCGACCGAACAACGATACAGGACATATTTTTTCAAAATTTTTTTTTATTTTTCTAGATAGTCTCCTTGTAACTCTACACACTTCTCCCAGCGATGCTCCTATCTCTCTAACCCGTCCAAATAGAGAAAAATTGGCGTTTTTCTCTGCAAAATAATTGTTCACAAAGATGATTGTCTCCTCATTTGACGAAAATCTCTGTCCTCCGAGCGCAGTTTTTAGATGAGGGACCAAAAAGAAGTCGCTTGGGGCTATATCTGGTCAATAAGGCAGATGGTCAAGCAGTTTAAACCGTAATTCATGGCTTTTCGCCATGGCAGCCGCTGTGGTGTGAGACGGCGACGGCGCGTTGTCTTGGTGAAACAGGATTTTCTTTTTCTGCAAATGTGGCCGTTTTTCAGCAATTTCTGCCTTCAGCTTGGCAAGTAATGATGCGTAAGATGCTCCTGTAATGGTTTTCCTTTATGAAGATAATCGATTAAGATAACTCCTTTACTATGCCAAAAAACAGTCGCCATCACTTTCCCAGTTTTTGCTTTTTTTGGAGCCGGCTCGCCCTTTGCAGTCCACTGTTTTGACTGAATTTTTGTTTCGGCCATATAATGGTGTAACCAAGTTTCATCTACAGTAATTAATCGGCGCCAAAACTCGGATTTATTGCGCCTAAACTGCGCCAACAGAGCGATGTAAATGTTCATTCGAACACGGTTTGGTCTACCGTAAGCAAACGCGGCACCCAACGCGCGGACAGCTTTCTCATGCCTAAATCTTGATTTAATATGTAACAAAGACGTTCTTTGGATATTTTCATAACCTCTACTATCTTTCTCACTTTAATTAGGCGGTCGTCTAACACCATTTGGTGAACTTTAGCAATGTTATCGTGAGCGGTTGCAGTTTTTGGACGTCCCGAACGTTCATCATCTCCTAAGCTGTTACGGCCACGTTTAAATTCAGCTGCCCAAAATTTCACTGTGGTAAATAATGGTGCAGAGTCCCCATACACAGAGTCCAACTCGTTTTTGATCGTAAGCGTATTGTCTTTCAAAAACAAGAATTTAATAACAGCTCGATACTCAATTTTTCCCATTTTCTCAAAAAACACTCACATCGACTCACTCAAACGACTGTCAAGTAAAAACTGCGCTTCCAAAATGACTGAAACTTCGGTAAGTAACTGTCAAAAGATGCACAAATAGCATTCACTAGCTTTTATTGACGAGTGCCGCTATCTTTACGTTGCGAAACTTTTCAGACAATCCTTGTACAATACGCTGGCAACTGAAATTGAACATTGCAAATTTCGAAAATATGTTTTAATGAATTAGATATCCAATTATGAAGAATGAAACGCAAAGACAGGACGGGATTTCGGCCTCGGCTTCTAGTAAGTGTTATTTTTTTGTCAATGAACTCTTAACAGAACTACCACAACGTTGTATAATTTCTACAATGTCGCCTTTTTTCCCCATGAAGTAGCGTACAAAATTTAATGTACTCCGAAGAAATGTATCATCGCTGAATTTCTAAATAAAAAAAAAATTGATTACAGATTTTTACACTAGAATTTAATTAAATCAAACATCTGCACGTTTTATGAAATATCGAAATAATTGTGTTTTTTCACTTGTTTTTGCAGCTCACATCGTTGTCGAACTGGAGGTTAAACGAAGTCATAAAATGCAACGGCCCAGCTCGGTGGGCCTCGGGCCGGCAACACCTATTCTCTCGACTAGAGATCGAACAGCTTCCATTACTGGACCACAGCCAGTTGACGTAATTGAAAGACAAATCTTTACACAATTCAGTTTTGAAAAGAAATTCAAAGCAACACTAATTTTTGTAAATTTTCTTTCAGAATGCCAAACGAAGGGAAATGGAATCGTATAAAATAAAAACCCTCCAACTGATGCTGGAACAGGAGAAAAAAAATCTGGAACGCCTGAAAGGAGATTCGAACAATCCAAGTTATAAAACTTCTGAAGCAAACATACGTAAATTAAAGGAACAATTACGTCAAGTCGGAGGCGAGGTATTTATTTGAAATTTATCTTCGTGACAATGACGCTATATATTCTGGCAATCCTCTCTGTTACTGTGGGTGGGCATACTACGAATATGATTGATGTATTAGCCTCTAAATAACCTTAACCTTCTCAATGCAGTCAAATGCACAGCACCTCAATGTATGGAGCCTAATCGATCACATTTGTAGTTATTCATTGATTGTGTAGTTATAGATTATTATTTTTTTTATTTTTTTATTGTCTATTAAATGTTTAGATACAGAATTGATGAATAGCTGCGATAAAAATAAATTCGCTAATGCAAAATCTATACAACTTTCGATTTATGTATGCCCTCCCCTTCCTACTACAACTTCACGGTTAACAAATAACAAAATCTAACGATGATGTCATACGTTTCAGCCGTTGATATTTTCTTAACTAATTTGTTACATTTCAATTAGTTTATTTAATTTTAAAAATGTTGTTTTACTTTTTTTTTTGTTGAATTTGTTTTTTTAATTTTTTTGTATATAATAAATTAATTAAATAAAAAAAAAAAAGAACAACAATACACAAATCAAACAACGCCGGTCTCAAAAGCAGGGTGACGAAGTGGTGTAGGTCCCTTTAGAGTAGATGTTTCTTTTCAATTTGCTTTACAGGATGTAGTGTGTAGTGTTATAGGTTTCCTATAGAATGTAGACCATCTCAGGTGTAATCTAAAATCAGAAAAATTAATGAAGTAAAATACAATAACGTTTGATCTTCTTTATATTTGTATTTGATTCATTTTATGATAACCGGTTCACGATTTGTTTTGGTAAATTCTTGCACCTGATGGTATCTGTGATGATTCTTGTCTTTAGTAAGTTGCCTCCATCTGCCAATTTCGGTCTAAAAATCTATACTTCACTGTGCAAAATCAGCACTTTCGCTGATTGCAAAATGTTGTTTTCGCTATCTGAAATGGAAAGTGGAGCTATAAAAAAAGCAAAAAGTTGGGTTTAGTGTTTTTACAAACACGAATAATTAAAACTATGAATTTTCGGATTGAAATGTAAGTTATGTGTTCTTTTGTTTGAAAGAGACATACGTCTCAATTTCAGAAGTTATTTTGTATGGCCTATGGTCGACTGATCAGTTAAACTGTTTTAACTCTTCAGAACGGGTTTGCAAAATTGCTACATAAAATGTATTGCTGTAGGAACCACTTTGGCTCTTTAAGTTATTCCTTTCAATTGAAATATTTTTATTAATTGCACTAGGTGGGGTGAAAAGTAACCTCCTTGGGAATGAAAAAAAAATTTTTTTAAATGTTTTTTTTTATTTTCTTCAATATAGTCCCCTTTTAGTTGGATACACTTATTCCAGCGATTTTCCAACTCCTTGATAACGTCTGAAAAGTAATTTTCTGGAAGGTCTGCAAAATACTCCACCGTGGCGTCGATGATATCCTCGCGTGAGCTGAATTTTTTACTGATGAGCCATCTTTAGGGGTTTGGGAAGGGATAATAGTCCGAGAGATTCAAATCCAGTTCCAATCGACGCCAAAAGTCTGCCCAATTCCGCATCAGCAAGTCCAAACACTCTTTCGAAGTGCTGTCGCCTTCGTGTTTTTGGTCAGGAGTGAGCATTCGCGGCACCCAGCGGCAGGATAACTTTTTCATATCCAGAATATTGCCCAAAATATGCCGTGTGCGCTCAGTACTAATCTTTGTGGTATCTGCAAGCTGGCGCACCTTCACTTTCCGGTCAGCGAACACCATTTGATGTATTTTTTTGACATTGTCCTCTGTAACCGCATCGGAGGGCCTGCCGTTGCGGACTTGATCGGTAGTGGAGTTGCGGCCACCACGAAACTCTCGAAACCAATATTTGACGGTGTAATCTGACGGAGCATTAGCCTCATAATATTTATCCAACTTTTCTTTTGTTTCCTTCGCCGTTTTGCCTCTCAAAAAATAATGTTCTATGAGAGAACGAAAATCGTTTTTGTCCATACTCAACATGATGCCAAACACGTCAACAACAATCAGCTGTCAAAACAAAACTAAACACAGTATCGCACTGAAATTTGGCATGTCTGCCTAAATATGGACGGACTTCAAGGCATCATAACCTGCGTGGTCACTTTGAAGAAATCGAAGTACGAAGGACATCTTCAGATGTCTCTAAAATTAAAAGACATCAGTTTAAACTGCAATTTTTTGCCAGTCCTACTTGCATGTACCTTGTTACCTTTTATTACCACCTGAAATAAAAGTGGAATAAGTGTGGTTGATAAAGAACTTGAGAGTAAATATTTCCACTCTTGTAAAACTCGTCTCACTTCGCATTTTGGAGTGGACCTGGGTATTAAACATTGAGCTTCTCCAGTCACCTTGGTTACTTGGTATTTGTCGGTTTGCCGGCTACGCAGCAGGAGGTCGTTTTTCACTTATGAAAGCTACCATAGATAAGAGTTTCGTGTTCTACAATCTGGAGGTTCTCTTCCATTCGCTCTACATGTCCCAGCCACGTCTTTATATTCTCTTCTCGCTACGTCGATGCCTCAGTACAGTTAATGACAGTATCTTTTACTCCATCTATCGATTGGGATTGTTCCGTATAGGGTGTTATGTTGATTATAGGGGAGGAAGGTAAAATATCGCTTTCTTAGCACAAGCAGATAGCGGTTAGCAAATGTTATACCTACTTTATTTGATCTCTACGCGGGTATCATTCAGAAATTAAAAATTAAACTTTAATTCACTCACTTTTGTTACGTTAAGTGCAGAAAATTATATTCGTTAAAAGCAGAAGACTCTATGCATTTTTTATTGCCTTTTTTATCACTTATTGCAGTGTAATTTGGGTAATTTTCCCGTAATTGTTGTCCTACGGTTGAGAATTTTGGAGATCTTACAACTCTATCAAACTTCTGGTATTAATGTTTTAATTGACCGACCGTTTCCAAAAATAATGTGACCATTTTTGATCGCTCTATAATTTATCCATATTTCTCAAAAGTCTAAAAAAAAAGAAAGCTTATTGACTTTTGAAATCGGAGAGAGAATTTTAACCCGAAGTTGTGCTCGTCCTGATCAAATGTTGATGGGTATCACTTATTGATTACAACATTAACTTGTTTCGCCCCCATTTACTGTTAGGCATTCCCCAAGACGCATCACAGATAACTCACCACGTCCTCTGTATATTGGAACAAAGAATTCCGAAATCGCAATTATTGGATGAGTTGGTGTAAATTCCTAACCAAGTCATTTGCTGGTTTACGTTTTTTATTTTTTTTTAACACTGAAGAGTCGCAGTGGAACTTGAATCATCATCGCTGTCATATAGCCTGCAGAAATAGTACTTTCTTTGTTCTTAAACATTTGGTGGAATTTTCGAACTTTCGTATCTTATTCCTCAACCGCGCGTCCCATCCCATTTTTGAAAGTCCGTCGTTCATAGATCACACGAGCAGGCTCTGATCAGCATTACGATTTATTGCATTTTTCGCTACATATGCCAGCATTCTGTGTCGAAATTTCATATAAGCTGAATATCCCGGAATCAGTAAACTACTTCGAAGATATTAGAGCAGCCGTTGTCGCATTAATGGTTTATCCACCACGAACTCTTACATGAAAGGGGCTGGATGTTCTTGATCCAGTAAACCACATTTGGTAGGTCTTATATGCCACGATCTCTGTTTAACCACCCATTATCCCTAAAAATTCTTGTTGACCTCAGTTTCAAATACGTTGGAACAGCTTGTATAAGGTGTCCGGCCCACTGACTGATTCAATCGCGATATGTTATTCCCGACAAGCCATTATAGTGTTGCTATTTTCTTCTTTTTTAACACTCACGCTTATAGGTCAAGCAACTGAGGCAAAAAATACTATAATGTCCCAAAGGTAGTAAAAATGTTTGGTCGTTCGTCAAAAATATTAGAAATTCTGCCTCATCCTCCATCCCAACGCTCATTTACAATTACATTCCAGCTGTCAGCTCTTTGGATAAGGCCAATCTGCTTGCTGTACACTTTGCGGCCAGCTCAACACTCGCAGATTGTGTTTTGTCTCCGCCTACACAATTGAGTGCGTTGAATCTTCAATGGGACAAACCCACTTTCGCACTCGTATAGTAACAAGAGTACTTAAAGATCTCAACATACATAAATCCGCTGGTCCAGATGCTATATCTCGCCTTCTTCTGAAGAGGTGTTCTTCTACGCTGGCAAAACCACTGCGTAAGCTTTTTCATCAATCCTACTTTTTAGGACTCTTTCCGAGCAGATGGAAAACAGCATTTGTCCAGCCCGTCCCTAAAAAAGGCGAATCTTCTTCTCTCTCCTCCTACAGACCCATTGCACTTACGTCGCTTCCTGCGCTCATGGAAACGCTGATAAACCGTCAGCTCATGAAATATCTTGAAACACGAAAACTTCTCAATGACCGATATATGGTTTTCGTAGCAACAGGTCCACTGGTGATTTGATGGCATGTCTCACCGAAAAGTGGAACCAACGCGTACATCAATCTAGCGAAACCAAGATAGTTGCACTTGATATTTCCAAGGCATTTGACAGAGTTTGGCATCAGGCCCTTTTGTCGCAAATGCGTGCTCTTGGGATCGATGACTCTCTTCTTCAGTGGATTCGAAATTACATTTCGGAACGTTCAATTCAAGTTGTCTTGGATGGTTTTAAGTCTGATATTCACAAAATAAATGCTGGTGTGCCCCAGGGCTCCATCCTGTCTCCGACACTCTTTTTAATTTTCATCAACGATCTCTTGTCTGCTACTTCTAATTCAATATATTCCTTTGCTGACGACAGTACTCTCTGCTTTTCATACCATATTCGTTCCCGGACTCACGTCCCTGCTCTTCGGCTGCAGAACGGGAACGCCAGCGTATGTTAAGCTCATTAAATTCCGATATTAACAGCAAAACCAATTGGGGAACTATCAACCGAGTAGAATTTAATGCTTCCAAAACACAATGCTGTCTGCTGTCGTTAAAGCGAAATTTAAACACCCAGCGGTCATCCATGAATGGCACTTGCATCGTCGAAAACGATCAACTTTCCATTCTCGGTATGTGTGTCAATGAAAACTTACGTTGGAATGACCACCTATTCGGTGTCGTCAAAAACGCTGCGAAATGTCTAGGTTTCCTCAAGCGATGTAAGAAATATTTCACCCCCTCTGATCTGGCCTCAATATATGTGTAAGGCGTTTGTCCGCCCGAAATTGGAGTACAATGCCCACATCTGGTCGGGTGCGCCAAAAACATTTCTGCACCTGCTAGATAGGATCCAAAACCGTACGATAAAACTCATAGGTGGTACTAATATCACTCAAACAACGGACACCCTCGAACACCGACGTAAGGTCTCGTGTCTCACTCTGTTTTATCGCTATTTCCACCACCAGTGCTCCATAGAAATCGCCAGTAGCATTCCGCCCATTCAAACTTTCAACCGTAACACCCGTCTCGCTATGAATGCTCATCTGTATACCCTTAAGCCCACTTTCGGACGTACTCTAAAAATCGTGATTCGTTCTTAAGCCGTACAACTCGCTTATGGAATGCCCTGTCTAGCTCCTTATTTCCTAGTCATTATTACCTTCAAGCATTTAAAAACAACATTCACCGCTACCTCTCTTTCTATCCTCCCTGGCTTTCCTTCGCTCGCGCTGTATGCAAACATTTTAAGGGTACTTAAAAACCTTGAGCGCGCGCAAATTAAAAAAAAAAAAAACAACTCAAGTCCGTTTAAACGTAACTTGTATCCGCGGCTACTACGTGCAGGTAAAATAAACACAATTTAGATGTGGTCATAGCAACACCACAGGCCATCCACAAATTTATAGCGCCCAGTGTTTAATTTTTTCGCAAGACTAAACCATGGGGCTGCGGTCTCTTCGGAAACATTTCACCGTCTGTAACAGAGATTGTGATATCCTTAGGTGTGCACGCAGAGTTGTGAAGAGCAATTATGCACTATGATTGACGTCCCCAGAATCAGGGAATTATGTTGTGGCCAAAGAAAAAACCTGTGTGATCCCTTTAAGCGAAATGTTGTGAGGCCACATATCGCTATGCAAAATTGTTAATAGTTTGTTTTGTTAATCATGATCTTCTTCAATGAAAATCCAAAAGATTTCTGTAAGTCTGGAATCTGGTAGATTTAAATACGTTTAATTTTTAATATTTTAAATGAAGCCAATGTTGTTGTATTTTACTTCAAGTGTCATAATTAGAACAAATAACGTGTTATAACTCTTTCCTATCGTAGATTACATATTCTGTTTATTCCTTATTTTTGGAGAATCATAATTATTTTAACTTTGAGTTAATCTAAATATGATCTAGACTAGAACTTTATTTCTAGAATTTTGAAAATGAAATTTAAGGTTTTTATAGACTTTAACACATCTCATATAATTTATTGTAGCACCCTTTGAAAAGCTATATAGACGCTACAAAGACATAGGAATTATAGGATTTAAGCCAGACTCCATATAGCCATTTACATTTTTCTATTACGGTTTGTTCTTATATTTCGGTCAGCAAATTTATTTACTTTTCAATTTTATTAAAATTTATTCATCTACTTATTTGTGAAGCATTTTCTCACTCCCACTTAGAGCTATTCCTCACATTTCACTCACAAATTAATGCATAATGAGTCATTTTTACATTTCCCTTCCTTGTTTCTTTTTTTGAAGAAATTTAATAATAAAAAAATAAAACTTTTCATTTTACATATGTAACTTCCTTGTGCCAGTCTACACAACTTTGCATCTTTAGCTGCATAGCGTTAACTCAATTCCATTGTAGAAGAATTTTTTTTTTGTAGGTATTGGTTGGTCATTTGTAAAAACCCAAGCCAGTCCATTTCTGTTTCCTTTTTTCTTTTGTTGTTTCAAAGAAAAAAGCAGTTCAATGTCATCGAATGTTATCGCAGTTAATAACAAATTATTGCGATTGTCTTTTTTTACGTTTTCAATTCCATTCATTTGTGATACAAACACACACACAAAAAAAAAAAACAACACACACCAGCTACAAAATACACTTTTAAAGATGCTTAACATAAGAAAATAAATTAAGTTTTAAAAGCAGGCAACTAAATTTAACAAGCAAAATGATAATAATACAAAAAAGTAAAATTAAAATGTTTAACATAATTTTGGCACGAAATAACTTTTGACTTTCTAACAAACACAACAAGCGACAGGCATCAAAAAGTAAAGTAAAAAGATACTAGTAAGAAACTGATTTGAAAAACACCAATCAAAAATATAATAAATGTATAAATGTAAAAGGTAATTTTCTTAAAACAAAACCAAAACCTTCCTCCAATCCAACAGGAATCGCCAACGGGAATGAAAAATCCAAATACACTCTGTCAAGGGTCAATTTTGACTCCAACTCAAATCCTACAGCAACACTATTCCCCCCATCAGCCAAGTCCACCCAATATTCATCTATCCCATCATCCTGCCACAACTCCACAAGCTCCACAATCCAGTCCTGCATTCCTGTCACTCCTTCCACGGTCGTTATCCTCACTTAGTTTGGGAACTCGTAAGAAACCGGAGAAAGAAGTAACATCACCATTAAGCAATACAACAGACTTTTTGCCAGTATCATCGGCCAATACTCCGAGTCCTTTGCTATCGCATTCTATGTCACAGTCGTTGCATCAACAGAAGGGTACACCACAACAGCAATTCTATGCTCACCACCTTCACCATCAGCAGCAGCAGCAGCAGCAACAACAACAACAACAACAACAACAACAACAGCAGCAGCAGCAGCAGCACCAATCAAAACACCACAAGGATACCGCGGCAACACCGAAGACATCAGCTCCAAAGAAAAAATTCTCTGGCAGTACAAAGAATTTGAAAGAAGACATTCCACCGCCTCTGCCACAGAGAAATCCTCCAAGAAATTTACTTCTCGAATCGGCTAACATGGATTGGCGTCGTAATGTACCCATTTCGGATTTAGATCATTCAACAATGGCTACACCAAATACACAACGTGGTTCTCCAACACAGATCACAAGTGGAGGTGCTACTTTTGGTGCTGGTGGTAGCTGTCCGCAAAAACCATCGGGTGTACCAGTTTCGGGTAAAAAGCGTCCAAAAACCAAAACCAAAGCTCTATCGGACCCGAAGATGAGCACTCAAATGTTTTTACAAATGGAAAAGGGCAACGGCAACGGTGAGGATGGTGACGAAGATCAATGTATTCCACCACCTTTACCACCTAGACAACCAGGCATGATGGAGGAATCACAAAATTTATTAAACGCTAACAAAAAGCATAGCGGTGGAAATGGTTTTGGTGGTAGACCACCACCAAACAGTATTGACACTCTAATGAATTATCCGCTGGTAACCACATGCACACCAGTACGTGACAATATGTCAGCTGCATTTCCACTGTCGCAGAGACCAAATATCGTACAACAATTGCAACAGCATCAACAAATGCAGCATCAAATGCAACATCATGGTTCGGCGCCACCATTACCACCGCCATCGTTGCATGGCTCCGGTTCGTCCGCTGTAAGTAGAGCTATCAAACACTACTACTTCTGCTAGTACTACAACTGCAAATCTTCTATGGAGATCGAGGGTTATTATATTTGATGTGTTTGCGGGTTGAAGGGGGGGTTTATTAAAAACACATGTCTTTGACGTAGAAGGAGAATTTGTGGTTTATTTTTTATTTTTTTTTTTACAGTAGTTTTCGTAATATCGGGCACTCGCTAATTAACACACGCACACAAAAATTTTGTAATCGCAGCTATAGGTACGAATCTAACACACGCTTAAATTGATGTAGCTTTAAGTAAAACGCTAAAAACACTAAAATTGTATATGCCTGCACAAAACTACTAACAAATTGTAAGAAATACTAAACTTTTTTTTTTTGTAAATTGTAGATATTTAAAAAATGGTGGTGGGATTTAAAAAAAAAAAACAAACAAATTGTTAACGCATATTATTTCATTTGTTATTACACTAATCTAATTTCTAAGTGTCTGTTTCGTTTCCGCATCAAATATAATACGTCCCTTCGTACTCTTAAAGGACGAAACAATATAAAATCTCTAAAGTTTTTCCATCGAATTTGATTCATTGCTGCTGATTTGGTTCATTTCGCCATGAATTTTCTAGTCTTATTTTAATGATTTTAAATGTTGAAGACCCCTGTCGTTTCTGTTTTATGCATTTCGACATTAACCGGGTTTTCCTCACACACTCTTTAAATATTCTCTACCGATTCATCAAGAAACTTGTACCGCATGTTATATTGACTTCAAACGCCAAATTACAATTCAATTCTACATGAATCGGTAGCATGTTCATTTGCTTCTTTGTATATTGCTATTTGCTAGCCACATGTATTGGGTCTTAGACAACACCTATTCTATTGGTCAATTCGGGCCATTTTCTTTTAATTGCCTGGCGTAATCTCTCGACTTGTTCACAGTAGAGTTGAGAATTAATTGTTAGAGCATTTGGAAGCATCTCATGGTGGAGGATACCATTGCGGTCTCAACACACACATAGCATCACCTTCTGCGGTGTCACCGATTGTCGTACATGTACCATATTCCATCACATATTATGACTCGTTTCAGAAGTGGCTCCAGTTCATTGCGTTTCAACAACGTATCGCAGATGTTAACTCTGTCCATCATGTTTTTCGCTCTTAATTCATGAAGTAGCCTTACATCGAGCTATCTTTTTGTATCCACCTTTGTGCACGAGGGTTGTCTGAAAATGATACAAGAAATTTTTTCTCAAATTTTTTTTTTAATTTTCTACATAGTCTCCTTGTAACTCTACACACTTCTCCCAGCGATGCTCCCATCTCTCTAATCCGTCCAAATAGTACTTGGCGTTTTTCTCTACAAAATAATTGTTCACGAAGGTGATTGCCTCCTCATTTGATGAAAATCTCTGTCCTCCGAGCGCAGTTTTTGGATGAGGGAACCAAAAGAAGTCGCTTGAGGTTGTCTTGGTGAAACAGGATTTTCTTTTTCTGCAAATGTGGCCACTTTTCCGCAATTTTTGCCTTCAGCTTGGCAAGTGATTATGCGTAGTATGCTCCTGTAATGGTTTTCCTTTTTCTAGATAATCGATTAAGATAACTCCTTAACAGTCGCCATTACTTTCCCAGCCGAAAAAACAGTTTTTGCTTTTTTTTTGGAGCCTTTGCAGTCCACTGTTTTGACTGGGCGTATAATGGTGTATCCAAGTTTCATCTACAGTAATTAATCGGCGCCAAAACTCGGATTTATTGCGCCTAAACTGCGCCAACGAGCGTTGGAAATGTTCATTCGAACACGTTTTTGATCTAACGTAAGCAAACGTGGCACCCAACGCGCGGACAACTTTCTCATGCCTAAATCTTGATTTAATATGTACCAAACACGTTCTTTGGACATTTTCATAACCTCTACTATCTCTCTCACTTTAATTCGGCGGTCGTCTAACACCATTTGGTGAACTTTAGCAATGTTATCGTCAGCGGTTGCAGTTTTTGGACGTCCCGAACGTTCATCATCTCCCAAGCTGTTACGGCCACGTTTAAATTCAGCTGCCCAAAATTACACTGTGGTAAATGATGGTGCAGTCTCCCCATACACAGAGTCCAACTCATTTTTGAATTGCGTAGGCGTATTGCCTTTCAAAAACAAGAATTTAATAACAGCTCGATACCCATTTTTTTCCATTTTCTCAAAAAACACTCACCTCGACTCACTCAAACGACTGTCAAGTAAAAACTGCGCGTCCAAAATGACTGAAACTTCGGTAAGTAACTGTCAAAAGATGCACAAATAGCATTCACTAGCTTTTATTGACGAGTGCCGCTATCTTTACGTTGCTGGAAACTTTTCAGACAACCCTCGTAAATACAATAGTACAACACATTTTTGTGGTCAATGCCTATTTTCATACCAATATCGACAGTGGTAAAATACCTTTATTGGTCGATCATTTCAAGAACTACACCAATTTTTATTGTTGGCGTTGTTGTCAAAACGAAATCGAGCGAACCATTTCCTAGCTGTGGGTTCTGATAAAGTTTCTGTCCCGCAAACAGCATAAATTTTTTTTACAAGTTTAAGCGGCGTTCTTCCCCTTTTCGTAGTGGCATTGAAAAATTAGCAAAATATTTCATTATTTTTCTCAATTTTCAAATGCGTGTGACTTTACAACCACTGCAAAAAAAAAAAACACATCTATACAAATAAATTCCATGGCACCTTTCAAACGAGCGTCCACTGTGGACGTCAACACAATCAGCTACTTATGTTAAGAACGTCATCAAACGGCAAAAACACCACGAACTTTTCCCAAGACCCAATATTTACGAAATATTTTCCATTACCACTCGTATGGTAGTGTTGTTTTGACCTTAATGGTGCTGCAAATCCAACTATGTCTGCTGTCAGACCGACCGCATAACAGAGTTAAGAGCTGTATACAGAAATTCTGAAATGCTGAATAACGTGGGCATCTGTTAATTCACTTCAAGTTTCGACTAGACTTATTAATTTTTTGAATGTTTTCTATAATGGAAATTGGTAGTCTAAGGATTGCTTTTCTACGGTAAATTCGCGATGATGCCTTTCGGCTGCAATGTGGGCAACCCTTTCCTTTTCATTCAGATGCTTCAAAATCATCAGCTTTTGGGTGTGTTTTGCTTCCAGATTTTTTGGTTGTTTGTGTGGGCTGTGTAATTATCGAAACTGACTTTTTCTAATTTGTTTTTGCATCTGCGAGTTATTATTAAATTTTGTTGTACAGTAATATTCCACAAAGACCTCTAGGTTGCTATTGCGGTAGCCTATTTCTTATTTTCGTAGCCATTTCACTGTTTCGGGTTGTTTCGTCGATATGCTCAAACTTCTTTCATTGTTATAATGAGTTTCGGATCCGTCTTCATATGCCTACCCCAAGCAATAAAATCGCTGAAAATTACCATGACCCTTATTGACTTCTATGGAGTCACTTTTATTTACATCTTGCTATAGATATAAGCCCAAATTGTCCGGTCGTATGTCGGCCTCCAAGGGTGCAACAAATTACATAGTCGTTTGAAAGTAATTATGATAATAGTGTGTTCTCTAGTGTGTTCTACTTCTGTCACTTGATCGCTATTATATAATTCTTCATCATTTCACTCCATACCGATTGTCATGTAGGTTTTGTACTTAAACCAATTTGAATGTTTCCCAAAAATTCTATGTGTAATATCGTCATCACATTTCCTATGATGACTAACTACTGAGCCCCAGGTATTCAAAGTTGTTGCCCTTCGGTACAATGACTCCTCCTAAATAGATATAGGTAATTAGGTTTATCGATTTGGAAAAACGTTGATGCTGATATTTGTAAACTTTCTCTAAATGATAGTGTCATCGTTGCTTATGATTAGGGTATTTCAGCTAAAAGAGTCGTTTTAGATTCACTATGCACTGCTTTAATACAAAATCTTGCACGACATTAAAAAGCAACGAACTTTGACAAACTTTGAGCACTGTGTTATTACTGCAGGGGATTTTGCTTTCACTTTGACGTCATCGCATATGTACTTCTATGCAATATAAGCTTCATTGACTGGAAATTGTTACAGTCTCAATTGTCGTCTTTGTCTCTATATAATGATCGATTGTCGCCCATAGTTGGGAGGGTATGTGATTCGGCTGAACTGCGTGTCGTCCATTCACGTGTGGTCCATTCTTTTTAAAGATTCGTGAACTTCGGCTTTCGGAAAAATCTACACTTTACCCTTCATGCGCGACTCTCGAAGCAATTCTTCGTAAAGTAACGCTTTAAAATGTTTTTTCCTTCTATTGGAAATTTCGATGTTTCCCGAATAGATATCACTCCTTGTCTTATCATATTCAGCGCTATCGGCATTTCCGAGGGAAATGAGATTCCCTCGAACATTTTCGTTCCCGTGAAAAATTTCCTTCTATCGTGAATTTTCATCGTAATTTATTTCCTCCGGAATACAAAAATTGTTTTTCGATAACATAAATTTCTCTCGGAATTTTGTTCACGACAGTCTTGAATATATTTTTGCTGTTGAACCGCTCGCAAATTTTGTCTTCTTAAAAATATGGTTCTATTTGCCTGTGTTAGGCCAATGCACTTCAATTGTTTATCACTTGATAAACCCCAAGTTCATCTTCGAAGTCGCTATTTAATGACTTTACTGTTACCACCTCTTTTTTGCATTTTCCGTGGTCTAATTATCAGCTTCGCTTTTTCCGTTTGAAAGGCTTGTTTTTTTTATTGCCTTCTACCATCTTCGACTCATCATTCTACCACCATGCTTGCTTATTTACGGATATGTGCCATCGAGAAGATCTTTTGCGCTACTCTTACATAATCATTTTGTCTACGATTTATGAATATTCCTTTCAAGTTTGTCGTTTGTAGTTTGCCGTAGCATCTTCTATCTGAAAGGATTTATTATTACTATACGGTTGCATTTTCTTAGGTCCGTTTTAAAAACCTTTGCTTAGCTTGTAACTTTCTTTTTTAATTCCGCTCCGTCTTAAGTCATTTATATCGTCGAATCAGCTATAATCTTTGTCGACAAATTTATTGACCACGGATACCTTTTGTTTGAATAAACGTATCAAAAACATTTGAATGGTCTATGGTCTTTGTACACAAATACGAGGGGAAAAATATGTTTATTTCTCTACGTAGTCTCCTTTTAGTTCAATACACTTTTGCCAGCTATGTTGAATGGCTTCGATACCGTGTTTATGGTGAGAGTTGTCGAGCTCCTTAATATAGCCATCAACCACAGACTCCACCTCTTTACTGTGTTGGCAAATCTTTTACCACCGAGCCATTTTGTCAACTTCGGAAATAAAAAATAATCCGAGGGGCTAAATCTGGCGAATAGGGTGCATGAGAAAGCAATTCGAACTTTAACTCATTGATTTTGACACAGAACTTTTTTCTTCGCCAAATGCAGCACGCGCATCCCAAAAAACGGACGCCATGACCTTGCGTGCAGATGGAACTGTATTCGCCTTCTTTGGAACCAATTCTCCCCTTTGAGTTCATTGTTTTGACTGTTCCTTCGTCTCGGGTGTAAAGTGATGGACCCATGGTTATGTGTCGACGCTTTATTGCTGTGAAACTTCACCAAACACTCAATTGAAACATCCTCACGACGCTGTTTTTGTTCCGTTGTCAGTAATCGCGGTACCCATCTTGCGCACAGCTTTCTCATGTCCAATTTTTTAGTCAACATGCGATGTAAAGTGCTTATTGAAATGGCTCCCATATCTGCTGCTTGACCACTTTCAATCAACGGTCGTCCAATACCATTTTGTGGACTTTTTTCAACATATCTGGTGAACTCACCTCATTTGGTCGGCCACTGGGATGTTCGACGAGGGAGCAGACTCCCCCAGTTCCGTTTTGATGTTGGTTGGCTTGAGGTCTTTCAAATGAAAGTATTGTATCACATAGCGATGACCAATTTTTTCCATATTTAAAAATTCATAAAGCGCGTTTTCTATTGATGGCTGCCGAACAAATACTAAACAACATAGCGTCGTTAAACTTAAAATTTAAGCTTTATAAGGTTGGTATTTTCTACAAGTGTCATTCTTTTTAAACAGCAACCGCCATCTATACGTCAGATTGGGTACTTCGGGGACTACTCTCGTATATCGAGCACCCATATCTATTGTAGATATGAATAAACTTATCAAAAATATTTGAATTCGGATCAAACGTATATGCTTTGAACATTTTTTTGCTTACCACATTACATCATAACATTTTTGCTATATCACTGTTTATACGTTTATTTAAATGTTAATCAACATAATCGTGGGTAAGATCAACACAGAGAATTATAAACGTTGAAATCGTAAACAAAAAGGATTATTAAGAAAAGTATTGTACATACGCATTTTGTAACCATAAAACCATTTGATAGAACGAAAATTGTAAAAAAAATACAAGTAAACTAGTAAATCAAAATATTTTCGGATGATCGATCGAACACTGAATACTTAACACCACTTGAAAGCATGTCACTACTGCTATGCTTTTCCTGTGCGTTACTTACTAAGGCTTTTGCACACCATTGCTTATAACATGTAACACACTTTTCATACACATTCCTCTATCCCCCTCACCATAATCGATTCCAAACTGGAACGGAAAGAAATTGTATTTAAACGCTTTTAATCGAAAAGTAAATTTTGAAAGATGATACGACTACCACTATTTAAGTGGCATGCTTCTTTTAAATCAGTAGCATCACATTGATCCCCTTTTGGCTTATAATCTGTCCACTCCATCCCCCCACATACACACATACGGTATTGACTGGAGATTATTGATAAATTTCGTAGAATTTGAAAGCCATATCCGTTGCTGAAGTGTAATCACCTTGTAAATACAAGTCTTCGAAGTAAAAAACCTCACTAACACCAAGAACAACCCGCGTATCTGATGGAGAAATTGCATGTGCGTCAGATACTTGATTAAATATTTTTCTATATATATTTTTTTCTTTGTTTATTTTAGTTTATTTCTCGTTCTAATTGGTCACACAATTGGGAATTTATTTATTGCATGCGATTTTCTTTTCTTTACCTATTTTTTTTTTCTTGGTTAACAATATTGAGTTGTAGTTCTGTTTGGGTTCTTTGTTGATTTTTTTTTTTAAATTTTTTTTTTATATACGGGTTGTTATGTAGAATTAAATGCTCAAGCTTTACGGGTGGTAATACTAATTGTTCAGTGATTTTATTGTAACTAAAATGTTTGTGATCGATTTTATAGGTACTTGGGCAAACGCCACAAAATATGAATCATTTTGGGAAACATAGACGAGTAGTATCATCACCGGACAATATGCATCCTCGACATGAAAGACAGTTGGGTAAGTTGAACAAAAGTTAATATAATTGCAGCCTGTCTTATTTTAAATAGTGAACTATCCTACCATATTGTAAGAAATTCTATTCTTAGATCAGTTTTCAGATTACGGTCTTATGCTTTTAGTTAGAGTTTTACCTTCATGTCTATACACGGTGTCTTTTACAGGTATACATTATATAGGAATTCAAGTAATTAAGGAAAGTCTGTCACTAATTTCCTACGTATAGAGCTGACTATGTAAGCATAGGAGCTCCCCCATGTTTATTTCGGCCAGGAAGGAAAGGGAATCTTTTGAATACGGAGGTGGATCAATACATTTTGAATGAAAGATAGTTTCTAAGCTTAATACACTTCATCCAACGCTTCTAAAATGTTTCGATGTGTTCCTTTAGTAAAATTTGTTGAGATATTTCGTCGTTGGAGCCAAACCTATTTCCGCCAAGCATTTTCTTTGGTTTGGTAGCTGGAAATAGCCGTTAATTCCATTGAGCACATCCAGACTATCATCAGTAGTCTTTTGATTTCATTATTCTGAAGAGTTCAAATTCCTTAGCACCATTACTAGTTAAGCAATTTGAAGAATAAAGTTACTGGAAACATACTGTTGCTAAGCTTGAAGTACAGAAACCACAGACTTATCGCCAGCCTACTTTGTATCTATAATACTCGTAATTTGAACGAAAGGTCGTGAATATTAGCTAGTTAATCACTTTTTAAAGTTAGTAGTTCGCTCGCATAGGCAATCTGAAATGAAAGATATTGTGGTACACCCTGGCATACAGTTTTTAAAGAGATATTAGGTACTTAACACGTAAATGAACTACTAATATACGTGGACGCGGGTAGTAGCAGGGTGATTGCCTATGCGGATGACGTTGCTATAGCCGTCTCAGATTAAGCATCTTAATACCATTAAAGAACTCCTTCAAGTAAATCTCAATAGATTAGCCCGTTGGGCAGATCGCTGTGGATTGGGAATAAAGCCTCATAAAACTGATCTAGTTCTCTTTTCCAGGAAATACGAAATTCCAACTATAAACCCTCCTTCAATAAATGGTACCAGTTTCGTGTTTTCCGATACAGCAAAATATCTGGGTCTCATTTTTGACAGAAAACTAAATTGGAAAACTAACATTCAAGAAACAGTCAATAAAGCTACAATAGCTTTATTCTCTTGCAAAAAAGCCAATGGGAATAAATGGGGCTTTCAACCCCGGATAATCCACTGGCTGTACATCTCGGTCATTAGACCGATACTTACTTACGGGGCGGTAGTCTGGTGGACGGCCTTAGAAAGTGCGGTTAACTGCATTAAACTAAGCAGAGTCTAGAGAATAGCATGTCTATGCATAAGCGGAGCATTGCGGTCTACTCCCTCTGCGGCATTAGACATTCTGTTTCATTTGACACCCCTCGATATTTAAAGCGACTAAACAGTGGACAAATAATCCATTTGGCCACGTAAGTATTTTTAATACATTAGGAATCCTCACAGAGAACATCGATTACACCTGAACGTTGGTTTTATAAAAACTTCCATGTAAGCATCCCCTCTACATCCTACTGGGAGGAAGATACTTTCATGGAGGACAAGTCAATCCATCTCTACACAAATGTATCTAAAATCGATAGCGGAGTTGGTGGCGGCGTTTTCTCAGATACGCTAAATCTAAGCCTCTCTTTCCGTCTTCCAAATCACTGTAGCGTGTTCCAGGCGGAAATTTTGGCGATTAAAGAAGCTTTGTCCTGGCTGAAAGAAAACGTGATATCTGCAAAGGATATCCGCATCTTTTCGGATAGTCAGGCCGCTATTAAATCCCTGGACTCGGTCTCACTAAATTCTAAAACCGCCCTTGAATGCTGATCATCTCTTATGGAGATGGCAGAGCAGTTCAACCTTCACCTTTGTTGTGTGCCGGGCCACAGAGACATTCCAGGGAACTGTAGAGCCGATGAACTCGCCAAAATTGGAACCACTTTACCTATTCTACCGGAAAAGGGTAACATAGGTATACCAATCGCTGCGTGCAAACTAACATTAAAGCTGGATGCCAATAAAAGAACAGACCTTAGGTGGACTGTTGGACCAACATGTCTACCAACAAAACTGGATCTGTATCGCTCTAAGTGTCTGATCCTTCTAAATAAGGAACATCTCAGCGAGATCATAGGTGTCATCACTGGACACTGCCCCATAGGCAAGCACGCAAGAAGGCTTGGCGCCTTTACAAATGATTTCAGCAGAAGCTGCATGGACGAGGACGGGGGGAGACAATGCTGCACCTACTCTGTACATGTTCATCTCTCTCCCAGAGAAGAAAACCTCACTTAGGAGCTTTCTTCCTACGACCTAAACGGTCTGAAAAACATAGACATAAACAGTCTCCTACGCTTCGTCAGAACCTCAAACTGGTTCCATCATAGAGGATCATAGATCCACGTGACATCACAATAGGCCTAAGTGGGTTGGTATTTCCAACAGCCACTCTTACCTACCCTACCCTACCCTACCCTACCCTACCCTACCCTACCCTACCCTACCCTACCCTACCCTACCCTACCCTACCCTACCCTACCCTACCCTACCCTACCCTACCCTACCCTACCCTACCCTACCCTACCCTACCCTACCCTACCCAACCTTACCCTAACATACCCCAGCACTCTGAAAAATGAGGCACAACAGACTACTATCCTCTTCGATACCGTATGCATTATTTCAAATAATTTAGACACAACGGCTCGTCATCTCCAATTGATTGATTTCTCTTTTTGTCGTTTCGAACATGCGGTCTACCTTACTTTACTTTGCTTTACAGATTGGGCGGTTCTTGGCCTCAACCAATACATATCCCTCCTTGCAACTAGCTCTATCCCAAGAAAGTTTCCACTTGTTTTTTTGTCTTTTCTTACTGCGTTGTCCATCGAGACGGATTTGAAAATCTTTTAGGCTGAGGCACTGATATCCATCTGGTTTATATGACCCAGCCATCATATATGTAACAAGCACAGTTTTCTGCTTTCTCGCCCTACCACACATAGTATATTTCTTCTTTTTCTGAAGGGCTGTTCTTTCACACTGCGAAATCCACTCTGTAAGCTTTTTTTTTTATTCATCTTATGATTTGATTGTTTACGATCGCTTTCACACTTCCATTATCGCAATACATTCAGAGGTAGCTCCATCCTCCATGATCAGACAAACAATGTTGAGATTCTATTTGGCACGCGTTCCCTGATCAAACTCTACAACTGAGTTTGTTTATGTTCTCCAGTTTTGAAAAACTCGCCGGCTAAGATTTCGGGTACCGCAGATTTGTGGGATTTTGACATTTCCATTCTGTCTGCACTTTGTTTTGGTAATTTTCACAGTCTTCGTCCGGGTTAAATGATTCATCCTGCCCCGATACTGACTGCGTTGTCACTACAATGTTCCTCTTACCTTCCTTGATTTTGGTTATGTTCCCCTGAAATTTATTTTTTACCTTTTTTTTCAAAACTTTATTAACCTTATTCCTACAGTAGTATCTTTTGATTTCCTTGACCCCGTGTTTTACAAACGGGGCCTCAGTTGGCTGAGGTGTTATTGTTCATTGGCACGATGTGGTCGAGACATCGTAAACAGCGTGCTTTTGCTTTATATCTATATGCAGCTCATAGGGTTCGTAGTTGTATATTTTCCTAATTACAAATTAATATGCCGTCATTGCATAGCATTGCAACGGCAAACGAAGCCATTGTCATGTAGCAGAACTAGAAGAGGATTCATGTTTGCCAATTTGTAGTTTCGTTATGCTCTATCATTTTCTATTTAATTTCATTTTAAGAGCTATTGGTAAGGTTGCCTCCAAAACTGCTGTGTTAACTTCATGGCAATTCAAAAGTTGATGTGAAGAAAATCTTTACAAAGCTGTGCTTAGCGGTCGTTTCTATATGCCGCCATAGTTTGAAGGTTCGCCTTATATTCACGATAAATCTTGTCTAATTGATTCCTGAAATTTCTATGACCTGTGCTCTCTATTTCCATTCATACGTACGTATAACATACACCAAGTGCTATGTAGATATGCATTTTTTGCACGTTGCGTGGCACTCCTCTGAGTGATTTAGCATAGAAAGAAAATAACCAACTCGGCTTGAAGGCAGGAATAAGACAAATTCAGATTTTTTTTTATTGTCTGTTTAAGAACTGAACACTCAAAAGGGTGCAACTACTCTTAGAATGCTTGAGCATGTACTACTTGGACAGAGAGAGAAACAAAGATGTTTGGGCTCAATGATTGTTTCGCTCCATGGGTGGCCTCCATCATTCAATAGGAAACTAATTTATCAATGTAATTTCACTTGTTGTTGTGTTCTCGGTTCCCAACAACTAAGTACTCAGTTTGCATGATTTTAATTGACCGAAAAAATGTAATGTCTTTCGGGCCCGGTTGGGATTTGAGCGCCGAACCGTCCGATTGGGAAGCCAATACACTAGTACTTGAGGAACGGCTACATCATCTACGTCTTTTATTTACAGTTTGCCAAAAAAGTGTTTTTACAAGCAAAAACATTGCTCTAATTTATTTTTCTTTTTCTAATAAAGACTCATCTACACATTTTTTTTTAATTTTTGGTTTACACTTCTTAAAACTAGCATTTAAATGACCAGATAACACAAACAGTTACTCGATTTTATTTTAAAAACATAAGAAAAAACAACAAAAACGAATTTATTCCAAGAAATTCTGGTGTCAAGAAAGTCTTTTTACACATTGTGGTTTTGTCTCAGTCCTTGTTTATCCACCGAAGAAATATTAAGTGTGAAAAGTACATATATAATTAAGAATGCCTGGTAAAAGAGTTTCAAGTGACGTAATTCAATTGGTTTATTATAACCACTATAGAAATAAAAGTGGAGCAGAGTTATCTCAGATGTTTGGCTTGACCCGACAAACAATATATAACATAATTAATCGTGCAGAAAATGAAGGACGATTGCATTTAATAAAGGCAAAGGGCTGGCCTAATAAATTGTCAGAAAGAAATGAACGGAAAATACGATAATTAGGAAAATATATGAAAATCCCCGAATATCGACTTGGGCGGTGACAAATGAACCGAAGTTGGAATGTGGAGCAGATGTATCTCACGAGACTATTCGGCAGGTAATTTTAAAGCACAAATATTCATCAAGAGTAGCGCGAAAAAAACCGTTGCTCTAACAAGACAATATAAGCAAAAGGATGTCGTTCGCTACAGAGCATATTCGGCAGCCTGATGAACATTGGGATGACGTTATTTTCTGTGACGAAACTAAAATAATGCTGTATTATAACGAGGGAGCCAATAGGGTGTGGCGGCAACCTTTAAAAGCCTTGGATAACAGAAATATAATACCAACAGTCAAATTTGGTAAATTGTCCGTTATGGTGTGGGCTTGTATATCAAGCAAAGGAGTTGGAGACCTAGTTTTTATTGATGGCCACATGGATGAGAAACAGTACTTAAGTATTTTGCAATCTTACCTACACAGTAGTGCCCGTAAATTTGGATTCGACGGCGATGATTTTACCACAAAACCAAAATTCAAATTTTACCAGGACAATGATCCCAAGCACAAGGAGCACACAGTTAAGATGTGGCTGCTTCATAACTGTACCAAAGTGCTTGTTACACCTACCCAGAGCCAAGACCTAAATCCTATAAAGAATTTGTGTGCACATTTGAAAAAAAAGGTGAGTAAAAGAAGTCTTAAGACCCGAAATCAATTGACGCAATTTATTCAAGAAGAGTGGTTAAAAATACCTCACGCATACGGCTTAAAAAAATTAATTAGATCCATGAAAAGCAGATTACAAGCCGTAATCAACAAGCTGAACGCCGCCACACAAAATATTGAATAAAAATAATTGACAAAAAATGCTAAAGAAAAATATGTAAAAACACTTTCTTGACATTATAATTTTGTGAATCCTTTCGTTTTTGTTGTTTTTTGTTATTTTTTTCTTCCATAAAATTTAATATATTTCTTTATTATCTGTTTACTTAAATATTAGTTTTAAGAAATGAAAATAAAAAATTAAAAAAAATATATAGTTTAGTCTTTATAAGGAAAAGTACATACATTCAAACAATATTTTTGGTTATAAAAACACTTTCTTGACAACCTGTGTATCGTCTTCCGATATCCAATATCTAAGTCTGCTACATTTTTCTTGCCCATGCTAATTTTTGATTTTGATGTCACTTTTCTCCAGAAAAGGCGTAATAAACATATCGTTTTACTTTTTTAAAAATAATGAAAAAAAAAAAATCATCAACAAGTTTGCAGAAAAACCCATAAATTTTGTAATACTTTGAAAAACCTGCAGCAAGTAAAAAAAAAGAAGTTATGATTTTTTACCTACGTTTCTAACAACAGTTGACGATGAGACTGGTTTTTTCAAGAATTAATAATTTCCCAATAATTTTTTAAAATTGCATAGCTATTAAAGAGCTTAAGCTTCACTACCTAGTGAAGGAGTATACGGAAATACGTATCGAAGGGATCGAGAAACGTGATCAGTTTCAAATACATGACCTAACGCAGGTGCTCCACAGGTAAGAAGAATTTCGCTTGGTTAAAAAATACTGGAAGCTGTTACAACTGATCCATCAATCAGCATTAGACGCTTAGCTTTGCAATTTAATGTTTCCAGACGCACAATTTCTAATGTACTGTATGGAGGAAATCATAGAGGTATACCATCACATACCTGTGCAAGAACTGCTTCCCGATGATTTGGAAAAGAAACTTGAGTTTTCCAACTGATTGCTGGAACGGAGCTTAGATAACAACGAGTTTATTAGCAGAATTCTTTTGACGGAGAAATCCCAATTTACTGGAGATGGAATCACAAATTTTTATAATCTTCATACACGGGCTGCGGACAGAACGTACCTGGATTTTTAACGTAAACCTCCTGCCGTAAGACTTAATGTTTACGAGGTGCCCATACACCCATAGGGAGCAAGGATACGCCTTGCCATCGCTCGCCACAAAAATTTTGATACCAATTCGGAACTGTGTTGGAGGCAAAAATTCCACCCTTGGTATGAGTCGAGGCCGACCTAAAACCTCTTGCTGCTCTTAGGGTCGCAGCACCCAGTACTTCATTTGCAACTCTACAATGGGCTAAACCAAAAAGGACACCCGTACCCGCGATTTGGGTTTAAACCACAGCCACCATGACGCTCCCACAAGGGGGCCTACCTCTAACAAGTCAGGCCCGGACCGAAGTCCGGGGGGCTCCTGACTCCCATGGTACCGTGTTTTAAGTCCTGGTATGGACTACCGGTGGTCAAGCCTACCAACAAGACCTATGACCGGCAACTTGTAACTGGTCAAATCGTATCATCCATTCATGCAATAAAATCTGGATGTTTTCGATAAGACCAGTTATAGAATAATCTACCCCCGCTTTTTATTAGACAACGTCATTGATGGGCGAAGCCTTAATAATTGGGCGGGGGCCCACGGGCTGCGGACAATCCACATACAAGGAGACATAAATCATTTCAACAGAAATTCAGCGTCAACATGTTGGCAAGTGTAATTGGAAACAAATTAATCGGCCGCTTCAAACTACCACCTAGGCTGTGTTCTACAAACTATTATAGGGCATTCCACTGATTCAACTACAATAGCTTCATCATATTTCCAACAGGATGGTATTCCAGCCCATTGTGATCGTGAGGTTAAGAATTGGCTAGAAAAAAAGTACGGAATTTGTTAGATAGGAAGAAATGGACCAGTTCATTGGCCTTCAAGATCTCCTGGCCTTACTGTATTGGATTTTTTTCTATGGGGAAAAATGAAAGAACTTATTTATTCAACCGAAATAGCAATTTTAAATGAATTGGAAGAGCGTGTTCTCGAAACGTCATCAAAAGTGAGGCAGCAGTTAGCATCAAACGCAGTGAAATCCAAACGCGGGTTCTAGTATGCTTACAAAACCAAGGAGAACACTTTGAGCACCAACTGCTTTAGTACGCAGATAAAATAAAAAATTATCTAAAACCACACAAAATCTGGTTTTTATTCATATCCCTTGGAGTTGTTCCCAAGTATCATAAAATCACTTGGTTTTTCTTTAAACTTGTTGATTATATTTTTTTTATTATTGTTACGTAGATAGACCCTTACTGTAGAACGATTTTTTTCTTAGAATATACCTAAGAATCATTTCCCGAATTATCCTTGACGAATTAGGGGACACCCTGTATGTATGTACATTGCATGGATACCGCACTCAGCTGTGCTCTACAATGCAGGTGAAAAAACTCACCCCCTCCATTAGACATCTACTACTGATCACTTCGATTACTTTTGGATTCCTTCGACGCATACTCGTATTTGTATTTTTTTTCATTTAGTTTGTCTTTCGTGGCTCACAACACTGATGCTCCACTGTTCTCGATGCTTGATCATACCTATAGCATATTGTCTATTATCGAAAAGATCCGCTTTAAACGAAGTGCGATACATTTAGCCTTCAAAAAAGCCTTTCACTTATACAGAAAAGATGTTGATTGATTTTTTGGTCTGACATCGAAGTGTGCTCTATTACCTTTTCGTCTCAGAATCAAATACGAAAGTTCGGCACATGAATGCTACTACAAAACGTTAGTAAATATCATCTATACTACTTATGAATGTACCTGTCTTTTTATCGCACATATGTACACTCTGAATGACTCGAACTGCAACCAACGTCAGACTGCTATAATTTCCGAACCGTTCATGACAGTGAGCTAAAATTTTGACACATGACAGATAATTTTATTATTTTCAAGCCGTTTAAACGATTTGCGTCTCAGTTGTGTTGAAAAATTTTTATCCGCGATGGAATTCAAAAGTGATAGTGTGATTGCTTTGTATTTGGCTGGAAAACCAAAAGTAGCTATCGTTAGAACCCTCCAGCACCTCAACGTGAATAAATCATTTGCATCTCGAACTATAGCTCGCTACCGTGATACTGGCAGCGTTGCAAAACGCCATGGAGGTGGTCATAAAAAAACAGCAAAATCGGCAGAAATGGTTCGGAAAGTGAAGGCTCGAATTGAGCGAAATCCGCGTCGAAGTGGAAGAAAAATGGCTCTTGAGCTCAACATATCATTGGAACGGATGCAACACATACTGAAAAATGAGCTTGGGCTCAAGCCATTAAAGTTCCAAATCGCACACGATCTTACACCGCAACAGAAAAAAGTTAGAGTCGAAAGAGCGGAGGACTTGCTACACTTGCACGAAAGTGGTTTTTTCCGATGAGTCGCCATTTGTTATCGAGCAATATGTCAACAAATAAAATGACCGAGTTTACTTGCCAGAGAGGTCCTTCGAAAATTTACACCTTCGGACGGCCACCAGAAAGCAGGCAACACCGATGGTGATGGTTTGGGCCGCCATAACTGCCGATGATCGCTCTCCGCTCGTATTTTTGGACCGTGGCGTCAAAATTAATGCGATCGTATACTGTGAAACTATCTTAGAGGTAGTATTGAAGCCTTGGGCAAACAATCATTTCGGTCGGAGATCGTGGACATTTTAACAAGACTCGGCACTGTCTCACAAAGCGCGCGTCAACCAAGATTGGTTAAAAAAAACTTCATTTCTTCGACACAATGGATTGCAAATTCTCCGGATGCAAATCCGTTGGATTTCTCTGTCTGGGGTATTTTGAAGGCGAAGGTTGGCACTAAAAAATAGCAAAGTTTGGACCACCTCAAACAAGCACTTCGCCGGGAATGGGCCAAAATACCGCAGAGCCACTTGCGTGCAGCATGCAATGCTTTCTTCTGCCATCTCAAAGCCATTATTCGCGCCAAATGTGTACATATTGAAAACTACTGATACAATTTGAAAATTGATGAATTTCCAACATTTTTTGCTTTGGTACAATAAAATTTATCAAAACATAAAAAAAATTATAGCATTTTTAAAAGTTGGAGTTCGAGTCATTCACCCTGTAGATTCGTACTTAATCCTTCTATCGATTGTCAATAATACAAACAACGTTTTTGTAACATAGTGATTTGATTCCATTGAACCGGCATATGTTTCTCCTTCATTGCATTTTGTAGTTTTATGTAGGCAGGGTTCAGGCAAGGCCTCACCGAGACCGTGCCTCTCTCTGTCACTGATCTGTCACAAATTACTCTTCTACATAGTCATAGTTTGCTTCTGACATTTTTGCTACTGATTTCACCAGACACAAAGATCAGCAACCAACGTATTCTTCAGATTGCTCCCATCCTGTAGATTGCTCAACTTTCTGTTAGTTTTACAAAATCAATGTTAATAAGCACAATTTTTTGGTCAACATCCACACAACCCCATCAAGAAGTATATACTCGTAATATAATGCCATATCTTGCTAGTTGGAACTTGAGGCTTTAATTAACTGATCCCCGTCAGATTATCTATCAATTGGACTGTTTATTTCCCCTAATATTGACCTTTCCGTGCAGTATTATTTGAATTGATAGAAGAGATAACGCAGAATATGTGAGTGATGAATTGCCTGATCAATATCAACTATTGTCCATGAAAGTGTGGGGTTAGACTAATCTTTTTTTCATTTGGTTAACTAGCATTTTGGTTGACTAGCCTTTACCGTTGACTAGCCTACCGATTGCAACCGGTTTTTCGACGACTTTTGTTGCACATTCAAGAACTAACTTGCTGTTGGAAGGTTGTCCCCTATTGATTTTCTTTATGTCAAGACAGACCTCTGCAGAACCGCGTACTTCTTATTAGATCACTTTTTTCCCACCCGCTGACATTTTGATTTTTATCATCGTCCGACACTGCGTTTGTTAAACTCGGACGGACATGCAGCGTATAATGTATATACGAAACATTCGTGCGTTTGTATCACTTAAAACATACCACGTTAAATTTATATGCAACGTCGTCATTACAATTTCCTTGATGGTTAACGACAGAGCCTACGAATTTAAGTTGTTCGCGCTTGGGCAAGTAAATAGATGTCAGATTAACAGGTTATGTATTCAGAAAAATTCCAATGTGCCTTCCTCCAATTACTAAGAGTACCCTGAAGGGCTGTCACATCATTCGAAAAGAACGCTATCATCGGCGAAAAGGATACTAAAAAGCACCGAACTTTGTACAATGCCTTGGCGTACTCCAACTTTAACTTTGAATTCTTCGGTTAGCCCCGCTATGCACTTGTTGTCTTGTCTCAGGGTCGTCCGTATAAGATCTTTTGGAACCCTATCGAACTAAATCAATTTGGGATGTTTCTCCATCATTGTTTGTAAACTTTGAATCGCATCGTATACCTGTTCACCACAAAGCTGCATGACTGCCATAGTATAGTTAGTCCGTTTTGCCGATCTTTTGAAACAAATCGCATGTTTCCGTCCACGTCCGCGGTTTATTCTTTTTACTGCTTCGCTAACTTTAGGTTTTGTAAAATCTGTCATTTTGTTTTCGTGCGCGCAGACAAAAAAATGGTACTGCGCGTGAAATGTGCATTAAAGAACGCGTTAAAGTACTCCTTCTATTTATTCCAAATTTCGTTGTTTTAAGAGTGTAAGTATCCGTACAACAAAAGTTTAAGTTTCTTATGATATCACGATCTAGAGTAAGGTTTTGGTAAATATTTGTTTATGAAACCTTCTGGCATTCCTTTTTATTTTACCTAACATCGTGTTTGTCTGTTTAACTAGTCGATTATGTTTTCAAAATCAGAGTGGTTTACTGCTTATAGTGTTCTGTATGTAACTTTCTATACTCTATTTTAAAACGTATGGGTTTTCTTTTTACAGATCGTCACAATAAATCAACTTCTGGCTCTTGGGAACTGGTAGAAAAAGACAATGAAATAACCCCACCAGGAACACCTCCACCACCTTATCTGACCTCTGCATCGCATGCAATGCAGCAACAATCCGCAGGCATGGAAGAAATCGACAATGTTTTCATGATTGATAGCAGTGGTAATCCTATAGTAGCCGGCAGTCCAACACATTCCATATTCGCTGGTGGGAAAAATCTAGCAGCTCACCCGAATACTATCCAAAAGGAAATCCTTTCAATGGAAGATGAAGAAGGATCCGATCAAGAGTTTATTGTCGATGAAAATGGACCCTTTAATCATTTGCAGCGTTTACTTGAACCCGAGAATGTCGCACATCTAGCTGTCTTCCTTAATTATGTTTTATCGAATTCAGATCCAGCACCATTATTGTTTTATCTAATAACTGGACTCTACAAAGAGGGTACAGTTAAGGATATGCGCAAGTGGGCCTATGAAATTCATTCAACATTTCTTGTGCCTCGTGCTCCACTTGTTTGGTTTAGTGCTGACGAATCGCTTGCACGTGAAGTCGACAGTGTTTTACAAAAGGAATACGACAAAGTGGAAATATTACGCAAAGTCTTTTGGAAGAGTCGAAAACGAGCAAAGGAGAAAATCTGTGATCAACTGAGAGAATTCCAACAAAAAAGAACCGCTGGACTGGGTACCATGTATGGTCCAAGTGATTTGCAGCTTAACGAAGCGAAAGGAGATAAAAGTAAAGAGCAGAAATTATCTGAGGATATTCTAGTGCCTCAGTTGCAGTTTTGGATGTAAGACTGTTATTGTCTTTTTCACAATTTGTTATAAGTTATTATTAATATTATTATTTTTTTTTTTTTTTGTAGAGACGAGCTAGATAAAGAGGCTCCAGTTGAGGATCCGAAAAAGTTAGCATTGTGTTCGGCATTATCGACAGTTTTACATAGAATATTTGTAACGCGATCGAATCCACCCAGTATTATTGATCGTGTGCATCATTTTGTGAGTCGCGAAAAGAGTTTCAAGAGTCGGCTCATGGGCAAGAATCGAAAGGTTTGTACTGGGAAGATGTTTATCAGCCTACTTGACTGATATTTAATCAAAAAATGTTGTTTTTTTTTTTTTTACCTATTTTGCAGATGACTGTACGTGGTCATCCATTAGTATTGCGACAATACTATGAAGTGACCCACTGCAATCATTGTCAGTTAATTATATGGGGAGTCAGCCCACAAGGTTATCATTGTACAGGTATGTTAACAATTGTTTACAAAGAGACTTATCTTCCATTACACAATTTTATTGTAGACTGTAAATTAAACATTCACCGTCCTTGTTCGAAAGTTTTGGATGAGAATTGCCCAGGTCCAGTACCACAAAAGCGGAAAGATCAACACAACGACAATAAAATTAGCAAATTTATGGAAAAGATACGACCAACAACTCATTTCATGCAAGGTATGCATTTTAAAACACAAATTCAACGAATGAGATAATTTTTTTTTTTTTTTGTAATTTTTGTTTTAGCGGAACGACGTGCTAGGCAAGATGAGGAAAGTAACATTGATGATCTCTTCAATACTGGTAAGTTGCACAATTTCTTTTTTTTGTAGTCTAATTCGAAATTTGAATGTAACCGAAGGCTGATTTAAAATTAATAATTTTTTTCAAAATGATTAAGCATTGGAAAATTCGAAATATGAGTAAGTAAAAAAAAAAGTAATAAATATTCTTCTACCACATAATCGTTTAGAGCGATGTTTACAGAAACATTGGTCTCGGTTTTATAGTTTCAAATGTTTATTTTGTAGAATGTTTCACGGTGGCCGTGACTGGCTTCCTAATCGGAAAGTTCGGTGTCCAAATCCCTACCGCGTCCGAAAGACATTCATTTTTTTAAGTTAACAAAACTCAAGTGATAGGAGTAGTTGACTAGAAATCAACAACAAGCCAACTTTCACTAGTCTCCCTATTAAAAGTTGGATGCCACCCTTGGAGCAAAATAACCACTGAGCCCAAACATCTTTCTTGCTCTATCTATCCCATTTTTCGAAAAACTTAACACATGCTGAGGCATTATAAGTGTAATCGTACCCACTTGATTTCTTAAAAAAAAAGTGCATGTTTCTCTCAAATCGTTTCGATAACTTCTCGAGGAACATGTAGTGTTTGGAATGATTGCGTGTATTTAAGCTCAGACTTCTGCCTCCCCATCAATCTATTTTTTAACTCATACTTGAAATATAGCAAAGATGGTAACACATTTGGCTACATTTAAACCTTTTGGTTATAGCTTTTTTTTTTTTTTAAATCATTTATTTTTTCTGATCTTTGAGGATGATGCCTTACAATATAAGCAATTGAGGAATAAAGAAAAGAAAAGGTTCATTCTTTAATCTATTTAAGATTAGTAGCGAATGACCCGCATATATTGGGTCTACAAGTAAGTTTCCAGCGTCTTTTTTTTTCCAAAATTTGAAGCTTTATTATGAAAACATAGTTACAATGCTTTATTCAAAGTATCGTCCATCGGAAGCTACAACTTTCCCCCATCTTTCTGGCAATTTATGAATTCCGGACCAAAAAAATTTCTCGTCTTTCGAGCCCAAGAACGTATCGAGACAATTTTTGATTTCCTCTACTGAGCTGAAGCGTATTCCCGTAAGAGCGTTCTGCATCGAACGAAACAAGTGGTAGTCAGATGGTGCCAAGTCTGGACTGTAAGGCGGGTGAGGCAGAATTTCCCATCCATTATTTTCCAAATAGTTTTTCACCGAAACCGCAACATGTGGCCGAGCGTTGTTGTGATGGAAAATGATGGACTCATGCCTGGTCTCATATTCTGGTCGTTTTTCTTTTAATGGCCGCTTCAAACGAATTAGTTGGGTTCGATATAATGGTCCTTTGATGGTTTCACCACTCGGAAGCAGTTCGTAGTATACGACACCCTTTTGATCCCACGATATGCAGAGCATGACCTTATTCACGTGAATATTTCGTTTCGGCGTCGATTGGGCGGGCTCGCCGGGCTTTGTATACGATTTTCTGCGTTTAGGATTATCATAATAAATCCATTTCTCATCACCAGTGACAATACGATGCAAAAGTGATTTATTTTTATACCGCTGCAGTAACATTTCGGTCATGCAAAATCGCCGTTCGACGTCTCTTGGCTTCAATTCGTACGGCACCCAGTTTCCAACCTTTTGAATGAATCCCGGTGCTTTTAGGCGCAGGGAAACGGCTTGTTGCGTGACGCCCAATGATGCAGCAAGTTCTTCTTGAATCTGACACGGATTCTCATCCAGTAAAGCGTCCAATTCCTCGTCTTCAAAACTTTTCGCCTTTCCGGGGCGATCTTTGTCTTCAACTCCAAAATCACCACTTTTGAACCGTTTGACCGTTTGAACCACTCGCGAACGTCGATTCACCAATACATTCCGCCCCATAAGTTTCCGAAAGCAAACGATAGGCCTCAGCCGCACTTTTCTTCATATTAAAGAATAAAAGCAGCGCTTCCCGCAAATGACGTTTATTTGGCTGGAAACTTGCCATGATTTTGCTCGATAAAATGTACGACACCGATAGAACTGCTCAAATATAACGCTGCAAAGTTGTGTGACAGATACAAAACTTACAAATGGGGTCTGACATTTCTGCCCGGAATCCACTGGTGGCGCTATCTCTGACAAACGCTGGAAACTTACTTGTAGACCCAATATATAAAAAACAATGATTAAAATAATCGTATATAATAAATGCAATTTCAAACAAGAGAAACAATTTGAACTTAAACTGTGCTCATAAACAAATTTTTGACTTAGGAAATATCCAATGAAAATAGCCAGATTTTTATTTTACTAAGAAAGGAATACCGCATTCTAAGCGATATTATTTCGTAAGGTAATCTATTAAATAGCGTAGGTGCCGAAACAGAGTAAAAGTTAGAAAAATATGTTCTTTGGGAAACTGGAACTTTCAAAAGTTGCTGAGAATTAATTCTTAATCCATATGCATTTGAATTTCTAAACATTGTGTTGTAGAAAAAAACTTTTAGCACCTTATAGACATATAGGTGTTTCAAAGGCAGAATTTTTAGATCGAGAAATAATGGCCAGCTACTTGTTATTCTACTTTTTCTACAAATAATTCTGACAATGTATTTTTGGGCTATAAGTAATGGTTCCATCACATTATTGTAAGCTTCACCCCAACTTGTCAAGCCGTATTCAAGCTTCGAATTTATGCTTCCATAATAAATAACAGTTAAAAGTTTCTTGGAACAGTGAGGTTGCAATAAAAACATTTTGCGCGTTGCACATCTAGAGTAAGCTTTTAATTCAGTCGTGTGTGTTCTCCAACTTAAATTACTATCTATTGAAACTCCAAGGTACTTGAAAAATTAAACAGAATCTATTTTGAAACAGTTTGAACAACATGTTGCATCTGCACAAAAGTAAACTTTTCCACAATTATGAGAGAACATTGAGAGCCTTAGGCAACCAGCTGAATGGAAAATAACATTAGTCTCAAGCAAGGGTGAATTTTTTAAGCTGAAAAGCATTTTTCGGCTAACAATAAGTTCATGTTTGGCAAACCACTGTCTCAATCGCTGTAAATCACTTTGGAATTCTAGCCACCGATTCAAATAAGGAGTTATTGGTGTAAGAAAAAGCAATGTCATCGGCGAAAGCTGTAATGTTTCCATAAAAATTTTGTTGGAAAACTGAGTTGACATATATTAAAAAAAGAATCAGACTCAAAACAGAGCCTTGCGGAACTCCAACTTGTAATTCTAACTTTTCGCTAAAGACTTCGTTTATTTTCACTCTTTGAAATCTAGTTGATAAATAGGATCTAAACCAACTCAATACAGAATTTTTAAATTCAGCTTTGTAGAGTTTATCCAAGAGAATTTTATGGTCACATCTACTATATAAATAAAGCCATGGGACTTTTTCTTGTGTTAAAACCATCGCATAGCTCACTACAGAATTTCAAAATGGCATCTTCCGTCGATCTGGCTTCTTGAAAACCATACTGTTGGTGGCAAAAGTAATGGTTTTTGTTTAGAAAGGACATAATTCGTTTTTTCATAATTTTCTCAAAAAGTTTGGAAAAGGTTGGTAGCAAGGATATTGGCCTATATTGACTTACCGATCCGTGCCAGGATCCCGTAACTTATGCTCGACTCATCAAGCGACTAATACACCTGCTTTTGCACTTCTAGTTTTGAGAATCGCTTTATATACGCCATGGCAAATATAGTGCTCTTTATCTGAAGACGCAGGGCATTTATATGTTCACACAACATAAAATGCTCGTCGATGGTTACTCCGAGATATGGTTTTGACTACCTCGATTCGTTTACTGCTAGCTGATACTTGACAGCAGTCATTTTGGTGATAAATTTGGACAGTTTCTTCTTGCTTGGATGGGGGTAAGTATGTCCATCACCCTTGTTTTGGCTGCATTTATGACCATTATGGTGGCACCAGTTAGACACAGCGTTAAATTCGTCTTGCAATATTTTCATGGCATAATTTAAGCATTTGTGTTTCACGACGATTGCATAGGTGGTGGATACTTTTAATAAATTCAAAAGTTCGTTGGTATAAAGAACGAATATAATAGAACCCAATTTTGAATCCTGTGATATACCATATTCGCTTGGTTTTTCTTTGCACAGTCTCTCAGACACCTTGACTTTTATCGTTCTATTAGTTAGATAGCTCTTTAAACAGTTTGCCAGTACTCCTCTCAAACCATTTCTGCTGACACTTTCCACTAGTCCTTCATGTATTAAAGTATAGAACACTGTGCTAAAATCGATAAATAGCACAAGGACGTGATGGTTTTTATTTAGTCCAGCATTAACTGTATTGGTAAACTCCCCCAATAATGATCCGGCACTCTTACCTTTTTAAAAAACCTCATTGGTTTAAAGAAGTCGACCAACAAGTACTTATTCCGTGGATTTTTCAACAACTGACAGTATTGCGATTGGTCTGGAGTTTTCAATATATCATACAATAATATGACCTGAGTCTCAACTCAGAAGACCCAGTTGAAATACATGAAAGGGTATGGCCTTCTTTTCGACAACTCTCATATTGTGAGCAGTGATAAGAATGTCCCAAAAAGCCCACCTATAATCCCATTTGGTGAAAATCTTCAAAGTGAACGATCTAATTCTACCACCTTGTGAATTTCAGTTTATTTTTCAAAAAGAAAAAAGTTTTTATACAAATTTCTCCCATCAAAATGTGAAAAGTGCAATTGAGAACGGAAAAACCGAAGCCATTAATCCCTTAGCAGGCAACATAAGGTCCAACGTCACCCTATCTTCATCAGAGTACTGCCAATACACTTGGACCAGGCGCACCAAAGCTCTTCAAAGATGGATTGCCTGCGCAAACATCAGTGCAAGTGGGCACAGATGGTATTGTGTCGACGCAACAATCTCAACAACTTATCGCACAACAACTTCTGTTCTCGCACAATTATAAATGTTGCAGTTCCTAGCGCAAAACCAAGATAACTTAAATCCCCAACAGCAATAGCTGTTTCAACAATTAAGCAGTCAATATCGGTTGATGCAGCAGTTAACAGCTAAGGCTACAGCAGCAACAAAGACTGCAACAATAACGATGAAAACTCCCATGATCTCTTCAATGGATTCGATTCAGTACCACCGGCATCATCATCGCCTGATTGGCGGTCACAACGTTTGATCAAAGAATAGCTTTTGCCTCTGACGTCGTCTGTGCATTTGGAGAACAAGAAACACACTTTTGGGTGGTTTAAGCTGGATTTGGATTTATTTCCAACTAAAACCTTGGTTGAAGCGAATCCGGATCATAGTGTTGAAGTGCGAACGCTAGCAAATCAATCAGGCACCAAGCTTTCAAGTTTGATGGAGGAGGTTGTCTGATTCAGACTCCAAAGACTCAATGAGCAGTTCAAATGTGAATGGCAAACAGAGACGGATGAAGAATGGAAGCAATATGTTGAAATTCAGCAGTAATGTAGATCTCTCAGACGAGCGTAAATGGCGCCCGCAACTAGCCGAATTGCAAAAGCTACCCGCTTTCACTCGTGATATCAGCCGCAAATATGCTATCACATGTCGGCCATGTGGAATGAACACAGTCCAGCTGTACATGAAAGTTCCGGGTAGTCATCAGGCGAATAATAATTTTTGTTCGATTAATATCAACAAGAACAATATAAATATAAAAGAATTTATTCAAAGACCGGGTGATTTGGTGTGGGTTGATGCTGGTTGTGTTCATTGGGTACAAGCGATTGGTTGGTGCAATAATATCGCCTGTAATGTTGGTCCGTGAACAGCGTGACCATATTCATTGGCTATCGAGAGATACCAGTTGAATAAGTTGCAGACTTTCAAAAGTACTGTGCCAATGGTGCCGGTGTGTGAATATTGAATAACTTTAAAAAAAAAACAACCGATTTCCATATATGAGGAATTTTTATTTAACTTGGTCCTTTACAATTTATTTTGACTAGTGAATACAACATTAATCAAGTGGCCGCCTTTATTGAGCAAAGCAAAATGTGCCCTTTTTGCTGCATTTTCCATCACTTTTTCTAGCATCTCGGTATAGAGATGATTTCGGCACGAATGTTTGCCTTGGTCTGAGACTTGCTCGCGTACACAAAAAGAAGTCCGGCAGGGTCAAATCTGTAGATCTTCGTGGCCAGCCAATTTCGCCATTTTTTGACAACATACGTCCAGGGAATTTTCGTTGCAGAAACTGCAATGTTTGATTTACAGTGTGGCATAGCTTGCCACAAGTTGGTTGGCTTTTGTCATTTTCGTGCAGCCGGCCATTTGAAACAAAGAGCAAAGTTATTGCTCTGCTCTTATATAAATTTTTCTTTGAAGTTGTTACACATGTTGTGTGCGCTTAGCTCTTCTTAGTTTATGGCACTTTGAAGCCATTCTCGCAAATTAAACGCCCAGAGTTGGCCTCTTTCCCTATGCTTTTGTTGTTTGTCTTTAATTTCTGCAATGCTGTCAACTCGCCGTTTGCCGTTATTCCATCATAGATGGTAACCGTGTCGCATTTGCTTAACAAAAATGCTATTTATAATAGTTAAGTAAGATCGTGTGACTTGCATAAGTTTATATCTTCTCTCTCTGAGTGTCTCGTTGCGAAAAGGTTTCCTCCGTGACCGGAGGATTTTATACCTATGAAGAGCTGATTCTTTGATTGTCGATCGCATGCAGTTACATAGTTTTGTCCTCCTTCACTGCAAGATGGAAAGTTGCGACGATCACGATATCATTTGTATATCCTAGCAGATAAAAAGTCTTCTATACTCCGTACTCTATCTAGTGTTTTACCACTTCTCTTGGTTTCTAAAATGATTCAAAATCAGTGAATCGGTTTCTGCAGAATCCTTACCACAATGGTGATTGGTTGAGTGTATCTTATCACTGTGCCCAAAGGCTTATTAATATAATTTCGTGTTTTGTTGAAAGTACGGATAGCTCATTGAGTAAGCTACTCGTAACAGCAATATTATTGGTCTCAAGTTAAGGGATATCTAGGTGAAGTCGGAAGTTGATAAGGCATTTCTCATCAGCTTGGGATATTCTTGTTATTAGGAAATATAATACTTTAGGAAGTACTCGGTATGAACAGTTTGACAGTCTGCTACGTCTTATTTTCATCCAACAAATTGCACTCTTGTTTTGAGCTGATAGGTACTAAAGGTCTGCATGAATACATTCAATTGCTCTCACCAAACGAGTGCAATACTGCACTTCACTGTACTCCATTCACTGTCATTATTCAACTAAGTGTACAGTGAATTAGAGTATCCACACCATAAGAGGCAGTTACTGTACAATACTCGGTAACCTGATATCAAAGTGAGTGCACTGTTTTCATTCTCTCCCAAGCTTGGGTACTTGAACTGGCTTGATGTGAGCGAATCGGGTGCAATATTTAATGGAAAAAATACACTGAGTACACTGAGTACACTGAGTACACTAAGTTCACTGAAAAAAATTATTACAAAGTCTAGTTGGTTTCTAGCTTTCGACATGTAGGTGAAATCATCATACAGTGCAAACAAGGCAAACAAAATAAATTTATCAAGAAGATTTTGATGTTTTGCAGTGGTGGCACTTGCACCAAGTTGAATTATCACTTTTGTTTAGAGTTAGTTGCAAAATATTACCTACGCCAGCAAGTAGTGCTACTTCCGAACGCATCTTTTCTTCAGCCAGAATGTTCATTTCAGAAAAACGTTGTTTAATTAGATTTGACCCAGTTCAGTTTTGGTTAATAATAATGTTTTTTACATTCCAATATAAATCAAATTGAAATTTTTAAGGATATCAAAGAACTGTTATAAGAAAATATTTAAAAAAAATTAAATCGAATTTGTTTATTTTATTATAAATTACGAATTACTATACATACCTATTGCCATCATTCTGCCGTTTTCTATTACCCCTCCATTTAAGAAGCTCGCCTTTGGCTTGCAAAGGTGTACTCAATGTACTCAGTGTACTTAGAGTAGTGTACACTATTTTTATGAATGCCCATTTATAAATACCCGTTCTTTATGAGTACACTGCACAAAGTGTTTCGGTGAAATACTCACTTAGTAATCAAATATCATGTGATTCATTCATTTTACTTTTCAAGCTATGAATGCAGTAATGAAGTGTACTTGGAATAAAATGAATGTCTTGGAACTGGTTTCAAGACATTCATTGCAGACCTCTAATAGGTACCATTCTATTTCTGTCTTTTTCTGGCTAATTCATTTGCTATTGCGTTGTTTTTTTTTTATAATCAGCGCGCGCTCAAGGGGTTTTTGTACCCTTAAAATGTTCGGACACAGCGCGGGCGAAGGAAATTTAGGGAGGAAGAAAATACAGGTACCGATGTACATTGTTTTTAAATGTTTGTAAATTATAACGACCAGAAAACACAGAGATCGGCAGGGCATTCCATAGACGAGTTGAACGGCTTAGGAAAGAATCACGATATTTTAGAGTATGTCCGAAAATGTGCTTGAGGGTATACTGATGAGCATTCATACCGAGACGGGTGTTACGGTTCTGGCGATTTCAATGGAGCACTGGTGGTGGAAATAGCGATAAAACAAAGTGAGGCAGGAGACATTACGTCGGTGTTCGAGGGTGTCAATTGATTGACTGATATTAGTATCACCAATGAGCTTTATCGCACGGTTTTGAATCCTATCTAGCAGGCGCAGAGGTGTTTTAGGAGCACCTGACCAGATGTGGGCATTGTACTCCAATTTTGGGCGGATGAATGCCTTATATATTGTGGCCAGATCAGAGGGGGTAAAATATTTCTTACATCGCTTGAGGAAACCAAGACATTTCGCAGCGCATTTGACGACATCGAATGGTCATTCCAACGTAAGTTGTCACTGACACACATATCGAGAATGGAAAGTTTATCGGTTTCGACGATGCAAGTGTCATTCATGGCTTATGGCTGGGTGTTTAAATTTCACTGTAATGACAGCAGACAGCATTGAGTTTTGGAAGCATTAAATTCCACTCGATTGATAGTTCCCCAATTGGTTATGCTGTTAATATCGGAATTTAATGAGCTTAACATACGCTGCCGTTCCCGTTCTACAGCCGAAGAGCTGGGGGCGTGAGTCCCGGAACGAATATGAAAAGCAGAGAGTACTGTCATCAGCAAATATTCGATTAGAAGTAGCACACAAGAGATAATTAATGAAAATTAAAAAGAGTGTCGGAGACAGAACGGAGCCCTGGGGCACACCAGCATTTATTTTGTGAATATCAAACTTGAACCCGTGCAACTATCTTGCTTTCGCCAGATTGATGTACGCTTTAGTTCCACTTATCGGTGAGACATGTCATCAAATCACCAGTGGACCTGTTGCTACGAAAACCATATTGCCGGTCATTGAGACGTTTTCGTGTTTCGAGATATTTCATGAGCTGACGGTTTATCAGCGTTTCCATGACCTTGGTGAGAAGGGACGTAAGTGCAATGGGTCTGTAGGAGGAGAGAGAAGAAGATTCGTATTTTTTATGAACGGGCTGGACAAAGTTGTTTTCCATCTGCTCGTAAAGAGTACTAAAGAGTCGGATTGATGAAAAAGCTTACGCAGTGGTTTTGCCAGCGAGGAACAACACCTCTTCAGAAGAAGGGAAGATATAACATCTGGACCAGCGGGTTTATGCATGTTGAGATCATTAAGTACTCTTGCTACTACACGAGTACGAAAGTGGATTCGTCCCATTGAAGGTTCGACACACTCGAGTGTAGCCGGGGACAAAACACAATCTGGGAGTGTTGATCTAGCCGCAAAGTGAGCAGCAAGCAGATTGGCCTTATCCAAAGAGCTGACAGCTGGAATGTGATTGTAAATGAGCGTTGGGATGGAGGATGAGGCAGAATTTCTAATGTTTTTGACGAATGACCAAACATTTGTACTGCTTTTGGGACATCGCAGTATTTTTTGCCTCAGTTTTTGGTCGTATTGGAATTTCACACGCTTGAGACAGACGTTGCAGTCAATTCTGGCTCGTTTAAACTTTTTTCGGTTTTCCTCTGTCGGGTTGGTCTTGTAGGACCGAAAAAACAATTTTGTAACCCTGACAGCCTCTTTACAACTCGAGTCGTACCATGCCTTTTCTTTTGGTTTTATACTCTTCATCCAATGAGGGATTTATGCATTTCATTCCAATGAAAATAGTTTTTGTGATCATGTCAGCAGTGGCATCCACGTCGTTATCGAGGAAACATAACGACCAGTTAAAATTCCTAAAGAAGTTGTTAAGTCAGCTCCAGTTGGCTTTCCCGTATTGCCATATGGTTCTTTTAGGAATCTTTTCTTTAACTGTGTGGTGGGTGTACGAGAATTTAGCTGATATGACACAATGGTCCGACGAGCGTAGATGGGAGAGCACATCAACGCAGTACTTGTTAGTGTGAGAAGTTAAAAACAAGTCCAGGGTATTGGCGGTATGACTATCAACGTCTGCTATTCGTGTGGGCTCATTTACAAGCTGGGTTAAATTATTTTCTGCAGCGAAGATCTCAACACACCATCCTTCGGGTGTTGTCTGTCCAGAATGTCGAAGCCAATCGTAGCAATTGAGCTCCCACACCAAAATGAGATGTATTGCCTTTGAGAAGGCTAGTTCTGTGAGCAGCTAGTTAGGATGTTGATGGCATTTATATGCCAACAGAAAATAACGAGGTTCTTGTCAGGAAAAATATCAATGTTGCATTCCATAAAGATTTTTGTTTAATCTTATTCTGATGCATAGCTCTTGTCGATGTAAACATATACGTATGTACTCGTATTTGTTGGTACTTGGGGCATACACTCCAATTCCTACGTGCCCCATCTATATACTAAGCTTATGAACTACGTACTAAGATGGATCTATTCTGTTAAAGATTATGAAATAGTCTTCTGTCCAGAGTAGGAAATTCTACAGTATTTTTCTTGGCTTATTCACTTTAAGGGGAAATGTGTATCCGCGTGGATACGTGTTTGCTAAGATGTGCACGTGTGCTGTTAACACCTCTAATAATAAAAGTGCAGCTGGCTAAGTGATTATGCTTTAATATTCCCACTATAGATAAGCAAAAGAGTAATAGTTTTGGTTATTTCCTGCTATTAATGAATTAACTCTGGCCAATGAATATTTGAGCGCCGAAGCATCAATGTATTTCAGGAGTAAAATACATAAGCAACTGCTTAATTCAATGCTAATTAACGACATTGGTTGGCTGTAGTTGTGATGGGTCATCAAATTCGCGCCCGCAGTTTTATACCGCAAAACGTAAATCGTTGTGTTTTTACAAATCACTTGATCATTGAATGTTGATACAAATGCATCTCTTTCAGATGACTTAAAGATTTCTTAAAGAATTTTATTCATTCCCAATTACGCAAAAGCACATTGCGCACATGCATATTAAGCGAAATTTTCCAGGCAAATAAATCAGCTGTATCAACATCATTAGCTATTACAATCAGGAAAATACTTACGTAAAAGAATTTTGCTTTATAGACAGTGCATTGGTCTTTCTAAACATTTTGTTATGGCGTTCCAATAGGTCATGTATTTTTGAATGAATTGCTTATTGTACTACCTGTGTTATTTATATCGAAAATCTATTATTTTTTACCCCGGATAGTTCACCACAATGTTCAAGTTGGTGATTGTTGTGACGTACTTTATATTCTATTATCATATATTTTACTGTATAACTACGCTTTAAACTTAGCAGGTCCAACACTAACCATAAGACCTTAAGAGCTCGTTCATATCTAATTCGGACGAATTTCTGACACCAAGAAAAATTAACTAATTTGTAGATGAACTTTGGGTTATGGACAGAATTTCACTTGTCTTCCTTATAGTGTTTCAAAGTTTTCTTTCAAAGGTCTTAAGAAATTTTTACATACATAATTTAACTAATTATAATTAGTTATTGAAAGCGTTTTTTTTTAGAAAATCATAATATATCCGTAAATATAAATTTTGTTTAAAATCCGATGGATGATGTCACGTTATTTTCCTGGGAGAGTTGAGTGAATATTTCTTTGAAAAGCTATTAGTTGTTCTGTTCTTTTCTTGTTCTCTGTTTCCTATTTCCTGTTTTAGTTTGTCCAGAGGACGGACTGTTGTAACCCTCAGTTATGACTTCAATTGTAAATGAGAGTTTGCAATGACTCCAAACTATATAGAAGGTAGATGTTACGTTAAATTATGGAATATAAACATCTGATAAATAACACTCACCACATTTTTATTGATTTTAATCACGTTGACCAAGTGCATTATATCCTTTCTGGCATTTATCACCTATCTTTTACTAAGGGGTACATAGCCGCTTTGTTAAATTTATTATTATGGCTTGTTGTCAATCCTGTTTTATTTAGAGTATTTATCCAGCCCCATCTTGTGGAAGGTTTTGTGAAGGGGTACCTTATTTTTTCTATGCACAACGATCCATTGAGTTCTCCCACTTGGTTTCGTCGTCCAGTGTTTTCGCTTTATTGAGGATTCGTAATCGCTTGGTCTTTAAAACAGATTTGGGTAGGATTTGAGATCCTTTTGGGGAATCAGTTTTAATTACTTTTTTTTTGGCGATTCACCTTCCTCGTATACGGGTCGAAATATACGACGAATAATTTTTCACCCAAACATGTCTAATACCGGCTCTGTTTTCCTCCTTATCATCTAGGACTCGGTACCTTATAATAGGGGGATGTGAACCCATTTGCTTTGTAAGCCAAAACTAACAGCGGTGTCCTAGGGTTTCCTATTCCTATTCCTGATGTTGACCTTGCCTGCGTATTTCATTATGTAGATGGATTTATTATTAGTTCAGCGTTTGTGGGTGGAGAAGTTAGGTAGTTCGAAGGAGTTGCCCACACTATCACAATTTACAGGGTTCCTGGAAACACGTTTTCGAACCTTTGAAGCAGTAGCTGGAACGAGTGGCACAAAGGACAGTGGGTCTTCTTCACAGAAAGCTATTGCTGTAGAGAAGCAAACGGTGTTGCACGTCGGAAAGAAGCAGTTTCCATGCCAGGTATGTGGTAAAGGTTAGCACTCCCTTCGGACTTGTCAAAGGTTTATTGACATGGAGATCTGTGAACGATCTAAGGCAGTGGATAGAATCGAGATTTGTCGAAACTGTTTGGCGTACAATCATAAGACGAATCAATGTCAAAGCAGTGTACGCTGCTATTACTGCAAGCAGAAACACCATTCTCTGCTTCATTATAATAATATCAACTCCAAACCTACAAGGGATTATACAAATACAACTATAGGTACACAAACTTGTTATACTAAAATAAATACCAATCAACCTAAAGTAGTCTCTCCTGAAGTACATCAGCCAAGTGTTCTACTGGCAACAGCAGTTGTTCGGGTCAATTCGTCAAATGGTAATTATTTTAATCTGAGGGCATTAGTCGATCCTGGATCTGAAGCAACGTTTATCACTGAGTCAGCTATTTAATTGCTAGGGCTTCATCAACAGCGAACACTCATTAAGGTATCTGGATTGGGAAAAATTAGCAGTGATTCATGTCAGCGGTATGTAAGTCTTACCTTTGGGTCGCTGGTAACACCTTTCGAGACAAATACCCCAGGCTATGTGTTCAAGTCCCTGTCTGGTCTTCTGCTATCCAAACCTTTAGCTCTGCAAAATTGGGAACACATCCAGGGTTTAAAGTTAGCTGATTCACAATTCGACAAGCCTGCCACTGTTGATATTCCCTGGCAGCCGACGTTTATTCTGAGTTTATTTTAAGATCCATTATACGCGGTGATGAGGAATCAGAGCTAGATTGTCTTCTCCTTGGGAAGGTAATTTCGCAAAGTAAAGAACCTGTCCATAGCTTCTTATAGGTTCTCGATAACGACACTCAACTGCGAAGGTGCTGGGAACTGGAGGAGTTGCCTTTCAACACTAAGGAAACTGCGGAAGACAAAACTTGTAAAAAACATAAAATTAACACAGAAAGAAGATTAGCTGATAGTCTACATCAGGAATCGCAACCATTTAAAAACGGATGCAGGCCTGGATTTGGTGCCTCGAAGTTAGGTGCCTTACGTAAGTTTCATCAACTGGAAGGAAGATTCCAGGAAAACCCCACACAGCGCAAGGAGCATTCCAAGTGCTTAAAGGAATGCAAAGAGCTTCGTCAGTATGTTACTTTCTTGTTGAAATCTGTCCTGCGCACTGTTTGCTTCAGCGCAAAAGCGCATCTCTTTGTCAAAATGTATATTCGTTTGGAATAGTTCACAGAAGCTGTTTATTTGTACATCACATAAATTTTTTCCGTATTTTACCTAGCTGGATTAGTTTTTGCAGGATTTCTAATTCGGCTATCGCCTTCTAGAACTATACAAGGTTTTGAAGTCGATAAATAGAAGGTGATTCAAAAGTAAAGCCATAATCTGAATGTCATTGTGCTTTGACATTTATGTTGTAGACAGATGGGGAATTAGTTGACACCAAGCAATTGTGCGATACATACCTGAAGAACGCGGAATTATTGTTACTGCTTATTTGACCAATTTCCGGTTTGTTATTTGAACGCAGCGTGAATTTCGTCGTCGTTTTCCTCGTCGTCCTACGCGTTGTGCGCTAACAATTAAGCGTTTGGCTGAGCGACTCGTGCAAACTGGGACCACTAGAGATTTCGCAAGAAGCTCAACATAGAATATCACTGTTGTGGCTGAGGACGTCCGAGAGATCGACGAGACAACGGTGCACACAATTTGGCATCAGCAGACGTTCGTTGCGTTGAATTTTGGTGAAGATGTTCCTTTATAAAGTGCAAACTGTTCACCAATTGCTCTCTGCTGACAGTCAAACGAGGTTAACTTACTCGCTGGTGGAAAACTTACATAAACCTGGTGTAAAAAAAGGATAATTTCGTATCCAAAGCCATAATGAACGACGAAGCCCATTTCCAATTAAGTGGTTATATGAATAATCAAAATTTGCGTTTCTGGGGCACGGAGAATCCACATCAAATGCAGAAGAGCATTTGCAGTGAAAAAGTGATTGGCCCTAATTTTTTTGAGGACGCTGACCTCACCACCGTAACCGTAACTGGTGAGCGCTACAGGAAGATGTTAAATGAGTTTTTTTTTTGCCGTAAGTTGCTGAATTGTGTCTCGAGCATTGTTAGTTCCAACAGGATGGGTCAACCGCTCACACAGCTCGGGCAACGATGAAGATTTTTGAATCACCAATTTCCAGGCCGTGTGATTTTCCGTTTTGGCGATTTGAACTGACCGGCCAGATCGCCAGATCTGATGGCACCAGACTTCTTCCTTTGGGGATTTTTGCTTGGTATTGAAATGAACCATTTTATTAGTTTTATATGTGCCGGGATTTTGTAAAGAAACTTGTACAATAAGGTACATACCTAAATGAGAACGGTTTTTGTTTTTCGCCACTGCAGTAGATATGTATACTCCATATCATAGGCTATCGAAACTAAGCACTTTATCTTATTGACACTATAACGTGTTGTCGGTTTTGGGCGAATCTAATAAACCTCACAGTCTTCTCCATTTTCGTCTTCTTTCATTTGTTTAATATGCCCAGCCAATTCAGCCGTTAATGCAGTAAATACAGCTTGTCAAAGTTGTCTTCGCGAGAGGACGAGTAAGAACTTAGTTTTCTTCGTTTTCCAAGAGTAAGATCTACTTTTCGATTGCCCACTGAGTCTAAAGTAACGCTTATTGGCATCATTTGTTTGATCTCCAGGTTGAAATTATTGTTGTTTTTAATACTGGTACCAACGTAGACAAAACCCTGCACTAATTCAAAATTATAGTTGATACTGTGGTGCTGTCAAAAGCGCGGAGTCATCTTTTGTCAAGATGAGCAATTGATCCCTAAGAGAATCATAATCCTTCTTTCCATCAACGCTATAGATGGGTATCAAAAGAAAGACGTTGCCATTTATAAGTATGATAAGCGTGTTTCCGTAGGTAATCATAACTTAATGCCCGTGTCAATTAAAAGTGTATTTTTAGATTCATCCACCGCTTCCGTCAGTGAATTACGATTTTGAACTTTCAGATAAGATGACAACATCCTTATGGTTGTTTGTCAAATCCTCTGAATTATGGTTTCATGTGTGTCCGGAGACAGAGAGGGACTACTATACAATACATCTGTTTCTTGGAGACGACAAGAACCTATGACAACTCCATTTCCAGTGAGTTGGATGTGCGTAGGATGTGCAACTTATTTCCTCAAAATAAATATCCCTTGTGCTCTTCTTCCACCCTCCTTCGTATTGTTAATGTTTTTTTTTTTTTAAATAAATTTTCTTGTGTACTCGTACACTTTAAATACACTTTTGTTCGAGAATGGGGAATAAAGGAAGCCCAGGACGTGTGTTTGTGTCGTTATTGTTTATCCAAACAAATGTTTCCAACTGCACCTGATTCTGATTTGGATTTTTGAGATACGTTGAATGGTCGGTTGCGTAATCTTGGGTTGCATGGATGTTGCACATACTGTAAACAAAGTTTACTCTTAGGAAAAACAAAACCAGAAAATCCCCAAAAGAAAACAGCGAATTTCCTTTGAAGTGGTCGATGAGTTGAAGCTGAAGTTGGATGTCTTGGATATACTCGTACATACATAGCAAGAGGTGGATAAGTTAATTCTTCTTTGACTGTAGATGGTTGGTGATGTTGTTTAGAGTACTGCTGCTGATGTTGGTGCCTGAACAGGAGTAACAAACGAACAACAGTGTTCTCTGAAGAGATTTATTTGTTCGTTTGGTCATGTATGTACATATGTATGCATGTGATGATTCGTAGGGAAGTTGTATATACTCGAAGGCTCTTCCGACGTGCCAAAGAAGGGAATCAACTGTTTCTACTTGAACGTGAATAGAGAAGTGAGTAGAAGGGTGAAGAGGTGGTTGGCCTTTGCCCTTAAAGATTTATTTTAACAAAGCGAAGGGAACTCTTTATCGACCCTATGAGATTCATGGTATCTTTTCAAAATTTGTACATACTATACCTATGCATACATTTTGACTGGAGATGAGAAGGCTTCACAGAACAAAACATTTATGCGTTTCTATTGTATTATCTACCTTCCATCATATACAGATACTCACAATAGATACTTCCTAATCTGATTTTGTCTATGTCTATCCGCACTTACTCGTATAGGCTCATGTGGGTATAATATTGTAGTATGACGAACGAGCGGCCTCGTTGTTCAGTTCCGATTGTCATCTGTTTTACATGAGATTTTTGCAAAGACAGGTAATCAAGTTTTGAGTGTGACTCTCCTCTGGAAACTCACCCGCTTCACTGCTGCCGCTGTCGCTGTCGCTTATTGACATATCGATTTGTTCAAAGTGATTGAAGGAATGATTTAACAATGTATAGCACACATGCTCTGTCATACATATATGTTTCATTAGATGGAGTCGGTAAAGAATTGTGCAAAGTGTCTGCTGAGGAATTACTTCTCAGTTTTGTTCTGATGGATGATACTCAGCCAATAATGGCCTTAGCTGATTGGATTGTGGTTATGTCTTAGACAAATCAAAGTTTAATTGAACACTGTTTTAGAACAAGAATATTGGGCGACTTGCCTAAGTAGCCTTACTATTGCCGTTTGGCTTTTTCGGCGAATATATATGGATGATTCTATGAAGAGTGTATTTGAATCCTTATCATCAGTCTCGTTGTAGAAACCACGATCAAACCGCGGGTTATAAACCAAGTGAAAGTGGAGGCTAAATTTGGTTTAGGTTTGATAAGGGCTTCAATATCATTGGGAATATGGTACGAGTACTTACATATTCGTATTGATCGTTTTGTTTTTCTTCCTAAAGGGCCATTCACAGCTCAGCGAACTGCGAATGAGCTGGCCACGAAGAAATCATTTTTAGTACAATTAAAGACAGGCAAGTGACCATTTTACTATTCCAAAAGCACAGAGCTTATTTTATCTGTGGATTAATAAAAAAAAAAAAACTTAAATTCAATTAGTTTTTGCAAAGAAATCAATGATTCACTGATTTGTCCGCGAATGCTCTTGGCGAACTGTCAAATTTTATTCGCATTCCACAAATGTGGGACCCAATTTAAAATTCCCCTGTTTCGATTTGTTTTGTCAGGTTGGCGCAACAAAATGAAAAAGTAGCTTTGTATGAAATGTCAAAATTTGCGAATATTCGTTCGTTCGTATTCGCAGTTCGCTGAACTGTGAATGGACCTTAAGACCCAAAATCCCTTAGTACGTGAGCTTGGTAACTTTCGTACGTGAATGGCACTCGATGTTTCGATCACGGATGAGATAGGTTCAAGTTACTATAAGTACTTGAAGCTCGATAACGTATGCGGGTACACCAAATGTGTGTTTCCCAGTGACGAGTAGCTCGATCATGTGTGCGGTAATTTGTCCCCTGTTCTTGTCGTATTATGCACCAGCACCCGGCCAGTCACTAGTATCCGGCACCGCAATTGTGCTGCTAAGTACAACATACCGAAAAGCACTTTGCAAGATAGACTGCACGGTAAAGTTGATGAAAAATGTGTCACGAAAGGTCCATAGTCTATTTTATATCCTGAAGAGGAGAAGGCTATTACAGATTGGTGCATTGATGTGGCCAAATGTGATTTCCCTCTTAAAACAACTGACCTCCTTAATACAGTCTAAAAACTAATAAAGGCGGAAAATCGAGATAACCCTTTTAAAGATGATCTCCCAGGAAGAACATGGCTAAAACTGTTTTTCAAAATGAATCCCGTCCTTAACCTTAGAGAAGCGGAAACAATTTCTGAGGGAAGAGCGGTGGTTACTGAAAATACCATTAGGAAATGGTTTAGCGATCTTGACAGTTTCCTAAAAGAAGGTGGTAATGAAGAAATCTTGTTGAGCCGCTGGACAATATTGAATGGAGATGAAACAAGTTTCTCGCTTTGTCCTAAAAATGGAAAAGTTATAGCTGCTAAAGGTTACCGAAACGTTTACCAAATCCAAATAGCAAAAGAAAAGGACAATTTAACCGTCTTAGTAATGATGACAGCCAGCGGGGAACTTCCGCCGCCTATGATAATTTTCCCGTACATTCGAAAAACAGAACCAGGGTAGATGCGTAGTGAAACTTTCTATGAATACATAGCAAACTGTGTAAGCAAATGGATCGAGGACAACAACGTTTCAAAGCCAGTGTTTCTTTTTGTAGATCTCATATATCCATGCAGTTGAGCCAGTTGTGTCACGAAAAAAACAATATTCATTACGCCCTTCCACCGAACACAACCCATATCCTGCAAGCAGCAGATGTAAGTGTTTTTAAACCGCTTAAGGAAGATTGGAAGCAGACGGTTAGAGAATGGCACGTGAGCAACATAGGAAGTGTTTTAACTCGCAGGGATTTCTGTCCACTTCTTGAAAGTGTTCTTAGTAAGAATAAGAACTTGCCAGAAACTATTGGGTCTACAAGTAAGTTTCCAGCGTTTTTTTGCAAATTTGAAGTTTTATTATGAAAACATAGTTACAATGCTTTATTCAAAGTATCGTCCATCGGAAGCTACAACTTTCCCAAATCTTTCTGGCAATTTATGAATTCCGGACCAAAAAAATTTCTCGTCTTTCGAGCCCAAGAACGTATCGAGCCAATTTTTGATTTCCTCTACTGAGCTGAAGCGTATTCCCCGTAAGAGCGTTCTGCATCGAACGAAACAAGTGGTAGTCAGATGGTGCCAAGTCTGGACTGTAAGGCGGGTGAGGCAGAATTTCCCATCCACTATTTTCCAAATAGTTTTTCACCGAAACCGCAACATGTGGCCGAGCGTTGTCGTGATGAAAAATGACGAACTCATGCCTGGTCTCATATTCTGGCCGTTTTTCTTTTAATGCCCGCTTCAAACGAATTAGTTGGGTTCGATATAATGGTCCTTTGATGGTTTCACCACTCGGAAGCAGTTCGTAGTATACGACACCCTTTTGATCCCACCATATGCAGAGCATGACCTTATTCACTTGAATATTTCGTTTCGGCGTCGATTGGGCGGGCTCGCCGGGCTTTGTATACGATTTTCTGTGTTTAGGATTATCATAATAAATCCATTTCTCATCACCAGTGACAATACGATGCAAAAATGATTTATTTTTATACCGCTGCAGTAACATTTCGGACATGCAAAATCGCCGTTCGACGTCTCTTGGCTTCAATTGGTACGGCAGCCAGTTTCCAACCTTTTGAATGAATCCCAGTGCTTTTAGGCGCAGGGAAACGGCTTGTTGCGTGACGCCCAATGATGCAGCAAGTTCTTCTTGAATCTTACACGGATCCTCATCCAGTAAAGCGTATAATTCCTCGTCTTCAAAACTTTCCTGCTTTCCGGGACGATCTTTGTCTTCAACTCCAAAATCACCACTTTTGAACCACTCGCGGCACGTCGATTCACCAATACATTCCGCCCCATAAGTTTCCGAAAGCAAACGATAGGCCTCAGCCGCACTTTTCTTCATATTAAAGAATAAAAGCAGCGCTTCCCGCAAATGACGTTTATTTGGCTGGAAACTTGCCATGATTTTGCTCGATAAAATGTACGACGCAGATAGAACTGCTCAAATTTAACGCTGCAAAGTTGTGTGACAGATACAAAACCTACAAATAAAACACATGGGGTCTGACATTTCTGCCCGGGATCCACTGGTGGCGCCATCTCTGACAAACGCTGGAAACTTACTTGTAGACTCAATATAACAAACGGTTTTCGGAAATGCGGACTGTTCAAGATGCACTTGAAAAGATATCTTTCAAAGGAACAGAAACAACGGCAATTCGTCCACCTCCTGAAAAATATCGCTACTCCATAGCTGAATCTGTAATACTAGAAAGTAGAAATGAATTAGAAACAAATGGTGTTAATGTCGAAACAATATTGAACGCAAAATCCGTAAAGAATCAAACGACAGTAACAGAGGCAATAGAATTTTCGATAATGCCTATAAATGTTTTGTTTGATTAAAACGATGATGGAACTTTGCATGTGCTGACAAGAATTGCACTGTATTACCAGATTTGACAGATACGAGGGCTATTCCAAAATCAACCTCCGAAGTGAAAAATATTTTTTAAAAAAACCAAAAGCATTAATTTTTTGCACAAAATAGTTTTATTAACATATAAATTATTTTTCTACATAGTCTCCGTTTAAATCTATACATTTTTGGTAACGTGGGACGAGCTTTTGTATACCCTCCTCAAAAAATGGCACCGCCAGTGTGTTGAGGGATTGATTCATACCGTTCATAAGTTCCTCATTATTTCCAAAATGTTGAGATGCAATGGATGATTTCAATTTTGGGAAAAGGTGGTAATCACTTGGTGCCAATAGAATGGGACCCAGAACTGAACCTTGTGGTACCCCAAGCCTGATAAATTGCACATCACTTTTCGTCTCATTCAACTTTACTCTCTGTGATCTATAATTCAGATATGAGTTAAACCATTCAAGCATGAAGCCACGTACACCTGCATTTTCCAGTTTACTTAACAGAATTTTGTGGTCAACCATATTCTAAGTGCTCGAGGTAAATGGCCATAAAACATCAAAGTAAGAAAAAATGCTTGGTGGCCGGGTACTGGTACTACACTTACCCTATGGTACATTCAAACAACACACTCAACCTCTTTCAATATTTTTACGCAAAATAACATTAACTAAATTTTTGAGCCACGTTCAAGTAATGTACTGACTCATGATCTAAACATCTGCTGACCACTATTCTCAGTATGGATAAGACATTTCATTCATAAAACTCACCCTTGTGCCCTTCAGTAGCTTCAGATACGAGTTTGGATTTTCTGCTGCTAAGTAGGGCTCTACTGTATAGCGCATCTGTTCTCCAATAAACACCTTGGTTTGTTGGATTTTTTTTTTGTGCTTGTCAAACGTCAATATCTCTTTGCCGCTCTTTCTATCTATCATCTGATTTGTTGGTGTAATTCTCAAGTGAAGCAGGTTTTTTTTAATTTTTTTGCTGATGCTGTTGTGTTGATTGCATTTTGTTTATTTGTGTTGTACATACACACGCACAGTATTCAACCAAGTGACACATGCTTGCGCAATAACTTTCCAAGTCCAACAAACTGTTTCAAACAGACTGTCAGCACGTGCTTAAAGGGGAATGTACACGCATTGCGATGCAGGAGGAAGGATACTTAAATTGTTCGCCATTTTTTACCGGCAACATTTTCTCACCAATACATTTATTCTGTTTCTCTTAAGGCACTCTCTTTATTTTATGTGATTTTATTTTGTTTCAGAGAAAGAGCGAGCGAGAGAGACAAAAGAGAATCCAAATGTACGTATGCATGCAATTGGAACGGTGATGCCCCTTTAGTTATGATTTTTAGAAAAAAATAATTTTTAAGTTTAACAGTTAATACTTTTCATAAAATAGCTGAATGTACCCCAGGACTTTCTTTAGTAGCTTCGAAAGTCGATCGGTAATCAAAAGTTTTATACAAATGTGTAAGTTGCTTGCAGCGTTCATAGGCAGTGTTGCCTCGGTAAAGACCAATATTTATTTCATTTCTTTTTAACATTTATTCAAATTTGACATGTACATCTGGCGTTGTTAGATAATTGTTTCTCCAACATGTCCACGTTGCGACTGAACTGGTTTATGTTGAAAAAAGTTATCAGACTTGAGTGATGTACTTCGAATGAATCTTTGGATTCCTTATAGATTTTTCGACAACTTTTTCTGTTTTTCCGAAACTGGCCTTTAAATGTTTCGATGTAATATATTTAGACGTATTCCATTTACTATTTATCAAACGGACTGGTTACGATTGTGAAGTGCAATGGAGCTCGAAGGCCGGGTAGTTTCATTATGGCGACTTTTAAATCTTGACTGTTTTATATCTTGCCAAAAAACGTCACTTGACTCATCTACCATACGTTTTAGTTAGAAAATGGTCTTCTCCTCACATTTTTTTGTAAAAGCGATAACACAGTGTTCTACCGTAAAGGGGCGGGGTTATACTCGTACCATTAGGATGAAATATTAATTTCACGTTTGCAGTTCTTTTTTAGTTTCGACATGATAAAGTTCTATGATGAAGATGTCGAGGGAGTTCTTTAAGATTTTCCAATTGAAATATAATAGATGGAAAGATGGCAGCGTTTTTCTTTCTTAACTTTTTGAAACTACATCCTGAATGGCTCGAACTGCAAGCGACTTCAGACTGCTATAATTTCCAAACCGTTCATGACAGTGAGCTCAAATTTTGACACATGACAGATAATTTTATTATTTACAAGCCTTTTAAACGATTTGCGTCTCAGTTGTGTTGAACAGTTTTTATCCGCGATGAAATTCAAACGTGATAGTGTGATTGCTGTATATTTGGTTGGAAAACCACAAGTAGCTATCGTTAGAGCCCTCCAGCACCTCAACGTGAATTAATCATTTGTGTCTCGAACCGTAGCTCGTTACCGTGATACTGGCAGCGTTGCAAAACGCCATGAAGGTGGTCATAAAAAAACAGCAACATCGGCAGAAATGGTTCGGAAAGTGAAGGCTCGAATTGAGCGAAATCCGCGTCGAAGTGGAAGAAAAATGGCTCGTGAGCTCAACATATCGTTGGAACAGTTGCAAAAGATACTGAAAAATGAGCTTGGGCTCAAGCCATTGAAGCTCCAAAAAGCATACGATCTTACACCGCAACAGAAAAAAGTTAGAGTCGAAAGAGCGAAGGAGTTGCTACGCTTGCACGAAAGTGGTGAGTTGCCGAATTTGGTTTTTTCCGATGAGTCGCCATTTGTTATCCAGCAATATGTCAACAAACAAAATGACCGAGTTTACTTGCCATAGAAGTCCTTTGAAAATTTACACCTTCGGACGGCCACCAGAAAGCAGGCAGCACCGATGGTGATGGTTTGGGCCGCCATAACCGCCGATGGTCGCTCTCCGCTCGTATTTTTGGACCGTGGCGTCAAAATTAATGCGATCGTATACTGTGAAACTGTCTTAGAGGCAGTATTGAAGCCTTGGGCAAACAATCATTTCGGTGGGAGACGGTGGACATTTTAACAAGACTCGGCACCGTCTCACAAAGCGCGCATCAACCAAGATTGGTTAAAAAACTATTTCCACATTTCATTTCTTCGACACAATGGATTGCAAATTCTCCGGATGCTAATCCGTTGGATTTCTCTGTCTAGGGTATTTTGAAGGCGAAGGTTGGCGCTAAAAAATAGCAAAGTTTGGACCACCTCAAACAAGCATTTCGCCGGGAATGGGCCAAAATACCGCAGAGCCACTTGCGTGCAGCGTGTGATGCTTTCTTTGGCCGTCTCAAGGCCATTATTCGCGCCAAAGGTGGACATATTGAAAACTACTGATACAATTTGAAAATTGATGTATTTTCCAATATTTTTTGGCCCTAGAATATGTCGCAGTTCTTCATGAAAGCTCTCCCACACCTGTTATAGCCGGTTTGTAGCAGTCTAAGGGCTCCACTAATTGTTTAACTACGTGCGATCTAATTCATTTTCCTCGTTTTCGAAATAACTTACACTTTAGAAGGTCATCCGAAACCATTTCTATTTCAACATTCTGACAAGAGAAATCCTTATTGAGCTCAGCTCTTAATGAAGAAGTAGCTTATATGAGGCATCTGATATGCTGGCCTTTCTATGTGTCGTAGAAAAAGCGTAGTTGCATTACCATGTGCCACACCTTAGAAAGGAGAAGTTTTTGTGTGGCATTTAATCTATTAAAAGATTGTCGGCATGCTTTGCGCTTATCGGATCGGCCATTAGCTTCAATCTCTCTCTTCTAGATTGGTTATTTCAACGTGTATTCTATAATCCGTATCATGATCACATTTAGCTTCCAATCGCTTTGTATTAGGCGGACTTTAGTTACAGACAGACGGTTGTGTCTGGTCGATCTCTGCCTGTTGTTTGCATTACCAATAGTCCGATTCCAGATTCTCGTGAGCCCTAAATGTTTCTTTCTTTTTTTTTTTTTCCAATATTACAGATCATTATTGCATGTCCAACGTGATCAAAGCATGGGTTTTGTATTTTCGCGAGGGTATCTCGGATCTTTCTTAATTGAGTCGTAATAGGTTGCGGTTATTCAAGGAATCTGTCTTATTCCGAGGGTACTAGCCCCTGGACCAACGTTACTTTGATTAAATAAGTTGAATGGAAGTATAATCTCTTCCAATCAGGTCATCTGCAGCTGCTGTCAATAGCGCAGGAGGCAATCCATCTGCGCCAGTATCTGTATTAGATTTATTCGACTTATATTTTGCTACCTTAACTTCGTCTAGGCCAGGGGGAGGAATTCGCTTTGTCGTCTTCTTTCAGGGTGAATAGTTCATACTGGGTGACAGTTGTATTTTTACCGTCATCACTGTGATACTGCGCCTGCGACTCTACTAAATACTACTAGATAGAGTGAAAAGTGACCTCCTTGACCGCCAGAATGCGCTGCTACTGCAAAAAAGGTTATGGTGCCTTGAAGTCCGTTCATATTTAGGCAGACATGCCAAATTTCAGTGCGATACTGTCTTTAGTTTTGTTTTGACAGTTGATTGGCAACATGTTGAGTCTGCACAAAAACTCTCATAAAACATTATTTTTTGAGAGGCAAAATGGCGAAGGAAACAAAAGAAAAGTTGGATAAATATTATGGGGCTAATGCTCCATCAGATTACACCGTCAAATATTGGTTTCGAGAGTTTCGTGGTGGCCGTAACTCCACTACCGGTTATAGAGGACAATGTCAAAAAAATACATGAAATGGTGTTGGCTGACCGGAAAATGAAGGTGCGCCAGCTAGCAGATACCACAAAGATTAGTACTGAGCGCACACGCCATATTTTGGGCAATATTCTGCATATGAAAAAGTTATCCTGCCGCTGGGTGCCGCGTATGATCACTCCTGACCAAAAACACGAACGCGAAAATATTTCGAAAGAGTGTTTGGACTTGCTGATGTGGAATCGGGCGGACTTTTGGATCCCTCGAGGAAAGATCCAAAATAACTGCTTATAATGATTCTGGGCTTACATTGCGCCCAATTGCGAAAAAAATCAACCGTTCTCCTACAGTTGTACGCAACTTTTTGAGTTTGTGTGACAAGTATGTGTCTATTCGTCGGTATAATTACAACACAAAACTAACTGCCCTCCAGAAATCGCTAATTTTTCGAGAAATTCGGAAAGACCCAACAACAAACAAGCCTTCGGCTTCAAAAATTTTCCAAAAATTTTCCAATTTTCCAATTGGAGAACGTCGAGTCCAGCAGATTGTAAGTTCGGATAAAAATGTTGTCTACAAAAAACCGTCGGAAAAACCACAGCTTTCTACCAGGCACAAAGCGGCTAGGTTAGATTTTGGGAAAAAATACATGTCGTGGACGGATGAGTGGAACAATGTTTTATTCAGTGATGAAAAGAAATTCAACTTGGATGGACCCGATGGTTTTTCCATGTATTGGCATGATCGAAGAAGAATGAACGAGGTAGTCAAATTTAACCGACATTTTGGAGGCGGTAGTGTTATGATTTGGGCTGGTTTCTGTGCGGCTGGTAACACGGAAATAGCATATGTACCGACGAAAATGAACTCCCAAATGTACATTGAGTTATTGGAGAACACAATGGTGGAAAAGGCTAAGGACTTAATTGGAGTCAACTTCGTATTCCAACAAGATAATGCTGCCATTCACTCTGCAAAGAAAATAAAAGAGTGGTTCTCTCTTATAAATATTTTTTTTTTGGACTGGCCAGCAAGAGGTCCTGGCCTTAATCCGATAGAGAATTTATGGGGAACATTATCTCGTATGGTATACACCAATGGACGGCAATATAATATCGTTGGAGAACTCAAGGAAGCCATCCTGGAGCTCTATCTCCAATACGAATCTGCAAAACTTGGTTAAGACCATGCCAAATAGAATATTTGAAACAATAACTAAGAAGGGAGGTTCTACTCATTATTGAAAGTACGTATTGTTTCAAGAAAATAATATTTCTAAGGGCACTAACACATGTGTTTTTATAAGAATTTCGCAGATTTTTTGTTTTTTTTTTTAATGGATTTTTTGTATAAATTAGTTAATTTGCATTGTTTTTACATTGTGATAGCAGTCTTGAATTAGTTATGTACTGTAATTTATTTTCTAAGACGAAAAATAACTGTTAAAATAATGATAAATAATAACTTTGTAATAATAATGTTAAACATCAAAAATTTATAGTGTTTTTATAAGAATTTCGCTCAGTGTATATTGAATAAAATAAAAAAATTTTTTTTCATTCCCAAGGAGGTTACTTTTCACTCCATCAGTAGCATAATAAAGTGGCATCTCCGACACTGAGCATATATGGTGTACTTAAGAGTATTACAACATTTTGTTCGCTCTCTTTTATTTTGGGTCGGGTTTTATATCTCTTCAGATTGGCTTCGGCGCAATGGTAACACTCGACGAATCTGAAATCACAAATTCTAATATATGGTATGTACTTCGAAAAATAGTAGCCGTGGTGTCGATAATACGAGTATCATCAGCCGGCTGTAAGCGACAGCGGCAGCGAAAGAACTTCATGACAATCCAGCAGAGAACAAGCTAGTGTCGGAGCAACGACAGCGCGTAGTAGTTTCCTCGATTCTCTGTTCTCCTCAGTACTTCAACGACATGTCATATGGTTGCACGCACGTAACGTTGTAGGAGAGGAAAATATTTTGCCATTCGCGCTATTCGTTAATTCTTAATCACTTTTATTATTATTATTTATTTTTAATTAAATTTCATTCAACATTTCGATTGTGTTTCCTCTCGGTCTCAGATGATTATGTCGGTTTAGCTCGGGGTTTCGCGTATGGAAGACAAGTGAACGGTGTAACCAATCGAAAAAGTTTTTTTTTGTTAGTGTCATACTCTTCTCATCTCCAAATTCGTATATCACACATAAAGATCACAGAATCACAGAATCACTGAACCCCAGTATCAATGACCGCGATAGTACCCATACCCATAACCATAACCATACCCACACCCGGTACCTCCATAGTGGCTGGTGTCTGATGAGTTTGCACTGGCACTTGGCATCCCAGAAGATGCTCCCAGAATCGGTCTCACTTCTCATCTTTACTCGCTTCGGAAAGTAATTGTGTCAGTTGGGTGCTGAAATTGTTATTATTATTATTATTATTTTTTTTTTTTCAAAAATCGCGTGGAATTAAAATTAAAAAAAAAAAATAAAAATAATAATAAAAAAATTAAAGATATAATAAGCATTGCTCTAGTGAATGTGTCGGTACGCGCACCCAATTAATCATTGTAATTGTGTATGAGTGATAAACGAAAGATATAATTCAGTGAAAGAATTTAGAGAAGAAATAAAAAATTATAAAAAAAAAAAAGAAAATAAACTATTTTATGGATCTTTTCGGAATCATATCGCTATTGTCACAAAATTATCGTTTCTAAGAAGTCGAGATAGATTTAAACTTGCGAGTGCAATCGTAGTACATGCAACAGGTTGATTACGATTTGCAAAGTGTGTATCTAATGTACCTAGGCCAAATGGATATTAGAAAAAAAAAAAAAAAAAAAAAACCGAGGATATGCATCTAGAGAACTTTTGGCATTTTTGAGTTTTGGTCAGGCGGTATTTTTTCCAAAGGTCCCCAGTTGAAAAAAAAACTGAAATAAAGAACTTTGTAATAATATAAGTAGCTTCGAATCAAGAACCTGTATTATTCAAATTTGAGTCACTGAAATGTATCTGCCGGGGGTGATTAGCATTCTAGAAACGTTTTGATCTCATATCAAGTTTCCAAGTTTCTATGTGACTTCTGCATAATTTTGCGTATATTAGTACCATTTAATGAGTCAAGCATTAATTTTTAGCATTTGTGTAGATCTTCTCGAAACGAGAATGCGCATTTGCTTATATGCGAGTATATCTGCATCGACGAGGTCTTTTTTTCTCAGTGAACATCTGAAGCTTGTTCACGAATTTTTATTTTTTCATTTTGAAATTAATCTTGTAAAACTTTATTATCACGGGAATACCCTATGGTGTGATAAACAACAAGTAAGTAGTGGATTGTAGACTTAAGCTAGGTTAGACCCCTATTTCGAGATGACGAAGGCAGCTATAAGTCATCTTTGGAAAATTGCAAATGACGGTGGATTTTTTTCTTTTTCTATTGGGTCTACAAGTAAGTTTCCAGGGTTTTTTTTTCCAAAATTTGAAGTTTTATTATGAAAACATAGTTACAATGCTTTATTCAAAGTATCGTCCATCGGAAGCTACAACTTTCCCCCATCTTTCTGGCAATTTATGAATTCCGGACCAAAAAAATTTCTCGTCTTTCGAGCCCAAGAACGTATCGAGCCAATTTTTGATTTCCTCTACTGAGCTGAAGCGTATTCCCGTAAGAGCGTTCTGCATCGAACGAAACAAGTGGTAGTCAGATGGTACCAAGTCTGGACTGTAAGGCGGGTGAGGCAGAATTTCCCATCCATTATTTTCCAAATAGTTTTTCACCGAAACCGCAACATGTGGCCGAGCGTTGTCGTGATGAAAAATGACGGACTCATGGCTGGTCTCATATTCTGGCCGTTTTTGTTTTAATGCCCGCTTCAAGCGAATTAGTTGGGTTCGATATAACGGTCCTTTGATGGTTTCACCACTCGGAAGCAGTTCGTAGTATACGACACCCTTTTGATCCCACCATATGCAGAGCATGACCTTATTCACGTGAATATTTCGTTTCGGCGTCGATTGGGCGGGCTCGCCGGGCTTTCTATACGATTTTCTGCATTTAGGATTATCATAATAAATCCATTTCTCATCACCAATACGATGCAAAAATGATTTATTTTTATACCGCTGCAGTAACATTTCGGACATGCAAAATCGCCGTTCGACGTCTCTTGGCTTCAATTCGTACGGCACCCAGTTTCCAACCTTTTGAATGAATCCCAGTGCTTTTAGGCGCAGGGAAACGGCTTGTTGCGTGACACCCAATGATGCAGCAAGTTCTTCTTGAATCTGACACGGATCCTCATCCAGTAAAGCGTCCAATTCCTCGTCTTCAAAACTTTTCGGCTTTCCGGGGCGATCTTTGTCTTCAACTCCAAAATCACCACTTGTGAACCGTTTGACCGTTTGAACCACTCGCGGCACGTCGATTCACCAATACATCCCGCCCCATAAGTTTCCGAAAGCAAACGATAGGCCTCAGCTGCACTTTTCTCCATATTGAAGAATAAAAGCAGCGCTTCCCGCAAATGACGTTTATTTGGCTGGAAACTTGCCATGATTTTGCTCGATAAAATGTACGACGCAGATAGAACTGCTCAAATATAAGGCTGCAAAGTTGTTGACAGATACAAAACCTACAAATAAAACACATGGGGTCTGACATTTCTGCCCGGGATCCACTGGTGGCGCCATCTCTGACCAACGCTGGAAACTTACTTGTAGACCCAATACAATATTCACGACTCCGATCCTTGTATCTGGGCACAAAAATATGTAATTGTGGTTGATATGAGGCGATTGATGGGAATGATTTTCACTAAAATGGAGAGATTAACAAATTTAAGTTAGACGCGCGTGATATTGAGAGTCATTCTGAATAGTCCACTGTTTTCCACATATCACAAAATGTGGTGCCAGTTTTTGAGACATTACAAGTAAAAAAAATGTTGCGATACGCGTTTCAACAACGCATTGACATTGTTGAAGCTTACTACAAAAAAGGTAAAAGTTCGCCGAAACAGTTAGAAAATGGCTTGACCGGCATGAAACCCACCAACTGGTTCAGCAAATTTGGCTTGGAATAAGCTTCTGGCTTTTAGAACAGGATTGTCGATCGCAGGAATTGGGGATATTGCATACGACACAATATCGAATTTTGTGTAAAGACTTGTATCATAAATCCTAAAAGGTTCAATTGACTCAAGAACTTAAGCCTGCCGACCAACAGCTGTGTAAGCCAATTTGGTATTTGAAGTGTTTGAGCAACCAGGTACATTTTCATTTTTATCCAGCAAAATTGCCGCATTTGGGGCCTGCAAAATTCAAGAAAGGTTACCGAGAAGCCTCTTTAGTGCGGTTTTTGGGCACAGGGTATCATAAGATCTTATATTTTTAAAAAATGAAGATAATGTGTCTTGTCGTGAATGATCAATGCATCTTTATTGGCGAACTTGGAAGGTATTGATGTGGACCGTGTTTTCTGCTACAAGACGGTGCTATGTGTGACAGAAGTGATGAAGCTTTGGGTATTTTGCGGCAAAAATTTCCTGATCGAGTAATTCCTCGAACTGGTGGTCCAAATTGGCGGTCGAGATCATGCGATTTAAATCCGTTCAAATTTTTTCTTTAGGGCCAAATAAGAAATGAAATTTATGCTAACGTTCTCCAGTCAATTAAAGCTGGGATTTCTGTAGACAGAACTTTTGCTCAACAAGGTAGAGTGTCGTGCTGGAGTTGATGCAATTTTTTTTTGCAAGGTTGTATCCGATAGATATGACTTCGCGTTATTACGGAGCAGTGTAATCCAACATCCACTGATCAACGGAGGCTATCTAAACACAAGTGGGTGGCAGTGGCTTAAGTGGCCTCCAAATCGGAAGGTTCGGTATTCGAATCCCAGCCCCGCCCGAAAGACATATGGTATTCAGTTAACGAAAATCAAATAAGACGAGTAGTTGACTAGAAATCAACATCAAGCCAACTTCCACTAAGAATTAGTCTTCCCATTAAATGTTGGATGCCACCCATGGAGCGAAATAACCACTGAGCCCAAAATCTTTCTTTCTCTCTCATTATAAGTGCATTCATACCCACTTGAGTGTTAAAAAAAAAAAAAGCTAGTCCATAAATTTTTGTAACATAACTGGGTATATGCCATCAGTGATAGGCGACTTGAAGCCATCAGAAGAAGTAACAGCATGTTTAATGACCTCATCCGTCACCACAACCGATGAGATATATCTAAAGGCTACGGCGTATTATGTTATTTAGCTCACTAACAACTTTATTAGGAGCTGGTTCTGATTAGGTTACCTAGGAAATGAGTTTCAACCATGAGACGGAGAGTCTCTGCTTTCGCCTCAATGGAAATGCCATCAGATTTTCCCCTTTTTAGGGCTCTGGGTAGTCTACTGGTTGGTAGTTATGATCTTTTCGCAAAATTCTTTATAAGCGGCACCCTTCTTATATTCTGCTTGTTTCGATCTGTGAAGATTCCACTCTTCCTCCAAATCGGTTTTAAGTGATTTGTTTAGAAGTTTTCTCATTTCTTTACGTAGTCGCTGCAGATATGCGTTCCACTAAGGAACAGGATATCTGCAGGATTATTTACTAGCTGGACATTTTAAGTCAAAACGCATATGTTGCAGTTTTAAACAGTGGTTCTCTGTTTATTTTTTTCACTGGGTTTTAGGAAGGTATAGTGAATAACACCTGCTGTCTACGGCCAAACCATCGCCAAAACATTTTCAGGATGAAAACCTGGCTTTGGCATGTGTTTGGTGCTTCATCGGTGTTAAGCCTTGGAGCAGATGGCGTATTTTTTACTACACGTAACAGTTAACAGGTAGTTCGAGTCTATATAGTCCCGAGACTAATATATAAAAGCACAAGTGTTTGGTAAAATTCGACTTTATTCATCAACATAGTCAGTAACCCAGTGACAAATGGTTACTTTCGACGGAGCAGATTCCTTAAAGCACTTTTCAAGCCATTCTTGCACGAAACTCGTTTTTGAAAAGATGCGTTATTAGAATTTCAATATCTCGATGAATAATGGCTGGGGATTTTTCCACCACCTGTTATACCATATGCAACAATGGATCTCTTTCTTCTCTAGCAAACTTCCAATCAACGGGTCTAATTTCGTTTCGCTAATTTCGTGTGAAATATTTTTTAAGATTCCACTTTACTAATTGCTTTCAAATGCCGAATAATTGCTAAAAAGTGAATAATGGGAACCTGGCTCTTCTGCAATGTATTTAACAATTTGACGTTCATTAGGTTCTATTAAAACCCTTATCTCATCATTGTCCATGGGCGCGTTATAGTGACTACGAGCTTACAGAGAATGATGTTTCTGAGTGCTTATGCTTAATTGTGTTCCAGTTTAAACTCATAACAAAAATTACCCGTATTTGGCACTTATTCATTATTTCAAGTTGCCTAGTCATCCATTTTGTGGTTCCGAAAGTAAATTTAAATAAAACACATTTATGATTTATATTTCGATCAAATTTTTATTTCAATATGTTTTTTGGATCTTGCCATTATGAATGGAACATAACATTATTCAAATGTCCACCACGGGAGTTTTTGCAGAACTTGATTCTGACAAGGTAATTTTCGATGACTTTTCGACACATAACGGGCAATAACTCGGCCATAACTTAACGAATACTCATTTTCAAAGGGTCAAGATTGTGCGAATTGTGTGCAAAAACACGATCTTTTGCATAGCCCCACAGAAAGAAATCCAACGGCGACAAATCACACGATCTTGTTGGCCAGTTCCCATCATCAAAACGCGAAATAACTCGTTCAAGAAATTTTTCTTGCAATAAAGCCAAAATGCGTCGTGTCGTGTGAGATGGGGCACCGTTCTGTTGAAAGAACATGTCTTCCACATCCCGAAATGGACCAGTGACACCACCAGACCATACACTGACTTTTTGTGGATACAATGATCTTTCGACAGTTACATGTGGATTTTCAATTCCCCATATGCGACAATGCGACCTAGTGAAAAATGAGCCTCTTGTTAAACAATCCATATTGTAAAATGGCAAACCTTAAACTAAACATATACAGTCTCGGATGGCAGTTGGGTTTGATGTATGTGATTGAAACAAATTGGATGACCCTATATAAGTACAAGATTCGAACTAGAACGAGATCATTGTTTAGATCCTCCATCAGCTAGATCAACTTCCATAAAATCGATTTTTTAATCAGAGCAAGTCTTTGTTAGGTCAATCTCTCTCTTAAATTCCAAAATTTGTAATTAATCAATCTTTAGTCAATTTAATTCAAGAACATTTAAGGCCAACTATAGACTTTGTAAAATCGGTTTTACCAAGACCGATGCATAGCTTGATCTATTCTTTCCCTATTCATTCCTCAGTGAGAACGAACTTATGTACTGCATCTGAGAAACCTGTACTAGTAATTGTGCCAACTCCTGGTAAACAAAACAAAGAGTATCAAGAATTTGAATGCCATCTGTACCTTCCCTGAAACACCAGTTAGAGACTTGTCATTAAGTCGTTCGTTCGCCGTTGGTAATCGAGAATTGTGGTTGGAAAGATTTTTCTGGGCGCAGAAAATTTTTTGGAGAAATTACTTTCATACACTCTTCCTCTTAAATTAATATCATTAACCGTCTAAGCAAGATACCAATCAAGTCGATCTTAGCTCGTCAAATCTTTGACTCCCGTGGCAATCCCACCGTGGAAGTTGATCTCACAACTGAATTGGGGCTTTTCCGTGCAGCTGTACCATCTGGAGCATCCACTGGTGTGCATGAGGCTTTGGAACTCCATGATGAGGAGAAGAACAACTACCATGGCAAGAGTGTCAAAAAGGCTGTGGATAACATCAACAAGTCGTTGGCCCCAGAAGTCTTGAAGGCTAACTTGGAACCCAACTTACCCAACAGGAGGAGATCGATAACTTCATGATTAAGCTCGATGGTACCGATAACAAGTCAAAGTTCGAAGCTAATGGTATCTTGGGTTAGTTTTAGTTTAGTTTTAAACGCATTTTATTTTCTAATTCATTAACTCTTACATACTAACAAAAAATGCTTAAATGCTAGCTTAAAATTACTTAACAAAGTTATACTAACTTACTGGCCCCACACAGGCACTCTAAGCTACTCTAAACTCTTATATATATGTCTTTCGACTTTGTTTACATTTTATACTTATATATACTTATTTTCTATGCTTAAGGCTAAGAAAAGAATTTAACAAAAAACTTAGCATATGGACATATTTTTTATAAAAACTTAACATCTAGCTTAAAATAAATCTTAGTCTACCTAACCTACCTACACAATACACACATATATACACATAGACAATATTCACAATGACATACATATACTAGTATATACCTATGTATATACTAATATAAATATGTATTTCTTAAATACTAACCTAAACCTATGCAAGCTGGCCATTGCTATTCACAGTGTAAATGGATTGGTCAGCTCTGCCCCATTAGTGAGGCTGGTCCGTAATTGACGGAAACGACGACGAAACATCTTCTCCATCATTCAACCACCAGAAATGCTGGTGCTGCCGAACGACATCCCTCTTATCGCGATTCCCCACCGCCCTACTGAACCTGAGACGATCCACACTGCCGTGTGCGACGTCTCTGTCGTAGTTGAGTCGCCTGTCCCCAGCTTTCCGAGCGACATGGAAGATTAACGGGACCGCTGATCTATCCTGGATCAACCCTATCTGATCTAGGTAGAGGAATGCTTCCGGTGGAACGAAGCCGTCGGAGCGCACACTCTCGTGGTAAAGGTAATTGGGGTAGTAAGCCCCAGATATCAGGTTATTCGTCGAGGCCATTGCTCTTGCGATGTGTCTTCGAGTCAGCTTAATTACGAAGTTGTCCACTCGTATTAGGTTCGCCCTGTTGTAAAGGACCTCATTACGATAAAATTTTTTGTACTCCGACTCTGGTGTTCTGTACAAGCGAAGGCAAGCCCTAAGGCAAGCCCTCTCAAACACCCGAATCTTTTCCATTAAGCTTGCTCGTACATTGAACCACACGGGGCACCCGAATACCAGCATGGGCCTGATAAGGGCCATGTAGCAGATTACCTTTACCCTCTCATCGAGTTGGCTGCTATAAAACAGTCTCTTTGTAAGGGCAAAAGCGCCTTTAGCTCTGGCCAGAGCAGCATCCACATTTTTATCAAAATACAGAAACCGATCTAGCCAGATCCCAAGGTATCTGACTACATTCCGACAGGCAAGAGGCTGTCCGTGTTGTCCAATGATCGAGAACTTACGCCAATTTTTCCTGGTATCCCTAGAGGCTCCAGACAACGGCGTCCTAAAGAGAATGGTTTCCGACTTCTGAAAGTTGATTTTCAACTTCCGGTCATCGCAAAATCGTCTTATCTTATCGAAGTCACGCTGCAAGAGAGTATTAATGACCTCGATTTTTGGACCTGTTCTGTACGCTATCAAATCGTCTGCGTACGCAATAGTATGGGGAAGTGAACCTATCAAGTCGCTTGTATAAATGTTGAATAGGATCGGCGAATTGACCGCGCCTTGCTGAAGACCATTTTTAATTTGAAATATACCAACAGAAGTCACATCGCCATTTTTCACGATGAACTGTCTGTTGGTTAGCATATTATAAAGAATGTACAAGAGTGGTTTACTGATCCCCAGCCTAGTCAGCCTATAGAAAAGACCCTCTAACCATACAGTGTCGAAGGCCTTCTCCAAGTCAACAAGGCAGGCACCAGTGCATTGGTTTTTGCCTTTATTCCATTGGATATCGGACACCAGTTTAGACGCGGCATGTGAGATATCATGTCCCGCCTTAAAACCGAATTGATTATCCGGAACTATATGTTTGTCCTCAACCCACCTAGACAGAGCTCTATTGATTACTTTTTCAAACACCTTACTGATATTCGGAAGGAGACTTATCGACCGGAGATTCGCTGGATTGGATATATCCTTTCCCTTTTTGGGGATAGGTTGAACCACCGCCGTTTTCCAATGCGCTGGATAATGTGCATTATTCATTGCATTATTAAACAGGGTGGTGTAAATGTCCACCGCTTCTAGAGGAAGATGTCGAAGCACGATGTTTGGAATACCATCGGTCCCCACTGATTTCTTAGCCCTGATTGTGTCGAAGATCTCACGGAGCTCTTCCTTCGAAATGAACGGGGGTAGGTCACCCTCTCTGGTAATGACAGTATTTGCCATATTTTCGTCGCTGAAGCGAGTGAAACCAGAGCCCTCGGATCGCCAGTTCTCTACTTCATTTCGAATGTAGAGGTTGTGCACCAAGACGCGATTGTCCAGGTCATAATTAGGACCAATGGTATCAGTGGCCTTGTATATTTCCTGGAAAGTCGCCCCTATGGCCTCAACCTTCTCCTGTGGATCCTCGATCACAAAGAAGTCGTCATCATCAGCGGCCTCATTTGGATCAATACCTGCTATTGTCAGTAACCGTTCGTTGTCTGTTGTCCGGGCTATTTTAAGACACTGAAGGTCGTTTTGATTTTTTCTCCGAAATAGTTTATTTATTTGCGGGAACATATTCGGGTTGCTGGTGTTTACAGCCCGAACCCTGTTGTTCCAATACGAACTTACAGAAATTCTGTAATTCTCTTTTATTAACGTTTGAATATTTTTAATCGATGCCTTCAGTGTCCTAATCTCCGGGTCTTGTCTGTCAGTTAACTGTCTGTACAAGTTTTTGAGTCTTGTCAGAAGTCTACTTTTCTGTCGGTGCAGTGCGTCAATAGTAGGATTGCGGAACAGGTCTTCGTTAGTCGTATGTCGATATCGTGGTATTGTAGAGTCCATAGTTTGTTTAATTGTCTCGTCCATTTGTTTTAGGTAATTGTCGATCTCCTCGTTTGTCAAATTCCTATTGGACGGTGGGTGGAGCGTATTCGAGGAGAGCGCACTTGTCATGGTTGCGGAGAAGCGTGTCCATCGAGTCTTACTGTAGTTGTAAGAATATCTTTGGACAAACTCCTCCAATTCCGCAATTTCGTTGGGAACTGTAATTTCGGTACTAAAACCGCAATGGTCACTGTCATACACGAATGTGCGCAGACAGTTTAGCGTTTGTAAATTCGTACCTGTCAGTCGTATACGTTCGTCGTACAGCAGTAGATCCAAATAAGACCCGCCTCTGGGAAACGACGGATTATCCGTCGCTTTAAGACCGAGTCTGTACATGACATCGTGCTGACCCCACCAATCGAGTAGTAGGTTCCCTCTAGTATTTGGCAAATTATTTCCCCAATCTCTGTGTTTAGCGTTGAAATCCCCGCCGATTATAAAATAATTCTCCCCCGATTCCAGCCTCAGGAGTCGAAAAAGCGTGTCGAGCTCTGTAATGAATAAAGTGGATTGTGAAGTCTCAGGTGCATAAACAGAGGCCAAGTACAGCCGCTTTCCACTGCGGAGCGGGATGTAAATGACGACTGCCTCCAACACCCGGAACCTACGCAACACTCCCTTGTACACTCTGTGAAATTTTATACCTTGTTTAATGAAGATCGCAACACCGCCTCCACGTTTGGATCCGGGCCGGTTTCTTCTTCTGACAATATAATTATTGTACTCCAGTTTGTGCTTATCTGTTAGCTTGGTTTCACTAGCGAAAAGCACATCAGGAGTTTGGTCTTGTAGCAATTTAAACATCGCGGCTCTTCGTTCGATCCTAATCAGTGAATTAACATTCACCGCAAGGACCTTCAAAGTTTGCTCCACCATGTGCGTACCCATTACGACATGTGTTGCGTTAGGCCCGGCAGCAGCGCGTAGATCTGGTCCACCCGCTTGGCCTGTTCTTGCACCTGCTTTTGCAGCTGAGCCATCTGCCCTTGGATTGCGAGCAAGATGGCCAACATGTTAGGTGCAGCTTCCGTTGTTCTCGGCATTGGCGCCGGAGAAGCAACAGTCGTTTGCTGTACCGTAGCACCCCTACCTGCCGCCATTTGGGCGTAGGAAATTTGGGACGTGACGGCTGGTGTTTGAAGCCTCACAGGTGAACGTTTGACCTCCACCTTCTGCTGCCGAGCCAGTTTTGCTTTTTTAATGTCAGAGAACTTAGGACAACCCCGATAGTTTGCGGTGTGTCCCACGTTCCCACATAACACGCAAGAGAGCTGCGTCCTATCGGATGCTCCGTCCCTACCCAGAGGACACTCCTCGGAACTGTGGTTCTTTGCGCACTTCACGCATCGAGGCTGCATTTGGCAGTTCGACGCGGCGTGCCCGAACCTCTGGCAGCGAACGCATTGTATAACGCCTTCGCTCCTTTTTAATTTTTCCCAGTGAACCACCTGGTAGTCTAGGACATTAATACTCCTTAGACTATCCAGACGGCTTTCGGGACTGAGCTGCACCAGGAAGAACGGCAGACTCCGTTTCTCCCGCCTGGCTCTAGCTGTGGTAAATGGCTTTACCCCCACGAACTTGAGTCCTTCGCACTCCTTCTCTTTAAGCAGTGCCAGGATCTCCTCAGGATCAGAAGACGGTTCCAACCCCTTCAGCAGCATCGATTGCCGCTTTTCACACTTCGGTGTGAATGAGTAGTGCTCCGTCGTCGTTTCCTTTAGGAGCTCTTTCACTTTCGCGTAGCCCTCCACTGTATTACAGTGGATGGCATGGCGATCGTTCCCCAATCTCTTAATATTAAAATTATTACCAATGACCAACTTACACAGGTCCTTGGTAGCATTTACCTCCAATTTATAGGTGTTGATAGGCGGCACCTTCTCCTTCTTCTTCTGCTGCTGCTGCTGCTGCGGTTGTTGTTGTTGTTGTTGTTGTAGTTGTTGTTGTTGTTGTTGTTTTTGTTGTTGTTGTTGTTGTTGTTGCTGCTGCTGATGATGTTGTTGCTGCTGCTGCTGCTGCTGCTGCTGTTTTAGCTGTTGCCGATGTTGTGACTGCTCTTGTTGTTGTTGCCGGTGTTTCTTTGGCTTTTGTTGTTGTGCTTGCTTTTGAGCAAGCTGCTGTTGTTGGGATTGCTCTTGCTCTTCCTTCTTCCTTCTTACCATTTGTTTTTCTTTTATGGCCAGCACTCTTTCTTGTAGCATTTTGATGCTGCTACATATGGCCTCCATTTCTTCCTCTTCATCGTCAGATTCGCTTGCTGCCAATGAAGCGAAGTTGTTGGCCGTTGGTAGGGTGGGCTGTTTTAATAAGTTGGAAGTTTTACAAAGCTTCCTCCTTCTCTTTGGTTTTGGCGTTTGGATCGAACCACTTGACGCTTCACTTGGTATTTCAGCAGATCCCGCTATTGACATAGCGGACCGCTCTCCACAATCCATCACGTGATGGACAACACTTAATACCACTTTAAATTTATTGTTTTTTATAAAAATGAAAAAAAAAAAAAAAAAAAAAAAAAAGTTGTTATGAGTACACGGGGATTCGAACCCACGACCGTCAACTGTCGGCCGAGCACACTGACACCCTGCTAATTGGAGCCTGTAGCAATTTCCTCAAATGTCTCGTTTTCACTGATTTTACTAATCACTGTACACTCGCAAGCCGAAACACGTCTGCTCTCCACGGAGATATGTGAACGACTGTGGTATCTTGGGTATTTCATTGGCTGTTGCTAAGGCCGGCGCTGCTAAGAAGGGAATACCGTTGTACAAGCACTTGGCCGATTTGGCTGGCAACAAGGACATCATTCTGCCAGTTCCAGCTTTCAATGTCATCAACGGCGGCAGTCACGTAGGCAACGAGTTGGCCATTCAGAAATTCATGATTTTGCCAACTGGTGCTAGCTCCTTCACTGAGGCCATGAAAATCGGCTCTGAAGTGTACCATCACTTGAAGAAGGTCATCAAGGATAAGTTCGGTTTGGATGCCACCGCCGTCGGTGATGAGAGTGGTTTCGCTCCCAATATTCAAAACAACAAGGAAGCTTTGATTTTGATTCAGGATGCCATCGCCAAGGGTGGATACACCGGCAAAGTCGAAATCGGCATGGATGTTGCTGCCTCTGAATTCCACAAGGACGGTCTATATGATTTGGACTTCAAGAACCCCAACAGCGACAAGTCATTGTGGTTGACCCCGACAAATTGACCAACTTGTATCAAGAATTCATCAAGGAATTCCCCATCACTAGCATTGAAGACCAACATGACTGCCAACACACCAATTCAAATTGTTAGTGACGATTTGACTGTCACCAATCCCAAGCGTATTGCCACCGCTGTCGAGAAGAAGGCCTGCAATTGTCTGCTGTTGAAGGTCAACCAAATCGGTACCGTTACCGAATCGAGCAACGGTTGGGCCACCATGGTATCGCACAGGTCCGGCGAAACTGAGGACACATTCATTGCTGACTTGGTCGTCGGTCTTAGCACCGGACAAATTAAGAATGGAGCTCCATGCCGTTCAGAACGTTTGGCCAAGTACAATCAAATTCTTCGTATCGAAGAGGAGCTCGGCGCTGCTGTTAAATACACCGGCAAGTCTTTCCGTAAGCCACAGTAAGGGAGTAACAACACACTAGTCCCCCGTTATACGGGGAGTAATAACGCATACTTTGCGTTCGTTTATACCAGTAGCTACGATTACTAAGTCAGCAGCATATCTAACGACTGCATCCTTGCTGCAGATATTGCCACGTAGCCTTTTCAGTGGTGGTTGTGTTTCTTCATTTGACTCATTGTTTAGTTGATCCATTAAAGCCTCTGCGTATTAGGGCATTGTTGATTGGATTATGCCTGATGTTGGCAAAATCTCTCTCAATATCGAGGAAAGCGCAAATGTGACCTTTTTGGATTCAAGAGTTCCTTCTATTGGGCTGGCAAAATAGTTTAGAATCGGGCTGTAATAAGTCTGAATGTCCACCAACTTTTCCATGGTTTAAAGGAAAACGAGGTTAATCTAATTGGACCGGATCTCGTCTCCGATGTTGTCTGTTCTCACTACGCTTTTTGAAGTTTCCGGATCCCTGAGAGTGGACACTATGGTTTCCGCTCTTCTGACATTTGGATGGACAGTAAGCAAAATCTGACTATTTTTCACTGATGCTGCCCAAATTAGAACTAGAACTCTCCGTACTGTTGTTGGTTATAGTTCTGGGGATAACGAAACTGCAGGCGACACTGAAGCTGAAGGTCCAGACCCTGAGATACTAGGATGTATGTCGGGTGGTGTTATCGACAGCAAGTTGTATTTATGCGATAGGAGACATTAGCCCTCAGACGTTCCAGTGGCCTATGCCCTAGTGCACAGTGTCTTTTTCTGCGATACATTTGCATAAATCCAACGTTTGCTATGAGGTCGTCGTTTTGCGCATCCAACAATAGTTTTTTTTGACAAAGCCAGTATTCTGCAGAATACTGCGAAATGAGTGCTCTTCAATTAGTCACACGACCAGTCTTTATTTTCTTTAGGTGGACGCAAAATTAGCTCTCATCCAGTGGGTAGTGGTGATGCTACGCATGCAAATAGTTAGCTTGCCTTTCTATGTTGAGCTTCTGAATTGATGTTTGCTAGCTATCTGTGAGAACTCGTTTGAAGTATCGATGGCCAGCTCTTGTATGAGAGTCAGTATGCTCTGTATTGAATGGGTTGGACTCCTGGTCTTTAGTAGCTACACCTATTCTTTCTCTGCCAGCATATTTGTGGGCTTTCTCCAACAACTATGTAAAGTTTTAGGGTACACCACAACTTTGTCCCCTTTCTTGCCCAGCTTTATTACTGCTTACTGCTGTCCAGTGCCGTCAATCATAAAACGAAGATCGTTTAGGTTGATGTATCTGTTGTCGGTGCATATTCCCAGTGATTAATCCAATAGACTTCCTCAAAATTATTAAAGCTTAAACTATCCGTAAGAATGAATGTCTTATGCAGTTCTTGTCACATGATATCTTTTAATTTGTCAGTGCTTAGTGCGGTGATAACAACTCACGGGTGTCCCGTTTGGCAGGCATTGATTGGCAACACAGACTTCTGAACTGATTTAAAGTTATTACAAAACTTATCACTTTCACAGGCCCTACGTTGATAGAGTTGTTTTGCCCACTTGTGTCAAGTGTTCAACCCAAATATATAATTAACTATCTCAGTAGAGCTTTATATGTTGTTAAATTCTCGGGCATAAGTGTTATTAACTGCCGAAGCATCCATATGACCGAGATAATTTTCTCATTTACCACTTTAAGTATCTGTTAATCACAATCATACGTGATGCTTTCATTAAACGAGAAACGCTTGAGGAACTGCAGTCATGATCGCTAGATCATGCCATGCTCATTTAAAATACAGTTCGTATCAAATTGTGATTATGGTTCTATTTTTATGTAAAATGTTTGGAAATGTATAGGAATTTTAATGAAAAATTACCATAGTTTCAATGTGTTCAAATAAAAACTCACCAAGTAACAATTTATCTGAATTGATCGGTAAATGACGTAATGTCTTAATTTGACGCTTGACTCAACGGTTGACTTGACGCTATTCATATCGTGGTTCAGTTGCTTTATATATTGTAGTGAGTGACAAATTTTGCCCTTGTCATTAATGAATTATGAATTATCGATCGACCTAGGGCCTTCGAGTTATAGATCTGCAACCAAGTTTTTAGCTTAAACCAGACATTTCTTAATCAATCCGAAGTGAGATCAATCTGAAACTAGATCCCTTGTTAGACAGCTATACCTACTACACCCTGAATGACTCGAACTGCAACCAACTTCAGGCTGCTATAATTTCCAAGTCGTTCATGACAGTGAGCTCAAATTTTGACACATGACAGATAATTTTATTATTTACAAGCTTTTTAAACGATTTGCGTCTCAGTTGTGTTGAACAATTTTTATCCGCGATGGAATTCAAATGTGATAGTGTGATTGCTTTATATTTGGTTGGAAAACCACAAGTAGCTATCGTTAGAGCCCTCCAGCACCACAACATGAATAAGTCATTTGTGTCTCGAACCATGGCTCGTTACCGTGATACTGGCAGCGTTGCAAAACGACATGGAGGTGGTCATAAAAAAACAGCAACATCGGCAGAAATGGTTTGGAAAGTGAAGGCTCGAATTGAGCGAAATCCTCGTCGAAGTGCAAGAAAAATGGCTCGTGAGCTCAACATATCGTTGGAACGGATGCAACACATACTGAAAAATGAGCTTGGGCTCAAGCCATTGAAGTTCCAAATCGCACACGATCTTACACCGCAACTTTCGGCACGAAAGTGGTGAGTTGCCGAATTTGGTTTTTTTCCGATGAGTCGCGATTTGCTATCGAGCAATATGTCAACAAACAAAATGACCGAGTTCACTTGCCAGAGAGGTCGTTCGAAAATTTACACCTTCGGACGGCCACCAGAAAGCAGGCAGCACCGATGGTGATGGTTTGGGCCGCCATAACCGCCGATGGTCGCTCTCCGCTCGTATTTTTGGACCGTGGCGATCGTATACCGTGAAACTGTCTTAGAGGCAGTATTGAAGCTTTGGGCAAACAATTATTTCGGTCGGAGACCGTGGACATTTCAACAAGACTCGGCACCGTTTCACAAAGCGCGCGTCAACCAAGATTGGTTACAAAACAATGTTCCACACTTCATTTCTTCGACACAATGGATTGCAAATTCTCCGGATGCAAATCCGTTGGATTTCTCTGTCTGGAATATTTTGAAGGCGAAGGTTGGCACTAAAAAATACCAAAGTTTGGACCACCTCAAACAAGCACTTCGCCAGGAATGGGTCAAAATACCGCAGAGCCACTTGCGTGCAGCGTGCGATGCTTTCTTTGGCCGTCTCAAGGCCATTATTCGCGCCAAAGGTGGACATATTGAAAACTACTGATACAATTTGAAAATTGATGTATTTTCCAATATTTTTTGGCCCTAGAATATGTCGCAGTTCTTCATGAACGCTCTCTCACACCTGTTATAGCTGGTTTGTAGCAGTCTAAGGGCTCCACTAAGTGTTTAACTACGTGCGATCTAATTCATTTTCCTCGTTTTCGAAATAACTTAAACTTTAGAAAGTCATCCGAAACCATTTCTATTTCAACATTCTGACAAGAGAAATCCTTATTGAGCTTAGCTCTTAATGAAGAATTAGCTTATATGAGGCATCTGATAAGCTGGCCTTTCTATGTGTCGTAGAAAAAGCGGTTGCATTACCATGTGCCACACTTTAGAAAGGAGTCTTTGTGGAGCATTTAATCTATTAAAAGATTGTCGGCATGCTCTGCGCTTATCGGATCGCGCATTAGCTTCAATCTCTCTCCTCTAGATTGGTTATTTCAACGTGTATTCTATAATCCGTATCATGATCACATTGAGCTTCCAATCGCTTTGTATTAGACGGACTTTAGTTACAGACAGACGATTGTGTCTGGTCGATCTCTGCCTGTTGTTTGCATTACCAATAGTCCGATTCCAGAATCTCGTGAGCCCTAAATGTTTCTTTCTTTTTTTTTTCCAATATTACAGATCATTATTACATGTCCAACGTGATCAAAGCATGGGTTTTGTATTTCCGCGAGGGTATCTCGGATCTTCCTTAATTGAGTCGTAATAGGTTGCGGTTATTCAAGGAATCTGTCTTACTCCGAGGGTACTAGCCCCTGAACCAACGTTACTTTGATTAAATAAGTTGCATGGAAGTATAATCTCTTCCAATCAGGTCATCTCCAGCTGCTGTCAATAGCTCAGGAGGCAATCCATCTGCGCCAGTATCTGTATTAGATTTATTCGACTTATATTTTGCTACCTTAACTTCGTCTAGGCCAGGGGGAGGAATTCGCTTTGTCGTCTTCTTTCAGGGTGAATAGTTCATACTGGGTGACAGTTGTATTTTTATCGTCATCACTGTGATACTGCGCCTGCGACTCTACTAAATACTACTAGATGGAGTGAAAAGTGACCTCCTTGACCGCCAGAATGCGCTGCTACTGCAAAAAAGGTTATGGTGCCTTGAAGTCCGTTTCATATTTAGGCAGACATGCCAAATTTCAGTGCGGTACTGTCTTTAGTTTTGTTTTGACAGCTGATTGTTGTTGACGTGTTTGGCATCATGTTGAGTCTGCACAAAAACTCTCATAAAACAATATTTTTTGAGAGGCAAAATGGCGAAGGAAACAAAAGAAAAGTTGGATAAATATTATGGGGCTAATGCTCCATCAGATTACACCGTCAAATATTGATTTCGAGAGTTTCGTGGTGACCGCAACTCCACTACCGATCAAGTCCGCAGCGTCAGGCCCTCCGATGCGGTTACAGAGGACAATGTCAAAAAAATACATCAAGTGGTGTTCGCTGACCGGAAAGTGAAGGTGCGCCAGCTAGCAGATACCATAAAGATTAGTACTGAGCGCACACGCCATATTTTGGGCAATATTCCGCATATGAAAAAGTGCCGTGAATGCTCACTCCTGACCAAAAACACGAAGGCAAGAGCACTTCGAAAGAGTGTTTGGACTTGCTGATGCGGAATCGGGCGCACTTTTGGCGTCGATTGGTAACTTGGATCCACTATTACACACCAGAGAACAGAATGAGTGCACGGCAATGAACTGAAGCCGGCACGAGTGCTCCGAAGCGGCCGAGGGAGGCTCGATGGGTCGTAAAGATTATGGCGTCGGTTTTATGGGATTGTCATGGCATACTCTTCGTGGACTACCTCGAAAAAGGAAAAACCATCAACAGCGAGTATTACTGTGCATTATTGGAGCGATTGAAGGCCGAAATCGCTGCAAAACGGCCTCATATGAAGCGAAAAAAACATTTTGTTTTTGCAAGACAATGCGCCGGCGCACAAGAGCATCGCAACCACGGCTAAAATCAATGACTTACGGATCCAGTTGCTGTCGCATCCACCGTATTCGCCCGATTTGGCTAACTCGGAGATTTATCTCTTCCCAAACCTCAAAAGATGGCTCATCAATAAAAAATTCAGCTCACACGAGGAAATCATCGACGCCACGGAGGAGTATTTTGCAGACTTTTCACTCCATCTACAATAGTAGTTATCCATGTTCATCTTTTCATTCTGACTTTGCATGTTCGTGTTATTCTCTGGAAAAACTTTGGAACATTTCCGGCAGCAACATCTCTCCAGTTTCTCAATCATGCGCTTCTCGCTCTACGAGTATTTCTTTTTCTTTCCGACAAGCGTGTGGTTCTTTTCTGCTCGTAGAACTCACGGGCAGTTCCGGTTACATTGTATGGCGCACTACGAGCGCAATCGGCTGACTAATTATTGGTGGTCAGTTGTTCCTACCGTCTACATCAGTATGTTTCCTTATTTTTCGAAAGCTTAAAAACCGTACACGCTTACTCTCCGATTTAAGTGTCAGTTGATTATGAAACCGGGAAATCTTTTCTTTGGAACAACATACGGACATCTTTTTCTGCCAGTTTTTGCAAAATGCCAGACTGTCTTTTTTGAATTTTTTTTTTTACCAATTTTTCGTTGAAATATAAGTTTGGGTGGTGTGTATAGTTCCACATAGATATCGTGGCTTTAGTGGCACCAAAACATTCGTGTTTTAGAGGACACAAGAGATATCACTTTTATCGATAATACCTCATCCCCTAATTTTAAGAAATCGACAGATATTGGATGTCACGGACCTCTGTAATATGCCAGTACACACTCAAATGTAACATACCAGCAACAGTACATTCATGTGATTTGTTTAATGTGCTCCCCAGCGGGCCATATCTGCCTCGTATTTTTGTCTCCTTATTGTCCATTTGTCTGTAATTTGTTTCCGTTTAACATGATGTTTGTTTGTTTTTTTTCTCTTTAGTTACTTATTGCTTCTTGCTGCTTTATTTTTGTATTACGAAGGCACCTTCGTGCCTCCCCGGATAGATCAAATATCACGCAAGCAAAATGTTTTCCATCGATTTTCTAATAAATACGAATACGGCTATGGATACACGTGTCTCAGGTCCATACTGTCCAAAAAAAAAAAAGGAAAGGTAGTTTCGTAAGACCGCTCTGCCTGCAAGAACTGTATCAAACTTCAGTTTTGAGAAATTGACAACAATTTACGGTAAACAGTAGTATTCACCACACTCAATCCCATCTCATGACTACTAAACCGTTGCTCATCTGTTGTCATAAACAATGCACTTATGGTACAGTTTGATAGAACAGGAAGGAGGATGTTTTTTTTTATTATTATTTTTTGTATTATTAATGGTCACACTTTCAGTGTAAATAATGTCGTAGGGGGTTAGCTTGGGAGTTAGGTGATGGTGGAGGTAGAGAAGACATGTCTGGTTAGTTGCAATGTGGACAAGAGTGCAGCATCGTTTTAACCAACAAAACGGTCTCCATGAAAGCAAGTGTCTATTTCATCTTCTGTTAGTGTCGTCGTCGGAATCGTCGTTGTTGTCATCGTTGTTATCTTTCAATTTTCTAAAGATACACATCGTACTATGGATGGAAGTACGGATACGACTACAAGTACTCGTATCCACAGAGCTACTGTAGTGTTGTCTTTCTTTTTTGTGGTATTCATTGGGGATGTACTCGTATCATTCGAGAATGAATGAGGATGCTCTGTGATATCAACATAGAAAAAAACCCGACAAATCTGTAACTAAGTGCATACAACTTCGACCACAAGCACTATGCAGATTGTGAAGAGATATCACGACCTGTAATGGGTTATTTGGGGAAAGGAGGACCACCATATGACCATAACAGATTCGTAAAATTGAAGAAATTTCGAATAAGTTGACAAGGATGTGTATTTTGAAAAGATTTTTGGTACTTGTTTGTGATTGTAGAAATAAATTAGAATCAAGCCTAAGGTGACGGTTGTGGGATTATCTGACATTTGTCAGTTTTAGCTATGTACACTACTCCTCATTATACTGACAAAAGCCGGATGACGAACTTAATCAGTATCTAGAGAAGTCTTCAATTCACAGTTTTAGTTTTTGTTGGTAAGAAGATACACTTGCAGTCATAAAAACCGCACCATATCAAAATGATTGAAAAATTGTTAATAACTACGATAATAATTTTTATAATGAAATGAAATTTTTGTTGAATACTCCGCAGTAGTTTATAAGTATTTCTATCTAATTTCCATCTGTTTATTGAATGTTTGGAAAAAGATATTAACAAAGAAAGAAAAACCAGTTAATACAGTCATTGGTTAACAAAATCAAAACGATACATATTTTATGTATGTGTATATAAGATGTTTAGATATACCACTTTTACCAAAAAATTATCAATACCGAGTTGCTCCTCCTTTGTCGGTTATAACCGCTTTTATTCTAGAAGACATCGAGTTTACTAGAAGTTCAGTAATATCTCTTGAAATTTCAGTATTCCATACATGTTCCAGAACTTCATTTAGCTTTTTTTTACTCTCTGGTTTATGTTCAGCCACCTTACGTTTCATTACATGCCACAAGTGTTCGATTGGGTTTAAATCGGGCGAATTAGCAGGCCAGTCTAGTCTGGTAATTCCGAGATCATCAAACGTTGTCTTGAGCTGAAAATTATTGAAAGACTCTAGTTACTTGTCTGTTTATTATTTATAAAGTAGACATTTAGAAGTCAATTTATAACACTTTATTGACGGATTTGGCGCGGTGGCAAGGTGCAGAATCATCTTGAAAAATGCACTTGTCAGTATACGAATGATGCTGTTCAATTGCTGGTACCAAAAACTCCCTTACTACTTCTCCATACTTTTGAGCGTTCATAGTTCCATTAACAAAGTGCAAAGGGCCCAAAACGTAAAAAGAAAAAAATCCCCAAACCATCTGGCTTTGAGGAAACTTCACTGTTTTAACTATGCACTCGTCCACGTCAAACGAGCTTTTTTCATTTTTGTGGTTAGGAGAGGTTTTTTCGCTGGTCGTCTTCCATATAAACCTATCTCCCGTAGCCGTCGGCGTATGGTTTCGGCGCTTAGATCAACTTGATGAAATTCACTCAGCTCTGCTCTTATACGGACAGCACTTTTAAAGCGATCTTTCATGCTAATTCGTTGGAATACATTGTCCGTCTTCTGGGTTGTTTTACGATTTCGTCCCGAGCCTTTTTTCCTTTCCAGTGGATCCAAATTTTCTTTTTTCTTCAATAGTCGTACGATAGTTGAATGACAGCATCCTATTTTAACCGCAATCTCACGATAGCCAAGCCTTTCTTCGACTATAGTCAATATTTGAACTTTTTCGTCCCGAGTCAGTTGATGATATTTACCAGACATTTAACTTTTTTTTACTTGTCACCGTCACAACTCAATTCAAACTGATTTTTTTTTGCACTGAATACGAGGCCGAACTCAGCTATGGGGAATAACCTTCATTAGTATGGGAAAAACCCTTACGATCTGATGTAATTAGGCATTTTTTGAGAACTCATTAGGTGGTGCGGTTTTTATGACCGCAAGTGTATATTCCTTGCATTGGTAAGTTTTTCGTTCAACATGTTTTCCTAGAGTGGTTGGGGTTGTTAAGGGTGTCCTATTAAGGTTTTCTATTTTCAAATTTGAAAAGAAACGCAGGGTTTATGGGGAAAGTTTTTTTTTTTTTTTTTCTGGTGGCTAGGTGTGATAATCTTCATAGACACTATGAACCCGTTGCTCATAGTAGTTTGCTCACCAAAAACACGCCTCCCTTTTTATCGACGACAACTAAGTTACCTTATCATGTTGTTTCCGTTTCAAATAACGTTCGCGTGGGGCAGGTAGCTTTCCAGCAAAAGCACCTGCTAGTACCGCTATTATATGCGGATAGTCCTTATCGCGCCAGATCGAATGGTCTCATTCTTTGTAATCGACGCACTAAGTTTGTCTCGTCCAGAATTTGGAGTATTTTATTATTACAATGACCATGAAGACGAATATGGAGTTTGCGAGCGAAGTTCATTATTTCGTCCTCGACGGTAACTATTCCTGTGGTATATCTCTGTGGATATCTCTGTGGATATCACTGTTTCTGATATACCATGGGGCGTTCACGATTTGTCTTAGAGCTTTGTTTTGATAGCTTTGAAGAATATTTCGGTTGCTTGGTTTAGTACAGCCCCAAAGTTGTATACCTTACGTCCAAACAGGTGTCATTCCTAGACACTTTGCTTCATTTGCATATGGTATTTGTACCGAGTTAATGAAGATCGGAAGGTTGTTTATTTTCCGGCAAGTTAAATTAACATGAGTAGATTTGGTCTCATTGAGAACAATTCGCCATATCTTTATCCATTCGTAGATTTTATCCAAAGCCGTTTGTAACTTTTCAGTAGCTAACTCGACTGAAATATCTGTAGCTAGTATCGCCGTGTCGTCCGCGAACGTGGCTACTATGGTACCTGATCCTTTCGGTATGTCTCGAGTATAGAGTAAAAACAATACCGGTCCAAGTACACTTTCTTGTGGAACTCCAGCAGCTGTCTCTTTAAATTCCGAGTTTAACACGAAAAATTCTGTTTTCCAGGTACGATTTCAGAATCGTATGCAGCTCTCTCGGAAGAACCTGGCTTAGCTTAAAATTTAAGCCTTCGTGCCATACCTTATCGAAGGTTTGAGACACGTCAAGAAACACGCTAGAACATATCTTTTTCCCCTCTAAGGCTTTCTCAATTTCATTCGTAATTCTAAAAACCTGGTCAATTGTGGAGTGCATAGTTGTAAAACCGAATTGATGTTCAGGAATTAGACGTCTCTCTTCAATGATCGGTTGCAAGCGCTTCAATAGGAGTTTTTCAAATATTTTAGATATTATCGGCAGAAGCGATATGGGTCTGTAGGACTTTTTTTCATTTAGAGATTTGCCTGGTTTCGGGACGATTATAACTTAACGCGGCATTTATAAGTTGGAGCAGTTTGATCAGGGCTTTCTTTGGCAGCTCCTTGAGAATTTGAGCAGTTACAATATTAAATCATAACCAGGGGCTTTGTTATTTTTGAATTTTTTAATTGCTTGGTTAAGTTCTCGTAGCGACACTGTCTGGTGCCGTAATTATATAATTGGAACCTCCTGTTAACGCCTGTCCATCAAAAGGCTTAAACGTTTCTTCTAGGTGCTCGGCAAATAGATCCGCCTTCTCTTTATCTCCTTTTGCCCATTCGCCATTATTTTTTCTTATGGGAGGAAATTGCATTTGAGGCTTTTTGATTCCCTTCATGGCTTTCCAGAGGGAGTAATTTGAACTTCTTTCGGCAGTCAGACCTTCGAGATATGTAGAGATATTCCGATTTTTGTAATCTCGTATTGCTTCTTTCAATTTGTTGCATAAGTGGTTTAAGTATGTTTTATGCTGGGGAGCACGGGATTGTTGCCGCTCTCCTCTTTTCTCTTACCAGTTCTATTATTTCCGGCGGATATTTTATTTCACTACTTGGTTTCTCTTTTCTTGTTGGAGTTGGAGTGTTGTTCCAGGCAGCGTGCCTGGATGAATCTGTCGACTTCATCTTCTATTTCGTTTTGTGTTTTTAGCGACACGTTTAGAACAATATGTTCATTGCAGTAGTTTCTAAAACCGTCCCAGTTAGTCTTGTTATTAGTTAATCTAGGCGCCACTTCTTTCTTAATTAAGAGTATGCTTAGTGTTAAAATGACTGCTGAGTGATCTGAGGAGAGATCATAACTTTCTTCGATGTTTGTAGAAATTTTGGCTGCTCCCTTTGTGACAAAGAAGTCTACAAGATCGGGGGTCTTTGTTATATCCGAAGGCCAATATGTTGGTTTTCCTGTCGAGAAAAAGTCAACTTTACATTGCCTTTCGTTGTATTACGTCTTGAGCCCCAGAAGGTATGTTTCGAATTAAAGTCACCACCAATTATAAAATTCGGTCCGAGTGAATCAAAGATACCTTTAAAGTCATTCTTTTCTAGCTTGCATCGCGAAGGACAATAAATGGTTGCAATGTTGTAGTGCAGGTGGTTATATTTTACGCGAACCGAACTTGCATCGCATTCAATCTTCATATTTATATAGTGCTCAATACAATCTTTAATGAACAATGAGGATCCGCCTCTGGCAATGTTTGATGGATGGCATGCATGATAAGCACAGTATTCCTTTAGTTCCACACGAGGTCCTTTCCTCAAGTGAGTTTCAGAAATCAAGCAAATGTCAATATTGGCTTTTTGTAAGAACACTTCCAGTTCGTCGAGTTTTTTAATAAGGCCGTTTGCGTTCCACGTCAATATTTTAAGCACTTGTTTCATATTCATGCTTGAAATCGAGTTTAACGTATTTCTTTCTCGAGATTGCTCAATTTTTCAACTAAAAGTTTATTTCAAGAGAATTAAGGAGAAAACGTGAGCCACTGGATCTGGCGTAACACCGCTTTTTTTATTTCCTTGCGACGCAGCTTGTGCATACGTTAGCGCGTCAATCGGTGGCGGCTTTTCCTTTGCGTTCTTTTTTTTTGTATATCCTTCGACTTTACCACGACGGATTTTCTTTCTTTCACCGCCTGTTCTTTAGCAATATTAGGTTTATTTGCAGTTGCGTTTGGGTTTGGACGTAAGGTGTTTTTAAGCATATCGCGCCTTTTTTTGGAGTTCTTTCGCCACTTCACATCCGCGATAGTTTGCTGGGTGCTTTCCTTGGCAATTTATGCAAGACGGTGAAAGTTCTTTATTTAAGTTGCACTCTTCTGAGAGATGTTTACCGGCAGATTTTACGCAACGCGGTTCTTTTTGGCAGTAAGTCTGCGTATGATTGAAGTCTTGGCAACGCTTACATTGCGGGATCGATCTTGTGTTCTTTCGACTACGATATTTAGAATAGTTTTGATACTATAGATATCTTCTTTATTCTCGGACTTATCGAAACTAAGCATAAACAGTGGAAGTCCCCGCTTAACCAAGATTTGCTCGTCTTCCTCTGTTTTTCTCTTTTCTTTTTTAAATAATATTTACGACGTCTAGAACTTTAAAGCCCTTTGCATGGAGGTCGCTTACAATATCGTTTTTAGTACACGAAGGGTGAAGTCCTCTCGCTACTACACGTAATGGTCTTTCTGACTTGTTTTCGAAAGTGTACCATTGAATCTTCTCGATGTTTAATTTTTCAGACAATGCTCGGTAGTCATCGGAGTTGTTGACGTTAACTTTCCACACATTGTTGCGCAGTGATGTAGCCTTATACTTACATTTAAGCGTATCTTTGAGAAAGCAATGCAACTTGCTATAGTCTGAAACCCCAACAACGTTGATTGGAAGTGGAAGACGTAATTTTGTTGGGAGTTGCTTTTTTTGTGACTCCTGGCTTTTATCTGGAACGACTTCAGTTGAAGAACCAGCTTTACGTTTCTTAGACTGTCTTTTCTCTTTTCTTCTTCGTCCGTATGGTATTCGCGACTAGTTGAGCGGAGTGGACTGCTTTCTTAGGCTTCGTTTATTTGCTTTGTTTTCAGAGTCTTGTTTTCCTCACGGAGTATGTCTACTTCTTTTTTAAGCTCTTGAAAAAGTAGCTCCATTTGCTTAGGCTTCGTACGGAGTGTGTTGTTTTCGTCTTCCAAGCTTTTATTTGTCACTGAATCCGTTTTTTCGCGCGTAGGCGCTTCGGGCGGACTTCTTTTCCCGGAGAAATTCGATCTTGGTGGTGGAGATCGTGATACCCTTGAAGTTTTAGAGAAGGGATCAAACGACTGCGGTAAATTCGGTAAATTCGTAGAATTTACTGCGTTATTTGCGTTGTTTGTATTATTTGTTTTATTTGTTTTGTTTTTGTCTAGGTTCATATTTAGATCCCACGAGTAAGGGAGGTCCGCCGCATATCAGAGACCCCTGTAGTGCGGCAAGGATACGTGTGAAAAGTTCTGATATTTTTAATTTAATAAAGAGTGTAGACATTTTTTTTTAGTTTTCGAACTTCTCGGTAGATTATACTACTTGAAACGACAGATCCTGTGATTACACGAATAACGAAACCCTCACGACGTGACTGCATCTATGGTTGCCGTTTTCTATTGATATCTACTGATTGACGAGACTTCCTGGGTTTCGTACTGATATCACTGCATCCGGAAAAGTGTATTTTGATCAACATTTCCGGGGTCTCCGCAGAGGATTCTGTCCATCCTTCTTGGAATGGAAGGGGTGGAATGTTCCTTAGACAGAATTTTGCTAAACCTGGGAGAGTTCTTGAGGGTTTCTGTTGATTGGCAATAGTCCATCGATGCCTGCTTCTTGGATGTCTTTAGGTCTTTCTTATGCAGACTTAAGGGATTACACCACCCTGGCGCTCGAAAAAACTAGCTTAAAGAAAAAAATTTTTTTCGACATTTTCTTTGTTTACAATTTTTTTTTTTTTATTATGGTTTAGTACATTATTTTGTTGGCTAAAAATAAATGGCAGAAAAAGTAAAAAAAAAAAAAATTGACAGCGAAATTCCCGATCCCGTGGGACCTCTCTGTTAGAATCCTCGCGGACGGTGTAACTTCCTGGATAGCAGGAAATGGCTTGAAAAAAAAAAATATATTTTCTTATTTAGAATCGTAATAGCTATAAAGTAGCATAGGATAATTTTTTCCCCAGTTTTTTTTTTAGCAAACTACGGACGTTGGAAAAAAAATTTCAATTTTTTCCTTGAATTTCGAGTTAAAGATTTTTTTTTTTTTGAAAATGAAGGAGACATCGCGATGCAAAACCCCTATGCTACTCGATAGATAATAGAATGAAGAAGGTATAGCAATAAATGCGATCAAAATCGGTCGAGTAGATCTCATGATATAAGTTACACCAGTTTTGATAAAAACGCAAAAGAAAAAAAAAGTGCCGCGCTAGCGTATTATTATCACGTAAATTTGTATATTACCTTCAATCTGCTATTTCTGGTTCATACATGGACTCTTCCATAACCGCAAAATTGTCTTCCGACTCCTTTTGTGACTCACTTTTCAGTTTCCTGACCTCTTTTGAATCCTCTTGAGCTCTCGCGTTGGCTATCGATACTCGACGCGCGTCTAATTCTTCCACAGTTCTAAGTGCGTTTGGTCCAACAGTGAGATTTAATACTTGCATCCTTAGTAATACATTAGTATATCCACCATTAAATATACTAGCGGCAATGAAAGATGCAATCTCCACGACTTTTGCACCGCTGGAAAGCACTTTTGGAGCCGTTGTCTAAATGTAGCTTTCTAAAAATCGTTCTAACAACTCATCATTGCTTAGCTTTTCATACACAGATGACGGGATAGACAATTGTCATGTTGTGGATTTTCATCAGAAGATATTTTATGCAAGAATGTTGCCCATATTGCAGTCTCACATTTCTTCTGATTGCAAGGCCATAATAAACTGTCAGCTCATCGATGAGCTTGGCGGTCATTTTTCCTCTGCCACCAAGGCCCTTATTACCTTTTTTGACTTTGCGTAATTGTGTTCCCATTCGTTTCTGGACGTGACCAATACACTCTTTTTTTGTAACGACAAAGTCTCCGTACGGCATTGAGTCAACTATTCCTTTATAGGTTTTGCTGTCTCCATCACCGACATAATTACCGTATCGTACTCTATAAGTTGTTTTGGATCTAGCGACCATTTCTGCAACAGCATAAACTTCCATTTTCCCAGATGACCCTTCGTGATTAGCGTAACATTGACCTGAGTGCTCTTCGTGCCATGCTGCATATTCCTCGGTATCTTCAAAACCTTTCCAGAACTCACATGCTTTGCAATATGAGCAGTTTACGATAAGATGAATAACTTTCCCTCTGTGAAATGCTATCAGAGTAGCAACGCCTAACAGAGAAGAAAAACCTCGTTTTCTCCAAGTTCCATCCCTGTGAGTAACTCTGCATTGTCCATATTTTTCGCGTCTTCAACAGCATTTTTCATCGACATGTCACAGATACTTTTTGCCGCAACATGAATGTCATTTAGAACTCCATAATTCCACAGAACTCATCAATCCCTGTTAAACCGATTCCGAGAAGCCTTAAACCCAAAGACAATCCGCCTGTTCACTTCATACGCTCTGCTATTGATGAAAGGACACGAATTTATGAGCACTGGCTGGCAATTTGTACAGTTTAATTTTATTTTGAAACCCAAGCCACGAAGAGAAGTTTCAGTAAATTTTTCTTCACCACCGTACGATTGACACTTCACTGCCTCACTGATGGCCGAGAAGACTGTTACAAAATTTATCAATCGATATTCGAATGATGCGTTCACGTCGAATTCGAGCTCTTCGCCGCTCTTCAATTTCTTCGCGGCTATACTGGTACCAGCCTGTTCATTCTCCATTAAATAGCGATTCATTGGATGATGTCTTTTTTTTCTGGATTTACAGGCACGTCCCGTTGTTGCACGAGAGCCTTTTCCATCGAGACACACTTTATTTGGCATTTTTAGAACGTTTTTCCGTGAAGAAATGCGATTGGAGTAATTTTTGGAGTATACGATGTTTAGCCTTCGATATTCCAAAGCAAACTGATTCTCGAACGTTAATGTTGAGAGTCCTGTATACCTGAGTCGAAATTCTATTGTGCACATTCTATTGCAATTATATTTCACCCAACCGTTACTCGTCCCATTCTATACCTGGGGTCAGAATCCATTGTCGGCCGCGCGCACTGCCAATCGCTATAACTCGGGTTATATTGGCATGCTTGATAGCGCAAAACATTCTCAAAAGTATGTAGAACAAATCTGATCCCTTAAACAGTCATTGTAAGCTGCCAGAAGTTGTATTTGTAGCAGAAATCGCTCTGGTCATCTGCCCGAGATTAGAGCGATCTTTATTCCACCATGGGGAAGTGGTTTTTTTACTGCGTTTAACCTGACACGAGACTTTGCCTGCAACGTCCATTGCCCTCTCTAAAGTCTTCATATTTTCTTCCAGTTCTTCGATTGCTATGGTGCGTGCTCATTTCGGGCATGTTTTTAGGTTTTGTCTAAAAGACTTTGCCAAACTTGGTGTAGTGGTTTCGGCCTCGAGACTCAACTCGTAGACGGTCCATTTGTGGTCCGAGAATGACTCCAGGGCTCTTATTGCATACAGATAGATTAGTGGTTAGAAGAAAATCGAAAAGTCACTCACCCTTTTTATTATCTTCTGTACTTCCCCATATTGTATGGCTCGCGTTGGCGTTGCAGCCCCATCAGTAGGTTGTCCTTCTTTGTTATGGTGGCTGTGAGCTGCTCCACTTCCTCTGGCGAGGCTGGTCTCTCATGAGCCTGATGAGAGGTATGTTGTTTGGTTCTTTAATAAGTTTCTTAGCGGGTATGCATGTTTTGAGCCCCCCTATGGCCGAGTCTGTTACCCAGAGCTCCTCTATAATGCCGATGTAAATTTTTTCTCCCTTAGACAAACACGCAGGTTATCGGAGGCACACCTAGAGTGCCTCAGATTAGTCTCTATGGCACTCTGTTTTTTCAGCGAGTAGTACCAGGTCCTCCAACAACTTGTCGGTTTCAACGATGTCCACATCGTCCTCAGGACCCAGTGATAGGAAAACCTTAAGCCTGATGCCAATCCTAACTTTATGGGCAGCTTTCTTTAGTGCTCCCAGGCACTCGTTATTGATGAGGAGCAGGAAGGACATATTGTTCTTATGGGGTCCCTCCGCCTTAATTACTGCTCAGTCATTCTTTGCAGCTGTCGGGTTATCCAGTTTAAGACATTGGAGTAGCCTTTCTCCATCTATCTTCATATTGGGCAACCAAATGCGGGTCCTGGGTCTCCTTAGGATGTCATTAGCTGTGATAAGCTTGAGCTTCAAGCCATCATTGGCGTCGCTAACCTTAGCAACTCATTCACTAAGGAAGTCCTTGGAGAATTGCTCCTGTTATATCCCCTAACCATCTTGGCGGAGTAAAAAAAATTAGACTCAGGTCGCCCTTGGTTGTTGATGGTTCACCATGTCAGAAAGCTTGGCCTCAAAGCTTCCCCACGCCTCGGCTATGGCTTTCCAGTTTGTAAAGAACTCGTCTACTAGTGCGATCTGGAGGTAATCTTGGGTAACCTCGGTGAAAAGTCGATTTAGTTGAGATTTTTTTTTTTTTTTGCAATCAGCGTGGTTTTTGTATCCTTAAAATGTTTGTACACAGCGCGGGGGAAGGAAATTTGAGGAGGAAGAAAGGACAGGTACCGTTGTACATTGTTTTTAAATATTTGTAAATTATAACGACCAGGAAACAGAGATCGGCACGGCATTCCATAAACGAGTTGTTCGGCTTAGGAAAGAATCACGATATTTTAGAGTGCGTCCGAAAATGGACTTGAGGGTATACTGATGAGCATTATGAGTTTGAAGGGGCGGAATGCTACTGGCGATTTCTATGGAGCACTGGTGGCGGAAATAGCGATAAAACAGAGTAAGACACGAGACATTACGTCGGTGTTCGAGGTTATCAATTGATTGACTGATATTAGTATCACCAATGAGTTTTATCGCACGGTTTGGAGTCCTATCTTGCAGGTGCAGAGATATTTTAGAAGCACCTGACCAGATGTGGGCATTGTACTCCAATTTTGGGCGGATGAATGCCTTATATATTGTGGCCAGATCAGAGGGGGTAAAATATTTCTTACATCGCTTGAGGAAACCTAGACATTTTGAGGTGACATCGAATATTTGGTCATTCCAACGTAAGTTGTCACTGACACCCATACCGAGAATGGAAAGTTTATCGGTTTCGACGATGCAAGTGCCATTTATGGCTTATTGCTATGTGTTCAAATTTCGCTCTAACGACAGCAGACAGCATTGTGTTTTGGAAGCATTAAATTCCACTCGGTTGATAGTTCCCCAATTGGTTTTGCTGTTAATATCGGAATTTAATGAGCTTAACATACGCTGCCGTTTCCGTTTTACAGTCGAAGAGCTGGGGCGAGAGTCCGGGAACGAAGATGAAAAGCAGAGAATACTGTCATTAGCAAGTATTCGATTAGAAGTAACAGACAGAGATCATTAATGAAAATCAAAAAGAGTGTCGGAGACAGAACGGAGCCCTGGGGCACACCAGCTTTTATTTTGTGAATATCAGATTTGAAACCATCCACGACAACTTGAATTGAACGTTCCGAAAGGTAATTTCTAATCCAGTGGACCTGTTGCTGCGAAAACCATACTGCCGGTCATTGAGAAGTTTTCAGCGTTTCCATGACCTTCGAAAGAAGGGACGTACTCGTAAATGCAATGGGTCTGTAGGAGGAGAGGGAGGAGGATTCACCTTTTTTAGGGACGCGCTGGACAAATGCTGTTTTCCATCTGCTCGGAAAGAGCCCTAAAGAGTAGGATCTACATATACCTTCCTCATTTAGAATTAGGAATGTTGATATTGGAACACCTTGACAGGTTGGATTATGTACATCACAGTCAGCAGAGCTCGGCTCTATTTTTCGAGATCTGGTGTTTTTTTTATTCGTGTGTATTTGATGATTTATTTGGTATGCACTGTCTAGAGGAAGCTTTTGCAGAGCAATGTAATTCCAAATTCTTGGTTCTACTAGTGTGTGGCATACTAGTACGATACATACTTTCAAAGTAGATTAAAGAGCTCGTTAATGACTCTGACTTAAATCTTTTGTATTTCGTTTCTGAGCATGGTTTTCATAGAAGCTTATATATATTAGGTACATGTTAACGAAAGCTCAGCCTCAGAGGCCCTATTAGGGAGGCCATATAAATATCATGGGTAGCTCTTCTGCAGTCGCTCGTGAAGTCAAAGTCGAAGATGAATTTTTGCGTAGTCTTGATGAAGATTTAAGACCTTCATCCTGTTAGATCACCCGCACCGGTGCTACTCTTCTGAATTATAACCTATTGCCAGAAACTAAGTAGCATTCAACGTTCTTGTAGACTTACTGTTAACAAGTCCAATTTGTCCCTGATTGGCACACAGAAAATTCGATTGATTTCGGATTTTTGTTAAAATGTTCCTTCTTGTAGTCTTATGCATAGATCTGGTTCTATAAATACAATAAATTATGTTACCTTTTCCTCGAGTAAATCCGCACAAATATTTCATGTCCTCCTTGGATAGGTCAAAGGTACAGAAATACCATGGTCAGACGAACGTTTACTATTATTTTGTGTTCATTGACATTATCGTCATTATAATACTTATTGCCTAGAAATCGATGTCCATACTCAAATTCAAGTAACAAACAACCGGGGCTGTCCAAACGGAAAAGGTCAAAAATATGAACTCTCTGGCGTAACCTTGGTTTACAGTCGTTACTACCCTCCCACCCATTTCGTGTACCTCAAAATAAAATAAATTAAACCCTTGACTTGTCTGTCTCTATCCTATCCAAGGCTCTCATGGAACATATTCATTACATCCCTGGGGTAGGACAATGTACTCGCCACGTTACATATGATCCAGTACTCGTATATGTAATTACTGTTTGCTTTCAATAGCCTATAATAGGGATTATAGGAATTATAGAAATTATCTTGGGAAAAGAAGCAAACAAATTAGATTCTCTAAACCGCTGCGGTTGCTTTTTGTCTATCAGCGAAATTTAATTTTTTATTTTTTATATTTATTCCATTACCAGTATTCCAAGTATGGAAAGTGTCTTTTTAAAGGAATGACAGGATTGACAGGACGATCAATATCTCCCAAGGAACTATGAATTTGTATGTTGTACGTGGAAGTTATTTTCGTCGGTTTAACGTTTTGATCGATTATGTATAATCAATGAGCCATTAATTCTAATTGGACTTAGCTAAAGGAAATAGATTGACATAGACTTGTGAAATCCCACTTTGACCTATCGAATCCGTTGTCGAAGTCGTACAAGGACGAGGCAGAATAATTTTGATTATTTCCCAACCTATGGTCAATAGATAGAGGTACTTACTCGTACAGTAAACTTGTTCACGTGCCGTTTTTATCGATTAGACGGCCTATCGCCTTTTCTTCCAATGGCCATAGAAAAATTTACGGACATAAATGACTAAATATTTCACATTACTTGACATTACGAATCGGCAAATATGTATACGAGTACGCTATTCACTGGTGTTTAGCTGGCTTTGGCGTATTTTAAGATGATGCCCTAACTGTTACCGAGACGGAAATCATAGAAGAACGTTGCGAAATCGCATGCCCGTAAATCAACGTTCGGTTCGAAGTCTACACACAAAATCACGTTGCAATAAAATCCCTACAATTGTTTTTTTTTTCCAAATCCAAGGTCGCGTTAATGGTTTCTTGACCTATTGATCTATTTCCGTACTATTGCACTTTGGAATAAAACACTACTAACGACAGGAGTGAGGTGTGTGGGAGGCACAAGAAGATTCTATCTGTATATAATACGTATACTCTCAGCATGGCCGATCCGAGTCGTTCTGAACTTTCTCGTACTACTTGCTCTGTGATCTTGTTTGATTTTCATGCGACATGACCTCCAATGTGTTCTCGATTCCCCCAGAACATTTGTTCGGCACGAACGTTTAAGATACCGCGAACTTGTGTGAAGTTGGAAAGCTTATTCTATTGCATAGCGTACTTCATAAAGAAATTGTCTTCGTATCTTGAGATGAGACCAGTCCATTGTTACTTTCTCCATCGTATAGGGATTATAAGCTGCTAATCTGTCCTCTAATGGAGTTGTTTGACAGAGGTTTGCAGCTTCCATATAACTAGCAGTTATTTAAGGAATACTACTATGGAGGTTTTTGACTCAATTGCAGTTGGTGTTGGTGCTGCAAACCGAACCATCTCAGACTTTAGATAGCATACAAAATGCAGGCTTCGTCTTTCTAAACCTGCTGCACGCATCAAGTTCAGTGCCACCTTTAGCTCCAACTTCCTCGGCCAGCAGTATTAAGCGGAATGAAAGAGAGCTAAATGCTTTGATTTTGCACCCTTATATTAATCCCTATATTGCTTGATTCGAATTCTGTTTTTGATCAACTGATTTAAATCCATAGATCCATGTGAAAGTAGGCATATGTCGTCAACGTAATCCAGATGTTTCGATTCTAACCAAAAAGAAAGGCCATGAAGTGCAGCCCTACCTACTTCGCTCTATCGCTATCGTCGGATAGCTTTAGCGATTGCAGAAAACAAAAACCATAAGATGCAAATGAACTCCCTACCCACGCTTAAGAAAATATTTCAGAATTGAGTAGACAGCAAGTAGAGCGTGGCTTCTTACTCGACACATTGCTCTACAGTGATCTGCATTGGTCGGAAGATCCAACAGCCTCGTTTTTTTATCCTCCTTAGGATAATTTTTGCTACAACTCTGTTTACAGCCGAAAGAACTAATATACTCAGTCAGTAGCTATGCTGGTATATTCATCAGAATTTGGAAACTTTCTCGACGTCTTTAGTCACATTTGAAATCTCTGCATTACTAAGGACACCAAAACCTTTTCCATAATTTTCCGCTCCATTCTATCCATCCAACCAACGATCCTTCATATTTGGGACAATTGCGCTGTTAACAGCATTGTGAAATGTTTTATCTCCCGAGATAATCTTTATCCGATATCAGCAAGGAATCGTATGTTGTTTTAAGCCGAGTGCTAGAGTAAGCTCCGAAAAGCATACAGATCTGTATCTTTGGTCGACGCAAGTACAGCTACACTGCACTACGCTCTTTTGCCCAGTTCTACATTCATCTCCAAATCTACTGATGGCTATGTGCTATGATTTTTCTACCTTTAGCCTACATACGAGTAACTCTGTACTCCGGTTTGGAAAATTGCTTCGCAGATCTTTAGTAGTTGTCCACAGTTGTATGGTCAGATCTGCTTCCGTTGATTTCTTTCCTGACAAGTCATGTCAGTGATTAGAAATGTTTGAACACCATTTTTACTACATCCTACGCCCTATGTCTTCATTTTGTGAAACCTACCAACTCGTAGGTAGGTAGGGTGTAAAAATGGTGCGCAAGCCCCTATTGAAGAAGTATTTCGACATTGCATGGTCCTTGTCTATTAGGTTACCTCGCTCTTATACTTTCTATTACTACGCCAAATAATTTTTATTTTTTTTTTACTGATATCAATATTCAGGTTCTGAGATACTATCATCGTTTGTTTGAAATTATGACCAGGGAATTCAGGGTGAACGTAGCCAATATACGCGGGCTAAAAAGTAACCACTTTTCTGCGTACGTCTACGTCTGTAAATATGGACCAGACTTAGTGAAACACAGGTAGATTCCCGCCCACACCTCTCAGATCACACTGATCTGAAGTTACCTGGCTACGAGCTAGTGCCATTATTCTTCTCTCACCGCGGTCTCGCCATTCACGTGGGTAGTGATGTAGCTTACCAAACTCCACCACAATGTAGTCCATGTTCCTATCCGGAATTCAATTTCATGTGGTTAAAATTCCATCTCCGTGAGCAAATTAATCACTACTGCTTTATTTACAGAAGCTCAAAACTGGACAGCAACTCGACCTTTCACGAGTTTGATGCGCTGACTGGCTCCACTCAAAGAATTGTATCCCTGTATCCTCATACTGAAATCGTGATCTTCGCTACGGAAAATAATTTAACCCAGCTTGTAAATGAGCCCACACGAATACCAGACGGTGATAGTCATACCGCCAACACCCTGGACTTGTTTTTAACTTCTCACTCTGACAAGTACTGCGCTGATGTGCTCTTCCCTCTAGGCTCGTCGGATCATTGTGTCATATCAGCTAAATTCTCGTACACCCATCACAGTGTTAAGGAAAAAATTCCTAAAAGAACCGCATGGCAATACGAGAAAGCCAATTGGAGTGGACTTAACAACTTCTTTAGGAATTCTAACTGATCGTTATGTTTCCTCGATAACGACGTGGATGTAACTGCTGACATGATCTCAGAAACTATTCTCTTTGGAATGAGATGCTTTATCACTCATCGGATGAAGAGTATCAAACCAAAAGAAAAGACACGGTACGACTCGAGCTGTAAAGAGGTTGTCAGGTAGAAGTGTTTTTTTCGGTCCTGCAAGACCAACCCGACAGAGGAAAACCGAAAAAAGTTCAAACGAGTTCAGAATTGACTACAACGTATTTCTCAAGCGTGTGAAATTCCAATACGACCAAAAACTGAGGCAAAAAATACTGCAATGTCCCAAAGACAGTAACAGTTTTTGATCGTTCGTCAAAAACATTAGAATTTCTACCTAATCCTCCACGCCAACGCTCATTTACAATGACATTCCAGTTGTCAGCTCTTTGGACTAGGCAAATCTGGTTGCTACACGCTTTGCGGCTAGCTCAACACTCCCACATTGTGCTTTGTCGACGCCTACACTTGAGCGCGTCGAATCTTCAATGGGACAAATCCACTTTCGCACTCGTGTAGTAGCAAGAGTACTTAAAGATCTCAACATGCATAAATCCGCTGGTCCAGATGGTATATCTTCCCTTCTTCTGAAGAGGTGTTGTTCCTCGCTGGCAAAACCACTGCGTAAGCTTTTTCATCAATCCGACTCCTTAGTACTCTTTACGAGCAGATGGAAAACAGCATTTGTCCAGCCCGTTCATAAAAAAGGCGAATCTTCTTCTCTCTCCTCCTACAGACCCATTGCACTTAGGTCCCTTTTTCCCAAATCATGGAAATGCTAATAAACCGTCAGCTCATAAAATATCTCGAAACACGAATGATGAGCGGCAGTATGGTTTTCGTAGCAACAGGTCCACTGGTGGTTTGATGGCCTGTCTCACCGAAAAGTGGAACTAAAGCGTACATCAATCTGGCGAAAGCAAGATAGTTGCACGGGTTCAAGTTTGATATTCACAAAATAAATGCTGGTGTGCCCCAGGGCTCCGTTCTGTCTCCGACACTCTTTTTAATTTTCATTAATTATCTCTTGTGTGCTACTTCTAATCGAATATTTGCTGATGACAGTACTCTCTGCTTTTCGGCTGTAGAACGGAAATGGCAGCATATGTTAAGCTTATTAAATTCCGATATTAACAGCAAAACCAATTGGGGAACTATCAATCGAGTGGAATTTAATGCTTCCAAAACCCAATGCTGTCTTCTGTCATTAAAGCGAAATTCAAATACCCAGCCATAAGCCATGAATGGCTCTTGCATCGTCGAAACCGATAAACTTTCCATTCTCGATATGTGTGTCAGTGACAACTTACGTTGGAATGACCACATATTCGATGTCGTCAAATGCGCTGCGAAATGTCTTGGTTTCCTCAAGCGATGTAAGAAATATTTTATCCCCTCTGATCTGGCCACAATATATAAGGCATTCATCCGCCCAAAATTGGAGTACAATGCCCACATCTGGTCAGGTGCTTCTAAGACATCTCTGCACCTGCTAGATAGGATTCAAAACCGTGCGATAAAACTCATTGGTGATACTAATATCAGTCAATCAATTGATACCCTCGAACACCGACGTAATGTCTCCTGTCTCACTTTGTTTTATCGCTATTTCCACCACCAGTGCTCCATTGAAATCGCCAGAACCGTAATACCCGTCTCGGTATGAATGCGCATCAGTATACCCTCAAGCCCATTTTCGGACGTACTCTAAAATATCGTGATTCCTTCCTACACCGTACAACTCGCTCATGGAATGCCCTGCCGATCTCTGTGTTTCCTGGTCGTTATAATTTACAAACATTTAAAAACAATGTACATTGGTACCTGTCTTTTCTTCCTCCCTAAATTTTCTTCGCCCGCGCTGTGTACGAACATTTTAAGGGTACAAAAACCGCGCGCACATTATAAAAAAAATCGGAAAGGTCGTAGATATCTTCTTCAATAGATTCTTTAACTTCACCGATAAGGTCGCGTACACTATTGTGCAACCCTTATAGTTTTCTTGAATCACATTCCAAGCAGATTCTTTAATTTTTAGACAAGGCTGATCTGCGAGATGTGAAACCCTTGTGCACTCCCGAATACAGCAATACCCATCCTGCATTGTATGAGGATGTTCTGTAACTTTATATTTCCCCCTGGAGGAAGATGTTCGTGAAAAGGTCTTTTTCGTGCCAACTTGCTGAACTACGGTTGTCTGTTGAACCTACAAGGTACTAAATAAGTAAAAGTCTTAATATGTGACTACATTTTCTGAGAAGCAAAACCAAAAGTACTACAGACCATATCGGTTCTAAACTAAATGTGCTCATTTGTAAATGTAGATTTCCATCTTGTTTAGTTTTTTTTATAAACCTTCAAGGCGTATTCATGGATTTCGTATACCATCTTTATATGTACATAGTTATTTTACAGATTAAAGGACCTACTTAATCAATACAATCCGAAGAGGTTGTCCTCCTGGGTGGTTTATAAACCTAGGTCCTCATAGATTACGTAAATTTTTTAGAAATATTTTGTAGCCCCCAGAATGGTCACATCTGTTAAATTTTATGTTTTTGTAGTATTGGGGACCCCAAAACGGAATGATGTGGGAGCCCATTAAAAACTTACACCATTCTGTAGAATTTACTGATGTAAAATTGTCTGACGATAGTTGAAAACGAATGACTTACGGTTACGAGTAACACCACCTTCCTCAGTGAAGAGCCAATTTTGAGATGGCCAAATATAGCGTTTCAAACATTGAATGCTCGTAGGTATTATACATTTTTGAAGCCAACTTAGCAATTAGCATTTCAAAATCCATTCACGTGGCTGCTTGAAATGAATCAGTGTCAAAAGTATTTATTCTCACATTGCAAGCGATTAATACTACTCGTATGTACGAGTACTTCTTTTCCGGTTCGACTCCCACATGTCGGGTATTACTCATTGGTAAATGATTTGTTGAGTATGCTGTTTGCAAAAGGAAGGTTGATGTCATGTCATCCCAAAGTGTAGCGTCAGTTAGGAGCTTACGTATTACCTCATGCAAAAATTAAGTATGACATACCTTCAGGTGTACTCGTATACAGGAAATTTAGTCTTAAAATTAAAACGTGATATTTTGCCAAGACTGTGTATCTACATATGTACGAGTATATGTTGTGTCTATTAAAGGATTTAAAGTCTCCGGGTAGTGGTGAACGCGTCCTTTTTGTCAAACATTAGAGGCGATACATACACGAGTCTCTACCTATGATGTCAAAACCAGAAACCTTTTACTCTATTAAAAGGTTACGTACTCGTCCGTAAAATCCCTTCAAGGGTGTTTATCGTGACCTAGTTAACTTTTTTTTTTTTGTTTCTGAATTTGTTTTTACTCCTGTTCGACTCATGGTCTTCTCATTTCCTTAACGTCCATCAATACATTTTGGTTGGGTCAAACGGAATCACAACTAAATCCTTTGGACTAAGTGGCATTGAAGAGGGTTCATAAGATGACCTTATACATAATGTCGAAACCACAATATCTGACACACATAGGAGCTAATCAAATAATGTTTACATACCCTTGAATATCATATTACAAGAACATTGCACATTGTAATACGAGTAAAAGTAGATTTGTATTTTTGGAGCTTCGATTTTCGAAAGGACGACACTCTTTAGTGTACTCGTATAAAGGATTTCATGTCATTCTGTCCGTGAATAAAACGACTTGAGTGAGTTGAAGATGGCAAGTATTGCTTTTTAAATTCAAAGCTTTCATCACTCACATTCGCTTACTACGTCTTAAACATTCTGAGCTAGAGGTCAGTACACAAGGTTTTTAGAAATACATAGATATTCAAGGGAAACCTTTTATTTTCATTAGCCAAACAAAAAATGATCGAATTGGTCGATTTTGTTAATAGTTTTTTGTCCAAAATAGTTATACTTTTAAATCGATCCGGAGAAGATATATTTTCAAAAAAATTTTATCCTCTTTGTTTGCACCTTCGAGGAGACAGCGTAAAGGTCCCTCATAATTACAGAATTTGGATCTTATCTGTAATAGGGCAAGGGTACCGCCTGTCTTCTTAATGACTATTACATTCCATCTCAGTTGATTTCCCATGATAAATTCGCATCTTGACGTATTCATTTCTTTGTTAAAATTGGTTTTCGTTTTAATATGGAGTTACCTATTAAAGGGCTGCACAAGCATATCAAAAATGTTTTGCAAGCCATCAGCTCTCATTTCAAATTCTGTCTCTCTTGTTCACTCTCATTACAAATCAAATACTTTATTGACGAAAGTTTTTCGAATCCATACAAATACTGCACGACAAGACAATAGAGCAGCAGAACAAAATTGAGGCAGAATAAATCTGAAGTAAAACAAAAGTGAAGTAGAACAAAAATGAAGTAGAAGAACGTCCAAACTTATCGAAATGAAGCATGATTTGTTTTTCTTTTTTGTGCCCTTGCGAGGAATGATAACAGTTTCAATTGCAATGCTTTCTAGATCTAAAACAGGATAGGCTGATGTTTAGGTAATGATTATTTTGAGAAAAAGAAATACTGGAAAAAAAGGAAAAAAGCAATTACGCGTATGTAATGTATTTCGCATATGTACATTTGCAGCTCCTTTTCTTACGTAGTTATGAAAACAGTAAATTACTACAAAACACTAATTTCTTCTGCATTTGATTTCGGTGGTAATTTGTAAAAAAAAAGAAAAAGGTTTGAAAAATGTTTATTCTATTTATTTATATGTTGTATGTATGTACATATTTAATTTTATGTTAAAAAAAAAGAAGAAAAACAAAATAAATACACATTTTTTCTGATTGCTGTTAACAAAATAACTAAAAACTCAATTACGAGAAGAAAAAAACTTAAAAAGAGCAATTATGGTTTAAGAACATTATTTGATTAACAGTTTCAGAATTACCGCCCATTGAAGATCTCTTTTCTCTTTTCTGTCAATAAACTCGAGCATGCACTTGAAGCAGGAATAGCAAGTATCCTGCAACTTGTTTTATATAGTAATGGAAATTGATTTTTATTTGTATCCCACCATTTTAATACATCAAACTGATCGTAAAAATGTATAACTGAATTTTCATCCATGGTCAGTTCTTCGGAGACTCTGTCGAGAGAATTTGTTGAACTCTGTTGAGAAACAAATCTACCAAACAATTTGCAATTGCTTTGGGAAATTATTGTACTAGCAGCATCACTCGATTGTTGGTTTTCAACAAATTCAGACATAATTTCCTTTGTTGCTTTTCTAATAGATTCCTTTTCCTCATCTTTGAACTGCAAAAGTTTGTTTGCAGGAGGAAATAAAAAAAGAGCTACTTTATGGAAAACATTTAATTTTTCTAGTACTAAAGTGTTAAGATAAAATAAAATTCTTAATTAATAGTATATCACAGTCTTTAATTGCACATTTTCGCAAGAGTTTATCAATATAAACCATCACCAAGTGTAAAGCGGGATACTTTTCGCCCTCAAGTTTTTTTGAGAGCTTCTTCAAATAACTCTAACACTTCGATCAAGCAATTTAAATGAGAAATGTTTAGGGCACTTAATCTGTGGAGCTCATTTTTTTCTTGTAATATTTGAGTTATTTCATTCCAATTATTTTTAATAGAAATAAATACGTAATAGAAAGTATTCCAACGCGTCGGCGAATAACTTTTTAAACTTGTTGAGTGATTAGAGTTGCTTCCACATTTTTTGAAATATTTTACTAGCTTGGAGCTAGCTTTGCAGATTTCAGATATCTCCTCCACTTCATTCATCGATTTTTTTATTGTATTGGGTCTACAAGTAAGTTTCCAGCGTTTTTTTTTCCAAAATTTTAAGTTTTATTATGAAAACATAGTTACAATGCTTTATTCAAAGTATCGTCCATCGGAAGCTACAACTTTCTCCCATCTTTCTGGCAATTTGTGAATTCCGGACCAAAAAAATTTCTCGTCTTTCGAGCCCAAGAACGTATCGAGCCAATTTTTGATTTCCTCTACTGAGCTGAAGCGTATTCCCGTAAGACCGTTCTGCATCGAACGAAACAAGTGGTAGTCAGATGGTGCCAAGTTTGGACTGTAAGGCGGGTGAGGCAGAATTTCCCATCCACTATTTTGCAAATAGTTTTTCACCGAAACCGCAACATGTGGCCGAGCGTTGTCGTGATGAAAAATGACGGACTCATGCCTGGTCTCATATTCTGGCCGTTTTTCTTTTAATGCACGCTTCAAACGAATTAGTTGGGTTCGATATAATGGTCGTTTGATGGTTTCACCACTCGGAAGCAGTTCGTAGTATACGACACTCTTTTGATCCCACCATATGCAGAGCATGACCTTATTCACGTGAATATTTCGTTTCGGCATCGATTGGGCGGGCTTGCCGGGCTTTGTATACGATTTTCTGCGTTTAGGATTATCATAATAAATCCAGTTCTTATCACCAGTGACAATACAATGCAAAAATGATTTATTTTTATACCGCTGCAGTAACATTTCGGACATGCAAAATCGCCGTTCGACGTCTCTTGGCTTCAATTCGTACGGCAGCCAGTTTCCAACCTTTTGAATGAATCCCAGTGCTTTTAGGCGCAGGGAAACGGCTTGTTGCGTGACGCCCAATGATGCAGCAAGTTCTTCTTGAATCTGACACGGATCCTCGTCCAGTAAAGCGTCCAATTCCTCGTCTTCAACAATTTTCGGCTTTCCGGGGCGATCTTTGTCTTCAACTCCAAAATCACCAATTTTGAACCGTTTGAACCACTCGCGGCACGTCGATTCACCAATACATTCCGCCCCATAAGTTTCCAAAAGCAAACGATAGGCCTCAGCCGCACTTTTCTTCATATTAAAGAATAAAAGCAGCGCTTCCCGCAAATGACGTTTATTTGGCTGGAAACTTGCCATGATTTTGCTCGATAAAATGTATGACACCGATAGAACTGCTCAAATATAACGCTGCAAGGTTGTTGACAGATACAAAACCTACAAATAAAACACATGGGGTCTGACATTTCTGCCCGGGATCCACTGGTGGCGCCATCTCTGACAAACGCTGGAAACTTACTTGTAGACCCAATATTTTGCAGCAAGTGATTGATGCAGAACAAATGATTGTAGGATCGGAAAGCGTTGACCATATTGGAGCCCCTGTCAGTTACAATTATTGCCTTGATATTTAAGGTGCAATCAAACTCTAATAGCAGGTTGGCTACTTTTGTGTGAACGTTTTGTGCTTAAAAATTAATAGAGTTATTTTACAATTAAAATGATACTGTCAATGATCTAACCGGTATTCCTCTCATTATCCATTGCCTCCATTCCCAAGAGTCTGCAGTAAATGCTGCCATCCTTTACAAAATGGATAGTCAGGGCTAAATATGACTTTCTCAAAAAATCATCAGTCCACAAGTCCGATGTTAAGCCATATCCAATGTCAACAATTGTAGAAACTTCACTACTTATTTCTTCTAAATTGGTTCTATACATTGACTCAACATTACGTGAAATTGTCGTTGGATCGGGCATGAAAGTAACGACATCAACATTTGGACCAAATTTAGCTCCCATGGAAACGAAAAATTCCGCGATTTCTTTTAAACCGGTGTCACTTGCGATTTTAAATGGTCTACAATTTATTACCACCCATTTTGTAAAAATGTCAACTGAAATTTTTTTGTAACACTGTCCGCACCAATTTTAGGAACTGCAAAATTGTTTTTTTCCTTAGTGTTTACGTAGCATTTATACTTCACCAAATTTGAAGTGGTTTCCTTATTATGCTTATAAATATTTATACATTTGCGGCAAACCAAAAAGCCTGGTACTTCTTCGCCAGAATCAGTTTCAATACTTGCAAAAATGTCCGATACTTTGCTGCGACCACTTTTTGAACTTATTTTGTATTCACCGGCCAACACTTTTAATTTTATTTCAGTTGCATCGCTTGCAATAGATTCGGTTGTGGACTCCTAGTTAACAAGTCATATAATCATTTGAAATGTGTCAAAAATATCGAAAACAAATTCACTTTTTAAAATTTACTTACATCTAAAACATCCATTTTCCACCTTATCGTTGCGAGCACTGCGAACTTCATGATATGACATACTACCTACATTCGTTTTTGCATCTTATCATGTTCTACCGTTATTTTACTTCACTATCGCTTTTTGTTTTGATATTTTGCTTCACAACAGAACACAAGCACTGTCATCATAGAATTTGAAATTTTTCAAGTGCAGTAGTATTTATCAGTTGATATACATGCTACACTGAAGGACAGTGCTTGGTTTCACCAAAACATTCAAATACAGGTTTTTGCTATCGACACTACACTGAAGTATATTGCTTGGAAGTACTGTACAGTAGTGAAGGGTCAGTTTTAGAAGGATTTGTGCAGCCCTCAATTACCTATCCAGTGTACGTCATGAATCGGACTTCCTTGTCGGAAGAAAGCATATGCACTTGCATACGTTGTCCATTTTTGGAATTTTGTATGCCTAAAGATTACTAACTCAATGCAAAATCTGGAATCTGAAGGACATGGCAATTTCTGTGTCCCCATGATATGAAGACCGAAGAGATCAATGTCAGTAATCCCATAAATTGATGTAAGCATTGCGGTTGAATAGAAAATTGTTACAAGTCGAAGTCTGGAGAATTCTTACAATCTCAAAATATGAATATGTATGTCGAAGAAGCTTTATAAGAATTACGCTGTCTTGACAATAACGTCACAGCTGATTCTACGAGGGATTTCTCCTATGTAAGGAAGACTTTTAATGACATTTTGCAGTTGGCGGGCCATCGCACATCAGGGCACTTCTGCCGACATGAAACCGGTTCCATACCATGCTTCAAGCGCACACGGGACTATTTCTGCTGGACTAAAAAATTGTATATGTGAATCCCTTTTCATTGAGATCGTATTTTTTTCAGACTAAAAATGTCGAACGTTGTATCTGTACATATTTGTTTTCTGCTGAGTTCTACCGCTCTGGAACGGTAGCAGATTGGCTGCCGTTTCTTACCGCAGACCTCAATCCCCTCGCTCACAAAAGCGGTTATTTGCCGGTAGATACCATATGTTCTCGTGTGCGAGTGCCCAGTCGAAAGAACAAACAATGTTTCATCCACTTTGGTACATATGGGGTGAAGTTCAATTTGATGCGTCTTTCCCGGTCCGGTCCAGGTTTTTATACGAGGGTTGAAAAGTTTCCGACCGACCAATGAGACAAGACATTTTTTCTCAAATTTTTTTTTTTATTTTTCTACATAGTCTCCTTGTAACTCTACACACTTCTCCCAACGATGCTGCCATCTCTCTAACCCGTCCAAATAGTACTTGGCGTTTTTCTCTGCAAAATAATTGTTCACGAAGGTGATTGCCCTCCTAATTTGACGAAAATCTCTGTCCTCCGAGCGCAGTTTTTAGATGAGGGAACAAAAAAAAGTCGCTTGGGGCCAGATCTGTTGAATAAAGCGGATGGTCAAGCAGTTCCAACCGTAATTCACGGATTTTCGCCATGGCAACCGCTGTGGTGTGAGACGGCGACGGCGCGTTGTCTTGGTGAAACAGGATTTTCTTTTTCTACAAATGTGGCCGTTTTTCCGCAATTTCTACCTTCAGCTTGGCAAGTAATGATGCGTAGTATGCTCCTGGAATGGTTTTTCCTTTTTGAAGTTAATCGATTAAGATAACTCCTTTACTATTCCAAAAAACAGTCGCCATCACTTTTCCAGCAGAAAAATCAGTTTTTGCTTTTTTTGGAGCCGGCACGCCCTTTGCAGTCCACTGTTTTGACTGAATTTTGGCTTCGGGCGTATAATGGTGTATCCAAGTTTCATCTACAGTATTTATAGCACCTACAGAGCGTTGGAAATGTTCATTCGAACACATTTTTGGTCTAACGTAAGCAAACGCGGCACCCAACGCGCGGACAGCTTTCTCATGCCTAAATCTTGATTTAATATGTAACAAACACGTTCTTTGGACATTTTCATAACCTCTACCATCCCTCTCACTTTAATTTGTCGGTCGTCTAACACCATTTGGTGAACCTTAGCAATGTTGTCGTCAGTGGTTGCAGTTTTTGGACGTCCCGAACGTTCATCTGTTACGGCCACGTTTAAATTCAGCTGCCCAAAATTTCCCTATGGTAAATGATGGTGCAGAGTCCCCATACACAGAGTCCAACTCATTTGCGTAGGCGTATTGCCTTTCAAAAACAAGAATTTAATAACAGCTCGATACTTAACTTTTTCCATTTTCACAAAAAACACTCACATCGACTCACTCAAACGACTGTTAACTAAAAACTGCGCGTCCAAAATGACTGAAACTTCGGTAAGTAACTGTCAAAAGATGCACAACTAGCATTCACTAGCTTTTATTGACGAGTACCGCTATCTTTACGTTGCGGAACGTCGGAAACATTTCGGACAACCCTCGTATATACCCCTTCAGATTTAGCATGTGCTTATCGTTAGTACACTCTAAGAATTCGGTACTCACCGGAAGAAGGAGGTGCCCCGATTTTACCCACCAAGGATACAGAGACTCTAATCTTACTCGCATGACTTTCTACTCATTCATACTATTTGGTGAAACACGGTGTCTTCAAAACATGCCGTTGGCTTTTGAAAAGTGATTGGCAGTGGGAAGATCAATAAACCATTGGCTGCATGCCCTATTGAGTTGATCAAGCTCTTGCTCGCAGTTGGAGTTTTGTTATTCTCCGTAGGCCAGCAATAGTACTTTAAATTGTCTGGTGCCAGTTGGAGTGTTGTAACGTTGTTGCTCTCTTAAATATGATCGGCTATAATTCGCTTATTATGTACGGAATAAGGTCCAAGAACGGGTCAACTGGTGCGAAATTACGGCGCGCGTTTCAAATATTTTGGTTGTCTTGGTCCTTCTTCTCCTTGGTCTGACTTCTATTGTACTTGCGTACCATGAAAGAGTCTTTAGATAGAACGCGTAAAGAAGATCATGTGGACACTCGCCTTAGTTTGTTCAATTTCGACTTTTGGTCAGCTTCTATTGGGTCTACAAGTAAGTTTCCAGCGTTTTTTTTCCAAAATTTGAAGTTTTATTATGAAAACATAGTTACAATGCTTTATTCAAAGTATCGTCCATCGGAACCTACAACTTTCCCCCATCTTTCTGGCAATTTATGAATTCCGGACCAAAAAAATTTCTCGTCTTTCGAGCCCAAGAACGTATCGAGCCAATTTTTGATTTCCTCTACTGAGCTGAAGCGTATTCCCGTAAGAGCGTTCTGCATCGAACGAAACAAGTGGTAGTCAGATGGTGCCAAGTCTGGACTGTAAGGCGGGTGAGGCAGAATTTCCCATCCATTATTTTCCAAATAGTTTTTCACCGAAACCGCAACATGTGGCCGAGCGTTGTCGTGATGAAAAATGACGGACTCATGCCTGGTCTCATATTCTGGCCGTTTTTCTTTTAATGTCCGCTTCAAACGAATTAGTTGGGTTCGATATAATGGTCCTTTGATGGTTTCACCACTCGGACACCCTTTTGATCCCACCATATGCAGAGCATGACCTTATTCACGTGAATATTTCGTTTCGGCGTCGATTGGGCGGGCTTGCCGGGCTTTTTATACGATTTTCTGCATCCCAGTGCTTTTAGGCGCAGGGAAACGGCTTGTTGCGTGACGCCCAATGATGCAGCAAGTTCTTCTTGAATCTGACACGGATCCTCATCCAGTAAAGCGTCCAATTCATCGTCTTCAAAACTTTTCGGCTTTCCGGGGCGATCTTTGTCTTCAACTCCAAAATCACCACTTTTGAACCGTTTGACCGTTTGAACCACTCGCGGCACGTCGATTCACCAATACATTCCGCCCCATAAGTTTCCGAAAGCAAACGATAGGCCTCAGCCGCACTTTTCTTCATATTAAAGAATAAAAGCAGCGCTTCCCGCAAATGACGTTTATTTGGCTAGAAACTTGCCATGATTTTGCTCGATAAAATGTACGACGCAGATAGAACTGCTCAAATATAACGCTGCAAAGTCGTTGACAGATACAAAACCTACAAATAAAACACATGGGTTCTGACATTTCTGCCCGGGATCCACTGGTGGCGCCATCTCTGACAAACGCTGGAAACTTACTTGTAGACCCAATACTTGCCAACCACTTGGGTGAGGTCAAAGGTTCTTGCTAAAATCTCGCAGACTAACCACGTGAGCCAATTGTCCTCCCAAAATCACTTAAACACTCGGGATTAGGGCGTTCGTCGGTGATTATTTATTTTGGCAATCCTAGTGACTACAAAATTTGTTTACTATTCGTGGTCTAAAGAGCGCGTGGGATGCTGCATTTGCTCTGATTCCCTTTTTTGTTTGCCTTGTCAGGGATGGATGCATGGTTTATCAAGAGCCAGACTATGGTCATAAAGCCTCTACCAAATGAGAACAATCTGAAGCACTTGGGTCTGTCCATTTCTCTAAGAATCTCCAGCTAGCTAGCAAGTGTAATTCTGTACCTTTTTGGCTAATTTTCTGCTAAAAAAAAATACAACAGGGGACACAAACCTTTTTTTTTACTTGAAATAGAATTGCAACCAATCTGATTGGGATCGCAATTGAAAGCAACTTCCATTCAGACCGTGGACTCAAGGAGATCGTTTTCTTTTTTCATGTTGGTCGTTAGGAAAAAGTTCAAGTAGAGTTATCCCCATTGTACTTGTACCCAAAGCCAAAGGCTGTAATGGATCACGGATATTTAAAAGCATTAGTTTGTGTAGTTAATGACTTAGTTTTAGATATGCGAAATTCACTTCACTACTTTTAGTTTGGTCTCGAAAGTCAAAAGTTTTCAACCGAATAGGATAGGATACCTAGAATCTCTTCTTTTTCTTTGTCATCCGATAACACAAGAGTGTTATATTGATTGCTCTGTAAATAATCCACAAATTTACTTCTGTGCCGCAGTAAGATTCTTTGCTTAATGATCTGCAATGTACTGAGGTTAATCAAGAATTTAGAATTAAGAAGCCTTCTTGGAGACGAAGAAAAGATCTCTCTAATACGAGTATAGACTAGTGAAATTTCTTTGAGTCAATATTTTGACTGGGTTTCAGGATGATTTTCTAACTGTTTCGAAATATTGCCTCTCGCAAGGCCATAAGATACTTGTAGATCCGTGCCATAGCTATTTAATCAAGAATCCGTAGGTTTCTGCATCCTCTGTTTGTACTCAGGTCGATAGACTCATGTTAACTTCATGCATAACTTAGGCGTTATCCATTGGCCACTCCTTTGAATGGCTATCGCTACCCTTGTAGCGGTATGGGGACTTACCGGTAAAGTCTAATTCCAGCAAATTAAAGTGAAAACGCAGCCCCTTTGGTTTAAAGAGTTTTTTTTTTTTTTTTTCATTTTCTAAATTTCCATCGCTCTGTGTGTCAGGAGGGCAAGTTCCCTCCGTCCTTGTTATTGCCTTAATGGCTGAGATATTATAATTTTAAACCAATAAACTAACAAAATGAGGATACTCCAGCCCGCCCTCCTTCGTGTAGCTACTAAATGGTATCCCGACTCACTTACAAGATTTTGAATAATGAAATTCATTGAGCAATAATTTTCACTATATTCCTTCACACATCGCTTGCCTCAAAGACAGGCAGCTTTAGGGCACGTGTTTTCCCCAATGGTACGATGGTCTTGGTTCTTGTTTCTTCTCTTCCTGGTGCCTATTTGTTTGTCCTTGCTATGGCTGCTGTCCTCTGTATTTCTTTCTCTCTCTCTCCACTCTCTATGACGCTGTCAATTTCAATTAATAATTGTAATTCTATGAGAGAATTAATTAAGGATGTTGTGAGTGATGGTGAGGAGGAGGTTCTCTATGAAGAGGGCCAATTTCAATGAGCTAGATTGGATGTACAGAGGTACGCGTACATAGTTACATTTGTGACTGTGAACAAGTAATTCGATTACAATACGTCTGGCCATGGCATAGAGCGAATTTTTCCTTCCATGTTAGAGATTGGAATGTCCAACTGACATACTGTGTGCCTGTGTGCCACGCGCTTTGGGACGACACTCAGACTCCCTCAAGAATTTCTCAAGGATTTCTGTAGATACTCGTAGACCGCCGTCTATATGTCTTCGCTTTAAGTGACGAAGATTGGGGAGGGGTAACTGCCGCGACTTTGTTGAATTTTGTAAGGGTTTCTAGCTATTTGATGTGAAGACATTTTTTCCGGAACGAATGGTCGTAGAAAGTATGTGTGGGTGAATGGAAAAATGACGACAGGCATTCGTTCGGTTGATTTTTATTGCAAAGTCGTTTATGGAGGCTTGACGCATTTTCTTATTTTCTATTCACAGGGATTAAAAAGAAATTTAAGTCTCAGATTAGGAGGAGGTCGGAGACAGTTGTACGGTTGTTTATTTCAGGAAAATTTCTTGAACGAAAATACATTTTTGTTGGAGTTTCCGGAAACATTGTTTTTTTGTTTTTTTTATGGTTTGAAAAGCATTTAATCCCAGAAATACCAAAAAGGCTGTATAGACGTTGTTGTGTGGCATTGAAAGTGTCTATCAGACGTAACGTGAAAAGATGAAAGCAATGGTGAAAGATGGTACTTTGTTAACCGACATTTATCAACATACGAGCAAGTTTTTCTTTTTGAAGCATTGGCAGTTTCGAGTTTCTTTACTTCATAGTGTCATTCGAACTATCCTCTAACAATGGCAACTCCGACCAATTTTTGTTGGCTGATGCGATGATTCGATTTGGTATTATCCCTCAAATATCTTACGCTGATTGTAAATGAAGAGGTTTACCGTTAGAGTAAACAGAACGAGGCAAACGTTGCCGGAAGGCTAAGGTCTCAACATTTGTTGCGCTAACCGGGTATGTGTGCTCCAAGGTGCTCCTTTACCCCGTTGTCTATCAGGAATTGGTTTTAAAGCATTCAAGACTGAAGGGCTGATATTCATACCATCCATGGATTTGGACCTTTCTGGTCAGGTCAATTGTTCTTTTTTTTGTATCTTCTTCTCTAAATTCCGTTTAAGACACGAATAGCACTCGAAGCAATCAAAGACATTTTCATTTATTTTTGGTGGAATCCACGTTTCCGACCCATACTAGGATTTTGACGATAAGAGTTTTAAAGTTTGCTTTCTTAATTTTCGAGAGAGACCTAATTATACAGTGGTCCGAATCTATGTTTTCTCCTTAGAACGTTTGGACATCCAGAATACTGCAGTTGTGCCTTGTATCAATCGTAATGTGATCGATCTGGTTGACATTTTATTGTCAGATGAGTTGTGCAAACGCGTGTAACATATGATGGCATTGTGGTGTATGGTAAATGTGGAAGAGTGGAACCAAAGAGATTTCTTAATAAATTGGTCAAGAACGTTAATCTTCATAAAGCAGAGATCATTTAAATTTAAGAAATGGTAACTGCCTAGGGATTACGTTTTTATGTATGCCAAGGCAAGATATTTGTAAAAAAAAGTGTGCCACAGATTGTTCTCCCTCTTCGTCTCTACAGATCCTGTAGAAATCTTTGTGAGGAATACTCGATCGTGCCGCATGTCTTCAAATGATACAATGTTGCGTAATTATGTTTGTTAGTTTGGTTGATCAGCTTTCTTGGTTACATATTAGTGTATATGTTTCACAGTTGTCCCGATGAGTCCACTTATGATTTAGTTCCAGCTCTCTTGAAAATATGTCACTTGTTTGGCATAGGACATTGGTGGCTTGACGGTGTTATTGTGTCTACTTTTTGTTGTAAGGGATCCGATTCTGGACGTTTAGGAACCCCAGGAACCCAGAATAATTAGGCTGAATCCGTTGTAGGCTGTCTTTTTACACAAGATAGTGTGTACTGATGCTTTAATTGGTAACGACGATCTGACCGTCTTACTCAAGGCATTGCTCGTATATTTGATGAAAGACCTCGTGGCCATGGCTCAAGTGGTGGTGGACTGGCTTCCAAATCGGAAGGTTCGGTGTTTGAATCCATTTTTTCAGTTAAAGAAAATCAAGTGAGACGAGTAGTTGACTAAAGATCAACATCAACATCAAGCCAACTTGAACGACTCGAACTGCAACCAACTTCAGACTGCTATAATTTCCAAGCCGTTCATGACAGTGAGCTTAAATTTTGACACATGACAGATAATTTTATTACTTACAAGCCTTTTAAACGATTTGCGTCTCAGTTGTGTTGAAAAATTTTTATCCGCGATGGAATTCAAACGTGATAGTGTGATTGCTTTATATTTGGTTGGAAAACCATAAGTAGCTATCGTTAGAGCCCTCCAGCACCTCAACGTGAATAAATCATTTGTGTATCGAACCATAGCTCGTTACCGTGATATTGGCGGCGTTGCAAAACGCCATGGAGGTGGTTATAAAAAAACAGCAACATCAGCAGAAATGGTTCGGAAAGTGAAGGCTCGAATTGAGGGAAATCCGCGTCGAAGTGGAAGAAAAATGGCTCGTGAGCTCAACATATCGTTGGAACGGATGCAACACATATTGAAAAATGAGCTTGGGCTCAAGCCATTGAAGTTCCAAAAAGCACACGATCTTACACCGCAACAGAAAAAAGTTAGAGTCGAAAGAGCGAAGGAGTTAGTTACTACGCTTGCACGAAAGTGGTGAGTTGCCGAATTGGGTTTTTTCCGATGAGACGCCATTTATTATCGAGCAATATGTCAACAAACAAAATGACCGAGTTTACTTGCCAGAGAGGTCGTTCGAAAATGTACACCTTCGGACGTCTACCAGAAAGCAGGCAGCACCGATGGTGATGGTTTTGGCCGCCATAACCGCCGATGGTCACTCTCCGCTCGTATTTTTGGACCGTGGCGTCAAAATTAATGCGATCATATAACGTGAAACTGTCTTAGAGGCAGTAAAGAAGCTTTGGGCAAACAATCATTTCGGTCGGAGACCGTGGACATTTCAACAAGATTCGGCACCGTCTCACAAAGCGCGCGTCAACCAAGATTGGTTAAAAAACAATGTGCCACATTTCATTTCTTCGACACAATGGATTGCAAATTCTCTTGATGCAAATCTGTTGGATTTCTCTGTCTGGGGTATTTTGAAGGCGAAGGTTGGCACTAGAAAATAGCAAAGTTTGGACCACCTCAAACAAGCACTTCGCCGGGAATGGGCAAAAATACCGCAGAGCCACTTGCGTGCAGCGTGCGATGCTTTCTTCGGCCGTCTCAAGGCCATTATTCCCGCCAAAAGTGGAAATATTGAAAACTACTGATACAATTTGAAAATTGATGCATTTCCCAACATTTTTTGCTTTGGCACAATAAAATTTGTCAAAAAATAAAAAAATTAGAGCATTTTAAAAAGTTGGAGTTCGAGTCATTCACCCTGTACATACCACCTTGATCAAAAACTTCCCGCACCACCCCATCGTGTGGCGCTCCCATTGTTCCGATTTGAGTTCTGTTTTTCTTTTGTTAAGTTGGTAACTTTCCTCTAAATCTTAGCGTCATAGCTTGACTTTTGCAAAAGTTACGTAGCCAAGAGTACATCTATCTCTGTGCGTGTTGGCGATTTTTTACAATTTTAGAAATGGATTTAAATTTGCAACAACGAACTTGTATTAAATTTTGCGTAAAAAACGGATTTAATGGTGCGCGAACGTTTCGGCAACGATTCTCTAAAGAAAACAGTCGTTTACCAGTGGCAAGAGCGGTTCAAAAGTAGTCGTCAGTCAATCAAAGATGATGAACGCAGTGGCAGACCATCGACCTCGAAAACCGACGAAAACATTGATGAAGTAGAAGAAATGTTGGTCAATAACCACAAATTAACCATCAGAGAGATAGCGGAGGACTTGAACATTGCCTATGGATCCGTCCAAGATATTTTGGTTAATGATTTGGGTTTCCGTCGTGTAGCACCAAAGTTAGTGCCAAAAGACCACAATTTCATGCAAAAAAGAGAGCGTGTTGTGTGTGTTGACGTCGCAAAAGAGATGATTTACGAGGCTGAATCCGATCCCACATTCATCAAAAGGATCATAACTGGAGACGACACGTGGGTTTATGAGTACGAGACGCAATCCAGACATCAGGCAAGTGAATGGCGTTCACCAAATGAGACGAGACCAAAAAAACCACGTCGTTTTCCTTCAAAAAAGAAGGCAATGCTCACGGTTTTCATGGATTACAATGGTGTAGTGTATCATGAATTTTTGCCAGAAGGCCGGGCAGTAAACAAAGACTATGATTTGGGCGTGAAGCAATTCGCCGAAAGAGACCAGAACTATGGGCAGAAAACTCGATGATAACGCACCGTCGCACCATCATTATTCGTAATTTTTTGACGAAAAATGCAACAAATACCATCCAACAGCCACCGAATTCACCTGATGTGGCTATCTGTGATTTCTTTCTGTTCAATCGAGTTAAAATACCACTACGGGGAACGCGTTTCAGCAGCCGAGAGGAAGCAATGGAAAAGTCGCAGGAAGCACTGATGGACATACCGAAAACCGAGGATTGGATCAAGCGCTGGCATAAGTGTGTTGCAGTCGATGGGGATTACTTTGAAGGGGACAATATAGATTTAGATGAATAAACTTGTATCTCTAATTTTCTGAATACATACATTCCGGGAAGTGATCGTATTCCGGATTCATGTCAGATCTCATATCCTCCAACAATGTAACATATTACCACAATCACTTCTGGCCCTCGGGTGAATTTCATTTTTCAAAAGCAATCGTATCCTTGCAAATCAGTCCATCTAACTTCCTTTCTGATAGAAAGCACGGTAGTTTGTTCAGGTTACGGTTGCCCGAAATTTCATTGCTATCGTTTCACAATTTCAACTGTACGCCCAACAGAAAAGAGTGTGTGATGATAGGGGTTCCATCGACCTTTGGGTTGCTTTGAACAGTGTCACTTTTGGTAGCATGTGTTAGCCAGTTTGATATCAGAGCGTTGATAAGTCTGAAAGTGTGATTCACGATTGTGACTAGGATTCTAGTAGTGAATGCAGATTGTAGATGAAATTTTTTACTGTCGCCTCTGATGCTCTTCTACCGAATATGTCCAATTTTGTACGCAGATGATGGTAAAAATATACATGTCAGGCAATAAAGCCGAAGTCCAATTACAAGGCTAACTTTGCATGCTGTCAGGCTTGACTTTTATAGCCAGAAACTAAAACTGATAATTCCAAGGCTAATGAGAGCCTGCAGGTGATGCCATTCTCCATCAAATAATTACATTTTGACTATCTGCAAGTGTTTTCAGTACGTACGAATTCCAACTTTTTATTGTTTTCTTATGGGGAAAACACCCCAAAGAAACACCCATAAATGACCTTCATATTAGTATATGTAGTCTTTCAAAACCATACACTCTCTGTTTCGAAAAATCATTCAACCTTTCCAAGGACACTTTTCGCACAGTGAACAGCATATCCGAAAAAGGAAGGAAGGAGAAAACAAATGAACCTTAATAACATCAATAATGCAATAAAAAAAAGAAAAGAAAAACGAAGCAACAAAACAAAAGGAAGCCGAAATATATGCCCATAACATGTACTAGTTCAGTGACTCCTTTAAGGACTGTTCGTTCTATGTATCCATATGATAGTAACAACAAATGTATCTCCTTATCGCTGTTGTACCGGTACCGATACCAGTGCCTAGAGTCTACAATTTTAAGATGATTTACTTTCGTAATTTTTCCTTTTCCTATTAGTCTTCTGTTATTCATACAGGGGAAGGAAAAATTCTGAAGAACAATAGAACGTAGAAGCAAGAGGTAAATGTACCTATTTCCATTCTAGTGAAAAGCGAGAAGGACTCCCTCAAGCTTTCTCTACTTTTTTGAAATTTTTTTTCTTGTTTTCATCTGCCGAAATAAACACGAAATTTGACGAATGTTATACGTACTTTTCCAATGCATAACAATTGAGGGAAATAAGTTGCCGTAATGGTACGAATGTATGGGATAACATACAGTGACTCCCATAATTGATCACATGTTGTTCCGTTGTTAAGTTCCATTACTCGATTGTTTATATGTTAAAGTCTGCTATTTACGCAGCTGACAATTTTGTTGCAGTTATCGGAAAAGTACTGTGCTGCAAAGAAGATCTACAGCCGATTTAATTAGACTTTCGATGTGATCAATTTTGTGAGTTTTTTGGTATTCTTGTAATTAAACGGTAAAGAACTTATTGTACGAGTATTACAAAAATTAAGTAATAAGTGTAACTAAGTAAATAAATTACAGCATTTGTAGGTGTGATTTAAAAGAACAAATTACGGTTTTTCCACTTTTTGATCAAATTATCAAGTTTTAAAAGAGAAGGACTTACAGGATGAGAGCTATACGAATCGACGTGAAGAAAGGGATTGAAAACGACTTAAAACAAAGGCTTAAGTCATCGAGAAATCTCCAAAAAATTTAAATGTTCTGTACCAAACTAACTAAAACGCTAAACTTGGAGATTAAAACAAACCCTAGTGGAAGAAAACAAATCCTATCTGGAGAGTGTAGTAATGCTGTTGAAGTTCAACACTCATTATTATCCAATGATAATGTTGCTGTTAGTGCTGAAACTCTAAGAAGAGTGCTTCGAAAAGCTGGCCTGACGGGTAGAGCTAAAGTCAAAAGGCCTCTATTAACAAAACGGCACATGGCTCTCCGAAAAGCGTTTACTAACAAATATAAATTATACACAGAAGAGGACTGGGCTAAGATTATTTGGTCAGATGAGACCAAAATAAACGAATGGGTATGGAAGAAGAAGGGACAACAACTGTGAAAGAGGCTGGTTAAAGAAACCGTCAAATTTGGTGGAAGTAGCCTTATGCTTTGGGGGTGCATGACATCTCATGGTGTAGGCATGGAAGAGAACTGAGGGACGGATTTTTTTTATAATCACCACGCGCTCAAGGGGTTTTTGTACCCTTAAAATGTTCGTACACAGCGCGGGCGAAGGAAATTTAGGGAGGAAGAAAATACAGGTACCGATGCACATCGTTTTCAAATGTTTGTAAGTTATAACGACCAGGAAACACAGAGATCGGCAGGGCATTACATAAGCGGGTTGTACGGCTTAGGAAAGAATCACGATATTTTAGAGTACGTCCGAAAATTGGCTTGAGGGTATATTGATGAGACGGGTGTTACGGTTGAAAGTTTGAATGGGCGGAATGCTAATGGCGATTTCAATGGAGCACTGGTGGTGGAAATAGCGATAAAACAAAGTGAGACAGGAGACATTACATCGGTGTTCGAGGGTGTCCATTATTGTATCACTTATGAGCCTTATCGCACGGTTTTGAATCCTATCTAGCAGGTGCAGAGATGTTTTAGGAGCACCTGACCAGATGTGGGCATTGTACTCCAATTTTGGGCAGATGAATGCCTTGTATATTGTGGCCAGATCAGAGGGTGTAAAATATTTCTTACATCGCTTGAGGAAACGTAGACATTTCGCAGCATTTTTGGCGACATCGAATATGTGGTCATTCCAACGTAAGTTGTCACTGACACACATGCCGAGAATGGAAAGTTCATCGGTTTCGACGATGCAAGTGCCATTAATGGATAATGGCTGGGTATTTGAATTTCGCTTTGATGACAGCAGACAGCATTGAGTTTTTTAAGCATTAAATTCCACTCGGTTGATAGTTCCCCAGTTGGTTATGCTGTTAATATTGGAATTTAATGAGCTTAACATACGCTGCCGTTCCCGTTCTACAGCCGAAGAGCAGGGGCGTGAGTCCGGGAACGAATATGAAAAGCAGAGAGTACTGTCATCAGCAAAGGAATATGCTATATTGGATTAGAAGTAGCAGACAAGAGACCATTAATGAAAATTAAAAAGAGTGTCGGAGACAGAACGGAACCCTGGGGCACACCAGCATTTATTTTGTGAATATCAGACTTGAAACCATCCAAGGCAACTTGAATTGCACCTTCCGAAAGGTAATTTCTAATCCATTGAAGAAGAGAGTCATCGATCCCAAAAGCACGCATTTTCGGCAAAAAAGCCTGATGCCAAACTCTGTCAAATGCCTTAGAAATATCAAGTGCAACTATCTTGCTTTCGCCAGATTGATGTACGCTTTGGTTCCACTTTTCGGTGAGACATGCCATCAAATCACCAGTGGACCTGTTGCTACGAAAACCATATTGCCGGTCATTAAAAAGTTTTCGTGTTTCGAGATATTTCATGAGCTGACGGTTTATCAGCGTTTCCATGACCTTCGCGAGAATTGACGTAAGTGCAATGGGTCTGTAGGAGGTGAGAGAAGAAGATTCGCCTTTTTTAAGGACGGGCTGGATAAATGCTGTTTTCCATCTGCTCGGAAAGAATCCTAAAGGGTAGGATTGATGAAAAAGCTTGGTTTTGTCAGAGAGGAAGAACACCTCTTCAGAAGAAGGGAAGATATGGATATGGACCAGCGGATTTATGCATGTTGAGATCTTTAAGTATTTTTTCTACTACACGGGATTCGTCCCATGGAAGATTCGATGCACTCAAGTGTAGGCGGGGACAAAGCACAATCTGGGTGTGTTGAGCTGGCCGCAAAGTGTGCAGCAAGCAGATTGGCCTTATCCAAAGATCTGACAGCTGGAATGTGATTGTAAATGAGCGTTGGGATGGAGGATGAGGCAGAATTTCTAATATTTTTGACGAACGACCAAACATTTTTACTGCCTTTGGGACATTGCAGTATTTTTTGCCTCAGTTTTTGGTCGTATTGGAATATCACACGCTTGAGAAAGACGGTGCAGTCAATTTTGGCTCGTTTAAACTTTTTTCGGTTTTCCTCTGTCGGGTTGGTCTTGTAGGACCGAAAAAAACACTTCTCCTAACCCTGACAGCCTCTTTACAGCTCGAGTCGTACTATGCCTTTTCTTTTGGTTTGATACTCTTCATCCGATGAGGGATAAAGCATCTCATTCCAAAGAGAATAGTTTCTGTGAACATGTCAGCAGCGGCATCCACATTGTTATCGAGGAAACCTAACGACCAGTTAAAATTCCTAAAGAAGTTGTTAAGTCCGTTCCAATTGGCTTTCTCGTATTTCCATGCGGTTCTTTTAGGAATCTTTTCTCTAACTCTGTGGTGGGTGTACGAGAATTTAGCTGATATGACACAATGGTCCGACGAGCCTAGAGGGGAAAGCACATCAACTCAGTACTTGTCAGGGTGAGAAGTTAAAAACAAGTCCAGGGTGTTGGCGGTATGACCATCAATGTCTGGTATTCGTGTGGGCTCGTTTACAAGCTGGGTTATATTATTTTCCGCGGCGAAGATTTCAACACACCGTATTTCGAGTGTTGTCTGTCCAGAATGTCGAAGCCACCCAGAATTGTGTATATTGAAATCATGGTGACCGCTCAGATGTACACAGACATTTTGACATCTTGCCTAGAACCAAGTCTATAAAAATGGGATAAACTGGTTTTGGACGTTACGTTTCAACACGATAACGATCCCAAACACACAGCCAAAATCACAAAAGATTGGCTAGAATGTCATGGGTTTGAAGTATTGGAGTGGCCCCCCTCAATCTCCAGACTCAAACTTAATAGAACACCTTTGGGGCTACATTAAAAAGCAACTGTCTAAGTATGGTGCTGCTGCTAAGACACTGGACGAATTATGGTCCAGAGTTCAGATTGAATGGGATAATATTCCACCAAGGGTATGCACAAATTTAGTAAACTCCATGCCAAGAAGAGTTAAAAGTGTTCTATCCGCTAAAGGAGGCCACACAAAATATTAAAACTTACAAAATTGATCACGTGCTCGTTTTAATGAATTGTTTTTTTTTTTCTTTTTTTCTCAGAAACATGCATTCAGCAATCAATTTCGATTATTTTTTTTTAACATTGAAACCCAACGAGTTTATTCATTTTTATTTTATAAGAAAACCCCTTTACTTTGTTATTTTTGAAAACATGTGATCAATTATGTGAGTCACTGTATGTTCCGCATTTGAAGGGTTGTGTAAGTTTGTTTTGAAATTGAATTGAAGTCAATGTCATGCGATAGCTTTTCGATTTTTTTTTCTCTCTTGCTCCCTTCCATCACCCAAGGGTTTGGAACAAAAAGAACACATAGTAAAACTTGGCCGTAATATTTATCTACATACATGTGTATGTAATTGGTGGAAAGGAGAACATATTACATGTACCATAAATGGAAAAATAATTTCATTGTGAAGGCTGATGATAATGTGATAACATGGTTGGCAGAGCCCTTTGATTTGCTTTTAAATCATAAAAAACTTTTCAGTCTTCGGGTAGTTGGAGCCTTCTGCATAGATTTTCCATCATGAAAGCGTTTAGCAGAGTTGGAACTGGGACCTAAAAAGTTATCTTTGTCTCTGTATTGCGCCACATGCTTGGTGAATTTCTTAGTTGCTTCTAAGAAGAGTCCTTGCCAAAACTTTCAATTTCAAACAAATGGGCTGCGATTCGAAATGCAACACCCTCTGTATAAACAAATATTGTTACTTGGGCTCTCGTTGGTATACAGGGTCAGAAATGTCTGCGAGGCATATTGTTCAATTTTGTGCAATGGGCTTTATTGCCCTACAACGCGTCCTAAATGCCCTTGATTCCACCTTAACTGTTCTGCTCACCAACTGCCTGTTACTTGCGTTACTGTATGTTCTACTTCACAAAGAAATTGCCTTCGCGCCTTCACCAATCCACTTATAGTAATGTCCATATAGAAGATGTCGATTTTTCGTATGACTGTGCTGGTTACTTTCTAGATATTAGCCATACAATGAAATGTGCAGCCAGACAACTCTCTGCTACCGTTAGTCGAGAAGATGTTCCATAAATAAGCAAAACTATTAGGTTTGAAGATTTTTTTTTTCTACATATATGTTCGTAATGACTTGAGTAGAAGACCTCGAAATGTTAAATGCTATCTGATGAAAGTATCTAGACTAGATATTGTCAGCGTAGTGCAGGTTGCATTGTCTGTTGGATACCACTTCTTCCCTCACTAAATGATAAGATGCAGCCATGTTGTACTTCGCTTTTACGTTGTATAAACCAAGAGCATCTTGCACCCTTTTACATACCCCTAAAAAAATTGGGATAATTTTGTCTCTCCGTCAGCGTAAGATTCCTTCAATACATACATATGTATATATTACACATATATGAACTCTTGATTCATAATGTCGAAAAAATTCTCCAAATCAAGAAAAGGCAGCAAGAGCTGAGATCTACGCATTGTTCTATATAATGATTTAGGAAATTAAAGTGTCCTTTGATCCTGTTCAGGATTACCTCCGCTTCTTTTTTTTACTACGAGTATGTATAGCAAATTGACGATAGTCCCTTCATTCCATTGTTTCAGGAAACGCTCGTTTTCGCATGGTTTAGGTATGATGGGCCTTGATATGGATGTACCCTGGCGACCATTAGGATGAGGGCATACATTTTTCAATCGATTTTCACTCTTTATACCTGTTTGAAATTTTGCACCCGCAAACTTTTACTACCTGTGAACAGGTACATATTTTCTCAACAGGAAGTCATAAAATTAAAGGGTAAATAGGAAACGACCGTTGGAATTTCCCACAATCAAACACCGAACTTTTTGAAAAGCGCAAAAAAAGATGCGCCACTAGGATGAGACCACATGCAAAATCTTCGAAAGAAAGGAAAAAATTAATAAAATATTTAGATTTTATGCTTTTAAAACATTTATTTATTATGCTTTCCTACATTAAGTGTATACATGAGTATGCCCGCCATTTTTATATATGACCTCTATAAGACGGTTTGGAATAGAATCATACAGTTTTTTTTTTAAATAATCAAGAGAAATTTGGGCCCAGGCATCACGAATAGCTTCGATTAAAGTGTCCTTGTCTTCAAATTGTCTTCCGCCTTAATACACTTTACGAGATAACCATGCCCAAGCATTTTCGATTATGTTTAGGTCCAGTAAATAGGGCGGCCATGGCAAAAGTTCCACGTCTTCTGATCGAATCCAACTTCTAACAACCTTGGAAGTGTGGATGGGGAAAACATTGTCTTGTTGGAATATTCCTGGCAGGGGTCCGAAAATGTTTTTCACTTTTGGAAATGACCGTTCCAGCAAACATTTGTAGTTTTTTCCGTTCATTGTTTTTGACAAAAACTCCAACTCGATTGTGCCATAGTAGGTACTAGCTCCCCGCACCATTACACCTGATGTACGGCTGTAGTGTCTTGCCAAAATAAGCTCCTCCTTTCTTAGATCATGGAAATAAAAGTTGTAACCATCGGAGCCGCCAAGGTTAAACTTTTTTTTCATCCGAAAAGATAACGCGTTTCCATTCACTGCTCCAAGCGACATGTTCTCCTGCAAAATTCATTCGATGCTCCTTGTGTTCTTGCCTCAAAACAGGTTTCTTTTTCAGTTTTTTTCTCTGTATTGTATCATTTTTTCGTATTATCCTTCGGACCGTTGCTATGCTGGCTGATACTCCGCTGTTGGCCCTTATTTTAGTCGCTGGTAGAGTAGAATTTGAGGCACGCCGTAGAATTAACCGCTTTTCTCACAATGTTGTTGCTTCTGCCGTGTGTCTTTTCTGATTTTTCCCATAGTTTTGTGGATCCGCAAGATAACTGTTTACAACGGGCTTACTTCTTTTAAGCCTCCTTGCAATTTCTTGGCCTGAGAGTCCTAACTCATTTTTCCTCTTTCTTTCGCTGTCAAAGCCTTTCTGGAGCCCATTTTTTTTAACTAAATAAAAACAGTTCTTTTCAACGCTTTTTTAAATATTCTTAACAAAACTTTGAAAAAAATTGCTGATGTGAACTCCTGCAACGAAATATTCGCAATGGCCTCATCCTAGTGGCGCATATTTTTATACGCTTTTCAAGTAGTTCATTGTTTGATATTGGGAAATTCCAACGGTCGTTTCTTATTTACCCTTTAATTTTATGACTTTCTGTTGAGAAAATATGTACTTGTTCACAGGTAGTAAAAGTTTGCGGGTACAAAATTTCAAACAGGTATAAAGAGTGAAAATCGATTGCAAAATGTATGGCCTCATCCTAGTGATTGCCAGTATACCTGCCGCAACTCCGAAAAATTTTCAACGCTGACGGCCTTAATCGCGATAACAATCTTTGTATTGAAAAAGAGCATTTTTCGGAAATTTTCTATTTCGAAACGGCCCTTCTTATTCTGATTCTGATTCTCATCCGATATCACTAAGGAACCTTCCATATGCGTTTCACGGGATATCGCTTCAAATCATTTAACAAGCTTCTAGATAAAAGCATAAGCAATCCTACCGTCACCTCGGTTTGCTGTATTTTTCGCCTATGCAGATAACGCATCTGTTTACACTTTAATTTTTTTTACCCAGTTCCGGCTGTTTTACACGGTACTTCCGAGGCTGTCGCAATTTTAACTTTACAAGCTAGGCTTCTCTATCCTTCTCCAGGTTTCTGGTGAAATCCATCTGGTAAATTTTATTTGCTTCACACCTAATTTACTGAGCTCCATCTCAGACCGTTCTCTGTCCTACTACGAAATTTCGAAATTCTCCCGGTATTTCACTTTGGTATATTTAGAATGTAATATCCAGTTAAAAAAGAGATGATGGTAGAGTTCCATTACGAAGGCGGCTACTCGCTTGTTTCGGATGTCGAAAAGGCAACTTCTAAATATGGTTCAAAGCCCACCGCCTATCAGATAAGATCCAACCATTCTTGAGGCAGTGTGTTCAATTAATATGCCTCCGATTTCTAAGCGAAAGAGTTACGTCGTATAAGGCTCAGCGCTGAAGTACCACTATTACGATGTCATCTTAGGGGTTAGATTATGAATCACCTACTCGTAGTTCACCGCATAAATTTCTCTTCTCATTCTCGATGAAGGCTTTCGTTGGTGCGTAATACTATAATGGTGGTTTTTCTTATTATATAGTATTCTGGAATTTCGCTGTCAATACCTGGTCGCTTCACCGTCATTAGACCCCTATTGCGGTTGTCGATTATCGATTATTAATTTTGGTATTGTTAGTGCCGATTGTGATCGACTTTTGTCGATTTGACAGTTGATAAGTGTCGATCGCAATTTCCTGATCGCTGAAATTTGCCGCGTATAAAATATGAGTATTTTTAAAAAAAACTGCTTAAATGCAAGGCCAAACAAGTGACCAATAAAAAAACAGGAACATTGGGTGAAATAAAAGGAAGAAAATCCAGACATTGCCAAATGGATTTGTGTAAAAACCCAAGCTAAAATAAGAGAAAAAAAATGTAAATCAATCTGAATAGTCTAGGACCACAATTCTATTAAATTTTTAAGGTTCTTGCAAAAGTGTTAAAATAGTCACTTTTATGGTTTTTATGCACAATAATACAATCCTTTGTCGACTGAGTTACACAATATCAAACTTGAAATCAGCCCATTTTGTCGACGATCGACAACCGCAACAGGGGCCTTAGTCTTACAGCAGACTCACCGAAGCTTCCAGCTGCTTTTTAAAGACGGCTAATACAGTGCTCTAGATTAAAGAAGTATTATCACCAGCATCTGACGATCTTATTTCCCTCAGATCCAAAACGTCCACTTTGCACCGCATGGCTGTTACTATATTTCTGGGAGTATGTCGTTTGGAAGTCTCGATCGAGTTTTTCCTGAATACGATTCGATGTCCGTATATGATAGCCAAAGATCAGCAACATATCACACTCCGAGGAGTGTTTTTGCGTTTCGGAGCACTTTGTACGACAATTACCTTTTTTATGGCGCAGAAGGTTAGTCATACGTCCTCTTCACTTCCTTAAATGTCTCCAAAGAAATTTCTAGAGCATTCTGCGAGTAAGCATGGAGAACTGCTGACTAGTTAAACTGCAGAAGCTATTTCGCGTTATTTAATGAAGCAGCATCTATCGGCAGAAGCTATCTACAAGGCCTTATACATATGGTCTCATACTTATATATCACTAAGCGGTACATAATCGTACATATATCTAATCGAGACTGTTTTGTTTTATTCCTTACTACAGGGACTTTCGAACTTTGACAGTTAATAGTGGCCATATTGTTGAAGCTACATCTGTCAAATTCGCTGTCATTTATTCAGTCTGTTTTGCCAAATCACCATGGACCGACATAGCGTTCAACAACACGTGCAAATGATAAAATTGTTTTATCAAAATGGGTGTTCTGTTCGGGCAATGTGCCGCGCGCTTCGCCCATTTTACGGTCGTCTTAATCGTCCTACCGAGAGGAGTGTGGTGGATAAATTTGAATCCACGGGTTCACTAAACGATAAACGTTACGTCGACGAAACGCAAGACCTGCCGAAATCATCGCCGCTGTCCGTGAGAGCGTGCAGGAGAATCCGAGCCAGAACTCGGCCTTTCGCAGACCACAACTTGGCGAATTTTGCATCGTGACTTCGGCCTGCACCCGTAAGAAATTCAACTGACTGAAAGTAAACAACCATAGACAACGACGTGTGTTCGCTGAATGGGCTCTGGAGCAGTTGGAAATTGACCATAATTAATTCATCGAGAAATCATCTTCAGCGATGAGGCCCATTTCTGGATGAATGGGTACGAATTTGGGACGATACCAATCCACATGAGATCCAAGAGCGTCCGATGCATCCCGAAAAAGTCACTGTTTGGTGTGGATTTTAGGTTGGCGACGTCATCGGTCCATATTTCTTTGAGAACGACGCTGGCCAGGCCATCACCGTCAACGGCGAGCGCTATAGGTCGATGGCCTGAATTGGATGATATGGACATCAACGACATGTGGTTTTAACAGGACATTGGAAATTCTTCACGAGCAATTCGAGGGGATGGTCATCTCACGTGGAGGTGATGTGAACTGGAGGTCGTGCGATTTGACTCCGTTAGACTTTTTCTGGTGGGTTTTACTGAAGTCGCAGGTCTATTCGAATAAGCCACAAACTACAGCCGCTCTGAAAGCCAACATAGCCCATGCCATCGGTCAAATTCAGTCTGATTTATGCGGCAGAGTCATGGACATTTCGAATGCGTGCCATCCAAAGAAGCCGCGGCGAACATTTGAATGTTATGTTCCATACATAATGGCATCGATAGGCCCTTCAAACGAATAAAAAATTTCGTTGATATCTCACACACACTTTATTTTATTTCAATTTAAAGATAGGAAGCGCTTAACGAAATAACTCTCGGCATCATCCTGCAAGTGAGTATGGTCTATGGGCTTGCTACGTATAAACATAACACCAATCCTTTAATAGTGTTTGAATAATGTTTCCTGTTTTAACACCTTCTCTACATGATATATCGCGTTCATCTTTTGAGCCTCTTGACTACAATGGAGTGGAGTATTTTATTTGTCTTTTTGACACAACATTTGACAGCCCCTCTATTATCTTAGATCCTCTTTGTGTTGTTCCAGGTCGACGCTCAAGTGTTGAAGTTTTTTTTAATATCTTTTACCCTGAGCGACTTGTTCATTTGCATACTAAATTTCTTCTTAAAATTCTCAAATATCTCGCAGATGGAAAAGTTATGAGTGAAGGGGTACCCTTGAATTAGACCATAAAGTTTCAATTTTTTTTTTTTTTTATTTAAAGAACTTGTACTCAAGAGGGTACGACTACTCTGAAAATGTGTGAGCACGTGTTAAGTTTTTTGGAAAATGGAACAGAAAGAGAAAGAAAGAGGTTTGGACTCAGTGGCTATTTCGCTCCATGGATGCCATCTAACATTTAATGGAGAGACTGAATTATTCTTGTAATTGGACTTGTTATTGTATTCAAATCAACAATGTTTTTGGGGCGGTTGGGATTGAACGCCAAACCGTCTGAAAGCTAATATAGTACCACTTGACTCACGCCCACCCACGATTTTGCTTCGTAAGCAGGGTTTTTATGGATAAAAATACTATTTACTGTTATCGTTTTGAATAACCGTAAAGCAAAAGTGCGTGAGATAACTGAAATCGTAAAGATATCAGCAGGCCGTCGAATATTTGGGTATGCGAAAGCTCTGTCCAAAGTGGTTACCGCGTTTTCACGACCAAAAACAACAACGTGTTGATGTTTCATACGCAGTTTGAAGCTGTTTAACCGAAATAAAAGTAATTTTTGCATGCGGTATGTGACAATGGATCCTATTACAATACCTGTTCGCAAACCTCAAAAAAATGCTCCTTGGAAAGAGACATGCCATTTCAAACTTAACGTTCGGGAGTTTTTTTTCCCCTCATTCCATTCTGTGCTCTGCTAGTCTGGCTTCGTTGGATTTTGGCGTTTCTTTTTCCGGCTCTCAGTTTTCCTTTTGTTTTAGGCCAAGTGGAAGTAACCGATTTCACTTTGTATAGGCGTTGTAGGTCGTGACGTTTTAAGTTGGAATTTGGGAGGTGCAGAACATAACCGCTGACTGGTTTTTGATTTCTTCAGCGTCTTTCTGGTATTGGCGAAGGCATTTACCCCCTGATGGGTATTAAGTTTCTCAGAATCGAAGGACTCGTACATAGTAGAATTGCTTGCAATGTACGTGAAGGTGGACTTGAATTAAGTAGCCGTAGATTGAGACAAGACGTGCCTGGACATGGTTCAGATTAAGTAGCAGCATATAGTAATGGGGAATATAGTAATTTTGCTTCTTCCGCTCGAGGAAAGAGAGGTCATATTGGTGAGAGCCGTGCTACCACATGCGAAGGTTTAGCATCTTAAATTGCCTGTCTTGTTAAAATTAAAAATTGCGATCTATTGATAGAGAAGTAGCCTTGGTCAGGAGCAGGCCTAAGAACCCCATTTAGCCTAGGAGAAACTTGAAATCAGTGGAGGTCTAAGTAGAGAATCTTGCGGTGGTCCAATTAATACATTTTGTTATGTAATGAGTAAATCCTTACTCTTGCAAAAGGAGTACCATAATACTGGCCTACCCAACCCTATAGGGAAGAAATTAAAAAAGATGTGACGAACCAACTAGTGGTCTCGGATAATGACGGATTCACTGTTGGTCGTGCCATGCAAACGTTTAAAAGACAACGACATTCGTATCTACAAGTAGAATATTCGGACCCTTAACGGGGCACATACAGCCGAGCATTAGCAGAGGCCCTTGACTGCAATCACGCAGATATCACCGCGATTCAGGAAGAGCGATAGGATGGACCAGACAAAAGGAGGATCAAAAACTGTCATATATACTATGGTGATTGCTATTACGAAACGAATCAGCGATTATTCGGATGCGGATTTATCATATCCGCCAGACTTAGACAAGAAGTCTTGAGCTTCCAACACGGGAGCGAGCGTCTTATGACAATTCGCATCAAGGCAAAATTCGAGAACATGGTCCTAATATGCGCCTATGCCCCTACGGAAGACAAGGACGACGCGGCCAAAGAATGTTCTAGAAAAAACATGCATATGATCAATGTCCTAAGTATACCAGGATAGGAAAGGAGGCCATCTTTGGGAGAGGTGGTAAGCATAGCCCACACGACACCTCGTCTGGCAATGGCGTTATGCTTATTGGGTTTGCGATGGGACGAAATATCACTGTAGCAAGCTCCAGGTTTCCTCATCTAAATATAAACAAGGTGACATGGCCGTCTCCGGTTCATGAAATGATAAATCAAATTTATCACATTGCAACCGGCATAATCTTGTCGTCAGTCTTCTGGATATCCGAACTCTCTGGGCGGCCAACATTGGCTCGGATCATCACGTGCCTCAGAATGCGGATCTACTGTGAGAAGGTATAAAGTAGAAAAGCTGCAATCGCTAGAGACCGCCCGAATCTTCGCCGAACGCGTATCCCGAAATCTCTTAACATCGCCTATACCGCCAGCATCAATTACTAAAGACAGCCACTGGTCTACCAGTGATTTCCGAAACTGATACGTACTTTGAAGGGTTGGACAAATCGTTCCATAAGAAAGGCATAGAAATGTATTTTTATATCTTATTCTCGGGACTTTTCGAACTATTGTACATGTTATAAAACATTGGTGAAGTCATATAAAGTATTTGGTCATATTTGACACATCTTAAGACTCTTACAAGACAGCGTGCATATCATTAGTAACAAAAAAGATTGATACACTGATGGATGGTATCGGTACATAGTGGGCTAGTTAGAGCTCCGTTCATGAACTTTGATCAAAGTAATTTCTATAAAATCCATTTTCAAACGATGTAATTTGCTTGAAATTGTTGACGGCCATCAATCCCAATTTCCATCAGGAGTTCTCAAATTTGTCATCGATGTTGGGCACTCTAGCAAAAAGCTATTCAAGGTCACCCCATCAAATTCAATTCAGTATTAACATACACTCCAAGCATAAGGAATCATTTGGATTTCCTAATTTAAACCATGAGAAATGCCAAATAAATTCTGCACTTAATATCCTTATCCTACTCGAATCTAGCCAACACAGAACAATTATCGATTTCTCTTCTCAAATTGTCTTCATCATATCCTCTGCGTCCCTTTAATCTTGTCCCATAAAAAAACATTATTTACGACAATTCAGTCGAAAGCGACTGAACAGAAGGGAGAAAACAAAAAAAAAGGAAAAAATGGCGAAAGAAATCATATAATCGATTCCTTGTGATGGGTAAAAAAAAAAATTAAACCAATTATGCAAATACAAGGAATAAAATCCAGACAGAGGATGAAAATTGTAGGGAAGAATATACATAAGTCCTATTTCATCCTACATAACTCTCCTCTTTCAGCCCTTCCAATCAGTGTGGCAAAACATTGACAAAAATTTTTCAAAAAAAAAAAAACGATGAGATTTTAGAAAACTTTCCAAGTTTAGTCATTCATTCAAATTCAATTTCATTCTCGATAATAAATCACGTGAGATGAATGGTTGCCTAAAATACAACAACAAGTCAATTTACACTAATAATTTAGTCTCCCTGTTAAATGTTGGATCCCACCCATGGAGCGAAATACCCACTGAACCCAAACATCTTTCTCCCTCTATCTATCCAATTTTCCGCAAAACTTAACACGTGCTCCGGCATTTTAAAAGTAGTCATCCCCTCTTGAGTGTTAAATTCTTTAAAACAAAAATCCGTTTATCGAATTCCATTGGAATCCGAATTCGAATTCGAATCTTTTGAATTAACTTTCAAACAGCACAAATAATCGCTCGTTTTTGTCTACTTATTTTTCATCTTTCTGCTCATTTCGTACAATCAAAAATGATTAACGACAGGAGGAAGTTAATTATGGATTGATAAATAATTGTCTATCTGCATTTTGAATTGTTAAATAAATAAATAAATGAACAATCTGCATTTATCGGGATTACATTGCAAACATTAACACTAACTAATCAGAGCGCGTACTAAAATTACGCAGATGCCCGCCAATGGGCTGGATAAAAATATTTTCATATTGGCGAAAGGAGTGTGGATGTCTAAAAATATAAATTCATGGGTATGAGGACTGAGGAGTCGATATAATATAACATATGTGTGCTTTGAGAGATTTCTTCCAAATAAAAAAAAAAAAAAAACAGAAGAGAACAGGGTATTATGAATAAATGGGGTGCCACAAGCGTGATATTTTTGGCCTGTGTTAGTTACTGCTTAGAACAAAAACTGTTTTATTCGATTTTTTGTGTTCTATTTGCTTCACTTGAAAGGGAAAGAGACCTTATAAAATCGAATATCTGGAGGGTCTATAAGTAGAAGTAAGAAAATTGTAATTTCATCTTCCTATCCACGTAATTGATTCTCTATTCATAGGCTCAAAAACTCATGCCTTTATAGTTTAAATTAAGAAGAGGAGAATATCAGGACAGACTGCGTGATTGTTTTTGATACCGTACGATAGCTAACAGTCTGTCAGATGGAACCAAATTCCTATTGACATAAATGGGTTACAGCTAAACTGCATTCTCTTTTTACTAGATGGAGTGAAAAGTGACCTTCTTGGGAATTAAAAAAAAATTTTTTCTTAAATGTTTTTTTATATTATTCAATATAGTCCTTTTTTAGTTATTCCAGCGATTTTCCAAGTTCTTGATCCGTCCGAAAAGTAATTTTCCGGAAGGTCTGCAAAATACTCCTCCGTGGCGTCGATGATTTCCTCGCGTGAGCTGAATTTTTTTTATTGATGAGCCATCTTTTGAGGTTTGGGAAGAGAAATAGTCCGAGGGAGCCAAATTGGACGAATACGGTGGATGTGACAGCAATTGGAGCCGTAAGTCATTGATTTTAGCCGTGGTTGGGATGCTCTTGTTTTTGGTCAAAAGTAAGCATTCGCGGCACCCAGCGGCAGGATAACTTTTTCATATGCAGAATATTGCCCCAAATATGGCGTGTGCGCTCAGTACTAATCTTTGTGGTATCTCCTAGCTCGCGCACCTTCACTTTCCGGTCAGCCAACACCATTTCATGTATTTTTTTGACATTGTCCTCTGTGACCACATCGGAGAGCCTGCCGCTGCGGATTTGATCGGTAGTGGAGTTACGGCCACCACGAAACTCTCGAAACCAATATTTGAGGGTGTAATCTGACGGAGCATTAGCCCCATAATATTTATCCAACTTTTCTTTTGTTTCCTTCGCCGTTTTGCCTCTCAAAAAATAATGTTTTATGAGAGAACGGAAATCGTTTTTATCCATACTCAACATGATGCCAAACACGTCAACAATAATCAGCTGTCAAAACAAAACTAAAGACATTATCGCACTGAAATTTGGCATGTCTGCCTAAATATGAAACGGACTTCAAGGCACCATAACCTTTTTTGCAGTAGCAGCGCATTCTGGCGGTCAAGGATGTCACTTTTCACTCCATCTAGTACACTAGAAAAAGTTGATAACGACCCATCGACAAGCTAAACAATTAATATCACATTTTGGACGGAAATTCGATGTTTCGTACAAACTCGACTAGAGAAGAAACAAATGACATTGTTGGAGCATTCACGGCTGGTGAGCTATGAAGTTTTGGTAGTAGAGCGCTTTATTCGCACAGCTTCCTTATCTTATTCTTTTTAGCGGGTAAAACAACCGCCAACCAAAATTTGGTCCAAGCAGTTGGCGATCTTGTATTCCATTCCATTCCAGTCATCAGCTGCTGGTCTGTCTAGATGAGGGCAGTTAGAAATACCGTACAATCCGCTTATGCCATCATCGACTTGGTCCTTAAATGAGACATTATATGTATACGAGTATATATTCCGAAAAGAGTATCTCTCTGGTCAAAAAAAGAAATGTCTCGTCAGCGCAGCCGCTGGATTGCATATGATACGACACGTTCACCCATATTGCCAAAATCTTTCCTCTCAAAATCTCCCAATAACTTTTCAATGTTGTTCGATATTTTCCACGATTCGCTATTAAATAGGACGGCGGTGAGTGTCGTTTTTTTTCTCCTTGGCAGATAACTCTATTACTCTAGCCTACTCCTAAGTAAGACCAAGTAATACGTGTTGTGAATGTTTATTCTCAAGTAGATCTAAAGGGCAACGTTATTGTTTGTGTAGGATCCAAAACAGACAAAATCTATGACCACATCGAAAGTGTACAATAGTTCGACAGTAATGTGTAGTCCAACACGGTCGGACTCTTTTGTTACCACAAAGAATATTCTTCTTACTCTCCTTCACCATTAAATGCACTCGATGCGATCAGTTCTTAAGCGTTGGAACCGACAATGTCAATGCCACCAGAAATGAGAGCCGCATGATTTTCTTATAGAAGATATTGCAATAGATGTCGATGTCTGAAGTTAAAAAAGTCGAGTGGTGGGGAATCACCTTGTCCGAAAACTCGTTTGTTTTAAAGGTCCTGAAAGCATTTTCACCAATCCACGCTGCGTTGCTGGTATTAGACACCCTAATATTGGGAATTTGGATAGGCCTTACAGGTATTTTGAATCCTGACTTGGTGACGTACATCTTTATATACATATTGTAGTATAGCTTGTAATCAATGAATAGGTAGTGCTGCCCAATGCACATAATCATCTGCGGTGACTTTAACAAAAATTTAATAAAGAATGACTCACTTGCCTTCCAAATAAAGGATTTAGTCTCTTCAGTAGTGATGGAAATAGTAAATACTACTTAACCTACACGTTTTGCTGATAATTGTTGACCCAGTCTTCTAAATTTAGTTGTTGTTTCTAATCCGTCGCTTGTTCTACTGTTCGACCAACTATCGTTTGATCTTTCTGACCATGATCTTTTTTTCTGTACCTATGATGTGAATTTGTCTAAAACAGTTATCCCAGATACCTTCACGCTTAAAGATTTCAATCCAAATTGCTACTTTTTCAGCCCCTTGGGAGCAATGCCGCTTAATGGCTGATCCGAATGAAAAAGTAAAATTATTTCAAGCTATTTTAGCACAATTGCTCGATCAATGTCTACCAACTAAAACGGTCAAAATACAAAACAGAGCATGTCCATGGTTTACGTTTGAAGTGGTTTGCTCTATTAAAATAAGAAACAAATTATATGTATAGTAAGTAGCATAGACCATCTAATGATAACTGGTCTTCGTACAAAGCGGCACGTAATTACGCCATCTTAGCTGTACGTACTTCAAAGAAAAACTATTTCGCCTCTAAACTAAATATATCCCTCCCTGCAAAGAAACTTTGGAGTAATTTGCGTAATATTGGTATATCTAGTAGTAACGACAACTCTAAATGTGTTCTTGATCCCGAGATGATTCCAGTATAAATGAATTTGATTTTAGTCAGACTGAGGAAGTAGTGCACTCGCTGCCAAGACTGGAAGATTTTGTAGTAGTCACTGAAGACGAAATTATCCAATCCGTAACAGCTATCAAATCTGACTCCATAGGTGAAGATGGCGTACCAGTACGCTTTATTAGACTTATCTTACCGCAAATTGTACCTCATCTCACTGGTGCATAACAACATCAACGTTTCCTCAGTCCTGGAAAATTGCGAGAGTTTTGCCTATCGCAAAGAAAACCTATCCAGCATCTCCTGCCGATTTTAGACCGATTAGCATTCTAAACTGCTTGTCTAAGGCTTTCGAGAAAATAATAGTAAAACAAATTACGAAGGACTTGTCTCTCAATAAGTTGCTGAGTGCTCAGCAGTCAGGTTTTAGGGTTAGCCACAGCTGTTCCACAGCCATGGTCAATTTACTTGAAGAAATAAGACAAGATTTTGACATGGGTCATGTTTCATTTCTTTGTCTGCTGGATTTCTCAAATTCCTTCGATAAAGTACAATAAATCATAAAATTCTGCGTTGGAAGCTAAAGAACAATTTTGGGTTTAGTGAAAGGGCAGTGAAATTGCCGAGTAGTTTTCTTTCCGGTAGGTCGCAAAGGGTAGTTTCGGGTGAACGTAGTTCTTCACTAGTGGAAATCAAACAAGGTGTGCCACAGGGTTCAATATTGGGATCGATTCTCTTCTGCATGTCCATAAATGATCTGCCATTAGTGTGCAGACATTCTTCAGTACACCTACTCGTATATGCAGATGACGTTCAACTACACCTAGCGAAACCGTACTCCAACCTTAATGAACTCGATTTTCTCATTAACGATGACTTAAAACGCATATATTCTTGGTCAGTGTCAAATGGGTTACTACTAAATCCGGCAAAATCTCAAGTAATTTCAATATCCAAGAAAAAATTAAATTTTAATCACTCCGATTGAAACGCATATTTCACTCCGATTGAAACACGACGAAAGTTGGTAACAATGTTAATATTACCTCTCATAACATATGCTGAGGTCGTCGTCTTGACTCATTATCTCAGCGTAAATTACAAATAGCTTTTAATGATGCGGCGCGTTACATTTTTGGTGTTCGTAGATATGAGCATATCTCCGAATACTCTAGGGATTTAATAGGTTGTAATTTGCAACAGTATATCAATGCTAGAAAATGTATATTCTTACACAAAATTATTAATAATCAAAGTCCGTCTTATCTGTATAGCAAGCTAAATTTCACTCGCTCTTCAAGAACAACCAGCCTTATACCCTACCGTTGCAATTTTCTTAGCTTTTCGCGTGTATTTTTCATTCACACTGTAAGACTATGGAACTCTTTGTCCTCACATCTAAGATCAATATCAAATCCCTGCAATTTCAAAAGTGCAATACTCCTATATTTTTCCACACAACAAAACTAAACCTATCCCCTTCTTCTTCCTTCCTTCTTCCTATTCATCCATAAGGTTTATATATGTATTGGGTATATAACTTAATTCGCGCGGTTTTTTTTTTCAAAATTTAAGAAAAACATGTACAATAGTAATATTCAAAGAATTGCCCATCTGAAACTATGATTTTTTCCCATCTTTCTGGCAATTTGTGGATCCCATCCCAAAAGAACTGCGCCGGCTTGGCAGCCAAGAATGAATCAAGCCAATTTTTGATATTCTGCTCTGATGTGAACCGTATTTCAGTGAGGGCATTCAGCATCGACCGGAACAAATGGTAGTCAGAAGGGGCAAGGTCTGGGCTATAAGGCGGGTGGGGTAAGACTTCCCATTCACTGTTTTCCAAATAGTTCTTAACCGGAATAGCAACGTGGGGCCGAGTGTTGTCATGATGGAAAATTATTGCCTCGTGTCTGGTCGCATATTCCGGGCGTTTTCGGCCACTGCTCTCTTCAAATGGATTAATTGTGTTCGGTAGCGTTGTCCATTGATGGTGTCACCCGGTTTTAGCAGCTCATAATGCATACCCATCCGATCCCACCAAATATAGAGCATTACCTTCGCGCCATGGATATTCGGCTTTGCCGTTGATTTGGCTGGTTGGCCGGGTTTCACATATGATTTTTTGCGCTTGGGGTTGTCGTAATGGATCCATTTTTCATCACCAGTAACAATCCGATGCAAAAATAACTTCCTTTTGTGGCGTTCCAGCAGCATTTCGGACATGTAAAACCGCCTTTCGACGTCTCTCGGCTTGCGTTCATGTGGAACCCAATTTCCTTGCTTTTGAATATATCCAGCTGCTTTTAAACGTTTTGAAATGGCTCCTTGAGTAACACCCAAAGATTCTGTGAGCTCTTCTTGTGTTTGGCAACAATCTTCAACGAGTAATGCTTCCAGTTCTTCATCTTCAAACTTTTTTGTCTGTCCAGGACGTTCATCGTGTTCCAAACCAAAATCACCATTTTTAAATCGTGCAAACCACTTTTGGCACGTTCGCTCAGCTAGCGCATCTTCACCATAAACTTCCACCAAAATACGATGACTTTCGGCAGCAGTTTCCTTCATATTAAAGTAATGAAGAAGAACTCCCCGCAAAAACACTTTTTCAAGCACAAAATTCGACATATTTGAGTGAAAAAAAATTATTGTTGTTTACGCTTCAAACCACGACTGAGTTTTCACACTCAACAAGCAGTTCCTCTATCGCATTTTATTTTGTTTTTATAAGATATCCGGCAGGCGATTTTCCATTGAAAATTCCTATGTACTTTAGAAAAAATTACGCGCTGCTAATCACCGCGCTAGATCGAGAGGCTTAGTCCTTTTCAGACGGCGCAGTAAATTTGTCTCGTCGAGGATCTGTTGAACAGAAATATTTGCATGTCCTTGTAGTCGATTTTTGTGTTTTCGCGCAAATATTTTAATTTCGTTCTGAACGTTTTCGACTCCTAAGTCTCTGTGGATATCATCGTTTCTAATGTACCACGGCGCATTAACAGTACCTCGAAGAACTTTGTTTTGGAATGTTACTATTTTTAGTACAACCCCAAAGTTGTACACCATATGTCCAGATCGGTTTTAGCACTTACTTGTATAACAGCAGTTTGTTCTCTAAGCTAAGCTTGGAATACTTTCCAATAAGCCAGTAAATAGTTCTATATTTGATTTCAAGCTCTTCATATTTGGCCTCGTTCGCGTAAGGAATTCGTACTGCGTTGATAAACACCGGTGGATTCTCAATTTTCTTGAGAGTAAAGTTCACGTGGACAGACTTGTTTTCATTAAGCGCGATTCGCCAAGTCTTTGTCCAATTGTTAATCAGTGTAAGGGCACGTTGCAACTTGGCAGTTGCTTCTTCGACTGTTTTAGCCGTTGCCAAAATGGCAGTGTCATCAGCAAATGTGGCTAGGACAGTGTCGTCCGTTTGCGGTATATCGCGGGTAAAAAGCAAATATAGCAGAGGACCAAGTACACTTCCTTGCGGCACCCCCGCCTTTATTGTCTTAAAAGTGGAATATTCGTTTCCGTGTCTTACATGGAAGAGTCGGTCTTCCAGGTATGAACCTAAAATACAAGACAATTGCTGGGGTAGAGCTTGTCGAAGTTTATATTTTAGGCCTTCGTGCCATACCTTATCAAAGGCTTGCGAAACGTCAAGGAATGCGCTTGAATAGACTAACTTACACTCGATTGCTCGTTCAATTACATCGGTTATTCGATGCACTTGGTCAACTGTAGAGTGTTGGCTTCTAAAGCCAAATTGATGATCCGGCAAAAGGGAAGACCTTCGATGTAATCGGGAGAAGCGATATTGGTCTATATGACTTGACTACAGTCAGCGGTTTACCGGGTTTCGGAACCATAATAACTTCGGCTACTTTCCACTGGTGCGGTAATCTAATCTAATGCTGGCATTTATAAGATAGAGCAGCTTTAGCAAACCTTTTTTTCGGCAACGCTTTGAGTATCTCTCCCGTTATTAAGTCATATCCCGGGGCTTTATTGGGCTTAAGCGTGTCTATAACTTGTCTAAGTTCCCTAAGTGTAGCCTTTTCCACTGGAAAGTTTGTCGTCACGTCTAGCGTATTGACATTCTCTGGAAGCACTTCCCCGTCAAATGGTTTAAACGCTTCTGCAAGACGGTCGGCGAAAACGCTTCAAATGAATGACATATACTGAAATGACGTACAATGACAGTAGCTTTCCAACGCATGTTCCAATGGAATAATACAAGTTACGCCATCTCTTAGCAAACCGCACGAAGTTATAGTTTTAAATTTGTAATAAAATTATACATCTGAAATTAAAAAACTAAGTACTAAAAAAGATAATATCTTAATGTTCAAACCATTTGAATGAAATACGAGTAAATGAAATGAAATGATTTGGGGCATTGTGAACATTTGGTAAGTGAAGGGTTTACAACAGTTTTAAAAGCACAGTGATGAGGTCTAATTGGTTTGTTAATGATGGGCTTAAGTCTTTCACATAACACGCTTGATGAAACCTTCTATGCGTTATTCAGAAGTTTTATTCCTCAGATGATGGTTCTTTGTGTTATCACATTGTAAACTGAGTACAGCAGGCTAGGACTGTCCTAGTCCGATCATATTTTGTCTAGAAACGTGCATATGCGCCGTGGAGCCTTTTTGCCTCCAATCTTAGAAAGCTGTTCCCAGCAGGCAATCCTCATTCGTTTTTTGTTGATTTTTTAGTCTGGAAATACAATTCTGTCTGAGTTGTTTAGATAATCTTCTCCATAGTCCAGAGCCGAAATTGTTAGCCTCACCCCCATTTGACAGTTTGAAAAGCATCCTTTAACATTCTTTGGACATCTGTCATCACATTTTCGTCTCTGCAGATGATTTTCAAATTCGAATAAATGACAATATCCTGCTAGCTCAATGCTTCCAAACTAAGCGAGCACTGGTTTACAGTCACAGGTCATCCATCTACTTGTCCTCTTCGACAGGAGTGCACATAGAGCGATAGACATGTACTTACATATGAACATCGTCGATTTGATGGGAGTTTTGTTTATGCTGGATTGAGTGTCGGACTTTTTTCTTGTTGACATCTGTACGCTGTGTCAATGTATCAGGACCCTGATCCGTAGTCATCCGATGTTAGTATCATGTATGTCCAGGACCCTGGAACAAGGTATTATGATCAATCTCCCTGGCTGCGATACCCAGGTTACCCTATGTTATTGAAGTGTCTTTTAAAAAAACGCAAATCACGGCCATAGTTTTAGTGATGAACTAGACATAGCTGCCTTCATCATTAGCTTACATAAAACCGGAAATGCGCTGAGCTGCATGTACTATGTATAGAGCTTGAATGTTAACCTTTCCTTAAAGGTATACTCGTACACAAATGTAAAAGTATGCCTCGCAGAGTGGTATCCCTATATGAAGACTAAATGAAGAAGGATGTTCTCCTGCTTTTGAAGTGCAATTCGTTCTAAAGATCCGCTAATTTTTCATTTCATCAAGTCATTCCTGACTACAGCTGCTATATGAAGTTGAAAATAAGGACACGTCGTGCAAGATATGTTTCTTCAGCACGAATACTCTACATCAGATACCTAAATGTTTTGCGTTGTATGATTAAAAACAGAATTCAACACTCTCACAATTTTTTTTCCAGCTTTTAATCCGTCTTAATGTTTCTATTTTAAAAATGAAATACCGCAATCACTATTCGCTATTTCCAAAGATCCCTCTTCCGTTCCGTAACCATTTGTAATCCCTCCTTTAAAGTCAATTTCCAAATGTCTACTCTTCTTTAGAGTTGATTATATCCGATTTATAAATCTTCCTTGTATCACCTAAATTTTAAAAATAACCCATCACCATTCCAGACATTTAGACGGAGTTTTTTCAATCGGAGGCGGTCGGTTTCCGATTTAAAATCGACTGATATATTCTTTCATCACTAATGGAACTCAATTGCTTGCGGCTAGTCGATATGTTACTCGCTTGTAAGAATTAAATCTGTTTCAAAAACGTAGATACACCATAGATCTCGATTTTTGCAGTCGCTTTTGCTGTACGACATTTGTATCTAACATACCACTAGATACATGTAGAAATTTGTAGATACAACTAGAAAGAAATTTAGAGGCGAGTAATTTATGTGAAATGATTGGGATGCGGCGCCACCAATCTACTTAATTACTTAATAGCCATAGTGTTCAGCTATTGTTGGAAGGCGAAAAGGTGGGGGCCAATGAATGAATAGGTTCAAATCTAATTTTAAAAGTCATTTCTCTACAAAATGACAAATATGACAGCGGACAAACGAGTCAAAAAGAAGCAAGCAGACATACGGGTATCCTTAGAAAATATGTATCATAAATGGAATTAGAAGCCACATAATTTGCACGGTATGGAATAATTGGGAAGCATTTTTCAACAGGATGAAACGATCGGAATTCTAAGCATTCAAAGTATTCAGGTAACAAATGCCTGTAGTAAAAACAATGTTACTCGTATCATATCATTTGATATTCGTGATGATTGTTTTGGTCGAATTTGACCCTAAAGTACTGCCGTCAAATTTTTCTGCTCTATTCTACAGGGTGAATGACTCGAACTCCAACTTTTTAAAATGCTATAATTTTTTTATTTTTTGATAAATTTTATTGTGCCAAAGCAAAAAATGTTGGAAAATACATCAATTTTCAAATTGCATCAGTAAATTTCAACATGTCCACCTTTGGCGTGAATAATGGCCTTGAGACGGCCGAAGAAAGCATCGCACGCTGCACCCAAGTGGCTCTGCCGTATTTTGGCCCATTCCCGGCGAAGTGCTTGTTTGAGGTGGTCCAAACTTTGGTATTTTTTAATGCCAACCTTCGCCTTCAAAATACCCCAGACAGAGAAATCCAACGGATTTGCATCCGGAGAATTTGCAATCCATTGTGTCGAAGAAATGAAGTGTGGAACATGTTTTTTAATCAATGGTTGACGCGCGCTTTGTGAGACGGTGCCGAGTCTTGTTGAAATGTCCACGGCCTCCGACCGAAATGATTGTTTGCCCAAGGCTTCAATACTGCCTCTAAGACAGTTTCACGATATACGATCGCATTAATTTTGACACCACGGTCCAAAAATACGAGCGGAAAGCGACCATCGGCGGTTATGTCGGCCAAAACCATCACCATCGGTGCTGCCTGCTTTCTGGTGGCCTTCCGAAGGTCTCAATTTTCGAAGGATCTCTCTGGCAAGTAAGCTCGGTCATTTCGTTTGTTGACATATTGCTCGATAACAAATGGCGACTCATCGGAAAAAACCCAATTCGGCAACTCACCACTTTCGTGCAAGCGTAGCAACTCCTTCGTTTTTTCGACTCTAACTTTTTTCAGTTGCGGTGTAAGATCGTGTGCTTTTTGGAACTTCAGTGGCTTGAGTCCAAGCTCATTTTTCAATATGTGTTGCATCCGTTCCAACGATATGTTGAGCTCGCGAGCCATTTTTCTTCCACTTCGACGCGGATTTCGCTCAATTCGAGCCTTCACTTTCCGAACCATTTCTGCCGATGTTGCTGTTTTTTTATGACCACCTCCATGGCGTTTTGCAACGCTGCCAGTATCACGGTAACGAGCTATGGTTCGAGACACAAATGATTTATTCACGTTGAGCCAAATATAAAGCAATCACACTATCACGTTTGAATTCCATCGCGGATAAAAATTGTTCAACACAACTGAGACGCAAGTCGTTTAAAAGGCTTGTAAATAATAAAATTATCTGTCATGTGTCAAAATTTGAGCTCACTGTCATGAACGGTTTGGAAATTATAGCAGTCTGAAGTTGGTTGCAGTACGAGTCAGTCAGGGTGGTCCACTATCGTGGACAGGTTCTGGTCCATTATTGTATTTCAAAAAATAAAAGGCCTTCGAAATAAATTCATATTGGCCCATTTAAGCTAAGTATTTAGTTAATACAAGGTTACTCGAGTGTACTCAAGTATATATTGCTTTTCACTGGTTTCATAATTAAAAACGGCAATTCTTCCTCATATTCGAGGCACCTACGAGTACCTTAATTGGGACACTTTATCTTAAGATGTTGCTTAAAAATTCTTACGCTTAGGTAGCTTTGGATGATTATTATAGGATTTAAGCAATCATTTGTGTATCTTTGGTTCAAATATTAGCTCTAACTCGAATAAAATCTACTGTGAGAAGGTGATGGCGAACCTTCTGAGCTCCCAATTTCATAGATGGACGAAACAGGGAGACTCTAACAATCTTGGTAATTATGTGTCCCAACACATCATTTAAAAGATACATATATAAAATTTTAGATAAATATTACAAACCTCTACAAAACTTTATCTCGTGGCTTGTTTAAAGATGTCTCTTTATAGGTTTCTGCTGTTAGCGCGGGCGTTGTAAGTAATGATTATGTCTGACTATAACCACTGCTTACAATGTTTTGTTGCACAATATCTGGGGATATTGTGTTTTGCGATTCAAAATGAAAGGGGGTTAGAATAATAAACACAATAAGTGATTGGCGCACATACGTACACACACATGTAGAAAAAATATTCAACTTCTTCTGCACAGTAAGGACATAACTTTTGTGGCTTGAGATAATTCGTTCCCGTCCTTCTCCCGAGAGGAAGAGAGTTGATTTCAAGCAAATTGTTGGGTGTATCCTTTCTTTTGTCCTCGATCCAAAGAGTCTTGTCCCGCATTGTCCATCGCCATTAAGTCGTACGTACAGTGCCAGACAGCCACAAGCCGATTCGAGTCCTTAAAGTCTTTATTTTAACTTTGCTGAAGAATTAAAAGATTAAAAAATTTAAACTACCGATGGATGGATCTGAAGTTCGTAGTGCATGGAAGGATTAGACAAAGACTTAACTCTTAAATGTATGCAAGTTGTGGTATTTACAGACACATCAGCTCAGGTCCCCAGATTGATCCTAGGGTCGTGCTATATGTATTTTTCGTAAAAAGGCACCAAAGAGCAGCTCGAGCTTTGCCTCTTCTTTAAGCCGGAAATATGGCTTTAAAAGTACAAAAAGATTAGTCTTGTCATGGTTCTTCGCTATCAAAAAGTCGATAGTTTTGGACGTGTTTCGATCGGCGATATTTTATTTTTTCTAGAATTATGGATCAATCGAGCTTCTGGGGTTCAGTCATTTCCCATAGCGCATTACAGTGTTGCGATTTTCCTCTTGTTCAACACTTGTGCTTATAAGTTTAGTAAGTCAAGTCCGGTCGGATGAGGCCAGTACCCGGTGTCTACCACAAAGAGGGACCAAGAAGGAAAATTGGTGTAAAGTCATAGCTACAACAGAGGGTATTGCCAGATTGACACCGGTTAATACTTAACTTAATTGCACAACACTCAACCACTTGCTGCTTTTAGGATACAACAAATATTGGCCTGCCGTTAGTGTTATCATATCACTTGCACAAAACTGTGCAAGTTAAATCGTGAAAAGTTTTTGATATATTATTGGTCCGGGTCTGCCCCGGACAGCCTTATTAAGCTTATTAACAAGCAAAAACTTAAAGCTAGACTTAAAACTAACAAAGACATTCTTAACCTAATGGGGCGTGGAGAAATGGTAGACGAGGGAGATGTTAAGGGAGTGGCATATTGAGCAGTGCTTTTTTTATTTCGTGTTTGCTGCTATTTAGGTCAAAGACTTCGGCGTAGTTGTTCGTTATACGCAACATTCTAGATATGGGTTCAAAGTGACCGTGCGGTGGTGCGGTGAGTTCGGATCAGAAAGAGTGGGGCAGGTCTTAGATTACGGGGATTGGGAGTGAATGCAATATTTTGCGTTATTCTCGAGCACTCGATGTTTCCAGTCAGTAACTGGTGGATAAAAAGTACATCAGCGACTTCACGACGTTTTTTTTAGGATAAGCATGTTAATTAGTTTTAGCCTATTTTCATAGGGCGGTAATCCATATGGGCCTGCGCAGGGTAGACCACGGAGTGCGAAACGGATACACCTGCGTTGGACTGCTTCTATTCTTTGAATGTGGATTAGTTTATAGGGTGACCAAACTTGGCTGCAATATTCGAGAAGAGGCCTTACAAAAGTAATGAACAGGGACTTTGTAACGTAAGAGTTGGAAAATTCTTTTGACCAACTTTTGATAAAACCAAGTACAGAGTTAGCTTTATTTATAATGCTGTCAATATGTGAGTCGAAATTCAATTCTCTGTCACAAATTATTCCTAGATCCCGTACTTGTGTAGTGGAAGGAATAGGCTCATCGCAGATGAAGTAGTTTCTTGGAGGGGGAGGTAGACGTTTGCGGGAATAGGTTATCGCTTGGCATTTTCTGACATTAAGCTCCAAAAAGTTGTGCTTGCACCATACCAAAAACTTTTTTAAGTCGTCTTGCAGGCAATGGGAGTCAGAAGGCAATGAAATGACTTTGGAAATTCTCATGTCATCAGCGAAAATAGAAAGATTACAATTCGTTAAAATGAGATTTACGTCGTTAATCGTTAGGATAAAGATGATTGGTCCAAGGTGACTACCCTGAGGGACACCAGATGTTGCTTTAATGGGGTCGGATATTGAAGATCTGAAGATGAGCCTGTATTCTCGGCCTTCTAAATAGGATTTGGTCCATGCCACAAAATGAGGGGAAAAGCCAAGTTTTTTTTAGTTTAAAAATGATAAGTTGGTGAGAAATTTTATCGAATGCCTTGCTGAAATCAGTGGAAATTGAATCGACTTCATTACCGTCTTTTAAAGCATGAAGCGTCCTAGAGACGAACTCTGTTAGGTTAGTGGTGGTTGATTTACCTTTCATGAAACCGTGCTAATTTGTAGAGATAGTTGGCCTACAGTACGAAAGCAGTTGTTGATAGACTATGCTTTCAAAAAGTTTGGGTATGCAAGAGAGTTTTGCTATGGGCCTATAATTATCGACTTCGGCTTTACTTCCTTTTTTATGAATAGGGATGATGTAAGATTCCTTCCATAGGAAAGGGAGACAGACAAGTTAAATAGAGCAGCAAGGGAAGGACCGAGATGGTTAACACACTCTTTTATTACGATAGCCGGAAGGCCATCAGGGCCGGACGAAAAATCATCTTTAAGTTTGATAATGTTTTCAGATACCAAATGGATGATGTCTCAGGATAGTTTCTCATATAGCTAAAGTAACTAGGATCGGATTCAGCTATTTTCTTAGAAAAGGATTTATTAAAATGACATGTAAAGAAATTTCCAATGGTTTTCGGGTCGGCAGAAGATCCACTAAGAAATTTGAGAGTAGATGGATAGCCGTCTGACTTTCTTTTGGTATTAAGAAACTGGTAGAAGCGTTTAGGGTCCGAGACTAAGGTAAATTACATGCGGTAGAGGTACTCAAGGTAAAGAGACTCACAAAGTTCAGAAAAACGATTGTACATATACCAATCGATTACTACTGTAGTCGGAATCAGATCGAGTCTTTACAAATTTATGCCACAACTTGTTTCTGTAATTATGGAGAGAGCGCAACTCCTTGTTGTACCAGGGAGGAGCTGACATGCAGTCCTTTCGGAAGGTATATGGAACCGATAGGGGAAGATTAGCAATAAAGTCAAAGTTAATGTTGCTGATGAGGTTTTTAAGTTTGTTAAAGTCGGTTCTTCGGAAGTTAATTGTGTTGCCATTTTTATATAAGCATATAATTGACAAGGGGTGATGAAGGCGGTCTAGGGTAGAAAGAAGATGATCACTCCTATAAACGACACAGTTATCTGAATCGGATGTGATGACAAGGTCGAGTTGTTTGTTCATTGTGTTAGGTATTCCACTAATCTGATATAGACTTGAGTTGGTTAGGCAGTCCACCATCAATATTTCTATTTCCGAGAACGAATTAAGAGAGCAGAAATGAGACGAATCGTCGGAAGGCGCCCATTTAAGTTGAGGGAGGTTGAAATCCCCTACTAGAATAATACAGTCTTCAGGTTGTGCATTATTAGTCAAAAAATCCACTGCGTGAACTACAGGTCGATAAGACTGGGATGGGTGAATGTAACAACAAAGTACGTAAGGACAGCGTTTGGGGAGCATAATGTTGACACATACTAACTCAAAGTTGTCAATGTGGGGAATATCAACAGGAGTTGCGTGAAAAATGTTCCGGATTGCTAGTAAAACACCTCGGCCATAGTGATTATCAGCTCTTTCAAATCCATCTTTCCGAAAAACGTTGAAATTTGGAGGGAACAGCTCAAGGTATATATGACCGAGATTTTAGAGCGCAAACCTATTACATTTTGGGTTTGACAGTTGGTGGAAGAAGTGGGTCAAGGTATTTCGGGTAAGAATCGAGGGCAGGCAAATTAAGAAAACGAGCGGGGACAGGTTGTTCAGGCACCCCAGAACTAGAATCTTGACTAGTGAGGGGGGTTGGATCATTGTGGTTGAATGCAAAGTGTTGACCTATCAAAGCGCTCATACTAAAGAACGTGGTGCGATCCATTTTCGAATGCCGTATCTTTAATCTATTCCAAAAAGACTTTAAGTGCTTAGACTTATTTTTTCGTCAGCGTATAAATGGTCCTCTGCCTAAAAAAAAATTATAAAAGTGAGTCCTTGTTGTAAATCCAAAAATCTTCTCATAAGACACAATTTCACTTCAAGGATCCTATGCCGTTCTCCCTCCTCTTTCTTTTGCAATTTTTAAAAGATTCTCGAATGGAAGAAGAAGGCGTTCGACTCCAATGACTATCATTCATATGGTTGATGTCAGTCATAATGGTTCAACCCACATACCTAAACTGACTCTAATCATAGCAACCAAAATCTGGTATGTCACCTTTCTTTAGTGCTCAATTCATTGACCTCAGAAGAAAACTATATATGGTATGTCGCTTTTAGAAACTCCCTACCAAGCTACAACAAATAGATCGTTTCTAGTAGACGAGCTGTCCACCTTAACTTTGCGTAATTCTGTTTTGATCTAAAGTCGACCAAAAAAAATTCGAGACAAAAAAATATACAAAACATAAAATAGAGAATCATTCCATGTATCCGCACAACTATTTTCATATCCAAAAAGTCACAAAAAAAAAATTCAAAAAAAAAACGAATAAAAAAAAGTCAACTGAAGACAAAATACCAAAAATAATGCTACGAGGAGGAAGCCGACCAGACTCACACTTCTTAACGGTGCGCCTCTGATTTATTTTCAGAGCTCGCACACATATTTGCCATGGCAAAAAGTTCTTCGGATTCTCTGTTCTTATTCTTCTTCGTCGTCGGTTTTCGTTTTTTTTTTTTTTTATATATATACAATTTACGAGCTCTATCCCAGTTTTGCCTGCACCACTATCGCTACGATAAAAAATTAAAAAAAAAAAAAAACTTTTGCAACAAACTTATCAAAAATTTAAACATTCTTATTTTTTTAAAAAAAAAAAAGCGACCTTGTCCTTAACGTACAACAATAAGAGAGAAGTTATAAAAGTTTCCTTTTCAAAAAAAAAAAAAAGAAACACAGAAAAGAGTATCTAAGCGGAAATGCCGTGGTCAAATTGTAGCCTATGTAGCGCATATCTCTGATTTCGTGAAGGTTAATCTTTGTGGCAAAGAAGCGATAGTCGAGTTGAAAATTAATTTTTATATTTCCCCCCCAAAAAAATGTAGAGTCGGACAGAACATTTTAACGAAAATATGACATCCTAAGTAGAAATAAATAAATAAATAAATATATAAATCGAAGAATAACATAAAAAAGAAAAACATCGAAAAACGTAGAATCCATTGAAAAACCCCCAATCGAAAGTACGAGTGTTGACATTTTTTTTTTCCATAAAAATCTTATCCAAGGAAGGAAGGCGGCACAACGATGGATCCAGGTGGCGGTGGTGCTGCTGCCGCTGAACCAGTTATTGCTCAGACAGTACGCCGAAATCCAAGTATCAAACGACTGCTTAAACTACCATGGGGCGCAGGTAAGCAAAGACTAAAAAAAAAACCATAAACTTATTCCTAAATGATGTCATATCTGTATTTGGTAACTCAAATATTATTCATTAGCTATTTGCATTTGGTCTGTTGTTGTCATCACAGGGAAGAGGGGTTTTTGTCCCGGTTGTCGTGTCAATTTATTTATTTTTTTTTTTAATTTGAAATATTTTATCTATGGTGAAAATTAATCAGATTAGTCAAAAGTTAAAGAACTTACTTTGTAAATTGAGTGATATAATGCAGTATATCTGTATCTCTGTTTGTGTGTATCTGTTTGTACTTGTAAGTTCATGTGGGTGTCGTGACGCGGGAAGTAATGTTTTGAATGAACATTGATGACAAGTTCATTGCTTCGGATTTAGTTTCCATGCTGGGGGATAACCTTGACAGCGAAAAATTATTCGTCAAACATTTTCTCGTTGTAAAATAAACTTCAAACTGAGCCGGATATTTGTAGTCGTATATTGAAATTTGCTATTGAAAAGTGGATTTTTTTTGTTTGTTATTTTATTTGCAAATAGACAGTAACATGTATGAATGCACTCGTTTGTGTATTCTGTCTTATAGCAAACGTCATCAGATATTCGTGATAGGATTTATGGGCATAAGTTCCATGTAAGATTTTGTTTAGGTATACTCTAAAATAATATTCAAATGATTACACGGTTCCGTCCTTATTTTATCTATCCGCTAATTTTGTTTAAATTTGGCTTGGCCTACGAAAGGGTGGTGTATTCTTTGTAATCGACTTAAAGGACATTTGGTTGATACAATACTTTCAAAGAACACTATTCGAAACGCCATGTTAACGGCCAAGCAAATTAATGTTTTTTTTTTTTGCCTGAATATGTACTTTGGGTTAGGAATAGAAAATTCTATGGTCAAAAAAAATTTTTTTTTTTTGCTGTTACTAAGAAATTTTTACTGTTGCGAAAACGCAACGTTGCACAGTGGGGCAGAATAGGCTCAAAGTTGGCATCAAATCAACCTATAAAGCTAGGAGCCTGAAATTTCGTCTGATGATTATTGAAACTGTGTATGAGAAAATATCCAGTCCACTCATGGCCACGCCCACAAAAATGCCTCATATAAGGAAAAAACACTGCTTCAGTTACAATTTTGTATACATAAAATCGATTTATTAATATTATCTATGTATATGCATGTATATTATTATTACTATTAATTATAATTTGTAACGGAATCTTCATGTTCATCTTCACTATTGTCATCTTCGTCATCATCATTGCTTTCTTGGACTGGCGAAGATTTAAGTAAAAACTATGCTTCCTCGGGTAGGTGTTGATGTTTTTTGTTGGATAGTTTCCTCTTGCTGGTGATTATTGGATCGGAACTTATTAAAAAAGAGTTAAAAACATCTACTCGTATATTAGTTTTTTTCACGACTAGATTTTCGCGAATGATGCTCTCGATATTTTTTGAAGTCCTTGTTTCGTGCTTCTTGGGCTTCCTCTGTCAGGTGGCCAATGGGTAATAAAGCATGCGATATTATTTCTGGTCCATGAATGAAATATTTGTGAACCGTGAGTGACATGTTATACCAGGGATACTTCTCAACATAATATCTGGCTGTATCATGCGAAAATTTCCTGAACTTCTTGACATCAATTTCAAAGCCACTAGATACAGCTACCATGTGCATCTTTTTAATCAGCCGTACATCAACTTTGGTTATGACTACAGAAGTTTCTGGATTTTGAAAAAAAACGCCTGGTTGTATTTCCATCATTAAAATTACCAAATCCCTGCTTTGGTTTGTCTACTATCAGGCCACATCTATCTCTGAATTCTTTTTGGATCCGCGCTTTATTTTCCGCAAAAATGGCTTTGTCATTATCCCCTCGAGCTTGCCACTTTCTGAGAGGTAATTTATAAGATAAACGTAGCAAATTTTCGAAAAATCGTATCCAGCCATGAAGAACGGCCAAACTCCAAGTTCTCGGTTTCATCTTTTCGTGCAATCATATTCTCTATATAATTGAACTGTTTAGAAGTTGCGCCACACAAATAGCATTTTTGTGTTGGTGACGTCTCCGTAAGAGCATTGCACACTTTACCGTCAATCATAATAAAAACTAAGTTTATGACTAAGAAGCAGCGATCTTCCCTCAATCAGTGCTGCTGTCTTTTGCAAGCTTTTTATTTACTGATCTATTCTATTCTTTTCTGCAATGGATTTTTCTATTGACTCTTTTACGAACTCGATTTTTAAAGGCCTGCAGTATCTTGTAGAAGCCAGTCGCGGATTTTGTCACACAATTTTTGCATCACAGGTTAGTCGAAGTGGAACAACACAGGTTATGAAGACAGGCGAATCAGATGCTTCAAAACCATGAAAAGCCTGTTTGTAGGAACTATGTCCCGAACTTCCATCAAACTCCCACTTTGCAAACAAGCACCGTTTATCTAATTCTTCATTTTTTAGTTAGAGAATGACATCTTTTTGTGATTGCAACAAACGCTGAATAGTGGTAATTGCAATGTGTTCGGAAGGGGGATAGCATTCTTGTTTTGCGGCTTGAATAATCTTATAAGAAGGAAAATTTTCTGGTGCACACATTCTAATTGTATTATATTGATGCCGAGATAATTGAGCTTTAACCGCAACTTCAAGCGCATCTTCACCTGACATCTTCAAAGAATTTGTTTCCAACGACTTCTTATAAGCGCTTCTATATTTCTTTGCTCTATCAGGGGTGGGGTGCTCTCAAACTCATTTGAGTAGCATAATTTAATACGGCAACTGGTGTGGATTCTCGCAATTTCTGAGTTTTTCTTCTTTTAGTTCTTTCGGCACAACCTTCGAAAGGAGTACTTAGTCGACCACGCTTTTGATCAGGACAACGAAGAAAAGAAATAGAAGTCTCAAGCCAATCACTATTTGTTTTTAAAAACAAATCGAGTCGTCTATGTGCTTTAACCCAACGGGATTTTTATTGTGGCTTAAAATGAGATAATAATTTAATTAAGCTTTCATTATTAAGATTTCGTGTTCGATTTTTTAGTTCTTCCGTTAAAAATGTAAATTGCTGTTGCATTTCAGTATGTTCAGTGGATCTTACTCGTATTATATTAAAAAGCCCCATTCGAGTAATGGAGTGTTGGAACTAATCCTTAAAGTTGAAATCATTTCATTAAAAACTACAATAAAACTGCCAAACTATTTTTTTCAGAAAGTACATTTTTTTTAAAAAAATCGTACAACAAGAGTTGCAAAAAGTATCACCTAATTTTAAATGTTTATCAAAGTACACCATATAAGCAATCAAAAAAAAATAAAAAAACTAAAGCTTGGACGGCTTTGGAACATAATTAATTTCACCAATATTTACAAAACAAACGCTAAATTAGATGCACTGAAACCCGGTACGATGAATGTTACCGTAATTTACAACTAAATTAACTTTCACACAAAAAAAAATAAAAAATTAACATATACATGAGTTTGATGGCTCCATAAAAATTTTAACAATCTTTAATTTTTCAGAAAATTTTTACACACAAAAAATACTACAAAGTTTCATTTAACTAGGCACTATCAGTGAGCATGTATCGCTGGTACTGATGCGTTTTTCATTTTATGTGACTAAGATAACGGCATAGGACAGTTAGTTTCTGATGAGTATAATATTTAAGCACTCGAAAGTAATACAAACGGACCCAGAGAGAGAATTTGAATTTTTGATTTATTGCCAACTTTTTGGCTATTCTGCCCCGCAGTGCGTTGGCCGGATAGGGTATATAAAGTTCCAAATATGAGTTCAAAGGAAAATCATTATTTTTTGGATTTTTATGGAGAAAATATTTATTTTCATCGAATATAAGTATCAACAAAAGGAAATATTCATATTATTGTGGTATTATCATCAATTCTTTGTGTGATATTTTGTAAAACATTTTGAATGAAAAAATACATTGCACTTGGAACACATATATGTTGTTGTTCTGCGACGTTCATGCACCTTCTTCTCTGATTACAATTATTTTTTACAATTAGATGTCCGTGTCCGTCGAATCTGATGTCATCAATTTGGGAGGTATTCTTGCCACATGCAAGAACGCTTGTCTCCAAACGGGCTTCAGTTCGCATGAGACACCTAGCAACCTACTTCTCTCTCCTCCTACAAACCCATTACACCTACGTCCCTTCTCTCCAAGGTCATGGCAACGCTGATAAACCGTCAGCTCATGAAATATCTCGAAACACGAAAACTTCTTAATGAGCGGCAGTATGGTTTTCGTAGCAACAGGTCCACTGGTGATTTGATGGCATGTCGCACTGAAACAAAGCGTACATCAATCTGGCGAAAGCAAGATAGTTGGACTTGATATTTCTAAGGCATTTGACAGAGTTTGGCATCAGGCGAAAATGCGTGCTTTTGGGATCGATGACTATCTTCTTCAATGGATTAGAAATTACATTTCGGAACGGTTCAATTCAAGTTGTCTTGTACGGTTTCAAGTCTGATATTCACAAAATAAATGCTGCTGTGCCCCAGGGCTCCGTTCTGTCTCCGACACTCTTTTTAATTTTCATTAATGATCTCTTGTCTGCTACTTCTAATCCAATATATTCCTTTGCTGATGACAGTACTCTCTGTTTTTCATATTCTTTCTCGGACTCACTCATTAAAGCGAAATTCAAATACCCAGCCATTATCCATGAATGGCACTTGCATCGTCGAAACCGAAAAACTTTCCATTCTCGGTATGTGTGTCAGTGACAACTTACGTTGAAATGACCACATATTCGATGTCGTCAAATGTGCTGCGAAATGTCTAGATTTCCTTAAGCGATGTAAGAAATATTTTACCCCCTCTGATCTGGCCACAATATATAAGGCTTTCATCCGTCCAAAATTGGAGTACAATACCCACATCTGGTCAGGTGCTCCTAAAATATCTCTGCACCTGCTAGATAGGATTCAAAACCGTGCGATAAAACTCATTGGTGATACTAATATCAGTCAATCAATTGACACCAACCTCGAACACCGACGTAATGTCTCCTGTTTCACTTTGTTGTATCGCTATTTCCACCACCAGTGCTTCATTGAAATCGCCAGTAGCATTCAACCCATTCAAACTTTCAACCGTAACACCCGTCTCGCTTTGAATGCTCATCAGTATACCCTCAAGCCCATTTTCGGACGTACTCTAAAATATCGTGATTCGTTCCTAAGCCGTACAACTCGCTTATGGAATGCCCTGCCGATCTCTGTGTTTTCTGGTCGTTATAATTTACAAACATTGAAAAACAATGTACATCGGTACCTGTCTTTTCTTCCTCCCTAAATTTCCTTCGCCCATGAACAGCGCATGAACATTTTAAGGGTACAAAAGCCCCTTGAGCGCGCGCTGATTATACATAAAAAAAAAAGAAGTGAATGTCAAGAGCTTCAGAACCACCAGCCTTACATCCTGTCTGGTTAAGCTGCGAAATCTGTCTTAGATGTAGTTGCATTACTTGTTTGACTGCGCTTTGAAATCAAGTACGTATGTAGTTCGAATTGACAGTGCACTCACCATGAAAGATTACGCGGTAGGAATTTCCACAAAGCAGCTTCTTACGATATGTATAGTTCGACTAAACAACAGGGCTCCAACATCAACACTTGGTGCATCTCAGGTAATTCTCGAGGAAGAGCTACCAAATCGCACAGAACACCGGACCGGATATGAGTTTTTTTTTTTTTTTAAATGGTTTGGTAAATGTATACATTGTGATTATCAATATCTCATGTTCATTAGAAGCTTTTCGATTTAAAAATCAGATGCAAGCTGCATAGCTTTCTTGTACAGACTGTTGATCCTATCCGGTCGCAGTATTTTAAGGAATGATAGATCTGCTGCCATTGTACGCCCGTTATTTTGCAATGCCTTCCCATACCTAACCTGTTTAAATATATAGAGATTCTTCTAAGATACGCATAAAAATTAATTTACTGAGACGCTGGCTACCGCCTAGGAAATTCTTTTTTCAGGGATATTTGTTTCGTTTATATTTGGCATTTGTTTTAGTTCCAGTTTTAGGTACGATGTTATTGTCCATTGTATTCCTCTACCTTCTTCCTGTATTGTTGAGCAGATAGGAACATTGATTATCACCAAGAAAAGTAGAGGTGATAAAATACAACCTTGTGGGCCTCCGCTTTAGATTTTGAAGCGTCTGAAAGATGTCTGTTTTGGGGAACTTAACAGACATGTTATACGAGTACTTAGCTATAGTGTTGGATTTTTCGAGAATGGCTCTTCTGTATAAAACCAGTGTAATGAAACCTCGATGCATGTCATTTTGAATTATACATACCTACAAAGCAAAATGTCATTTAGAGGTAAATCCATTTGTTCTCTAATATTTGGAAGACTATCTTCGATACTATTTTTATAGCTGCCGAAGAAAATTTGCTCACCATCTGGTTTCCGCAATCCATCAGATTATGCATCCCGTTTTGTCCTTTTTAAAGGACTCGATAGCACTTGCGTTTGGAACTTACTACATATTTACTAATACATATCTTGTCTTCAATTCATACTCGACTGTTCGCTCTCAGCTTACCTACGCAAGCTTATATCATAATGTGGCATTTTTCGCAATGGATTTGTTTTTGTGCCTTAAGAAGTGCCAATATGTCTATAGACACCTGCTGTGAGGCCATATGAAACTGTTCGTTTAAAATATTTGGAATTGCTTAAAAAAAGGAGCACTCCAGGATCTTGACATTTATTGAAATGTTACCTGAATTTATGTACTTGGAATAAGCTCGGAGAGTCGGAAGTATAGCTCCTAATACATAAGTTCATCATACGAGGGCTATTCCAAAATCAACATCTGAAGTGAAAAATATTTTTTAAAAAAAACCAAAAACATTAATTTTTTGCACAAAATAGTTTTATTAACATCTATATTATTTTTCTACATAGTCTCCGTTTAAATCTATACATTTTTGGTAATGTGGGACGAGCTTTTGTATACCCTCCTTAAAAAATGACACCGCCAGTGTGTTCAGGGATTGATTCACACCGTTCATAAGTTTCTCATTATTTCCAAAATGTTGAGATGCAATGGATGATTTCAATTTTGGTAAAGGGTGGTAATCACTTGGTGCCAAATCAGGACTGTAGAGGGGAGGGTGATCAAAAATATCCCAATTGAACTCCTCCACTAAAGTTTTTGTGCGTGCGTTGTACGTTGTCATGCAGAACCACACTTTTGGTAAGCATACCTCGTCTTTTGTTCTGGATTGCTCTTCTCAACTTACGTAGAGTTTAACAGTAAACCGCTGCATTTATTGTGTTTCCAGGTTCCATAAACTCGGTCAACAATATGCCTTTACTGTCCCAGAAAACTGCGGCCATAATTTTTCGATAGGAAAAAGTTTGTTTGAATATTTTTTGGCTTGTTTGGGGAATGAGTGTGCATCCATTGCTTTGACTGTGCTTTGCTTTCTAAGTTTATATGCTGGACCCAAGTCTCATCTCCAGTCACAATTTGCTGTAAAAATTCTTCACCTTCCATTTCTAAACGTTCGAGAAATGCTTTTCCTGAATTGACACGTTGGCTCGTGTGGACATCTGTGAGCTGTTTTGGGACCCAACGGGCACAGAACTTGTGGTAACCCAAGTTTTCAGACACGATTCTGTATAGAGTAGTTCGAGAAATTTCGGCAAAATCTTGTCGCAAGATCTGAAATCGTAAAACGCCTGTTTTCTCGAACAAATTGGTCAACTTGGCGAACCACGTCTTGATTCATGATCGATTTGTGCCCTTGGCTTCCTTATGCACATCTGTGCGTCCGTTTTTAAATTGTCTACACCAATTACGTACCGAACCATCACTCATCACTGTATTGCCGTAAACAGCACATAACCGACGATGAATTTGAGCTGCGCCATTTCCTTCAGCTTGCAAAAAACGAATTACACTTCGTACCTCACAGGCGGCGGGAGATAAAATTGTATTCTCCAAGTTAAAACGGCAACCATTGGAAAAATATTGAACGAAAACGGTCGAAACTTGGCATATTATTAGAGAATAATGTACTGGTTGCGGCATGCAGAAACACGTCACCGAAGTGCACCTATGTAATGAATTGTAACACATCGGAGGTTGATTTGAGAATAGCCCTCGTAGTTATCGAATTTTTGACAGAGCCATTGTAGACATGAATCACTAAGATATCTAAAACCTTAAAAATATTGTAAACATGAAAGCGCACAGCACTACTTTTTTGCCCTTTTGAAGGCCACCAATATTTATGACTTGTATTTTTCTTTTGAAAGCATCTAGGATGTTTGAAGGCTCAACATAGCTTTCCTGTAAATTATGAATCAGCTTCATTCCATAGGGCGCTCAAGACGCTTGGTTCAGATCCGATCAGTACGGAGTATAAGCAACGTTGTACGGCTGTAAATATTCGATTACAAAGGTTAAAACCATTATTATCTATTAGATGAATTTCTATAATACATTAACCCGAAAATTTATAGCCATCCAACTGAAATTGCTTTGGGTTTTGGTTGTACTGTGGTGTTTTTAAATAGATTTTGCGACCATTCCCTTGTATTCTATTAAACGCAAGTTCATAGATATTGTACTCGTATATTCTGATATTAGAGTTCTACTCATACAGACCTGTGTTTCTGAAATTTCAATGTAGAAACCAAACTGAAGTGAAGTCCTTAGCTCGGAGCTAAAATTCTATTACAAAGATAATGAGATAATGCCACAACTCGTCGCAAATGTTATTAAAAATATAATTAAAAGGTAAGAGGCGTGCTTGAACATGAAACGTAGTTTGCATCGTTCTGTTTATGTATCGGGATTCTCAGTCGCAACCGTTGTCCTGGTTTTCCCACACTTTCTCTTAGACACCCATTAGCCTTAGCCTTGTTGGGTTTACTAGATATTCCACGAATTCTCCATGCAACTTCTTCGAATTCTACTCTGTTACAAAATAGTTTTTTTTTTTTCGAAAACGCAAAGGGATTGTTTACTACTCTACCAACGTAACATTCCATAACCAAACGATCTCAACCATCCGTCGATTTGTTGGATACGAATATCCTATCAATTACCATCCACAGAAACCATGTTTCTCTTGCACGGATACATTTCTGAGAATCTCTCTGATGGCAGGCATCTGTAACTTTTCATATTGGTAATAAGTTTTCTCATTAGAGACACATAATGTTTAGCCATACCATTATTCGTACAAAACCTGCCATCAAGGATAACATCGACTTAGACATATGACGGTGTATAGGCTTCAAGTCCATAAAGCTAATTGTTCATAAAAGATTTAAGGGATCAATAATATTAATGCGTCAGATAACGAAGTAGTAGAACAGGAGCTCGTTGAATGAGTATATGGTTGGGTTGGGTGCGGTTTAAGGTGAACGGACGTCTAATTAAGGAGGTGAAAGGCTTCAATTCAATTTAGTGCCGGTAATGGTAGCTCTTAATCCCAACAGTCTGATGTGATAATTATGAGGGTTCATTACGTTTGTTGTTTGCAGGTTTGATTTGCTTTTGGATTTTTATTTAAGACTACTCGTGTCAGATGCAACTACTGACTCCTGTTTATTTGGATTTATTAAATAGGTTATACAATAAAATATGTATGCAACTTGTTCACTGGGTTACAATAACATTAAACGGGTTAGTCAGGGTCGTGGCGTTATTGAAGGGTGTGTCGGGAAAACCCCATTCAAAAATTCGCACAATTGAATAAGTGAAATATGTAACGAATTGTCACGGCATATTCGCAGCATAAATTTTATTACATCAATTGAATGAAAGCTACGTGATACTGTATCACTGGAAAAAAACCAAAGAAAGGTTTTTCTCCCGAACGAGCAGAATACTAGTTCATTATACTCCTGGCACAATACTATATATTCCTTTTATTGAAATTTCCAAGACTTTCGTAGAAACATTACCCATCTTTCACCCTTCAATGATGGTAGGTAGGTAGGTAGGTAAAAGTGGGTGTGGGAAAGACCGACCACTTAGGCCTATTGGCCCGTTGTGATGCCACGTAGATCTGTGATCCTCTTATTCATGGAACCAGTTTGAGCTTATGATGAAGCGTAGGAGACTGTCAAGATCGTTTAAGTCATTGTAGAGAGCTGGACATGTACAGAGTAGGTGGAGGATTGTCTCCTCTTCCTCCTCGTCCATGCAAGTTCTACAGAAATCGTTTGTAAAAACACCAAGCCTTCTTGCATGCTTGCCTATAAGTTAGTGTCCAGTAATGACACCTATGTTGCCGCTGAGATGTTCAATATTTAGAAGGGTAAGACTCTTAGAGCGATTCAGATCCAGCTTTGGTCCAACAGTCCATCCAAGGTCTGTTCTTTTATTAGCATCCAGCTTTAATATTGATTTGCACGTAGCGAAGGGATACCTATGCTACCCGTTTCCGGTAGAATAGGTAGAGTGGTTCCAATTTTGGCGAGTTCGTCACAATTCCCTGGAATGTCTCTGAGGCCGGGCACATAACAAAAGTGAAGGTTGAACTGCTCTGCCATTTCCTTAAGAGATGATCGGTATTCAAGGGCGGTTTTAGAATTTAATGAGACTGAGTCCAGGGGTTTAACAGGAGATAAACAGACCAGCATGCAGCGTCAAAAGACGGTCAGCCTTCAAGGCCATCAATACTCTGAAACGGAAGATATGAACCCTTGATGGAAGGAGGTTCATTACTGTTGAGACAAACCGTTCTTTTGAGTCTGGTATTCATTTGGTCGCTCACTTCTCATACTCTTTCTTTTTTCTACGGAGAAATAGATATTATTCTCCCTCGTAATTTACTGAAGCGCATAGGCCACTCACTCTCTTTCTCCAATGCTTGTTCTCTTTCAATCAGAGATTCGGCACTTAGTGCAAGTTGAAGACCGTTGACTCTCGTCAGCTGAGTGATACGTGATTGGCAGAGGAGGTTCTGGTGAGTATTTTTCCGTCATTATGGCGTCGAAGCTATCCATAAAAGTACCTTGGCTGCAAGCAGGTAATGGTCCGAGTCTACGTTGGTCGCTCGCAACGTTTGGATATCTGTAGGTATAATATGATACTATGTAGAGTAGTGCCCTTGGATAATGATCAATTCGGTTCACCGTTTTGTGGATTTGCAACATTGCGTAATGATCAATTTGGTTAATGATCTGGTGGGCGCAGCAAAGTCAATTAGTCATGGTGCATTTTGAAACGAGTGTTGTGTAGGCTATGCTTCCTGATTGTGCTACCACAGATGCTACATTTTCTCATTTTGGCATTTAAAGCACGTAAAGAGAATTTAACGTCATATCTATGGCATTGTTCGTAAGTTTCTGTCGAGCAGCTTTGAGTTGATGATGATGGCGATATTTGCTTTTTAACATTCTAGAGCAGACGCTAGTTGTTCGTCTGCATATTACAGGGCCGAATGTCGTTGTTCTTTTTTCGTTTTGCACGTCGTCGACAGTAATTCTGTCCTCATCAGAGGTAGTCAGTTGCTTTGTAACAGATGGATTCTTACGTGGCAGGGTAGTTAAACCTATGCACAAACTCCAGCTTGCAGAGCCAGACCCTTGGTTGATTCCTTGGCAGAAGTGGCCGGATATTCCGGAGAGAGTAATCCTCTTTGGGGATGTGAGAATTGTCCTTGACCAAATAGGGGTTCATCTGCCACCATCTCTATTTGGAAACCCTAGCGAATGCTGATAAATCCCTATTGATCTCAACTCCAAATACATTTAAGTAGCTCATTTGTGGAATTTGCCATGCTGACTGTTGACCACATCGCTGGTACAGTCGCATGAATTCGTCCATTCTGAAGTTCAGTCATTGCTGACAGAAGGTAGGTACCAAGAGGACTTGAAATAAGCACTACAACTGATGTTTGGTCACAGTTACAGCACTATTCATCCACAGGTTGACACCGCTGGGTGTCTATCTAATCGTACAGCTTCCAGCTACCTATTTGTTAAATATGTAGTACGCTTGCCAGTATCCGATCGCAATGACACAAAATGAATACTGTGCTACATGGGGAAAGACTCAGGGTGAGATTGCATTTTACAAGTTTGCCTGCAGAACTCTTCCATTGATAAATTGAAATCAGATACCGAGAATAGAAGATTTCTTATGAAGCATAATCAGTTTATTGAAAAATGATGTCGATGCTAATGACGAACAAACTTTGGGTATCTGATGATAATCGTAAACAAAATATTTCTAAAGAAGAATCTTCATTCAATCTATTTAACGTTATTTCCGGAACAAGCCATGACCGACTACATCACTAATCAGTTTAGCACACAACCCCCTAAATTTGGCGATCTTGTGACTTTTGCTATAAAACAAACCAACACGCCTACATACTTTAACATTCCGCTGGCGCCTTTCGGATACTAAAAATCTTCCTAAAATAAAATTAATAAATAAATTTGGAAAATTTTTAAATAACCGGCAACTAATAATCGAGAGAAATTTATTAGCCAGCACGTTTTTTTTTGTTTCATCAAACATCCATCAAACGGATGTCAGATACGAGTATTAGCACCATCAAGAGATCCCTGCCGCTCTTCGTGTGGGAAGTTGTGTAAGCCAAACGTTAAAATGAAAATGCCGCTGTCAATTATTATTAAAATAAATTTCCCTCACTTTCACACCTACGGCAGCCTATCCACTACTGAAGACCATGCCTACGAGTGAATCGATCTGTCGGATGTTTTGTTAAAAAGAAAAACATGCTCCCACCTCCCAATGGACGTATCTTGAGAAAGTATTCCCACTTTTGTCCCGACAAGGTGTTGAAAAGTACTTTCGCCAAATTTCCAAAAACGTCAGTGAGCAAATTACACAAAAAATACATCTTTTTCGAAAAGTTTTCCCCTCCGATTGTTTACAAGTATAGTTTGGCATGGGCATCTGGCAAGCGGGTCTATTCCACCGCAGAGTTCATTTAAATTTTTTTCCTAAAAATAACAAATACCAAATACCAAATTTTTTTTTGTCCAATTTTTAAAAAAAAAAAACAAGGTAAAAACTGGATGAAGAGAGCTGCCACTGACACGGATCGGCTGATTTGTTATAATAATTCTTGAAAGCGACCATAGGCTTGATTTAAGATTTTTTTTAAGAAAATATTATTTTAACTGTAGTCGCAGGGATGACTTAGTAGAAATTCAGTTTTGTTTAGCGATTAAACTGAAAATTAATGCAATACGTTAAGCAGGTCCTGTCAAGTTGAATTTACTCTGTTTTAGGAAACACAGCAGTAAGCAATTTTTTTTAATTTTAGTTTTTTTTAAACTTCGTGTCCCAGCCATCTGAAATGACGGAGATTTTCCTAAGCCTGCAAAATTAAATTTATGCTAAAAACTAACTGAAACAATTGCTTCACGGTTTCTGTATTCCTTATCAGTGGTTTTCGTCCTGACCTAAACGCAGCTGCAAAATTTATCAATAGCTATCTTATACACCCGGGCAAGTTTGGTATGGATACCATTCCTTGACAAGACTTTCAATACGTTTTCGCTGTACATGCTATGGTACTCGTAGACTATTTCATAATCCATATACTAGTATTTAGAGTTTTTTATTAGATGTAACCTAACCTAAATTTGCCGACTTGTTGGCAAAGACCTAAGTCTCAAATGTAGCCCAAAAAAAAGAGTCTTAAGTTGGACCAGCAAAATAGGCTGTAGGACGATCGTCGGACTTCGTCTCCAATAAGCCGATTGTGATATGCGCTGGTTGATAAGTGTCATCGTCCTGTTGAAACCACATACTATACGAGTACGTATCCGCAAACTTTCCAGTTCCAGTTTTTTCGAGCTAGTAGAACAATTTATTAGAGCTAGTTATACTATGTGAGAAATTGTAAGATATTGTTTACTGATTATGTCTTACTATCCTGATCGATTTCCACGCTGGAAACTCTTTTGGAACAAAATAGAAGAATGTCTTGAGCCATCAAGGCTAAGCAAAATCACGGTAATAATTCTAAGTTGGACGATTTCCAGCAAAGAATCGCTCAATCTGCTACTAGACACCCATTTCCCAGATGACACACAAGTGACTAACTTTCAAAATAAATCGTTCAAATGAACCTGTGATTCAACATACTTAACGACTCTGCATATGCGTCTACATAGCATAGAATATTCCCTTTACCATAAAGTAACAGCGTTGGTAGATGGAAAAGGCATTTTTAAAAACGTCAACACACTTGCGATCGCAAGTGCATCGTCAACTCAGAAGGTAGATATCATACTCGGTGAGTTGATTAATCTCCTACTTACCAGCCCTATAGTTAGCTCAAAACTGAGTGGGGCGTCTACCAAAAGATCTGGCCGTATAGAATCGCTGCAAGGTGTCATTCTGTTCACCCTTCACCAAAATACTCGTATGATGGTTAACGGACTTTTGCAAAGTGATCGCCTAAGCAGATGATGTTGCTATTACCGTCTCAAATAAGCCCGTTTTTGTTTTTATATTGCCTTTAAGGAACTCCTATAATATGCTGTCATCTAGCTAACAGGATATCAGATCGATGTGGATTTGTTGTAAACCAACAATTTCTCTTCACTAGGAAATACAAAATTCCATACATCGACTCTTCCTGTATTTGCTTTATACTCGTATTTTCTGACAGATAACTGAACTGCAGATCTAACATAGAAGAAAAGGGCGCCTGCCTGACAGTTGTTGACATTCCCTCACGGGAGCGACGTCCCAACCCTGAGGAGGAAAGGGTGAAATCCTGTTAGCGAGCGTAGCGAGCCACCTTCTTCAAACTTGAATTCAACACCTATTTGTTTTCTTTTTATTATTTTTAATAAAGTTTTAGTTATACGGTAACATACGAGTATGTTAATCACTTAAAACAGAACAACGTTTAATTCGTTTACCTTCTTTCTCAATTCGGCTTTATTTCACAAGCAATGGTCGGCGTTATTTCACTTTGTCATTGTGACAAACGAATTTTGGAATTCGGCGTTATTGCGTCCGGTGTTATTTCACGGCACCGAAGAAAGGCCTTGAAAAAACTACAGTATCACTCTTTTTTTTTGCAAGAACGACATTGAAAATAAACGTTGGTTGCAGCCTGGCATAACTCACTGGCTATATAATGTACGAGTATGAGTACATACGAGGGTTGTCTGAAAAGTAAAGACAGCGGCACTCGTCAATAAAAGCTAGTGAATGCTAGTTGTGCATCTTTTGACAGTTACTTACCGAAGTTTCAGTCATTTTGGACGCGTACTTTTTAGTTGACAGTCGTTTGAGTGAGTCGATGTGAGTGTTTTTTGTGAAAATGCAAAAAATTGAGTATCGAGCTGTTATTAAATTCTTGTTTTTGAAAGGCAATACGCCTACGCAAATCAGAAATGAGTTGGACTTTGTGTGTGGGGACTCATTTACCACAGTGAAATATTGGGCAGCTGAATTTAAACGTGGCCGTAACAGCTTGGGAGATGATGAACGTTCGGGACGTCCAAAAACTGGAACCACTGACGATAACATTGCTAAAGTTCACCAAATGGTGTTAGACGACCAACGAATTAAAGTGAGAGGGCTGGTAGAGGTTATGAAAATGTCCAAAGAACGTATTTGTTACATATTAAGTCAAGATTTAGGCATGAGAAAGCTGTGCGCGAGTTGGGTGCCGCGTTGGCTTACATTAGACCAAAAACGTGTTCGAATGAACATTTCCAACGCTCTGTTGGCGCTGTTTAGGCGCAATAAATCCGAGTTTTGGCGCCGATTAATTACTGTAGATGAAACTTGGATACACCATTATACGCCCGAAACAAAAATTCAGTCAAAACAGTGGATTGCAAAGGGCGAGCCGGATCCAAAAAAAGCAAAAACTGTTTTTTCGGCTGGGAAAGTGATGGCGACTGTTTTTTGGAATAGTAAAGGTGTTATCTTAATCGATTACCTTCAAAAAGGAAAAACCATTACAGGAGCATACTACGCATCATTACTTGCCAAGCTGAAGGCATAAATTGCGCAAAAATGGCCACATTTGTAGAAAAAGAAAATCCTGTTTCACCAAGACAACGCGCCGTCTCACACCTCAGCGGTTGCCATGGCGAAAATCCATGAATTACGGTTTGAACTGCTTGACCATCCGCCTTGTTCACCAGATCTAGCCCCAAGCGACTTCTCTTTGTTCCCCCATCTAAAAACTGCGCTCGGAGGACAGAGATTTTCGTTAAATGAATCACCTTTGTGAACAATTATTTTGTAGAGAAAAGCGCCAAGTACTATTTGGACGGGTTAGAGAGATGGGAGCATCGCTTTGAGAAGTGTGTAGAGTTACAAGGAGACTACACCCTGAATGGCTCGAACTGCAAGCGACTTCAGACTGCTATAATTTCCAAACCGTTCATGACAGTGAGCTCAAATTTTGACACATGACAGATAATTTTATTATTTACAAGCCTTTTACAAGATTTGCGTCTCAGTTGTGTTGAAAAATTTTTATCCGCGATGGAATTTAAACGTGATTGCTTTATATTTGGCTGGAAAACCACAAATACCTATCGTTAGAGCCCTCCAGCACCTCAACGTGAATAAATCATTTGTGTCTCGAACCATAGCTCGTTACCGTGATACTGGCAGCGTTGCAAAACGCCATGGAGGTGGTCATAAAAAAACAGCAACATCGGCAGAATTGAGCGAAATCCGCGTCGAAGTGGAAGAATAATGGCTCGTGAGCTCAACATATCGTTGGAACGGATGCAACACATACTGAAAAATGAGCTTGGGCTCAAGCGATTGCAGTTCCAAAAAGCACACGATCTTACACCGCAACAGAAAAAAGTTAGAGTCGAAAGAGCGAAGGAGTTTCTACGCTTGTACGAAAGTGGTGAGTTGCCGAATTTGGTTTTTTTCCGAAGAGTCGCCATTTGTTATCGAGCAATATGTCTACAAACAAAATGACCGAGTTTACCGAGTTTACTTGCCAGAGAGGTCTTTCGAAAATGTACACCTTCGGACGGCTGCCAGAAAGCAGGCAGCACCGATGGTGATGGTTTGGGCCGCCATAACCGCCGATGGTCGCTCTCCGCTCGTATTTTTGGACCGTGGCGTCAAAATTAATGCGATCGTATCCCGTGAAACTGTCTTAGAGGCTGTATTGAAGACTTGGGTAAACAATCATTTCGGTCGGAGACCGTTGACAATTTAACAAGACTCGGCACCGTCTCACAAAGCGCGCGTCAACCAAAATTGGTTAAGAAACAATGTTCCACACTTCATTTCTTCGACACAATGGATTGCAATTGCTCCGGATGAAAATCCGTTGGATTTCTCTGTCTGGGGTATTTTGAAGGCGAAGGTTGGCACTAAAAAATACCAAAGTTTGGACCACCTCAAACAAGCATTTCGCTGGGAATGGGCGAAAATACCGCAGAGCCACTTGCGTGCAGCGTGCGATGCTTTCTTCGGCCGTCTCAAGGCCATTATTCACGCCAAAGGTGGACATGTTGAAATTTACTGATGCAATTTGAAAATTGATGTATTTTCCAACATTTTTTGCTTTGGCACAATAAAATTTATCAAAAAATAAAAAAATTATAACATTTTAAAAAGTTGGAGTTCGAGTCATTCACCCTGTATGTAAAAAAATAAAAAGAAAAATTTGAGAAAAAATTCCTTGTATCATTGTTCGCCCGGAAACTTTTCAGCGACAATATGTTCGATACCACGAACTATGATTTAATGGCTTGCTCTGTGAATGCCAGTTAAACAATCCCTTTAATTGGGTTGTTATCTCTGCTGCCCAAGTGGTTAGTGCCTTGTGAATAACTCGAATCAATCCAATTCAACATTGTTCGCGCTCCGTCCAACTGACGCACATGCAACAAGTTCCCAAATATACAAATGTATATCCAGCAGCATTTGAAAAATCATAAAAGATGAAGAATTTATAAATAAATGTGTGGGTGTAGGGATTTCTGTGTCTTTGCTGTGTTGACACTTTGCGAGGCACGTTTTTCTGTCGCTCGGTTGGGTGGTAAATATATGTACATACATATGTATCTGTGCCTTTAAATGTGTTCAAAGCAGATATCAAAGCAAGACACGCTTCAAATCATTCTTCCCCCATGTGTATATTTTCCTCCTCCGGACTTCTTGTGTGTCAATAACCATCGTGAGCCAATTAATTGAAGGATCTCATTTGATGTCTGATTATCACCCTATTTCTACTTACACGAGTACACCCGTACCGATACAAAATGTCTTATGTAAAACTGCCTTCGCCTTAGACTTTCGGTCGTGTTTGTCTGTTTGTCTGTTTGTCTGTTTGTCAGGTTGTCTCTTTGTTTCATTGTCTAGGCCTTGAATTATCGGGTTCTAATTGAATTCGATTTTCCACACCACACTCATAAGCCTTGTGAAAGTACTTCTACCAGCAAGCTACCCTTAAGTTGAATGTAGTCTTGCATAATTCGTGTGCAGTCATTTTGACAAATATTTTCCAATTTAAGCAAAAGGGAATGATTTTCAGTTGAGTTTTTGTGTAAGTTTCATGCGGTTTCCATGTCGGATAGTGTGGTTTTTCCTAAGAAAAGGATGTCAATTTCCAAGTCAAGTGTGAAGTTATTTTCGAAAAATAAATAAGAAAAAAACAGTTGACGAATTGGATCGATTAAAAGTGTTTCGAAGGAAACCAAGTGTAAAACTTATCACACGGGTTGTGTCGTTCATTTGTAAGCAGAAGAGGAAGTTTTTGTCACAAGGAGGCGATGGTAGGTGACCATAAAATAAAGGCTTTTCGGTAGACTTGCTAATTGTGTTGGTTGTAAAAGTTTTGGTTCCTTAATTATCAACCTCGATTTTCCATTAGACGTACGTACATGCATGACTTCTGCACTTGTCTAGTTGATTTCCACATAGAGTTATCGTTTTCATAAATCCATTTCTTTGTTAGTAAACATTTTGTTTGAAAAACGAGCGTTATCTTTCGTTAAGTTATAATGTCAAGCATGAGCTGATCCTTTCATTAGGGATCCAACGTACCAACGAATCCACAAGGGCTATCTCACTTATTTGAGTTCTTAAGGACTACAATTCTTTCTCAACCAATTACAGATGCCGGATGCAAGTAGCATATTCGGTGTTCCGTCAACATATAACGATATTAAACGAAATGATTTTTGGTTGAATGTACTCGTATTAACAACCTGGATTAATAATTTTCTAGGTATATCCTATTTCGGTTTTGAAACATCATTGAGAAAAGTAAGACCTTTCAAAGCTAATGATAACCCATGCAGTTTTTAGTGTAATTAATGTTGGCTCTTGTTAGGAGGAAATTCGTGGTAAGTGCCTCGGCAACCCCAAGATCTAGCCATCTTTCAAATGGATCCTGCTACCCTATTTTACATTTAAGGAGAGTAGACAGCTTAGTATTATGACTGATCACATATGCCGTCATTATGGCCACGAATTAAATATGTAACTGGTCTGTAGGCTGAAATGCCTGTGTTTTGTGTGGGCTCCAAATATACAGAAAACGACTTCTCAGAATCTGAAACTGCGTTTTCGGTCAGTCGTTTTAAGAACATTTGATCAAGTTTTATGGCACTATTAATGTGTCGTAGCTTTTAAAGGTGTCCTTATGCCCCTTAATATACTGGCAGCAATTAGGAATGTGACCTCTCACAAAGTTTGATGTGACAGTCACTGCAGAGCATTTCCTCTGTGAGTGTCTGGCTTACATTCGCTGGTACTCTAGGCAATAACAGACCCAATTATTCAGTTATCATCTATCCTCCGTGTCTATCCTCAAGTTGAGTGTACTGGTTGCCGATGCACGAGGGTAGTCCATGAAGTACCCAACCTGACGTATAGATGGCGGTTGTTTTTTTTAAAAACAATGACAATTGTAGAAAGTTCCAACTTTATAAAGACTCTACTCTGGGGGAGTCTGCCCTTCGTTTCCAACAATAAAATATTGGGTGACAGAGTTTAAGCGAGGCCGTGCGAGTTGCCAAGACGAACATCCACAAAACGGTATTGGATGACCGTCGATTGATAGTGCGTGAACTATCAGATAATGGTAGGCATTTCAAAAAGCGCTGTACATCGCATGCTGACTGAAAAATTGGACATGAGAAAGCTGTGCGCAAGATAAGTGCCGCGATTACTCACTATGGAACAAAAACAGCGTCGTGAGGATGCTTCAATCGAGTGTTTGGCGAAGATTCACAGCAATGAAGCCGAGTTTTTGCGTCGACACATAACCATGGATGAAACATCGGTCCATCACTTCACTCACGAGACGAAGAACAGTCAAACCAATGGACTTAAATGGGAGAATCGACTCCAAAGAAGGCGAAGACAGTTCCATCTGCAGGCAAGGTCATGGCGTCAGTTTTTTGGGATGCGCGTGGGATAATTTCTATAATTATCTTGAGAAAGGAAAAACAATCAACGGCATGTGTTTATTATGCGAACTTATGGCAGCGTTTGAAAAATGAAATCAAGAAAAAACGGTCGCATTTGGGGAAGAAGAAAGTTTGTTTCACCAAGACACTGCACCAGTTCACTAATCCAGTGGTAAAAGATTTAACAACAGTAAACAGGTGCAGTCTGCGGTTGATGTCTATTTTAAGGACCTCGGCGATTCTCACTATAAACATGGTATCGAAGCTATTGAACGTAGAGAAATAAATATATTTTTCCCGAATTTATTTGTGTTTTCTTTGTTAGGTCGGGTACTTCTAGGACTGCCCTCGTAGTTAAACTCTGAGACCATAAAGACAATTTAAGCTGTTAATGTACTTGTGACTACATGTGTGGTAAGCTGTTTGGTAGTCCGTAAATTTTTTTTTCTCCCAGAACTCAGAACTTATGCGAAGAACTAGTCTACTGTACTCCTTGTATGATCCCTTTAGTGGAATTTCTAAGTGATAAAGTGGCTACATATCAGCACTGAGTACGTGCAGCCTGATACGAGTCTGGGCGATAAATAGTGCTCCGCGGTGTCGCCATCACTCTCACAGGAGAGCTCGAAGGATGTTGTATCGCTTACGCCTATCACACTTAAATACTTACCGAAAGCTTACTACCCCCTCACGATGCTAGTTAGCAGTCTACAGTCGTTCCTACTGCAGTTATGGTCATAGTACGTTCATCTTGCATACTCGAACTAGCATGGAAAACGTGACATGGTTCAGCAAGGATTTAATTGCAGCTTGGGTGTCGCTACAGCTCCACCGATTACTCACAATACTTTATACTATACCCTTGGAAGACAAACGCAATTTTTTTTTTTAACGAGGAGCGAAATCTAATTTCTAATTGTGATCCTTTAGAAGAACATCAACGCTGCATTCTAAATCAGTTGTTGATCCATCCATTTTTTACTGGGTCAGATTTTGGTCAAAACTTTTCTTGGGCACAAAGAAGGTCGTTTTTGTATATTCGCAGGAACAGCAGTTCTGGAGCATATCTATAAGACCAGAGTTAAAACACAAAGTCATGCAATCTCCAATGCCTGTTTTAACTTTTAAACGGGAGAAGGCCTTCAGAGTCCAGAACATGATATGAATGTCGAGGGGAGGAAAGTTCGATAGTGCATCTAGAGCAACTTCAGGCATGCCATTGTGTTAACGCACTGTAAGCATTTTGAACTGAATTTTGAAATGGATGATCATAAGAGCATATACGGCAGGTTTTATTGTTTTTGTTCCGAAAAGTGGAAGTGAAGCCACTAGAGAATCCAAAATGCGTATAGAGAGGATGTTTTCAGCGCGTCCCAGTTTCGGCGTTGGTTTGCATAGTTTTAGACCTCATTCGGGTAGGCCGATGAACTCCCGAAGTCCACCGTCGAAGACTGTATCCGTTGCTCAAGTTGTAGTGGACTGGCTTCCCAATTGGAAGGTTCGGTGTTCGAATCCCAACCGCGCCCGAAAGACATCATTTTTTTTTCAGTTAAAAAAAATCAAGTAAGATGAGTAGTTGACTAGAAATTAACAACAAACGAACTTCCACTAAGAATTTAGTCTCCCCATTAAATGGGCGAAATAGCGAAATAACCACTGAGTCCAAACATCTTTCTATCCCTCTCAATCCCATATTTTCCAAAAAAAACTTAACACATGCTGAGTGTTGAGTGTTAAGTTCTTCAAAAAAACAAAAAAAAAAATCACGGTTATGTAAGACATATGACCACCCATCGACACAATCTTCAGCAAAGAATTAAAGCTTGCATTACAATAACATTAAAGGTCGCCACCAATGGCTTAGTCCAGAAGACAGACCAGCAGAACACAACATTCCAAAGATGGACTTCATCCGCCCAATGTGTTACTGTCTATATGATGGAATGATGAGGGAAAAATCCATTTTGAGCTGTTGCCTCATAACTGGACTATCAGAGCTGTGCGTATGAAAGTCGGCACTAGAGCAGAAACGGCTAGGCTTGGCTAATCGAAGGCGAGTTCTATTCTATCCTGATAGCGCTCGCGCTCATATAGCTAGGACCACCTGCACACAGTTGGGGAAAAATGGCGTATCCGCCTTATTCTCTAGATTTAACACTTTCAATTTCCACTTGTTCCGAAGTCTGCAAAACTTTACGTCGAGCACCGACGTAATGGCTCTTGGGTAATTTTTTTCATAACAGGCAAACAATTTTTTTAGTAACAGAAGTCGCCTGAGAGGTGGGCAGAAGTGTTGTCTAATGAAGAAAATTACATTAACGATTAAATTTTTGTATTTGCAAATTAATTAGTATTAAATAGACATTCAAAAATGTTGCAACCTGATATTTAGCTTCGTTGGAGAAACGGATGGTAATGTCTTTTTGCAGTAGATGAATCAGGTCAGTCAGCTTCATACTTCTTCTAATTTTAATAATAATAATCGTAGGTGATACTAATATCACTCAGACAGGGACACCCTCGAGCACCGACGTAATGTCTCGTGTCTCACTCTGTTTTATCGCTATTTCCACCACTTGGAGCACTAGAAATCGCCAGTAAAATTCCGCCCCTTCAAACCTTCAACCGTAACACCCGTCTCGCTATGAATGCTCATAAGTAAGAACTGAGACGAATAAAATTTGGAAACTTCAAAGTAAAAAACAAAATATTTTCATAATTCATGTAAACTTTTTTTTATTTGCTTTAAAACTCTGTTTTTATTAAATTCGTTTACAATTACAAAAAATAAAAAAAAATATTTGGGTTCCCATTCTTTCTTCAATTTCTATCGAATGTCCTTCATAAGGTTGGTGACAATTACATCCGTGATCTTTTTGGACGCTCTTTTCCATTTAGCACTAAAATCGTTTACGTCCTTTGCACACTGCTCAGTTTTCCTCAATTTAGCTTTGATCAAAGCCCAATACCTTTCAATGGGACGGCACTGTGGAACATTGGGTGGATTCATGTCTTTTGAGACAAAGTCGACATTTTTAGCAACAAGAAAGTTCAACGTCGCATGAGCATGGTGAGCTGAAGCTAAATCTGGCCAAAATAATGTTGAACCCTCGTATTTGTTTAAGAAAGGAATCAACCGGTTTTTTTAGGCACTCGTTAATGTACACTTCTCCGTTAATTGTTCCCGTTGTAATATGCGATGAACTTCTGTGTCCACATTGGCAAATGGCCTGCTAAACGAGATATTTTGACCCGAATTTTTCCATCCCAATCGATGTTGTTGATTGCAGAAGAATCTCAGCTTCAAACGAGTTGTAAACCTGCGCACCTGGAAGAGTAGTAAAGTCGGCTTTGACATAAGTTTCGTCATCCAAAACCAAGCACGCTTTCTTTTTGCCGATCAACTCGTATAGCTTTTGGGCCGTGTTTTTATAACTTTTTTTGGCTTTTCAGTAACTTTTTTGTTTTTTTCGTGTTTTTAGACCGTTACGTTTTTTAGATCTTTGTACCATTGTTTGGTTGGTATTACCTTTCCGAGCAACATCTCTGGATGAAATAGTCCGATTTTTTACGATAGTACCCACTATTTTCCTGTCCAAATTTGTATCATGTGCTCCACTTTTAGTTCCACTTTTCTGTTTTCGCTTAACTGTCAACGTCTCCAAATATCGTTTAATAACAGAATCCACTGTACTGCGTGCTATGTTTAAATTTTCTGCGATGAAATGGTTTGGACGCAAAGTATTTTCGAGCCATTTGTCGATGATCTTTTTACGGCGTTCCTCTTGACTCATATTTTATAAATATTTTAAACCGCACCGAACTAAAATCAATAACAAACTGAAACTAGAGTGTATACAGGCTAATTTGGATACAAAATGGGATTGCAATTTTTACGCATTGGAAGTATAGCCCGAATTAAAATTTACAGATTTTATTCGTTTCAGTCCTTATACCCTGAAGCCCATTTTCGGACGTACTCCAATATGTTGTGTTTCGTTTCTAAGCCGTACAACTCGCTTATGGAATGCTCTCTCTAGCTCTTTATTTCCTAATCATTATAACCTTCAAACATTTAAAACCAACGTTCATCGGTACCTCCCTTTCCATCCTCCCTGATTTTCCTTCGCCCGCGCTATGTGCAAGCATTTTAAGGGTACGTAAATCCCTTGAGCGCGCGCAAATTAAAAAAAAAAAAAAAAAGGAAATACCATCGATTCGATACTCATTAATCAAAATGTCGAATCAGAAATTATTTTGCACTTTTTTACCAGTGTCTGTCTCCATGCTAAAAGGTTTTTTTTACTTGTAAGTAATTCCACATTTTTTATTTGCTCCTTGCTTTCACTTTTTTCGTTGTTGGTAATACACTTAAGAAAACAATCCATCTCGTGAGTTTTCTTTTTTCTGGAAAATATGAGTATATAGATACATGCATAAGTTTAAAAATTCAACAGGAGTGCAAAACGGCTAAACGAAAAGATACTCGTACGTCATAAAAAATCTAAATAAAAAAAAAAGCTTGTAGAGGAAAATGTCCTTGTGACAGACATCTAAGTGGTAAGGATTTTCTCCTTTTGTTATGAAGACAGCTTAAGTGGAATATTTAGTTTTGACGCATCAGCTTGTCAGGTGTTAGATTGCACATAAGGCTTCAGGTAGAATCGTACGGGTAAATGGGAATACACGTATATGAGTTTCCCATGTTTGCAAAATCAAATTATGATATTCTTGTGTGGTGACAGGCGTCCGTCCGTTTCGTCATTTAAGGTAATGACGAAGCAAATATAAATTAGTGTATTAGTAATTGTACAATAGAAAGAATCTTCTCTATATTGCACTGACAAAGGTGGCTTCATCTTAAGTTTGCTAGCGTTGGAACAAGAGAAGCAATGTCTTTCGCCTAGGTAAAAACTTCCATCTCTTCACTGTTCTATTTGTAATAATTCTGATTAGGCCTATTAGAATTTTTTTTTTTTTTTTTTTAAAAAAAGAAGTTAACACTCAAGAGGGTATTACTACTTTTAAAATGCCGGAGCACGTGTTAAGTTTTTCGGAAAATTGGATAGAGAGGGAGAAAGATTTTTGGGCTCAGTGGTTATTTCGCTCCATGGGTGGCATCCAACATTTAATGGGGAGATTAAATTATTAGTGTAAATTGGACTTGATGTTGTACGAGTATTTAGGCAACCATTCATCTCACAAGATTTTAGTTGCCTGAAAAAAAGCCTTTCGGTCACGGCTGGTATTGAACCTCGAACCGTCCGATTGGGAAGCCAACACATTACCACTTGAGCCACGGCCACCCACGTATGTTAATTCTGCGTTCTTCCTAGGCCGAGAGATATTTTGACAATGAACTGTGGAGCGTTCTTAAAAGATTTTTATATATTTATTTACTTACAAGGTACAAAGTATTGTACGTAGTGCCTAGCAGCCCTAGAGGCTATAGACAGGATCTATCCTTTATCTGCAAAAGGCAACTTCCTCTGAGCAGGAGCACTATCATTTGAAGCGAATTGAATGGTTTCAACCCTTAGTGGAGCCACTTTGCTCCCGTGACTTAGCGGGTACATGGGGGTAACTCGTTACCCCAACGGATAAAAACGTCCTTGAAACAAAATAATGACATATGAAACGTTGAAAAACATTTATAAGTAGGACATGTACTTTATGAACTAAAATCATTTTTCATAGCTTTTTTTGAATAAGAAAAAAAAAAGTTAAAATGTCAAAAAACACAAAATACAGTATTATAATAAAAAAAATTCATAAGTACGTCGTTTTAACACACAATATTTAGAGCTAAACGAGAGGTGCTTTAAGGAAAAATAATAGGCGCTGATGAACTTTGAAAAAAATGTATTTATTTGGAAAAATTATTTGTTGGCAAAATAATGAAAATTCGTAAATTGCATAATTTGGCAAATCAGGCATGTAATAGGGCAAGTAACACAAGTTCAAGTATTAATGCGTGCAGATATCGACATTAAACTAGATATTAACATTGACAACACAAAAAAAAATAAAATAAACACTACAATCTATACATACAGTGTTGTGAAAAAATATAGACTCAAACCTAAATTTCAAATTTTTGCTTACACTTTTTTTTTAATTTATTTTTTATAATTTTTTTTTTTGTCCTAAAATATTGCCAAACAATACCAATTTAGGGAAAACCCGTTAATGGTATACGAGTATTTCCATTTTTAACGGGAATTTCTAAAGAAGAACCCAAAATTTACTTGGGATAAAGTATAAACTCAAGATTTTTATTTATTAGTTTTCAAGTAAAAATTTATTTAACAAGGAATATTTCATCTGTTATTTCTTATAATACTTAACAATCGTCGTGGTAAACTGGAAATAGGATTGCTAAAAATGATTTCCGGTATACCACCTTGATCAAATTCCGAAATTTATTCAGAAAATTAAAAATACAAGTTTATTCATCTAAATCTATATTGTCCCCTTCACAGTAATCCCCATCGACTGCAACACACTTATGCCAGCGCTTGATCCAATCCTCGAAACATTTTTTATATTCGGTTTTCGGTATGTCCATCAGTGCTTCCTGAATATTTTTCCATTACTTCCTCTCGGTTGCTGAAACGCGTTCCCGTAGTGGTTTTTTAACTCGACTGAACAAAAAGAAGTCACAGTGAGCCCAATTAGGTGAATTCGGTGGCTGTTGGATGGTATTTGTTGAATTTTTCGTCAAAAAATTACGAATAATGATGGCACTGTGCGTTATCATCGTGCAAAATCCACGAGTTTTCTGCCCACAATTCTGATCTCTTTTGGGGAATTGCTTCACGCAAACGTCTCATAACGCCCAAATAATACTCGTACTCTTTGTTTACTGTCTGGCCTTCTGGCAAAAATTCATGATGCACTACACCGTTGTAATCCATGAAAACCGTTAGCATTGCCATCTTTTTTGACTGAAAACGACGTGGTTTTTTTTGGTCTCGGCTCATTTGGTGAACGCCATTCACTTGCCTGATGTCTGGATTGCGTGTCGTACTCATAAACCCACGTTCCGTCTTGTCTCCGGTAATGATCCTTTTGATGAATGTGGGATCGGATTCAGCCTCACAAATCATCTCTTTTGCGACGTCAACACGGTCTTGCGGTTTTGCATGAAATTGAGGTCTTTTGGCACCAACTTTGCTGCTACATGACGGAAACCCAAATCATTAACCAAAATGTCTTGGACGCATCCATAGGCAATATTCAAGTTCTCCGCAATCTCTCTAATGGTTAATTTGCGGTTATTGACCAACATTTCTTTTACTTCATCAATGTTTTCGTCGGTTTTCGATGTCGATGGTCTGCCACTGCGTTCATCACTACCGCTTTTGAACCGCTCGTGCCACCGGTAAACGACCGTTTTATTTAGAGAATCGTTGCCGAAACGCTTGTCCAATATTTCCAATGTTCGCACACCATTAAATCCGTTTTTTACGCAAAATTTAATACAAGTTCGTGGTAGCAAATTTAAATCCATTTTTAAAATTATAAAAAATTCTCAACACACACAAAGATAGATGTACTCTTGGCTACGTAGATTTAGAGGGAATGTCAACAACAGATTTACCAACTTAACAAAAAAAACAGAACTCAAATCGGAACAATGGGAGCGTCACACGGTGGGTGTGGCCGGGAACATTTTGATCAACGTGGTATACCGCTGGACGATTCCATGTTCAGGAGATAAAGTCATATCGCTGATAGTCGTTGAAATCAGATTTTTTATCGGAAACATGAATCCACAAACATTTAACTTCTGACGAAGAACAAGTCACACAGCTTCGTTAATCTCAGAAATGACAGAATGGTGTCATAATGAAGAAATGCAGATGATTTTTGAATCCGTTGTGCACGGATGCCATGTCCAACAAACTGTTGAGAGCAGACACCACACAAATCCCAAAAATCTCTGACTTACTCAATAGAATATCATACTAATTGAGCTGCCCAATATTCGTGTTTCATTTTTTCCAGCCATGCGCGCATGTTAGATTAATTTCTTTATCCCAAATATATTGCCGAACAAATAAAATAGAAATTTCCTCAATAAATTGGTTGGCCTATGCCTATGCCTATGCCTATGCCTATGCTAACAACAAATACCCAAACAGATGTTTATCTTCTATCATACGATAGTTTTGCGATAACTAATAGCTCTGAGGCTTTGGCTCACTCACGTTTACTCCATGAGTATTTCCTTTTATCTTTAATTTTACTCTCTACCATTTAATTCTATAAATACAAATCAAAACAATACGAACAAATATGAGAGGACAAACACATCCAAACACATGTGTGTATGGTATATCTAAACAGAAATAATCGTTTTTTTTTTTTTTTTTTTGCAACATCCATTCACAAAATTTCAAGCGAGCTAACGTAAATATCGTATCTAACATATATGGCCGATAGATACTGCCAAATGGGTAAGAGATTTCGTAAATGATATACCAGAACTTGTTGAGGAGAAGTTGAAAATGCCAAATACCAGAAGCAGCATACTTCATCTGAACTGACCCAAGATTGAATCCAAACGCAACCATTGTCGTGGTAAACCGAATCTGTTATTTGTTTGAAAGAGTTACTAGATCGTGAATTATTTGCGCGTGATTTGTTTACGCACATTGCTGGAGCACAGATAAAACCGAACCACCTACGAGTGCTCTCTCTAAAAGTTTAAACAAATTAATCGACTTGGACACGACAGACAAAATACGAAATACGTAGAAACACAATCGAGACGTCCCCCATCCCAAACCCTCCATTCAAAGTTGGTTACGTCGAGATGATTTTTGTTTACAAAAGTGGTTCTCCTCTGTATTGGATTGGATAGTGGTGATGGCTAACATATGTTTGGTTTGTTCTTCTCAAGATCTATGAGTTTCTATGCTATGTACGTATCGTAATTGTGCAAGTTTATCTAGACTATGATAAGATTGTGTATTAAATATCATCCTACACCAAGGATTTACACTTGTATTATAACATATGTATCCAGTGAAGATAGGAGTTCTTAGGATTCAATGACCAACTATTGTATTAATGGCACATCTATATTTGGATAGGAAGAAATGTTAATATTTTCAATTTAAAATCCGACTGTGTTCAAAATGATCTACTATATATCTATCAAGCAAGGCGACTAGAGTTGAAGAAAAGGCGCTGCTTCAGACTCATAATATCAACCCAACATAGAAGCCTTAAATTCTCTATGTCAAATTAAAGCTCTACTTTAATGATATTTTTTTTTCATGTGGTTGATACATAGTCTGGTATTCACATAAATTCCCATCGTTGTGCAGACTCGAAAGAGTTAGAGCCTGGACTGCTGTTTTGCATTCTTCACCGTTTTGTGCAGAAGATCGATTATATGGTTTTGTAAATGACGATTAGATAGATCTTGGGTCAGTGTAGGAAATAAATTTTTAACTCTCAGACTTTATCTACATCTTCTGAGCAGGCTTGATATTGTTAATAATTGTGATTAGGATCAAACGGAAGAATCCTTTTACATTTTAAAATGAGGAAAGTGGCTAACGGAGGTTGGTTTTCGAATTTTTTTTATATTGACTATGAGCTTCATCGTTTTGGAAGGCCAGGCCTTCTGGTATCGCCATAAATTCGAAGAAGAAACCCATATTTGTAAAAGAAGCTATGAACTGTATTGGCCAACGCACTAAAAGTATCTTAGAGCGTCCGTCTTATTTACATGAATTGCTGGGGAAGACGGCTCCATCCCGACGAGTATGTGAACAATCCTTAAGGGACGTCAAGGGAAAAGCCATCATGTACTCGTTGTATAGTAGTGTGGTAATCTGCGATGCGAAAATTATATTGTGTGTTCAGCGTGGCGCAGTGTTTAAGTTAATCTGGGTTCGAATTCCAATTCCAAGTCAATACCAACAGAAAAAAAAAATATTTCTGACGAGGTGACCTTTTCGCCAGCCAATGGCAGGCATTTCAAAGTGGAAACTTTTACTTGTAGAGAAGTCTCTCACCACTCGGAGTCATCGGAAAACCGTAGATCCCCTCTCTCTATAAATAAAATGAAAATACGAATAAAGCACCAAATGATAAGGTTAGTTTTTGGAACACTTACTAAACAGTACTGTGTTTCTTTTATGAAATTCATGGCGACGAACAGGACGTACGAGTGCTACTCGCAAACTGAGATATCTCTGTTCTCATTAGAGTTTCCTTTGCTTATCGTTTCTTTCCACAATTAAATTGAGATGTTGTTTACTTTCACTTATAGTCAGCAAGAAAACAAACATTTTCCAATATTGTGCCTGTAGCCTAGTTCTAGTCTGGGTGGTGCTTGCCATATAAATATTTAATTTCTTTATGGATAAATATGTGTTCCAATCCTTTTTTAATCTCCCAACTTTCCTGAACCCTGGTTTCCTAGTGTGATCCCACGACCTTTAGAGACCTAGATAGGGTTCCACTGGCCCTAATTTGTTGTCTACTAATCCAACCAATTCCGACATTCAATAGTACGTAATTTCATTTATTCTGCCGTGATCGACAGCTTAGCTTTTGTTTGTGTGCGATCAACATGGTGGGGACATGTAGTTAAATTTAACTAAAGTTTCTTATCAAAGAAAGCCTCAGATATTGCCAAACCTGATACTAAAGTTCATCCCTTTGAAGTGGTTTACTAAAGCTGCGAGGTCCTTCCAAAGGTCTGCGCATCAAAGAACGAATGTATTGTACGATCTATACAATACGGTGCGGCATTGCGGCAATAGCATTGGATTTAGGAGCACTTTAAATGCTTCACCAGTTGCAGGTGGGTGGCCGTAGCTCAAGTGGTAGTGTGTTGGCTTCCCAATCGGACGGTTCGGGGTTCAATACCAGCCGTGACCGAAAGACTTTTTTCCAGGCAACTAAAATCTTGTGAGATGAATGGTTGCCTAAATACGACATCAAGTCCAATTTACACTTGTAATTTAGTCTCCCCATTAAATGTTGGATGGCACCCATGGAGCGAAATAACCACTGAGCCCAAAAATCTTTCTCTCTCTCTCTCTCTGTCCAATTTTCCGAAAAACTTAACACGTGCTCCGGCATTTTAAGAGTAGTAATACCCTCTTGAGTGTTAAGTTCTTTTAAAAAAAAAAAAAAAAAAAAGGAAGGGGTTGAGGTAACTAGCAAATAAGGACTAGATGTGCGAATATGTATTGTAGTTCCGTAGATTGTAGCTATTTATTCGCATTCAGTAAAACCGCGGTCATAAAACTTAAGCTCAATGCAACCTTGATCAAAAATAAAAATACAAGTTTATTCATCTAAATCTATATTGTCCCCTTCAAAGTAATCCCCATCGACTGCAACACACTTATAACCAGCGCTTGATCCAATCCTCGAAACATTTTCTATATTCGGTTTTCGGTATGTCCAACAGTCCTTCCTGCGATTTTTCCATTCCTTCCTCTCGGCTGCTGAAACTCGGTCCCCGTACTGGTTTTTTAACTCGATTGAACAGAAAGAAGTCACAGGTAGCCAAATCAGGTGAATTCGGTGGCTGTTGGATTTGTATTTGTTGAATTTTTCGTCAAAAAATTACGAATAATGATGGCACTGTACGACGGTGCGTTATCATGGTGCAAAATCCACGAGTTATCTGCCCACAATTCTGGTCTCTTTCGGCGAATTGCTTCACGCCCAAATAATACGAGTACTCTTTGTTTACTGTCTGGCCTTCTGGCAAAAATTCATGATGCACTACACCGTTGTAATTCATGAAAACTGTGAGAATTGCCTTCTTTTTTGACTGAAAACGACATAGTTTTGGTCTCGGCTCATTTGGTGAACGCCATTCACTTGCCTGATGTCTGGATTGAATTTCGTACTCATAAACCCACGTCTCGTCTCCAGTAATGATCTTTTTGATGAATGTGAGATCGGATTCAGCATCGCAAATCATCTCTTTTGCGACGTCAACACGCTCTCTTTTTTGCATGAAATTGAGGTCTTTTGGCACCAACTTTGCTACTACACGACGGAAACCCAAATCATCAACCAAAATGTCTTGGACGCATCTATAGGCAATGTTTTTGCTCTTATTGACCAACATTTCTTTTACTTGATCAATGTTTTCATCGGTTTTCGATGTCGATGGTCTGCCACTGCGTTCATCGTCTTCGTTTAACTCACGACCACTTTTGAACCGCTCGTGCCACTGGTAAACGACCGTTTTCTTTAGAGAATCGTTGGCGAAACACTTTTCCAACATTTCCAACGTTCGCGCACCATTAAATCCATTTTTTACGCAAAATTTAATCCAAGTTCGTTGTTGCAAATTTAAATCCATTTCTAAAATTGTAAAAAATCGCCAAGACACGCGGTGATAGATGTACTCTTGGCTACGTAACTTTTCCAAATGTCAAGTTATGATGCTAAGATTTAGAAGGATTGTCAACAACATATTTACCAACTTAACAAAAAAAACAGAACTCAAATCGGAATAATGGAAGCGCCACACCGTAGTTATGGATCAAGGTGGTATATCGTCTCTTGTTATAGTGCAGATATACCTTTACAACTGCGCCGAAGCTCGACCCGAGGTATCCGGTTTTCTTACACACAGTGATCGCTGCCCTTGAAAATGTAGCTGATATGGATTCCTATATTCTGATGAGTGATTTCAATACTCATATATTTCTGGATGATTTGCCCCAGCGCGGTGGGATATTGAGGTACAGGTGAAATGAAATTAACGCGAAAGCACAAAGTCAGTGTCTCTAGCAAAAATCGGTGATAGGTTCCTTTGTGATTGGTTCCATCATGTAGGAAGAGCCATGTCTTCTTATCAATTCACCGCTACTTGTTTTAGGACAAACTATGTCTAAAGTGATTATCCACACACGATGGGAAAGACAATTACCCGAGGACATTCAAACTTTTCCATCGGACGTAGGAAGAAAAACTGCCTGTTAATTTCAACAGCTGTTCTAATCATAAACAAAGAGGCCCTCTACTGGTATCTAGAACTAGCCAACATTATTGAAGTGCATCTACAGCTCAGCTATACAACATTCAATTCTAATTCTTGACGCTCTCAACAGCGTTCCAATTAAATTGTCAAGTAAAGTCCGCCCCAGAATGGTCACCTACTTTCCCCAGACCGTTTAAACTACTTAACGCAATACTTTTTCAATTTCCTCTTTGCTTTCTTCCTTTTTCGTCGTCGTCTCGGTTTTCTTCTTTTTTTTTTTTACGTTTAATATTCAACCGAATTAGATAATAAATCGTTGCTACAAACTACAAACAAGGAAAACAGCAACACAACCAACAGCGAGAGACAGTAACAAAAAAAAAAAAAAAAAAACAATCACTTTACTTCCGACGTGACCTTGCTGTCGTCAACATTAACGAGACAACATTCTATAAAAAGTTCGCACTGTCACCTCTCCCTCCAGGTGTGTTTGCACCACCTTCCCACAGTCCAATCAAATAACTTTGTACATCAACTAAAGTAGATTGCGAGTATCTCTCGGATGACTCAATACCATCCACAAGGGGTTGTGGGGGTTAGAACAATCAACATCAATAATAAATCAGCTCAGATTGTTTAACTGAGAAAAAAAAAACATCGAAAACTTCAATTAACCAGGTAAATGCGGTTGCGTTCGAAAATTCAAAAATCGAACAATTTGAAAATACTCCTGAAAATTCGGTGTTTTGGTTTGTTTTTGGATTTCCGGTTGTCAATCTTCGACGAGTACGGTTTACTAATCCATCTATCAGTCGCCTTCAGTTTTTTATTTTTTTTTTCTGTTTTTTTCCGTTTTTTTCCGTTTTTTTCTTAATGATTCGGCCTTCATCCTAGAGGGGTTAGTATTCAAAATATCAACTTAATAACAGAACACACAACGTTGGAATTTGAAATTTCAAAAGAACAAGCCCTAGAAATTTGACCGCTCCATCTAACCCATCTGGCCGGGCGGTGTCTGTTGGAAAATTGAAAATTTGAAATCAATTTATGGAGAGCGGTTTCTTCTAGGTGGATGTCGGGAGTCTGCTTTATTGTGTTCTTTTAAATTAGATGTGCATACAATTCCATCAAGAAAAACACGCGAGCAAAACGAAGTTTTTTTTTTTTTTTTTAAATAAAAATTAATAAAAATATGTATTTGTATCTGTAGTTGTGCGATGGGCAGCAGCGGGAGCAATCACTCTGTGTGTGGCAATCGCACTTTCTCAAAACTAGGCCAATCGATTAAATTCAATTTTTGATGCATGAGTGCGATATTGTAATTGATATTATGCCGCAAAGTTGCGCCCTATGTACGAGTAATTGGCTTAATGGCAACAATATATTTATGAGCGGTATTTCACACACATGAAAACGGAAAAAAATATAAAAATATTTATAACGCCCTGCGAAATGGCGAAATTGTGATGGGCTGGTATTTGATGAACTGATGGCCATTTGAATTTTAACGAATTTGTAATAAAAATTGAGTTGTTGGTAAGCGCCATCTAGATGTTGTTAGATGCAGCATTAATATAAGTTTAAAGCTTTTGTTTGGAAGAGCTTTTTTTTAGGGAAGGCGAAAGTTGATTTTAGTGGGTGACTTGACTTGTTTGCTTTGTGAGGTGGTAAACAAAGCCAACATGTTTTTGATAGTCTTTATGACGTCCTGTGGGTTTCTGTTTATTTTTTTTGTTTGTTCCTTATTCTTAATATTTCATACGTCATAGAATTTAGAAAGCTCTATTCATGAATTTGTGTATCTTAAATGCAAGAAAAAAAAAATGGGTGAAGAGAGAGTGTAAAGGCTATGTCGGATTGTTAGAGTGGCATGGGAATAAAGCAAAGCACGTGACAACTTGTGCTGATTCCCCATTTGTTTTAAGGGGGAGTCTAATTATACAGTCTGCCTCCTGAACTCTCATATGCAAAGATATGAGAAAGTTGTTTTAGAGCTACAGTCGCGGCGAACTAATTAAGAACGATGGTACAAAATAATACTATTCCATGTTTTTTTTTTTTTTTTTTTTTACTTGAAGTTAAAGGTGCAATATCCTTCTTATATATTTTTTTTAATTTATTATAAAAGTAAGAAAAACAAGTAACAACAAATAAAAAATATACGTTTTAAACAAGAAAAATTATATTAATTCAATTAAGTGTCTCAAAATGGTTGGCGGACTAATTAGGAACGTTATGCAATTTTTTTCATATTTGCGGAATTGACATTGACATGTCCTGGCTCAATATTTCCTTAGAAATCCCTTATTCATGATCACGGCTTTATATCTTCGTGGCATAGATTCAATTAGATCGCGGTATTTTTTAGATGGTATGTTGGCCCAAGCCATCCTTGCGACTTCAAATAATTCATTCAAATTCACAATTTTGTGCTTGACAATTTCGGTTTTAAGTTGATACCACAGGTTTTCTATTGGATTTAAATCCGGACTACATGAGGGCCACTGTAAAAGGTCGATAGAATTCTTATTAAACCATTGTTTTGTTACACTTGCCGTGTGCTTTGGGTCATTATCTTGCATAAATCTCCAAGTAACGGGCAGTTCTTCTCCAGTATAGGGTAACATAACATTTTCTAATATTTTATATATAATGCTCCGAATTCATAATACCTTCTATTCGATATAAAGGATCGGTTCCCTTAAACGACATACAACCCCAAAGCATCTCCTCCACCGTATTTAAGAGTAACCGTCGTGTATTTCGGACTAAATGCCTCATTTTTTGGACGCCGAACATATATCTTACCATCTGATCCCCCACTCTATTAATCTTTGCTTCGTCGCTCCATAATATTTTTTTTTCCAATCAGAAACCGTCCAGTCCTTATGTTTCTTCGCAAAAGCTAACCTAGCTTTTCGGGTTTTTTCAGATATTATTAGTTTTTGTTGGGTTTAAAGATATTTTGAGCGTGCTATGGTGAAAAAAAGAGCTGCACAGCAGGTATGAGAGAAACCATACTAAAACTTCGCAATATTGAAAGATTTTCCTATAATGATATCGCAAAAAAACTTGATTACACGAAAACAATGATTTTTAACGTCGTAACATACGAGGGCGGGTCAATAATTCCGTGCATTTTTGAATTTCTGACCTCTTTACTGAAACAGCAACACTGCTCCTGTCAACAGGCATTTGTCAGTTGACTCCTGTCAAAATTTAAACTTGCTGCGTCAGTTAGTTTGTGTTTGACAGCTATTTTTATCAGACTACTCACTAATTTGAGGAGAAAATGGAAAAAAGTGAATTTCGTGTGCTTATTAAGCATTATTTCTTGCGAAAAAAAACCATTACCGAGACCAAGGCTAAGCTTGATAAATACTATGGGGACTCTGCACCATCGATTTCAATGGTAAAAAAGTGGTTTACTGAATTTCGTTGTGGCCGTACAAGCACTGAAGATGCCGAACGTCCTGGACGCCCAGTTGAGGTCTCTACACCCGAAACAATCGAAAAAATTCACGATATGGTGTTGGCCGACCGAAGATTGAAAGTGCGAGAGATTGTGGAAGCCGTAGGGATCTCGCATGGCTCAGTGGTTTCAATTTTGAATGGGCATGAGAAAGCTTTCCGCAAGATGGGTGCCGCGTTTGCTCACAGTCGACCACAAACGCAATCGTGTAACAACTTCACAGGAAGGTTTGGCGTTGTTTAATCGCAATATGGAGGAGTTTTTGCGCCGTTTTGTAACCGTGGACGAAACATGGATCCATCACAACACACCAGAGAACAAACAACAGTCAAAACAGTGGGTTTCTAAGGGTGAATCGGCGCCAAAGAAGGCCAAGGTGGGTTTGTCAGCCAATAAAGTTATGGCGACAATCAATGGGGAATATTATGCCAACTTATTGGACCGATTCAATGACGATTTGAAAAAAAAACGACCTCATTTGGCCAAGAAAAAAGTTCTTTTCCACCAAGACAATGCAAGGGTGCACACATGTGCAGTTGCCATGGCAAAAATCCATGAATTGGGCTATGAATTGCTCCCTCATCCACCCTATTCTCCAGATTTGGCTCCGAGCGACTACTTCTTATTCCCAAACCTGAAGAAATGGCTTGGTGGAAAAAGATTTGACTCCAATGATGAAGTCATCTCGTCATTTTGAGGACCTCGACAAATCATTTTTTTTGGAAGGGATAAAAAAATTGGAGAAGCGTTGGACAAAGTGTATAGAGCTCAACTGAGACTACGTTGAAAAATAAAATTATTTTTTTATCAAAAAATCTGTTTTAATCCAAAAGTCACGGACTTATTGACCCGCCCTCGTACATATGTCGAGAAACATCGAACCGCCGAAAGCATAGAAAGACGTAAAAGACCTCTCAAAACGAATGAAGCTCAAGATAGGTTGATAGTTCGCACGGCAAAAAAATCCTTTCTTGAGCTCGAACGGTATTCGAAAGTAGTTTTCGGCGAGGACCCAAATGCACTTTCTGCACGCTCTATTAGAGAGCGATTGAATGAAAGTCAGCTTTTTAGGAGAACAGCCAGAAAAAAATCATTGCTTTGGCTAAAAAAACAGAAAGGCTAGGTTTTAGCTTTTGCAAAGGAACACAACGGTCGAACCATCTCACAATGGAAAAAAAAAATACTCTGGAGTGATGAAACTAAAATCAATAGAATGAGTTCCGATGGTAACCACTATGTTAGACGACCAAAAAGTGGAGCATTCAATCTTAAGTACACCACACCATACCCTCAAATACGGAGGAGGGAGTATTATGCTATGGGGTTGCATGTCTTTTAAAGGTACCGTACCGTTACACCGAGTAGAAGGTATAATGAACGCTCAAAGCTACATAGGATTGCTTTAAAATATAATGCTGCCCTATACAGAGGCAGAATTGCCAGTAACTTGGAAATTTATGCAGGACAACGACCCGAAACTTACTGCGAGGTGAACAAAAGCATGGTTTCAGAATAATTCTGTGGATGTCATCGATTGGCCGTCATGCAGTCCGGTCCTAAATTCAATCGAAAACCCCTGCTAACTCGTAGCAAAAAAAAAGTTAAAAAGCATAAAATTAACAATACAAATGAATTCTATGAAATCGTAAGGACATGCCAAGAATGCAATAACACCGAAAAAATGTCAGGACCTAATTTTGTCAATGTCAAGGCAATGTATGGCTGTAATTGCAAACAAAGGATTCCCGACAAAATATTGAGGAAAAACCGCAAAATGCAATGAAAAGTTTACATATTCTCTTATCGTTCTTAATTATAGTAGTTCACCACAACTGTAACTCGAAAACATGCATTTTAAACAGCTTCTTCAGGCGTCGAAAAACCTTTAACTGCCAATTTATTTTTGATGCGCGGGTATAAAAATAAGTTATTGGGTGTCAAATCAAGGCTCAAAAGTGCTCAAAAAGTCACTTGTTTGAGCCGACCTGTCATGGTGGAGAATGATCTATGTTCGGTGGTAGCTTTTCCTTATTTCTTCAAAAACTTCTGGTGAACAAACAGTGGTGTACCGTACCATTCCGAGTTGACAGGCTTACGTTGCTCTAATGGTACGGTGTTGACATGTCCGCTTTTTCCGAAGAAACAAGCGATCATTTGCTTCAAAGTGCTTCGTGCGCGAATAACTTTTGTTAGATTCAAAAAACCCTCCCGAAATGGACCAAGAAACAGGTCGCCGAAATGAATTGTTGTAAAGCACTTATAGTAAATGAAGCGAAACAAGTTTTTTACTTCGAAGAAAACTACATGTTTGGAAATGCAATTCAGCATTTGCAGGCAAAGATTTTAACCAGAGTTAAAAATCCTTTACAGACTGTAGAATTGTCTTACTTGCAATCACTGTTGACACTTCTACTACTGGGGTAAGAGTTGTGAGGACGGGATGGCCACGTGTTGCTAAAAAAAGTTCGGGAGAGTGTCTATGCCTCTGCAGGGACACATAGCAGTAAGAGATGGCGTAACTTGTATTATTCCATTCTTATTATTCCATTGGAACATACGTTGGAAAGCTACTGCCATTGTTGTACGTCATTTCAGTATATGTCATTCATTTGAAGCGTAAACAACAATAATTTTTTTTCACTCAAATATGTCGAACTTTGTGCCTGAAAAAGTGTTTTTGCGGGGAGTTCTTCTTCATTACTTTAATATGAAGAAAACTGCTGCCGAAAGTCATCGTATTTTGGTGGAAGTTTATGGTGAACATGCGCTAGCTGAGCGAACGTGCCAAAAGTGGTTTGCACGATTTAAAAATGGTGATTTTGGTTTGGAACACGATGAACGTCCTGGACAGCCAAAAAAGTTTGAAGATGAAGAAATGGAAGCATTACTCTATGATGATAGTTGCCAAACATAAGAAGAGTTCGCAGAGTGTCACTCAAGCAGCCATTTCAAAACGTTTAAAAGCAGCTGGATATATTCAAAAGCAAGGAAATTGGGTTCCACATGAACTCAAGCCGAGAGACGTCGAAAGGCGGTTTTGCATGTCCGAAATGCTGCTGGAACGCCACAAAAGGAAGTCACTTTTGCATCGGATTGTTACTGGTGAGGAAAAATGGATCCATTACGACAACCCCAAGCGTAAAAAATCATATGTGAAACCCGGCCAACCAGCCAAATCAACGGCAAAGCCGAATATCCATGGCGCGAAGGTAATGCTCTGTATTTGGTGGGATCAGATGGGTGTGCTGTATTATGAGCCACTAAAACCGGGTGATACCATCAATGGACAACGCTACCGAACACAATTAATCCGTTTGAAGAGAGCAGTGGCCGAAAAACGCCCGGAATATGCGACCAGACACGAGGCAATAATTTTCCATCATGACAACACTCGGCCCCACGTTGCTATTCCGGTTAAGAACTATTTGGAAAACAGTGAATGGGAAGTCTTACCCCACCCGCCTTATAGCCCAGACCTTGCCCCTTCTGACTACCATTTGTTCCGGCCGATGCTGAATGCCCTCACTGAAATACGGTTCACATCAGAGCAGAATATCAAAAATTGGCTTGATTCATTCTTGGCTGCCAAGCCGGCGCAGTTCTTTTGGGATGGGATCCACAAATTGTCAGAAAGAGGGGGAAAATTCATAGCTTCAGATGGGCAATACTTTGAATAATGCTATTGTACATGTTTTTCTTAAATAAACGTTAAAATTAAAAAAAAAAAAACCGCACGAATGGTATAGCATCTAGTTCATTGTTTGGATTAGATAACTCTATATTCTATAGAAGCAGTTGGCAATAGTTGGGTGTTTTCCAAGATGTGCAGCAGAGTGAATATTTGATCGACGATAGGATTACGATGTCTAAAACCGCACTAACATGGGCCTGTTAATTATCGGCTTTAGATATTCATAAACACTCGCTAGTCTGTAATTGTCGCAGTTCAGGGGATCTCCTTTCTTTCATTAGGACCGGGCAGATGATGCTGATATTCCATTTTTTGGACATATCTTCCTCCAGCAAAATATTACATTTGGGTTGGTGCATGCTGCTCTTCAGTTAATTTCCTCTAGCTTTCCAGAGCTTGGGGTTGGGGGTTAAGCTATCGGCTCATGTGGTTTTGGTAGATTTGAGTTTGGATAATGCTGTCCTTACTTCGTTTTGGCCATGGTTTTCATTCAGGTTTTTTTTTGTTTTTCTTTTTTTAAGAACTTAACACTGAAGTTGATATGAATACACTTGTAATGCCTCAGCATGAGTTAAATTTTTTAGAAAATGGGATAGAGAGAGAAAGAAAGATGTTTGGGCTGAGTGGTTATTTCGCTCCATAGATGTCACCCAAAATTTAATGAGGACACTAAATTCTTAGTGGAAGTTGGCTTGTTGTTGATTGCTGGTCAACTACTCATCTTACTTGATTTGTGTTAACTGGAAAAATGAAGGTCTTTCGGGCGCGGTTGAAATTCGAGCACCGAACCTTCCGATTTGGAAGCTAGTCCACAACCACTTGAGCCACGGCCACCCACGCTGGTTGAATGGAGTGTTCTGGCAGATAGCGGGGTTTCCGTAATTTTTAGCACCACTTTAACACGATGTTTTTGTAGTCATATCACGTCTCATCTCATCTCTCGTCCTCGCAGTATGGCACGATATGTTCGATTGTTTCCTTGAAAGATTGAAAGAGCTAGACGGCATGCATCACCATACCATTGATTTCTTATTTCTCACGTCCTTTTCGTATCACTGCCACTGGTTCTCCGCATTTGATGTTGGTGATACGGGCAAACGTCAAACCTTCTCATATTATTTCCTCTGCACTCGTACGAGTATATACAGTCTTGTGCAAATTAATTTGAAAATATATTTTCCCTGAGTTCAATGGTAAATAAGTTAATTTGTTGTCACAACGATCTTACATTTTCTCAAATTGCACATATTCTTAAACTAGATTATAATAGCCCTGAAAAAAAAAATATAGTTTGCCCAGTTCGCAAAAAATGTTTGGATTTAAATTTTTGTAAATGCTAAGGAGGCTTTGCAATTTGTGTAAACAAGAATTAAATTGCTGTCAAGTTTGTTGCTATTTAGAAGTGCTTAAAAATTGATATCTCCGTAGAAATCCGTAGTAAAGTAATTACTTTGAGCATACATCTAAAACTCAGAGACAGTTAGCGGAAGAGTGTGACATATCGTTAGGGTCAGTTAACAACATCATTAAACGCCATGAAGAAACCGGGTCGATTTTACCTCGACGAGCAGGGAAATGTGGACGAAAACGAAAAACCACCAAGAAAGAAGACGATCTTCTTATAAGAAACAGACGGTTTAATCCAAGTAAAAGCAGTAACGACTTACAAAAAGATCTTGCGGGTGCAGGAATAGTCGTGGATGCCTCAACAGTTCGGCGACGTCTTCTAGAAGTTCGACGAAAAGCCCAGAAACCTCTGAAGAAAGAACTCCTGACTATTGCTATGAAAAACAAGAGAATGACTGGGGCTTGAAAATATAAAGAATGGACAGTGGATGAATGGAAAAAGGTGCTTTTTTCGAAACATCAATATGTTCGAAGGTCCGATGGTGAGCCACTTTCGACAGCCCATATCCAACAAACAATGAAACATCCTGTAAAGCAAAAATTTTGGGGTTGTTTCTCATATTTTGGGACAGGATCGTTAGTTCCAATAACAGGGATGATGTATTGAATTGAACAGTAACAAATATATTGAATTACTGGATAGACGTCTGGCGCCTGAGCTGTCGAAATTGAATGCAGAAACCCCAACTTTTCAACAAGATTTGGCCCAATGTCATACGTCAAAAAAGTCAAACAATTTTTCGCTGAGCTTGGTATTACGTCTTTGGATTGGTCTGGCAACTCGCCCCATTGAAAATGTATGGGCTATATGCAAAACAGGCTGAGAAAAATGGATTGTACGACCACAACGAAGCTGATTGATTCAGTTATTCAAGTGTGGCACCGGGATCCAAAAATCATTGACAACTGTCAAAAACTGGTGGAATCCATGTCAAAGCGAGTTAAAATGGTGCTATAAGCCAAGGGTGGACACATTAAATACTAATTTTAATAATTTATTACTTATTTTTACTTTTTAAATAAATAATACCAGCTTTTGAAAAAAAAGTGTTTGTTCAGATTAATTTACACAAGACTGTACATAAATAAAAATATGTCTGAAACGCGTACTTGCAACGACGATGTTTCGTCTAATTGCAATTCAAATTTGTCTGTGTACGTTTTGAGCCCGGCTTATCACCCTGGCATTGAGGTTACGAAAATTTAACGTAATACTTAGGATACTGCTTATAGCTTCTCTCTATTAGTTTACAGAAACCTCACTTGACAACGTCATCCTTCTTCTCCATTGGGGTCATGCCTTCATAGAAAACTGATGTTAGTGATTTTAACCCGCATACGGATTATTACCAATTCGTCGCTTATACGAGAATCTCATTGCTTCGATGGGAGTACGATCATCTCTGATGAGATGATACTAATACATCACCTAGTTTGACATCTCAACGTTGAACTTAACCCAGATAAGCAAGATCAGTACCAGGTGTTCAACTGTAATGGCTTAGCCAGGCTTGATGCAGCCGAACTAGTTAACTCAAATTTAGGTATCCAGCGGATATCACGGGGCGGTGATCATGAGATTTTGGCCATGAAAACGATCAGATCAGTAAACACTGGAACCTTTTCCCTTGACTAGAGACCAGTAGTCCTCTGGCGTTATTCCGGTTTTCGATTTTCCTTACAAGTTTTTTTTTTCGGCTGGTCTTACTTGGCAAAGATCAGTTGGTAAGTTATATCATTTTAGGGTTTTTTTTTTATTCATGAACTCATCCTCACAGTATGTGAATAATTTTCCGCTTTCGTCATCTGGTCGGGAAGTGTTCAAACTACAGGCAACTACTTGTGAACTACAATACTTGAACATCTCTGATGGCAAATAAATTCTACAACCGAATCACGATCATAAATATTTGACAATAGGCGAATTTCGCCACCACAGTACTGTCGACAAGTCTTACACTGCAGATTGATCCTTGATTGGATCTATAATTGGTCCTTGTATCCCTTCTGATTAGTAGTAGCATTGTTGCTTTAGGTTGCTGCTAAATGGGTTTGCATGATTGTTTATTTTGTCAGTCCTCTGTGGATGATTCCGCGAAGATCTACATATATACTTCTTTCCTTGCGATCAATAATACATGATCAGTAAACTGTTGATAATCTCGCCAAGGTCGGTCGGGGGTTATCCAATGATTAATACAAGAGATGCTCTATAACAGAGAAGACAGTATCTTGTTCTACGGGGAAAACATTAGCCTGTATGGAAGTTGATCGTTGTAGTGATCTTGACCGATCTTTCTATAAAAAGCTTTTTTACAAGTTTTTTTTTAACCGCTTTAAATGTTCAAAGTGCAATCAACGGCTGAGGCAGATGAGGAGCCAAATTATAGGTAAGTGTAGTGCCTTTTGGTGCGGTACTCGTAGCAGTATGCTAAACTGGTTTTCATTATTTTGTCAATCCTTCGCCCGCGATGTGTGCAAGCATTGAGCGCGCTCAAATTATAAAAAAAAGAAAAAAAGTAAGTAGGTTCGTTATTCTTTAATATTTTGTCAATTACACCTAAATGTCTAAAAGTTTATAGGAACAAAAAGGCATTGTGTTCATCATTCCCCCCCATGCACAATTTGCCAAAAAATCTAAATTTATTGAAATAGATTTAGCATAACTTCTAAATTAGGATTGCCTTACTGCGTTAAAAGACGTCCGTCAGCTGGTTAAGTAGTTAATTTTCTGAACTCATGTCCATTTCGGATTATGTATTGTTTTATCTCCTTGTTATATGCTAATTTATCCCGGGATCTCCTGGAATCCTAGTCCTCCTATTACTGAAGATATTGTACTAGCTTGTGCTCTCTTTGGAAAAGTATTTCTTGTATTTTGGAAGATAAAGAGGTAGATCACTGGCCGTAATAATATTCTTTGAACAGCTTTTTTCGAAGAGAAATCTCTACACTGAGAAATGGTTCGTATCTTGAATATCTATTTAGCAAAAGCTGGAACCACTGTTATTTTCTCTTAAATCAGCTCTCTTCGATTAAAATTTGCAGCGATCGTAAATATCGTCTGTATCAGCTTCTGCATAGAAGAGTCCGATTGCTGTTAATATTTATGAGTCATGACAACTACACCTTGCAGAAGTTCCTCTGACCGGCTGATCGTGGCGTCAATCGTTGTGTTGCGGGACTATAGCCGCTGTGCGCTGCTGTGTCTCTTAGATCTTCAGTGTTCAGTGTTCAGTGTTCAGTGATCGTGTTGCCTCAACTTCAGTTTTCGTATAGTGTGAGGTCGGAACGATTGTTTGTAATTGTTGATGTTTCTAACGCCGGCGTGTGGTATTGAAGTTATTTTACGGATTTTCTTTTATATGGATTCACCCCGCACACATTTGGATTATTTTTTTTTCACAATCAAAATGGAGTAGAAATAAAAAAAAATCTTAATCGATGATTTGAATAGGAAAGCGGAAGCATGTACAAGTGTCTACGCGACGACCCTTTTCGTTCAATGTAAGAGTGATTAGGATTCGGAGTCGATTTCTGTTCTCGAATTTATGCTCGAAGAAGCCACTTGAAATGAAAAGTGTTCAGTATCGCGTGGTTAAATTTTAATAGAGGTTTGTTAGAGAAAAAAATTAAGAATAATTCAAAAGCCGATAATTTGTTTGGAAAATTTTATGAAAATCTAAAAAAAATCAAAGTGGTCGCGATGAGCGTCGCGATGAAAGGTCATTAAGTGAGAGAATTGCTGTAAACTCTGTTGTTATTTGGTGATGAGAAAATGTGTGCAACGAGATGAAAATGAAAAATAAAATGAGAAACCAAGTGCTAATTGGTTAATGGTGATTTTTTTTTTTATGATTTTCTTTAATTGTGGTCAAGAGCTGCAAGGAATTTTGTGTAAATCGAGGGTTCTTCGTTGATTGCTAATGGATTTGTCATAGCACTGATGGAATTCTGTGGAAGATCGTTGCACGATCATTAAAGACCATTTAGAATGTGATTTCGAAATATTCAATTTTTTACTACAATAATTTAACTTCCGACAAATGACAAACCGAAGGCAAAAGGAATATGTCGACGATTTGTATAAAATATTTGACGAAGGGTAATGGAATTGGATGCTCTTTAAAATCTAATTGATCGTTAGTCAACCGTGGAAATTTTATTGATCAATAAACTTTGTTGTTATTATTATTTTCTTTTTGTCGGTCGTATCGAGTTGATTGTTACGTTCATGGTAATAAAAAAAAAAATAAAAAAATATCACAAAAAACAAAATGGATTTAAGTTTGCTGGTAACGAACGACATGTGTTGTTTGCTTGGTGATTGGTGAGGTCAAAAGACGTGTACGAAATATTATTTTTGGCAACTGAATTAAGATTTGATGTGGCTCCCAGAATGAAATAAGCTTTTCGAATCGAAAAATTTAAATCTTTATCAAAATGTATTTATTGTAAACAAAGAGGTTGTTTCTAGACCAGGCACACACGTCTCTAAATATACATAGATACGAGTATCCTCGATGAATGACGTCTGTTGAAATGTGTGAACTTTTCCGTCAATATTACGATTTTCATCAAAGGAAGATCATTCCGATTTCCGATATTCTAATAGATAACGCTAAAGTACAATAACAATAATCTTTTCTAACTTCCCTCCAACTCCTAGCCTTTAGAACTCCAAGATGGTTGAGATCATCCTCCAATTATGCGCTTAAAATCAGGGGAGGATGACTTCTGTTTGTTATTGATGTTATTGGAACTTATTACACTAAAGCTTTCGATAAGATACGTATATCGTCAAAATATCGTTTTAAAGTTGTCTGCCCTCGACTTTGAAGCCATGTTTTTAAAATGGATATCTTCTTGCCTGGAAGACTCGTGTTACAGTGCAGGTTTTACTTGCGCCCTTTTATGGGTTTTTGTTTTAGTCATTTCTGGTGCTCCACAAGGCAGTCACTTAGGACCTCTTGTTTTCGTTCTATGCATGAACGATCTTGAGATCCTCCTCCTTCTGCACTAACGATACCTAATCTTTTAAAGCCATTTGTTCAACCCAAGATACCAAACTCCTTCAAGCAGATCTCGATATGTTTTCGTTGGGTGTCTCATATCGAAACGATTATATCTAAAATCAACTTATCACTTGGCTTTACCAGACAGCGACGTAAAGAATTTTCCAATTTTTGCGTGGACATGTTTCCTCTACATTAGCTTTATTCGCCCCCAGTTTGAGCAATGGAGTGAAGCATATTTTTTATCGAGTTCGTGTGTCTAAAACTGAGAACATTCGACATTGTTTTCTTCGGTTTGCTCTCCGAAGTCTAGGCTGGGACGACCCTCTTATCTTATCTTATCAAGGTCATCTCAACCTTGTGAATATGAATACCCTTGAAGAACGCCAACGTAATAGACAATCCTCTTAAGTGCTGCCTTTATTCCTCTTAACACAAATCCTCGCCATTTAGTCAGATAATTTCAGCTCCTCAAGTTAAAAACTTAAAAATTAATGCGTTACTCCTCCGATTAGAAGCGAAGAGTTTTTGGAGCCATATCAGGCGACTGATACGCACTTTAGCCACCCGGTTTATATTGCAGGTCGTAGAGGTCGTTATTATATCTGCTCTTCCAAAGCCCGTCATCGCAAGAAGGCCAAAAATCCAATAAAAACTTTCCATTCAAAACAACGAGCACGGCTAAGAGGATAATAGTTCAAACAGAAACCTTTCTTAGTCTTTTCTTCCATGAGGGTTTATTACCAAATTGCCTTTTTAGGCTACTACTAAATCGTAGGCATGTATGAATCTTAATTTGGTTTCTGACAGTATATCAGAACTGTGATACCTCAAAGTTAGCGGGCGTTCTCCGACATCATTCTGCACAACCTGACAACCTTGATAGGGGTGCTAAAACAAGATGGGTCTGTATATTCTATCTCCACAGATGCTGTCAGATACTACCTTACGATTGATAAAGATCTCAATTTTTTGAGTTTTTAATTTAGGGTCTCCTTCTTCCAGGAAAACGATACTCAGGTTCCATTCATTAGGCAAACATTTTTCCGACCAAATACTAGATGGAGTGGGAATTAAATTTTTTTTTTTTAAATGTTTTTTTGTATTATTCAATATAGTCCTCTTTTAGTTTGATACACTTATTCCAGCGATTTTCCAACTTCTTGAACCCGTCCGAAAAGTAATTTTCCGGAAGGTCTGCAAAATACTCCTCCGTGGCGTAGAAGATTTCCTCACGTGAGCTGAATTTTTTATTGATGAACCATCTTTTGAGGTTTGGGAAGAGATAATAGTTCGAGGGAGCCAAATCGGGCGAATACGGTGGATGCGACAGCAATTGGAGCCGTAAATCATAAATTTTAGCCGTGGTTGCGGTGCTCTTGTGCGCCGGCGCATTGTCTTGCAAAAACAAAATTATTTTTCGCTTCATGTGAGGCCGTTTTGCAGCGATTTCGGCCTTCAATCGCTCCAATAATTCACAGTAATACTCGCTGTTGATGGTTTTTCCTTTTTCGAGGTAGTCCACGAAGAGTATGCCATGACAATCCCAGAAAACCGACGCCATAATTTTTCCGACTCATCGAGCCTCCCTCGGCCGCTTCGGAGCACTCGTGCCGGTTTCAGTCCATTGCCGGGCACTCATTCTGTTCTCTGGTGTGTAATAGTGGATCCAAGTTACCAATCGACGCCAAAAGTCCGCCCGATTCCGCATCAGCAAGTCCAAACACTTTTTCGAAGTGCTCTCGCGTTCGTGTTTTTGGTCAGGAGTGAGCATTCGCGCCACCCAGCCGCAGGGTAAATTTTTCATATGCAGAATATTGCCCAAAATATAGCGTTTGCGCTCAGTACTAATCTTTGTGGTATCTGCTAGCTGGCGCACCTTCACTTTCCGGTCAGCCAATACCATTTCATGTATTTTTTTGACATTGTCCTCTGTAACCGCATCGGAGGGCTTGCCGCTGCGGACTTTATCGGTAGTGGAGTTGCAGCCACCACGAAACTCTCGAAACCAATATTTGACGGTGTAATCTGACGGAGCATTAGCCCCATAATATTAATCCAACTTTTCTTTTGTTTCCTTCGCCGTTTTGAATCTCAAAAAATAATGTTTTATGAGAGAACGCAAATCGTTTTTGTCCATACTCAACATGATGCCAAACACGTCAACAACAATCAGCTGTCAATACAAAACTAAAGACAGTATAGCACTGAAATTTGGCATGTCTGCCTAAATATGAACGGACTTCAAGGCACCATAACCTTTTTTGCAGTAGCAGCGCATTCTGGCCTCTGGTCAAGGAGGTCACTTTTCACTCCATCTAGTAGTTAGAAAAATGAGCTGCAGAAGCATAAGATGGCTGGGTCGTGTAGAGTGAATGACATCAACGCTCCGGCCCGAAGAATCTTTGATTTCTGCAGTAGCAGCGCATCCATCTAGTATTGAAAAATCCTAGTGTATGCTCTCCCACCAAGTTATAGCTCTGCAGGTAGGATACCAACGTGTTCGCACACCTGAGAGATTGTTATTAGTGGAATAAAAATCTCATGTCCTGCCTTCTATAACTGTGTCTGATGTACTATATGTGACGATGAAAGCATCTTTTATTCTCAGTATCCAGGGTGCGGTTTAAATTATTTATTTATGCACCTATCGTGTCCTTAAAGAGTCATCTCATATTGATAAGTAGTGTATCCGTAGTGTCCGTATACAGGGTGTCTCATAATTCATTGGGGATAATTTGGGAAATGACTTTTGGGTATATTCTAAGAAAAAAATCGTTCTAAGGAAAGGTCATCTCTCCAATGTTGACATCATTTATCGAGGATTTAATACCCTTACGCATATTAACGGAAATTGCTCTGTTAATATTGTACTAATGGTTGGAACTGGTTTAGGATTTTATTTTTAGAAGAAATAATAGCCTTTATAATTGCGTTTAAATAAAGCTGACATTTTGTTTGAGTTTTCAGATATCCAATTTCTAAGCTTGTTCCATTTTTCTTGCCCATGCTGATTTTTGATTTTGAGGTCACTGTTTTTGTCTTATGAACGTAACAATAATAAAAGAAAATCATCAACAAGTTTGCAGAAAAACCCATAGATTTTATGTTACTTGGGAAAACCTGCAGTAATTTTTATTAGGCGTTTTCTGGAGAAATCTGACCTCAAAGTCAAAAATCAGCATGGGCACGAAAAATGTAAAAGGCTTAGAAATTGGATATCTAAAGGCTCAAACAAGATATCAACGTTATTTAAACGCAGTTACAAAAACTTGTATTTCATCTAAAAATAAAGTTCGAATTTCGAACAGAGCAATTTCAGTTAACATGATTCGGGGTACACCAAAGTAAGCCTCTTCTAAAATCCTCGATAAATGATGTCAGACCCTTACTGTAGAACGATTTTTTTTCTTAGAATATGGTATACCCAAGAATCATTTCCCAAATTATCCTGGACGAATTAGGGGACACCCTGTTTAATGGAAAACAAGTCACACTGTTTAACAGTCAATTTAAATTCTTGTGTTACACAATTTTAAAACAAGTCGAAAACATGTGTGTGACCTTTTTTTCGAACGCAATCTCTCTATATAACTAGGTTTCGAATATGGGTACACATGTGAATTTGCATTTTGTTGTCTCACTATCTGCTTTCGTAACCAATGTAAATACTCTACACTCGTTCTCTCGTTTGTAACAGATGCGACCTTCAGAAACAGAAGTGAACTTGTTAATAAGGGAGCTGTCCTAAGGAGAAGTGGACAATTATTATAATTTTGAAGTATTAGAATGTGATAGATGTTTCTAGAACCATGAAAGGGGTTTTAAATTTTAATTTTGGGATAGAAGTTTAAATTTGTTAATTTAAAATTGCCAGTAAGACTGTTATTTTACAGATTAAATCCAAAACTGGAAATTAATAATTTAAAATTATTGTGAGTTTGATGTACACTTACCTGGTTTAATGTGTCACATTCCTTGTTTATAATTTTTGTTTCATTGTGCGCGGCAATAAAATGTGACTTTTTATATATACATATACTTAGTCAAGTTAAATTTAAATTGTTTATCTCAGTAATTTTAATCTTTCAATACACCCAATTTGGAAGTTAGTTAGGCATATTTATTTGTAGTTTTGACCTTGAAAAATTTGAATACCATGAGTTTGATTTTGGTCGATTAGTGCCACACTTCAGAGTTTGTTTATTCGCGAAATCGTCATTTTTATTTTTAAATTTGTCGTAAACATCATGAAGTTGTAGTTAATAAGGTAGGTGTGGTCCTGAAATGTATATTATCTGGTTTTCACCTACCACCCTGGACGGGTCCAGGTTAAAATGTACAGACAAACATGTCTAGTTTTGTTCACCAAGGTGTTTTCAGTTAATGTCTTCCGTAATGTGCAATACCTTTGTTCCAAGACGTCCTACCTACCGTCCTTCTGTTCACTGTAAACATGTGAACCCTGATTCGAGGTCACCAGAACTTGAGCAATTATCCATTCTATTTGACCACATCTTGGTAGATGTGCACTCTTTCCTTGTGTTTGCCTCCCTTACTTAACATAGTTAGATGTCGTTAAAGGCCGGGGTGGACTTAGACCTCAACCAATAAACCTCTCCAGTTAACGCGATTTTTGGCCAACTGCTTCAAATTGTGCACTCTAAGGATAATTTTCCTAGCTCAGAAAATATAAAGCACAACGTCTTTCTCTCTGAAGATTGGGTCAGCGTTAACTATCAGATATAATACACCATATAGCAAAGCCGATTGGATAATTGTTCCGGGGAGCATCAATTTGATCTTCCATTTCGCAGAGCTACTTCAAGCTATTGAAGAATCTTCCGTCTATATTAGTTAGACCTTCGTTTGAAAACACGAGAAATGGGATTGGAAATAGAGAACCAACTTAGTTTTGTCCTTACAACTTCAAAAGAAGTTATTTTTATCCTAGCTAGACTATTAGATGTGGCTTTCACCTACAGAGGAAATTCGTAGATTTGTTCATATCGAATGCGAGCCAACGTTTTTTTGTAAAGCGCTTTAGCTCTATGCACCTTATTCAAAATATCCCCAATTCTTTCTTGACCGTTATGCGCCACATATGCGCTCTTATAACTGCTCCCGTAAGTGTATTTCATTGCATTGCGAACTATAATATAATTGACCTCAAAGACATTTACGTTGGGCCAGAGTGTGAACAACTCCTACAAAATTTTTACTGAGGATCAATTCGGTTATGCTGCAAAAACTTCTATATTTGAACGATAGAAGAGATTTGAAAACGATTCCCAATAAGAAGTCATGACCTTCAAGTTATGGAGTTTCTTTCTCCAAAAGTGGCATTAAATATACCCCAAAGGGTATAAGGGTAAGCTGCATGAAACTTTCCTTCAGCTCCATAAAAATTCCAAACTGTGACGAAAGGAAATTAATTTAAGAATGGAGGTAGTTTCCTATTTCGATAATTGGAACAGAGAAAGATAGAATGCAGAAATTGAATGTCGAACATTTTTGGAAGGAAGTAACAGAAATGAAGGACATTGAAGGGAATTTCTTATTTCCGAATTTAAGTCTTGTTGCTAGATAAGCACTAATATTTCCACATTCAAATGCCGGCACTTAGCGCTTGTTTTCTGTAGTAACCGACGTAAAAACAAAAAAAAAGATATAGGTTAGGTGGATCTTGCTGCTGCATAAGATCAGGGTTCAAGACAAGAAATATGGAGAGCTGCACTTTTAAACAAATTGAGAAACATTTTTCTTTTTCTTTGATAACTGAATATACAAATAATGTACATAATTAGCCATTCCTCAATATTCTCGTTCCTTTTCATAATGTTATTTTTTAGTATGCTATGATTCTATTTTTGCTAGTCTGTTTTTTATTATGTTCAATCGTTATTTTGAACTCGTTTTTAATAAAAAAAACACAAAAACGTTTTCTTTTTCGTTTTTAATTATAATTATACAAACTACCAATATTGCTTTTTGCAAAATTATTGTGGGGAATCCATGGAGAATGTCACCACAAAGAATTCGGAAAAAGGGGTATTTTAAGGTCTGTGATGGGTAGTTTCACTAAAAGCGGCTGACAACACTGACTTAACCCAACTGCTGATGTAATATTCAACTCGTATCTGAACACATATCCGTGTTTATTTTTTTAACTCACTTTTTTTTGCCAAACTTTTATTGAAATTTTTTTTTATTTTTGTCTGTTTTTTTTTTTTAAGTAATATTTGCATAACAATTTGCTTGACAAACGCACATGGAATTTAAAACACAAAATTGTTCATTGGCCATTTGACTTGTGGCCTATTTCGATTCTAGAGAAATTCAAATTTTCCAATTCTGTCGAAAGTTGTAGCTCATATTTCTGATTACATACGCTCACAAATGTACACTGAATAATAATTTAACCAATTTTCGCAATTGGGAAACTATGAAATTGGGAATTTTCGTTTTTCTCCGGCTCGTTGGCGGATAAAGAAGAATTTAAGCGAAGCAAATTCGATGCATTTTTGAGCAGTTCTTTTAATAGCCAGCGTCTGCATTCCGAATATCCTAAAAAGAACTCTTAATTACGTCGAAAATCGATTGCTTATCGATTTGTAAGAAAATGAGGCAAATTCTTTGTATTATAGAATTGGTTTTGTCTACTGATTTTGTTACGGATACATCAAATGGGAAAGGAAATCTAATACCAATGCCGCTACAAAAGACAAACGATTTTCACAGCATTCATTACGCACTGTTTGTACTCGTTTATACAAATATTTACATAGATAGGTATATTAACAGTTTAGCTTACTAAGCTACTATGAAGATCTATGCAACACGCTACGCCGTCTGTGGATATGATGACACCTTAAATGCAGATCATTTTCATTTTCAGGTCGAAGACTCCATGCGGTTACCCGAGAAATAGGTTATGTAAATCAGTTTCAGTCTGTTTCAGTCTATTGGTGGTACCAATATCATCAGGAAGTGAGGCAAAACTAAGACCTGACGTATCCAAATTTTGATTATTAAATTTATCGTTAAATTATTAACAACTTTATTTAATAAAATTTATCTTTTTCTTCCTCATACGAGTATGTACATCGATAAAACTAACATAATTCTTTTATCACATGAGCTTTCAATTTCATTTTTAACTGATAAAGTTCCCCAGTTTTAATTGTTTTGATAAAATGGTTCAAAAGATACGAAACGAAATGTAAATATATGTAGACAGACAAAAAAGATTTGCCAAAATTAACGCTAGGAGATACATGTGCGAACACCCGCCCCTAATTAATTGGAGAAGTCAATTTTTCAACTTAACGCTATACAGTCGGAGTACAAAGTTGATTGCGAATTTGTATTTCGAAAATAGGATTAGTCAGTTCAAATATTCAAGGTGGGTGATGTTTTCCGGATTCCTCGACAGTACACATCGTTCATCCTTTTTAATTTCACCTGCTGATAGAATTTTTAAATTTATTGAGTCATCTACGGTATGTTTGATAACACCTTGGGGTTTAAACGAAAACAACCACTGCACTTCGGGAAACATTTTTTGCGTACCACACACTTTTGCCAAAAACACTGTAAATGTGAGATAGAGAAGGCTTGCAGCAATGTCAGATATTTATAGATGCATACAATGAGTTTAAGGCGCTAGCTAAGAACTTGTTAAGAACAAGGACAACGGCCTATTCCTGTAGATACACTTGCGGTCATAAAAACCGCACTATATCAAAATGATTGAAAAATTGTTAATAACTACGATAATAATTTTTATAATGAAATGAAATTTTTGTTGAGTACTCCGCAGTAGTTTATAAGTATTTCTATCTAATTTCCATCTGTTTATTGAATGTTTGAAAAAAGATATTAACAAAGAAAGAAAAACCAGTTAATTTTCTTATTTTTTTAAAATATTTTAATACAGTCATTGGTTGACAAAATCAAAACGATACATATTTTATGTATGTGTATATAAGATGTTTAGATATGACACTTTTACCAAAAAATTATCACTACCGAGTTGCTCCTCCTTTGGAGGCATCGAGTTTACTAGAAGTTCAGTAATATCCCTTGAAATTTCAGTATTCCATACATGTTCCAGAACTTCATTTAGCTTTTTTTTTACTCTCTGGTTTATGTTCAGCCACCTTACGTTTCATTACATGCCACAAGTGTTCGATTGGGTTTAAATCGGGCGAATTAGCTGGCCAGTCTAGTCTGGTAATTCCGAGGTCATCAAACGTTGTCTTGAGCTGAAAATTATTGAAAGACTCTAGTTACTTGTCTGTTTATTATTTATAAAGTAGACATCTAGAAGTTGATTTATAACACTTTACTTACGAATTTGGCGCGGTGGCAAGGTACAGAATCATCTTGAAAAATGCACTTGTCAGTATACGAATGATGCTGTTCAATTGCTGGTACCAAAAACTCCCTTACTACTTCTCCATACTTTTGAGCGTTCATAGTTCCATTAACAAAGTGCAAAGGGCCCAAAACGTAAAAAGAAAAACATGCCCAAACCATCTGGCTTTGAGGAAACTTCACTGTTTGGACTATATACTCGTCCTTGAACCTTTCACCTGCTGACCGTTGTACGTATGGCAAATTGTCGGCACACAACAAATTAAATTTACTTTCATCGGACCATATCACACATCGCCAATCATCCTGCGTCCAATCTTCGTACTTTTTTGCCCACGTCAAACGAGCTTTTTTCATTTTTGTGGTTAGGAGAGGTTTTTTCGCTGGTCGTCTTCCATATAAACCTATCTCCCGTAGCCGTCGGCGTATGGTTTCGGCGCTTAAATCAACTTGATGAAATTCACTCAGCTCTGCTCTTATACGGACAGCACTTTTAAAGTGATCTTTCATGCTAATTCGTTGTAATACATTGTCCGTCTTCTGGGTTGTTTTACGTTTTCGTGCCGAGCCTTTTTTTCCTTTCCAGTGGATCCAAATTTTCTTTTTTCTTCATCAGCCGTAAGATAGTTGAATGACAGCATCCTATTTTAACCGCAATCTCACGATAGCCAAGACCTTCTTCGACTAAAGTCAATATTTGAACTTTTTCGTCCCGAGTCAGTTGATGATATTTACCAGACATTTCACTTTTTTTTACCTGTCACCGTCACAACTCAATTCAAACTGATTTTTTTTTGCACTGAATACGAGGCCGAACTCCGCTATGGGGAATACCCTTCATTAGTATGGGAAAAACCCTTACGATCTGATGTAATTAGGCATTTTTTGAGAACTCATTAGGTGGTGCGGTTTTTATGACCTCAAGTGTATGTACAATACGAGTATGTGCATGCTGTTGTCCTCCGTGGGCAAGACTCTGTAGAGGCTATTACAATTCCTGTTTGGCTTGGATTCCATCGGTTTCCTATTGAGATAGTGTTGCAATTGCTCTCTTTGAAATCGAACCCAGATATTTTGCATAGTAGTGAACGACGAGTTTAACCACTGCGCCGCAACGACTGCTGGAACTAATTATTTTCGGATTATTATTACCAAATTTTTTCTCCAAACTTCAACTTTACACACATAACAGGAGGGGAGAATTCTGGCTTTTGAAGCAATGAAGTGTTCCTTGATGTTGTGAACAGTCCAGGGTGGACTCGTGCCTGAAACAACCGCTCTCTCCGATCCTGCGTTAATCTCCTAGAGTTCCAATCCACTTGAACGCTCCATCTAAGGGGAGGTATTCTTTTACCGATTTCTCCTTTCGGAATGGATTCGTTCATTCGTGATCTAGCCATCGAATCCGATAAATTCCAGCCTTTCTCATAAGGTCCATGTTGAAGTATATGTAGTTCATACAGTTCGAACGCTGTATAATCACTCGACGAACTACAATATTTTTTCGAAACAACCAAGTGCATTTTCGCCCGTTTTGGGTACAATCTAGGGCGATAAGAGTCTTATGTAACGCTTTCTTCGTTGTTCGTTGCCTTGTTAGTCCAAAAAACAGCGATTGGCAAGGCTGATTCTTCGCTTAATCTCTACGGTTGTTATATGAATTTAGAATGGAGTTCAGGAAAATAAAGTCGTTCACCACCACAAAGTTATACTTTGGCGTTGAAGTGTGCTGTCGCAGCCGTGGCAGTTGGGTGTCATTTCTTGTTTGACAATAAATCCATCTTTGTCGATTCCGCTTCAATGGCGGCAAATGCTTCAATGAGCATTTTTTCCTATAGTGTCAATGTCGTCAGTGCACGAGTATATTAGCAGTTGTAGAGGCTTTTGAAATATTGTACCTATCATATGAGTACATATAGTATAGACCTGTGAATTTTGCACAACCACTTCAAGTATGATGTTAAGTAACATGACAGCGCGTCACCTTGTCTAAATTCTTTTTTGATATTAAATGTCTCCTTACCGGACAAACTTACTCAGGTCGACGAGTTGCGTAGCTCGTCTCTATAAAAGCTGGGATATGTGCCTTTCAATCAATAAGCGATTTTAATTTTTTTCCCATGGATCCATCAGATTGTCAACATATGTAGAGTTTCCAGTGTTCATATAGCACGGCAGTTAAATGTAAGCGAAGTTAAAGATTTTTTTTAGTTGTGCAGTTAACAGGGGCTGACTTTTTCAACAACGGGCAATAAATACTGAGATTCCATTCACTAGGCATACTTTAATTCGGCCATATTTTTCCGATGAGTTGGTGTATGCTTTTTGCAAATCCCTTTTTCATCTAATATTACATATATGTAACTCGCAGGATAGTGTGTCTACTCTCCTGCAGTCTTATTCGCCTATAATATAGTAGGTAGGTAGGTAGGTAAGTAAGAAAGAGTGGCTGTTGGAAATACCAACCCACTTAGTCCTACGATGACCTACGATCCTCTTACTGATGGAACCAGTTTGAACTTCTGACGAAGCGTAGGAGACTGTTTGCATCTAATTTTTTTAGATCGTTTAGGTCGTTGTAGAAGAAAGGTCCTAAGTGAAGTTTTCTTCTCTGGGAGAGAGCTGGACATGTACAGAGTAGGTGCAGCATTGTCTCCTCCTTTTCCTCGTCCATGCAGCTTCTGCAGAAATCATTAGTAAAGGCGCCAAGCCTTCTTGCGTGCTTGCCTATAAGGCAGTGTCCAGTGATGACACCTATGATGGCGCTGAGATGTTCCTTATTTAGAAGGATCAAACACTTAGAGCGATACAGATCCAGTTTTGGCCAGATTTGTTTGGTCGCTAGACATGTTGGTCCAACAGTCCACCTAAGGTCTGTTCTTTTATTGGCATCCAGCTTTAATGTTTGCACGCAGCGATTGGTATACCGATGCTACCCTTTTCCGGTAGAATAGGTAGAGTGGTTACAATTTTAGCGAGTTCATCGATTCTACAGTTTCCTGGAATGTCTCTGTGGCCTTCACCCAACAAAGGTGAAGGTTAAATTGCTCTGCCATCTCCATAAGAGATGATCGGCATTCAAGGGCGGTTTTAGAATTTAGTGAGACCGAGTCAAGGGACTTGATAGCGGGCCTGACTATCCGAAAAGATGCGGATATCCTTTGCAGATATCACGTTTTTCTTCAGCCAGGACAGAGCTTCTTTAATCGCCAAAATTTCTGCCTGGAACACGCTACAGTGATTTGGAAGACGGAAAGAGAGGCTTAGATTTAGCGTGTCTGAGAAAACGCCGCCACCAACTCCGCTATCGGTGTCGAAATGGATTGACTTGTCCTCCATGAAAGCATCTTCCTTCCAGAAGGATCTAGAGGAGAAGCTTACATGGAAGTTTTTGTCAAACCAAAGTTCAGGTGTGGTGTAATCGATGTTCTCTGTGAGGATTCCTAATGCATTGAGAATACTGGCGTAGCCAAATGGATTATTTGTCCACTGTTTAGTCGCTGAAAATATCGAGGGGTATCAAATGAAACAGAATGTCTAATGCCGCAGAGGGAGTAGACCGTAATGCTCCGCTTATGCATAGACATGCTGTTCTTTGGACTCTGCTTATTTTAATGCAGTTAACTGCACTTTCTAAGGCCGTTCACCAGACTACCACCCCGTAAGTGAGTATCGGTCTTATGACCGAGATGTATAGCCGGGGTTGAAAGCCCCATTTATTCCCAATGGCTTTTTAGCAAGAGAATAAAGCTATTGTAGCTTTATTGACACTTTCTTGAATGTTAGGTTTCCAGTTTAGTTTTCTGTCAAAAATGAAACACAGATAGTTTGCTGTATCGGAAAACATTGAACTGGTGCCGTTTATTGAAGGTGGGTCTATAGTTGGAATTTTGTGGTTCCTGGAAAAGAGGACAAGATCAGTTTTATGGGGGTTTATTCCCAATCCACAGCAATCTGCCCAACGACCTAATCTATTGTCATTTACTTGAAGGAGTTCTTTAATGGTATTAAGATGCTTACCTGAGACGGATATAGCAACGTCATCCGCATAGGCAATCGCCTTGCTACCACCCGCTTCCAGGTATATCAGCAGTTCAGTGAAGGGGAGCGAGGACACCGCCTTGCGGCTTACCTCTGTTAACACATCTGTTACCAGAAGTCTCACCCAGTTTGGAGTTGATTATCCTGCTTTTTAGCATAAGACTGATCAGCTCCCCAAGTGAGTCGTCTACCTGCAGAGTTGACAGCGCAGTCGTGATTGCGGATGTATTGACGTTGCTAAAGGCACCCTGTATGTCCAGGAAATCAACCATTGTCTCTATATTGTAGGTATCGTTCGATGTGGCTAGTCAGTGAATGCAGAGCCGTTTCCACCGACATTTCTTTTTATAAGAGACAGAAGTCTAGGATCAATTTTAGCTCGTATATGGATATCAATCAGTCGTTCTAGAGTTTTCAGAAGGATAGACTTATAGGTCTGAGGTCCATTGCGACAACATGAGAACTTTTTCCGGCTTTGGGAATGAAAACAACAAAGCGAGGCTGATGTTCCTCCTGTTTGCTTTCCACATAGAGTTCGTGAACAGCTGCTTTTTTCTGCTTTTTGCAGCACAGCATTGTATGCTGCAATCTCTTGTAATTGTAGCTGTTTGACTTCGAATTTCTTCTTCTTTGCCGATTTGACGTCCAGGATATGGCATTTCCATATTGGCTGTAACAAGGTGGTAGTATATCGAGTTGATATTGGCTCGAACTTTGATCGCAGTGTGCTGATTAGGTGACTGCCATGTGCTTTTAAAGACTTTGAGATGTGTAAAGCGTGTCCTAGTAATGGTGACATTTCAGCCGCGGGGACGGCGATTAACCTCACTCGATTTTCAGAGCTGATGTCACCCAACTGTGAACCAAGAATTATCTTTACTCACACAAACGTCTTGTATAGTCGCTTGTAGAAAACAATCCTTGGCAAAATATTTTTTTTTTATTTCACAAATTTAACCATGAAATGGATTGTAATCAGTCGTTCAGAAGCTTAAGACCTCTTGCGCTGATTCTGCTTTCTTAGCAGTTAGCATAGTAGATGTCACCGTCACTGATCATTCAGCTAAAGGCGGTCGGAAACCAGTTCACACTAGCGTACAGCACTTTTTAGGACACTAATACGAAATGAATTCCAAACGACACTTCCGGATAGTTTATTTTTGAAATTCATCTGAATTTCACTTATCCGTATTTAAAAATGCGCGCATTCCATTTATGCAACGATCAAATATAAACAGACACGTTTCCGAAATAACCACCCCACATGCACGTGCCTTTACAAAAATAAATTTAAATAAACAAAAATATTATATACAACCAAAAAAAGAAAAAACCTAAAATATTTACAAAAATAAAACAGAACTCCCACTACATAATTGGGAGGCGGTACGCTCGTTTGTAATTAAAATTTACAATTGTAATTCGCCAAGCGATTGGAAATTCTCTAGTAGTAAGTGTGAAGCCGTGTACTCGTGCATATGTGTGAAAAAAATTAAATATTCCCCTTTTTTTCGAAAAAAAACAACAGAAACAGAACGAAAACTGTTACAAAATTTATCTCAAAGATAACAATTGTGGGAGGCATTCTGTCTGTCTGTATTAATTTTTCAATTCACACACCGCGACTCCACGACTCAATATGTCTATTAGTGGAGTTAAAACAGGTCAACTATTCGCTTTTAAACACCCCAATGGAATTTTAATAAGGAAATAATTTCCATTCAAAGAGAAATAACAGAAGAAGTAGTAGGAAAAAAAGGAGAAGCAAAACACAGAGCAACAGCAAGGCATATCTCAAAACTTCTCCCCTTCTTGAATTAGGAACGCATATCCGTGGATCTGTACAGAGTTTTACACATGCACATTTTCGTCTTCAGTATGCGGAATGGCCAATGAGTTTAAAATTCCGCAATGACTGCCATGATTGCTCCGACTACCCGATGTCGATTATTATTGACTTGAAGTTACTGCCCGTGCTACTTGTTGTTTGTTTATTTAATGAGTATACACTTGAGGCGAAACGATAGATAGATAGATCGATAGATCGAAGATCAAACATTATACTGATTATATATAACACAAATTGTGTATGCAAGTCGACAGACTTATTAAGTACGATAGTTCCATCACACACATAAAGAAAGAACGCATTATTACAATAATAATAAAAAAAAAAAAAAACGCATAGATACACACATGCAGCTCACATAAACCGACTCTAGATGGTGCACCTACTCGTATGGGGTGTGCCTGGGAAGAAGTGTGGAAAGAATGATATGAGAAAGATTGAAAGAAAACAGAATAGTTCAAGTAGCCTAGATGTCTTCTTCACTACATCACAAGGGCTAAATATTTTGTTAGAAACATTCCTCGGATCTTTTGAAAAGAGTGTGAAAACTGGAGTATTCAAAAGAGCCCGCTTTAATCCCGGAACGATGTTATTTGTTGAGTCGTCTAGACGAACGAACTGTTCAATTATCAGCGATCGTGCCAGCTCTTGGAATAGGGTCAGAAGCATGAGCGCTACATGGCCAAATCATTGATGCTCACAAAGGTAGTCAATATTGAATACTTCGCGTACTTTGGCAGTTCCTTAATCAATTTAGGGATTCATTCCAGAAATACAACGAATGTATTTTATTTAGACATTGTTAAAACTGAAGACCGATAACGAAATTAATCAAAATAAATGCACCTTACCCTATTTTAGAGAAATAAGCATTGTTTCTTTGAAAAGAATCCACGAAACGTAACTTTTTCTTTTTATATGCGCAGTGTCAACAGTCTAGATATGGACCCATTAGATTAGATTAACAGGTGATCCTTCTTCAGCCAGAATAACGTTAAACATCTAAAGACTAATTAAGGATAACATTCATCATATCCGGCCGTAACAAAAGTATTATTATACACCTTGAATGACTCGAACTGCAACCAACTTCAGACTGCTATAATTTCCAAGCCGTTCATGACAGTGAGCTCAAATTTTGACACATGACAGATAATTTTATTATTTAAAAGCCTTTTAAACGATTTGCGTCTCAGTTGTGTTGGAAAATTTTTATCCGCGATGGGATTCAAACGTGATAGTGTGATTGCTTTATATTTGGCTGGAAAACCACAAGTAGCTATCGTTAGAGCCGTCCAGCACCTCAACGTGAATAAATCATTTGTGTATCGAACCATAGCTCGTTACCGTGATATTGGCAGCGTTGCAAAACGACATGGAGGTGGTCATAAAAAAACAGCAACATCGGCAGAAATGGTTTGGAAAGTGAAGGCTCGAATTGAGCGAAATCCTCGTCGAAGTGGAAGAAAAATGGCTCGTGAGCTCAACATATCGTTGGAACGGATGCAACACATACTGAAAAATGAGCTTGGGCTCAAGCCATTGAAGTTCCAAAAAGCACACGATCTTACACCGCAACAGAAAAAAGTTAGAGTCGAAAGAGCGAAGGAGTTGCTACGCTTGCACGAAAGTAGTGAGTTGCCGAATTTGATTTTTTCCGATGAGTCGCCATTTGTTATTGAGCACTATGTCAACAAATAAAATGACCGAGTTTACTTGCCAGAGAGGTCGTTCGAAAATGTACACCTTCGGACGGCCACCAGAAAGCAGACAGCACCGATGGTGATGGTTTGGGCCGCCATAACCGCCGATGGTCACTCTCCGCTCGTATTTTTGGACCGTGGCGTCAAAATTAATGCGACCGTATCCCGTGAAACTGTCTTAGAGGTAGTATTGAAGCTTTGGGCAAACAATTATTTCGGTCGGAAACCGTGGACATTTCAACAAGACTCGGCACCGTCTCACAAAGCGCGCGTCAACCAAGATTGGTTACAAAACAATGTTTCACACTTCATTTCTTCGACACAATGGATTGCAAATTCTCCGGATGCAAATCCGTTGGATTTCTCTGTCTGGGGTATTTTGAAGGCGAAGGTTGGCACTAAAAAATACCAAAGTTTGGACCACCTCAAACAAGCACTTCGCCGGGAATGGGCCAAAATACCGCAGAGCCACTTGGGTGCAGCGTGCGATGCTTTCTTCGGCCGTCTTAAGGCCATTATTCGCGCCAAAGGTGGGCATATTGAAAACTACTGATACAATTTGAAAATTGCTGTATTTTCCAACATTTTTTGCTTTGGCACAATAAAATTTATCAAAAAATAAAAAAATTATAGCATTTTAAAAAGTTGGAGTTCGAGTCATTCACCCAGTAGATCATAGTCCTCAATGGGTTACTAACCAGGACGCGAGTTGTGATGTGGTAACCTATACAGACGACGTTCCCTCAAACATTTCTCAGTGTGCCTTAGCAAACTCTCCGCTTGAACACGTACCGTCTCCTAAGCGTAAATCGCACTTAAAACAAAGCTGATCCCCTTCGCAAGAGAAATCAAATATATCCTGGATCATCCCACAAAAGCTAAATGGCATCCTCTCTCTCTCGTCTCGTCGCTCTCGTCGAATGCCAGGTACCTAGGCTACACTCTGATAAGCAAATCGAGGTAAGAAAAGGTCAGTCTCTTCAGGCTGCCTTCCTCAAACAAGCTATCTTCAATCAACTGAAATTGACTTCGAGTTTAATCACCTGATCTCTCCATGGATATTACGTGAAGTTTTTCTCTAAAAATCCATTTTCGTCTTTGCCGTCGGCCATAACGGAGCCGAAAGTATTGAGGACCTACATTCACAAATCCTTCAGTGTACTCAGATACTGCATCGTGTTTCTATTATTCATTATCGTATTATAGAGGGTGTTTTTTTTTAGAGGTATGGTTTTTAAACTGGCAACACTGATTCTACAGATTGTCAATTTGACAGTTGAAAGTTGATTTGTGGTTGGTACGTTTTGCCATTTTACGATGAATAGATTAACGCCAGAAGAACGCGTGTAAATTGTGCAAACTTATTTTGAAAACCATGGTTCAGTTCGCCAAACTTATCGTGCTCTACGTCCATTTTACGGTCGAAATAATGGCCCATCTGAGCAAGCTATTCGGAACACACCACGTACCCTCTAGTAGATAATACGCATCCAAAAGACGACAAACAGTGTGGATAGAAGAAGTTATTGCCGTTGTGGAGCGCAGTGTTGAGGAAAATCCGAATGAAACAGCAATTGGAGCTATGCCCATCCACTTTGTGGAAGATTTTATGGAAAGATCTTGGCTTAGAAGCTTATAAGATCCAGCTTGTGCAAGAGTTGAAGCCGCGTGACCATTATACGCGTCGTAGGTTCGGTGAATCTACCGAAAACATGATTCAGCTTGATTCTCATTTTCGACGCAAAATGTTGTTCTCCGATGAGGCCCATTTTTGGTTAAATGGATATGTAAACAAGCAAAATTGCCGAATTTGGAGTGGAGAAAACCCAGAAGCCTTTGTCGAAACGCCCTTACAACCATTAAAACTCACTGTTTGGTGTCCTTTGGAATCATCGGCCCGTATTTCTTTAAGGACGATGTTACCGTCAATGGAGAGCGCTATAGAAACATGATTTCTGACTTCTTCGTTCCTCAGTTGAATGGCCATTGACGTGACAGAACTTTGGTTTCAACAAGATGGCGCAACGTGGCACACGGCACGCGACACCATCAATTTACTGCAGGAAACATTTGCTGGACGCATAATTTCACATAATGGACCTGTGAACTGGCCTCCACGATCCTGTTATCTCACACCTTTAGATTATTTTCTTTGAGGATATGTGAAGTCACTAGTCTATGCCGATAAACCAGAGACGTTGGACGATTTCAAAGTCAATATTCGCCGTGTTATTGCTGATATAAGGCCCCAGTTGTGCGATAAAGTTGTCGAAAATTGGACTTCACGATGGCGCTTCATTCGAGCTAGCCGTGGTGCTATGCTCGACGTCATATTTGAACACTCGAAAAAAAACACTCTTTACACAGTCAGACAAGCAATGATCAGATGCTAATTTGGAACATAAAAAAAATAATCGATCGTCTTTCTCCAAACAGATGAACCACTTTCAAGTGCTCTATGCGGCCAATCACACGTAGACTTATCGAGACAACTGTGAGACAGCTAGACTACCTGCTTAGTGGAATGTTGAGTTTACAGTTGGCATATTTTTTTTTTATTAAAGTTCGGGACCTTTGGTAACTTATCAGCCGCTTTTTTACCCTCAATGCCTTCTTCTGTGACTGGGTACTCACCAGAGCCTAACTTTGTTGTGTTTGATTTAGTTCCGGAAGGCATTGAGTCAGCCTGGTATAGCTTTTAAATTCATTCAATGATAAGCTAGCATTTTAAGTGCTGGTTGACTGACAAATAAACCCGCCTGGAAGACAGTAGGTCACATCGAACCTACAAGGCTGAGGCAAGTTCAGTTTTTACAGAATAAGTTTTAAGATGTTATTTGAATCCTGTAACCCTTTTGCCCCGAGTGTCCGGCAACTCATCTCTAACGTTCCGAATTCCTCCTCTATTGTATTGCGTCAAAGTTTGCTTACATAGACTAGCACATCTTCTCATTGTAAGATGTGTCTTTTCCAGTTACACCAGCCTTGCTTAGTTTTTATGCGGAAAACATAATTTTCCAGGTCTTAGGTACGAGTATTTATCCCAAACTCTGCTTTAGGTATTCCGATTCTGCCGCTTAAATTCAGTTCGATGCGGTCATTTGAGTTTATCTCTGAGATTATGGTAAATACGCTGCTTATCCGGTATTTTTCCCGCTTCGTTCCACTCGCAAGAGTGTGGAAAGATATTTTATTCATTATTGATGGTTCACTGTCATCTGAAGATATCGGGTTGTGATGTAAATCGTGTATCAGAAATTTGTTTAGATATGTTCTATGCGGTTCTGCGATCGTTCCGTCTTGCTACTTTCACAACCTTAAATGCCGGTGTGTTGGGGGTAGATCCCCATGCCACATCCGATACTACTTTCTTATTTACATGGGACTGGCCTTCAATCATTGAGCCGCTAAAAGGGTATCCTTAAACACGATCTACTCATCGATATAAGTTATCACGATATCACGATATTTTAGAGTACGTCCGAAAGTGGGCTTGAGGGTATACTGATGAGCATTCATAGCGAGACGGGTGTTACGGTTAAAAGTTTGAAGGGGCGGAATGCTACTGGCGACTTCTATGGAGCACTGGTGGTGAAAATAGCGATACAACAAGGTGAGACAGGAGATATTACGTCGGTGTTCGAGGGTGTCAATTGATTGACTGATATTAGTATCACCAATGAGTTTTATTGCACGGTTTTGAATCCTATCTAGTAGGTGCAGAGATGTTTCAGGAGCACCTGACCAGATGTGGGCATTGTACTTCAATTTTGGGAGGATGAATGCCTTATATATTGTGGCCAGATCAGAGGGGGTAAAATATTTCTTACATCGCTTGAGGAAACCTAGACATTTCGCAGCATTTTTGCGACATCGAATATGTGGTCATTCCAACGTAAGTTGTCACTGACACACATACCGAGAATGGAAAGTTTATCGGTTTCGACGATGCAAGTACCATCCATGGATAATGGCTGGGTGTGTAAATTTCCCTTTAACGACAGCAGACAACATTGTGTTTTGGAAGCATTTAATTCTACTCTGTTAGTGGTTCCCCAATTAGTTATACTGGTAATATCAGAATTTATGAGCTTAACATACGCTGCCGTTCGGGTTCTACAGTCGAAGAGCAGGGACGTGAGTCCGGGAACGAATATGAAAAGCAGAGAGTACTGTCGTCAGCAAAGGTGTATATTGGATTAGAGTTAGCAGACAAGAGATCGTTGATGAAAATTAAAAAGAGTGTCGGAGACAGAACGGAGCCATGGGGTACGCCAGCATTTATTTTGTGAATATCAGACTTGAAACCATCCAAGACAACTTGAATTGAACGTTCCGAAAGGTAATTTCTAATCCATTGAAGAAGTGAGTCATCCATCCCAAAAGCACGCATTTTCGACAAAAGAGCCTGATGACTAACTCTGTCAAATGCCTTAGAAATACCAAGTGCAACTATCTTGCTTTCGCCAGATTGATGTACTTTGGTTCCACTTTTTGGTGAGACATGCCATCAGATCATCAGTTACGAAAACCGTACTGCCGGTCAGTAAGAGGTTTTTGTGTTTCGAGATATTTCATGAGCTGACGGTTTATCAGCGTTTCCATGACCTTGGAAAGAAGGGACGTAAGTGCAATGGGTCTGTAGGAGGAGAGAAAGATTCGTCTTTTTTAGGGACGGGTTGGACAAATGCTGTTTTCCATCTGCTCGGAAAGAGTCCTAAAGAGTAGGATTGATGAAAAAGCTTACGCAGTAGTTTTGCCAGCGTGGAAGAACACCTCTTCAGAAGGAGGGGAGATATACAATACCATCTGGACCAGCGGATTTACGTATGTTGAGATCTTTAAGTACTCTTGCTACTACACCAGTGCGAAAGTGGATTTGTCCCATTGAAGATTCGATGCACTGAAGTGTAGGCGGCGACAAAGCACAATCTGGTAGTGTTGAGCTGGCCGCAAAGTGTGCAGCAAGCAGATTAGCCTTGTCCAAAGAGCTGGCAGCTGGCATATCATTGTAAATGAGCGTTGGGATGGAGGATGAGGCAGAATTTCCAATATTTTTGACGAACGACCAAAAATTTTTACTATCTTTGCGACATTGTAGTATTTTTTGCCTCAGTTTTTGGTCGTATAGAAATTTCACACGCTTGAGTTATTTCTGGCTCGTTTGAACTTTTTTTTCGATTTTCCTCTGTTGGGCTGGTTTTGAAGGACCGAAAAAACATTTCTCTAACCCTGACAGCCTCTTTACAGATCGAGTCGTACCATGCCTTTTCTTTTGGTTTGAAACTCTTCATCCGATGAGGGATAAAGTTTCTCATTCCAAAGAGAATGGTGTCTGTGATCATATCAACAGCGACATCCATGTCGTTATCATGAGTTCCACGTTCAACTAGTGCGTGATTTCGGTTGGTTTTACACAGTAGAGCGAGCTAGGTACTGTTTTTGCAAGTGGATGGTGCTGCAAGAAGCTGTTTCCCGACTTAAAATTGTTCACCTTTCTTAACAATCAGTGATCAGTTACCCATGATCCGATAGTATCCTTTCGTCCGATCTGAGGGGATAAATATTTGACCATGGTGTTCAGGCCGATATTTTCGAATAAGATTTGAAATGATCTCATAATTGGAGCATTTGAAGCAGTCCGATGTCATTACCTATCGTTAGTACGGTTCGTTGCCAAAAAGTGAGATTTAATGATCAATTACGATCTTTCTTGCTCATAAAGAAAAGTTGAATGTCATAGTCTTAGACATAAAATAAAAATTGATTTTTCATAAACAGGTGAAATGGATTTACGGGGATCCCATCAGCCATGCCGACTTCACATGTACGAGTATAGTGCGTCGCTAGAAATGATTCACAGCTCACGATAAATTTTGATTGAACTAAAGCCACCTCTCCCAACACTTATTCCCTCCCTGCATTTGCTTTTTATTTTAAGTGTTGTCAGTTCTTAGTAAAGAAAAAAAAAATTCAAAAAATACCCCACACATATGTACATACATTCGTATATTCGTATCTTTGTTCGTTTTTTCATTTGTTTCGTTGCCAAGATGTGTGGGTTTGTCGCCCAACACGCTAATTAGATATGAGTTCATCGATAGTCCATTATGAGAATTTCGTTTCTGCCATAAGCGAAAAAGTCGTTTACTTTGAATCATCTACCGTACGGGAGTACTCGTTAATTAATTATTCTTACAAAATGCAGCTTTTTTTTTTGTTTTCTATTCCCCCATCGTGCACCGCCTTTGATACAAGACATAAACTCGACGAGTCAATGTTTATTGGAAATTTTGAAAAATTTTAATAGGCATTCGTTGCAGATGTACAACATTTAAAAATAACTGCCAAAAACAGAACCAACAAAAAAAAAAATAATAGAAAAATACGCAAATACACGGAAGAGTGTGTGCACCTAACTACGTATGATTGACTCTCGTGCCAAAATGTTTGTGCCTAAAAATAATTTCATCAAATAGGGTGTTCTCAAAATTTTTATTTTTCTAATTTTCTTACGCTATTCTGGTATTCAGGAAGAGTCTTAGGCATTTAAAGGGATTCAGAGCGTCATCCAAAATTACCCGCGATTCGCGGTTAAAAGCAATCGCCATATCGCTTCTTACATTTACTAAGATAGGTACCCTAGTTATTCTGAGTAAGGGCATATTGTTGTGTAGGCATTCACACGAAAATATTGTCCTATGAGGCATTATTCGTCTATGAATTGGATTGGATTATGAAATAGAAGCAGTTATAAAACTTTTAACGCACTGGATAAGGGCCGACTCAGAAGGTTCCAGCACTCCAATTTCCCGTCGTTGTTTTTGCAATTTGTGTCAATCCACATAGCTTTTCCCTTTTTTCTACGACCGTTCTGTACCACATTAGTGCCCCTTCGGTATCCGTTCTAATCGTTTTATTATTCACCACTTCTGCACAAAATGGAGGAACGTAGTAGAAGTTGGGGAATGGGCCTGTCCTACACTTGTTGTATGACCGTGCTGCTTCCTCTAAGAGAAAAGGGCCATCCTGGTATTCATAGGCCTTAAATCTGGAAGTCATAGGTTTCCAGGGGTAATCCATATAATCGTGTAGGCACAATGGACTCCGGTGATACTAGGCCTCCATCGACTGCGTACATACTATATGAGGAGCGATATCATTTTAAAGTTATGAAAGTTCGTGACTTTTTGAATTTCTGACCTCTTTACTGAAACAGCAACACTGCTCCTGTCAACAGGCATCTGTCAATTGACTCCTGTCAAAATTTAAACTTGCTGCGTCAGTTAGTTTGTGTTTGACAGCTATTTTTATCAGACTACTCACTAATTTGAGGAGAAAATGGAAAAAAGTGAATTTCGTGTGCTTATTAAGCATTATTTCTTGCGAAAAAAAACCATTACCGAGACCAAGGCTAAGCTTGATAAATACTATGGGGACTCTGCACCATCGATTTCAATGGTAAAAAAGTGGTTTACTGAATTTCGTTGTGGCCGTACAAGCACCGAAGATGCCGAACGTCCTGGACGCCCAGTTGAGGTCTCTACACCCGAAACAATCGAAAAAATTCACGATATGGTGTTGGCCGACCGAAGATTGAAAGTGCGAGAGATTGTGGAAGCCGTAGGGATCTCGCATGGCTCAGTGGTTTCAATTTTGAATGATCACTTGGGCACGAGAAAGCTTTCCGCAAGATGGGTGCCGCGTTTGCTCACAGTCGACCACAAACGCAATCGTGTAACAACTTCACAGGAAGGTTTGGCGTTGTTTAATCGCAATATGGAGGAGTTTTTGCGCCGTTTTGTAACCGTGGACGAAACATGGATCCATCACAACACACCAGAGAACAAACAACAGTCAAAACAGTGGGTTTCTAAGGGTGAATCGGCGCCAAAGAAGGCCAAGGTGGGTTTGTCAGCCAATAAAGTTATGGCGACTGTTTTTTGGGATGCACGCGGGATAATCCACATTGACTACCTTCAAAAGGGAAGAACAATCAATGGGGAATATTATGCCAACTTATTGGACCGATTCAATGACGATTTGAAAAAAAAACGACCTCATTTGGCCAAGAAAAAAGTTCTTTTCCACCACCACATGTGCAGTTGCCATGGCAAAAATCCATGAATTGGGCTATGAATTGCTCCCTCATCCACCCTATTCTCCAGATTTGGCTCCGAGCGACTACTTCTTGTTCCCAAACCTGAAGAAATGGCTTGGTGGAAAAAGATTTGACTCCAATGATGAAGTCATCTCGCAAACAAAGGCCTATTTTGAGGACCTCGACAAATCATTTTTTTTGGAAGGGATAAAAAAATTGGAGAAGCGTTGGACAAAGTGTATAGAGCTCAAGGGAGACTACGTTGAAAAATAAAATTATTTTTTTATCAAAAAATCTGTGTTTTAATCCAACTTATTGACCCGCCCTCGTAGAATCTTGTTCATTTTTTCCATCTTTTCGAGAAAATGTTGATGCGAAATGAGCAAAGGGCCGCTTTACTACTCCTTCAGTCATGATCTCGATAATGTTACCTTACAATGTTGGTACGGAGTCTATTGCTAAGATTGCTCCTCTTTGAGCTCTTCGAACTTTTTTTTAACTTTTTCATGGATCTCTGGGAAGCTGTAATTTGCTTGCAATTATTGGCCGTTCAGTCTTTTCTTTGAGCTCTTTGGGTAGAAAAATCTGTTGACATTCCAGAAAGCTATATTTTTCTGGATCTTTATCTCCATCTAATCTGGACAAGAAAAGGCTTCTTGTTTCGCACCTACAGCTTTGTTGTGCTTGCATTAGCGGTGATTTTTGCCTGTTTTAACAATGTATACAAACATTGAAATTTAGGAAGTCCAACTGCAGCAACACGACATTTGACCATTGAACTTCTGTATTTCTCCTCATTAGATTGAAGTAGTCACGCTCAACGTCCATTCTTAAGCCGTGTCCAAGAAACAACATCCCATGGTCCGAACTTTCAATGAAATCCGGAAACGGAACCTTTCTTACCATGGTGGCGTGTGTTTTCTTTGTCAGTTAGCGGGGAGACATTTGCAACAATTGGATTTTAGTTGTATCTATCCAGTATATAGGGCAATATCTGTTTTGGTTAGATATACACCTAAGCCACATCCGCATGTACCAGAAGTTAGTAAGCAAAGATCACCTGGTTACACAATATTTGTTCATTCTCATTTTTAGAAGTTTTTTTTTCTGCGAACCGGAAAGATACCATCCGGGCCAGGTGCTTTATATGATTGGATTCCTTCAAATTAACCATTCTCGATTATTTTATTTGATGACATCACCGTTGATGAGTTTTCACGTGGTGGGCTCTGCGAAATATATACTCGTACAAATGTTATCCATGCCTAAGATTGCTCAGGTCGGGCTGATGGATGTGGCAATTTTCAAGCACTAATGCGATAAGCAAGTCAAGAAATGTGTTATTTCAAAAGCTGAAAGTCAAACCCGTCATTTCTATTTCCGTGTCACCAACAGTCCCAATCTAGAGGAATTTAATAACCCTTTGCAGATTTATTGCCGCAATCTTTGAAGTTCATCTGAACTAATTGTGACTTGGCTCTCTGTCGGTAGATCTCTTTATCGTGTTATACTTGTATCTTTTGATTTTAATTCAAAATTATTTTGCTTGATTTATCCATAAATTCATTTAATTTTCTGCACTCACCACCACCACGGCCACGAAAAAAAGGTCAGTTGGAGCGGTTGCAGGCTTGCATTCATTAAGTCAGTCAAATACAAAAAAAAAAAAAAAACAAAAACGACTACGACGACGACGGGTATGGATGCATCTTCTAAAATTGATTGCCAGACCAGATGCCACAGAGAGTAGAGTGCATTTTGTAGATGCAAGTACGAGTATTCTTGATTTTTATTTATTTTTTTTTTTGGTTTTCCATTTCTGTTTTGCTTAGCGTCAATTACACTAGAGTTCTTACATAATTGTGGCATCGGAGACTTGAGAAATCGTGCTGACTATGGACAAGATGGAGGAATTTCGTAATTTTTTGGAACCGGTTTTTTATTTTTTTATTTCGCTTTCGTTGTTTTGGTTTTTTTTGTACGTATATGAAAAAGTTTTGTGCGCAAAAACTAGGTGGGTAAATGCAACCAATTCTTGTATTTATTTGGTCAGATCTGCTGAAGTTTTTTGGAATTTTCGGAATTTCTCAATTGGCTACGAACTTTAAGATACTTCATGAATATGTACAGTTTCAGATTTATCATGTTCCGGAGAGCTTAGTATTACACTCGTATGTGCATACATATATAAAAATAAAGTATTGGGGCCCACCGTTTCCCGTACTTGCCCCAAGATTGTAAGAGTTCGTTTTTCTTTTGTGTTGGCACACAAAAGAGAGCGTTGGCAAACCTTCTTCAGTCAAAACTTTCATATAAGAGTAGTTTTGCACTTTTCTGCTTTGGACCTGCTAAAAGACCGCTGGTCCTACTGAATCTATTGTAAATTTAAGTTTTTAAGATAGAGGAATCCTAGGCATTTCGCTTCCTTATAATTTTGCCTCTGTCGGGATCGTGTCTAAAGCCACAATTCTTTCTCTTAAAGCAATGTGGCCTCTGGAATGTAAGCGCACTATATTAGAACCTAAAACATTAATATGCCCGATTAATTAGCCAATTTGAGCCTTTATGACTCTGAAAATTGTAACAATGAATATGTAAGACTTCTTTCCACCTTACTGAGATGAGCCGTGTGACTAATTTCTTTAAAAAAAAACTAATAGCACTCAGCGGTCCCAATTATAAACTGATATCATCGAAAGAGGCACCCCCTAGTTTTGGGCGTTCTTGCTTTCCATTCATCGTAGCCAAGGTTTGCTTTGGTATAGGTAGTCTACCAGGGATACATACGCTATGCTTAATTCTTTGATTTCATAATTGTAGAGCTCTTGGATTTGGCTATCCTTAGATTGGTGCCAACAATCGTCCTCAGCCACGCCACAACAGATAGAAGTTTGCCGGTTTTTAGTGGCATATCTTGTAAGAGAATTGATAAGAATTAAAGGATTAAATTAATTGAAATTAGTACACCACCTTAACATTGACTTTTTTAGGACTTATTTTATTATTTCTTATTAATATATGTATATTGTTTAAATACATGTTTAAAATATTAAAAGAACGCTAAATAAATGGATTAAGAAACATTAAATGACATTCAGTATTTTGGTTACAAGACGTATAGAAAATAATTTTTTAATGCCACATAAAGACGCTGTTAGAATTACAAAATAAAATAATATTTTGTGTGGGGTGACCCATTAAAACAATTAACAAAATTCAATAATTAGATACAAAAAGAAACAAAAATGGACAAAAATGAGTAGAAGCCGAATATTGAACAACCAGAAGTTAAAACTTTAAGAAACAACATAAGGAAAAATAAATAATTAAAAAAAAGACAAGATTGAATAAATTATACAATATAAGATTCAAAAAGCAAATAATTTAGAAACAATTTCAATTATACCAGAATGTCAGAGATAATAGATTCCAAATAATAGTAGTTGCACTGAAAAAGCCAATTTTTTACAAGTTTTAGAAATATGCCAGATATTGACATAGCCCTGATGGGATGAGGAAGTTTGTTAAACAAGCTATACGACGAAACAGAATAAAAGTTACGAAGGCCAGTAGTACGAAATATGGGTACAGATAGCATATTAGACGAGTTTTTTCCACGTAAGTTGTAAAAAACGATTTCGAAATCGAAAATTTCGATGACCAGATTTCATGAAAAAGGTCTTCAAAACCTTAAAACAATAAAGGTGACGAACCGAAGGAATTTTTAGATCACAGAACAGTGGAAAACTGGGATGTCTTCTGGGTTTACGGCAAATCTTTCTTATGATGTATTTCTGCAAAATTAACAGAGAGCTAATTTTTTTCTGATACACACCACCCCAACAAGCAATTCAGTATTGAAGTTTGGACTGAACAATTCCATAACAAATAGTTTTTAAAAGCGTCGTAGAGCAGATATTGCGCAAATAGAAAAAATGCCTAAGAGTGAGACGCAAATAATTCCTTAATATTTCATTAAAACTCATTCTAGAGTCTATTGTGAGCCCCAGATACTTAAAATCGTCTTCTTTCTCAATTAAAAAAACATTTTTCACTGAAGGCCCGGACGTACAGTTGCAAACAGAGAGTTTATATCTATCACATTCAGGTACATGGAAGTACACATTAGCTTCAAGGTTGTGTGAAGAAGACACATTAAAAAACATAATTTTAGTTTTGGAGCTTATAACCAAATTATGTTTGGCAAACCAATGTCTTAATAGGTCGAGATACCAATTAATGTCGGAGACCTAGTCCAAAGGACCATTCAAGCCATACTCAAAACCTATATCATCAGCGAAAGCAGTAGGTCTACCTTTAAAATTAAGAGCAAATGGCGAATTAATATAAATTAAAAACAAAATAGGACCCAAAACAGAGCCTTGTGGTACGCCCAAATTTAGGAACTTAATATCGCTCCAAATCTCGTCAATCTTTACTCTCTGCGACATATTTTCCAGATATTGATAACAATGTTAGCTCATAAAGGTGTTAGCAACTGGGATTACGGCCCACCGTGCCAACCTAGAAGGCGTTTTGCATTGCTTAAAGTATGCCAATATGTCGGTATCATGCATATTAGCTATTGTACGAATACAATAGTTTCGGATTTAACTTGTCCCGCAATGCTTTCTCCAAGGTTTTTTTTTTGAAGAACTTAACACTCAAGTGGGTAAGACTATACTTAAAGTGCCTGTGCACATGTTAAGTTTTTAGGAAAATGGGACAGAGAGAGAAACAAATGAAGTCTTGGTAGACCGATATCAGCTTGACCCTGTCTATGGAATGACCTGTACTATCATCAGATATAACCATCATACCTTTCGGAAGCCCAGATTTTTCGCCTTTCCCTCTTAAATCTAAAAAGAGTAACGTAAAGCCTAATTGCCTTGATCTGCGCGTGGGAGTTCATGAGCCTTAAGCTAAGCTACAATAGTTTGAAAAAGGGGTTTTGTTAAGGACCAGTTTCAATCCAGCTTATAGGACTTTGTAGCATAAGGAGCTTCGAACATGGACCAGAGTCCGGATGTGTAGTTGATGATTCTTAAATCGAGCATTTTGCATACCCAGTGAGAGCATTGCCCTATCTTATAAGCTTTTCTAAGTAAGCAAACACCGTCAGACTTCATTAGATTCCAAATCTAATTAAATGGAATGTAAAAAAAACTTTTATCTGATTTATTTCTGGGCATTTCCTACTGTTTATTTAGTTTTTTTTCCGCTTTTTTTGTCTTCAAAAAATTCAAAATTTGATGTATGATGTCAGACTTTTCTCAAAAACAAAGCAAATTGACAACGGGTACAAAAAAAAAATAAAAAAAACAATTCGAATCTTCTCACAAATGTATATAAGACTTTTTTTTTATTTTATCTCGTTCACTTTGTGTATAAATAAATCTCGCTAAGAGCTAGCCTTGGACGGACGCCTTCTACACGCCTGAGCACAACAATATTCCTATTACTTTGGTAGCTATGAATTCCACAAAAAAACAAAAAAAAAACAAAATAGACTCTCCGCTGCGTGGTTCATTACCGAAATTTCCAAGTTGTCTGACGGTTTGAAGCAGCGCTAAAATGGCAGTGACAGCCTAGTCAAAAGCCAACTGGTACCAATTCGTACCAGCACCCCCGAACATCTGATGGATTCCCTTATCGAATTTACTTTCATCTGCATCTGTGCACTTAGCCACATCGATCGCGTACGTAACCAACTACCAGTACTCGTATTCGTTTTGAGATTAACACTTCGATGACATCATATTGACGGTTAAGTACGAGTATCACAGAAACCTTCGCTTCGAAGCGATTGCAATTGGAGCGATTTTCGATGAATTTTGACGTGTAATCGATTGTTCTGTTATCAGTTTCCGATATTCCTATGGCCTGCGTAGTAAAATTACTTTCCTGTTGAGCGTTCCGCTTATCTCTTCATGAGTTATGACAAATGTGACAGAAGTGAAAAGGGTTTTTAAAAACGCCGATGACATCATTTAAAAAGTATCTACCTGTTGGTTAGTTGTTGTCGATTATCGATTGTCGACTGTTGGCCTGGCCGTTGGCAGTTTATGATTACCGAGTGCTTTCAGAAATAAAACAAAAAATGCGAAAAAGTCGTTATGAATTGTTCACCAATCAGTCTTACGATACCTTTCGATACGAATACGAGCTTGGGTACGATTTTTTTTTTTGTGCTTTGTTGATGTGATTTTTCGAAAAGTTGATCGCCGCTGACGGTAGTGTACATATTTTTGTTGTTGTGAATTCTTTGAAAATTTGCATTTAAGATACGGTCTTGACGTGTGTTAAGCTGTTGAACCATGTATTAGATGAATGTGCTTTGGCTTAAGTGTGTGGCATAAGCGTTCGCAAGGTCGATATGTCAAGTCGTATCGAGCCGAGTTGAGTCGGATTTTTATGTCCGCTAACGGATAAAAATAAATTATTAGTTTATTTGAATTTGAAATTATTTTGTTCGTTGGAGATGTTTTCAGTTCTGACAATGTCGGCTCGCTGGAAATGAATATTTCATAATTGTTATAGAACGAAATAAGCGGGTGAAAGGGTCAAGGAATTTGTTTTCAATTTGAAGTGTATTTTTGGGACGAATGGTTTGGTGAAATAAGACTTGCGGAGCAACATCCTTTTTGTCAGTTACCTAGTTTGAATGAGCTCAAAATATTTAGATGACAATACATAGAAGATATTGTCAATCAGAGAAGCAGTTGAGAGTTGACACCTTTTTTGTTCACTAGTTTAAAATTTACAAAAGCGACCTATACAAATGACATTCTAAAATTATTAGAAGTTTACTTGATGATTCGGCCGGTACTTTCCACTTAAATATATATAACTCCGCAATTCTTAACTGATATCCTTCATCGGAATTCCCATGATCGAACTTAAAAGTGTAAATAAAGATACTTTAAGCCTTCAAACATTTAAAACCAACGTTCACCGGTACCTCTCTTTCTATCCTCCTTGATTTTCCTTCGCCCGCGTTGTGTGTGCAAGCATTTTAAGAGTACTTAAATCCCTTGAGTGCGCGCAAGTTATAAAAAAAATCTGTACCTACTTGGACAAAAAGCGTTAAAATATAAAATGGTGCAAAAGTCATGAGAGATTTAAAAACGGCCTGGTTCAGTGATTATATTATACGTCAGACTGTCTGGCTTCGATTCACAGGGTAAAATCAAAAAGAAAATGACAAAACAAAAGAAAAAAAAAACATCTGACGTTTATCATCTTTTCTACATGAAAATGAAAATTTCTGTCCTTTTTTCAGTGCACACAAACTGACAACGCAGTGAGTGGGAAGGCTAGTAGTCGTTAATCATATCGGAATTTTTGAAATAAATATTAATGCGGTCCACATATTTCTACATAATCAGAAAGTTGTTTGCGTAGCATTTTCCTTGGTTGGCAATACTTTCCGAGACGAAAAGAAAGCGGGACTAGCTCCTATTAAACCCCCCTTTGAAGTATGATTCAATAAGAGCACAGAATGTATAGTATTTGTCAACTTTTTTATTCATTTCTTCGTGTTCTTTCACGGCATCTGAAAAAAGTGCACCACGACTCCTCAGCCAATAGAGGATGCGCGTATCGAAATTTTCCATGACCATGTAGCCTAATTTGAGCTGTGCCTCGTTAATAAGGCATACAGTTTCATACTTCAGATTTGGAATCATCTTGGGCTTATTCGTATGGACGTTATTTTTCATTATTTCGTTATTTTTATTCGGAGAGGAGTCCAATGGTTCTAAATCGCAAGATCTTGGCGGCCATTTGATCTCATTATTTCGTGAAACTATGCGCCCTGGGAATCTCGTTTGCAATAGGGACAAGTGACACCACCTAGTTGGAACCACATATTGTCCAAGTCCATGCTATCCTTAATATTTTAAATAGTCACTTTATGCTAAAACTATTTCTCTCTAACCAGAAACCTTAAAAAATGGGTGTAAATGTGGATGATATTTAACATATTAATTATGTAGTGAACAAACAGGAAAGGAAAGGAAAGGAAAGTCCAAGAAGGAAAGGGCTAGTGGACTAGGATGAACAGGATCACCACTAACTAGAACTAGAAACATCTGACTTATATTATTATTTAATGAAGCTCATTCCTTGATAAGAAAGCTAGTGATAAATGTAATGCGCCTAACTTATGTATTTTAACTAGTACACCAAGCTACTCTGTTACAAATTTAAAACATATTAAATTCTGCTAGTACTCTTAGGCTTTGTTGCAGCATCTGGAAAGTTCTTTCGTCTTTTTTTTTTTTTTATATATAATCAGCTCGCGCTCAAGGGGTTTTTGTACCCTTAAAATGTTTGTACACAGCGCTGGCGAAGGAAATTTAGGGAGGAAGAAAAGACAGGTACCGATGCACATCGTTTTCAAATGTTTGTAAGTTATAACGACCAAGAAACACAGAGATCGGCAGGGCATTACATAAGCGGGTTGTACGGCTTAGGAAAGAATCACGATATTTTAGAGTACGTCCGAAAATTGGCTTGAGGGTATATTGATGAGACTTGTGTTACGGTTGAAAGTTTGAATGGGCGGAATGCTAATGGCGATTTCAATGGAGCACTGGTGGTGGAAATAGCGATAAAACAAAGTGAGACAGGAGACATTACGTCGGTGTTCGAGGGTGTCCATTGTTTGAGTGATATTAGTATCACCTATGAGCCTTATCGCACAGGTTTTGAATCCTATCTAGCAGGTGCAGAGATGTTTTGGGCGCACCCGACCAGATATGGGCATTGTACTCCAATTTCGGGCGGACAAACGCCTTACACATATATTGAGGCCAGATCAGAGGCGGTGAAATATTTCTTACATCGCTTGAAGAAACCTAGACATTTCGCAGCATTTTTGACGACACCGAATATGTGGTCATTCCAACGTAAGTTTTCATTGACACACATACCGAGAATGGAAAGTTTATCGGTTTCGACGATGCAAGTACCATCCATGGATAATGGCTGGGTGTGTATATTTCCCTTTAACGACAGCATTGTGTTTTGGAAGTATTAAATTCCACTCTGTTGATAGTTCCCCAATTGGTTATGCTGTTGATATCGGAATTTAATGAGCTTAACAAACGCTGCCGTTCCCGTTCTACAGCCGAAGAGCTGGGGCGTGAGTCCAGGAACGAATATGAAAAGCGGAGAGTAGGTACTGTCGTCAGCAAAGGAATATATTGGATTAGAAGTGGCAGACAAGAGATCGTTGATGAAAATTAAAAAGAATGTCGGAGACAGAACGGAGCCCTGGGGCACACCAGCATTTATTTTGTGAATATCAGACTTGAAACCATCCAAGACAACTTGAATTGAACGTTCCGAAAGGTAATTTCTAATGCATTGAAGAAGAGAGTCATCGATCCCAAAAGCACGCATTTTCGGCAAAAAAGCCTGATGCCAAACTCTGTCAAATGCCTTAGAAATACCAAGTGCAATTGTCTTGCTTTCGCCAGAATGATATACGCTTTGGTTCCACTTTTCGGTGAGACATGCCATCAGATCAACAGTGGACCTGTTGCTACGAAAACCGTACTGCCGGTCATTAAGAAGTCGTTTCGAGATATTTCATGAGCTGACGGTTTATCAGCGTTTCCATGACCTTGGGAAGAAGGGACGCAAGAGCAATGGGTCTGTAGGAGGATAGAGAAGAAGATAAGCCTTTTTAAGGGACGGGCTGGACAAATGCTGTTTTCCATCTGCTCGGAGTCCTACAGAGTAGGATTGATGAAAAAGCTTACGCCGTGGTTTTACCAGCGAAGAACACCTCTTCAGAAGGAGGGAAAGTGAACCATTTGAACCAGCGGATTTATATATATTAAGATCTTTAAGAACTGTTGCTACTACACGAATGCGAAAGTATATTCGTGCCGTTGAAGATTCGACGCACTCAAGTGTAGGCGGCGACAAAGCACAATCTGGTAGTGTTGAGCTGGCCGCAAAGTGTGCAGCAAGCAGATTGGCCTTGTCCAAAGAGCTGGCAGTTGGCATATCATTGTAAATGAGCGTTGGGATGGAGGATGAGGCAGAATTTCCAATATTTTTGACGAACGACCAAAAATTGTTACTGCCTTTGGGACATTGCAATATTTTTTGCCCCAGTTTTTGGTCGTATTGGAATTTCACACGCTTGAGAAAGACGTTGCAGTCATTTCTGGCTCGTTTGAACTTTTTTTTTCGATTTTCCTCTGTTGGGCTGGTTTTGAAGGACCGAAAAAACATTTCTCTAACCCTGACAGCCTCTTTACAGATCGAGTCGTACCGTGCCTTTTCTTTTGGTTTGATACTCTTCATCCGATGAGGGATAAAGTTTCTCACTCCAAAGAGAATGGTGTCTATGATCATATCAGCAGCGGCATCTACGTCGTTATCGAGGACCAGTTAAAAGAAACTGTTAAGACCGCTTCAGTATATCCATACGGTTCTTTTAGGAATCTTTTCTCTAACTGTGTGTTGGGTGTACGAGAATTTAGCTGATATGACACAATAATCCGACGAGCCTAGAGGGGAGAGCACATCAACGCAGTACTTGTCAGGGTGAGAAGTTAAAAAGAAGTCCAGGGTGTTAGCGGTATGACCATCAACGCCTGGTATTCGTGTGGGCTCATTAACGATCTGGGTTAAATTATTTTCCGCAGCGAAGATCTCAACACACCGTCCTTGGGGTGTTATCCGTCCAGAATGTCGAAGCCACAAAGAATTGTGTATATTGAAATCGCCCGTAATCACGATTTCAGTACGAGGACACAGGAATACAATTCTTTGTATGGAGTCAGACAGCTGTCCAGGTCGAGTTGCTGTCCAGTTCGGGGCTTCTGTAGATAAGGCAATAGTGGATAATTTGCTTACGGGGATATAATTTTAACCACATGAAATTGACTTCTAATTTCATTTTTTAAAGAAAATATCTTTCAAATTTCAAGGTATTCTTGAAACCGCACCCTTATATGTATTTGCAATTATGCCAGAGCAAAAGCGTATGTGCAATGCCCGTAACTGACGACGGATATTTTCGTGTCTGATTGAATTTGAGGAAAACTTGCACTGTTGATTTTAGCAGCGTAATCTTCTTTACTGATTTGTATAATTTCCGCATAATTTCATTTCCAACTTAAACCAGATGTCCTGGCGTCGCTATTGACGTTGATATTCTCTGAGGAGTTCGGTTGACCATTATCCCTTCTTGACTGAATCTTTGCCCCAACAAGGAGATAAGTTGCGATTAGTTGCGTGCTCGGTCCATCTTAGCCGTTGAATATTGAAGTGATTGCAAAAGCATGACGTGCCCAAGACACTAATTCACCGCTGTTCAAATATTGGTCGGCTGCAAACACACAGTGCGGTTTTGTGACTCATGGCGACTATTCAATCCGCAAAACATACACTTCGAATGACACAGTCTTCGCACCTCTCTAGTTTTTTATTAGTTGCAATTTTAGACATCGCACTCACATACATTGACTTTACTAATTCTAGCACGCCTTGTCAGTATAAAGAGTAACTAAAACTAGAGGTACTACGTGACCCTTTGCTATTCTTCTTCGTGCTTAAGTTTCCTTCAATTTATACACATACATACATTCAGTTCAAATCTTATCAAATTGTTGTAAAACTATTACACTGTAAAAAACAGTGTTTCATTGAGATATGGTTTGCTCTGAGTAGCCCAAGGGTAATCTCTTTATTGATAATAAATCATAAAATGGAGCAATGGGTCCGATGAAAGGTTGGTCATATTTAATCGACGCTATATACCCTTTGATCTCAAATATGTGATTTTTGTATCTGAATAACTTAAAGGTGGTTGTCATTATCATCGGAGTGATATCAGTCGAAAACTTTATTGCTAAGACATACCATACATATGTATATACATACATAGATGTTTATAAACCCAATAGCATGGTGCAGTAGTAAAGATTTAAGGTGAGTTCTAAGTGTAGAGTTAGGGAAAATAGGGTAAAATTGTGTGTAAAGAGTTTTTTTTTAAGGAGATCCGGAAAATAAATTTAAATAAAAATGCACAACATTAACTTTTGATATACAAATGTGTTTATTTGCAAGAAAATTCTTTATTCTAATATGATTTCGGACCTATTAGAATCGCGACTGGTAATTACAAAATGTATTCTGCTGGTCCAACTTTCGACCACTTTTTCGAACCTATTGTACAGATATTTTCTTTCAAAGCTGATTTATCCAATTTATCCACTTAAACCAGCGATTTCACGTACCCGCGCTGATCTTAAGATATTAGAAATCACTCTCCCACCAAATTTTTATTTCGACAAATCGATGGTATTGCTTGCAATATGGCACCTAACCTCATCTTGCTGAAACAACATTTCGTTCACATCGACGTCACGTAAATCTAGAAACGAAAATTCGTTGTTAATTTTTTTGTATCGGGTTTTCCAATAACGACTTGATAACTTTTTTTTTAAATAAAAGGCAAACCATTTGAGGTATTTCAAAAACCTTATTATTGGCTTGAAGTACAATCAAAACATTTATGAATGGAACTCGACTTCGTTCATATGGCCACCGCGGGCACGTTTGCAGCGGTCGATTCGTTGGACCCAATTTTCAACGACTCGTCCACACATTTCGGCCGAAATGGCCGCTATTTCGCGTTCAATGTTGGCTCTGAGCTCTTCCAACGTCGTCGGCGTGTTGGCATAAACCAATGACTTAACGTAGCACCACAGAAAATAGTCAAGCGGCGTTAAATCGCACGAACGAGGCCCATGTTTGAAATAACACGCTCACCATACTTACTCTTCAATAAATCGATTGTAGCGTGTGCTGTGTGGCTTGTGGCACCATCCTGTTGAAACCACATGTCATCCAAGTCCATATCTTCCAATTCGGGCCATAAATAGTCGGTGATCATGGCGCGATAACGCTGACCATTCGCAGTAACGTGATGATCGTTATCGTCGACGAAAAAACATGGCTCAATAACGCCGCCGGCATGCAAACTGCACCAAACAGAAATGGTGATCCATGAAGCACATGTGGGTTTTCACCCGACCAATAACGCATATTTTGCTTATTGACGAACCCATTGAGACAAAAATGAGCTTCGTCACTGAAAATGATTTTGCGATGAAATTCATCATCTTGGCGCATCTTCTCCAGAACCCAATCGGAGAACGTACGTCACTTCAAATGGTCCATCGGCTTCAATTCTTGAGTCAGCTTGATCTTGTATGGGTGTAAACCAAGATCCTTACGCAAAATACGCCATAATGTGGTCTGAGCGATGCCCAATTCTTGAGAACGCCGTGGAATTGACTGATTTGGATCATTTGCTACGGACGTCTGAACGGCAGCGATATTTTCGACACTTCGCAACATCACACAACGAATATGTAGACTCAAACTTTTACACTAAACTTCTTATTGCCTGTCTACTAGGGCAAGAATTACGACCGAAAATTGGAGTTAACGCTCTTAAAGTTGCAGTCACCGACTCCGAATATCTGTAGAAATTTTTTATAATTTGCAGACGTTGTTCGTTAGTGTACTTTACCATGATGAAAACGTTGAGTTTACTGAATAAATTGACAGTGGCAGTTTGATGATTATTGAAAGAGTGCGTTCACAAATTAAATTCAAAGTTGTCAAGTCCCTATTGGAAAACCCTTTATAAATCACCATTGACTGTAACGCGTGCTAATTAAAAAAAAAATAAGGTCGCTGCCTTCAATGCACGAACCAATTAAATTTTGTAAGGGACTAAGCCAAGATCTTTTTGAAAGAATATTGAAAGCTATGGACTGCGAATTGACAATTTCAGGTTTTCCTTAACACAAGCCTCAACTGCAGCAATATTTTCTTCAGAATTCTTGCTGTTGGTCGAATATCATGTCAGTTTATCCACAACATGAAGAAAACCACGTCAGATATGTGATTATTCGGTCCTGCACACTGATATCCCACAACTTGGTACCATCGTTGAGGCGTAGATCTATGCGTGATGAATTATTAGAATTTATCGAAAACAAAAATCAACACTTTAAAGATAACAACTAGTTTGGCACCTATTCCTATCGGAAACACGGCTTCTCTAAAATAACCCATCAGTTCAACATGAAGTTAATTCTGTTGCGTTTGTCCCTATGGATCGGCAAAGCTATTTCGGGGTGTTTCACCTAACAGGTTCTCAAAACTATGTTTTCTAATAAAGTATGAGAGACTGCCTTCTTTATACGACGGTGTGGTTTGATCTGCCATCAATATTCTATGACTACCTCTTGTTTTTGTCACCTGATTTATGCAGGATTTTGAATAACACCAGTGATAATAAATAGGGCTTAACTTTCCGTCTCTACGGTCGAGTGAAATACATATATGTACATGCAGGACATTAATCAATTAAAAATCAATTTTATTTTTGAACATAATCTCATTTAGCTCGTTGCACTTAGGCCAACAATGTTCGTACATTATCGAACTTTACAAAATGAACCTTTATAGCGGTGATACGAGTAGCCTCTGATTTCTTCATATTTGGGGACAGAAAATAGTCACAAGAGGCTAAATTTGGTGTGTATTGTGGGTGGCATAGCAAATCGTAGCGCAATCTGTTCAACTGTACTGTTACGATGGCGGAGTTATGAGCTCGAGCATTGTCTTACGCATGCGAACGTTTTTTCAACAATTTCACGAGGATTTTGTCCAATAACTCTGTAAAGTACGCACCTTGTTTTTCCATTTCCTATATAGACGATTCCGAATAAACGCTAGCCATGATCTTTCCGGCAATATGACTGTCTTTGCCTTCTTTAATTTCTGGAACGTAGTACATAATAGGTCCAAGTTTCATCAATATTTACAACACGACGAAGAAACTCGTTCGGATTTCATTTAAACACGTCCAAATGTTTTTTCAAAGTGATCATCCGGGTCCATCTTTGGTCCAGAGTGAACAACTGCGCAACCGCCCGCATCGACGGCTTTCTTTTATCCGAATAGCTTTTCAAAATGTTGTGCGCCTGATCATTTGAGATGTCTATGGTCTCAACAATCTCACACGCTATAATTGTCCGATCGGCCATCACCATATCATGAATTTTGTCGACCATTTCTGAGGTGGTAACGTGGCAAATTTAGGGCCACATCTACATTGTTATATTTTGTATATTTTATGTTGTGTGAATGTTACCGCATGAGGCAAAGATTAATTCGAGGATAACACCGTCACCTGCCAAATTTGTACTGAACGCCTTCCGTTCACAGAATTTGAAAAGTTTCTGAATTCCACCTGCAGGTTAAAAATTCATTGATCCTGCTTTCTGGCTATAGTGGCATATGACAAATGAAGTATTTGAATCTATCCACTGTCTGACTTATATTGGTTTTTTATTAGATGCGCCATGATTGGTTTTTGAAGTAAAAAGACGTATCAATGAAATGTTTATTTTGGACCGTAATATAGTTGTACTATTAGTAAGCGAATGTGACGTCTTCAATTGTCCTACATAGAACTGATTGCATGGGTACATATGCTGGACCTAAGTTTTCATGATTCGTCTAAAGTTTTTTGCTTTCTAGAGACTTATCACGGCCCCAAGGAAAAGAGTCGTAAGGTGTTAAATCACACGAGCGGGGCGGCCGTTATTTCTGGCCAATTGAACTGACTTGATTCGCTTACAGACGCGGGCTATTTTCTTCTCTTCTGGAGTGAAGGGACTACGAATAAGCTTGGATGATATGTAAACGTTTTTGAAGCATATACAGTGAAATTTTTCTTAGGCGGACAGCGACGGTGACAACATTTTTGTCCGCCCAGGGGAGTTGTCCGTCCAAGAGAAAAAAAACAAACATTGTTAGGAATAAAGCAATTTTTAAATAATTTTTAATCAAATCAATGTTTTAATTATTATTGTTTAAAGTAAAAAAATCAGTAAGAACGGTTTGCTTTTTTTGCGTGGCATCGTTTCCTTGGCGGGAAATATTTTAAGTTGTTTAACTGCAGTTTCTTTATATGAGCTGATAGTTGCTTCGTCCAGTTGATCCTGCTCATCTTCGTTTTCGTCAGAGCTGCTACTTATTTCTACACTTTCTATTATTGCTTCTGGTGTGACATCGTCATCTATGTTAACGTTCTCGTCAATACGAATAACATTTTCTGGTTCAACATCATATTGGGAGTCTTGAAGGATTTGAACAAATGATATAAGCTCTGCCAGTGGTAAATCATCTTCTGGATCGAATTCGTCGACGTTTGCATTGACTTGTTGTCCAAATCCAGTTTTTTTAAAAGAGTTTTCTATGGTTTTAGATGTAACTTTTTGCCATGTCGTGTTTATGAAGCAAATAGCATCCAAAACGTTCACAGTTTTTAATAGATCGCTTATCGTTCCAATACTATCACTACTGCTCACAATATGCTTGAGTATACCATAAGCGATCTATAATGAAACTTGAAGTTGCTAATGACACCTTGGTCTAGAGGCTGGCATACAGATGTAGTGTTCGGTAGAAGGCAAATAAGTTCCGTATTTTTGAGACGCAAATCTTTTGGGTGGAAAGCAGCATTGTCCAAAAGAAGTAAAACTTTCTTCTTTTGAAGTCCCACTCTTTTATCGAAGGAGCGAAGCCAGCCGCTCATAATTTCCTGAGTCATCCACGCTTTCTTGTTATGTCTCCATTCTACTGGCAGTTGGTTATGCTTTAAATTATGAAAAGCTCGTGGCCGAAATGATTTTCCAAAGACCAGAAGTTTTTATTTTTCTCCCGCACAGTGCAAAATCGTGAGTCGCTCTTTTGACAACTTTCAACCTGTGCATTTTTCTCCTTTTAGACTCATTGTTTTAGTAGGCAGTAGGCCCTAAAGAAGAGGCCTGTTTCATCCGCATTAAAAATGCAATCAGAGCTATAGTTTTCGGTTATTGATGACAACTTTTCTAAAAATGTCTAGACGTCCGCAGCATTAACATCTGCTGCTTCTCCACAAATGCATTTGACTGCTATACCATGACGTTTTCGAAACTTCTGAAGCCAGCCCGTTGAAGCTTGAAAATGTTCAACGCCTAAGCCTTCCGCGACCGATTTTGCCTTCTGCCTGATCAGTGTTCCAGAAATGGGCACATTCGTATCCGCACGACTCTTAACCATTTGAACACTTTTTCGTTGACAAGGCTCTCACCCGATGTAACAAAACGCCGTCGTATGTGAGTTGCAGCGGAATTTGACTGCCATGTTTCCAAAATTTTGTCTTTATTCTTGAAAATATCAGCAGCTTGAGTTTTCCTGATTTTAAAAAAAGTCAATTGCAATTTCACGGAGAATTTTTTTTATTTTTCATATAAGAATTTATCAAATCAATTTTTTCTTTAAGAGTCAACACGTTTCGTTTTGGTGGCATCTTGAGCAAGGACGACCACACTATTGCACACACGAAGCGTAAACAACTAACTACGAAGAGGCAATAACGCACAGCTGTATACATATTCGTATGCATTCGTACATAGACAGTGTTTTTGCGACACGACCATGACGCAACAATGTAACTGTTCTCGTGAAAAGCAAATAAATAAAAACCTCGCTGTGATGTGGCATTTTACGAGTCGTGACTTGCTTTTGTCCGCTTAAGAGATATGAATTAAAGAATTTCCTACTAAAATTGTTGTCCGCGTCCGTTCAAGGGAGTCTCCGCCTAAGGGAATGTAAAATATCTGCAATCTAAAAGAAAAAAAGCTTGTTTAGGAAAATATGTCCGTTTAAGGGAGCTGTCCGCCTAAGAGAGCTGTCCGCAATCTGAGATTTCGCTGTAGGTACTTTTCCACTATTAAATTGTAGACAATCTGCCATCTGTCAAAAGATCCCTGTTGGAAAAGTGGGGTGCACCTTATAGATACCATTAGCACTCAGACAGACGAATGTCTTTAAGATATTTCCCTTTCCGAAATCCAAATAATTTATTGGCATCTTATCTTGAGGAAACGAGCAGTAAAAGCCACCATTTTTGAGGCATGCGGACCGATGTACTATGTACTTTATTTAGTTTAATAAAATTCCCGAACAGTGTGTTGTTCGATCACCCTCGTTATTCTTTTAGGATCACAAACGCTTTCCTCTTATTGTTTGCAAAAATTCTTGAATGAATCAATCGAAGTGAAAGAAAAACGAAAAACCAATTTACAAATTCCGTGATGACAACCTTGACCCTAACTTGATTCTCTAACAACATCCTACACAATCCAGCAAACACGTCTTTAATCGCCATAATGCCACAAACACAGTCCGTGCGACTACACAATCAGTTTCAGTGAATAAGATGAAATTTTTGTCGCCTTGAATGAGGGGATGTGTGTCTCCATCTCTCCACATTGTCAAGCCGGAGCTGGTTTTCGTCTTCCAATGGTCGACCACTGCTACACATTGACATCCAAAAATAAAATTTCATTTATTGTTTTTTTTTTTTCGAAATTGTATTTTTAAATTTTAAATGCATGCACCAACAATTGAACATGTAGTCGAACCCGTATGTCCCGCACGTTCAGTTTGGTGAGGTTTCCCCGAAAGAATTTTCTTCTACGAGTATCGGTTGTGTTGCAGAAAATTCCATAACCATCAAAGAAAGGAAACGAATAAAACAAAACAGAAAAACGAGTAAAAAATAATGAAAGACATGTGTATAAATTGTGCAATCGATTTTTGTAAGTCTAATCCAAAGTCAGTGTTATCGCAAACAAAAACAACAATCAACGAAGAACAAGTACCCAAACAACGACGAAATACGTGAAAACGAAACTAAAAAAAATAAAAATAACGAAATTCGAAAATCTAAACGAAAAGTAATTTTTCCATCCTTTTTCTCAATTTTTGTGTAAGTGCAGAAGATTCTGTTGTGAACAGCCGGACACAAGAAACGACGAAAACATCAGTGTACACAAAACGGAAAGAAAGAGAGTAATAAGAGAGAAATAACGAGAAAAACCAAAATAAAACGAAATGTGGTTTCGCTTGTCATCATCGGGTCAACAGGCGACTATTGAGCCAACCATTCCACCGACAATGGGAACACCAATCTCCCCTAACACACTTTACGTGCCGACGACAACGACATGTGGTGAAAAGCTCGACAAGTTTCGCATGGGCAGTTTCAAGAAAAAGAATGATCAGCGCCAGCGCTCAAAGTCTCCACTTTGGTATAAAAGCTGCAGTGTTGAAGAGGAAGTTGCCGTCGACAAAACCGCAGAAAATGCGGCGGTGGTGGAATCCACTCCAGACGATCGGTTGAATGAAAAATCAACATCAACAGAAGCGTCATCGGAAAATGCTCTGCCCCTCCCATTGATCGTGTGCGATCCAAAGGGCAAACAAACGAAGAAGACCCTAAAAGGGATCAAAACCGATCCGCCAAAGAGAAAATTCTACAAAAACTTTACGAGTAGCAAGAGTCACGAGGAGAGTGAACCGGAAAAAGAGAAAGAAAAAGTTCTGCTCACCGATCGAAAGTTTAAAAACAACCGCATAGAAAAAAGCTCTTCAAAGACAAAAATCAATGCAGGTGTCGCTGGTGGTGGTGATTTGGAGAAACGAGAAAGTATCAAGCGAAGTGCTAGAAAAATATCAGCACCACCAGTGTTGTCAGATATCGGGAAGAAATCATCTGCCTCATCATTGAAGGATGGGACGTCATATGCTTGTTTATCGGATAGTGAACCTCCAAAGAAGTCCAACGCGAGAGCTCATTCAAATCTAAATCTCCACGCTTTGGTGAAGCTAGTAAGTAACAAGAAATTTCTCAGCTCTGAGGATTTCGCTTTAATTCGCCGGAAATCGCTGTCAGAAGCTGCATCCTCAGTAATCGCCATTGCTGCGAATCACTGTAAACCGTTGCCGATCGCTTTGAAATGCTCAACGGATGGAACTGTGGCAAAAGATGACGTCTCCAATGGTAACGTTGTACTAGTCAGGCATGATTTGAAAGGCTCATTCTGTGATCGTCTCAACAATAACAATAACAATAACAACAACAATAATAATAATTGTAGCAATAGAAATAATATTAAGAAGCGATGTAGTACAAGTAGTAATGGTAGTATTAAGAGTAACGATAGCATGCGTAGACGTGAAAGTGATGAAGAGTTTTACTCATGTGATGACGACGCCGTAGCTGCAGTTGTAGCTGTAGGTTCGACAACAGCAACTAAGGATGCTGCCAAAGATGTGAAAAGGAAATCTTCACCATCTCTTACATCAAGAGTGGCAGCGAAGATAACAGAAACAACGAATAACTATAAGAATCGGAAGGCAAACAAAACGCCCAAAAAGAAAAAGAAGACAATTGTGAACGCTTCTGTGGTGCAGACAAAGCGCCCAGAATACTACAAGCAGCTTAGTATTGGTAAAGTTTATTTATTTTCTTTTTAGTTTAAATGCCTTTGGTTACAGATGAAGTTTTTATTTTTTTTAAGACTGAACTACTATTGTATAAACAGATTGAAACAGATTTGTAATAAATTTATTTTTTATCTATTTTATTGTAGAACGCCTACATTCAACATCAATTGTGCGACAACCTTCAGACCGCAGGCCGGATGTAGCAAATACGTCAATCAATTCGACTGGCAATACATCGCATAATACAAGTGAACTTCAGACGTCACAATCACTAGATGCTGACACAAATGCGCTGGACGCAGAAAAGGACACCAAACGAGATAGGTGAGTTAAGATTTTAAGTAAGCTCTAGAGGAGTACCCAAAAGTGTTAGGAATATTAGAACTACTGTTTATGTTAGTGGAAGATCACTAGGTCAGTTTCGTCTGAATGACCACAGATAAATTTCTGCAGACGCTACTGCCCGGAAGTTTGGGCGATGTCTGCTGTTTCTAAACTGTTTTAATTTGAAGCTGTGCTGTATCCTAGGCATCTTGTCTATATCGGATTTCTATTGAAATTTATCATGGTGGAGTTATTGTCTGTCATTCGTACTTAATGGGCCCAATGCTGCATTACAGCCTTGGAAATATTTTGTATACATTTTGCACTTACAATATTTCTCGAACATAATAAGTCCGTGACTTTTGGATTAAAACAGATTTTTTGATAAAAAAATAATTTTATTTTTCAACGTAGTCTCCCTTTAGCTCTATACACTTTGTCCAACGCTTCTCCAATTTTTTTATCCCTTCCAAAAAAAATGATTTGTCGAGGTCCTCAAAATAGGCCTTTGTTTGCGAGATGACTTCAACATTGGAGTCAAATCTTTTTCCACCAAGCCATTTCTTCAGGTTTGGGAACAAGAAGTAGTCGCTCGGAGCCAAATCTGGAGAATAGGGTGGATGAGGGAGCAATTCATAGCCCAATTCATGGATTTTTGCCATGGCAACTGCACATGTGTGCACCCTTGCATTGTCTTGGTGGAAAAGAACTTTTTTCTTGGCCAAATGAGGTCGTTTTTTTTTCAAATCGTCATTGAATCGGTCCAATAAGTTGGCATAATATTCCCCATTGATTGTTCTTCCCTTTTGAAGGTAGTCAATGTGGATTATCCCGCGTGCATCCCAAAAAACAGTCGCCATAACTTTATTGGCTGACAAACCCACCTTGGCCTTCTTTGGCGCCGATTCACCCTTAGAAACCCACTGTTTTGACTGTTGTTTGTTCTCTGGTGTGTTGTGATGGATCCATGTTTCGTCCACGGTTACAAAACGGCACAAAAACTCCTCCATATTGCGATTAAACAACGCCAAACCTTCCTGTGAAGTTGTTACACGATTGCATTTGTGGTCGACTGTGAGCAAACGCGGCACCCATCTTGCGGAAAGCTTTCTCATGCCCAAGTGATCATTCAAAATTGAAACCACTGAGCCATGCGAGATCCCTACGGCTTCCACAATCTCTCGCACTTTCAATCTTCGGTCGGCCAACACCATATCGTGAATTTTTTCGATTGTTTCGGGTGTAGAGACCTCAACTGGGCGTCCAGGACGTTCGGCATCTTCAGTGCTTGTACGGCCACAACGAAATTCAGTAAACCACTTTTTTACCATTGAAATTGATGGTGCAGAGTCCCCATAGTATTTATCAAGCTTAGCCTTGGTCTCGGTAATGGTTTTTTTTCGCAAGAAATAATGCTTAATAAGCACACGAAATTCACTTTTTTCCATTTTCTCCTCAAATTAGTGAGTAGTCTGATAAAAATAGCTGTCAAACACAAACTAACTGACGCAGCAAGTTTAAATTTTGACAGGAGTCAACTGACAGATGCCTGTTGACAGGAGCAGTGTTGCTGTTTCAGTAAAGAGGTCAGAAATTCAAAAATGCACGGAATTATTGACCCGCCCTCGTAGTTAACATATGTTGTATGTACTGCCCCTTTCCATCGGCTATGCTTACTTAATAGGACACCGACTTTAAAAAAGGCTCTACCCTAGTTTTCTATCCTCTTCGGTCGGGTCTTTCGTAAAGTCAAGCATCCTAGTGTCCGCAGTGGTTTGTCTACTTTAATGGAAATTTAGTCTTCCTGATCATTTCGAACATGACAACCAGAATGCGCGAAGACTCTTGCTTTGACCGAAACTTTTTTTTTATAAATTACGCGCGCCTAAGGGGTTATGATACCCTTTTACTGTTGCCCGGGCGCGGGCGGAAAGATAGGAGGAGGAGAAAGGAAAGCATTGTTGTGATGTAGTGGTTTGAAACTCAGGTGTGTTTGGTTTCGATATTGGCTCTCCAAAGGTGGGAGTCCGAATAGGACGGAGAGATTTTTCTTCACTCGAAATGATTCAGGTTGTGGATTTTAACGGTTGTTTTGTGCTTGAAAACTCTACAACAGCCAAATCTACATGTCAGTGTTATGCCTTCACACGCAGATTTTTCTGACTGAGTTCCAATTACACAAATAAAGACTTGCCGTGGCTAGGATTCGAACCTTGACCCTCCGTGTGAGAAGCGATTGCTAGTACCACTACAACACGGCCACCCCTTATCAGATATCTGATACTAATGATTCGGAACTGTTAATATCACAATTCAGAATATTTCATGATGGCGGCAGCGAAAATTATGGTGATTTTATGGGTCTAGGTGTCCTCCTAGCAATTTATGATCCTTTTGATAGATCACTAACCGTTGGTTTCGAATTCATTTGTGTCTCCAAGTGCAGATTATGCATACATATATCTTCTGTTATTATATTCGCCCCTTCCAACCAACACGTGATTATCAGCTTGCCACTAATGCACTTATTTGATATTGCTGATCCTTGTGACGTGTCATAGTTCTTGGCGATAGGAGATGAGTTCCTTAGTTGGGTCACAGAGCAGACTTTTTCGAAACAAAATTGGAGCTCAATGGTTCTGTTCGTTTATTTGAACCAATTAAAGCCACTTTGGGTGTTCCACAAGGCAGTCACCTTAGTCCATTACATTCCATTTTGACTATCGATGGTATAAAGAATTTCCGCATACTGTCTGTGCCGATGATATGAAAGTCTAATACATCTTTCCAATTTTTCTGACTCTCAACCTTCACAAGTTCATCCTAAAAGGTTCTCAATATGGATTGAGCCGAACATAGCAACATTAAAAAAAAGCCGAGCCATTTCACACTCCCGGAAGCTCTAAACACTTTAATTCACCTTAATGCGAGACTTTGGTGTTATTTGTGATATTGGGTCTATAACTAACACTAAGAGATGGCGTAACTTGTATTATTCCATTGGAACATGCGCTGGAAAGCTACTGTCATTGTACGTCATTTCAGTATATGTCATTCATTTGAAGCGTAAACAACAATAATTTTTTTTCACTCAAATATGTCGAACTTTGTGCATGCATGAGCGAACGTGCCAAAAGTGGTTTGCAAGATTTAAAAGTGGTGATTTTGGCTTGGAAGACGATGAACGTCCTGGGCAGCCAAAATGGTTTGAAGATGAAGAACTGGGAGAATTACTCTATGAAGATTGTTTCCAAACACAAGAAGAGCTCGCAGAATCTTTGGGTGTCACTCAAGCAGCCATTTCAAAACGTTTAAAAGCAGCTGGATATATTCAAAAGCAAGGAAATTGGGTTCCACGTGAACGCAAGCCGAGAGACGTCGAAAGGCGGTTTTACATGTCCGAAATGCTGCTGGAACGCTACAAAAGGAAGTCATTTTTGCATCGGATTGTTACTGGTGATGAAAAATGGATCCATTACGACAACCCCAAGCGTAAAAAATCATATGTGAAACCCGGCCAACCAGCCAAATCAACGGCAAAGCCGAATATCCATGGCGCGAAGGTAATGCTCTGTATTTGGTGGGATCAGATGGGTGTGCTGTATTATGAGCTGCTAAAACCGGGTGAAACCATCAATGGACAACGCAACCGAACACAATTAATCCGTTTGAAGAGAGCAGTGGCCGAAAAACGCCCGGAATATGCGACCAGACACGAGGCAATAATTTTCCATCATGACAACGCTCGGCCCCACGTTGCTATTCCGGTTAAGAACTATTTGGAAAACAGTGGATGGGAAGTCTTACCCCAACCGCCTTATAGCCCAGACCTTGCCCCTTCTGACTACCATTTGTTCCGGTCGATGCAGAACGCCCTCACTGAAATACGGTGCACATCAGAGCAGAATATCAAAAATTGGCTTGATTCATTCTTGGCTGCCAAGTCGGCGCAGTTCTTTTGGGATGGGATCCACAAATTGCCAGAAAGATGGGAAAAAGTCATAGCTTCAGATGGGCAATACTTTGAATAATACTATTGTACATGTTTTTCTTAAATAAACGTTCAAATTTTGAAAAAAAAAAAAAACCAACACGTAACTCAATTCCCGCACTCCATTTGGTTCCGTAAACTAACGCTACGCTCGGCTTTGTTAAAGGATATTCTAAAAATTTGTAAACCTTTACGTAAAAAAATCCATTTATGTACATCACTTTTGTTAGAACACTTCTCGAGTATGCCAGCCAGATATAATCTCCATACTATGAAAACCATATCCTGTATCAAATGTGTTCAAACTAGATTCCTACGATTCGCCCCTCGCGGACTGACCACTACATCCTGCTCCCTATGCCGATCGACTCAAACTATCCGGCTTACTTTCTTTAGAAAAACATCGTGAATCCACCGATATACTCTTTATCCACCAGCTCTTAACAACACCGACTGTCTCATATTGCTCCCCCAGCGTTTCTTTAATCCATCCCTCTTTTTCGACCCAATAATCACCGAACCATGTCCTTTTAACGAGCCTATTCTAAACACACAACGTGTTCGCCTAAGAAACGCCTTCAACAGTGATTTCTTCGGTGACTGAACTTGCTCGTCTTTAGTTTTAGTTTAAGTTCAGTTGGTGGTAAACTTAATAAAATCGTCCGGTTGCCTATTGTTGTTTTATACCCTCGATATGGTCGGACAATAAAGTGGTCTTGAGTTAGCTTTTCGCCTTCTTATTATTATAAAAACAATGCAAGTGAAGTAATTATATCACGAACCTATAAACAATCTTCTGTTTTTCTATTTATCCTCCAGCACTGAATAAGGATTCTATAGAACAAACTTTTCATCGTTCGGGTAAGAAGCTTTCAACAAGCTTTGGAAACCAAAATTTAAATAGACTTAAGTCGTGTTTTGTTCAAAAGTGGTTAGCCACTTTTCCACACGAAGCAAAAACAAAATCAAAAGTGGGAATAATTTAGTTCACTTTCAGAAGTGAGGATAGATTTACGAAAGATTTGAATTATAGATGTCGCAACATACAACTAGAGGGCATTTATTCGTTTCCTAGTGGTTGGCAGCAACCCCTTTTCTCCCTATTCTGGGATGTGTTCGTAGATCAACTTATGTTTTGAAAGAGGAAGTCAATAATGAATGTCTTTTGGGCTTTTTTTCACTTGGAAAAAATAGTTAGTTTTCTTCTACCCAAAAAGGAAGTTGAACCTTTTTTAAAATTAGTGTGTGCGAAGGTGCTTATTTGCTTTCAAAATGCCACCAATACTCCATTTTAAGGAAAAAGCAACAAATGTTTGTGAAAAAGCAACTAAATGGTTTTTACTTTTGATTTCTATTGGGTTAACTGGGTTGGGTTAATTTAATTTAATTAATTTCCTTATGGCTTAAAATTGAATCTTTAAAACTAAAATCTTCATATAAAACTGAAGCAAACGCACTAAATGAAATTGAAAGTACGATTGCATTCGCCCAATGGAAAGCCACTCAAAGCTACTTTGAAACCAACACTGCGAACATAGCCGCGAGATTTAATGTCAAACTGAAATCGAGTCTGCCAACTTTGAAATTATATGTAAAAGTGCGTATAGAAGTGAGTTGGAGCGTTTTTTGGAAAAGTGGCTAAGAACTTTTGAATAAAACACGCCTTTAGCAAATACCCTGAATGCCTCCAAGTTGTATCTGCCGATAGTCAGATTTTTTCTTGAGCGGTGACCGAATGATTCTATTTTGTTAGATTGAAGGTCATTTGCCTAAGCCTTCAGTTGGTTGAAATGCTTTAACATCGGATCGGCGACAAAATAATTTTTTTGTTGTCGGAATGTAGCACTCAGGTAAAGAACTACAATATTTAAATTTCCTACAGTACACACGGTACATACTCGTATAAGCGGTTAGTTTCTGTAGCTGAATGCAGTCGTTATCCTGGAAAACTAACTGGTCCGTGGTGTGATTCTCACGCCAGCTATATTAAAGCACATTAAGTTGCTTAGCAAAAACTTAATGCCGGATATTGGCATGCCTCCTGTAATTGTTCTCACGACAAACCGAAGTGTCAAAGCTTTGATTAAAGATTTAACTACTCGTACATAGGCCTACAGAAATGCCTTCAAGTTTTGCACAAAGTTCTTCTTGCCTAATCGTGAGGGTCATTGTCTTGCTAATTCCTGGCGAAGGCACTGGATATTCAATCAAGACCAATTGCACTTTCTGAAGAATTTGGCAGATCTGAAAAGATTCCGGTTCACATTTTGAAATGCGTGCAATATCATTGAGGAAATTTTGTAATGAAATCGGAGGTTGTCTGGCCTAAGGGCCAGCTCTTAATCTGAAATCAAGTTGAGAGACAGTGGTAGACACTTAAAAAGAGTTCTCTCCCAACCATAGTTCCCGGAATTTATTCAGAAAATTAAAAATACAAGTTTATTCATCTAAATCTGTATTGTTCCCTTTAAAGTAATCCCCATCGACTGCAACACACTTATGCCAGCGCTTGATCCAATCCTCGAAACATTTTTTATATTCAGTTTTCGGTATGTCCATCAGTGCTTCCTGCGATTTTTCCATTAGTTCCTTTCGGCTGCTGAAACGCGTTCCCCGTAGTGGTATTTTAACTCGATTAAACAGAAAGAAGTCACAGGGAGCCAAATCAGGTGAATTCGGTGACTGTTGGATGGTATTTGTTGCATTTTTCGTCAAAAAATCACGAATAATGATGGCACTGTGCGACGGTGCATTATCATGGTGCAAAATCCACGAGTTTTCTGTCCACAATTCTGGTGTCTTTCGGCGAATTGCTTCACGCAAATGTCTCATAACGCCCAAATAATACTCGTACTCTTTGTTTACTGTCTGGCCTTCTGGCAAAAATTCATGATGCACTACACCGTTGTAATCCATGAACACCGTGAGCATTGCCTTCTTTTTTGACTGAAAACGACGTGGTTTTTTTGGTCTCTGCTCATTTGGTGAACGCAACTCACTTGCCTGATGTCTGGTTTGCGTTTGGTACTCATAAACCCACGGCCACATCTCGTCTTCAGTAATGATCCTTTTGATGAATGTGGGATCGGATTCAGCCTCGTAAATCATCTCTTTTGCGATGTCAACACGGTTTCTTTTTTGCATGAAATTGAGGTCTTTTGGCACCAACTTTGCTGCTACACGATGGAAACCCAAATCATCAACCAAAATGTCTTGGACGGATCCATAGGCAATGTTCAAATCTTCCGCTATCTCCCTGATGGTTAATTTGCGGTTATTGACCAACATTTCTTTTACTTCATCAATGTTTTCGTCGGTTTTCGATGTCGATGATCTCAGGTCTGCCACTGCGTTCATCATCTTCGATTGACTCACGACCACTTTTGAACCGCTCGTGTCACTGGTAAATGACCGTTTTCTTTAGAGAATAGTTGCCGAAACACTTTTCCAACGTTCGCGCACCATTAAATTCGTTTTTCACGCAAAATTTAACACAAGTTCGTTGTTGCAAATTTAAATCCATTTCTAAAATTGTAAAAAAATCCCCAACACACACAGAGATAGATGTACTCTTGGCTACGTAACTTTTACAAATGTCAAGCTATGACGCTAAGATTTAGAGGGAATGTCAACAACAGATTTACCAACTTAACAAAAAAAAAACAGAACTCAAATCGGAGCAATGAGAGCGCCACACGGTGGTGTGTTACGGGAACATTTTGATTAAGGGGTAAACGGAAAACGTTCGTTCCTATCGTCCTCCACTTCTGTGTTAGGCATCAGTCTCTTCCATCAGGCCCATCTCTTCCGTAGTTCAAAAAACCCGTTAAACAGAAAACTGAAAGCTTTATCTCATTTACGATCCCATTAGCATCCATAAACTTTTCCTGCAATTATTTTTATATAAACATTTTCTTAATTTTCTTAATTTTATTTTTATTTGTAAAATTCAAGGTCAAAATCGAAATCCGCTCCGGTTTCGGTCAATCGTTCTGAATCCTACAAAGAGAGATTATCCCACAAACGGAACCGTAACAATCGACGTAAAACATCTGATCCCAGTCTATCATCCAAGCCAAAGTGAGTATAAACATGAAATCAAAAATTTTTTTTTCCTATTTTTTTTTGAGTATTTTGGATGGCGCGCATTTCTAGATTTTGTTTTTCTTTTTTTGAAAATTGTTTTCGTATCATTTCAAAGTGAACTCATGAATGAAAAACAAAAGCTGATTCCTGGAAAAATTGTGAGCCAACTATAGTCGAGCACATAGAATTGTAGTCCATTGTCACAGGAGCATGCTAAGGAAGTAGTGGTATGACCTACAAACGCTCGCAATTGTATCCGTTTGGTAGCATTGTATCTACAAGTACGAGTATTATATGTAGTATCTTTGGTTTTCGCTATTATGAATCCGCATGAGTTGAAATGGAATTTCTTTCTTTCAGCGAAGTGTTGAAATTATTTTCAATTTAAACAAAAATACTTCTCAGTGGCTGATGGGAACTTTGAACTTTTGAGAGCTCTGGTCGGAAGCTACTTATGGCTTGATAAATGAATGTTTTCGGGTCATTTAAGGAACTTTGACTTTGAGGCTCTGGTTTTTCTGGTTCTGGTTCGAGTTCGAGTTTATTACTTTTTTTTCTGAATTTTTGTATTCTGCTTTAGATGTAAGGATGATTTCATGAGTATTGTTTTATTTATTTTTTTTTGGGTCAATGAACGTACTTGACTTTCACTTGATTAAGCTTTGACGGGTTTTAAGTAGGTATATAAAATAAAACGAGGTGGAATGTCTTATCCTTGCTCTTGGTTGGATGGCAATAAAGCTGAAAGTGTAAGGAAGATGAGGTGTTGATGAGGTTAACTGATGTAATGCGGTGCGTCTCTTCAATAGGGGTAGTTTGGAGAGATTGGTGTAACTATGGCAATAAACTTGTAGTCGCAAATTAGGAAGTAACCACACCACAGGGGCAGTGTCATTTTGCCATAGGAAGAGAATGGGGTGGTTTGACCAGTAATCGTCTTGGTACAAATGCATGCAGTCTGCCCCTTCTGATCTTTTACCGATTTAGACATACATCCGTATCTGGGGAGTGATGAAGAAAAACTTATGTGTAGAGTAAGTTAAATTTGTTGCAGCATTTGTGTTCATAAATATGTTTAAAATCAGTCGTTAAACTTTTGGTAGAAGTCATCTTCATACCGTCTAACTACCACAATCAGGTGCTGTAGGTGATTTTTCCTTTCTGTCGCCACAGAGCCATCAGATATTGTGTGTTACTTCTTATAGGTCGTTTTTAACGTTATTTCTCATGCTTACGTAAAGAGATTAATCGTCTCAGTGATAAATCGTCCAGAGCACCAACAGCCTCAACATCATCGCCTGATGCAAGCGTAAGCCGACAATTGCCAGAGGAAATACTTTGCGGCATTGTCATCACTCCCACAGTAAGCACCATGGAATATTCTTCGATGGTGTCTATCACGTGTAGATATTTGAAGAGTATAGTAAAAACAAAATGCTGTGTATAACGGTAGTAAACAATCTATAAGAATTCCGCTGACCATATAAAAAGTATTTAGTACCCTTGTATCATGGAAAGGCATAAAACCTACACATGCTTTCAGGAAACTCGTCTGTAAATGAAAGCAATTATAAAGGACCCATGCAGTCCAAATATAGTTCCAGATCGTGAAATGTTTTTCTCTGCATCTTGCCTAGCAATTTCATCGACGATTTCATTTCCCGCGATCCCTTTGTGATCTGAAATCTAGAAAAAATTCAGTATGTCCACCGTACAAAAGCTCCTCTCATTGTCTGCCAGGAGTTGGGTATGTCCTCCGGATTTAGTCGCGTCGGTTTGAGTGAAGTGAACACCTCAAAAATTTCACAGTGGATCAGGGGATTTTGCTAAGTTCTTCACGGGGTTGTTTCCACAACTGATCTCGGCAATTTTAAGAATCTGCGGCGTTCCCACTTTTTCCATTCCCAGGGTTGCCTTATTGAATCGTCAGAGACGATACAGGAGAACATTTATTTGGAAGTTTGTTTCCAGTTATGGTTGAGCCGAACTGTAGCCGTTGCTTTTTGCAGCACCGATTTCATCCGATCATCGTGCACGGGAAAAAGCCAGAAACTTTATTCCCCTTGGTATAAAGCTGATTTGTCCAGCCTGAAATTTATTCACATCGGTTTCTTAACGTGGAGATCACCGCGAATGCGCGTATTTCTTATTAGAAAACATTTTGGACATTTCCATGTCCGACGCTGTCATTTTTCCTTGATACATTTGTATGCTGTCTTCTAGTGCCTGAAGGGCTGACACATTACGCCAACATTGACGAAAGGACAAGAAGTTGTTCCGAAGTTTATGCTTCTTCAATAGAAAATCTTCCATGATTTGGTATTTTTTAGTGCCAAAATACCTCAAAATACCCCAGATAGAGAAATCCAACGGATTTGCATCCGGAGAATTTGCAATCCATTGTGTCGAAGAAATGAAGTGTGGAACATTGTTTTTTAACCAATCTTGGTTGACGCACGCTTTGTGAGACGGTGCCGAGTCTTGTTGAAATGTCCACGGTCTCCGACCGAAATGATTGTTTGCCCAAGGCTTCAATACTGTCACTGCCACGGTATACGATCGCATTAATTTTGACGCCACGCTCCAAAAATACGAGCGGAGAGCGACCATCGGCGGTTATGGCGGCCCAAACCATCACCATCGGGGCTGCCTGTTTTCTGGTGGCCGTCCGAAGGTGTACATTTTCGAACGACCTCTCTGGCAAGTAAATTCGGTCATTTCGTTTGTTGACATATTGCTCGATAATAAATGGCGACTCTTCGGAAAAAACCAAATTCGGCAACTCACCAGTTTCGTGCAAGCGTAAAAACTGCATCGCTCTTTCGACTCTAACTTTTTTCTATTGCGGTGTAAGATCGTATGCTTTTTGGAACTTCAATGGCTTGAGCCCAAAGCTCATTTTTCAGTATGTGTTGCATTTGTTCCAACGATATGTTGAGCTCACGAGCCATTTTTCTTCCACTTCGACGCGGATTTCGCTCAATTCGAGCCTTCACTTTCCGAAGCATTTCTGCCGATGTTGCTGTTTTTCTATGACCACCTCCATGGCGTTTTGCAACGCTGCCAGTATCACGGTAACGAGCTATATTTCGAGACACAAATGATTTATTCACGTTGAGGTGCTGGAAGGCTCTAACAATAGCTGCTTGTGGTTTTCCAGCCAAATATAAAGCAATCACATTATCACGTTTGAATTCCATCGCGGATAAAAATTGTTCAACACAACTGAGATGCAAATCTTGTAAAAGGCTTGTAAATAATAAAATTATCTGTCATGTGTCAAAATTTGAGCTCACTGTCATGAACGGTTTGGAAATTATAGCAGTCTGAAGTCGGTTGCAGTTCGAGTCATTCAGGGTGTATGTAGATACTTCGCAGATTCACGATGCTTTTCCATCATTATCCGCAAACTTTGAATCGCCTCATATGTCTATCAATAGTTTGGTAATATTTCGTTGTCGACTGTCTAGAACTCTGTTAGTTTTCATAGTTTCACCAATCGGTAGTTAATCCAATTTCTCGTCCTTCGCCTTTATCCGGTAAAACTCTTCGTCCACTGGTTAGGCATCTGATCGGCTCTCATTATTTTATTAAACAAAATCGGGGGCCGCTTAAATCAAAGATTCCCGATTGTTACCCGTACTTCTGAGAGTACGTGACCCGTTCTGACTGCTTGTCGTCTGCTTATATGTTTTGAGGGTGTATATGCCTCTACTGCTGCGCCACGTTTTTTCGTTACTGGTTTCTTCGACTATTTTTAGCAATATTCGTATGCTAATTCAAGACGCGCTTTATCCGTTGCGCTATTTTCGCCTTACTGAGTCTTCGCTTCAAAGGCTTGCTATTTGTTTACCGCCAATTTCATTTCATGGTTCCACAACCACGTTTCTTTATTTATGTAGAGCTGGCCTTTTGAAATACCGATCAGAGTTTCCGCAGTACTCTTACATATTTTTCTTCAGTGTTCTTTCACATATCTTGTACTTAGTTTTTCTTCCTGGTCTATGGCGCTTTGAAGCCATTTCTTTAGTTTCTTCTCATTTTAGAAACTTTTCTTCATTTCACGATATTCCAGCGTAGATTTGTTGTCCACTGTGGCAATATTTAATCAAGTGTCTCTTACTTAAAAATTGCGTATTGATCACGAGTATAGTGAGAGCGTGTGACTTACATGAGTTTTGTATATACGTACTTATACGAACGCTGCTGAGTTAGTGTCATGTTTGCTCCATGGTAGCCTACGTATTGGTAGTTCGATTCCCGCAAGCATCCGTTTGAATCTCAACCGAATAAAAGCATTTCCCCTCTTGATGTTCTATTTAAGAGGTCAACGAAGTCACGCCATAATATTTATCTTTCCGATTGCTTACTACCTGCTTGCGCTTGATAGGCGTTTCGTGTTCAAATATCAGTTTTATTGTCATTAGCGGGTTACCAATTTTTGGTATGCTTATATTATTATCTAGGAGTTAAACTCTGAATAAGATGGCAAATTCGTTTTTGTTTTGTTCTGTTCCGTAATTATGCATTTAGTACGCTTTCGATTGTAACTTAAAGTATTAGGCCCTGTTTCCGACATTGCGCCACTTCCTTTCTCGAACGTGAAACCAATCATGTGGACCAGCAATATGCCTTGTGCGCCAAATCTTGGCATCTGTTCTCGAAAATAATTCACTGGTGGCTCATTATCATGGTGATTACGAGTAAGATGCTACCTGCCGCCAAAGTGTGGTGACGTGAGGTTCACTGATTCTTTGTAAATTAACAACTTCCAAAGCCGTCTTTACTTTTATATCGTTGGAACTATCATATATGTATCTGGGCGGTCGACTACTACCTATACCCATGAAATAATTACGCTGAACATTTATTTGTGTACAATAGATAATACATGAGCGCCCAAGATCAAGTGCTAAAATGACTAGACTACAAAAGGCTTTCGTTTTGAAAGTGAATTACATACTCGTGTGATTATCACTTAGTAGTCGTAAACCATTCTCCGGTCGGTTCGACTCGGCAAGGCCGATCAACGCCAAAGTCTTAATCTCGACTGGAACGTGACAGATAGAACCAGTCATTACAATCTTCACTGGATAGCCAAGAAGAAACAATGTTGGCATTCTTAAAGTCATAAAGTCATATTTGCAGGATTATCACGGGCGATTTCAATAGACACAATTCTGGGTGGCTTCGAGATTCTGGACAGACACCACCCGAAGCACGGTGTGTTGAGATCTTTGCTGAGGAAAACAACCTAACGCAGCTTGTAAATGAGCCCACGAGGATACCAGACGTTGATAGTCATACCGCCAACACATTGGACTTGTTTTTAACTTCTCACCCTGACAAGTACTGCGTTGATGTGCTCTCCCCTCTAGGCTCGTCGGACCATTGTGTCATATCAGCTAAATTCTCGTACACCCACCACACAATTAGAGAAAAGATTCCTAAAAGAACCGTATGGATATACTGAAGCGGTCTTAACAGTTTCTTTTAACTGGTCGTTATGTTTCCTCGATAACGGCGTAGATGCCGCTGCTGATATGATCATAGACACCATTCTCTTTGGAGTGAGAAACTTTATCCCTCATCGGATGTAGAGTATCAAACCAAAAGAAAAAGCATGGTACGACTCGAGCTGTAAAGAGGCTGTCAGGGTTAGAGAAATGTTTCTTCGGTCCTTCAAGACCAACCCAACAGAGGAAAATCGAAAAAAGTTCAAACGAGCCAGGACTGACCAAAACTGAGACAAAAAATACTACAATGTCCCAAAGATAGTAAAAATTTTTGATCGTTCGTCAAAAATGTTGGAAATTCTGCCTCATCCTCCATCCCAACGCTCATTTACAATGGTATTCCAGCTGCCAGCTCTTTGGACAAGGCCAATCTGCTTTGCGGCTAGCTCAACACTCCCAGATTGTGCTTTGTCGCCGCCTACACTTCAGTGCATCGAATCTTCAATGGCACAAATCCACTTTCGCACTCGTGTAGTAGCAAGAGTTCTTAAAGATCTTAACATTCGCAAATCGTCTGGTCCAGATGGTATATTTCCCCTCCTTCTACAGAAGTGTTCTTCCACGCTGGCAAAACCATTGCGTAAACTTTTTCATCAATCCTATTCTTTAGGACTCTTTCCGAGAAGATGGAAAACAGCATTTGTCCAGCCCCTCCCCAAAAAAGTTGAATCTTCTTCTCTCTCCTCCTACTGACCCTTCTTTCCAAGGTCATGGAAACGCTGGTAAACCGTCAGCTCATGAAATATTTCCTTTGTTGATAACAGTACTCGCTGCTTTTCAAATTAGTTCCCGGACTCACGTCCCTGCTCTTCGTCTGTAGAACGGGAACGGCAGCGTATGCTAAGTTCCTTAAATTCCGATATTAACAGCATAACCAATTGGGGAACTATCAACTCAATGCTGTCTGCTGTCGTTAAAGCGAAATTTAAACACCCAGCCGTTATCCATGAATGGCACTTGTATTGTCGAAACCGATAAACTTTCCATTCTCGGTATGTGTATCAGTGACAACTTACGTTGGAATGACCACATACTCGATGTCGCCAAAAATGCTGAAGTCTAGGTTTCCTCAAGCGATGTAAAAATATTTCACCCCCTCGGATCTGGCCTCAATATATAAGGCGTTTATCCTCCCGAAATTGGAGTACAATTCCCACATCCGGTCGGGTGCGCCCAAAAAATTTCTGCACCTGCTAGATAGGATCCAAAACCGTGCTAAAAAACTCATAGGTGATACTAGTATCACTCAAACAATTTTATCGCTATTTCCACCACCAGTGCTCCGTAGAAATCGCCAGTAGCATTCCGTCCATTCAAACTTTTAACCGTAACACCCGTCTCGCCATGAATGCTCATCAGTATATCCTCAAGCCCCCTTTCGAACGTACTCTAAAATATCGTGATTCGTTCCTAAGCCGTACAACTCGCTTATGGAATGCCCTGCCTAGCTCTCTATTTCCTAGTGTTTATAACCTTCAAACATTTAAAACCAACGTTCACCGGTACCTCTCTTTTTATCCTCCGTGATTTTTCTTCGCCGGCGCTGTGTGCAAACATTTTAAGGGTACCTAAATCTCTTGAGCCCGCGCAAATTATAAAAAAAAAAAAAGGTATCGAGATCATCTCGTTTCGGGACCTAGTGCATCCTTAGTTGTTTGTCACTATATCAAGTTCCAGTTGATTATTATGCCACAAATACTCGTAAAACACCTAAGGCGGACGAAACGTTCCCAGTGAACTATCTGAAATTCAAATGCAACTGTCAATTCGAATACTTTGTAGCAATTTTCATAATAAGGACCTACATATGTTAGCCACCCATAAACAAAATGCGATTTGTTTATTTTTATTTTAATTCATCTCTCTATGTGATTCATTAAATTTTCTGTGATTTTTCTCCATCTCCTCTGTCGATTTTCATTCGCAAACAACGATGATCATTTAACTCGTTTGTCTGGTTGTTCATCATTTTCCATAGAGCACATGCCGAAAGGCAACGAATTTTTATGTCATCTTCTACCAACAGTATACGAGTAGCCCCCAGGGTCTAATATTCTATCTTCGTTTTGTCCCCGTTTTCTTTACTTACGAGTATGCATGTATGTAGTTTGTCTTTTAAGGAAAACGGCATACATAGTAAAAACGAGACGCACTCAAGTGCTTTTCCTCCTCGAAATTTTTTCGTAAACAAACAATCCTGAGCATGGTTTGAGTTTGGGTTGGCATTTGTGGGGATGCGTTCGGATTTGGCAGAGAAAATTTTTCAAAAACTCTCAAAAGATACTACGAGTATAAACACAACTCACTCCTTTCACTCACTCTGTTCACATTTTCCACTCAGTTGTTTTGTGGATTTGTTTTTCTCTGATTTTTCTTCTGAGTTTTTCATAGGCGGATAACTTAAAAGCTTCCGATTTTCCTCAGAGAAATCAGAACAAGCTTTTCCGTTTCCCCTGTTCGTTTTGTTGTTTATTTTTTAGTCTACCGTCGCCGTTTGAAATTGCGACATGCTGTGAAAATTTTCTCGTTTTTTCCCGCATTTTTGGTTTTCTTCTTCTCTTTAATAAAGTAAAAGATACTTTAAAAGTCTATCGCGTGATAGGCCGGCTTATTTTTTTTTTCTCCCAACTTGTTATCCTTATTTGAGACCGGAAAATGAAAGGATTTTCCGCGCATTTAACATGAGAAAATCGGTGCAGAATTAAGAAAACCTTATAGTGAAAAAATTTAATATTATTTATTTTGGTTCTGTATACAAGTGAGTGATAGTGACAGTGAATATTTGGAAAACTATAAAAAGTTTTCGAAGTACAAGCTCGAGCACAAGTACTCAGTCAGAATCATAGCTGACGTCTGTCTGCTTGTCGTTGTTGCAAGTTTTTGAAATTCAAGTTTGAAAATGTGGATGCATCCTAATGTTGTCTCGAGGATTATTATTATTATTTATTTTTTCTTTGGTTTTGAGTGGGTGTGTGAAGCAGATTACCGGATCCACAGCCATTGAGCCATTGGAAAATCCCAAAAATAATATTTCAGAAAGAATTTTTGAGTTTTTTCTATTTTTTTTTTGATTTTTTTAAAGGGATTTTCTGAATTTTTCTTGTGAGTTTCTGTGCTCGGAATTGATTCATTAGCATGTGTTTACGCGAATTGAGGTGAAACTCGAGTACAAGTATCCAGTCAGAATCATAGCTAACGTCTTTCTGTTTGTCGTTGTTCCAAGTTTTTGAAATTCAATTTTTGAAATGCAGATGCATCCTAATGTTGTCTCGAGTCCTATTATTATTAATTTTTTTTTTTTTTGGTTTTGAGTGGGGGTGTGAAACAGATTACCGGATCCACAGCCATTGAGCCATTGGAAAATCCCAAAAATAATATTTCAAAAAGAATTTTTGAGTTTTTTCTATTTTTTTTTGATTTTTTTAAAGAGATTTTCCGAATTTTTCTTGTGGGATTCAACGTAATTTCATTGTATTTTCTTTTCGAATGCGAAATTCTTTTCTTTTGTTATCATAATGAGATGTAGATGCGAGTATCTGTGCTCGAAATTGATTCATTAGCATGTGTTTACGTGAATTGAGGTTTTCGGAGATATTTTTATAGCTCAGATCGACAGGTCATAGAAGACAAGTGGAAGAGATATCCATCTGCTGGAAGAAATTTGTGAGAAATTGAAAAAGATTGAAAGAAATTCGTCTATGCAAATAGAAGTGAAACAATTTGCATTCAATAGGATGACAAGTATTTTTGAAATCTGTGTGATTGATCTCTTCCAAAGAAATTTCCTTTGAAGTGCGAGCAATGATGTGAGGTGATGTTGCATTCAGGTGGGCTATTACATTACACAGATTTCTGCTCAAACTTTGTTGATGGGGAACTTACAAGTACATTTGTAATCGTACTTGGATATGGTTAAGTTATACTTGTTAGCATTTCAGAATTGTTGGAACATTAAACGAAAGGTCTTAACCTCAACGTCTAGACTTGTGCTGCTACTATTTTATTGTCAATTATGGTATGAAATAAAATAATGATTTTATTTTCCACCTCATCAAGTCTCTCAGTTGACTCAGCCCTTACCAAACTACCTCCTATTACGCAGTCAAAGTTTATTGAATTGCCTTTCTAATTTTGATCCCAATTTAAAGCGTCTAGGTTTTCTTCAACTGATCTCTCTCATTGGACTAAATGGAATACTCTGCTACTGAACTGTTCGCCGCCGGTGTGTTCAGTGCCTGTTGAGTTCATATAGCATGCCATCTAATGTTCTTTCTAGATAAACCCCGAAGCAGCTCGATAGCATTTATCTTACTTCGGTGTTCTTTAAATTTCTTAAAATAATCCTGACATTGTTTTGTTAACAATCGCCAGTAGCATTCCGCCCATTCAAACTTTCAACCGTAACACCCGTCTCACTATGAATGCTCATCAGTTTACCCTCAAGCCCATTTTCGGACGTACTCTAAAATATCGTGATTCTTTCCTAAGCCGTACAACTCGCTTATGGAATGCCCTGTCGATCTCTGTGTTTCTTGGTCGTTATAACTTACAAACATTTAAAAACAATGTACATCGGTACCTGTCTTTTCTTCCTCCCTAAATTTAATTCGCCCGCGCTGTGTACGAACATTTTAAGGGTACAAAACGTCTTTAGCGCGCGCCGATTATAAAAAAAAAACAAAAAACTGGCAGCAAAGATTTCTCAGTTTTCATTTTCCCCTCAATATTATCACCACAGACACTATTTTCTGGTAGTGGTTTAGTGCGGTGGGCAAATTCGTCGACTTCTATGCCAGAGGCCCTTTGCTCAAATCTTGGGCCCTACGCCGTAAAACCGAAAACAAAATTTCTCGTAGTACCATTCCTTCGACAAGCAATAGTAAACTACAAAAGTTCTAAACTCCTCTCTATGTCTTGCTGTTCGTAAACAAAAAATGGGAGAACCCCATCTCTCAAAAATGACAAAGCGAACAACACTGTGACGGGGGAGAATTACAATACTTATTACGACTCTATTCTTATGCGCTTAGTATGGTTGGACTTGCAAGCTTATTCCATTTTAGATGCTGTGAGCGAAGGGTCTTCTTAGACCTTTCTACCCTACCATTTCCACCAACGTAATTTTTCCTTTTATACAGATTGTGCAATATAAGCTGTTGTTATGGATCTGTTCATCTTGGCATTTTTGTGCACAGAGAACCTACGAGACACTAGACAGACGTCTTCACTTTCAAAGAATTATTATTATCATACTTACTGATTTGTCGTGATGATTTCAGAAATAATTTTTTTTTGTTTTTCGGTCTATGGCCTGGGATCCGAACCCAGATCTCCGACGAACTCTTTCTAAGGAAATAAAGTTTTTCTTAAAGTGGAAGGAAGGATGCTTTAAATCCTTACTGATGCAAAGGTTTCCTAATGTTTTCTGCCATCCAAAATCTTTCCATTTTGAGCTGTTATTTTCATTGATTCGAAAAGCGGTGCGGCTCTTTTTCGGCGGAGTGTGGTTCCAATCTTTAATTGCCGTAATCGCATTATACCCAGTTTTCTCGTGTTCTCGTCTCTGAACTATAGAGGTCTTAGTAGTTTTTTTTAAACATCGTCATAACGACATTGACCAAAATAGTTTAACCCACCTGCCTGCTTCTGTCTTCAAGAGAGCTGGTGTATATTTTTGAGAGTAATATTAGCTTGGGAAAAGTTGTATTGACTTGGCTAATATTTCAACAGGAAGTCATTAAATTAAAGGGTAAATAAGAAACGACTGTTGGAATTTCCCAGGATCAAACAATGACCTTCTTGAAAAGCGTATAAAAAGATGCGCCACTAGGATGAGGCCACATGCAAAATCTTCGAAAGAAAGGAAACAATTTTATGCTTTTAAAACATTTATTTATTATATTTTTCTACATTAATAATGAGTATGCCCGCCATTTTTCGATATGAACTCTATAAGACGGTTTGGAATACATTTTTCTTTAAATAATCAAGAGAAATTTGGGCCCAGGCATCAGGAATAGCTTCGATTAAAGTGTCCTTGTCTTCAAATTATCTGCCGCCTTAATACACTTTACGAGATAACCATGCCCAAGCATTTTCGATTATGTTTAGGTCCAGTAAATAGGGCGGCCATAGCAAAAGTTCCACGTCTTCTGATCGAATCTAACTTCTAACAACCTCGGAAGTGTGGATGGGGGCATTGCCTTATTGTAATATCCAAGGCAGGGGTCCGAAAATGTTTTTCACTTTTGGAAATGACCGTTCCAGCAAACATTTGTAGTTGTTTCCGTTCATTGTTTTTGACAAAAACTCCAACTCGATTGTGCCATAGTAGGTACTAGCTCCCCACACCATTACACCTGATGTACGGCTGTGGTGTCTTGCCAAAATAAGCTCCTCCTTTCTTAGATCATGGAAATAAAAGTTGTAACAATCGGAGCCGTCAAGGTTGAACTTTTTTTTCATCCGAAAAGATAACGCGTTTCCATTCACTTCTCCAAGCGACATGTTCTCCTGCTAAATTCATTCGATGCTCCTTGTGTTCTTGCCTCAAAACAGGTTTCTTTTTAAGTGTTTTTCTCTGTATAGTACCACTTTTTCGTATTATCCTTCGGACCGTTGCTATGCTGGCTGATACTCCGCTGTTGGCCCTTATTTTAGTCGCTGGTAGAGTAGAATTTGAGGCACGCCGTAGAATTAACCGCTTTTCTCACAATGTTGTTGCTTCTGCCGTGCGTTCTTTTTGATTTTTCCCATAGTTTTTTGGATCCGCAAGATAACTGTTTACAACAGGCTTACTTCTTTTAAGCCTCCTTGCAATTTCTCGGCCTGAGAGTCCTAACTCATTGAAAGCATCTATTTTTCCTCTTTCTGTCGCTGTCAAAGTCTTTCCGGAACTAATTTTTTTTTTTAAACTACATAAATAAAAACAGTTATTTTCAACGCTTTTTTTTTAAATAAACTTAACAAAACTTTGAAAAAAATCGCTGATGTGAACTCCTGCAACGAAATATTCGTAATGGCCTCATCCTAGTGGCGCATCTTTTTATAGGTTTTTGAAGTAGTTCGTAGTTTGATAATGGGAAATTCCAACGGTCGTTTCTTATTTACCCTTTAATTTTATGTCTTCCTGTTGAGAAAATATGTACCTGTTCACAGGTAGTAAAAGTTTGCGGGTACAAAATTTCAAACGGATATAAAGAGTGAAAATCGATTGCAAAATGTATGGCCTCATTCTAGTGATAGCCAGTGTATATACAATATGTATGCTATCTGGCTTCTTTTGAATAGGTTTTTGTTTCCTAGTTCAAGATATGTGTATTTACATCCTTTGCCAGGAAGTTTATTGGGAGTACTTCTCAAAAAATTAATAATAGAGAACTGTTAAGGTTTGTAACCTACAAGACCCCTCGTCCCTATACCTCTGTACTCGTCCTGTTTTAATCGCATCCAGATTTAGCAGGAATATAAAATAATAGAATTGCAGTTTTGTCTGAGACGAAATTCTCTTTCTGGCTTTTTGAGACATGGGCTTAAATCCGCAGCCGCTGCATGTTCTTTGCATGCCTTTCTTTGCCTTATTGGTGGTGACTATCTTTGAGCCCGATTAGTTATTAATTACAGAAGAAATCGTCCCAGGTAGATTGTTTTCAGTTTTTTCGCGATCACGTTTAGAATATGGTATTTCATTAAAGGCGTAGCATAACATGGTTCGGTTTTCTTTAAATGTCATTTGTTTTATTTATACCCTGACGTTGGTCAAATGATGTCAGTTTCTTTTAAAATCATCGTTTAATCAGTCCAGCAAGTTGACATAATATCTTCCGTAGATGGTTTTCTCCGTGTATTGTGTTCCATGCATCCAAAAAAAAAAAAAAAAACTGTCGCCGGGACCGGGCCCCCGCCTAATTATCAAGGCTTCGCCCATCAATGCAATGTCTAATAAAAAGCGGGAGCAGAGCATATTACTGGTTTTATTGTAAACATTTTCAGATGATGCCACCGAAGGCTGCTACGATTTGATCATTTGCAAGTTGCCGGTCATAGGTCTTGTTGGCGGCAGGACGTAAATCGCGGTACCATGGGAGTCAGGAGCCCCCCGAATTTCGGTGCGGGCTTGATTTGTTGCTGCAGGCCCCCTTGTGGGAGCGTCATGGTGGCTGTGGTTTAAACCCAATGTCGCGAGAAGGGTCTTCATGGTGGTTTGACCCAATGTAGAGTCGCAATAAGTACTGGGTGCTGTGACCCTAAGACCAATAAGAGGTTTTAGATCGGCCTCGACTTTTGGTGGAACTTTTGCCTCCAACACAGTTCCAAATTGGTATGAAAAGATTGACGTAGAGCGATGGCAAAACGACAGGTGTTTACGTTAAAAACCAGAGACTATATCGCCGGGACCTTGTTGGACGATAGAACCATCTTGGTTCCTTTTCGGTGATGATTCGCCCGAGTGTCTCCGACACTCTTTTTAATTTTCATCAACGATCTCTTGTCTGCTACTTCTAATCCAATATAGTCCTTTGCTGACGACAGTACTCTCTGCTACCCGAACGGCAGCGTATGTTAAGCTCATTAAATTCTGATATTAACAGTATAACTAATTGGTAAAACACTAACAGAGTAGAATTTAATGCTTCCAAAACACAGTGCTGTCTGCTGTCGTTAAAGCGAAATTTGAACACCCAGCCATTATACATGAATGGCACTTGTATTGTCGAAACCGATAAACTTTCCATTCTCGGTATGTGTGTCAATGAAAACTTACGTTGGAATGACCACATATTCGGTGTCGTCAAAAATGCTGCGAAATGTCTAGGTTTCTTCAAGCGATGTAAGAAATATTTCACCCCCTCTGTGCTGGCCTCAATATATGTGTAAGGCGTTTGTCCGCCCGAAATTGGAGTACAATGCCCATATCTGGTCGGGTGTGCCCAAAATATCTCTGCACCTGCTAGATAGGATCCGATAAAGTACGATAAAACTCATAGGTGATACTAGTATCACTCAAACAATGGACACCATGTTTTATCGCTATTTCAACCACCAGAGCTCCATTGAAAGCGCCAGTAGCATTCCGCCCCTTCAAATTTTCAACCGTAACACCCGTCTCGCTATGAATGCTCATCAGTATATCCTCAAGCCCACTTTCGGACGTACTCTAAAATATCGTGATTCGTTCTTAAGCCGTACCATTCGCTTATGGAATGCCCTATTTCCTAGCCATTATAACCTTCAAACATTTAAAACCAACGTTCACCAGTACCTCTCTTTCTATCCTCCCTGGCTTTCCTTCGCCGGCGCTGTGTGCAAACATTTCAAAAGGTACTTAAATCTCTTGAGCCCGCGCAAATTATAAAAAAAAAGGAACCCACTGTTTTGACTGCTGCTTGGTCTCAGAGGTGTTGTGGTGGATCAACGTTTCGTACACGGTTATAACACAGTTGAAACTCGCCAAGATTTCGATTCAATAACGCTAAAGGTTCTTAAATAAGTTGTTACACGAAATTCACTTTTGCCCCTTTTCGACGAAATTCGCCCGATTGTCTGATTTCAAGGACTGTCACATAGACATTAAATTGACAAATGGTAGTTGCGTAGTATGCGAGGAGCATCCAGTTGCAGAAGGTATTCTTTAAAGCAGAATCCAGCATCGAAACGTACCATTTACTAGCTTTTATACGTGATCGTAGGTGGTATTTCAGCTGTCTGTTTCTAAGGGAACGATTTTTCAGGATATAGCGCATCTCAAAAGCTCATGCCTAGAATTCCCAGTGTGCGTAATTAGTGGCATTTTTTTGCCCATTGGTGAAGATTACATATTACATTCTTGATTGGTCCTGTCATGAAATGCCCCCTTCCGTACCTGATAGATTTCTCCTGTTTGAATGGATAACAAAATCAGAGCTTTACCACCGTCTTTAGAAAGACTCATGATATTTCTAGCATAAAGAGGAGGAGTCCACCAATATACTACATATTTGCCTCCGTTCTTACGTACGAGACAAAAGAACATCGCCGTAATAACCATCGGTAGATGCCTCAGCTTCAGCTGAGTTTATTGTTGGACAAACTATATCATTAATACCTATAATCCACGAGTACCAAGTAACTGTTCTACAAATGTCACTGTTTATGAAGAAAAAAATAGAAGAGTTTGAGACTTTTGCACGGGAAGAAGACTTCACTTTTCGGGGGTTACCATTGCGCGACGTGATGATGACATCAGAACAAAAAGATTACTTTTTTCAGCTTTTAGGTGTCGGCCAAGTTCTGAACGGGCTCTTGCGGTTTTTGCATTAGGATATTTCTTTATATTTCTATTAGTTGCCCATTGTCAGGACCGTCTTTTACAGTCCGCCCGATACAAGCTACGAATTCTGTATGGTATTCTTAAATAGTCCTGAAATTTGATTTTGGAAAACTGATATACTGATCATATATTCTGCCCTCTAGTAGAAGCTCTGTGCCACCATTAATCCCTCCTCACCGTAGATGCCATTCTTATGGCAGTGTTAACTTTTCCATTTCAGACATAAAACCTGCAGTTTTCCATTCATGTCATGGTTCCTCCAGAAGATTTTCAATTGTTATGACGCAATGCAAAAAAATTACATTTTGTGAACTGCCAATGGGCGCTGATTACAGTTTGGGCTCTCATATGCGTGCACTTATGCGAAGTCAGTTGAAATATACATATATACGAGGGCGGGTCAATAACTCCGTGACTTTTTGAATTTCTGACTTCTTTACTGAAACAGCAACACTGCTCCTGTCAACAGGCATCTGTCAGTTGACTCCTGTCAAAATTTAAACTTGCTGCGTCAGTTAGTTTGTGTTTGACAGCTATTTTTATCAGACTACTCACTAATTTGAGGAGAAAATGGAAAAAAGTGAATTTCGTGTGCTTATTAAGCATTATTTCTTGCGAAAAAAAAACCATTACCGAGACCAAGGCTAAGCTTGATAAATACTATGGGGACTCTGCACCATCGATTTCAATGGTAAAAAAGTGGTTTACTGAATTTCGTTGTGGCCGTACAAGCACTGAAGATGCCGAACGTCCTGGACGCCCAGTTGAGGTCTCTACACCCGAAACAATCGAAAAAATTCACGATATGGTGTTGGCCGACCGAAGATTGAAAGTGCGAGAGATTGTGGAAGCCGTAGGGATCTCGCATGGCTCAGTGGTTTCAATTTTGAATGATCACTTGGGCATGAGAAAGCTTTCCGCAAGATGGGTGCCGCGTTTGCTCACAGTCGACCACAAACGCAATCGTGTAACAACTTCACAGGAAGGTTTGGCGTTGTTTAATCGCAATATGGAGGAGTTTTTGCGCCGTTTTGTAACCGTGAACGAAACATGGATCCATCACAACACACCAGAGAACAAACAACAGTCAAAACAGTGGGTTTCTAAGGGTGAATCGGCGCCAAAGAAGGCCAAGGTGGGTTTGTCAGCCAATAAAGTTATGGCGACTGTTTTTTGGGATGCACGCGGGATAATCCACATTGACTACCTTCAAAAGGGAAGTACAATCAATGGGGAATATTATGCCAACTTATTGGACCGATTCAATGACGATTTGAAAAAAAAACGACCTCATTTGGCCAAGAAAAAAGTTCTTTTCCACCAAGACAATGCAAGGGTGCACACATGTGCAGTTGCCATGGCAAAAATCCATGAATTGGGCTATGAATTGCTCCCTCATCCACCCTATTCTCCAGATTTGGCTCCGAGCGACTACTTCTTGTTCCCAAACCTGAAGAAATGGCTTGGTGGAAAAAGATTTGACTCCAATGATGAAGTCATCTCGCAAACAAAGGCCTATTTTGAGGACCTCGACAAATCATTTTTTTTGGAAGGGATAAAAAAATTGGAGAAGCGTTGGACAAAGTGTATAGAGCTCAAGGGAGACTACGTTGAAAAATAAAATTATTTTTTTATCAAAAAATCTGTGTTTTAATCCAAAAGTCACGGACTTAATGACCCGCCCTCGTATCATATATTGTAGGAATTCTAACTCGGAGGCACTTCTTACGCCCATGCTCAATTATAACACCTTTATAGGCCAAATAAGTGCAAAAGATGTTCTGTCGGCGACACAATGTGTGGGCTTAACCCTGCAGCAAGGAGTAAATTCCAGGACCGACAAATGTGAAAAGCAAACCACAGTGGGTCACATGACCACATGACCACGGTTCCGCCACACACCAGATGATTTCTGCTGAACTAAAAAATTATATATCGTGCATACATATAGTATACACACGTGAAGCCCTTCTCATTAGATTGTATTTTTTTTTTCAGACCACAAATGTGGAGAGTTGTGTGTGTTGGCACGGTAGAAGATTTTCTGCCGTTTTTTATCTCAGATCTCAGTCCCCTCGCTCACAAAACCGGCAGAGATGTTTCCGTGTGCGATGGCCCAATGACACCACTAAGTACTCTTCTTCCCCAATCCATGGCATCTACCTGCCTTCCACATTTATCATCTTAAAAGAGCAATACAATTTCAACCGAATAACCCTTGACCTAAAAAATAACTCACATTTTACTGTTACTTCATTGATTAGTGGATCAGAACGGAGCGGAGTGTATCGGAATGAAGTTTCCTACCAGCCAAACAATACATGAAAACTAATTGAATTGTCTCTTAATCGGTTAAAAGTATCTACGATGTGCATCATGGTCCGATACCGACACCGGGTATCGGAGTATGTGTCCTGGAGGACAACACTATACAACGTGATTTCTCTTCCCGGTTGATAACTTCCTATGGCAAACAGTAGAGAAAAAAAAAAGGAAGCTACCACACCTGCCATCCAATAGGTAATATTTAACGTAAAAATTGACTATGTCGTTTGGCCTAGATACGTTGAGCGTACTTGTACCTACGATAAATATATGTTTGCGCTATCTGTTTACGAGCTCGTCTGTTTACGAGCAAATGTATCTCTCACACCCATCTCTGGTGTCATCTGATTTCCAGGAAATTAAGTCCTACACGGGTAAATATCGACAGTCTTGTTCCTGCAAGGCTTTGCAAGCAGTTGTAACTTGTATTAATAGTATTAATTGACTGGTGGTTTAGTGGAAATGATATCCTTTTAATGATGCGAAATGTATACAAGAGGATAATGAACGAGATTGTTATTTCCTTTCAGTGTTCTCGCACGGCAACGGATGGTTTTTTGATCAGAGATGTTGCTTTCCAATTAGATGTGAGAGATGTCAGGTTAGGGTAAACGTTAACCGTTTGCACTGAGTCAGGGAACAGGTTGGATACGAGTATTTTCTAAAGAGACACTTAAAATACGAGTATTGTATTCTGGATTTTTGGAATTAATGTTGATGAAAGCGGCTAAAGGTATAAAAGAACGGTCCGTTCCATAATAACACTATTCTGGCAATCGTTAATTGGGGTTTAGTTAGTATACATAGTTTGGGATTCGTTGTTGCCGAGGAAGCGAATTTAAACCACATACTTGTATAAAGAGTTGAGAGTCAAACTAAGTATAACACATGGGCTGAAAAGTCCGTTTTATAGTAAAACACAAAATGTTTGCAAAATTCAACTTTATTTATTAATACTCGTATTGTTGCCTTTGAGGGCGGGCGATACACTGATTGAAACGATTTTTCAATCTTTCGATACCAGTTTTGTAGTACGATTTCGGTTTAGCTTCAAAATAGGCCTCTGTTTCGGCGATTACTTCTTGATCGGTCTTAAATCTCTTTCCGGCGAGCATTCTTTTGAGGTCTGCGAACAGGAAATAGTCGCTTGGGACCAAATCTGGAGAATACGGTGGGTGAGGAAGCAATTCGTAGCCGAATTCTTTCAATTTTGCCATCGTTTTCATCGACTTATGACACGGTGCATTGTCTTGACGAAACAGCATTTTCTTTTTCTTCAAATGCGGCCGTTTTTCTGCGATTTCGTCCTTCAAACGCTCCAACAACGCAATGTAATAGTCGCTGTTGATAATCTGCCCCTTTTGGAGATAGTCGATGAAAATTATTCCATGTGCATCCCAAAATACGGATGCCATAACCTTGCCAGCCGAGGGCGAGGTTCGTCGCCTGCTCGCCACTCAGCTGACTGCCGACTTACTCTGGTGTGAAGTGATGGAGCCAAGTGTCATTCATTGTCACATATCGACGCAAAAATTCGGCTTTATTGCGGTTGAACAGCTTTAAACACTCCTCTGAATCATCAACACGTTGTTGTTTTTGGTCGACTGTGAGCAAACGCGGCACCCACTTTGAACAGAGCTTTCGCATGTCCAAATATTCGTGTATGATATATCCAACACGCTCTTTTGATACCTTCAGAGCCTCAGCTATCTCGATCAACTTCACTTTACGGTCATTCGTAATCATTTTGTGGACTTTTTTGATGTTTTCATCTGAAACGCCTCTTTTGGACGTCCACTGCGCGCATGATCTTCGGTGCTTGTATGACCACTTTTAAATTTTTCAATCCACTTGCGAATGGTTCATTCGGGTAACACTTATCAAGCCATTTCTTTGCATCGGCTGCATTTTTTCCCATCAAAACGCAATGATAAATCAACACACGAAATTGCTTTGAATCCATTTTTTTTCACAATAACAAAAGTTGCTTCACTCACAACGCTATATCTCGAGAACTAATCGTCCGACAGCTGTCAAATTTATACACGTATCTTTTGAAGGTTGGTACTAACTAAAAATGGTAAGTGGTGCCCTCTATTAGAAACGACACTGACTTTTCAGCCCATCCGTTACAGACATGAATTTTTTTTTTGTATAAAGGATTCGTCGAGGCTGACTAATAAGAAACTGATTTGAACATGATTAATGTCACCTGTGGTACATTTCCTTTGCAATATGTATGCTTTTTTTGATCTTGAAATATCCTTTGCTGATCGTAGACCACTGGACGAGTAAGCAATTGGTAAGCATGGGATGTCTGTTTTAACGAGGAAATCAGAAGATTTGCATTTGTGCTTTCCTTTTTTTTTTTAAAAAAAATTCTAGTCACATTCTGTGACATTCTTGGTACAATTTTATTAATTACAAGTACCATAAGCCATGCTATGTCAGCGATTACAATATTCCGGGCTTTAACTTGCATGTAGATACATTAGACTCGAATACTCCATCCCACTTTTTCCTTAATGATTCCCAAAAATTCCAATTGTTGACATGAATATGCATTTCTAACTAGTTCCTGGAATGAATCAGACTGTACGACGTCTTATGCACGATATACGAGTAACTATGCTAAAACTCTGTAAATTTTTCTTTAAGATATGCGTGTTGAGATTTGTACAGAGAAGATGCGAGATCAAGCCTAAAGGTCTAAAGTTATTTATGAGTTTGTAATCTCGTTTACTCATCTTCGGAATATATAGCTGTGGGACTTTACTAAACTGTACATAGTTTCCACAAATTGTCATATGCCATGACACTGTTGTTATTATTAGAGCGCGTAAGATTTCGCACATCCAGAAGAGTTTGCCTTCTAATTATAAGTTTAGTCGCAGGTACCGTACATCTTAACTGAGAAGCTATGACAAAGATACTTTTTGGTGCTCTATAAACCAGTGGAAGAAGTAATACGTTTTTTTCCTCATGTCCAATGAAGCTTCTGCTCGTATCTGGTGGTATCCGAACAATCAAGGGAATTTGGCGCAATTTTAGCAGAATCTTTTCAGTCCTTCTCAAAGCCATTTTTGTTCATTTGTCCTAGGCGAATCCTTTGCAGATTGAATTGCTCTTGCCACGTGAGCGAGTTATGGCCTTGTTTTGCAACGTATTCCTTCTGATGCGGATTTCATAACTCTTCTGCAGAGTCAAGTCAAACAAAGTTCCAAGCTATTTAATAATTAAGACCATCGTTTATTTATAGTTGAGAGTTTATTGTTGTCCCCTAATTATATTGGTGTAGTCCGCGTATGACAGAAGATAGTCGAACTTTCGAAGTTTTTTTTTGCGCCATAACAGCAAGATGGACATAAAGTGAGTGGAGAGACCACATCGTTCTGTTTTGCCATCAATTAATCCCGATATACCTTGTCAGAAGTGGCCTTAAAACAGCCAAGGAGATGATTATGATAGCATCAATTTAAAACTCTTTGGTCTTTTTACGTCGTATTTTTTTTTTGCCTTTTCAGCTTAGAAGACTCTATATGTATGTACAGTCGAGAACGGATAAGTGCACAACGTCGGTACTTCAATTTTGTGTGCACTTATCCGTAAGTGCACATCTTTTGCACTTTTAAAGTCACAAAACAGGCCTCAAAGATTTGTACATAAGTCTATGTAGATATTACATCCAATATCACATTGGTAATACAGTCTACATACTCTGATTGTATGTACATATAGCTTTATATTGTTTAAATTAAGAAAAGAAATGATTAATTGTGCTTTGAATTAATGAACCAAACGAAACAAAAATTTGATTTTCAATTTCGTCTACATTGACGCAAGTCAAATTATTTTGATCCAAATAAGATCTCACAACATCTAGAGAACGAACAACTTCTCGGCGAGCAATTAAGACCTCCTCCAAGTGGCCTGGATCATCAACATCTTCATCAATTTCTTCTGAAATAACCTCCGTAATATTTTCGTCCCGTATTGCATGAACAATATCATCTTCATTCAGCTCACCATAACACTCTTCATATTCGTCCATTTCAGTCAAGTTATGAAACCCTTCTATGTACAATCCCATTCGGCATTTGTAGCACTTCGTCTACATCTTGTTGCATCTCCGTCACAGTCGTTTTAACAAATCCCGCTTTTTTAAAATAATTCCTTTTAGTCGCTGGCGTGACTAACCACCAAGCTCTTTTCACCATTTTAAGTGCGTCCAAAAGCGAAATAGATTTGATTAACTCGCATAAATCTATACCCTTTTCTACCGCTAAAATCTGCTTTTGCACAATTTGTTGTCTGTAGTAAACCTGTCAAAATACAATCGTTTTAGCAAATACCACTTTGATCAAAAATTTTCCGGAATTTATTCAGAAAATCAAAAATACAAGTTTATTCATCTAAATCTGTATTGTCCCCTTCAAATTAATCCCCATCGACTGCAACACACTTATGCCAGCGCTTGATCCAATCCTCGTCATAGGTAGCCAAATCAGGTGAATTCGGTGGCTGTTGGATGGTATTTGTTGCATTTTTCGTCAAAATATTGCGAATAATGATGGCACTGTGCGGCGGTGCGTTACATCCACGAGTTTTCTGCCCACAATTCAGGTCTCTTTTGGCGAATTGCTTCACGCAAACGTTTCATAACGCCCAAATAATAGTCTTTGTTTACTGTCTGGCCTTCTGGCAAAAATTCATTATGCAGTACACAGTTGTAATCCATGAACACCGTGAGAATTGCCTTCTTTTTTGACTGAAAACGACGTGGTTTTTTTGTCTCGGCTCATTTGGTGAACGCCACTCACTTGACTGATGTCTGGATTGCGTGTCGTACTCATAAACCCACGTCTGGTCTCCAGTAATGATCCTTTTGATGACTGTGGGATCAGATTCAACCTCGCAAATCATCTCTTTTGCGACGTCAACACGGTCTCTTTTTTGCATGAAATTGAGGTCTTTTGGCACCAACTTTGCTGCTACACGACGCCCGACGGAAACCCAAATCATTCACCAAAATGTCTAGGACGGATCCACAGACAATATTCAAGTCCTCCGCTATCTCTCTGATGGTTAATTTGCGGTTATTGACCAACATTTCTTTTACTTCATCAATGTTTTCGTCGGTTTTCGATGTCGATGGTCTGCCACTGCGTTCATCATCTTCAATTGACTCACGACCACTTTTGAACCGCTCGTGCCACTGGTAAACGACCGCTTTCTTTAGAGAATCGTTGTCGAAACACTTTTCCAAGATTTCCAACGTTCGCGCACCATTAAATCCGTTTTTTACGCAAAATTTAATACTCGTACAAGTTCGTTGTTGCAAATTTAAATCCATTTCTAAAATTGTAAAAAATTGCCAAGAAACGCAGAGATAGATATACTCTTGGCTACGTAACCTTTGCAAAGCTATGACGCTAAGATTTAGAGGGAATGTCAACAACAGATTCACCAACTTAACAAAAAAAAAACAGAACTCAAATCGGAACAATGGGAGCGCCGCACAGTGGTGTGGTGCGGGAACTTTTTGATCAAGGTGGTACAAATGTACATACAGTGGTGGAAAAATAATTAGAAACGGCATTTTCTTTCTCAAAAAGTTACTCATATATTTTTAAATAAGTAAAAAGAGAAAAAATTATTATGAAAACAAAATAATATGAAAACAAAATAGTATTAACATACTTTTAAACAGAAAAATTAGAAATTATATTGGGTCTACAAGTAAGTTTCCAGCGTTTTTTTCCAAAATTTTAAGTTTTATTATGAAAACATAGTTACAATGCTTTATTCAAAGTATCGTCCATTGGAAGCTACAACTTTACCCCATCTTTCTGGCAGTTTATGAATTCCGGACCAAAAAAATTTCTCTTCTTTCGAGCCCAAGAACGTATCGAGCCAATTTTTGATTTCCTCTACTGAGCTGAAGCGTATTCCCGTAAGAGCGTTCTGCATCGAACGAAACAAGTGGTAGTCAGATGGTGCCAAGTCTGGACTGTAAGGCGGGTGAGGCAGAATTTCCCATCCACTATTTTCCAAATAGTTTTTCACCGAAACCGCAACATGTGGCCGAGCGTTGTTGTGATGAAAAATGACGGACTCATGCCTGGTCTCATATTCTGGCCGTTTTTCTTTTAATGCCCGCTTCAAACGAATTAGTTGGGTTCGATATAATGGTCCTTTGATGGTTTCACCACTCAGAAGCAGTTCGTAGTATACGACACCATTTTGATGCCACCACATGCAGAGCATGACCTTATTCACGTGAATATTTCGTTTCGGCGTCGATTGAGCGGGCTCGCCGGGCTTTGTATACGATTTTCTGTGTCTAGGATTATCATAATAAATCCATTTCTCATCACTAGTGACAATACGATGCAAAAATGATTTATTTTTATACTGCTGCAGTAACATTTCGGACATGCAAAATCGCCGTTCGACGTCTCTTGGCTTCAATTCTTAGGGCACCCAGTTTCCAACCTTTTGAATGAATCCCAGTGCTTTTAGGCGCAGGGAAACGGCTTGTTGCGTGACGCCCAATGATGCAGCAAGTTCTTATTGAATCTGACACGGATCCTCATCCAGTAAAGCGTCCAATTCCTCGTCTTCAAAACTTTTCGGCTTTCCGGGGCGATCTTTGTCTTCAACTCCAAAATCAGCACTTTTGAACCGTTTGAACCACTCGCGGCACGTCGATTCACCAATACATTCCGCCCCATAAGTTTCCGAAAGCAAACGATAGGCCTCAGCCGCACTTTTCTTCATATTAAAGAATAAAAGCAGCACTTCCCGCAAATGACGTTTATTTGGCTGGAAACTTGCCATGATTTTGCTCGATAAAATGTACGACACCGATAAAACTGCTCAAATATAACGCTGCAAAGTTGTTGACAGATACAAAATCTACAAATAAAACACATGGGGTCTGACATTTCTGCCCGGGATCCACTGGTGGCGCCATCTCTGATCAACGCTGGAAACTTACTTGTAGACCCAATAGAAACTGCTACACCATACTTTGGTGCAACTTCTTTTCTCGTTTTTCCTTCAATTTCTATTTCTCTTATTAGCTCAAGCTTTTGGCTTATACTCAGGGTAGTTAATTTGGTCAGTTGGAATGTCATAGTGATTTATATTCATTCATTATACGACTACATACGTATGTGATAAGTGCTACCAAATTCAATTTGTATGAAAAATGGAAAAAAAAAAATTATTTTACATTTGCACTTGTCGGTTATAAAATTGCATTTCGTGGTTTGAAAAATTGTTCACTTGTGAGAAATTTGCACTTATGCGTTTTGCACTTAGCCGTTTTCGACTGTACCATATATAAGGACTGAAACGAATAAAATTTGGAAACTTCAAAGTAAAAAAACAAAATATTTTCATAATTCATGTAAATTTTTTTTATTTGCTTTAAAACTCTGTTTTTATTAAATTCATTCACAATTACAAAAAATAAAAAAAATTATTTGGGTTCCCATCTTTCCTTAATTTCTTTCGAATGTCCTTCACAAGGTTGGCGATAGTTACATCCGTAATCTTTTTGGACGCTCTTTTCCATCTAGCACTAAAATCTTTTACGTCCTTTGCACGCTGCTCAGTTTTCCTCAATTTAGCTTTGACCAAAGCCCAATACCTTTCAATGGGACTGCACTGTGGAACATTGGGTGGATTCATGTCTTTTGGGACAAAGTCGACATTTTTGGCAACAAGACAGCTCAACGTCGCATGAGCATAGTGAGCTGAAGTTAAATCTGGCCAAAAGAATGTTGAACTCTCGTGTTTGTTTAAGAAAGGAATCAACCGTTTTTTTTAGGCACTCGCTAATGTACACTTCTCCGTTAATTGTTCCCGTTGCAATAAAGGATGAGCTTTTGTGTCCACATTGTCAAATGGCCTGCCAAACGAGATATTTTGACCCGAATTTTTCCATCCCAATCGATGTTGTTGGCTGCGGAAGAATCTCAGCTTCAAACGAGTTGTAAAACTGCGCACCTGGAAGAGTAGTAAAGTCGGCTTTGACATAAGTTTCGTCATCCAAAACCAAGCACGCTTTCTTGTTGCGGATCAACTCGTATAGCTTTCGGGCTCGTGTTTTTATGACTTTTTTTTGCATTTCAGTAACTTTTCGTGTTTTTAGACCGTTACGTTTTTTAGACGTTTGCCCCATTGTTTGGTTGGTATTACATTTCCGAGCAACATCTCTGGATGACATAGTCCGATTTTTTACGATGGTACCCACTATTTTCCTGTCCAAATTTGTATCATGTGCTCCACTTTTAGCTCCACTTTTATGTATTCGCTTAACTGTCAACGTCTCCAAATATCGTTTAATAACAGAATCCACTGTACTGCGTGCTATGTTTAAAATTTTTGTGATGAAATGGTTTGGACGCGAAGTATTTTCGAGCCATTTGTCGATGATCTTTTTACGGCGTTCCCCTTGACTCATATTTTATAAATATTTCAAACCGCACCGAACTAAAATCAATAACAAACTGAAACTAGAGAATATACAGGCTAATTTGGGTACAAAATGGGATTGCAATTTTGACGCATTGGAAATATAGCCCGTATTAAAATTTACAGATTTTATTCGTTTCAGTCCTTAGTATGTATTTGCGAAAAACTGCGTTAACATTATGCTGCAACCACCATGTTTAATCGTTTTTGTAGTATAAGCTGCTTTGAATTCCGTGTTTGTGGGCCTTCTCACATAACAACGAGAGCCAACACTACCAAACAGCATGATATTGCTCTCATCAGTCCAGGGAACGTTCCTCCACTTTTGAGCCAGCCAATCGATATGGGTCCTGGCAAACACCAATCTTTTTGCCACGTGACAGGGTGTCAGCAGCAGAACTTTTCTTGGCCTGCGAGTATTCAAATAATTTTCCCTCAATCTCCGACGCACTGTATCAACGCTGGCTGATACATCCAATTCATTTTTTAACTGTACAGCTGATTTGAAGGGCTCCTTTTTAGAGTGTCTTACTGCGCGTTTTATTTGATGAGAGGACATTGCTGGCTTTCTACCGCGTGTTTCTTCCTTCGGTTCAAATGAAATTGCATTCCGAATCAATTTATTAGAACAGCCGAAAATTTTTCTTACTTCTTTATAGAGTTTTTCCTTCGAAAATCAAGGTTTTGATAATGTTTTAACAATATTTCTGTATAGTCTTACCTTCAGAAATCAATTTTTTTATTGTTATCCTCTTGTCGTCAGTGCAATGTTTTCCACGACCCATGGCTGCACTTCTTTTTCTTTGTAAAGAAAAATATGTACATGTTATTGTACTTAATAATAATTAAATAAATTTACCTTTTCAGAATGATTTGCAGGTTATTTGATAAAACAAACGATTTTTTTTGTCGGCTCCCTCTTCTGGTGCTATTATTCTGCCTGCATACGCACAGAGGTGTTGTTGCAAAAAAATGGCAAATAATAAGAACTGTCGCTATCATTAATGTAATTTTTCTAAACATATTAAAGAGCATGCTTGTAATAACGCGAATCAATAGTCGAGTATAAAAAAAAATAACCAAATGAGAAATGTTGCTCATATATGTAATCAATAGGCTTATGGTGCTATTTTTTTGTCCGCAGCTGTATATATATATAGTACAACTACTCTTAAAATGCCGGAGCACGTGTTAGTTGCCTGAAAAAAAAGTCTTTCGGTCACGGCTGCTATTAAACCGCGAATCGTCCAATTGTGAAGCCAATACACTACCACTTGAGCCACGGCCACCCACCCATTGCATGAATATTTCTATTAACAATGTATGATACAAAGGAGTACCATTCAGATGCAAAGGCAGTTTCCATCCTATTATTGTCGGTCACAGAGTTCTCTTCTTCTTAAAAATTCATATTTTCAAAAAACATTTGTTTCTTTCCACTTCAACATGCATCCTCCCCTTTTTGTTTTTCTAAATGCTGCTCTGCTGCTTCTATTTTTGTCATTTAAAATTAAATTTATATATAACACCAATATGCATACATCCATACATACATACATACACATGTACGAATATCTATATACAGTGTTGTGCAAAACATACCGGATTTTTCCTGAAAATTTTTCATTGAAGAATTCTAGCGGACAGGAAAGCAGTAGGCACACTTGTTTGGCAATTTAAGAAACCTACTGAATAAGTTTGCAAATAAAAAAACAAAACAAGGCATTCCTATCATTATTTTTAGAGTTTTGCCAAAAACTGTAGCTCAACTCAACAAGTACCGTATTTTCTTGCTCTTTAACTTGCTGATAGTGGTTTTGGCTGTCATTTGAAGTGAGTTATAGACTTAACAAAACTTAAAAGGTCAGGTGTCTCCAATTTGTTCACTAATAAAATGGCTAACAATGAAATACCGTGGTGTGGTTAAAAATCAGGTGGTAGCGGATTTCAGGGCAGGGCTGAAACAAAAATCCATAGTCAAAAGGTATAAAATGCCATCGTTGACAGTGTGTGACATTATTAAAAAGTTTCGGAATGGAAAACCCGTCGAAACCATTCACTATGGAGGACGTCCCAGAAAAACTACACTCCGAACCGACCGACAAATTAAGAATATGATTCTTAACGATCCTTTCTTGTCTTCAAGAAAGATTGTTAGTGAGCTCAATCCTTCAATTGAAGCAAACGTCGTACGGAGGCGCTTAAGAGAAGCTTACTTTCGTCCAGCGAAGTTACTGCTAAGCATAGACAAAAAAGTTACCATTTTATTCCTTAGTAAGTTTTTGATTACTTTGCTAACGCTAATCGTTTCCTAGACTGGAATTCGCAAGAAACCATTTGAATCGGTCAGTAAGTTCAATTTGATGGCTTCCGATGGAAGTGTTCATGTTAGACGAAAGAAGGAGACATGTCTTCAGCCACGCCATTGTCGTCCATACGTGAAGCATGGAGGAGGCTCAATTATGGTGTAGGGATGTTTTTCTGGTGCGGAATGTGGACCAATACATGAGAGTTATGAATCGTTTTCAGTATAGGAATATACTGAAATCCGTAATGCTACCATACTCTGAAGGGGAGATGCCACTGCCTTGGGTTTATCAACATGATAATGAGCCGAAAGATTCATAAAAGTTGGTTAAGGAGTTATTTGCGCAGAAAAATGTTGACGTGTGGGAATGGCCCTCTCAATCGCCTGATCTAAACCCTATCGAGAACTTGTGGGCCATTTTAAAAAGACGCGTAGGGTCAAAGATGCACACATCCAAAAACGCACTTGAGTAAATGGGAGAACATTTCAAAACAAATTTTTGAGAATCTAGTGGCGTCCACTTACCGAGTTAAGTTAAGTTTTTTTTTTGGCGTGGCGTAACTTGTATTATTCCATTGGAACATGCGTTGGAAAGCTATTGTCATTGTACGTCATTTCAGTATATGTCATTCATTTGAAGCGTAAACAACAATAATTTTTTTTCACTCAAATATGTCGAACTTTGTGCCTGAAAAAGTGTTTTTGCGGGGAGTTCTTCTTCATTACTTTAATATGAAGAAAACTGCTGCCGAAAGTCATCGTATTTTGGTGGAAGTTTATGGTGAACATGCGCTAGCTAAGCGAACGTGCCAAAAGTGGTTTGCATGATTTAAAAGTGGTGATTTTGGCTTGGAAGACGATGAACGTCCTGGGCAGCCAAAAAAGTTTGAAGATGAAGAACTGGAAGCATTACTCTATGAAGATTGTTGCCAAACACAAGAAGAGCTCGTAGAATCTTTGGGTGTCACTCAAGCAGCCATTTCAAAACGTTTAAAAGCAGCTGGATATATTCAAAAGCAAAGAAATTGGGTTCCACATGAACTCACTCCGAGAGACGTCGAAAGGCGGTTTTGCATATCCGAAATGCTGCTGGAACGCCACAAAAGGAAGTCATTTTTGCATCGGATTGTTACTGGTGATGAAAAATGGATCCATTATGACAACCCCAAGCGCAAGAAAATCATATGTGAAAAGCGGCCAACCAGACAAATCAAGGGCAAAGCCGAATATCAATGGCGCGAAGGTAATGCTCTGTATTTGGTGGGATCAAATGGGTGTGCTGTATTATGAGCTGCTAAAACCGGGTGACATCATCAATGGACAACGTTACCGAACACAATTAATCCGTTTGAAGAGAGCAGTGGCCGCAAAATGCCCGGAATATGCGACCAGACACGAGGCAATAATTTTCCATCATGACAACGCTCGGCCGCACGTTGCTATTCCGGTTAAGAACTATTTGGAAAACAGTGGATGGGAAGTCTTACCCCACCCGCCTTATAGCCCAGACCTTGCTCCTTCTGACTACCATTTGTTCCGGTCGATGCAGAACGCCCTCACTGAAATACAATTCACATCAGAGCAGAATATCAAAAATTGGCTTGATTCATTCTTGGCTGCCAAGCTGGAGCAGTTCTTTTGGGATGGGATCCACAAATTGCCAGAAAGATGGGAAAAAGTCAAAGCTTCAGATGGGCAATACTTTGAATAATACAATTGTACATGTTTTTCTTAAATAAACGTTGAAAAAAAAAACCACACGAATTAAGTTATATACCCAATATAATAAAACATATTATCGCAAAACCTTTTGTTTTTCTTTTATTTGTACACTTATACAATAAGTTTTCTTAAATTGGCAACAGATTTTACTTAGGTTCTTTCTGTTCCCTAAAATTCACTAAAGAAAAACGTTCGATAAAAATCCGGTATGTTTTGCACAACACTGTATGTATTTTTTGAATATTTTTAAAAAGAATTTCGCTGCTTATTAGTCATTATAAATTTTCTAAGTAAATATATAGTGTAAGGCTAGAGACCATTGTCAGAGTGTTTGCCATACAATTCAAAAACAAAACAATTAACTGTTTTGACAGTCCTTTATGTCGACGCTTTTTAGTGTTCGTGTTTCAAAAAAAAAAACAAAAGCCCTGTAATATTCATAGATTTTTGAAAAAACTATACTCAACCTTGAGCAACTTGCAGTATCTATAGCATTTGGATTGGTAATTTTTATTGATGCACATCATACGGCTTATTGAATATTTTGTACAAATTTCAAGATTTTTCTCATTTTGAATTTCCTAGTACCCTCCTTCTCCCCTTGGTGGCTGAATTTTCGAGTCCAAAAACGAAAAAGAAAATGACCAATTTGTTTCGCACAAAAACAAACGATATGGTGTGTTGAAACTTTTAATTGATCGATGAAATTAGAAAATAGACATGCATACGAGATGGAAAACGAATGAAAGGGGATAATGGGGTGCTTAAAGCGAAAGACGTAGGAGACGGCCTGTGAAAAGTGGTATTGAAAAATGAAAGCCAACAAATAATTTTCCGAAGACGTAGTAGTCACTTTTGTGATGTGCGATCTTACCTCAATACCGCACTTCAGCACTTCAGTCGGCATATTCGAATCTTCCAATACTCGAATACTTGTAGTTTGTTTTTTTGTGCAATTTTTTTTTTTTCACAAATAATACTTTTCATTGATTCGGAAGTGTGTGAGCTTAAATACCTAGATATATCGGTCAGGCGGACAAATGGCAGCACTTTGTTTTAGCATGAAATGTGGAAATGGGGGAGAAGTTTTTAAAAATACCAAAAAATGAAAGGGAAAGACGGTTGCTTTAGTTTCCTAAGCCGAAAAACTTGCGTTCAGGAAATTTTAGGAAAAATATATCATACTGAATCAGAAGGGATGATTTCATTGGAACAGTAAAACCTTGTCACGAGAATGGAGAACAGGAATATCCATCAGGCTCCAAAGAGTGTGACAACTGGAGAGGCATCTGCGTGCCACTTAATCCATAAACGCATTCAGAAGATCTTGAAAGTACTCTCAGGATCCTTGACCACTTTAGAACCTTTCGAACATTACTGAAAAATTCTTCGAGTGCAGGTCTCCACTACATCTACTGTTAGTTGATTTCAAAGAATTATTCTACAGTGTATACAGATATGTACAGGGTGAATGACTCGAACTCCAACTTTTTAAAATGCTAACATTTTTTTTATTTTTTGATAAATTTTATTGTGCCAAAGCAAAAAATGTTGGAAAATACATCAATTTTCAAATTGTATCAGTAGTTTTCAATATGTCCACCTTTGGCGCGAATAATGGCCTTAAGACCTCTGAAGAAAGCATCTCACGCTGCACGCAAGTGGCTCTGCGGTATTTTGGCCCATTCCCGGCGAAGTGATTGTTTGAGGTGGTCCAAACTTTGGTATTTTTTAGTGCCAATCTTTGCCTTCAAAATACCCCAGACAGAGAAATCCAACGGATTTGCATCCGGAGAGTTTGCAATCCATTGTGTCGAAGAAATGAGGTGTGGAACACTGTTTTTTAACCAATCTGGGTTGACGCGCGCTTTGTGAGACGGTGCCGAGTCTTATTGAAATGTCCACGGTCTCCGACCGAAATGATTGTTTGCCCAAGGCTTCAATACTGCCTCTAGCACAGTTTCACGGTGCCATTTTGACGCCACGGTCCAAAAATATGAGCGGAGAGCGACCATCGGCGGTTATGGCGGCCAAAACCATCACCATCGGTGCTGCCTGCTTTCTGATGGCCGTCCGAAGGTGTAAATTTTCAAAGGACCTCTATGGCAAGTAAATTCGGTCATTTTGTTTGTTGACATATTGCTCGATAACAAATGGCGACTCATCGGAAAAAACCAAATTCGGCGACTCACCACTTTCGTGCAAGCGTAGCAACTCCTTCGCTCTTTCGACTCTAACTTTTTTCTTTTGCGGTGTAAGATCGTGTGCTTTTTGGAACATCAATGGCTTGAGCCCAAGCTCATTTTTCAGTGCTGCATCCGTTCCAACGATATGTTGAGCTCACGAGCCATTTTTCTTCCACTTCGACGCAGATTTCGCTCAATTCGAGCCTTCACTTTCCGAACCATTTCTGCCCATGTTGATTTTCAATGGGACAAATCCACTTTCGCACTCGTGTAGTGGCAAGAATTCTTAAGGATCTTAACATTCACAAATCCGCTGGTCCAGATGGTATATCTCCCCTCCTTCTGAAGAGGTGTTCTTCCACGCTGGCAAAACCACTGCGTAAGCTTTTTCATCAATCCTACTCTTTAGGACTCTTTCAGAGCAGATGGAAAACAGCATTTGTCCAGCCCGTCCCTAAAAAAGGCGAATCTTCTCTCTCCTCCTACAGACCCATTGCAGTTACGTCCCTTCTTTCTAAAGTCATGGAAACGCTGATAAATCATCAACTAATGAAATATCTCGAAACACGAAAACTTCTTAATGACCGGCAATATGGTTTTTGTAGCGACAAGTCCTCTGGTGATTTGATAGTATGTCTCACCGAAAAGTGGAACCAAAGCGTACATCAATCTGGTGAAAGCTAGATAGTCGCACTTGATATTTCTAAGGCATTTGACAGAGTTTGGCATCAGGCTCGTTTGACGAAAATGCGTGCTTTTGGGATCGATGACTCTCTTCTTCAATGGATTAGAAATTACCTTTCGGAACGTTCAATTCAAGTTGTCTTGGACGGTTTCAAGTCTGATATTCACAAAATAAATGCTGGTGTGCCCCAGGGCTCCGTTCTGTCTCCGACACTCTTTTTAATTTTCATCAATGATCTCTTGTCTGCTACTTCTAATCCAATATATTCCTTTGCTGATGACAGTACTCTCTGCTTTTCATATTCGTTCCGGGACTCACGCCCCCAGCTCTTCGGCTGTAGAACGGGAACGGCAGCATATGTCAAGCTCACTAAATTCTGATATTACCAACATAACTAATTGGGGAACTATCAACCGAGTGGAATTTAATGTTTCCAAAACACAATGCTGTCTACTGTCGTCAAAGCGAAATTTGAACACCCATCCATTATCCATGAATGGCACTTGCATCGCCGAAACCGCAAAACTTTCCATTCTCGGTATGTATGTCGATGACAACTTACGTTAGAATGACCATGCCGTCAAAAATGCTACGAAATGTCTAGGTTTCCTCAAGCGATGTAAGAAGTATTTCACCCCCTCTGATCTGGCCTCAATATATAAGGCGTTTATCCGCCCGAAATTGGAGTACAATGCTCACATCTGGTCGGGTGCGCCCAAAACATCTCTGCACCTGCTAGATAGGATTCAAAACCTGTGCGATAAGGCTCATAGGTGATACTAATATTACTCAAACAATGGACACCCTCGAACATCGACGTAATGTCTCCTGTCTCACTTCGTTTTATCGCTATTTCCACCACCAGAGCTCCATTGAAATCGCCAGTAGCATTCCGCCCATTTCAAACTTTCAACCGTAACACCCGTCTCGCTATGAATGCACATCAGTATACCCTCAAGCCCACTTTCGGACGTACTCTAAAATTACGTGATTCGTTCTTAAGCTGTACAACTCGCTTATGGAATGCTTATTTCCTTATTTCCTAGCCATTATAACCTTCAAACATTTAAAACCAACGTTCACTGGTACCTCTCGTTCTATCCTCCCTGACTTTCCTTCGCCCACACTGTGTGCAAACATTTTAAGGGTACTGAAATCCCTTGAGCGCGCGCAAATTATATAAAAAAAAATTTGGTCGCATGAATAGCTCTATTAAGAGCAGTATATAGGGCACCACCTCATACTCGTACAAACAAGGCAGATATTTCCTAAGACACAACAATACCCAATGCTTGGTCTAAGTTGATATGCCCTAAGAAATATCGTGGGTGGCCGTGGTTCAAGTGGTAGTGTCGTTTAATCCCAACCGCGCGCGAAAGACATTCTTTTTTTTCAGTCATCTAAAATCTCTTGAAATGAATGGTTGCCTAGAATACGACAACATTAAATGTTGGATGTCACCCATAGAGCGAAATACCCACTGAGGCCAAACATCTTTCCTTCTCTTTCTGTCCCATATCTCAAATAACTTAATACGTGCTCAGACATTTTAAGAGTAGCTGCACCCGCTTAAGTGTTAAGTTTAAAAAAAAATCCATTTGTCTTCAAGATGATAAGTTAATTGGGAAATTTCTTTGATACAGTGGCTGCAATTTTGAATCATTCGGACTGCATTTGATGCTATCCAAATAATTGACAAATATGTCTGATTTTGGAGAACGGCACAATTTAAAGTCTAATCCCAAATGTAGACTAAACAGTCAGCCAAGATTACTTGAAAACACTCATTCCAGTCAATCCGAGTCTACTTCCCTTTAAATAAAACCACCACCATTCTTCCAGTCCATCCTTTTATACGATGTTTTGTTCTCATCTTTGATATGTATTACCATGTAAGCGAAATAATTATCCACTGAATGCAAGAAAAACAAGATGCACTGACAAAATGAAAAGCTAAAAGATACAACATGTACGCATGTAGATGTCGTCCTCTATTTAAGTTCTCCAACAGCCTTTTGTAACAAATAAAGAGTAAAATGGTTTTCTGTGCTATTTTCGACCTCCTTTTTTGTTGGTCTTCGTAGTTTCTCGAAGTCGTGCCGGTTTATTTGTTTATGAATAGAGGACATCACGTGCAATTTAAGCCTAAAACAAATGCTTGGGGTGGGTGGTGGTAAAACGCACCACACCACGTGAGTTGTAATTTCACCTCACAATTGGAACTTTGACAAATAACAAATAACAATAAAATACAATACAACAGCTGAGCCGCACCCATATCTACGCAAACTGAATAAAAATAGAACAACGGAAAGCAATTGGAAGGCAGCAGTACGACTAGGGGTAGTAACCTTAAATCTATACACATTGTCTCGGGTATGAAGGGGTGGGTGGCGTAATTAAGATAGAGTGACAGCCTATTTATCTCTAAACCCAACCAAACCCTGTGTCGAACTATGGAACTATGGCGTTGTATTTAAAATGGAAAATATCCAATCAATGCCTTATTTTTCGTCTCGCCCTTTAAGTATTCACATAGATTACTACAGAGCTCCTACAGCTCGTAGGAGCTTATTTCATGGATTGCCTTTCCATTACATTCAGCCGGGTGGCCGTGGCTCAGGTGATAGTGTATTGGCTTCCAAATCGGACCGATCAGGGTTCAATACCAGTCGCGCCCGAAAGACATTCTTTTTTCCAGGCAACTAAACTCACGTAAGATGAGTGGTTGCCTAGAATACAACAATAAGTCCAATTACACAAATAATTTAATCTCTCCATTAAATGTGGGATGCCACACATGGAGCGAAATAACCATAGAGCTCAAAAATCGTTCTTTCTCTCTCTGTCCCATTTTCCTCCAAAAAACTTAACACGTTCACAGGCACTTCAAGTGTAGTCATACCCACTTGAGTGTCATGTTCTTTAAAAAAAAATAAAAATCAGAGTACCGCGCTTTCTAATCGTTAAATAACTCAACCTCGAAGAAGTTTCTGGTCTTTGTTTCAGACATCTTTTTAATTGATACAAGGAACCGACGAGAAATGAAAGAAGAAGTAAACAGAAAAGAAACCGAGGAAAAAACAGTAAAATAGAGAATACCTTTCGGAAGGGTTTGGAAAGCTACCGATGAATGGAAGTTTGTGTTTTATCAAAGATGTGCGGTGCAAAAGTCCAATTACGAGTACCGTTGATCTTAATTCGAAAAATGTTGCATATACGCAACGGAGTGTAAATTCGATGAAACGGAAATCCTTGCATTCGTATCTGATAAATCTTACTAACCCAACGTTAACTGTGACCCTGTTTTTGTCATCAAATTTAAGCCGAGTGACAGCGTCTTTCTAGAAGGAAAGGAAGAAAAGGAAATTTTGTTAGAGGAATAGATCTTATCATCCAAATCAATTTTTTCCTGTATATGTATTTATCATATATCGGTTAGGCTTCTGTACGGCAGAAGCGTTTCTGCGATTCTTTCCTAAGCCGTACAACTCGCTTATGGAATGCCCTGCCGATCTCTGTGTTTCCTGGTCGTTATAATTTACAAACATTTAAAAACAATGTACATCGGTACCTGTCTTTTCTTCCTCCCTAAGTTTCTTTCGCCCGCGCTGTGTACGAACATTTTAAGGGTACAAAAACCCCTTGAGCGCGATCACTTCGTATGTAAAGAGTGTTTTTTTTTTTTTTTTGTTTAGAGGTTTGGTTTTTGAACTGGCAACACTGATTCTACAGATTGTCAATTTGACAGTTGAAAGTTGATTTGTGGTTGGTACGTTTTGCCATTTTACGATGAATAGATTAACGCCAGAACAACGCGTGAAAATTGTGCAAACCTATTTTGAAAACCATGGTTCAGTTCGGCAAAATTATCGTGCGCTACGTCCATTTAACGATCCATCTGAGCAAGTCATTCGGAACACGATGAATCGTTTTCGCACAACGTGCACTCTAGTGGATAATACGGATCCCAAAGACGAGAAACAGTGCGAACAGAAGAACTTATTTCTGTTGTGGAGCACTGTGTTGAGGACAATCCCAATGAGTCGATTCGCCATCGTGCACGGCAAATGGAACTATGCCCTTCCACCTTGTGGAAGATTTTATGAAAAGATCTTGGCTTGAAAGATCCAGCTTGTGCAAGAGTTGAAACCCAGGTGACCATTATACGCGTCGCAGATTCGGTAAATGGGCCGAAAACATTATTCAGCTTGATTCTCATTTTCAACGCAAAATTTTGTTCTTCGATGAGGCCCATTTTTGGTTAAATGGATATGTAAACAAGCAAAATTGCCGAATTTGGAGTGGAGAAAACCCAGAAGCCTTTGTCGAAACGCCCTTACAACCATTAAAACTCACTATTTGATGTGCTTTGGAATCATCGGCCCGTATTTCTTTAAGGACGATGCCGGCCAGAATGTTACCGTCAATGGAGAGCGCTATAGAAACATGATTTCTGACTTCTTTGTTCCTCAGTTGAATGGCCATTGACGTGACAGAGCTTTGGTTTTAACAATATGGCGCAACATGCCACACGGTGCGCGACACCCTCAATTTATTGCGGGAAACATTTGCTGGACGTATAATTTCGCGTGATGGACCTGTGAACTGACCTCTACGGTCCTGTGATACACACCTTTAGATTACTTCTTTTGGGGGTATGTGAACTCACTAGTCTATGCCGATAAACCAGAGACGTTGGACGATTTGGAAGTCAACATTCGCTGTGTTAATGCTGATATACGGCCACAGTTGCTCGATAAACTTGTCGAAAATTGGACTTCATGATTGCGCTTCATTCGAACTAGCCGTGGCGCGCATGCGCCCGATGTCATATTTGAACATTAATGACATAAAATTATCTACTAAACAAAACTAATATCATAGACATTAACATTAACTTCAAGTGTTTTATTTCATATTGAATTGGTGTACCTCTAAAAAAAACTTAGCAGATGTCCGCCTCTATCACAGGTGCATTGTAGTGATAGTTTTTTTTAAGCCGGACTACTAAGCTCGTTTTCTGTTCACTCGTAGGAGTCCTAGACCTGTTTACATTACTGTTTCATAGGCATTCACTTTAAGTCGGTGGTTTGTGAAGGCTCCTGTCAAAAGCCATTGCACCATTTCGGATAGTAACTGTTCCCGAGGAGTTAGATTGTTTAGCGTTCTCGGAGAACTAACGCTAGGGGATTGTAATCATAGATCTAAAAATTTCAGAAATTGCTACACCCACTAGCAGCGTTCTTATCCAAGAAGGTGAATTTATCGTTTTTAAGTAAGCGAGTAAGCGAGGACTTCTGAATCCATTGCACAGTCATTGCATTCTGAGGGATAGAGAAGTTTTGTTGAAAAAGGCTCCTTTACCAATTGACCTTACACCGGTTCTCGATATCTTGGGTAACTTTTCAAGATATCCCACTTGGAAATTTAAACGATCTGTACTGTCGCAGGGCCATTTATGTGGCGATCTTTAAATCAGCAATTGGCCTTTTTTCAAGTATGTACAATAGTTGATGCAGGAAAAGATTCCGTTGGGTCATATCCAAGCTGAGGTTCAATTCTAGTATCCTGTTTCAGTAATGTAGCAATGAGGCTACAAATATGGCACCTACATTTTTTATACCCAACAGGAGCCTGCTTATTAGCTGCAATGGTCAACTGAAAGAAAGACAACATAAATCAACGATTTGTAGGATAGGCGTTGCCTTGTTCTTTTCAACTTTCGTTGAAGTACTCGTAAAGTAATAATTATTGTCGTCTACTGACAAATACATACGTGATGAAATTATCTAATTATATATGTTCATTTGAATCTATATTGCCCAAATCTACCCGTTCCAAATGAATTACAAACGGATTTGGTCTACGAGTATATTAAAATATTGGTACAATCTGGGCTTAAATTACACGTGAAGCACCGAATATGGTAACTGTAGCCACTTCACTATCAGATGACATCAATCTATCCCAGGCCAATATATTTTCTGCTGTCCATTTGGTTTACATGTTCCAGCCATTTAAGAAATTGATTGTGAACCCTTCTGAAAGATCAAAGACACATCGTTTTAAAAATTTGATCTTTATTTGAGTTTCCAAAACCCAACCTGGATAGATAAAACGTATTCTTCACTGCTAGCAAGTCTGCAGTCTGAATTGCGTCCTCAACTAAATATCATCTCCAGTTTCTAAAATTTTGGCAACAAGCTCAAGTAGTGCATTTCAAATGAGTTGAGATCCCCTTCAATTTGTGCGCGCCATCTATGCGATGTCTTCTTTTATTCTGTGTCCCTCCGGTTTGAAATCAAAGATTCTTCGGTCCGGAGCGTTGATGTCATTTACTCTACACGACCCAGGCATCTTATGCTTCTGCAGCTCATTTTTCTAACTACTAGATGGAGTGAAAAGTGACCTCCTTGACCGCCAGAATGCGCTGCTACTGCAAAAAAGGTTATGATGCCTTGAAGTCCGTTCATATTTAGGCAGACATGCCAAATTTCAGTGCGATACTGTCTTTAGTTTTGTTTTGACAGCTGATTGTTGTTGACGTGTTTGGCATCATCTTAAGTATGGACAAAAACGATTTTCATTCTCTCATAAAACATTATTTTTTGAGAGGCAACACGGCAAAGGAAACAAAAGAAAAGTTGGATAAATATTATGGGGCTAATGCTCCGTCAGATAACACCGTCAAATATTGGTTTCGAGAGTTTCGTGGTGGCCGCAACTCCACTACCGATCAAGTCCGCAGCGGCAGGCCCTCCGATGCGGTTACAGAGGACAATGTTAAAAAAAATACATGAAATGGTGCTGGCTGACCGGAAAGTGAAGGTGCGCGAGCTAGCAGATACCACAAAGATTAGTACTGAGCGCACACGCTATATTTTGGGCAATATTCTGCATATGGAAAAGTTATCCTGCCGCTGGGTGCCGCGCATGACCAAAAACACGAAGGCGAGAGAACTTCGAAAGAGTGTTTGGACTTTCTGATGCGGAATCAGGCGGACTTTTGGCGTTGATTGTCAACTTGGATCCACTACATATTATACACCAGAGAACAGAATGAGTGCCCGGCAATGGAGTGAAGCCGGCATGAGTGCTCTGAAGCGGCCGAGGGACGCTCGGTTTTCCGGGATTGTCATGGAATACTCTTCGTGGACTACCTCGAAAAAGGAAAAACCATCAAGAGCTAGTATTACTGTGCATTATTGGAGCGATTGAAGGCCGAAATCGCTGCAAAACGGCCTCACATGAAACGAAAAAATATTTTGCTTTTGCAAGACAATGCGCCGGCGCACAAGAGCATCGCAACCACGGCTAAAATCAATGATTTACGGCTCCAATTGCTGTCGCATCCACCGTATTCGCCCGATTTGGCTCCCTCGGACTATTATCTCTTCCCAAACCTCAAAAGATGGCTCATCAATAAAAAATTCAGCTCACGCGAGGAAATCATTGACGCCACGGAGGAGTATTTTGCAGACCTTCCGGAAAATTACTTTTCGGACGGGATCACGAAGTTGGAAAATCGCTGGAATAAGTGTATCAAACTAAAAGAGGACTGCATTGAATAATATAAAAAAAATTTTTTTAATTCCCAAAGAGGTCACTTTTCACTCCATCTAGTATTGTAGGTGGATGTCGCTGTTCGTAGAGCTCAGTCGTTTCCCACTCTCTAAAATATTTCTGGTGCTTTAAAAGTAGAGACTTAAAGTTTTTCGTGTTTCTTACTCCACTCACTTCAGTAGGCAAGGAGTTCCACAGGCGGACAGCATGAACCTAGAACTGGCATTCCGGGGTTAGGCATGAGTATGTTGTTGGAATCGAAGCGAAAGTAATTTGCGTACGGAAAAGATAATCTACAAATTAGGTATTCAGCTTGATGTGTCTGTATTATATCATGCAAACAAGATAGAGAGCGGAAAACTAAGAGGCTGTCGAATGAGCAGCCGACGAGACCTTTTGAATAAGCTGATACGTGATCAAATCTTTGAAGTCCATACGCATAGCCTTCTTTTACTTCCAGAATCAACCTTACCATAAACCTCACATCCATATACTAAAATTGACAGTAAGAGCGTTTTTGCCAGCATTTTTGTTATTGTAGGTGGTGTAAACAATTTCATTGACCAGAGCAAACGACGACTTCCCCAAACCTTTCCGATAACAGCATTAATATGGTCATCCCAGGTAAGGGTGTCATTAAAGATATGTCCAAGGTTTTTAGCAGTTCTGACATATGGGACGATTTCTTGGCCAAGTTTGATCGGCGGCAAGGGTGAAACGTCTAGTGCTTTCCTATTTATGGCAAGGGCTTTAGATTTTGTGAGGTTTAAGCTCAGGACGTTACGTTGGGCCCACAGCAAGACATCAATCAACTCTCCGTTAATTTGTTCAACGACTTCATGCAAAATATCAGCAGGACCACTCAAAGACAATTGGACATCATCGGCATACATATGGATCAGAGAACGCTGACAAATAAGAGACAAATCGTTGATGTGCACTGAAAACAAAATAGACCCAAGTATTGATCCTTGTGGAACGTCACACGAAACTTTAAGGAAGCCGGAAGACTTTGCGTTAGCCACAACACATTGCAATCTCTTTACTAAGTAAGAGTATACATTAGCTTTGTTGACTGTTTTGAAAAATTGTACATGCTCTGAAGTTTTTGACATAGCAGAACGTGATTCATCGAAAGCTTTGGAGAAGTCTAAAAGTATCAAAAACGCAACAAATTTTTTATCCAGCGACTTCCTCATGTCGTCAACTACGGACAAAAAGGCAGTTTTGCAGCTAAGATTAGGACGAAATCCCGAATGACAACTGCTAAGAAGTTTTTTCGATGTTAAATACGTTCGAATTTGTTTTAAAATTACTTTTTCAAAAACCTTACTCACTGCTTCCCTTTTTTAGGGATTGAAATAATTCTTGCATTTTTCCATTCACGCGGTGGTAATGATGTGATTAAAAATCTGAGTAACGGACGGCAGAATATATGGAAGCCGAAGTTTTATGAACCCTGGGATCAATTCCGTAGATACCTGTTGCATTAGACTTTATTGACAATACAGCCTCAAAAGTGTCTGTTTCACTTACGAATATGAATCCGAAAGATTCATTATGGGCATCAATTTCAGATGGTTCAGAGGTAGTTTGCCGGGGTTCGGTTGCGAAAGGTGTGGGCACTGTGACAAATGTTTGATTAAGAAGGTCGCAATCAATTTCGTCAAGCACTTTAGGGCTTTTTTTTCCAATTTTTAGCTCTTTTAAGGTTTTCCATGTGTTTTTCGTCGACCTATTTTGGCCCAATCTATTTTCGTAGTAAGTCGTTTTCGCATCTCTTTTCTCTGACACTACTTTATTACGCAGACGGCAATACACACGATGCAATATTTCAAGTTTGTGTCGCCTCCAAAGATTGCATGATACTACTGCTTAACCAAGGTGGCGATGATCTACAAACAACCTTAGACTTCACAGCAACGTTTTTATCAAAAAGAAATCTAATCTGCTCTTGAAGAGATAGTACCTTATCATCAACTGACCGTAGGAAGCGAACATTATTCCAGTCAGTACGTTGCAGCTCGTGCACCAAACCTTGGTAATTTAGATTTTTAAAATTTCTTCTCTGAACTGGTACCTAAACTCCGTCGGTTTATTTTGAAAAATTAAGGTTAAACAGATCATATCGTGCAGCAGGTGCTGAAATTTGATTGTAGTATGACTTTATTTGTGTCGCTGACAAAAAAAATTATCAATAAGTGTAGTTGCGTCACCCTGGAAATGAGTAGAAATACTTGTATTATAGTCTCAAGTCACCACAGAGAACAACATGCGAGACGCTGCAAAGAGTATTGTTCCAGTACATTTACTATTGGGAAATAGTCCACATTTTAATCTGCTCTGTACGCGGTACCCAATAATATTTTTTCAGACTCGCACACGATGTAAGCGAAGCAATAGTCAAGCCCTGGGTCCTGCGCTGATTTACAAACCGGTGTTAATTGTAAACCTTCGCGAACATAAATACCAGAGCCAGAGAGTTTTTGATGAATAATTTGAAGCGTCCACAGATTAAAGCACCGTATGCCATGCTTAGACTTATGCGCATGTATTTATATGGCGGAACTATAGAGGGTTCCCAGGTAGTATAGGATGCACTTCGTCATATATATATCATAGAAAGTCGTAGCCCTATAACCTTACAGGGCACCAGTAAGCAGGTTACAGAGTGTCCTCTGCCCTGGTACCATAAGAAGGGCTTTCAGGTTGCATGTGTTGTGCTCACGTTCTGGAATCCAAGCCACACTCTGTGTTCAAGTAGGTCTTTCATCTTCGAACTGTAATACAGGGTGAATGACTCGAACCCCAACTTTTTAAAATGCTGTAATTTTTTTATTTTTTGATAAATTTTATTGTGCCAAAGCAAAAAATGTTGGAAAATACATCAATTTTCAAATTGTATCAGTAGTTTTCAATATGTCCACATTTGGCGCGAATAATGGCCTTGAGACGGCCGAAGCAAGCATCGCACGCTGCACGCAAGTGGCTCTGCGGTATTTTGGCCCATTCCCGGCGAAGTGCTTGTTTGAGGTGGTCCAAACTTTGGTATTTTTTAGTGTCAACCTGCGCCTGCAAAATACCCTAGACAGAGAAATCCAACGGATTTGCATCCGGAGAATTTGCAATCCATTGTGTCGAAGAAATGAAGTGTGGAACATTGTTTTTTAACCAATCTTGGTTAACGCGCGCTTTGTGAGACGGTGCCGAGTCTTGTTGAAATGTCCACGGTCTCCGACCGAAATGATTGTTTGCCCAAGGCTTCAATACTGTCACTGCCACGGTATACGATCGCATTAATTTTGACGCCACGCTCCAAAAATACGAGCGGAGAGCGACCATCGGCGGTTATGTCGGCCCAAACCATCACCATCGGTGCTGCCTGTTTTCTGGTGGCTGTCCGAAGGTCTCAATTTTCGAAGAACCTCTCTGGCAAGTAAACTTGGTCATTTCGTTTGTTGATATATTGCTCGATAACAAATGGCGACTGATCGGAAAAAACCAAATTCGGCAACTCACCACTTTCGTGCAAGCGTGGCAACTTCTTCGCTCTTTCGACTCTAACTTTTTTCTGTTGCGGTGTAAGATCGTGTGCTTTTTGGAACATCAATGGCTTGAGCCCAAGCTCATTTTTCAATATGTGTGGCATCCGTTCCAACGATATGTTGAGCTCACGAGCCATTTTTCTTCCACTTCGACGCGGATTTCGCTCAATTCGAGCCTTCACTTTCCGAACCATTTCTGCCGATGTTGCTGCTTTTTTTTTAAGACCACCTCTATGGCGTTTTGCAACGCTGCCAATATCACGGTAACGAGCTATGGTTCGATGCACAAATGATTTATTCACGTTGAGGTGCTGGAGGGCTCTAACGATAGCTACTTGTGGTTTTCCAGCCAAATGTAAAGCAATCACACTATCACGTTTGAATTCGATGGCGGATAAAAATTTTTCAACACAACTGAGACGCAAATCGTTTAAAAGGCTTGTAAATAATAAAATTATCTGTCATGTGTCAAAATTTGAGCTCACTGTCATGAACGGTTTGGAAATTATAGCAGTCTAAAGTTGGTTGCAGTTCGAGTCATTCAGGGTGTAGTTAAGAGATAAAAATGTTGACTAAGTGTCTCGAAAACAACTTCGCTTCCACCTTCTTCAAGACATCCGGATTGCATATGTCCAGGCTTGAAAGGAAGGTGTAAGATTATCTAAGCTAAATCTCTGAAGATGTAGGATAGATCGTTGTTCTATGTAAGTGGAAACGCTGGTCATTGGCCTTAAAATAAAAAGAATGCGTTGAAATCAAGTAGTAACGAACCTCACATCTGAGGGATGACCGTCTTAGAGCCTTAGCAGTTTCCCATGCATAGAGACATTTACATTCTTTTGGGATTAAAATAAACAGCAATCAAATACCAAACTTAAATGCCAAATGGTTTTTGTTTATTTTCCTTTACTTCAAATTTCCACAAAAAATTAATTTAATCAGCTTTGACTTCTATGGAGGTGCGTGCATACAATTCCCAACAGTTGGTTTCGGATTTAATTTCGACTTAATTACATTTACTTATTTCGATATGCATGCAAATTAAACCCATTCCCTCGTCCTAGTCATGGCCACATAACAATTAATCGCTTTTGTCGATCAATCAAATCAATTTTTCAGCCTTTTCCTTCCCCGTCTGTGGCAATTTGTATGACATTGAGATTTTTACGACCAACAGATTCTTTTCGAAAATAAATTTGAAAAGTCCGAAAAGCTGGAAAATTGCTGATGGGTACGGTACGGAGATTTCAAATGAAATTTTATGTTATTCTCGATTTGTTGTTTTTTCGTTTACTTTTTGGGGCTTTTCGTTTTGCTACTACCACAACTGGCAATCATTAAAGAGTCGAAAACGCAAAACCAACCGCAAAACAAGAGATTTCCTGTATTATTAGCAAGCTACAAAGAAAACATATACAACTACATCCCGTTGTTGTTTTCGAAAAAGGCTATCATTGAAACTTTGTTTTTTTTTTTTTTTTTTTTTTTTTTTTTTTTTTCATAAAAAAGTTGAATTCTTCCCATGAGCAATGAAAATTGGCTTATATACGACGTATATACGAGTATATAGTCAATATGGAATGGAAATTGCGTTAGAACGGGTGAAATCGCATTTAAAATGGAAAAAGTATCTTGTGAATATTTTCCATCAAAAGAAATAAGAAAACTTGAGAAGAAAACAAAAAAAAGGAATCAACCAGTATCTGCTCCTTGAATAACTTGATCCAGAACAGTGACAAAGGTGACGGGAATTGAATTATCCTACCACTGAAGTCTGACACCGTCGTATGGAAATCCATAATTCTTGAAGAAGTCTATGTGGCATTAAGTTCATTCGGGAGAGCAATTTACAAAAGGTGTTAAACTCTGGCATTGGGACTTTCTCTTTTTAGAATACGTATGGGTATTGTGTCGTCTTTGATACGAGTACAGAGGTCGTTGGAAAACCAAAAATATTTTACGAAACGAGGTTCGAAATCGAGTGCCATGTTTCGGTTGTTTCTGTCAGACTACGATGAACTATTGACATACGACGACTTGATAGTCGTACATTTAACTCTGATTGACATTTTCATTTAGTGAATGAATCGTTTCGTTTAATGCACGAATGTAAAGCCCCGGGGGAAAACTTAGTATACACTGAATCTATTCCTGGACGTCACAATCCACTAAGCTATCCTCTATATCTTTCTCAGAATCAGGATGTGCGAATTCGTCGTCCTTACTTAAGGTACAATTGAACAAATCTTGTCTCAGTTTTGCATTAGGCCTTCAATATGTGACATTTACACCAGCTTTAGTGGAAGAGTACTGAATCTGTTCCAATTTTTGTTTGATATTGAAATACGAGTAAGTTAAAGTGATTTTCATACCCAAACCTGGTAAAAGTTCTTATACATATTCGAAATATCTCAGACACTTCTACTCGTATTATCATTTCTTCTACAAAGCTTAAAACGACTGATCAATATCCATCTGTGGACATTGATACTTTGATAACTTTGATACTTCCGTCCGCTGTCCAACATGAGCATTGCAAAGATACATCTATGGAATCGCTTTGCATATGCCAGAAGGTACGAGTACCATAGGGAGTAAGATACAATAGTAGCCATTCCATGGATACACAGAAGATGAGTAGATCGATGTGGATTGTGTGGATTGTGTATAAACCTTAACAAAATGAAACTTGCGATAAATCTTTGTCACGATTCATGCATTCACGTAGCAAATTCATGATTAGCTACGGTCGACTTTTTTGTGTATTCGGATCCCCTCGACCTACTCACTTTGCAGTATTGGATATTCTGTTTCATCTGACACCTCTCCACACTGCTTCATTGTGTCGCGCGGTAGTTAAGTTAGTCGATTACTACGGAGGACTGTCTGGGTTCAAATTTTGGTCAACACTGAAAGCAGACAAATTAATTAGTTTTTCTCACGCTACCACCTTTTTGGCGTGCAATGCCAAACCCAAAAAAGTGAAATCTTGTGTCTTCCATCTCAAAGAATCATTGTTTCATAAACCCTCTCTCAGTATCACAATAATGACAGGACGAACAACAAACTTTAAAGCAGCCTCATAGTGAATAGTGAAAGGAAGTAGCCAATCTGTTTTAGTGAATACTTGCAAGATCCTTCCAGGAAAAATTTTCTACACCATATCCCAGTTACAGATAAACAAAAGCTTCCAAGTCACCATTCCTTCCAGGTTATTCAGGGCAGGTCATTCTTGGTGGAAGATATATTCTTGGAGAATAAAGCCATCCACTTTTCCACCGACGCGACGGGTCGAAGGCTAATGACGAGATAGGTTGAGGTGATTTTTCTGACAAAATAACTCATAGCCCCACCTTCCATCTTCTACACGGAAATTATGTCAATAAAAGGGGATTCACTTGGAAAAAGTGGTAACTTTTCGAACGGCCATGTGATTGCCGGGTGTCGGGGCATGGAGACATTCCAGGGAATTGGAATGCTACTAAGCTGGCCAAACATAACTTTCGAAATACCTTACTTATACCGAACACTAAAATACGTGTCCTCACGGGGTTCTGTTCACTAGGCAAGTACGCTACATACGAGTAATTATCATATTTAACATACATAGAAATTAAAACTCTTTAAAATCGGTTTTGCCGATAGCCTCCTCGTTCGAGTTGATTTTTTTTCCTGTGAGCCACCTTTACGTGTTGGGGAACAATAAAATGGTGGATCCAACAGCAATTCGTGCTGTAATTCAGCAATTTGCCCACAACATAGGTGCTCAACCATGGTGGAACAGCACGTTTGTCAAAAGTTGTCGTGTATCCATCAATTTCTTAACAAATCGGTCCAATAATTCACTGGAGTACTACCATGTGATCATGCTTCCTTTCTTCAAAAACTACATGCGTATTTTTTCGTTTAGAACTCCAAGAAATCGTAGCCATGATATTTTCAGCGGACAGGACCGTTTTTGGCCTCTTCGGAAAGATTGATGATCGCTTGTCTCTGGCGTGTAGCAATGGATCCCGGTTTCATCAACGGTGACGTGTCCTACAGATTTCGCTTAAAGATCTCCAAGCACTGCTTCGAAGTTGACAGCCGTATCCGCTTGTTGTTCACTGTGAGCAATGACAGTACTCATTGGGGCGACACCTTTTTCATGCTTAACTTATCATGTAAGCCATTGATTGTCATTCTGTACGATCAGCAAGAATCATGGCACGGACATTTTCAACGGGCTTCTCAATAATCACGTCTGCCTGACGGCCTGGGAGCTGCTTATCGGAAATAGATGTACGGCCATGTTTAAATTCGTTCAACCAATATCTCACGGTTGACATAGATGGCGATGGGTCCACATACACATCATCCAACCTCGCTTTTATGAGCACATATTTCTTCGCACATTTTTCCATCCAAAAATAGAATCAAAATACGGATTACAATTGCTGCTTTTCCGCTGTATCAAAAAAACACCAAATTTCAAATCAAAACTAACGGACGAAGCAATCTGAAATTTCGTATGACATATGGTAGTTAAAAAAAAGGTAATACTCGATAGTAATGCCAGCTTTCCTTAGCAACGCAACGTGGCTTTTCAAAATGGGTACTTATTGATCCACCCTCGTATACTTTTTTACTTTCGCATGACATATGGTATGTACGTATGTACGCAAAAATTCTTGTCGATGAATTAAGGCCTGTCCACCCGGATCTTTTCTGTAACAAATAAGCAGTTCGGTGTCTTAATGTCGGCAACACCGGAATCGCTGTGGTACTTCCTTAGCACCATTAAGACACATTGTTGCTTTAATCACATGTTAACTTGTGGGACTCAACACGTTTTCGTCGTTCACTGTAAATATCTTCCCAAAGGGAATCGAGAAAAGATTATGTTACAATCCCGTCCAGACAGAACCTTTTACTCGTAGTTGGAAAAAAATTAAAAATAGATTCAAAAGTAGGGATCTTAATGTTACCTTGGTATTTAAATTTGGATATACAGGGTGTACAGTAATACGTCAAAGATAATATTTCAAAAATGCATTCAGAAAATTTAAAATACAAGTTTATTCATCTAAATCTATATTTTCCCCTTCAAAGTAATACCCATCGATTGCAACACACTTATGACAGCGCTTGATCCAATCCTCGAAACATTTTCTATATTCGCTTTTCGGTATGTCCAACAGTGCTTCCTGCGATTTTTCCATTACTTCCTCTCGGCTGCTGAAAATCGGTCCCCGTAGTGGTTTTTTAACTCGATTGAACAGAAAGAAGTCACAGGGAGCCAAATCAGGTGAATTCGGTGACTGTTGGACGGTATTTGTTGCGCATTTCGTCAAAAAATTACGAATAATGATGGCACTGTGCGACGGTGCATTATCATGGTGCAAAATCCACGAGTTATCTGCCCACAATTCTGGTCTCTTTCGGCGAATTGCTTCACGCAAACGTCTCATAACGCCCAAATAATACTCTTTGTTTACTGCCTGGCCTTCTGGCAAAAATTCATGATGCACTACACCGTTGTAATCCATGAAAACCTTGAGCATTGCCTCCTTTTTTGACTGAAAACGACGTGGTTTTTATGGTCTCGGTTCATTTGGTGAACGCCATTTACTTGCCTGATGTCTAGATTGCGTGTCGTACTCATAAACCCACGTCTCGTCTCCAGTAATGATCCTTTTGATGAATGTGGGATCGGATTCAGTCTCGCAAATCATCTTTTTTGCGACGTCAACACGTCTCTTTTTTGCATGAAACTGAGGTCTTTTGGCACCAACCTTGCTGCTACACGACGGAAACCCAAATCATTAACCAAAATGTTTTGGACGGATCCATAGACAATATTCAAGTCCTCCGCTATCTCTCTGATGGTTAATTTGCGGTTATTGACCAACATTTCTTTTACTTCATAAATGTTTGCGTCGGTTTTCGATGTCGATGGTCTGCCACTGCGTTCATCATCTTCACTTGACTCACGACCACTTTTGAACCGCTCGTGCTCCTGGTAAACGACCGTTTTCTTCAGAGAAAACTTTTCCAAGATTTCCAACGTTCGCGCACCATTAAATTTGTTTTTTACGCAAAATTTAATACTCGTACAAGTTCGTTGTTGCAAATTTAAATCCATTTCTAAAATTGTAAAAAATCGCCAACACACAGAGTTAAATGTACTCTTGGCTACGTAACTTTTACAAATGTCAAGCTATGACGCTAAGATTTAGAGGGAATGTCAACAACAGATTTACCAACTTAACAAAAAAAAGACCAAACTCAAATCGGAACAATGGGAGCGCCACACAGTGGTGTGGTGCGGGAACTTTTTGATCAAGATTATGCAACAATGGATCTCTTTCTTCTAGTGCAAACTTCCAATCAACGCGTCTAATTTCGTTTCGCTAATTCTTGTGAAATATATTTTAAGATTCCACTTTACTAATTGCTTTAAAATGGCGAATAATTGCTAAATAGTGAATAATGGGAACCTGGCTGTTCCACAATATTTTTAAAACCCTTATCTCATCATTCACGCGCCTCATTCGCAAGGCTTACAGAGAATGATGTTTCTGAGTGCTTATGCTTAATTGTGTTCCAGTTTAAACTCATAACAAAAATTACCCACATTTGGCACTTATCCATTATTTCAAGTTGCCTGGTTATGAAAACGTTGATAATATAAGTACAGGGTCAACCATTTTGTGGTTCCGAAAGTAAATTTAAATAAAACACATTTATGATTTATATTTCGATCAAATTTTTATTTCAATATATTGTTTGGATCTTGCCATTATGAATGGAACATAACATTATTCAAATGTCCACCACTGGAGTTTTTGCAGAACTTGATTCTCACAAGGTAATTTTGGATGACTTTTCGACACATATCGGGCAATAACTCGGCCATAACTTGACGAATATTCATTTTCAAAGGGTCAAGTTTGTGCGGATTGTGCAAAAACACAAAAACACGATCTTTTGCATAGCCCCACAAAAAGAAATCCAACGGCGACAAATCACACGATCTTGTTGGCCAGTTCCCATCATCAAAACGCGAAATAACTCGTTCAAGAAATTTTTCTTGCAATAAAGCCAAAATGCGTCGTGTCGTGTGAGATGGGGCACCGTTCTGTTGGAACCACATGTCTTCCACATCACGAAATGGACCAGTGACACCACCAGACCATACACTGACTTTTTGTGGATGCAATGATCTTTCGACAGTTACATGTGGATTTTCAATTCCCCATATGCGACAATGCGACCTAGTGAAAAATGAGCCTCTTGTTAAACAATTCATATTGTAAAATGGCAAACTTTAAACTAAACATATACAGTCTCGGATGGCAGTTGGGTTTGACGTATGTGATTGAAACAAATTGGATGACCCTATATAAGTACAAGATTCGAACTAGAACGAGATCATTATTTAGATCCTCAATCAGCTAGATCAACTTCCATAAAATCGATTTTTTAATCAGAGCAAATCTTTGTTAGGTCAATCTCTCTCTTAAATTCCAGAATTTGTTATTAATGAATCTTTAGTCAATTTAATTCAAGAACATTTAAGGCCAACTATAGACTTTGTAAAATCGGTTTTACCAAGACCGATGCATAGCTTGATCTATTCTTTCCCTATTCATTCCTCAGTGAGAACGACCTTATGTACTGCATCTAAGAAACCTGTACTAGTAATTGTGCCAACTCCTGGTAAACAAAACAAAGAGTATCAAGAATTTGAATGCCATCTGTACCTTCCCTGAAACACCAGTTAGAGATGTGTCATTAAGAGTTTTGTATACGTTCGCATACCTAGCGTTCGTTTATACCAGTAGCTAGGATTACTAAGTCAGCAGCATATCTAACGACTGCATCCTTGCTGCAGATATTGCCACGTAGCCTTTTCAGTGGTGGTTGTGTTTCTTCATTTGACTTTTTGTTTAGTTGGTCCATTAAAGCCTCTGCGTATTAGGGCATTGTCGATTGGATTATGCCTGATGTTGGCAAAATCTCTCTCAATATCGAGGAAAGCGCAAATGTGACCTTTTTGGATTCAAGAGTTCCTTCTATTGGTCTGGTAAAATAGTTTAGAATCCGGCTGTAATAAGTCTGAATGTCCACCAACTTTTCCATGGTTTAAAGGAAAACGATGTTAATCTAATTGGACCGGATCTCGTCTCCGATGTTGTCTGTTCTCACTACGCTTTTTGAAGTTTCCGGATCCCTAAGAGTGGACACTATGGTTGGTTTCCGCTCTTCTGGCATTTGGATGGACAGTAAGCAAAATCTGACTTTTTTCACTGACGCTGCCTAAGCTAGAACTAGAACTCTCCGTACTGGAGGGTTATAGTTCTGGGGATAGCGCAACTGCAGGCGACACTGAAGCTGAAGGTCCAGACCCTGAGCTACTAGGATGTATGTCGGGTGGTGTTGTCGACAGCAAGTTGTACTTATGCGATAAGAGACATTAGCCCTCAAACGTTCCAGTGGCCTATGCCTTAGTGCACAGTGTCTTTTTCTGCTATACATTTGCATAAATCCAACGTTTGCTATGAGGTCGTCGTTTTGCGCATCCAACAATGCGAACAATAGTTTTTTTTTGACAAGGCCAGTATTCTGCAGAATACTGCGAAATGAGTGCTCTTCAATTAGTCGCACGACCAGTCTTTATTTTCTTTAGGTGGACGCAAAATTAGCTCTCATCCAGTGGGTAGTGGTGATGCTACGCATGCAAATAGTTAGCTTGCCTTCTATGTTGAGCTTCTGAATTGATGTTTGCTAGCTCTCTCTGGGAACTCATTTGAAGTATCGAATCTCCTTCCATAAAATAATGATGACGAGATTGCTTTGAAATCCATTCTAAAAAAAAAAGTCAGATTTTCCCATTGTACCCAAACGGGTACACCGAACTTTACGCGTGCTTACCTAGCGTCAAAATATATGAACACTTTATTTTTTTGAACTTTTTTCAAAGAAACAAATAGAAAATTGATAAAACCTATTATTTTTGCATTGCAAAATAGAGGCCAACTTCCGAAAAATCGAGAAAAACGAAATCGCATCTGAGACGGCGTAGTAAAAAAAACTATCGCTTTATATTTTTTACAGTAAACTGCACGCCTACTTATTGAAAACATCAACAAACAAAAAAAATTCAAATTTCATCAAAACAAATTTGAAGAAGAGCAACGATAAAATCATAAAGTTGTTCAATTTTCTGTACCCAAGCGGGTACAGTGGTAGTAAATGGGTTAAGCTCCACAGGCTGTGAATAAAAAATGATTCTATGTGCTTCTAAATAATTTTTATTTCATTTGTATAGTAAAACAGTTATAACAGGTGCTCAAAGTGTCCTCCTTGGTTTTGTGTGCATGCTAGGGACTGAAACGAATAAAATTTGGAAACTTCAAAGTAAAAAAAAAAACATATTTTCATAATTCATGTAAAATTTTTTTACTTTGCTTTAAAACTCTGTTTTTATTAAATTCATTTACAATTACTCGAATGACTCGAACTGCAACCAACTTCAGACTGCTATAATTTCCAAACTGTTCATGACAGTTAGCTCAAATTTTGACACATGACAGATTTTATTATTTACAAGCTTTTTAAACGATTTGCGTCTCAGTTGTGTTGAAAAATTTTGGAATTCAAACGTGATAGTAGAGCCCTCCACCGCCTCAACGTGAATAAATCATTTGTGTATCGAACCATAGCTCGTTACCGTGATATTGGCAGCGTTGCAAAATGCCATGGAGGTGGTCATAAAAAAACAGCAACATCGGCAGAAATGCTTCGGAAAGTGAAGGCTCGAATTGAGCGAAATCCGCGTCGAAGTGGAAGAAAAATGGCTCGTGAGCTCAACATATCGTTGGAACGGATGCAACATACTGAAAAATGAGCTTGGGCTCAAGCCATTGAAGTTCCAAAAAGCACACGATCTTACACCGCAACAGAAAAAAGTTAGAGTCGAAAGAGCGAAGGAGTTGCTACGCTTGCACGAAAGTGGTGAGTTGCCGAATTTGGTTTTTTCCGATGAATCGCCATTTGTTGTCGAGCAATATGTCAACAAACGAAATGACAGAATTTACTTCCCATAGAGGTCCTTCGAAAATTTACACCTTCGGACGGCCATCAGAAAGCAGGCAGCACCGATGGTGATGGTTTGGGCCGCCATAACCGCCGATGGTCGCTCTCCGCTCGTATTTTTGGACCGTGGCGTCAAAATTAATGCGATCGTATACCGTGGCAGTGACAGTATTGAAGCCTTGGGCAAACAATCATTTCGGTCGGAGACCGTGGACATTTCAACAAGACTCGGCACCGTCTCACAAAGCGCGCGTCAACCAAGATTGGTTAAAAAACAATGTTCCACACTTCATTTCTTCGACACAATGGATTGCAAATTCTCCGGATGCAAAACCGTTGAATTTTGCTCTCTGGGGTATTTTGAAGGCGAAGGTTGGCACTAAAAAATACCAAAGTTTGGACCACCTCAAACAAGCACTTCGCCGGGAATGGGCCAAAATACCGCAGAGCCACTTGCGTGCAGCGTGCGATGCTTTCTTCGGCCGTCTCAAGGCCATTATTCGCGCCAAAGGTGGACATATTGAAAACTACTGATACGATTTGAAAATTGATGTATTTTCCAACATTTTTTGCTTTTGCACAATAAAACTTATCAAAAAATAAAAAAAATTATAGCATTTTAAAAAGTTGGAGTTCGAGTCATTCACCCTGTACAAAAAATAAAAAAAATTATTTGGGTTCCCATCTTTCCTCAACTTCTTTCGAATGTCCTTCATAAGATTGATGACAGTTACATCCGTGATTTTTTTGGATGCTCTTTTACATTTTCCTCAATTTAGCTTTGACCAAAGCCCAATACCTTTCAATGGGACGGCACTGTGGAACATTGGGTGGATTCATGTCTTTTGGGACAAAGTCAATATTTTTAGCAACAAGAAAGCTCAAAGTCGCATGAGCATAGTGAGCTGAAGCTAAATCTGGCCAAAATAATGTTGAACCCTCGTGTTTGTTTAAGAAAGGAATCAACCGTTTTTTAGGCACTCGTTAATGTACACTTCTCCGTTAATTGTTCCCGTTGTAAAAAACGAGGAGCTTCTGTGTCCACATTGGCAAATGGCCTGCCGAAAGGGATATTTTGACCCGAATTTTTCCATTCCAATCGATGTTGTTGATTGCGGAAGAATCTCAGCATCAAACGAGTTGTAAAACTGCGCACTTGGAAGAGTAGTAAAGTCGGCTTTGACATAAGTTTCGTCATCCAAAACCAAGCACGCTTTCTTGTTGCCGATCAACTCGTATAACTTTCGGGCTCGTGTTTTTATGACTTTTTTGTGCTTTTCAGTAACTTTTGGCATTTTTTGTTTTTTCGTGTTTTTAGACCATCACGTTTTTTAGATCTTTGTACCATCGTTTGGCTGGTATTACATTTCCGAGCAACATCTCTGGATGACATAGTCCGATTTTTTACGATAGTGCCCACTATTTTCCTGTCCAAATTTGTATCATATGCTCCACTTTTAGGTCCACTTTTCTGTTTTCCCTTAACTGTCAACGTCTCCAAATATCGTTTAATAACAGAATCCACTGTACTGCGTGCTATGCTTAAATTTTTTGCGATGAAGTGGTTTAGACGCGAAGTATTTTCGAGCCATTTGTCGATGATCTTTTTACGGCGTTCCTCTTGACTCATATTTTATAAATCAATAACAAACTGAAACTAGAGAATATACAGGCTAATCAATAACAAACTGAAACTAGAGAATATACAGGCTAATTTGGGTACAAAATGGGATTGCAATTTTTACGCATTGGAAGTATAGCCCGTATTAAAATTTACAGATTTTATTCGTTTCAGTCCTTAGAGCCCGTTTTTTGATTTCACTGCAAATGTTTATTGATGCTAACTGCTGCCCCAATAGGCAAGTTCTTTCATTCTTCCCCACACAAAAGAAATCCAATACTGTAAGGTCAGGAGATCTTACAGGCCAGTGAACTGGTCCATTTCTTCCAATCCAATGACTACCGCCGTACTCTTCATCTAGCCAATTCTTAACCTCACGACCATAGTGGGCTGGAGCACCATCCTGTACAATCAGCGGAATGTCTTGCAATAGCTCCTGGTAACTCATTTCACAAAATCTCCAGATTGTTTGTAGAATTCAGCCTAGATGGTAGTTTGCAGAGCCGATTAACTTATTTCCAATTACACCTGTCTACATATTCTTTATTCTTAGAATATACCCAAGAATCATTTCCCAAATTATCCGTGACGAATTAGGATTATATTCAAAAGCGTGACTCCGAAAACATTGAACCCTTCCTAGACATAATCTGCGTAATCGATTGCCATTTCTGATCTTACACTCTAAAGAAATTTTCTCATGGTTTAGATCGGCATAGAGAGGTCAAGGTCAATGCAATAAACCGTCTTCGAGAAGTTCGCTTCTTCCTAGTTTATTATTATTTTTATTGTATTATAACGACCGTATTTATCGTACAAAGTTATCGGAAGGATTTACTCAATTTAATGTCAGCTGTTCCAAGATCGAGTTCCAATCATCCGAATTGTATGGTACCAAGTCCATCGAACCTTTGAAAACATCGCAAAACGATAAAAATACATTCACACTTGTGATCTCTAGAAGCTTATTTGATTTGCTTCCTTGGCTCAAACGCAAAAAAAAGCTGCGATTCCATTAAAATTCCACTGCATTTCCCAAAAAATTGCTCATTCTAAAAAAAAAAAAAGAAACATCCCTCCAACGGGCAATAAATACATTTGCAGACGAGCATCGTGCCATCAGAAATTAAGTGTTACAGATTAATTCTTAATCCGCCCAAGATATTAATGTTTGCCACAATTAATACCTCACTTGCGCTTTTAAGTGAATAATTTCTGGCTCATTCCGACAGCTCCAAAATGTGTGATGTAAGAGTGGGAAGTGCTTTTGGCACATTCTTCAACATTTTTGAAAATTTTTAGCATTTTTAGCCTTTCGGCCTGTGGTCTATGATGACAGTTTGTTTGTATTGATTTCGCTGAGTTGCATTCAATGACCCCACCGATTCCAGAGTCAATTATCTGTGTTAATAAATAAATTGTCATGCAAAGATACTTCCAACTTGAGTGCATTAAAAAAAAAAAGTTCGAAGCGTCACTAGAACGATTGTAAGAACTTGAATAAAATCCTTACCTTGGACTGTTTACACTATAATTGCCGCCTTAAAAGAAGTTCAACTACCTCCTATTCTTCAATTCCGCTCTGCTCGTAATTATGATGGAGGCGACACAATAAAAAGATACAAATAATAAAAAGACAAAAAGTTGAAAAGCGGAAAATTGCCCGACTCGAATATTGTGGAAATTTTTCTCTACTTTCAAGGCGACACAATGTGTTATGCTGATGCTGCTGCTGCTGCTGCTGCTGAACGCAGGAAAGTTTCACCTAATTGGTGGCAATTTCCACCGTCTGTTCGGATGTTTTGTCGTGTTCAAGGATATGCGTCAGTTGTCGCCATTTATTCTCATCTCTTCTGTCTTCACTCTAAATGTGTCGGTTCATTTAATGCAAACAAATCGACGTGGTCATTTGAACAAATATTGACAGATTACGGTGATGAACAGGGGAAGTATGGGTAGGAGAAAGATGTCATATTGGATTTATGTTAAAGGGGAATTTCGGATCCTTATAAGGAAAAAGAAGTCTCAACGAACACAGGATGTGACTGCATCTATAAAAAGAAAATCGCTTGGGTTAGTTTAATGGATGTGGTTGGTGTTTGGTTAGAAACGGCGTTATGAGCGAAGTTTTATGGACATAAAAGTTAAATGAAATTCTTTTTGGTTGGAAGTTGGACTTGACCTAATTTTCGATGGCGTCAAATGGTGGCAATGTCAATTGAATCATCGATTGTTTTGAATCCTAAGGGTAGGACTGTTACTTAGGCCAAACTTAGCCACATTCGATTTTCAAGCAGGGGCATACTATGTACCTTTTCTTCCAGCAACCACGCGTGATCTATAGATAAGGTTGCTACATATTTTCTTCGGGTTAAACTTTATTGAGAAATATTCTTGAAACAACATATTCAGTAATATGAAAATTCAATGGAAAACTTACAATGTTCACTAAGGCTGCTTTACTAACTTGACGTTGTGGCGAAACTTGGATTATCCTTGATTATCATGAGATTTTGATCATGAGAATATTAGTACTTTTCCTCTAGACCAAGCATCCTTGTATCCGCGATGTCTAGACAATTAATACTGATATCTTTCTGGTCTGATCATCTAGGCTAACGTATTGTTTTTCAAGTATTCGATATGCCGTCATATGGTCGCACTTAGCTGCTCTTATATGAAGCGGTCCGTTTAAGATAATATTTTGCCATAAAACACTCAGGGTCGTTTACACCGCCCTGTAATTTTGGTAAGAGACACTGACTCAAGGTTAAAGTGAAATAGTTGCAGCTTTGACTTACTGCTCTAAATGTTGATTTGTTTGATAGTTAGCATACCAAAGGCAGGTTTTGCCTCTCCGGTTCTTCTACCCATTAGCATCATCAGAAAAAGTGATTTATTGCAGCTTTGTCGTACAGAAAAAGATGTTGAATGAAGATCTATTCTCAAGGCATTACTTTATAGTAATACACAAGGTGTTTACACGATCGGTGAACAAAATCCAGAGTGAAAGCTTGTTCATTCGACATTGAGGGTTGAATTCAGATGTTCTCTGAATTGTCCCCGCTGTAGCCATATTAGCGTCATCCATCAGATCGCCCTACCACTTCTATTTTCTCAGCCCACAATTTCAGGAAACGGCAATTTTTTCATTCGTTAGCTACGCTAGGATTCAGTTCGAGTAGCTCTGCCGATTAACTTGGCGTAGCTAAGATAACATTTCTTTGCTCTTTAATTGCGGTTTCAATCTCCATATTGCTAACTGAGTGGTTCGTATTCGGAAAATTTCTTATTCAAAACGCTAACTCATTTTCTGGACTGCGATATTAACAGTGTGACACTGCTGTTCCAGTGGTTTAATTCAATAAAGAACTCCTTCCATCTGCTGAGTTGGTCCTCATCTGCTATCATCAAGAAACCGCCTAGTCTTTGTAGGTCCTACTATAAAACTTACGAGTACAGCTAACTATAGTAGGGGGTTCGCTGGCAAGATCATGAATACGAGTTTGTAGAACATTATTCGAATTCTGCGAGCTCAAAAAAATGGTACACGAATATACGAGTCTGAGCAGCAAATTTGAGGAATTCAGATACTTGTTTGTAGAGTCCAAGATAGATATTGTGTTCGTGTCCGAGACATGGCTTCAACCAGATATATGCGATGATTTCTATTGCTTAAAGGGCTATAAGCTTTTTCGAGCCGATCGAATGCACAGAACTGGTGGGGTCGGCTCTGTATGTGATTTTAATTGTAATTTATTGGACAAATATTTATCAAAAGACATTAGTACATTTGACTCCCTCAATCTTAATCCCATAAACCGCTCTTCACCTACTCACTTTACTGATTCATCCAGTTCCTTACTAGACCATTTTCTTGCAAGCGATGTCGATAAAGTTTTGCTTTATAGTCAACTTCAAGCATCTGGTTTCTCCAAGCACGATTTAATCTTTACAGGCTTGGATATAACATAGCTTGTCATTTTGGTCAGCAAAGTTTCCAATATCGTGATTTCAAAAATATAAATATATATGAACTGATGCGAGACTTTAATAGCCTAAACTGCAACTCACTATACCTTATGCAAAATGTAAACGATCAGATATGCTTTTTAGGCCGTAACGTCAACTTCCTGTTTGATTTGCATGTTCCTTTAAAAACATGTGTGGCGAAGTATACGGTTCCATCTTGGCTGAATGGTGACATCTCTGCTCTGATGTCACGACAAGATGCTGCCTACAGTCACTGGAGACGATACAAGATGAAACATTTTCACCGATCTTATCGTAGACTTCGAAATGAAGTGGTCGGAATGATAAGATTGGCAAAAATGAACTTTTATGAAGAAAAACTTGGTTCTTCAGTTTCTAGCAATAAAGTTTGGAAAAATCTGCGGGAAATCGGTATTGGGAGGCAATCTAAAGTACTAACTGATAATATTGATGTTCTCAACAATAATTTCACCTCAATGCCACCGTCCTCTGGTATCGCAATCGCCAATTGCTCATTAACTGAAGATGAATCAGCTTATTTTAGTAGCACTTTCAACTTTATAAGATTACAAGAGTAAAACATTGTTGAAGCAATTCTATCAATAAAATCGAATGTTATTGGCCTTGACTTAATACATCCAAAATTTATAAAATTGTTACTACCGTACATTTTGCGCTTCATATCACACATCTTTAATAATATATTGACTACATCCGAGTTTCCCTTGGAATGGAAGAAAGCTAAAATTATCCCTATTCCTAAAAAAAACCACAGGTTCCGACCAATAGCCATACTACAGTTCCTTTCAAAGGTTTTTGAAAAAGTAGTTCTCAAGCAAATACAAAATTACTTGACATCCAACAATCTGTTAAGCACCTACCAGTCAGGTTTTCGACCACAAGTTACAAATCCGCCTTACGCCTAGTAACTGATGAAACACATAGTGCTGTTAACTCTCTTAGACTTTTCCAAGGCATTCGACCCTGTCAACCACTCAATTTTATGTAAAAAGCTACAAAACTCTTATGGGTCTACTTTTCGAGTCCTGTAAGTTGATCTTCTCGTATCTTAGTTTTGACAGATGTGCCACAAGGATCCATACTTGGCCCAACCCTCTTCACTTTATATCAATGAGCTCCCGGTAGTTGTCAAACATTGAGATGAACTAGAGTTCATCTATACGTTGATGATGTACAACTTTTAATCAGTCGACCCTTCTCTGAAAAAAATAAAGCAGTTGATTTAATGAACTAGGACTTGTTTCTTATATCCAGCTGGTCAAAAAAAAAAACAACTTCTACCTAAATCCTGCCAAGTCGAAAGCACTGCCCATCTGTCATAAAGCGTTAGATGTATCAGTTTTAAACTCATTGAAGCTAGAGGAGGAAACCATTGGCTATGCCAGCTCCGCCTGAAACCTAGAAATGATTTTCAAAACTATCCTAGTTTATGGAAGCCTTCGTCTTCTTCGGGTAACTCAAAGGTCCATTCCTAAAAAAAACTAAACTATTACTGGCAAAAACTCTTACTTCCCGTTTTACTGTATGGATGCGAAGTTAGCCGCAAACTAAATCTTGTATATAACAATATTGCCCGCTTTGTATTCAACTTACGCCTATATGACTATATATCTTTTTTCTGCGATACCAGTTTAGAAAATTTGTTGAAATTTCGTTCCCTAAGCTACATGCATCAGATCATTCAAATACAAGACAACCTTATTACCTTCATAGTAGGCTGAATTTCCCCCAATCAACAAGGTCTTTCACACTTATACCACCTCGATTTAAATATCTTAACACTCATCGTCAATTTGTTATTCATGGAACGCCCTGTCAATCGAGATGAGAGGAATCAGAAGCACAAGAAGTTTTAAACGTGTTCTTTTCGATTATTTGGCAAATCGTTGAATGCTTAGTAAGTAATATACATATATACATATACATCTTTTCAAATATATAATGTAAATCAGTTGTTTCTTAAATTTATATAAAGGTTTACAACAATTTATAAGACTTATGTCCTACTTTGTAAGCAATTTTTAAATAATAAAATACAAATACAAATACTAACGCACATCGGCGTGACAAGCGTTGATGTGTTTGCACTTGTCACTTCTAACAGTTCTAGACTTCAAGTGCAGATCTCTCTCTACTACTTAGGCTGTTGCACCTTAATCTTTGAGTGAGATTCGCTCCTCGAATCGTGTTTAGGTGTTTGGCGGTAGCCATGTTCTGTGATTTCTCTGCCTCTCAGCGACATACATAAACACCATTTAACTTTAGTTGCAAACAATTTTTTTTTTTACAAATATCCAGTGATCGTCCATAGTTGTGTAGTAAAATATGCTGATTGTTTGCGCCTTTAAGTTGAGATTGTTCCCTAATTGTTGGTGGACTGCAGGATCCTGAAGCCTGTCGGTATTGTAACCAGGCACAAATGTTACTAATAGATGTAACAGATATCGATTGTTTTGTTTCACTTAGCTTCAAGATGTCCATCTTGTACCGGGTAAACTGTCTTTCTAGTTATAAAATTCTGGCATTCTAGCAACCTTCTCTTCGTAAGTCGAAGAGGATCTTCAGTAACCTTGACAAAGGCAATCAAAAAGATATTCGCCCGTATCCGTAGTGTGGAACAATTGATTTTTTACGGTGTATCCCACTCGACTACAACCAACCGGTATTTTTCCTGGTGCAAGAGCTACGTCATACTTCGTAACCTACGAAGAAATTGCGAAATGGCGCAGTGAGGAGACACGAAAGAGAACTCAAAAAGACTGCAAAGGCTCTTTTTTGTTATTTAAAAAATCGTCACCAGTCGGAAGATGGGCCTTCTTCGAAATCTTAAAGTGGTCATTACCACTGCAATCGCTTCCGTTCTCTTTATACAGGGTGTACCCGAATTCGTCAACGATAAATGATTCGTGGGCATATTCTAAGAAAAAAATCGTTCTTCCGTCTCCAATGTTGACATCATTTATCGAGGATTTTATGCAACAAGAACTTTCTCATTTGAGTTGGATTAAAATTGAAGACTGTTCAGACCGATGGCTTGGTGTATGTCCGCTCTACATTCGTTTGTTCGACGTTCATCCGCTTGCGATAGACTCCATGCTTCAGTGCTTTTGATCAGGACTGAAATCGTTAAAGTCTTGTACAGATTTTCCTGTTGCTGTTCGGGCTATGAATTATACGGTTTCTTAATCCGAATGGTCTTGGCAAGTATTGCCCTTTATTACTGATAAGGTTTAGTTTAAAGGAGGAGATATCATGTAACCGAAATATGTAGATAAAGTAATTTACTATATGAAATCAAATGTGCAGAGTATCGACGGTTAAGTTCCGTCGATGGGTCGTGTCCCTTTTCTCGTTGACAACATGTACTGATAACAAATGCTTTTGTCCACTGAATCCATTTTGGCTGTTTCTATTTCGATTTTAACTAAGTGAGTGAAAGCGTTGTCTTAATAGAATGGAGCTCCAAAAACGGTGCGTTGGCATTTAACAGGATGGCAGGACCATCTCTATAATTTCCATAAAGCTTCACAAAACAACTCATGTTCCATGTGGTATGTCAAACAAAAAAAGTAACTTCTTCTTCAGAGCGAACACTAAACTCTCTTATAACATCCACATACTTGTACTTAAGAACTTGCTAAAGTCGGTCTGGTTATAGTTAATGTCATTAAAATTCGCCGGTATTCAGAAGAAAAAACGTTTCTGGCTCACAACAGTGGATCAACTCTACAACTACACCACCTTCTCGAAAATCGTCCTGCAAAGCGAACAGCGAAGTTATAGGCCACAATCATCAAATCAAACCTAAATTAATCTAATCTCATTACAGAGACAACCGATAAATCCCATCTTGTTCTAGATTAATTCTCTTGCCAAAACAAGCCCCTTTCCATCGACATCAATTTGCACTTTTCTGCTCAAGCAAATGTCTACATAGGCGCTCTTGCTTTTAGCCACAAAAATCAAGAAGAAAAAGAGTCCGAACATCTGAAGAGTAATTATTACGTTGACCTCAATTGCTCATAGCCAAACTATTTGAACAATTTTCAAATTCAATTTGGACACAGGCGATGATTCCAAATCAACAAATTTCATTTGAACAAACATTTTGCTCAATGAAAAATTATTCATTCGCTTCGCCCGCCATCACCCGTTCACTTACCTCGCCACCAACCCTATCAACATCATTGTGGTAGTAGCTAATTTTCCATCTTCGACTTTTATGTGTTTTGCTTTCCCACGCTGGCATTATATAATGAATTGGCAAAGTTTGATTCCCCAAGCCTCAAGGCTATTAAACTGAGAAACTTGCTTCCTATTTGTTTCGGCATTTCACCCCTCACTCACGCTATACAAAGGTTTGTCATTAGAAAGTTTTCCACGTAACATATTCGCAGATGATATGAAATGGATTACGATTACGAGTACACGCTTTCGAAAGTACCCTTTGTTCTCAATCGTTTCCTGAATCGATTAGCACGTGTGTTAGAAATCTAGAACACTTCAAAGGATTCTTCATTTCGAAAATAAAAACACAGACACGATGGCGGCAGAAATGATGATCTGTGCTCTTGGATTTTCTTACGAAGTACTAGTCCACCGTCAGTTGGTGGTAGGAAATTAAACAGACACAAACAACGACCTTGTGAGTGATATTCATTCTATTGGTCTATCAACAGTGGACATCCATTAGTCAGTTGAACTGTTCTCATAGCGAGCGATAGAGAATTTTTACAATAATTCACTAGAAAGAAACGGTGCTTGATGGTTTATTTTCCAATTTCCTTCCGGATATGGAATTGTTAGGATACGAATGAACTGCTCGTATGTATATTGACATCCATCTATTATTCCGGATATTAATCACGCAAATTGCACACTTTCGCTGCGAATAGAACCCCATCGTTATTCGTAAACGCAATAGTCCTCCGTACAATGGGGGGCTGCAAAACTGCAACTGCAACCTGCAACAGCAATAAAATAAATTTTTCCGCAAGTGATGTAATTTTCCTTGAAAATTCACCTCCATCAACCTGTTGTTGGAAAATAGGGTTTGTCTTCCACTTAAGGTGAGAGTGCAATCATCATCATTCGTCCCTGCTTGCAACACCCACTAAGTCGTCGGTAATTATAGAGCTCTTGACTTATACTTATACCATATGCAGTGTCAATTGGACACTTGGCCTGTGTACTGGCAACAGGTGCTGAAGAACTTCTTAATCTTCTCTATTTTATTTATCTCTTCAGAATAAAGTTCAAATGTTTAATTATAATAGAAAAATTAGAAAATAATTATAAAACAATAAAAAAAAAGCTTTTAAAAAAAGAAACCAAAGTGCCCTCTCTGAAGAACGTAAAATTTGCTTAAGCAACTCTCAAGATGAAAAGCAAAATACGTTACACGAGAAGTAAAAGTTTCAAGGAGATTCTTGGCTACAACTATGACAAGTAAGTACTAGAGTGTGTTTTTGAATTATGAATAAATTGCGCGCCAGTCAACCTTAGGGATTCCTCAAAAAAACCCTTCCATTGAACTGTTAATAATTAGTTTTTTTCTTTATTTTGTTTTAGTGATGAACAACCCGATTTGGGGCTATCCAATTCCAACTATACAGCGAGCTCTAATTCTAGTCTATCATCTGGGGGTGGTTCTGAGAGTCCAAGTACCTCAATGGAGCAAGTTGGTGGTCCAGTACCAATTGGAGCGACTACACAAAACACCAGTAGTAATATGTTTAGTGCAAATGTAGTGAGTCAAGCACAAAGTCTAGCATCTGGACATCCGCGACAATGGATTGACAGCGATGATGATGATGATTTGGTAAATGAAGTTGACTGGAGTTCAAATATTACAGCAGAAGTTTTGGCCGCCTTGACCGATGCGGAAAAGAAACGCCAGGAAATTATTAACGGTAAGTTGAATGAAATATCTGAAATCTATTTCACTATTTTAAATCTATGGAGATAGTTTTGTACAAAAATAAGATGATAATAATCAACCAGAAAGCACAGTCGGTGCATAGGCACGGCGAATCGAAATTCATTTAAAATTGTTATATCCAAGTTGCTATTTTATCCATTTACGACAGCTGTATCTAAAAACTTCTAGTCAAAGCAACGAAACTTGTTAGATAATTAAATTTTATCAGCCAAATTTTGCCTCATAATGGGAGATTTTTTTAGCGTTTGTTTTTTAATTGTCAAAAAAAATACTGGAATCAACGATTGCCATTTACTTTTTAAAGATTATTTCATTTAAATGTTGACCACGACTACGTCTTAAGTGGTCCAATTTGTAATCACTTTTTCGGGCATATATCTCGTTAATAACATGTCTTCCAAGGCTGCAATTGACGCTGGTTTATCGGCGTAGACGAGTAATTTGACGTATCCCCATAAAAAATAGTCTAAAGGCGTCAAATCGCACGTTCTAGTCGCACAATTCACTGGTCTAAAATGAGAGATAAATTGCTCACCGAACTCATTTCTCAATTGGTCCATCGATTCGGATGCTATGTGGCATGTAGCGCCGTCTTGCTGGAACGCCATGTCGACTAGGTTCAGCTTGTGCATTATGGGAAAAAAAAAGCTCGACATCATTGAACGATAGTGGGCTCCATTGACAGTGTCGTTGTTCTCGCGGCTATCTTAAAAAAAATACGGACCAATGATTCCGCAACAAACAATGCATTTTTCCGCGTGCATTGACAGCTCTTGTATTGCCCGAAGTTACTCATCGGACCAAATACGGCAGTTTTGGTTATTAACATAACCATTCAACCAGAAATCAGCTTTGTCGGTGAACACAATTTTTGATAAAAAAGCGGAACTTCCTCCAGGTTTTCTAAGGCCAACTTACCGAAAATTCGACGCTATGGCAGGTCTTTCAGCTTCAGTTCTTGCACGAGCTGTATTTTGTACAGTTTTAAACCAAGATCCTTGCGTAACAACTCCACATAGTCGAGTAATACAATCCCAATTGCTGCGAATGGCTACGAACGAATGGACAAATCACGGTCTTCATTAACACTGGCGGATACAGCAGCAATAGCGTCAAATCGGTGCAAAATTTGGTCATTATGGCTTGAATTGCTTGCTCAGTAGGTTCTTATGACGACCTAAAATGGTCGAAGTACGTGAAAAACATTTTTCACAGAGCACGAATTTTAATAAGAAAATTCAATAGTTTGTAAGCGTTGTTTGGGTATAAGTCTTTCCACGATGAAAAGGCAGTGCTAACTGAGCATGTTTGACTTTGACACATGTCGCGAATTACGCATGACCTGTCAAAAATAGAACACTGAAAAACCAAAATAGCAAAAAATCACCCTTTAGGGTTTTTCAAAAAATCTATTTTTTTAATTGCTTTCGATGGTCCCTTAGGACGTCAAAAATGATATCCCAAAAGATTATGGCCGGGAAATATATCAAAGTACTTGTTTTTCAAAGTATAGTACAAGGCCGCCTGGTAGGCTTTATATAGCTTAAAATTTTAAACGCGTTTATCTCAAAACTGTATTTTCCAAGTTGACCGCATCTATAACTTGAACAATTTGCATTCAATTCACTTCAAATTTTAACTAGATCTTTAAATATATATTGTCTAAATAAGTAAGTTTGTTTTTAACAATTTTCTTGCGATTTTTCAGCGAACTGTGCAAGTTTGACTTTGGCAGTGCGCCATTCGGCCAAAAATCAATATATCAAAAAAATTCTAAGTACTTCTCTAGCTGTTGTTATGTACAATAAAAAAAAATTTAGTGACACATCAGGATTCAAATTTTACAATAGTAGACTCTTAGAGAGGTCATCTGAGAAACTCTGCACATCTCCGCCATTTTTAAATAAATTATTCTATAAAAATTATGTTTTTTATATGTGCAAACGGCCTATAGAGTGGCCTAACCCCTTAACAGTTCTTCTCTAGGTGTTGATAGGCCCACTTAAATAACGGCTGGCGTAAAAATTTCGTTCTATCACTATTTTAACGATGCTGTTAGGCTTGTTTCACAAAAAGGGCTCTAGCTGCACTTCGTATCTCTTAGATGGGGCTGAACGAGAGGTTTACGAACCAAAGTATATTTTGAAGGCTTCATGTTGCATAGTTAAATCGTTTGCTTTAAGTGCACTTGGTAATTTGGATTCTGGTGCGCTTGACGGTTTCGGCCGCTGCCTGTAAATGGGATGCTATTTAAGTACAGTTCCCACGGCATGCTCGGCACTAGGTTGTAGGACTTTTGAAAAAACAAGCAATTATTGTTTGTGCAAAAGAGTTTTTAAAGATATTTAACAATCCTAAATGTATACCACCTTCCGGTCGATTTTCAGATTGCATGATGATGTCCAAAACATTACACACTTTCTTTACTTTCGTCGATTTAGTTTCAGTTAGATTAAAGACTCTTGATAAGCTGGAAAAATTTTCTTTGGCAGCCATGGAGCGTCAGAGTGGTTTTCTTTGATCACATTTCAAATCGAATATAGGACTTTCGCCTTTTTCTACGTAGTTCGTCTAACCCTCACACAAGCAGAGTTTTCTCAACTTTGGAAGACATTTTTCATAATCCCGATACACAGGAAAGGATTAAGAAATAAAATAACCAATTATCGTTCCATTGTTACAGATTCTCATATATCTAAGCCTATCGAATGTATTTTAGTATTTTAGACGAAACCTTAAGATTTCGGTGCCAGTCTTTCATTTACCACTGTTAGCATAGCTTCCTAAGATGTAGATCCAATATAATACTATACAAACTTCTTTAAAACTCGAACACTACATTCTCGTTTTGGCTACAAAATTGCGGTTATTGTAAAGCTTTTAATAAAATATCTCACCAATAGATTCTTTTAAAGTTTTCTGGTATGAGTTCGGAAATAGTATTTTTAAAATAGACGTCTTCTTACCTGGACACCATTATTACTATGTTCATTTTAGATACGTGGTCTCTGCCCCTTTTTTGACCACCTACATATGTATCACGTTCCACCACGCAACCACATAGGACCTCATCATAAATTAAAATGATTTTAAGAGGTCATAAATACCATACCCCCTCTTCTTCCTTTATTCTGACGATTCTTAAATTTTCAAAGGTATTCCTTCAACCCAAGACACCAAACTCCTTCAAGAGACCTCGATATGTTGGTGCCTCAAAATTGTTTAGGGCTTACCATCTAATCTATTCCCTTACCACGTAAGTTCAATCAGTCTCCTCCTTGACTTTATCTTCTCCACCTATATTCCTGGTTCAATCTCTTCGCGACCTTGCCATTCTATACGGGATGGAGCTAAATTTCTGTTCACATATTGATAAGGTATTCAACTAAATCGGCCTAAATCCAACTCATCTCTTAGTTTCAAAAAAACGGTAGTCCAAAGAATTTTCGAACCCTTACGTGATTAGATCCCTCTACATCATCTTTGTTCGTCCCCTGCTTGAATACGTCTGTCCAGCGAAGTCCCTTTGCAGCGAGTTTGTGTGTTCAGAATTGAGAGCATTTAACTTTTTTCTGGATTTGCTGTTCGTGGTCTACCATGGAACGACCCTTTTCTCTTGAATCAGTTTTTTCAACCGCCCCAAACTTTTTTAAATCGAATACCCTTGAAGGTGCAGCAGGCATTGTGTTCATTCATTCATCGACTCCGGTCAGGTTCCGCCGTTTGCGCATCTCCTTACAACTCTATTACCCTTCTCTTCTATCTACTAACGTATCGCACCACTTATGGCTCCTATGAACAGATCTCCCGCATGTTGCTGATGGTAAACTCTTGTCTCACTGTTTTCGATTTATCATCATTGACATCTGTATTCATTTTTGGCAATCTGGTACAAATTGTAGATGATTTTCCCTTCATCGGTTTTGAAGGGCATATCTTCAAAAGAACTCGTACCATCACTTGAGATTTCTTCCTCCATCTGAGAGGCTCTAAAATTGTATGAAAATATGTAACTTTCCATACCGATACAGTGACAACTATGCACGGCAGTTTATATTCTTCCACAAGATGTATAAAAATCATTTTTGGATCTAAAGCACATAGATGGGCTTTACTGTCTTCTCGGTGACAGCACCTATATACATTTGGTTAAGGACGTGTCCCAACTTTCCAACGAATTCGAATTTTTACACCTCACCTTGTCCTGTCTACATTATTGTTTTTTTTATTCTTTTGATTTGTTTGGTTTTTTTTTTTTTTACAGAAATCTATCAAACAGAACGAAGTCACGTTCGTACCTTAAAACTCCTGGAGGGTATATTTATGCGTCCACTCCAAGAATGTGCCGTTTTACCAAATGATCATTTGCATTTATTATTTCCGCCTGCCTTACTCTCCCTCAAAGAGCTGCACAGTTCATTTGAGCAAAAATTGAAAATGCGTCGTATCGAACATAATCATATTGTCCAACAAGTTGGTGATCTATTAGCTGGCATGTTTGATGGTCAATCAGGTGAGGAGCTACGTGAATTTGCGGCTAAATTTTGTGCTCGACAACAAATCGCTCTGGAGGCACTCAAAGAGAAACGACGTAAAGATGAAAATCTCCAAAGATTCCTAACCAAAGCTGAATCGCACAAAGCCTGTCGGCGTTTACAATTAAAGGATTTGCTGCCAACTGTATTGCAGCGTTTAACCAAATATCCATTGTTGTTTGAGAATTTATATAAAATAACAAAACGTGTGGTGCCCGATGATAATGCTGAAGCAGAAGCAGTGCAACGAGCACTGGACTCTTCCAAGAGAATATTAGTTGATGTGAATCAGGCTGTGAAAACCGCTGAGGATGCACACAAGTAAGCTGAATAAATTTCATTGAATTTTCGCAATATTTTATGTATTTATTTATTTATTTTTTTCATTTTAGATTGCAGACTATTCAGCGAAAATTGGACAAATCAACATTTGACAAGGAGGAGTTTAGAGTAAGTTATGAGATTTTTTGATCTGACCACAAGTTGTATTAAAAATTCTACCTATTAATGACCACAGAGAAAAATTAAATTGAAATTTCTTTTATGTCTTAAATGTGCTGTCGCAAAACGAACTGAACAAAAGACTACGTAGAAGAGAACAATTTTTGAAGAATACATTAGGAGGTCCTAAATGTCTTAACTTCTTGTGGCTTTTTCAAGCTACTCGTAGCTTGGTCATGTCATTTGTAGATAAACTATCCGCAAATAGAATTTAACTTAACAGAAAAGCGATCAACTTTTTCTTGTATGAAGACAGTAGCGACACTGTCTAAAACCAGGCCTGTGACGTTATAAAATGTTTTAAAAGCTATGCAAAATTTATTCTGCAGAATTAATAATTCAAATCTGTTTAGAACTAAGTTTAGGATATTGACAATGATAATATCACTGTTCGAAAATTACCAGTGGTAATTGTAAATTACAAAATCTGGTGCCCAAACGAAATAAGAGCAATTTGATTTTTAAGCATATTTGTAATACTCATATGATGACAACTTGTCACTTTCATTGTCGCTAAAGGTTTCCCCGTTAACGGCATCGCCACGCTTAAAACATCAGTTCCCTCTAGATCACTAGAGTACCAATTCCGCGTGCTGTTGGCATTTGGAACACGTGGAGTAAAAGGAGACCAATTTCGTGTCTGAGTGCTACTGTTAAAAAAAAATTCCTACAAGTGAAAGTTTATTGGACTAACTAACTTTTAGCCATAAATTGCAAAAAGTACGTAATCAATTTCACGTTCCACTTTTCAAGGATATGTTGTCGTAAATGGTCCCGAATCCACTCAAGGTCCAACTAGCGTTTTGATTATTCAAATTCAAATTTGATTATTCTTGTATGGAGGTTGTGAAGTTTGGAAAAGGCTACTACCAGAGATTTTCTTTCCAAAAAGTCCTTAAAGTTGTACTAAAATAAAAATAAATAAAAATGCTCGTACAATGCCTTACATTGTGATCAAAAAGTGGTCAACAGTTTTTGGCTGATTCATTTGTTTACATCTGCAAGCATTAGTATTGAAGGAAATACCTAGTGTTCTTGTACATTACTGGAAATTTAGTATTGATTGTCAAAAAATTGTCCTTTCAATTTGTGTTAAAGGGTTTTCCGGTGCAATTGCGAATGTGGTGGGTCATATTGTCATAAATATAAGCAAAGTAGAAACAATCCTGTCCTACAATTCCAAATTGTGTCCTAAATCATAAAGCATGTCAAAATTTAAGACTAGTTCTGCCAAACCATCAGCTCTTTTATTATCGGCCTTACATTCTGTCCTCAGAAGATGGTAAAAGAATATGGAGCCCACCGCGAGACGGGGTATACGTCATTTGGGTATCGCTAACGCTTTCAATTGGATAGTTGCAAATGCAAATCCTCTACATGCTAAAGATTTAGTTTTCAAAAAAATGTCAAAACTTAGCTGCGCTAAGCAGTAAGCAGTATGCGAATGCTAAGAGCAGCTATGATTGCTTGCATACAAAATCTCCTGGAGCTTGTGCTGAGAGTTTTCGAAGTAGAGAACATACCGTCCTGAATTAGAGATGTCAGAATAGGCATGCTAAAACAAAAAAAAAATGTATGCCGCAACAGTCCGATATATGACCATTGCTTCGTCTTTCAACTCATTGTGTGCGATCTACGATTTTGTTACCGTCTTCAAATACCGTTAAGTGAAAGGCTTTCTAATGGGCAAACAATTTCGCTTTCAGAGGTTTGCAATTGTCGCTACGCTCTTGCGTAGAAGTCTTAACCACTTTGCAACGCCACCACCTAGGTAGGCAACTCAACAACGTCCTACCACCATTATTGTACTACCATGGTTCTTGGATCAGGGTCACCACTTCTTTGGAGGTTTGTTTATGCTAACATAATGGATTACGTCGCATTTATCTAAAAAATTTCAAAATTCTATAATAATTTCATAAGAAAACCTGGGGCTTTTGATATGATTTTGCTGCACGAACACTCAGAAATTAGCTACAAGAAGCTGTAAATCTGTCGTCCTCCATTGCATAATACTCGTAGATTCGTATGAACTCGTCACTCGTCACTCATCACTTACAAACTTCTTCATCTCTTTTTTATTAAGTTGTTCGAGCCCTTATTTTAGCACCCGTCGACTTTCAAGTTGTAATTTCTTTTAAAAGGCTGAATTATTTCTTTAGCAAAGATTATACCATTGAGACAGATTCTTCATTATTTTTTAGTAATTTTACTTGCCAATTTCGGGTTGCCAAATTACGTTTCTGTTGGTGAAGAAGAGGTTACATAGATACACCAAGATGCAAAAAAAAAAATAGCCGCACTCAAGTAAATAGAAAATTTTGACTTTGACCTGCTCTGTTTACTGTAGGGTTGACAGGGTGAAGATATCTCGTTTTTAGTCGTAGCAGGTAGGTCAATCTTAAGTGGTTTATACACGAGAACCAGCGGGAGGGCCGTTTTATTCCAGGAAAAAAAATTTAAATAATTATAACTCTTTAAAAATGAGTCTCTAGGTTTTTTGATTTATTATTTTATAACTTACAAAATATGTAGATTTAACATTACATTGTTGGTTTTATGAGGGTACTACTTCAGTCGTTAAAATTACGAAAGAAAAAAAGAGGTTTTCCCTTTTCAATATGGCATGAGGCCGCCTTTGGCTTTCATAAGAGATTAAACTCTGTTTGGCATTGAATCGTATAACTGGCGTCAATTCCTTCATGCCAAATTTTTCCCACATGACTTCCTAATTCCTGCAAATTTCTGGGCTTTTTATTTCTGAATTTTACACCCATTCGATGCCAAATGTGCTCAACAGGATTCATGTCAGAGCTGTTTCCGGGACAATGGAGTGATTTTATCTCGTAATTTTGAACCTTTGAAAAGAATTATTTAAAATCAATTAAAAACACCATTAAGATTGGTAAAATTACCATAATAACAGTGAACAATTCATTGTTCACTTACGGTCTTAGCACGAAGGCAAGGTGCGGAATCGTCCTGAATCAGGACACCCGTGTGGCACTAGCTCACTTCCTCTTTAGTGTGAACTACGACATTTTCTATAACCTCTTTGTACTTTAAAGCATTTATGGATCCATCCACTATAAAATGAGTTCCAACTCCACCGGCAGTTATGATCGTCCAAATCATGACACCCTTAGACCGACCGGTAGGCAAACAAACCAGCCTCGTTAAGCCGTCTTTGAACTGTTGTCACAGAGATGTTTCCACAATATCTCTCCTGTACACTAACGAACAGGTTCCTCAACGTTGTCCTATTGGTGGTCGATTGTTAGAGTTGTGCATCTTTTCGACCGCTGACACTTTTCCGTTCTAAAACACCACTTTCGTGGTACTTTTTGCAAAACCTTCTCATAGTCAACTCGTTGAATCCTAATCGATAAAATATTTTTCTCATCGATTCACCGTCCTCCTTAAGAGCAAGCAGTTGACTCTTTTCAAATTCGGTTAAGTGCCTCCTGTTCATCACGCATTTTTCTATTCACAGTCAAAAAGCTATTAAAAAGATCGGGGCGATTTCGAAAATAAGATAACCATGGACTAAAATAACTAGTGTACTAAGAATCCTAATTACTCGATAGTGAAAGGCGGTCTCCCGTTCAATAAAAAGAAGGAAATGTACTCTGTAAGCGTCAAAGTCAAAATTTTCGGGATTTTTTTTTTTTAAAGAACTTAATACTCAAGTGGGTATGAATACACAAACTTAGAATGCCTCAGCATGTGTTAAGCTTTTTGGAAAATGGATAGACAGAGAAAGAAAGATGTTTGGGCTCAGTGGTTATTTCGCTCCATGGGTTTAACGGGGAGACTAAATTCTTAGTCTAAGTTGGTCTGTTGTTAATTTGTAGTCAATTACTCATTTGTTTACTGTTTTGTTTTGTTAACTGAAAAAACGAATGTCTTTCGGGAGCGGTTGGGATTCGAACACCAACCCTCCGATTTGGAGAGTTTGGGTTGAGTCACGGCCAGCGCCACCTACTTGAGTGAGCCTTTTTTGCATCTTAGTGTACATATGCATGTACATTGCAGGTGATTAGGAAGAAATCACTTTACATCTTCAAGGGTATTTCCTCTACTCTTTCTGCTTCGTAGAATTACCTTTTTTACAAGTACGGTTGATGTACTCGTATAGTTTAGGATTGCAATAACATTTTCAAGACCCGAGTGTAATCCACAAAAAACTTAGCTGATCCAAACCCGAAGCATTTAAAACGGCCAAAATGTACAATGTTTTGTTGTTGTGCTTATATGTACATATCGAAAGTGCAAAGGGTGCGTCCAATTTCTAGAAAAATAGAGCAAGAGTTTGTAGAAATAGGATCAGATTTCCCTTCGAACAAATTACAATAGCTTGGCAATGTTCGCTACAGCCCTGCGTCTTGTTTTAAAGTAGTTGACTTCTTATTTGTCTGTTTCCTAGATTTCTAGTATCTTGCCTGAGTTTTTCAAGCTTTTACAAGCTAAGGAATGAATCGTGCTATTAAATTGAAAATAAATGCGCGTATGTCATGACCCTTGCTTTTGTAGGATATGAATCGGATCTTAGGCTGCTGCAGCGATTTACAAACTGCAGCAGTTGTTTAAGGCTGTCTTGCTATGACTTTAAAGACGGTACTGATTCATGATGATCATAAGTCGACTATTATAGATTTAATTCATTTTGAAAGGAGCATCAAAGGTTTTCGAAATCTAACCCAGGACTCTACATTTACACATCATTTTTAACTTTTTCTTTTCAGAATTTGGACTTGACACAACTGAAACTTGTCCACGATGGAAGTTTAACAATGAAAAAGAATCCTGGCACTCAGTTATATGGCCTGCTCTTTGAGAATATGGTGCTTTTGCTTACAAAACAGGTGCGTCGGTCTTGTATTCCTCATACAAGTTCATTCATATAATTTTTAACTTTTATTTTAGGATGACAAATATGCGTTGAAAAATCTTCAAAATATCTCCACAACTGGAACAACTGAATTGAACAAGTTCATTAGCCCAATAACATATTTTGATCAGCAAACGTTGGTGCGACAATCTGCGGTGGACAAAAACACATTCTTCCTCATCATTACGAAGACATCACAAATGTTGGAACTGAGAGCGCCTAGCAGTTCAGAATGTAAAACGTAAGTACTACCTAAAGAATTAATTTTTTTCAATTTGAAATTCTTTGTGTTTCATCGATAAATTGAAATGCACATAATCATTTTGTATTCTTGGAAATGATGGAAATAGAATTTGTTTCTCGTCTTGACGATGACTGAGATCTCTGTAAGAGTAATGACTCCTTTCATACATTCGTTGTAAGATCAGCCCCCACATTTCAATGAAAACCTATCCAACAGGTCAGTCTACTTCTTATTTTTTTTTTTTTCTTTTCTTCGATTGTATCAATAAACTCGCAAAAATGTGTGAAAGAAGCGAACAACATAATTTTGAAAATAATCACAAGAGATGTGCAGGCGATTCTCAGTCGGATCTCAGTCAACATTGATCATTTTCAATGGATTCCGATTGGCGTAATTAATCTTGAAAAGGATTTTCTGGTTTTCTCCTCTCCATATGTTCTTATTTTCTTAATTTTGAAATTTTTTCCTTTATTATTTAAATGAATTGGCGAAGATTATTTGTTGTTTATTCGTGATGACAAATTCCACTTTATTAATATTGTTGTGATTGGCATTTGTTGTAGTTGATCAGGACAGAGAGAAACACTCAGCTTTTGAATGGCTGAATGGCTGAATGGAGGGGGGCAATAAAGATTAAAGACTAATTTGTGTGATGGTAAAAGAATTTCAGGGTTTTTTGCATTCGGAAGGCATTGACGTCAAAGAAGCTCAATATAAATATTTTTAAAGAAACAAAAGGTTCAATAATGTCTGCATATAATTTCAAGATCAAGTTTGTAGGAGGCATTCAGCGATGGCTGGGAATTTTTATATTTTCATCATTTGAAGGTGAAGATTATGATGAATTGCTGCATCCTGCTTCTGGTGATGGATTTATTTTATTTCTGAATAACAAGACACATTCAATTAGTCTTTGAATGATGTGTTTCGACGGAGAAGGTCTGTTTTTATAAAGTGCATCAAATATTAATACTAATACTTAACCTACTTTGATGGTAAGTGTTTATTGTTATTGGTATCTATGGTGTTGATTCATTTACTCTTCAATCATGTACCTAGTATTGAAGCCTTACCGTATTTTCCTCCTATTGTTTGAATAATATCGTAATCAGAAAATGGAATCCAGTCGCTGTAATAACACGAAACACCACATTATTTGAAGGCGCTCTTATTGTTCGCTGTGAAATAAAGTGACACAGGTTATCAACTATACGAGTATGGCTGTATTCCTAAACGTCAAAAAAATGCGCATCTTTACTAAATGATGCTTTTTTTTATGCATTGCAAGACTACCTTTCCATTGCAATGAAATTTGTGACGTTTTGAAACGCCATTTGCACACATTCTCAGCTGTTGTTTTAATTTAATAAAATCGTGAATATGAGTGAAGACAATGTAAAATAATACAAAATAATAAACAATACATGATAGGATCAATTACTTACGAACTCGGCGTAGCCTCCATTCTGTAATATTTTTTGAGCAAAGATATTGCATCAGATCTGTTTGTGATGCAAAGGTTGCTGTTGTTTGTGCAATACATGCGTTTACACTGTGATTTGAAACGTTATGCATTGTATCACTACAGTAATGTTGAGTTTCAAAACGCTTAAGCTTGCAGTACTACATTAAGGAATTCGGCCTATTACTTGCAATATCTCTAAAAAGTTCGGGTGAAGGGCATTGCGGATTTGCTTTTAGAAATGGCTAGAAAGTGCATGCAGTTGGATGTGGAGCTGATATTGAATTCTCTTCCTTTTTAAAGCTTTTAATCCCTTTTATTGTTCCTATTCGCACAGTGAGATCAAATCATAAATTTGTGCCAAGAGCTGTCATTAGATCGCAATAACTGCAACACATTAACAAATCTTTTTCGGACGGCTAATTTTCAGGTGCAGCATTATTTTATATATATTTCCATTATAGATGTAAGAGCGTCTGCGCCTATTTATCCTGAATAATAGGTCTAATGCCGAAATTAACTGTAGCGGGCTTAGGCTGTTTTATTTTCTTTTAGGAGCTGGAATGTTAAAGTCACACAGAATAAATATTGAGATGCGAATTGGTAGCCCTGTGTTCTGATTAGCTAACATCAATTCTTAATTTCCAGAATCTCCTTTGAATTTGAGTTAGCTATTGAGCCGTACAACTCTGAATTTAGTGCAGAATACCGTTTTCATATTATTACAAGGCGAGTGTTAACAAAATATTTCGTTTTCGGAAAGCTTTTCATAGTCATTAATTTATATATTGGGTCTACAAGTAAGTTTCCAGCGTTCTTTTTTTCCAAAATTTGAAGCTCTATTATGGAAACATAGTTACAATGCTTTATTCAAAGTATCGTCCATCGGAAGCTACAACTTTACCCCATTTTTCTGGCAATTTATGAATTCCGGACTAAAAGAACGTATCGAGCCAATTTTTGATTTCCTCTACTGAGCTGAAGCGTATTCCCGTAAGAGCGTTCTGCATCGAACGAAACAAGTGGTAGTCAGATGGTGCCAAGTCTGGACTGTAAGGCGGGTGAGGCAGAATTTCCCATCCACTATTTTGCAAATAGTTTTTCACCGAAACCGCAACATGTGGTCGAGCGTTGTCGTGATGAAAAATGACGGACTCACGCCTGGTCGCCTGGTCTCATATTCTGGCCGTTTTTCTTTTAATGCCCGCTTCAAACGAATTAGTTGGGTTCGATATAATGGTCCTTTGATGGTTTCACCACTCGGAAGCAGTTCGTAGTATACGACACCCTTTTGATCCCACCATATGCAGAGCATGACCTTATTCACGTGAATATTTCGTTTCGGCGTTGATTGGGCGGGCTCGCCGGGCTTTGTATACGATTTTCTGTGTTTAGGATTATCATAATAAATCCATTTCTCATCACCAGTGACAATACGATGCAAAAATGATTTATTTTTATACCGCTGCAGTAACATTTCGGACATGCAAAATCGCCGTTCGACGTCTCTTGGCTTCAATTCGTACGGCACCCAGTTTCCAACCTTTTGAATGAATCCCAGTGCTTTAAGCGCAGGGAAACGGCTTGTTGCGTGACGCCCAATGATGCAGCAAGTTCTTCTTGAATCTGACACGGATCCTCATCCAGTAAAGCGTCCAATTCCTCGTCTTCAAAACTTTTCGGCTTTTTTGGGGCGATCTTTGTCTTCAACTCCAAAATCAGCACTTTTGAACCGTTTGACCGTTTGAACCACTCGCGGCACGTCGATTCACCAATACATTCCGCCCCATAAGTTTCCGAAAGCAAACGATAGGCCTCAGCCGCACTTTTCTTCATATTAAAGAATAAAAGCTATTATGTGAATCAAAGTAACCACCTTGGGAATGAAAAAAAAAATTCTTTTTAATTGTTTTTTTTTTTATTTTGTTCAATATAGTCCCCTTTTAGTTTGATACAGTAAAAGTAATTTTCCGGAAGGTCTACAAAATACTCCTCGGCGTCGATGATGTCCTCTCTTTACCTGAATTTTTTACTGATGAGCCATCTTTTGAGGTTTGGGAAGAGATAATAGTCCGAGGGATTCAAATCCAGTTGCCAATCGAAGTGCTCTTGCGTTCGTGTTTTTGGTCAGGAGTGAGCATTCGCGGCACCCAGCGGCAGGATAATTTTTTCATATGCAGAATATTGCCCAAAATATGGCGTGTGCGCTCAGTACTAATCTTTGTGTGTGTCTAAATGCACCATAACCTTTTTTGCAGTAGCAGCACATTCTGGCGGTCAAGGAGGTTACTTTTCACTCCACCTAGTATGTAGGCCCTACCGGTGGAACAGCCTGCTATTTTGTTAAATATATTCGGAGAAATCCTGAGACATTTACAAAAATTTGTTAAACGCTCAAAACATTTAACGGAAATCGATTTTCTGGTGCAGTGTGTCGTTTCAGCACTTAATGAACACAATATTAATCAAGGATTTAGAGGAATATCATGCTTGGTCAGTTGCTGCAGTAGAGATATACATATACAAGTAGAGCGATTCTAAGATCTAATAAAAATTTCAATGATGACAATATTGTTCGAAAATGAGTGGTAACTAAAACAAAAGAAATCGTTTTCCTTTCACAACATTATCTTGCAGACCCAGTCATGTATCAATGGTGGTCAGATAATTCCAATTGCTTCATATATATTATATGTTGTATTCGGTAAAAGGATACTGTTTATACACCTTGTTGCCATCCATTTTCGGTATCGTCACCATCGCATATTGAAGCACTGTCTTTTCGAATGGTTTTTCTTCCGACCGCTCTAAATGCGTAGCGTTCTCGTTTTGTTATTTAAACTCATTAATTAGAGTTAAAAGCTATTGATATCAAGGCTGATGTTATTTTACATGTTTATATAAGACTCGAATAAGATGAAATCTTTAATTACCAAGGGAAGGTGAATTTATTACAGTGACTAATGACACAAAGTTCTTTGTCTTTCTTCTCTATGCACTGCAGTGCCCATTCCAGATGATTTTCTCTCCAGTGTAGAGACACAGGCTGGTCTTGTATTACGCCCGATGATGCCAATATGATCAATATGACAATCTCATTTCTTCCGATTGTGGCAGTATCTTCAAGGCGTCTTAATTGGCAAAGATAAACTGAAAAGCGCTCACTACCTTTTTTTTACTCTTTTGACTACCTGATCTATCTCTAAAGGTACATTGATAAAATCCCATCGGTTGGCTGACCAATCTTGCTCTCAATCCTTTGTTAATTTCTTATATACGAGTAGAATGCACGATATTATTATTATTATTTATTATTATCAAAGGAACGATACAAATTAATTTGTAAAGTCCGGAATTCGCCGGGGTATTATGCCCATATGGCGTGTACCGCAGTGTACCGGGTTCTCATGTGGTCACCCGCATCTAGGTACTTACCGCGCCCAACACTGCTTGATTTCGGTGATCTAGTGGGAACCGATGCTGGCGAGCCCAGGATAGCATCATGAGCGTTGGGTTAGGACTTGGCATGTTAAGCTGATACTTAAGAAATAGCTTCTGTAAACTTCAAATAAGTCATTTGATATCAACCTTGAACAATTCAATAGACAAGGCAGGTGCGTTAGCTAGCTACCTTGTTACTTTTGGCATCGTTAATCAACGATTTCTGGACTGTAACTGACTGCAAAACAGCTTGGCTGTGTGTAAGCTGTTTTTCTACTGCAATATCGTATCGTCGTAATGACTGCATGTGCAGTCAATATAGGTTGCATTTGTATATGATCCTTCTTGAGAGAAGCTTACTTTATTATCGAATGTATTTGCCGATTTTGAACCTTTTTCAAGTATTTAAAACAATAGGATCCAGAGCTATATCGCTCCTATGTCAGTATCGTGTCTCTGCTAAACTACACGCGACTATCTAGTTACCGTTTTTTTTTTCAATATGTGCAGAAGTAGGTTGTTTGTTTTTTAATTTTTTGGTAGGGGCAAACCTTGTTTTATCGATGTACGTAATAATCTAACGACCATATTCGTGAGAAATTACGATCGGACATAAACATTGCCAGATGCTTCATTATGAATAATGACTTATAAACCAAAGTTTTTTTTTTGTGATCACTATTTGACTGTAGTATCAGAAATAACTCAAGACGCTTCAATCTTTTAATTGAATTTATAATTTTATTTGTGAGAGTTATCCAACTACAGGTTTATGTTTGAATGCCTTTCTCCGATAGGATTCTAACTCTAAATAGTTAAAGTTCACACAATCTTCTTTTCCATCTTGTTTGTCATTTAAGTTAAATTGTGAAAACTCTAATGTTGTATTTTTCTTGCCCCAATGACCACACCTCGTTCTTGTTTTATTCAACAGATGCCTTAATGTTTCAGTTATTTGTTTAGTTTGTTCGCTTAATGGATATGACACCCACTCATCATCATTTTGCCATCTCAAAATCGATGTCTCTGTTTATGCAATATTTATGTTACAAGGTCTATGTTAGTCATTGTCTGAATTCGGTGTGTATGTGTGAGAGAGAGCGAAGAAGAAGAGTGTGCGTTTTATTTTAGCATCATTTCCATTAATCGACAAATTCTCAGATTAATATTGGCCACGTCAAGTCACCGTTCAGTACTATGAAAAACCTTCCTGATATCGTGATCATCATATATCACATTATTCACACTCCCACCCACCCAGAGTCAATCTTTTTCTCTGCTCATAGAATAGCCTTAATGCGAAATTTGATGGTCAGTAGCCTGTCCAGCTTGGGGTCGGTAACATTTTCTTTTGTGTAATCGAAAAGTGAATATTTACGTGTTTATTGTCACCGAGCTGACGACATGACGACGTGACGGCAGTACTAACATATATGACTACAACCTTGACTTAGTTCTCGTCGTCAGCTATGTAAACACATGTACTCGTTTACTCGAACGAACAAAGCTTCTTGGACAAAGGATGTCGAATCCAGGGGTGGATTTGGGGTTTATTGCCTTCTCCTAAACTGAATTCATCCATCACCATGGCCGTCAGCATCAGCATCACGACATCATTAGCACTTGCATCTAGCATCTTAATTAGTAGAAAATCAGCTAATTAAACGTTTCTTTAGTTCTTCAGCACACCCAGTTTATTCTGTTGCTCTTTGTAGTCATCGTATTCGTTGTCAGTTTTCGTTTTCAAGTTCAACCAGAGATTGTTTCGGCATTTTTCATCTGGGATTTGTGTTCAGTACCGGCTGGTAGCATCAATCGTCAATCTGGCAATGTGATGTTTAATGTCTTCCGGGATGGTTTCCTTCTCCTGATGATTTTTTGCGTTTCAAATTGTCAGTATACGAATTATAAGTATCAATGCGTCGCTGAGTAATCAGTTGGTCACCGTTTCAATTTGAACAACGTACATTGTGAGTGTTCATAAATTATTATTTTGAAAGCTGAGTAAGAGATGTTGCTACAGTGAAATTCACCCTGTTTTTATGCTGACATTCTAATTTCAGAAATATTTTTTCGTTGCTTGAGATTTTCCACAGAGGGATTTGGGGGGAACTTCTGCCCTACTGCCTACTGGCAAAAGGATGTCAATTTAATTAGAAGAGCCTTATGGGTAGAAAGTTACCTCTTCGTGATTTAGTTTTAATAAAAATTTAATTTGGCGTCTTTATGAAACGATTAGGTAGGTCTAATGGGGTTTCTGCGCATTTTATGTAGATCTGCTTCGACACGTGGTGAATAATTAAGATTTTAGAGTGGAGAGAAAAGTGTCATCGGGTTTTACCCTCTGAGAATGTTTGAGGAAACAACAGACGACTTAAACACAATCCTGTTAAAAATATGAAAATCCAATTAAGGTTCACTGTTCCTTTCTATAAATTTATTCAGCCGTCAAAAGAATTAAAATCAAGGATGTCGTTCGGATATGTTCGAATATGTGTTTACTATCTTCTAAAAAAAAATAGTCAAGCGGTCAACAACAGAAAAGTACCTGAAGGGACCAGACTCTTAAGTTCCGAACATGTTTCTCTCAATTGGTCGGTCTAAGCATCCCTACAAGTATCACACGGTGAGGTATTCATCAGGCCTCCATTAGAGTGTTATTAGAGAAATTTATGCCTACTTAGAGGTATGTAAATCGCTCAAGTGCCTCGAAGCTACTGCTGTTGAGAAGAATGTTTTGTCGGTGGTAGACCGGTGACCCTAGTATGTGAGAGTTTCTATAACGTTGTATTGGAAACGGTCTGCATACTTAAGGAGATGAAATAATTTAATAAGGGTAGCATGTTCCGTCTTAGCAGCTATCTTGCTAGTTTTAGGTACATATTTAGAACGATTTCGAGTTTCCATAATGATCTGTGGACGTATACTATCAACTTCGTTTTTGAAATCGATGAAAAGTCCTGAATTTCTAACCAAATGTCATATGTCTTCTCCAAAATTTGCTTAAGTATGAAATTTTGATCTATCACCGATCTAATGGATTGGAAACTACACGGGCATTAACCATTAGTGTCTTGTTGCAATACTAATTTGGAACAAACCTATCTGTTTTTTTTTTCAATCCATATGTGTGTGATGATTTGGTGCATGTGGTACTCCATTAGAATATCACGTCTATATCGGAAAAATTCATCTGGCGGACCGAGGCCTATCTGAAGAATGTACAGTAATTGAGCAGTTTGTTCCTTTCTTAAATCCATTACGAAGATCTTGAGTCAATAAGATTTTATACGGATGTATTGCTAAGTTTTTTAGCAAAATAAAACGTGCGCCACATGGACGTTCGTGACGCGCCACGCTCTTGAGAATGGTGCGAAATCGTTTGATTGCATCTTGACGTACCTTTTCTTCTGGTGTTTCGCTGTCACACTGTCACGGCAACATTATATAGTCAATTTGATTTTTTTTTTTCATTAATCGAGACAATTATAACGGCCGAAAATTGAAGTTAACGCTTGGCATGCTTCCAGATTGATCCAACCGTAGTACTCCATTTGATGATCATGTCCACCCGTATACAATTCGTTTTGAGATAATTATATCGAGGATGGGTAAGCTTTTTCAGTCGATGGTTTATTTGCGTTCTTTCCGAGATCATGAACCACGACTTTTGAATACTGATAATATTGGGGAGCATGCTTAATTGGCAACATTGATTCTACTGACTGGCGTCTTATACAATATTTCTCTAACTAGTGTTCAGTTTTGAAGTTGGGTTCTTATCTGCAGGTTCCAATTGACATCACTGCTATCTAAAACAATTTGCTAAAAATGCCGTGGTGTTCTTTTTGTGAAAGTTATATGCGATGAGTGCTCTTGACGACGCACGTTCTGTTGCTTTGATTCTGATTATCTGTTTAACTTCTTAAAAGCGTCTTTGCAAGGCTACCTTTTTGTTGCTTTATTTCTGGCTGGTAAACTCGCCGGAACAGTCAATCTAAAAGGTGAACTCTGTAAATTAAACCTTTTCACAGGAAGAAGACGCCATGCCCATCAGGTTCATTCTACGAGTTATTCCGCTAAAAAGTGGCATGGGCAAACAGAGGAACCGGTTAGACGCATTTTGATCTATGTATAATGCTTTTTATACGTAGGAGTATATCATTAATCCCAAACAGTAATGATACATAAAAAGTAAAAATACATGGATAGAAATTTTATGAAAATAAATTTAAAGAAATACCATATACTTACATACCAGATGGACGTGACTTGGTTATCGAATTCGACGCATGTTCCTTAGGGAAGAGAATTAACAATGAACTATTGTGAGGAGGGCGATTCCTATCGAATTAACTGCCTTAAAGTCACGAACTTTACTAAGCTTGTAAAACCCAATCTGGGGACTTTTCCTACTACACCTTGCGTTGGAATGTTACCGATGTTGGAATCCGTTGTCCATATTTATCAACGCAGTTGTGCTTATAGCACAAGTGATTTTAAACATGTAATAGTCGATCTGAATGTTCAGAAATCAACTAAAACGTGATTTCTTCTACTAATTTGAAATAAGGATCTACTTGATTATATTGATTATATTTCTGAGATATAAATGCAGTGAACTCTGTCTCTTTCGACTTAACCCCTACAGCTCAAATTCCTACCACTCAAACTCCCACCATTCAAACTCAAACCACTCAACCCCTAACACAAACGCCTTTCCCTAATTTCGACCTCAGAACTGGAGCTAAGTATCCTAATTTCATCAGTTCTCACATTTTAAACCCTACGCCAAACTCATTAACCACTCCTTCTATTGACCCCCTTTCGATACCCACTGTTAAATTAACGCAGCAAACTATCGATACCACCGAATGTCGCTATGCGCTCTCTAGGCTTAGAGATAAAAAGATATATGAGAATATACGTCAATATCTCGCTTATCTGCACGATAAATCCGACTCGGTGTGCTACGAGAGTAAAACAAAAAGAATCGTCATGGTTTCTATCCAGCAGGAAGGCCTCCCAACCGACGTTACCTGTCTCAGGAAACTTTATACAAAGTATCACTAGATTCTCAATACGCTCCCCCAAAAGTTTTTCGACCCTAAAAGGTCATGCAAAAACCTCCCTCTCACCTTCTATTACCAGAACGTAAGAGGACTACGTTTTCCGCCAATCTCATGCTCTCCCATTTGATATCTATGCTCTGACCGAAACCAATCTTATCCCAACATAAAAAAACCAGGAGTTATTCCCTCTTTCTTTTAATGTTTTTCGGGATGATGATCGCGCATCCCCCTTGATTGAATCCCCTTGTCGAGGTGTCCTACTGGCTATTCACAACAGCTTGGACTCCTCTCTCGTTGCAACTTCATCCTCTCCTTTGTGTCGGTTAAAATGACACCCTTACTCTTAGATGCTTGTATGTTATGTGTTGTTACATTCTTCCGGCGAAACCTATCGAATCCTACCAACTTGCTATTGCAGCAATTGACAATTTGATCGACTTATCAGATTCGATTGATGATATCATTATCTTCGCCGATTTTAATCTTTTTTCATCGCTTCCAATCCCATTTCTACTAAGGAATGCCTCTTCTTAGATCGGCTAACTCTAACTCGGTTAACACTAGTCTATGCCAAGTCAGTGGCGTTTCCAACTATATGGAAAGGCAATTAGACCTTATCTTCACAACTGATCCCTTTAACTCCTCAGTATCCTGTTGTCCCCTATCTCTTTCAACTATTGATAACTTTCATCCTCCACTTCTTCTCTCATTTTCCCAGAACTCTCCCCTCCAGTCGCCTCCCCCCGCAGTTCTATTTTCTTACAATTTTCACAAAGTTAATTTCCGTAAAATCAATGCCTATCTAAGCAGGGCTTCTTTTGAGTTTACCAATCTATCTCTCTTTGATGCCCTTTCCACTTTTTACAGAGAAATATTCAAATCCATCTCCCTTTATGTGCCATATTCCCGCTATAAAACTTTTTCTACATCCCCTCCTTGGTATAATCGTAGACTCCGCTCTCTACGAAACAAAAGAAATAAGTTATGGGCGGTATTCCTTCGCACCCACTCTTCTTCCGACTATTCAAATTATCTAGGTACATATCTTCATTTCAATGAACTCTATAACTCTCTCTATCAGCGCTACCTGAATAGCGCGCAAACCAATCTCATAAATGACCCCAAGTCCTTTTTTCAATTTGTCAATTGCAAAAGTAAGACTGATGGTTATCCTTCCTCTCTCGCTTTCGACTCCAAATCTTCAAGTGATCCTACTACCATCGCCAACTTTTTTGCCACATTTTTCAAACAATCATTTGCCAACAACTCCTTCGTACCAGATCCCTCTTACTTCAATGATCTACCAAATTTCTCCATTGATCCCTTTCTCACTCGAAATTTCGATCCTGCAGTTATTGAAGAAAAGTTACAAAATCTTAAAGATGAATTTGTACCTCGCCTAGAAAGACTCCCTTAAAAAATGCTCTTCCATCCTGTCTCTACCACGTTCCTACCTTTTTCGTCTATCCCTTACACAGGGAGAATTTCCCCGGATTTGGAAGACCTCTTTTAAAATCCCGATACACAAAAACGGATCTAAGAATGAAGTTACCAATTATCGTCCCATTGCTAATCTCTCTCATATACCCAAAGTCTTTGAAAGCATTTTATACGAAGCCTTAAGCTTCAAATGCAAGCCTTTTATTTCACCCCGACAACATGGTTTTCTAAAAGGTAGATCAACTACCACAAATCTAGTTGCATTCGTGTCTTTTGCTCTATCAGTCTTAGAAAATGGCAAAGAAATCGATGTTATCGCAACTGATTTCACTAAAGCGTTTCATAAGATATCTCATCAATTGATCCTCTTCAAATTGTCTGCTCTCCGCTTTGAGCCTCTCTTATTAAAATGGATTTCTTATTACCTGGTAAACCGATATTATAGTGTTCGGTTTAGATCCGCCGTTCCTGTTCCATTCCTGGTCTCATCTGGAGTTCCACAAGGCAGTCATCTTGGTCCTCTTTTCTTCATTGTTACTATCAACGATGTTGAGAGGGTCATTAAACACTCCTCCCTATCCCTTTACGCTGACAACACAAAATTTTTTAAAACTACAATATTTCCTCTCCCCATGACTCTGCCCTTCTTTAAGAAGACCTTGATCGGTTTTCAATCTGGTGCCTCAAAAACTGCCTAGAACTTAATATAGCCAAATGTCAATCTATAACCTTCTCACGTAAATGCAACCTGTCTCCTCCCCGACTTTATTTTCTCCATGGTCAACCAATTCCCCGGGTTCAGGCTTTTCAAGACCTTGGCATGTTATTCGACAGTGAGCTTAATTTCCGTTCGCATATCGATAAGATGATCCTCAAAGCCAACTCATCACTTGGCTTTATTAAGATAAGATAGATAAGATAATTTTATTTCATATAGTATTCAGAGTCAGAGTATAATTCAAATACAATTCATTAAAAAATATTATAACTAGTTTAACGCACAAAACTTATTTATATGAAATGTTGAGACATTCTGTATTTTACTAAAAAAAGTAGTGGAATAGTTTTGAATGCCACTTTAATCAGTTATTTACATTAATATTAAAGTTTATGATGGGCTGGCCATAAACAATAAAGGTAATTCATAGTAAAATCAATTAACAAAAGAAGCAGGAAGGCAAATGAATTGAATTAAATTAAATTAAAGTTAAATTAGAATGCCAAAAGTAATAGATTCTAAGGTAGCGTAGTTGTGGTTCAGAAGCCAGTTTTTTTTAGACATTTTAAAAACATTCCAGGTATTGCTATTGCCCTGATAGACTGTGGAAGTTTATTAAAGAGGCGAAATGACAAAACGGTATAGAAATTACGGTAGGCAGTGATACGAGCAAATTGTACAGGTAACAAGTACGAAAAATTACCTCGTAAATTGTAATTAGAAATTAATCGAAAATTTCGATTACCTGATTTCATAAAGAATGACAGATCGCAGAACAAAGGAAAACTAGGGTATCTAACATGTTTATGACATAACTTTCTTAGTATATGCTTCTGTAAAACTAATAGGGGTTGTATTTTCTTATGATAAGTAACAGGAAATTCCATATTGCAGCTTTGAATGAAAGATCCCATAGAAGATTTTCTTTAGAAGAATTGTGGAGCAGACATTTCGCAAAATAATAGAAGTATCTCAGTGTGGAACGGAAATACTTCCTCGGATTCTCTGAGGTGTGATTCGAAAAGCTCATATTGGAATCGATAGTAAGACCTAGATATTTATATTCATCTACTTTCTCGATAAGAAAACATTTATCATCACAACTAAGAGTACTACAAAAAGTGGGAGTAGTAGGTTTATTGATGCAATTGCAATTGAAAAATTTGAATTTTTGACACTAGGGTGCATGAAAGTGGACATTCGCTCCGAAACTGGGTACTGATGATAAAGTGAAATACATAATTTTTGTTTTGGAGCTAATTATCAACTTGTGATTCTCAAACCAGATTCTCAACAAATTCAAATCGCAATTTATGTCAGCAACGAGTTCCAAAGGGCTATTCTTTCCATATGAAAAAGCTATGTCATCCGCGAAGGCAGTTGGTGAGCCTTTAAAATCAAGTGCAAAAAGTGAATTAATGTAGATGAGAAATAGAATTGGACCCAAGACAGAGCCTTGGGGAACACCCAGGTTAAGCAAATTTATTTCGCTCCTTATGTCATCAATCTTCATACTTTGTGACCTATTTTTTAGGTAAGACTTTAACCAATCAAGCATAAAGCCACGAAATCCAGCTTTTTCCAGTTTACCCAACAAAATATCGTGATTGATCATGTCAAAAGCTTTGGTAATGTCAATGAACAAGCCAGCTGTACACCTTTTACCATCAAGATTATAGATTATTTGGGCACAAAACTGCAGTAGAGTATCTTCAGTAGTCCAAGGAATTTTCCAAACCGTATGTAACCAGATCTCTCTATATTACCTTTGTTTGCCCCCTGCTTGAGTATGCCAGTCAAGTTTGGTCCCCCTTTCACCGGGTTCATGTTTCCCGAATCGAGGGTATTCAACGTCGATTCCTCCGATTTGCCCTCCATTTTCTGCTGTGGAACGACCCTTTATTCTTACTCTATCTCCCTTTTAAATATGAATTCGTTAGAAGAACGTAGGAATACTGCTGACATTCTTTTCATTCATCGACTTCTCTCAGGTTCCATCGACTGTGCACCCATTTTGAACTCCATTTCCTTCAATACCAACTCCCGCAATCTACGTTGTCCTCGACTCTTCTATCTACCGGTCCACCGCACCTCTTATGGCTCCAACGAACCAATCTCCCGAATGCTCCGAAAGGTCAACTCAAACCTCTCCCTTTTTGATTTCCACCCGAGCACTCCTCATCTCAAACAAGATCTCCCCCATCACTTCCTTGGTCCCTAGCTCTTAAGTCGTTCTGTTAGTTTTTAGTCCTAGTTTTTAAGTTAGATTAAGCTTGTATTAAGCCAATAAATGTGGGCCTCAGCTCCCACCAAAATTAAAATTAATGAACTACGGAATCATGCAATCAACCAGCAATCATTCCATAAGTCCCTATGTATTTGAGATTTTTATTTAATTTCTGAAAAGAATACTGCGCTACAGGTTATAACCCCGTGGCACTTGGTAAGGACGACGGCGGTTATTGAACTGATATCTGATCCGAGCATAACAAGCATGATTCTAATCGAAAATCGTTTTGCGTCAAATGTCTCGAAAACCTCTGGAAGCCAATGTCTATAAATAATTTACAGAAACACCTTCTCGAATATAATTATTGACAGACAGAAGTACAAAAAAAAAACATAGACCTGGAACCCCAATACATTAATTCCAATTCAATATTCAGCAAAGTTCCGGGACATTTTACGTTCTATCTCCCTAGGATCAAGGCAAAAGTCAGATGGCAAACACTAAAAAAAAATCTTTACGTAAACACTTTTACCTTTTGCGAGTATCTTCATTGTTATCTGTTCTCATTTGTCATTCAATCTGGTTACAAAATAAAATATGGAAAATTAGTCAAAACGAAGAGATACTTGTATTTCGTCGGTCTGTCAGTCGACGTCGTCGCTGGTGTCAATTATGCACTTAAAGGTGAAACAAACAACAAATCCTCCAAATGTGACAAATCACTAACTTGACCTACGTACGTGGGTACTTGTATGAGGATTGCTTTTGTTGAACCTTAACAAAAGTAAGCTATATTTTATACTCGTGCAAATATGCGTATGTAAGTATGTACTTGTATGTATGTTTTTGTTGATAATAAGAGTACGCTTACGAGTATTTGTCAAGTTGAAGCATACTCAACCTCATCCCTCTAACGAGGGTAGATGATGCCACAGTATTTGCATGAGCCATACGAGCCGCTTGTGGAAGTAGACGACGTCGTCTAAAGGTGTGAACGTTTGAGTGAAATGTTTTGCAAATTTTTCACATTTTTCTTGAAAAGTCTCTGCATACTCTTCTGCAATTGCTTGAATAAACAATCCGATGAGAAAAGGAAGAAAATTCTATGAATTTCCCCAACAGGAACCGTCGGAGAGGATTTAATGACAAAAAAAAAGGAATTGCCTTGTTAGCTCGTCGGAAAAGACCTTGAGGTAAATTTACTTAAGAAATTTCTTGACGTGTTAAGGCTTTCGATCTATGTATGTATGAAGGGTTACTAATCGTGGTTGTAGAATTTCATAGCGATAGATGAGATCTGAGTTGAATTGAATCAATTTCTTCAATATCAACATTTCTTTTATTCGCTTCGGTCTTGGAAGCCACCACGTTAAGAACTTTTAGCGAATAGCTCGAAGAAGCTCGATTTCCAATGACGACCCCAAAAAACGTACGAGTATAATGGATAACTATTTAAAGATATGCGCCTCGTAAACAGAAGATGCGAATCTTAAAAAAGACTGGTCTACTCCAAAAGATTGTCCAATAAATCTTTTAGAGCCACTATGTGAATAGACACGAATATGGTGTTGAATTTTCGATCCAGTCTCAGCGGGCCTCCACCATTTGGATTTACGCGAATCACTTTAACATTAGCCTAATATGAATAAGTGCTACCGCTATGACGGATAAAAATTTCGACTACGCACTGTCTCGGCGCTATACAACAGGACAGTCTTATTTAGTGTCCTCAGATAGGGCTTTACTGCTTAAAGGTAGATAAATTCCTTTACCACCTGATAGTTGATAGTTGTCGATAGTCAAATTTTGTGTTGATTGTCCTTTTTTGACGGTAGCATATATTTTGTTTTGTTCTCATTGACCGTCAGAGACACTTTTTTGGTGCTTCTGCCTCAATACTGACAAAAGTCCCACTGACATCCCGCTAGTTTCTCCCGGTTATGGTAAAAAAAAGTCGCATGTTTGAGACCCTTTTAACATTATAAAATTTGGTTTCTTCCGACTGACAGAGCAGCGGGTGTTCTCCATCCACATTGAGAGTGAGAATTGGGTAGATGGCGGATCTACCAGGTCTAAAACCGCACTTTTCAGGTTGTTGATGATCAATTTAAGACATTCACATGATACGGCTGCAAGGATTTTGTATGTGACCTTTAATACGAGTAGACATAGTTTGACCCCTGGTAGGCGTCTCCGTTTTTAAGAACCGGACAGATTCCATACAGTGTGCACACTCTTTACCAGATCATTTCTATCTGATCCAGAGGATTTGGTCAGGTGGACGTATATTTTCGCGGTCTTCATGCTAATTGAGTGATGTTTCTTGGCTGACAGCAATATTTTCGTGGCCTTAAAAGTTTAATAGTTTGGTAAATTATTAGCACGGACTGCGTCTCAATTGCGTCTTTGCAGGCAGGCTTCAGTTCCAGTTTGTAAAATGTGTAAAAGAGGAGAGGAAAAAATACCTTGTGCCATCAAATTAAGAATCCCCGCGTCTTGAACGACAATAAACTAAACTTACACTGTGAAGAGGGATTTTGTTTGTTTGTACCTAGTCTAGTCATAAACATTGATACAAAAAAAAACTTAGGCCAAATGAAAACGCGCTGATATTTTTAAAAACAAATTTATACTTTTTATTTGTCAAATTGTCTTCCAAGTTATGGAAAAATTCATTCTAAATGGCCGCCAGTTGCACTAAAGCACCACCTGAGACGTATTGGCCAATCATCAATGGCATTACGGACCTTATTCATCGAAAAGTTGTGATAAGTAGAGCAGGCCATTTCCTCTAAAAAGGACCACCACTTGTAATCCAATGGATTGAAACCCGGACTACCAGCTGGCCACAATCATCCGGTGATATGAAGTCGGATACATTTTTTTTAAATCACTTTTGAATGGTTTTCATGTTGCGGGTTGGAGCAGAATCTTGTTGGAAAGTCCAGCGCTTGTTTGCGAATATTGCTCGGCTTAGCAGCTTAGCGACATCCTTTAAAACAAAAATCGAGGATGGTTATTTCATCGTAGCTTACTCCACACCATATCATTACATTTGCGGGGTGGTAGCTTGTTTCAACCCTTGGAATACGAGGGCGGGTCAATAATTCCGTGCATTTTTGAATTTCTGACCTCTTTACTGAAACAGCAACACTGCTCCTGTCAACAGGCATCTGTCAGTTGACTCCTGTCAAAATTTAAACTTGCTGCGTCAGTTAGTTTGTGTTTGACAGCTATTTTTATCAGACTACTCACTAATTTGAGGAGAAAATGGAAAAAAGTGAATTTCGTGTGCTTATTAAGCATTATTTCTTGCGAAAAAAAACCATTACCGAGACCAAGGCTAAGCTTGATAAATACTATGGGGACTCTGCACCATCGATTTCAATGGTAAAAAAGTGGTTTACTGAATTTCGTTGTGGCCGTACAAGCACTGAAGATGCCGAACGTCCTGGACGCCCAGTTGAGGTCTCTACACCCGAAACAATCGAAAAAATTCACGATATGGTGTTGGCCGACCGAAGATTGAAAGTGCGAGAGATTGTGGAAGCCGTAGGGATCTCGCATGGCTCAGTGGTGTTTCAATTTTGAATGATCACTTGGGCATGAGAAAGCTTTCCGCAAGATGGGTGCCGCGTTTGCTCACAGTCGACCACAAACGCAATCGTGTAACAACTTCACAGGAAGGTTTGGCGTTGTTTAATCGCAATATGGAGGAGTTTTTGCGCCGTTTTGTAACCGTGGACGAAACATGGATCCATCACAACACACCAGAGAACAAACAACAGTCAAAACAGTGGGTTTCTAAGGGTGAATCGGCGTCAAAGAACGCGCCGACAAACCTACCTTGGTTTGTCAGCCAATAAAGTTATGGCGACTGTTTTTTGGGATGCACGCGGGATAATCCACATTGACTACCTTCAAAAGGGAAGAACAATCAATGGGGAATATTATGCCAACTTATTGGACCGATTCAATGACGATTTGAAAAAAAACGACCTCATTTGGCCAAGAAAAAAGTTCTTTTCCATCAAGACAATGCAAGGGTGCACACATGTGCAGTTGCCATGGCAAAAATCCATGAATTGGGCTATGAATTGCTCCCTCATCCACCCTATTCTCCAGATTTGGCTCCGAGCGACTACTTCTTGTTCCCAAACCTGAAGAAATGGCTTGGTGGAAAAAGATTTGACTCCAATGATGAAGTCATCTCGTCATTTTGAGGACCTCGACAAATCATTTTTTTTGGAAGGGATAAAAAAATTGGAGAAGCGTTGGACAAAGTGTATAGAGCTCAAGGGGGACTACGTTGAAAAATAAAATTATTTTTTTATCAAAAAATCTGTTTTAATCCAAAAGTCACGGACTTATTGACCCGCCCTCGTATGTTCTGAAGCTTCTTTTGATATCCCAGCATACTCTCGATCATTCTGCTTATTAAAAGTTTCTTCGACGGTAAAAATTTTCTCGTCAGTGAACAGAACTTGTCTGTGAGCATTTTTAGCGCACAGCCAGAAGGGAGTTAAATTTTTGCTTACGTGTGTCTTTTAGACACTAAATCCAAAGTCTTCTTTGATTTTTGCGAAATGTTCATTTCGTCTGATTGAAGCCTACATGGCTTTGATGGTTCACGGAGTCCTCACAGTGCGTGGATGGGCGAATCTTTGACGGTCACGTACTCTACCAGTATCCCAGAATAATTTAATAGTACGATAAACAAAACAGTGAGTGATTCCAAGCAGTCGCAAGGTCCGAAAGATATCACCTTTTGCCGTATTACACTTCTTTAAGCCGATCATGACACGATTTTAGATGTCACCCCATTCCATGATTGTAAACAACTGCAAACAAAAATCTTTTCCGCGACAAAGAAAAGAGTGCAGTTAATACTTTATTCAAAATAGTTGCAATAAAAATTGTATCAATATTTATGACTAGACTAGGTAAGGATTAAGGTTACGCTAGATATAAATCCTTTCATGTTATGTTAGATTTTCGTCAGACCATCCTATTGTATGAATCCAAATCGTGGATTATTACGATCCAATCTGCGTGACCTCCGTATTATGAGCTAGTAACCCCTAATATTGCCATTATTAGGGATATGAAAATCTAGCGACTGCGTTGGTTAGGTCATGTTGAACGAAGTCTAATTCTAACCTTCATTAGGAGGACCAAGTCGAAGATAACCTACACGCATTTGGTGTTTTTAGCTGACGTTGTCGCTCACAGAGTAGAGCGAGTTGCGCAGTATTTTTTGGCGGGACAAGGCAGTGCTGAATGAAGTGCCAGCCAAGAATTGTGTTAGCATTTCTATTCGTCATATAACCTTATAAGTGTTTTTGTCATGATCAGTCGGTATAACAGAAACCATTAGCGTTTGTGGAGAACACGTTGGAATGTTTAAGAAAGGAGTGTTCTCAATGTTTATATTCGAATTCAGGATTGGACGCATATTCTCCGTATTAGATACTTAGCAGGATGAAGTCAGAATAGACTTAAACCTACACAAAGCTTTGGATTGCATAAGCCAACAAATCCGCAGGAGTGGTAGCTTATTGGAGAAAACTTCCCACACCGATCAAAAATTATAAGTTCGGTTGTAGGATCCCAACAGCCATGACTCAATACTTAAAGGTGGGAGTATAAGTTTTCAAATAGAACCTAGGTGTCGTTAGTCTATCTGAGCTCATTGACATCAAGAGACAGATAAAAAGCAACTTATCAAAAGTTGGCTCATCTGAACTTGGACATACATACACCTTGAATGACTCGAACTGCAACCAACTTCAGACTGCTAATTCCTAACCTCTAATTTCCAAACCGTTCATGACAGTGAGCTCAAATTTTGACACATGACAGATAATGTTATTATTTACAAGCCTTACAAGCGCCTCAGTTGTGTCGAAAAAATTTTATCCGCAATGGAATTCAAACGTGATAGTGTGATTGCTTTATATTTGGCTGGAACACCACAAGTAGCTATCGGTTAGAGCCCTCCAGTACCTCAACGTGAATTAATCATTTGTGTCTCGAACCATAGCTCGTTACCGTGATACTGGCAGCGATGCAAAACGACATGGAGGTGGTCATAAAAAAACAGCAACGTCGGCAGAAATGGTTCGGAAAGTGAAGGCTCGAATTGAGCGAAATCCGCGTCGAAGTGGAAGAAAAATGGCTCGTGAGCTCAACATATCGTTGGAACGGATGCAACACATACTGATAAATGAGCTTGGGCTCAAGCCATTGAAGTTCCAAAAAGCACACGATCTTACACCGCAACAGAAAAAAGTTAGAGTGGGAACAGCGAAGGAGTTGCTACGCTTGCACGAAAGTGATGAGTTGCCGAATTTGGTTTTTCCGATGAGTCGCCATTTTTTATCGAGCAATATGTCAACAAACAAAATGACCGAGTTTATTTGCCAGAGAGGTCCTTCGAAAAATTACACCTTCGGATGGCCACCAGAAAGCAGGCAGCACCGATGGTGATGCTTTGGGCCGCCATAACCGCCTATGGTCGCTCTCCGCTCGTATTTTTGAACCGTGGCGTCAAAATTAATGCGATCGTATACCGTGAAACTGTCTTAGAGGCAGTATTGAAGCCTTGGGCAAACAATCATTTCGGTCGGAGACCGTGGACATTTCAACAAGACTCGACACCGTCTCACAAAGCGCGCGTCAACCAAGATTGGTTAAAAAACAATGTTCCACACTTCATTTCTTCGACACAACGGATTGCAAATTTTCCGGATGCAAAACCGTTGGATTTCTCTGTTTGGGGTATTTTGAAGGCGAAGGTTGGCACTAAAAAATACCAAAGTTTGGACCACCTCAAACAAGCACTTCGCCGGGAATGGGCCAAAATACCGCAGAGCCACTTGCGTGCAGCGTGCGATGCTTTCTTCGGCCGTCTCAAGGCCATTATTCGCGCCAAAGGTGGACATATTGAAAACTACTGATACAATTTGAAAATTGATGTATTTCCAACATATTTTGCTTTAGCAGAATAAAATTTATCAAAATATAAAAAAACTATAGCATTTTAAAAAGTTGGAGTTCGAGTCATTCACCCTGTACATACGAGTACATAGATACATTTGTCAAATCAAATTGACCCTCTAACTCTAATAGCACTCCAAATACCCGTTTCAATACTAAGTTCAGTTAAGAGTTAAAAACTCATCTGCTGAGGATTCATAACAACGGTTAATACGAACTTTATATGAGTACATTTTAAAAAAATCGTACATGCCCTTGCGTTAATCCAACGGATTTCACTCCAAATCACCCCTGAGATGGAAAATCAATTGTACATTACAAAAACGAAAATTCTCTTAATGGTGTGCGCACACTGCAGTGCGAACAGCACACAATACACATCACAATCACCATAACCCGGCAAAACCACTTGTCAATGCCAAGTTTGGTAATATCAGTTGTCACATCTGATTTGAGAATCAAGTCAGTCGTCAATTATCTTACTCGGCTGCCACCGCTGCTGACTTATCCAGCAAAAACCGCAAGGTGAACAAACTAATTGTATCTAATTAGATAAACCGACAATGGCAACAGGTCTCTCCGATAAGAGGGAAGTTCCACTTTTATCGATTCAGTGCTACTGGTGACAGCTTCCACCGAAATGCTTGACTTCCCATAAAATATCTGGAAAATCTGAAATTCTGTTTTGTTTTCTTGTCGTTTGTTTGTTGGTTGGTTGTGTTGGTTGTGTATTCGTAATTGAATTGTCGCATTGTATCCGCGCTTTAAGTGCATTTGTCAAATGTGACAGGCAAATTATTTATTGCCAAATCAGTTTGACATTACTCAGATCGTAAGTGAGCATGAGTGTGTGTGAAATGTCTGAGTACGTTCAATTCAGAGAGAGCACATGTGATTTTACGATATAAGGACATGGGATTAAAGATTTATTACAACTAGCACAGTCACAGTGCACTGTGTTGTTTGCACACAGAGTCAATAAAGTGAGCGAGTGAGTGAGTTCACTGGTGCTGCTAACTAGTGAGACGTAGAGTACAAGTACAAGTATGAGCACGCTTGTGTGACAGAAGAGGGAGTTAATTATTTTGAAGGTCCTACGTGGAATTATTTATGCCGCCGGCAGTCATTCGTTATGCGTTTGAAAGTGAATGATAAATGAGAGATACTCGTACTCAAACCTCCCATAAATGGAGGGGAAACTTACCTTCATCAAGCAAAAACATTTTCCATTTCAAGGGAAAGACACCATGAACGTAAAAGTCCTCGAGTACTGTGCACCGCGCAATGCACGCCGTAGGCCAGCAACTTTAATTTATCCTTTAGTTCTGTTAAATCAATTTAGGGAAGGAGCTTGGTTGGCTATGGAACGACTATTTGGATTAGGATTTTTTTTTTTTTGACAGGCATCCGGTGAAGTGTGAAAAGGGTTGTCCTTGTTACGTTGATTAGTAATGATAAATCGAATGCTCGTTTATTTTAAACTTTAGTGTCACGGAAGAAGCTCGTCACCAAGCATTTTACGCGATAGTTCCTTTCAATTTTCTATCCGTCAGGTACTGTTATTGTAGGTAGTGTCCAGGTCTTTGTTTCACAACTTCAACATTTGTATTATGATGATGAATACAAGGTGCTGACGAGGCGGACTAATTTCCTATACTCGTGACGGACGGAAGGTAAAAGTGGTCTGCTGTTCACGTCCAGTTCTATGCCACCGTTGGCTTTAATCATAGCTATTTTCTACATAAGCAAAGTAAGTTGCTGATTTTTATTATCACCTTCATAATAGTCTGGCTTATTTTGTGAACAGTGGCATTTAGACAATAAATAGTAAGTCTTCGCCATACTCATACTCTAGGAGTTTTAGATATGCTTTTTCATTGCTTACCGCTTAGTCCTGAATAGCATTGATGAAAGCTTGCAACCCTATGATGCATCATTCTGGGCTATTATATCGGAAAATTGACAGCCCATTTTAAGTTGTTTTTCATAAGATATAAGGTGAATACTGACTGAACGTAGGATAGTTTGGTATACTTTGTACGGCCCTTTCTCATTCTGTGGCGAATGTATTAAGCGGTATACGTTTTTCTATCCTAAACCAGGTATTGAAGATCATGGTATTATAAATACACCTCGTAGTCGTATGTAGCAGTCATAAGGAGAAGATCACATACCATGCTGACTAACCTTCTATTGTATGTATAATTTTTTATAATCTAGAATTCATCCCTGCCAGCTGGAACTTATGCAGTTCAATAACTTACACGGTCAGAGCTCTAAGTTTGAGACAGGAACTGTAACGTTAACTCATTCGTCCTTAGGATTTCTATGATTGTAAGACGTAGAAAATCGTCGTTCTTATACGTTTATTTTTTATTTTTATTTATTTATTATTTATTTATTATTAAATTAGCAATACAATTCTACAAGACAATTCGTCTTTTGGAAGTATGGATTCTAAATTTTGACAACTTTATATGATTTCTTTACAGTTCATAATTTGTAGAGTAAAAACAACAATAACAGTTCAGATCGTATTAATTAAGTTGATAAGAATATGAACAGTTTTTCCTGAAGAATTGATTATCTGCAATCCATGCGGTAGATTGTTCTAGGCACGAATTGCAGATACAAGAACGGATCGTTCACCAATACAATGTGTGGAAGAGGGAATTATCAGTTTTTTACCTCTACTAGATTGGGCAAATCTTATCATATCAAAGAGGTAACATGGAAATTTAGTATTAATAACTTTGAAGAGTTTGAAGATATTCCGAAAGTTAAAATATAGATCTAGCCTCAGACCAAAAATAGACGATGACAAGTAGGACATACTGCTCGACCGGGGAATATTAGAAATAAAACGAACACAATGTGTACGGATACACAGAACAATTAAACAAAAGGTGGGGCATTATTAGTGTTTTGATCAATCTTTTTTTGACAATGGGACTCAGATAGTACGCTGAATATCGCAATGTGCGGAGTCCGCAATAAACCTTAAATAGAGAATCTTTAGCTCCATCGCAGCATGTAAGGGAGGAGTTAAAATGAAACCCAAGATACTTTACAGAACTGATGACATTGACGGGGTTGCCATCAAGAACTATAGGTGACAAATCACTAAGACGAAATACGTGAAGTGAAAATACAATAGATACTGTCTTAATAGGGTTTAGGTTCAATTTATTGTCTTTAGACCAATTTGAAATGCTATCAAGGTCTTCGTTCATCCTGGCAATACCATTTTCCATTAAGCCAATAGGACGCGAAAGGTTATAATTACGTCGTCGGCATACATGTGTATTTTGCAGTTTTCAACAATCCCTGGAATATCATTGATGAAAAGACAGAATAACGGAGGTCCTAGTACAGAGCCTTGGGGAACCCCCACTCGGACAGCTTTAGGATTAGAGTGACCTAGTTCAGTGACGACCGTCTGTACTCTATTTCGCAGATATTCCCTACACAATTGAAGGGAAGAATTCGAAAAATTAAATTTGTTTTTCATTTTCGAAAGAAGGAGAGAATGGTCAATGCAGTCAAAGGCTTTGGACAGCGACACAAATATCATTTCTATCTAAAGCAGATCTAATGTCAGAGGAAACCTTTAGGACAGCAGATTCGCAGCTATGCTGTCTCCGAAAACCAGATTGCCATTTGGAGAGTAAATTATTTTCATGCAGAAAATTTTGCATCTGAGAAGACAGTATCTTTTCAAGGGCTTTTGACAGACACAAAAGTGCTTAGCCACTTTTCCACACGAAACAAAAACAAAATAAAAAGTGGGAATAATTACGAAAGATTTGAATTATAGATGTCGCAACATACAACTAGAGGGCATTTATTCGTTTCCTAGTGGTTGGCAGCAACCCCTTTTCTCCCTATTCTGGGATGTGTTCGTAGATCAACTTATGTTTTGAAAGAGCAAGTCAATAATGAATGTTTTTTTGGGCTTTTTTTCACTTAGAAAAAATAGTTAGTTTTCTTCTACCCAAAAAGGAAGTTGAACCTTTTTTAAAATTAGTGTGTGCGAAGGTGCTTATTTGCTTTCAAAATGCCACCAATGCTCCAGTTTAAGGAAAAAGCAACAAATGTTTGTGAAAAGCAACTAAATTGTTTTGCTTTTGATTTCTATTGGGTTAACTGCGTTGGGTTAATTTAATTTAATTAATTTCCTTATAGCTGAAAATTTAATCTTTAAAACCAAAATCTTCATATAAAACTGAAGCAAACGCACTAAATGAAATTGAAAGTACGATTGAATTCGCCCAATGGAAAGCCGCTCAAAGCAACATTGAAACCAACACTGCGAACATAGCCGCGAGATTTAATGTCAAACTGAAATCGAGTCTGCCAACTTTGAAATTATATGTAAAAGTGATTATAGAAGAAGTGAGTTGGAGAGTTTTTTTGGAAAAGTGGCTAAGTACTTTTGAATAAAACTTAGCCGTATTTAATGCCACGTTTTACAAATACTTCTGACGGTTTCATTGTGAAGAATTTTTAGCGCCTTATTTCTAAATTCTAAAATTTGTCCTCTATTGTGGATTATGCTCTTTATATTACTGAGGCGGTAGAATTTTTGACAGTGGCTTACGATAACCACAAACATTTTCTACAAGATAGCCCGCTGCTCCCAATGCATACTAAACTCTAGGATATTTAAGTTTCTTTAAAGCTTTTTCAAAACGAGTCATTTTATGTTCGGGATCGAAAAGTCGATTTTTTACAGGCCAATCAAGTCTTTTTCACAATGATTGCGCTTGATTGACTGTAACATTTAATCTGCGAAGGCAATAGGCTTCGAAGGGTTATTCATGTATAGCTCGCTTAGACTTGCTAGTTTGTTAGCGATGTTATATAGTCTACTATTATAGTCTAAGAAGACTTCTTAGCCCCATTGCAATGATTTTGTAACCTTATCTCATATGCTTTCATAAATATGCCAGCAGAGATCTCTAAAGCATCATGCCTTAGTTTTTCTTCTATTTTTGTTCTCACTTCCCAGTGGTTGTGCTTCCTTTTTGATGATGTTTCAGTTGAGATGCCCAGGTCCATGGAATACCTTCTTTTTCTGTCAACAAAGCAACACGAAGCGCTCCGCTGATGACTAATGAGAACAATATTGACGATAAAATGTAATCTGTAGTGTACGGTGGATTCGAACTTCTTAGAAAGCCATTCTCTACATGGAACATCCAGATACTTATTAATTTGTCCCGTATGCGCTACCCTGATTTTTCGACATCGAATTCAGCAGGGTTATTTTAGTTTCTATCATAGCTAACGCAGGCAGCACCCTGCTGGGGTTGTGATACGTAGTCGGGTATTTGCTCCTTTTTTTTTTTTTGAAATTGTGCCCACCCAAAATTAACAAAGAACCGTCTAAACTGGTGGCCAGCAACAGGCGGACCGTTGGCCGTTGGACCTTCAAATATTTTTAAATATGCCGACTACCTATTCAATTCAATTATGTACATATATTTTTTATAACTAGCCTATCATTCATACATTCAACACCCATACCTGCACCATACAATACAAAGCATGTCTGCTTTTCGTCGTAAGCTGGATGTTTTTGAAATTCCTAGACAAGAATTTATTAATTTCCCAACAATTCTTGAAGGTAAAAAGGAGAACTTTGAAAAAGAAGACATTGCAGTGTTTTCAAAGTTTCTATCCGATCTTAAAAACGATTCCAAGACTTTGCAGAGATTGGGAAGCTATCTCAATTTCTTAAATTACTTTATGAAGTCGCTGCAGTAGCAGAATGGACTGACGTGGCTGCGAAGTTATTCGGTCTTTCAAAGGCTTCACTGCAAATGGAATTAATTGACCTGCAAGAAGAATTTTGGGGCAAACATGTTTCAGAAAAATATCAAAATTGCAAAAAACTAGCTATCAACTTGGCTACTATGTTTGGCTCAACATATACTATACATGTGAATCGTCTTTCTCAAAAATGAATTTTTTGAAGAACAAATATCGTTCGAGATTATCAGACGCCCACCTTGACGACACTGTTCGCATTTGCGGTTCCCCGCTTGAACCAAATTTTAAAAAACTGGCTCAAGATCGTCGTTGTAATTTCTCTCATTAATTTTACCTATTGTGTTTTCTGCAGTTACTTAAATGAAGCAAAATAAAAAGAAATACAAAGCGTTGTGAGTTTTTTTTCTGGACCTCGCTAAAAGTTAAAATTACTTGCCGAACCCTGGTTTAAGACTTTTCCGGGTGTTGGTGGTTATAGCTGCATTCACCGCCACCAATTTGGCAGTTCTATAGATACTTCTATTGTACTGTCGGAATTGGTGCACACCTTATAAAGAGTAGTCAATACTTTGTAAGTGTGTTGAGCGATCATTTAGTCTGGCGATGGTAAGTCCGCGTGTCCTTGTATTGTGATATCTGTGTACTGCCAGCAATGCGCAGTTGGACAGGCAAAAGGTATCAGAATAAAGTGGCCACGTACTACACGCACATCTTGTACTTGTCTGCTTCGGACGTCTAGGAAGTAACTTCGAAGGAGGTGATTGATTGCAAAATAGGTAATTTGACATTCAGTAAACTTAATGTCAGGGCCTTTTGCTCAAACATAGTGCCCACATGATAAATGTTGGCATGCAAAACTCAACAAATTTCCGCTGTCATTACTGTGAGAAGCCCGTGTTTGCCGACAGCATATTTGAGTCCTGTGTTGGCATTGCCAACCACTTTAAATACTAATAAGTCCCCTGTGATAATGTCTGTCTTCATTTGGCATGATATTCAAGACGGTGTCTAGTTGATGGCAGAAAATCTTACATACTGTAGAAAGCTATGGAATGAATCCGAAATTTCCGTCGATATAGGATTATTCCTGTCTGGCCTTCACCCTTGAAGGGGCAAAGTAAGTGTGTTGGAACACGTGCCTGCCTAATTTGCAAAATTGAAAAGAGTGAAATTTTACTATAACCTCTTTGTATTTTCCGCAAAATTATGCATCCATTTTCCATATTAACCACCACATGTTAAGACTTTTGTAAAGAATCCCATATCAAAACCATCAATCTTAATCTTGGAAAAATCGGAGAAGGATGCTATCCCTTTTAGCGAACCTTCTCTTCGTCCACCTTGTTTATTGTTTTTTGTTGGTCATTCATCCAGTCTTGGTTGTATGTCTTTCAAAAAGTCCACTTATAGACATTTCTTATTTTATTGCGGTCTCAATTTTATTACCCAAATAATCTTTCAGCTTCACAGCTTCGGGCTAAGGTAGAGAGGGGTATCTATTAAATTTGGCATCATAAAACAGAAGCCATCATAATTTTATTGGTATACGAATGTACTTTAAAAAGTCGGCTTGCTATCGTCCGAGGAGTGAATAAAAATCAATATTTCAATCGGGTTGAAATTATTTCAGCCTTCTGGATCTAGACTATGAGTAAATCCATAACAAACAACACAAAACCAGGCTCTTTGAAAAGTTTCCTGAAAAAGAATTTCCGAAAAAAAAATATCCTTAAAATAAAATATAAACTCTCCACTTGGCTTCGTGAATATTCATGAAGCTGAATGCCAGCAAAGGGGATGGTCCTTCGGGTAAATGTACAATTTTTGTTCATCACCACCCAGTCACGTTCGAAGTTGCTACTGATTCGTTTCAATGACAATGTTGGTTGGAATTCAAGTCCAACGCGGTATTTACCAGGTTTTCGCCAGGAAGAATTCATTATTATGCATTAGCTGTGACAGTCAGCGGCTTGAATTAAAGGGTCATTTTGGTGGAACGATTTTTAGAGGGATCTTACAATTCTACTGCAAGTTTTTGGCTTAAAGGCATTCCATGGTTATAAGCGTTATAACATTATCAATTGTCATCTTGCCTAACCTTTGAGATATTAACTGTAGGATTGTCGAAAGTGGCCTTCTGGCAGATAATGAGATATTACATTCATTTTAACACTTATAAATATAAGCAAAGGGTTCTTCAATTTAGTGTTTTAATAAAAACGCACCCTTAAGCATTTGTTATGATCAGTCAATGTCAAAACGTTATTCAAGGCTTACATTTTTATCACGGTGAAGTTCACGAACGAGCAATATTTCGAAAGTATTAAAAATTACTACCGAACTTCTGGGTCGGTGATCGCAATTTGAACAGCACTTACTCCAATTTTCGGTCGTAAAAATCGTCACACCAGACAGGCTGTGCCGTCTATAGTGGATAAATTCGAGTCAACATATCCACTATGGAATGTTTCTGTGCCAGTGAGACAACGCACCGGTTGAAGTACCGAAAATATTGCAGTGGTAAGTGCTTCTTAGCCTACACCACTACAAAATCAAATTAACTCAAGAATTGAAGCCTGTTGATCATTTGAACCGCCGAATCTTGTCCGATTGTGCTCTGCAACAATTTGAAGAAAGTCTTGAATTTCATCGAAAAATCATCTTCAGCGATGAAGCTCATTTTTGTGTTAATGGCTTTGTCAATAAGCAAAGTATGCGTTATTGGTCAGCAACAAACCCACATGTGTTTCAAGAGAATCCACTGTATTCACAAAAAGTGACCGTGTCACAGTATCGTTGGTGTTTGTGTTTACTGTGTTTGTTTGTAATTATGACCAGAGAATTCAGGGTGGACGTAGCCAATATACGCGGGCTAAAAAGTAATCACTTTTCTGCGCACGTCCACGTCTGTAAATACAGACCAGCTGTTTCATATCAGCTAGATTCTCGTACACCCAAAACACAGTTAGAGAAAAGATTCCTAAAAGAACCGTACGGCAGTACGAGAAAGCCAGCTGGAGCGGTCTTAACAACTTCTTTAGGAATTTTAACTGGTCTTGATGTTTCCTCGATAACGACGTGGATGCCACTGCTGATATGATCACAGACACCATTCTCTTTGGAATTAGAAACTTTATCCCTCATCGGATGAAGAGTATCAAACCAAAAGAAACGGCGTGGTACGACTCGAGCTGTAAAGAGGCTGTCAGGGTTAGAGAAAGGTTTTTTCGGTCCTTCAAGACCAGCCCAACTGAGGAAAATCGAAAAAAGTTCAAACGAGCCAGAAATAACTGCAACGTCTTTCTCAAGTGTGTGAAATTCCAATACGACCAAAAACTGAGGAAAAAATTATTGCAATGTCCCAAAGGTAGTAAAAATTTTTGGTCATTCGTCAAAAACATTAGAAATTCTGCCTCATCCTCCATCCCAACGCTCATTTACAATGACATTCCAACCGTCAGCTCTTTGGACAAGGCCAATCTGCTTGCTGCACACTTTGCGGCTAGCTCAACACTCCCAGATTGTGCTTTGTCCCCGCCTACACTTGAGGGCGTCGAAACTTCAATGGAACAAATCCACTTTCGCACTCGTGTAGTAGCAAGAGTTGTTAAAGGTCTTAACATTCACAAATCCGCTGGTCCAGATGGTATATCTCCCCTTCTTCTGAAGAGGTGTTCTTCCACGCTGGCAAAACCACTGCGTAAGCTTTTTCGTCAATCCTACTCGTTAGGACTCTTTCCGAGCAGATGGAAAACAGCATTTGCCCAGACCGTCCTTAAAAAAAGCGAATCTTCTTCTTTCTCCTCCTACAGACCCATTGCACTTACGTTCCTTCTCTGCAAGGTCATGGAAACGCTGATAAACCGTCAGCTCATGAAATATCTAGAAACACGAAAACTTCTCAATGACCGGCAGTACGGTTTTCGTAGCAACAGGTCCACTGGTGATTTGATGGCATGTCTCACCGAAAAGTGGAACCAAAGCGTACATCAATCTGGCGAAAGCAAAGGCATTTGACAGAGTTTGGCATCAGGCTCTTTTGTAGAAAATGCGTGCTTTTGGGATCGACGACTCTCTTTTTCAATGGCTTAGAAATTACCTTTCGGAACGTTCAATTCAAGTTGTCTTGGACGGTTTCAAGTCTGATATTCACAAAATAAGTGCTGGTGTGCCCCAGGGCTCCGTTCTGTCTCCGACACTCTTTTTAATTTTCATTAATGATCTCTTGTCTGCTACTTCTAATCCAATATATTCCTTTGCTGATGACAGTACTCTCTGCTTTTCATATTCGTTCCCGGACTCACGTCCCTGCTCTTCGGCTGTAGAACGGGAACGGCAGCGTATGTTAAGCTCATTAAATTCCGTCATTAATTTAATTTAACCAATTGGGGAACTATCAACCGAGTGGAATTTAATGCTTCCAAAACTCAATGCTGTCTGCTGTCATTAAAGCGAAATTCAAATACCCAGCCATTATCCATGGATGGCACTAGCATCGTTGAAACCGGAATGACCACATATTCGGTGTCGTCAAAAATGCTGCGAAATGTCTACGAATACTTTACCTCCTCTGATCTGGCCTCAATATATAAGGCGTTTATCCGCCCGAAATTGGAGTACAATGCCTACATCTGGTCAGGTGCTTCTAAAACATCTCTGCACCTGCTAGATAGGATCCAAAACCATGTGATAAAACTCATAGGTGATACTAATATCACTCAAACAATGGACATCCTCGAACACCGACATTATGTCTCGTGTCTCACTCTGTTTTATCGCTATTTCCACCACCAGTGCTCCATAGAAATCGCCAGTAGCATTCCGTCCCCTCAAACTTTTAACCGTAACACCCGTCTCGCTATGAAAGCTCATCAGTATACCCTCAAGCCCACTTTCGGATGTACTCTAAAATATCGTGATTCATTCCTAAGCCGTACAACTCGCTTATGGAATACCCTGCCTAGCTCTTTATTTCCAAGTCATTATAACCTTCAAACATTTAAAACCAATGTTCACCGGTACCTCATTGTGTGTGCAAACATTTTAAGGGTACTAAAAAAAAGTAATCCCTTGAGCGCGCGCAAATTAAAAAATTGCATTGTGGTCGCATCCTACCTGAAATCTTTTTGTAAGCCTTACTTAATTGGCCGTAAAAGTTGTCCTTCTCATTTTTAGTCGTGACTTGCGTCAGTGTTTACAACGGTGATCTTTCTTATTCTAGTCAAGAATTTTGCCTTCAATATACTGGCAGTGCACACTTTGAAAGACATGAAACTCTTTCCACCTCATACATCTTGCGCAAAGTAGTCACTATGTAGTATCCGGACATCTTATTACGTTCGAACCAACCACCTGCCGGAAAATGGTATTTTTGTGAGGCTTAATACTGGTCTTAAAGGACGACTTTAAACCTTTCAAAAAAGCTCACTCTTTTTCAGAAATTGTGAGTGACAAATGTCAGCATCGCTCATTCTTTAAGATAATTCGAAAAGGGATTTTCATTTTCTAGCAAATCCGACGCCGGAATTAATACTACCTTTTCTGTAAACCTGGAAACCTTTGAACCACACAGTGAAATCGAAAGGTTTTTACGGTCGTTAGAAGACTCTAATATTTTTTTTGATAGCTGGAGTGTAACTTGTTATTCGTTCGATACCTGTGGTTGACGTTTTTATAAGTGAACTCAATTCGGCGTCGTCAACTGTTTACCATTTACTATACATTTGTACTTAAATGGCATGGCAAACAAACTCCCCTTCGTTCGTTTTAGCTTTTCTCTTAATGGTGAATCCTTTCTGCAAAAATAAAAAGAATAAAATAAAAAATCGAAGGAGCCTAGAACGCGGGTATGATTACCTGGAAGTGGCTGTCGGTATTTGGTATTTCAGCTTCGGTATTTGTTTGTTATTATTGTTCACTTCATCGGCAACAACAAAATGAACATTATTTTTTTTTTAACAAAAAATAAAACAAAAACGATTTGTTCCCCCTTCAACTCACTTCATTAGAGTGATTAAAATGCTCTCGTTAGTTCGGATTTTTGTTGGTTGGCCATTTCTTAATTAAGAGAGAAGAACGGATGAGCTTCGGCGGTTTACTTGCAGTTTGTCATGGATTTTCGAATCTCATCGGGTTTTCCTTGGTTGGCCGGAATTACGAATATAAATACGAATATAATTTATTATTATTAATAATGTCCTGGCCTGGGCTTCTTAAAGGATAGGGCAAAGGAGTGAGTATGAGAGTAGCATCACCGAAGTGACCGCCACTGACTCTTATGTTATAATTAGATTTTGAACTCGCAGTGTTTCATCGGTAGCGCCGTGTTTTCATCGTTTAATCGCATTAGCTCAGCATCGTATCTGTCTGCCGGTTTGTCTGTTTGTTGTTCGTTCTTATAATGACTATTGAGATATTATTGTTTTTGTTTACCTTTTTAATTATCCCGATTCCGGTAACCGGATGGCGATTGAGAATTTTTTGAAATATTTTCGCAGGTTATTTAGACTATTTAGAGCTCTTTGTGGCTGACAAACCGACAAATCGACTGACGCATGGAAACAGTAAACATTGATTAAAATTTATTCGGCAATAAGTATGTAGATACATATTTAGATTCATGACATTTATTGGTTAGCATCTGAGAGAAGACTCACTCTTCTTTTTCCCTTTTTTTTCCATCGTATTTTGAGGAAAGGAAATATTTCTTTCAATTTGTTTAGATACGGATGCGCGAGCGAATACGTTTCGATGGTTTATTTTATTTGCAATAAAAACTTTCAGTTGTTATTGTTGTTGTTGTTGTGATTGATTTGTTTGCCAAGAATAACGCCAACACGCATTTGACGCAATACCTGCTGCAATGTGTATGATCTTAGTCATTAGAAGAATGGTATTAATTTCGATTGAGACAGAGTTGATTCAGATGAAGTTATATACTCGTATTATTCGAATTACGCTGTTCTAGGGAATATTTCGTAGACGTTATGGACTATTCTACGCCGACATAACTATGCATGTGGTTCCTTGAAATGCAGCTTTATGTTGCTTTGCCATAAATCTTCTTCAGTTGTCGTTATTACGGCTCATGTGTTTTGCCCCATGTGCTCCCTGTCGATCAGCTCTTCTACCAACCTCGGTTAACACCCAAGGCCGCCTTTTCAAAATGAACGAGTATTGTAGTTCCAATTACACTGGTTAACAAAATTTTAACTTTTTTGTTGACACATGAAGAGTTATATCAAATTTTGAAAGTACTGGGGCCACCAAACAATAATATAACATACAATAGTATGTGAATGAAAAAAAAATTGACACGTCAGGTTCCCTTGTGACATCAAAATATATATTTTCGTAAAAAGTACAGACATCAGCTACATTTAGAGAATATAGAATAAATACTTAAGATTTTCGTGAATATTTGGCTTCTGGAAGGTGTTTTTTAATTCTCCAACAATAATCTGCTAGCATTCCTGGACTGCATTTCCCTTGATAGCGCTTCTCCATTAAGGATATGTCCTGATGGAACCTCTCGCCTTGTTCGTCACTCAAAGTACCCAAATTTGCCGGAAAGAAATCCAGAAGAGAGTCCAGCATACTACATTGATCAAAAAGTTCCCGGAATGCATTCAAAAAATTGGAAATACAAGTTTATTCATCGAAATCTATATTTTCCTCTTCAGAGTAATACCCATCGACTGCAACACACTTATGCCAGCACTTGATCCAATCTTCGAAACATTTTTTATATTCGGTTTTCGGTATGTCCAACAGTGCTTCCTGCGATTTTTAGATTACTTCCTCTCGGCTGCTAAAACGCGTTCCCCGTAGTGGTTTCTTTTTAACTCGATTGAACAGAAAGAAGTCACAGGGAGCCAAATCAGGTGAATTCGGTGGCTGTTGGATGGTATTTGTTGCATTTTTCGTCAAAAAATTACGAATAATGATGACACTGTGTGACGGTGCGTTATCATGGTGCAAAATCCACGAGTTTTCTGCCCACAATTCTGGTCTCTTTCGGCGAATTGCTTCACGCAAACGTCTCATAACGCCCAAAAAATACGAGTACTCTTTGCTTACTGTCTGGCCTTCTGGCAAAAATTCATGATGCACTACACCGTTGTAATCCATGAAAACCGTGACATTGCCTTCTTTTTTTGACTGAAAACGACGTGGTTTTTTTGGTCTCGGCTCATTTGGTAAACGCCATTCACTTGCCTGATGTCTGGATTGCGTGTCGTACTCATAAACCCACGTCTCGTCTCCAGTCATGATCCTTTTGATGAATGTGGGATCATCTCTTTTGCGACGTCAACACACACAACACGTCCCTTTTTTGCATGAAATTGAGGTGTTTTGGCACCAACTTTGCTGCTAAACGACGCCCGACGGAAACCCAAATTATTAACCAAAATGTCTTGGACGATTAATAGGCAATGTTCAAGTCCTCCGCTATCTCTCTGATGGTTAATTTGCGGTTATTGACCAACATTCAATAATAACTTCATCAATGTTTTCGTCGGTTTTCGATATCGATGGTCTGCCACTGCGTTCATCATCTTCGATTGACTCACGACCACTTTTGAACCGCTCGTGCTCCTGGTAAACGACCGTTTTCTTTAGAGAATCGTTGTCGAAACACTTTTTCAAGATTTCTAACGTTTGCGCACCATTAAATCCGTTTTTTACGTAAAATTGAATACAAGTTCGTTGTTGCAAATTTAAATCCATTTCTAAAATTATAAAAAATCGCCAAAAACACGGAGTTAAATGTACTCTTTGCTACATTACTTTTGCAAATGTCAAACTATGACGCTAAGATTCAGAGGAAATGTCAACAACAGATTTACCAACTTAAAAAAAAAGAAAAGAACACAAATCGGAAGGTGGTATGTATTTTTAAGGACATAGTACGCCCCAAAGCTTTATATGACATTACAAGTTCATTTATTAAGTCTTTGTAATTTTCCGATTTATGGTTTCCTAGAAAATTTTGGACAGCGTTCACAAAACATTTCCACACGAGTTTTTCCTGATCATTCAGTTTTTTCTTCAAAGCTCTTATCCTTTATTAGTTGCCGTATTTGTGGACCTACAAATATTCTCTATTTAATTTTTGCCTCGCTGAGTTTGGGGAATTTCTCTTTCAGATATACAAATCCACTGCCATCTTTAGGCATAGATTTTACAAAATTTTTCGTCAGGCCGAGTTTTATGTGCAACGATGGTAAAAGGGTTTACTAAAGGATTATTTTTAACATTTTTATGGCCTGGTATAGTGATTTTTTCTGTCCCTACTGTCCCATTCGCAAATGAAACAGCAAAATTTTGTGTAACCAAGCTGTAGTCCAAATTTACCAAGCGTGTTTACTGTATTAAATTTTTTCAAGAAGAAATCTTATATTTTCGTAAGTCTCTGTCATATCAGAACCATGAGCAATCGGCACTGAAGGAAGTTTATTTCCGTAATTTAGCAACACTGCTTTCAAACTAGTTTTTGAGGAGTCAATAAACAATCGCCAGTGATTTGGATCATATTCAAAATTTAATAAATTCATCAAAACAGTAACATTATTACAATAGACTAAATCACCTGCTTTAGAAAAGAAAAGTTTTATTTCATCGTCACGATGTCGAAAATAAGAAATTTTCGTATCAGGAGAAAGTAGATTCCAGTCTTTTAATCTAGACCCCAAAAGCTCATCCTGTTTTTTTTAGACAGATTCAAATCACGTACTAAATCGTTTAAATCACTTTGTGTCAATAAGTGCGGTTCTTTTGAAGTTGACGGTTCATAACTTGGGTCACTATCTTCAGATACCTTATCGTGTTGACTTAGAACAAGTTCCGGAGTAGAATACTGACCTTGTGTCGATTTGGAAGCTTTGGCACAGGCAGTTCGGCACTATGTAGGAAGGGTCTGTTGGCCGAAGACAAGTTTGGATACTGGATAGTGTGTTTGGACTTGTTTGGAATGCACTTTGTTTGAGTCACACAAAAATAACAATCACTTACATGATTCATTGGTATAGCAAATGGCATATGTCTGGGTTCTTGTTTAGCTCAACCTAATAGCAATCTCACACATGTTACACAACATTTATGTGGAACCCAAGATTTATCTTGATTCCTCACAGGAAATCCAAAATAGCATAAATAGCACTGTTTAATTAATGATGTGAAATTTCAACGCTGAGATGTAAAAGTTAATTCTCCACTTTCTTGGCATGTTTACGATGTAACAAACGTATATAAGATGTAAGTTAGTTGAATGCAATAGTTATACAGTCGTCTAAATGAAGTTATTCAAAAAAAGACACGTATATGAGGTCAGAAATGAATATGTAGCTTTCACAAAAAAAACTGGGCGTGATTGAAACAAAATTATGTATTATTATATGTATATTGTTAATGAGGGTACACCAACATGAACAAAATTCATCACAAAGTTCGCTACAGCTACTGATATTCTGAGAAGTTGTGTCTTTAAATATCTTTTTAAGTTGTTTATTCGAAATTGAATTGAGCCAAGAAATTTTAAAAATATTTGGGATAATTTACTTACGAACATCTTTGAGAAAATATCACTTCTAATAGTACAGGGTGAATGACTCGAACCCTAACTTTTTAAAATGCTATAATTTTTTTATTTTTTGGTAAATTTTATTGTGCCAAAGCAAAAAATGTTGGAAAATACATCAATTTTCAAATTGTATCAGTAGTTTTCAATATGTCCACCTTGGGCGCGAATAATGGCCTTGAGACGGCTGAAGAAAGCATCGCACGCTGCACGCAAGTGACTTTGCGGCATTTTGGCCCATTCCCGGCGAAGTGCTTGTTTGAGGTGGTCCAAACTTTGGTATTTTTTAGTGCCAACCTTCGCCTTCAAAATACCCCAGACAGAGAAATTCAACGGATTTGCATCAAGAGAATTTGCAATCCAATGTGTCGAAGAAATGAAGTGTGGAACATTGTTTTTTAACCAATCTTGGTTGACGCGCGCTTTGTGAGACGGTGCCGAGTCTTGTTGAAATGTCCACGGTCTCCGACCGAAATGATTGTTTGCCCAAGGCTTCAATACTGTCACTGCCACGGTATACGATCGCATTAATTTTGACGCCACGGTTCAAAAATACGAGCGGAGAGCGACCATCGGTGGTTATGGCGGCCAAAACCATCACCATCGGTGCTGCCTGCTTTCTGGTGGCCGTCCGAAGGTGTACATTTTCGAAGGACCTCTCTGGCACGTAAACTCGGTCATTTTGTTTGTTGACATATTGCTCGATAACAAATGGCGACTCATCGGAAAAAAACCAAATTCGGCAACTCATCATTTTCGTGCAAACGTGGCAACTCCTTCGCTCTTTCGACTCTAACTTTTTTCTGTTGCGGTGTAAGATCGTGTGCTTTTTGGAACTTCAATGGCTTGAGCCCAAGCTCATTTTTCAGAATGTGTTGCATCCGTTCCAACGATATGTTGAGCTCACGAGCCATTTTTCTTCCACTTCGACGCGGATTTCGCTCAGTTCGAGCTTTCACTTTCCGAACCATTTCTGCCGACGTTGCTGTTTTTTTGTGACCACTTCCATGGCGTTTTGCATCGCTGCCAGTATCACGGTAACGAGCTATGGCTCGAGACACAAATGATTTATTCACGTTGAGGTGCTGGAGGGCTCTAACGATAGCTACTTGTGGTTTTCCAGCCAAATATAAAGCAATCACACTATCACGTTTGAATCCCATCGCGGATAAAAATTTTTCAACACAACTGAGACGCAAATCGTTTAAAAGCCTTTTAAATAATAAAATTATCTGTCATATGTCAAAATTTGAGCTCTGAAGTTGGTTGCACTTCGAGTCATTCAAGGTGTATGTTGCAACAAAATGCTGTAGCTTCAATCCAAATATTTTGGTTCGTTATATCTCGGTATTAGCACATTGGCAAAGTATTTTTTATAAACTTGTGGCGCCTTCTGAAAATTAATAAGCATCAGATGCAGTTGTGAACTGAACTCAATGTGTTGCTCAATGATGATCCGTTAGCTGTTACAGTGACAGCCATAAGAGATACCGAAATCATAAAGTGACTTGATACCTTCGCACTGCATAAGATAACCTTTCATAAGGAGCATAAAAATGATTTCGTTTCTCTTACACTCGTCACGTAATTCTTTCCTCTTTCTGGGAGAAAAACTAGTCTGCCGAAGTTCTATCTGAGCTTTCGGGTATTGTCATGGGCTTTTCGATCTGCAAACGGACATACTATGTCTGGATGTTAACTGTCTTAAGATGCTGATCTCGCCCATCCGGTCGTATATATTTGAGGTACGGCTTCTAGAACCGCAACTTTGCCAAAATGGTAAATTTATATTTATTTTCAAGTTGACCCTTGGTAACTAAGCGAAAAGTGATAAAACAAGGTGACATCAATTTGACCGGAGTTGTTGTTCGATCATTAGAGGCTAATTATGTAGAGTCGTAAGTTTGACGCGTTTTCTCTTTTTGGTCCAGAATTTTACCATGACAACTCTTTGCCTATTGTTAGCATGCCCCTTCTCGTATGTTTCCGTTTGGTTTTCCAAAAATAGCGCAGTAACGTCTAACATCCCATGATGCTCCGTCTTGGCTAATTGTCCCACTTATCACGAGGCCACTAGTTGGTGGCACTTCGATAATCTCGGTATTTGTACAGTAGCGTAGGTTCTGGAATATAAGATCATTTCCCATCCGATGTGATATTTCGTAACGCACTGACCCATGTTCCCTAGATGATGATAGCCACGTTTGTGGGATAATTTTACTTCGAAAGTCGTGGTTGCGAAACTACTGTGTGCGGTGCGGTCGACATAATCGTCAACCATGGATCGATTTCACACCCTCAGATACGTCTTACAGTGGCCACTGAAGAAGCTGTTCCTGCTATGGAGGCTAGTATTGACAAGAATCGGAATGAATTGACTTGTTATCATGCACAGCAATTCTAACTGTGTCCATCCACTTTATGAAAGATTTTACGGGGGCACCTTAGCTCACGAGCTTACAAGTTTCAACTCGTGCAAGAAGTGAGGCCGCTTCACAATATTCTGCGTCCTACTTGCGGCGAATGAGCCAAAAATATCGTTGCTCTTGATACTCTTTTTCACCACAGCATTTTGTTCAGCAAAGAGCCTCATTTCTGGTTAAATGGCTACGGCAACAAGCAAATTTGCTGAATTTGTGGAGAAGAAATTCCACAAGCCATTATTGAAGTCACTGTTTGGTGTGCTTTATGAGCTAGTGGAATCATGGAATTGATCCATGTTTCTTCGAAATTGGTTCTGGCCTAAACGTTATAGTCAATGGAGGGCGCTATACATACAATAGATCCATTTTTACAGACTTTTTCGTTACTCAATTGATAAGCACTAATATGGAAGAGTTGTGGTTTCAACAAGACGGCCAACGATGCCGCACATCGCGCATCACAATCAATTTTTCCAAAGATGAATGCATGAATGCATAATGGGCTGTTGCCGATATACGGCCCCAGCTGCTTGCAAAAGCGGCCGAAAATTTGACTATACTCGTATAGTAAGCGAAATATGTACGCGCCACGTGCAGGCGAACAATTAGCCATCCAGGAAGTGCGATAGGATGGGCCGGACATAGGGAGGATCAAAAACTGTGATATACTATAGTGATTGCTATAAGGCATTCCTCCGGTATTCTAGACGTCCGAACGTTCCGGGCAGCCAACATAGACTCCGATCACCACCTTGTTGCAGCCAAGGTGCAACTACTGTGAGATTCTATCTGTGATAGAAGATATTGAGAGGTTATACTGCAGAAAGAACGTACGGAAGTATTACCAGCAGGTAAAAAGAACGTGTCCAGGCAAGAAGACCCGTACAGACGCCTATAGAGATGACTTGTAGGGGAGTCAGAGACGGTGGTGAGAGTATGGAAAAACTTTATCTGATGACCGTATAAGGGCGAAGGGCAACATGCCGCCGTCAGGCAGAATAGATCATTCAACTTAGGCGATGATAGCCAAAACCTAAGTAGAACGAAGTAAGGATAGGAATATCTAAGGTAAAATTCTTCAAAGCTGCTGGAAATGACTTTGTGGAGAGGATGCATCAATTCATGTCTCAGATCTGGTCAGAAGAGTGTATGCCTGCTGAATGGAATCTCAGCACCGGTCATACGGTCAAAAGGTAGACCCTCTCAACTTTGCCAATAGATGTATACTAAGTCTCTTCAATATCGGATACACGATCTTATCTGCCATATTGTATGAACGTCTTAAATCATTCGCCAACAAGCTGATTGGTCCCTATCAGTGCGGTTTGAGACCAGGAAAGACCATAATCGACCAAATATCCACACCGGCAGATCCTGGAAAAAACGCTTGCTACCTCCATCAAGCTCGGTAACGACTGAACCGAGACCTTTGATGTCAAAAAAAGTTTTAAACAAGCGTACGATGATATCGATATATTTGGAGAATTCAGCGGACTGTCACCAGACTGTTCGCTAGTATTGAGACGGAAGCTGGAAAAATGGGTTTAGCGGTAAATGAGGGCAAAACCAAGTATATGGTGTCAACAAAAAGGCACACCCAACATCGACGAATTAGACAGAATGTTACAATAAACAGCTATAATTTCGAGATAGTAAATGACTCTGTCTACTTTAGCTCTGCTATGAATTCTGCCAACAACAGATCAGCAGAAATAAGACGAAGAATCACTTCGTCTTCGGCTAAGAAGGCAATTGAGTAGGAAGGCCCTATCCCGGAAAACTAAGGAGACTATATATAAGACCTAGATCATCTAAGTCCTAGTTTATGGCACAGAAGCGTGGACCCTATCGAAAGCGGATGAAGTCGTTTCGAGAGGAAAATTCTTCGGAAAATATTCGGTCCCGTTTGCGTTAACGAACTTACGAGCTGTACATCGACATCAACCTAGTCAGAAAACTACGCATCAGTCGTCTGCGATGGTTAGCACATAGGACACCAATGCCCGCAGTGTCTTCTAGACTAATCCGGAGTTACAATGCAATAGAGGAAGACCTCACCTTAGGTAGCGCGCACAAGTAGAAGGGGATATCAACCGACTTGGAGTGCGCAACTGGAGGCCGTTAGCTAAAGATCAGACTAACTGGAGAGACTTGTTAGTTGATACCCAGCTTCACCCACCTAACAAACAAACAAACAGATACCAAATTGGTTTCGATTTACGCATTGGATATTTTGACAAGACCTGTCCCTCGTCCCGTCATATTGATCCGAATCATTTTGGCATTAAAAAACTAATCTTGATCGCAAAAATGTTCTTAATTTAGTCGCTAAAAATGCTGAAATATTTTAACCAAACAAGATGTATGCGTCTTTGAAGCTATTGTATGTTCCTAGTAGTAGGGCTAGTCAAATTTACTAGTCGTATAGATGCTAAACGCCGCTAATTTCATTTGTTCCTCAAACACAATTCGTGTACAAAATCCTCAGGTATGACACAAGCTCTTGTTTTTGCTTTGACAAATCAAATGTATTATACATAGTTTCAAAATACATAAAACCAGAGGAGCGTTTGGTGCATTTTTACAAGAGTAACAGTGCGGAAACCGTTTTTTCTATTTTTTTACACTAAAAATTCCAATCAAATCTGTTCAAAAATTTTGCCAATTGAACAACGCCCAATGGTCCAGTATAAAAATAAAGAGCAATCTAAAGAAAAATAAAAATACAAAAAACAAATCTCCTGTTTGCATAAGACTCATTAGAATTGCATAAATAAATTTCCATTTGAATAGTCCTCAGGCGATACAAAATAAAAAATCCATATCCTTTCGCTTCCACATTCGTGTCTCATACAAGGATCGCTAGACGTCACTGACGATTACATTTGTTGGTAGAAAATAATACAAAAAAAAATCACTGCAATTTGCAGATCTCGTCTGCAATGTCTGTAGCATGTATCATATTCTCGTACCCGTATTATGCAGCACTCGCAATTAAGTAGGTATCTGAATAGTTTCCACAGACATGAATAGGGAACGAATACCGCATATACCGTATTGCATGTACTCGTACATGTATTGTACTAAAAGTGTTTTTCTGCTTTAAAAGGAGAAAAACATCATATTCCAGCTGAAAGAGAAAGTTGAAAGTTATGTGGCCGCCGTCAGGATTCGGGAACCATCGGCATCTCCATCATCAGCGTCAACGTGTATCGATTTATGTTGGCAATAGTTTGTGAAGGACAAGTAATTTATTCTAGAAAAAGACCCTAGACGAGACGATAGTCACTAAATATAAAATAATAAAATAAATAAAGTAAACTACGTGCAATTTGTATCATCTGTTTGTGGGAGATAGGTCGAAAATTTATGGAAATGTTCTAAAAATCTAAACTGTTTCTTTTTGTTCTTACAAAAAAGTTGACCAATACGACCACAAACTGAGGCAAAAAATACTACAATGTCCCAAAGGCAGTAAAAATTTTTGGTCGTTCGTCAAAAACATTAGAAATTCTGCCTCATCCTCCATCCCAACGCTCATTTACAATGACATTACAGCTGGCAGCTCTTTGGACAAGGCCAATCTGCTTGCTGTACACTTTGCGGTCAGCTCAACACTCCCAGATTGTGCTTTGTCCCCGCCTACACTTGAGTGCGTCGAATCTACAATGGAACGAATCCACTTTCGCACTCGTGTAGTAGCAAGAGTACTTAAAGATCTCAACATACATAAATCCGCTGGTCCAGATGGTATATCTCCCCTTCTTCTGAAGAGGTGTTCTTCCACGCTGGCAAAACCACTGCGTAAGCTTTTTCATCAATCCTACTCTTTAGGACTCTTTCCGAGCAGATGGAAAACAGCATTTGTCCAACCCGTCCCTAAAAAAGGCGAATCTTCTTCTCTCTCCTCCTACAGACCCATTGCACTTACGTCCCTTCTTTCTAAAGTCATGGAAATGCTGATAAACCGTCAGCTCATGAAATATCTCGAAACACGAAAACTTCTCAATGACCGGCAGTATGGTTTTCGTAGCAACAGGTCCACTGGTGATTTGACGGCATGTCTCACCGAAAAGTGGAACCAAAGCGTACATCAATCTGGCGAAAGCAAGATAGTTGCACTTGATATTTCTAAAGCATTCGACAGAGTTTGGCATCAGGCTGTTTTGTCGAAAATGCGTGCTTTTGGGATCGATGACTCTATTCTTCAATGGATTAGAAATTACCTTTCGGAACGTTCAATTCAAGTTGTCTTGGATGGTTTCAAGTCTGATATTCACAAAATAAGTGCTGGTGTGCCCCAGGGCTCCGTTCTGTCTCCGACACTCTTTTTAATTTTCATTAATGATCTCTTGTCTGCTACTTCTAAACCAATATATTCCTTTGCTGATGACAGTACTCTCTGCTTTTCATATTCGTTCCCGGACTCACGCCCCTGCTCTTCGGCTGTAGAACGGGAACGGCAGTGTATGTTAAGCTCATTAAATTCCGATATTACCAGCATAACCAATTGGGGTAACTATCAACCGAGTGGAATTTAATGCTTCCAAAACTCAATGCTGTCTGCTGTCATTAAAGCGAAATTCAAATACCCAGCCATTATCCATGAATGTCACTTGCATCGTTGAAATCGATAAACTTTCCACTCTCGGTGTGTGGTATGACAACTTACGTTGGAATGCGAAATGTATATGTTTCCTCAAGCGATGTAAGAAATATTTTACCCCCCCTGATGATCTGGCCACAATATATAAGGCATTAATCCGCGCAAAATTGGAGTACAATGCCCACATCTGGTCAGATGCTTCTAAAACATCTCTGCATCTGCTAGATATGATTCAAAACCGTGCGATAAAACTCATTGGTGATACTAATATCAGTCAATGAATTGACACCCTCGAACACCGACGAAATCTCTCACTTTGTTTTATCGCTATTTCCGCAACCAGTGCTCCATTGAAATTGGCAGTAGCATTCCGCCCATTCAAACTTTCAACCGTAACACCCGTCTCGCTATGAATGCTTATCAGTATACCCTCAATCCAATTTTCGGACAACTAAGCCGTACAACTCGCTTATGGAATGCCCTGCCGATCTCTATGTTTCCTGGTCGTTATAATTTACAAACATTTAAAAACAATGTACAGCGGTACCTGTCTTTTCTTCCTCCCTGAGCGCGCGCTGATTATATATATATAAAAAAAAAAGTTGGCAATCTGAAATAGCACATTGAAAGTTTTTTTTGGGTTATATTTGTGGCTGAAAACATCAGCAAAAGTTTGAGGTTTAAAATTGGTTAGCTAAGCCCTTTTAGAAATGTGTGATGTGTTTAAGAAGGTGAATGTTTATCGAAGCATATTAAGATAAATATTCGCTTGATACACCACATTAGTCTTTCGGAAATGAAGCAAGGACCTTTGAGTCCATCTAGATTCAGTGCTGGATAGAAAATAAAATATTCAAGGCAGAATTACCTATGCGTGTAAAAGGTGTTTATTTTTACTAATAGATCTTAAAATAGGGGCGGCTTTCCAACCGTTCTCTCATTTTTGATAGTTCTTTGACGCTTCAAATTACGAAACGTATTGAACATAACATGATTCGACCACCTGAGCTCATCGAATCGAATACATCATGTTACGTAAAATTTCGTGCCACATTCGTTCTACATGACGCAAATCCAACAACGTGTCAACTTAATGTGCGTAGAAAAAAAAAAACACTGTTGCTGCTGTGAGTAAAAATGCGGCAGAATATCTGGTATTGTCAATTCTACGTCGATTGCAACAGTTTGACCTTTGGTCGTCCCCTATATGGAAAATTTTGCAAACAGATCTCGGCCTAATGCAGGAACTAAAGCCGCGTTGAGCATGGTTTCCAAAAGGAGTCGTGTTTAGTGACGAGGCTCAGTTTTGGTTCAATGGGTTTGTGAACAAGAGAAATTGTCATTTCTGAAATGAAGCAGTTCCATCCATAAAGATGTGCCCTCACTTTGGTGATTTTTTTTTCCCCCAAAAAAATACGTCAACGTTACTGGACAAAGATTAGTAATTTTTCTTTGAAAAAAATGGGCAGCATTGATCCGAATGTTATATAATCCCGGTAGGATGACGCTACGTGCCATATTTCTCACGAAACCATTGACTTGCTGAGTACTCGATTCACTAACCACATTATAACAAAGTATAAAAAAGTTCCCGGAATTTATTCAGAAAATTAAAAATACAAGTCTATTCATCTAAATCTATATTGTCCCCTTTAAAGTAATGCCCATCGACTGCAACACAGTTATGCCAGCGCTTGATCCAATCCTCGAAACATTTTTTATAATCAGTTTTCGGTATGGCCATCAGTGCTTCCTGCGATTTTTCCATTACTTCCTCTCGGCTGCTGAAACGCGCTCCCCGTAGTGGTATTTTAACTCGATTGAGCAGAAAGAAGTCACAGGTAGCCAAATCAGGTGAATTCGGTGGCTGTTGGATGGTGTTTGTTGCGTTTTTCGTTAAAAAATTACGAATAATGATGGCACTGTGTGACGGTGCGTTATCATGGTGCAAAATCCACTAGTTTTCGGCCCACAATTCTGGTCTCTTTCGGCGAATTGCTTTACGCAAACGTCTCATAACGCCCAAATAATAGTCTTTGTTTACTGTCTGGTCTTCTAGCAAAAATTCATGATGCACTACACTGTTGTAATCCATGAAAACCGTGAGCATTGCCTTCTTTTTTGACTGAAAACGACGTGGTTTGTTTTTTCTCGGCTCATTTGGTGAACGCCATTCACTTGCCTGGTGTCTAGATTGCGTGCCGTACTCATAAACCCACGTCTCGTCTCCAGTCATGATCCTTTTGATGAATGTGGGATCGGATTCAGCCTCGCAAATCATCTCTTTTGCGACGTCAACACGGTCTCTTTTTTGCATGAAATTGAGGTCTTTTGGCACCAACTTTGGTGCTACACGACGGAAACCCAAATCATTAACCAAAATGTTTTGGACGGATCCATAGACAATATTCAAGTCCTCTGCTATCTCTCTGATGGTTAATTTGCGGTTATTGACCAACATTTCTTTTAGTTCATCAATGTTTTCGTCGGTTTTCGATGTCGATGGTCTGCCACTGCGTTCATCATCTTCGATTGACTCAAGACCGCTTTTGAACCGCTCGTGCCACTGGTAAACGACCGTTTTCTTTAGAGAATCGTTGTCGAAACACTTTTCCAACATTTCCAACGTTCGCGCACGATTAAATCCCTTTTTTACGCAAAATTTAATCCAAGTTCGTTGTTGCAAATTTAAATCCATTTCTAAAATTGTAAAAAATCGCCAACACACACAGAGATAGATGTACTCTTGGCTACGTAACTTTTACAAATGTCAAGCTATGCCGCTAAAATTTAGAGGGAATGTCACCAACAGATTTACCAACTTAACAAAAAAAGAACAGAACTCAAATCGGAACAATGGGAGCGCCACAAGGTGGCGTGGTGCGGGAACGTTTTGATCAAAGTGGTTTGGCGGATGGGCAAGTTAATAGGCTACCGAGATCGTACGATTGACGCCACTCGACTACTTCTTGTAAAGCCTTTGGTGTATGCTGATAAACCACAAACTATTCAGGTCTTATAGTGAGATAGGGTGCCATATGCTCGTAAGAGTGGCCCAACATTTGACCGACATGATGCGCCTCGAAACAGCCGTAGAATCTTTGGATGGATCAGACTAGATTGGTTTGGAGAGAACTTGATCTGTAATAATCCCTCCCCTTTTACATTTCAATTATGACTCATCAGTCATGTGATTTACAAAGTTGCGTTCACATTTTGTAACAAGCTAATACGAGTATGTATCTCACAACTGAAATCACAAGAAGCTCTCCCATCAGGCAACAAATCGCTTTTTAATTTTTTATTGAACAAAATCGAATAGGGTTGGTAGCTTAGTGCTCTAGCTACCGATTTCTTTACGTCGTTTATGTTATATAAGATGTACTTTATAGATTTTTCCATTTCTGCTCTACTTAATATATGATACTCTACACTACTCCTAGGTTTTTTATGTTTCATACGTGAATAGAGGACCTACCGAGACCATTTCCTCTTTGTAGAAGAAACTACCTTCTAAATTTTGGCAACGTTCTGTCCAACAATCGAATACAGGACCATACGAGTATGTATCTCGTATTATATGAAAAATTTCTTAGAGAATCTTCTAAGCCTTAGAATCTAAGTTACAATAGAATCTTCTGTTTCTTCCGAAAGAAGATTAGCCAAAAAAAACTAGTAATATGTTTCTTCTTTTAAACTTCCCGTTTTCTTTTGAACATCGTTGCCAGATTTATCTTAAACGACGAATAACCTTTCAAATCCCTTCTTGAAAACACTAAATTGATGGCTGTAATCCAATTTAAAAACTACTAACGCAGGACTAAGTACCTCAAAAATCCTTAGAACCAATTCGTGTGAAATGTGATACAAAAACCGATGCGCATTTTTGAGCTCTAATTGAGCTATTCCTGGACTTCACTAACAAACCAACCCAGAATCTCTTCGAACACCAAAAAAAAAGTAGCAATTAGTCAGTGAAGTCTAAAAACAAAAAATTTTTTTTCTTTCTTTTCAATTCCACGGTATGGATGTGGTTTATATTCTTCGAATAAAGTGACAATTACAATCCATTCAAAACTTACCCTTAGAATATTACGTTGGGATTGAAAAGACATATGACGTCAAGGACTGATTATCTATGTACAAGCGTCATCGTTTCTAAACAAATGTCCAATTCAGATTGTTGAGGTAATACGCAATGAGTCTACTTCATCAAGTCCCTAATTGACAATTATGTTATATCTACACTCCCTGTGTGGTTTTACCTGCATGTGTACCGGCATGTGGTGCGTATACGCAACATAAAAATCAATGTCCTTACGAGTTGTGGTCCTTGGTCCTTTCAACGCTGGCAGTTTACATATACAAATTTCTACTTGCATAACACGGCATTAAGTGTTCAGATTAGCATTGTCTCCAAAAAAAAAAAAAAGCTCTTTTGTGGTATATGCAACCCGTCAGAGACAGGAGCAGTCTCGAACATTCATACCACCACCACCACCACCAGGGGGATGGATTTAACAACTGAAATGGCTTGGCATCCCCAAATAAATGAGTTTCGATATTTTTCTCTTTTTTTTTTATTTATGTTTTGCTGGCTCTCTTTATGTGGTTACAATTCGAGAGATATACACAATCAGTGTGACCACGCTTTGAAGAAAATTTATTCATTTTTGTTTTTCGGTCTGTTTTAGGAATAGTAACTTGCAGACACCGTTTAATCCAATAGCCAATAGATCAGTTATTGAATGGTCCGTTATGACCATAGGTCCAAAATGTGCAGGTGTCTACTCAGAGGCATTCAAATGACAATTTCAGTTATACAGTGCTAAGCTGAACAATAAAACAATAAAAGTTTTGAAATTAAGTCGATAATTGTGCAATGGTGTTGCTGTAGTTTTCGGGGACACAGTACAACGTTAACCTGTGATGGATACAGTACATAAAGACAATTCAAACAACGAATACGCTGGGAAATTGCGTACAGTCAATCGCCACTGAAAGAGGAGCATGCAGATCAATCAGTTCATGTGTATCCCACCATGAGTTGTAAAATTAGCTGTGATGGAAATCCCTGAATAAAGCAAGATGAGGTGAGCTCACTACTTCACTATGAACATCCTACAAAGGCACAGCAAATATATCTTTACCTAGGTAGACATCCTTAATGAATAGAACACTATTAACTGTCATGCAATGACATTGCGGATTTTAACTAATGATCTTACGAGGGGCGTTCAATATATTCTCGGTATCGATATGAAGGAAAATGCAAATTCAATTTAAATTGTTTTTATTTTTCAATATGATCTCCCCTTACATCAATGCATTTGTTACATCTTCAGATAAGCTTTTTTAAACCCTCAAAATAATAAATTTCCTCTTTCTCTGCTAAATACCGACTTGAGTTCTTCATCAACCGAAAATCTTTTTCCACGAAGACATTTTTTCAAATCCGGAAACAGGAAATAATCACTAGGGGCAAGGTCTGGACTATAGGATAGGTGTTGGATTTCTTCGAAACCACAATCTCGCGCAGCAGCCTTGGAAGCTCGCGCCGTGTGAACAGGAGCGTTGTCATGAAGAAGCAACACACCCGCTGCGAGTTTACCCCGTCTTTTCTTTTTAATTTCCTCCCGCAAATTATGCAAAGTGGAAGCGTAGGATGTGGCGTTGATGGTTTCACCTTTTTTTTTGTACTCAATGAGCAAGATTCCCTTTGAGTCCCAAAAAACTGTGGCCATGAGCTTTCGGGCAGACGGAGTGACTTTGAACTTCTTCGGGGGGTCTGTTCCTTTTTTATGCCACTGCATGGACTCTTGTTTGCTTTCAGGGTCATAGTGGTGGACCCATGTTTCGTCCCCAGTAACAATTCGATCCATAACACCGTCCGCGTTCTCACTACACATCTCCAAAAGCTCTCTACAGCATGCGATTCTCACTTTTTATCTGAGGCGCTGTGAGCATTCGTGGCACCCACCTTGCACTGACCTTTGAAAGGTTAAGATGGTCATGAAGAATGGTGTAAATGGTACCAATTGAAAGCTTGGTGATCTCTGCCATCATTTTCACCTTTATTCGGGCATCCTCAAGAACAAGTTTTTCGACTTCTTTGATGCTTTCTCCCGTACAAGCAGTAGCCGGGGCGCCGGAGCGGGGGTCGTCCTCAATGCTCTCTCTGCCTCTCTTGAACTCACCTGACCACTTTTGCACAGTTGATAATGAAGGTGCGGAACCCTGGTAAACAGCCACCATCTCTTCATGAATAGTTTTTTGACTTTTTCCTTGCTTAGTGAGAAATTTAATTACAGCGCGATGCTCAATTTTCACCATCATCGCCTCAGTTGCCATTATGATTCTGTTTAACTAGAGATCAAACGCGAATTAATAATCACATTTATATTAAATTTTACATGAATGCACTAAAATAATAGTGTTACTTGATAAATAAGTCAATTTATATATGCAACCACAGCTTCACCCAGATACCGAGAATATCTTGAACGTCCCTCGTATAATCTGTGTGGGGGAACCCACTTTCTGCCACTGCTCCAAATCACTACAAATACCATGAAAGATATATCCGGAATACTCATTCAAAAAATTAATAAGTTCACAAAAAATTTACTCAATGGCCAGGCAAGTTTCCTCAACTCGAACAGCTTTTAACCTAATCTAACGAAACTAGTTTAGATAAAAGCTTATTTCACGAAACAACTAACGCATGGATTCTGCAGTGCCTGTCTAGAACTATAAGAACCTTATTGCTCATTGTATTGCCAAAAATCTCCCATACTTCCAGGAAACCAACTGCAGTTTTGGATTTGATATCCCATATTTTATCTAAAGAAGTATGCCATGCAGAATACTTGTACTTATGTTTATTTAGTTTCATCTAGAAATCGGCTTGCTGCTGACCGGCTTCGTCTTCGTGAAGAAAAAAACTTTTATTTGAGGGGAATTGGCTAATAGTCTATGACTGTCTGTGGTAATTAAGTCATGATCCAACATACTTGTGCTATAAAGTCATACCATTTTCTTACGGATCATCCACGTGCTTTATGAAAGTACTTCCAGAAACACCCGTACTACAGAAGAAACTGTATCAGAAAGAAATTTAATGCTTTCTGCTGATCCACTCCTCTGATTGCAGTTTTCGCATGTTTTGCCATTCTGTTTGTAAAGCCTCGATTTTTGTTCTCCTTTTGTCTGGTTGTTGGTTAAAAGCGCGAACTTATTAATTTACAAATTTTCAACGTTGCTATTTTATGCACCAGCTTCATCCGTCTCGTTTAAGTTTTCCAAGCCAAGCAGACGACGCATTGCCTTAATCCTCAACATTTGTAATTATTCTCAACATTATCGATACTGTCCGAGATGCCTTCGCCTACGTATGTAATTTAGATGATCTTGGAAGTGAGCCTGCCATTCAACAGCAATGCCAGATACTCTTATTTATGGACATGAGCGTGGCCAATGATGTATAATCTGTTCGACTTTGTAGCTTTCAATATGCCAAACCATAATATCAATAGAATTGAACTTGCTGAACCCTTACCTATTATTACATATTATTGTCTGCGGCTAGTAAGCTATGTGCCAGCTCCAGTTGGCTCAATTACAAAAAAATATTTGATATCAGGTGCAACGACAGTGAAGTACAGCTTTCAGCTTTCCTTGTCCCGCAATTGCTTCACGCGCAAGATTGGGGTGAATGACTCGAACTCCAACTTTTTAAAATGCTATAGTTTTTTTATTTTTTGATAAATTTTATTGTGCTAAAGCAAAATGTTGGAAAATACACCAATTTTCAAATTGTATCAGTAGTTTTTAATATGTACACCTTTGGCGCGAATAATGGCCTTGAGACGGCCGAAGAAAGCATCACACGCTGCACGCAAGTGGATCTGCGGCATTTTGGCCCATTCCCGGCGAAGTGCTTGTTTGAGGTGGTCCAAACTTTGGTATTTTTTAGTGCCAACCTTCGCCTTCAAAATACCGCGGACAGAGAAATCCAACGGATTTGCATCCGGAGAATTTGCAATCCACTGTGTCGAAGAAATGCATGTGCCACATTGTTTTTTAACCAATCTTGATTGACGCGCGCTTTGTGAGACGGTGCCGAGTCTTGTTGAAATGTCCACTGACTCCGACCGAAATGATTGTTTGCCCAAGGCTTCAATACTGCCTCTAAGACAGTTTCACGGTATACGATCGCATTAATTTTGACGCCACAGTCCAAAAATATGAGCGGAGAGCGACCATCGGCGGTTATGGCGGCCCAAACCATCACCATCGGTGCTGGCTGCTTTCTGGTGGCTATCCGAAGGTGTAAATTTTCGAAGAACCTCTATGGCAAGTAAACTCGGTCATTTCTTTTGTTGACATATTGCTCGATAACAAATGGCGACTCATCGGAAAAAACCAAATTCGGCAGCTCACCACTTTCGTGTAAGCGTAGCAACTCCTTCGCTCTTTCGACTGTAACTTTTTTCTTTTGCGGTGTAAGATCGTGTGCTTTTTGGAACTTCAATGGCTTGAACCCAAGCTTATTTTTCAGTATGTGTTGCATCCGTTCCGACGATATGTTGAGCTCGAGAGCCATTTTTCTTCCACTTCGACGCGGATTTCGCTCAATTCGAGCCTTCACTTTCCGAAGCATTTCTGCCGATGTTGCTGTTTTTAAATGACCACCTCCATGGCGTTTTGCAACGCTGCCAATATCACGGTAACGAGCTATGGTTCGATACACAAATGATTTATTCACGTTGAGGTGCTGGAGGGCTCTAACGATAGCTACTTGTGGTTTTCCAGCCAAATATAAAGCAATCACACTATCACGTTTGAATTCCATCGCGGATAAAAATTTTTCAACACAACTGAGACGCTTGTAAGGCTTGTAAATAATAAAATTATCTGTCATGTGTCAAAATTGGAGCTCACTGTCATGAACGGTTTGGAAATTTTAGCAGTCTGAAGTTGGTTCCAGTTCGGGTCATTCAGGGTGTATTATCAGCATAATATTGAATCGCTTTTTCTAAAATCAAACTGTCTATTGGATAGCTCCAAGTGTTCTCTAACCTAGTGCATGTTATTTTTTCGAGTACTTGTACAATGACGTGTACGACAACCGTTCTTCAGGTGGCTTATTAACCTATAGGATATGCGGATAAAGCGCTGCTTTTTCCACTCCAGCTTTCATTAGGCATGTCTTTAAGAGTTGTGCGAACATCTTTGAACTTTCTTTGACGGATGTCGAAGACTTCTATAGCTTCCTCTATTGTATCTATACTGCACATAATTGTCTCTCATTCACATCATCTATGATACGTTGACTTGGATGAAGGCATTGACACTGCTGAAAGTGTTCAGTAAACGGTTGACCAATATGCACTGTGAACTCGCTGCTTAATTATGCCATCATGTACTTTCCGGTATAATCATTCGCACACATTGATCTGTCAAATGTTCTAACTATTCTGAATTTGTTTTTGGCAAATGTAATTCTGACGAGAATCGAAGTATCTAATTCGAGTAAATAACATTTTTGAGGTATTTTTTGGATGATACATCGTCGTCTATTACTCTGGTCACACTCGTACACATTTTTGTACAAAAATACACAAAAACGTGGTTTGTATCTCTCTTCTCTACGTCATCCGACGAGTTTCCGTCTATAGATACTCACATAATAAGAGCAGCGCCATTATGCCTCCAAGTCTATGGGCATTCGATGTGCGGTTTCTACATCCGATTCCGACCTAGGAAAATAAACAAAACATTCGCCGACTAAAGCTGTTACTACCGCACAACGTGTGGAAATGGAATTTCCTCTGAGAGAGAAAAACCCCCCCGATAAAAACGAAAAAAAAAAAATAATAATAATAATAAATAAATAAAGCAAATGAGAAGAGAGCCATTGCTGGCTGCCATGCCACGCCATGTTTCCATGAACCCCTTGAGTTTAGAAAAGCTCCTGCTTCAGTTGGCTTATAGAATTTGACGTGTAAACACATTGCCTGCCGGCTGGCTGATGTTGCTCACCAGATTCATTTTAAATCGAATGTGCAACTGAAGATAATTATCTTCTCGGGAATATCCGGAAAAAGTGTTTAAAAAAAAAAAAAACCAATCCGCGAGTGTATCTAGATGTGTGTAACGAAATAAATTGCAACGCGACGGAGAAGAACCTTTTTCGAAAGTGCTTAAAAACAGTGAGAGAATAATTTTTTTAATTAACAACAGATTTGTTGTAACTGCTAGTATTTTGCGTACATGGAGAAGGAGGTTCGGTTCCCTTGGATAGCAAAATTAGTTCTTGTTTTTAACAGGGTGTTGTTTTTTTTTTTAATGGTTCCTATCATATTGCTTTGAAAAGGTTTTAGTTTTGTAGTCTGTAAGTTTAACCTGTCTCAATGTCATATAGAAGTTGACTTGGATTTAGTGTAACGCGATGCAGTCAATAGGGAGACGCGCATCGCATTAGTTGTAGATATATACCATATACAATTTTTATAACTTTTCCGAGTTCCAAGTTAAACTCCAGCTGATGCTGTAAATGATATCGAGTTCATCAAGAGTATTCGTAGTCGTAGTCATAGTCGTAGTCATAGTCGTACTCATACTCGTATTCGTACGCGTATCAAAGCCTTTCACATTGTTTTTTCTTTTGTTTTAATGAAATTGTTTCTATATCAAGTTTCCAGCTAATGCAGTTTGCTACAGTGAACACAACCTCGATGTGAGCAATTATTGTGCAATCACGTGCTTTGTTTTGTTTACTTTACCTGGAGTTGGATGTCAAGCATTAAATGACGTCTAGAACACCTACTTGGCTACCCTCATGTACCTACTGACTATCTTAAGAGTCACCATTTACTATCGGTCCTTAAAGTACAAGTACTCGTATCTATCTATATCGATTTTGTTCTAAACTTGGGCGTATACGCAATATTTTTTCCTTCGTTTGTTTATGTTAATTTTTTCTTTTAATTAAATTTTCTTTTTACTATAACTTTTTTGTAAGGAAGTAGTGGGCGTGTTTTTAAGTGTTTAAAGCTTTTAAAAATCATATGGTACTATTTTGAAAATCTGGATAGTCTTAAAAATAGCAAATGTACATTTTTTTTTTACTAAGAAAACAACAAATGTATTGCGGGGGTTTTTATTATTGTTTTTTTTTTTTATAATTCTTGGGTATAAAACGAACAACACAGAAGAGTATGCAGCCTTGGAAAAGGCATTAGAAATACCCTTAAATCTGAATCGTTTTGCCAGTGATACAAAAAAAAATTAAATACTTTAAAATTTTCCTTTTCGAAAAATTCAAAAAAAAAAAAAATATAAATTAACAGATACTCATGGATGTATCCTTGATGTTGATTGATGGATAAATTCTTTAAATTTGGTGTGATTACTTATTTTTATCAGAATGCAAAGCACTCTTCGATGTGACCTATGTACGTATTTTATGATGTGTTTTTAACCCGAATTTAATGTATTTAGGAGCACAATCCAATTCACTTTGTGAGGTGAAGAAGATAGATTTTTTTACCAGTTTGATTGTAAACTGACTTTTATGATATTTAAGTCAGATAAATATTTCCAAAAGTCTATTCCAACACTTCTTTAGACGGTAGTTTCTTACTAACTAAATAGTGTCCTCAGTTAGACGGTCAGAGTGTTCACTGTGTGATGGAAGGCATTTGAATTATGAAGTCTCTAGTGCTTGAGTCTCCCTCTTTAGTGGGACAAATTTTCGCCACAAGAAACTCGTCTACGGTTGAACTAAATCTTGTTAGCCTTTCAAGTTACTGTCCCCCTTCAGATTCTCTGAACTGATGGAGGCAACAGAGTCCAGAGAACTACTAGGTGGGGTGAAAAGTAACCTCCTTGGGAATGAAAAAAAAAATTTTTTTAATATTTTTTATTATTTTATTCAATATAGCCCCTTTTTAGTTTGATACACTTATTCCAGCGAGTTTCCAACTTCTTGATCCCGTCCGAAAAGTAATTTTCCGGAAGGTCTGCAAAATACTCCTCCGTGGCGTCGATGATTTCCTCGCGTGAGCTGAATTTTTTTATTGATGAGCCATCTTTTGAGAAATAGTCCGAGGGAGCCAAATTGGGCGAATACGGTGGATGTGACAGCAATTGGAGCCGTAAGTCATTGATTTTAGCCGTGGTTGCGATGCTCTTGTTTTTGGTCAAAAGCATTCGCGACACCCAGCGGCAGGATAACTTTTTCATATCCAGAATATTGCTCAAAATATGGCGTGTTCGCTTAATACTAATCTTTGTGGTATCTGCTAGCTGACGCACCCTCACTTTCCGGTCAGCCAACACCATTTCATGTATTTTTTTGACATTGTCCTCTGTAACAGCACGGAGGGCCTGCCGTGGCGGACTTGATCGGTAGTGGAGTTGCGGCCACCACGAAGCTTTCGAAACCAATATTTGACGGTGTAATTTGACGGAGCATTAGCCCCATAATATTTATCCAAATTTTCTTTTGTTTCCTTCGCCGTTTTGCCTCTCAAAAAATAATGTTTTATGAGAGAACGAAAATCGTTTTTGTCCATACTTAACATGATGCCAAACACGTCAACAACAATCAGCTGTCAAAACAAAACTAAAGACAGTATCGCACTGAAATTTGGCATGTCTGCCTAAATATGAACGGACTTCAAGCCATCATAACTTTTTTTGCAGTAGCAGCGCATTCTGGCGGTCAAGGAGATTACTTAAGCATAAAGCTCTCTTGAGTAGTTTTCAAATTCTTGAAGGTTTTCTGCTTTATTACAGGTCGTGGTGTGATTGTATGTAAAGCATGTAATACCACATAAAATCGGACTTGAATGCATGAACTCTGCTAGCTCGGTGAGTTTAAAATCTTTCGGACGTAGTAATACAGCGTAGTACAGCAAATAAAATAAATAAAAAAAACAGGATAATCCATCTGCTGATTTATTTTAAAATTACACCGTCCGATAATTTTCAAAGTTTGGTGTTTTAAAAGAGTAAACCTTCCGAGTATCTATTGGCTGTCTTACCTAGCTTACAAGAACTCGGTTAATATAATTTTGATGGGCATTTTCGACGGTTTGAAGCTGTGGTTTAGGAGGAGTTCGATAAATATTATTCTTTAGTGCCTGAATCGTTTCTGGATCGTCAGCATAACATCGATCTTTGAAGGTACCTTACAGAAAAATTATATATATAATATATAATAAATGATATAACTACGTAAAATCATAGCTCCGCGAAGCCTTAAGGGGGGTTAAGGTTAATTCGTACAAAAAAAAGGCATGTTTTTGTGAATTTATTGTGACGACACAGTTAAAATCTCTTTATTAAAACAATAGTACATTAAAGTATGAAATATTTAAAAATACGGCAATGGCAGCAATTATTCGGACGTGTCTCGGAAAAAAGTAGAATTGCGGTGCCCATCATAACTTGGTGCTGGATTATCTGAAATCAAAAAATCAAAGTTCATTCTTTAGATAATAGTTTTCCCCAGGTAACGCTGGGAGGGTTTTTCGAAATTTCAATTTTTCAGTTTTTTGGAACACTTTGAAGGGAAAAACTCGATTTTTTGCGAAAAAATCGGCTAATTTGTTATTGTAAAATAAAAATTATTAACAAATTTGAAAAAACTCTCCAGCGTTACCTTGTAAATTATGTACAGAAATAGTGTTCAAAATTTCAAAAGGATCGGTGCAGTAGTTTTGAAGTTATGAGAGGCATCGACTTTGAAAACGTGAGTTGTGAGGAAAACGCTTTAAAGTTTTTAACACTAAAAAATCTGGTATAGAACGTTCATAATGTAAGAAATCTAAATTGTAAAAGCAAATTACACTGGCAGTTATTTTTAATTTTCACTTAACTGTATTTATTTTACTGTCTTTATTTTCACTCTACAAAAACTCAGACACAACTTGCCTCTACAAGATCTCAATTACAACTCAACTCCTCATATGCAAATTTGAATGTTCACTACCCGGCAGTTCCTTTTTCTCTTAATACAGTAAGCGAATTTTATCGGCTTACCTCACACTGAATCATCAATGCCAGGTCCATAAAGGATGTTGCTATCATCCATGATGTCTAAAGCACCTTTTTGCTCCTGTCTACGACGAATCCTACCTTCTTTAGTTTGTCTTTCAGCTTCCTGCTCTGCTCGGCTTATACGAATACTTGATCCACTACTGATTCCAATGTCTTGCATGAAGGTTAGTAAAGCGAAAGAACCTTCATTGAAGACACTGGCAGCCACATAAGCTGCAATTTCAACGATGACAGAGGTTCCACTCAAGTGTTTTGGTGAGTGAGTGAGTGAGAAATCAATTATCCTATAATGTTTTACAAGATCCTCCGTAACTTGATCTTCAACGGTCACTTTTATTTTTTTAATTAACTTCGTCAATTTTGCTCCAATCAACTTGAAATTTTGACACAATATTCTTAAGATATTATGCATTCAATTAAAAAAAAAATAAAAAAAAAAAACATCATTAACAACATCATCAAAATGTTTGATTACGCGGATTTTGAACTAAGTGCTCATTGCTAGAAAATTGATTTTGGGATGGCATATTATTTTATTTAAGACGTTCCCAGAATCTGTTTTTAAAATGATAAGTACAAGGTTAGGTTAGTCTAGTCGCATGCGATCGATTTTTGTATAACACATTAGCTGAAAAGTCCGTGCCGTTTTATAGTAAGACACAACATTTTTGCAAAATTCAACTTTATTTATCAATATTGTTGCCTTTAAGGGCGATACACTGTTTGAAACGATTTTTCAATCTTTCGATACCAGTTTTGTAGTACGATTTCGGTTTAGCCTCAAAATAGGCCTCTGTTTTGGCGATTCGGTCTTAAATCTCTTTCCGGCGAGCATTATTTTGAGGTCTGCAAACAGGAAATAGTCGCTGGGGCCAAATCTGGAGAATACGGTGGGTGGGGAAGCAATTCGTAGCCGAATTCTTTCAATTTTGCCATCGTTTTCATTGACTTATGACACGGTGCATTGTCTTGATGAAACAGCACTTTCTTTTTCTTCAAATGCGGCCGTTTTTCTGCGATTTCATCCTTCAAACGCTCCAACAACGCAATGTAATAGTCGCTGTTGATAGTCTGCCCCTTTTGGAGATAGTCGATGAAAATTATTCCATGTGCATCCCAAAATACGGATGCCATAATCTTGCCAGCCGAGAACGAGGTTCGTCGCCTGCTCGCCACTCAGCTGACTGCCGACTTGACTCTGGTGTGAAGTGATGGAGCCAAGTTTCATTCAATGTCACATACCGACGCAAAAATTCAGCTTTATTGCGGTTGAACAGCTTTAAACACTCCTCTGAATCATCAACACGTTGTTGTTTTTGGTCGACTGTGAGCAAACGCGGCATCGCATGTCCAAATATTCGTGTATGATATATCCAACACGCTCTTTTGATATCTTTAGAGCCTCAGCTATCTCGATCAACTTCACTTTACGGTCATTCGTAATCATTTTGTGGAATTTTTGAATTTTTCATCTGAAACGGCCTCTTTTGGACGTTCACTGCGTGCATCATCTTCGGTGCTTGTATGACCACTTTTAAATTTTTCAATCCACTTGCGAATGATTCATTCGCAAGGTGCAGTGTCTGGGTAACACTCATCAAGCCATTTCTTTGCATCGGCTGCATTTTTTCCCATCAAAAAGCAATGATAAATCAACACACGAAATTGCTTTGAATCCATTTTTTTCACGATAACAAAAGTTGCTTCACTCACAACGGTATATCTCGAGAACTAATCGTCCAACAGCTGTCAAATTTATACACGTATCTTTTGAAGGTTGGTACTAACTGAAAATGGTATGGATCAAGTATTGAAGAAACGGCACAGCCCATGTGTTACTTACACGTCCTCTCTTGTCTGTCTATGCGTTATCATTTTATTGTACGAGGATATGCTTAGGAGAATGAAAAATATTCAAGTCCTTCTGCTAGTATTTATCGGTCATCTACGTTTTGATGTTTTCAAATATTTTTGTGCGTAGTAATTGAATTCGTAAAAAGTTTAAACCCGCTTTTATCGAAATGATGTTTTCTTTTTCAAAGCAGACAATTTATCTCCGGACTAAATTTGTGCATTATATTTATTGTCGAGTCTGACGAGACAATGTATCTCGATTTAGACAAAAACATGCTATAGTAGAAAAAAAACTTACATACAAAATCGGTCGAACAGGATTAAGTCACATGATGTCATATCAGGTGGATTTAGTTTGTTGTGCTTAGCAAGAATTAGATTATGCATCAATGCATTGTGAGATGGATCGTTACCTTGGTACAAAATTCACGAATTGTCTTTCCAGAATCGCGGTCATATTTTGCGAATATGCCTCATGCAAACACCTCATAAAACCCAAATAATACTTCCTTATTGACAGGCTGGGCTTCAGAAAGAAATTCATGATGCACTTCACTATTGTTATTATTGAAAACAGTGAGCATCACGTTCTTCACGGTGGCTCATTTAGAGCGCGCCATTTACTCATATGATGTCTGGTTTGCTCGTCAAACTCACAAACCCATTTCTCTTCAAAAATCTTTGATTTGAGCGATGTGTTCCGCAATATTTTAAGTCTACTCGTATGGTTAGCCAGAATGTTCGTCGTGGTCGACGGCATTATGACCAATTTTAAACCGCGGATGGCAATCATACACCACTGCTTTCTTTAGAGCATCGTAACCAAAACTCTTTTACATTTCAAATGTTTTTGTGCCGTTAATTTTATATTTAGTACAAAATTTAATGCAAACTCGTTGCCCAGTTTATACACAATATCTATTGCATAAATCGCCGTGAAGAAAAACATCGGTGTAAACATAATGGGCCTTACTAACATCGAATCATTAGTCGCGATTTAAAACAAACTTAAATGTTCGTATTAATACACACTTAAGTCTAAAGTGTACCAATAATGTTTTAATAGTCAGCTCTTATTTAAACTTTACTTTTTCAAAGAACCTAGTACAATCTATTTTCATATAATCTACTGTATAACATTGGTTTAACGTTTTATGGTATATTCGCACTTGAATTTGAATTTATTTTGAAATCGTGTGGAAATATCAAAATCAACTGCGATTGTTTTCTTCGTCTGTACATATAAAACGGCGATGCCAATGTACTCAAGTTAGTAATCTTTGTTGGTTCTCTTTTTCGTTCCTAAATTGAAACTGGATTCGGTAAGAGTTCTTTTTAAAACTCTATCGTGGTACGACTCGAGCTGTAAAGAGACTGTCAGGGTTAGAAAATTGTTTTTTCGGTCCTACAAGACCAACCCGACAGAGGAATCCCGAAGAAAGTTCAAACGAGCCAGAAATGACTGCAACGTCTTTCTCAAGCGTGTGAAATTCCAATACGACCAAAAACTGAGGCAAAAATTACTGCAATGTCCCAAAAGCAGTAAAATTTGTTGGTCATCCGTCAAAAACATTAGAAATTCTGCCTCATCCTCCATCCCCACGTTCATTTACAATGATATTCCAGCTGTCGGCTCTTTGGAGAAGGCCAATCTGCTTGCTGCTCACTTTTCGGCTAGTTCAACACTCCCAAATTGTGCCTTGTCCCCGCCTACATTTGAGTGCGCCGAATCTTCAATGGAACGAATCCACTTTCGCACTCGTATAATAGCAAGAGTACTTAAAAGATCTCTACATACATAAATCCGCTAGTCCAGGTAGTATATCTTCCCTTCTCCTGAAGAGGTGTTCTTCCATGCTGGCAAAACCACTGCGTAAGCTTTTTCATCAATCCTACTCTTTAGGACGCTTTCCGAGCAGATGGAAAACAGTATTTGTCCAGCCCGTCCCTAAAAAAGGCGAATCTTCCTCTCTCTCCTCCCACAGGCCCATTGCACTTACGTCGCTTCTTTCCAAGGTCATAGAAACGCTGATAAACCGTCAGCTCATGAAATATCTCGAAACACGCAAACTTCTCAATGACCGGCAGTATGGTTTTCGTAGCAACAGGTCCACTGGTGATTTGATGGCATGTCTCACCGAAAAGTGCAACCAAAGCGTACATCAATCTGGCGACAGCAAGATAGTTGCACTTGATATTTCTAAGGCATTTGACAGGCGTCAGGCGTTTTTCTCGAAAATGCGTGCTCTTGGGATCGATGACTCTCTTATTCAATGGATTAGAAATTACCTTTAGGAACGTTCAATTCAAGTTGTCTTGGACGATTTCAAGTCTGATATTAATAAAATAAATGCTGGTGTGCCCCAGGGCTCCTTTGTGTCTCCGACACTCTTTTTCATTTTCATTAATGATCTCTTGTCTGCTACTTCTAGTGCAATATATTTCTTTGCTGATGACAGTACTCTCTGCTTTTCATATTCGTTCCTAGATTCACGCCCATGCTCTTCGGCTGTAGAACGGAAACGGCAGCGTATGTTAAGCTCATTAAATTCCGATATTACCAGCATAACCAATTTTGGAACTATCAACCGAGTGGAATTTAATGCTTCCAAAATTCAATGCTGTCTGCTGTCATTAAAGCGAAATTCAAATACCCAGCCGTTATCCATGGATGGCACTTGCATCGTTGAAACCGATAAACTTTCCATTTTCGGTATGTGTGGCAATGACAACTTACGTTGGAATGACCACATATTCGGTGTCGTCAAAAATGCTGCGAAATGTCTAGGTTTCCTCAAGCGATGTAAGAAATATTTCACCCCCTCTGATCTGGCCTCCATATATTAGGCATTCATCCGCCCAAAATTGGAGTACAATGTCAACATCTGGACAGGTGTTCCTAAAACATCTCTGGACCTGCTAGATAGGATCCAAAACCGTGCAATAAAACTCATAGGTGATACTATGTAATATCACTCAAACAATGAACACCCTCGAACACCGACGTAAAGTCTCGTGTCTCACTCTGTTTTATCGCTATTTCCACCACCAGTGCTCCATTGAAATTGGCAGTAGCATTCCGCCCCTTCAAACCTTTAACCGTAACACCCGTCTCGGTATGAATGCTCATCAGTATACCCTCAAACCCACTTTCGGACGTACTCTAAAATATCGTGATTCTTTCCTAAGCCGTACAACTCGCTTATGGAATGCCCTGCCTAGCTCCTTATTTCCAAGTCATTATAACCTTCAAACATTTAAAACCAACGTTCAATTTCTATCCTTCCCGACTTTCCTTCGCCCGCGCTGTGTGCAAACATTTTAAGGGTACTTAAATCCCTTGAGCGCGCAGAAATTATAAAAAAAAAAAGTAAAAAGTTTCTTATCGGCAGTTGAGCTACATAAATTCTGGCATTGACAATCTAAGCGCCTAAATTGGCGACCGAAATATATTCTCATTAGCCAGTTAACTGATGACCGCTATTCTGTTTCGTCGTATCCTATCAATTAGTTCTTACGTCTTGAATCTGCTCAAACTTCTCCATCTACGTCTTTGGAAGAAGAAATCTTTAATGGAAAATGCAGACAAATATTTACTTAAACACGTTCTGTTCTATTGATTGTCAAGTTTCATACGGCAGAAATTTTTCGGAAGGTGAAAATCCCTTCTACGTATATGCATCTTCTGCATATGGCTATTGCAATACAGTATTCACAACACCATTTACGACCACCACCCGCGAACAAAATATTCCTGTGAAACGGAAGAGACTTAAATGGTCTTCAATCCTGTCTCCAGTTCCGCAAACTAAGCACTTTATCCATCGTTAAAAAAGAGGTTAGATCTTGTCTCTCACCTCGAACCTTGGAATTGGGATTCGAAGTTTCTTTTGTCTGGATTATGTCCATTTGCTCGATACGGGCAAAGCAGTGTAGACAACGTATTTGTTGTTTTTTTTTTTTAATTTTATTCGTATCTTAGTATGGCTCTTAGAGATTGCAGCTATACAGCTATATTCTCCTCCTTACACACAGGACTAAATATACGACAGACTATTTTTCTCTGGGAAGTGTTTTTTACATCTGGTCTGCTTTCCTGCTTATTCCCAAGCACTTGGCACCAGATGTGTGGTAGAACTGCGAAGATCAGTGTTTTGTAAAGCATACGAGTACATTTCGTCTGCCGTGTTAAGTGCTTGGAACCCATCTGTTTTGTCAAACCGACGTGTCAGCTTTTTAGGGAAAGCCTTCGTCGAATCTTCACTAGGCATGCTCCTTAACTAACTTCAAGATACTGGTGTCAACCATGGCGTTTTGTCCTAAAAGATTGACAGATGCGTCTTTGTTCCATGATCAGATGTACTTATTTTTCTTCTAACTTACTTTAATACCAACTCGTTTTGCCTGTTTTTCGATTTGCGTAAAAGTCTTATGATGCCCCGCTGGGAGTGACGGATGATGTCGAAGCCGTCTCCGTTCCGCAGCAGCTATGCAAATTTGTTGGATATTGTGCCTTCTTTGTTAACTCCTGGCCCTCTTCACTATTTGAGCCTTGCCAGCATATATTAAACCAAATGTGAAAATCGCATTACTTTAGAGAGAATGTCTTTAAAGGCTTGTGTGCGCAATGGGCTTTGTATTAATTACCATATAAAAATATACAGTGTTGTGCAAAACATACCGGATTTTTCCTGAACATTCTTCATTGAAGAATTCTAGGGGACAGGAATACAAAAGATACACTTGTTTGGTAAATAAGTTTACAAATAGAAAAAAAAAACAAGGCATTGCTATCATTATTTGTAGAGTTTTGCCAAAAATTGTAGCTCAACTCAATGCCATGCCTGTGCAAAACATACCGGATTTTCAAAAGTACCGTATTTTCTTGCTCTTTAACTTGCTGATAATGGTTTTGGCTGTCATTTAAAGTGAGTTATAGACTTAACAAAACTGAAAAGGCCAATTTGTTTACTAATAAAATGACGAAAAATAAATACAGTGGTGTGGTTAAAAATCAGGTGATAGCGGATTTCAGGGCAGGGCTAAAACAAAAATCTATAAAATGCCATCATGGACAGTGTGTAACATTATAAAAAAGTTTCGGAATGGAAAACCGGGCGAAACCATTCACTGTGGAGGACGCCCCAAAAAAACTACATTAAAAACTGATTGGCAATCCTTTAGTGCCTTCAAGGAAGATTTTTAGTGAGCTCATTCTTTCAATCGAAGCAAGCGCCGTAGGCAGACGTTTAAGAGCTGGATTTTGTTCTTTTCGACCAGCGAAAAAGCCTTTACTTACTGCTAAGCATAGACAAAAAAGGTACCGTTTTATTCCTCTAGTAAGTCTTAACAAAGTAGTTAACGCTAATCGTTTTCTATACTACAATTCGCAAGAACCCATTCGAATTGGTCAGCAAAGAAATGGAAAACTGTACTCTTTAGCGACGACAGTAAATTCAACTTGATTGCTTCCGATGGTAGCATTCATGTTAGACGAAAGAAAGGGACATTCTTCAGCCACAACATTGTCGTCCATCCGTGAAGCATGGAGGAGGCTCAATTATGAAGTGGAGATCTTTTTCTGGTGCAGGATGTGGACCAATACATGAGATTAGTGGTATTACAGATCGTTTTCAGTGTAGGGATATTCTGGAATCCGTAATGCTTCCATACGCTGAGGAGGAGATGCAACTGCTTTGGGTTTATTAACACGATAATGGCCCAAAACACTCCTCAAAGTTAGTTAAGGAGTGGTTTGAGCAGAAAAATGTTGATGTGTTGGAATGGCCCTCTCAATCGCCTGATCTAAACCCTATCGAGAACTTGTGGGCCATTTTAAAAAGACGGGTAGGGTCAAAGACGCACATATCCAAAAACGCACTTATGACGTCATTAAAGCAAGAATAGGAGAACATTTCAAAAGAGATTTTTGAGAGCTAGTGTCGTCCATGCCTAAAAGATGCAAGGAGGGCTTAAAAAACAACGATTGCTGGACAAAATATTAAGTATAACAAAAATCCGGAATGTTTTGCACAGACCGTTACCGAGTTAAGTTAAGTTTTTTTTTTTGTATAATAAAACATATTATTGCAAAACCTTGTTTTCCTTTTATTTGTAAACTTATACAATAAGTTTTCTCAAATTGACAACAGATTTTACTTATGTTCTTTCTATTCCCTAAAATTCACTGAAGAAAAATGTTCGATAAAAATCCGGCAAGTTTTTCACAACACTGTAGGTATTCTATTTTGTGATTTCTTAATTATTATATCTGCCCAGTAATCCATTTTATTGAAATAAGCAGAAACTACTGCTCAAATAAAGTTTGAAACGATTTTTCCTATTTGTGATTGTAGCGATTTGGGTGCTAATTAGCAAACACAGTATGTACTGCCGACGGACTACATACCAAATGCTAGTTCTAACCCAACTTGTACTAAACCTCTTATCACTATAGACAGAAAAGATAGGACACCATTTCTTTCTTTTTTTCGTTGTTTGTCCTGAGAATCAAATCTAGACTTTTCACAAGGTAATCGTCAAACTTAAACGGACGATATACAAGTACGAGTATACTCGTACCGTATTTTGCAGCGTTGCTATTTTGCGGTTTCCCTAAGAGGCAAATCTAAGAGTTGGCCGAATATTACTTTTTTGTTGCACTATAATGACGGTTTTGAACGCAAAACAAATCACGATCGTAATACTAGTCCGCGCAGTGAATGCGTTCAAAAACACGCAAGGAAAGATCTGCGACTATACTAAGTTAGAAATGCTAACGTTTTTGAATTAGCACTAACTGGTGTCTTTGGGTGAAAGTGAAAATTTGTACAAGTGCCACCATTGTTCCATTCCCAGTTTTCTTGTAATCGACGACGCACGGTTCAAATGAACCAAACACAATGGGAAAAGTTTGGATATGGCAACACAATCCGTAAAAATTGTTTAAATTGTATTTTACTTCTATGAGAATACGAGTCAGGTTCGCCATCCAAGGTTTGATACAGAAGTTCTTTGCTTACGACTTCGCATTTTTAAATTATTCGTCAGTCGTTGCTTAATACTCAGTGGATTATGTCACACTCAGACATGACTGTAAATAGAATTTAATTTTAATAAAAATGTAAGATCTTTTATTTATCGTAGGGCAAATAAGTGCATTAAGTCTGCTGATTATAATGTATGGTTGACGGTTACACATGTTTGATTAGGAATTTTTAAAGTCACGTTTTGGAAGCTGACGATTGGTCATCATTTATGAAATTTAAGCGCAATTACAAAAAAAAAAATCAGATAGAGAAAAATTTAATGGCAATTTACTGTGCCATAATTTATTTCTGAATTGCAACGCGCACGCACAAATACTCTCAACTAAACTGTTTTGGAGGAAATGCACTTTCCTTAGTATTTTTAGCTTACTCGTATGTAAACAAGGATTGGTGCTATTAAATCCTACAAAATAACAAACATTGGAGATCTTAAAAGTCAGCTTATAACAAGATCCAAACTTAAAAGTTAACAGCTGGTTAAGTGACAATTTCGACTTTACGAAAGAAAACTAAATAGGGAAAGAAGAAAATACTGTCAACAGGAAAAAGTAAATAGTAACAGAAGATGATTCACTCGTATCAACGTAAAGGAATTACAAAGATGCGGCGAAACAATGCTGCAAAACGTCCTTTTTGAACACTAGACTTCAATCCGCCGAGGGTAATTTGAATAAATAAATTAATTAATAATGCAACAATCCGGTGTGGAGCAAACCTGCAGAGTCTGTTCGTTTACTGTGTTGTTCTTCTTTTCATTTTGTAAGAGAGAGGGACCTACTTTTTTTAGTAACTTCGAACAACGAAGAAATGAGAATAAAAGGTTCTACTTGCAGAGGTCTCATTTCCTTTTCGCCTGATGACCTCAGAATCAAACCCAAACCCTCTGGTGTAGTGTTTGGCTTTCTTAACCACTGCGTCACCCAACACAGCAGTCAATTGAAATGACTTGTACCGAATTAGGCGGTACAAGTCGGAGGTCCGCTTATGCTACTTAACGTCTCGAATTTGAAGGCAGAAGTGACATAGAACATCCACAAAAGTATGTATTGGGTCTACAAGTAAGTTTCCAGCGTTTGTCAGAGATGGCGCCACCAGTGGATCCCGGGCAGAAATGTCAGACCCCATGTGTTTTATTTGTAGGTTTTGTATCTGTCAACAACTTTGCAGCGTTATATTTGAGCAGTTCTATCGGTGTCGTACATTTTATCGAGCAAAATCATGGCAAGTTTCCAGCCAAATAAACGGCTGGAAGCGGGAAGCGCTGCTTTTATTCTTTAATATGAAGAACAGTGTGGCTGAGGCCTATCGTTTGCTTTCGGAAACTTATGGGGCATAATGTATTGATGAATCGACGTGCCGCGAGTGGTTCAAACGGTTCAAAAGTGGTGATTTTGGAGTTGAAGACAAAGATCGCCCCGGAAAGCCGAAAAGTTTTGAAGACGAGGAATTGGACGCTTCATCCAGGATCCGTGTCAGATTCAAGAAGAACTTGCTGCATCATTGGGCGTCACGCAACAAGCCATTTCCCTGCGCCTAAAAGCACTGGGATTCGTTCGAAAGGTTGGAAACTGGGTGCCATACGAATTGAAGCCAAGAGACGTCGAACAGCGATTTTGCATGTCCGAAATGTTACTGCAGCGGTATAAAAATAAATCATTTTTGCATCGTATTGTCACTGGTGATGAGAAATGGATTTATTATGATAATCCTAAACACAGAAAATCGTATACAAAGCTCGGCGAGCCCGCCCAATCGACGCCGAAACGAAATATTCACGTGAATAAGGTCATGCTCTGCATATGGTGGGATCAAAAGGGTGTCGTATACTACGAACTGCTTCCGAGTGGTGAAACCATCAAAGGACCATTATATCGAACCCAACTAATTCGTTTGAAGCGGGCATTAAAAGAAAAACGGCCAGAATATGAGACCAGGCATGAGTCCGTCATTTTTCATCACGACAACGCTCGGTTTCGGTGAAAAACTATTTGCAAAATAGTGGATGGGAAATTCTGCCTCACCCGCCTTACAGTCCAGACTTGGCACCATCTGACTACCACTTGTTTCGTTCGATGCAAAACGCTCTTACGGGAATACGCTTCAGCTCAGTAGAGGAAATCAAAAATTGGCTCGATACGTTCTTGGGCTCGAAAGACGAGAAATTTTTTTGGTCCGGAATTCATAAATTGCTAGAAAGATGGGGGAAAGTTGTAGCTTCCGATGGACGATACTTTGAATAAAGCATTGTAACTATGTTTTCATGACCCGAGGGCGGGTCAATAAGTCCTTTTGGATTAAAACACAGATTTATTTTTATTTTTCAACGTAGTCTCCCTTGAGCTCTATACATTTTGTCCAACGCTTCTCCAATTTTTTTATCCCTTCCAAAAAAAATGATTTGTCGAGGTCCTCAAAATAGGCCTTTGTTTGTGAGATGACTTCATCATTGGAGTCAAATCTTTTTCCACCAAGCCATTTCTTCAGGTTTGGGAACAAGAAGTAGTCGCTCGGAGCCAAATCTGGAGAATAGGGTGGATGAGGGAGCAATTCATAGCCCAATTCATGGATTTTTGCCATGGCAACTGCACATGTGTGCACCCTTGCATTGTCTTGGTGGAAAAGAACTTTTTTCTTGGCCAAATGAGGTCGTTTTTTTTTTCAAATCGTCATTGAATCGGTCCAATAAGTTGGCATAATATTCCCCATTGATTGTTCTTCCCTTTTGAAGGTAGTCAATGTGGATTATCCCGCGTGCATCCCAAAAAACAGTCGCCATAACTTTATTGGCTGACAAACCCACCTTGGCGTTCTTTGGCGCCGATTCACCCTTAGAAAGCCACTGTTTTGACTGTTGTTTGTTCTCTGGTGTGTTGCGATGGATCCATGTTTCGTCCACGGTTACAAAACGGCGCAAAAACTAATCCATATTGCGATTAAACAACGCCAAACCTTCCTGTGAAGTTGTTACACGATTGCGTTTGTGGTCGACTGTGAGCAAACGCGGCACCCATCTTGCGGAAAGCTTTCTCATGCCCAAGTGATCATTCAAAATTGAAACCACTGAGCCATGCGAGATCCCTACGGCTTCCACAATCTCTCGCACTTTCAATCTTCGGTCGGCCAACACCATATCGTGAATTTTTTCGATTGTTTCGGGTGTAGAGACCTCAACTGGGCGTCCAGGAGGTTCGGCATCTTCAGTGCTTGTACGGCCACAACGAAATTCAGTAAACCACTTTTTTACCATTGAAATCGATGGTGCAGAGTCCCCATAGTATTTATCAAGCTTAGCCTTGGTCTCGGTAATGGTTTTTTTTTGCAAGAAATAATGCTTAATAAGCACACGAAATTCACTTTTTTCCATTTTCTCCTCAAATTAGAGAGTAGTCTGATAAAAACAGCTGTCAAACACAAACTAACTGACGCAGCAAGTTTAAATTTTGACAGGAGTCAACTGACAGATGCCTGTTGACAGGAGCAGTGTTGCTGTTTCAGTAAAGAGGTCAGAAATTCAAAAAGTCTTATTGACCCGCCCTCGTAAAACTTCAAATTTTGAAAAAAAAAACGCTGGAAACTTATATATGATCCAAATGTCTTAGTCATGTCATATGTCTACTGTAGTGTATAAGGCTTTGTTTCGATAACACCATGGAAATCGATTCCTTGCCAGACGAACTTTTGCCCCATGTAAGCCTGAGTGCATAGAATCATTTAGACTATGCCATCCCATAGTGCTGCCAAATGTGTTTTCCGTCCCTATTTTGACTTAAATTCACTCAACACTAACTTTACGTCATGACAGATGTTGTTTGTGTTGCGGTTTCCTTTTTATTATAAATGAAATACTTAAAAAAAAATATATACTCGTATAGTCTTGGATCATTCAAATGCTTGACCACTTCAGAATATACTTCCAGTAAATGAATCATCAACACGGGTTTTATCTGTACATTTCTTGTTCTTTTTTTCATCGCATTTGGCAAAAATGTGAACTCAAAATTGTTTACCTGTGAAAATACATTTAAATTTGAGTACTCGTACGTCTGACTTTCCAAACATGTTATCGTTCTCATTCTTATCTCCTCTGTGTCGGTTGTACTGATTAAATTAAAATGTTTTAAATACGCCGTCGAATTAAAGTAGAAATTTTCGTTGAATAACAACAACGAAAAGCAATCACCAATTTGTCAATTTGTATGTTAACCCTGCCTCAGGGAATAAACTCTTACTGTGAATCTTCAATTCCAAGGAAAAATTAAATTATCTTTTTTTTGTTGTACTATATAACAATAAAAGACCGTGGTAATTAGTGCCAAACACAAGTTCGGGATATCTACCGTCATATAATAGAATTGCTTTTTCTTCCTCAAAGGACAAGAGATTAGAGATTTTCTTACACCGGCACCATGATGAGAACACAATTTCCGCAAAATATGGTATATCCCATCGTCCCACCCAGCCCCAAAACTATAAAATAAAAAGAACAAACCTCATCCAACTATATGTATTGCAATAAATTAGATGAACTCTCCCCTTAAGCAAATATGACCTAGATTCAAGGATGTTTTCTTTTACTCGTATGTGTACCTTCGTATCCTCTGTAACACACTCTCTGACTCATAGTGTCGTTTTCTGTCCACTTTAAATTGCATTCTTGACACTAAAGGACTATTTGGCGCCACTGTATAAAAGAAGTGTTATGTGTTCATTTCAGAGTTGTCGCCGGCATTTGTTTCTTTTTTGTGTGTTATCTTTCTAAATAAGGCATTGCAGGTAATAGCACACTCGTTCACAATATTGTGGACTTTGACTTTTAGTCCAACCCTGCTTAAACTTTTAAAGCTGTCGCCACACTTAATGTACTATTGACTTCAGTCGACAATCCACGCCATTAAGGTTCATGTTTTTTTTTAAGTGACTTACGACGCATTCGACCCAAGCACGTAGACCGTGGACCAACTGTCAATGTTAGCGTATGACGGATGGTACTCGTTCAGTTTGTATACATAGTATGGGTCAAGCTAGTCACATGATTACTCTTACAACTTAATTATTCTTAAGACTTGTACTCGTATATGACAAAAAGTTGCGATTGAAAAACTGTCACAGCACCTTTCATCGGAATAAGTTTCTCTAGCTAAGAGGTTCAGTTAAGTCATTCTTGAGCACGTTGACCTTTTTTGGGTCAAAGTTATGAGTTAGGATAAGTAGATGCTCTTTGATTAAGTTGATGCCCACTTGGAGCAATATAAATATCCTTCTTCCTGTTCTTTCTTTGTGTACTTATCGTCGAAATATTACAATGTTTGTATACAGGTATAGCTATATCCGACGTGTCTGAATTATTATAAAGTCGCTTACGGCATGCGTGTATGATAAGTACATAAGTCGTTCGGGATTCATCAATGTGTTCCTTCCGTAGAGGATCTATCATGGCATCGAAAATATTGAACTTTGAAAAGTCTGGGTGTACTCCAGCTTAAGGTTCGCGTTCCTTGGTTATCCTATGGTAGCTGTGCATTTGACTCAAGTTTTAATACCGTTGTTACATTGTTCTTTTCCACTTTTTGTTGAGATGCTTACACCATTCGTATTCTTTCATGAGTCTATCGAAAAATTTTCTCAAATCGATAATAATAGTGTGCATATCTTTCTCCGAATCGTAATGCCCCTCCATTATTACCTGTAAGTTTTGCATCCCGTTGTTAGCTGCATTGACTGCTATAGAGTTCAGTAATATTACTCCGTCGACTGTGTAGAACTCGCCGGTAAATTTTTATTATATGCGACACTAGCTCCAACGATCTGTTGTTTCAGTTTTTCGTGTCGCGTTTGCCTTTATACAGTGATCGTCTTCCACTGGTAAGCCATTCAATATCCTCTCATTTTTTTCCGAACAAAATATCAATTCATTTACTCGTAAATCCAGGAAGATTTTCGAATTTGAGAAATGAAATAGCCGAGCTAGAGCCTTTCTGTGGGAGTTCGAACTCAGCAATAACAGCCTTGGAGGGCAGGCAAAGTAGCCAGATTCTTTGATAAGCTTAAAAGTTGTTAAATCCTTCCAAGACGCAGTAAAAATATGCGGTGTCCAGTAACGATGCCAAAGTCATCAAAGTGTAGACTATGTTATGGTACATACGTGACAACCTGGATCGAATACCATTTAGTTCAGAGGGGGCCCTTTGTGATACCACAGGCGGCACCAGGGTGTATATGATATTTTCTTCTGTCATAGGCTGGCTACTAAGATTCGGCAGTTATTCATGTGTCTAGGTAAAGCAAGTGCTTATTGTCTTTACTTATTTCCACGGCATCAATCAAGCTTTTATCGGGACTTCACGCAAATAAACGTTTAGTATGTCATACTACTTACTTACTTAACGGGCTCCCGACCCATGGAGAGTCTCTGCCTGAGACACTTCAGCCTTCCATCCTCTACGGTCTCGGGTACTGGCCGAGCCAATGTAGTCGATGTATTTTAGCTTTTTAGACTACATCCACATCTTGGTATAGCTCATAGAGTTCTGGGTTGTATCTTCTCCTCCAGTGTGGGTGGCCGTGGTGTAGTGGTACTAGCAATCGCTTCTCACTCGGAGGGTCAAGGTTCGAATCCTAGCCACAACAAGTTTTCATTTGTGTAATTGGAACTCAGTCAGAAAAATCTACGTGTGAAGGCATAACACTGACATGTAGATTTGGCTGTTGTAGGGTTTTCAAGCACAAAAAACAACCGTTAAAATTCACAACCTCACCATTCCGAGTGAAGAAAATCTCTGCGTCCTATTCGGACTCCCACCCCTGGAGAGTCAATATCGAAACCAAACACACCTGAGTTTCAAACCACTACATCACAAACTTTCCTTTCTCCTCCTTCTATCTTTCCGCCCGCGCCCTGGCAACAGTATAAGGGTATTCATAACCCCTTAGGCGCGCGTAAATTATAAAAAAAAAAAAAAAATTCGCCTTCCTCGCACACAGGACCAAAAATCCGTCGAAGAATTTTTCTTTCGAAGGAGCCCAGAATTAGCTCTCCCTTCCTGCTTATCATCCATCACTCAACGCCATACAGTAGAACTGGCAGGATAAGGGTTTTGTAAAGCGTACATTACGTCCTTCGAGTAAGGAGTTTTGAACCCAATTGCTTTGCCAAACCGAAGTAGCAGCGGTTTCCTATGGTAATTCTTCGTCGAATTTCCACTAGGGTGTCATTCGTGGAGTTCATGTTTACTCCGAGCTAGATGAACTCCTTATCTACCTCGAAATTGTTGCTATCAATAGTGACGTTTTGTCCTAGCCGGTGGACAGATGATTCTTTGTTTGTTGATAGCATGTACTTGGTCTTGTCCTCGTTTACTTCCAGGCCAGGAATTTCGCCTGTTCTTCTGAAAGCCTCTATCACGGAACGCTGCGAGCACCCGATGATATCAATATCGTCCGCATATCCCAGGAGCTGGACGGACTTGTTGAAGATAGTGTCTTTCGTGTTGACACCTGCCCTGCGCACTCTCTGCTCTAGGACGAGATTGAAGAAATCACATGATAGCGCATCACCTTGCCGAAATCCGGCGTATGTTTGAAATAGTTCGGAGGAGCTACTTCCAAACTGGACGTTGCAGTGCGTATTCTCCAGTGTCACACAACTGAATCAGTTTTGTCGGGATCCCGAATTCGGCCATCGCCGTATAAAGCTCCTGACGATTAATGCTATCATATGCGGCCTTGAAGTCGATGATAAGGTGGTGAATCTCGACTTGAAATTCGTTGGTCTTTTCCAGGATTTGTTTTAGTGTGAAAATCTGGTCTATAGTCGATCTGCCGGGCCGGAAGCCACACTGGTACGTGCCGATTAGTGTGTTGCAGAACGATTTGAGACGTTCACACAGTAAGTTGGATAGAATCTTATATGCGACATTAAGCAGGGATATGCCACGATAGTTCTTGCAAGACATAGGATCGCCTTTTTTGTAGATGGGGCATATGGAGCTGATAGTCCAGTCGTCGGGCATGCTTTCTTCCACCCATACTTGGATGATGATTTGGTGTATGCGCCCTACCAAAACTTCGCCGCCGTATTTGAAGAGCTCGGCTGGTAAACCATCAGAGCCTGCGGCCTTGTTGTTCTTAAGCTTTTTTTTATAGCTAAGCTAACTTCTTCTATACTGGGTGGTGGAACTGGTTCTTCATTGACTAGACGTGGTCTTGCCCTATCACTCTCTCTACATGATGCCCAGCTGCTAAGCTGCTGGAAATGCTGCTTAAACACATCTACGATTCCCTGTGCTTCGGTGACTAGGTTTCCTTCGGTGTTTCGAAGAGCTTGTGTTCCGGTTTTGAAGCCAGCAGCCAGTTGCTTGGCTTTCTTATAAAACCTCCGGACGTTGTTTCGATCACGAGACTCTTCGATCTCCCTGAGCTGGTACGTTTCGTAGGCCCTCTTTTTTCTACGCAGGATCTTCTTCTCTTCCCTCCTCCTGGCTCGATACTCTTCCGTTGCTGCCCTTGTTTTGCGCTGCAGCATTTTCTTGTGTGCATCTTCTGTCACCTTTTTCCTGTAAACGCATTCATCATCATACCACGGGCTCTTTCTCTGGGGTGGCTGGTACCCTAAGATGGTTTCGGCTACCTCCTTGATGACGTCGCGATACTGGCACCACTGATGGTTGGCGTCTGTGGTAGGTGAGTGCACAGTGGATAGTTTTTCACTCAGGCGCTCTCTGTAGTCTCTGGCTACTCTAGTTGTGCTAAGGCGTCCAACGTTGAATTTCTTTTTCTGGGCGGTTCGCAGTTTCTTCTCGTTGGACAGTCGAGCTCTGAATTTAGCCGCAACAAGAAAGTGATCAGAGTCAACATTTGCCCCTCGGAATGTGCGCACGTCGAGGATGTTGGATGCGTGCCTCGCATCAATTAGCACATGGTCGATTTGGTTCGCGTTCGACCGCCTGGAGCGAGCCAGGTTGCTATGTGGATCCTTAACCTTGGAAACAGAGTGCTACTTATCACCGTGTTACGAGCTAACTTTTCCTTTCCGACTTTAGCATTGAAGTCCCCGATTACAACTTTAACATCATACTCCGGACAGGCTCCGTAGGCTCCATCCAGGAGCTCATAGAACTCCTCCTTGATGGGTTCTCCAGCCTCGTCGGTAGGGGCGTGTACATATATTAGGCTTATGTTTTTGAAGGCAGCTTTGATGCGGATCACAGACAAGTGATCACTTATCGGCTTGAAGTCAATGACTTTTAACCTGAGCCGATTTGACACGGCGAATCCGCACCCTAATACGTGCAATCTGCTATGGCAGCTGTAATAAATATCGCAATTTTTTCTTTTCATCATACCTGATCCTATACCGCTCGATAGACAGACTCAAGTTTTTGAGTAGCACCTGGAGTGTACAGCGTTCGCACATTCCATGAGAGTATGTACTTCTCATATCGTAGTCCATTGACGTTCCGGGTCTATTTGCCATTTAAGGAGTTCCGTTATCCGAAGCTGGTTGTGTCTCTCTTATAACTATTCTTTTTTTCAGGCCGGATATTCCGGTGTCAGTAATCCACTTCGGGATATGAGCGCTGCCGTTGACCCATTAAGGGTTCATCCGTCACCAACTCTTTTCCAACACCCTGACTCAGTATTGGAGATCCCTATAGATCTGGTACCCGAATACGTCGAAGCAGCTCATATAGGGATTACACTTAATAGTTTAGCCTGACTGGAACTGTAGACGCCACCGTTGCTTCCATCTAGGCAATTCCTCCGCTGCCGCCTGGAACAAGAGGAAGTGCCCTAGTGAGAGGCCACTTCTCCCCACTTTCTCGTTCGCTGCCCCCAACGACCTTCCAAAGGGGTTGGTTACCCAATCAAGTACCAGTCGAGGTACTAGGCATCCATCAGTCACCAACGTGAAGGTGAAAGAACTAGTTGGTAGTGAGAGGCTAAAATGAGAACGCTTATGCTCTCATGTAATCGCATCAGTAATCTTAAACCAGCATAGTCATAGTCTGGGAGTAATAGGGGAATTCCATTCTTGATTAGTAGGGATAATGAGATGAATCGTTGAAATTGTTACCGGGGCTACAATTGCTCCCTAAAGGGATGCTAATGAGACCATATACTCGTATTTCACTGAAATATTATCAAAAATCACTGATTGCATGTTATGTAATACTTCATACGTAATTGTCTTGTAGTTGGGTACCATGTGCCTTTCCCAAGGTCTATTCAAATCTGGATCGCTGGTCCTAACAACAAGAACCCATTAAAATTATTCCGGTTACGGGGTAACTTTTTCGGGTATTCAATTGTTTCCAGTGGCAACCCTAATACATTCCCATAAGTGAATCAGAGAAAAGTTCGCCTAATCATATCAAAAAAGATTCTTTCCTGTGGTGTTAGTCGGTAGGAGGCGAAAAAAGTTAATATGCGGAAAGTTTGACTACCCATATCTATGATATCGAAAATTCAATGTCCATTCACCTATTAGGTTGATTATTTTTATATGTCCCTTATCTGGGTACTTAAAGACTCGCGTATGTTTGTCCGTCTGTATGTGTTGAAATAAAAGTGTAATTACATTAAGTACACTTTCCTAACCCAGTTAGGTAAACATCTATGTACATGTTTGTATCCGTATTTGTATCTATGGCCGTATTTCTATATTAGAGAGTTGGAGCGGAATCGTATGGATTAGTAACACACAGTAGGGGAGACGTCTTTCGCTAAAACGTTATTTTAATTGCACGACTGGCGTTTGTTTCAATGGAAAATATATTTTTTTTTTTTTTTTTAATTCTAAATTAAAACGATACACGCTCTAGAAAGTTGGGCAATCTGTTAAAGCATTGTAATTCGCACTTTTTCTGTATTTTTTTTTTCTTCCTTTGAATATTCTCCTACAACGCATTGGATAGTTTCAGTTAATTTTTTTTTTGTTCTCTTGCTTGTCTGAGGCTTTGCCGAATTGTCTCCGATGGAAAATTTGCAGTCGGTTTGTAGATAAACTCGCACATCGATTCTTAGATTTTCTCTGCTGTTCTACATTTTTTTGTGGCCCACAATAAGTACTGATTTTTATGGCTCCATTTTTCCTTGCCTCTGAATGGTTTTTTGTTTCTTTAATATGGTATCTTTAACTTGCCTCCACCATGAAGATGGGTCTACATATTTTCTTGTTGCCTTTTGTACTCACTTTTATGTTATGGATTGAGTAGAGAGGAGGCAAAATTGGGATTTGGACCAAAAAAAAAAAATGGTTCGCAAATGGATTTTGATATCCCTCCCTATGTAGATGGATGATATTGATTCCTTTGATAAGTGTAATATTGAGTTTTATTGGTTGCAAATTTTGTGTGTGATGAAGCGATGTCACGTGTCGACATTGGAAGAGATACTTGAGGCATTAGAGGATCATCCCTCGTTGACATTTTTTTTTTTTTCTCACTCTCTCTATGAGATGGAGGTAATCTACATACAATATTTATTCGCTGGCGGAGTAAACGACAAAGTGAAAAATGTAAATATTTTCACCCAAGGGGTTGGAACTTAATTTACTTTAACAAGCTCCGTAACATGTGGAGTTCGCTTTTGCACGAGCTGAGAGTGATGTCAATTTGTGGGAGTTAAAGCCACGCATGTATTATTTCTTTGAACAGACTTGTCATTTTAAATAAAGTCGATTTGGTACATTTCACCCCTTCGGAGAAAGCCGTTTTTGTCATCTGTACTCTGTACAGATTCCCTCCTAGATACCCTGACTACACCTTTTAAAGCATTCATTGTTGGTTTTGATGTTGAAAAATTTTCTTGGTCTTTTTAAGATTCTAAGAAATTTTCCTCTGACCATGTATGTAATGAAATCAATTTATTGAAAAATAATCAAAGAGAGACCGACTGCTATAATAATCCTGATTGTAAAATGGTAAGCCCAGACAGCGTGCAAATAATCTTTAATTGCTCAAACACCATTGATATTGCATTAGCATTAGGAAAATTCAATGCTGATGAAAAAAAAAACCCTGCATCAGCACTGAAAAATTCAATGCCAATGCAAAATACACTACATTAATCCTGAATTCAATGCAAGCCAATAATTTTCATTGACAATTTATGCAGCAGTGACTGCTGTCAATAGTGAGATAGTGGGCCACATCAAAACAGTGAAATCTTCGCCAAGATTCTCTTCAAATACTACTCATACGAGGGTTGTCTGAAAAGTTTCCGACCGCAACATAAAGATAGCGGCACTCGTCAATAAAAGCTAGTGAATGCTACCTAGTAGGGACATAAATACTGTTACACAGAAAAATCAGCACCAAATGAAAACGAATTAATATTTAAACAATTTTTTTTTGTTTTTATTGGGTTATTCAATGGCTACAAATCTCAGAATAACTTATTGGAAATGACTTCCATTTGCGTTCCAGCACTACTCAAGACGATGTGGCCACTCATCGATTGCGAGACGCCCTTCATGCATGGGGAAATTGTCCACTGCACGGACAAGGGCTCGCTTCAACTACTCAATATTTGAGTGTCGAGTAGAGCAAGCCATGCCCTCTAATACGGACCAAAACTTGTAATCCAACGGGTTGAGGTCTGGACTACCAGCTGGCCAATCATCCGTTGATATGAAATCCGGAACGTTGTTTTGAGCTACAGTTGAGAGCAGAGTCTTGCTGGAAAGTCTATGGCTTGTTGTTGAATGGGTTCCAAGACGGTTGATTGATATACTTTGGCCGATGTTTTCACTCCTTTCTCGCAAAAATGGAGCTTGGTAACGCCATCGTAGCACACTCCCCACCATATCATTACAGACGCGGGATGGTGGCCTCTTTGACCCTGTCGGGATGTGTTGCGATGCTTCTCTGGATGACCGAGTATACACACGATCGTTCTGCTTATTGATCGATTCTTCTACGGTGAAGATTTTCTCGTCAGTAAACAGAATTTGTCTGTGAGCGTTCTTCGCGTACCGGCTGAATAACGCTTTCGATCTTCGCTTGCGTTTTTCCTTCAATGCGGCCGTGAGCAGGTATCCAGTGTGTCGCTTGTACGAGCTGAGTCCTAAATCTTCTGTGAGACATTTATTTTTGCGAAATTTGCATTTCCCGCAACAAGATTTTCTGTTTTCGCAGCGGTTTTCGGTCGATTCGTTTCTTCACGGCTTTGATCGCTTTCGGAGTTCTCACAGTGCGCGGACGGCCGGATCTTTGACGGCCTCGTACTCCACCAGTATCCTCAAACAACTTCACACCACGATATACAAAATTGCGAGTGATTCCAAGCGGTCGCAACGTCCTAAAGATATCGCCTTTTTCCATGTTGCATTTAAGTAGGCCAACTACATTAATACGATTTTCGATGTCGCCCTATTTCATGATTGTAAGCAATTAATGTCAAAAACTTTTTACGTCACAATGAAGCATAAATATCAACTGTCAAATCGCAATCAATACGAAATGGATGCGCCCAGTGTCGCATTCGTAATGAGTGAGTTCAGTTGTGTACCAGTATTTATGACTTGACTAGGTAGTTGTGCATCTTTTGACAGTTACTTACCGAAGTTTCAGTCATTTTGGACACGCAATTTTTATTTGACAGTCGTTTGAGTGAGTCATGTGAGTGTTTCTTGTGAAAATTGAATAAATTGAGTATCGAGTCATAATTAAATTCTTGTTTTTGAAAGGCAATACGCCTACGCAAATCAAAAATTAGTTGGACTCTGTGTATCGGGACTCTGCACCATCATTTACCACAGTGAAATTTTGGGCAGCTGAATTTAAACGTGACCGTAAGAGCTTGGGAGATGATGAAGATTCGGGACGTCCAGAAACTGTAACCACTGACGATAACATTGCTAAAGTTCACCAAATGGTGTTAGACGACTGCCGAATTAAAATGCGAGAGATAGTAGAGGTTATGAAAATGTCCAAAGAACGTGTTTGTTACATATTAAATCAAGATTTAGGCATGAGAAAGCTGTCCGCGCCTTGGATGCCGCGTTTGCTTACGTTAGACCAAAAACGTGTTCGAATGAACATTTCCAACGCTCTGTTGGCGCAGTTTAGGCGCAATAAACCCTAAAATAAATGTAGATGAAACTTGGATACACCATTATATGCCCGAAGCAAAAATTCAGTCAAAACAGTGGACTGCAAAGGGCGAGCCGGCTCCAAAAAAACTGTTTTTTCGGCTGGGAAAGTGATGGCGACTGTTTTTTGGGATAGTAAAGGAGTTATCTTAATCGATTATTTTCAAAAAGAAAAACTATTACAGGAGCATACTACGCATCATTACTTGCCAAGCTGAAGGTAGAAATTTCGGAAAAACGGCCGCATTTGCAGAAAAAGCAAATCCTGTTTCACCAAGCAACCCGCCGTCGCCGTCTCACACCTCAGCGGTTGCCATGGCGAAAATCCATGAATTACGGTTTGAACTGCTTGACCATTCGCCGTATTCACCAGATCTAGCCCCAAGCGACTTCTTTTTGTTCCCTCATCTAAAAACTGCGCTCGGAGGACAGAGATTTCAATCAAATGAGGAGGCGATCACCTTCGTGAACAATTATTTTGCAGAGAAAAACGGCAAGTACTATTTGGACGGGTTAGAGAGATGGGAGCATCGCTGGGAGAAGTGTGTAGAGACTATGTAGAAAAATAAAAAAAAATTGAGAAAAAATGTCTTGTATTATTGTTCGGTCGGAAACTTTTCAGACAACCCTCGTATGTCCAACGGAAGTTCTCATAGAAATTTGTATCTGTGTCCGTTTTAAAACGCTTCTTAGGAAGAAATGGTCCAAAAAAGGCTTATGAATAAGATCAGGATCGATATTCCAGATAGTACACTTCGGCGTTCATCCAGGAGAAGCCGTTGTTTAGAAGTCCAAATTCATTGCAAACGTCGCTGGTCTTCCTTTTCATAAATGATCATCAAAATGGGTACACTTACCACTTACGTTACTGTTGACATTGAGAATGAGAAAGATCAAATGAAACGTGGTTACCGAAAACTCGAAAAGTCTCTTGACCTACTGTTAACGTTGAACCCATGTTGAGTTTTTTTAAGATTTCGAGATCCCCATTAGTAGTGCATGAATCCTGAAGTCTCGAAAATATGTGATTCTGGTTCTGTCGCCTGTTTGGAACACCCCTCGCACGCTCGTAGAAATCTCAAATTTGATTATCGATCACATGTCTTAAGGTTAGTACCTACTTCTTATATATTAACTTAAAAACGCCATCATCCATGAATGAGAGCTGGTTTTGGAGCATAAAGCAGTTCCTGTAAGTACATGATGAAGATTTGAATTAAATGTAATATCCTCTACTAAGGCCGCAGAGAAATAATAAGGTTCGACAGTCTGGACTATGTCTGGACGTCACCAAATTTTGAGACATCTGATCTGCTAGAATGAGTTAGGAAAACTTCACACTGCTCCTGTTAAAGGCTGAAGGTGGAAGACGTAAGCACATATGGTACTTCTCTCACAAGACATTTCATTCTGTTTCATCTGATACACTTGCGCATACGACCGATGTCCTTATTGCAGCGGTTTAGCTGCACACCTATATTACCATGGCAATTTTTACAGAAATTAAACCTGAAACAGATTTATCCCACATTATCCTATTGTCGTTTTGGGGAGAAGTTTATTTTCATATTGAATGTGAAATTGAATTGATTGTGGTTTCTTTATCACTCGGGCGATGATTCGAATAAATAATAAGAATATTTCGTGTAACTGCAAGACTAACGAGCTCATCATAGATGAAGTAATTATGGGCCGCTACCTGATCCATGGTAAGAAATTAGAAATGACCTTCTCGTATGTAGGAGATGTAAGGGCAAAAAGAATAGAGAAACAATTCTTAATTATACCAAGCTGGTCCACCTAGGTCCACTTTAGGTGACATAAATATCCCTTGCTATGGTTGGTTTAATGCTATCAGATTGTGTTTGTATCCTTAATAACGGTTTGGTAAGTCTGCTCGCCATACTTTTGGAAAATGTACAATTTACTGACATCACAGAAAGCTGTGATACCCATCGACTCTAAGGAAATAGTTACCATAACCTAGAAAAAATCTCAGGTTTTAGTGCCACGTTACTTCTGGGGGATTTTAATGCACGAATGGGAAGTGAACAAGTAACACCTATCACAGACACCGGAATAGGAAGTTTTTCTTGGGGTCGAAAAATAGAACGTTAGATGTAAAGGGCAAAGTGCCTTTTAAACGGCAGGAGTTTATCTATCTATCAAGCAAATTGCTGGATAGTTCTATCCAGTTAACCTTTCAATGCAATCCACACTAACGAACCTGCGGATACCTTTTATCAACGCCTAGAATATCGTATTAAACTTTTGGTAAGAGAGCTCCTCGAACTTGTCACAACTAGACTTAAGCTGAGGGATGTCTTTAGTTTTTAAGAGCTCACAAACAAAATGCGAGCTATTTAGGTGATCTTATACGCCTCTTAATAGTTGTTTCTGCTTTAAAATATCTGAATAACTGAAGTTACCCTTCAGTTTCAAAAAATCTTTGTATTAACATTAATCATCCTCCAATTTCAACTCATTTGAAACCCTTTCCAATCTTAGCTCGATCAAAAGACCATGCCAACAGCAAATTACAAAACAGCCAGAAGAAAACACTCCCTCAACTTTAATCGCATTTCCTTTCATCTTTTGCTCTTTGCTTTGAAGTTTCTTATTTTTATTCATAATCTACAATAAAAAATCTCAAATTAATTGCTTATAAACAAAAAGACAATAGACAACCAATTTCATTTATCTTTAAAACGAAAAGAAGCCATAAAAAAAACCATTCGCGGCGTTAATCATCCTTGGGCACTCATTATTGTATTTGTTCAAAAGACATCGCCGTTCCTTTTTCAGTTGAGGCCTTCAGAAAAAAAAAATCGCTACAATCTAGAACCACACAAACAACTCCTCATAGCCTTCATAGTTTACTCTACCCCATCCTTTGTTTTCCTAACTTTTGATACACACTTTCAACAGAGCTGTATCTCTACGCTATGTCTACAGTAAGAAATTTATTTTTTAGTTTTATTCAACTTGTTCGTGTGGTCCTTTTGTGTTGTTTCTCCTAACCGTTAAGTTCATCGCTTTTAATTTTATCTCGTCAGACTAACTCTTGCTCATAAGGCCTGAGAAATGTATCCTTCATAAGCGTCCAAGATAAGCGCCTTTTCATATTTGTTTTTCAAGGAGATTATCCACCCCCCCATCAATCCAAATATATAAGCATATACGAGTACACATTTATGGTATATCTACTCCTACATTCAATGTCCTTTTGAACATTTTAAATTCACAGTTTATGAGAGAGAGAGTGTGTGCTTTGAAATTTTCTATCCTGCGGATAAAGCTGCTTCAACGGATATTATATCATAGTTGAGTGCACTCAACTCTGAAAAAACAGTCAAAGAGAGGACGACACGGACCACCATAATGACTACCACTACAACTAAGACAACAAGAAGGACTATTCATATACTCTGGTGTGGGATTCATACTTCGTTTTGTTCATTTTTAATCAGGGTGCCATGTCCTGTCTTGCTGCTGTTGAACCTATTCACCTAGAAATAAGTTTCTCTAATGCAATGGGCTAACGACGAGTAATCGTTGGGGAAAAAACGGGGGTTTGTCCACGATTAGGAAATACACACATAGACGGGGAGCAGTACTTTCCTTTCACAATTTTGTTTTATAAGTCTTTAATTAGATCGAAGGGGGTGTTACATGATACGAGTATTTCAAGAAAACTTCTTACACTTGAAAGGATAATTGGTGAGGATAAGCGACTTAACCAGTAGTTATATTAAGCTTAAGACAGAAATTGGGGACTAATTGCCTAAACGATTTACGTAAATTTGTAAGTTGTCCTTGGCTACAAGGATTGCAATAATGTAGAGACACTTATGTTGTAAGTGTCACTGAGGCAAAAGGATTTCAAATCTATTTGGTGTGTGGGAAAGAGCATAAGGGATGTTAAAGAAGTTTAAGATTAATAGGAACTTTACCCCAAGAAGGAAATTGGGGCATGCATACCAAATGAAGTCGCTTGTCGCCAGAGGTATCCGCTTTTTATACCACAAAAGACGATGTCTTATATTTACTAGTACATTTTTATGTTGTACACTAAGGTACCATTTGCATTGACGGGCTTTGAAGACGGAGATATAACGGAGAATTGTACGATCTGTGCAGCGTCAAGGAAATTCACATCAGTGGCATGAAATGGTTAGGACATGTAGAGCGAATGAATATTAACACTCCGGTCCCAAGAATCTTCGATTACTATCCCTAAACACTTCAATATTAGGACGTTCTGTCCGATTCATCGATGTTGTGGGTCCCTGGTTGGTGCATATACCGGTTTTACGTTCATACACAGCTATCCTCTTCTATTTTTGACACCTCTACTTCAATTCTTGCGAACGCAAGAAGGTACAGAAGACTGCTCTCGTTGTCTTCTGTACCTAGTAGGGACATAAATACTGTTACACAGAAAAATGAATTAATATGTAAACAATTTTTTTTTGTTTTTATTGGGTTATTCTATGGCGACAAATTTTAGAATAACTTATTCGAAATGACTTCCATTTGCCTTCCAGCACGACTCAAGACGATGTGACCACTCATCGATTGCGAGACGCACTTCATGCATGGGGAAATTGTCCACTGCACGGACAAGGGCTCGCTTCAACTATTCAATATTTGAGTGTCGAGTAGAGCAAGCCATGCCCTCTAATACGGACCAAAACTTGTAATCCAACGGGTTGAGGTCTAGACTACCAGCTGGCCAATCATCCGTTGATATGAAATCCGGAACGTTGTTTTGAGCTACAGTTGAGAGCAGAGTCTTGCTGGAAAGTCTATGGCTTGTTGTTGAATGGGTTCCAAGACAGTTGATTGATATACTTTGGCCGATGTTTTTACTCCTTTCTCGCAAAAATGGAGCTTGGTAACGCCATCGTAGCACACTCCCCACCATATCATTACAGACGCGGGATGGTGGCCTCTTTGACCCTGTCGGGATGTGTTGCGATGCTTCTCTGGATGACCGAGTATACACACGATCGTTCTGCTTATTGAACGATTCTTCTACGGTGAAGATTTTCTCGTCAGTAAACAGAATTTGTCTGTGAGCGTTCTTCGCGTACCGGCTGAATAACGCTTTCGATCTTCGCTTGCGTTTTTCCTTCAATGCGGCCGTGAGCAGGTATCCAGTGTGTCGCTTGTACGAGCTGAGTCCTAAATCTTCTGTGAGACATTTATTTTTGCGAAATTTGCATTTCCCGCTACAAGATTTTCTGTTTTCGCAGCGGTTTTCGGTCGATTCGTTTCTTCACGGCTTTGATCGCTTTCGGAGTTTTCACAGTGCGCGGACGGCCGGATCTTTGACGGCCTCGTACTCCACCAGTATCCTCAAACAACTTCACACCACGATATACAAAATTGCGAGTGATTCCAAGCGGTCGCAACGTCCTAAAGATATCGCCTTTTTCCATGTTGCATTTAAGTAGGCCAACTACATTAATACGATTTTCGATGTCGCCCTATTTCATGATTGTAAGCAATTAATGTCAAAAACTTTTTACGTCACAATGAAGCATAAATATCAACTGTCAAATCGCAATCAATACAAAATGAATGCGCCCAGTGTTGCATTCGTAATGAGTGCGTTCAGTTGTGTACCAGTATTTATAGGTATATAACTTTTGAAAATGTGTGTCTCTGGCGTTTGCGAGTTTTGCACAATTTTCTCAAATTAAAGACATACGAGTAACAACGCATCAGTATAGGCAAAGTTTTTTTTTGATACCAAATGTCTTAGTGAGATTCTTTCCAAAGACTTTCTAAAGCAAGAAAATTTCTCTAATTCTGGCGAATTTGGCCGGGATCTCAAGACTAGGCATGACTCTTACAGCTCGTCTCTATAGATGCTATCTTATTTCCTTGTAATCGATAAAAAGTGAGTGAACATCGACCTGCACGTCTTGGGTTTTCACTGCGATTTGTCGAAAATTAAATAAGGTCAATCGTGAGCTTATCCGCCTTTGAACCTCAATGATAGGGGCCAATCAGATCGAATTGATGAAAAGTCTTATGCACGATGTTAAGAAAACTTATGCCTCTATGTTTACGTAGCTTAGAGGGTCTCTTGTGAATAGGAAACACAATGGTAAGGTTCCATTCATTAGGAATATTTTCCACTAGTCAAATCGTAGAAATGACTTGGTGTATGCTGTCTACCAAATTGGCCTTGACCTGCTTTAAAAAATACCGTCTTCTTCCTTTATACCTTCCTGCTCCATAAATAATTACTTCTTCATCGGCTGGACTTTTAACGTAAAGTAGTGCGATCTGTGGGATGATATGCCAATAGTCTGACATAAATAGTCAGCGTCTTAGACCGAACTAAGATACTTGTATATAGAGAACACTTGATCAAGTAGCCATTCAAAAATACAACGTCGGATTGTCTTCTTATCTTTTGTGCAAGATATCGATTAAATTCTATCAGGAGTCAACGGGTAGTTCAAAGGAGCTATCAGAGGCTGAAAGAGGCTGGCTACATTTTAACAAAAGTGTCAGGGGTTAATGATATTAACCCTTTCGACCCCGAATTTTTTTCGGCCGTCCAAACATTTTTTTTTTTCGTTCAGCTAAATTATTCATACTTACCAAGAGAGTATATGTGCCAAAAAAGAAGTCGCCACACCCCCCCGCCTCAAGGCCAGAGAAAGTTGCTTGTGAGCAACGCTTTGTATTAGAAGGTGTCGGTGTAAATTTATACTTTTTTGAGCCCCAAGAGGACCGACCCATTACTTGAGGGAGAACTTGTGTTTAGAGAAGTATGTGGAAGTTTGTGAATTTTCAAGCACTCAGTTGTCATACTACTCGACGGAGAACTAGTAGAGTGGGACGGATTTTCACTCTTCGTTACAGTGGAAGGTATTCCTTGTTTTTTTACAATCGCTGTAAAGGCAGATCATTGAAAAAGTGCATGAGCGATTTCCAATTGAAATTTGATGAGTGACATATGCTTTCTTTGAGGCTCAAGTAGATGAAAATGCTTCCGATAAAGAAGCCAAGCGTTTGTGACCGATGTTCCTAGGCAACAGGAAAATATTCTTATATACCACTTCCTTGAGCGGTGGTTCACTTTGTAGAGCTCCATAAGCATATCAGAGAAATCACATTTGATATCATATGTGCCTCTACCTCGTTTTTTTAGCTCGACATCTGAAAGTAGCTAACAATTTCCAACTCGATCTTTTCGAACAGTACCTGTTGCGAATATCCCCATTTCCTTTAAGGCTATAAGAAGGCTTGTAAACCAGTTGTCAAGATTTAACTTGAAATTCTTATGTTTAGGAAGGAAGTCCATACGATGGACAGAGTTACCATCACCAACATAGGGAGTGAAATCATATGCAATCCCCGATGTCCCAGTGCGCGTAAACATTTTCATACCCCATTTGTTTGGTTTAGCTGGGTTGTAATGTTTCAAAGTTAATCGACCTGCAATGAATAAATACTGGTGTGAAAAGTAACATCCTTGACCGCCAGAATGTGCTGCTACTTCAAAAAAGGTTACGGTGCCTTGAAGTCCGTTCATATTTACGCAGACATGCCAAATTTGAGTGCGATACTGTCTTTAGTTTTGTTTTGACAGCTGATTGTTGTTGACGTGTTTGGCATCATGTTGAGTATGCACAAAAACGATTTTCGTTCTCTCATAAAACATTATTTCTTGAGAGACAAAACGGCGAAGGAAACAAAAGAAAAGTTGGATAAATATTATGGGGCTAATGCCCCGTCAGATTACACCGTCAAATATTGGTTTCGAGAGTTTCGTGTTGACCGCAACTCCACTACTGATCAAGTCCGCAGCGGCAGGCCCTCCGATGCGGTTACAGAGGACAATGTCAAAAAAAACATGAAATGGTGTTGGCTGACCGGAAAGTGAAGGTGCGCGAGCTAGGAGATACCACTAAGATTAGTACTGAGCGGATACGCTATATTTTGGGCAATATTCTGCATATGGAAAAGTTATCCTGCCGCTGGGTGCCGCAAATGCGGAATGCCAAAAACACGAACACGAGAGCACTTCGAAAGAGTGTTTGGACTTGCTGATGCGGAATCGGGCGGACTTTTGGCGTCGATCGGTAACTGGATTTGGATCCCTCGGACTATTATCTCTTCCCAAACCTCAGAAGATGGCTCATCAATAAAAAATTCAGCTCACGCGAGGAAATCATCGACGCCACGAAGGAGTATTTTGCAGACCTTCCGGAAAATTACTTTTCGGACGGGATCAAGAAGTTGGAAAATCGCTGGAATAAGTATATCAAACTAAAAGGGGACTATATTGAATAAAATAAAAAAAACATTAAAAAAAATTTTTTTTTTCATTCCCAAGGAGGTTACTTTTCTAGTATTGGGTCTATAATTTATTTCGTGCGGTTTTTTTTTTTCAAAATTTGAACGTTTATTTAAGAAAAACATGTACAATAGTATTATTCAAAGTATTGCCCATCTGAAGCTATGACTTTTTCCCATCTCTCTGGCAATTTGTGGATCCCATCCCAAAAGAACTGCGCCGGCTTGGCAGCCAAGAATGAATCAAGCCAATTTTTGATATTCTGCTCGGATGTGAACCGTATTTCAGTGAGGGCGTTCTACATCGACCGGAACAAATGGTAGTCAGAAGGAGCAAGGTCTGGGCTATAAGGCGGGTGGGGTAAGACTTCCCATCCACTGTTTTCCAAATAGTTCTTAACCGGAATAGCAACGTGGGACCGAGCGTTGTCATGATGGAAAATTATTGACTCGTGTTTGGTCGCATATTCCGGGAGTTTTGCGGCCACTGCTCTCTTCAAACGGATTAATTGTGTTCGGTAACGTTGTCCATTGATGATTTCACCCGGTTTTAGCAGCTCATAATACAGCACACCCATTTGATCCCACCAAATACAGAGCATTACCTTCGCGCCATGGATATTCGGCTTTGTCCTTGATTTGTCTGGTTGGCTGGGTTTCACATATGATTTTTTGCGCTTGGGGCATTTCGGATATGCAAAACCGCCTTTCGACGTCTCTCGGAGTGAGTTCATGTGGAACCCAATTTCTTTGCTTTTGAATATATCCAGCTGCTTTTAAACGTTTTAAAATGGCTGCTTGAGTGACACCCAAGGATTGTGCGAGCTCTTCTTGTGTTTGGCAACAATCTTCATAGAGTGATACTTCCAGTTCTTCATCTTCAAACCTTTTTGGCTGCCCAGGACGTCCATCGTCTTCCAAGCTTTAAAATCACCACTTTTAAATCGTGCAAACCACTTTTGGCTCAGCGCATGTTCACCATAAACTTCCACCAAAATACGATGGCTTTCGGCAGCAGTTTTCTTCATATTAAAGTAATGAAGAAGAACTCCCCGCAAAAACACTTTTTCAGGCACAAAGTTCGACATATTTGAGTGAAAAAAAATTATTGTTGTTTACGCTTCAAATGAATGACATATACTGAAATGACGTACAATGACAGTAGCTTTCCAACGCATTTTTCAATGGAATAATAGAAGTTACGCCATCTCTTAGCAAACCGCACGAATTAAGTTATAGACCCAGAAAAAAATTTTGCAAATGGAATCAAATTCAATTAATACCTTTAAACACAATTATTTGTTCGTCAATACTTTGGTGTTCTTCCTGAGGTAGCATATTGAACTTTTCGTTTAAAATGTTTAGCAAAGGACGTATCTTGTATTGTTTGTCGTAGTTGGAATCTTCTTTTTTAGGCTGTGTGCTGTTATTGTTTAGTTTTAGTTTAGTTTAGTTTATTAGTTCAAAAACAAGGTAAGCTTATAATTAGTACAGGATATAAAATAACATAATATAACATTTAAAGAAAAGAATGCTTATTTATTGTAAAATTAAAGAGAACAATAAGAAAATACATGTAATAAATAAAAGAAAACAAAATTTTGAGTTAAAGAAAAATTAAGCGCAACCAAGAACGAGAGAAAAGAAAAAGAACTTATTAAAACAAGAAGTTAAATCAGTTCAAACTGGAGAGGTATTCGAAACAAGCTGTTAGGAATATACGGCGTTCGATTAAGGACTTCACACGAATGGGTAGACCATTCCAGAGCTTAACAGCATAAATGGAAAATTGCCTGCGTGATGTTAAGCAGGTGAATGTGGCAGGACGTAGGACTATGTAGTGATTTGATGAACATAAATGAATTTTGTTAAACAGGTAGATAGGTTCCTTCACGGCGACTTGTGGCCTTGACTGCTATCGTGGCGTTTCCTACTGTATCAATTTTTACTTCCAAAGCCGAGTAGAAAATCTGTCCCAAATAAACTCACGTTCTAGTTATTAAATGATTGCGTTCTTCGTTGCAGTAGGGGAGTCGAGATGATGGCACAAACTAAACCTAAACTCGTTAACGCTATGCTCTTAGCATTTTCAAGTTTGGCCTCTGTGCAAAAGGGTCTGATCATGTATAGCCAGCACTTCACTACAAATACTACTGGTCCAATAGAAGTATTGAACGAACGGGGTCTACCCAATCAGATGCAATTGCAACCTTGTCAATATACATCTGTATAAACAGACAAGTCAATTTAATGGCTTCTCGTAATTTAATTGCTTGTAAATCGAGCCAAGAACCACAAAAAGTTAGTCGTCGTGCAGTACGTCTGTCTGGAGTTGAGAGCCTGGATAGATTGGATAGTATAACGTATTTGGGCTTGACGATGAATGCCATTTCTCTCGAAAGCCGGATCCAACATCCAACATAAAATGTTCGTACACAGCGCGGGCTAAGGAAATTTAGGGAGGAAGAAAAGACAGGTACCGATGTACATCGTTTTCAAATGTTTGTAAGTTCCAATATAATGACCAGGAATAACAGAGATCGGCAGGGCATTCCATAAGCGAGTTGTACGGCTTAGGAAAGAATCACGGTATTTAATAGTATGTCCGATAATGGGCTGTAGGGTATACTGATGAGCATTCATAGCGAGACGGGTGTTACGGTTGAAAGTTTGAATGGGGGCACTGGTGGTGGAAATAGCGATAAAACAAAGTGAGACAGGAGACATTACGTCGGTGTTCGAGGGTGTCAGTTGATTGACTGATATTAGTATCACCAATGAGTTTTATCGCACGGCTTTGAATCCTATCTAGCAGGTGCAGAGATTTTTTAGGAGCACCTGACCAGATGTGCGCATTGTACTCCAATTTTGGGCGGACGAATGCCCCATATATTGTGGCCAGATCAGAGAAGGTAAAATATTTCTTACATCGCTTGAGGAAACCTAGACATTTCGCAGCATTTTTGGCGGCATCGAATATGTAGTCATTCCAACGTAAGTTGTCGCTGACACACATACCGAGAATGGGAAGTTTATCGGTTTCGACGAGGCAAGTGCCATTAATGGATAATGGCTGGGTATTTGAATTTCGCTTTAATGACAGGAGACAGCATCGAGTATTGGAAGCATTCAATTCCACTCGGTTGATAGTTCCCCCAATTGGTTATGCTGGTAATATCGAAATTTAATGAGCTTAACATACGCTGTCGTTTCCGTTCTACAGCCGAAGAGCAGGGGCGTGAGTCCGGGAACGAATATGAAAAGCAGAGAGTACTGTCATCAGCAAAGGAAAATATTGGATTAGAAGTAGCAAACAAGAGATCGTTGATGAAAATTAAAATGAATGCCGGAGACAGAACGGAGCCCTGGGGCACACCTGCATTTATTTTGTGAATATCAGACTTGAAACCATCCAAGACAACTTGAATTGAACGTTCCGAAAGGTGATTTCTAATCCATTGAAAAAGAGAGTCATCGATCCCAAAAGCACGCATTTTCGATCAAAGAGCCTGATGCCAAACTCTGTCAAATGCCTTAGAAATATCAAGTGCAACTATCTTGTTTTCGCCAGATTGATGTACGCTTTGGTTCCACTTTCGGTGAGACATGCCATCAAATCCACCAGTGGACCTGTTGCTACGAAAACCGGTCATTGAGAAGTTTTCGTGTTTCGAGATATTTCATGAGCTGACGGTTTATCAGCGTTTCCATGACCTTGGGAGAAGGGACGTAAGAGCAATGGGTCTGTAGGAGGAAAGAGAAGAAGATTCGCCTTTTTAGGGACGGGATGGATAAATGCTGTTTTTCGTCTGCTCGGAAAGAGTCCTAAAGAGTAGAATTGAAGGAAAAGCTTACGCAGTGGTTTTGCCAGCGTGGAAGAACACCTCTTTAGAAGAAAGGGAGATATACTATCTGGACCAGCGGATTTATGTATGGTGAGATCTTTAAGTACTCTTGCTACTACACGAGTGCGAAAGTGGATTTGTCCCATTGAAGATTCGACGCACTCAAGTGTAGGCGGGAGACAAAGCACAATTTGGGAGTGTTGAGCTAGCCGCAAAGTGTGCAGCAAGCAGATGGGCCTTGTCCAAAGAGCTGACAGCTGAAATGTCATTGTAAATGAGCGTTGGGATGGAGGATGAGGCAGAATTTCTAATGTTTTTGACGAATGACCAAAAATGTTTACTGCCTTTGGGTCATTGCAGTAATTTTTGCCTCAGTTTTTGGTCGTATTGGAATTTCACACACTTGAGAAAGACGTTGCAGTCATTTCTGGCTCGTTTAAACTTTTTTCGGGATTCCTCTGTCGGTCTTGTAGGACCGAAAAAATAATTCTCTAACCCTGACAGCTTCTTTACAGCTCGAGTCGTACCATGCTTTTTCTTTTGGTTTGCAACTCTTCATCCGATGAGGGATAAAGTTTCTCATTCCAAAGAGAATGGTGTCAGTGATCATATCAGCAACGGCATCCACGTCGTTATCGAGGAAATATAATTCTTAAAGAAGTTGTTAAGTCCGCTCCAATTGGCTTTTTCGTATTGCCATACGGTTCTTTTAGGAATCTTTTCTCTAACTGTGTGGTGGGTGTACGAGAATTTAGCTGATATGACACAATGGCCGGACGCACTACTTGTCAGGGTGAGAAGTTAAAAACAAGTCCAGGGTGTTGGCGGTATGACTATCAACGTCTGGTATTCGTATGGGCTCATTTACAAGCTGGGTTAAATTATTTTCCGCAGCGAAGATCTCAACACACTGTACTTCAGGTGTTTTCTGTCCAGATTGTCGAAGCCAACCAGAATTGTGTACTACTAGATGGAGTGAAAAGTGACCTCCTTGGGAATTAAAAAGAATTTTTTTTTAAATGTTTTTTTATATTATTCAATATAGTCCCCTTTTAGTTTGATACACTTATTCCAGCGATTTTCCAACTTCTTGATCCGGAATGTAATTTTCCGGAAGGTCTGCAAAATACTCCTCCGTGGCGTCGATGATCTCCTCGCGTGAGCTGAATTTTTTATTGATGAACCATCTTTTGAGGTTTGGGAAGAGATAATAGTCCGAGGGATCCAAATCCAGTTACCAATCGACGCCAAAATTCCGCCCGATTCCGCATCAGCAAGTCCAAACACTCTTTCGATGTGCTCTCGCGTTCGTGTTTTTGGTCATTCGCGGCACCCAGCGGCAGGATAACTTTTTCATATGCAGGATATTGCCCAAAATATAGCGTGTGCGCTCAGTACTAATCTTTGTGGTATCTGCGAGCTCTCGCACATTCACTTTCCGGTCAGCCAACACCATTTGATGTATTTTTTTGACATTGTACTCTGTAACCCCATCGGAGGGCCTGCCGCTGCGGACTTGATCGGTAGTGGAGTTGCGGCCACCACGAAACTCTCGATACCAATATTTGACGGTGTAATCTGACGGAGTATTAGCCCCATAATATTTATCTAACTTTTCTTTTGTTTCCTGCGCCGTTTTGCCTCTCAAAAAATAATGTTTTATGAGAGAACGAAAATCGTTTTTGTCCATACTCGACATGATGCCACACGTCAACAAAAATCAGTTGTCAAAACTAAACCAAAGACAGTATCGCACTGAAATTTGGCATGTCTGCCTAAATATGAACGGACTTCAAGTCACCATTACTTTTTTTGCAGTAGCAGCGCATTCTGGTGGTCAATGATGTCACTTTTCACTCCATCTAGTATATGGAAATCGCTCGTACTCACGATTTCAGTATGAGGATATCAGAATAGTCAGCGTCCTTCAAAATCAATTAGTTATTAAACCGATAATCGTCCGAATGAGAAGCCATATCCAGGAATGATAGGTTCTGGGATCTTATCAAATCGAAGTACAGATGAAAATATGAAAATAATTATATTAACTATAGTCCGTTTAGATTTACGCGATCTGGTGGCTATTGGAACAAAATAGTGTTGGCCTTCTGCGTTAAAATTCATTTTGTCGATCATTAGGTCAACAATCAAGGTTCACTATTGTTAGTACCTATTTTAAAAACCCTTAAAATATTTTCTGTGTTCCCTCATGGTGGTATTTTCATTCGAAAAGCCATAAAAAATCGCTCAAGTCACGGCAGATTCTCACATGGTTGACAGATTTTGGCGCCTACATTTGTCATTACTCATGACACCTTCTTCTCTGTAAGCAATTGCTGATGGGTGTCCTCAGAATGTAAAATGTTGCCCTCGTAAATTTTAATATATGTATGTTATGTATGTGTATATTTTTGTATTTAAAAAAAAAAAAAACAAAGAATTTGAAGTGATTTTTTTGAATGGCGCCCTAGATGAGGTGATGCTTGTTTCATTTTAATTCGTTATTAATTGTTTATTTTTGTTTTTCTGTGATCAAATGATAAATGTGAAAATCACTCACTCAGACCCGCGAGTTGTAATCGATTGAATTATTTTTGTAAAACAACTACTTCGGTCTTTCCCTAGTGACATTGTTGCCAATGTAATTACAACGTTTAAAATAATTCTAAATAAAATTTATCGATCCATTTGTAAATATGATGGAAATTTTCAAAACTGAATATCCGTCCACAATTGTAAACTATAAATTATGCCCTCACTCTCTCCTGAGACAGTGAGCCCTCTTATCACCCTCCTTCCCTGAACGGATTAAATTGAATTTTGAATTATAACCGCCAGGCACATAGGCATAAACACACATGAGAACGTACGACTATATTAAGTAGATCCGAAAAGTATCTATAGAGGCATGTGCAATATTTATGTGATGATTCAACAAAACAGCATCATACCGAAATGAGGTCAATTGATCACATACTATCTATCTTTATGCACAAAAGTAGACTACACCAGAGGGTATGCGGGTTGGGATACTTCTCATACACCAAGCTTTTCATTTCAACTGCATTGGATTAATAGATCATGGGAAATCTATATCAACAAATTGCACATTTCAATGAACTGCTTCTTGTTATTGACTGAGGCTCGTTGCTTCAGGTAATCAAAAGAGGACAGAGACGTCTACAGGTGAATTCCGAATGGAATGTCGTTCATACCTAGTATACACATACCATATGAGCAATACCAAGAGGAGGATATGACTCGGAATAGCGCTCCAGTTTTTTCAGCTTTTAGAATTGAATTCATCTGTAAAATGTCAATAAATATTCAAATGAAGAGCATCTTTCCGCAAATGCTGTGTTCCTAAATAAAACTGAAACTCGCAATTGGAATTGGAAAAAACCTATTCAGATTGAAAGGAAACGCTGCGATTTTGTGGAGGTGTTTAAGGTGCCTCGAGAGGTGTTTAGATATGTGTGTGGGGTATGTATAGGTGATGTAACAAAGATATTTTCATTCGAAAGATACGATTCTTATACATATCGGCAAAACATTGATACGTGAGGAAATCGAATTAATTGATTGGAGAGAATATAAAATTTGTGATCTACGACGAGTATGGGTGTTATTCCATTTATTCCCCCTCCAATGAATTATGTTTGTTCCGGCATCATCTGAATCACCATCATCCCTTCAGGAGGGGTGCCGTGCCGTCCCCTGCTCTGCCCTGCCCTGCCTTTGCCATACACGTGGTTTGTTTATGTTTTCAATGGAGGCAACGTGAAATGTAATTTCGAAAATATATCGTGTAAATAAAATTGATTTAATTGCTTGAAATTTTGGTATCACGTGGATGTTTCGATTTCCTCTTTAAATGACGAGGAGGTGGAGTGGAATTTTTTTTTTTATCTTTATTGAAAAAAAGTGTTTTCTTATTTTTTAAGGATTGCTTAGTTTTGATTACCATTAGAGCACTTAGTCATAATTTCATTTCTGCATGACCTTGTTTGGGTTCCCGCTGTATACCGAAAATATGGAGAGTTAAATTTTGTATGTTCATAAATAAACATTTCACAAAGCGTTCCAGAGCATTTTAGTATCCATACAAATCAGATTTGTCTTGATTTCATGTTTTAAGAAGAACCATTTCTCCTGGTTTCCTTTATGAAAAGATCAGTGATGGCAATTTGAGTATACTCTTCAATACTCTAGGATACAAATCCTGCAATTGAAAGGGTTTTTTAAAGCTTGATGAGTTTAATGTGCTTCTGTGACAAAGACTAACATTTCGGAGAAGCAGATAAGTAGCTGGTAGATGGTAATTCTTATGAACTATGTTCCGTTTAATACTTACATATAGTACATCGAGAAATTTGAGACATATGCCAGGTCTGCGATATTCATATTTACCAATTTCTTAGGACTTGACGATTTCTTGTAAACAAATGAAGCACGATATTGTACTTCTTGTACTCTAGCAATTTCTGAGAGTGCATCAAATTCTGGCCATCATAGTATAAGGTACACTTAGACCTGCTCAGTGGAGGGATTCCCTAAACATGGTGCACTATTCAAACAACTTCGTCTAGAATACCGCTTTCTGTTATGTTCTGGATTAATACTTGAATTTTTAAAGTCATGACTATGTGAAGACTACATCTTGTAAGAGGTTAACGATCTTTTAAGTTGGCGACATGATTTCGCCTTAAGTGCACGTGCTTTGACTGCCATCACTATTAGAACTTCGCTTTGTTTGTTATTAAGTCCACCCCCAATTTCTGTATTCTGTCCTATCCTCAATCCTAATACTCAGTACAATATCATTCCAGCTATTAGCTCTTTGGAAAAGGCCAATATGTTTTGCAGTCAGCATCCGGATTATACCGTGGAATTAGTTCACTTTCGCACTCGTATTACACAAATTCTTTGGTACAGATAGTACATCCCTAGTTGTTCTAAAGAGCTTGCGTCAGCCCTTCATTTTATCCTAATTTACATTCAATCAGGTGGAAAACAGCATATATCCAGGCCACCCTGGATGTCCTCTTACAAATCCATAACACTTACGTCAGTTCTTTCTAAGGTCATGAAGACGCTGATAAATCGTCAGCAGGTAAAACATTTCAGGACAAGAAAACTCCGCAACAGCTCCACTTGTGTTTGAATGAGTTTAACTTCAAGCCCTTTTGTCTTCAACGAATTAAAAACTGCCTTCGGATTCTTCTTTTAAGCGGTTTACTTGCCTGATATGTATTACAAAGATGATATTCCAACCACATCTTAGAAATGATGCCTACCAAGCTGTTTTAAATAACTCGACAAGTGTCGGCGGGAGTCTTGGCCTTCTTCGTCCCTTTTTAATGGTAAGTTCTCCTTGCCAGCGGATTTTGGGTCCTCCTCTCCCTCAAAGAGTGTGTAGTACTGGTTTTCCATGTTCTCTACAGCTACTGTGACTGTGGCTACTAATAGTTTTCATCTCTGTTTTATCGTAAAACTTTCGAAAACTGCTCCTGAAGTTTCGATCACGTGCTTCTCATGCTCTTTATTTTCACCCGAAGCAATGTTCTATCTCTCCACTTTTATTCGTAATGCTCGCTAGTTGCATATCCTTCTATACTGCGCCGCTTTATAGGCGGTATATTTTGCTCCAAGTGCCTGCCGGAGCTTTTCATCAAGTCATAGGGTTTGTGTGGGTTGTGCCGTTTCTGTTAGCTTATTGACATCGATGTCAATGGTCCTCAGCACATTATGCTTAACGAGAGCTCAAAGTCAGTTCTGGTGATCTAGTCAGATTAGAATGGATCAATATTAAATCCCTTACACTATTGCTGTGTCGCTGTGGAGCTTAAGTCACTCTAAGAACAATGCTACTTGTACGAATATACGAGGGTTGTCTGAAAAGTTTCCGACCGCAACGGAAAGATAGCGGTACTCGTCCATAATAGCTAGTTACTGCTAGTTGTGCATCTTTTGACAGTTTTAGTCATTTTGGACGCGCAGTTTTTAGTTGACAGTCGTTTGAGTGAGTCGATGTGAGTGCTTTTTGTGAAAATGGAAAAAATTGAGTATCGAGCTGTTATTATTGTAAATTCTTGTTTTTGAAAGGCAATACGCCCACGCAAATCAAAAATGAGTTGGACTCTATGACCGTAAGAGTTCTGGAGATGATGAACGTTCGGGACGTCCAAAACTGCAACCACTGACGATAACATTGCTAAAGTTTATTAAATGGTGTTAGACGGCCGCCGAATTAAAGTGAGAGAGATAGTAGAAGTTATGAAAATGTCCAAAGAACGTGTTTGTTACGAGGGGCGTTCAATATATTCTCGGTATCGATATGAAGGAAAATGCGAATTCAATTTAAATTGTTTTTATTTTTCAATATGATCTCCCCTAACATCAATGCATTTGTTACATCTTGAGATAAGCTTTTTTAAACCCTCAAAATAATAAATTTCCTCTTTCTCTGCAAAATACCGACTTGAGTTCTTCATCATCCGAAAATCGTTTTCCACGAAGACATTTTTTCAAATCCGGAAACAGGAAATAATCACTAGGGGCAAGGTCTGGACTATAGGGTGGGTGTTGGATTTCTCGCAATCTCGCGCAGCAGCCTTGGAAACTCGCGCCGTGTGAACAGGAGCGTTGTCATGAAGAAGCAACACACCCGCTGCGAGTTTATACCGTCTTTTCTTTTTAATTTCCTCCCGCAAATTATGCAAAGTGGAAGCGTAGGATGTGGCGTTGATGGTTTCACCTTTTTTTTTGTACTCAATGAGCAAGATTCCCTTTGAGTCCCAAAAAACTGTGGCCATGAGCTTTCGGGCAGACGGAGTGACTTTGAACTTCTTCGGGGGGTCTGTTCCTTTTTTATGCCACTGCATGGACTCTTGTTTGCTTTCAGGGTCATAGTGGTGGACCCATGTTTCGTCCCCAGTAACAATTCGATCCATAACACCATCCGCGTTCTCACTACACATCTCCAAAAGCTCTCTACAGCATGCGATTCTCACTTTTTATCTGAGGCGCTGTGAGCATTCGTGGCACCCACCTTGCACTGACCTTTGAAAGGTTAAGATGGTCATGAAGAATGGTGTGAATGGTACCAATTGAAAGCTTGGTGATCTCTGCCATCATTTTCACCTTTATTCGGGCATCCTCAAGAACAAGTTTTTCGACTTCTTTGATGCTTTCTCCCGTACAAGCAGTAGCCGAGGCGCCGGAGCGGGGGTCGTCCTCAATGCTCTCTCTGCCTCTCTTGAACTCACTTGACCACTTTTGCACAGTTGATAATGAAGGTACGGAACCCTGGTAAACAGCCACCATCTCTTCATGAATAGTTTTTTGACTTTTTCCTTGCTTAGTGAGAAATTTAATTACAGCGCGATGCTCAATTTTCACCATCATCGCCTCAGTTGCCATTATAATTCTGTTTAACTAGAGATAAAACGCGAATTAATAATCACATTTATATGAAATTTTACATGAATGCACTAAAATAATAGTATTACTTGATAAATAAGTCAATTTATATATGCAACCACAGCTTCACCCCGATACAGAGAATATCTTGAACGCCCCTCGTACATATTAAATCAAGATTTAGGCATGAGAAAGCTGTCTGCGCGTTGGGTGCCGCGTTTACTTACGTTAGACCAAAAACGTGTTCGAATGAACATTTCCAACGCTCTGTTGGCGCAGTTTAGGCGCCATAAATCCGAGTTTTGGCGCTGATTAATTACTGTAGATGAAACAAAAATTCAGTCAAAACAGTGGACTGCAAAGAGCGAGCCGGCTCCAAAAAAAGCAAAAACTGGGAAAGTAATGGCGACTGTTTTTTGGCATAAAGGAAAACCATTACAGGAGCATCTTACGCATCATTACTTGCCAAGCTGAAGGCAGAAATTGCTGAAAAACGGCCACATTTGCAGAAAAAGAAAATCCTGTTTCACCAAGACAACGCGCCGTCGCCGTCTCACATCTCAGCGGGTGCCATGGCGAAAATCCATGAATTACGGTTTGAACTGCTTGACCATCCGCCTTATTCACCAGATCTAGCCCCAAGCGACTTCTTTTTGTTCCCTCATCTAAAAACTGCGCTCGGAGGACAGAGATTTTCGTCAAATGAGGAGACAATCACCTTCGTGAACAATTATTTTGCAGAGAAAAACGCCAATTTTTCTCTATTTGGACGGGTTAGAGAGATGGGAGCATCGCTGGGAGAAGTGTGTACAGTTACAAGGAGACTATGTTAGAAAAATAAAAAAAAAATTTGAGAAAAAATGTCTATGGGCTCATAGAAATAATCTTCGATATCGTCGTCTTTTTCTTCTATGGAAGCGTGGCCCTGTCTCAAGTGGTAGTGTAGGTAGTGTATTGGCTTCCCAATCTGAAGATTCGGCGTTCAGTCGACATTTTTTTTTCAGGCAACTAAAATCTCGTGAGATGAATGGTTGCCTAAAATACAAAAACAAGTCAATTTACACTAGTAATCTAGTCTCTCCATTAAATGTTGGATGCGATCCATAGAGTTAAATAACCACTAAGCCCAAACATCACGAGTTCGGTTAAGTTTTTTGAGAAATTGTTTGGGCTTCATGGTCATTTCTATGATTTTAAGAGCAGTCATATCCTCTTGAGTGTTAAGTTCTTTAAAAAAAAAAAAAAACGTTTCGGAAGGGCGAGATTTCTTGCCTTAGTCTGTCCATTACAAAAAATCCGCCTCAATTAACCGCTGTTTTTGTTCTCTTTAGCAACCACTGCATCACTTCCTGGACAGGGTAATATCTGATTTCGTTTTGAATGGCTGTAGAAGGTGAATCCTTTTCTCCCATGCAATAGTAGGATTTTAACGTAGTCGGGTAATTAACCCCGAACACAACCCCCAAGCTTGGAGGGTCTTGCCCTCTCTGAGAACCGTTGGGCAGTAATTGATGCCACCGTTGATTCAATTCATCCGCCGTACGTGCTCCTTTTGCTCAATAACTCATGCTTTTAAGTTTAGCAACCGTCCAACCACTTCATTCAGACAGAGAACCCTCATTCAGTAATCGATGGTCGTCGATAAATTTAAGGCAATGTAATCACTAGTCGGGTGTACCATAGGCCATTTGACAAGCTCCAGTTTCTAAGTCGTGGTCGGAAAAATATTACCTTAATTGCTTTACAGATTTAAGATCCTTCTGAGGCTCATATAGAGTTAAACAAATCGACTTATTGTACACTAATGACACACGTTGATTGCTTTGACTCAGATATTGATATACGAGGGCGCACCAGCAGTACCCTACAGGTAATGGTTTTGAACAGTTACCATGCATATCAACTCGTCTATTTGCGGAAGCAGCCATTAACTCTCAAAAATACGAGTTTGGTTTTCGTTCCAATTAAAGTCTTTTTTAAAGTCAATATGGAATTAATTACCATCTCTAAAATACCATCAAAAATTCCTTTTCTTAAACTTGATTAAAATATTTTCCTAATCTGTGGTTCATTCTTAAAGGATACCATATCCGTATCTCGTCGGATTTATTATTCGTTATAATTCCTCTCAATTTCCTCGGTAACTTCCTTGCAATCATTTTAATTTGAATTTTTCCAAGAAATATATAAATTAATAAACCACGACATTGATGGATCAGACATACAAACCGACAGGGATTGGAGGTTCCTCGGAGCGATAAGGAAAATAACGTTTACCTTGGCAAAGGAAAATATACATGTGCACAGAAAAGTAAAAGGTCATTACGATTCAAGAAATCGAAGTTATGATGGGGGGAAAAGAGAATAAAAAAAAAAAAAGGAAAAGCTAAAATGCTCGAAGGTCACTTAATAAAACAATTTCGTTTTCAACGAGAAAAGGAAATCCATCTACCAGAACTTTTTCCATTTATCCTTATACTACATACTTTATGTGTAACCTTTTTATCTTTTTGTTCTTGTTTGTTGTTGTTTTTTTTTTTTTTAACCTCAGGATAAACTTAGGGAAGAGAAAAATAGAAATCGCTCCTTTCCACCTCTTTAAATGGAATGGATAAATTAAATATTCACTTTGTTAGGACGGTACTATGGCAATGGCAGCAACAGCAATTGGTGGAAGTGCTAATGGTGATGAGGATATGGGGAATGGCGATGGGAATGTTGGCAACGTTGTAGCTCAAATAGGGGATGATAACTTCGACAACCCTTATAATAGATTCGAAACTTTTGTTTTCATCTTATGTGAATTGTTAAACTTTATCCGGAGGGTCGGATCGGTGGTCGGTGGGTAGATATGACCTATAAAAAAAAAATTATATAAATTATATTCTTGTAGGAGGACCCTCCCAACATAAATAGGACAACGTACATATGTGTATTTGCCCCAGGATAAACACTTATATATGTACATATATATGTATGTTCTTCGCATGTACATTATTCCGCACATGAGTACGAGTAGATTTGAGAAGCGAGCATTTCGATTTTGAATGGAGTAGTCTCTTGTTTATTATGCAAAGTGGCTTACAGTGTCATCTGCTAACTTTGATACTTAGGTTGAAATAAATATTTCCTTTCGCCTTCTCAAGTAATACTCCAGTTTACAGGGAAGTTAATTTTTTTTTTAAACAGAAAGATATCATACTTCGAGTTCCAAGAACACTCTCTTACATAAAACTTGTTGGTACATGGATTGTTTTTGGTTAACATGGTTTTTGAGAAGAACAAGTGAAATATGAGGTTGTAAGCGCCTCTATGCGCATCAGTTAACTTGAGATTATGTTTCTGTGGCATTACGTATCTACAGAATGATAGGAATATTTCTTAGAATATCAAAATGCTTTGTTGTTACGTGTGGCTTTTATTCTCAGGTAGAATTTAAGTTGACTTTAGCACTTACAAGTTCAAAGATGACTCTGTTGGTGAATATTCGCCATTCCAGGCTTTAATCGGTCGCAGCACTCGATTAAGGAGAACCCTGCTTCTCGATATTGAAGGGTAAATGCGATGAAGGCATTTTTCGACAAATATATTCCTTGCGTGTTGTTGAGATTGACTTTAAAACTGTGGAACTTTTGAATTGGTGTAAACTCTTTATGCCAGGATTCTCACCTTCAATAATTGTTTGGACGGAAATGAAGTTACCGCAGGTCAGTGTGCTGGAGGGAATACTACTCGTATTACTAAAGCCCCGACTGGAATGCAGATATTTGTATATGTATGTACATACCATATATTCACCGAATGTAATGTGTATCTCAGTTAACAGGTTGTTCATTGTCAAAGTCAAATAGTAGGATAATACTAGCGCATACTTGTTTATGTACCTAGTCCTGCCATAAGTTCTGTTACAAATATAAAACGCTATAAAAAAAAAAATAGTAAACATACGAGGGTTGTCTGAAAAGTTTCCCATCGAACAATCATACAAGACATTTTTCTTATTTTTCTACAACATCTCTCTAAACCGTCTAAATAGTACTTGGCGTTTTTCTCTGCAAAATAATTGCTCACGAAGGTGATCGCCTCCTCATTTGGTGAAAATCTCTGTCCTCCGAGCGCAGTTTTTAGATGAGGGAACAAAAAGAAGTCGCTTGGCGAATGGTCAAGCAGTTCAAACCGTAATTCATGGATTTTCGCCATGGAAACCGCTGTGGTGTGAGACGGCGATGGCACGTTGTCTTGGTAAAACAGGATTTTCTTTTTCTGCAAATGTGGCCGCTTTTCCGTAATGATATGTAAGATGCTCCTGTAATGGTTTTCCTTTTTGAAGATAATCGATTAAGATAACTCCTTTACTATCCCAAAAAACAGTCGCCATCACTTTCCCAGCCGAAAGAACAGTTTAAGCTTTTTTTGGCGCCGGTTCGCCCTTTGCAGTCCACTGTTTTGACTGAAATTTTGTTTCGGCCATATAATGGTGTAACCAAGTTTCATCTACAGTAATTAATCGGCGCCAAAACTCGGATTATTGCGCCTAAACTGCGCCAACAGAGCGTTGGAAATGTTCATTCGAACACGTTTTCGGCCTAACGTAAACAAACGCGGCACCCAACGCGCGGACAGCTTTCTCATGCCTAAATCTTGATTTAATATGTAACAAACACGTTCTCTCTCTCACTTTAATACGGCGGTCGTCTAACACCATTTGGTTTCGTCAGTGGTTGCAGTTTTTGGACGTCCCGAACGTTCATCATCTCCCAAGCTGTTACGGCCACGTTTAAATTCAGCTGCCCAAAATTTCACTGTGGTAAATGATGGTGCAGAGTCCCCATACATAGAGTCCAACTCACTTTTGATTTCCGTAGGCGTATTGCCTTTCAAAAACAAGAATTTAATAACAGTTCGATACTCAATTTTTTCCATTTTCACAAAAAACACTCACATCGACTCACTCAAACGACTGTCAACAAAAAACTGCGCGTCCAAAATGACTGAAACTTCGGTAAGTAACTGTCAAAGATGCACAACTAGCATTCACTAGCTTTTATTGACGAGTGCCGCTATATTTACGTTGCGGTAACTTTTCAGACAACCCTCGTATTATATTCAAAATTATTTCATTTATTAGACCACAATATTGATTCTTAAAAAAAATTGTATTCACACGAAATAACTGAAATTTTGCTTTAACACAAGCTTCCAAACGTGGTGTGGCCATTGGGCTATAGCTGCACTTACGGTTTCCATGGAGATCGTGGACGCTACACTGGTTAATGCTGTTTTAAGGCTTTCCAAATTTCTGTGGTGAGTCTTGCAGGCCATGTTCTCCAATTCTGACCACAAACAATAATCCAGCGGATTCAGATCTGGACTCCCAATCTTCTGCTGCTATAAAGCCAGGAATATTGACTCTGATCCACTCCTGGGTGGTTTTGGCTTTGTGCACTGGAGCAGAGTCTTGTTGGCAGATCCATCTGTATCTATTGAAAAGGGTATTGGTCAAACCCTTCACAACATTCTCTAGCACATCTTGTTGGTAAAACTTTGCACCAGCTTTAACGCCTTTTTCACAGAAATAGAGGGATGTGACACCATGGTGAGAGACCCCCACCAAACGATTACGGAGGCGGGGTGATGTCCACGTTTTTTCGCTTTGTTAGATGAAGTGGCATAAATTTTGTCATTCTTCCACGGTACAAAATTTCTCATCCGTAAACAGAATGTTTTCATGACCATTGTCCTCGTGCCACTGCAAAAGTCACTTTCATCTTCCCAGCCTAATTTTTTTTAGTTGAGGAGTTAGAAGATGACCCGTGGACCGACGATAGGCTTTCATATGCAGATCATCCCGGATCAGGCTAGACATGGATCTGGTTGATATATCCAATTCTGGTTGATATATTCAATTACTCTGAATTCGTTCACGCACTGCCTTTACTACCACATTCGTACGGACGACGCGCGGACGACGAAGCGAACAATAGCGCGATAAATGAATATTCCGATATTCCGAGTGGTTTTAGCAACTCGAAAATTAGGCCAGCACTTTTTCCGCACTTATGCAAAGCTATTACTGCACCTCGATTCTCGTTAAAACCCCACTCCATGTTATTGTAATAGTTTGCAAACTGAAACTTCTGATCAGTGCATGTGTTCTGAAAAAAAAGTTAACAGTGCAAGAAGTTTTGAACCATAAGCGTTGGAAATTGTGTAACAGAACTTATGGCAGAACTAGGTATATTCGTAGGAAGGGATAGAAAGCTAATTCGCCAATCGCTCGTACCGCCCGAACGATACGATACGCCCTGTCTTAACTTTTCTTTTAATTTAAGCAAAAGAGAAAGAAGAGTGAGCAATTCAATAGCCATACGCAACATGAGCTACTAAAAATTGTTTCCTTAGCTAAATTGCCAGGGTGAACCCGGAACTCAATTAATCAACCTATCGAGTTAGCCCTGTCTTTGAGCAACTCCAGTTGCCTCCGGTTGCGTACTCCAATATGATTTTTTCCACTTATGCATGCTGTCTAAGACAACATTTTCCTTTACTGTGCTGTTCCTTCGGGTGTGAATCGACGACTCTGCCGCTCAAAATGCCGAGCAAAAATAAATTTTCCAAGTCGGTACTCAGACAAAGTAGCGTCGTACCGGAAATGTTGCATCAAAATAAATCTACGAAAAATAATATGCGAAATCAGCGGGCGAGGCGGCTAGACATTTATCGTGAGTACATGATCACGAGATTGCCAGGCTGTATGTTAACCATAGATAGATTTACTTGGAAAACTACATGCCCCTTCAACTACACATTTTTTTCTAGATCATCTCGTGAACAGCGAATATAGCAATAATTTTCGGCAGTCGACTTGGCTTTTTATTTTATTTAAAACAAAAAGAATATTTCTATAGCAAAGCACAACATGATACGCCAACCCGTCTAGAAAATTCGAGTAAAAATCATATGCCAAAGAAACATTGTTAGAAGGCGATTCTTTATAATATCATACGCCAAGTTGGCGGCCAAGTCAACTAAACACTTATTGTCTGAGCATGACCAATAATGTTATTTAAGATCGTCTGGAAGGGACAAGGCAGGGTCACTGCCTACAGTTGTGTTGCAGATTTAAGGAGGCCAAACGATCTGGGGCCTAGAGGCAGACTCAATCCACAATAGAAATATGGTCCTTCAATTTTTATATCAAACAGCTGAAGCTGTCTTTGGATAAACATTATTAAATAAATTTTTTGGTCTCATGGGTTTTCGAGTTTTACCAAGTGTGCACCGCGTTACCACTTTTCATTATGAAAACGAGGAGAAATATATATCGCAAGAGACTCAGGGATATGTTATCTGCTCTTTACAAGCGGTTTGGTAACCTTTGGGTTCACGCCGACAGAACCTCTGTGGATGTTGGCTAATTAGAAGTAATTTTTTGACCATCTGGATGTTTGTCTTATTATTGGTATACAGAGGTTTATAAACAATATCAATTTAGAAAGAATTTAGTATCGAAATTAACATACATAGTTATGAGTTCTCGACTCAATAATGTTTCAACTCTCGCCTATAACAGTGAGACCTTCTGAAATAAAATTTATTTGTATTTTTGCTGCAGCGGCTCGACATGACAAAGTTAGGAACGTCAATGTTGAGCAGTTACTTCTCTAGTCAGAGTGGTAACTTATTTTGATCACCTCCAGATCAATACATTATTGTCGATCTGGATACCGATGAGCATAAAACGCTGCAACATTTCAAGTTACGTTCAAATTTTTGAACATAGATTTGTATGACAGAACCAAGTCTTGAAACAAGTTCAATTTCGACAAGGAAACAATATTAATCTCACACAATATCGGCGGCCCAGATTGAATTATTGAGAATGAGAATTGAAAATATTCTCACAATACTGCAGAGATAAATACAAAACCTTTAATTTTAAAACAAACTGACACTGAGTAAATTCATGTGTCACACCTTTTTAAATCAAAAGTAATCCGAAAATGTTTTCAAGGTGAGAAGGTAGTCAAGTGGGCGACTCAGCTACCACCCCCCAGTGTCGCCACCTTGTTTCATCAAATTAACAAAAAAAAAAAAAATAGTTAGCAGATTTATGTGCTTGAGATTCCACATAGTCGTCGTGATCGTCGTGGTCGTCATCGTCGTCGTGCATATACCATACGTATAGAGAACGTCGTCTGGTCCATTAGTAAGATTCTCGATAATTAGTAATCGTGAAAATGGAATTTTTCTCCAATCTGTCATCAAAGATTTTCCGTTCTAGTGGCATGCCATGTCATGCTGGTAGCGGGTGTAGTCGTATCCTCGAGTGTTATTGACTCTACTTCTTTAGCTACCATATGTTCGTACTTATACATACTCGACTATGTATGATTCGGCTAATGATGTCGCAATTTTCGGCTCGAATATTTTTGGATAAAGTCCAAAATATCATTTCGAATCCGAACCACATGGCTTTACATTGTCATTGTGTTCTGGTTTCGTTTTTTTTCGTATATACCTCCTCTGTTTTCATACTCTTCAGCTGTATTTATTGTGTTTATTTGCTTTTGAATGTACTATTGCAAGAGGCGAAGGGGAGCGGAAGAGAAGATTATAATAATTTTTTTTTTCTTCTTGGGAATTGTATCGAGGTTGACTGGGGTTCTGTATCTAGAACTTTATGCCTACAAAAAGGGAATTACTTTAGATTCTTAGATTGTAGCTTTACACACTATTAAGACCGGCTACAATAGATGAGAATTTAAAGGTTAATGGATAGATAGATGAGGCTTTCTGCTAATTAACAAGAATTCTAAGTCCATAAGAAGATTGACTCATGCATTGACACCAACGCAAAAGTATTCATAGTCAAGGATCTGCTGAGTAGGTAGGTCACTAGCGAATAAGTCGATTTTGCTATTTCACATTTTTCAGATCGAAAATATGGAACACGCGAATTGTTTTTTGAGTGGTCGTTTTCTCGGAATTCTCTGCAGGATACCCTGGCATTGAATGACTACTGGAAAATGGTGCGCAATTGGGTGAACTGAATTAATGTGAGAGTGGTCAAAAACAGATCGAAATGAATTGCCAACTACGTACATGGCGGACTGGTTAGAACTTTAGTTTGAAGGCATATCATTTAAATACTTGGTCATACTTGATCAATTCTAAGAACCTCTAGAAGACGTGTAGATATAATTACCTTTTAATTCTTTCAGGACCTTTCTGAATCGTATATGCCCTTCGAAATTTATTGAGTAAGAGCTAGTGTTTTTTTTAAAAACTGGCCAGGGTTGTAAATATTCGACGTGGACATGTACATATTTAGTCGTATGTGCATATATATATGCTTAATTTATCTGCACATGTTCCGCTATTTAACAATGTATACACTATTCCCTAATCCACTTATACTACGGACAGCATGATCGATCTTGGTGGCTGGAGGAACTCCAGCATTCCTACGAATCTCATTTCGGCAGGTAGCATCCGGAAACTGGTTGTTTTGATAGCGCCGTACTTACTTACTTACTTACTTACTTACTCTACAGTTCGGAGTAGCCTCTTCAGTTAGTTCGATACTCAGCTAACTCCCACCAGTCGCGCACTTCAAGTCGGTTATGGTCCCCTTCTACTTGTGTGCGCTACCTAAGGTGAGGTCTTGCTCTACTGCGTTGTACCTCTGGATTAGATTCGAAGGCTTTGCGGACCGGAACATTGATCTACATGTCCCAGCCATCTCAGGTGACTGATGTGTCGATATATTACATCGATGTCGCTACAGCTTGTATAGTTCGCCTCCAAAGCCCGTCAACGCAAAAGCGGCCGAGTATTTTACGAAGAATTGTTCTCTCGAAACGACAGAAGATCCACTTCCGATAGAGTCCACGCTTGAGCGCCATAAAAAAAGACTGTCCTAGTTAGTTCGTTTTTCGGGATATTGCCTTTCTGCTCAATTGCTTTTTCAGCCCAAAAAAACATCGATTGGGAACAGTGATTATCCGCTTTATTTCTACTGAGGTATTGTTGATAGAACTGATAGCAGAGCCAAGGTTGACAAAATTCCTTACTACCTCAAAGTTATAGCTGTTGACTGTGAACTTCTGTCCAACATGTTAATGTTGTGTGCTTCTTCTTGTTGACAGCATATACTCGTACATGGTTTTGCCCTCATTTATCGCTAATCTCATTTTGGCAGCTTCCGTTTCAATACCAGTGAATGTACGTGACAGCCCGCTGAATTCTGCCAATTATATCAATATGATCGGGGGTTCGCTTGTGAGTTCCGCACAATTCTTTCATGAATCATGTTTAAGAAGTCGCATGACACCGCGTCACCTTGTCTGAAACCGTTTTTGATATCCAAGGTATCGCCTTGACGGAACAGCGAGCGTTCTTCATCGTTATTCTGCGTTGACAGACGAGATTAGCAGGGATATTAAAACTAGATATGGCCCTATATAGCTGGTCACTATAAAAAATATGATGGGTATCGATTTGGACTCCTTGAGTTTTTTCCAGGATCTGCCGGAGTGTGAACATTGTAAACGTTCACAACGATGCTGAGGTTCCATTCATCCAGCATTCACCTAAGTGAAACAATACACAAATCCATTATTGTTCCCACTAAACTTCACTTTCTAACTTCTAGCTTCATATTAAGTTTCAAGCTTGGTCATTCAACTGCTGGTCCACGTGCGCCACATTCCGGATTATTTGTCTTATCACACAGATGGCATGGTACTACTTGGCCGTCTGGATTTGAACTTATACCTCTAAGGCTGTAGCCGGCAAACTATTGTAGCTGCTATTCCCAGTGTATCATTCCTTTACAATCCCTTTTACAACCAGAGGTACTTGTCGACACGTCGGTTAAAAGCAACTTAGTTAGTCTGTTTGGAAGAAACTTTGCCAGGATGAATGTTTCTAGTTTCATACAAAGTTATACATATGGTATATAGATTGTAGTGAACTTCTCTTTCTCTATTTCTTTTTTTTAAAAATAAAAATAAACTTCACATCCCACATATCAGTCAGAGGCATTTTCATCTAACCCCAAAGACATTGTAACCCCAAATCTTGTTTGATAGTTCCATACTATAGTTTGTACTCGTGCAATCTCCTACGTATGTAAATGACATTATAATAACCAAAGCCTGTCCGCCTACAAAATAACACATGCCTACAACTGCAACTACGCAAACTTGTTAAGATCAATCAAATTGTGAATAGCGAAAATCGCGATAAAGGAAAAAGATTTATTGATTGTGATTCGCCACCATATTTCATCAACAAATGTAGGTATCCATTAAAACAAGAACTCATGACGAACATTTTTACGATTTTTACGCGTCTCAAACTCAAACCATTTTACCATATATCCCCCTCTATCCTTCTCACTGTGCGCAAAAAAAAAAGCTCTGAAAACAGCTGTTTCCGGGAACACATTTCATTGCTCAGTTCCAATAAAAATTTCTATTTTATTTCGTTCAGATAAAAATAAATAAAAATGTAAATAAGACGACAAAGGAGAACAGAAAAATAACTTAAACTTAAAGATAAAATAAAAAATAAATTGAGTGAATAGTAATAAATCGAGAATCAATAAAAGAATGAACTTTCTGTCGCCCGATGATATTTTCACTGGAGTACGTCGAAAAAGTCTCTGTAATGGAGCAATTTTGACATTGTCCAATGGCAAATCATCTACGTCGGATAGTCCGACATCAACACCCAGCAAAACAAAGAAAGAACGACGGAGAGGCAGTTTTAATGAGCCCACAGGCAGGCGATCTTCGTTAGTGTCAAGGTTGGTGTCATGTTGTGAATGTTTGAAATCCGTTTATATTGATTGTTAATGCACATTTCTGCTGTTTTAGTTTCCTGTATTTCAAATTCTTTTTACAGCTCTATCTGCACCACTTGCCGTTCAAATAAATTCTTTAAAACTTTTCAGTGGACTCGTAGTACATCTGATAGAAAGTTTGGTGTCATCTTGCAATTTCTACCCAACAAATCATCATTCGATCTTTTCTGAGGTTGATTAAAATTGATATCGAGAATCAATGTTGAACTAAACCTCTGTTCACTTTCTTCCGTTAATGTTTTCCAAATCTTTTTCTACAGTTGCTTAACAGGATCTAGTGTATCTTCACTTTATTGCGAGAAGATCAGCGGAGGACAGTACGAAAACAATCAAATAAACGACCGCCAAAAACCATCTTCACTTGTAAGCGACAGAGCTCAATATAAATTATAATTAGCATTACTCTGCTCACATATAGTGTGAGTTTTGTTGTGTTGTGTGAGTTTTGTACTAAGCGTCACACTGGGTATTTTACTTATATCTACTTAGTAGTAAAGCTAACGTTTCACTATTATGTGTTACCTAAATACCCTTGTCTTTATTGAAACAACTATTATGTCTTCTTGGTCATCTATTGATCTTATTTTTACTCGTATATGTACTCGTGTATGCTTTAGGAATGTCCCAGGAGGGGAAAAAATATTTCTTCACCTATCTCCCCATAGCAGTTTCATATTAGTTCTCCTCTCGGAAACTATCTTAAATCATCGATATCGATACAAGTAGTCTTACATGTTCCACCATTTGGCCAAATTTTAACTGCTGAGCTAATTGCTTTCCAACTACGGTGGGAACTACGGTAACTCTGTTAGGTCGTCTGAAGCTTGCTAACAACTTTGTTAAGAATTGTTTATTCTCAATCAGAATCCACTCCTATAATAGGTCTGCTTCTGCTTTTGTAGGTAGATGTCACCTTACAATGTTTTTTTTTTCTGAATTGTTCTTTTACGCATTGCTGACTGAAGCAACTCCTTTTGTTGAAATATCTGAAGTTAGAATCCAATCATCGTCCTGGGCTTCAATTGTCCACTTGGCGCTTAAAGTACGCCCATTACCAGTAGTTAGCGTTCCTCTCTAATAGGTCCCCTATAACTTGTGGAAGTTGCATCTCTTTTTGCTTGGTATACTCATTCATAACAAAGCTACTTTCCTTTGGTAATTTGATGTTGTGGTCAATTTTTCGGTTTATCATCCACTACTTGATGTGGATGATTTTGTCTCGAACTAACTAAATCGCCGACGATCTTTCTTCCAAGAATACATTGAGTTTGTCTAGGATATACGTTTTCGATTTTTTTATTAATTTTTAACGTTTCAATTTTATTTACTTCCATTCCAGATGGTTTAAGCACATATCAGATGCCGCAGAACAGTACAAACAACGCTCAAAGAGCAGTCATGAAGTGGTTGAGGATCCCGCCAGTGCCACATTACCGCATTCCAATACAAAAGAATCACTCGAGAGTACTCCAGAGCGACAGGCACCATCAACGGCTACCGCAACAGCAACCACAACAGCAGCAAATCCCACAACAAATAATAATGTCAGTGATCGCGAAAGTACACCTGGCGCTGAGCGAAATCGCAACAGTTTACCCAATAATAATAATTCTCTAGACATTGGCGGTGGACATGCTGGTGGTAGCAGAAGTCGCAGCATTAGCCGTAATGGATCTCGCAACGAGAGTAATAACAATGATTATGATTCACCGACAGCAACAGACGATGCAAAGCAGCTACGTCAACAGTCGGCTGATGAAGATGCAGCAGCCGCAGCTAGTAAAGCACGCCGTGACAATAGCAGTTTGTATTCGAATAATTCCAACAACACTCGCACGCTAATGCAAAATAGCCCACTAGTCGAACCGAGTGCGATACAAATAAGTATATCGCCAGCGCATACAGCTGAACCGGTGCTAACGCCCAGCGAACGATTGAAACGTCTGGACAATTCAATTCGTGAGAATCTCGTGGAGAAGCAGAAGATTATTTGTGATATGTTCCGTTTGCCAATTGAGCATTTCAATGAGATTGTTGATATAGCTGCTCAACCAGAGGCGCCAAAGGATTCCTCCGATATAGCCTTGGCAGCATATGCTCAAGTGCAGTCATTGACCGAAGTGCTGAATGATTATATGAAAATCAATTCACCCGAACAGGAGATATCCGCTGTATCAACAGTGGTTTGTGATCAGTGCCATCAAACGCAACAACAGCAGAATTTGCTTAAATGTACACAGACAACGGGAGTGAGATCACTTTCTCCATTGCCGTTGAGTGTTGCATCAACGAGCACAGCGACGACAGTGATTCCTAATGAAACATCCAGTAATTCTCCTGCTGTTCCCACATCACCTGCTCCTGCTATACCAGCAGTTGCTACTACAGCTGCTGCTTGTGCTGCTGCTACACCCGCCAGTAATAACATTTTGACAACATCAACCTCGGTTGATGCTGATCATGTAATACATGAAGACGACGATGGATACTGTGAAATTGATGAATTACGGTTACCTTCAGTTCCGTTGTCAAAGCCACCAGCTTCTGGCTCTGTAAGTAGTAGTGGCGGTGGAAGTGGAAGTGGAAGTGGAACTGGAACATTCAAAACTCCATTACCAATTGGAGTAGCTGCCGACATGGTATCGCGCGCATCCACAACACCAGAGCTAATTAAGCGTCAAAGCACAATTAGTACAGATAGCATTCCCGAAGAGTCTGAACATGATATGACACAACTTGACGAACCTACATTAAGTAGTAGTATGAGTATATCGAAAACGCAGAACAGCAGCAAGGACGAAGGCGATGTTCAAATACAACAGTTGCAGCAGCAGCAACAGCAAAGTGAAAGTAACGGATCGATAGATCAATCGCAGCTAGAAAATAGCTGTAGTAGCAGCTTAAAACAGCGAAATTACGCAGATGATTCACTAGGTAGTGAACACATTGAGATTAATGATACCTACGATACAATGGTAAGTTTATAATTTTGAATCATAGCCTAAGATGGTATGACTAAATTTAACGATTTCGGCTTTTTCCTTCCTCTTCAGGTCACCTTAGCTAAATTGAATAGTTTATCATTGAACGATGGTAATGAAAGTATTAGTGGCCATCACTGCAATTCGCCCGGACTTATAACTTGTGGACCAAATCGACTTTTACATGCAAATTCTTTAGAACCAAGTGTACCCTGTCATCTTATTAACGGAATTATCACAACACTTAATTCACAAATTTCACTACTTTTGGTAAATTAAACAAACGTGTAGTCAATAGAGAGGTGTTTAATGAGATTATATTTTTTTGTTATTTTAATTTTTCCTTTAGCCAAAAATCAATGAACGAGATCAGGAGAGAGAGCGTTTACGTAGAGAAAATCAGCATTTGAGGGAGCTTTTGAATGCAATGCACGAGCGCCAGAGAGTTGAAGCCAGTATGGTAAGCAAAGTGTTCAAATATTTTTGATTTCTACTTCTGGTCTTCTATAAACTATCCTGTCATAAACGCGTATCAAAAGGTTGGTAGTAGCTATTCTAAAGCAGCATGTTGATTCTCAGCACAGAGCCGCTGATCGATTTTCAACAATTTAAGTAACAAAATGGTCACGATTTCTTATTTCATATTTCGAAATTTCCTTTTTAAGGGGAACAAACATATTCAATAGAGTTTAGGTCTGATGACTTCGACGGCCACTGTTTACCGTTTATGTTATTTCATTCGGACCAGGATTTTACAAGTTTTGAACATTGCTTTGATTAATATCTAACCAATATTCCAACTTTAGTATCAGGTTTTACTCAGCATATTGCAACATGTTATTCTGCATTAATCCTCAGTATACTATAGCGTTCATGGTGCCTTTTATCCTAAACAAATACCTAACGCCAAGCCAAGAAAAACAATCCCAGCTGTTGATGCTGCCAGGTCCATGCTTCGCGGTCTTGCTAATATATAAAAGATTAAGCTTCTGGTTCATATACAGTTGCCATCAGACCCAAGAAGGTTTATCCTAGTTTGATAGGATCATATGTTATGATTTTTCAATGATGTGGTGTGGTGCTGATTTCATTTCGCAAATTCTTTTTGACGTTCGCTGCGCTCAATTACTATCCGTCACCTTTTATAAGTCTATAAGCAATTGTTCGACTACACACTGAGTCGTTTTACTCAGTTTTAATTTAGTATATGAGGTAAATGAAGTTTCCTTCAAACATTACTGTTGTTTTTCTTGGTCTTCTACGGGTTTCGACTTATTCTGTGCTCTGACATCTTTCGCACATTAAGTCAGTTTAAAGTCATTTTATTCCTTTATTTTTTCCACCACTATACTTCTCAGACATATGTAAGTCCAATTTATTCGCGTTAATCAGTCTTGGGATAAATTTTGCGCAAAAAAGGGTTCAAATGTGTTTTTTTTCTTTTGTGTATATAGAGATTAAAAATAAAATGCAGGAACTGAACCTTGTATCTCATTTAATTCAGGCAAAATCCTCAATTAATTCAAAAAAAGCAGTGCCAAAACGAAGATTCGGTTTTCCAAGATAGCTCAGGCTTAATGTTAACTAGAAAATTGATGCCGTTGAACCTTTGTAGAACACGGAATCGGAAGATCATAAATCTATGCTCGAGTATACATCTGCAGAGTCAGTAGTTGATGCAACTACTTCTTAATACCATAGACTGGTAATGGCGTGTTACTCGCATATTTAGAAAATTTTTCAAAACTTAGCTGTGATGTGATACCGGCCAGGTAATCATATTTCAGTGAATCATGAGTACGTGAGCATGTTTCATGGCAGATATATATTTATTGCTGCTTTTTAATGCCTTAGAGTGCATATGAATTTCTTAATAGTATCGACACATTTGAAGCAACAACAGCAAAAAATCTCATCCAAAAACCTTATCTGACAAAGAATACATAGAAAATAAGTTGCGTGCCCGCCAGCAAGCGCCGACATACACATAAGACACAATTTCACGTAATCAAATGTAAGCGTTCAGCAGCTAGTGTAGATGTCAATTTATAAAACTAGAGCGTATGGGTTTGTTTAGAAAAAAGATAGGAATCTATACCATATCAAGTTCATTTATTACATTTAGATACGAAATATTTTATCACTTAAGGTCTCGCTTATAGTTCATGCTACCCTTACTCCAGTTTGGGGATAAGTTGGCATAAACAATCACTCTGCAACTCCAAAGAAAGATGTTGATTCACAAGATTTTTGTGGCTAACTGGTATCGTCAAATCAACAGACGTCGAAGTACTCGGGCCAGCTTAGCTCTCCCAATTCTTTCCACAAAAAACCTGTTACCATTCTCCGATACCACCCACTGTTGATCGGAAGTGCCTCATTTTCATCGTTTTTTTAAGAAATACCTAATAGCCACTCTAGATGCATGTTATAGTACTTGGTGAATTAAAAAATTTTAGGTTAGTAAGTCAAAGATTTTGCTGATGTTTTTACATTTGAGTGTTCCGATTATTTTTCTTTTGGCCTCTTCTTTGAAACTCGACTGGAACTTGATCCTCTATTGCAATTTGGACCGCATTTTTCGACGACCTTTGTTGAACATGGCAAAAGCACCTAATTTATTCAGTTTGAAAATACCATCGATTTTTAAATATGGGAACATCCACGAATGCTTGTGCTTCTTATTACAGGGTGACTTACTCGAACTATAACTTTTTAAAATGCTATAATTTTATTGTGTCAAAGCAAAAGATGTTGGAAAATACATCAATTTTCAAATTGTATCAATAGTTTTCAATATGTCCACCTTTGGCGCGAATAATGGCCTTGAGACGGCTGAAGAAAGCATCGCACGCTGCACGCAAGTGACTCTGCGGCATTTTGGCCCATTCCCGGCGAAGTGCTTGTTTGAGGTGGTCCAAACTTTGGTATTTTTTAGTGCCAACCTTCGCCTTCAAAATACCGCAGACAGAGAAATCCAACGGATTTGCATCCGGAGAATTTGCAATCCATTGTTTTTTAACCAATCTTGGTTGACGCGCGCTTTGTGAGACGGTGCCGAGTCTTGTTGAAATGTCCACGGTCTCCGACCGAAATTATTGTTTGCCCAAGGCTTCAATACTGCCTCTAAGACAGTTTCACGGTATACGATCGCATTAATTTTGACGCCACGTTCCAAAAATACGAGCGGAGAGCGACCATCGGCGGTTATGGCAGCCCAAACCATCACCATCGGTGCTGCCTGCTTTCTGGGGGCCGTCCGAAGATGTAAATTTTCGAAGGACCTCTCTGGCAAGTAAATTCGGTCATTTCGTTTGTTAACATATTGCTCGATAACAAATGGCGACTCATCGGAAAAAACCAAATTCGGCAACTCATCACTTTCGTGCAAGCGTAGCAACTCCTTCGCTCTTTCGACTCTAACTTTTTTCTGTTGCGGTGTAAGATCGTGTGCTTTTTGGAACTTCAATGGCTTGAGCTCAAGCTCAATTTTCAGTATGTGTTGCATCCGTTCCAACGATATGTTGAGCTCACGAGCCATTTTTCTTCCACTTCGACGCGGATTTCGCTCAATTCGAGCCTTCACTTTCCGAACCATTTCTGCCGATGTTGCTGTTTTTTTATGACTACCTCAACGCTGCCAGTATCACGGGAACGAGCTATGGTTTGAGACACAAATGATTTATTCACGTTGAGGTCCTGGAGGGCTCTAACGATAGCTACTTGTGGTTTTCCAGCCAAATATAAAGCAATCACACTATCACGTTTGAATTCCATCGCAGATAAAAATTTTTCAGCACAACTGAGACGCAAATCGTTTAAAAGGCTTGTAAATAGTAAAATTACCTGTCATGTGTTAAAATTTGAGCTCACTGTCATGAACGGTTTGGAAATTATAGCAGCCTGAAGTTGGTTGCAGTTCGAGTCATTCAGGGTGTAGATCCGGTATTCGCAGCATATTTTCATTTCTGTCGCTGTGGTTTTTACTTTATACTTCTCGTAATTTGTCCAACATTCCGATGTGTATGCTAAAGCTGTTGTATATGGCAGACCTTTACGTCCTGGGAGTCTTTGGAATTTTCGTCAGGGGTAGTGTTCCATGATGCCGTACTTTCACACTATTTTCTTTTCAACTGTGTGGCGTTGGTATGCGTGATATATAAATGTGTATATAACGTATGTATGTATACGTTTTTTGTTTGCCACAGCGGTATCCTCCCAGACATGAGAACCGAATCACACATACATTACTTCGGGTGGTCTCATTAAATGTTAATGCGGCTCAAGGTCAGCTGAGTAAACGTTTTGCGCCATTAACTCGCCTTTTACGGCAAGCAGACGAATGAACTGCGGCAATATTCTATAAGCCGTTGCCGCTCGGCAGCTAGGAACATACGTTGTTAAAAAATAAAATAAAATCGGACTATAAAAAACTCGTGCACAGTAGTTAGATAATCCTATAGTAGGCTATGTTCTCGCCAGGATACAGGAATTTTAAGAAATCTGACGCTATTTGCCTGCTTTATACGCTAGCCATCTTTCTACGCTAGCCATCTTTCTACGCTAGCCATCTTTCTACGTACTTGTGGGTTTAATTATAGAATTCAAACACTTATGCCAGGAAGTTGTCATAACACTCGCCTTTGATTGTTTTTCTATTTTGAAAGTAACTGCGTGCTGCATGCATCCCAAAAACAAACTGTCATCATGTTTCATCCACGGTGAAACTACCCCAAACACTCATTGAAAGTTGGCGGAAAAAGTTTCATTCTTGTTTGCGTCTTCGCCATTTCGACAGTGGGGATTATTTAAATAGCGCCATCAGGTTTGTGCTTAATAAGTGAGTGAGCAAGTGAGTCGCACTAATGGCGCTACCAATCTAACGAACGCTCCATCCTTTCTATGCATATCCATATCCGCATGTAGGCCAAATGAGGTCTAAATTCGTCAAATTCGTCGATCTTAACTCTATCGTTGACTTAAAAAGCGAAAGGATTTCTCCTTTCACGAATACTTCCGTCGATAATTCGCCGAAGCGCGTATGGAAATCGTCGCTCTTTTACTCCCCACTGCGTGTATACAATCAGAAACCCGGACGACGCCTATTCTGGGGCGCAACAGTGCAACAGTGCGTTCCTGTTATAGTTTTCCATGAAGCTTGTCGAAGATGGCTGTGTTTTGTTTGTGAGTCGACTTTTTCTTAAGTACCCAACTGATAATCTTACCTCAGGCAGTAAGTGCAGTGAAAACTTGGAATCCACCAAATTTCTATAATTAAATTTATTTGTCCTAGGTAGACAGGACTGTTGATATGGTCGGCTTGCCTATATTTTTTTTGTTACAATAAAATCTTAACGAACGACTTATTTGTTTTTCAGGAAACTCCAGCTGAAATCACCAAAAGTGCCGATACAAGTAATGAAACTACATCCACAACAATAACAGCCGCAGTAGTAGCAGAAAGCAAAACCACAACAGACCAACCTTCATCTCCTCCGTAAAACAATAATTGAAAAATAAAAAATCAAAATATATACACCACGTGCGCCCTTTTAACAAATAATTTTATATAAATAGAAATATACCTATTATAATTGTATCATAGTCCTGAAAACAAAGCAAAAGAAAACAAAATAAAAGAAAAAATGTTAATTCCCTTGGAAAAAGGGGCACAAAATGAAGAAGATTTTTGAAACAAAAAGAAAACCAACATTATATTAAAATAAGTTAGAAAAAAAAAAGCAAACAAGTTCTAACCTTGAGCTTCTTGTAAAACGCTGTGCATATATAAGAAAAAAAACAAAAAAACAAAACAACAAAAGTTAATTTTATTAAATATACAATTACAAAATAACAACACTCTACTTCTAAACACTTTGAAGAAAGTTTATAAACAAAAAACTAAAACTAAACTCCAAACACAACACGAAAACAGACATTTGTGTGTCATGTCATTTGTTAGTAAATAGTAAATACTTAGAATTGCAAGTATACGCGCATATTATACAATTTCATCTCAATTAATTGGTTTTCTTTTCTTTGACCCATTGCATATTAATTTTGTTAATTATGTTATTTTAATAAAACAACCAACCGACCACAATAACATTTCAAAGAAAATTTCAATAAGTTCAATTTATGTAAATGAAAATCCAAGTAGATGTACTAATTTGTATTTTATTGTATAAATAAATAGAAAAAGGAAATATAGGTTCACATACCATAGACAAAAGAGAACAAGGAGAAAAAAGAAAATAACAAAAAATAAAGTGATAAACTAGATAGACAGTACAGACAACAGAAAAAAGAGATAAAAAGATAAAGGAAACACATACACAAAAGTAAAAACAATTTAAAAACAACAAATCAGAGAGTTATCGTATTTTTTTATATATAATAATTATTTAAGAGCCACCAAAAAAGCTCCGATTTACCGCGCCAACGGTCAAACCTGAGGGCGACGCTGTTCCACAATTTATTAATTATTATTATTATTATTATTATTATTTCTCTTTTTTCTCTTTATAATTATTATTACTATTTTTTTTTTCTGTCTATAATATTATTATTATTTTAATTATAAATATATGATTATTATTATTATTATTATTATTATTATTAATCACGCAGTTAACAACTAATTTAATTGTTTAAACAATGAGAGAGAAATATTTAAACAACAACCAGAACAACAACAAAAAAATAATAATAAAGTTATGAATTAAAACAAATAAAAAACATTAAAATGCAATGGATTAGTGTTATTATTTACAAACGATTAATCGATTATTTCTTCTACGCACCTGTATTACTTCTGCGCCATTTGTGCAGTTGGCTAGGTTTGTGCACTTTGCAATCCCCCTACAGGCCGCTTTATTTGAGATCACCACTTTGAATGATCCAGTCGTTTTTTTTCGATTGTTACTCGAATCTCTTCTGGAACTCAGGCATAGATTTACTAACTTAGATTGTAGACTCTACTAATATTCTTGCAAACCCTTAATTTTCGCACAGACGCAGTGTAAGTCAATTATCAACACTTTGTACATCTCTGTAACCTGCCAGAATTTGCTAGAATGGGCACGTAAAGTTCACTACGTGTGTGTGCAATGTGGGGATGACATTTTTTTGAGTAAAATGGGAGAGAAATTACTCGTAACATTGATGACAGCTCACACGTATTCACAGACAGGGTCACACGGATAGAGACGGTCATTGGAAAGCGAGTTTTGGTTTTCCAATATCTTGAAAGTTTGCCATCTATGTTAGTTCCTCTATGATTCGGGGTCTTTTTTTTCGAGTTGCTCTTCGAGGACTACCCTAGAAACAGCCCTTTATTTTATCATCGAAGAACGGAGAGACGTAGCGGACTTTGCCTTCTTTTATCGACTGCTCTCTGGTTCGATATCCTCCGCCATTCCCTTGATTGCTAAGCTCAGATTCTTATCATATGTATATACTCGTATGTACAGTACTGTGCAAAACCTAAGCAACCATCTGGAATCAGCACTTCATAGTAAATCTTTTCAACTTTCTACTCCACCAAATAAAAAGAAATGGATATATAATGTTGTGCAATATATTGTATTTTCAAATTCACAACTTTTTATAAAAGTAATAATACTTCAGATTTAAAAAAAACCCAAAAACCAACAAAGTAGCCAAATTAAGCTGTGCAAAACTTAAGCAACTTTTAACCCGCTGTAAAAAAAGTATCTATCACTACTTTTCCAGTTCGGTTACACATGAAATGTTGTAAGCTCTTTGTCTTGAGTGATTGTCTTTGATCAGTTTTCTTTTAAGTTATCGCATAATTGATATTTTTTTAATAATGTCGCGACAAAGTTACTCTTCTTCTCTTAAACTAAAGATTATTCATGAATTTAAGTCTGGAGATACTCAGGCAGCATTAGGTAAACGTTATAATATTAATAAATCGATTATTTCACGTTTAATAAAAAAATATAATGAAACAGGAGTCGTTGAAAGTAAAAATGTCGGTGGTAGGCCACGTAAGACAGCATGTCGAACGGATAGAAACATTTGTGGTGTAATTTAAAAAATAACCGTTCATGAAGTCGTAAAATTACTATTAAACATTGATGCTAGCACGGTGCGAAGACGTGCAATTGAAAATAATCTTCGAAGTTACAGGCCGTTCAAAAAACCGATGCTCTCAAAAAGACATTTAAGGAACAGGTAGTGCAATTAAATTCTTTAAACATAATTCAAACTAAAATCTTTTTTCATATTAGGCTAAATTTTGCAAGGAAATACCAACACTGGTCTCCTGAAAAATGAAAAACAGTTATTTTCAGCGACGAGTCAAAATTTAATTTAACTAATTCTGATGGGATATGTTATGTGAGATGACGTAAAGGGCAGCGACTCAATCCTAGATTCCGTACACCCACTGTAAAGCATGGTGGGGGTGGTGTGATGGTGTGGACCTGTTTTTCGGCAGGAGGTGTGGGTTCATTCTACGAAATAGACGGAATCATGGACCAATTCAAATATAAATCCATTCTAGAATCGGTAATGCTACCACATGCGGAGTGGGAAATGTCACTTCGTTGGGTGTTTCCATAACGATCCGAAACTGTGGGATCCAAGTCCTTGATTGGCCGACCCAATCACCTGACTTGAATCCCATCGAAAACCTGTTTTACATACTTAAAAGCCGTGTCGCTGGATAACACTTTTCCAACAGGTCTCACCTATTCAATGCTTTGAAAGTTGAGTATAAGATATTTTTTTAAATCTGAAGTATTATTACTTTTATAAAAAGTTTTGAATTTCAAAATACAATATATTGCACAACATTATATATCCATTTCTTTTTATTTGGTGGAGTAGAAAGTTGAAAAGATTTACTATGAAATGCTGACTCCAGATGGTTCCTTAGGTTCTGCACAGTACTGTATGTACATATAGCGTAAAATTCTATTGCGATCATATGAAATATACAATTTGAATACAAAATATTCTTTTTTCATTTTAATTTAATGAACTTTAATAATTCAATAAAAAGAACCATGTAAAATAATTTTTTTGGCCCAATTTTCGGTGTCCGGATACTAAAGCTAAAATTGGAAATATGAGAGAGAATACAAATTCTGTTTTAAATATTTCTGAATGATAGCTAGGTATATTCTTTATGATTTAAAGCAAGAGAATTGTATTCCTCTTGCGGATTTCCAGTATTCGGACAGGCTTTTCTAAACAAGAACATGTGCGTCCGAGTACAGAAAAATATGGCTTAGTATCTGGACAACTCTATCCTTTTCTTAATATTTTTTTAAAGAATCGGATAACATTGTCAGGGCCTTAGAGGATATAAGGACGAATCAAATTACCATTCGCAAAGCAGCTAATAAATATGGTTTATGCCGTTAAACACTGTACGACAGGCTTAAGGGCAAGTGATTAATCGGAGAAAAGGCAACAAAAATGGGTCCACATCCCTATTTGACCTCTGAAGAAGAACAACAGATTGGCCAGTGATGTGCTGATCTATGCAAGTGTGAGTTCCCACTAAAAATTCACGAGCTTTTGAACACTGTTCAAAAAATAATTAAGGATTCGAAGAGAAAAACACCATTCAAAAATTATCGCCCCGGGAAAACATGCCGAGAACATAAGCAAGGGCAGACCTGTAGTCACTCAGGAGACCATCTTGAAATGGTTTAAAGACATTGTTGACTACTTAAAAAGTATTGGCCAGGACTAAATAATGAATGACCTAACAAGAATTTTAAAAGGCGACGAGAGCTTTTGCTTTTGCCCAAAAACTGGAAAAGTCATAGCTCGCAAAGGCTATAAAAACATATACGCACTTACACCTGGAAACGCAAAAGAAACACTGACAGTGCTTATCACATATTTACGTCCTTCCAAAGACATTGTATTGTTGCAAAATTCCGCGCTTTTAAAGTTAATACACTACTTATTTGGAAAGGTGCCGGGCTTACCGGCAACCAAGCAAAACAAAAACCCAAAACTCGAGCACCAAAAAAAAAAACCGCAACCACACGGATGGCGGTTGGTAGTCGAATGAGGGAGAATACGTAAAAACGAAGATAGGCCGAAAAGGGGATCGCAAAAAAAAAACCGGAATTGCAACCAGCAGCTGGTTCCTAGCTGCGCACACCGGCTGCTCAGCACAGGGGAGTTCGAAAGGGGGGGGGGGGGAGTAAACGTAGGCAATATGTATGTAAGTGGGCGCCACCCAATTTTGATAGAAAATTGGGAAAACAAGATAAAATAAAAACAGGTAGACTTCTCCCTGATGGGGATTTAAGGTAGGAAGGCAGCTTTATTTATTTCTTTTTTTTTTCTTTTGATTAAGCGGGGGATGACAAAGGCCGTGCGAGTATGAAATGGAATAACCCAGTAAAGGGTGTCGTGTAGCACCAGAGGGGTTGCTCACCTTAGAATTATCTGAAGCTCGATTTAGTGGCCAACAGAAGGCCCACGGTTCTGCACGATCACGGGGACGATGCCCTTTGGGGCCAACGGGGTCGCGAAACAGTTTTGACCGTAACCGCGAAAGGGTTACGGTGTTTGCCAGGTGAACGGTAAGGAGCCTTACGGGATCACCGAATTACAAGGATCCCCACTTAAGGGAGGATTACGCAAAATTGACGTTTTATAACGATAAAATGAAAAGGGTACTTAACTTTTTCCTGCCTACTTGGGGGTCGCTCCTGTCTGATTGCCAGAGGATTGGTGAGGGGAGTGGGTACTTCCCGCCGCTGTCACTCTCGTCGTCGCTTCGTCCGTCGGTGTCTCGTGTCTCTGGACTTCACTTTTCTTCTCGCTGGGGTTCTTTCTTCTTGTTCGTCTTTGTTTGTGGGCTTTTTCTTTGTTCGTTCGTTGGTTAATTTTTTTGTTGGTTTTTTTTTTGTTTTTTTTTTTTTTTTTGCTCGTTCGTTGTGTGGTTTTCCTTTCTTCTCGTTGGTTTCTTCTGTTCGTTCGTCAGTTAAATTCTGTTCCTTTTTTTTCTGTTTTTTTGTTAAACGTTCGTTTTTTTTTTTTCTTTTTCCAAAAATAATGGCGGCACTGTCCGCTATGACGGCTAGATCTTAATTATCCTCTAACCGGGCATTTCGGCTAGTTGCCTCTCACACACACACATTCATACGTGGTTCCACTAATTCAGCTGCAAGAGCAAAGGGACTCACTTCCAGAGCTCTGACAGCCTCCCTGTGGAACCACCCAATCACACCAGTCGATGTTTTGTCGTGTTCGTCCTGTTTGTTTTATCTGTCGAGTGACTGCTTGGGTCCATATTACACCCTCGGACCCGGAACACTTTTGGGGAACAATTAAGGGGAGCTCAAATAGTGACCGCCAAGTAGAGAGGAAACCTTTCCCAAGAATAATATTAAAAAGGGCCGTAAGTCTCCTTGCAGACAAGAGTGAGTGAGGTGGATCGTGGAGAATCGTGAGCTTTCTTTCACAATTTTTTCCTTTTGAATTTAGAGGGTTTGGGGGATTTTACAAATTTATGTAGGTGGAAGCAAACAATTTAGAATTTAGGATGGGCTCTCGGCCATTGCTGGGGTGTCGACATCATCGGGCATCAAGGGGACAGACCGTCCGTCCGCTAGAGTTTCCAGGCCGTCCGCCTGGCTCTATCCGGGGTACCTATATGTCATGTCTGGGGCGGTAGGCCGAGGGAGGGAACTGGATCCAAACAATCCAGTAAATCCCACCTGTACCGTGGCATCCAGAGCATGACGGGAAGAAAAGAACGGGGACGAAACGAGAGAAGGCAGGAGGGTAGAGGGATGAAACAGACAACAACAGGACCGAAGGGAATGGAGGATTTTTGGGGCGTGATTTGCACGTAACAGTATGCCGAAATCCCAGTTTTTGGGAAGAAGTGGAAGCGGTTGGATGAGAAGCGAAACGTTTTCTGACTACGTCGCCAATTGCGTTCATAAATATTTACTGGCTGATAAAATAGAACGCCCTGTTATACTGTTTGTTGATGTGCATAAATCACATTTGACATTGGAGATCAGTGAGTTTTGCAGCAAAAACCAAATTATTTTGTATGCGTTGCCACCAAACACCATATCATGCAGCTGGCCGACGTAAATATTTTCAAGCCCCTAAAATCGGATTGGAAAAAAACTGTTCGGGATTAGCAACCGAAAAATTTAGGACAGTCACCAAAAGAAACTTCTATCCTCTTTTGGAAGAGGCTTTTTAATGGCTACCATGCACAATGGTTTCAGAAAATGTGGCTTATACCCACGGAATCCAGCCGCTATTGATTATTCATAATGTGTCAGAAACAATCTGGAAAGGTTGGTAATTGCCCAAGCTTCCCAATCACCCGGTCGAAATCCGATTAAAGCGTCTAAGTTAAATTTTGCTGCAGAAGTAATTCAAGCTTTATCAGGGCAGTTGGTAAACGTTGGTGTTTAAGTTTTAAAAGTAATTGAAACCGAGGTGTTAAAACGTGCAAACCTTTCACCAACAAATGCACCAGACGTAACATAACTGTGGATGCTGCAGTTGGAGACTCAGGAGGGTTTGGTGACTTGAGCGTTGAAGTATATAATCTAAATAGTGATGGAACGTTGGAAAGGGAAGCCCAAGAAATCTCTCTCTGAATTATAACAGAACTCACCGAAAAACTCGTCGCAAGTTCCAAATGCGCTTCCAGATAATCGTTCTGTCACGCTCTGCTTCAAAAGAATTTGACGATATCGTCATTGATAGAGAACCTATTGAATCTACATTTTCACCAATAATATCAAATGACATTCAATCTTCAACTTAAGGACAATCACAATTTCGACACGAAAATACACAAAATTTGCCATTAATTTTATCAAAGCATTTCTTTTATCCAAAAGCAACGATTTTTAGTAATAAAAATATAATAAAACAGGGGAATATTGCATGCAGATCACCGAGCGCAATTTCATCGGATGCACGGAGAGAGATACATGCCAATAGACAAAAAGAAAAGCAAGATAAAATGGATGCAATTGAAAAAAAGGAAGCAAGAAAGAGCTACAAAAACAGAAACACGTACATTACAAAAAAAGAGGAATGCCAAGGATGTGGTGACGAACTTCAAAGTGATGGGCATCGGTTAGATGGTTTCATCTCAAGTGCACTTCAATGGCAGAACTCGAGTATGAAGTAGCGTCAACGAAAGATTATAAGTGCAACTATGTTATAATCCCTTAATTTACCTCTCTATATAAATATGTACCTAACTATGTATTAAAAATACTTATGCACCTAAGTATTGTTTAGTTTAAATTAATGTTGGTCAGTGCCTACTAGTTTTTTTTTTTTCGAATTCGTAAATATACAGCGTGTCCCAAAAATCAACGTCAAGCCGGAAACGGGTGATAGGTCAAGCGGTGTCAGAATAATGCGCTGTAGGCGAAGGGGCCTAACGTACTGCAGTATTGCATGATGTGCCCATGCGCCACTGCTTGACAAGGGTGGCATCTCCATCTGTTTCACTCACACTAGTCGAAATGGCGTGTTTATCCGTCTCAATCACAGCGTCACTGCCTGTCTCGTACACACTTGGTACTCATTTTACCTTATTAACAAGATTTAACTATGGATCGGGTTTCTTTACCGAAATATTAAGCGTTAGTCTAGCAAGTGTCATGCCATTTTGGAATCCAGACTAAATACGCCATCTCTTAAAGTTACTTGCCAAAATGGCACAGTACATTTTTTTGTCAGTACAGTCAGTTCAAGTTGGGTGATTAATGATTTTCTGATATATGGGTGGACAAAAAAGCAATATTTTAGTTAAAACCGATATAGTTATGTTTCAATTTTGGACCGTAATTTACAGAACAGTTAATCAGGGCTACGTGACAACAAAAAAATCGAAGAAAAGTAAAGATTTGCGGTCACAGTACTTGAAAGATCGTCACAGGGTGTCAGGTTTCTCGATTTTTTTTGAGTGCGAATAATTTTAAAAGTACATGACTTAGATTTTTTTTTATAATTTTGTGATAACCGACACCACTTGACCTATCAGCCGTTTCCGGCTTGACGTTGATTTTTGGGACACCCTGTCTAAATGCTATTTACCGAACATTAATCCGAGCGGGAGTAGTAGCAGTATACATGGACGATCTTATCATACCATCGACTGATGAAGAAGAGGGCATTGATAAGCTTAAGAAACTTCTGGAAGTCGCGGCAAAATACGGGCTACGACTTAATTTGGAAAAGACGCAGTACCGAGTACGTCAAAATATCGCCAAAATTTGTTGTTGTTATTAAAAAATGTAAACCAGATTTGATAAATAATGCTTGGTATTTTATTGAATCAATGGAACTTAAGTAAAACACATTTGAAGTAAAGCAAAGACAAGAAACGAGAGAGAGAAAAAAAACGTTATTTCAAAAATGACATCTAACAATAAAGCTACACGAGCTCCATCGCCTAGTGGAAACTTTAACTAAACATAAGGCGCTTACACATTAGCTTATAATTACCATACTCCCACTTTTAGTTACAAGTTTCAGGATATAAGGCAAAACATTTGAATCTTAAAATCTTAACAATCTAAAATATAAAATTGAACATCATTTAATTCAAAATTTAAATCAATTAATTATATTCGAATCAACTCGAATTGATGTTTTACCTTCGGTAAAGGCTTCGTGAAGACATCCGCCAGTTGTTCATTCGTTGGCACGTACTCCAGAGCAAAGACTCCACCTTCGAATTGTTCCCGTGTAAAATGATAACGCACATACATTTATGTGTTTCGTGCGCTTGTGAAATTCGGGATTTTTCACAAGACGAATTGCACTTTGAGAATCCATGTAGAATGTTGGAACTGCATTTTTGTTTTGCAACAACTCCGTCAGGAGGCTTTTCAGCCACACCAGCTCCTTAATTGCATGCGAAGCTGCCATGTGTTCAGATTCTGTTGTAGACAGTGCGACTGTTCGCTGACGCTCTGTTCCCCGACTTATATTGTAACACAGCCACCAAATAAGAATACATATCCAGAAGTCGATCTGCCAGTTTTTCTGCAACCTTCGTAGTCTGCATCGCTGTACCCTCTCAGCAGCAAGTCGTCGTCACCTTTAAAAAACAGTCCTAGGTAAGATGTTCCTTTGAATGTTCTTCAGAATCCGTTTTAATGCATTAACCTGTGCTTCAGCAGGATTTTCCATATATCTGCTGGCATTTCCCACTGCGAAACTTATATCTGGACGTGTCCTACAGCCAGATACATAAGACTGCCAGCTGCTTCACGGTATGGAAAAACTGTTTCCTTGCTAGCATCAAAATCACTTAAATTCTGTGAATTGTCCGATGGAGTTACAATTTTCCATTCCAAAACGGTGAAGTATCTTCTCTGCGTAGGCCCGCTGGTTAATATGAATTGAACCGTCCAGCTGCTGATCAATTTCAAGTCTCAGAAAACTTTAATTTCGAACTCTTCCCGCAAATACTCAATCACACGAAGAATAGCTGCTTCGTTTTCTGCTGCTATTAATCCATAGCCAACATAAATGGCTAAAAACATAATTCCATCGGCGCCATGATGAACAAAAACGCAAGGATCAGAAACACTTGTTGTGAAATCCAAATTTGGATATGAAAACGGTAAACCTCTTATTCCAGCAACGTGAAGCCCGCTTCAGATCGTAAAGACTTTTATTTAATTTGCATACCTTTCCACTATTATCATCGAACCCCATCGGCTGTCTCATGAACACATCGTCAGTTAAATCTCCATTCAGAAATGCGGTCTTCACATCAAACTGCTTTGACAGCATACGCTTCGAAGCCGCCAGTGTAAGTATAGTACGTATTGATATAAACTTAACCACAGGACTAAAAGTTTCTTGATGGTCTATTCCATACTGTTGCGTAAAGCCTCGCACAACCAAACGTGCTTTGAAACGTTCGATACTGCCATCTGTTTTCTGCTTCAACCTATACACCCAACGATTGTCAATTACTTTGTGATCCTTCGGTGGTTCGACTAAGGTCCATGTATGATTTTCCAAAAGTGACTCGATCTCTTCGTCCATCGCATTCTCCCACTGCTTGTGTTCCTCTGATGCAATCGCGTCTTCATATGACTTAGGTTCTTCATAAAACGTCATTAAAGCTGCTGCGTGATTACCTGATTCGTCGAAAAATAAACGTGGACGTGGAGGTGATACAACTCGATCTCGTAGACGATTTTTTACGATGTTTTTTTGTCTAGACTACAAACGGCACCATCATAAATTTGATCCACCGGAGTTCCTCGCGCACCAAATTTAGGTTCATCTGCCTCAGCTCCATCTGACTCCAAAAAATCCTCAACGTCTACCTCAACAGTATCTTGCCCACCGTTACCAGTATCAACAACAGCCAACGCTTCTTCCATAGGAAAAACTATATCACATGCCACTTCTATATTATTCGTTTCAGGACTCCAGACTCTGTTCGCCTTCGAGTTGTCATCATAACCAACAAACACACACTTGACTGCTTTTCGATCTAATTTATAACGCTTTACCTTTGGAATACGTATGAAGACTTTAGATCCGAAAATTCGAAAATGTTCAACTTTCGATTGCTTGTTGAACCACAGCTCGTACGGTGACTTATCTGCAACTGTACTGGTTCCAGAACGGTTTAAAGTATGAACTGCCGTGTTCACAGCTTCAGCCCAGAATTTCTTTTCCATTTTCTTTGCATGAAGCATATTTCTTACTGATTCAACGATCGTTCACATTTCTCTTTCAACGCAGCCATTCTGTTGAGGCGTATATGGCACTGTACGTTGATGATGAATACCCAAGTTATTGAAGAACAACTTCAACTCGTCGTTGTCAAACTCAGTTCCATTATCGGATCTCAAAACACAACTGTTTTGGGCTTGCTCCTTTTGTGCTATTTTCACAAATTTTTTGATATTACTTGCTACTTCTGATTTGTGCTTCAAAAAATACACACGACGAAAATGAGAGAAGTCGTCTTTCAACAACAAAAAATATCGCGATCCACCAAGTGAGTCTTCTTCCATTGGTCCACACACTATACATCTGAGTGAATTATTTGTCCACATCTTTTAGATATCTCTTTACGACTTTTAAAACTTCCACGTTGATGTTTCCCATAGATGCATGCTTCGCATGTAAACTCCACGTTGATGAATTCGATTCCCTTCCGTTGCAGAAAACCTCTCACATATGACACATGTTAATGTCCTAGACGTTCATGCCAAACGCGTAGTGCATCCTTTTTTGTAGCCACATTTGCACAAACTTCGCCGTCCTGTGATGCCTCAACCACTTTGAAAAACATCCTGAACAACCTTTCATGTAGTGCTCCCACTGCAACAATTTCGTCCCCATTCAACAGCTCACAGCATTTACTATCGGACCGGAATGAATACCCACGATCCATAGCCTTTCCTGATGAAAATAAATTCAAATGAATTTCTGGGACATATAACACATCTGTAATAAGATTCTGAATCTATTTACTACCGTTGTACGCAAGAATTTGAATGTCCCCTCTTGCTTGAGCTACGATCTTCATACCGTTTCCAACAGTAACGTTCATCGATGCTTTCTTGAAATTTTGGAACCACTCACGTCGATGGCTCATGTGGTCACTTGCCCCTGAATCTAAGATCCACATATCCTCATCAGCAAGATTAAAAGAGACGCCATTAATAAAAGCACCACCACCCTATTCCACCCCAAATCAAGCCCCAACGTCAACGTGTCTCTTTCGACTTAACCCCTACAACTCAAACTCCTGCCACTCAAACTCCCACCACTCAACCCCTAACACACACGCCTTTCCCTAATTTCGACCTCAGAACTGGAGCTAAGTATCCCAATTTCATTAGTTCTCACATTTTATACCCTATTTCAGAAAAACCAGCCGTTGCGACACCAAACTCATTAACCACTCCCTCTTCTATTGACCCCCTTTCGCCACCCACTGTTAAATTAACGCAGCAAACTAGCAATACCACCGAAAGTCGCTATGCGCTCTCTAGGCTTAGAGATAAAAAGATATATGAGAATATACGTCTATATCTCGTTTATCTGCACGAAAAATCCGACTCGGTGTGCTACGAGGGTAAAACAAAAACAAGCGTCATGGTTTCTATCCAGCAGGAAGGCCTCCCTACAGGCGTTACCAGTCTCAGGAAACTTTATATAAAGTATCACGAGATTTTCAATACGCCCCCCCAAAAAGTTGCAGACGATCTTGCCGCTCTTCGCCACTATGTACACTCTAAAAGAGTCTCACACCTCCAACGCAGTCGCCTTGACCATGATAAATTTTTTCGATCCTAAAAAGTCATGCAAAAACCTCCCTCTCACCTTCTATTACCAGAACGTAAGAGGACTTCGTTCTAAAACCCACGCTGTTTTCCGCCAATCTCATGCTCTCCCATTTGATATCTATGCTCTGACCGAAACTAATCTTATCCCCAACATAAAAAACCAGGAGTTATTCCCTCCTTCTTTTAATGTTTGAATTGAATCCCCTTGTCGAGGTGTCCTACTGGCTATTCACAACAGCTTGGACTCCTCTCTCGTTGCAACATCATCCTCTCCTAAGCTCGACTTTGTGTCGGTTAAAATAACCCTCACTCGTAGATGCTTGTATGTTATGTGTTGTTACATTCTTCCGGCGCAACCTATCGAATCCTACCAACTTGCTATTGCAGCAATTGACAATTTGATCGACTTATCAGAATCACTTGATGATATCATTATCTTCGGCGATTTTAATCTGCCTCAGCTGAAGTGGACTCCATCTGAAGACCTATCTTTTTTCATCGCTTCCAATCCCATTTCTACTAAGGAATGCCTATTCTTAGATCGGCTAACAGACTCTAGTCTATGCCAAGTCAGTGGCGTTTCCAACTATATGGAAAGGCAATTTGACCTTATCTTCACAACTGATCCCATCAACTCCTCAGTATCGTGTTGCCCCCTATCTCTTTCAACTATTGATAACTTTCATCCTCCACTTCTTCTCTCATTTTTCCACAACTCTCCCCTTCGGTCGCCTCCCCCCGCAGTTCTATTTTCTTACAATTTTCACAAAGCTAATTTCCGTAAAATTAATACCTATCTAAGCAGTGCTTCTTTTGGGTTTACCAATCTATCTCTGGTTGATGCCCTCTCCATTTTTTACAGAGAAATATTCAAATCCATCTCCCTTTATGTGCCTTACTCCCGCCATAAAACTTCTTCTACATCCCCTCTCGCTTCGTTTCGTAGAGACTTCGCTCTCTACGAAACAAAAGAAACAAGTTATGGGCGGTATTCCTTCGCACCCACTCTTCTTCCGACTATTCAAATTATCTAGGTACATATCTTCACTTCATTGAACTCTATAACTCTCTCTATCAGCGCTACGTGAATAGTACGCAAACCAATCTCATAAATGACCCCAAGTCCTTTTTTCAATTTGTCAATTGCAAAAGTAAGACTGATGGTTATCCTTCCTCCCTCGCTTTCGACTCCAAATCTTCAAGTGATCCTCCTACCATCGCCAACTTTTTTGCTACATTTTTCAAGCAATCATTTGCCAACAACTCCTTCGTACCAGATCCCTCTTACTTGAATGATCTACCAAATTTCTCTATTGGTCCCTTTCTCACTCAAAATTTCGATCCTGCAGTTATTGAAGAAAAGTTACAAAATCTTAAGGATGAATTTGTACCTGGCCCAGACGGACTCCCCGCCATGTTTCTTAAGAAATGCTCTTCCAACCTGTCTCTACCCCTTTCCTACCTTTTTCGTCTATCGCTTACACAGGGTGAATTTCCCCAGATTTGGAAGACCTCTTTTATAATTCCAATACACAAAAAGGGATCTAAGCATGAGGTTACCAATTATCGTCCCATTGCTAAACTCTCTCATATACCCAAACTCTTTGAAAGCATTTTATACGAAGCCTTAAGCTTCAAATGAAAGCCTTTTATTTCACCCCGACAACATGGTTTTCTAAAAGGTAGATCAACTACCACAAATCTAGTTGAATTCGTGTCTTTTGCACTCTCAGCCTTAGAAAATGGCAAAGAAATCGATGTTATCGCAACTGATTTCACTAAAGCATTTGATAAGATATCTCATAAATTGATCCTTTTCAAATTGTCTGCTCTCGGCTTTGAGCCTCCCTTTTTAAAATGGATTTTTTCTTACCTGGTAAACCGATATTATAGTGTTCGGTTTAAATCCGCCCTTTCTGTTCCATTCCTGGCCTCATCTGGAGTTCCACAAGGCAGTCATCTTGGCCCTCTTCTCTTCATTCTTACTATGAACGATGTTGAGAGGGTCATTAAACACTCCTCCCTATCCCTTTACGCTGACAACACAAAATTTTTTAAAACTACAATATTTCCTCTCCCCATGACTCTGCCCTTCTTCAAGAAGACCTTGATCGGTTTTCAATCTGGTGCCTCAAAAACTGCCTAGAACTTAATATAGCCTAATGTCAATCTATAACCTTCTCACGTAAATGCAACCTGTCTCCTCCCCGACTTTATTTTCTCCATAGTCAACCAATTCCCCGGGTTCAGGCTTTTCAAGACCTTGGCATATTATTCGACTGTGAGCTTAATTTCCGTTCGCATATCGATAAGATGATCCTCAAAGCCAACTCATCACTTGGCTTTATTAAACGGTGGTCCAAGGAATTTTCCAACCCGTATGTAACCAGATCTCTCTATATTACCTTTGTTCGCCCCCTGCTTGAGTATGCCAGTCAAGCTTGGTCCCCCTTTCACCGGGTTCATGTTTCCCGAATCGAGGGTATTCAACGTCGATTCCTCCGATTTGCCCTCCGTGGCTGCCATGGAACGACCCTTTAATCTTACCTCCCTGTCAAGACCGCCTCAAACTTCTAAATATGAATTCGTTAGAAAATCGTAGGAATATTTTCATTCATCTTCTTCTCTCAGGTTCCATCGACTGTGCATCCATTTTGAACTCCATTTCCTTCAATACCAACCCCCGCAATCTACGTTGTCCTCGTCTCTTCTATCTACCGGTCCACCGCACCTCTTATGGCTCCAACGAACCTATCTCCCGAATGCTCCGAAAGGTCAACTCAAACCTCTCCCTTTTTGATTTCCACCCGAGCACTCCTCATCACAAACAAGATCTCCTCCATCACCTCCTTGGTCCCTAGCTTTTAAGTCTTTCTGTTAGTTTTTAAGTTAGATTAAGCTTGTATTAAGCCAATAAATGGGGGCCTCAGCCCCCACCAAAATTAAACCAAAATTAAAATTGATTTTGTTGTGTTTTCGTTGTGCTTACGTGGACAGTCACGTTTAAAGTGTCCTTTTTCACCACAAGAAAAACATGCTCCTTTGAGATTTCCATGCTTGTTGTTGCTACTATCCTTGACTCGGTTCGACGAATTGCCTTTCTTTGAAATATGTTGTTTACTACATCGTCTGCTCAGCCGAACTGGTTGATTCCCAAGCCCAGTGGAAATGGTTATACTCCGCCGGAAGTGACATAAGTATTTTTGTCATTACCATTGAGTCGGAGATGAATTCTTTTTGATCGTGCATCTGTTGGACGATTTCCATGAGCTTCGACAAGAAAGTAGGAATGTCGTCACACGGATCCTTTGAATAGCTGTAATACTTCTGTTGCAGAAACAAAATATTTGACTTTGAAGCTTGCTCATACGTGCCCTTGAGAGTTGTCCACATTTTACGTGCTGTATCGCAGTTCAATATCTGCAACAGCGGCTGCTTGTGACACGCATCAGAGATAGCACGTCGTGCCTTTGCATCGGCCTTCTTTTACGCAATAAGTTCTGCTGCATAGTTTGTAGCACCAACCATCGGAGCATCTACAGTGTAGTATGGTCTGGGCCCATAACCTGTTGTTATTATTAAAAAATGTAAACCAGATTTGATAAATAATGCTTGGTATTTTATTGAATCAATGGAACTTAAGTAAAACACATTCGAAGTAAAGCAAAGACAAGAAACGAGAGAGAAAAAAACGTTATTTCAAAAATGACATCTAACAATAAAGCTACACGAGCGCCATCGCGTAGTGGAAACTTCAACTAAACATAAGGCGCATACACATTAGCTTATAATTACAATAAAATTCAAATAGAGAGCAAAAGCGACTTTGATCGGAATAGAGTGCCGGAGACTACAAGCTGGAAGAACTCGCCGCCATTAAGCGCACCCAGTTTGGAACGGGAAAGAAGTTGAGGCCAAAGTAATTAGGTCCTTATAAAATTACGAAAAGGCTTAATTTTGGAAAGTAGGCGGTTGAAAAGGTCGGCGATCATGAAGGACCCTTAAGAACAAATACGGTTGCGGAGAACATGAAGAAGTGGAATCCATCATTCGGGTCGAATGATTAGTCATGATAGCCGATTGCGGGACTAGGAACCAAACGAAGCATACTACAAACTTTAGAATCACGCGACAGTAGACGAACGGAAGAACGGTTATATATAATAAAAGAACAACGATAGACTGGCATCAACTACTGACGCGAATAGAAGCGAAAAATTGTATGAATTTAAACCAGAGTTGTGTAATTTAACAAGTGATAACAAAGTTTACATAATAAAACATCTTTTGAATTTAAGTATGAGTAATGAATTTTCATTTAAATCCCACATGTATTTATTCAATATAAATTTATAACTCAATCACTTTTTGGAACTACTTTTACTTTTCTTTATCCTTTACTTAAATCATCTTATCACTACTCGTAAGTCATATTTCAAATTGCACTTTAGCATCGTCTTATCCTAAAAAGGTCTAAAAGGCATGAGCACATCATTCAATGTTGCCGCAACATACAACCATTACATGAAATATGCCCATTCAGAGAGTTGTCACAAATTTCGACTCTCGAAAAGACGCCAGAAACAGCTGATCAATCTTTGACATTTCAAATGGAAAACTGTCAAGACAAAGTAAGAAGAACCACATGTACGCGCTTGAAATCAAATCGTCACACGCGCTTTTCAGAAAGTCTATCTAATTTCGCACATTTAATTCGTTTTATAACACAATGGCAATAGGAACAAGTAAAAGGAAACGTAAGCTGAAAGCTGAATCAAGTGATATACCAGAAAAGAAACTCAAAAGTGGAAAAAGCCCAGAGGAGGTCGTAGATAAGTACAATGAAGCAGCCCACGACGAGGAAGAAACCGCAAATGATTCCGGTTTCGAGCCAGATGAAGAGAATTTAAAGTTTTCCAAAGATTTTAAAATGCTAGACTTTCGCAAAAAGCTGCGCGGAGAAGATTTCGTTACTGGTAAATTTATAAAAACAAACAGCATTCGATTTCCTCTTGGTTGAGGATATTCTACATTCTGCTTTGTATTATTTGTACTGATCAATATCTTTCCAGAACTACGTCACTTTCTGCACTTAACCAACGTTAAACCGCAAATCATCGCCAAATACATTGAGAAACGCGGGAAACCCCTTGAATTAGTCGAAGCCCTGGAACGTGTACACAAGACAAACCTGTCTCACGTATCCTACATTTGTCAAGCTCTACATTTAGTCGTTATGGAGATCGTGGGCAATCAAAAGGCTCACATCGAATCTGCTGTTCATGCTTGTCACTACTTCTTGAAGAGTCACAGCTCAGTTGTTGAGAGTTTACTTAAATCCAACAACCTAAGCCATAGGAAGTGCGCTTTGAAATTATTAACAGCGATTGTTTGCGCTGAACCACAATTGGGTAGACAACTGCTCTCCTCATTCAACATTCTGTCGAACGTGAAGGCGATTGAGAACTTTCTCTCACACTCAAAATATGAACTGAATGAAGACGAAACTGTTCGAAAGTGTTACATCCACTTTGTCCTCGCCTACTTGGTAGATGGAAATATTCTTCTCATTAAGAACATCTTAGACAGAGGATTTCTCATCAAGGCTCTTGCATCGGGACTACTCTACGATGACCATGTGACTGTATGCGTTGTGTTGAGCACTCTTGAAAAGTACGTCTTGGAGTGCCCTGAAATTTCCAAGACAAAGAAGGTATACGTCTTTGATGTGGATTGTGTCAAATCATTCGCACGTCTATATGATTGGCTAGGGCCAGATGCACTGGCTGCTAAACTTGCCAATAGGAAACCCTCTGCACCGGAGCTTAATTTTGAAAGATTGAAACAATTTGCAGCTCCAGCTGAGCGACAAGCTGTCGCAGAGGCTGTTCACGGATTTCTAATGATATTGTTGACGTCCCGAAAGCATGGCATCACGTTCGATGCTATGTCACATTTCCAGCAGCGACATAACAAGCTCCAAGGCAAAATAATTGCCTCCCTTTACAGACCGTGGCTATACGAGAAAAAGACAGAATTGGTGCTTTCAATATTAAAATCCTGCCCAGATCTTGCCCGTCATACAGTTAGACATTATGCGTCGCTAATCAATCCAATGCGAACTTCTCAACAATTTTGGATCCCCACTTGTGAATTTGTCACGAAAATCATCGACCAAGTCCATCCGTCACTGTTGAAAAGTGCCTTGGAGAAGATAACTCTGACCGATTTCTCCTATTGGATCAAGGACATTTGCTTACCGATTGAAGTCTTGGCGCATATATCAGGAAGCAAGATGTTGAAACATCCAAATTTCCAGCACCGACTGACTATCAATCGCCTTCTTTTGGCCATGTTCCGGCAGTATGCCAACTACATGACAGCTATCACCGAACGGGAGAAGCAGAGAAAGAAGAATTTGCGGAGATTTAAGTTTGACCTGCTCAATCATATTTTAGTGAACTTCCCAAGCATCGAGGATATTCTTTTTTCATTGTTCGAGACTATTCGAACCCAGAAGGAGGAAGGCGTGGATGTGCTACAGCATCTTGAGATCACCCTGGATCTTATTCTGATCATTTGCCAACAGAATCGATCTTTTGTCAATAAAACCTCGGTAATCATGGATTATCTGAAGCTTCTCCGACCTCTATACTCCACCGATGATGGTGAGGGTAACATCAAACTCGAGTTGAAGGCAATTAAAACCGTTTTGTTGCTGTTTCCAAAGGCCCTGGAGCCCAGTGAGAAATTATTTGCCAATGTCCTTAAGAGTTTCATTAACGCATTCGTTCGTGGTGACACAGAGGTTCAACGCGAAGCTGGAGAACTTCTTCGGGGAATCTTTCTCAACACTGGTATTTTTGATTCCGGAGAACTTGAGATCGATTTGTGGTTAGAAGCGTTACGATTTGTGAACTCTGAAACAGTTGACATCGTGGCGGCTGTGTTTATTGAAGTGCTGCAGGTCACAAAGGCTGAAGTCACCATAAGTGGAATGGAAATTTCTACTCCAATGGAAAGCCAGAATTTGGACAAGTTGTTTTCCAACATTGAACAAGGCCTATCGGTGCAAGGATATGTCGAAATACCAACAGTAAGCAAACTATACGCTCTTATTATTAAGGGTGTAGAAATCGGAGAAGAGCTAACAATCTACCTACAAGTTGTGAGCCTGTTAATGCGTCACTACATAGATATTTGGGAGGCGAAAAAGTCACCGCTGCATTTGGAGAAAAACAAAGACGCTAAGTTGGTGCCATATTTGATCGAAGTACATGCAGCAGTTGTCGCAGGGAAGACCAAATTCGAAGAGTTATTCCACCGTCCTAAAGAATCTGAGGATAGTTTCACTTTGGAACTGACTAACGGCAAAGAGATGCATTTAGATAAACTACTACAAAACGATCGCTTAGTGATGATTTACATTCAAGAAGTCATGTTCCTGGTCGCTTACTTAAAAAGAACAGATGCACTCACTGCTGAGCAGTCGAAGTCCGCTGCTGATTTCATGGCAAATCTGTTGAAAGTCATGGATGCTCTATCTAGGTTAGAAAAAGTCGTGGTTTCTACATCTTTAGATGTGACATCTGAAGAAGTCCCGCTAACTTATATGGAAAGAACATTGAAATACGTTTTCAATACCCGATTGGGTATGATTCAAACCACAAACATCTTCGACATTGACAAGTGTAACATCAACTATTTAATTTTCCTCCAGCACATTGCAGAATGTGTCAATACCTTCCAGATCAAGAATTTTCCAGATTTCACTGCAAACTTCCGACAAAAAATTGTCAAATCTGTCGAAATAGCTACTGTTCAAGAAGTGCAGATCCTAAAGAATCAAACTGATGCCCTTCAACCGTTGATTCCACTGATGGAAACGTTCCAACTATCAACCGAAAACTGCTTGGAAATCCTCGAACACATATCAGCCCTTCCGTACAACGATTTTGTTACGAATGTTGGACAAAAGACTATCTTCCTCGATGTTCTTATCGCGAGCATTGCAAGGATTTCTCATCTGCAGCGATCAGTGAAGTGTGATACATTTGTGGCGAAGATCTCTCGAATCTATATCGATTTGGTGAGCAAATTAGAGGTTGAAACAAATTTGGAACGATTGGAGGATGCTTTACATAGTTTCCTATTGGTCTGCCATCAATATATACCCAAGGTGCCCTCTGAGGTGTTTTTATCTATATTCACTCATCGCAAAGTTACCAAATCAACTATACGTCTGGCATGTCTCCTTCTTGATAGGAATCCTGCGTTGCAAACTGAATTTATTAAGGCACTTTCTACGAACATCTCCAAAAAGGAAGTCATCTATCCTCTGTTAAATATTGGATTTACTAATGGAGTTCAACTAGATGACGGCGTTTTGAATTCCATCTATCAAGAATATAAGAACGGTTTCATGAAGACCATCGAGAAACCACAGAAAGCTGGTGTTATCTACAAGGAGAACGTCGATGCTTCCATTCACCTGATCGATGCACTAATGCCTAACTCCGAATGCGTTGATTTTTGCAATAAGAACATAAAATTCGATTCAGTGGAGATTTTTCAAGTCAAAATCATTCTTGCAATCTTCCAAAAGGCGAAAAAATTTTTACTAGACCAGGAGAAAAGTGATAGCCTTTCAAAGGTATTCGTCCAATTCGTCAATCTGTGCATTCAGATGTTAACAATTGTGTTGAAGAAGGATACTCTGGATGAAGATAAGTTCGATCTGATTGCGTTTTCGCTGTTTTCTTGGCTACAGTCCAATCAAGATCATGAGGTGTTTGAAAAGACTCTCAAATCGCAAAATTGGATGAATTTTTGCAAAACAAGCCTAAAACTGGGAATGTCCATAAAGGAAACTGAAGAAAACCAATCTACAATGAATCGTTTAAACGGGAAAATCTTGAAACTGTTGGCCTTCCTTTGCGACAGACTGTACGAGAATGCCAGTGACTACCAGGAAGCAGGACAGCTGTTTGAAATGATCTTCACACATTCAAAGTTCTACAACATTGTTCTACAAGTCCACCCGACTAGTGTCAAAACCGAGATTCTACATTTACTTCAAGTTTTGGGAAAGAAATGTCCAAGTGCGCTGGAAGCAAAACAAATCCCCGTAATACTGGGTGCCTATCAAGCCAAACTCTCCGACTGTGATCGTTACAATTTGGCTCTTCTTCAACTCTACGAAGATGCCGATGTTGGTCTGCATAAGTATCGTCCATTCATTTGGGGCGAATCAGCCATCGCTTTTTATTCACTTCGAGAGGACCAGCAAGAAAAGACTTTAGAACATCAAGAAACATCTGTCGCTCAAGTTATGTCGCTCGTCGATCGACAGGTGAGTGAGTATACATTGGACAACTTCCCAATTTGGAGAAAACTGAATCCAAGCAGTCAACTTCCTAAATTGGCCTTTGAAGATCCAGAACACTTCCATCTAACATCATTTGGGAGTAATTCCATGGAGAAACGTATTGAGCAGGGAATTACCGAGTTCGATGATATAGAACTTCGAATTTGTCCTAAACGGGAAAATCTCTACGATGAATGCTACGATCCAGCGTTTGTGGTGCCTCTTATGTCAATGTGTTTCGGAGCGGAAATCTACACACAGCCAGTGCGGCCCGTTCAAAATGGTCTACTTTCGATAGTTTTTGCTGCGCTCTCCAGCCAGGATAAAGAAATGCGAATGGCAGCAGGATGTGTTCAACTAAGGTATCGTCAACACTTTGAAAATAGTAAATTCTTTGAGAAACCTCTCTGGGTGCAAGCATACGACAATATCCAAAGCGGATTAGCCGCACTGAGAAATGACTGGCTGAAGCATAAGAAAAATGGTGGTATACCTCGAGTTTCATATATTCCAGGTCTGTTCCTGGCGAAGACTATCAACATGACTACAGATCCAACGCACATATTATACAAACAACTTACAATGTTCCTGCGTCTTAAGGACACCTTCAACTTTCTCTGTGTACCTGAATTCAATGTCCTCTTTCACAGTCCGGAAATTGAACACCATACCTTCCGACAGTTTATCCTTGAGATAATCCGCAATGGAGTTAAAGGCAGTTCCGATTTGTTCCTACTCGTCACTACCAGTACATTTAAGGCTTTGATGGGTTTCTACGGAAGTACAATGTCAACGTTAGACATCAATTTACAGATTCTGTCCGTATTGTCGACGTGTGTTAAGATTCCTGGCTCATCTAAGATAATGATTGAACATGTGGGTATCATTCCTTGGTTAAATAGCGTCCTAACCGCGGTAGAATTCCATCACTTTGACGTTATTGAGGGTATCATCAGCATTATAAATAATTTGTGGTATGCCATTGCAGCCACGTCAAAGATGTTTCACAACTTCTCTCACATTCAGTCGGATATCCATCGACTTATTCTCAGATTGTTGCCTAATCTATCGAGTCGCATTTCAGCGGGGATATTTGCAAAAATGTTGAACATTTTAAATAAGACTAGCAGCGGTGACAGTGATCAAGTGTTATGTGAAACTCATTTGGACAGACTGATTGGGTGTGCGCAGAAAATTTACGGCGAGGAAATCTTCAATTGCGTGATCAGCATTAAAAACAATGGCGCTGATGGGGTAGAAAAACAAGTAAACTTCTGTCGTAGTGTGACAATAGCTGGAATAGAGCCCACAGCTGTACTGGCGGTTTGTAGTCTAAGAGAATTTGTTGTTAAATGGAGTCAATCGAATCAACGACGTCGCTTATCTGTATAGAGTAATTATTTCAATTTTTAATATAGTTATCAACAAAATTTAATTGTTTTTGTTTTTCTTTTGTTAATGCCCCAGAGTTTAAATTTAATAAAAAAGTAAAAACTAACAAGTTTGGAATTTTTTTCGAATACTCTCAACAGTAGACAAAAGCTGGAGCTATAGAAGAATCATCTCTACCTCGAAAACTTCGGAACTTTTTCCTGCCTCATCTGAGGATGATTCAAGGAAATATGGCTGTCAGACACAAGCAAATGGTCATATCGTCGGTGAAACCAGAAAAGTGTGTAACTCCATACAGTACGCCCTCGATAAAAGCAACCGATGAAAATTCGAGCAGTTGCATTAATTGAGGTTGTTGCAATAACCGAGTCATAAAAAAATTGAGCCTTGAATTAGAATTTAACGTGAAAAACGAGTATGAAAAATAAAAGAATATTGTTCGTCGAAAAAGAAAAGAAAAGTAATATATTTAATTAATTTAAAAATAAAAAAATTTCTTCATTATGTTATTACAGTTTTTGGTTAAATTGATTTAAAAAATTGGGAAATGTTCGTGTGCTTTTTCTTGAAGGATACATTTTTGTCGACGGCCAGCTTTCCCAGTTTTTGAGGAGTCAAGGTATCCTCTAGTGAAACCGAGTTTTCTTCAGCTCATTGAAGACAAACGATAAATGCTTGGATAACATGCTCCGTTTTGATTTTTTGCGGTGGGTGACTTATACTTGCACCTGCGCTTTCTTCTTCAATCTAGATTTTTTCGGCTTCTAGATTGTTGCAAACTGGCGCCTGTTCGATATCGTTTTCGGCAATTCAATTGCTTAATTCCTCGGTGACAAAAGTTTCAGTGGAAAATAACTCTTGAAGCAAGTCATTAATGGATGTCATCATTTCGCGATCAATAATGATTTTATCTCTTATGACCCTCAACGGTAGCTCATCCTTGCCATCCAACTCACTGTCAGAAGACATCAAAGACAATCAGAAGACATTCCAGCACTTTTGTATAGCCGAACACTTAACCTTGTCCCAGGCAGTAGCTAGGAGGCATATGGCATGCGTTAAATTAAAATCCTTTATTTTACTCTCCAAATCTGAACCTCGGCTTCCGACTAAATGTTCCAAAAGTCCTTTGTTGTAGTACAGTTTTGTCAAGTTGATGACATTTTGGTTGGCGAATAGCGGTGCAGTTTGCTGGTAACAATCTTTACATCATCACTTATCATCTAACCGTCTTTTGGATGACACGTCGCGTTGTCCAATGGCAGTAGAACCTTTTTTGGCAAATTTTTCGATTCCAGAAACTGTCTTACCTAAACCAAGGAAAAACTATAAAAGAAATTTTAAATTCGCCCAAATCAATTCGAAAATAATTTTACCTCTGGCACGATTGTTGAACGAAACAATCGTGTGTCATCCACGCATTTTTGTTGGCCTTGTAAACGACAGGCTTGTTTTCGAAATGCCTAAATGCTCTAGAATTTAAGGCTTCTCCTATAATGAACAATTTTGGTTTAGTTCAAGCAAGAAAAGTGATTCTCTCCTTGCTTACTTTTCTACCAGGAGCAGTAACTTCTTTAGAACCCACAAACGTTCTGTTTGGCATAAGCTCTACTCATTTCTCCACTCATAACAGCTTCACTCACTTAGATTTAACCTTTTCCTCCCCTTCCCTCGTTCCAAACACAAAGTGGAATATTTTATCTGATCTTTATGGAAGCGACCATTTTCCTATCATCACTGAAATAGCATTCGATAACCATAGAAGTCATGACAATGTCGTACATAAATTTCAATTAGATAAAGCAGATTGGCCCTTATTTCAACCTAAAATATTAGACCTTTTGGCCAACAAGGACATCTCTGCTAATATCAACAAAGAGGCCGCCCTTATTCAAAAATTCATCCGATTTGCAGCTAATATAGCCATTCCACAAACAAAAAATATACCATATAAAAGGATTGTGCCCTGGTGGAGTAATGAGTTGGGCAAACTCCGCCAAGCGAAACAAGCAGCCTTCAAAACATTAAAAAAATACCCCACTACGACCAATCTAATTGTTTTTAAAAAAGCAAATGCTGTTTTCAGGAAGGCTGCAAAAGAAGAAAAAACGTGCAGCTTTGAAAAATTCACTTCCAATATCAATCCCAATTCTCCCCCTAAGAAGCTTTGGTCTGATATTAATTCTCTTACCGGCAACTACAAACCATTTTCCATTAAAACCATAAAAATCACTCCCAACAAATTTTATCAGATCCCATAGAAATAGCTGAATGTTTCGCTTCCAGATGGTCGACTGCCTCTAATGATACTAACTTCCATTCGGAATTTGTGAATCAAAAAAACTCTATTCCCAATCTTCGAGTTTATAATCCCGTTAGTGATTTAGCAAAACAAATGGAAGAAAACATTAGTCTAACCGAGTTTGAAAGTTGCATTAATTCATGCAAAGGGCATACACCTGGGTATGATAGAATATCATATGCTATGTTAAAAAATAGTCCCACCCTTTTGAAACAGCGCATATTAAACCTGTACAACCAAATTTTAACCCACGGGGTTATACCACAATCATGGAAAATTGCCACAGTAGTCCCCATACCCAAACCAAATAAAGTCATCACCGACATATCCAGCTACCGGCCAATATCTCTACTACCATGTCCAAGTAAAGTACTTGAAAAGATTATTTCCCGTAGGCTATCTTGGTTCCTGGATAGGTATAACCTTCTAGACAATAACCAAGTAGCTTTCAGAAAAGACAGAAGTACGATGGATGCATTATTGTATATTGATGAATATATTGGTTCAGGTCTTTCAACAAAAAATCACATATCCATCCTTTCGATCGATTTCGAAAGAGCTTTCGATCGAATTGGGATCCACGTTGTTTTAAATCAATTAATAGAGTGGAAAATCGGCCCTAAAATAATCACTTTCATAAAAGCATTTTTATCAAACAGGAAATTCCGAATAAAAGTTAAGAACACCTTCTCCTCAGTCCATAACCTCGTAAATGGTATTCCCCAAGGATCTCCACTTTCCGTTATCCTCTTTTGTATAGCCTTTAATAAAATAAGCAGCATATTAGCAAAGTACAGTAGAATTAACTATTCTTTATACGCTGATGATCTTGTAATTTTATCCAAATGCAAAGACTTGAATGATGTTGAAGCTGACTTTTCAAATCTTCTTAGGGACTTAGAAAAATGGGGTGAATACTCTGGAACAAAAATATCTGCAGAAAAAAGTCAAACACTGCATATCTGTAAAAAATACAGCTGTTCTAAAAATATTTCTGTTAATTTAAATAATACATATATTGCAAATGTAAATAACCTAAAAATATTAGGAATTATATTTGATAATAAGTTTAATTTTAAGTCCCATTGTTTACATATTAAGAAAAGCCTCGCTACCAGGGTAAATATGATAAGGTACCTAGCCTCTAAGCACAGTTTTTGCAATATTAATTCTCTTATTAATGTTATCAAATTAGTGTTACTTTCTAAAATTGATTACGGACTCGCAATTTACAGCAAGTGCTCCAATTCATCATTGAAGTTAATAACTCCTTCCTACCACAGTGCAGTAAGAACAGCCTTGAGAGCATTCCGAACAACACCGATCAAAAACATTCTAACTGAATCCGGGCTGCCTTCAATAACAGAGCGGATAGAATACCTCAGCGCCTCTATTCTTCTCAAAATCAACTCCTGCAACAACTCGCCTATTCAAACGGTCACAAGAAAACTTCTGCGAAGATCCAAACACCAGAAATACCCATCCTCACTAATCAACTCTGTAAATTTATCCAACAAATGGGATACACCGGTCTGCCTAAAGTCGATAAAACACCCATTATTCCCACCATGGAAAATGCCGAAATACTCTATAAACATCGACCTGCATAAGCTTCCAAAAGCTAATACTAGCGAGATCGTATACAAAAAAATATTTATGGAAACGATAAACGATCTGAAAAGCACTGGTTGGAAAATCCTTTACACCGACGCCTCTAAGAGCGAACTTGGCACATCCTTTTCAGTGGTTGAAGAAAACGGAAACATAGTTTCAAAGGGCCTTCTACGTAACTCAACCTCCATCTTCACTGCCGAGGCTTTCGCCATTCTTAATGCCACAACGGCTACAAAAAGCAAAAAAACTGCAATTTTTTCCGATAGCCTATCAACAATAACCGCTCTAAGTAATTTAAATAACAAAACCAGTATAATCGAGTGCCTACGCGACAAAATTATCGGTAACAAATATTTAAAAATAATTTGGGTACCAGGTCATGTTGGTATAATTGGCAACGAGATGGCAGACAAAGCAGCAAAAGCAGCCCTAAATGAACCACTTATTCAATTCCACATATACAACAAAAAAGATACAAAAAAAAATCTAATGCGCGTATATTGGAACTCCAAGAGAAGCTGTTGGGATGGATACCTTCATCACTACTCCAGAATCAACCCCCAAGCAAACAAATCCACCTTCCCTAATAATATACCTCCTAGTATGCTAAAATGTTATATAAGGCTACGACTAGGCCATACCTACATCACTCACAGCCATATTCTAACAAAACAAGAACAACCACTCTGTCACTTGTGCAATAATAATGTTAATCTTAATATAAAACACCTTACTAACGACTGTGAAAACATCAAACTAGTGTCCAAAAAAGTCAATAGATCAAGCAGCCTGATAGACCTCTTAACTGTTCCCTCAGAAAAAAACATTAAGGACATTTTTAAGATACTAACTTTATTAAAATTGGAAAATAAGATCTAATTTTTGTATCTATATTATGTATAAGTATATCTAATAACTCTTATTTTATGATAACTATAATAGGCCAAAGCCCTGGTAGCTGGTGCTGTAATATAAGATTAATCTTGTAATTTATTACTGATTAATAAAGTTATAATAATAATAATAATAATAAAAAATAGACCAAACTTGTCCGCATTGTAAACTTGATCTGGTAACAAGTCAAGCTCTTTAATTTTATTTATGAATTTTATCAAAAGTGATTCCACCAGTTTTGGCTTATTTGACAGCTTTTCTCCGCAAATTTTAAGCATTCGGATTCCATTCGGTTTTTTAAAATTTGAAAACCAGCCATTACTGGCATTAAAAGCTCGTGGTTTTTCTTTGATTTTTTTTTGTGAAGCATACATGACTTAAGGATTTGTGTGGAAATGAGTTCGTTTTGTCTGCGTTGCCTCTGGAACCAATTGTATAAGGCTTTTTCCATCCTTGGATACCCACAGGTTTTTTTAGAGTTACGTGCTTTCCCGGTCCGGACTCAGAATTAATAACGAATTTGTTAAGTTCAATTTTTCTCTTTTTTATTCTGCTAATGCTTGACTTGTTGCACTTGTATGTTTCACAAAGGTATTTAACTGATGCACCGTTACTCAATTTATTTAAAATCTCAGCCTTCTGCTTTATAGACAGCTTGGAAACTTTTTTGACGATAGCCATGATTTCTAAAATAAAACTAGGCAATTATGTACCGACCGAGAGAAAATTAGCTGAACACTTGTAAATTAAAACGCAAATACAATGCACCTACGATCTATGTACGAGTGTAAAAAAATTCTGAGAGAAGTAACTGTAAAATAACTGCCCAGTTACAGTAAAACCAAACACCAAAAAATACAAACAAAGTTAAAAGGAAAAAAGAGATCATGGTTGGAAAGTTGCGCTTACTGAGTCACATTTTTTTGAAAAGTTGCGATTACTGAGTCACTAATGGTAAAAGTTTGGGCGTTGCTTTAACCGAGGTATTGCGTTTATCGAGGGTTGCTTTCACTGAAGGCATAAATTTTACAGGAGAGCATTAAAACCTCACAGTTTTGAAGTTTTTGCCATGATATGCCTGAAATTTTCAGGAATGGTATTTTGTAATATTACTTATAATGTTTCGAAGTGATTCAAAATCAAAATGTTGCACAGTATTTAATTTTTTGAAGATACACACTTTTCACTAGAAATTGTTACAGGTGCTAAGGAGTTACACACTTTTCTGGTTTCACCGACGATATGCATAATGTTCTGGCACCTTTGTGTGGCGATAAGGGACCAAAAAAGCAAATTAATTTTCGGTATTATGAAATCTGTTAGTAGTCAAATCAAGGTATGTATTTATTTTTACAGGAAACAAAAAATCGTTATTTTGAATGTAAATATTTCGTTGGTATTTGTGCATTTGCCATTGCCAATAAAGCTTCCAAGCTTAACAGTGCTTGTTTTACATTACCATTAAATTTAAACGTAAAGTTAACCTCATTTTTATCGAGCGAGTTATTTTAATTAAACTTTTGCAAAGTACGGGTAATTGGGTGGTTTTTTTTCTACAAGAATTGTGGTATTAAGTGATATTACAAGTTTATATAAGCCTTTAAAAAATTAAGCGCAAAATATGTCTTTAATTGTGTTAAATTTATCTTCTGGTAACAACAGGTCTTAGTTGCCGAAACGCTACTTCTTCTAAAGTACAATGGTTTGGATGGAACGAAACGCAATGTACTCGTACTACGGGTAATGTCTAAAATATGGTATATGATCCCTTTCGCTTACTAGGTCCATTGGTAGTTCGTTTGAAAACCCTTTTCCAATCGATTTGGTGCCAAAATTTACACTGGGATGTACGGCTAACATCAGAACTCGAAAAAATCTGATTTGACTGCTGTGCAGATGTCAGTGAACTTGGACAATTAATGATACCATGCTACGTTGTTAAAGAACAAGGATGAGGGAAGCATTATCACCCGTCTCCTCTGCGCTAAGAATCGAGTAGCACCTCGTAAGAACAACGATAACGACGAGTTAACTGTGCCTAAGCTAGAACTTATTGCTGCTTGTGTATCTTCGCGTGAATTTGAAGATTAAATGTGATGATGAATTTTTGTGGATTGACTTTAGAATCGCTTTGTTTTGGATATTGGGGAAAGAGAAGCGATGGAAGCCCTATGTGGAGAACAGGATCCGCTAAATTCGAGCACATAATAAAATATCGTGTTGGCGGCACTGTCCTGGCTTGCAGAACCCCGCAGATTTGTTGACCAGAGGAATAATGCGCACTCTCTTCTTCATTCTGAAATTTGGCTTTCTGGACCAAATTGGTAACAGCGTGAATCAAACTTGTGAGAAATTCTAGGTCGAACTGAAAGCTATTGGATTTATGAAGTGCAACGGCTGCATTTCCCTTATGAAATTGTAGCACTACTAAAGAATAAAGGTACGTATACCTTCGAACTCTAAATTAATTATGCTTAGTCCAATTTTAGATTCGAAGCTCACCTAGTAATATTACCAAAACCTTCACACACACCGTAGCTGAGAATTATTCCATATTGGAGTATCTTCAGTATTAACCCATCTACGCTCAACGTACTGGATTATTAACGGTCGTCAACGGGTTCGCTCCGTTACCAAGAATTGCATAGTTTGCAAGGTTCTTCGAGCTATGCCAGCTATTCAACCATTCTCACCATTACCTAGAGAACGTATAACCTTTTCTTCGACATTTGACATCACTGGTCTCGACTTTGCAGATCCTTTATATACATATGACATGCAGAGGAGGAAACCGTACATACAGCAGTACATCTTGAACTATAACCAGATCTACATATGTAGAGAAAGTTATTATACGAAAGTGGTATACCGTATAAAGTGTAATTTGTTGGGATAACGCAGCAAGCTTTAAGAAAACTTCAAAAGAGTTGCTGAAACTCAGTTTTTCTGATGAAAGATTTAAGGGCTTTTTTTTTGGGAAATCATTTATACACTGGAGATTTATAATTGAATGGGCCCCTTGGTAGGGAGGGTTTTGGGAAAGATTTGTGGGTATTGTAAAGTTGGCCGTGAAAGCAGCAGTAGGACGAACAACGTTGAACACCAACCAACTCTACACATATGTCTTACCGAAGTTGAGTTGAGTGTGGTAAATAACAGATCGCTTACATATGTTGCTGGCGAACCTCTTGACTTTTCGCCGCTTATACCTGATCAGCTTTTACGTGGACTCAGCTGAAGACGACAAAAATCGAGCCTTAGAAATCTTACGCCAAAGATGGAAAAACGAATGCAGTTTATGTCTTGTTTTAAGGGCACGTGGTACATTAAGCACCTTCAACATCTGAGATCATTTCATAAGGCAAAATATAACAAAGCAACAGATCTGGCGATTGGAGACGAAGTGCTTTTGCATTTAAGAGTGATTGATAATATTTCCCCCGGACGTGATGGGAAGGTTCGAATGCCTAATGGCCCAACGATGCAGTGCGTTATATTCACGGCATTCGTAGATATGACCATATGTCTGGTTATGGTCATATTCATCTGCGCACGAAATTGTGTTTTTCTACACAAAATTATTTATAGTCAGGATGTATAACAGATCAGTTTTTACTAGGTCCCACAGGGTTCTTAATTTAGTCTCCCTTCGTAGCAATTACCTTAACTCCTCGCGTCTTTTTTTCGTTCATGCCGTAAAATTATGGAACTCATTACCAACACAAATTAAATCTATTAGAAATCCGTCAACATTTGAAAGTGTAATCCTCCTTTACTGCACTCCAAATATAAGCGCATCTCCTACTTCTTAATTCCTTGCATCCTGAAAGCTATTTCCCCCTCTATATCCTTACTTATTTACCCTCAACCGCTCCATCCTTCACCTTTCTCTATATTAAGTATTATTTATAAATTATGTAGTTATTAAGTTGTCAAATTATGCTACTACAATAATTTAAAAAGCTAAATAACATACTATAAATGATTATTTATCTTAATGAACAAACCTTTAAATGAATTTAATAAAGGAAATGAAATACCACCTTGATCAAAAAGTTCCCGGGAGACACCACCGTGTGGCGTTCCGATTTGAGTTCTGTTTTTTTTTGTTAAGTTGGTAAATCTGTTGTCTTAGCATCATAGCTTGACATTTGCAAAAGTTACGTAGTCAAGAGTACATCTATCCCTGTGTGTGTTGGCGATTTTTTACAATTTTAGAAATAGATTTAAATTTGCAACAACGAACTTGTACTCGTATTAAATTTTGCGTAAAAAACGGATTTAATGGTGTGCGAACGTTGGAAATGTTGGAAAAGTGTTTCGGCAACGATTCTCTAAAGAAAACGGTGGTTTACCAGTTTCACGAGCGATTCAAAAGTGGTCATGAGTCAACCGAAGATGATGAACGCAGTGGCAGACCATCGACATCCAAAACCGACGAAAACATTGATGCAGTAAAAGAAATGTTGGTCAATAATCGCAAATTAACCATCAGAGAGATAGCGGAGGACTTGAACATTGCCTATGGATCCGTCCAAGACATTTTGGTTAATGATTTGGGTTTCCGTCGTGTAGCAGCAAAGTTGGTGATAAAAGAGATCGTGTTGACGTCGCAAAAGGGATGATTTGCGAGGCTAAATCCGATCCCACATTCATCAAAAGGATCATTACTGGAGACGAGACGTGGGCTTATGAGTACGACACGCAATCCAGACATCAGGCAAGTGAATGGCGTTCACCAAATGAGTCGAGACCAAAAAAACCACGTCGTTTTCAGTCAAAAAAGAAGGTAATGCTCACGGTTTTCATGGATTACAACGGTGTAATGGCATCATGAATTTTTGCCAGAAGGCCAGATAGTAAACAAAGAGTATTATTTGGGCGTTATGAGACGTTTGCGTGAAGCAATTCGCCGAAAGAGACTAGAACTGTGGGCAGAAAACTCGTGGATTTTGCACCATGATAACGCACCGTCGCACAGTACCTCGTTATTCGTAATTTTTTGATGAAAAATGTAACAAATACCATCCAACAGCCACCGAATTCACCTGATTTGGCTCCCTGTGACTTCTTTCTGTTCAATCGAGTTAAAAAACCACTACGGGGAACGCGTTTTAGTAACCAAGAGGAAGTAATGGAAAAATCGTAGGAAGCACTGATGGATTTCGGACCGAAAACCGCTTATAAAAAATGTTTCGAGGATTGCATCAAGCGCTGGCATAAGTGTGTTGCAGTCGATGGGGATTACTTAGAAGGGGACAATATAGATTTAGATGAATAAAATTGTATTTTAAATTTTCTGAATAAATTCCGGGATTTTTTTGATCAAGGTAGTATTTCAAAGAATAATTCAATTACTAACCTTTTAGAAGTAACTGATCGCCAAAAAGATGGTGGGTCGGAATCTAGAAATTAAATCATTACTACAGTTATGTTATTGCTTCTCCTTAGCTTTCAGTTATTTGCTTATTCATTATTGTATTCAGTGCACTCTCGAAAAATTAGCATCGTTTCTTGGCTTTCATATACATACCGTAAATCCATCGTACATGTTCATACATCTACTAAATTGAATTAAATTACAACTTGTTCATTAAATATATATTGCGTGTGTTTTCTTTAATAACTCGGGATCACGAAGTAAGTTTGGTAACATTTTTCACAGTCTTCACGCTGGTGGCATCATCCGTCCTTGTTTTTACGAAAATGAGGTCGGAGCTAGTATTACATTCAATGGTCAACGTTACCAGACAATGATCAGCAATTATTTCTTACGATAGAGACCACAATGAGTCAGGCTATATGTACATACTCGTGTGCGGTTCCAGCGGGATGGTGCAACGTGCTATGTTTTCCATGAAAACATTCATTGACTGAGGATTATTCAACGATAACATACCATATATCAGGGAATGAACCAGTGAATTTGCCACGGAGTTTGCGAGATTTGATACCACTTGGATACTTTTTGTCGGACTAATAAAACCCAAACAATAAAAGCCAATATCCAATGCATTATTGATGAGATAGAGCCCCAAATGTTCGAAAGAGTCCCGAAATAAGACAGAGATGCCCTCTGTTAAAAACAGCAGACGATAATTTCTTTCAACCCAATTTACCTGACGAACCATTACATTTATTCGGAGATTAGTGTTAGAAATAAACTCAGAGGCTTTGGGAGAATTACTATGGGCGTGCTCATAATTGAAAAAAATACTGAAGCTGTGCAGGGTTTATGTTCATAAATATTAAAGGACTGTGTTCAGAATTAAAGAGAACCGAAGGCTCGAAATGAACAATTGGCTGTGATTTGCGATGTTTAAGATGCTTATTTCTAAGAAATTACATCATTGGTACACATATATATTTTACAAATGACAATTGCTTACCGCAGTTTGCACCTCCAGTTTCTTTAGGGCAGAATTCCGAAATGTCAAAGGGCTCATAGGGGCTGGAGATGGAAACTAAAGTTAGCCGTAGTAATGTATCGTACGCCATCTATGGGCGAATTCTACTTTGAAGTGCGTTCAGCAACACCCCCACCCCATGGATCGACCCAAATTCACTAACATCCAGAACGGCTAGCTTTGATGCAGGACGTCTCATCACTCCCTTAGATGTGCGGACGTCGGCTCTTCGGACTTCGCCATCAGCTCCCAGATATACTCGCTCAACCTTCCCACGACACCACTGTCTTGTTGAAATATTCCCGTCGCAGATGAACACCAAACCTCCTTCTGCTAGTGGCTTTGATCTCTGACACCATATCGTTCGACGTGTCAAAGTTGGCAGATACCCAGCTACCCAGCGTTTGCAAAATCGATCACGTAGTTGCCGGCCGATACGCCATTGCCTCTTGAGTTCGCATATCTTATCTGGTGGCTCGTTTATACTCGGTGTTTGTGCTGTGTTGGTAGAACCAAGTAGAAAGTGGTTCGGTGCTAGTGTTTATTCTTTGTCGACTGTGGTTGGCAGATGCGTGAGCGGGCGAGAATTCATCGCATTTTCAGCTTCCACTACAAGGCAATGTAGGGTATACTAACGAGGTGCCACTTCTTTTAGCGTATGAGCGAGGACTCTTTTCACGCATCGTACCATGCGCTCCCATACTCCCAACTCTTTTGGCCGATAACTCCTCCTGCACGCGCTCACAATCGACCTCCGAGAATCGATTCATCCCCTTATCAGAGCGAATCCTAACCGGAGTTCCTCGGCGGTTAAGAAATTGCGGATCGCCAATAAGCAAGCGTCTGTGGACAAGTCATAAACAACTTCGAGATGAATCGCACGCACAACCAAGGACGTGAAAAGCGCCACCCAACGTTTCTCGGTACGACGTCCAATCGCGACTGCAGTCGGGCCGAAATATTCTAAGCCAGTGTAGGAGAAGGGCCTTGTAAACGGTGTAAGTCGATCCTCAGGCAGAGGGGTCATTAATGGTGGGACTGGCATAACTTTCGCGTTTCTGCATACACGGCAATTGGAGATCACTATGCGCAAAGTTTTTCATATGCGTGGAATCCAATATTTACGACGAATCTCGCATATCGTTGCTTCGGCGTTCTGGTGCTTCATTTCGCAATGTTGATCTGCAACCACTAGCATCGTAAACACATGAAGGGGCGGCAAGATGATAGGCCGTTTGGCGGCGTAAGTGAGCCAGCTGGAGGCATCGACACGACCATAAACCCGGAGGATTCCATCGCTGCCTACATCCGGCGATAGTTGGTGTAAAGGACTTCCCTTTGCTACTATTTGGGAGCAACTGACTTGCTTCAATTCGACTTTAAACGCTTCGTGTTGAACAAGCCAACAAAGCTGCTTGGAGCTCGAATGATGTTAGACCATTACTTGAACTACTACTTAGATATTTGCGGCAGCGGTTTACAAAAGGAAGTACCCAGGCTGCAAAAAGATGAGAATCGTTTAAAATCGATAAAATCGGGCGCAGCTCTTCATCGTTGATGTTATCTTCCTTGGCGATAGGGATTTCGCTGAGTGGCCACTCGTGTTCCCTTCTTTTTAAGAAGTTAGGTCATCAACCAGCGTGGGTACGGTGTGAGGTCATCATTGCCGTTTGTACGCGTAGCTTCGTCGGCAGGGTTTTCGTTGGTTGGCACCTATCTCCAGTTAGTTTGCTGAGTGGTGTTCAGAATTTCCGCAATTCTATGTGCCACGAATGACTTGTACCGGCGATGCCCGCTGTCAATCCATTTGAGGACCGTTAATAGAGTCAGTCCAGGGAACACATCGAGTAGGACTGACAGTCTTGAACTATATTTTTGATGAGGCGTGCTCCCAACACAGCTGCTTGAAGCTCGAGGTGTGGTATAGTCAACGGCTTTACATAGAGGCGCGCATCTTATTTTAGAACAAACAAAGACCGCTTCCACCACATCCTGCACGCTCGTGCTCCTCCAGTACGCTACGGCGGCAAAGGCGTCCTCACTGTCGTCGACAAATACATGCAACCACTCCGGAAATAAAATCGTGGAAACTTAAAGTTGACTACGCTAGGCAAACGCAGACACCATGTGTTCTACATTTCGCTACTACACCTCGGCATAAAAACACCGCGAAAGCAAACAAGCAGCGAGCACGCAATCAACTGAACAGAATAGCAAGTCGGGGCAGAAAAAAAAGGAAAAAGACAAGAAAACGAGTGTCGCTTTTCATAAAGAAAATTACTAAATTATTGTGCGTATAGAACTGTAGAATAAATCTTTATTTTCACATTATTGACGATAACACATCCTAGTAAGCAATTCCGCACAAATTCTAAACCCTAAGATAATAAATACTCGTACTTTATGCCATAAAAACAATCGTGCTGAACAGATAAAAGAAAAGCAAAAAAACAACCAAATCCGTTGAAGGAAGGAAGCCATCATCAAAGTAAGCACATAGCCACAACGGCATTCAAAAAATAAAATAAAAAATATGCAAGGAAACAGCCTTAACTGTTGAATCCTTAAATAATTAACTTTTACAGAATATTAATTGAACAAAATAAAAAAATGTCATCATGTCAGGATTCAAGGGACACAGATGATTCCATTCCCCGACCAGAATATGAAGACATCGTACCGGGAGAGGAAGATGATGAGAAATTTTGGGAAGAAAAATCCAAAAGCAATTTTTCACCCATTGAAAACGGAACACAACAACAAAAACGGGAAACTGCAAATTTACAACCAGCCGATTCGTCACGTTCATCTCCGCCATCTACAACATCTCCCGGCTGTAACAGTAATCAGTCGTTTTTAGGTAAAGATTGCGATGATCCTATGGAAGAAGACTGTGAGTATGATGAGACCAGCTTTGATGAAGCCGATGAAAAAGACGAAGTAGATGATAAGTCCTGCAACACACCAGTGCAATCCAACGAAGATCCTTTAGAAATTCGAGAGCGTGTTAAAGAAGTAGTAACTCCTACTTCAATTACAACTGATGGCACTGATTCGCCAGTACCACATATTAAAACAGGAGAGAATAAGTCAACAGTTTTAATTAACCTAAATGGGGAAGTTGTAATGCGGAGATCATCAGCAAAACCAAGTACATCGACCCCAATAAACATACCAAGCCCGGGGATAACACCAGAAGAACACGGAATTTCACTTGTCGATCAAATTAAACGCTCGCATTTGTCACAATTCAAAGACGAACGACGGCGCAGTAGAACTCCATCCCGAAGAGGCACTCGTGAGATCATGGCTCTGCAGAAATCATTTACAGAGTCTAGAGTTCTATCAGAATTTGTCAACGAAAAGGAGCGTCCACGGAAATCGCGTAAAATCCCACTGAAAGATTCGACCATCATCGATGATGGTGAGCGACAAAAATTTAACCTTCGACCCATAGCATTTTCAACCACCACAAACAGCTTACAAAGGTGGCCTTCTGAAGGAAAATTAAATAGCAAGCGTGAGAATATGCGTTCACAGAACACAGATTTTGTTCAAAAACAAATGAAATTTCTGAATCGAGTCAATCAAGATGATCCAATGAGTGATGCGTCCGAAGGTGAGCCTTCCTTAAATGAAAGTATAATAACGGGTTCATTGGAAAATAAAGATGACTGCTGGCAGCCACCACCTAAGAGCGGAGCAGATAGTTTTTGTTGGAAGTGTGGAAAGAGCTCAGTTGCTATAGCTTGCTCCAAATGCCCCAGATCATATCACTACAAATGTGTTAAAGTTAGTTCGGCTTCAAAATTGGATAAAGTATGGATTTGCCCAGAATGTGTAAACTTAGAAATTTGCATCAATAGACTTAAAATAAGCAAGAAGGAAACGTTGTCTGTGGATATGCTAAACCAATTGTTATTATTTGCTTTGAAGCGAATGAAACAAGTTAAAGGGCACGAGAAACTACTAGGTATTCCGGACAGCAAGGACTCTCCTTTTTATGAGAGGTATGTGGTAAATCCTGTCACGCTCAATACATTGCAAGAAAAAATTGAGAAGAAGGCGTTTCGCTGTACTGAAGAGTTCGTTTTAGAAACTAAATGGATTCATCATAACATTTCAATAGCTTCCGCTGCTGGCAACAGCAAAGAAAGTTTGGTGGCTAAGACACTACTCAAAGTATGCCGCCAGGAAGCGGCAGAAATTGAAACTTGTCCCGAGTGTTATCTTAATGCCAATTCTCATGGCGATTGGTTTGTTGACGTTTGTCTTCAACCTCATATCCTTCTATGGGCCAAACTTAAAGGTTTTCCTTTTTGGCCAGCTAAAGGAATGGGCGTAGGGCCGAACAATTTAGTGAATGTTCGTTTCTTTGGCGCCCATCATAGAGCATTTGTTCCAATAAAAGATTGTTTTTTATACTCGGAAATAGATCCGAGTCCGCAGTCAGGTAAACGTCCCTTTCGATCAGACGTAGCTGCATGTATAAAAGAAGTAAATGTTCACATACAAAAAATAAAGGAAAAAATTGGAGGATTTAATTTTGCACCGGTCAGGACCCAATATGATCCTGCAAAAGAGATGACTCAGCTTGAAGAAATGATGCCAGGAGTAACTGAATACATAAAACGGCAACAGACTTTACAAAAGCCACCGTTAACATATAAAATTGTAAAAACAGCAGGGAATAATTTGTCATTTATCAAGAAACCAGATTCCGGAACTGAATCTGATCATTCAAGCTTAGGAGCAGAGAGAAATCAAAAACGATCCAGGTCATCGACTCAAAGTCCAAAACCATCACCTTTGAGTGAAGTTAAAAAAAAAGCTGAGGCTATTTCGTCAGGCATTGGCTCGTCCCATCGCAAATCATCAGCCACGGTGAATTGACTCAGCAGGCCCAACGGATCGAACTCCGATATAATGATGCTGAGAAGTTCCCTTTTTTAGGCTTCCTTTTTCCCTCGATGACGTCTTTCTCAACTTGATGAAACTGCAACCGAAAACTGAAAACTGTCACAGACTAGCTCCCAGCACATGCCAAGCACTTTCTCGGTTTCGAGGCTTAGTTTAGCGTTCAATACCACAGCAGTATCGTTACCTTCTAAAGCTTTGATGACCTCCGGTGAATTCGAGCTGAAGTTTCTTAGCTCGAACCCAGAGTCTTTATGTATTTCTCGTGCTAGCTCTGATATTTCGATGGCTTGCTGTATTGCTTCAAAACTATCCATGAAATCATCTACTTAATGACGATCCATGATAGCTTTGATAGCACGTGGGTGACGACTCTGATGTTCTAGAGCGTTGATGGTTTTTATATGTTGAGCTATACAGGGGGAGCATGCAGCTCCGAAAGTCATAGCTGTCATCTCGTACACTTTTGGAGGTCTTCCTTCGTAACCGTCACGCCAAAAAAAATCGTTGGACACATCTATCCTCTTGCCGTATCAGGATTTGGTGGAGCATTTCCTTAATGACTTACTGCAATAGCGGCTTCGCGGAAGAGATTAAGTATTGGCGTCAACGGCTGGTGTTGTTGAGGTCCTTTCAATAGGTGAGAATTAAGCAAGATCCCATTTACTTCGGCTGCTGTGTCGAATACAAGGCGAAGTTGTCTGGTTTGTTTGGGTTAACCACGCCAAAATGTAGTAAATACCACACCTTTGGCCCAACAGTAGCTGCTTCTCATGGCGGCAGCTTACGAGCGTAGTTTTTTCTTATGTAGTATTCGATTATAGTTTTATAGGCCGTACACAAGTCGCTTCACTGCCATTGGATATCTATCAGGTAGCGCCACGTTTTCGGCTTTCCACAACAGTCCTGCTTGGAATCTCCCATTGATTCTTTTAGTTGTTGATTGAGGAATTTGTCTAGCTCTCAACTGGAGGTGATGGTCTGACGCCAGAGCTTTCGGTTTCAAAGTACTGCTCAACCAGTTTATGCAGTGGCTCCTTGCTGGACGTATAAGCTAAAAGGCACGACTGCGTCGTTCGAGTGGCTTTTGCTGTTTGGCCGAATACAACCCATTCGAGTTCCGTGTTAGCAGCGCACGGACTATTTCCATTAATTAACCAACATTCTTTTTCCAGACCTAGGTGGCAGTGGTCGAAACTGACTAGAAGGTTAGGCACTGCATTATACATAGTTTGGCTGTAGTTTCAGATCTCCAAGGCGGCTTGGGGTGTTACGAAGATCGTTTTTGCTTAGGCTCTGCTTAGGTAGACGAAGGTTTGGCAATCCATAAACATTTCTAAGCATATGCCTTTTCTTACTTGCACCGCTAACATACAAATCAACCAGCATTGTAGGTTCCTGAGCTTGTCTCCCGCCAACCGATTTCATATCCAAATGGCACTTTTGACCTCGTAGCCCTAACTCCTTTATCATCTCAACATCCAGCATAGTTATAGACGATCCTTCGTCTATGACTGCAAATGTATCGATTGCTTTATTAGGGCCATAGAATGTGACCGGTAGTACACGAAAGATTATTACATCCTTCACGGGCTTAGTGGTGGCAGAGCTGTCTGAACAATGTCCTACTATTAGAACTGCTTCCTTGGTGACCTCGCTAACACTTTGTTAGCTGCGATGTTAACGGTCTCATGCAGCAGCGTGTGGGGTGGTCTTTGGTAACCGTCAATAGAACATCGACTCTTCAATCTCTTGCACTATGCAGATCAATTTCGCCATGTCACTTAACCAGTCGCTGAAGTGTAGAATCGTCGGGTATGGTTGAACTTGTATAGCGCGTCTAGCCCAGTCCAGTTTCTTGCTCATTGGTAGCTTAGAGACTAGTTCTTCCAGCAGCGTCGGATTGCCTAAGTGCTGATGGCCGTTCACGGATTGTAGAAACACAACGAAGTTCTTCGTGGCAAATGGAATTATCCGAGCGACTGCGTTTTCATTAATTTCCACTATGTCACGTACCTGATTCAGCTGGCTACGTATGAGCTGGTCAGGGCGTCCAAAATGAAAACAAAGCTGATTCACGATAGCATCCACATTGTCTGGGTGTATTAATAAGCATTTCACAGTTTATCGGGCTTCCCCCGCTAAACACTTCTATAACCGTTGGTTGTTCTCCAGGTTATTATAATTGTAGGCGATGGTTGACTGAACAAACGCACCATAAAAAATTGGCCATTCCTCTGGATGGCCCCTAAACACTGGCAGATCTTGGGGTTATCTTGGGGTCATGACGTATGGCGCGTATGCGTTGTTTGGCTGGCGAGCGGCACTGTAGGCCGAATTTGACGATGGCACATACATAGTAGCTAAATCCACACCACCTGCAGTGACGCTGTTGTATGCATAGCTTGCTGGCGGCGTAGTTGTGTAACTTGATGGTATACAAGTTGCTTGCTGCATACTAACCCCTCCGTATGGATGTTGGCTTTGTCAATATATGCATGGCTGTTCTTGAAGGTCAGCCTAAGGACCAGCTAAAAATGAGGTAATTGTAGCTGAAGTTACTAGTGACAATGGTGTCTGGTATGTGCTTCGTACAGGTGCAAGTGAGACAGCTAGTGGTGACGGGTTTCATAGTACCAGTTTTAGCTATGACACTGCGAATCGCTCTTGCTCAACCTCACTTGTGTTAACTTCAGCTGGTTTTCAGACGTCGGCGTTGTTGGCGGTACTCGTTTGAAGGCTATCTGGGGCTGAAGTTACGATTCCCATCATCGTATGTGCGTCCACTAGAGTGGCGGCGCTAAACGTAGCAATTATGGTAGCACCTGACGATGTTGCGGTGACGAAGTCCGTGGCAGTGGAGATGGTGCATGTAACAGGATGTGTTGGAAATTCGCAAGCGGAGTACCCACTTGTGCTGCGGCGGCGTCGAAGTCTCTATTAGAAGCACTCGTCGTGGACGATGTGTTAGTAGTTGTGCTGGCGGGCATTTCGGCCGAGGTGTCCTGTTGGATACGTGGCGGTGTAGGCTTCATTCGGAGAGCCTACGGCGGCTAGTGTGATGCTTTGTCTGATGTGGCAATGTTGACGGCGATGCAGGCGGCAGCAATGCCGGCGGCTGTAGCGGCAATACAGGCAGAAATGCAGGCGGCAATGAGGTCTGCAGCGCAACGGCAATGCTAGAGGCGACGAAGACTGCAATAAAGGCGGCTATGATGGCGGCATCAATCGCAAGTATTGCGAAATAAAGTTGTTCGGAATTAAAGAAAACCGAAGGGGTCGAAATGAATAATTGGATGTGATTTGCGATGTTTAAGATGTTTATTTCTAAGAAATTACATTATTGGTATATATATTATACAAATTACAATTACTTACAGCAGTTTGCACCTCCAGTCTCCTTGGGACAGAATTCCGAAGTGTCAAAGGGCTGATAGAAACTGGAGATGGAAACTGAAGTTAGCCACAGTTTAGGACGAAACTGTTAGTTATGTTGCAAACGTTTCATCCACAAGCTACAAGTATTAAAAAATAAAAAAACTTTGGATATCTTTTTTCTTTTTTTTAAACTTTAATAAATCGGGTTACAATACAATACGGAGAAAAAAACAACGAGGACTCTTTGTCACGTAGGTCAAAAAGGATCTGTATCTACTATGAAAAAAAACCAACCTGAAGTGGTCTTCAGTTGAATCAGCGTACACTGAACTCTACGGCTCTTGAAGTACTCTGCGGTTTAAACTGCATACACTGAACGCTACAAGTACTCCTCCCCGAGTGACAGACGTCACGGATTTGACATTTCGAAATGAATTTGTTTTCTTCTTGATTGTGCTGCTTTTGCAGAATATGTTTTCGAGAGTGTTGTGCGCGAAAGTGTTGCAGGATCGTCTGGAGAAGGCACATTTGTCGCCGATGATGTTGCTGGACACCCACCTGGAGGCTGACTGCTGGATGTTCGAGCGTTTTCGCAATATGCTGGTTTTAGTCTCTCGGAGGATATCGTGGTGGGAATGCCATTGATGTTCACTTTAAAAACTGCGTCCGATATTCTTTCCAGCACTTCATATGGTCCATCATACGGTCGTTCACAGGGTTTTCGTACCGAATCCACTCTCACAAAGACGTGTGTGCAAGTGAACAATGTCCTGTGAGTGAAGGCCTTGCATTTCGTGTGATGTGCTGATGGTGTCGATCGAACTAGTCGCATCTGTTCACGGAATTTCTCGACGAAAAACTGCGGCTCGGGCGAAACCTCCTCGTCAATAAAAAATTCACCAGGTAATCGCAATGTCGTACCATATACTAACTCCGCCGCTGTGCTCTTGATGTCTTCTTTGTAGCTGCTTCGGAGCCCTAGAAGTACAGTTGGTAGTAGACTTACCCAGTCAGATGTGTCCTGACACTTGATGGCTGATTTGAATGATCGGTGCCAGCGTTCTATCATTCCATTAGAGGCTGGGTGATATGCTGTTGTTCTCGTTCGCCTGCTGCCGATGAGTTTGGACAATGCGTCGAACAGTATGGACTCGAACTGGGATCCTCTGTCAGATGTAATTGTTGCCGGTGCACCGAATCGGGATACCCAACCTGAGTAGAATCCGTCGACTACTGTTTCTGCGGTAACATCCTTAAGCGGGACAGCTTCTGGCCACCTGGTGAATCGGTCTATCATAGTCAGGAGGTATCTATATCCTTTGCAGAGCGGCATCACAACGATATCGATGTGGACGTGGTGGAATCTGTCACTGGGCATTGCGATGTGTTGTGGTATGTTTTTAACGTGTCGACTGATTTTGCTTCGCTGACAAGCAATACAAGACCTGGCCCAGTTATGAATGTCCTTATTCATGCTCGGCCAGACATAGTTTCTGCTGATGAGGCGGCGTGTCGCTCGTCCACTTGGATGTGACAAATTGTGGTTGTTGTCAAAAATCCGTCTGCGCAGTGATCTAGGTACATACGGACGAATATCTGTGCCACTGGTATCACAGAAGACTATGTCGTCTGTGCCATCGACGCGCAGTCCCTGAAGTTGGAGTGATGTTGACTTTGGAGATACGGTAAGTTGCTTGAGCTCTTCATCATTCTTCTGCATATCCGCTAACTTCTGTGTGTTGACGATGACTGGCATACTGATAGTGTGAATTCGGGACAGTGCATCCGCTACGATGTTCTCAGCTCCAGAAATGTGTACAACGTTCGTAGAGTACTGGCCTATCTCCTCGAGCTGCCGTGCTACTCGGTCGCAAGCGTGGTTGGACTTCTTTTCGAAAGCGTACGTTAAAGGCTTGTGGTCGGTAAGAATGATTACTTCCCTGCCGTCGATGAGATGTTTGAAGTATCTAACCGCTTTGTATATTGCCAACAACTCTCGATCATATACTTTGTAACGCGCTTCTCGTTCGCTGAGTTTCTTGGAGAAGAAACCAAGTGGTTGCAGTGTATCTCCAGAGCGTTGATCCAAGACGGCGCCGATTGATGTATCTGATGCGTCACATCGCAGAATCAATGGAAGGTCAGACCTCGGGTGAGCTAGTTGGACTGCGTTCTTTAGCTTCGTTTTGCATTCCTCAAATGCGCATTCAGCTTCAGGTGTCCACTGAACCGGGCGCTTGTCTCTCTTTTTCGCGCCTATGGTGAGCTCAATGAGAGGGGCCTGTGACTCTGCAGCACCAGGTATGCAGCTGCGGTAAAAATTCCAGGATCCTAGGAACCTCCTTAATTTGTCCACAGTGTCTGGCTTCGGATAATCGGTGATTACATTGACTCGGTCGTTGGGAGGCTTGATTCCTTCGCTATTGACGGTGAAACCCAGGTATCTCACCTCCTTTTGTCCAAAAAGGCATTTAGACATGTTGATCGTCAAGCCGAACTTTTGGAGTTGCTTCAGGACAATATGTAAATGTTGTCGATGTTCATGTTCACTGCTTGAGGCGAGTAGGATGTCGTCGATGTAGCAGTGGCAGAAGTCCAACCCTCTGAGTACTGAGTCCATAAAGCGTTGCATGGTTTGCGCAGCGTTGCACAAACCGAAGGTCATGACATTAAATTCGAACAGGCCGAATGGTGTTATAACGGCAGACTTCGGTCGGTCTTCTTTCGCAAGTGGGATCTGATGATATGCCCTGTTGAGATCGAGCGTGGAAAAAATGGAGCATCCTGTCAACTTGTGGGTGAAATCCTGTAGGTGTGGTATGGGATATTTGTCTGGGACCGTGATATTGTTTAAGCGACGGTAGTCACCGCAGGGTCTCCAGCCACCCGATTTCTTCTCGACCATATGCAGTGGCGAAGCCCATTCGCTTTTTGATGGTTGGCAAATCCCGCGCTGCATCATCTGTCGAAACTCGTCTTTGGCAGCTGCAAGTTTATCGCCCGCTAGACGTCGGGCGCGTTCTGCCACAGGGTGTCCTCGAACGATGATGTGGTGTTGCACAGAGTGTTCAGCGACGTTGTGGTTGGTGTCCCGAGTTACGTCAACGTAGTTTTGTAGGATGTCAGCGAATGGGTTATTGTTGTCGATGGTGCGCACTGTTGGTTGTTGGGAGTTAACAAGGTCTCCGTTGGTACTCAGTCGTGTAGTGTTGTCAAACAGCATCCGTTGGCTTAAGCGAATGGTGAGATCGAAATGGTGAATGAAATCTGCACCAATGATTGCTTGCGTGACGTCGGCGACAGTAAAGGACCAGCTGAAATCTCGCTTAAGACCTAGATCGACTGCGATGGTTTTCGTACCGTAGGTCGATATGGCGACACCGTTGGCAGCGAATAAGTTGACTTCTGAAGGCTTTTTAGTGCAAGCGTATTTTTTTGGTAAGACGGATAGGTCTGCTCCGGTGTCGATTAGGAAGTTAATGGAAGTTTTGACGTCGGAAACTTGTAGGCGGTATCGTTCGTTGTTGCCGTGTGCGACCGCCATTTCGCGCAACGGCAGCTTTAGTTTTCCGATTTCCATTTGGCACACCCTGAGCGACATTTCTGCGCTTCATCGCCGTATTTGGCGTGATAAAAGCAGAGCGTTGTGATGTTTTTGTCGGAACGTGTAGGTTTTTTATCACTTAATGACCTGGAGCGCGTCTGCGATTGCTGTGTCCGTTGACCGCCGTGCTTAAGAGCCCCTACGTCTTTTTTCAGCATTTCAATGGCTTTCCAAATCTTTTCCAGCGTAGTGTGTTCACGTTGAGACATGGCGTTGACCTCAGGTGCCGAAAGTGAAGACGAGATTGGACACATGTTTGCATTGGACAATTCGAAGATTTTGTCTCCTACTTCTGCCAGTTTGTCGATATCCTCCTGTTCTGTAGCTATCAAAACTGCGCGCATATGTTCTGGCAAACGATCGAAGAACAGTGTTTTCAAAATGGCTGGATTACATCTGCCAGAAGCGAGATGCTTCATATGTGCGAGGATGGCTGTGGGTTTTTTTCCTTCGGTGTCCTCACCTCTGAGCATGCGCCTTAGTTGTGACTCGGGGGTTGGTGCAAATGTTTGAATCAATCGCTCCTTAAGCGCTCCACATTTGTTGGCGGTAGGTGGGCTAGTCACCAGGTCTCCGACTGCTGTTAATGCCTCACCCTCAAGGCTGAGCAGCAAACGTGAGTATTGCTCTACGTCGTTGGTGATGCCGCCAAGTTGAAAGGCAATTTCTACTTGTGCTACCCAAAGCTGTGGGCACATCGTGTTGAAACGTGGTAGCTGCACGCGAGACGCGTTTGTAACATCCGAAAGAGATGCGCAAGTAAGACTTGCTTGTACAGTTTGCGGTGCATACGTCGTTATACTCGTGGCTGCTCTCGGTGTTGCTGGGCCATGGTCATCGACTACTGGACGGGGAAGATGTTCCTGAAGAGGTCCAGATGCTGTTGGCGCTGGTGCTGAGGTAGATTGACCTACCTCGGTTCTAAGTTGTCGGATCGTCTCTTTAGCCAGCGTGAGTTCATCTTGCAGCCGAGTTATCAACTCCAGTACAGCGGGATCAGTTGTGTTAGGGGTCGTGGCTGTGGGGGCAGGTTTAGTTTCCACTTCCATGGTAGATGTTTTTGGAACTGTGTTCACTGGCTTCTTCTTCTGTGTCCGCGGTGTGTGAGGTAGTGGCATTTAAAATTCAACCCGATCACGTCGGGGTCACCAGTTTAGGACGAAACTGTTAGTTATGTTGCAAACGTTTCATCCACAAGCTACAAGTATTAAAAAATAAAAAAACTTTGGATATCTTTTTTCTTTTTTTTAAACTTTAATAAATCGGGTTACAATACAATACGGAGAAAAAAACAACGAGGACTCTTTGTCACGTAGGTCAAAAAGGATCTGTATCTACTATGAAAAAAAACCAACCTGAAGTGGTCTTCAGTTGAATCAGCGTACACTGAACTCTACGGCTCTTGAAGTACTCTGCGGTTTAAACTGCATACACTGAACGCTACAACAGTAATACGTCGTATGCCATCTATGGGCGAATTCTACTTTGAAGTGCGTTTAGAAACAGACTGTATTACTGTAACCAAATGTTTTGGTATCACTTCTGATCATAAATGTCAAATGACTGTCGTATTGTGATCCGAGTGGATAGCAAATATGTAAATAGCTAATTTAGAAAAAGAAAACTAAAAACTAACATAATTTGTATTGTTTTAGGGAAGATTGCGAATTCAAGTTTTTCAGAAATTAAACTACTAAGTTCCGCGTTATCGAGTGAGTAGATTCCATCCGTGATCGAGTAACTTTGGGATGATGGCACAGGATAGCTCACGTATCGAATGGAAACTTCAAATTGTAATAGTGAACGTCTGCCTGAATTCCTTAATGCCATAATGCAACGTCACAAATTCCAAAGCATCATTGATGCTTTGCAGTGCATCAATGACCTTTAGCAATTTAGGTTCTACTACAACTAATTTCTGACAATTGTTTATAGTTCTTAGACAAAAATTAATTATTGGACAAATCCCAATTTTTCTTTTAATGAGCGCGCACTCAAGGGGTTTTTGTACCCTTAAAATGTTTGTACACCTGGCGAACCAGGTACTGATGTACATTGTTTTTAAATGTTTGTAAGTTGTAACGACCAGGAAACACAGAGAACGGCTGGGCATTCCATAAGCGAGTTGTACGGCTTAGGAAAGAATCACGATATTTTAGAGTACGTCCGAAAATGGGCTTGAGGGTATACTGATGAGCATTCATAGTGAGACGGGTGTTAGTTGAAAGTTTGAATGGGCGGAATGCTACTGGTAATTTCAATGGAGCACTGGTGGTGGATATAGCGATAAAACAAAGTGAGACAGGAGACATTACGTCGGTGTTCGAGGGTGTCAGTTGATTGACTGATATTAGTATCACCAATGAGTTTTATCCCACGGCTTTGAATCCTATCTAGCAGGTGTAGAGATGTTCTAGGAGCACCTGACCAGATGTGGACATTATACTCCAATTTTGGGCGGATGAATGCCTCATATATTGTGGCCAGATCAGATGGGGTAAAATATTTCTTACATCGCTTGAGGAAACCAAGACATTTCGCAGCATTTTTGGCGACATCGAATGTGTGGTCATTCCAACGTAAGTTGTCACTGACACACATACCGAGAATAGAAAGTTTATCGGTTTCGACGATGCAAATGCCATTCATGGATAATGGCTGGGTATTTCAATTTCGCTTTAATGACAGCAGACAGCATTGAGTTTTGGAAGCATTAAATTCCACTCTGTTGATAGTTCCCCAATTGGTTACGCTGTTAATATCAGAATTTAATGAGCTTAACATACGCTGCCGTTCCCGTTCTACAGCCGAAGAGCAGGGACGTGAGTCCGGGAACGAGTGTGAAAAGCAGAGTACTGTCATCAGCAAAGGAATATATTGGATTTGAAGTACCAGACAAGAGATCCTTAATGAAAATTAAATGAGCCCTGGGGCACACCAGTATTTTTGGTTCCACTTTTCGGTGAGACATGCCATCAAATCACCAGTGGACCTGTTGCTACGAAAACCGGTCATTGAGAAGTTTTCGTGTTTCGAGATATTTCATGAGCTCACGGTTTATGAGCGTTTCCATGACCTTCGAAAGAAAGGACGCAAGAGCAATGGGTCTGTAGGAGGAGAGAGAAGATTCGCCTTTTTAAGGGACGGGCTGGACAAATGCTGTTTTCCATCTGCTCGGAAGGAGTCCTAAAGAGTAGGATTGATGGAAAAGCTTACGCAGTGGTTTTGCCAACGAGAAAGAACACCTCTTCAGAAGAAGGGGAGATATACCATCTGGACCAGCTGATTTATGTACATATATTAGGATTTTTAAGTACTCTTGCTACTATACGAGTGCAAAAGTGTATTCGTCCCATTGAAGATTCGACGCACTCAAGTGTAGGCTGTGACAAAGCACAATCTGCGAGTGTTGAGCTAGACGCAAAGTTTACAGCAAGCAGATTGGCCTTGTCCAAAGAGCTGACAGCTGGAATGTCATTGTAAATGAGCGTTGGGATGGAGGATGAGGCAGAATTTCTAATGTTTTTGACGAACGACCTAAAATTGTTACTGCCTTTGCGACATTGCAGTATTTTTTGCCTCAGTTTTTGGTCGTATTGGAATTTCACACACTTGAGAAAGACTTTGCAGTCATTTCTGGCTCGTTTAAACTTTTTTCGGGATTCCTCTGTCGGGTTGGTCTTGTAGGACCGAAAAATCATTTCTCTAGCCCTGACAGCCTCTTTAATATTGATCGTTTTTTTTCTTCCTAAGAACCAAAGTGCGTTCGCACGTTAGCTTGGTAGCTTTCATATGTAAATGGCACTCGATCACGGATGAGATAATCTCAAATTACGACATTCGGAGCTCGATAATGTGTGCGGTAATATGCCCCAGAGTTTTTCATTAGATGCGACGCAATTACTTATTTTGCATTGAAATATACGTGATACTGTTAGTTATGAAATATGCATCCTTCAAATGTCCTTCACGGAACCGATTACATAAGTGGATGCGCTGGACCAAAATTTTCATGACTTTTTCAGATAATTCGGCTGATATTTCAGCAATTTCAGGTCGAAGGTTCTTGAGGCACACCTCAAACTTAATAGATGTCCGAGTATGCAGTCCCAAAGAAAAAATTTAAGTTGATATCCACACGAACGGGATCTTTTCTGGTTGCGTAGCAAATAGCATCGTCCTGTTGAAACCATATATTCTCCAAGTCTTCAAGTTCCAATATATCAGTAAAAAAAAATAAAAAAAAAAATAATTTCGTGGCAAGCGATCGATAAATAAGGGTGTGATGATTTGAGCATCCTTTCTTTGCAACCTCAGGATGGCAAATAACAACGAGATGATATGATGATGGGACCGTATTTGCTTTGATTGATGCTTCTGATGAATGGAAAGCTATTTAGTCATCTGGAGAGTAGTTTGCCGCTTTTCAGATCTTCAATCCATCCATGCCTATCAGTCTGCTGCCTCCCAACAATTGAGTCCAGTAGATTCCTATAAAATAAAATAAAAACGCATTGATCTTTGTTTGAGTATTTCGATCATCAGTTGGTAGTTTTTTTTTTTTGTTTCTGTGTTTTGCGTAGCTTGCGAATCTTTTACATTTTGTTTTTTTTTTTTCTTTTTTTTATTTCAAAAAATTAATTTATAATAATTAATTGATTAAAATGGGAGGATGTGAGAGATGCAGTAGTTGTTATTTCTTTTCTCAAATTTACATCTTTTCTCTTCTAACAAATGTTGTTCATTATGTACTCTTATACACTTTGCTTAGAGGTTTATTTTTATATATTTGTTGTTTTTATTCTTATTTCGTTTTATCGACAAAAGTTCAGATTCAATTTTCTTGTTTATTCCTTAACTGTGTAAGGTTGTTTCGATATTAAATTAATAATAAGCTTATTCTTTTACAATAAATATAAATTGTATGCTCTCGTATTGGCTGATTATTATTATTCGAAAAAAAAAACTTATAAAACAAAATGAAAAAGAAATACAAAGAGGAGACTTAAACGAAAAAATAGAAAATAAATTCATGAGGAACAACTTATTGGTTTGTAGGATTAAAAATTGTTTTCTTGTTTTTGTTTTGAAGAGATGGCCTTTGCTTTATTCTCTTTAACTTAAAATAAATTCTTTATCTGAACTAAAAAAAAAAACATAATAATAATAATAATAATTATAATAATAAGAGTAGTAACTAACAAAACATGGATTTCTTTTCAAGTTCGTAAAAAAAGGAAAAATAATGTGCAAAATTAAATTACAAAATCAGTCGTTTTCTTCACTTCGTTTTTGTTAAACTATGAAATACAAAAAAAATAATGAAAAACTTCAATAATCACAACTAAAAGTGAGTAATGGGGGAAGGATTCGTTTGGAGAGAGGTTAAACAAAAATAAAAATAAAAAGTAGAGAGAGGTTATTCGGAGGGGAAAAGCGAGTATAAACAAACTAACTACAAAATACGCTGTTCTACTGCAAAATATGTGTGAATTCGAACTTTCACAGTCCAGAAATTCATGAAACAGCTGATTTCGATCCATATTGGATTTCTTACATAATTAAGTACAAATAAAGAGGAAACATAAAAAATAAATTCATCTGAGTTTGAAGGGAGATCAGTTGTTTGTAGAGATAATAGTTTCTGAATAATATGGGTCATTCGTATAATCTGTCTTTAAATCAAGCGAAGATGCACTGAGTTTAGTAATTAAAGTTTTCTACTTTCTTTTTCACTTTCTACTGCCTAATTAGAGCTATGGGAATGCAGTTTTCCAATTGCAAATCACATTCATTTAATTTTTTTTTGTGATTTGTGAAGATTTTACCGCTAAAATTTATTTGAATAATTGAACTGGCATGGACCTCAAGTATATAATTCCCAAACCTACCTATATATGTGGTGTGGCCTATTCAACACTTCATGCATTGTTACAGAAGCAACTTAATCAATGAAATTAGGAATCTTGGTTTTTAATTATGATGCCTTTTAAAACAAGTATGTATTAGTGATCTTAGAGAAGACCAAAGAAATCAATTAACGATAATGACCAAGGATCTAGTAGATGCTCCTTCTAATCTAGGTTAGGATGATGATACCGTTTATAGACCTCCATGCACTCATCTACCCATTACACCTTCAAATTCAGATGATGACTCTGATGAGGAACCTACTATATTCAATGCCTCATCAGCGATGACCAAAGGCAACAGGATCAACGTGCCTTCTCACCTCGTTCAGAACGACAATCTTCAGGGTATATAGAATTAGGTCATCCTTTTGATGCAGATGCTCCTGAGGATCCTTTCCTGGGTTATAAAGGTATAATGGAGTGGGCTTTTAGTGAGAGAGCCGAAGTATCTTCTGGTCTTTCTTCATATTTACGCAACAATAAATCCTTGTCCCTCTGTGTGGGTGTGTGCGGAGATTCAAATGATTACTTCCAAGAGTAAATCGATCAAACATTACAACACTCATGACCAAAACACTTTACGGATGATAAAAGCGACCATTTTACAGAACTATCATGAAAAGTTAGGGAACTATTTTTCTATCCTCCAAAAATTAGTGAGAGTGTCTGTCTGAACAGACCAAATACTTGGAAGTTACTACGACAACAACTGTGGACAGGATTATGCAGTCTAAGTCAGATATACAATGTTCATAAAATGAAGTTAGATAGAAATACATGAACAAAAGAGAGAGAATCAGTAGGAACGATGGACATGTATACTCGTACACAAATAAGTTTGGGTGTATACCATATAATACAGGTGAGTCGCGATTGCTTCAACCCTCGGTAATGGAAACGCTGCGGTAAAGGAAACCACCAGATTCCGTACATTATACATAGTGCTTGCTTATAGTTTCAACTATGATCTGCTCGTTAATTTCAACTTGCGGTTTTTTGCATGCAAACAATTGTTTAAACACATCGAGGCATTCAGAGATGGTGGTTCGATTTACCGTTATCGTTTCTATAGCCTTACAAAAGATTGTGTTGGACACGTTACGCGTTGTGGAATTCAACACTGGCAATGAATCTTTGACAGTTCGCATTCCGGGCCACCATTTAGTAGTTGTTGAACTTATAGCTTGCTTATTGAAAATCTTTTTTCGTTTTAAATGTTTTAAAAGTGACCGACACAAAGAAAACAAAACAATTAAAATTAAGAGATAAAGTAAACATTCTATAAAGAATCGAAAACAAGATAGCTGCCGAGTTTGTTGTAGTTAAATCAACCCTTTCAATACTGAAGCAAAATGCAACAAAAAATAAAGAGTTTGCTGCACAAACAGATTCTCTTCCGAGTGGTCGTGTTACTTTAAAATCATATGAGTATCCAATTATAGAGAAACATTTGTACGATTCGATTTCGCAACAGCGACTCAAGGATGTTTCGTTATCAGAAAGTATTGTCATTAAGAAGGCAAAACAACTGCATGCAAAATATGAATAAGGTGAATATAATACTAGCAACGGGTGGTTTAGCAGATTCAAAAATCGTCATGGCATTAGAATACTCAAAATCAAACTTCCAAGCCAATCAGAATGGGTTGCTTCGTTTCTAAATGATTTCAGAAACAAAATTAATGAGCTTAACCTGTTGCTGTGTCAAATTTATAATGCCGATGAAGGGCCTTTCAATTGGAAAGCCGTGCCTGAAACAACATTGGTGGTGCAAGCTGATGAAAGTGCAAGTGACCGCAAAAAGTGTAAACAGCGCATTAGTATCGTGGCATGCTCAAATGCAACTGGTGACCACAAAGTGAAGATGTTAGCAATTGATAAATCGAAAAATCCACGCTCACTGAAAAACTACAAGGATGCTGTCGAATATGTTTCATCACAAAACGCATGGATGTCACGGAAACTATTCAGGGATTGGTTCCATAATTCATTTGAACCACAGATATTAGTCGAATTTTTCATTTTTTGGTTGTTTATTCACAATAATTCATATTTCAATGATCGTTTTAATGACCCTACACAGAGACCAACTTGAATGGCAAAGCTATTTTGCTTGTCGACAATTTCTCAGCTCATTACATGGACAAGGAAACTGATGATAGTGATATTGTTGTGATGTATTTACCACTAAATATCACCCCCTTAATACATCAAAAAATTAAAACAAACTACAAATGTCAATTTGCATTAAGATTGTTCAATAAATGTGAATATGGCGATCTCAGTCGGGTCTTCTTCAAGGCGTTCACAATACGCAATGCACTCGATCTGTTAAACCTTGCATGGGAAAAGGTTACTGCACTAAATCTGGGACAAAATTCAACAAAAATGGAATGATTCAGATCTAGTTGCATTGAACCAGTGGATATTGAAAAATGAAAATGAAACTGTTGCTGCTGCTGCTGCAACATCTTCAAATTTATCAGATATTGATATGCAAACGTCAGACATAAATGAAGCGAGGACCATACAAATGCAAAGATTTTACTACAGCAAATAACCGGCATTGAAGTCGATGACAAAGAAATCGGAGAGTGGTTTGCTGATGAAAAAAAAAACGAAGAAATCGATTCCGAAGTTTCTGGAGATGAAAATATTGCTGATGCTGCAGGATCATCTCGTCAAGAGCGTCTCGAAACGATCAACGTCTTGATCAAATGGGAAGAAGAGCATTCCAGTGCAGCTGACATTTGCATGTTAAAAGGATTGGCTGATAAAGTAATGCTAAAAAAAATGAACCAAAACCGTCAATTAAAATTAACTGGTTACATTGAGAAAACATAGTTTGTTTCTCATAACGTTACTTTGACGTTATTTAAACGTTTAATTTTCCATTACTACAATAAACTAAAATAAAAACATTTGTTTTTAAATTTGCTTGGAAAATGGTTGAAATAATCACGACTCACCTCTATATAATATTCCCTTTATATTTGATGAAGAGCAAAATGTCATTCTTCTGTATGAAACCAACAACCAACAACAAGAAGATTAAGGATGATCGTCTTCTTTTTTATTTGAGATCATTCAAAGAGAGAGAGACGTATATAAGGTGCAGTCAGACCATCTGGTGTTAGGCCAAGAACGGAATTTTAAACAGCGACTTCCTTTCTTGGACAGGATAAATATCAATATTACCAAATTAACCAAATGCCTACAATCTAAAGAGTCAACCACTGATCACAATTTTTTTTTATGAAATTTCATTGTAACCATACATGAAGAGGTACAGGTGTATGTTAGCATATAACCTACGTGCAGGCACAACAATGTTCATAAATTCCCCATATGTTAGGCAGAAAAGGACCTTCTAAATATAAAAATATTTTGATTTTTTTATATTTTATAATATTAGATTAAAATATTTCAGACAGTTGGAATCATTTTTCTAGTAAATCATATACAGAGTTTATATGAGAGCTCAATGCGCATTGGTTCAATACGCATATAAGGGGTGGTGTTTATATGAAATTATCCACAGACCACAACCAAATCCAAAATAAGCGAGAGCAAATTGAAAGAGTTTAACAAACAGCTGATTGAACTGATAGTTTGGTAAATTCGATTTGCGTGTAAATTAATTCGGAGGTGAGAGAATGAAGAGAGCGCGAGAGAGTAAAATGTTTCAATGTGATTTGAAAGGGTTTATATGATATTTCAATTCGGTTTATTAACAGGAATGAGCGAATGCGTATTGATAATTCAATGCGGTTGAATGAGCGTATTGAACCAATGCGCATTAAGCTGTCATTTTATATGAAAAGGTAAAAGTTAGCAGTCTTATTGCTCTTCAGATTTGAGATAATTTGACCAACCTTTTCTTCACTGGAATTAGGTTTTCTTCTGTGCCCTTCTTCATAGTCTCTGTTTTTCTCTCTTCTCCTGCTACTTTTATACACAAAGATATGACATGACCTTATAGTTTTTTTTGAACTGGTATTGACTCAGACATTAAAGTGACAAGGAGAAATGCCATTCTTTACACGAAACCTAATTTCCCCACATAGTGAGACAATTTTTGAAGGTGTCTACAAAATGACATGTAGATGACCATAAAAATTAGTCACCCATTACTTGTGGTCGAATTCGCCCTGAGTCGTAAAAGTTGCAGGCATCGATAGGTATTTGTTCACACTTTAAAGAGGAAATGCAGGAGTTGCCATAATTGGGCGAGAGAGGAGAAGATCTACAACTCAGGTTGACTGAAATAAAGACAAAAAATACTGTAAGGGAGACAATCAGTTGCAACAACTAAACAGCTTAAATCAGGTATATTAAATAAAGCGGCGAAAGTGATAGTGGACACTTAGTCTAAATATTCTTTTGAAGGTAAATCAAAATCAAAAGAAGGTGGTGTATGGCTATTAGCATTGTTGATGACTCTACTTTGGTATACACATTGCAGTTATTCAAGCTATGGAAGCAGACAAAAGAGGCGAAAACGTACTTCCAGTTGAAGGACCGCCACACGAAATGCAAGTATCAAAACTGAAAGGAATTCAATGGTTAACGATCAAATTTTGGTAAGTTCTGTAGGAAATTATAATATAATACAATATTGTCATTCGTCAAGTTTTTGAAACACAGAGATGCTAACACCTATAAGAGCTTATTTAAATTCCATGTAAGAAATGACAAAAACATTCCGTTGAAATCTAATGCTATGCTTAATGATTTTGTGCCCTTGTTTTGGATTTGTCAGCAAACATATCACACTCGAATGAAATCATCCAATTTTATTTATTAATGTGTAGTCAGCTAAGATAATGAATATAATGAAACACACAGTATGAATGATAGCATAGTTTGTAGAAAAGAAAGATAGAACAATTAAATATGTCTGTCAAGACTTTTTGCTAACCAAAAATGATTGCGGCCTTTGGTGTTACGTTGACAGCGAGGTGGAGAGCTATATCACTGCAGTAAAAACGTCTGGAACATATTGAGTGATTTGACTTCAGCAATCTGGCGCATTGAGCTTTTACATATGTAGAACTATGTCTTAATGAAAATGGAAGAACAACTCAGTTTATATGGTTTGTTTTGTGAAAAATTAGTTAGTTAACATCCTTTTTAATGCCGTCTCGACATATCTATGAGATAACAACGAGAAAGATCAGCAAATTCTTTTCTTGGTATTAGGAAGCAAGTGTTGATTGTTTATATACTACAATAGAATGCTATCTTTACCAAATTAACATACAATTGATATTTTATGATTAAGTTGAAAATGAATAATCTCATACATGGTTAAGAATCCGATATCTTTATCACATTCATTTTCGATGGTATTGTAAGTTAAGTAAAGTCTCAAAACCCATTATCAGCGAAGTTAGAACTCAAGATCTCAGATTAAGATTCTATGTCCTTTTAAAGATAGTTTCCAGTAATCAGATTACAGCATCTAGACTGTGAACTCAGACATAGAGCTCTAATTAGTTGTACACACTTATGTCTGTTTAAAATCCTGTAGGTAAATCAAAGCCTGATCATACTAAACAATCATTTTCATTGCATGTATTAGGGAATCTTCAAACCAAAATCTCTACAAAATGTTCCTTCTTACCTCTAAATAACCCAAAATTAAATAATTTCCAAATAAGGAACAAATAAAAAAAAACGTTCTTCACGAACTATATCGCTACGGGAAAGTAGAAAAAAAAAACGGTTTACTTCAACAACTTCATTGTGATTGCTCAAGACTTCTCAAGTTAAAAAAAGGTTTCTTTGTTTTTGTTGTGGAAAAAATCGCAAAGGAGTTCACTACATGTAACACAAGTTAAATAACTAAAAAAATAATTTCGCTTACTTTCCCCATTCGGTTATTGTTTCCCCACTTTCTCTTCTTTTATCTTCTTATCTTGTTTTATACTGTCTCTGCGCATTTAAATTCTACGATAGAAATAATAACCTCAAACTTGACGACGCTTATGTCAGGCATCAGCATTTGGATTACCACCGCCACCGACCATTGAATTTGGATTTTTCGGTGTGTAAACACTGGCATTTGGATCTAAATTTGAGGTGCCTGATTGTGAGACAGGCACACATACACCAACAACTGATGATTGGGATACTACAACATTTTGTTGTTGCTGCTGCTGCTGCTGTTGTTGTTGTTGTTGTTGTTGCTGCTGCTGCTGTTGCTGCTGCTGTTGTTGTTGTTGCTGTTGTTGTTGTTGTTGCAACTGTTGTTGTTGCTGCTGAAGTTGTTGTTGCTGCTGTTGCTGCTGAAGTTGTTGTTGTTGCTGTTGCTGAAGCTGTTGTTGCTGCTGCTGTAATTGCTGTTGCTGCTGCTGCTGCTGTTGTTGTTGTTGCTGCTGCTGCTGTAATTGCTGTTGCTGCTGCTGCTGTTGTTGCTGCTGCTGGCTACTATTACCAGCTGGGACTCTTTGATTAAGTTGATGGCTACTTAACATTTGTGGATGTGGTGTTGGTGGACCAAGACCCATCATTGGACTAGATGGACCCTGTAGTGGTGGGGTATCATTCATGCGTAACATAGAACTTGCTGTGTTACTACATGTGGGTAAACAAAGACTGTCTGTTGGTATAACAGCAAGCAACTGAGCAATTTTCGCCTTCAAATCGTGTACCTCATCCTTCTTCGAACGATAGAGAGCTTAAACGAATAGGAAGGAAAGATAAATTGAAAATCATATCGCAGACTTTTATATGCATACTGTCTTTGATTTCAAGTTGTCGCTTTGCTTCGCCAAGGGCCGAGAATAAGTCCAGCTTTACTCTCGTTTCGGCTGATAAATTCTTCTCAAGTGTACAATTCTTATCCTGCATTGCTGCTAATGCAGACATTAACATTTCCGTTCCTGGCTGAGAATCACGATTTCTTATTTCGGCTTCAAACATTCGCAACTATTGTAAAAAATAGATTGCAAATTGTTATCTTTTATATACTTATCTATATACTTACAGCATATAGGACTTACCTCTTGTTCGAATTTTCGTCCTTGTTGTTGGGCCATTTCTTTAGCTTCTTCGGCAGTCTTGAGATCACGGCGCAACTGCTTAAGTTCAGCTTCCATTTGTTGTTTACGCTGTTTGCATGCAGCACTGCATTCCGGCCTACTCGCCTTATCTTCAGCAATTTTACGAGCCTTCTTCTCATTGTTCAGTTGTGCCTCGACCGATTGCTTTTGGCGTCTTTCCTCTATCAATCTCTGCTCAGTATTTTGTAGTGTTACAATGTCATGTTGTCGCAAATTGTTTAGTTCTTGAATTCTTTTCTCCAATTCGTCACATTCCTTCTGTTTGGCCTGCAAACAGCTTTTGGTCGTTAGATTTGCTTCCAGCTTTTGCCGCAATTCGTTTTCTATTTGTTTCATGTGACTTATTTCGGCACGATACTTCTTAATGTCTGCTTCTAGTTTAAGACAACTTTCACAGATTTTTGAAACAACCTGCGATGCTAAATTGGCAATAGTGGATGTTGAAGAGGCTACCGACGTCGATGATGATATACTCGAAGTATCGGAATTCGAATCTTTTGTGGCGTGGCTGTGATTCGAATTGGAGCTGTTGTTGTTATTATTATGGTGGTTATTATGATGGTGATGATGATGATGAGTATGATTTGAGTTTAAGTGGTTTGATGCATTATTATTGCTATTGTTGTTGGTGTTGTTCGTATGATGATTCTGATGATTGTCCTTCGAAGATGAGTCTTTTTTGGAGCGATTACGACGTCCTAAAAAAAAATAAATAAAATAGTCGCAAATGGATAGAAACATACAAAGAATGAATTAAAAAAGAGCCTTAACGTTTCGCAAATAAAAGGTATCCCATTAGGACCACCTATCTTGAATTGTACGCCATTTTTTATGTCGATCGTATAGCATTGTTGTTTGCCACCTGTCATGTGTGAACATTAAGGTTTAGTAATGGAGAATTACACTGACGCACAATGCATAGAGATTGTGGAAATCCAGAATGATGAAATCGAGCCAATTCTATTCAAAAATGTCATCGAAAGTTTCGTCAAAAGGGCCAATGTGTATCATTTATCGGATATTGCGTTCCACACATAATCTCCGTGTCAACACTCTTTATTAAAATAAAAATATCAGCACTTTTCCAATAAACACTGTATTGTTTTCAAATTTCAAAATAGGCGGTCTTAATGGGACACCTTTTATTTGCGAAACGTTAATAATAATAATAATAATAATAAAAAAACAAAAAAACACTTTTGTGCGGCGAATAAAAAATTATGTCTTTCAGGACCCAGTCGGGAATCCAACACCGAATCGTCTGCTTTGACAGCTAATACAATACCACTTAAGCCACGGCCCCCTATGCTGTTGCACACTTTTAAATTCACCAAAACAAGTTCCGGCCAATTATGACAATTACCATAAAAATATCATACTTCATTATAGCCGGTCAAAAGACCTGATGAGAAAGCCGAAGCGTAGCAGTATAATAATATCACCGCTACTGTGCTAATGTATAATACATAAATGAATATGTACTCGGAAACTCCAGCTCCCCCAGATGGAGTAAAATGCCTAGATTCAGTTTCATGGAGATATAATCTGATTTGAGCTCTTGTACTTCGACATATTTAAAGCTCTGGTTATTTGGAAGTTTCTCGGAATAGAAATGTTGACAGAGGAGTTCCTAGCGAACCAAAGATAACACTCATAACACCGTAGTGGGTTACTGCATACGGTCCTTTAAACGATCTGGTCTTTCAGATTGGCCGACCCTGTAAAATATCTATGTGTTGTTCAACGACAGACAACTTTGGATATGTCGACCCTAACAAACGAAAAAAAGACAAAGACATTAGGGTATGTGCATGGAATGATTGTACTGTTAACAGACCATAATGCAGCTGAATAATTAATTAATAAATGCACTAGGCCATTAAAAAGTGAACACAAAAATAAATGAATAAATAGAATCTAATATCTCTTGTCACACTATTATCCGCTTTGTCATTTTTTGCACACCGAGAGGACTTACAAATTTTCCTAACTCTGCACGCCATGGGTATGAGATGTTTTTACCACCTCACTATATGACGCGAAAGCATAGTTTTTATCAGAAGCAGATGAAAGAGTTCTTTTGTAGCCTAAGCGGAAATTTGCTTTGTAAAAATGGAATTTGAAGAAAATACAGCAATGAGCTATGAAAAGGATCCAAATTAATTCTCTTGGACAGCTAGGCATTTTAGACGCCACAATGGCAATGTACACTGAGGAGATTTAACAATGATTATCCCGTGTACTGTTTTGCTTAGCGTCTTTGGGAGGAAATTTTTTTTGAACATATGGTTCGAAAGAAGCCGTTACTTAGTACTCAAAATAAGGAGAAATGACTAAGGTGCGTTAAAGAGCACCAAAAATGAGACATTGAGGACTGGGAGAGGAAACGAATAAATCCAACTTTGAGGTGTTTGTTTTCATTAGACCTCGCGCAGATCAAACAGACTTGCACCTATGTATTGTATGTATTGTATGCACACCGTAAATCATGGAGGTGGATCGAATTTGGTGTGGGTAGCGTTTTTACTTGGGGGAACAAGCGATCTGCTTCGCACGGAAAGCATTTTGAAAAAATAACCATTTTAAGTGAATCTCACTTATCCCACGTCGTTCGTCTTTTAACAATATAATGGGCCTAAACATAGTCAATGTTGTAATCGACATGGTTTGATCAACCACCATTGCCGAATTTGAATCCAGCACAATGAAAGAACGAACGTGAAAAGTAGAGAGTATTATCGTCATCAATGGAATATATTGGATTAGAAGTGGCAGACAATAGATCATTATTCCCTGGAGCATACCAGCATAAATTTTGTTGGCATCAGACTTGAAACTGTCCAAAAACTTTAGGAAATGTATGCATTTTACGACAACAGAGCCTGATGCCAAATGTCAAGCGGAATTATCTTTCGCAAGAATGGTGTCGACTTTGGTCCACTTTTTGATGAGATATGACATCAAATCGACAATGGCCTTGTTGCTATGAAAACTGTACTGCCGGTCCGTGAGAAGTCTTCGTGTCGCAAGACGAGCCTACAAAGAAAGAAGAGAGGTAAGTGCAATGGGTCTGTAGGAATGAGAAGAAGGGCTGAACAAATTACGTTTTCTATCCTCTTCGAAAAAGTTCTGAAGAGTGGAATTGATGAAACAACTTACTCAATGGTTTTTCTTTCTTCCAAAGAAAACCAAATACATGTACCCTCCAAATGGTAGCGCATTCGTGTATATTGAAGTCTATGAGTGCTTCACTGCACTCCAGTATAGATGGAGACGTGACACAACTTGTAAGGTTGTCCAAAGAGTTAACAGCTGAAATGTCAGTATTCTCGTATATGAGCGTCAGATTTTCTAATATTTTTAACGGACGATCAAAGACTTTTGCTATGGCGTTGTAGTCATTTCTTGTTCGTTTAAATTATTTTTGGTGTTCCTCTGTCGGGCTAGCCTTGCAAGACGGAATTAATAACCAGTTAAAATTTCTAAGTAAGTTTGTTAGTCGACACAACGTGGAGTTTAAAATTACCTTGTCGGAGTTCAGGTCGCTACACGGTACTGGTCTCAAACGGTGTTTTGTTTAAATTGGGAACAACCATCACGTAAAGCATTCTTAATTAAAAAATATTCTAGAACCTGCTTAAGGACGAATAGAGCACCTAACTAGTGAGCACACTAGCACCCCTTTGATTTGGTAAACAAATTTGCCTTCCCGCGTCGTGAAATACGTATATTGGAATTTGTTCTACTTATTCTAAGAGTAATAGTGTTTTTAAAACTTACCTTTAACTTTCTCTATTGGTTCAACTACTTCTTCCACTTCATATTGCATGACATTTCCATTTGCTTGACCACCACCAGCTGATGATGAAGATGATGATGCGGCGGACTTTTTCGTTGAACCGCAATTACCGTAATTGGAATCGCTTGTATTCTGTTGCTGATGTTGGTGACATGTAACATTCGAATTGTCATTGTTATTGCTGTTCTTCTCTTTTTGTGAAGATGCGGCACTAGTGTAATTACTAGTGCCACCAGCATTACTATCACCCCAATCCTTGTTGCTACTATTCATTTCACTTATGTGAAAACCATTGTTATTGGCCATTTTACTCACCGTTGATATAAAATGGTCTCTTTGATTAACAGTGCCACTTGCATTAGCATTAACACTGACATTGTTACGACTACCGGATGTCGTACTGTTATTATCCTTATCCACACTACGGCGATTGTTCTTGTTGTTATTACTGCTACCGCCGGCGCCACCACTAACACCACCACCGCTTCCGCCGCTTACATGCCCATTAGAATGGGACGCTGTGGAAGCAGTGGTACTACCGACGCCGCCGGAGCTCCCACTATTTGTGGAGGATCCTATCAAACAAATTGAATTTAGTAGTTTAAGGGATCTCTTGAAAAATTCAGAGCGATTACTTGTTTGAGCGATTTTACTTGAACTAGAACTAGAACTATTATTATTAAGATTATTATGTTGTTGATGATGAACACTACTGTTGCTGCCGCTGACACCGCCGCCGCTACTTTGTTGCTGCTGAAATTGCCCGGCAGACTGTCCTGCTATTTGAACATAGCTCTTGTCATCGTTATTCGTCGCTGTCGCTGACGATGCCAATGATGTAGATGATGATGATGATGTAGAGGACGACGATGAAGACGTTGACGAAGTCAAAGATGTTGACGCCGACAACTGATTGTTGTGGTGGTGATTATGACTATGTTGCTGAGGGTCAATACTGTTCTGATGAGTTTGTGCTACAGACGCCACTGATCCGTTTTGTGTGGAAGTGTTATTTTGCGCATTTGTCACTGTTGTCGTCGACGCCGTCGTCGTTGATATCGTTGTTGATGTCCCCGCTCCTGATGGGTTCATCACTGTTGTATCATCTTGATTCTCTTCTTGTGGGAGGGCTTGCTGCAGCAGCTGCATATAAAATTCGTTCTCTTTTGCTACTTCGCGTTGCTTACGTTGACGCATTCTATAGCCAACGTAGCTTTTGAAGCCAAAGCCCAGCGTGACAACCGGATAACCAATACTAATTAAAAATCACATTATTGTGATTGGCAGTGCAAAGAAACCACTACGAGTATAATAATAAACTTACCAATGTGCAGCAAAAGGTCGGCATAAGTCTAAGTGTGGCATATGCCTGCTATCCTTCCACCGGATTCCTGCTTCCAGGTAAAAAAATAACATCCAAAGGATAATTGTCGGCAGGCATATTCCTTTATCTATAAATAGATTCCATTAAAAACTTCATCATTTTCTGTGGGTTGTGGTTAATTATAAGACAAGCCCATACCCGTGTGCCACACATATTGTACCCAGACATATGTGCTTGCAGCAAATAGAAGCCAATGCACTGGGATGAAAAATAAACACACCAAATCTGATGTAATTGCTATGCATACAAACAACACTGAAAATGCCTACAAAGACCAATACGTAAAAATCAAAATTAACATCGACGAGCAAGGTGGGTGGTTTAGAAGTAGTACGTATAGTAATGGTATACGTGATTAACTTACCAATCCTTTGTATTTAAATGAGTCGTGGACTGATCGCAAAAGTAGCCAAAAAGGCCATAAAAATTCAAATCGAAACATAAACATAAAGTCGGCTGTTATCACAATGGCCCAGAGTACCAAGAATTTCATGTACAGAACTGTGGTGCTGAAAAATATAATAGAAATAACAATTTGAAACATAAGCAAGTAAATTCAGTTTAAAAACAATGTGTTATGTACTCATATTACTACGTATGTAATATGTATTATATTTACATACGTTTTGCCAGTGAAAGATTAAAAGTAAGCTATTACCGCTTTAACGAATGAATAAAGTGCCGTTTGCAGATAATTAATTCCAAGTAAAAAAGCAATCGCCAATTAGAACTTGTATTTAAACAGGATCCGAGACGCGGGGACTATCTAGAAAGTAGGAGCCTATGAGCCGAGAAGATACAGCGCCGCTAGGATCACACCGACGCCTCTCGTGGGATTTCCAAAACTAGAAGCGCTGACATATGTACTGCAAACAGCAACTGCGCTCTCTGGGAAAAGTTCTAGTCTCAGAATAATGGAACCGAAAACCAGAACTGCTTTAAACATTTACCTTGTGGGTCAATGATTTAAGAAAAACTTTATCGGTTTAATACAAAAACATTTGAGTTGTTTCGAAAATAAACTGTTGGCAATTGTTTGACATTTCTGAATATGCATTGAAAAGTTCATCGCAAACAAAGAAAATAGTATTTGGAAGCACTGTTTTATATCTGCTAAGTAGGTAGCGTATATAAACGTACGCTAACATCGCTAAAGAAGAAATTGCTCGGCGTTAAATCGCATAATCTTTACATCGAATTTTGAATTCCATTTCGAAATACGACTTTTGTCACAAGAGAAATATACATTAGTTGGCAACTTTTGTTACGCGTATCGCCGTATTAAATACAACCCACATCCACACCTTCCGAGTTTTGACCATATAAAAATTAATTAATTATAAAGGGTGTTTTTTTTACAGGTTTAGTTTTTAAACTAGCAACACTGCTTCTACAGATTGTCAATTTGATAGTTGAAAGTTGATTTTTAGTTAGTACGTTTTTTCATTCTACGATGAATAGATTAACCCCAGAACAACGCGTGCTAATTGTGCAAACTTATTTTGAAAACCATGGTTCCCTTCGCCAAACTTATCGTGCGCTACGTCCATTCTACGGCCGACATCGTATATAATCCGTTTCCCCAAAGACGACAAACAGTACGAACAGAAGAAGTTATTGCCATTGTGGAGAACAGTGTTGAGGAGAATCCGAATGAGCCGATTCGCTATCGTGCACAGCAATTAGAGCTATGCCCATCCACTTTGTGAAAGATTTTACGGAAAGATCTTGGCTTAAAAGCTTATAAGATCCAGCTTGTGCAAGAGTTGAAATCGCCTGACCATCATGGGCCGAAAACATGATTCAGCTTGATCTTCATTTTCAACGCAAAATGTTGTTCTCCGATGAGGCCCATTTTTGGTTAAATGGATATGTAAACAAGCAAAATTGCCGAATTTGGAGTGGAGGGAACCCAGAAGCCTTTGTTGAGACGCCCTTACAACCATTAAAACTCACCGTTTGGTGTGCTCTGGAATCATCAGCCGATATTTCTTTAAGGATGATGCCGACCAGAATGGAGAGCGCTATAAAAATATAATTTCAGACTTCTTCGTTCCTCAGTTGAATTGGCATTGACATGACGGAGCTTTGGTTTTAACAAGATGGCCTCCACGATCTTGTGATCTCACACCTTTAGATTACTTTCTTTATGAAGTCGCTAGTCTAGGCCGATAAACCAGAGACGTTGGACGATTTGGAGGTCAACATTCGACGTGTTATTGCTGATATACGGCCCCAGTTGCTCGATAAAGCTATGGAAAATTAGACTTCACGATTGCGCTTCATTCGAGCTAACCGTGGCGCGCATATGCCCGATATCATACTTAAACACTAATGGTATAAAATTATCTATTAAATAAAGCTAATGTCAGAGACATTAACATTAGCTTCAAGTGTTTTAAACAAAACACCCTTTATGATTTTTGAAGAAATAAGGTGCCTCCTGCCCAAAACTCGCACCAAACAGTAACATATTCTGAATAGAAAGGTTTCTCAACAATCATTCTTGGATTTTCTAAGCCCCAAATGCGGCAATTAATTAATAAAGCCTTGAAGATGGAAATGTGCTCAAATTTTCGGTTTAATTCTTGATCTATTTCGTGCATTTCCAACATCCAATTGGCAAAGTCGTTGCTGATGTTCGGCAGTTTTTGTTTCAATTTAACCTTCTACACATTATGATACAATCTTTTTGTAAAATTCTGTGTTGTGTATTTTTTGACTTGCTCAATTTTTCCGGTCGACAAACTTGTTGTTCTTGCCCGATAAACGTGATTACGACTCCCCACATCATTAATTTCATAAATCTGAACCAATTTAGCAATTGATGGACAAGAAGCTTCTTCAGCGTCGAAAGAGAAAGCATTTAACGGGTAGTGCTTCATTTTTATTAATGGTGTAGTTTTACTCTCATCTGTCAAAAAATGACAAATCACTTTTCGAAAAGAAGCCTTCTATAGGAAAACCCCATACATATAAGGTCAAAACATGGTTACAATGCGTGTGTTTTTTTGGCATCGGTATCAAGTCTTATTTCTAATCTACGTGCAATTTAGAGTTAAAACCTAACCTATACGCGCTACCTTAATGCAAGATATTTATCGAAGTTAACGCGGATAGTACCAATGCTTCCAGACCTAATTTTCCACGATAGCGATATGGAACTTTTGTCACTTTTCGAACTTATAAGTCACGTGTTATGGCTAAAAGTACATCTAAGTCAATTGCTCTTTCGCCATTTCCAAAAAAAAATCATGATCTCTTATAAATAGTAGCCTTGTTTTTTTTGCATATCAGCTATCCGCTAAAAAAATAATTTGCGTGTAAATTACAACAATAACATAGCGATGTACGCTAAGTTAATTTATATGCACTATCTACTCAGCGGATATAAAACCGAGCTTCCAAATACTAAATATTAATTTTCCGATGAATTTTCAGAAGTGTTTGCAATATAACATTTGTTCAAAATAAATTAAATTTGTTCACCAAGCAACAGATGAACTGCCATTAAACATCACAGAATTATCTGTGCTACCAAATTTTTATGATCAACTCATAAGCGGAGTTGCATGGTTTTTTTGTGACAATCGATAACATGCGGGCAAAAAATACAGGTACATATTACGTTCCCAGTAGGCTCCAAATTGAGCAATTTGCGATAACTGTTCTCATTACATTTGAAATTATTTTGTAACAGTTTATCAAAAGACATACATACTAGATGGAGTGAAAAGTGACCTCCTTGGGAAGGAACAAATTTTTTTTATTTAAATGTTTTTTTATATTATTCAGTATAGTCCCATTTTAGTTTGATACACTTATTCCAGCGATTTTCTAACTTCTTGATCCCGTCCGAAAAGTAATTTTCCGGAAGGTCTGCAAAATACTCCTCCGTGACGTAGATGATCTCCTCGCGTGAGCTGAATTTTTTTATTGATGAGCCGTCTTTTGAGGTTTGGGAAGAGATAATAGTCCGAGGGATCCAAATCCAGTTACCAATCGACGCCAAAAGTCCGCCCGATTCCGCATCAGCAAGTCCAAACACTCTTTGGAAGTGCTCTCGCGTTCGTGTTTTTGGTCAAAAGTGAGCATTCGCGGCACCCAGCAGCAGCATAACTCTGTAACAGCATCGGAGGGCCTGCCGTGGCGGACTTGATCGGTAGTGGAGTTGCAGCCACCACGAAACTCTCGAAACCAATATTTGACGGTGTAATCTGACGGAGCATTAGCCCCATAATATTTATCCAACTTTTCTTTTGTTTCCTTCGCCGTTTTGCCTCTTAAAAAATAATGTTTTATGAGAGAACGAAAATCGTTTTTGTCCATACTCAACATGATGCCAAACACGTCAACAACAATCAGCTGTCAAGACAAAACTAAAGACAGTATCGCACTGAAATTTGGCATGTCTGCCTAAATATGAATGGACTTCAAGGCACCATAACCTTTTTTGCAGTAGCAGCGCATTCTGGCGGTCAAGGATGTCACTTTTCACTCCATCTAGTATCTATCTGTTAAATATGGTATACTCGAAGCACGGGAAATAATAATCAAGGAAATTCCTTTCAATATAAAATAAAAGCAATTAGCAATAAAAATTACAAAAAAATTAGTAAATCAACTGATAAGGTAAACCACATAAATGAAACTTGACAGCAAATTTTTCTGTCAACTTTGTTAATTCTGTTTGTTTTAATTATTGGAAAACTGGCATAATCTGGTATAAAACGTAATTTCGATCGCAATTTTCTGGAAATCGCAGATAATTTTAAATTGCGATAATGTATGTATGCGCAATTTGAAAGAATTTCGGAAAATTGCGTGATTTCGTTTAGTGGGAACATAGTATTATATACTTTAGTGTTTAACAATTCACGCAAGATTTGAATTTTGCGCGATTTGTGCTGTGAAGTGTTGCCAACGAAAAAAAAAAAGACAACGTGACAGCTGGCAGTTCAGGGTTATTAAAAATGGAGCGCTACAAGAAAGAACAATGCATTTTCATTGTTGAACAATACATATCTTAAAATAATAAAGTTTTGGCAGCTACCGTTCGCTATTTTCGAACAAAATATGGTCGGAATTGTTATTTAACTACATCAACTCAAGAGATTGATTCAAAATTTTAGAGAGACTGGATCAATTAGTGATCTAGGCACTCTGGCCGTCCTTCAACAAGTCGTTCAACACAAAACATATAGGCAGTTCGTGAGAGTGTTGCTGAGACTCCAGGAACATCAATTCGGCACTATGATCAAGCATTGGACATTTTGAGAAGCTCTCTACAGCGTATTCTCACGAAAAATTGCATATTCATGCATACAAAGTGCAATTGACTCAGGAACTGAAGCCTACTAACCACGCACGGCGAAGAAAATTCGTTGAATAGATTATGGAACAAAAAGTGGATGCTGATTTAAAAAAAAAACATCTCAGCGATGTGGCTCATTTTCATCTTGATGACTTTGTTAACCGTCAATTTGGGGTTCAGAAATTTGCTTTTGAAACTTTTTTCACCACATTTTGCTTAGCGATGAGCCTCATTTTTGGTTGAATGGCTACGTCAACAACAGAATTGTCGCACTTGGACTGAAGAAAATCCACAAACGTCACTGTTTGGTGTGCTTTATGGGCTGGTGGAATCATTGGTTCATATTTCTTTAAAATTGATGCCAGCCCGAATGTTACTGTCAATGGAGAACGCTAAAGACCGATAACTATTGAGATTTGAGATTTTCGTCTCCTAACTGAATGGCACTAATGTGGAAGAGATGATATTTTAGCAAGACGACGCAATATGCCACAAGCGCGTCGCAATTAATAAGGGAAACATCCGATGACCGCATAATTTAATGTAATCCACCTGTGAATTGGTCACTAAAATCGTGCGGTTCAACATCTTTTGGATTATTTACTGTGGGAATATGTCTCTAGTCTACACTAATATATTCGAGACGATGGATGCATTAGAAGCCAATAGAAAAAGTGGTCGAAAATTAGGCTTCCGGTTTGCTTATTATTCGAGCCAATCCATGTCGCACCGACCATTTAACAAAGATTTTTCAAAGTTTTATTTTCATATTCGTAAACTGAAAACCATTTAACAACATTTATTAGTCTAAGCTAGGTAATTGGATCATAAGTTTGGCTTATTTTTGTTTAATTTTTAAATTGGTTTGACACCTCAGATATTATTTATCTTTAAAATTAAATAAGTTTATTTTTTTATTCCCATGTGTGTGTTAATGTTTATTTGCTTAATGTGATCGATTACCATCTGATTGCCAAGTGCAATTGGTATTTTTGTATCACCTGATTAAACAGGCACATCATACAAACGAAGATTTCACACTTATTAACAAAAATCATGGCGAATATCAAGCGTAATCGTCATATAATTATTCAAACAAACGATGTCGAATTATTTGTTTATAAGATCGAAGTTAGAAGCAACAGGCTTTAAAATCAATGAGTACCTTAGGCATTACAAAAATACTAATAAGCAGAGTGAGTAATGGTAAGCTGAAGCCCAGCTTAATAATCGCATAGAATGATGAATTCAGTGTGGTGACGCACTTCAATGAACAGTAAAAGTATACTATTAGTACATTAGGTTAACTTTTTTCGCTATATAAAGAATGTTACACCAGTACTGACGAAGAGGGGCTTATTGATAATGAAGAACATGCGGCAGCTGCTGAAGAATTCAACAGCAATGCGACTACGAGTATTCTTTGTCTTACTGCTAGGTTCAAAGTGCAATCACTAGTAACCTTTTAGCGCGTGCGCGTGTGAGATTCTTAATCACTAAAAACACTTCCGTACGATATTAATGTTCACGTACCCGCAACTAAGTTTCGATTTATCAAGCAGTTTTATTTTTATCATAAAATATACTCTTTGGCAGGTGACTGTATGTTCGTGGTTTCACTTTAGTGCGCTAGGTCCAAAGGTTTGGTCCTTTGGAGGTTTCTGTCGTCCAAAATTTGCGGGACTGTATTGTAAATGTAGTCGAATTTAATATTTTCCCGCAAAGTTTTTTGTTTCGTCTTCGACAGTAGGAACTCCAACGTCTATGTGTAAATCGTCATATCTCATGTATTGTACCACGTTACCACGTTACAATTTCTCTTACCACTTTATTTCAAAAGTTTGTAATAATTTGGTATTCGTTTTCTTGGTAAAACCCCAAAGTTGTATACCGGATGAAGAGTATCAAACCAAAAGAAAAGGCCTGGTACGACTCGAGCTGTAAAGAGGCTGTCAGGGTTAGAGAAATGCTTTTTCGGTCCTTCAAGACCTGCCCAACTGAGGAAAATCGAAAAAAGTTCAAACGAGCCAGAAATGACTGCAACGCCTTTCTTAAACATGTAAAATTCCAATACGACCAAAAACTGAGGCAAAAAATACTACAATGTCCCAAAAGTAGTAAAAGTTTGTGGTTGTTCGTCAAAAATATTAGAAATTCTGCCTCATCCTCTATCCCAACGCTCATTTACAATGGCATTCCAGCTGTCAGCTCTTTGGACAAAGCCAATCTGCTTGCAGCACACTTTGCTGCTATCTCAACACTCCCAGATTTTCTTTTTCCCCGCCTACACTTGAGTGCGTCGAATCTTCAATGGGACGAATCCACTTTCGCACTCGTGTAGTAGCAACTTAAAGATCTTAATATACATAAATCCGGTGGTCCTCTAGATGGTCTATCCTTCCGTCTTCTGAAGAGCTGTTCTTCCACGCTGGCAAAACCACTGCGTAAGCTTTTTCATCAATCCTACTCTTTAGGACTCTTTTCGAGCAGATGGAAAATAGCATTTGTCCAGTCCGTCCCTAAGAAAGGCGAATCTTCCTCTCTCTCTTCATGGAAACGCTGATAAATCGTCAGCTAATGAAATATCTCGAAACACGAAAACTTCTTAATGACCGGCAGTACGGTTTTCGTAGCAACAGGTCCACTGGTTATTTGATGGCATGTCTCACCGAAAAGTGGAACCAAAGCGTACATCAATCTGCCGAAAGCAAGATAGTTGCACTTGGTATTTCTAAGGCATTTGACAGAGTTTGGCATCAGGCTCTTTTGTCGAAAATGCGTGCTTTTGGGATCGATGACTGTCTTCTTCAATGGATTAGAAATTACCTTTCGGAACGTTCAATTCAAATTGTCTTGGATGGTTTCTAGTCTGATATTCACAAAATAAGTGCTGGTGTGCCCCAGGGCTCCGTTCTGTCTCCTACACTCTTTTTAATTTTCATCAACAATCTCTTGTCTGCTACCTCTAATCCAATATACTTCTTTGCTGACGACAGCACTCTCTGCTTTTCATATTCGTTCCCGGACTCACGTCCCTGATCTTCGGCCGTATACCGGGAACGGCAGCGTATGTTAAAATCATTAAATTCTGATATTACCAGCATAACTAAATGGTAGAGTTATAGGTGATACTAATATCACTCAAACAATGGACACTCCTGAACACCGACGTAATATCTCATGTCTCACTCTGTTTTATCGCTATTTCCACCACTAGTGCTCCATAGAAATCGCCAGTAGCATTCCGCCCCTTCAAACTTTTAACCGTAACACCCATCTAGCTATGAATGCTCATCGGTATACCCTCAAGACCACTTTCGGACGTACTCTAAAATATCGTGATTCGTTCCTAAGCCGTACAACTCGCTTATGGAATGCCCTGCCTAGCTCTTTATTTCGTAGTCATTATAACCTTCAAACATTTAAAACCAACGTTCACCGGTACTTCTCTTTCCATCCTCCCTGATTTTCCTTCGCCCGCGCTGTGTGCATACATTTTAAGGGTACTAAAAAAATAATCTCTTGAGCGCGCGCAAATTATCAAAAAAAAAAAATACCATAGGTCCACGTTGGCTTTAGCACAAGAACGGATTGTTACCAGAATATATGACAAATAGCGTAAGGCAAGTTTCTGATGTCCAGCCGCATAACTTGAGAAGTAACGAAAACATCAGAACATCAATATGCAGATTGACAAGTACACAACACAGCAATCAATTTTTTGTCGAGGAATAATAATAACCTGCCAATTAATATAAACATCGAAACAAGATTACTAGGGTTTAAAAGAAAAAATTGCAAATTTATAAAAGACACCATTTGAAACGTAATTTTTAACTTTTTTGCTTTTAATTTATATAAATTAAAAAACTTAAAAATTGTTAATTGTTCAGATACTTAAAAGTTATTTTTAACTAATAAAATTACCTATCTATTTATCTACAATATCACTTGGTTATATAAGAGAAGCTCGTTTTAGATACTAAGGTTGGAATGTTTACCAAGTAACCAATACATTTCTCTGTATTCGTTTTCGAGTTCTTTGGCTTTTTTTTAACGTGGGACTTCCATTTTAACTTTGTCATTCCAAGATATTTAGCCTCGTTTGCAAATAGGATACAAAATCGTTTTTCTGTATGTATAATTTGCATGAACAGATTTGGTTTCATTGAGAGCTATCCGGCCTTTGTCCATTCATATACTTTAGCGAGAGCGCTTTGCAGTTTCACCGTGGGTTATTTAACCATTTTACCTGCTGCTAGTACAGCAGTGTCAATGGCAAACGTAGCTAGAACGGTTCCCTCTTCTTGGGATATGTCTCGGGTATACAGATAGATACAGGAGGGCCGAGAACACTTCGCTGTGGTACGCCGTCTAAATTCTATTCTCGAGATATTTTGTGAGCATATTATAGAAGCTCAGTGGCAATACCTGCTGTAATTTGAACTTTAAGCCTTCATGGCATACCTTATCAAAGGCTTGCGATATATCAAGGAATACCCTTGAGCAAATCTTTTTTTCTTTTTCTCAATTACGTCAGTGATTCTATACACCTGATCAATATTTGAATGTTTACTTACTCACTGAAAAAAAGGGTGATTAGGGATACAATTTTTTCCGTCTATAATTATCTTCTCAAAGATATTCGATAAAATTGCGAGAATTGAAATCGGTCTATAAAACTTCCTGTCATTCGGAGGTTTTCCTGGTTTTAGAACCATTATGACTTCAGCAACTTTCCGCTAACTCAGAACGCATTCTAGCATCACATAATAATATAGAGAAGCTTAATCCTTTTCTAGGCAGCATTTTAAGAACTTCTCCCGAGTTTTCTTTGGTTTTAATTTCTTTTCTTTCTTTGATAGGGTGTGTTATTCGACGCGCTATATTGAATGATTTTAACGAAGTGATCAACTTCGACTTCTGGTTCATAGGGTGTCTTAAGTGATATGTTCAGTTCTACATTTTCTTAAATTTTTTTTCTTGAAACCTTCTCAATTAGTATTTCTACCGGTTAGTCTTGCTGGTTCTTGTTTTTTAATTTGAGTTCCGTTCATTGTCAATGAGAGAATGATCAGATCAGATCAGATGAAAGGTCAAAGCTTTCATCGACTTCTATGAAATTGTTGGATATCCCTTTGAAACGAAGAAATCGATTAGATCGGGTATTTTGTGGGATCAGTCGGCCATTATTTCGGTTTACCTGTCGAATGGAAGCCACAATTGTGCTCCATACGAACTTCATAGAGCATTCTACCGTTTTGTGAGTGGCATCTTGAACCGTAGAAGATGTGTTTTGCATTAAGATTACCACCAATAATAATACTAGATTCATATCATTTAAATATATTCACTTTAACGTGAAACTCTTTTCGAGCGCTGATCTCGGTGGTAAATGGTAAGGTAATTATGTATATTTCTTACACGTACCGTGATTGCTTGCTCAGATTCGAGCTTTATTTTAAGGTCTTCAGTATATTCGATAGACTCTTTAATGTACAAGGAGGACCCGCTTCTCGGCTTTTCAGATGGATAATAAGCGTGATAATCCCTAAAGCCTCTTATTTTTGCACACGATCCCCTTTTCATATGGGTTTCAGAGGAAATTATTTCATGGAATAAACTTTGTGAATTTAAAGAAAAGCGTTGTTTAATTTTCTATAAATGAATCGAACATTCCATTTAATACATTGACAACCAAACGGCTATTAGAACTCGGAAAGCGCCAAGGAAAAGTCCGAATTTAGTTATGTTACTCCGAAATGTAATTTTTTTAAATTTTAAAAAGAACTTACCACTCAAGAGGGTATTACTACTCTTAAAATGCCAGAGCACGTGTTAAGTTTTTCGGAAAATTGGATAGAGAGAGAGAAAAAGATGTTTGGGCTCAGTGGTTATTTCGCTCCATGGGTGGCATCCAACATTTAATGGGTAGACTAAATTACTAGTGTAAATTGGACTTGATGTTGTATTTAGGCAACCATTCATCTCACAAGATTTTAGTTGCCTGAAAAAAAGTCTTTCGGTCACGGCTGATATTGAATCCCGAACCGTCCGATTGGGAAGCCAATACACTACCACTTAAGCCAGGGCCACGCAACTGCAGTTGGAAAAGGAGCCATTATTGTGATCAAGTAGAAAACGTTCTTGATTTATTTAAGTTTGCCGTCTAGACTGAATATGTGAAAACTGACTTGGATAGAAAAATTATGAAATTATTTTTAATCAGCAGAAAGAACAAGAGTACAATTATTTGTAGCTCCAATCTGGGCCCCGTCAATAGAAAGAAACGGTGGAACAAACGGATATTCTTCCCAACGATTTCTACGAAAGTTTTCAGGGCTTTCAAGGGAATGCATGAGATTAATGTTTTTGTGTGTCGCACTAGCGACTTTAAGGAGGACAATCTTCTATAATAAAACGGCCTAACCAACTCAATTCGATTTCGAAAAGTGGATCATCTTCGACATAAAGAAGTAACAGATTGCTTCACCACTGAATATACCACACGCTCTCTAAATTACCAGCTAGAGAGGAATGGAAAGGTGATTAAAAACTACGAAACAACAATCATGCACTGTGGGGTAGGGGAAGACATTTTCTCTGAAAAATTGCAAATATCGATGGCTTCTCATCTACCAGACTATGGCAGCGCCTTCCAGGCAAAATGTTTCGTGATTAGAAAGGCATGCCTTTTACTGAGAAACTCGCTACCACAGATCCAAATCACTGTTATCATTACCGATAGCCAAGTACCATTAAAGCTATTAATTTAGTTGCACCATCCTCAAAACAAGTCAGAAAATGTCAATCTTTACTGAATCTCCTGCGTTCACAATCAAGCGATATCATAGTCTGAAGGCTCCAGGAAGCAGTGTCATTGAAGATAACAAAATAGCCCTTGACAACTCAATATATGTAATCATAAAGCCAAGTTAGATATACCCTGTTTGCGGGGTCTAGGAAGGACCAGGAACCGTTCTTAGGTAAGCAATGAAAGCGAAGAATTGTCTACCAAATGGATAATGAGTCAGAAAACTTATCCTTTGCCTAAACTCTGCTGGATAGTTCTAACAATCTATCAAAAAAAAAACAGAAGATTAATCACCCTCGCCGGCAAACATGACGACGAGATGTGGTAGCAACATGGCACAAAAAGTGCTAATTTTCTAATTTTGTTGTCTCACCATTAACCGAATATTTAGGAACAACAATTTTAAAAACACGATCTTAAACTTGTCCTATATATTGTCTTTTTCAACTTAATCATCAGGGGTTGTTGACCTTTAAACAGTAATCAATTTTACTTTCCGATAAGAGGTTGTTAAACTTTATTTGCATCCCCATCTGCAAACCTTGATTAAAACAATATTTTAATAAAATTAGCATGTTTTCATTTCGTTTAATTATTAATTACTTAAAGTAATAAATTACCAATGTGATTTTAATCTGTTTATTTAATGTTAACATTTCAATTAACACATCATTGCAAATTACAGAAAATTGATAATAAATGATTTAACCCTAAAATGCTACGCTCTTTGGCAATAGTGAAATTCGTCAATGCTTTAAATAATTTGCCTATATTTTCACAAGGGTTGAGCTAGCAGAAATTGTATTGGATAAAAATCGGCTTCAGATATCTTATATACGAATATATCGCCACATGGGCATAGTGCCCCGGCGTGAAATCCCGGACTTTACAAATTAATTCGCATCGTCCTTTGAAAATAATCGTCCTAAAATAATAATATATCATATATAGGGTACAGAGGCAGTTTGTGTACAGACTCCGAACGGCAACAATATGAGACTTTTCGTTTGTGGAAGTTTCAGCTTTCAGAAGTTTGATTGCCTAACGAAAGAGTGACGAAAGCAGAAATTATTTTAGTTATTCGGTGCGTAAATCTCTGGCACACATAGTGCCGCGCGAACTTATTCGTGTTATGCTACCACTTAATGGAAAGATAAGTAGCTCTGAAATTGTCTGACTTCTGACTTTAGAATGCGGATGAGCTACAACTTTCATGATAAAGCTTGAAAAATGCTTTGCTTTGCTCCAAGTCATACACCGATCGGAAATGTTAATAGATCGCTTTCTGCCTTTGATTTCTTTGTTTTCCTATTCGTTGACTATATTATGTTCAAGAAGTTATGCGTGTAGATTTCTATCTATTGTAGTATGTCCATTGAACTGGCATTGCATTGTTTAGTAGTGACAAGGGAACTTTGCGTACCCTTAAAATAAAGAGTTCAGCGGGGCATTCCATAAGTGAGTTGTACGGCTTAAGAAAGAATCACAATATTTCTGAGTACGTCAAAAAGTACGTACGCTTGAAGGTAACCTGATGAGCATTCAAATCGAGACGTGTATTACGGTTGAAGGTTTAAAGGGATAGAACTAAGTGGGAGAGGACACATTACGTCTGTGTTTGAGTGTCAATTGACTGAGTGATATTAGCATCACCTATGACTTTTATATGATGTTTTTAAATCCTAGGTGATTTTAAGAGCAGCTGATGTATTTCTTACATCGCTTGAAGAAACCTATGAATTTGTCTGCATTTTTGATAAAATCTATGTGCGAGGCTAATCCTCAGAATTCTTTTGCGTCAAAAGGAAGTGCAACGTGAGAGACAATCATCTTCTGGACTTCATACTATGAAGCAGAGGCTGTTACCGATGATTGGATTCTATTCATTTATCTTACACTCATCTGAATAAATCATAAAAATTTTGTGTTGAAGGCACCCAACTAAATTATTTAGTTTTTCTAGTAAAGCGTTGAGATTTTTCGGCCTTTTTAAATGTGAGCTTTGGATACTGCTTCGTAATATTTTAATCCAAATGCCAGAATGCGGGAATGATATTCCAATTTGCCGGGTATAGTCCCAAAGCCAGGAGTTGATGAAGTCATCGCGTAGACATCGAAAACTCTACCGATTGTTAACGCAAAACATAGTCCTGCCAATAGTCATATCCCGTCATCTAACCAAATTCAGAGTGAATGACAACAGAACATGAAATAACGTAAAATCAAAAATGACCAGCTGTAGAAAAGAAAAAAATAGGAAGAATCTTCATCACATATAGAAACTAGAATCCTGCAGCTAGAACATAAACAGAAATTTATCCGTAGCAAGAGCTGAATGCCCTTGTTGAAGTTTTATTGCAGTGCTTATTGGACACTAGCAAATAACTTAGGCACTTTAGGTTCAGACACAGTCAATTCAGAGACTGTGTATCCAAAGGTACGAATTATGCCACTCACTAACAACTTGTTACACAACACCTCATTTAGAACCAACTTAGAAACCACAATGGTTCCACAGCAGTCTTATAAATCTCCATTACAATTAGACATATCCTGCAACGCATTTCCTCACTCAAACGTACTCCGCATTAGTGTCTACCGGAAATGTAAACGCTGTGATAAAAGGTAAGCAGTACCTGCTCCAACCAGCACAACTCAGCGTACGTACATGCGTATGGATATGATGAAATCTCCAAACAGACACAAACATGACCATTCATGTTGTCATCCTAGCAAAAACGTGATTTTTAATTTCAATTCAACAAAAACCTTAAACTCCATCAGAGGGGGTAAACCTAAAAGACAAGAAAAACGAAAACAAATTGCACTGGAATAACAACTCACCTGCCGTACATGCCTTCCGTAATTTTATTACGTTTTATCGGTCGCCGTATTTTGCCACAATCGGCATTTCGTCTCTTCATATTTTTGTGTATTTTGAATAATAAAATTTTACAAGTTTCACGATCGAAAATGTGTCTCACTGAGGTTTTTTTTTTTTTATTTTTGTTTTTTGTGTCTTATTTTCTTTTTCGTCGGTTTTCTTCTAATCTTTTCCACTCACTTCTACAAGCACAGAAAAACGAAGATTTTTCCTAAAACGAGAGCAAAAGGAAGTAAATTGTAGCATAAGAACCGGTTGAATGAAGACGGCTAAAACAGAGGGAAGAAAAAAAAAAAAAAAAAAAAAAAAAACGAGCCCAAGATGTAGAAAGTCCTTAGAGTAGGAGGTGCACAATTGGTACCATCACCATCGACACCACTGCCACTGCTATCCTCAACCACATTGGGGAAAAGATGTTTCCACTTTCCACCATCACCATCACCATCAGGTAGGATTTTCCGGAAGCATTCGAACTTTGACTTTAATTTCACATTAAGAAGCCAAATTTGTTATTTAATAATTCTGTTTCTTTTTTTGTTGGCATTGAACCCCCCTCTGCAAGATGCCTTTTTTTATATAAATATGTACAGAAGAGGAAAAGTAGAAAAAGAGACTCCTAGCCAACAGCATCACTTTGGAGATTTTTTTATTTTTGTTATCGTCTAGCAAACGCGCCACAATTGTCCTAAACAAATATTTTTAACCGAATTTGCAGTATTTAAATGCAAATTGCATAAACACTTTTGAAGGGAATTACAATTTTTTATGCAGGAAAGTCGAAATTTTTCGCAGGATGAAAACACTTCTCGTCGAATCCTTCTCTCGCGCAACTTTTTTTTGTGATGTATATAATATTTTCGAATGGGGATATGACGACTCAATTGGTGTGAAAGAGATAACGAGCGCTTTTTGTGAATGTACTATTTCGAATTTGTATGGTGGCAGCGCTGTAGAAGTACGAACAAATGTCAAATAAGAAATTAGTTATGCCAGACTAAATGTTTCTTTTTAAAGTTTTATGCTAAGCAGTAAATAATTCTTCCGATGTTAAAGGGCTCAAGTAAACCCTAGTAGAAGTCGAAATCGAATTTATCAATCATTAATCAATGAATTTTCTTCGAAACTGTTATACATATACAACACTATACTCGAAATATGAAAAGAAAACAATGCAAATTGGATATTTCAATGGAAGAATATCTTCTTTTATTAACTGTTGAAATATGCAACGCATTGATTGATTTTTAAGAGTTCGATTTTCAATTGCGAAAAAAACAGGAAAATTGCAAAAGTGTGTAAAATTTTTATTGGATTTGCTTGCCATTTATTTTTTCAAGACTATTTCATGTAAATGTACCATACGGAGAGTCAAAATTTGAATCACTTTTTCGGCTGGAATCTCGCTAATAACACGTGTAATGTAGTCCTCCAAGGCTGCAATTGACGCTGGTTTATCGGCATAGATGAGTGATTTGACGTATCCCCATACAAAATAGTCTAAAGACATCAAATCGCACGATCTAGTCGGCCGATTCACTGAGGCAAAACGAGAGATAAATTACTTGCCGAACACATTTCTCAATTGGTCCATCGATTTGCGTGCTTTGTGGCATATAGCGCCGTTTTACTGGAACCACATGTCGACAATTCAGCTCGTGCATTTTGGGCAAAAAAAGTTCAAAATCACTGAACAATAGCGAGCGCCATTGACGATAACGTTGTTCTCACGGTCATCTTTGAAAAATACGGGTCAATGATTCCGCAAACAGTGCATTTTTCCGGGTGCATTAGCAGCTTTTATACTCCCTGAGGTTGCTCATCGGACCAAGTACGGCAGTTTGTTTATTAACATACCTACTCAACCAGAAACGAGCTTCCTCGCTGAACACAATTTTTCAATAAAAACCGAATCTTTCTCCAGCTTTACTAAGACCCACTCACCGAAGATTCGACGCCGTGACAGGTCGTTCGGCATTAGTTCTTGCACGAGGTGTATTTTGTAAGGTTTTAGACCAAGATTCTTGTGTAAATTCTTCCACGTAGTCGAGTAACAAAATTGCAATTGGTGCGAACGGCGACGAATCTATAAATCAGGGTCTTCATTGACACTGGCAGGCATAGCAACAATATTTTCCTACGCATACGGATAGGTGGCTTGATGTCCAAAAGCATGAAATTGGTGCGAAATTTGGTTACTACATATAATCAATGGGTCGATTATGACGACCGTAAAATGGTCGAGGTGCGCGAAAACAATTTCCGTAGAGCAACAAGTCCTTTCATAATGAAATGGCAATGCTAACTGAGTACGTTTGACTTTGGCACATGTCACAAATCATACGGGAGCTGTCAAAAATCGAACACTGAAAAACCAAAAAGCAAAAAAAATCACCCTTCCGATAGCCGCATATAATCCCACATATTCTTCTCACGTATTTGCTTCACTACTGCGCTGTTATTTTATCGTTATCATTATTTAGGCCAACAGTTTGCTGATGTTTTTTTTCTTCAGTTAAGTAATCCAATTACTTTTCTTTGAACTTCGGCTGGAATTGAGCCTCTTTGGCTTTTTGGACCGGACTACGCGGTACTGTAACAAAGTTTTCGCGTCATTCACTCCACCCCACACCCACTCTGTATGCGACATCGCATTCGCCATTTTCTTGGTTAACGAACTTTTGCGCGATGCCAGGGGTTGGGTTTGCAGGAATAGAATAACACCAATGCAAATATTCTTTCCTAGTACTACTGATTCATAGTCCGTTAATCGATTAAGAAGAGTCACGTTCGCGATGTTTTTCCATCATTATCCGTAAACTTTGAATCACGGTATACCTGCATTGTCTAGAACTCTTTCATATATTTTCATAGTAATCGATATTAGCTTGACAGATCAGTAGCTATTGCAAGAAAGCTTTCCTCTTCACTCGTTAGGCATTTGATCACTGCTTCCCTTACTTCGGCTGGCGTAAGATCTGATGTTTTCGCTTCGTGTGCCATAGCGGAGGGAACAATACTGCGCTGAAATTTTTCGCTTAGTAATGCGTTTAACTGACGTCTACTACGAATCTAGTTTCTCCCTGTTAATAGGTTCATTGCTCATCTTCATATTTCTGCGATTGAATCTCTTACAAATTTTTTCTTCGTTGTATCGCAATCATAAAAATGTTTGCTCATTCATCAGACCTCGACGTTGTACTTCTTCTACTTCCTGTCGCCTGCTTAGAGGTTGGGGGGTAATTTCCAATACAAATACTGCTGTCGCACGTGCTCTTGCTATTGCCCTTTTCGGCTCTTTTTTTGCAATATTCATAGTCTAACTCAAGATGCACTTTTACAATTTCACCGTTTTCGGTGGGTATGAATACACTTATAATGCCTCAGCATGCGTTAAGTTTTTGGAAAATGCAATAGACAGAGAAAGAAAGATGTGTGCGCTCAGTAGTTATTTCGGTTCATTGATAGCTAGAAACATTTAATGGGGAGACTAAATTCTTAGTGGAAGTTGGCTTGTTGCTGATTTCTAGTCAACCATTCATCTTATTTGATTTTCGTTAATTGAAAAAAATGATGTCTTTCGGGCGCGGTTGGGATTCGAACACCGAACCTTTCGATTTGGAAGCCAGTCCATTACTACTTGAACCACGCCAACTCACGGTCCACGCTTCCAAAGCTTGCTCTTTGGTTTTTGCCGCCAATAAACTTTATTTTATTTTTTAATTTTTATGAACTTAACACTCAAGACGGTATGACTTCTCTTACATTTTTCTTCGAAGTTGCTCAACGTATATACCTCGTGCCCTTAGTTCAATGGAAGAGCAGAAAAAGAAACCAGCAAGAAGATATTATATTTATATCGGGCTCCGAAACCTGGGGACAAAATAAAATTGATGGTAATGGAAGGAAAATCGTTGATCGTGAATCCATTGGGCTAACCAAAATAAACAGATTTTCAAATATGTGGTCAGTTAAAGATTTGATTGGTATTTGAAAGTTCACCATGTTAGACGATTGGCTACGGGTCTTTCAAAATTCGCGTCTAGATGTCAATAGCGAATGATTTCTGAACGCTTTCTGTTTTTATGTCATATTGGAGATTTGTGAAGTAGGCAGTAAAGTCTATGTCGATAAGCCAACAACTATTGCACAATTGAAAAACAACATTCGGACGTTAATGAACTTAATGCGGTAATGTGCAAGCGAGTCCTTGAAAATGTTCATGTTCGTATGAGAGCCTGTAGACGTGCTTGTGGTGGACATTTAAATTATATTATTTTTCACACATAATTGTTAAGAACCATATTTTTATGAAAACAAAAACACCAGAAAAAATCTAAGTACATATTTACATGTTTTATTTAAAAAAAAAATATCGGGATGCGATTTTTGAAAGACCGTTTATAATACAATAGATCTGAATGTGGGCTCTGTAAATTATCCCGATCATCTATCGCCCGACTTAAAATCAACTATCCCCATAGCAATAAGTACGCAGTGGTGCGAAAGAGTCCCCAGCGATATGCATCAACTGCAGGGGAAAACATCCAGCTAACTATCGAGGCTGCGGAGTTGCAAAAACGACGGGATGAATCCAAAATGATGACTTCTAAAAACGCAGGGCCAGCGAGTACGAAATACCATCCCCAACCCCAAAGCTTTTAAAGAAGAAAAAGATAGCAAACGCCGTGATGGCCGCTAAAATCACCAAAACAGCAACTTCAAAAATAACAATCCGAAAGTGAAAAGTGGAAAAACTTACGCGCAAATAGCGACACGAGCAAATACGACCAACTGTGAATCACCTGATCATGCCTCAAATGTTTTCTCAGTAATTCTCGAGAGACTAGAAGAACTGACTAAAACAAATAAGATAATAGTCGAACGGCTTCTCAACTTCGAAGCAGATCTGTGTAACTAATCATGACAAAGAAGCTCAATATTCTTGCGTGGAATACCAACGGCCTACAGAAAAGGCTTGATGAACTAAATATTTTTATTCAGGAAAAAGCAGTTGACATATATGTAGTATGTTTAATTTCTGAAACTCACCTGACGACACAATCGCGAGTGGAATTAAAAGGTTACCGCGACTGACACGCTCATCATCCATCGGGAAACGCAAGAGGCGGGTCATCCCTATTTATAAAAGACTGCATTGAACACTCTCTGGAAGCACAAATTGAACTCGACATATTTCAAATGACCACGGTGCGTGCTAAAAATAAAAATTACTCTTTTAATATATCCTCAATCTATTGCCAATCGCGCTTCAAAATAGAAAAACCCGAATTTATTGACCTACTTAACTCTCTTGGACCAATCTTTATTATAGTTGGCGACCTTAATGCGAAGCACACCTTTTGGGGCTCAAGATGTATCTCACAAAAAGGCAAAACACTGCTTGTATTGAATGTGGTTGCCAATTTTGCTCAATAGGCAGACCGACGTTCTGGTCCTCGGATGTCGCCAAAACACCCGATTTTTATTGGAAAAGGAGTAAATGCTAGTTGCGTCAAAGTTGAAGAAAGCTTCGATATCTCCTCCGATCATTCCCCAATTATCCTTTCATTGTGCGAATCCTTGGTTAAGAAACAAAGACCACCTAGATTATCCAACAAAAAAACTCACTGGGAAGATTTCCGAATAGAGAGCCGTTAAAAGTCTTCGAAAGCTCCAAATACACGTGGCGCCAATAGGAAGATAAAGAAAAAACTAACGTTTTCGCAGAACATCTTGCAGAAACATTCAAACCATTCGACTGGGAAGTGCTTCCAGAGAATGTCAATACACTAGACGTGACGACGAGCCTTCCAATAGAAAAGGCTACACTTGGGGAACTTAGATAAGTTATAGACACGCTTAAGCCCCATAAAGCTGCTAAAGCTGCTCTATCTTATAAATTCCAACATTAGAGTACGTACCGCATCAGTGGAAAGTTGCCGAAGTTATTATGGTTCCCAAACCCGGTAAACCACTGACTGAAGTCAAGTCATACAGAATAATATCGTTCCTCCCGATTATATCGAAGGTCTTCGAGCGAATCTTACTTAATCATCTTATACCGAGTATTGTCACAAATCAGCTCATCTCCGATCATCAATTTTGCTTTAGAAGCCAGCACTCTACTGTTGACCAAGTGCATCGAATAATCGATGTAATTGAACGCAATCGCGTGTAAGTTAGTCTGTTCAAGCGCATTCCTTAACGTTTCGCAAGCTTTTGATAATGTATGGCACTAGAGCCTGAAATATAAACTTCGACAAGTCCTACCCGAGCAATTGTCTCATATTTTAAGTTCATACCTAGATGACCGACTGTTCCGTGTCAGACATGGAAACGAAAATTGCAATTTTAAGACAATAAAGGCGGGGGTGCCGCAAAGAAGTGTTCTTGGCCTTGGTGTTCGTGAAGAGCTTGAGATTAAGTATAGAGACATTTACTGGCTTCCTGGAAAGTATTCCAAGCGCAGTTTAGAAAACAAATTGCTGCTATACAAGCAAGTGCTATAACCGGTCTGGACATATGGTATACAGCTTTGGGGTTGTACCAAAATCAGTAACGTTAACGTCTTAGAGACATTTCAAAACAAACTTCTTCGAGTGTTTGTTAATGCACCGTGGTACATTAGAAACGATGATACTCACAGAGACCGTGAGACCGTGAGTCGAAAACGTTCAGAACGAAATTAAAATGTTCGCGCGAAAACAAAAAAATTGACTACAAGTACATACGAATATTTCTATTCAACAGATCCTTGACGATACAAATTTATTGCGCCGTCTGAAAAGGACTAAACCTCTCGATCTAGCGAGGTGATCAGAAGTGCTTAATTTTTAAAGAACGTAGGAATTTTCAATGGAAAATCGCCTGCAAAGAGGAACTGCTTGTTGAGTGTGAACTCAGTCGTAGTCTCCCCATTAAATGTTGGATGCCACCCATGGAGAGAAATAACCACTGAGTCCAAACATCTTTCTTTCTCTCTCTATTCCGTTTTCCAAAAAAACTTAACACATACTGAGGCATTATAAGTGTGTTCATACATACTTGAGTGTTAAGTTCTTCGCCAGTTCTTGCGAGTATCCGCAGAGGTCTCAGAAAAAGGCGTCTGAAAAGAATGGTTTCCGACTTCTGAAAGCTGATCTTCAACTTCCACTCATGGCAATATCGGTTAATTTTATCGAAGTAGCCTTGTAAGAGCATATTAACAACCTCAATTTTCGGACCTAATCTGTACGCAAACCGTCTGCGTACGCTAGGTGATGGCGAAGTGAACTTACAAGATCACTTGTGTACACGTTAAATAGGATCGCCGAGTTAACTGCACCTTGTTGCAGACCATTTTTAATGAAAAATGTTCCAGCAGAAGTCGCATAGTCATTCTTCACCATGAACTGTCTACTGGTGATCATATAAGAAAGAATGTAAATATAGCAGTGGCTACTTGTGCCCAACCAGTTCTGCTTGAAGAGTAGTCCTTCTAACCAAACGGTGTCGGGGGCCTTCTCCAAGTCAATCAGGCAGGCACCCGTGCATCGTTTCTTGTTTTTGTTCCACTAGATATCAGACACCAGTTTAGACCCCGCATGTGAAATATCATGGCCGGCCTGAAAACCGAATTGATTATCAGGAACTATATCCTTGTCCTCAACCTACTTAGTCAGGACCCTATTGATCACCTTTTCGCATACCTTGCTGATTGGCCCCCGCCCAATTATCAAGGCTTCGTCCATCAATGCCGTTATCTAATAAAAAGCGGGGGCAGAGCATATTACGGGTCTTATCGTAAACATCTTCAGATGACTCCACCGAAGGTTGCTACGATTTGACCAGTTACAAGTTGCCGGTCATAGGTCTTGTTTGCGGCAAGACCACCGGGAGTCAGATAATATGATAAAAAATCCAACTCTGCTATTGGCTTCATCAAGCACTGGTCTCAGGAGTTTTCCAATCGTTATGTTACCAAATCTCTTTACATAACATTTGTCTAGAATGCCTAGAACGCTTCGTGACGTTAACGATATCCTGCCTCTCTTCGACTCAGACTCAGCAAACTATCCCTCAAGAACATTCTTATTTCCACTTATGCCTCACGTCCTAACTTTCTTTAATCGCTCCCACCCTTTATTTTGTATCTTTAGTTTTAAGCGAAATTATTATTTTTAAGAATATGCTTACAATAAGCTTTAATAAATCTGTCCGGTGCTGACCCGGGCCCCAGATCAAATCAAATCGAAGCATAATGTTCGGTACCCATCGGTTACCCCTGATTTCTTATTTCAAAGTGATTCGAAGATCGTTTAGAGCTCTTCCTTTGAAATAAACGGGGGTAAGTTTATGATGACATTATTTGCCATATTTTCGTCATTTAACTCAGGGAACCATGAGATCTCGTCTCGCCAGTTCTCCATATCATTTCGAAGGTAGGAATTCTTCGAAAGGACCCGATTTTCCAGGTCGCGGTTCGTTAGTTTTAGTTTTAAATGCATTTTTATTTTCTAAATCATTAACTCTTACATACTAACAAAAAATGCTTAAATGCTAGCTTAAAATTACTTAACAAACTTATACTAACTTACTGGCCCCACACAGACACTCTAAGCTACTCTAAATTCTTATATCTATGTCTTTCGACTTTGTTTACATTTTATTTATTAATACTTATTTTCTATGCTTAAGGCTAAGAAAAGGTCGCGGTTCGTGCCAATGACATCATTCGCCTTGTACATTTCCTGGAAAAACGCACTAATGGCATCTGCCTTCTTCTGCGGATCTTCGTCCACAAAGAAGTTCTCATCATCTGCGAGTCCTTCTGGATCTCTGCCTGCTTTTAACAGTACTTGTTTGTTAGGCGTCGTTCGGGCGATCTTTATATATGGAAAGTCATTTTGATCTTTTCTCCGAAATATGATGTTTATAGCCCGAATTTCATTCTTCCAATATAAACGTATAGACGCTCTGTAATTTTCTTTTATTAATATTTGGTGGTTTTTGATCGGCGCCTTCAGTGTCATAACCTCCGGGTTATGACTGTCAGTAAACTGTCTGTACAAGGTTTTTAATCTCGACAGCAGTCTGCTTTTTCATCGGTGCAGTCCGTCAACACTTGCGTTGCGAAACGTGTCATCGTTGTAAGTAAGCTGATAACGAGGTATCGTACTGTCTATCGTACGTTATATGGTCTTCGTTGCTTTCTACCATAGTGTCCAGATCCCCTACACGCGTGACCCACATGAGTAATCATAGAGCCTCCACTACCCCGTCATATCATATGGCAATTGCGTCCATTGGCAGTTGTCAACATCCCTAAAGATATATCGCTCATTGGGTAAGACTTTAAGTCTGTTCCCGCCATATTTTTTTGGTGATCTGTAAAAAAGAATCTTTGAGGAGTAGGAATAATTCCTCGCAAGCCCAAAATCTCGCGGGAACACATTTTTGTTAAATGTGTTTGAAACGTCAAAAACAACAAATAAAAACAAAACAAAAAAGAAATTGTAAAATAGGAGGAAGATATTTAGGTTGGTTATTATTAATATTTTATTGATGTAATATGCATTTAATGAGTTCTATTGTATTAAGCGAACAATTCCCTTCAATATGAAGCTCTTTTTTCTCCTTAAATTTAAACGTTTACGAATTTGACAGTTCTTGTAAAATTGATTTGTCGTTTTTTACAATTCCTGTCCAAAAAAAAATCTCGTGTTTCTACAATTCGTAAGAATTGGCAGGGTGGGGAAATGAATTACTCTCTCAAATGCATTCTCTTTTATAATTTTTTCCCGCGGGAACAGGTTCTTGTACAAAGTTGGAGTCCTGGAACAGACCTTTTATGTATCGCGTATGGTCTCCCATATTTTGGAAATAATTTCTTATTCGTTCCGATGGTGGTGTCAGTCTGTTTCACAACCACGAAATCACCGACGGAGTATGTTTTTGCCGATACATTTTGTTTTAAAAAATATTTTTCATTATATTTTTGAGGCTTGCTAATAAGGTCTGAAGCTTGCAAACAAATTTTCTGTAAATAGCGTACGGTTTCATGATTAAACTCGTCATTCACATGCTCAGTGAGCTCAATTATCCCACCACTTTATTCTACCCCAAAGAGAAGTTTACTAGGCGATTCTTTTGTAGAGCTGTATATTGTGGCATTGATAGATAATCTACTGGACCAGTCTGCATGATTAAATGGCTCACTTAATTTACTTAATATAGCTTTAATAACGCGATCCTCCCGTTCTACTTGGCCGTTAGCCTGGGGCGCCACCGCTACTTTGATGTGATCAACATTATGCTTCAGTAGAAAGTTGCTGAACTCTAAAGAAATGAAAAGAATCAGTAATAATACGCCTTGGCCGGCTGTAATAGCTGAAGTACTTCTCCATTGATGCACAAAGCTCCGTAGTACTGGTGGAATTAACCGGATATAGGCCCATAAACTTTGTAAAGTCATCAATGACGATATTAGGGATTAGGGCCGGCAAGGACCCGAAATGATCTAAGTGAACTGTGTCGAAGGGGACAGTGTTTTTAAGGATACTACAGGGTGAATGACTCGAACTCCAACTTTTTAAAATGCTATAATTTTTTTATTTTTTGATAAATTTTATTGTGCCGAAGCAAAAAATGTTGGAAAATACATCAATTTTCAAATTGTATCAGTAGTTTTCAATATGTCCACCTTTTGGCGCGAATAATGGCCTTGAGACGCCAAAGAAAGCATCGCATGCTGCACGCAAGTGGCTCTACGGTATTTTGGCCCATTCCCGGCGAAGTGGTTGTTTGAGGTATTTTTTGGTATTTTTTAGTGCCAACCTTCGCCTTCAAAATTCAACGGATTTGCATCTGGAGAATTTGCAATCCATTGTGTCGAAGAAATGAAGTGTGGAACATTGTTTTTTAACCAATCTGTGTTGACGCGCGCTTTGTGAGACGGTACCGAGTCTTGTTGAAATGTCCACGGTCTCCGACCGAAATGATTGTTTGCCCAAGGCTTCAATAGTGCCTCTAAGACAGTTTCACGGTATACGATCGCATTAATTTTGACGCCACGGTTCAAAAATACAAGCGGAGAGCGACCATCGGCGGTTATGGCGGCCCAAACCATCACCATCGGTGCTGCCTGCTTTCTGCTGGACGTCCGAAGGTGTAAATTTTCGAAGGACCTCTCTGGCAAGTAAACTCGGTCATTATGTTTGTTGACATATTACTCGATAACAAATGGCGACTCATCGGAAAAAACCAAATTCGGCAACTCACCACTTTCGTGCAAGCGTAGCAACTCTTCCGCTCTTTCGACTCAAACTTTTTTCTGCTGTGGGGTAAGATCGTGTGGCTTTTTGGAACTTCAATGGCTTGAGCCCAAGCTCATTTTTTTATGTGTTGCATCCGTTCCAACGATATGTTGAGCTCACAAACTTTTTTTCTTCCACTTCGACGCGAATTTCGCTCAATTCGAGCCTTCACTTTCCGAACCATTTCTGCCGATGTGGCTATTTTTTTATGACTACCTTCATGGCGTTTTACAACGCTGCCAGTATCACGGTAACGAGCTATGGTTCGAGACACAAATGATTTATTCACGTTGAGGTGATGGAGGGCTCTAACGATAGCTACTTGTGGTTTTCCAGCCAAATTTAAAGCAAACACACTATCACGTTTGAATTCCATCGCGGATAAAAATTTCTCAACACAACTGAGACGCAAATCGTGTAAAAGGCTTGTAAATAATAAAATTATCTGTCATGTGTCAAAATTTGAGCTCACTCTCATGAACGGTTTGGAAATTATAGCAGTCTGAAGTTGGTTGCAGTTCGAGTCATTCAAAGTGTATGTATACATATTATTATATGATCATATAGGTGCAGAGCACATATTGCAATTGATGGAATCTTTTTTATTAAATTATCAATTTCGTTTCTCATACCAGGAAACCATTAATTCTTTCGCACTTGGTATAGCATTGGTATAGCATTTGTCAATTCCCATATGTCCTACTTTCTCATGAACCATCTTTATAACATTCTCTTCCAATTTGCTCGGCACATAAAATGAACGGTCTGAGTAAATCTTGCAATACGAAATGATCTAGTGTTTTAACTTCGAGTATGCTTTAAAGTTTCCTGATCTTGAAATCCCTGTATTAAAGATTAAATGCAAAAGCCAATTTTCTAGATTTTGGGTTTATTAGTTATCTCTTGCCAAACCACGTTCTTCAAGGTACAGAATAAAAAAAAAAAGTAAAAAAATTATTTTGACAGCTTAATTAAGTTTGTCGTCTGTGTCCAATTGGAGATGTCGCTTGGAACGCCAAAGGGTGACAACAGGGTGTTTATTCTCCATTCGAATAGATCTCAAACATCTTGCCCGGTCGTGGCAACTGACTCGAAATCCTTTGACTCCAAAAGCCTGCATAGTTTTTGTACTGCCCGGGTAGAGATTCCTGCAGTCGTCTTGATAGTGGCGTTATGTGCCAGCCTATCGCTGCCCGGGTGAACTTCAGCAACTCGACCCAAACGCCAGTAAGTCGGGGGTAAATTCTTCTGACGAATTATAACGATATCACCAACTCGGTTGTTGTCCAACGGCCTCTACCACTTACTTCTGGTTTGCAACGTGACCAAATATTCCTCACTCCATCTTTGCCAAAATCGCTGGTGTGTTTGTCGCAACCATTGCCAATGCTTGATACGGTTAGTTGAGATCTTATCTACACTCGGCTCTGGTACGGTGAGAAAGGGGGGCTCCGATGAGAACGTCAGCTGGAGTCAAAGCGAATTTGTCGTCTGGATCGTCGTGCAGTGGAATAAGTGGGCGAGAATTAAGACACGCTTCAATACGCGTCACTAAAGTATGAAGCTGGTTGAACCACATAGTTTGTCCCCCAACCAAACGGACCAGATTGTGTTTTGCAGATTTCACCGCAGCCTCCCACAATTAACCTTAATGAGGAGCGCTGGGTGTGATGAAATCCCAATTGGTTCCCATACCAGCTAGTGACTGTAGGCTAGTATTACTCTGCCAAGCCGCAAAATCCTCTTGGAGCATACGGTTGGCACCGACGAATGCAGTGCCGTTGTCACTATAGAGATGCAGGCATGGACCTCGCCTACTTACAAAACGGATAAACGCATCTAGAAACGCCTGCGAAGAGAGGTCATCCACTACGTCGATATGCACCGCTTTCGTGGCCATACAAATGATAAGGGCCAGGTAGGTTTTAACAGTTGTGCGTGACCGCTTTGTGTCTATGCGCAGTATAAATGGGCCACAGTAATCCACGCCTGATGAAAGAAAAGGACGAGCAGCATTGACCCTTTGCGAAGACATTTGTTGCGTGAGGAAAGCACCGCGATAACGTCGACAAATGACACAATTATGTATAAAACTCCGTACTGCTTGCCACGCCTTTAAAATTTAGTATCGGCTACGAAGGTTGTGAAGCATCAACTGCATGCCACCATGAAGCGTTTTCTGACGGTCTTGCTGAATGAACAACCAAGCCAGTGCTCCAGTCCGTGGCAGGATTATTGGAAATCGGTGATCGTGGGGTTTGCAGCCTTGCTCAGTCGTCGACCAACGCGTACTACCCCGTCGTCATCAATGACCGAGTTCAGTGGAAGCAATCTAGTGGAACTGGAAAGCCTACCATCGCTCCGGATCTGATGAATCTCGGTCGAAAAAGCGCTGTCCTGCTCGATGCGGATATCAACAAAGATATTTTCTCCTCCTCTTGTATTGCATCCAACTCGTCCTGATGAAGCTGCTCATCTTGTTCTGAACCTGGAGGTATCGGGTCTTTGATCAACCAGTTCGGACCATGCCACCACAATCGATGTTCCAATAGATTAGCTGCTCCCATTCCACGACTGACACAATCCGCTGGATTTTAAGCTGACCGGACATGATTCCAGCACTCGGGCGATGTTAGTTCTTGGATTTGACGGACTCGGTTAGAGACATATGGTTTCAGTGTGGTTGGCTGCTTCCGTAGCCAACATAGCACAATTCGAGAGACTGACCACAAGAAACAAGGTGTATACAAAAGTCCTAAAGCTACACGAACATTTTCCACGGTAACCGCTAATAATGCGCTGCGCAGAGCTCTAAGCGAGGGATAGTAGCACCCTTGACTGGTGTCACCTTGGTGCGGGCTGTCAGCAGAGAGACACGTGCATGTTTCCTGAAGTCGATTGTCTTCGTATATAAAACAGCTGCGTTGGCGCGCGAGCTAGCGTAACAAAAGCCATAGAGTTCAGTTATTTCTCCATTCACCATGCCCAGCTATCAGCATCCCAAGTGATGCCAGCTATCCAAAGTGTTTGTATAAATATCTTCCCAATAGGTGCCAAAAGATCGGTAGGGTCGAAGAGCTGAGATACTTCACTCAGTACACGCCGCTTCGTTAGACAACCATCTTTCGATTTGAGGCTTACGCTGTAGAACAACTCGTCTGTGACTGGATCCCACCGTAGCCCCAGCACGGTAGCAGTCGGTGACTCCATAAGGAAGTCTGCAGTTGAAGCATTTCCACAAGTTAAATAATTAATTACCTGAGTGCTGTTGGAGTTCCATTTCCGTACCTTAAAATGTCTGCCGACAGTATGGTGTTAAGATTTGCAATTAACCTATTAGCTTCATTGACATCATTGCAGCTTACCAAAAGATCATCGACACAAAATTAAGTCAGAATTGTGTCCCGCGCAGCTACTGCTTGACTCTTGTCTGCCACTTTGCCAAAGTTGTCGTTCGCACATTGATGAAGCGCACGCACTGCGCTGTAAGGACTGAAAGCCATGCCATAAGTAAAAGTTGTCAGGCCATAAGTGCCGATTTTTTCTGTGGGCGATTCTCGCCAAAGAATCCGCTAGAAGTCCCTGTGTTCCAGAGTGACCAGTACCTGCCGGATCATCTTCTCGATGTCAGCGGTGAGGGCTACGCGATAACATAGAAAGCGAAAAATGATGTTGATAAGTGACTCCTCAATGTCATTTAGTGAGACGCCAACGCTAGGTCGCGCGGAAGCAATGAAAGCAACACAGAACTTGATCGTAACTGCATGATGTGGAATATAGAAACAGTTTGTGTGATCGCCAGGTTGATCCACGGTTTCCATACCAAGTGCGATGTATTCACGCATAAACGCTACATACCTTTCTTGTAGCTCCTTGTCGCCAGCAAATCGTCGTTCCAGGCAACGAAATTGTCGCAATGCTTGCGTATATGATTCCCCTAGATCTGGAGCACCACGACGAAACGGTATGTACACCATATATCGTCCATCCTTTGTCCGAGAGTGCGTCGTTGAGAATATGCGACCACACTCGTCGTCTCCAACCTCAGTCTCGGGCACTTTTTCCAACTTCCAAAAGTTCTGTATAAGTTTATCTAGAGTCATATCTAATTCAGACATTTGAGCATGAAAAGAATGCAGGGTTCGCGATGACGATGGCTCCGGAGCAGCATCGCCAAACACAACCCAGCCCAACTGAGTTCGCTGAGAGTGTGGCTAATTCAGCTTCCCATTGATGACTTAGCTTTGTACGATAAGACCCCACACGTCTGCTCCAATGAGGCCATCAATAGCGCCAGGAGTTCCAAAATGGGTGTCTGCAAGTTCAAGACCAGCCAAGTGTGTCCATTGGTTCACGTCGATCGGCAAAGTTGGGGTGGTCAAAGTGATTGACGCTATAACTAGCACTTCGACCGTCAAAGTGAAGTTAGAATGTATAGAAAAGATTGTGAGCGTAGCGCTGCCCTTCGTCCTTGCATGGGCAAAGTCGCCAATTCCCTCTATTGTGACATCATATTTATGTCTGCGGAGATGTAAATGGTTAGCAAAACGGTCTGTTATAAAACTTACATGCGATCAGGGATCGCAGAGTATACGAGCCAAGCGCTGCTGATCTGCTTACTGTCCATATATATATATATGCGCGCGCAGTAGCCAGCAAAATGGTTCGGTTGTTCTGCACGGTGCGACTATTTACAGCATCAGTTAGTCAGGAACCGGTGGTCTCCGCTTGTGAAGCAACTGTTGTCTGGAGGATCTGCACTGGATCCTCTGTTGTTTCCACAGCAGGTGTTGACATCCTGCGTTCGCGACAGAAGATCGTATGATGCCTACGACCGCACTGTCGACATCCACCTGATGAGCACTGCCTCAAGAATGTCCATGTCCGGGTGGCCGTGGCTCAAGTGGTAGTGTGTTGGCTTCCCAATCGGACGGTTCGGGGTTCAATACCAGCCGTGACCGAAAGACTTTTTTTCAGGCAACTAAAATCTTGTGAGATGAATGGTTGCCTAAATATAACATCAAGTCCAATTCACGCTAGTAATTTAGTCTCCCCATTAAATGTTGGATGCCACCAATGGAGCGAAATAACCACTGAACCCAAACATCTTTCTCTCTCTCTATCCAATTTTCCGAAAAACTTAACACGTGCTCCGGCATTTTAAGAGTAGTAATACCCTCTTGAGTGTTAAGTTCGTTAAAAAAAAAAAACACAAATTCGATACTCTGGGAGTCTCAAATGGCTGCTCTGGTTTCATAGCCAATAATGATGGACAGCGACCAACTCTATGAGGACCTTGGCAATGAGGGCATCTTCCTTCATCTGTTGTTGCCATATATGCTTTCACTGCATGATGAGTACGATGTTGTTGTCATGCCGCTGAAGTTTCTGATCGAGTTGGTATTCTAATTAACTCTGTAGCTAAACTGTGTGCTCGTTTATCCAAAAACTTGAGTAAAAACGCCAAGCTCGGAATCTCATTGGCAGAACAGTTCATATTCCACTCACACTGCGTGGTGACTGGAAGCTTAGACACCACTATAGGTACTGCCAATGCGTCCCACTTGTCAACAGGCAGTTTCATAACACGTAATGCACGCAAAGATTCTTGAACCGTATCGACGATAATCAGCAACATCTTAGACGTCTCATCTGTTGCCGGCTTAATGTTAAGAAAGCGGGAAACCTGAATTTCGGCTAAAAGCTTGGGATTGTCGTACCGCTCCTTCAACGCCGTCCACACCTCTTCATATCCACCAGAGTACATAGCGCCAATTAATGGTACCTTGCTCACATTGACTGCCTGATGGAGCTTACCCAATTTATATGCTTCTGGGTAATCCATTTCATGAACCAGAGTCTGGAATGTATCTTTAAAGGCCAACCAATTATGCAGGGATCCATCGAATGTAGGAATGACCACCGGATCCAATTTTATATCAATTTTTTCCTCAATAGCCCTTTGTTTCACTGACTCAGGTTTAATCCTCGACATTTCGCGGTTGAGTTTTACGCACGCCTCGTTGTACAACGCCTCCACCTGTTCCCACAACTGATCGTGTGCTTCGAACTCATCTGCTTAGCATTACCAACCAATCGCTGATGATGTTTCACAAAACGCTCGTAATGCTCCGTGACGGCTTTTACTTCTTGGTTCAACTGGGAACTGTAACATGTCTCGTAGTTGGCTCCTATTATGCGATCGTGATTACGTTTAATCGCATTTTGTGCAGCCATACGCAAGTTGAGATCAGCCATAGGGTTACACAGATGCAAAGTCCAAATCACGTGGGTCCAAAGAACTGCGGTAGCAAAGCAATGGTGTTCTATTCAAAGCAAATGTTCAAGGATACGCCAATGTGCGGTAAATTGAATATCCCTCAATACTCGTATGCCAAGCGCAGTTAAACCAAAAAATGTCCAAATGTACGCCAATGCGCGGTAAAACCAAATCCAAAAAATATATATACATACGTGTATGCCAAGCGCAGTTTCACAAAATCAGATCCTGAAATATCTGATATATAGTATAAATCGCTGAAAATTAGCAGGAGCCGTTTTTCACACCAAACGGCAGTTTAAATACTCACACTGGCCGTCTGGTGTACAAAAGGTGTATACAATGTATGAGTTCATCATACATAGGAACCTGATTAAAACCATCTTTTAGTTAACCAAAGGGAACCAGCGTTTACCTTCCATGCACTCGATACAACCTTCTATTAAGGGAAGGGGAAAATTCTCCCGGATTGTCTTTTTATTCATCGCGCGGTAACCTACTATATAATACGCAAACGCAGTTAACCACTCTTTTTCCTCGTTAGTACGACCGCTGAGGTATAGAGTGATTTACTCGGATATAGTAGTTATAGGACTGGGGACAGTGGAATGTTGTATGAGACTATTTGCGCTGCCAGTTTTAAGCAAAGAAAAACATTCATGAATTTAGCACACCTGACCAGATCATCAAAAAAGGCAACACTTACCATATGCATGGCGCTTCATCCCCATCATCCAGCTCGGCCAGCATCTGAGTGACAGCGATAACAATCATCTGATCTTTCCATTGCGCTTTTGGACAGCTGTGATGAAAATGTTCAACTTCCGCGCAGTTGAAAGATGAGCTAGCTGGCCTCGGTGGCTTGGGGTAACTGTTTTTGTAGTGGCCCATCTTGCAGCAGTTATAGCATCTGACTTCGGAGAGTTTCAGCGGCTTGACAGCGATTTCCACACTTCGGCTTGACGACGGTAGTATTTTTTGTAGCATTATGTTTTGGCTGCAACATGTAGACTCATCGTTTTTGCTCGTAGTGGTCCAATCGTGCCAGAAAGTCGGTATTGGCACTTTAATCGTTGAATCCATCGATGATAAAGGTCAACAATTTTTCCTCGGGGACACCAAATTTTGAGGATATTGAATTCATAGCAATGACGCATTCGAGTCCAGTATCAAAACGTCTGGATTAAAACCGTCTTCACCATCTGTTGTAGTAGTACAACTTCGTGCTGCATTCTAGCTGACGTGCCTGCTCGTAGACGTCCACTTATGGCCGTTGCCTTATTTGCTGCTTCAACAGCGTCTAGAGCATACTTTGTTGGCGTTGTCTGCGGCTGCAAACGACTTCGTCTTCCACGTTGTTGGCATTATCGGCAGCTGCGACTTCGTCCATGATCTCAACTTCGTAGCCTATTAGCTGGTCATATAATGGCAGCAACTGGGCGAGCGTAGCCGTTCAGGGGAATACTACTCCGGCTACATACCGTTTTCGAATTTTTTTTGTCTGCGGTTAGTTATTACCCCATTCCTGAAATGAATTAACCTCTTTTATTTGGAAAAATAGAACGGATTGCAAAAATTTAATTTTTTTCTCCGAACTAATACTCCAGCAGGCGTCTATCTCCTTCTTCTTTTGCAGCAAATGTGGCCGTCTTTTTCTTTAATTTCCATTTTGTCTTGTCGCCACTATCACTCACATACCAATCCAACAACAGATGGTGTTCGGTACATTCGAGGAATTATGAGACGTGTTACAAAAGAAATACGAGTATTACATTATAAAAACAAGATTTAATGCCTGAAAAAGGGCTAGCTACATAGAGTTTAGTCCTAGCATTTCTACCAGACTCGTCTGCCTATGCAGGATAGCAGGAGAGGGATTTTTAATTTAATGCCGAAGCCAGTCTCAAATGCAAAATATTTCAAAAGTTTGTATAACTATTCGCATACTCTGAAATGTGCATATGTACCTACATACAGGTATACGCATTGGACCATAAAGTATACCCAACGCCAAGGGTTTGCATGCCAGAACAAGAATCTATAGCTTTGAAGTGGTTGGAGACTTACGTACTAGTCTTTGAATTTGCTGTTCTTCAAATGCTTCGATTGCATAAGCAGTTTTACATTATTGAAAGATCAGTGGGCCCAACAACGCTACGGCCCGAAAAGTCTTCAAATCAGTCTTAGAGTGGATATAAACCGATTAACCATGCACGTGTAAAGGGATAAACAGGGAAGAATGGCAGCATATGTGATCTCATCCCATCTTACATCTTTTTACCAATCGCACATGTAAAAGTCATTCATCTACATATATACTATGTTATTACACTATCTTACATCACAGAGCCAAACGTTAAAAATGTGTTCTGCACAAGGTCTACATGTAGAGCTCGCCTATGTTCCTTCCAAAAATAAAGAGTAGGGAATGAAAAAAACGAGACATCGATCATGACTTACAGACGGTTACAAGATACTTACTTGACATATGGGGTGATTAGCATTTGACACCTCGCGTTAGAGACTTCATTGCAGTACTATTTTTACCACGGAACATTATACGCCAAAATAAAGAGCTGAAATTATTAAATTTTTCTTTGAAAATCAATCCTCTATTGTGTTAAGGGCTATGTTTGTGTAGAAGAAAATATCGCGGTCGAACAGTGTCCCAGAAAAAACAATTAAACTTTTAGTGTAGCGCAACATGCCATACTGGTCGTGAAACAATCGATTGATTGAAGAAAATTTTCCCTAATCGATTGATTTCAAAAAAAGTTTGATTTCGACTGTTTATCGCGATCAAGCGACAAGAGTCCCTTAAGCTCAACATACGAAACAAAAACGCCGGCTATTTTTCAAAAAATTATGCAAAATCACGAAAAAAAAATGGCCAATTTAGGGTGTACAGCAATAATTTATAATTTTCAAGAAGTAAATAAGTAAATTGTAGATTCAAATTAAATTAGTTATAAAAGAAAAAAATAAACAATTGAGTCTTATAAAACAAAAAAACACTCAGCTCATGGAAAATTCGCGGGCGCCTTTGTCAGCAACAATAAATAATAAATTTTTGTTAAAAATATTAGTGGGACATACGGTATGCACATATTCATACATACTAAACGAAGTGTGAGTACAAGGCCATTAACGCAAGCATTTTCCAATATCCATAACAGCATTTCATTTTAAAAGGAACATGAGAGACACCAGTGTACAATATGCAGTTTATTTTCTAGCACCGTGGAACTTTTCTTAATTCGGAAATAGTGGATAGAAAATATTTATAGTAAAAAATATCATTTTCATAAAAATAAAAACAAAATTGAAATCAGTTCGTTACTTTGAAAACACTCGCCAATGAATTTGGCAGTACTAACAAATTTCAAAATATCATGCCTACATGATGGCATTGCTCTGCGCGAAAAATCCCTTTCCGGTTGTCAAACCCATTGAAAGTTGCAGCACATTTTGCACGGCGGTCTAATATTCTATCAAAAAAACACTAGGAAAATGTCTTTCGGTGATGTTAAAACCCCAAAAGGTCTGGAAGAATTAAACAACTTCTTGGCCGACAACAGTTACATCGTTGGGTAAGTTTTCATTTCAACAAATTAACTAAATTATGTTGCGTCGAAAAATGTTGGTTAAGTTGAATGCGTTTGACACGTCAATTAATAAGAGAAATTATATTCTTTCAGTTACACCCCTTCAAAGGCTGACCTTTCAGTGTTTGATGCTCTTGGCAAGGCACCAGCAGATAAAGTACATGTTCAACGCTGGTACCGTCACATTGCATCGTTTACCGCCCCCGAAAGAGCCGCTTGGGGTGGCCAAGCTCTTCCACAGACTGCTGGTGCTAAGCCAACAGTTGAGGATGATGGTGAGTTTAAATCGATTAGATTTGATTTTGTAATTGTGAGAAGAATCTAAAGAATGTGCTTTATTTAAATAGATGATGTAGATCTATTCGGATCTGATGATGAGGAAGAAGATGCCGAGGCAGCACGCATCCGTGAGGAACGTGTGGCCGCCTATTCTGCCAAGAAATCTAAGAAACCCGCCCTCATTGCCAAATCGTCCGTCCTGCTCGATGTTAAACCCTGGGATGATGAGACCGACATGAAAGAAATGGAAAAGAATGTTCGAACTATTGAAATGGATGGTCTCTTGTGGGGTGCATCCAAACTCGTCCCAGTTGGCTATGGCATCAACAAATTGCAAATTATGTGCGTCATCGAGGATGACAAAGTTTCAATTGATTTGCTACAGGAACAAATCGAAGCCTTCGAGGATTTCGTTCAATCAGTTGATATAGCAGCTTTCAATAAGATCTAAGCACTAACATCGCTTCAGATCACCACTGATTGATTATCTCTTGAGCTTCGTATCTTATTCAATTGCAAATTTAACAAAACCTTGATTAAAAAAAGAAACTAAGGAAACATCATTTTATACTTAAGCAAGAATGTGTTTTGTATTTTTAACTATGGGCTGGATCGAATGCAGGTGGGGTAGTCACATTAACTCCGGCTATAACCGTGGAGAACTATTCATCTGCTTTATACAAGGGAATTTGTACTATGAATCCAAGTTTGAAACGAGGTTCAGTGCGAACGGTTGTGTGGTTGCGGTAGGTATTGCAATAAAGTAGGGCATTTCGAAGTCTAAGTTTATTAAGGTTTCAATTTCAATCAAAATTGTTAAGGATGCTATTTGTGATGCAATGTATTCTTGTCCAAAGTTTGGTGTGGTGAGAATTGACGTAGAAGTGATGAGATAGCGATCATTTAGAGCAGTGCTGGGCAGCAGTCAATACAGCCAGATAGTAGTTGATGAAGTAGGTGTGCGTCGAAAACTTCTTAAGGTTTTTGAAGGTCTGTTGATTGTGGACGGTCTACGTAGTGAGGAAATTTATACCTAAGTATCTGCTTAATTCACAACGTACAAGCAAGTAAGGCAAAGACATTTTAAACCATAAAGATTTGGGAATTTGCATTTGAGCTTTACAAAGTTTTATAAAGCCATAATAGTATTAGTGGGGCTGCGTAGAATACCTGTTCTATAGTATTAGGGTGTCCCTTAATTCGTCAACGATAATTTGGGCAATGATTCCTGCGTATATTCTATAAAAAAAAAATCGTTCTACAGTAAGTTCAACTAGTACGCGACAAAGATACCATGAACTTTATCCTAATCGACGACTTCCTAGTAAAGGAGTATTTGGAAATACGTATCGAAGGCTTCGGGGTCGGTTTCAAATACACTACCGAATGCGAGAGCTCCACAAGTAAGAAGGATTTCGGTTGATGAAAGAACAACTGATCCATCAATCAGCATCAGATGCTGTTTTTAGACATAAACTTTCTAATGTACTGCATGGAGAAAATCTGTATCCATACCACTATACACCTGTACAAGAGCTGCTTCCCAATGATTTGGAAAAGTGACTTGAGTTTGCTAACTGGTTGCTGGAGCGGAGCTTAGGTGACAACCAGTTTATTAGCAGAATTCTTTGGACGGACGAATCTCAATTTACAAGAGATGGGATCACAAGTTTCCAAAGTCTTCATACGTGGGCTGTGATCATTCCGCATACAATGAGACATAAATCATTTCAATACAAATTCAGCGTCAATATGTGGGCAAATGTACTTGGAAACAAGTTAATCGGCCCCTTCAAAGTACCACCTAGGCTGAGTTCTACAAACTATCTGGAGTTTTTGCGAAATGATTTACCAGAACTATTGGAGGACATTCCACTGACTCAACTAGCTTCATCATATTTTCAACGGGACAGTGCTCTAGCCCACTATGATGGGAGGTTAAGAATTGGCTAGATGAAGAGTACGGTAACCGTTGGATAGGAAGAAATGGACCAGTTCACTGGCCTGCAAGATCTCCTGACCTTACAGTATTGCAGTTTTTCGTATGGGGAAGAATTAAAGAACTTGTTTATTCACCCGAAATAGAAACTTTCATTGAATTGGAAGAGCGTATCCTCGAAGCGTCATCAAAAGTGAGGCAGCAGTTAACATCAATAAACATTCGCATTGAAATCCAAAAACGGACTCTAGCATGCATACAAAACCAAGGAAGACACTATAACTGTTTTAGTATACATCTAAAATAAAAATTGTCCAAAATCACAAAATCATTTTTTATTCGTAGCCTTTTATCTGCTGCAGGTTTTCCCAAGTATCATAAAATCTATTGGTTTTTGTGGAGACTTGATGATAATTTTTGTTTTACTATTGTTACTTTCGTAAGAAAAAAATTATAAAACGTTATGTTCATTAGACATATCCTGGAGAAAAGTGACCTCAAAGTCAAAAATTAGCATGGGTAATGAAAATGGAACAGGCTTAGAAATTGGATATCTAAAGATTTAAACAAGATATTAACTTTATTTAAAGGCCGTTACAAAGGCTAGTGTTTCTTCTAAAAACAAAGTCATACACAAAGTTTGTACCATTAGTACTAACAGAGCAATTTCCGTTAACATGGGTCAGGGTACAGCAAAGTAAGCCTCTTCTTAAATCCTCGATGAATGCTGTCAACAATGCTGTAGCACGATTTTTTTCATAGAATATATCCGGGAATCATTTCCCGAATTGTCGTTGACGAATTAGGGGATACCCTGTACACAGTTTGGGCCATAATGCATAATACTATTGAAAGGGGAGAGGGAGGGGCGAGAGCGAAAGGATGTGTACACGTGCCTAGGTATATATGCGAATACAAGCAATTTGTACCCTGCAACCATAATGCCGGATTGCTCACTATCGTAGAGTTTTCGTTCGTTTTTGCTTTGGTACGTAAAATGCGATCGGGATCGATCTAACTATTCTCTAACTGCTCCTACACAATGGCTGTTCTTAGTATTAGTGGTATACCACCTAATAGTTCTGGTAATTTTTGTCTTGTTTTGCAGAAATTGGAGGAAGCCGATAGGGTTCGACCAGATTGTTACTCAATATGCCTGCCCATATATTGACGTTGAAGTTATACTGGAAAGCTCTGTGTTTCATAGGGTGGGAGTTGCTTTCTGCTCAGGTATGTAAATTGTGGAAATTAGAGATTCCAAAATCTCCAGTAGTAATTCTATTCCAGAAGTGGATCTCATCCGTCCATAGAATCCAGTCTTATTACAGAATTCCAAGCGCTTCTCTGAGTTCCCGGGTTTTAGCTCCTGTACATATCTGTTAGAACGTATGCAAACGATTTTGTAGCTGCGAACGCCTCCACCCCCCACCCATATCAGAAATTTTTTTCTCAAAATATGTCAGGGAATTGCCCTTTAAATTGGTGGGTCTTAGTAAGAGTACCATTTCATCGGCCGCTGTATTTTGGATCACCTCGTTGGTGAGATTGCTGAAGATTTTGCATTTGAGTGGTCGAATTATTTTCCTGTTGGTCTCTTCATGGAACTGTATTCCTGTTTATTTGCCCAGCTTATAGTTTTCCCACTATCATTTTCTCCATTTGGATACTTGTAGTAATCCGCGTACTTCTTATTATTGGGTCTATAACTTAATTCGGTTTGTTAAAAGATGGCGTAACTTTATTCCATTGGAACATGCGTTGGAAAGCTACTGCCATTGTACGTTATTTCAGTATATGTCATTCATTTGAAGCGTAAACAACAATAATTTTTTTTCACTCAAATATTGGGTATATAACTTAATTCGTGCGTTTTTTTTTTTCAAAATTTGAACGTTTATTTAAGAAAAACATGTACAATAGTATTATTCAAAGTATTGCCCATCTGCTATGACTTTTTCCCATCTTTCTGGCAATTTGTGGATCTCATTCCAAAAGAGCTGCGGCGGCTTGGCAGCCAAGAATGAATCAAGCCAATTTTTGATATTCTGCTCTGATGTAAACCGTATTTCAGTGAGGGCGTTCTGCATCGACCGGAATAAATGGTAGTCAGAAGGGGCAAGGTCTGGGCTATAAGGCGGGTGGGGTAAGACTTCCCATCCACTGTTTTCCAAATAGTTCTTAACCGGAATAGCAAAGTGGAGCCGAGCGTTGTCATGATGGAAAATTATTGCCACTGCTCTCTTCAAATGGTTTAGTTGTGTTCGGTAGCGTTGTCCATTGATGGTTTCACCCGGTTTTAGCAGCTCATAGCACACCCATCTGATCCCACCAAATACAGAGCATTACCTTCGCGCCATGGATATTCGGCTTTGCCGTTGATTTGGCTGGTTGGCCGGGTTTCACATATGATTTTTCGCGCTTGGGGTTGACGTAATGGATCCATTTCTCATCACCAGTAACAATTCGATGCAAAAATGACTTCCTTTTGTGGCGTTCCAGCAGCATTTCGGACATGTAAAATCTTTCGACGTCTCTCGGCTTGAGTTCATGTGGAACCCAATTTCCTTGCTTTTGATATATCCAGCTGCTTTTAAACGTTTTGAAATGGTTGCTTGAGTGACACCCAAACATTCTGCGAGCTCTTCTTGTGTTTGGCAACAATATTCATAGAGTAATGCTTCCAGTTCTTCATCTTTAAACTTTTTTGGCTGCCCAGGACGTTCATCGTCTTCCAAGCCAAAATCACCACTTTTAAATCGTGCAAACCACTTTTGGCACGTTCGCTCAGCTAGTGCATGTTCACCATAAGCTTCCACCAAAATACGATGACTTTCGGCAGCAGTTTTCTTTATATTAAAGTAATGAAGAAGAACTTTTACAGGCACAAAGTTCGACATATTGTAGATCACATTTTATGGCACTTGCTGACATTCGTAACATATTCCTTTTCATCGCTGTCGTTTTCGGTGCATACCTATCGCACATCGTCTAACACTACGATGTAGACGAACGCCCGTCGCATACAACAGACCTTTAAGTTGTAGCAACATTTTTCAGCCACAAAACACTGTATCTTCGAGTTCTCACATTAAGGTTTCATTTTAACGTTATCGTACATATCGCGTATCAGTCTTTTAGACGATTTGGGTACATTTTTAGATCTTAGCGCCGCACACTGGTAAAAATGCTCGATTATCTATGTAGACATTAGGTCAAAATTTCATATCAAAAGATCGATGAAATGCACTTTGCTCGCATATGAGGAATGGCTAACGATTTAAAAACTGTCTTTCCAACGCAACAAGTGATTTTGCCGTAACTCGATTGAATTGTCTCCATTTTAAAACGTTCTGTTGGCCCATTGGTTAAAGTTAATAAGTTCATTCCTTTTGGACTGCCTGGGTAAGGGGGATTACAACACATTTAAGCAACCAACAGCTTTTAAAAAGGTTTAATTATATCCAGCAAACTGATTTAAACAAAAATTACATTTCATTTTCAAACCCATAATATAAGGACGTTAAAAACATTTTTGCGAAAATTGAAATTGGGCCACATGCCATTGGAGTCGACAGAATTTTTTGACAACATTACGGTTCAACATCATTTTTCAAACTCTGTTATCTCAAGTGAACTCTTTATAAATATTGAGCGTTTTTAGGCTAACACTAAGGAGGCTGGCGAATTATATGTAACTTTTTATCCCTGGAATCCAAAACGGTGTCCCTTTCCTCATTTCGAAAGAAATGTCCGGTGATGCCGCAATGCTATAAACCGCACCAAACAGTCAATCTTTGTGGATGCATTGATGCTTGGCCGAACACTTGTGGATTGTGTTCGCTCCAATAACGGCAATTTTGCTTGCTGACATAGCCGCTGAGCCGAAAATGAGCCTCTTCCGAGAAGATGATCTCGGCGGCTTAGCTATGGAGAGTTGCCAACCTGCGCCAAGTATAAAACATCGGCAGAGTTGCTATACGTATGGCTAGCGTATAGAAAAGTTAGCTTTCCACGGAGGAATCAATTGAAGGGTTTTGAAGATAACCGAGTGAGGACAATATGATAGATTTCGTGAACGGGTATATGTGGTTTCTTTGTTGTGGCTTAATCATTAGCGAATGTAGTCCTGGGCAGAACTCAAGCATTGTTTCGATTATATGCTCGTCCTCCGCTCCACCTGTCTTTCATCTACTTCGGGAAGGTTTTCGATAGCGCTAATCGGGAGTGAATCAACCTGGTCTGGCTGAAATTATCGCTATTGTCACATATGAAAGATCAAAATGTCGTGCTTTACATAATGTTAACCAAATGATTTAGATAGATCTAAGAATCCGAAGAAAGTAGAGTAAATCCTTAGTTCAACTTACGATTTATCGCTTACGATGTTGAAAAGTTTTGCTTACCAGAGAAGCATCATTCCGGTTGACGGCGTAATCGAGCATAATGTTTTCAGTAGGAACGGAAAAAAAAACATAAAGCGACTCTCCGTCTCATGCATGTGTCTCACTTCCCAGGTAACCTAATCGGAACCAGCTCACAACTAGCTCCTATCAACGAAGCTGGTAGTGACCTGAACAACACAGTACGCCGTAGCTGGTATACCTCCTCGGTTATGATGACGGATGAGGCCATTAAACATGCTGTTGCTTCCTTTGATGGCTTCAAGTCGCCTGGCATCGATGGTACTCGCATTTACACAGTTATGGTAACTTTGAAGAGAATTTCCACTGCTAGCCTGGCACTGGCTTACATACCGAGTCCCTGACGAACAATTAGAGTGGCCTTTATACCGAAAATCGGAACGGACGACTACTCGCTCGCCAAGACTCTCAGACATATAAGTCTGACTTCCTTCGAGGGCGTAGACGAATCACTAGTTTTGTGGATAAAAGCAATGCTGGTGAATAGAACATTGATTGCGGATGCTGGCTGCGGCCAGTATGTGGTGGCGGGTGTAAACAGGGGTTGCCCGCAAGGCGGCATTCTGTAACCACTGCTGTAGTGCATGTTGGTCGACTCACTGTTCAACGCGCTCAATAGTTCTGTAGCTGTACTGTCTGTTGGATCGTATCTAGCGACTGTCTGCTTAAAAGCGCACGCAGCCCTAGACGTGATCGACGACTGGTGCACTAGTAATGGGCTTTCAGTCAATCCTCTCAAAACTAAGGTATTTCTCTTTACGAGAAGGAGGATGCTCCCTGGTCAGACGCATCTAGTGCTTAAAGGCATCACCATCCTATTCTCCAAAGAAGCTCTGTATTTGGGTGTCATCCTGGATAACAAACTTCTCTGGACTAAACATGTTACGTCGAAAGCATCTAGGACGCTGTCGGCCTTCTGGTAGTGCAGAGGAGTTATCGGCAAGACATGGGGCCTGTTACCGAGAAGGGTCCTTTGGATCTACACGACTCTGGTAAGGCCAATTATACCCTATGCGTCGGTTGTCTGGTGGAATAAGTTCTCGCAAAATACGTGATTGCTGCTTCTACCTGACTCCACATAACGGTTTGTCTGGGATACATTGGAGCTTTTCTCAGCACTTCTGGCTCTGCTCTAGATGCATTGATGAATCTCCCTCACCTTGATATTCATCTTCCGTCTAAAAAGAAGTAGTCTTTGGTACAACACGGACTAGAGCTTGCGCGCCGGCTTTATTATGATTCTGGTCTTATGGACATGCCGTCTTCCAAGCGGAGATATATGCAATCCTGACGGCAGCGAAGTATATTGCCCAGAACCGGTGGAGGGGGTAAGTATTTGCATCTGTAGCGACAGCCAAGCTCCGCTTAGTGCCTTGCTGAACCCTCTTACGACTTTCAAGCTAGTTCAAGAATGCAAGACATCACTGAACGCAGCCGGAAGACTAAATTCAGTGACCCTTGTCTGGGTTCCAGGTCACAATGGGATTACGGGTAATGAAATCGCCGATGAACTTACCAGGCAAGGTTCAGAGGAGAGTTTTTCAGGACACAAACCTACGTTGGATCTGCCTGCGTCCTTGGTTAAGGCTTCCATTAACAGTTGGGTCAGAAGGTCAGCGACCTTTCTTCTGTCCCTCAGCAGGAAAGACTGGCGTCGTGACAGGGCATTACAATTTTGCAAAGAACTTAAATGTGCTGGGCATAAGTGACATAAAATTCTGCGATGCTTGCTGTGAAAGTGATGACGACACCGCGTAACGCTGTCTCTGTGAATGTCACACCTACGCTCCCTTCAGGATACAGGTACTCGGCGCGTAGTGAGTGCTGGTACTGTAGGCAGCTTATCACTGAAGCGCTTTCTTCGTAAGACTTAAAAAGAGTACAATGGATTAGTTCTTTGTCTCAGTGCTCTGTTCCGACAGAAAAAAAAGGAAGTAGCAGTGGATTCGCCACGGCTTGCATAAGGTAGAAAACTTCATTGCAAAACACACCATGCAATGAATTTCTTTTGCCCTGGCAGCCAGAAGGACGAAGCATTCTCAACGGTCGTTGAGCAAGCAGTTGAGAAGGGTCGAGGATACTCGGAATGAGATAAAATTTACGCATGTATATCTTAAACAAATAACCTATGTATAGTCCCTTTATCGAGCATTTCGAAATTTCGAGATTACGTAAAGGATGTCCAGCAGAAAATCTTCACATACACCACACTGTCGTTTTTGGACCATACAAACGGTTTTGATGGCGTATTTCATGTTCTGTTTATTAACACAGCCATCGATATAAAAATGTGCTTCGTCGGTACACAATGTTTCCAAGCCTTCGTGCCGTTCAAAAACGTTCGTGCATCGTTCTCGCTTAAGGTTTCTTGTAACGAATAATTATTTTCGTTGCGAAACTGCGTGACTTGCATTTTGTTTGATTGAAACTTTAGTTTCTTTTTCAACATTGCATGCACTGTTGATTTTGTTTATTCTTGTTGTACAGGCCGCAATCATCCTTATCAACTTACGCGGATTGCACATAATTTCGCGTAGAACTTGAGCCACATGTTGTGGCGTCGCTGCTGAAGTTGATAGTCTCGAAGGATTTTGGTTAACCGATGTCCCTTCCACAGCCAGATAAGTTGCGTGCTCGTCCGATCACTTACTCGTCGAATATTAAAGTGAGTAAAAAACGCACGACGTGAACGAACCAACGAAATATTGCTCAAATACGAACGCGCGGCGCGCTACAGGCCAGTGACTCATTGCAACTTGCAAATCCGCTTATGCTAATCAGAGAAGAGGGCTCCTAGTTCACAATACAGATACCTAAGTAAAAGTACCTACCTATTTATTTATTAACAGTCCTCATTTAGATACAAATAAAAAAAAATAATAATTTGTTACTTTTAAATTATTTTATTAAAATGAATGAAATTTAGAATATTTTTAAGCACAAGCATATGTTGGATGGTGCAACCAAGTTGCGGTGGAGTAACTTCAGGCAATCGTCTTCAGTGTTCGCATTTTATCCACTGAAAGTGGACAAGCATCGATTCAAGGCTGTCGCATAGGGACCGGCCAAATCCCCCTTGCATCCGTATCCTCCCAATTTGTGAATGGCAGCATAATCGTAGCAATCGATTACACCATCCTCATTGCAATCTTGTCCGAATTTCGCCATGTAATTTTGAATTGTATTCGCCGCACAGTAAGGATCGTTTACGCAATTTGGATAAGCTGCAGATGAAACCAATTATCGGTTAAATTTTCACTACATATCCGTATCTACAGTGCATAAATATATATCGCCACTTACCTGTATCTGAAGTTGCTGGCTCGTTATTCAATGTCAATTTACCACTGTCAGACCAGTAAGCCCAGGTGATGCGGAAAAGTCCACAGACACCACCAGAACAGATCTTCGTTTGATTACAACCGCTGATTGCTTCACAGATGCATCCCAAGCAGATGTCCGTTACGAGAGGTGCTGCAAGAGAAGTGGACAAAATTTATTAACTCTACAACTGCATAGGTATCCGTGCATATCGATACACATAGCGATATGCAAATTAATTGCCAATTAATCATTCGGCTAGTTGATGTTTGTAACCAGCCATGAACTTCATATTGGATTACCCACAAGTATTTGTATCTAGTGGTTGTGGTCGTTGTCACGAGTGTACCCGTATTGGTTTTCAATCAAGGGCAAGGTTGGGCGATTTATTTTAAACTTTATCTATAAAATTAACATATCGTAATGAGTTTGATATGTTTTACTGCCACCGGTAAGTGAGCGTAGGTAGGTCTGGATTGAATTATGATCTGGAATGTTGAGTTCGCATATTGTGAATTAAGTGCGTCATAGCTGTCATAACTCGAAGTGACAAAGATGAATCCGTTGAAAAGTTAATCCCATGGGTGCCAAATAATTTGTTGAGGTTCTATGTACAATAAAAGACAAATAGCAATTGTCACGAAAAACGGGTTAATCAAATTCGAGAGTCACATCGAATTTAAATCAGCTAACACTACAGATCTCTCGTATCATAAATATGTACATTGTTCCTTAATCCATTTGCATTCTAATGTTCGTGGGTCTTAAAGGCTTGGCTGGAACCGGCACTGACATTGTTGCTGTCAGCAATGTTTTATGCATGAAAGGATTAGTGCTCAGTGAGCTGAGTTGATTTGGAAGTCATTAGCTTTATTTTGGGCTGCAACAAATGTAGGTAGAAATGGAGGAAATTTAGGATATCAGGAAGCAAGGTACGAGTAGAAAGTAAAAAATTAGGAATTCTACAAGTATGTGCAGTTTTAGATGTGGCTCCAATTTGAGTCTACAACAGTTTGCTGGTAAAACGGAAAGCAATTTATTCAAGTTTGGACTTTTTAAGAGAGAAAATATGAAAATATACAGATTAGACAAAATTTAACATTTCTATAGCAACGCAACGCGTAACCAACGGTACGTTGCGTCAGGAGAAACGCGTGCTAACTGCTGAATTTATATTGGACCGCATGGCAGGTCGACAGCCGAGTCATCTGGGACAGTTATATACCACCAGTTTTCTCATATTTTAGACATCATTCAAACAGAGCTAAATGTAATGTTAGAGAGGGCAGTTTTCTTCCAACACCCTCCATGGACTCAAGTGCTAGCGTTTCAGTTAGGAGCGGTGGTCAAAAAGTATAGATTTGCGGTGCTGATGCCTAAGCGGCGCTGCAATTCTTATTAGCAATATGTACTAATTGAAGCGAACCCAGGGCTGGAGTCGCGAACAAGGAAACATAGTAACATACTCAAGTCGGTAGGTAAGTACGTGGAAAGAATTCTTTAATAAGAGTTGGCTTGTAGAGGCTTAAGTCAAGTAAGGACCAGATTTCAAGCAGTGAAATGACTTGGGATTGAGTATGTATGATCTTATACCCAACAAATGAAATATCATTATTTTTTGTCCGATTAAAAAAAAAACTGACCACATTCATTGTGTAAATTATATTGCTATCAGCTTCCTAAGGATCGCCTGTTAAAGTGCTGTTTAAGGCTAGAAGAATCCATCCTATGACAAGAAGAATTGTAAAGAGTCGTACGTACGCGGACTTAGCCAAAAGAGTAAGAGTAAAACAACTGAGATAAGAACGACCTACCTTGGAGATTTTTCGACTCTGGAACGAAGTCGTTGCAGAGAAGGACTTCACCATCTCAGGTAGCACACATAAGTGGATAAGCGCTCTAGCTAGAAACAGTTTTCAATCATTTTGAACTGCGATTCTAGTGTTTAAATTAAATATTCCCAGAGAAAGGAAAAACTGCCACTGATTGGGTAACTATGTATGCACTGACTGCTCAGGACTTCGCTTGAGTCAGTAGCGCAACAATTAAATGATCAAGTGCTTGCTTTACCTCCTCTTAATGGTTGATGGGTATTGTATCTGGATAATGATTGTTTTCTGGAATATGGAAATCCTTCTAGACAGGGGACAAAAAAGTCTTCACAATGCTATATTTCTAGAATTGCAAAATTGGCTTATGCGGTAGAGTTTGGATATTTTGGGACAAAATGAGATAAGGAAGACACTCAGACCGTCCGGTAATCAGCAGTGATTTTACCTTTAAACGGTTGAGTAAATAATGACTTTACGTAAATTAAAAAAAGAATAGGACCCAGGACAGAGTCTTGGGGTACATCTTTTTTTTATTCTTTAATTTTTCATTTTAACCATTTTCTTACAATTTTTAAGTAAGAAGCAAATGGAAGTATCTTCTAAACCTTACACAATAAAGTTTTTTTTAGCAGTAAATTGTGATTTACTGCATCGAAAGCTGGGATTGTTGAAGCATGTTCAAAAAGTTTATTCTATCTAAAAACGATAACACTCGAAATTTAATACCTTTTTCAAACATCTGAGAAAAGATGTGGCGCCAATAAGAAGAAACCAGGATGACTGGGCGAAAGAAGATAAGGAAAAAGCTAATGTTTTCACCGACCATCTTGCAGAAACGTTTAAACCATTCGATAGGGAAGTGCTTCCAGAGAATGTCAATACGCTAGACGTGACGACAAACTTTCCAGTAGAAAAGGCTACTGGCTAGGGAACTTAGCCAAGTTATAGACACGCTTAAGCCCAATAAAGTCCCGGGATATGACTTAATAACGGGAGAGATACTTAAAGCATTGCCGAAAAAAGGTTTGCTAAAGCTGCTCCATCTTATAAATGCCAGCATTAGATTAGAGCATGTACCGCACCAGTGGAAAGTAGCCGAAGTTATTATGGTTCCGAAACCCGGTAAACCGCTGACTGAAGTCAAGTCATATAGACCAATATCGCTTCTCCCGATTACATCGAAGGTCTTCGAGTGAACCCTTCTTAATCGTCTTAAACCAATTACCGACACAAATTTCCTCTTGGCTTTAGAAGCCAACACTCTACAGTTGACCAAGTGCATCGAATGACCGATGTAATTGAACGAGCAATCGAGTGTAAGTTAGTCTGTTCAAGCGCATTCCTTGACGTTTCCCAAGCCTTTGATAAGGTATGGCACGAAGGCCTAAAATATAAACTTCGACAAGCCCTACCCCAGCAATTGTCTTGTATTTTAGGTTCATACCTGGATGACCGACGGTTCCGTGTGAGACACGGAAACGAATATTCCACTTTTAAGACAATAAAGGCTATATTTGCTTTTTACCCGCGATATACCGCAAACGGACGACACTGTCCTAGCCACATTTGCTGACGACACTGCCATTTTGGCAACAGCTAAAACAGTCGAAGAAGCAACTGCCAAGTTGCAACGTGCCCTTACACGGATTAACAATTGGACAAAGACTTGGCGAATCGCGCTTAATGAACACAAGTCTGTCCACGTGAACTTCACTCTCAAGAAAATTGAGAATCCACCGGTGTTTATCAACGCAGTACGAATTCCTTACGCGAACGAGGCCAAATATCTCAGTATGACACTCGACGCTAAACTAAAATGGAGAGCACACGTCAAGAAAAAACGTGAAGAGCTTGAAATCAAATATAGAGATACGAGGGTGGGTCAATGAATTTCTGACCTCTTTACTGAAACAGCAACACTGCTCCTGTCAACAGGCATATGTCAGTTGACTCCTGTCAAAATTTAAACTTGCTGCGTCAGTTAGTTTGTGTTTGACAGCTATTTTTATCAGACTACTCACTAATTTGAGGAGAAAATGGAAAAAAGTGAATTTCGTGTGCTTATTAAGCATTATTTCTTGCGAAAAAAAACCATTACCGAGACCAAGGCTAAGCTTGATAAATACTATGGGGACTCTGCACCATCGATTTCAATGGTAAAAAAGTGGTTTACTGAATTTCGTTGTGGCCGTACAAGCACTGAAGATGCCGAACGTCCTGGACGCCCAGTTGAGGTTTCTACACCCGAAACAATCGAAAAAATTCACGATATGGTGTTGGCCGACCGAAGATTGAAAGTGCGAGAGATTGTGGAAGCCGTAGGGATCTCGCATGGCTCAGTGGTTTCAATTTTGAATGATCACTTGGGCATGAGAAAACTTTCCGCAAGATGGGTGCCGCTTTTGCTCACAGTCGACCACAAACGCAATAGTGTAACAACTTCACAGGAAGGTTTGGCGTTGTTTAATCGCAACATGGAGGAGTTTTTGCGCCGTTTTGTAACCGTGGACGAAACATGGATCCATCACAACACACCAGAGAACAAACAACAGTCAAAACAGTGGGTTTCTAAGGGTGAATCGGCGCCAAAGAAGGCCAAGGTGGGTTTGTCAGCCAATAAAGTTATGGCGACTGTTTTTTGGGATGCACGCGGGATAATCCACATTGACTATCTTCAAAAGGGAAGAACAATCAATGGGGAATATTATGCCAACTTATTGGACCGATTCAATGACGATTTGAAAAAAAAACGACCTCATTTGGCCAAGAAAAAAGTTCTTTTCCACCAAGACAATGCAAGGGTGCACACATGTGCAGTTGCCATGGCAAAAATCCATGAATTGGGCTATGAATTGCTCCCTCATCCACCCTATTCTCCAGATTTGGCTCCGAGCGACTACTTCTTGTTCCCAAACCTGAAGAAATGGCTTGGTGGAAAAAGATTTGACTCCAATGATGAAGTCATCTCGCAAACAAAGGCCTATTTTGAGGACCTCGACAAATCATTTTTTTTGGAAGGGATAAAAAAATTGGAGAAGCGTTGGACAAAGTGTATAGAGCTCAAGGGAGACTACGTTGAAAAATAAAATTATTTTTTTATCAAAAAATCTGTGTTTAATCCAAAAGTCACGGACTTATTGACCCGACCTTATTGGAAAGTATTCCAAGCTTAGCTTAGAGAACAAACTGCTGTTATACAAGCAAGTGGTAAAACCGATCTGGACATATGGTGTACAACTTTGGGGTTGTACTAAAAATAGTAACATTAATGTATTACAGACATTCCAAAACAAAGTTCTTCGAGGTATTGTTAATGCGCCGCGGTACATTAGAAACGATGATATCCACAGAGACTTAGGAGCCGAAAACCTTCAGAACGTAATTAAAATCTTTGCGCGAAAACATAATAATCGATTACAAGGTCATACGAATATTTCTGTTCAACAGATCCTCGACGAGACAAATTTATTTCGCCGTCTGAAAAGGACTAAGCCTCTAGATCTAGCGCGGTGATTAGCAGCGCGTAATTTCTCTAAAGTACACAGGAATTTTCAATGGAAAATCGCCTGGAGGATATCTTATAAAAACAAAATAAAATGCGATAGAAGAACTGCTTGTTGATTACGACTGCAGTTTTTAAAGACTCACGAAGTATTCCTTTTTGTACTCAAACATTGATATCTGATAAATTTTATGAATTTCAAAAGCAGTAAACTCTTTAAGGAGGAAACTATTTGTTTGGAAATTCTCTTGGCTTAAACTTGTATCATATTGACATTCAGAGCTACTGGATAGGGATTAGGGATATCCTGTAAAAAATTAATTTTCGTAAAAAAAATTATTAAACAAATTAGCAACATCAAGAGGATCGGAGGCAGTTGTGTTGTTATGGCTTATAATGATATCAGAAAAAGGCTTACGAGTACATCTGTGCAACATTTCATTAATAACCTTCCATTCTTGTTTGGAGTTGCCGATATTATTGGCTAATTTGTTGCTAAAATAAGTATCTCTACGAAGTGGTACTTCAGTTTTAAGTTCTGCACATAGTTTTTTTTATAAGGCTGTTTGAGTTTTAGGGTATTTATTAACACGCGAATAAATTTGGTTTTTCTGTTTGATTTTATTCAGTAAAGGAACATTGTTTTATTCACTATGTTGCTTGCTTTTACTGCGACTGCAATTAGATATATACAACTCAAAGTTTAATTCATCTTTTAGAAGTTCAAAATTTATTTTGGAAGAACTCTTGAGGACAATAGGTCTGTTTCTTAGAATATATTGATCAAGTTGGAATGCAAAATAGCTTGTGGTCCATTATACTCAGATCGTAGGCTTCGGATTTATAGCTGATAATATTTTTGCGACGATGCCTTATAAAGATGTGATCTTGGCACGAGCTTAGTCGGGTGACTTAATTTAATAAAGATTTAAACCCAAAAGATGATGAAATTGATAAGAAGCTATCAGCATCTATATTGGCTTGATTGAGGACTTGATTGGGGATTTGAGTAATTCAGGACAACCATTAGAAACGTCATGATTTTTCAATATAACGCTCTTACGAATTTAAAAAGACCTAAATGCAAAGGTCCAACCTCCGACGTGTCATCGAAACTCATTGCCTCTGTGTCCGCAATTGTAAGGGTGAGAGGCTAATCGACACTTCTGCAACACAAATCGACTAGTCATAATAGTCATCCTATACAAACATAAGACTTGCAATAAAATCAGTTGTATAATTAGTAATTGACCGACAGAGAACATCCAGTCAAACTGACCATATTCGTAAAGGCTGAAATGTTAGAAATTAGGCTGTTTCATGGTAGCTAGCATTAGCCTTCAAACTGCAGCCGTCCGTACAGTGATGACACCTTACTTAGAGGAACCAGGTTCGATACCGCCAGATTTGCGTATCGCATAGTTCGCTAACAACAAAGGGTAGTCGTTTTGTGTTTTAAGGGGAGGAAATAATCAGTAACGCCATTCCGATGAGCATGACTGGGTATAGCAATGTTGCGAAACTTATAACCGCATAACCGGGATGGAATGCTTTACGTGGTTATCTGCTGATGTCTGTAGTGGGATTGAAGCGGAGACAACTTACAGTTCGCATTGCAGAAAGTAGGATTGGACTCGATCAAAAAGAGGCGTACTGTATCCGGGACTAAAGAAACGCCATCGGTGAACTGGCTGAACAAGCCGGGAAAATTGCAAGTGGATGCAATAGCAAAATTATGTGAATCACCGAATGACAGTCAGGCAGCTATAGCTTTCGTCAAAACCTGGTGAACATTTGGAATCGTTCTCTGATGATCTTCGAAGGTTGGTTAGAGGGATGTAGGGATCACCTTTTCGCTATTGAAGACGAAAATTCGTATCGCACTTCCCAGTAAGGATCAAATTACTGCCGTAAATAAGACACTCAAGCTGAACGCTTTGTTCGGCATGACTTGACGAGCTTCCCATGGGTCTCTATTACGCTTTTCCCGGAGTAATCTCAGCCTACGGCCTTCAATAGTGGAGAAGGTCTTGAACAATGAATTTGCCCCAGAAGCTGAGGAAAAGGAATGGTTCTCACGCTTCGACAGATTTTAAAGAGTGCTTCGAAAGTATTCTCCACAACGAACCAGTAGGTATTTATTCTAGATATTTCTGGGGTGAACACATTAACCGCATCAACACTATCGATTTTTGCTACACCTTCTGACTTCAAAATAGAGTTCGTAAGCGTAAATAGATAATTCGTAATGAGATTCCAAATCCGTATGTGAAAAGTGTCTCGGATCGAGGTAAGTTGTTGGATGAATTTGAAATCTGAAGTGGCGTTCAGCATGGTTGCATACTATCACCACTACTCTCTTTCGTGGTGATTGGTGATGTTTTGTACAGGGCTTATGTCAATGAGAAGTGGAGTAATCTAATGTAACCTCACGACCTAACTTAAACATCTTCACTTTGCAGACGGTGTTTATCTGCTATCGTACAATATCTCGCATCTGCACTGAATGATTTAAAAAAAGGAAAATATAGTGAGGTCTTCCTTTGTATGACGCAGAATATTAGTAAAAGAATATTGGCAACAATGGGAAGAGTTTAATTCGGAATAAAACAAACACGATGACCCGTGGACGCATGCATAACTGGAGAAGGGATATAAGAGAAGCAACTGTGCAATGCAGTGTCTATGTCATCAGTGGATCCAACTTAAAAACCACAAGTTGAGTGTCATCAATTCAAAGTCTTTTATAACTCGCCAAGATTGCCGGAAAAGACACTCATTTTCATCTAGGTCACTCGCTATGACATGTTAAATATCTATCAATAATTTATGGACCTTTAAGAATTGAATCACATTTTCATTTTGTAAAAAAACGACGAGTCTAAACAATTATTTTAACCCACAAAAGCAATATTCAGTGAATTAGTATTCAGGTCACAAAGGCAGACATTCTAAGGCTGTTGATTCGTCACAATGCCAGCTCATTTTGAATATCTCAGAATGTCGATACAAAAGGAAATTCTCAAGTACTCATAAAAATGCAATTGAACATTTTGAAGAATTGCCAATGTTTAAGTAAAATCTTATTGTAATAGAATCACGGAATTACGAATCAGCTTTATTGATTTGGGTTTTGTTAAAAACATTTATTTGTTGACAAGTTGGAGTTTTATCATATAATGATAGCAGTATCTTTATGATGAACGTTGTAGGCATTGGTAATTTTTAAGGTCCCATGACAGATCACGGTCTTGAAGAAGGCGATTGCTTTCATTCTGACTGCCTTGTTTGAATAATCAGTGTAGGTGGTGATAGTTTCTTTTGTTAGAAGAAATTATTTTCATCATTCACTTTGTTTTTAGAATTTCGTTATTGGAAACATTTGACAAACTTTGTAGTGACAAGTAGGAACAGTATTCAGCTATCAAAAGAAGTGTTGGAAGGAAGAAAGTTTTGCTGTGAGTGATGTTAATCTGCCAATGTCCAATATTATAACTATGACTTCGCATCAATTATGCTAATTTTAGTAGTAGCCATTGTATACTCTTTGCAGTTATCCCGGACTAGATTTGCTAAACGTATAAATGCGAGTGCCGACCAAAACACAAAAATGGCAGCACGTCAGCAAAAGAATTTCCAAGATGGAATAATTGGTAAGATCAAAACTTCTAAAGTGTATTTAACGCCTAATCTCAGATTGATAACGATCGACGTGTAAAACTTAACTAGAGCCTTGAAAAAGACATCAATCCTTACTGAGGCAGCGCTTACATCTTTAGAGTATGTTACTGAAATTAGCTTCAATATAATCCTCGTCCAAGGGATTTTCTACAAAGTAACTTCTTGTGTCGTCGTTCTATACGTTCACGAGTCGGAAATTCTACAAGCAATGACCTGTGTTTGAACGTTGTGCACCCCAGGGGCATTTTTGTAGTTTAAAGCCGCCCTATAGTATAGAAATAATTGAAATATCGCCACGAGCTAAATCAAAGGTTATTGACTTTAAACTCATAAGGCATCTCATGTCTATAATCAGAGCTGATAAGGCTGAAGACCATATCAATGAGGGATTCTATGATATTCCGGTACTCGGAAACTTTAATAACAGAATCGCGAAAAAACAGTTTCGGTTCTAATAATGTGATGATAAGCTGCAGGAGGTTTTCGAAGCAGCGGATCCAGTAGATTAAACCGCCAATAAAATCGACTACATACTAATAGATGTATGTCATCGATTCACCATTCTGAATATTTTACATTTTAAGAGCAGTTAACGTGGATTTAGATCATTATTTCGTCACAGTCAAATTTATATCCCCCTCCCCCCCGTGTTTCGAATACTCTGTAGTCTCTGACGGAAAGCTGAGATTGAGAAACTCTTGGAAGCGCCCTCATCTTTCACTAATGAGAACATCCAGAAACGTAACATCATTAGAGAGGTATCCGATTCTATCGCAAAGAGATGATGGAAGATGCACACCTTAAAGTGCTGCAGCGTAAGAGAGTACAGAATAGTCATCATTCTGAGATCAAAAGAACCGGCACTTCCAAGCAACGAAGACATATTCGGGCTTAGCTGTTAAAAAGCAGAGAATACAAGAAGGCCACCGGCTCTGATGGTTTACCCACAGTGGATGGAGGAGGAGATATGTTATAATCGCGGATAAAGAAATCAGTTTTTGAAGAAGTTTTCGAGGTCGCATAAGTTCGAATCTATAAAGATGAGTCGTTCAAATTCATGACTAGTTTTGGCTTCCTTTTCAAAAATAACGATATTCTGTACAGAGTGGTAGAAATCTCACAGAGACCTTGAGTCTTGCAAATATTCACAGCAGAGCACAGGAAGCGGTTAGTGGGACATTTGCGAGCACTAAAACAGCAGTGGTCAAAATGGGATTAATTAAGAATGAAGGCAAAATCAATTGGAGGATGATGTCACCAAAAAGGTTCACATATCATCGATAGAAATTCACATTAGTTACTCGTAGCTACAATATATCTGTGAGGTAATATAATAAATCAGGAACTTGTCTACCTTGGGTTCGCTATAAACTCTGTTAATAATAAGTGACACCGAACAATCACTGATTCTTTGCCCCAAGAATGCAAACGAATAATAAACTCAATCAAGAAATACTAAGAAGACGTTTTGTTCGTAAGGAACTACTGCAAGGCCACCAACAATATCATTTAAAGAAGCATGGACTTTAGCGACGGCAAATGGTCATTTTGTACCGCAAATTCTTCCAATGATTTTGGTCCCATCTTTGTCGACGTCGTTTGGAAGAGGAGATTTTACATCAAATACTACGACAGCTCCACAGCGACGTTGACCTAGTCAGAAAAGGGCATTTCAATCGCCTGAGCATGACACACCTTTCTATAGAAAGCAGTTGTACAAAGTGAGTAGTAATCAGAGGTAGTCATAGATAAGTTTTTGGCTAGCATGTTAAGTAGAAAGTTCTTTCTGTTTTTCTTGTAGCAAATGTCAGCTGCAGATTGCATGATACAGAGTGCATCAACAATGTTAAGGAGTGCATTGTAGCCTCTTCATATTGATACCGGTAATGCCGATAATTCAATTTTTCCTTTTTATAGTCCTCACCTTGCAAAGTTAATTTACGTCCTATGTAGCTAGCAGACTATTGCTGTTTCAAGTGATCAACCAGCGTCATACCTTTATCGGTGCCACATACGTATTTATAAATACAATGACCCAACATAGGTCAATAACTGCCCGCATGCCTTACTATAATAGACAAAACAAACGCTATCCAAAACATAGACCTTGTCAAAGCGGAAATTCATATGTATATCAAAACCCCAGTTCATTGAACGACTATTCAGACAACGACTATTCTGCCACCACCATCAGTCCACATTCTTCTACGACATACTCGTAGTATCTATAATCCCCAAATGTCATATGTACGAGCATGTTATTCGAATACCTATAATTTGAGATTGAAACCGGTTTACTCCGATGTTGGGGTTTTCCATTTGAGATTTCAAACTAACATTAAAAACAGAGTTACCAGGCGAATTGCTGAGAATATCAACGCAAGGTCACGGAGTCTCCTATTCTTTTATTTTCATATCTTGAATACATACGAGTATTAATAAATTTCAAAACCGGAACATGAATCCCACAATTAAATCATATACCGAAACATTGCATGTTACTACTCATATAATGTTTACAGTATACAGTGCATCTCATAATTTGTATTTGATTAAGCAGTTGTTATCGTCTAGTCTATGATACGAGTATTGACTCGAAGAAACTCACTTAGCTTGCCTAAACGCTATGAATCCGTGATTAGGTCTGGTTTTTCTGGTTCTACATCCTATAGAATGTACCTAAACAACTGTTCTAGCAGAATGATTCATTATACCCCACGGCCCATACAGATAAATACGAGTATACGTAACATGCTTCGTAATTATGATCGACTGATATGATGAGATATTTTACTGGACTCTCTAGAATACAGCTTTGTCCCAATATGGCTCGAATATTTTTGTCAATTAAATGATGAAACTGACCAGATGATTATAGAATCCAAACAAATCTGGAACTGGCATTTTTTTTATTTGAAAATTATTCCATGCCAAATAGCTTGCTATTCCAAATTAGGATACCGGTACAGGTAAGCATACCATATACCAGACATTTCTTTGTGTTATGCAAACCTTTCAGGAAATTGAGTTGATTTTATCGCAAATCGTACTAATACGAGTATCCAGATACTTATTATATGTATACCATATTATTGGCAATGCTAATTAACATATTTAAGGTCGTTCTATCCACATGCTTAGTCGAATTTATTGTTTATTTCGAAATCTATGAATTGGATATTTCCAAATAGTCGATTAGAATAAACAAAACCGAATCAAAGAACAAATAAAATGTTTGCGACTTGAGCCGGACTTTGGGATGCGACAGTACGAAAATGGATATATTCTGTCAGATCATGCAATAAAATTAGCAATGACACAATTTAAAATAATCTGCATAAATTAAAAGAACCACAAATCATAAATTAAAAAAATTGAATAATCAAACTTTATTGGGTTGGTTTAATCAAACTAAGAATGAGATAAATAAAACAGATCTAAAAGGTGTCCCAAAATTCACGCAAGATGTAATTTTGGACAGAAAACATCGATTTTTAAATAAACATTGGAAATTGTATAGGGCTATGTATGGAATAGCATATCGAGTAAATGACCTCCACGGACTTTAAAAGGTACATACGCACTCTTTTGTCGAAGTTTTCCATGACAGTTTGGCATGTGAATGTGACTGAATTTCGTTGACACAGCACTCAATTTGCCCCTTCAAGACGTCACTGGTCGTGGGCTTGTTAGCATAAACCTTAGATTTTAAAAAAACCCAACGAAAAAATCGCATGATCTGGGCAGCCAATTCTGATCACCAAAATGGGAAATTATACGACCAGGAAATGGCTCATGTAGTATTTGAACTGTTTCTTGGGCTGTAAGGCATATGGCCCCGTCTTGTTAAAACTACATGTTGCCCACATCCAATTTAGGCTCAAAAAATGGGTTTATCATGTCGCAATAGCGAGCACTATTAGCAGCCGCATCTTTAAAGAAGAAAGGTCTGATCGTTGTGGATGCATCTGTTTCTCAACAAAAGCTCGTGGATCTTTTGAATCCCAAATTCGTCAATTTTGAGGATTAACAAAGCCATCAAGATGAGAAAGACCCTCATCGCTGAGATGATTTTATATGAAAATCAGCATCGATTTGTTGTAGTTCCGTAATCCATTCAATGAACTCTCTTCGCTGTGCGTTGAATACATTCAGATGTAAATCTGCATGTAAGAATACGCTGTAGAGAAATTCTCGAAAAGTCCAATTCTTGACCACGGTGCCGAATTAATATTCCTAAACTATCAGAAACACTCTCACGAACTGCTTCGATGTGTCTAAGAACACTAATTGATCCAGTCTTCCTGAATTTTTTAATTAATCCCTTCACAGTTGATGAAGTTAAATCACTATTCCGATCATATTTTGTACGAAAATTGCGAAATGTAGCTGGCAAACCTTCATTATTTTCAAAATATTGCTTAACAATGAAAACACGTTGTTCTTTCGCGTAGTTATCTGCTGTTTCATGGCCAACGTGAAATGTTAATCTTCACTTAAGTGGAAAATTGGCACCTAAAAGTTGTAATTCTTTATAGTTGCAGCTCATGGTTTTTTTTTAATGCCGAAAATAGTTACTCAGGAAATCTTTATAACATATGTATCTGCATAAATCAATAAAATATTTGGTAATGTGTGGCATTTGTCTTACAAGACCTCCAGATACTATTGTATTTAGGTCAACAATTTGAAGTTGACTGTGATCGAAAGAGTCAACCTTTCGCGGATCTGTTTGATAGCAGAAAAATATGGTGGAGATACATATATATATATCCCAACCCATGTTTGAAGCTTCTATATTTGAGTGTTAATTTGTTAAAATATAATGTTTCGAGGAAAGCACCAGGGAAGTATTTATTGCGGATTTTCGAAATATTAATAACCTATCGGAAATCATTCCATTTTAAATTATTTTGCCTTCCAAATTTTCATATTTAGTAAAGAAAAGCTTGAATACTATCTTTTTGTTATTGACATACATTTTCAGAAATATTTCATTAAGGCCTCCATGAACATCAGACACATCAGACAGCGATTTCCGACTGATAGATATTGCAACAGCTCAGAAACGTAACTATCTCCAGATTTCCTAGACAACGCATTGCAACAAATCAGCTATCACTAGACTATCTTAGCCCTGATTTTGAGCACGTATTGATAGAATGCTGGCCATACATCCAATATACAGAGCCTGAGAGCTTGAGTTAAAATAATCGAGATGGAACAAGGCAGGCTACCTAAGCTGGTAATCAATCATATTATTTCAAGAAGAGGCAACCTTTATTAAAATTGGGAACGTTTAGCGTCTGATTAACAATGGCGGATTAGAGTACACCCTTAAGATATAAATTTTGCAAGCTAGTGTCATCAATCGGACCAGATAAATACGAGAGTACGTAAACGATGGTCGGAGTTCCCAACATAGAATATACTGCTTACAACTTAGATATGATGTACAAGATAAAACATCCTTTTTAAACAGCAACTCAACCGATAAAATACGAGTAGGCCTATTATTGAAAGAAAGAGGTGAGCTGATCTCACTTAATTTTACTCCGCATCGCCCAGAGTTGTCAATTCTTTGCGATCTGTATAACAATAGTGCGAGAGAGGACTTTATCTACGCTATACCGATATTCCCTATTTTAAAAGAATACCGCCTGACATATTTTGAAGCGACTGTGCTGGATGAGGACAAGAACGCTGAACAGGGGAACGCGTTGCATGACTACATCACTACGAAGGCGCTAATGAATGGAAAATGTATCATATACGAAAGTTTTTAAATTAGAAATGTCAATACAATTAGTTTTCGTTACGCAACTGATAAATTGCCTGAGATACTTTGGAGCGACTGTGCTGGATGAGGCGAGAACGCTGAACATTTTAAATGGAAATTATGGGTGGAACGCGTTGTATAACCATACTACGAAAGCGCAAATGTATAAAAAATGTTTCATGGAGGAAAGTTTTTAAATTAGAAATATCAATATAATCAGTTTTCGTTAAGCAATTCTTTATGATAATGTTTAAAGCTTATAACGTGCTGTGTAAGTAAACCCATATTTCATGTACGGTGCCTAGGTGTCCATCTGGCGGACGGAAAATAATGACCAAACCTAAGTAGACTTGAAAACTATATATTGTAATGTATCAACTAACCTTTTTATGAAATACAAGTCTTAACTAACTGGCTACAGAACCTGAAAATATTCACGTGACAAACGCCGACGCCGGGCATTAAGTTTTAATAGTTTAATTCAGAGCATGGCCGTATAAGAAATGAGTGTATTACAAGGATAAGTACCAATTGAGACGGCACAAGTTTCCTAGCTCGAGAATATCGCAATGAAGGTCTTGTGAAGTTGAAAGCTAAGTAGATGAGTGCTCTGCTACTAACCAATCAGGTTGCTAATAAAATCAGGAGATGGAGAGGGTCCTTATCGCTGTTGCTCAACTATTTGAAGGATAAGGTCGTAGTTCTGAATATGAAAAAAATTTTCCGAAGCAGAAAATTCTCAAATACGAAATGTCCCTCCAACCAATAGATACTGAAGTCATTATTAAGGATTTCAAGAAAAGCAAAGTAGTGGGCATTGACGGCGTACCTGTGGAAAGTTTGCAAGTTGCGTACAATACAACAGCATAGGTACCCCATGAGAAAAAGTACGTAAAGGGGAGATCGTCAATTGCCGAAGTAGCGCAATTTGATGAATTGCGGGGCTGGTGGGGCATATGAGGTCTTTAGACTGCTAACGAATGTATGTAGTTCCCGAAAGAACTCAACTCTCAGCGCTCTAGATTTTCCTACACCGCACATGAAAATATCTTATATTCTATACAACGGTAAGCTTTCAGACTTAAAGACCAAAGGGGAGAACGATATGGTTGCATTTTATTACTAGTGATAGTATTTGCGCAGCACTGTCAGAGGCATCCAATTGTAAATGAGGTCTATCTGAAATACAGGGTCTACGCTCACGGTATCTTCCTATTTTCGCATAAGGTTGTGGGCTTTCATCAGATGGCCTAGAGTTAAAAATCGGAGGTAATCAAAGCCTTAAGCCTTTTCATTTTAACGTTGCTGGACAAGGGAGGGAAATTAAAATGTTTTCCTTATCAAAGAAGCATCGTGTTGGTCGACGGCGGTAGTGAACTTGATTTGAGCAGTAGAAGCAGAAAGGCAAAGGCAGCGTTCAGTACGCTATTAAAAAACTGGAAAATGCTACATTTTCAATATAAAGACCAAGCAGTTAGTATTTCGCCCCAACTTTAAGTCAGTACTTCTATATGGATTAAGTATTTAGAAAATACGAGGGTTGTCTGAAAAGTTTCCGACGTAACGATAGCGGCACTCGTCAATAAAAGCTAGTGAATGCTAGTTGTGCATTTCTTGACAGTTACTTACCAAAGTTTCAGTCATTTTGGACGCGCAGTTTTTAGTTGACAGTCGTTTGAGTGAGTCGATGTGAGTGTTTTTTGTGAAAATGGAAAAAATTGAGTATCGAGCTGTTATTAAATTCTTGTTTTTGAAAGGCAATACGCCTACGCAAATCAAAAATGAGTTGGACTCTGTGTATGGGGACTCATTTATCACAGTGAAATTTTGGGCAGCTGAATTTACACCTGGCCGTAAGAGCTTGAGAGATGATGAACGTTCGGGACGTACAAAAACTGCAACCACTGACGATAAGATTACTAAAGTTCACCAAAAGGTGCTAGACGACCGTCGAATTAAAGTGAGAGAGATAGTAGAGGTTATGAAAATGTCCAAAGGACGTGTTTGTTACATATTAAATCAAGATTTAGGCATGAGAAGGCTGTCCGCGCGTTGAGTGCCGCGTTTGCTTATGTTAGACCAAAAATGTCTTCGAATGAACATTTAGAACGCTCTGTTGACGCAGTTTAGGCGCAATAAATCCGAGTACGCCCATTGTACGCCCGAAAAAAAAATTCAGTCAAAACAGTGGACTGCAAAGGCCGAGACGGCTCCAAAAAAAACCATAAACTGTTTTTTCGGCTGGGAAAGTGATGGCGACTGTTTCTTGGGAAAGTAAAGGAGTTATCTTAATCGATTATCTTCAAAAAGGAAAAACCATTACACTAGCATACTACGCATCATTACTTGCCAAGCTGAAGGCAGAAGTTGCGGAAAAACGGCCACATTTGCAGAAAAAGAAAATCCTGTTTCACCAAGACAACGCACCGTCACCGTCTCACACCTCAGCGGTTGCCATGGCGAAAATCCATGAATTACGGTTTGAATTGCTTGACCATCCGCCTTATTCACCAGATCTAGCCCCAAGCGACTTCTTTTTGTTCCCTCATTCAAAAACTGCGCTCGGAGGACAGAGATTTTCGTCAAATGAGGAGGCAATCACCTTCGTGAACAATTATTTTGCAGAGAAAAACGCTAAGTACTATTTGGACGGGTTAGAGAGATGGGAGCTTCGTTGGGAGAAGTGTGTAGAGTTACAAGGAGACTATGTAGAAAAATAAAAAAGAATTTTGAGAAAAAATGTCTCATATCATTGTTTGTTTTGCAGACAACCCTCGTATATGCCATAGTCACACGAAAGTGTAAAAAGATATTTACGTGTTATCAGAGTCAGTCAATACTCTGTCAGTATTGTTGATGCCCTAGCCCTCCCTAGAAGCCTTAGTAAGTAAGTATATCCAATATTTTTTACTGGTGTGTCTTTTACTCAGTCCATATTAGCTCCAAGTTAGGACGATCATTGAACTTTAAGGGGTGTTACCACTAAATTTGTTCTTTGGTCAAAGAACGGCGTCTTGATTTTAAAGACTTTGACCCTCGAAACTGGACATGAGATCAATGATGAGAGATTGGGCATTTATACAGGACTTGTCAAAGTTATGCTCTATGGAATGAATATCGTGCCACTTGAACCCATATAGCCACACATAGTGTGAACATAAGAAAGCGTGTTGCTATAGATTAAAAACAATTTTCCAATCGCGATTCAAGGATGTAAGGCCTTTAAAATACTAGCGCTATATCATATATCCGTAAACGACCATAACTAGTATTTCTACATTATATCATAAAAGCCAATTTCGAAAAGATATACATAAATACATATTTAAGTACAGCAAAATTCCTTCTAAATAAAAATGGAAAGAATAACCAATTATATATTCAGAAATACAAAAATGTCTTTAAGAATAACAGATCCTGTTTTATTTCATTTAAATTAAAATTTTTGCGCCTTTCTAATAAAATCTAGATATCGTTTTGAAATGGATTTACATTTTACTAATGAGAATTTATTAGCGGCAAAAACCCCGACCAACAAAATACAAAAGCCAACGACTACTTTATATTCTTTTAAATTTTATTTTAAGATAATTTCTTGTGGAATACCCAGAACGGAGTTTTCTAATTCTTATCTAGATTCCTAGGAAGAAATCACGTAACGTGACCGGTAATTTTTTTTCTATTTCTATTAGATACAAAAAAATAATATGGATGTCTGGAAAATGCTATAAGACGGATCTCAACCATCTGTGTATTAACAATCTACGATAAACCGTCTCTAATGTACGAGTACTCACATCTCTCATTTATAATCGTGCAATTGAGATACATCAGTCGAGTTGTGCTTATACTATACTTGTATACCTAGAACAAACTCTCCTCAAACTATCCGTATTACGTAGATTCTAAAAATTAATTTCTTACTCACGCCGTGATTTGATTAGATGCACAATGGCAAGTGGGTGGCAAGTATTTAGATACTAAGACTTAATCGATTTTAAAACAAACCTTGACTGTTGGCCACCATAGCTAGGCCCAGCAAAACAAAAGATGCTATAGCAACCGTACATATAACTTTTGAACTCATTTTTATTTATATTATTTTTTTCTTTTATTTTACGAAAGATTTTCAAATACGTATTTGTTAAGGTTTGAGATATATAATTAAGACACACGCGCACAATACTCAGGACAGAATACGACTTGAACGAAACCACGACTTGGATGCGACTAACTTCAGCTTAGGTGGATTGAAAAAGTTTAATACTCGTTTTTTGGCGCTTCGGGGAATCTTTGTTAACAGACTTGGTAGAGCTTTTTCTCTTTATAGTGTTGTTGGTGTTGTTGCCTACTCGTATATTGGGATTTGAGATAGTAATTCTGGTGCGAGTTTATAATGGAGTGGGGCACAGAGGTGTTCCAACATAAAATGGAAATGAAACCTGATTATAGGTTATCGGGGGGAGATACAGATAGTTGTAGTTTTTTTTTTTTTTTTTTTCGCCGTGTTCTGAAAATAAAAACAATACCGGGGTCAACCTGAGACTTAGAAGGTTGAGTTATATTTCTTTTTTGCCTTCGGCTTACTTAAGCCACAGCAGCGCAGATAAAAAGAAATCATGTGCGCTGACTTTTAATCCTGAGTAATGACGTAGATTTTGGAATGCGGTCTCGTTGAATCACTTACAGGACTAGATGTCCAACTGCGTTTGATATGAAATTTGTAAATTATGAACAGAGTACGAGTCAACCGGACTTAGAAAGATTCATGAATATTCAGAGTGAATTCTTTGCTGAAGATGATCCAGTTGGCCAAGTTTATTATCTAGAGATTAAACGTCATCTATAGAAGTTGGCGGTGGAACAAGTATTTCTTCTTAGCCATCCAGCCGAGGGGTTATCCCAACTGGAAGTCGGGATAGATGAGTTCATTTCTCTGTTTTTATACATGAGCAGATTATCTGTATGCTCGTGTGTATGGTACTTTTTGATTTGTAAATGTTTTGATGTTATCAAGGAGCAGTAGGCTTGGTTTCATTCGATTCAATCAACATTTCAATATTGATCCGGTTTTAGTAGAAGATTGGCCTTGCTAGAGCTATTGCTTAAGATCTGTTTTTTTACCTAACCGGGTAGATTGCGTGGTTTCATTGATAGATAAAATGGTAAGTAGCAATGACATCAACATATTCTTAGATAATAAAACATATTCTTAGATACGTCTTTGCCTGTTGACATACAGTATGTGTTGCTCTGCATCTTATAATAATAATTCCTCCGCCAATTGAATTTTGTGTGGAAACAACTTCGGATGGCAAATCAAATACCGCACTATGCTCCTCCAAACGGGTTCCCTCCTTTCTTTTTATGTTTGAACTAGGACCTGTTGCAGCATAAAAATGCTGCAATTTCCTCATTTGAGGAAATCATTAGACTAGCAGTCAGTAGTTTTGTGACAAACACATAAGCTTGCAATGGAACCGTTTATATTTTTTGTATCGTAACACCTTAGTCCATTTAAATTAATGGTACAGCCAATTCTCTAGACGCCAGAAATTTTTTTTGTTACCATAATATACTTAAAACTTAGATCGTCTCGATATTAATATTGATCTTTTAACTGAACTAGAAGGATACAGAGAGTTACTTATTACTTACGGCGTCTAATGGTCTAAAAAGCCTTATAAATGAACCAACCCGTATGACTGATCTATCTAAAACTTGCACTGATCACATTTTTATATTTAGTACAATATATAGAAGCCCCACTTCGAGTAGGGGGCTAGAATTTACCCGAGGTAGGTATACTTGTCGTAAGAGGCGACTAAAGTCCAAATTTTTAAACTTTTTGGAGAAAAGTTAACCCAAAATGAAAACTGCATATTTTCAAAAACTAATAATAAAACTACCCCAGGTGATACGAACCATTTTTTGCTAAAAGATGACCCTTTCATAAAGAGTCGTAAATTGGTAAGACCACCAGCATCCCAACCAACAAGAGAAAATTCGATGTTGGAAGCTTATTAAAAAAAAGCCTGTGAAGAAAGAGACAGTTTTAAGCAACTCAGTGAAAAACTGGCAAGCGAAATTTATAAATTAAAGCTCGAACTGCAGCTGCTCAAAGAACAGGTCAATAATAACAATAAAAATGAGCAGATACCTAAAACCGTAGTGTACTCTACAGTATGTCTATGAGCATGTCTCCGGAGCTTTCACCACCAAAAGTGACCCAGAAAAGCCCAGAAAAGATGAAAGGTAAAGAAACCAAACCACTCAAGCCAATAAAGCCTCCCCAGTTCTAGTGCTCTGTATTACGAAGCACGAAGGCTTATTAAATAATCCAGAGAAAATAAAATAAAAGCTAATACAGCTCTCCTAAATAGTAATGATGTTAAAATTAATGTGGATAACGAAGAATCCTACAGAAACCTGACAAAAATGCTAAACCAGAAAAAAGTTCAATGGTATTCGTTTGAAAATAAACAAACAAGACCAATAAAGGTTGTTGCAAAGAAACTACACTACTCATGCACACCTGTACGCATTGCGAATGACCCAAAGAAGAAAAACTTCAAAATACTTGAAGTTGTTAACATGCTTAAGTACAAGAGGAAAGCACCGCTCCCAATGTTCATGCTTACTTTTGAGCAAGATGAAGACATCAAGAAAATTTATGAAATTAAGAATATCCCAGGAATGAAAGTACAAATTCATCCTTTGCGGAAATCAAAGCTAGTTCCTCAATATAAGAACTGTCAAAAGCATGGTCACACTCACAAATACTGCAGCTCAAACCCGAAATGCATTAAATGTGCAGGAGACCACCATACAAAAGACTGCATAAGGGAAAAAAATGCAGTCCCGAAAGATACCCAGCTAACTACAGACAATGTGTAGTAGCAAAAGAGCTACAGCAGGTAAAAGACAACAAGCAAAAGAAAATGCAAAAGCCTGTTCAAAAAGGCGCAACCAAAAACGGAGAAAAACGAAACAAAACAGACTTGAGAGCGAAATCTAAGCCCCAAATGAATAAAAAATTGGATAGAGCTAAAGGAAATCTACCCTTAAATGAAAACTTAAGCCTCATAACCGGTCCAAAGAAAACATATGCACAAGTTGCTTCGAAAAACTTTGTAAAACCAGTCGGAAACCCCAAGCAATGTTATGAAGGATATCATGCAAAGAATAGAAGATATGGAAAAGAATAATAAGAAAATTCTGGAAAGAATATCTTTCCTTGAAAAACAAAACAGTAATAAAAGAACTGTTCCTAAAAGAACATAATGGCTAAAAACATACAAATCTTATTATGGAATGCCAATGGCCTCGAGAATAGCAAAGACGAATTGCAAGCGACTCTCGATATAAACAAAATTTATATATGTCCAGTCTCCGAGACACATTTTAAAATTGGAACAAAATACAAACTTTGCGGATACAAGACATACCATACCCCTCATCCTCAAAATTCAGCAGAGTAGGGCCGCCGTTATAATTAAGGAAGGCATTAGCCATGATGGCAATGAAGAATATCAGTCGTGTGAAATACGAGGATTGTCTGAAACGTTTCCGAACAATGATACAAGACATTTTTTCTCCCATTTTTTTTTTATTGTATATATAAATATATTCGTACGGTTTTTTTTCAAAATTTGAACGTTTATATAAGAAAAACATGTACAATAGTATTATTCAAAGTATTGCCCATCTGAAGCTATGACTTTTTCCCATCTCTCTGGCAATTTTTGGATCCCATCCCAAAAGAACTGCGCTAGCTTGGCAGCCAAGAATGAATCAAGCCAATTTTCGATATTCTGCTCTGATGTGAACCGTATTTCAGTGAGGGCGTTCTGCATCGACCGGAACAAATGGTAGTCAGAAGGGGCAAGGTCTGGGCTATAAGGCGGGTGGGGTAAGACTTCCCACCCACTGTTTTCCAAATAGTTCTTAAACGGAATAGCAACGTGGGGCCGAGCGTTGTGATGATGGAAAATTATTGCCTCGTGTCTGGTCGCATATTCCGGGGGTTTTTCGGCCACTGCTCTCTTCAAACGGATTAATTTTGTTCGGTAGCGTTGTCCTTTGATGGTTTCACCCGGTTTTAGCAGCTCATAATACAGCACACCCATCTGATCCCACCAAATACAGAGCATTACCTTCGCGCCATGGATATTCGGCTTTGCCGTTGATTTGGCTGGTTGGCCGGGTTTCACATATGATTTTTTGCACTTGGGGTTGTTGTAGTGGATCCATTTTTCATCATCAGTAACAATCCGATGCAAAAATGACTTCCTTTTGTGGCGTTCCAGCAGCATTTCGGACATGCAAAACCGCCTTTCGACGTCTCTCGGCTTGAGTTCATGTGGAACCCAATTTCCTTGCTTTTGAATATATCCAGCTGCTTTTAAACGTTTTGAAATGGTTGCTTGAGTGACACCCAAAGATTCTGCGAGTTCTTCTTGTGTTTGGCAATAATCTTCATAGAGTAATGCTTCCAGTTCTTCATCTTCAAACTTTTTTGGCTGCCCAGGACGTTCATCGTCTTCCAAGCCAAAATCACCACTTTTAAATCGTGCAAATGACTTTCGGCACGTTCGCTCAGCTAGCGCATGTTCACCATAAACTTTCACCAAAATACGATGACTTTCGGCAGCAGTTTTCTTCATATTAAAGTAATGAAGAAGAACTCCCCGCAAAAACACTTTTTCAGGCACAAAGTTCGACATATTTGAGTGAAAAAAAATTAGTGTTGTTTGCGCCTCAAATGAATGACATATACTGAAATGACGTACAATGACAGTAGCTTTCCAACGCATGTTCCAATGGAATAATACAAGTTACGCCATCTCTTAGCAAACTGCACGAATTAAGTTATAGACCCAATATTTTTCTACATAGTCTCCTTGTAACTCTACACACTTCTCCCAGCGACGCTCCCATCTCTCTAACTCGTCCAAATAGTACTTGGCGTTTTTCTCTGCAAAATAAGTGTTCACGAAGGTGATTGCCTCCTCATTTGACGAAAATCTCTGTCCTCCGAGCGCAGTTTTTAGATGAGGGAACAAAACGAAGTCGCTTGGGGCTAGATCTGGTGAATAAGGCGGATGGTCAAGCAGTTCAAACCGTAATTCATGGATTTTCGCCATGGCAGCCGCTGAGCTGTGAGACAGCGCGTTGTCTTGGTGAAACAGGATTTCTGCAAATATTCCCGTTTTTTCGCAATTTCTGCCTTCAGCTTGGCAAGTAATGATGCGTAATATGCTCCTGTAATGGTTTTTCCTTTTTGAAGATAATCGATTAAGATAACTCCTTTACTTTCACAAGAAACAGTCGCCATCACTTTCCCAGCCGAAAAAACTGTTTTTGGTTTTTTTTGGAGCCGTCTCGCCTTTGCAGTCCACTGTTTTGACTGAATTTTTATTTCGGGCGTATAAAGGTGTATCCAAGTTTCATCTACAGTAATTAATGGGCGCCAAAACTCGGATTTATTGCGCCTAAACTGCGTCAACAGGGCGTTCTAATGTTCATTCGAAGACATTTTTGGTCTAACGTAAGCAAACGCTGCACCCAACGCGCGGACAGCTTTCTCATGCCTAAATCTTGATTTAATATGTAACAAACACGTTCTTTGGACATTTTCATAACCTCTACTATCTCTCTCACATTAATTCGGCGGCCGTCTAACACCATTTAATGAACTTTAGCAATGTTATCGTCAGTGGTTGCAGTTTTGGACGTCCCGAACGTTCATCATCTCCCAAGCTGTTACGGCCACGTTTAAATTCAGCTGCCCAAAATTTCACTGTGGTAAATGAGTCCCCACACACAGAGTCCAACTCATTTTTGATTTGCGTAGGCGTATTGCCTTTCAAAAACAAGAATTTAATAACAGCTCGATACTCAATTTTTTCCATTTTCACAAAAAACACTCACATCGACTCACTCAAACGACTGTCAACTAAAAACTGTGTGTCCAAAATGACTGAAACTTCGGTAAGTAACTGTCAAAAGATGCACAATTAGCATTCACTAGCTTTTATTGACGAGTACCGCTAGCTTTACTTTGTCGGAAACTTCTCAGACTTTACCAACCAAATCCGTAAACATAAAAACAAGCAGCGGCCAGATAATGGTAGCAGCGGCATATTGTTCTCCTATCTACAGGCTGAAACAAAACAATTTTGAAAGCCTCTTCCGTAAATTCGGAAATAAATTCATAATAGAGTTTTCAACGCTAATAACAAATCTTGGGGATCAAGGTTAACAAATACAAGAGGAAGAGAACTCCTTGAAGCTTTTAAAAAAACCAATGTTAACTACCATTCAAGGGGAAATCCTACTTACTGGCCCACAGATAGGAACAAAATCCCGGACGTTGTCGAATTCTTCTTAACTAAGAATATCTCCTCAAATACTACCCAAGTTAATAAAGGGCCAGATCTTGACTCAGATCACTCATCTGTGCTGCTTACACTTGGTAATACAATTATAATGAAGAAACACGACCCACGTCTAGTAAACAAACTAACTGACTGGATATATTTCAGATATTTAATAGATGAACGCATCGAACTATCCACAACAATTAATACAATAGAGCAATTAGAAAGTGAAGTACAGTCCTTCACCCTAGCTATACAAAAGGCAATACCTGAATTAAATAGCAAAGTAAAAAGAAACCTGTATCCCAAAGAAGTTTGCGACATTATATCTGAAAAGAGACGAGCTCGCAAACGATGGCAACTGTCAAGAAGCTCCAAGTGATAAAAGTAGACTTAGTAGTTTAAACAATAAGCTCAGAAAAAGGATAGCAGAATTTAAAAATGCATCGGTGGAGAGATACCTTACAAATCTGACAAATGATGCTGGGGAAAGCTACAAAAAAAAATGAAAAGACCAACGGCATACATTCTGCCAGTGAAAAACAGCAGTGGTACCTGGACTAAAACAAACAAACAAACAAAAGGTGGATCTACGAGTATTTGCGAAACATCTTGAAAACGCCTTTAAGTCATACGACGATAATGATAATTCCCAACAAACGGAAGAAATGTGCGAAGACGAGAGATCGATTCCAGCAGTAACCTCTAGGGAAATAGGACGAAATAAAAGAAAAGATCAACCCAAAAAAAAAGCCCCTGGATTTGATCTAATAACGGGTGAAATTCTGAAAAAACTACCTAAAAAAGGTATGAAAAAAATAGCACAGATAACAAATGCAGAGTTCAGACTAAGGTATGTTCCACGTATGTGGAAGGTGGCGGAAGTTATTATGGTACCTAAGCCGGGAAAACTACCCAGTGAAATAACTGCTGCCAATCCTGTCTAAACTATTCGAAAAAATCCTTCTAAAACGACTCCATCCGATTCTAGAAGAAAAGACACTGATCCCAAACCATCAGTTTGGATTCAGAAATAAATACTCAACAATAGATCAGATCCACAGAATAACTGATATAGTGGAAAAATCTTTAGAAGAAAAGCAAAAATGCTCTACCATCTTCCTCGATGTAACACAGGCTTTTGATAAAGTATGGCACAAAGGATTAGTCCGTAAGCTACAAAAATATCTTCCAAAACAGTACTATGAAATACTACATAGAGTCGTATATAATGAAACGATTATTTAGAATTGAGCAAGAAGATGAGTACTCTGCATTGAAACACATCAAAGCTGGAGTACCGCAAGGTAGCGTGTTGGGACCCGTACTGTTCCTCCTATACACGAACGACCTACCACAAAATGACGAAACTACTGTTGTCACTTTTGCAAACGATACTGCTGTACTTGCAGTAGGAAAAACCGTACAGGAAGTTACAGAAGAACTGGAAAGGACAGTAAATGATATATCGAATTAGACCAAAAAATTGCAAATCTATGTATAAATACGTGCTACCCATTTTTGTCGTACACTTTTACACCGTTCTACTCAACTGAACTGAAGTCGGTTCATGTTAACTTTACAAATAAAAACGTACAATACATACCAGTGTACATAAATAGTAAAGTAATTCTGCATTCGAACTCAGCTAAATAGGGCAAGGTCGGGAGGTTTTGACACGCTATTTGGAAATATCTTAAAATCCAAATACAATTTCAAATTTTCAAAACTTACATAAGTTATAATATCATTTTAGCAATATAAAAGCATTAATGATTAATCGATATAAATATTTTTAACAGATTTGTAAGGTTTTGCATCATGGATGCCTCCGTGGCAAACTGACTCCTTACAATGGCGCCCAATGTGGGGCCCGATAAGCTGACTGCTCTCCGATGCAGTTAGCCCTAGGTTGACTTATCGGGAGGCGTGGGCTTGAGATCACGAACTTCTAGTCGTGTTTAAGTATAGCCTGGACATTCTATATTTTTTTTATACACAAAATATTAATTCCAAGACATACACACACTGCGTTCATTTTATTTTTTTTGCGAAAAAAGGAGGTAAGTCGTAGCAAATCTTTTATCGCTATGAATAGGGACACTTCTTCGTGCGATGTAGCTACAGGAAGTTTCGATTTTGAGGATGAGCGGAGAGCTCCAAGGAACAGCTCGGACACCAGCCTCATAGGAGTCGCAGCACAATCCCCGTGGAGGAACGACGTATTTAGAATGGGTAACCACCTGCGCACGCGGCCCAAAGCAAATGCCGAATCAGAAGCTGATGTTCTGGACCTCACGACGTACTCGCACGCAATTTAGTCCAAATCAGCGAAAGCAAAACCAACAGGCTGAAGCCGTAAAGCCAACAACCCAGAAGGCGGTTCCCGTACTGGTAGGGATTCCTGAAATTTTCGGGGAAGAATCCGAATCCCATCCCTCCGAAGATGAGAACTTTGCACATCGGCATCGAGCATCGACAAGTAAACATGTCCCGATGAAAAGACAGGACGCTTACGAACAACAAACTAGATAATACGAAAAGTACGAACCAAGCGAGAGACGATCAGGAGGGAGGCACAGAACAGTGGACGGAGACGAAGACTACAACATACGTGGACAGAGACAGAAAGAGGACAGGCAAAGTACATACAATCCACAAGACGCATACCTAAGGAAGACAGAGAGAAGCGGAGACAACTTAATGTTGAAGTTCGACGATAAAATGAGCGCAATGATGGCAACGTTCCAAAAGAGCATTGCCATCATGAGCGAAAACATAAGCTGTCTCGAGCTTTCAGTTGCCTCATCTTCCAAGGGTAATATGACAACGACGAACAGACGCTTAATCGAAACCAGGGACCGACAAGACAGACCGGAATCGCCTTCATACGATAACATGACTTACTCCAACAGACAACGACGAAATACTCACTCGACAGGGACGGACAGGTACCAGGATACACCTGGATACTACCGTCGCGATGATGCCCGGAGGGTATAGATACGGCGATCCACAAGTGGGGGATAAAATTCGACGGCACATCCAAGACGGTGCCGGTAGAGAGTTTCGTATTCCGCATTGAAACTCTGAAGAGGAAAAATGGGGTGTCTTCTGACCAGCTACTGGCCCAGTTCCATCACCTAGTTTCAGGCCCGGCTGAAAGATGGTACTGGGAATATTTAGAAGAAATTGGGGGGGATGAACAGCTCAGCTACGAGGATCTTAAAGCTGAGCTGATCAAATAATTTAGAGATGGACGACGGGACCACGAAATTCTTAGGTCCATCATGGATAGAAAACAGTTGCCCCATGAGACATTCGACGAGTTTTACGCCGACATACGGTCGATGACAATACATATGACCAACCGACCGCACGAACTGGACCTGGTAGACATACTGCGACATAACATGAAGGACCGAGTTGCGACACTCATCGCGCAGGTCTTGAATACTCCGTATGGAGCAACCGAAGATGAGTGTCGCGACTCGGTCCTTAATGTTATGTCGCAGTATGTCTACCATTCACAGTTTTGGCCAGAATGGTAGCAATTGGTCGTATTCAAGTGCGATAAGGGTGGGTTGGCCATCCTCAGCCAAAAACACCCGGCTTATTTCAGGTCGTGACGAGCTGTTATCGCTGTGTGACCCTGGGACATATTATTCGGTGTAGGGACGTAGGGTTAAGTTAGCTTTAGGTTTAGTTATGAAGCGTTGTTTAAGTTAGGTAGTTAGGGTTTAGGTTAGTGTAGGTTTAGTTAGCTACATCGCGAAAGTCCCGGTCTTGCACAGTGGTGATGGCACACAGATGTGATCTTGCTATTTCTTTTCATCTTTTTTCCTATCATCTTTCTCTCCTTCTCTCTTTTAAGTCCGTCCGTATAATAACATAACTTTCTTCTTAACTATCGTTGATTTTTATCTTTTTTTGATATTTCGGCACAAAACAAAAAGGTAAGTTGAGTTGAGATGCATGGGGTAGTGGCAAGAACCAACCCAATCCGACGAGATAGAGCCGAGTAACAGCGAGCGTGCCACTGCCATCTACTCCTGCATCATGGATGCCTCCGTGGCCAACTGACTCCTTACAGTTTTTCTCAAAGCCTTACAAAGTGTCAATTCCTCCTACCATGAAGTAGGATTTGCCATCTGCATAAGGAGGTTTTGACAGAGGGAGGAGGATCTGACAGATGATTATTTTACATCATTTTTAAAATAATAAAACATTATACTATATTGCTTTTTTGATCAACAAATAATAACTTTTTTTTATTTTCAACGCACATTAATCTTTGTTTATTAGTTGAGTCTACTTTTATTTAAGTTTAAGGACGTAAATTAAAACAACAAAATAAATTTACCAACAGAAAAACCATTTCATAAAAACTTAATTTAAAATAAAAAATAAATCGCACTAGACAACGAAAAAAAAAAAAAACGAACAAACAAAACAAAAATGATACTTCATAAATATTTAGTAAATAACAAAAATAATACGTAATAATAATAAATAATACTAACGAACATTAGATTCTTCAAGGTCCACATTAAAATAAATTTTTGGCCTTGATTTGGAGCTACCAGGGCGATCAGAGGGCAACGGCAATTTTGCTGCAATGTCAGCCCTTAAAGCCAACCCTATGTCTACAATTGGTTCGAAGAAGCAGTTTTGGAACCTTTGGCGGCGATAATATTTAATTGTGTAAGGCAAGGAACTTGTCTCATCCACACTCTGAATGATACTTACGTAGTAAAATATCTTCTTGCTCTTGGTCCCGAATTACACAAGCACGAAGTCATTATGTAATTGTCGGATTAAACTTTGATTGCAGTTTCAAGAGGTTACCTGTGATAGATGGAGGCTCTTCTTCATCGTTAGACATCGTTGAAAGATATCAGAATCGTCCCGAAAACTAATTTCACCATCGTGAGAAGATGATTCACTGTCAAGGACTCGTCTTACAAAAATAGGTTTTGATAATTTGCTGTTGCTTTTAGTTTTTATATGCTTCACTTATTTTTATGCAGCTAATGCTTCCAATTTATTTTTTTCAGGTGTTTCTGTGTAGACTTTGGAAGTTCCAGCATTAGCGCGACTTTTTTTTTTTAGACAGTTTCGGATACGGGCGAAGGGCTTCCGGTGTTATATGTATCGGGTCCACTGCCATCCATTCACCATCCGGTGAATTTTCAGGGCTTCTGTATATATCTTCAGAATTTCCGGAAGGATTAATTAGCTCAGCTTTAGGCATAATAACGCTGTCTTTACTTGATGATGTCATTGGAATATTTAACCCGGTTATATGTAGTTTCCATTTCAGATACCGCTGCTAACGGCTCTTGAGTAAAAGCTGTATCGTGTTCCTCTAAATAATCCTCTTCGGAAAATAAAAAATCATTAAACGGAAATATATCGGTTGAAAGAAATCCGGATGTAATGTTTTCTGGGTTAATGATCGCTTAAGTGGTTGGTTTGTAAGTTTGCCAGGGTTGTTAACCAAGAAATAGTTGAATGATTTCTTGCATAGCGCTTTAAAATTCGCATAAATGGATACATCTAAAGGTTGCAGCTTATGCGATGTATGTGGAGGGAAAGAGACCATAACAATTGCATTTTTTCGACAAAATATTATCGATTCAAGACTGATATGAGATGTATGATTATTAAGTAATAAAAGTTTTGGATTTTCTTTAGAACAGTTACTATATTGTTTTAAAAGTGTCAACACTTCTGGAAATATTTCGCTTTTCATCCAACCGCTGTCTGAGAGCAGACCAATAGATCCGATTACAGAACTAAACATGAAATTGAGGTTCATGCGTTTCCAGACAAGCGGAACGTGATTTCCTGTGGCATTGACAATACCAACCATTGTGATTAAGCTGCCTCTTTGTGGGATGCAACTTGGGTAACAGTTCTTTTTCCCTTTTCAGATTTCAATTACCTACAAGAACTATGAGTGTTAGAGTAAAATTCTAAAATGCGATTACCCTTGGTGATTTGAGTACGGTTGTTACACCGGTCTCATCTAAATTGTAAATTTTTTCGGGACTAGACTGGTATTTCTCATACAGCCGCTTGAGATGTTGAAATAAAAGTTCTACCGGTCCTCTTTTAAACCCATGAAGACGAGCCATACTCGTATTTTCTGGTTTTCGTAGACTAAGGCAACTGTTGCGTCGCATAAACCCCGCAAGCCAAGCTTTTCCAGCTTGTTCATTTATATTCCAGACATTTGGGTATGGAATTTTATTTATATTAACATATTGTAAAACAAGTTGCTTTGCCAGTGCATATGTAAAACCAAAATGCAATTTTGAACATTTTTTGAAATATTCAACAAGTTCCCTTTCTTGAGCTGTTGTAAGAACTTGTTTATTCGAACATTTTGTACTGAATTGAGCGTTAATTTGTTTGCCATTCTGTTTTTTTTTGGAGTCTGAATATTAAAGTGGTACGTTTAATACCACATTTTCGGGCAGCACTGCTTATCGACTCTGTTTTGTTTTGAATGCCTTTAATGGCATTCTCAACACTTGTTTCATCGATGTTGCGGTTGGGATTTTTTCTCTTGTAAATATTTGGCATTTTTACATTCTAAAAAAGAGTAAGAAGTTGTTTTATCACACAATTTTTATTTTGACTCATAAAGGACGAATTGATTACTTTTGGGACTAATACAAAACAAAACTCTTGTAATGGTGCTCATGATAAACAATTATTTATTAATGATTTTAAAACGAATGAAGCTGCACTACATAATTAAAATATTACAGATAGATTGCTTACCATAGAAGTTAGATGAAATGGGCACAAAAATAAAAAAGACGTTCACTTCGCTTATCTCCCAGGCCACAGTGATTGTTTATTTATCTAAGTGATAACCAATCGTTTCTAACTTCGCTTTTTCATCATTTAAAGTGCTGCCAGGATTTTAGTTTTTCAGAAAACTGCTGATGTCAATTCCTCCTGCCAGTCAAATCCTCCCGACCTTACCCTACTTAGGATTGATGTTGGACGCAAAGATCCGCTGGAAAACTCATGTCAAGAAAAAACGTGATGAACTAAATATACGATATAATAAACTGCTCCTCTACAAGCAAATATTAAAACCAATTTGGAGATATGGCCTCCAGTTATGGGGGTGCACAAGTAAGACAAATCTTCAAATCATGGGATGTTTTCAAAACAAAGTATTACACAATATTGTTAATGCGCCGTGGTACATACGTAACGCTGATCTACATAGGGATCTAAAAACTGAAATGGTAGAGAATGAGGTTCGGAAGGTCGCAAGAAGACATGAAGTTAGGCTTCGCAACCATGCCAATTTAGAAGTAGTCCAACTATACGTAATAATAACAATTTAGTTAGAAGATTACGTAGAATAAAACCTTTTGCACTAACGACTGAAACGAATAAAATTTGGAAACTTCAAAGTAAAAAAACAAAATATTTTCATAATTCATGTAAATTTTTTTTTATTTGCTTTAAAACTCTGTTTTTATTAAATTCATTCACAATTACAAAAAATAAAAAAAATTACTTGGGTCCCCATTCTTTCCTCAACTTTTTCGAATGTCCTTCATAAGGCTGGTGACAGTTACATCCGTGATCTTTTTGGACGCTCTTTTCCATTTAGCACTAAAATCTTTTACGTCCTTTGCACACTTTTCCTCAATTTAGCTTTGACCAAAGCCCAATACCTTTCAATGGGACGGCACTGTGGAACATTGGGTGGATTCATGTCTTTTGGGACAAAGTCGACATTTTTACCAACAAGAAAGGTCAACGTCGCATGAGCATAGTGAGCTGAAGCTAAATCTGGCCAAAATAATGTTGAACCCTCGTGTTTATTTAAGAAAGGAATCATCAGTTTTTTTAGGCACTCGTTAATGTACACTGCTCCGTTAATTGTTCCCCTTGTAATAAACGATTAGCTTCTATGTCCACACTGGCAAATGGTCTGCCAAACGAGATATTTTGACTCGAATTTTTCCATCCCAATCGATGTTGTTGAATGCGGAAGAATCTCAGCTTCAAACGAGTTGTATAGTAAAACTGCGCACCTGGAAGAGTAGTAGAGTCCTCTTTGACATAAGTCATCCAAAACCAAGCACGCTTTCTTGTTGCCGATCAACTCGTATAGCTTTCGGGCTCGTGTTTTTATGGCTTTTTTTTTGTTTTTCAGTAACTTTTGGTATTTTTTATTTTTTCGTGTTTTTAGACCATTACGTTTTTTAGATCTTTATACCATTGTTTGGTTGGTATTAAATTTCCGAGCAACATCTTTGGATGACATAGTCCGGTTTTTGACGATGGTACCCACTATTTTCCTGTCCAAATTTGTATCATGTGCTCCACTTTTAGCTTCACTTTTCTGTTTTCGCTTAACTGTCAACGTCTCCAAATATTGTTTAATAACAGAATCCACTGTACTGCGCGCTATGTTTAAATTTTTTGGTTTTAAATGGTTTGGACGCGAAGTATTTTCGAGCCATTTGTCGTTCCTCTTGACTCATATTTTATAAATATATAAACTAAAATCAGTAACAAACTGTAGCTAGAAAATATACAGGCTAATTTGGGTACAAAATGGGATTGCAATTTTTACGCATTGGAAGTATAGCCCGTATTAAAATTTACAGATTTTAATCGTTTCAGTCCTTAGTTAACTAGGTAAAAAGCAAAAGAATATACCATATACCACCTTGATCAAAAAGTTCCCGGGGGACACCACCGTGTAGCGCTCCCATTGCTAAGATTTGAGTTCTGTTTTTTTTTGTTAAGTTGGTAAATCTGTTTTGATATTTGCAAAAGTTACGTAGCCAAGAGTACATCTATTTCTGTGTGTGATGCCGATTTTTTACAATTTTAGAAATGGATTTAAATTTGCAACAACGAACTTGTATTGAATTTTGCGGAAAAAACGGATTTAATGGTGCTCGAACGTTGGAAGTGTTGGAAAAGTATTTCGGCAACGATTCTCTAAAGAAAACGGTCGTTTACCAGTGGCACGAGCGGTTCAAAAGTGGTCGTAAGTCAATCGAAGATGATGAACGCAGTAGCAGACCATCGACATCAAAAACCGACCAAAAACATTGATGGAGTAAAAGAAATGTTGGTCAATAACCGCAAATTAACCTTCAGAGAGATAGCGGGTGACTTGAACATTGCCTATGGATCCGTCCAATACATTTTGGTTAATGATTTGGGTTTCCATCGTGTAGCAGCAAAGTTGGTCACAAAAGACCTCAATTTCATGCAAAAAAGAGATCAAGTTGACGTCGCAAAAGAGGTGATTTGCGAGGCTAAATCCGATCCCACATTCATCAAAAGGATCATTACTGGAGACGAGACGTGGGTCTATGAGTACGACGCGCAATCCAGACATTAGGCAAGTGAATGGCGTTCACCAAATGAGCCGAGACCAAAAAAACCACTTCGTTTTCAGTCAACAAAGAAGGCAATGCTCACGGTTTTCATTACTCGTACAACAGTGCAGTGCATCATGAATTTTTGCCAGAAGGCCAGACAGTAAACAAAGAGTATTACGAGTATTTGGGCGTTATGAGACGTTTGCGTGCAGAAATTCGCCGAAAGAGACCAGAATTGTGAGCAGAAAACTCGTGGATTTTGCACCATGATAACGCACTGTCGCACAGTGCCATCATTATTCGTAATTTTTTGACGAAAAATGCAACAAATAGAAATACCATCCAACAGCCACCGAATTCACCTGATTTGGCTCCCTGTGACTTCTTTCTGTTCAATCGAGTTAAAAAACCACTACGGGGAACGCGTTTCAGTAACCGAGAGGAAGTAATGGAAAAATCGCAGGAAGCACTGATGGACATACCCGAAACCGAATATAAAAAATGTTTCGAGTTTTGGATCAAGCGCGGGCATAAGTGTGATGCAGTCGATGGGGATTACTTTGAAGGGCACAATATAGATTTAGATGAATAAACTTGTATTTGTAATTTTCTGAATAAATTCCGGGAGTCAATCAAGGTGGTAAGTACATATTACTTAGAACAAAATTGCTGATATCGCAAAGCTCGCAAGCGATGTCTTTCAACGATTTTCACCTAGCTACACGCAAAAAAAAAAAAAAAAATTATATAGAAAAATTTATAAGTTAATGAAAAGACATATTGTTTATTGAAAGAAAAAATTGTACTGTTCTATTGAACTTGATGGGTGTCCGCTATATGAGTTCTTCGTTTAAATTAATGACGTCATAGATGATGTGCTTCTATGGAATTGTTCTTGCTACGACGCTACTTATTTTGTGTTGCTATGCGGTAGTGTCACAAGTTATTTTTACGTCACTTACTCAGATGGAGTAGCTACAAGATTTTTTTTTGTATTCAAACATATGACTCTTAACCCTTAAATATAATCATATCGTGTCGCCATATGGTAATTGTTTTTAAAATATTTTATTTGAAAAAACTTAATGTTGTACATATTTAAATTTTCGAAGAAATATTATTCTCTCAAAGGCACAAACAATCTTAACAAATAAATTAGCAAAAGTGATCTGACTAGAATTAGCATCGCAACAAACAATGTCATTACCTCAAATAAAATTGATGATCACTTGTCGCCAGGTTTGTCGACTTATGACAAATATTTAAAACAAAATACGATGATTACAGCAAGACTTTCCTCTTCGTACCTGTTTGCGATTTGAATAAATTAAATTAAAAAAAAAAAAAAAAACAGATTAAGTGGCTAAGGCATGTGCAACAATAAATAATACAAATACAATAAAATAAAACAAAATGAAAAATATTTAGAATATATTGAAAATGATGTCGTATTTACTTACTGAGATCCTGTTCGAATTTCAACACAACGCGATTTCTCCTTTGCTGTTCCGGGGCACATTTACAATCTGCTCCTGAGTGATTGATTTTTCAACTGCCACTTCCGGGCTTTGCACTGTAAATACGTCCTTTCGAATCACTGTGTTGGTTTGGTGACAACCCTTGATCCTTCACACGTAACATAAATCTAATGAACATTTACATGTATACAAGCGGCTTCATAATAATGCAATTTATACGGCTTAAATTGCGTTTTCTGAAAGAAGAGGAACTTTCAGTAACCGTTAAAATTGGTATGCATCGCGTATAGTTGTTACATCTAAACGCCATATAACTCAGAGGTATTTTTGATTGCAGTGGTAAGAGCGATGCTTTTAAGCAACCCTGTATAGGCTGTATGCACATGGCTTGCAAGCATGCCATTAAAGTACTCCTTGCACTTCACAATAAGTTAAAAATAAGGAAATTCGCAGTACAGTCATAGTATTATTACAAGCAGGAGAGATGAAACTCGCAGCACAACCGAACTAAGCAAGCTTCATCTAAGAGATTCCTGAGATCGACTGAAAGCGTTAGGCTCAATAGTTGGGATAACCAAGCGTGTTTATCTTATTGGGAGAATATACTGGGTCTTAGACAACCTAAAAGAGCTAGGGAACCCTTTCAAAATAAATACAAATTGTCTTTTAAAAACGACGAATCTGTAGAATACGTATTATACCATATGAATGCGTTGCTCTATGCGCCAGAAGGCGACATTGTTTTCTCAGATAAATCTTAATGATTGAGCAACTGCAGAGTATCTCCACTAGAGTGATCTTCAAATTAATCAACAAATTGAGATTCATATGTGAATCTGGCACTAAGATCTTTAAAGTCGCAGTGCCCACCAGAATTGGCGGGTCAGTATAGGTCCACAAAACCGTTTGAACCGTTCTACAGACCACTTCATGTTGGACTAACTCGTTGTGCTGAGGGCAAGAGTTTGCTGATGTTTTCGCATTTAGGTGATCCAATTATTTTTATTCCGGACTATTCTTCGAACTTGGGCTGGAACTTGAGCCTCTATTGTTTTCTCAGCCGGATTTTCCATCAAATGCAGGAAAATCAGCTAATTTTCTCAGTCTGAAGTTTTATCCACAATCAGTTTCTTAATCCATAAAGAAATTTGCATATTGCCTTTCGTATTCTCCGTCTATTCCGACTGTGCATCTGACTTTCGTTTTGACATCATCGCTCATATCGCGTATCATTCTGATATAATTCTCGGGTGTATTTTGAGATTTTAGTGCCGTCCAAGTCAGATTTCTGGAAACTCTGTCGAACCCTTTTTCCAAGTCGATAAGGACGATATGCGGATCCTTAAAAGCTTCACGTAAAATGTCGAGTTGCCTTCCTTGATTGCTTGGAATTAAACAATATTGTGTAGAGCCCTCTTGTAGTAGTATATTTTCAAAGTATATGACATTTATTTTACCGATCGGTAGTTCTTGCAAGGCTTTTGCCGTCAATACTCTACCTTCCCTTCCACTGCGTGGTGGAACCGGGCTTTTGAATCTCCGAACAGAGCTTTTGCAACACACAACCACATTTTTTTCGACGTTGTTTCTCATATCTCACGCGATTAGTTCTTTATCTATTTTTTGGGCATTTTGGAACCATTCTCGAAAATTTAGCTCCCAGAGCTGGCCTCCTTATTAATTGTTTATATTGTGCCAGTTTATTTTGTATACTGATGTCGGTTTTCGATGTTTGTTTTCTGGTTTCTTTTGGAAAAATTCTGTCAGCAAAAGTCGGTGCTGACTTGCTAGAGATTCGACTAATTTCACTTTAGAATCTTTTACTAGCCGTTTCGCATTATGCCAATTTTTTTTTGTTTTGTGTTGAGCGCCCAGCGCGTTTAAGGGGTTTGTGTACCCTTCAAATATTCGTACACAGCGCGGGCGAAGGAAATACAAGTACCGATGCGTATTGCTTTTAAATGTTTGTAAGTTATAAGGACCAGGAAATATAGAGATCAGCAGGGCATTCCATAAGCGAGCTGTACGGTTTTGAATGGGCGTAATGCTAATGGAGCACTGGTGGTGGAAATAGCGATAAAACAAAGTGAGACAGGAGACATTACGTCGGTGTTCGAAGGCGTCAATTAATTGACTGATATTAGTATCACCAATGAGTTTTATCGCACGGTTTTGAATCCTATCTAGCAGGTGCAGAGATGTTTTAAGATTTGTTTGTTAATATCGGAATTTAATGAGCTTAAAATACGTTGCCGTTTTCATCCTACAGCCGAAGAGCAGGGACGTGAGTCCGGGATGAATATGAAAAGGAGAGAGTACTGTCATCAGCAAAGGAATATGGTATATTGGATTAGAGGTACCAGACAAGAGATCATGGATACAAATTAAAAACAGTGTCGGAGACAGAACGGAGCCCTGGGGCACACCAGCATTTATTTTGTGAATATCAGATTTGAAACCATCCAAGACAACCGTCCAAAGGTAATTTTTAATCAATTGAAGAAGAGAGTCATCGATCCCAAAAGCACGCATTTTCGACAAAAGAGCCTGATGACAAACTCTGTCAAATGCTCAACACCTCGTCCTTCGGGTGTCGTCTGTCCAGAATGTCGAAGCCACCCAGAATTGTGTATATTGAATTCGCCCGTAATAACGATTTCAGTATGAGGCTACAAAGATGCAATTCTCTGAATGGAGTCAGACAGCGCATCGAATTCATTAAAAGTTGAATTGCTGTCCAGTTTGGGGTTTCTGTAAATAAAGCAGTAGTGGATAATTTGCTTACGGAGATGGGATTTTAACCGCATGAAATTGAATTCCGGATTGGAACAGGGACTACATTGTGGTGGAGTTTGGTAAACTACATCAGTACGCACGTAAATGGCGAGACTGCGGTGAGAGAAGAATAATGTCACTAGTTCGTAGCCAGGTAGCTTCATATGGCGGGGATATACCTGTGTTTCACTAAGTGCCAAAACAGCTGGTCTGTACTTACAGACGTGGACATGCAGAAAAGTACATAGCCCGTGTATATTGAATTCCCTAGTCATAGAAAATGGTAGTCGAAGTGCCGCTCTTTCTTAAACATAGCATGTTTAGTATAAGAAAACCGTGTGTTTTGAATGAGCTTATTATATATGAGTATTTTCCCGCTGATTTTCTTGTTCCGAAATCGTTTCGTCCATGGCAGTCTTCGTGTTCGTATTTCCCGGCGTGTTCGTTTACAGGAAGGTCAATTGATGGTGAAAATCGTGACCGAACAAGGTAAGACGAGAGACATTTCGTCGGTGTTCAAGGTTATCAGTTGACTCGGCAATGTTTAAGAAGCACTTGACAAGATGTTGATATTGTACTCCAATTTGGTGCAAAGAAAAGCTTTATTTTTTGAGAACAGATCCGTAAAGGTAAAGTATTTCTTTCACCGCTTGAGAAAACTTTGACATTTCGCAGCATTTTTGGCCGCATCGATTACGTGGTCACTACGACGTATGTTGACCCACATACTCGTATTTAGGATGAATAGTTTTTCCGTTTCGATGAAACTGAACACATATACCATAGTATCATTGAATTCTATCGGGAGTATATGAACACGAAATATTGCTTTCGCCAGATTTATGTAGACCTTTGTTCCACTTCTCGGTGGAACATCTCCTCAAATCAGCAGGTTAGCCGTAGCAACGAAATCCTGCCTGTTGGCCATTTAGAAGTTTTAGTTCCTCGAGAAGATAGGTAAGCGCAATCGGTGTGTAGGAGGAGGGAGTTGAATAGGATTAATGAAAAGCAAATCCAGTACTCTTGTCAGAATAAGAGGAGATATACCATCTGAAAAGGCGGATTTGTATATGTATATGTATTAGGATCTTAAGTAGGTACACTTGCAACAGAGCGAATGTGGATTCTTATCATGTAAGATTCGACGCGCTTAAGTCAAGGCAGCGTTGAGAGCTGACTTCGAAGTGCAAAGCAAACAGATTTGCATTGTCCAACGTGATGACAGCTGGAATGTTATATGTTATTACATGTTATTAATGAACGTTGGGATGGAGAAAGAAGTGGAATTCCTTACGTCCTTGACGTACGAATAAAAACTTCTATTGTACTTGTATTGCGTTGCTGGCTCGCATTGCCATAATTTTGTTTTGGGACCTAATTGAGAATTTAGCTGGTATTATACTATCCATTGGTCCGGTAAGCAAAGAGGAGAGATCACATGAACGCTGGATGAGTATTAAGGACAAGTCCAGAATGCTGGTGGTATTACCATCAACGGATCCATCAATGCTGGATTGAGTTGTTTTCTGAACCAAAAATTCATTCCGAATTTTGGGTAATGCCTGTCCAGAGTGTTTAAGTCGTTCAAGGTTGTATAAACTGAAATCAGCGATAGTGTGATTGCAATATGAGGATACGGGGATACAATTCTTTGAGTGAAGCAATAAATTCGTTAAAAAGCAATGTCACTACGCACTTAAATGGCGACACCTCAACGAGCACAGAATAATAGCACTAGTTTTTGGTTATTTATTATATATATTTATTAATTTATTATTTCTGCCAACAATGTGCAGCTGTAATCAGTTGATAAAAGAGGTTTGTGATTGTGATCTCGAAGAAGATGGTGTAATGTTCATCAATATTTTTCAAAGTGTTTCCGAAGACCCCCGAGAAACGAAAGTGTAGAATACGGTATTGTAGGAATCACATGTTCCTCCTAACGATTGGTTTCTCAAAGGCAACAACGAACATTAACGATCATGGATGGTTAGCAAATATAATAACTTCCTCTTAAGGCGAGAGACCAACAGAGGTGATAAACAGAATCACATAAGGATCGAGAGCCGATAAAAAAGTCATAAGGTGGAGTGCTTTCTCCATACTTTTCGGAGTGAAGCAGTATGGTCCCATCTGACCTCCTGGTGTGTAGAAACATTTACTGAGTTGACTGACGGTCCGCCCCATCTGTTTTTGTGTTGTACCTTCAAGGTCCTGAGGAAATGGGACAATGGCTGCCCACGATCTCCCAGGAGACAGGATGAAATGGTACAATTGAGAGAGTTTATCAAATGGGAGATGGAGAAGGAGAAAAGCGTCGAAGTTGTTGTGGTAAAACATACTGCAACACCATATTTCAAGTTTGCAACTGAATTAAAAACTATTTTATTTAAATAAATATTGTTTTCTTTAATTATATGTACTTGCTATATGTTTGCAATTCAATTTAACGTATCTACATTTACTTTAAGACTATTTGTTTATATATATATATATATATATATGTATATGTATATACGATTTTAACAAAACTAATTTGTTTACATAAATTTTAAATTTAAAAACAATTTTTAAAATGTAACTGTTATACAAAGTAACTATTTTAAAATATTAACAACCTCAAGTTTGTTTTAAGATTTATGTAATGTCTTAAATTTTATTTATGTTATTAATAAAAAATAAACTACATGTATAATTGCGAATTGTTTATATTTTTCATTTATACGAGTACATTGTTATTTGTTTTGTTTTGTTTTGTTTAATTTAATCTCTATTATCTCTAGTCCAGTCTCTAATTTCAAATTGAAAGTGATTTATGAGTAAATATCATTTTGATTATAATTCTCATATTTATTTTTTTTTTATAACTTTTGATAAATCGTAGAAGAGTTCTTGTTGTTGTTGAAGTTAGAATAGTAGAGATTTAATAGAGATAGAAAGAGTATAATAGCTAGAATAGTAAACATTTTTCAAAATAATAATTAGCAGTTAAATTCCAATTAACAAGTGAGAATATACGAGTATATCTTTTTAGAATTTTTAATATCTAGTTTTCGTTTTTCTAAACCAAAACATGTAACATAGAAAACCTGTTTAGAGCTCGGAAGAATAAATTGCGTACAAGACATGCAGTAGCCTTTGACAAGTAGACTATGCTGATAGTAGATTTGCCAATAAATGCCAATATCAGTGGAAGATTCTTTTCGTTTTCTCGATTTTTGATGATTGCCTAGTCATTCCTTTAATACACGTATTAGAGATATTCATCGAATTTACCTTCAGGAATCTTAGTTTTGTTACCTTGTACCATTTATTCAACTGAATCCTGTAGAAAACAAAAATTCAAAATTAAAATCAAATTTACAAGTGCTAGTGCCGGTTTTCTAACTTTTTACATAACTCTGCACAATATCGCAGAGTTATTAAAGCACTGGCGTGATTTTAACGTTTTCTGTTTTGTTTTTTTTTTTTTTGTTTCGAAATTGGAATTTTTGAAAGCTTGGTGCGACCCAAAAATATTTAAGTGGCTTTAGTTAAAAATTTATTTTTAAATTTGCTTTAAAAAATTCAAAGCCTACCTTAAGTGATTGTATGGCTATCTATATTTTGTACATTTTTGAGTCTTTATGTGTTTGAAGAAGAAAAACTAAAAAAGTTGCCTTAAAGTTGTGAAAAAGTGACAAATAGAAAAATGTGTAAAATAACAGAAAAATAGGAAAATAAAAACATTTTGAAGACAGGGACTAAAAGCTTTAACCCGATTATGCTCAAAAATGTTAGTATTCAGGACAAAAAATACAATAATATTTCCTTTTTTCAAATAGCAAATTCTGAATATTAGGGAAGGACACGTCGGAGAACTGAATTAAGAATACGAAGACTACCATCGACGAAATTTACTATACTTAATACAGGTTATCATTTCTAAAGTTTCAGCAAAACTTGCAATCGATGGAAAATGCTCCCTACAGTGTTTGTAAACGAAGAATTCGTGCTCGGTATTATTCCCTGGGCTGTCGCGCTTGCAGAAGAAACAGCGGATTTTACGGTAGCCAAACAAGTGAATTAAAAGAATGATCCGGGCGTGTGCAGTCGGGCCGAATCACATACCCTCCGAGATATGTTCCACTGCATAAAGGCAAAGATGACACGAGTAATTGCAACAACTGCCGACCGGTGAAACTAATGTCGCATACTATGAAAATGTACAAAAGAGTTCTACTTAGTCGACAACGCAATATTATAAACTTCAAAGCACTCGTATATGATAGAAAAGTGCCGTAAAAACTGAAAGGTTTCTACATATATAATACATGGGGTGAAAAGTCCGTTTCTAAGAGAAGGCACCACTTGAATTGAATCCATACCATTTTCAGTTAGTACCAACCTTCAAAAGATACGTGTATAAATTTGACAGCTGTCGGACGATTAATTCTCGAGATATAGCGTTGTGAGTGAAGCAACTTTTGTTATTGTGGAAAAAATGGATTCAAAGCAATTTCGTGATTTATCATTGCTTTTTGATGGCTTGATAAGTGTTTCCCGGACTCTGCACAAGCCGAACGAACCATTCGCAAGTGGATTGAAAAATTTAAAAGTGGTCATACAAGCACCGAAGATGATGCACGCAGTGGACGTCCAAAAGAGGCTGTTTCAGATGAAAACATCAAAAAAGTCCACAAAATGATTACGAATGGCCGTAAAGTGAAGTTGATCGAGATCGCTGAGGCTCTGAAGATATCAAAAGAGCGTGTTGGATATATCATACACGAATATTTGGACATGCGAAAGCTCTGTTCAAAGTGGGTGCCGCGTTTGCTCACAGTCGACCAAAAACAACAACGTGTTGATGATTCAGAGGAGTGTTTAAAGCTGTTCAACCGCAATAAAGCCGAATTTTTGCGTCGGTATGTGACAATGGATGAAACTTGGCTCCATCACTTCACACCAGAGTCAAGTCGGCAGTCAGCTGAGTGGCGAGCAGGCGACGAACCTCGTCCTCGGCTGGCAAGGTTATGGCATACGTATTTTGGGATGCACATGGAATAATTTTCATCGACTATCTCCAAAAGGGGCAGACTATCAACAGCGACTATTACATTGCGTTGTTGGAGCGTTTGAAGGACGAAATCGCAGAAAAACGGCCGCATTTGAAGAAAAAGAAAGTGCTGCTTCATCAAGACAATGCACCGTGTCACAAGTCGATGAAAACGATGGCAAAATTGAAAGAATTCGGCTACTAATTGCTTGCCCACCCACCGTATTCTCAAGATTTGGCCCCCAGCGACTATTCCCTGTTTGCAGACCTCAGAAGAATGCTCGCCGGAAAGAGATTTAAGACCGAATCGCCGAAACAGAGGCCTATTTTGAGGCTAAACCGAAATCGTACTACAAAACTGGTATCGAAAGATTGAAAAATCGTTTCAATCAGTGTATCGCCCTCGAAGGCAACTATATTGATAAATAAAATTGAATTTTGCAAATTTTTACTATAAAACGGCAGACCTTTCAGCCCATGTGTTACATACATATGAGTACGATAGGTATTCGCAATGTTGTACGCTGTTCGAACAGTAAGAAAGAAAAACGACAGCGACAGAAATGAAAATGTTACGAATGTAACCTTATAAGAAGTTCGCGCATCCGCGGAAGTTTCCACATTAAGGAACTGATAGTAGAGAAACTTCAAGCTGATTCATCATGTTCAACGATGGTTTTCACCAAAATTGGTCCAAAAGCAATAGAGGCTCAAGCTCCAGTTGACCTTTGAAGAGGAGGTCGAAAGAAATATAATTGGATTGCTCAAACGTAAAAAGATCAGCAAACTCTTGGGTCACTAAAGAAGTGATAAAAAATTAAGCGAGCTGCAGAATCGTTCTTAGGTCCACAAACTTAGCCTATCACACAACGGAGATACGTATGAGAAATGTTTTAACTAACAAGCCTCTCCAGTTAGTCCGGTCTAGGTCCCTTTCTACTTGTGTGCGCCACCTAAAGTAAGATCTTCCTATACTGCGCTGTTTCTCCGGATTGGATTCGAAGACTCTGCGGGCCAGAGCATTCGGACATTTCCTCTACATGTCCAAACCATCACAGGGACTGATGCGCAGGCCGATGTCGTTGTACATTTCGTATTGTTGGTCGTTGAATCTTCACCTCCAAAGCCCGTCAACGCAAACGGAATCGAATATTTTCCGAAGAGTTTCTCTCTCAAAACGACTGAGAATTTCTTCATCTGCCATGATTGTGCGCCATAAAGTAGGACTGGGATGATCAATGTTTTATATATAGTCCCCTTAGTTTTTCGTGACAGGGCATACTACTCAATTGCCTTCTTAGCCCAAAGAAACAGTGATTGGCAAGAGTGATTCTTTGTTTTATTTCTGCTGAGCTATTGTTAGCAGAATTCATACCAGATCCAAGGTAGACAAAGTCCTTAACTACCTAGAAATTATAGCTATTGATTGTGATGTTCTGTCCAATTTGTCGACGTTGTGTGTCCCTTCTTGTAAACAGCATATATTTGGTTTTGTCCTCATTTACCGCTAAACCCATTTTTTCCGTTTAGATGCTAGCGAACGAACCGGTTACAGCCAGCTGAGTTCTCCCAGTTATATCGATATTATCGGCGTACCTTAGTAGTTGCACAGACTTTTAAAAGATTGTGCCTCCCGTGTTCAGTTGTGAGTTCTGCACAATTTGTCCAAGTATGATGTTAAAGAAGTCACATGATAGCGCGTCACCTTGTCTGAAACCTTTTGTGGCATTAAAGGTCTCGGTAAGTCGTTATCAACCTTGATCTTGTATCCGACATTGAGGAGACTTATTCCTCTATAGTTGGCACAGCTAAGGGGGTCTCCTTTTTTGTGGATGGGGCATACGGTGCTAAGATTCCATTCATCAGGCATACACACTTCTGACCACATCTTTGTTGGTGCATGCCCTCCACAAAGCCGTCAGGTCCACTGATTTGTGAGGTTTTAGTTTAGATATTGCTATCCTTACTTCGTCCTGGTAAGGTGGATGGAAGTTTTGGCTATCATCTTCGATCGTGCGTTTCTCGTGCTCTTTTTTCTTATTGTGGAGACACCGATGGTCTTCCCGTCTCTTCTGCTCGTAGAGCACACGAGCAGCTCTCATCTTTCATTGCATCGCCGCTTTGTAGGCTTCAGTAAACCTGCTAAAAAATTGGTTCCTATGTATCTTGTGGTTTTAAGGCTTAAGGCTAATCTCTTGTTCCGATTGATGTTTCTGCACTGAAACTATAGTGGGAATCGTCAAAATGCATCGAATGGACCTAGACTAACATAATGCATAATAATATGGCCCATCAATCTCACATAAAAGACTTCCAGTCTTTTAAAACAAGTAGAGGTTTTAGTGTGTATAACACCTTATAGTTGTGTAAAAAGGAAGCCACCCATTCCAAAGGCGTATGAAGTAGAAGCCGCAATACACGATATTAAATTGATTGTAAGACCTATATTCCCGTATAAAAATTTCAACAAATGTATGTAGGATTTTACGAGGCACTTTTTGTTAAAACTAGCTGAAGAATATATCTGACTGATAGGCGACTGTAATGTGACATGTAATACATAGGTGCACCCAGAGGTTCAACCCAGTTACTAACGCAGTCCGTTGTTGGACACGACACTAAAGCAATCGATAATTAGGCTAGAAGGCTGGTCGAAATGTGTGAAATTTATGACTACTCATAAAGTGCCTAATCACGCGATGAGCTTAAGCCAGAAAATTTAGGTGAAAACGCCCAAATTTAAATGAACATTCGCTAAAAAACCAAAGTGAAAAATTACTCAGTTTGAATAATTCCCCACATAATTTCAGTTGTTTTGCAAAAGAAGTACCTGCATGCGAAACGGAATCCCGGTATGTCATGTGTATAAGTCCAAGTAATGTCCAAAGGGGTTTTAAGGTTCGCTCAGTTACATTACATTTATATTCTTGCAAACAAAAGTAATGGGAAACTGAAGGTTAAAAAACTCGCTTAGCTCTTCAGACAACTATTTATAACGATTGAAGAATCAGTTCAGTTATAATGTCTGCATTGCCGTTTGTCTAAACAGGTATTTTATTAAGAAGGATTTTTTTAACCGCAGTACGAACAATTAAATACACAACTAAATCGTTGGCAGAATACAGCGGAATGTCGCGGGTGCGTTCACAAATACTGAAATGGATTTAGAATGGGATCAACGCTAAGCTCTTGAACAACGTCACAATAAACATTTATACGAATATGTTTGTTACCTTTGAGTTAGTAAGGAACGTTATTAAACACAGAGTTACCATAGCCATCACAGTTTCTCTGAGTTAAAAGGACAATTTAGTAAGAAGGCCTTGTTAAGAAACGCTAAGAAAACTGTATGCAAGACCTTCATCTTCCCAGTCCTATTAATGATATCCTTAGACTTTTGAAAGCAAGATTCAAACATTCAAGTAATGTTTAGTTCCATTTTCGTTCACGGGCTTTGGGAACAATATACATATTACAGCGACATCGAATTGAATTATCAATATAGTAAAGTAGTGGTAACGCCCTAGGTGACGTACACAAAGAGAACGGGCCCTCCAACCATCTTGGAGTGCGTAAATAAAGATAGTTAACTGGAGAGGTTTATTGATTGAGGCCCAAATCCACCCAGTACCGCACTGTGTAAATAAATCGTGCGTGCAGCTCTAGTATTGGAATATGAACGAGAAATATTAAGGAAAACTAACACCAACAGAGATTAAGAAGTTACAAATTTTAACGAGTGTAACAAATTGTGATCTAATCAAAAGTAAGCCGAATCACATAAGTTTTCATGTTGGAATGCTGATAGTGGGAAGGGAGTCGGCAAGTCAGAACCCCAATAAATCGAATCCGTGCCGTTCTCTGTTCCATTTTTTGCGAAGAAACTTTGCTATGCATCCGTATACGCTCGTGTCGACTCAAGACTAAAGGCAAATGACGATCGTGCAAGTCGAACTTTCGCTTAATGGGCTCTAACGAAGATGGAAGATCCGGATGTAACAAGACCCTTTTTTAGTTAAATGACTTTGCTACTAAGAAAAATAGTGAATAGCCGAAGATCTTCCAACAACAGCCTTTGTAGACAAACAATTGACTGTGTGGTTTTTATGCCGGAGATGTCTTCTTCCGAGATGAAGTCAGTGAGTCGATTACAGCCGATGGAGATAGATCACTATCACAGTTAACTAATTGCTTTTTTAGAATTGCATCGTTTGGAAGATATTAAAACCACATACCACACAATCAGTGATTTCAGCGATTTCAGTGCCAATGCGACTTAAAACCCTGAGACTCCTTCCTTTTTGGCTCCATTTAGGTTCTGGGTTATGCCAACAAGGCGGAATACCGACCGACTATGCAAAAAAGTCATGGAAAATATCATCCACTTATGCAAGCGGTTCCGTGGCCCACGTTTGAGTGATGTCATATTTCATAGCTAATATTGTAGTATCAATTATTCAATCCAAAATAAAAATTTCACTGATACTTTAAACGTTTTTTTATTTAAAAAAAATGGGACGCGTCTAATGAAAAATCCTGTAGTTTACAAGCACTCTTCGTACATATGTTACATACATAAATACGAGTATAAGGGGTTAACTAATAATAATAATAATAAAAAAAATCAAAACAGTTTTTAAACGCCCTTTGCAGTTCGATTTATATTTTTCGGAATTCTACTATGTAAATTGGGATAAAACTTGTAGTCCCGTCCAAAGCATATAAAGATTATGTTACCATAAAAACGAAATAAAGAAAATAGTTAAAGTACATTTTTTCATGTACACTTTATTGACTTTTGTTTAACATTTTAAATGTGCTTCAATAAACAATTGACTGTCGTTACAATTTATATGTTTCAACCTTCTTGCTATGGCAAACTTCAATCGTCAACTGAAATGTATTCAGAAAGTTTATATCAAATATTTAAAATTATTAAAATATTTCGGACTAATAAAAATATTGAATACTTATAGAAAATAAAGATCCAATCACGATTCTTGCCGTAAAATGTCAGCCTCTAAGCTCCTATGGGAGAACTTATAAATATCTTTTTAATGTATCATGGACGAGTAGTATAAGGTAATAAAGGTTTCTAATTACACTGGGCAACAATGAAAAATACTCGGACATACTGAATAGTGTTTCTTATAGTACTCGACCTGTAGATAACGGGAAAAATAATATTTTGCTCAGGTCACGTACAGCAACCTAACTGCACACACTTTCACATCTTTTAAATCGATGTTAGTAATTTAAAAAAAATTAACTAATTTGCGTAAGAAGAAAATTAGAAGTGCATTAAAGTGATAAAATGCCACGATCTTGTGTTAATTGTCCAGATTTATTCTGCTATATTTGTGGAGAATTTACACCAAGTTTCCGAAAAAAGAAAATAACACCATTTATTGAAAAGTGTTACTTTTCTAATTTAAAATAAATTTAAATTTAAAATAAACCATCAGGATAAACTCTGGGCACTACACATTTGCTGCCTTAGGTGTCACCGACAGCTAACTGGTTGGTTTAAAGGCCTATGATATGGAGAGAGCTCCAGAGTCACACAGATTGTTACTTTTGTTGCACCAATGTGAAGGGATTTTCTCGAAGATCAAAGCATTCCATAAAATATGCAGATGTCTCTTCTGTAACAAGACCAGCACCTCATACAGAAATTCTGCCAGTTCCAAAGCCACCTCCCGGACGCCTTTCGGACACAAAAATAAGTTCGTCATATTGTTCAGAAGAAATCATCGATGATCCCGAATTTGAGCTCCCTACATCTTCTGATGCACCACATCTCATCAGTCAGATTGAGCTTAATGACCTCGTCAGAGACTTGGATTTGTCAACACAAAAGACAGAAATACTGAGCTCAAGGTTAAAGCAGTGGAATCTGCTCAAGCCTGAGGTAAAAATTACAGAGTACTCGTACCATACGCAACAAAGTGAATTTGTTCCTTATTTTTCGAGAGCCGATAACTTAGTGTATTGTAATGTTATTAATGGCTTAATGCTGTCACTGGCTTATGAGCACAAAATCGAAGAATGGCGGCTATTCATAGACGCATCAAAGGCTAGTTTGAAAGCTGTATTGCTTCATAATGGTAATAAGTTTCCTTCAATACCTCTAGCGCATGGTGTGAATTTAAAAGAAAACTACGACGTTATGAAATTTATAATGGAAAAAATTGAATATAAAAAATATAACTGGTCGATATGTTCGGATTTAAAAGTTGTTGCTCTACTTCTTGGACCAAATTTTGTTGTTTTTTATGTGAGTGGGATAGTAGAGCACGATCGGAGCACTTTGTGAGAGTAGATTGGCCTATAAGAACAAACTTTATTTGTGGAGAAAAAAAATATAAGGAATCCTTCATTGGTCGAACCACAGCGTGTTATTCTACCACCATTACATATCAAATTGGGTCTTATAAAAAACTTTGTAAAGGTGATGAAGAAAGACCAACCTAGTTTCAATTTTTTGAAACAAAAGTTCCCATTACTAAGCGAAGCAAAAATTAAAGAAGGTATTTTTGTGGGTCCAGACATTAGAAAGCTTATAAAAGATACAGCTTTCATTCCTACTCTGGATTCATTAGAAAAACAGGCCTGGTGTTCATTTGTGAAAGTAGCAGAAAACTTCCTAATTAACAATAAGACTCCAGGTTATGCAGATGATGTAAAGAAAATGCTGGATGCTTATCATAAAATGGGATGCAACATGTCGCTAAAACTTCATTTTTTGCATTCTCATCTCAATTTCTTTCCTGAAAATATGGGTGATGTAAGCGATGAGCACGGCGAGAGATTCCACCCAATACATTGCTGCAATTGAGCAACAGTACCAAGGAACATGGGAGCCATCAATGTTGGAGATTACTGCTGGTCGCTTATAAGAGAGACTCCGAGGTGTTCTTATAAACGGAATGAAGATGCTTCCAAAAAAAACAACAAAATTTTACAAGAAATAACATTTTTCGGTAATATTTTTGGTTAAATTCTTAAATTCAAAAAAGCGTTTTCTCACAAAATCCCGATGTGACCTGGCTATTTTATATATTGTAGTTTTCCTGATTCTATAAACTCCAACGATTTCGAATCACATAATTTTATCTCCGAGTGAAAAATAAATATTGTTTTTGTTGACCAGTGTTATTGTTAATGTTAATGTATTGAAAATGTCTTCAGTGGTAAGATTGGGATAGGGACTCACAGGCATCAACATGGTATCACATAGTGCTGCAGCTATGAATACACACCAGTTGTGCAGCAGTCACTGGATACTGGTCCCGTCCAATTGTACTTAGCATATATTCTTTTACGTCTTTCTAGCTGAAGTCAAATAATTTTTTTTCAGCAACAGTACTGGACACGGCGACTGAACCTGGAAGCCCTCATTGCTGCAAAATATCTGACCTATTGTGTTCAAGGGTTGGAGTCTTGCGTATGACAATTCGGCTGAATATGCCAACAGTAACCGAGCCTGCATGACACCACATCTGATAACAGATTTGGGCTACTGAAAAGTTGCGATGGCACGTCATCAGCATCCGAATTTTAACAAGAGGATATATGAGTGTTTCAGAAATAATGTGAACCAAGTCCATTTTCTGTTCCTTATGTTAGTTAAGAGTAGTTAACCAATTAATGTCGATTGTTGTCGTACTTAAACCAAGATATTGATTAAACCAATTAAAATAAATTTCAATTTGGAGATTTTGAACTGGATTTTCTACAAAAACAAAGCTTCAGAGTTATGTTTTCCTAAAAAAATCAATTGGACTTATATGTTTAGAAGGCTCCAGATCAATGAACTGTCAACTCGATTGCCCAGATTGCGGTCCTTCCCCAATGAGCTGGATGACCGAAGGGTCATTTCATCACTATACTTATGTAGTTCGGGTATAATTGGGGACATCCAGAAGAAGAAATCACTGCGATGAATATACTTGTTACTAGAACAAGAAAATACCATGAAGAAATTTAGAGTTACACGGCTACATTTACAGACCTCGCAAGAGTCTTTTCCGATCGAGTATCCTTTTTTATCTTAATATATGCATCTTATGCCGCCAGTATTTAGTACTGAGAGTCATTCGAAGCGCTCCCAAACTATCATCAGAGATGCCGCTTAGTATGTGGTGACTTATTTCGGTGAACACAATGAAATACTTGGTTCGATGAAGACCGCCGACAAGCAGATGGAATAAAACAAAAACGGTTCAAATCGGTATGGCAGAAGAAACGAGATGGAACACCAGAATTCAGAAAGAAAAATGAAAATGCTGAGGATCTTTAACGATTATTTCTGCTGATATATATTGGCTACGACGACCGAAAAGGGTAGGTAGCAACCTCATTCCCCGGACCTGGACGAAATAGAGATCGCCATATCTGAGATCCTATCTGCTATACTGTGCGAGAACCTTTTGTCGACCACAGATCAAGAAAAGTATGGCCTCCGGTCAGGAAAGTCAATTAACCATCAAATGTTCTCATTACAGCAGATATCGAAAACACCCATAAGTCCCAGATCAATACACACAACCGTTATATAAATTTTTCAAAACAATGTCTTTTTTGCCTTCCAAACTCTTGGTGTATGGTGACCATTGAGTATGAACATGACAAAATTGGTTAAGTCTTCACATTCCGATATTAAACAAGGATTTAGGCAAGGCAGCGCGTTATCATGCGGTTTTTTTAACATCGTTCTTGAAAAGAAATGTGTAAAATTTATACACTAACACCAGAAGCATAATTTGGCAAAAATCCGCTCAAAACACTCGAATTCGCCGCTGATATTCCGAATAATCGGAAAACGCAGCGTAGTGAAAGTAGCACGATCATGAGCATCGCTTCGAAAGCGGTGAAAAGGCAAAACGATGCTTACGCTGTCAAAGGGAAGGCCTGTATCGGAATTCTGGAATCCATTTGGTCGAAACAAACAGCGGAGATTACAGCAAACTTGTTGAAGACAGATCACATGATTCCCGGGTTGCTACTTCACAGGAGATTCTCTATCAAAATTCTCGACAGGAATGAATAATGAACAAATCACCAAGAGCAATTGCCTATCTGTACATCGAGGGCCGTAAGATGGACAACGATCTTGTTGTAATAGCCAAAGTAATTGCCATTATTCAGGGCACCAGGACAGGCAGTGAGCTGTTACGGCTCTCGATTTGGTAATAATCCGATTAAAGATTGTATTTACCTGCAATAATGTCCAGCATGAAATATCAATATGGTGAATCTCTGCAAAACGCCTGATCTGCTGGCGAAAAAGGAGTTAGCGCTACAGCCAAGAAGCATTGAAGATAAGACTATCGAGCCTAGCGACTCACTTTGGTGTATTCAACAGTGTTGTTTGACCTTGATCCAGGCAGTTACTTCTACACAAAGCTGAAAAATGTACGCAAAATTGAAATGAGAAACACCCTGTCAATCATATCACTTCTGAGTGGGTTAAACCGGGGGTTCTCTTTTCATAGATCCGGAAGCAATCCAACTGCCGTTCAGGCACAATGGACCTACTGCTTGCCTTTAGTAAGCAGTAATCCTATGTCATAAGCTATCCGTCGACGTATTCTTCTCACTAGCAGTGACCATGTCGGCCTATGCCGAAAATAAAAACTATTTATATTACCCTCTAAAGGCCGTCTCCGAATCGCAAGTATTATGTTCACTCTCTAATTCTACAGATACTACACCCTGAATGACTCGAACTGCAACCATCTTCAGACTGCTATAATTTCAAACCGTTCATGACAGTTAGCTCAAATGTTGACACATGACAGATAGTTTTGTTATTTACAAGCCTTTTAAACGAAAGAGCGAAGGAGTTACTACGCTTGCACGAAAGTGGTGAGTTGCCGAATTTGGTTTTTTCCGATGAGTCGCCATTTGTTATCGAGCAATATGTCAACAAACAAAATGACCGAGTGTACTTCCTTCGAAAATTTACACGGACGGCCACCAGAAAGCAGGCAGCACCGATGGTGATGGTTTGGGCCGCCATAACCGCCGATGGTCGCTCTCCGCTCGTATTTTTGGACCGTGGCGTCAAAAATAATGCGATCGTATAACGTGAAACTGTCTTAGAGGCAGTTTTGAAGCCTTGGGCAAAGAATCAATTCGGCCGGAGACCGTGGACATTTCAACAAGATTCGGCATCGTCTCGGAAAGCGCGCGTCAACCAAGATTGGTAAAAATGTTCCACATTACATTTCTTCGACACAATGGATTGCAAATACTCCGGATGCAAATCCGTTGGATTTCTCTGTCTGGGGTATTTTGAAGGCGAAGGTTGGGACTAAAAAATACCAAAGTTTGGACCACCTCAAACAAGCACTTAGCCGGGAATAGCCCAAATGCCGCAGAGCCACTTGCGTGCAGCGTGTGATGCTTTCTTCGGCCGTCTCAAGGCCATTATTCGCGCCAAAGGTGGACATATTGAAAACTACTGATCTAATTTGAAAATTGATGTATTTTCCAACATTTTTTGCTTTGGCACAATAAAATTTATCAAAAAATAAAAAAATTCTAGCACTTTAAAAAGTTGGAGTTCGAGTCATTCACCCTGTATATATTGACATGGATCGATGAATAAAAATGTATCTCTAACAGTGGAACTGCTCATGAGCTTGCCAGATCGGGTGGTCGATCTTAATATTTTTATTTATTTATTTATTTTTTTTTTAAAGAACTTAACACTCAAGTGGGTATGACTACACTTATGATGCCAAAGCATGTGTTAAGTTATTCGGAAAATGGAACGAAAAGAGAAAGAAACTTTTTGTGCTAAAAAATTGAAAATATCAAGAAGCGCTTCGCAGACAGCATAAACAAGCTTAAGTTTAAAAAAAAATCCACAATAAATTTCTGCTCATTTTGGTCAAATGTCACTCAACCAGGTTGACATATGACGCGATCCAAAGTTTACGGATAATGATTGTGACATAGAAGTATGCGCATTCGCGGAACTCGCGAAAGTGGACAAATTTCAGGCTTCGCAAATCAAGCTCATGTTCAGCTAAGATCGTCGGAAAATCAAATTCAAAAAGCAATAAAGGCTCAAGTTGCAGCAAAGTTTGGAAGAAGAATCTAAAAGAAAGACAATATGATTACTCAAATGCCAACATGTCAGCAAACTCTTGGCCTCAGCAATGAGTTGTAAATTTAGTTTACAACACAAGAGGCGGAGTTGAAATATGTACAATAGCATTTGATGTATTTCAATTTTGAGTACTGACCCGATAATTCTGGTGGGCACTGCGACCTCGAACAACTGACATAGTTACACACAATAGAGCATCCAAACCTGCATCAATAACCTGCTGACGACAATGAAATAAATATGAATCTGATGCAAAAAACCCCATGAAGGGTCCACATTAATCAGGCTTATCAGATAAAATCGTGCGATGTACTTAGACATTTTATCATAGATCAGCTAATATTGGCAAGGAACCACAATTACGGATGTTTAGAGGGGAACACTAGAGTATTGTCCACCAGAAATACCATATATTGTCAAAGGATCCGCTTCCAAAGTTGGTGCTGACCATAAAGTCTTGATTCGGTGGTGACCGGAAGATTGAACAAATTCAGATGCCATTCTAAATTGGAAATTTCACAAATCGTGCACTCAAATTAATTAACTCCAAAACGAATGTAAAACAAAAATCAAAAAGAAATTAATGTTAAATGTCAATATACGAGTATATCTGTCAATATAATATCTGTTTACCTTTTATGAAAGCTGCTGAGCTGTTTTGACTGAAATAATGTTTATTTACAGTTTAGCGTGTATCTTTAACTGACTAATTGATAAGGAGCAAACTATACGAGTTTACCTGTCCGAAAATTGGCAATTAAGAGATCTTGTTATACGTTTATACAAAATGAATATGTTTAATGACTTTTTTTTTTTAACAAGTAACAATTTTTTTTTATATCCTAAATTTATAGTTTTCTTATTGAATTTGCGTATAAGGTCTTTTTTTATGGTAAAAACATTTTTTTTTTTAAATTGAGTTTTATAGTCGATAGAAGTTTCGATTTTTGCGTGTTTTTTTTTGGGATTTTTCGTTTTTTTTTTTAATTTATTTTTTGTTATTGCCATCGTTTGCTAGGAGCAATTCCTTTGCTTCTTTTCTACCTCGTTTCTTTTCTTCTTTAGCAAGTAGCTTTGCCATTCGTTCTTCTTCTTTGGCTAGACGTTTTTCCTCCTAAGAATCGAAAACAAAAGCATAAATAAAATCAAAGAACAAAAACAAAAAAAAAAAAAAAAAAAATTGAATGCACAAAATAAAAAAAAGGAAAAAGGAAAAGGGAAAAAGGAAAATATAAATCTACTGAGTAATTGTTGGGTGGATTGTGAGAGAATTTAAGTTAAACCTTTCGGGCTTCCTTTTCCGCTTTGAGTTTTAGTTTTTCCTCCTTTTTTTTACGTTCCACTGATTCATTCTTTTTATTGTCAGCTTTCTCCTCTAAATGAAGATTACGAGAATTTACTGTTAAATTATTTTGATTGGTTTTGTTAGAATTATTAGAGGAATTACTGTTAATATTGCTGTTATTGCTGGTTAGCTTACTACTAAACAATGGAAAAGTTTTATTGGAAGAACTGGAACTAATTGAATTCGAATTGAACTTTTTGACGTCATTGTGATTGGCTTCCATTTTGTTGATGATTTTGTTGTTGGTGACATCGGAAGCGGAACATCCGCCATTGCGAGTTTGTAGGAAACCTTTTGATTTAACCGATGCAACCGGTGATATAACGAAGCCATTCTTTGGAACCGAATTCTTGGAAGTGATTGGACTTATTTTCGCCGATAGACCCAAAGACGTTGTGGCAGAGGATTGCTTTGATAGTAACATTGTGGCAGCTGATGCTCTACGAGGCGGTGATGGGTCTTTACTAAGAAGTGGTACCATTTCGTGTGGATTCGTTGCCGATTTCGTATATGATGAGTAACTAGAAGAAGAACTGATTATGGAAGTTGGACATGTATGTATGTTTCATAACTCACCGAAATCGAGGGTTGCTTATGTGAACTGGAGAAGGATGTGGCACCTTAGCCGGTGATCGAAATTCCTTAATAGGCGGTAAACGATTCTGTAGATCGGCTAAGCGTCCTTTGCCAAGTCGTCGACCTGGATAAGTATTTATTGTGCCCGCTGATGACGATGATGATGATGATGATGAGAGTGGTTTTCTGGGTACAGCACCAGAGCAACCACTGGGACATGTCGAGTGATTATGTGTATGATGTGGAATACCACCACCCGATGCGGGTGGTGCAGCTAAATAGTGTCGATTAGTGGTGGAGCTAGTCGAACTGATTGATGAATCGACACCACTCGAGGCGGAAGACGTTTTCGAGCAGCTCGTCAAATTTGATCCACTTGAAATAGATGAGGTGCCAGAACTCATGGAGTACAAACTGGCCGATTGAGCAACTCGATTATGTTGTATAGAGTGCGCATGAAACTGATGATGTCCGCTGTGTGCGTCACCCATGGAATAAGAGCTTGCCGATGGTGGTACACAACCTGAGGTTGAAGACCAACTTTTGGCGCCCATAGAGTAACTGCTGGCGGACTCCTGTATTCGCCATGTGCCGGAACTTGAAGTTAGTCGATTCACTCGTGCTCGACAGATGACACAGCGCAGTGGTAATAAACGTTGCGCCACTGCGCTTTGAATGGTTTTCACGAAACATCGCCGGCAGACCACACGATGGCCGCATGGTGATGTTTGCATTGTAGCACGCGCATTGATACAGATGACGCATTCATCTTCCTGTGATGTGGGTGGTTCTGGTTCACTTTCCTCGAGCTTGCTCAGTAGTTTGTCCTGAAAAAAAGATAGAGTGTGAGAAGGGAAAAGAAATAAATAAGAAAATCGTTCCAACATGGTTTTAACAACCCTATGGTTGGATCAAGTTCTGCCTAAAAGTATGCAAGGCTCCGGTAAAAGTATCTATGGAAATCCCTCCTAAATTACCACTCTAAACCAAAATCCAAATGATTTGTTAACACGCATGAGTTGTACAGATTTCCACGGCTTGGTGTGGGGCACGGGCTCGGGTACGCTAAATATTTATTTTCATTAATCTTAACTAACACAAATAAAGGTCGTCATGATTAGCATAGTCACACGTCAGCTGGTTTTGAGTCTAGTGAGGAACTCCGAATATGTTAAAATTCCGCTCTTGGAACCTAGAGCCTATGATTTGAGGTAATCTATAATGCCAACGACGTCATAAAATTGAATATGTAAACATGGAATAGTATAGAGTGGGAAGCTCTTTGTGCTCTTTCAAAGCATGATAGTGTTAGCTTATGGCCAAATAGTGGTTATGCTGGGTCATGGTCAAAGTTTTGGTCTCCTTTTGATTTCTTTTGCGAATTTCTAGTTTGGGTTTTGGACTTGATTGATGGTATTATTTATAGTTTCTGCTTGCGCTTTACATTTTATGAAGATACAGATTGTGCAGATGAATGTTGGAGAGTTTTATATTGGCCATCGAATATGGAAGTCGCTTTGTGGCTGCATATTATGTTTACGGCTCCGAGAATGGTTTAAGTGAATTAGATGCAACAGTTTAAAAAACCAGCAAAACGTGCGTTAAGTTATTTTTTTTTTTTAAACAAAGCATGGAAGTGGATAATTTCAAAATGAACTTATAGGTTTTATTTACTGAAGAAAAAGTTAAAAGAGTTCTTAAAAGAGCCAATATCTGCCAGTATTAACTAAAATGTCAGCTGAGTGAGTGTCATTCCGAATGGAAGAAGTAATGCGTTCCAAAGCTGCTTAATCTGGGTGTTAACCGCTCAACTGAAGTCCAAAAATCTGGCCATGAAAGCAAAAACAAGCAGATACCTCATCTTCTTTTTTAAATAGCTACTTTAACAATAAAGTCCGTTTCCAGTTATGCATGTACCCAATAGGTATTTTGGGCTCTTATATATTTGGGTCTATGCCCGAAGTCCGATTGGGAGTATTATACAGGCTGCCCTGTTTTAAAATAACATCCCTCAAATTTATGCGTGTATGGTAACAAATAAGGTAATTATGGTAATTATGAGTACTTTAATTGATTTAAAGTTATTGAAGATCAAAAGTGATCTTTTTATTAAAAAAAAAATTTGATTCTGTCATAATTTTTTTTCGAAAAAAATATGAGGGCGGGTCAATAATTCCGTGCATTTTTGAATTTCTGACCTCTTTACTGAAACAGCAACACTGCCCCTGTCAACAGGCATTTGTCAGTTGACTCCTGTCAAAATTTAAACTTGCTGCGTCAGTTAGTTTGTGTTTGACAGCTATTTTTATCAGACTACTCACTAATTTGAGGAGAAAATGGAAAAAAGTGAATTTCGTGTGCTTATTAAGCATTATTTCTTGCGAAAAAAAACCATTACCGAGACCAAGGCTAAGCTTGATAAATACTATGGGGACTCTGCACCATCGATTTCAATGGTAAAAAAGTGGTTTACTGAATTTCGTTGTGGCCGTACAAGCACTGAAGATGCCGAACGTCCTGGACGCCCAGTTGAGGTCTCTACACCCGAAACAATCGAAAAAATTCACGATATGGTGTTGGCCGACCGAAGATTGAAAGTGCGAGAGATTGTGGAAGCCGTAGGGATCTCGCATGGCTCAGTGGTTTCAATTTTGAATGATCACTTGGGCATGAGAAAGCTTTCCGCAAGATGGGTGCCGCGTTTGCTCACAGTCGACCACAAATCGTGTAACAACTTCACAGGAAGGTTTGGCGTTGTTTAATCGCAATATGGAGGAGTTTTTGCGCCGTTTTGTAACCATGGACGAAACATGGATCCATCACAACACACCAGAGAACAAACAACAGTCAAAACAGTGGGTTTCTAAGGGTGAATCGGCGCCAAAGAAGGCCAAGGTGGGTTTGTCAGCCAATAAAGTTATGGCGACTGTTTTTTGGGATGCACGCGGGATAATCCACATTGACTACCTTCAAAAGGGAAGAACAATCAATGGGGAATATTATGTCAACTTATTGGACCGATTCAATGACGATTTGAAAAAAAACGACCTCATTTGGCCAAGAAAAAAGTTCTTTTCCACCAAGACATGTGTGCAATGTGCAGTTGCCATGGCAAAAATCCATGAATTGGGCTATGAATTGCTCCCTCATCCACCCTATTCTCCAGATTTGGCTCCGAGCGACTACTTCTTGTTCCCAAACCTGAAGAAATGGCTTGGTGGAAAAAGATTTGACTCCAATGATGAAGTCATCTCGTCATTTTGAGGACCTCGACAAATCATTTTTTTTGGAGGGGATAAAAAAATTGGAGAAGCGTTGGACAAAGTGTATAGAGCTCAAGAGAGACCACGTTGAAAAATAAAATTATTTTTTTATCAAAAAATCTGTTTTAATCCAAAAGTCACGGACTTATTGACCCGCCCTCGTATCTTATTATTCGCACTTTTTGCAACTTTGAAAACAGAACAGCGTAATGATTAATGATTTTTTTCTCAAAATATGTGAATTAATCTCCCCTTAAAGTCTTCGACACATTATGCGGAACACCCTGTATATACAGTGTTTGCCAAAACTATAGCACGAAAAATGGTCATATAGGTAGAAGAGTTTAAAAACTTTTATATTTTCTTTTTCACAAAATATTACTCTTTGATTTACAATTATTCATTTACTTTAAATCTTTTCTAATTTTTAATAAAATAAAATAATTAAAAATCCATAGAAAAATATGTGGACAAAACTAAAGCACATTTTCGAATTTATAAACAAATAACACAAAAAAAGTTTTTGAAACTAATACTTAGTGGCATATCCATTATTTTTGACTACGGCAGCACATCGACGAGGCATTGAGGCAATTAGATTGTCAATATGTAGTATGCATTGGGATGTTATTCCAGGCAAATTTGGGCTTATCGCAGCAGTGAGTCCAAATTATTGCATTTCGTGCGATCAATCCTTTGATCTACAATTTCAAATGGATTCTTTATGGGGTTGAGATCAGGGGATTGCGCTGGCCATTTCATTACAGTTATTTCGCTTTCGTTAAGCCAATCGTTCACAAGATTAGCGGTATATTTAGTACCGTTGTCATGTTGGAAAATCCATCGCAACGGCATATTCTCCTCAGCATAAGGAAGCACGACGTTTTGAAGGATCCATTATACCACTAATCCTATGAATTGGCCCGACTCCATGACCGGAAAAACATCCTCACACAATAATACTGCCACCACCGTGTTTCACTGTACCGTTGGTGAATCGTGGATTTAGGCCTTCGCCTTTCGGCCTCCGTATCGAATGAATACCATCAGATCCCTTTAAATTGAATTTGGATTCGTCAGAAAAAAGTACAGTTTTCCATTTTGCTACGGTCCAGTTAAGGTGTGCCTTTGCAAACTCAATTCTCGCGCGTCGATTTTTTACAGAAATACATGGCTTTTTTATAGGACGATATACAAATCCAAACTTGAGATCTCAAGACCCAGTTCTTTTTGTACACATTTTGAGGATATAAAGGGGTGCTTTTTATTGGGTCTATAATTTATTTCGTACAATAGTATTATTCAAAGTATTGCCCATCTGAAGCTATGACTTTTTCCCATCTCTCTGGCAATTTTTGGATCCCATCCCAAAAGAACTGCGCCGGCTTGGCAGCCAAGAATGAATCAAGCCAATTTTCGATACTCTGCTCTGATGTGAACCGTATTTCAGTGAGGGCGTTCTGCATCGACCGGAACAAATGGTAGTCAGAAGGGGCAAGGTCTGGGCTATAAGGCGGGTGGGGTAAGACTTCCCATCCACTGTTTTTCAAATAGTTCTTAACCGGAATAGCAACGTGGGGCCGAGCGTTGTCATGATGGAAAATTATTGCCACTGCTCTCTTCAAATGGTTTAATTGTGTTCGGTAGCGTTGTCCATTGATGGTTTCACCCGGTTTTACCAGTTCATAATACAGCACACCCATCTGATCCCACCAAATACAGAGCATCACTTTCGCGCCATGGATATTCGGCTTTGCCGTTGATTTGGCTGGTTGGCCGGGTTTCACATATGATTTTTTGCACTTGGGGTTGTTGTAAGGGATCCATTTTTCATCACCAGTAACAATCCGATGCAAAAATGACTTCCTTTTGTGGCGTTCCAGCAGCATTTCGGACATGCAAAACCGCCTTTCGACGTCTCTCGGCTTGAGTTCATGTGGAACCTAATTTCCTTGCTTTTGAATATATCCAGCTCCTTTTAAACGTTTTGAAATAGCTGCTTGAGTGACACCGAAGGATTGTGCGAGCTCTTCTTGTGTTTGGCAACAATCTTCATAGAGTGATGCTTCCAGTTCTTCATCTTCAAACCTTTTTGGCTGCCCAGGACGTTCATCGTCTTCCAAGCCAAAATCACCACTTTTAAATCGTGCAAACCACTTTTGGCACGTTCGCTCAGCTAGCGCATGTTCACCATAAACTTCCACCAAAATACGATGACTTTCGGCAGCAGTTTTCTTCATATTAAAGTAATGAAGAAGAACTCCCCGCAAAAACACTTTTTCAGGCACAAAGTTCGACATATTTGAGTGAAAAAAAAATTATTGTTGTTTACGCTTCAAATGAATGACATATACTGAAATGACGTATAATGACAGTAGCTTTCCAACGCATGTTTCAATGGAATAATAGAAGTTACGCCATATCTTAGCAAACCGCACGAATTATGTTATACACCCAATAATAAGCCTTATAATTCTTTTATGGTCGTTTTTCGGGGTCTACCGCCACTGTGCACCGTTTGAACATTTCCCCGAGCACGAAATCGAGCTATTACTCGCGAAATCACCGAATGGCTTACACCATTTTATTCTGCAATAAATGTTACTAATTTACCGCTTCTTTTATGCTTATTACGAGCCATTTTATCACCTTTTTGTCACAATTAAACACAATTTAAGCTTCCGATTTAAAACGCCGCCGATCACACACAAATAATTTTTTTTCCATTGTTTAGAATGTTTTTGAAAAGAAAAACAGTAATCTTTGATGCATATTATAAGTAAACGGTAAAATTTGCTGACTGAGGGCAATAACAGGGTGCATGTGCTTTAGTTTTGTCCACTTATTTTCCAATGGATTTTTAATTATTTTATTTTATTTAAAATTGGATAAGATTTAACGTTAATTCAAAGAGTAATATTTTGTGAATAGGAAAATATAAACATTTTTAAGCTGCTACAAGTTTTTTTTTTAATGTTCCTTACTTTTTTTCTAAGTGAGAATTTTTCGTGCTATAGTTTTGGCCAACACTGTATATACAGTGAGAAGCAAAACTGTCCGGATGTTATGCATCTCCATGGTTTTGTTATCAAAATGAGTAAGCCAATACCAATTTGAAATTCATTTTAAATTTATTTACTTAACTAAACATTTTTTTCAAAATTCCGTTATAAAAACTAGTAAAAAATTCAATTCTTAAAAGAAAAATTAAAAAAAAAATTCTATTCGGACACTTTTGCGCTTAGTTGATTTAAAAACAGTAATCTCTTGTATACATGAATTGCACCGTTATTTGTACCGTAAGAATTCAACATTATGATGTTGATGTAGTTTATTTGTATTTAATTCATAGTTTGTTGTTCTACTGTTGTTTGTTGTCTTTTAAAAAAAATAAAAATGAAGAAAATTCCAATCGGCAAAGAAAATAGTGTTGTAAATTTATTGAAAAAGAATTGTTCATGTCGTAAAATTGCTAAACTGTTAAAAATGAGTAAAACAACGGTTAATGACATTAAAAAACGCTGAAATGTTATTTGTGCAAACAACCTTAGAGGCCGACCAAAAATCATTTCCGATGGCGATGCTCGGTTGATGCAGCAATTGCTCCATAAAAACAATAATTGACACCAAAAACTGCTGCAAAAGCCATAGAAAAAGATGTCAGTACATGGACAGCTAGACGTGCGCTAAAAAAGAATAGGTTTGGTCGCAAGCGTAAAAAAAAGAAGCCGGCCTTTTCAGAAAAAAATGTTCAACGCCGCTTGAATTTCTGTAAGAAGCACAAAGACTATACTGTAGATGACTGGAAACGAGTAATTTGGACCGATGAGACTAATGTTAACCGTTACCAATCAGATGGCAAGGAGTTAACCGTTAACCGTTACCTATCAGATGGGATCGCCCTCACGAGCGCCTTCAAAAGCATCAGGTGAAGAAAACGATGAAACACAGTGGCGGAGCGTAATGGTTTGGGGCTTTTTTACTTGGTGGCACGTCGGTCCATTGATAAGAATTCAAGGGATTTTGAAAAAGGAAGACTACTCAAACATCCTGCAAACCAATCTACCCGATTTTGTTGATGAGTGCGCGTATCCAATTGAAGAAATCGATTTCCAGCAAGACGGAGATCCGAACCATACAGCAAAAATCGTTCAATATTGGCTTCAAACCCAAAATTTTCAATTGATCCAATGGCCTGCACAGAGCCCGGATATTAACACAATTGAAAATTTGTAGGCAATCATTAAAAGGGTGCATATGAAAATCCACCGAAAACCGTCGATGAACTTTGGGAAAGAGTGCAAAGAGAATGGCGGAATATTGAACACAAAATAATAGAAAAATTGATGGAGAGTATGCCCAAACGAATTAAGAGTGTGTTAAGAAATAGAGGATTTTGGACAAAATATTAGTTTTTATAAATGACAGCCATATCTAAAAAAATTGCTAATGTGCAAAAATGTCCGAATAGAGAATTTTTTGGTTTTTGTTAATTTTTCTTTTAACAAATTGAATTTTTTATTAGTTTTTATAACGGATTTTTGAAAAAAACGTTTAGTTAAGTAAATAAACTTAAAATGAATTTCAAATTGGTATTGGCTTACTGATTTTGATAACAAAACCATGGAGATGCATAACATCCGAATAGTTTTGCCCCCCACTGTGAGTAGATGAAGTATGACTAACCATCAGTCTTTGATAAAGTCCTTATCCTCATTAACAAAAAGAGTTAGATTGCCCTAATCTTGTTCAAATTCATGATGGATCTGTGCCTCAATCAATAAGGCGCTTCAAGTTTTGTACAATATCTATACTTCCAAATTCATCGCTGACAGCTAACTGCATTCTCGCGATAACGAGTATTCCATCATAAATTTCGTGAAGAACTGTGCCTCTGATAATTGGCATGCAAGTTTAATACAATTTTTTCATGTTAAAAAAGTCAGATAACAGGGCACCACTTTGTCGCTGTTTTAAATAGCCCAGCAGGTAGGCCAGCTGGTCTAGTAGACTTGTTGGATTCAAATTCAGATGTTGTTGCCCTTACTAGGTTTCTATGGGAATCTCTTCAGGTTCCATTCAAATCTTATTGATTAGACCTTCTAGATAGCTTGGTCTTTGAAACGTAGGTTCGGTCTTCCTTGTCGTCTCGAACCTGAGGGCTGAGATTCGAAGATTCTCTTAGCTGGAGCATTGTTGTTCAATTGCTCGATGTAGCCGAGCCAATGTAGTCGAAGTATTTTGGCTTTTTGGACTACATCCACATCTTGGTATACGAGTAGCTCATAGATTTCGCGGTTGTATCTTCTCCTCCATTCGCCCTCCTCGCACACAGGACCAAAAATCCGTCGAAGATTTTTTCTTTCGAAGGAGCCCAGAATTAGCTTTCCCTTTTGTAAAGCGTACATTTCGTCCTTCGAGTAAGGAGTTTTGAACCCAATTGCTTTGCCAAACCAAAGTAGCAGCGGCTTCCTATGGTAATTCTTCGTCGGATCTCCACTAGGGTGTCATACATGGAGTTCATGTTTACTCCGAGGTAGATGAACTCCTTAACTACCTCGAAATTGTTGCTATCAATAGTAACGTTTTGTCCTTGGCGGTGGACAGATGATTCATTGTTTGTTGATAGCATGTACTTGGTCTTGTCCTCGTTTACTTCCAGACCAACGAATTTCGCCTGTTCTTCTGAAAGCCTCTATCACGGAACGCTGCGAGCGCCCGATGATATCAATATCGTCCGCATATCCCAGGAGCTGGACGGACTTGTTGAAGATAGTGCCTTCCGTGTTAACACTTGCCCTGCGCACTATCTGCTCTAGAACGAGATTGAAGAAATCACATGATAGAGCATCACCTTGCCGAGATCCGGTGTATGTTTCAAATAGTTCGGAGGAGCTACTTAAAAACTGCACGTTGCAGTGCGTGTTTTCCAGTGTCACGCAACACAACTGGATCAGTTTTGCCGGGATCCCGAATTCGGCCATCCCCATATAAAGCTCCTGACGATTAATGCTATTATATGCGGCCTTGAAGTCGATGAAAAGGTGGTGGTCTTTTCCAGGATTTATCTCAGTGTGAAAATTTGGTCTATAGTCGATCTGCAGGGCCGGAAGCCACACTGGTACGTGCCGATTAGTGTGTTGCAGAACGGTTTGAGACGTTCACACAGCACGTTGGATAGGATCTTATATGCGACAATAAGCAGGGATATGCCACGATAGTTCTTGCAAGACATAGGATCGCCTTTTTAGTAGATGGGGCATATGGAGCTAATAGTCCAGTCGTCGGACATGCTTTCTTCCACCCATACTTGGATGATGATTTGGTGTATGCGCCCTACCAAAACATCGCCACCGCATTTGAAGAGCTCGGCTGGTAAACCATCAGAGCTTGTAATCTTGTTGTTCTTAAGCTTTTTTATAGCTAAGCCAACTTCTTCTATACTGGGTGGTGGAACTGGTTCTTCATTGAATGGACCTGGGTTCTCTTCTTGCCCTATCACTCTCTCTACATGATGCCCATTTAGCAGCTGCTGGAAATGCTGCTTAAACACATCTACTATTCCCTGTGCTTCGGTGACTAGGTTTCCTTCGGTGTTTCGAAGAGCTTGTGTTCCGGTTTTGAAGCCAGCAGCCAGTTGCTTGGCTTTCTTATAAAACCTCCGGATGTTGTTTCGATCACGAGACTATTTGATCTCCCTGAGCATATTTAAATCTTTATGTCGCTTCAAAGTGTGTAGGAGTTGGGGAGATACGACGATGGCACAGTCTCAAACTGGGGCAGGCAAAAGAGAAAGCAGTTTTCAGCTTTTGTTATCGAGGTCTTCTTTTATTTTATGGATAAAATAATGAGATCGTGATATTCGTTGTGTAGTGGATAGGTCTTGTACTAATCTTAGACCAACAGCAGAATGAGACCAGTGCGTTTCGAAAAGAACATCGCACCAGTTGAGAACAGGGTTACTGAAGACCCGAATTTGTCGATTCGCAGACGTGGATAGGAGTTTGGTCTTTCTCCGATCACAACTTGATACATTTGGAAAAAAATGTTGGCCTAACGGCGGGAATTAACGCCGTTATACCATCGCATGCGTCAGAACTTTGCATAAAATCAATCGCAATATGATCCAGAATTTCAGGGCAACACTATGTTCCTCGACGAGCCTCACTTTTGGCTCAATGGATACGTAAATATGTAAAATTTTCGCATTTGAAGTGAGAATAATCCGCAATGATACTTCAGACATCATAAAACCCACAAACCTGTACCGGATGCGTACGTGTTTTTTGTATGCTGGTGGCATTATCGAGCTTTACTTATAACAAGGCAGAAGCACGCGTTATGCTCAATGGTGAGCTACACAGAAGGATGATCAAGAAAATATAACAGCAACTAATGCCATCGATTTCAATAGCGATTTGGCGACCGCTGGCGTTTTTACAATTCAGCAAAGAAGTAGTTTGTTTTTAACTGAGGCGATAACCTCTCAAATATACTTGCCACGATTATTAGGTCGTGGTCGACCATTTACAGTGTGAGACGATTGACCGTAACCAAAAAAGCACATCTTGGATTAGAAGAGATATTTGTGCATACGAATCGAAGAAGGATATCATCAGTTTTGGTATTTCTCAATATTTGCGGTTCAAAAGGATAATCTGGGATGCAACCGCCGCAGTCCACTGAGCTCCAGTCAACTCTTTCTTGGTTAAAGGCCCCGACCAACTCGGGCACATAATGCACGGGCATTATGGTTTCTGTTGAGCCAAGATCGTGGTAATAGTCCAGAGACATACCTAATGACAGTCGTGAACTTTGGAGCCTCATCAAATGCCGTCGAATAAAAACGAAAAGTTCAGCGAACATTTTTTTATGTGCCTAAATGTAATTTGGAAATCAAAAATGCCAGAAGTGGTTCCGATATTTACTGGAAGTGGAAGCCCTTAAAATCCCAAGATGTTATATAAAGAACACCTGAGGCTAAAACCGCTATTACATACTTTTCTTGACGTCAGTGAGAACAGGTTTGCAGCGGTGACATATATATACACTGGAAAATCTGCAGAGTGTGTCTTAATTGGAGTAATAATAAGTGCGGCACCCTTGAAGTCCTTAGCCATTCTCCGCCTTAAGGTGGAGACAACGGTCTTACATAAATGGGCGATCGATTTACAAAGGAACTTCGTTCCGACCACAGAAGGTATGAACGGTTTGTGGCTTTTTGCGTCAGTGAAATACTGGACTTAACGCCACACCGGTCTTCAAATGGCGATGGCTCTTTAGTATAATGAACGTTATTCATGAGGCCACGAAATGAAAAAAACTCCCATATTTCAGGACATTAATTTGGTGGTTTACAGGCTCAGGTTTTCGCAAAATTTCTCCGGAAAATTGGCAGCAAAAGATCTGTTTCGAGTGCCTCGGCACTGGGCCATGAATTCTAGAACCTAATGTATGACGGTTTCCAGCGTCTAGAAATGCTTTTGGGGGCCAGACTGACCGGCTTTGAGGACGATGTTGCATGGTCGTGACGATCTCATAGGAGATTGTGGTGGACTGGCTGCGGGGTCACGGCTTTGAGCTGGTGGCTCAAAAAATGGAAATGGTTTTCTTCACCAGGCAACGATGGTTCGGTAGAGACTTCCGTGTGAACGTCGCGCATGCGGTAGTCTGCGTGAGCCCAGACACTTCGGTAGTCTGTGTGAGCCCAGCACCTCGGAATGTGGGTCGACACACGACTTAATTTGGGTATCACATTGGAAGGGCGGCTGATAAAGCCACCAAGGTGGCAACTGCATTGTCTTGGCTGATACACAAAGCTGCCATCCCGCGAGAGTCCCTGATCTTCGCAGCAGACGTTATGATGATTGCGAGAACCTTCCCCATCGCATTGCTGGCTCGGGAGTGCAGAGAGAAATTTCTGTACCCGGAAGCCGGACACGATAGCAACAGGAGGGATAGAACGTTGGCGTGCTGGCAGCAGGAATGATATGAGGAGGTCGTGGGTTGGTGGACACACCGACGCGTACCTAGTTTCTCTCCGGACACAGACAATGTGTCAATGTGTTTTAAGTGAACACCTGCCGTGTAGGCCTAAGTTCACTGAAAGCCCATACATTCGTGGGAGCAAGGATACGCCACCCTTGGTATGAGTCGAGGCCTACAGATTAACCTCTTGCTGTTCCTAGGGTCTCAGCACCCAGTACTTATTGCAACTCTACATCGGATCAAAAACAAAAGGAAGACCCTTCCTGCGTTTTAGGTCTTAAATAGCCACAGTGACGCTCCTACCTTTTCAAGTCAGGCGCGGACCGAAGTCCGGGGGGGTTCCTGACTCCCACGGTGTTTAAATACCTGGTATGGACTACCGGTGGTCCTGTCACTCAACAGGACCTATGACGGGTAGCTGGCAACTGATCAAATCATAGTAACGTTCCCTGGCGTCACCTAAAAACCGTTACGATAAGTGCAATCACTTGTTCTACCCTCGCTTTTTATTAGACAATTTCATTAATGGAAGAAGCCTGATTAATTGGGTGAAGGCCTTCCGGACACATACAGTTCAACGCATATCTGTGAAGGCATCAACCAGATGCGATTATTTCCTTGCGGGGCTTGATACTGCTGACAGCACGTTCTTCATTTGCACAAGGTGGCGTCAGCAATAACAGCTGTTACTGGATCGGCTGGGAATAGTAATAACCCCCAAAAACATCGTTCCAGCGATGTTGAGATGCGAGGACGGATGGATGACCGTGTCGGTAATAAAGGACAGAAAGGGGGGAGCAGGGAGTGGGCGTTTAAGAGCGATCGCTCTTTGGATTAGCATTATAAAAAAGATAGAAAATCCAGCTACTTCGTTTATTTTTTCCATACCACTGCCCACAGCGAAATAGTTGCGCCTTTCACTAACAAAATGTATCCAAAACTTAAAAAAAAAAATTTAAACATTTAAACAATTTTAAATTTATGATAACCCTCATGACAAGCCATAAACGCCATTCTTAACCACTTAACCGTTCAAGATCTTCAAGTACAATACATGAAATTGAACGAATCATCGCTACGAGTATCTCCGTACGAAGATCTCGGTCTCACTTGTATCTGATTTAGTCAGTTGCAAAGCGCTTAATTTTTATTTCTAGATACATTAAGCCTTACCTCGGATTCCGAGCGATTTGAATTGAAGGTTCTGTCTTAAATAAAAGATACAAAAAAAAAAAACAATTAAAAATAAAATAATCGAAAATCAAAAGGAAGCACTACTCATACCGTACACACATTTGCGAAAATTTTATAGCAGAATAGTTAAAACCACGCGCGGGGACTATTGTTTAATTAGTTTAAGTACGCGAAATCCGAATGCAACACCGAAACCGAAAATAATGTCTCAATGAGAACTCGAATGAATGGCTAAGCTGAAATCCGCAGATAATATGTACGAGTACACCTGTTTATACTAAACGATTGTATCTGACGAATAATGTGTGTTCTGTTTTCGATTTCACCTGAATCTTTATTGTTTTTTTGGGAGAAACTCCATCGGTGGAGCCTCCATTTCAATGATCCAATTGTGCAGGCTCATGGAATGGTCAAGGCCGTCTTAATAATCAGATTCAACTTAAAGTTACTCACAAAAAAAGTAAAAACAAACCGAATACTATGGTATACCAGCATGTATAAGTGCGAGTATCTTAGAGTTTGCCTTCTGACCAATGATTCAGTTACGCAATTCGTCAAAAGATAGATTTTTGGTTTTGATTTATCGCATTTTCGCATATTCTCTTCGGATGGAGTTAACATTCGGTCAATGTCAATGACGAATCTCTTGTTAAATGATTAACAGATGAAATGTTAGGCGTAGTATTATATTATTATATTATACGTATGCATATATAAATTTCAATGAAAAATTAACGGAAAAGTGTTTGTATGCGCTTTACTTCCGACTTCCTCAAACCCCAGGAAATGTACGAGCATGTTTCGTTTGTGGCTTTTCAATAGTCGAATCGAATTAGAGACAATTTCAACAAAATTGATTGATTGGAGGAAGGAAGAGATTCTTGATTCTTGCTTAAATTCAAGGATGGAAATGTATTTACCGACTGACAGATATGTATACTTGAAGACCGTTTTAACTGTTGAAAAGCCGAGGGATTATCATAATGGTGATTCCATTTAGAGATTTTGTTTTTAGGAAGAGCAAAAGTTCGTAGAAAAGAGGATTACAAAGGTTAATCTACCGGCGTAATTAGTGCTGCTCTAATCAGCCGTAATTTTTTTGTGTTGGCCGCAATAGCACCTGATACGTAACATCGATGTATGCAGCCTTCTTGCTTCTTTGCAATACATAAATTTCTATAAACTTCTCGGCTTTGTAAATCTAAGAGTTGGAAATATCACCACAACAGCCTTATGGCACAGTTTCACAGATCATTTTGTGAACAGCCGAACTGAAGATAGAAGAACGAAAATATTCGAAAAGATTTAGACAGCGTTCTCTGATCTGGCCTTAGAAATTGTATTTCTATTTCTTTTCTTCGAAGAAGCCTTATATCTTTCTCAAATGTATTGACAAGATTCCCAGTTTTCTTTCTTATTTGGGTAAGCATACAGCTCTGAAATTACTAATACACAGGCCGATGAACATCAGTTGGGATACATTGAACTTCCAATGAAGATTCGGTGCATGTGGGTGCCTCAAACCAGGAACTATGGCTTATTAAAGAACAGACCGATTTAGCCAATTTGGTATTAATTAGAGTCAACAGATGAAGTTGAACATGAGATCTCCTAGTTTGCAATGCTTGGCTCTTTCAAGTGCCGGAGAACTTCAGAAGGAACGAAATACATTCTTTCTCATGTGTCTAGTTCCGTTCCGTTCTCCCCCTGTCCGTGTCGGGTCGAGTAGAGTGTCTTAAAGTCCGTAATTTACATAATTAAGGCAAGACTGTTAGGCTGTTAAGGCTTCAATTGACAGCATGAATGAAGGCAAGATTTTGAACTGGATCTGATGGGAGTATCATCTCTCGAGAGATTTTGGGCTGATAAATAACGAGAAAAAGCCTTCGTAGACATGCAGGTTTTTCCCAATAGATAGATTTAGAGCCGCATAACTATGGTAATAGTAAACGTAGGATTTGAAAGAGCTCCTATAAAAAATTGCTAAAAACCTATAAAAAGTGCTGCAAAATTATAAAATTGAGTCAATAAGCTTCACAATTGAGAACAACAGCTGTACAATCTAAATTCCATGTAAGTCCTAGCAGCTAAGTGAAACAGAATCCAGATTTATATTAATTCAATAAGCTAACCTCAATAAATGAATAAGAGAGTACCGCTAGAAACCTCACCCGTCCAAACTAGAGAGGAGAAGCGTAGGACTATTCTAGCTTCAACATATACATATAACACCATCTGAACAAGCCAAGCCTACTATTTAACCATCCTCAACAATAACTGTCGAAATCTTGAAAGAAATCCTGGATGCTAACACAGAAAAACTCGTCAAAGAACTTCCCTCTAAACCCGACTTCCAAGCACTTCGCGCAGAACTTACCGGCTTTAAAGTGAAGTACGACGAAATCGCTGCTAAAGTTATTCAACTTGAACGCCGAAACAACATTTTGGAAGATCAAATGGATGAACTGCTGCAGAAAAGTTTGGAGACGAATGTAGCAGTTCACCTACCTGCAGAAGACAACGCGGACATGAAGGAAAAGGCAAAGTCTGTGTGCGCCGACCTCTTGGGCGCTAACGACACAGAGACCATGGTTGAACACACACATTCGGTATCTTCTCCTGGTGCCCGCACCGCAAGGATATTTGTCAAAATGAAATCGCGTAATGATGCTTGGGCAATTCTACGAAACGCTAAAAAACTAAAAGCTACTAAAATCTACATTCATACATTCATAAAGATCTCCCGTACAACACGCGCCGTAGAAAAAACAACCTGCTCCCAATTGCAAAATTTCTTCGCGATAGGTTCCCCCGCGTAAATACCCAGTTAAGAGACGACAAACTTTTCATTACAAATGACCTTTCCACATGGGATCTGGCTTACGGTTTGAAATCTGGTGCAAACGATCCGGTGGTGATACTACGCACAATTTTCGGTAGCGATTGTCTATTGTTTTCTACTCTCGAACATTTCATGAATGAAGTTCAACGTGAAGGTGCGCGAGCTGGCAGATACCACAAAGATTAGTACTGAGCACACAGGCTATATTTTGGGCAATATTCTGCATATGAAAAAGTTATCCTGCCGCTGGGTGCCGCGCATGCTGACTCCTGACCAAAAACACGAACGCGAGAGCACTTCGAAAGAGTGTTTGGATTTGCAGATTCAGAATCGGGCGGACTTTTGGCGTCAATTGGTAACTTGGATCCACCATTACACACCAGAGAAGAGAATGAGTGCCCGGAAATGGACTGAGGCCGGAACGAGTGCTCCGAAGCGGCCGAGGGAGGCTGGATGGGTCGGAAAGGTTATGGCGTCGGTTTTCTGGGATTGTCATGGCATACTCTTTTTGGACTACCTGGAAAAAGGAAAAACCATCAACAGCGAGTATTACTGTGCATTATTGGAGTGATTGAAGGCCGAAATCGCTGCAAAACGGCCTCACATGAAGCGAAAAAAAATTTTGTTTCCACTGCTAAAATCAATGACTTACAGCTCCAATTGCTGTCGCATCCATCGTATTCGCCCGATTTGGCTCCCTCGGACTATTATCTCTTCCCAAAAATTAAAAAAAAAAATTTGCTAATTCCCAAGGAGGTTACTTTTCACTCCATCTATGTCGCAGGACTAAAAAATAAGTTTTTTGAAATTGAGTTTTTTAATTATGTTAAGAATTTTGAATTATTTGTTCTTTTTGAAACTCATGTCTTAGAAGGCGAGATAGGGAAATTCAAAGGAATACTTAGAATGAAATGGATTCCAGCAGTGAAAACAAATACATTTGGAAGAGGTAGCGGGGGAGAACTGTTAGGCTATCGAAGGAGTTAAGCTAGTTGAAGAAATGGATGTCTTGGAAGTAAAAGTCATGGGTTCTGTCCTCTTTATTGTACTAATCTACCTGAACTATGTATAGTCACTGGAATAGAGATTATGACAAACTTTGCGAATCTTCAGGACTTAGGGTCAATGGATGTATTATTTGTTGGCAATTTTAATGCTAGGATTGGATGGTCGCAAAATAATTTTGTAAGTGGATCTGTTCCAAAAATGAGTAATCCAACCCGCAGATCAAAAGACGAAGTGTGTGATAGGAAAGGTGCTAAAATGTTGGAGGTTGCTGACGCTTTAGATGGAAGGATTCTAAATGGAAGCTGTAAAGGGGATCCGTATGGTGAATTTACGTCTATTCGGCGTGCTCTGTCCTTGACTACTGCCTTGTAATCGGGAAATGGAACTCTATTCTGAGTAACTTCAAGATAGCTGCACAAACTTTCTCTGACCACATGTATTTGGAAATTTCTTGTACAATTTCGGGAACTGAAGAAACGCTCACCACAAAGCAAATGGGGCTACTGCCAAAGTTGATATGGGGAGATAGATTTCAACCTATATATCAAAATAATTTAGATCAGGAGCTTACCAAACGGAGGTTGTTGAATAATTCGCTGCACATGGATGACCTAACTCGAGTAATGATTGAAGCTGTTCCAACAAGTACCACATGCAGGCGTAGAGTTACTCCAAAACAGATCTGGTTTGATGCAGATTGTCATAAAGCCAGAAAAAAATCTTTTTCGCTTCGAAGGCTCTTAAGGACTTACAATACTTCATTTTTCAAAAATATGTATGCAGTAGCCAATATGGATTTTAAACTTCTCTGTTCGGCCAAAAGGAGCAACAAACCGCAGCCATTTTAAATTCATCGAGATCCTCAGTAGAATTTTGGAAAGCGGCCAAAACTATCAACGGAAGAAATAACATAATTGCATCATCCTTACAAGCATCTGAACTTCGCGACTATTTTAAGAATCTGCTCAACGCTCCTCAATTTTTAACTCCGCCACAGTATGTGGCACCATTTTTTGAAGATGAGTTTTTAGATGCTTCATTTACAGTTTTTGAAGTGCAAAATGTTAGCAAAAAATCTAAAGTTGGTAAGGCACTAGGAGACGACCGAGTACCAGCAGAATTCTATAAACATTGCTCAGTTCAATTTCTGTCCGCATTAACCAACGAATACAATAGAATATTTTAAGCAGCGAGTGTTCCAGAAAGCTTTAAAGGGATAATAATTTTTCCTCTACATAAAAAAGGATCGTACGACAACCCGGAAAATTATCGAGGCATTTCTTTTCTGAATACGTCAGTTAAGCTGTTTAGTACCTTAATCTTCAATAGACTTACGCAGTGGATCGAAAACAAGAAAATATTGAATGAATTTCAAGCTGGATTTAGGAGAAACTATTCGACCTTAGACCAAATATTCACCCTGAAAAATATTGTGGAGAGCTTCAAAAGAAGGAACAAGAAGCTATACGCTTTCTTCGTCGACTTTCGTGCTGCCTTTGATTCTACTGCACGTGGAGCACTTTTTTACAAGCTGTATAAGATGGGAATCTCTAGCAAAATTGTTATTTTTATTGAAAGCGATGTACGAAAGCAACGTCGCGTACGTATGGCATGGTGAACTTGTATCTGAGGGCTTTGAAACGCAAATGGGAGTCAAACAAGGTTGTGTTCTGAGCACGCTACTTTTTATATTATTCATAAATGATATTGTAGAGGCAATTGGAGGAGGAATTCAGTTTGGAAATATGCAGATACCAGGACTAGTTTTCGCCGACGATATAGTTTTTCTTTCGGATTCAGTTGAAGGATTGCAGCGAATGACCAAGCGACTGGAGAGTTATTGTGAACTTTGGAATCTGTCTGTTAACTTAGAGAAATCCAAAATTATGATATTCAGAGCTGGTGGCGGTAGATATGCTCGTAATGAAAAATAGACATACAAAGGAGAGATTGTTTCAATAGTTCGGGAGTATAAGTATCTAGGCGTATTAATTACGGCGAATCTTAGTCTGAAAAAGCATTTCCAACTTAAACTGGCTGAGGCGAAAAGAGCTGTTTCTTCAGTATGGGGCCGATGCATCAATAATAAAGACACCCTGAATGACTCGAACTGCAAGCAACTTCAGACTGCTATAATTTCTAAACCGTTCATGACAGTGAGCTCAAATTTTGACACATGACTGATAATTTTATTATTTACAAGCCGATTACAAACGATTTGCGTCTTAGTTGTGTTGAAAAATTTTTACCCGCGATGGAATTCAAACGCGATAGTGTGATTGCTTTATATTTGGCTGGAAAACCACAAGTAGCTACCGGTTAGAGCCCTCTGGCACCTCAACGTGAATAAATCATTTGTGTCTTGAACCATAGCTCGTTACCGTGATACTGGCAGCGTTGTAAAACGCCATGGAGGTAGTCATAAAAAAACAGCAACATCGGCAGAAATGGTTCGGAAAGTGAAGGCTCGAATTGACTAAAATCCGCGTCGAAGTGGAAGCAAAATGGCTCGTGATCTCAACATATCGTAGGAACGGATGCAACATATACTGAAAAATGAGCTTGGGCTCAAGCCATTGAAGTTCCAAAAAGCACACGATCTTACACCGCAACAGAAAAAAGTTAGAGTCAAAAGAGCGAAGGAGTTGCTACGCTTGCACGAAAGTGGTGAGTTGCCGAATTTGGTTTTTTCCGATGAGTCGCCATTTGTTATCGAACAATATGTCAACAAACAAAATGACCGAGTTTACTTGCCAGAGAGGTCCTTCGAAAATTTACACGGATGGCCACCAGAAAGCAGGCAGCACCGATGGTGATGGTTTGGGCTGCCATAACCGCCGATGGTCGCTCTCCGCTCGTATTTTTGAACCGTATACCGTGAAACTGTCTTAGAGGCAGTATTGAAGCCTTGGGCAAACAATCATTTCGGTCGGAGACCGTGGATATTTCAACAACACTCGCACCGTCTCACAAAGCGCGCGTCAACCAAGATTGGTTAAAAAACAATGTTCCACATTTCATTTCTTCGACACAATGGATTGCAAATTCTCCGGATGCAAATCCGTTGGATTTCTCTGTCTTGGGTATTTTGAAGGCGAAGGTTGGCACTAAAAAACACCAAAGTTTGGACCACCTCAAACAAGCACTTCGCCGGGAATGGGCCAAAATACCGGAGAGCCTCTTGCGTGCAGCGTGCGATGATTGCTTCCGCCCTCTCAAGGCCATTATTCGCGCCAAAGGTGGACATATGTTATTGAAAACTACTGACACAATTTGATAATTGATGTATTTTCCAACATTTTTTGCTTTGGCACAAAAAAATTTATCAAAAAATAAAAAAAATTATAGCATTTTAAAAAGTTGGAGTTCGAGTCATTCACAGCATAGCTCTAAGATTAAATTATTTCGTGCGACTGCTGCCGCTATATTACTATATGTTGCTCAAGTTTAGGGTTACTGGCAGTTTGAAGAGGTTGAAAGATTCCTGAGATATTTTCTGAAACGAATTTTCCGGTTACCAAAGTCCACTCCAAATTGCATGCTTCATTTGGAAACAACAGTGCCACCCCTATTTTTAGATACGCTTAAACTGCACTTTGAATATATTATAAAAGTACGGCTTCCTAGACTAGTGCTCAGGAGAGCTATTTCGACAAGGGGAAATCTTATCAAAAAGTGGTAGGAGTTGGGGGATAACATCAGTGAAAATGTGCGCATTGCCACAAACATTAGTACTGCTGATTTAAGGAAGATTTTTACAAAACTATTAAGGAGAGCGAACTCCACTTTGTACGATAAATGTAAAACGGAAGCAGTAACTTCACAACATAGAATACTTTACAGTCAACTGAATTATAATCTTCGGGAGCACACGTACTTTCTCAATCGCTTTCCGCTGAAGATGATTAATTTAATATTTAAAGAAAGAGGTATTTCACCAATCAATTTAAACTACATCCCACATCGTCCTCACCTACCAATTCTATGTGACCTGTGTAACCTACAAGAAAGGGAGGATGTATACCATTTTATTGCCAGATGTCCTATCTTAAGCGAATTTCGTGTGAGATACTTTGGTGTAAACAAAATGGAGATGAATGGTGTTGGGAAGCTGTGTATAAATACACTTCAATCGCACTTGATTACAGAACACGTATTATTGAAGGAGACTTCTAAATAAACATATGTATTAAATTTTATTTAACGAATTGTCAATCTGGTAGACGGCCTTGGGCCAAGCCATAGTAAACTTAACTTTATCAAATTGTAATAGTTACTTTAAGTACTTTTTCTTTTAAATAAAATTTTCAACACTACTACTACTTCTAAACGTAGCATCAAACCATATTATAGCGCGTTTGAAAGGTGACAGTCTATAGATTATTAAAAATCATTGTGACATTTGTTAATTCAGGCGGAAGTAATTGCGTCTTGAAAATGAACCAATATTCTGAAAAATTTTAAAATATCACTTCGCCCAAGGCGATGGCGCTTCACAGGCTTGCGGAAAAATTCGCGGTGTTTCTGGTGAGAATGCTTTGTCAAAATCACGAGTACGTAAATGGTTTGTTCGTTTCCGCTTTGGAAATTTCGATGTTAAAAACATGGCGCTCTCTGGCCGGCCAATCACTGAAAAAGACGAGGAAATTCTCCAAAACATTGAGAAAGACCGCAACATTTCATCTTCTGAGATCGCTGCGGACATAAATATTGACCAAAATACAGTTTTGAACCAATTGGGTAGGGCTGGATACAAAAAGAAGCTCGATATTTGGGCATTACAGGAATTAACAGTGAACACCCGGCGTGAGTGAGGTCGTGTATGTCATACCGCAGATTATTTAACTTTACTGTTACAACGCAAGTCCTGTCGTTGCAGTAGCTGGAGGTAAGGGTGCGTGAGGCGAGGTACAGCGTCGAGTTTAATTTTCGGCCGGCTGCGACGGGAGGAACACGTGCGGATACGTTGCTGGGGTATGTCACACCCGACCTCGTAGTGCATACTGTTGCTTGTATTCGGTCACTGCAGTTGCTGTATTACATTGTCATACAGCGCGTGCAGTGACTGAGTGTATGTAACAACAGCGGGCTGTGGGTTTGAATTTTGTTGGTGTGCTGGTTCTTATTGTTGTAAGGGCTTAACACCTACAACAATTTAATTGGGTAAACCAACTCTGAATTTTTACTTCACAGCTGTGCTTAGTAACGTCGGTGTTTGTGTTTTTGTGTTTGTCTTTCTTTATAATGACCCGGGAATTCAGAGTGGATATTGCCCATATACGCGGGCTAAAAAGTATCACTTTTCTGCGTACGCTCACGTCTGCAAATACAGACCAGCTGTTTTGGCATTTAGGGAAACACAGGTAGATCCCCGCCCACACCTATCAGATCACTCTGATCTGAAGCTACCTGACTACGGACTAGTGCCATTATTCTTTCCCAATCGCGGTCTCGCCATTTACGTGCGTAGTGATGTAGCGTACCAAACTCCACCATAATGTAGTCCCTGTTCCAATCCGGAATTCAATTTCATGTGGTTAAAATCCCATCTCCGCAAGCAAATTATCCACTACTGCTTTGTTTACAGAAGCTCCAAACTGGACAGCAATTCAACTTTTAATGAATTCGATGCGCTGTCTGACTCCATTCAAAGAATTGTATCTTTGTATACACAATATACACAAATCTGGGTGGCTTCGACATTCTGGACAGACGACACCCGAAGGACGAGGTGTTGAGATCTTTGCTGCGGAAAACAACTTAACGCAGCTTGTAAATGAGCCCACGCGAATACCAGACGTTGATAGTCATACCGCCAACACCCTGGACTTGTTTTTAACTTCTCATCCTGATAAGTACATCATTGATGTGCTCTCCCCTGTAGGCTCGTCGCACCATTGTGTTATATCTGCTGATTTCTCGTACACTCACCACACAGGGAGAAAAGATTCCCAAAAGAACCGTATGGCAATACGAGAAAGCCAACTGGAGCGGTTATGTTTCCACGATAACGACGTGGATGCCGCTGCTGATATGATCACAGACACCAGGCTCTTTGGAATGAGAAACTTTATCCCTCACCGTATGAAGATGAGGTACCAAAAGCATGGTACGACTCGAGCTGTAAAAAGGCTGTCAGCTTTAGAGAAATGTTTTTTCGGTCCTACAAGACCAACCCGACAGAGGAAAACTGAAAAAAGTTTAAACGACCCAGAAATGACTGCAACTTCTTTCTCAAGTGTGTGAAATTCCAAAACGACCAAAAACTGAGGAAAAATTACTGCATGACCCAAAGGCAGTAAAAATTTTTGGTCATTCGTCAAAAACATTAGAAATTCTGCCTCATCCTCCATCCCAACGCTCATTTACGATGACATTCCAGCTGTCAGCACTTTGGACAAGGAAAATCTGCTTGCTGCACACTTTGCGGCCAGCTCAACACTCCCAGATTGTGCTTTGTCACAGCCTAGACTTGAGTGCGTCGAATCTTCAATCGGACGAATCCACTTTCGCACTCGTGTAGTAGCAAGAGTACTTAAAGATCTCAACATGCATAAATCCGCTGGTCCAGATGGTATATCTCCCCTTCTTCTGAAGAGGTGTTCTTCCACGCTGGCAAAACCACTGCGTAAGCTTTTTCATCAACCCTACTCTTTAGGACTCTTTCCGAGTAGATGGAAAACAGAATTTGTCCAGTCCGTCCCTAAGAAAGGCGAATCCTCCTCTCTCTCTTCCTACTGACCCATTGCACTTACGTCCCTTCTTTCCAAGGTCATGGAAACACTGATAAACCGTCAGCTCATGAAATATCTCGAAATACGAAAGCTTCTCAATGACCGGCAGTACAGTTTTCATAGCAACAGGTCCACGTGTGATTTGATGACATGTTTCACCGAAAAGTCTACACCAATGTGGCGAAAGCAAGATAGTCACTTGATATTTCTAAGACATTTGACAGAGTTTGGCATCAGGCTCTTTTGTCGAGAATGCGTGCTTTTGGGATCGATGACTCTCTTCTTCAATAGATTCGAAATTACCTTTCGAAACGTTCAATTCAAGTTATCTTGGATAGTTTCAAATTTGATACTCACAAAATAAATGCTGGTGTGCCCCAGGGCTCCGTTCTGTCTCCGACACTCTTTTTAATTTTCATCAACGGTCTCTTTTCGGCTACTTCTAATCCAATATACTCCTTTGCTGACAACAGTACTCTCTGCTCTTCATATTCATTCCCGGACTCACGTCCCTTCTCTTCGGCTGTAGAACGGGTACGGCAGCGTATGTTAAGCTCATTAAATTCCGATATCAACAGAATATTCAATTGGGGAACTATCAACAGAGTAGAATTTAATGCTTCCAAAACACAATGCTGTCTGCTGTCGTTAAAGCGAAATTCAAACACCCAGCCATTATCCATGGATGGCACTTGCATCGTCGAAACCGATAAACTTCCCACTCTCGGTATGTGTGTCAATGACAACTTACGTTGTAATGACCTCATATTCGGTGTAGTTAAAAATGCTGCGAAATTTCTAGGTTTCTTTAAGCGATGTAAGAAATACTCTACCCCCTCTGATCTGACCATAATATATAAGGCCCGAATTGGAGTACAATGCCCATATTTGGTCGGTGCGCCTAAAACATCTCTGCATCTTCTAGATAGGATCCAAAACCATGCGATAAAACTCGTAGGTGATACTAATATCACTCAAACAATGGACACCCTCGAACACCGACGTAATGTCTCCTGCCTCACTCTATTTTATCGCTATTTGCACCACCAGTGCTCCAAAGAAATCGCCAGTAGCATTCCGCCCCTTCAAACTTTTAACCGTAACACCCGTCTCGCTATGAATACTCATCAGTATACCCTCAAGTTCACTTTCGGACGTACTCTAAAATATCGTGATTCGTTCCTAAGCCGTACAACTCGCTTTTGGAATGCCCTGCCCAGCTCTTTATTTCCGAGTCATTATAATCTTCAAACATTTAAAACCAACGTTCACCGGTACCTCTCTTTCTGTCCTCCCTGATTTTCCTTCGCCCGCGCTGTGTGCAAGCACTTTAAGGGTGCTTAAATCCCTTGAGCGCGCGCAAATTATAATAAAAAAAAAAAAAACCTCGTAGTTGGTGTTACATTTTTTTGTTGACAGTTATTTTATGATTTATAGTTATTTATAGTATTTTGTGATTCATTTTTAGATTTCTTCTTGTCTTACGAAGAAAATCAACGTCGGCTGCGGGGTTTGTTAGAAAAGTGCTCTAGTGCTAGTTCTTGTGACTCCGAGAGTGACGAAGAAAGTGACAACGTTTCTCAGAGAAGTGAGGAAAGTGATTCGGAACAAGAGGATATTTCGATCACTTGGAAGAGCGGGTATCTGTGCCGGCGGCTACTAGGCAGTCATTTGAGGCACCTGGGACTTTGTATACATCCAAAGATGGTACCAAATGGTCAAAAGATTGTCCTAGACAAAGCGTTTGAGTTCGGTCTAAGAATATTATTACTAATGCTTCAGGCATAAGAGACACTGCAAAACTTGCTAAAACTGAAATTGAAACCTGGAATCTCTTTATTACAGATAGTATGTTGAACACCGTGCTTAGATGCACAAATATTCAAATAAAGGGCAAAAATCCGGAAAATAAAGAGAAGCATCACATGAAAGATGCAACTTTGAAGGATTTGAAGGCATTCCTAAGACTTTTGTATATAGCTGGCCTGAATCGCTCAAATCGACAAAACTTGAACGATTTGTGGCGTACAGATGGTACAGGAGTTGAAATCTTTCAGACTGAACCCGGGACCAAAGAAAAAAGACTGACAATCTAGCTGCAATAAGGTACATTATGGATAATTTTGTTGAAAATATTCAAAAACATTATGTGCCTACAGAGAATCTTACTATTGATGAGATGTTGTTATCTTTCCGAGGGCGATGTCCTTTTCGCGTATACATTCCTAACAAGCCAGCCAAATATGGGATTCAAACCCAAGCTCTTTTAGATGCGGAGAAGTTTTACATTGTCAACCTGGAAATATACGCAGGAAAACAACCACCAGGGCCTGACCAACTTAGTAACAAAGCGTTTGATGTCGTGAATCGTTTCGTGGAACCAATAACAAAAACGAACAGGAATATAACGTTCGACAATTGGTTTACTAGTTACCCCCTTATGATTCGTCTGTTGAAAGGACATTCATTGACTTCTGTCGGCACAGTACGTAAAAACTAGGCAAGTGTACCTGAGGTCTTCGAAAAGGGAACAGAAGTAAATGCTTTTCGATTTGGGTTCCAGAACGGTACTACCTTGGTGACCTATGTATCTAAAAACCCAAATTTGTGCGGGTTATGTCAACTTTACACCATAATAAAAATGTAGACGGATCGACAGGCGATAAAAGAAAACCGGAAATGATTACTTATTATAATAACACTAAAGCCGAAGTCGATGTCGCAGACGAACTGAGTGCGACTTATGATGTTTCACGCAACAACAATCGTTGGCATAAGACAAGTTGTTATGGTATACTCAATATGGCTGCAATAAATGGTATCATAATCTATGGAGAAAATAACACTTGTGATAAAATAAGCATGAAGCGCCGAGACTTCATTCGTAGTTTAGCTTTGAATCTAATAAATGATAGTCTTCGGAACAGACAACAGATTGTACATCTTCCAAGGGAAACACGAAAGTGGATTGCTGATCACTTCAGTTTCCAAAAAAATCGCTGATAAATATGTTAGATGTGTGACTGTACTAAAAAAAAAAGACAGAAAAACAAAACATTGCTGTTCGAAATGTGAGAAGCCAATATGTATGGAACACGCGATTTTTATGTGTGGAGATAGTGCTGGTTTGTAGGTGTACTTTTACTTTACCTTTAAATTCATTTTTATTGTTTAGTTCATTATTAACTTACGTTCTAGACAAAAATGATTAAATCTAACTTGACAATTTTAGTTACTTATTTTAGCTTACTGGCTCTTACCGAACGCTCTAAACTCAACAGTTTCATTCAACTTTTGCCTTTCGGCCTTAAAAACTATCTTACAATTAATCTTATCTATCTATTACAAATATAAAATTTCTAAGAAAAATGGTTTTAGAAAAGCTTAGATGCCATATTATTTTTAATTTTTTATAAAACTTAAAACTAAGTCCCTATTCTACTTAATCTACCTAAACTACTTAGCCTAACTTAACTGGAATCGGGGTGGTGAGCTCCCGTAGTCTTTCGCAACGGGTGGTCACCATCCCAATTGCGATCTCGGGCGCCTGTCATTCGTCAACTACATGGACACGCACCACCGAGATTTAACCAGTGCCATACACCACCGGTCACTTCTCAGGGGTGCGGCCTCATGCAAACCAACGCGGTCCTCCTAACTATTCTTAATCTAACTTACAACTAAGGAGGAGTGTGTTACCTTAGTAACGTACCGACCTAGGAGAGCGAGCTAATCCTCTTCCTTCTTGAAGCCACCAGAATTCGGTGGACTGTTTCTCGGCATCGATCCGATCCCTATCCGCAATCGCGGTACTAAAGCGGAGGAGCTCCTGAGCATTGGCAACGTACCCGTCGTAGATGAGCCGCTTGTCGCTCGTACCGCGGTGGCGGTGGTATATTACCGGAATACCATCCCTGTTTTGTACTAACCCTTTAGCATCAATATAGAGAAAAGCCTCTGGCGGGATAAAGCCCGATAGAAGTGAACTCTCGTGGTACATTTCATTGGGGTAATAAGCCCCAAAAATCAGGCTATTATCGTTGGTCATTGCCCTTGCAATGTGTCTTCGAATCACCTTAATCAGGAAATTGTCAATCCTATTCAGATTAGCCCCATCGTAAAGGACTTTGTTGGGATAATATTTTTTGTACTCTGATTCTGGTGTTCTGTACAAGCCGAGACAGGTTCTAAGACACTGACTTTCAAACACCCGAATTCTTTCCATCTGATACGGCGCTAAATTGAACCACACGGGGCAACCATAGGCGATGACTGGCCTGATTAGGGCCACATAGCATATAACCTTCACCCTGGAGACAAGTTGACTGCTGTGAAACAGCCTTCTTGGCCCCAGCAAGACTAGCATCTATATGTTTATCAAAATACAAATACTTATCGAGCCAGATACCAAGGTATCTCACTACGCTTCTCACCGCTAATGGCAGTCCGTGCTGTCCAATGATGGCCAAATTTCGTCAGTTATATTTGGTATCCCTAGAAGCCCATCTCAATGTAGTTCTAAACAAGATTGTTTCCGACTTTTGAAAATTGATTTTTAATTTCCAATCGTCGCAATACGCCTTAATATGATCGAAATCACGCTGCAGAAGAGTATTGATGACCTCAATTTTTGGACCTGATTGAGGGAACCTACTAGATCACTTGTGTAAATGTTAAACAGTATCGGAGAAATCACAGCCCCCTGTTGTAAGCTGTTTTTAATGTGAAAGACCTTGCTCGAAATGACGTTGTTACATTTAACAACGAACTTCTTTCCCATAAGCATGTTGTAAATCATATATAGCAGAGGTTTCGGCATGCCTATCCTGGTCAACTTATAGAACAACCCCTATAACCATACGGTATCGAAGGCCTTCTCAAAGTCAATGAGGCAGGCACCCGTACATTGGTTCTTGCCTTTATCCCATTGTATGTCGGAGACCAGCTTTGACGCAGCATGAATAGTGTCATGCCTCGCCCTAAAACCAAACTGATTTTCCGGAATTATATTATTTTCCTCAACCCACTTTAACAGCGCTCTATTAACCACTTTCTCGAATACCTTGCCAATATTCGGAAGCAAACTAATTGACCGAAGATTAGCAGGGTTAGCTCTAACTTTATCCCTTTTTGGAATTGGGTGTACCACAGCTGTTTTCCAATGCGTCGGATAATATGCATTATTCAGCGCATTGTTAAAGAGCGTAGTAAATATATCCACTGCTTCCAAGGGCAGGTGTCTTAATACGACGTTTGGAATACCATCTACTCCCGACGACTTTTTGATTTTCAGAGACTCAAAGATGCACAGGAGTTCATCTTTTCGCACGAACAAATGCAAGGAACCTCGTTCATCGGCGACGATAACGTTTACCGGGTTTTCTTCACTGGATATGGTGAAACCGTGATTCTCGGATCGCCAATTTTGAAGTTCGTTCCGCAAATAATAGTGATTTACGTAGGTTCTGTTGTCAATTTCGTGAATACGGTGAACCGGATTGTTCACCGTATACGGTTTGTAGGTGTAATTTGGTGCTATGTTACATGATCTCATAAGACTTTTCAGTTCCTTTTTTAGTTATAATAATTAGAAGAGACTATTGTTATGTTGATTTACCACAGAAGTTGGAATTTTGTTAGATTTATTTAGAAGTTAAACTACCTAAACTTGTATTCTTTCAAAGAAAATTTAGATACTTTGTTCTTTCAATTAGAAATACAAGTAATAATGCATGGATACTATTATTACTTAATATACTCGCATCTCAAGTGAAATATGCTTATTACACAATCAGAGTATCAACAATTTAACACCAAAGTCTCGGGTATATCCTACCCGCCTCATAGCTGCTGTAACAATTTCTCAACTCATTCACGGCGGGTTAATGGGCCGGATTTCCATCTGTGAATTACTGCTGAAACGAAACGAAATCGAGCTATTGGTAGCATGCGAAAAAAATCGTGGTCCAAGGTGGATGAAGCTCTACAAACCATGGCAAGGCATGGATTGACGTACGGTAATGCTCTGTGTTTTGAGGAATTGGAAGATAATCGTGCGCCATGAGCTACACCAACCTGGCAAAACGATTAGTTATATGTACTATCTACAGTCAACAACTAATGCGATTAGAGCGTGCAATATTGGTAAAACCGCCAGAATTGAATAATAGAAAAGGCGTTGTCTTGCATCATGACATGCATCATGCTAGACCACACAACACATCTTTACTGACTCGGCAAAAATTGAAAGAAATTTTGATGCGTCCATCGTATCAGATCTTGCCCCGTCCGGCAACCATTTGTTTCGCTCTCTGCAGAGCTCTCTTAATGGCGTAAGGTTGACTTCAAAAGCGGTCTGCAAAAATCACTTAGCTTAGTTTTTCGCCCAGAAATGCCAGAAATCCTAAAGTGATGGCATAATGGTTTTAATAGGAAAATGGCAAACGGTTTTCGATTAATCTGCAAAAAAAAATCTACAGAACGACAAATGACCAATTCTTACAATACAGTTCAAGATGGATATTTTGGATTCGGCTCTACAAAACAAACAGGAACGCATCTACGTCCTCTAAACCATACTGCCTAACGGTGATATCCTAAACTTGATGGGATATTTTAATGCCAAGTTAGGAAGCGACCACGTGATTAAATATGTAATAACGTCGAAGTTATTGGATATAGATTGTTTGAACAGTGGACTTACTATAAGATCAGCATCGACTGAGTCTCACCTAATAATCAGCGAGCAATGAACCAGATAAATAAAATTGCGATAACCCGACAATAAACTGCTATAATCAAGTACAATACCGACAAACATTGTGATCCTGAAGTGCAGCAAGAATTTTAGGGACCATCTCAGATGAGGATAAATATTAGAGATCAAATATAATTTTTTTTGGAAACCAGTTCACAATCAGCAGACACCTGGAGAAGGCTTGAGGAACGCATCTTACTCAAAGTTCAAATTACAGCAGCCACAGCAGTCGGGAGGGAGATAAGAACGTGGAACCCAGTTTCGTGAGAAAGGTAAGCAAACACAGCGCAAGTACATTAAAGCTTTAGAATCACAGGCTCACGATTTAGGAAACCTAGGCGAAGGTAGGACTGTAACTTTTAGCAGCACACCTAGGGGATCCCATCGATGATATCGAGTGAGCAGAAAGGGAGGACAAGAATACCCTGCTTTTTACAACGTTAAACTGTCAGGGGTTTTTAGAGTCTAAAGGCTTTTAGAACTAGTTAAGCCATACTTATCAGCATGCCCGTTCTCGTGGAGAGAACAACCTCGTTTTGAAAGGTTTCTTCAAATTCCTAGTACACCAATTGTCGAAATATTTACTTTACACCAAACAGAGTCTCGTCATGATCCTGGAAGTTAGACTAGATCCTAGGTAGGTCATGCAGGGAAACTTCGACGAAAGTTTCAGTTGTCAGCTCCTCTTCTAAATTCTATCAGTCGATTACGTGCTGTCTTCTTGTTGGTTGAGATCCATAACTGTAAAACGACGTCTGAGCTTCGTACCCCAGCTCATAGATACCTCTACGATCTTTGCTTACTCGAAGTAACTTACCATCTCCGTGCTGATAACCAAAAGAGAGCCTAGCTAAATGGCTCAGTCAGGAATGGAATATACGGATACCTGACGCCCTCAAGATTATTTATCCTAGCGGATCTTCCACTTTCTTTTTTATCGTAATGACATAAGACCAATCAGTTTTTTTATTGTACACTAGTCGGCATAAGTATTTTGACGAAATAAAAATCGTGCATTTTTGAGTTTAACTTTTAAATGGCTTTATAAAGAATTTTGGCTTGTTTTTTCCTTTTTATATATAACTAATACAAACTTAAAAATAAGCAAACAAATATTTTTTCATAGAAACTTAAAAATATATAAATTAATTAGTAATTTCACGTGTTGACATAAGTATTTTGACAAGTATGTAATACTATAAAAACAAAGTTTAAACTTAACAAAAGTAAAGAAATGAAGAAGAATTTAGTAAAATGTACATATAACCTCCTTTGGCTTCAATAACTTTTTGAAGGCGCCTCGGTACTGAATCCATTAAATTTTGAAGAATCTCTGGAGATATTTCTTTCCAAAGGGAAGTGACCTCAGAAACTGTCTCATCTCTGGTTTTGTTTAACAAAACTGTTCTCTTACGTTTCAAAAGAGACTAGACGTTTTATATAATATTTGAATCTGGACTTTGAGGTGGCCAGTCCAAACTGGTAATACCAAGATCTTTCAAAAAGTTAGTTACCATCCGGGCTTTGTGGAATGGGGCATTATCCTGTTGCAGGATAAATGATTCCCCAATAAGTCTATCTCCGGAAGGAAAGGCATTATCATTTAGGGAACTAACATATTGACAGTGGTTCATCGTGCCGGTGATAGGAACCAAGTCACCCAGTCCATTATACGCAACAAATCCCCAGAACATGACAGAGCCTCCACCATGGCTCACATTTTGACAAACGGGCCTGTTTTTGCCTTACTACCTTTTGACAATTTTACAAAAAATTTGTTTTTTGATGAGTTAGTTATGATCAAAGGAGCTTTCCAGAACTCTAGAACTCCTTTGCCGGGTGCAGATGTTCCTTTGCGAAGGTCAGTCTTTTAAGTTTGTTTGCCTTTGATATATACGGCATGTCCTTAACCTGTATTGTCTTAAAATCTCCTTTCTTTGAACGTCGTCAGACAGTGCGCTCAATGATTGGATCTTGGCCGTCAAATTCTATTCATCTGCAGCCGATTGAGGCTTCGCAAGAATATTTTTTTTTAATTCTCATAGAAGGGCTCGGTCTTCAGTGGGCGTTGTTTTGCGTTTAGCACCTGACCTCGTTAAGTTTCTTATGTCATTATGCTTTTTAAACTTATTAATTTGATAGTACACAATTTGACGCGATACATTAAACTCATTTGCAATATCCTTTACTGCCGTTCCAGGATTAAACTTTGCTACCGTTGAAGCTCTGACAACCAAACTCAACTCAGCCGTTTAACTAATGGTTTCTAATAATTTTTAATAAATTTTTATTTTTTTATCAACGTTTAATATTAATTAAAGTTAAATACAAAAGTTGCTTGGTTTTCAAGTGCTCAAAAGTGCTCAAAAAAAGTTTACACAAAGATTCCGTCAAAATACTTATGCCACGCAAAAATTCGTTGTCTACATGCATTCTTATCAGCAGAAAGAGCATGCAAACGGTAGACAATATAAAATTTGGCATGCATAGAGCTAAAAATAGATTCATTGTTCTGCGCATTACTTTCGCAACATTATTTAAGGATACTAAGCAAAGCTAGATTCAGTAGTTACAAAAAGGTTTCGTCAAAATACTTATGTCGACTAGTGTAACTTCTGAAATTTTTGGAAAGGCTGATTGACATTCTGAGAGGCGGTTTTAGTGACAATCTAATCGGAGTTAGATTGGCCTGCTCGCGACTCAAGTAAAATGAGTAAGTAGTTGACTAGAAGATTAAGAATTTAGTCTCCTCATTAAATGTTTTATGCCATCCATGGACCGAATTAACCACTGAACCCAAAAATCTTTCTTTCTCTCTCTGTGCCATTTTCCAAAAAACTTAACACATCCAGAGGCATTATAAGTGTATTCATACCTTACAAAAAAAAAAAAACTCAAGTATAATTATTTTGTATCCGGCAAGGATGGCCGCTTAACTATCCGCACTGACTGACCAAAGAAATACGACCTTGCCTAAAATTTCTTCGACGAGCTCCAGAGGGCAATGAATAATATTGACATTGGTGGTTTGAGTGTCAAGTTAGAAGAGCACATTTAGCAGCATAGCTTGAATGCCTGGAAGCTCGCAAAAGGTACTCAGACTAATCGATTTCGAGGTGGTTAGAAATGTTAGCACAGCTCGTACAGGTTTCTCACACCTTAGTACGAGGGTAGACCCAGAAGTACCCGCACTGACATATAGATGTCGGTTGTTGTTTAATAAGAATGACAATTGTAGAAGATATCAAGCTCAAATTTGAGGTTTGACGACGCTATGTTGTTTAGTATTTGTTCGGCAGCCATCACTATTGATGGCTCTTAATAAATATGGAAAAAATTGGTCACCGTTATGTGATACAATACTATCATTCGAAAGGCCTCAATCCTACTAACATCAAAACGGAACTGGATTCTACTCTAGGGAAGTCTGCTCCTTCCCAGTAAAATATTGGGTGGCAGAGTTTAAGCAGTGGTCGACCAAATGTGGTGAGTTCACCAGAAATGTTGAACAAATTCCACAAAATGGTATTGGATGACCGCCGATTGCAAATGTGTGAACTAGCGGATGTGGTAGGCATTTCAAAAAGCGCTGTACATCGCAGGTTGACTGAAAAATTGGACATGGAACAAAACCACAGTCGTGGAGATGTTTCAATCGAGTGTTTGGCGAAGTTTCAAGTAATAAAGCCGAGTTTTTGTGTCGATTCATAACCATGAATGAAACATGCTTCACAATCGAGACGACGGAACCGCCAACACAATGGATTCAAAGGGGGAGAATCGGCTCCAAAGAAGGCGAATACAGTTCCATCTGCAGGCAAGGTCATGGCGTCAATTTTTTTTGAATACGCGTGGGATAATTTTCATTGAATATCTTCAGAAAGGAAAAAAAATCCACTCCGCGAATTATGCGAATTTGAAAAATGAAATCAAATAAAGCGGAAGCATTTGGCGAAGAAAAACGTTTTGTTTCACCAGTTGACTCATGCGTTAAAGTTCGACTTGTTCCTCATGCAGCCTATTCGCTAGATTTAACCCCTCGGATTATTTTCTATTTCCGAATTTGAAAAAATGGCTCGGTGGTAGAAGATTTGTCAACAGTATAGAGGTGGAGTCTGCGGTTGATGGCTATTTTAAGGAGCTTAACGATTCTTACTATAAACAAAGTATCGAAGCTACTGAACATTGCTGTATTGAACTAAAAGGAGACTACGTAGAGAAATAAACATATTTTTCCCAAATTGCTTGTGTTTTCTTTGTTAGGTTGGGTACTTCTGGGACTACAATCGTATTCAGAGGAATCTCATGATCAAAAAACATTCAATCAGATTTAGATTGCTAGGCATAGCCCGATTATTTGAAATGACTGAATGATTCAAGGATCGAGCATTGGCTCGAACAACTATATTACATTGTGTTAGCCAAGGTGTAAATCCGAATATAAGGAACGCCAAAACGCCGAAGATGTACTACTCGTATACTGAAATTTGAAGTTGAACGGCTACAATTTGCAAGAGACTCTTAGATGTACTTCTTTTAGGAAAAGTGATGGTAAGAGAATGCAGCGAAACAAGAAGGGTACAAGGTTGCGTTGCAAAGAAGGGCGAGAGCTGTTCACGAACAAGCACAAATGCAGCGAAACAAGAAGCGTACAAGGTGGCGCTGCAGAGAAGGGCGAGAGCTGCTCAAGAACAAGCACTAGGGATAGGAGGAACATATAGTAGGCTTCTTAGAAAAAAAGTAAATAAAGGAGTTGTTTCTACCAAAAAGTGCAAAAAGCATGACAAAGACGCAATTTCCGAACAGAGACATGCGGGTACGAGTATTGAGATGGAAACGTAGTAGTATAGTTTGGGTTTCTACCCAAAAACAGATTCGGAAATCGACATCAGAAGGTCTCTATGATGAACTAGATAATTGGTTTGGTAAGGATCGACCATACATCGCCTCATGAAATATGGTCGATGGATGGCATCTTAAAGGAGACCATTTAAACGCGGCAGTTATAGAGAGATTAGTTTCCATAACTAATCCAGTCTAGCATACGATAAGACACGGTGTTATACCTAACAACTAAGTCTCGGACAGCACAACCCAAGAGGTAAATATAGTTCGAAAGAGAATATATGTATAACAACGAACTTTATGGGCTGCGCATTCACCTTGAACTTGTCAGAAGAATCAGAATTCAACTGCGTAGATGGTTTTCTTTTCTTCTTGTACTCTTTGCACGTTCTTTTTTACTGAAATATTTCAGCCTTTCGTAGAAAGATTGATCATCAACTTGTACCTGCATCCTGATGGGAGTGTGGGTCGGGGACTCACAAGGGATAGTACTCCGCGGTGTCGTTATCATATCACTCTTACAGCAAGCGTCGCAGGATTTTGTGTCACTTTGGTATTTAGCAAAAGCACAGAGCCCCATCGCGACTACAAATAGCAGCCTGCAGCATATCTTACTGTCGAACAGTAGGGAAGTGGCTGATCTATTACGGAAAGCATAAGTTTGGTCTGGCAACAACCTGGGGAGTCACGCCATCTGCAGTTATGCCCATATGAAGTTGTCAATGGAAGCCTTAACCGAGGAGAAAGGTAGTTCTTATAAAGGTTCGGGTCCTGAAACACTATCCTCTGAGCTTTGCCTAGTAAGTTTACGGCCGTTTTCATTTCCCGTGGCCCCATTGTGACTTGGGACTCAAACAAAATTCAGTGAATAATTCAGTATTCTGACTGCACATTCAGCTGATGGCTTGTCCCAGTTTCTTCATACTCACTAGATGGAGTGAAAAGTGACCTCCTTGACCGCTAGAATGCGCTGCTACTGCAAAAAAGGTTATGGTGCCTTGAAGTCCGTTCATATTTAGGCAGACATTACAAATTTCAGTGCGATACTGTCTTTAGTTTTGTTTTGACAGCTGATTGTTTTTGACGTGTTTGGCATCAGGTTGAGTATGGACAAAAACGATTTTCGTTTTCTCATAAAACATTATTTTTTGAGGGGCAAAACGGCGAAGCAAACAAAAGAAAAGTTGGATAAATATTATGGGGCTAATGATCCGTCAGATTATACCGTTAAATATTGGTTTCGAGAGTTTCGTGTTGGCCGCAACTCCACTACTGATCAAGTCCGCAGCGGCAGGCCCTCCGATGCGGTTACAGAGGACAATGTCAAAAAAAAACATGAAATAGTGTTGGCTGACCGGAAAGTGAAGGTGCATGAGCTAGCAGATACCATAAAGATTAGTACTGAGCGCACACGCCATATTTTGGGCAATATTCTGCATATGAAAAAGTTATCCTGCCGCTGGGTGCCGCCAATGACCAAAAACACGAACGCACGAGCACTTCGAAAGAGTGTTTGGACTTGCTGATGCGGAATCGGGCGGACTTTTGGCATCGATTGGTAACTGGATTTGGATCTCTCTGACTATTATCTCTTCCCAAACCTCAAAAGATGGCTCATCAATAAAAAATTCAGGTCACGTGTGGAAATCATCGACGCCACGGAGGAGTATTTTGCAGACCTTCCGGAAAATTACTTTTCGGACTGGATCAAGAAGTTGGAAAATCGCTGGAATAAGTGTATTAAACTAAAAGGGGACTATATTGAATAATATAAAAAAAACCTTTAAAAATAAAATTTTTTTTAATTCCCAAGGCGGTCACTTTTCACTCCATCTAGTCAGTATGCAGAAAGTGGGGCAGTATAGCTCAGTTTTCCAAAATTATCGTTCACTTGAGTAGGATTGAATATATATGTTACATCATAAAACCGTCGGTACGCCTAGGAAATAATGATTGTAAAAAATCGCGAAGTGAGATCAGAATTGTGTTGTTGACAAATAACATGTCCATGCCTTAAAAGCGGATGTTCTCATTTCGAAAGAATTCAAAATACTACAATAATCGTTAATAGGAAATATCGTTTAATATTCAATAGCGCTTTGTTTTCGATTTATCTTAATGGAAAAATACTAAGAGAAAAAAAAAAAAACATTCCGACAGATTATAAAATCCTGTTTTCAATAGCGCTTACATGCGTAGAATATCTTTATAGTAAAACATCTACATCGGCTTATTTAAAAAAGGTCTGCTCCAGCTGAATATCTGCTCTGATTTATTTTCAAATACGTCCGAGCATGTCAATATGTCACTTCAGTTTTAGGACTTCCTATTGAGAAAATCTCACACCATCCTCGTAAAATCTACGGTATATGCCAATAAGAGGTAAAGCAATTACCATAGCTCGTGTGCCCGACATATTCATATGCCGAACATGATCAATTAAAACATCTTTCGAACAATTTTAGAATACAAATGATTCTTCGTACCGTCGCGTCGGCATTGCGGGTGGCTTTATGGATACTTTATGCAGCACAAGCACTCCATGGGATGCATCCGCAATCCAAATCCGCTTATAATCCCAGTTCTAGACTCAACTTTTGGCACAAAAATTGCACGAGTATAAGTAGAGAAGTATGCCAATCTTGGGATACAAAAACTTCCGCATCTACTACAATATACGAGTACATATACGACAATAATTTGCGAGTGTATCTTTACTCGTTCTCGTATACTGCCGGCTTCATCCCCTCCTCTTTGAAGGTTTAGTATTCATAAGCAGAACCGCGGAAATTCGTTTGTAAACACTTTCGTCTCACACCGGTCGCGGTGTAGCGCGATCAGACAAATTCAAAACAGACCGCGCCGATCGATAATCTCTTAATAAGGAGATGCGGAATATCACAGCGAGAATTACATACAAAACAAAATCTTTTAATTAATCCGTGGACTAAGTTTTGTCCGGACGTGGGCAGGGCATAGGAAACCGCAAAAATCGAAAGAGAAAAAAACACGTCAAAATATCTCAAGACAGGTACGCAACCAACTGACTGACCTTAGTCAATTACTGTCATATCGCGGCGACTGTATTTCTCTAAGCAGCTGTCTGGCGGTTTCTTCCCTTCCAGCTTAAGCGATGGAACTATACTTAAACTCCGGCATTGCTAGACGATTGCTTGGATTGGATTGAGTTTAGTCAGTCGGTCGACGTTTATTCGCAGTCCACGTTCACTCATCGCATCGTTTGGCCCGATCAGTTTGCATATCTATCAAGACACGACTATGAGCTCTCTCGTATCTTGTTGGCTGCTTTGAATCAAATTGAACTGAATTGAACGCGACAACTGTTTTTTCTACATATTTTCATAAGCAAAGGGGGGCCAAATCGTACTACAATACATAGCATTGTAGGTGCAGATACGAGTAGTATTTGCTAAAATTGTTCTCTAATTTTTTTTTTCTATGCGGGTTGATGGTTTCAATGCACTTGACGGGGTTATAGTTGTGGATAAAGCTTCCCAGTTCAAGCTGTACGAATAGATTTAGTGTTTTGTTTATATTCGGATTTTTTGTACGTATCTGAGTATAAAAGAAAAGAAGAAACAAATTTTCATGTGATTTTTGCATCATGCTAATTACTGTGCATATCCGATGAGACGGCGCGGCGTATAAACGAGTATTCATCCAAACTGCGGCGGTGTGAATAATTCAAAAAATAAATAATAAATAAATAATCAAGAAAAACGAAAAAAAAAAAAATAAACATCAGTCGGACAACATTGTGGAATAAAGTTCATGGTGATAAGTGATTTGAGTGAAACCAATTTTAAAAGAGTGATTGATATCTGAGCAGCGATTGAGTGTTAATCAGCTATAATGACGCTTCCTTCAACGTCGACTCTATGTCGAATTTTTACATTTTTCTTTGGTAAGCTTTGATGATGTGATTGTATCTAAGAATGAAAAGATTATCAATGTAGACTGACTTTTATACAGAAAGCTGCTTTCTAGACTATTGTTCTTTCGTTGACCACCAAAGATGCATTAAGACGTCAACTTTTTAAAGTGACCGAAGACCAATCATGGTCGCTTTACTTTGCGTGATCAGATACTTCTTTGTTGTTTTATAAGCTAAGACAATTGGACTATGTTGCAAGCGTAATAGATTTATTGGAAGTTTCTAGATAACTGATAAGCTGAAACTACTTACTTCAAGTCGTAATTTATAATCTCTTAGAGCCTTGGATACGACACATTTCTATTGACAGTTGACACGATTTTTAAAGGTTAAGATACTTGTTAGATGTAGTTACACGTTGCGATGATAACGGTATGTAATATGGGCAGAGAGCTAAATTACTATTAAATTGCAATCGAGCCGATAACTCGTGAGGTTTAATCAAGGTGTGGGAGGTCATTATATCATTATTCTCACTAAATCTATTACCATAGTACAGAGAACAATGGTTGAAAGTTTTTATTTCTAAGCTAATTCTGCCAATTTAATTAATTTAATTCATTTTTAATTACACAAAGTGTGTTCCTACAAATCCCAGAATATTTGCAAAAGTCAATGCAGTCTTAGCCCGGTCTTTTAAGGGTGCATTCTAAGGGTACGATGCACTCGTAGTTTAAGACATTGACTAAGTACTCTCATTTAAATAAGCTTTCGCCTTCATTAGAGCCGGCGCCATTCTCAAAGGTGTCAGTTTAATCGACTTCACGGTGGGTGACTGCAGGTTGTATGATTAGGATATTAGAGCAGTGTCAACATGGCGACACCCAGTGGTGCTACTATGCATCAATTGTTCTTATTGTATCCCATTGTGGTAGCTACCGGGTAGCCGTCGTTTTGGTCGTTCGTCAAAAATATTAGAAATTCTGCCTCATTCTCCATTCCAACGCTCATTTACGATGACATTCCAGCTGTCAGCACTTTGGACAAGGAAAATCTGCTTGCTGCACACTTACTCCCAGATTCTGCTTTGTCTCCACCTACACTCGAGTGCGTCGAATCTTCAATGGGACAAATCCACTTTCGCACTCGTGTAGTTGCAAGTGATATGAAGGATCTTAACATTCACAAATCCGCTGGTCCAGATGGTATATCTCCCCTCCTTCTGAAAAGACGTTCTTCCTCACTGGCAAAACCACTGCGTAAGCTTTTACATCCATCCTACTCTTTAGGACTCTTTCCGAGCAGATGGAAAACAGCATTTGTCCAGACCGTCCCTAAGAAAGGCGAATCTTCCTCTCTCTCTTCATGGAAACGCTGAAATATCTCGAAACAAGAAAACTTCTCAATGACCGGCAATATGGTTTTCGTAGCAACAGGTCCACTGGTGATCTGATGGCATGTCTCACCGAAAAGTGGAACCAAAGCGTACATCATTCTGGCTAAAGCAAGATAGTTGCACTTGATATTTCTAGGACATTTGACAGAGTTTGGCATCAGGCTCTTTTGTCGAAAATGCGTGCTTTTGGGATCAACGACTCTCTTCTTCAATGGATTAGAAATGACCTTTCGGAACGTTCAATTCAAATTGTCTTGGATGGTTTCAAGTGTGATATTCACAAAATAAATGCTGGTGTTCCCCAGGGCTCCGTTCTGTCTCCGACATTCTTTTTAATTTTCCTCAACGATCTCTTATCTGCTACCTCTAATCCAATATATTCCTTTGCTGACGACAGTACTCTCTGCTTTTCATATTCATTCTCGGACTCACGTCCCTTCTCTTCGGCTGTAGAACAGGAACGCCAGCGTATGTTAAGCTCATTAAATTATGATATCAACAGCATAACTAATTGGGGAACCACTAACAGAGTAGAATTTAATGCTTCCAAAACACAATGCTGACTGCTGTCGTTAAAGCGAAATTCAAACACCCAGCCATTATCCATGGATGGCACTTGCATCGTCGAAACCGATAAACTTTACATTCTCGGTATGTGTGTCAATGACAACTTACGTTGGAATGACCTCATATTCGGTGTCTTTAAAAATGCTGCGAAATGTCTAGGTTTCCTCAACGATGTAAGAAATACTTTACCCCCTCTGATCTGGCCACAATATATAAGGCCCGAATTGGAGTACAATGCCCACATCTGGTCGGGTGCGTCTAAAACATCTCTGCATCTGCTAGATAGGATCCAAAACCGTGCGATAAAACTCGTAGGTGATACTAATATCACTCAAACAATGGACATCCTCGAACACCGACGTAATGTCTCGTATCTCACTCTATTTTATCGCTATTCCCACCACCAGTGCTCCATAGAAATCGCCAATAGCATTCCGCTCCTTCAAACTTTTAACCGTAACACCCGTCTCGCTATGAGTGCTCATCAGTATACCCTCAAGCCCACTGTCGGACGTACTCCAAAATATCGTGATTCATTCCTAAGCCGTACAACTCGCTTATGGAATGCCCTGCCTAGCTCTTCATTTCCTAGTCTTTATAACCTTCAAACATTTAAAACCAACGTTCACCGGTACCTCTCTTTCCATCCTCCCTGATTTTCCTTCGCCCGCGCTGTGTGCAAACATTTTAAGGATACTAAAAAAAATAATCCCTTGAGCGCGCAAATTATAAAAAAAAAAAATATAAATGCAAGTTTTGAACAGGGAAAAATAGGGATAACAAATATTGGGTGACCGAAAGACTAAACCTCAGGAGGAAGACGTTAACTGTCAGTATGAAAAATTCCTTACATGAGCTACACCAACGTATTTGCAGCTGAAGTCAATAGGGATTTTTCAGGACTATGCAGAGTGCTGAAATAAAGATAATGGCAGATTAACTCTTAATCAGTTATCGGCACTTCTCATATTCAAGCAGCGGGTTAATGGCTTCAGAATATCCATCCCTTCTGACAAAGAGTTTTTAGAAATGGCCCGGTCTTCTAACATCGGGGTCGTATGTGGGGTTAACCACCTGGCCACATAAAAAAGCCTACCGTTGCCAAATTACCAATAACCTCGGATCAGGAAGGATTTACCGTAAAACGAAATAAGACAACGACAGCACATGAAACCTTTGGACCTTCAACAATGTCCGAGAAGCCAAAACACTATCAGAATTCCTGGACTGCTATAAAGCAGATATCACCCCACCTAAGAAATGCGGTAGGATAGGTCGCACAAAATGGGCATGAACATTTGTGATATACTATACTACAGTGACTATTATAAATTATAATATGTTAGTCAGCGGATTTGTTCTCAGCGGCAGACTAAGGCAAGAAGCTTAGAGCTTTCGACAAGGCTACATTCGAAAACAATGCCTTGTTTATCGCCGTTCGTCTCTCACGTTACGGCAGTTGGGATGTTTCTACAAGCTTCTCGACAGGACAAAAGCAGCAATATCCCAAGTATGACGTATAAATTCGTTTTTGATGGAATAGGAAATCGATCATTTAGCGACCGACGTAAGGCATTCCGCTATTATTATAGATGTTCAACCTAGTTGCAGACAAGGTACGTCTATGGATATCTCAGGCGGCACAACAACAGAAAAACAACGTGAGGAGATTTGATATTGAAAAGTTGCAATCGCAACAAACCACTAAAGGCTTTGACAATCGTACTGAAATCAGTGGCATAGAGTTGTAAAAGCCGTCAGAAATAGCATTAATATGTTGGGTTTCACGCGGCCACACCCTTGAAACACTGTTTGATGAAGGATACATATAAAACAACTTGTCTATGGTCCGGCGCTGTGTAGATGAACCAGAGCGGCTGGTGCACAATATGGTCCAAGGAGAAGGGATAACATCAGCTTCTATGGAGAAAAAAAAAGAGGGAGGAGGAAAGGAGAGGTGTTACTCCAGGAGCAACGTTTGGAAGTATTACAAAAACATAAAACTAGCGTGTCAACACCGAATAGAAATCTGTAGAGATGAGCGAAGTAATTAAAAAAATCACTTCCGGAAACTGTTTAACAATGCAGACTATCTAATTTCGGCTTCCATCAAGCAGAAAGAACTATTTGACCTGGGCAATGAAAGCCAAGATTTTCGTCTACCGAACCAAAATCTAAATATCCCCTATAACAAGGCTGCAGGACTGTCGATCTATTTAAGGCAGAGGGAGACCATAAAACACAAATAGTTCAAATGAACTGCTTAATCGGTGGAAAGTATCCATTAGTCAATAATGGAACTTTGAAATGAGAGCCTCTAAATTACGCTTATTACTCGTATATAGACATTGGTTCCCTTACCAAGGCGTACAAGATCTAATCTGAGGTTTTATGTGAAAACCTACAACCATTTATCAATGGACACATAGCCTTCTATCAGTGTGGTTTTAGGCAGAGTAAACCCAAATTGACCAACTATTCACAGTATGGCAGATCCTAAGAATAAATAAGCGGATCAGTCTCTAGGACATGTACTCGTAGCAAAATAACTTAATGCAACGGGCTGTTCCAGTATTTTGGATATATGGTATGTCGGTTCATTACTTCGAATCGTATGATTATGTTACTTCGTTATAGCCAACAAGAAACTACAAGTAAATTGAAAATAAAACGGCAGGAGATCCATCAAGCATTCCTCAATATTTCCACTTGGCTTATTGATGGCAAGACATTAAGAATCTGGCTTTTTGCAAGGCCAACACTACCAAAATTCTAGTTTAAGGATAAAAGGTGGCAACCTCATGCTGTTAAATAAAATCATAACGACTGCGGTTACATAAAAGCCTAAAGTCTGCTCGAAAGGTTCATGAACAGGTACAAAGTAACCAGCATCAGGTTCTGAGAATCAAAAAAAGTTATGAAAAGTATTTTCTTGTGGAAATAGGGTAAAAAGCTTAAACACAATGCCTGCAGCGTCGTAATGGAAAAAAATATATTTCTGGGGATTATTGCATGGCTATGTCAACGAGTCGAGTCAATCTGACTTCAGGATAAGAATGTAAGGAAGAGTGGCGATTTTCAAATCGAAGACGAGTAGGGCTGCTGGCGATATAAATTTTATAGCAGATCAAACAAAAGGAGCTGGTAATGAATATACAGTAAAGAATATACAGCATCTTATTTGCAAGGATTTGTTTTTAAAAAATATTTTTGATAAAACGAGTCTTAAAATCCGGCAGGATGTCACTATAGACAGCTATAACTTTGAGGTAATTAGAGATTCTGCCTACCTCGGCCCCAGTAATAACTTCTATAATAACATCAAGCCAGAAATCAAACGAAAATCTACACATTTCACAAATGTCATTCTTCCTTTGGCCTATTGGGTATTCCATAGAAGGATTTATATCATCACAGTCCTTCTTAATAATGTAGAAGGATGAAACCCAATGAGCTGTACGACGACGTCTAGGAGAACTGCCTACAACCTGCTGAGAGGGTTAACGCATATAGAGCGAATACCAATGACGCACCTACTTAGCTGAGAGTGGACCTATTCCATATTAAAGTTTGTATTAGTTGGAGAAACCCAAGGTCAGTTAGCTAATGGAAAAGCACAGAAAGAACGTTAACATTTATCCTTGAATGCCTATGACAAAGCTGGAGTTTTCTCGTTTTTGTCGGTTATTCCTTCGACTATCCTGTCAAATAGTTGTTGGAATCTGTTTATGATGTTACGAATACTTAGTTGAAGTGAAAATACCAGGTCCGCGCCGTATGTTGGACTGAAATTGAACAATTTTAGCAAGAAGTAGCCGCAATGCTAAATAACTTCTATATTTCTCAAGCAATGCGTGTTAGATCTCTGTTCCTTGAAATGAAACTGCGAATAAGGTAGGAACAAGATCAGGACGCAAAGGGGACGATATGTGGTAGCAAATATCAGGGCGTGTTGCCGTGTTAGAAAATGGGTCCTTAACCACAGCGCACATTTAAGAAGGATTTGACCACACTTTCCTTTAAATGCTAGACAACACTCGTACCCACATTGAAAAAAGGGCTTCGCAATATTTTGGAGCCCCAAGCCCATTAAGCATGCTTGACAGATAGTGAAAATACAATAGATACTCGTACATATGAACACATCTGACATAGAGGAGCTAAAGAGTGATTTGCTCAAAGCATGGGACCAAATATCTCATGACAACTAAGCCAAGCCACCTAATGACTTTATAATCTTAAAACTTCAAATTAATTTTAATTTTAATTGCAATTAGGGTTTTTAATGTAAAGAGTATGTATACGGGTGTTCTTGATTAAATCAGTTGCATGCGGAAGCCCCTGCGTGTTTTTTAGTATAACATTTCCATTCTGTTCCTTTTCTTCAATTAAAATCGAAAGATATAGTTTTCACCATTTTCGCTTCCGTAAGCTTGTGAGGTAATTGACAACGTGGGATACAGCTGAATAGAACAATAAAATTAGTTAACGCTGGTAGGGTACTATTGTCTTAAACCCCTGCAATGGTCGTCTCAATATTATTAAGGTGGAAACTTGTAACTTGATAATTCAAGTGTTTTGTAGATTATGCATGCAAAGGGAGTGTTTGTCAGGGAACACGAAATGAATTAAAGTAGAACCTTGACTTAAATATTTAAAATGTCGGTATAAATCTATAATTCTAGACGGATATTCATAATCGAGCGACATAAAAAGATATTGATCCTTGGTCTTGATCTACTCGTATGAGTCTTGCTTTCACTATCTAAGTTCCAATTTAATCTTATCATTTTAACTTTCCTTCAGCTTGTTAACTTTCGGTTACAATTTTTTAAATTTCTCTCGAGTTCATCTCAAGTTTGAGATTCCTTTCGCCTGTCTGTTTGGACAAGTGGTTTCCATTGCAAGGCGTATTGGCGTAGCTTCGGGGTTTCGCGTCCTAAGGTGTGGTTAATCCACTGTCATTATTTCTTCCGCATGTAGCTAGTCTCACGATATACTCGTTCATTTTAGCGAGAGTTCTGGGATAATGTGTATACATATATATATAATATTGTACATAAAAGAAGATTTTCAGTTTTTTTTTGATAATACCAATCACTTTCAGGGTACTATAGCTATAAGGCAGTACGAATTCCACCTTTGACTATAATAGTTCATTTTGTTGCTCAGAACATTGGTTTCCAGATTTTTTCTAGCATACCGTGACGTGGCTTTTGTTTTATCAATTCCATTGCCCACATCCATTTCAGTGTCCCCACCCTTCGAGAAAATACATCTTAGATATTGAAAATTTTTGACTTTCTCGACTTATTGCTTTCTAGTTATTGGTCACCCGGTGGGAGCCCATTATTTTATGTGAGAGCAGTCAAAAATCATTAACGTAGACATGATGTTGTCATCCATATTAGGCTCATGTCTACCTTAGAAAATGTCACAACAAAGAACAGTAATATCGAAAGTATGCCGCCTTGTGGCATATGGTAAGTATAGCTTTTATATCAGCGACGAATATTTCTGGTATACCATCTCCTACACAAGGTATGCCATCCCGATTCAAGCTGTCCGGTAATGAGTGGCTGTTGGATTTCCGCTGAGATGTTGAACGCCACTTTGCGGAATTCTGCCCCGATGCTATCTATGTCAATTGCCTTGATTTTCTTGAAATTTTTAATGTCCGGTAGAACTTCTATGTTACTGAAAGGGAATAGCGCACTTGTGACAAGGTGGTACCAAATTTGTTAGATAATTCAGAGGCTTGTCGTATAAACCAAGAACAGCTGCTGTTGAGAGATGTTATACGAAGAAGTAGCTACAATAAGATGTTGGTCCCTCTCAATTTCTATGTCAGTTCCATGTTTGTTATGGATATCTTAGATTCTTAGATTCAGCCAGGCGGCTGACATTGCAAATTAATCTTTCGCATTATCATTTTGAATGCTTCGCGGCTATCTGGCTTAATAGCGCTATATTCGTTGCCTATATGTGCACGTCAACAATCAGTATGTCGTCATTACGAAGTAAAATAGTTGCCCTAGTAAAAATCACTCCGACTTGTTATCTAGCGGTTAGTATAGTGTCACTGTATGATAAATAGCATATGAGGGTTCCTCATGCATTAGGGATATACCTCGTTTTTGCGAGTGGTGTCCTGCTCTTTACCAGGCCAGAGCTGTTTCTAGGTGAGTCGGGTGGCTTTCGTGGTCTCACCATCTTATACAGCTGACTTTTAGAATGTCCAGCCAATTTCGCTTAACCACCCCCACCATAAGCTAAATAAATCCGAAGTCTTGCACTCCTTTGGCATCCGAAGGGTAAGTTGAATTTTGGGCTGGGTTGGTTGTTCGGCGGCAATTCTCTAAGCCACAGACCGTCCCGTACTTATCTTAACATTCACAAATCCCCTGGTCCAGATGGTATATCTCCCCTTCTTCTGAAGAGGTGTTCTTCCACGCTGGCAAAATCACTGCGTAAGCTTTTCCATCAATACTATTCTTTAGGACTCTTTCCGAACAGATGGAAAACTGCATTTGACCAGCCCATCCTATTGCACTCACGTCAGCTCATGAAATATCTCGAAACACGAAAACTTCTCAATGACCGGAAGTACGCTTTTCGTAACAATAGGTCCGTTGGTGATCTAATGGCATGTCTCACCGAAAAGTGAAACCCAAGCGTAGATCAATCTGGCGAAAGCAAGATAGTTGCACTTGACATTTCTAAGGCATTTTAGGCTCTTTTGTCAACAATGTGTGCATTTGGATTTGACGAATCTCTCCTCCAATGGATTAGAAATTAGCTTTCCGAACTTTCAATTCAAGTTGTCTTGGATGGTTTGAAGTCTGATATTCACAAAATAAACGCTGGTGTGCCTCAAGGCTCCGTTCTGTCTCCGACACTCTTTTTAATTTTCATCAACGATCTCTTGTCTGCTACCTCTGTTCTAATATACTCCTTTGCTGACGACAGTACTGTCTGCCTTTCATATTCGCTTCCAAATTCAAATCCTTGCCCTTCGGCTGTAGAACGGGAACGGCAGCGTTAAGCTTGTTATTAAAAGCATATTAGGGAACCACTAATGAAGTAGAATTTCATGCTTCCAAAACACAATATTGTCTGCTGTCGTTAAAGCGAAATTTAAACCCCCAGCCATTATCCATGAATGGCACTTAAAACTGAAAAACTTTCCATTCTTAGTATATGTGTCAATGGCAACCTACGATGGAACGAATACATGCGAAATGTCTAGGTTTCCTGAAGCGATGTAATAAATACTTCACCCGCTCTGATTTTGCCTCAATATTTAAGGCATTTATTGTTTGGATTCAAAACCATGCGATCAAACTTATAAGCGGTGGTAATATCACACAATCAATTGACACCCTTGAACACCGACGTAATGTTTCCTGCCTTACCTTGTTCTACCGATATTTTCACCACCACTCCATTGAAATCGCCATTCCGCCCCTTCAAACCGTCAACCGTAACATCCGTCTCGCTACGAATGCTTATCCGTTTGCCCTCAATTCCACTTTCGGAAGTTCTCTGAAATATCGTGATTCTATCTTGAACCGCACATCTCGCTTATGGGATGCCCTGCCGAGCTCTTTACTTCCTAGTCACTATAGACTTCAAACATTTAAAACCAACGTTCATCGGTTCCTCTCCTTCTTTCCTCCCTAATTTTCCGTCGCCCGCACTGTGTGCAAGCACTATAAGGGTACTCAAAACCCTTGGACCGATCGAACCCTTCAAACTTCGTAATTTCTAAAGAAACCCACAGAACTTGCCACGATGAAGTAAGGTTTGCTGGGAGATTTAGAGGTGTTTGTCTATGGACTGTTGGTGTGTTGTGTTCGTATTTATCGGTAACTGTGTTTACTAGGTCATCATAATATCCGAAGGTGTTGAGTTCATTAAGCAAGTCATTCGAAACCACAAAAAAAGGATACCACCCGTCGCAGATACAGTCATAGAGGCTTCCCCTGATATTATTAACGTGTTAGTTTGATGAACAATGCCTCTGATTAAAGTATTAGTGCTTTAACTTATAGCTGGTGATTCCCAATATCGAAAAGTGATCTATTTAGATTTATGTTACGTAAAGATCTTTTCTATTTGGCGCCTTGGTTAGATATATGTTTGCGAAATTCATATTGAGTCGGATGCAATGGGATATTTCTAAAAATAATTCCACGGTCTTGGAGAAATTTATCGAATGCCTTTAAAAAAAACCATGTTAAAGTAATCTTGCGATTGGCTTTAAAAACCTCACCGGGTTTTTAGCCAGCTTAGATATGAAAATTAGGAAAACATACCTCCAGGCATACGTTGTGCTCTATTAAAAATTGGTCTAAATAAGTCGATACTATCTACCATATGGGCTGAGAATAAGCCAATTATCTGTGGTGAAAACCTTACCGATAGGGTCTTGCTTCTGTTGCAGAAAATATGAATACTGCCAACATAGGGTTATTGATTGCCCTAAAAATTGTTCTGATATTCTTCTCCAGACCAAAGTCAGTCAAATCAAGTCGCTATTAACACTTGAAAAAGACTTTTCAAAATCATTCAACTAGAATGACAACGAATCAAGTTTTAGCTTGGTATTAACGATGTCAATGGAATCTATGTAAGTCTCTCTGAGCCTTGTGTTGATTACAGACGATGGAGACGAGACAGGTAGAGTTCCAGCTGTTGATTGCGACATTCAACATGATGGGTTGTTATTGGCAGCAACGGCGTGGTTCTACCTACGTTCAATCTATTCACACACTGGGTAATCCTTACTGTAACGTATGTGGTGCTACCCTGAAAGCTGCTCTGCTCTTCATCGCCTCCTCGTGGTTTAAGGTGGTAAACCACTAGCAAAGTAGTCATATAAATACTATCTTCACATACGAAGATGTTTGTAAGTACTACTCACAACTGCTCGTGGTACCAGCTGGGAATTCCTTCGGAAGCTGCGAACTAGGGAAGATGAATGGCAAGCCTACTGCCCGAAGAAGGGCATAAGTGTCGGTTCGTCTGGGGGCAATCGAGCCGCAACCGCAGATTACACCAATACTCAAACTATGAGATGTGATTTTGAGGACGGGTGAGATAAAATGTTTCGATAATGTGAAATACTCTACTCAACAAGATACGTAAAGGTGCTCGAAGATCGGAGTAGGACTGATAGGCCCATAGTGACCGAATTCTAACGGTTAGATTCCAGAGCAGAGTACAAAATATTATCATTATACAGAGCTATTCTCCGATCGAAGACGCGACTCAAGAAGATTTTCTATTTTTATAGCCCCTTCGACACCGTCTTCAAGCAAACGGCTAATGAGGACATCATTAATGTGGGATTCCACCGCTAAGTTGGGAAGCGAAGTAGGCAAGCAATTGGAAATTCAAGCTCTTGGATTGCTGAAAGCCATCAGTGAGATTTATTGTTTACTCATAAAACATGCTACAACACTTATTGGGTCTTAGCTGACAGGTATAGAATATCAAACCAGATCGATCCGACTGAGCACGTCAACGGTGCTCAAACTTGCTCAGCATTACCAGGTTCAATACCGATAAGCTGAAGGATCCTCGGTGTGCTAACAGTGCAAGAACCATCTTGTCTTAAAAGCAGATACAATCAGCAGCATAATGTGAAAGAAAACGTGGATGACCACTGAAACTCTGTGAAAAATGTTTTTGCAACTGAGGAACGTAGCGGCATAAGTAAGTCGCCAAAAGGCAACAAAGTCGTCATAGGTATACTCGTATGACTGTTGGTAGATACCTGGAAAATGATCGATGCGTCTACTGCTATCAAACCTCGGATTGCAGTAGCCTTAGCAATCGACAGAACCGAACTAGAAGTCCAACATCGTGAGACGTGGCAAGCATCAATATGGGAATACCGCCTCATTTGCGTCAAGGACCGAAGAATCAGCAAGAAAGTTTATAAAATCATCAAGAGCTTGAATGGTAACTTTCTGATTTGGGATGAGGATCAGCTCACTAGATAAAGAGATACAATCAAATCCTTTACGAAAAACATGAGAGTCTACATTAATGCCGAACTATGTGACATCGGATACGTCGGGATAGAAGGGAAACCTGACGGGTTGTGGAAACACGAGAGATAAATGCGTTCTGATGGAAGTTTATGTTAAAACGGATTAAAAAAACTTACAGATTCGACAATAAACAGGCAGATTTTTGAGTTAGATTCTTTTACAATGCGTAGAGTACAGGTCTATACTATTTGCCGACTCTAATGAATGCTTTCAAAAGTCTTAATCGAGATGTTTACTGGCCAGTCTCGCGTGGAGGGGCATCACAGAAAAACTCTGAACTATTATAAAGAATACATATCTATGTATGTATATGCGCGGGTATTAAGAGTCACATCACTCGCAATGGTAAAATGTCGGGGAATTTTGAAGTCCAAAGTAGAGTACGACGGGGATGCATACTGACACAGATGTTGGAGTTTGGATGACCACCGTACAACATTTGTACTATATTCTGTGCAGTATTGGTATCTAATCTTAGACACCTCGACTACTCTGAACGATGTTGGTTCAAAATTGAAAAGCTGGTTGGTTCAAAATTTAAAATCGGCAAGGCCAGGTTCATCTACCCAAAGTCTGGAGAACTAGAACAAAGCCAGGACTGTTCCGATGCACAAGCTGTGGCCCTTCATAAACACTTCTCTGAGAATGATCTTAAGGATTTGTTGGTCCAATCGTATCTCCAACGAACAGCTTTATCAGAGAACGGGCCATTGCTGTTTTTTTTCTTTTTTAGAAGATCTTAACACTCAAATGTATGTGGCTACACTTAAAGTGCCTGAGCACGTGTTAAGTTTTTAGGAAAATGGAATAAAGAGAGAAAAAAATATGTTTGGGCTCAGTGATTATTTCCGCTCCATGGGTGGCATTCAGCATTTAATGAGGAAACTAAATTATTAGTTAATTGGACTTGTTGTTGTATTCCAGCAATTTTACGTGATTTTAGTTGCCTGCAAAACAAAATGACTTTGAGGCGCGGTTGAGATTGAACGCCGAACCGTCCCATTTGGAAGCTAATACACTACCGCTTGAGCCACGAAAACCCACTATGGGCCATGAACGTATTTATGAGCGGAAAACTCTATTGCGAAATATGTTATGTAGTGAAATCCATTCATCCGGAGAGGTAAAACTGTCCCAGATAAACGTAGCGCAGAACAATTAACAAGGCACGCAGTTCTTGGCAAATGTTTTGAAGACCGCTCAAAATGATTTAAGGCAAGCAACCTAATCCAATGAGTCCAACAATGGAACCACCTTGCCAGCTCTTGCGTAGGGGCGACTTCCCTATGTAAAAGTTGCCGTAATAAATTAAAACTCATCAGGCACTCATCAATTTGGTAACCTTCATGAGTATTATTTCAGAAGCAGATAGCTGCCTGAAAATCTGTTAACAGTTTTTTAATAATCCAACAAGACTAATACCAGTCCAAGCCTTTTGAAAGCTTGGTGATGCTTTTCAAAATAGATTTTGTTCTCCCTGTGATTCTGGGACGAGCATGGGGCCATATCGATTGCATATAAGGAGAAGATCAAGCCCATATGTCGATTGATGATTCTGTCGTAATAGACAAATTGATTGAATTTCTGTCCCGTATCCCAGATTTCTCATGCATTTCATCCGAAAAACATCTATACACACAAACATAGGATTTACTATACCAGTAGTTATTCACTTCAAATTGTCTGTGGGTAGGTGTGGAGGGCTAGTTACTTGACAGCTTTTTGATGTAATACAGTAGCAGCAATAAACATTTATGACCGATGTTGTCAACTTTTAATGGCCTTTCAAGTAAGGAAGTCAATCGAGTTTGAAAACAAATGTTTTCCATTACGCCATACGTACAGACTTGTGAATCACCCAAGGCGTTGTGTTTGCTGTATTGCAAACATAATGGACTGTAGATACTATACGAGATAATAAAATCCGAGGAACTGCTTTTCAACCTAACACAGCAGAATACTAACTAAAATTGTTTACATATGCCCCGTACTTTATTCGCAATTGTTCTCAGATTTCAAATTTTGACTAATCAGCATAGATTAGTTTACAAATGTCTGATATTGGTTTTGGCAGACACACATAAGGTTTATGGGCGCCTCGACGCGAGATAATTTTCTTAAATGCGTCAACGCGGAAGAGATGTTTTGACAATGTTTAAAAACCCTATCATAGCATAGGAGAACGTGGTGAATTATTTTAATAAATCAAAATATTGAAGTTGATTGTGGAAAACAACAAGAAATGGTAAATGCGGCGACAGCATGGGGATCCCAACACAGTTAGGTCATGTGAGTTATCAACAGTCCAAGTCGGAATGGATTACTTAAAATATGTTACGCAGAAGCCGGAGGAGAGCAACACGCTTCAAGCTTCTGAAATTTGTGCAACTACAACAAGTGTAGAGAATAAATGAAACGACCATATACTTACATACCACAGACCCAGGAAAACCTAGGCCTCAATGACCCTCATTCAAAGAGGTATCTCGCCAACTGCTTCTAGTTGCACACTCTACATTCACATTTGGGTGGTCGTGGCTCAGTAGTATGGCCTCCAAATCAGACGGTTCGGGGTTCAATACCAGCCGGGCCCGAAATACGACGGTAGTAAAGATAGCGGCACTTGCCAATAAAAGCTAGTGAATGCTAGTTGCGCATCTTTTGAAAGTTACTTACCGAAGCTACAGTAATTTTGGACGCGCAGTTTTTAGTTGACAGTCGTTTGAGTGAGTCGATGTCAGTATTTTTTGTGAAAATGGAAAAAATTGAGTATCGAGCTGTTATTAAATTGTTTTTGAAAGGCAATACGCCTACGCAAATCAAAAATGAGTTGGGCTCTGTGTATGAGGACTCTGCACCATCATTTATCACAGTGAAATTTTGGGCAGCTGATTTTAAACGTGGTCGTAAGAGCTTAGGAGATGATGAACGTTCGGGACGTCCAAAAACTGCAACCACTGACGATAACATTGCTAAAGTTCACAAAATGGTGTTAGACGACCGCCGAATTAAAGTGAGAGGGATAATAGAGGTTATGAAAATGTCCAAAGAACGTGTTTGTTACATATTAAATCAAGATTTAGGCATGGGTGCCGCGTTTACTTACGTTAGACCAAAAACGCGTTCGAACGAACATTTCCAACGCTCTGTTGGCGCAGCTTAGCCGCAATAAATCCGAGTTTTGGCATCGATTAATCACTGTAGATGTAATTTGGATACACCATTATACGGCCGAAATAAAAATTCAGCCAAAACAGTGGACTGCAAAGGACGAGCCGGCTCCAAAAAAAGCAAAAACTGTTTTTTCGGCTGGGAAAGTGATGGCGACTGTTTTTTTTTTAATAGTAAAGGAGTTATCTTAATCGATTATCTTCAAAAAGGAAAAACCATTACAGGAGCATACTACGCATCATTACTTGCCAAGCTGAAAGCAGAAATTGCGAAAAAACGGCCACATTTGCAGAAAAAGAAAATCCTGTTTCACCAAGACAAAGCGCCGTCTCATACCTCAATGGTTGCCATGGCGAAAATCCATGAATTGCGGTTTGAACTGCTTTACCATCAGCCTTATTCACCAGATCTAGCCCCAAGCAAATTCGTTTTGTTCCCTCATCTAAAAACTGCGCTCGGAGGACAGAGATTTTCATCAAATGAGGAGGCAATCACCTTCGTGAACAATTATTTCGCAGAGTACTCTTTGGACGGGTTAGAGAGATGGGAGCATCGCTGGGAGAAGTGTGTAGAGTTACAAGGAAACTATGTAGAAAAATAAAAAAGAAAATTTGAGAAAAAATGTCTTGTATTACTGTTCGGAAACTTTTCAGACAACCCTCGTACATTCTTTTATCCGGCATCTTAAATCACTTTAGATGAGTGGCTGCCTAGAATACAACAACACGTCCAATTACACTAATTATTTAGTCTCCCCATTAAATGTTGGATGCCACCCATGGCGTGAGCCCAAAAATCTAACTTTCCCTCTCTGCCCCATTTTTCTAAAGACTTAACATGTGCTCGGGCACTTCAAGTGTAGTCATATCCACTTGAGGGTTAGGTTCTTAAAAACAAAAAAAAATGTCAATGTTGGTGCCCCATAAAGCAGGAATGGGTTGTGAGGCTCATATTCATACACGAGTACTACATATAAAGTCAGCTTAGTGTTTGTTGACAAGACTATAGAAAGTATAAATTTTGGGTGAATTTTGACGAGGTCTGGCGAGTAAACAAAATCCCTAACTACGTCAAAATTGTTGCTGCCTATGGTGACGATGATTGCTTAACCCACACTCTCATTTAAACCCATTTTGCCTCTTCTGTTGCAAAGCTTGCAACGATCCAGTAATGGCTGGCTGTTTTCTGGTAATGATAGCAACGTCAGCAGCGTATGCAAGTATTGTAGTTGTTTAGATTTTCGGAAAATTGAGCCTCTGGCGCTGGGTAGCGAGTTTCGTACAATTCTCTCAAGTTAAAGAAGTCACATGACAGTGCATCACTTTGTCTAAACACTTTTGTGAGATCAAATGTCTCGGTGAAATAGCGAACGTTCTCCCTGCATAATCTGACGAGCTTGGCAGCAATACCAAAACAACAACTCTTGGTCCTGTGTAGCTCGTCTCTATAGGTGCTGTCATATGCGCCCTCAAAATCGACAAAGAGGCTGTGAGCATCGAGCTGTAATTTTAATTGTTGGTTAACTATTAGCTTACTGGGCCTAGAATCACAGGGGGTAACAAGATCATTGGCAAAAAATGTCTTGCCAAACAAGATCGGTGCCGTGAAATAACGCCGAGCGCAATAACGCCGAATTCAAAAATTCCTTATTTCACTTTCCATTGTTCTTAATATTACTTCAGTAATAAATTCGCTGATACTTTAGTTAATTTAAAAAGGAAAGGGAAGTTGTTAACCAGATATTAAGTTGAACCAAGCCAAAAGCTGATATTTCTATATTGGAGGGTAGTTCTTTAGTTAAGGATCCTTTTGTACTCACCAATTTGTTTAATAATTATTTTTCTAATATAAGTCTTAACACTGATAATGTTCCACCTTCAAGTTTTTGTCAATGTTCGGATAGTATTATTAAAGATTCCCCTAACGTTGACAGCTTTTTCTTTGAACATTTTTCATCACTGGAAATTTATAATATTATAATGTCTCTTAAAACGTCTAATTCAACATCAAATGATATGATTTCCAGTAAAATTTTAAAGAATATTTCGCACAACTTTTCTGACGTATTAATGCATATTTTTAATCTAAGTATACAAAAGGAGTAATTCCAGATGCACTTAGATGCTGGCAGTGGTTATTCCATTGCACAAAAAAGGTGAGACTACGAGTCTTAACAATTACCGCCCAATTTCACTTTTATCAGTCTTCGCTAAAGTTTTTGAAAACAGTATGAAAACAAGAATATTATCCTTTCTGGGCAAAATCAATTTCCTTAGCGATTCCCAATTTGGGTTCAGAATAGGTAAATCGACTGAAGAAGCAGTTTTGAAATTGTGTAGTAAGCTTTATCAAAATTTGAATGATGGCTGTGACTCTATTTCTAGATATAACCAAGGCCTTTGACATGGTGGACCACATTTTGCTGCTACAAAAACTGTTTAGGATAGGTTTTCGAGGGACTGTTTATGACTGGTTTGCGTCTTATCTAAGAGATCGTAAACAAAACGTTAAAATTCGTGATTGCTTAAGTTCGGGAAAAACATTAAACTTTGGCGTTCCACAAGGTTCAGTTCTGGGACCGATCCTATTTTTAATTTTTGTTAATTCACTTTTCGTTCAACCTTTTAAAGGTCAAATTACAGCGTTTACTGACGATACCTCCATATCCTATTCTGAAAAAAACTATTTTGACTTATACTCGTATACTCGTATGTCTATGAATAATGATTTAGAAATTTTATGCAAATGGTATTTTTCTCATAAACTGATTATAAGTGAAAAAACGAAATTCATGATTTTTAACATTTCTGGTTCTAGTTTTAGTTTTAAATGCATTTTATTTTTTAAATCATTAATTCTTACATACTAACAAAAAATGCTTAAATGCTAGCTTAAAATTACTTAACAATCTTATACTAACTTACTGGCCCCACACAGGCACTCTAAGCTACTCTAAATTCTTATATCTATGTCTTTCGACTTTATTTACATTTTATTGAAATTCGTATTTATTTTGTATACTTAAAGCTAAGAAAAATTTGTTAACAAAAACTTAGCATATGGAGTTATTTTTTTATAAAAACTTAATATCTAACTTAAAAAAAAACTTAAACCTAACCTACATACACACCACATACACATAGATATTATACACAATTATATACATATATTAGTATATACAAAAGTATATACTAATATATGTATATATTTCTTAAATACTAACCTAAACCTATGTAAGCTGGCCATCGCTATTCACCGAGCAAATAGATTGGTCAGCTCTGCCTCATTAGTGAGGCTGGTCCGTAATTGACGGAAACGACGACGAAACATCTTCTCCATCATTCAACCACCAGAAATGCTGGTGCTGCCGAACGACATCCCTCTTATCGCGATTCCCCACCGCCCTACTGAACCTGAGGCGATCCACACTGCCGTGTGCGACGTCTCTGCCGTAGTTGAGTCGCCTGTCCCCAGCTTTCCGAGCGACATGGAAGATTAACGGGACCGCTGATCTATCCTGGATCAACCCTATCTGATCTAGGTAGAGGAATGCTTCCGGTGGAACGAAGCCATCAGAGCGCACACTCTCATGGTAAAGGTAATTGGGGTAGTAAGCCCCAGATATCAGGTTATTCGTCGAGTTCATTGCTCTTGCAATGTGCCTTCGAGTCAGCTTAATTACGAAGTTGTCCACTCGTATTAGGTTCGCCCTGTTGTAAAGGACCTCATTACGATAAAATTTTTTGTACTCCGACTCTGGTGTTCTGTACAAGCGAAGGCAAGCCCTAAGGCAAGCCCTCTCAAACACCCGAATCTTTTCCATTAAGCTTGCTCGTACATTGAACCACACGGGGCACCCGAATATCAGCATGGGCCTGATAAGGGCCATGTAGCAGATTACCTTTACCCTCGCATCGAGTTGGCTGCTATAAAACAGTCTCTTTGTAAGGGCAAAAGCGCCTTTGGCTCTGGCCAGAGCAGCGTCTACATTTTTGTCAAAATACAGAAACTGATCTAGCCAGATCCCAAGGTATCTGACTACATTTCGACAGGCAAGAGGCTGTCCGTGTTGTCCAATGATCGAGAACTTTCGCCAATTTTTTCTGGTATCCCTAGAGGCTCTAGACAACGGCGTCCTAAAGAGAATGGTTTCCGACTTCTGAAAGTTGATTTTCAACTTCCAGTCATCGCAAAATCGTCTTATCTTATCGAAATCACGCTGCAAGAGAGTATTAATGACCTCGATTTTTGTACCTGTTCTGTACGCTATCAAATCGTCTGCGTACGCAATAGTATGGGGAAGTGAACCTATCAAGTCGCTTGTATAAATGTTGAATAGGATCGGCGAATTGACCGCGCCTTGCTGAAGACCATTTTTAATTTGAAATATTCCAACAGAAGTCACATCACCATTTTTCACGATGAACTGTCTGTTGGTTAGCATATTATAAAGAATGTACAAGAGTGGTTTACTGATCCCCAGCCTAGTCAGCTTATAGAAAAGACCCTCTAACCATACGGTGTCGAAGGCCTTCTCCAAGTCAACAAGGCAGGCACCAGTGCATTGGTTTTTGCCTTTATTCCATTGGATATCGGACACCAGTTTAGACGCGGCATGTGAGATATCATGTCCCGCCTTAAAACCGAATTGATTATCCGGAACTATATGTTTGTCCTCAACCCACCTAGACAGAGCTGTATTGATTACTCTTTCAAACACCTTACTGATATTCGGAAGGAGACTTATCGAACGGAGATTCGCCGGATTGGATATATCTTTTCCCTTTTTGGGGATAGGTTGAACCACCGCCGTTTTCCAATGCGCTGGATAATGTGCATTATTCATTGCATTATTAAACAGGGTGGTGTAAATGTCCACCGCTTCTAGAGGAAGATGTCGAAGCACGATGTTCGGAATACCATCGGTCCCCACTGATTTCTTAGCCCTGATTGTGTCGAAGATCTCATGGAGCTCTTCCTTCGAAATGAACGGGGGTAGGTCACCCTCTCTGGTAATGACATTATTTGCCATATTTGCTTCGCTGAACCGGGTGAAACCAGAGCCCTCGGATCGCCAGTTCTCTACTTCATTTCGAATGTGGAGGTCGTGCACCAAGACGCGACTGTCCAGGTCATAATTAGGGCCAATGGTATCAGTGGCCTTGTATATTTCCTGGAAAGTCGCCCCTATGGTCTCAACCTTCTCCTGTGGATCCTCGATCACAAAGAAGTCGTCATCATCAGCGGCCTCATTTGGATCAATACCTGCTATTGTCAGTAACCGTTCGTTGTCTGTTGTCCGCGCTATTTTAAGACACTGAAGGTCGTTTTGATGTTTTCTCCGAAATAGTTTGTTTATTTGCGGGAACATATTCGGGTTGCTGGTGTTTACAGCCCGAACCCTGTTGTTCCAATATGAACTTACAGAAATTCTGTAATTCTCTTTTATTAACGTTTGAATATTTTTAATCGACGCCTTCAGTGTCCTAATCTCCGGGTCTTGTCTGTCAGTAAACTGTCTGTACAAGTTTTTGAGTCTTGTCAGAAGTCTACTTTTCTGTCGGTGCAGTGCGTCAATAGTAGGATTGCGGAACAGGTCTTCGTTAGTCGTATGTCGATAGCGCGGTATTGTAGCGTCCATAGTTTGTTTAATTGTCTCGTCCATTTGTTTTAGATACTTGTCGATCTCCTCGTTTGACAAATTCCTATTGGACGGTGGGTGGAGCGTATTCAAGGAGAGTGCTCTTGTCATGGTTGCGGAGAAGCGTGTCCATCGAGTCTTACTGTAGTTGTAAGAATATCTTTGGACAAACTCCTCCAATTCCGCAATTTCGTTGGGAACTGTAATTTCGGTGCTAAAACCGCAATGGTCACTGTCATACACGAATGTGCGCAGACAGTTTAGCGTTTGTAAATTCGTACCTGTCAGTCGTATACGTTCGTCGTAAAGCAGTAGATCCAAATAAGACCCCCCCCTGGGAAACGACGGGTTATCCGTCGCTTTGAGACCGAGTCTGTACATGACATCGTGCTGACCCCACCAATCGAGTAGTAGGTTCCCTCTAGTATTTGGCAAATTATTTCCCCAATCTCTGTGTTTAGCGTTGAAATCCCCGCCGATTACAAAATAATTCTCCCCCGATTCCAGTCTCAGAAGTCGAAAAAGCGTGTCAAGCTCTGTAATAAATAAAGTGGATTGTGAAGTCTCAGGTGCATAAACAGAGGCCAAATACAGCCGCTTTCCACTGCGGAGCGGGATGTAAATGACGACTGCCTCCAACACCCGGAACCTACGCAACACTCCCTTGTGCACTCTGTGAAATTTTATACCTTGTTTAATGAAGATCGCGACTCCGCCTCCACGATTGGATCGGGGCCGGTTTCTTCTTCTAACAATATAATTATTGTACTCCAGTTTGTGCTTATCGGTTAGCTTGGTTTCGCTAGCGAAAAGCACATCAGGAGTTTGGTCTTGTAGCAATTTAAACATCGCGGCTCTTCGTTCGATCCTAATCAGTGAATTAACATTCACCGCAAGGACCTTCAAAGATTGCTCCACCATGTGCGTACCCATTACGACATGTGTTGCGTTAGGCCCGGCAGCAGCGCGTAGATCTGGTCCACCCGCTTGGCCTGTTCTTGCACCTGCTTTTGCAGCTGAGCCATCTGCCCTTGGATTGCGAGCAAGATGGCCAGCATGTTGGGTGCAGCTTCCGTTGTTCTCGGCATTGGCGCCGGAGAAGCAACAGTCGCTTGCTGTACCGTAGCCCCCCCACCTGCCGCCATTTGGGCGTAGGAAATTTGGGGCGTGACGGCTTGTGTTTGAAGCCTCACAGGTGAACGTTTGACCTCCACCTTCTGCTGCCGAGCCAGTTTTGCTTTTTTAATGTTAGCGAACTTAGGACAACCCCGATAGTTTGCGGTGTGTCCCACGTTCCCACATAATACGCACGAGAGCTGCGTCCTATCGGATGCTCCGTCCCTACCCAGAGCACACTCCTCGGAACTGTGGTTCTTTGCGCACTTCACGCATCGAGGCTGCATTTGGCAGTTCGACGCGGCGTGCCCGAACCTCTGGCATCGAACGCATTGTATAACGCCTTCGCTCCTTTTTAATTTTTCCCAGTGAACCACCTGGTAGTCTAGGACATTGATACTCCTTAGACTATCCAGACGGCTTTCGGGACTGAGCTGCACCAGGAAGAACGGCAGACTCCGTTTCTCCCGCCTGGCTCTAGCTGTGGTAAATGGCTTTACCCCCACGAACTTGAGTCCTTCGCACTCCTTCTCTTTAAGCAGTGCCAGGATCTCCTCAGGATCAGAAGACGGTTCCAACCCCTTCAGCAGCATCGATTGCCGCTTTTCACACTTCGGTGTGAATGAGTAGTGCTCCGTCGTCGTTTCCTTTAGGAGCTCTTTCACTTTCGCGTAGCCCTCCACTGTATTACAGTGGATGGCATGGCGATCATTCCCCAATCTCTTAATGTTAAAATTATTACCAATGACCAGCTTACACAGGTCCTTGGTAGCATTTACCTCCAATTTGTAGGTGTTGATAGGAGGCACCTTCTCCTTCTTCTTCTGCTGCTGCTGCTGCCGCTGTTGTTGTTGTTGTTGTTGTTGTTGCTGCTGATGCTGCTGTTGTTGTTGTTGCTGCTGCTGGTTTTGCTGTTGCCGTTTTTGTGGCTGCTGCTGTTTTAGCTGTTGCCGTTGTTGTGACTGCTCTTGTTGTTGCTGCTGCTGTTTCTTAGGCTTTTGTTGTTGTGTTTGCCTTTGAGCAAGCTGCTGTTGTTGGGATTGCTCTTGCTCTCTCTTCCTTCTTATTATTTGTTTCTCTTTTATGGCCAGCACTCTTTGTTGCAGCATTTTAATGCTGCTACTTATGGCCTCCATTTCTTCCTCTTCATCATCAGACTCGCTTGCTGCCAATGAAGCGAAGTTGTTGGTCGTTTGTAGGGTGGGACGTTTTATCAAGTTGGAAGTTGAACTAAGCTTCCTCCTTCTTTTTGTTTTTGGCGTATGGCTCGAACCACTCGAAGCCTCACCTGAGATCATTTCAGCAGGTCCCGCTATAGGCATAGCGGACCGCTCATTACAATCCATCACGTGATAAAACCGGACCACTTATTTTTATTTAAAAATAAATAAATAAATAAAAAAAAAAAAAAAAAAATCGTCTGGCGACTACCGGGAGTCGAACCCACAACCTTTGCAGTCTCGAGCGAACACACTACCGCTGCGCTGATTGGATCCTAAATCCAAACTGTTAAATTTTTTTGTTAAGCGAAACACTTCTCACTCACAAGTCGTAACACGTCTAAACTCCGCGGAGGTCTATGAACGACTGACATTTCTGGTTCTTCATGTGAAGACATGGTGTTAAGTTACGAGTATTATTCACCTAGTTGTTCGAATTACTCGTATAATTTAAATATGTGTTCTCATCTATTTGGTAAGATCTCTTTTAATGCTAAAAATAAGTGTTCTGTTGGCTGTTTTAATATCGAACGGATTGAATGATTTTGGATAGCAGGTTAAGTTGAAAAGAACACACCTCTCAATTGTTCAAATATTTGAATTACATTTTGAGGCAAATCTATCACCTTGGCCTTAACTGCAGTCAAAATATTTTAAAACTAGTCTATAATGGGTTATTTAGATCAAAGTTACAATATGTATTGACTTGCTGGGGTGCTACTAATTCCAATAAAATTGACCCACTGCTTACTAAGCAAAAGCACGCGATACGTATTATTTGCAAAGTTAATCGCAGAACCCATAGTTTTGAATTATTCAAGAACTTTAAAGCTCTTCCTCTAAGACATTTATATTTCTATAAAATTTTGAAAGCATTTTTTGATTGCTCCGGTCACTATTCCTCAAGATTGTATGAGTCCCATAAACTACGGGTAAATAGCCAGAATTTAGTAAATGTACCGACCATAAGGAAATCAGATTTATCACTGATCTTCTACAAGATCACTGCGCCACGTTTATTTAATAGTTTACCTGTCGGTCTGAGATGCGAGAGCCGTGAATCAGTTTTTCTGAATAAATTAAAAGCTTCATATTTTGATCCCCATCAATATTTATTTAAAATGTTTAAAAATGTAAGGGTTCATTCATCTCTTGTCTTTGACTATTGAATGATCCTACCTATTTCATTGAAACTTTAAGCTCTTTCTCCACATATAATGTTTAGTTGGTTTGTTAAATAAATTGTGTTAGCTTTAAGTTTTCACATGAAATAAAGTATGGAAAAAAAATTGCTTTAATATAAATCAATTGTTATCATATCATGCTAAAAATGATTAAAAGAAACGGCACCATTTCACATCAACCAATTACAATATAATTGTTAAGAAGTTATAGGCACCTGGCTGACAGTTGTTGACATTCCCTTAGTGAAGCGACGAAGTCGCGTGAGAGTCTAAACCCTGTGGAGAAAAGGGTGAAATCCTGTTAGGGAGAGAAGCGGGCCACCTTCTTCAAACTTGGATTGAACACATATTTCAACATTCAGTATTTTGTTTTCTTATTATTTCATTTAATAAAGTTTTAGTTATTTAATTAATTTAAAGTTATCTATACGGTAACCTATGTTAATCACTTAAAACAGAACAACGTTTAAGAAATAAATGCTTAGAATACGAGAGTTTAATAATGTACTTTAGTGGCAATTTGCCTGCAACTTGGACAAAGGATTGAGTTTAAATATTTATCTGACAATCCTGTTTAACAGTTCAAACATAGTTTGAAGGGATTACAAGGTTGTAGAAGGATACTTCGAGCATTTTCACAGCGTAGAGACATCAATATTAAATAATTCGGTTCTACAATATTTCACCTAGATTTGCAACCTCTTCATCTTTATCGCTGTTTTCATTTTTGCCTTCTCTCTGAAATCGGCTTTATTTCACAAACACTGGTCGACGTCATTTCAATTTGCCATCGACGCGAAATAACGCCAAATTTTGGAATTCGGCGTTATTGCGCTCGGCGTTATTTCAGGGCACTGACCAGACCTTCTACGTGATTTTTAAGAGACTAATTGCTCTATCGGCCATCAGCTTAGTTTCTTTCGACCAAAGCTTAGGAAACCGTTGATGCATTAAATCTACCAACTTAACTCCTGCTGTTTTAAATAGTTCAGCAGTCAAACCATCCGATCAGGACTACTTAAGCCTAAATAATAATAATCCTCACCTCATTTTGATCGGGTGGACGGAAAACTGGGTTTTCATAGTTCAAACGCAAGCTCAAGCTTAAGTTCTGCCCAATAGTGGAGTCCGTTTAGGAGTCTTTAGAAGTGGTATTTCCATATCCTTAACACTAACTTTACTATTAAATTTTCTTCTATCGTCAGCTCTACAGTTCTCTGTTTGGGTCTTTTTTGCTGGATTCATTCATAACCTTTTACTAAAACTTAAAAACATTGCTTCTGGAGTATGACATCAATATTTCGACAGTCACGCGATTGGTGTGATTTTTATTTTTCCGCAGAAGCCGATGTTCTTCTTCTAGTCATCCTTTTACGCAGTGACACTTCGTACGTGAGCTATCTTGCTGCATATATGTTACTTTCTGCCCCAGACGGATGGTCGAGTGAAACCCAACGCAGAAGTTGCGGCATTTCCGATGGTTCCTTTGCATCTTTTTTGGATGCTATTATTGGCTAGCACTTGGTAGTTGAATAAGGGTTACCGAAAGGCTGTGCGGTAAGTAAGTAAGTAGTATGAATCCCCTCTTGATAGTGAATTGAATATCTTTTAGTTGACATAGTAGCTGATATTTACTGACTCACTTTTCTGGCGTTGCTCCTCCAAGATTGCTACATTTGTTCTGGGTAGCCAACTTAGATAATGTCGCATTATATGACCAGGTTACAGCTGCCGCTTTCTCAAAACATGATCTAATCTATCTGATCTACGATTTTAAAATTATATCTTATTCCCAAAATTATTGAATACAGAAACTTTAAGCGGAAATGTTAAAAAGGAACGGAGGGTTGTAAACAGTATCTTACGTAATGGCAGCAGCAGGGATAGCCCCTGTGAAATTGAGGCAGACAATGTTCTAATTCGTGATCCCACAAAAATTGCAAATACTTTTAACAAGTTTTTTGCAACGGAATTGCTACCTAAGCCCTCTCCATCCGGTTGCAATTGTAATTCATCCATCCATCATCATATTATAGATGATGGTTTTCAAACAAATAGCTTTGTTTTTCAGTCTTTTTTACCATTGGAACTCTAACATATAAAGAGATAATAAGTTTAAATAATAAAAAATCTTGTACATCCGATGGCATTACGAACTGTCTTGTAAAACGTATTGCTTTTTTCATTGTTGACGTGTTGTGTCATATATCAAATATGAAGTATTTCCTCTTTACAAAAAAGGTTGTAGAAAATCGGTAAGTCAAAATAGGCCAATATTCTTGATTTCAACCTTTTCGAAACTTTTTGAGAAAATTATGAAAAAAACGAATTATGTCCTTTCTAAACAAAAACTATTTCTTTTGCCATCAACAGTACGGTTTTCAAGAAGGCAGATCGACGGAAGATACTATTTTGAAATTTTGTAGTGCGCTATGCGATGGTTGTAACACAAACAAAAGTCCCATGGCTTTATTTATAGATATGACCAAGGCTTTTGACATGGTGAATCATAAAATTCTCTTGGACAAACTCTACAAAGCTGGATTTAGAAATTCTGTTTTAAGTTGGTTTAGATCCTATTTATCAACTAGATTTCAAAGAGTGAAAATAAACTAAGTCTTTAGCGAAAAGTTAGAATTACAAGTTGGAGTTCCACAAGGCTCTGTTTTGGGTCCGATTCTTTTTTTAATATATGTCAACTCAGTTTTCAAACAAAACTTTTAGGGAAACATTACAGCTTTCGGCGATGGCATTGCTTTTTCTTACACCAATAACTCCTTATTTGAATCGGTGGCTAGAATCCAAAGTGATTTACAGCGATTGAGACAGTGGTTTGCCAAACATGAACTTATTGTTAGCGAAAAAACTAAGCTTATGCTTTTCAGCTTAAAAAATTAATCTCTGCTAGAGACTAAGATTATTTTCCATTCAGCTGGTTGCCCAAGGCTCTCAATGTTCTCTCATAATTGTGGAAAAGTTAACTTTTGTGCAGATACAACATGTTGTTCAAACTGTTTCTAAATAGATTCCTTTGATCCTTTCAAGTACCTTGGAGTTTCAATAGACAGTAATTTAAGTTGGAAAACATACGCGACTGAATTAAAAGCTTACTTAAGATTTAATTCTCAGCAACTTTTGAAAGTTCCAGTTTCCCAAAGAATACATTTTTCTAACTTTTAATCTGTTTCGGCACCTACGCTATTTAATAGTAAAAGATTACCTTACGAAACAAGATCGCTTAGAATGCGGTATTCTTTTCTTAGTAAAACAAAAACCTGGCTATTTTCATTGGATATTTCTCAAGTCAAAAATTTGTTTATGAGCACAGTTTGTTAATCTTGTTTGAAATTGAATTTATTATATAAGATTATTTTAATTTTTTTTCCTTAGTAACTCAAAAAAAAAAAAACCCACATCATTGTCATATATACGGGTCATTCGCTACTAATCTTAAATAGATTAAAGAATGAACCTTTTCTTTTCTTTATTCCTCAATTGCTTATATTGTAAGGCATCATCCTCAAAGATAAGAAAAAATAAATAAATTAATAGAAAAAAAAAAACATCAACTATACCCTGTCAGAAATATTAACTGGGAAACTATTTACAATATGTTATGTGCACATCTAATAAACAAATTGACTTCCTCAACAAGAATGTACAAGGACTATATGACAGGCACATTCCACTAATAAGGAATTCATTAATACGATATAAGAACGCGACTGATGGAAACGACTTAGATTAGACGAACATCGTAATATGAATCAAATTGCAATAGTGATACATTCTGCAAAATCCAAGATATATCCAAATCTTTCTTAATAAACCCATAAACAGGCGTCAACTTTGCCGAAACCTTCGAAAGATCGGAATTGTCTTTGCTTACCGATTCCCCCAGTCCCAAATGTTAATAACTTGGGTATTTCGAATGAAGAACATTTGGGTCAGTACCGAAGTGGTTGCAAGTATACTATCAGTTAATTCAAATGACGGTGGTCTCATCAGATTCACCCACTGTTTTTAAAAATGATTTCACAACTATTTTTTGCTACTATTTATTACACACAACAACTGGTGTAGTTCCGAGGCAATGGAAATGAGCAAAAACCTTAACTCTTGCCAAAAAGGGTGAAGAACTTAGCCCAATTTCAATTTTGCTTTATTTATCAATGGTCTTTAAATAAATCTTGCAAAAACAAATGCCTTTTTATTTGAGAAACTCAAATTTGATAACATTCAAACAGTCTGGATTTCGCAAAACACACAGCTCTACGAGTATTACTGCTTTATTAAGTGTTAGTGATGATGTACGACAGGATAAGGTGACTTTTCTTATTCTGTTAGATTTCTCTGAGGTATTCGAATCAATAAATCACTTCATTCATTGTGACAAGCTCAAACGATTTTATAATTTCTCATCAAGTTCCGTAAATCTCATGCTTACTTAACAGGTCGGAGGTAGACAGTCGAATTCAATAACAGCTTATCAAATTTTCTTTCAATCTCACGAGGGATTCCCTAAGGATCTATCCTGAGAGCTATACTATTGTCATTACATATGAACGAACTGTCCACCATTACTAAGTACTGCTCAGTGTATTTATGTGCTGATGACGTACGAATGTATAAGAGCTCTCGTCTTGGCCTTATCGAACATAGCGTCGGCTGTATTAACGAAGAACTTGAAAATGTTGCGAATTATGCTCGGAAATAAGTTGTATTAAATAATGCCCATGTAGTGTATTTCAAAGCAGGCAAAAGCCTTGTAGCAAACTCATTTGGGGTATTCTAAGGACCATTTGGGCAACTCAATCTTTCACTGCCATAGGCATACGTACGTTAATTTAACCACTTTCCAACTGTGATTCTGCCAGTAAAGTAAAGGTAAATATTATTTTCAATAGAATCATCGGTTACATCTCAGGCTTAAGAAGATTTGAAAGAGTGTAAAACTTCTCAAAAAGGATGGAATGACGCTCGATAATTTCCTCTTGAAAAACTTTGCTCTCAAATATTCTGCTCAACCCTCAGCCTCGCTACCTTCATGAGACTACATCGGCATCCTCACATAGTTCTAGAATGCTCATATGTACATCTGCACTATACTTCCCTCACATCTGAGCGCAAGAGAAATAAAAGATGGCCTCTAAAGCAATATGCGTATATTTTAGTCCAGATAAGTGAGCATATTTTGGCGACATCGTCTATTCAGTCTGTAGGGGCATAAGCGCAGAAGTTATCAGGGACCGAATTACCGCAATCGATATCGAGTGAGTGAGTAGAACTCGTGATCGAATGATCGATTAATCTTATTGGGATCATGGCACTCGAAAGCTCACGTATCGAATGAAAATAAAATTCTACTGGAGAAATTCTACTACAACTCACAAAGTGACGGTTCTCCGGTTGATAAAAAAGGTAGAAAAATATTACTTGCGGTGAAATCGAAATGAATAATAGGTCTATTTTTTTTATTTGTCCTCGGACTCCGACGAAGAATACCGCGAAGGCGTTGAGCCTCGGCGCTCAAGGGATAGTAACAATCTGTCGAGAACGGATAAGTGCACAACGTCGGTACTTCTATTTTGTGTGGACTTATACGGACTGCGCACTTATCCATAAGTGCACATTTTTTGCACTTTTAAAGTCATAAAACAGGCCTCAAAGATTCATAAAAAAGGTCATTATATATACATATGTATGTCATGTATTATGCGCATATGCATTTGGAATTCTTTTATTAAACAAACAAAAATATCACATTTCATTTTGGATTTAGTATTTGTACATTTGTACATAAGTCTATGTAGATATTACATCCAATGTCACATTTGTAATACAGTCTACACACCTTGTTTGTATGTACACATAGCTTCATAGTGTTTAAATTAAGAAAAGAAATGATTAATTGTGGTTTGAATTAACAAACCCAACGAAACAAAAATTTGACTTTCAATTTCGTCTACGTTAACGCAATTCAAATTATTTTGATCCAAATAAGATCTCACAACATCTAGAGAACGAACAACTTCTCGGCGAGTAATTAAGATCTCCTCCAAGTGGCCTGGATCATCAACATCTTCATCAATTTCTTCTGAAATAACATCTGTAATATTTTTGTCCCGTATAGCATGAACAATATCATCTTCAGTCAGCTCACGATATTCGTCAATTTTAGTCAAGTTACGAGTATGAAACCCTTCTACAATCCCATTCGGTATTTGTAGCACTTCTTCTACATCTTGTTGCATCTCCGTCACAGTCGTTTTAACAAATTCCGCTGTTTTAAAACAATTCCTTTTAGTCGCTGGCGTGACTAACCACCAAGCTCTTTTCACCATTTTAAGTGCGTCCAAAAGCGAAACCGATTTGATGAACTCGCATAAATCCATAGACTTTTCTACTGCTAAAATCTGCTTTTGCACAATTTGTTGTCTGTAGTAAACCTGTCAAAATACAATCGTTTTAGCAAATACCACTTTGATCAAAAATTTTCCGGAATTTATTCAGAAAATTAAAAGTACAAGTTTATTCATCTAAATCTATATTGTCCCCTTCAAAGTAATCCCCATCGACTGCAACACACTTATGCCTGCGCTTGATCCAATCCTCGAAACATTTTTTATATTCGGTTTCGGGTATGTCCATCAGTGCTTCCTGCGATTTTTCCATTACTTCTTCTCGGTTACTGAAACGCGTTCCCCGTAGTGGTTTTTTAGCTCGATTGAACAGAAGGAAGTCACAGGGAGCCAAGTCAGGTGAATTTTTCGTCAAAAAATTACGAATAATGATGGCACTGTGCGACGGTGCGTTATCATGGTGCAAAGTCCACGAGTTTTCTTCCCACAATTCTGGTCTCTTTCGGCCAATTGCTTCCCCAAACGTCTCATAACGCCTAAATAATACGTGTACTCTTTGTTTACTGTCTGGCCTTCTGGCAAAAATTCACGTTGTAATCCATGAAAACCGTGAGCATTGCTTCTTTTTTAACTGAAAACAAAGTGGTTCTTTTGGTCTCGGCTCATTTGGTGAACGCCATTCACTTGCCTGATGTCTGGATTACGTGTCGTACTCATAAACCCACGTCTCGTCTCCAGTAATGATCCTGTTGATGAACGTGGGATCGGATTCAGCCTCGCAAATCATCTCTTTTACGACGTCAACACGGTCTCTTTTTTGCATGAAATTGAGATCTTTTGGCACCAACTTTGCTGCTACGCGGGGGAAACCCAAATCATTAACCAAAATGTTTTGGAAGGATCCATAGGCAATGTTCAAGTCCTCCGCTATCTCTCTGATGGTTAATTTGTGGTTATTGACCAACATTTCTTTTGCTTCATCAATGTTTTCGTCGGTTTTCGATGTCGATGGTCTGCTACTGCGTTCATCATCTTCGATTGACTCACGACCATTTTTGAGTCGCTCATGCCACTGATAAACGACCGTTTCGGCAACGAAACACTTTTCCAACATTTCCAATGTTCGCGCACCATTAAATCCGTTTTTTACGCAAAATTTAATACAAGTACAAGTTCGATGTTGCAAATTTAAATCCATTTCTAAAATGGTAGAAAATCGCCAACACACACAGAGATAGATGTACTCTTGGCTACTTAACTTTTGCAAATGGCAAGCTATGATGCTAAGATTTAGAGGGAATATCAACAACAGATTTACCAACTTAACAAAAAAAAACAGAACTCAAATCGGAACAATGCGAGCGCCACACGGTGGTGTCCCCCGGGAACTTTTTGATCAGGGTGGTACAAATGTACATAGGTAATACTATCATGCAGCTAATCTGGAAGGTTTTAATTATCCCTTGATCTAATGGTTGAATGAGTGCGGTGGTGTTTGCTGGCAAAACCACAATTCTGACATTAGAGGCTGTATAATTTTCAGGCAATTTATGACATGCAGAAGTATAACTTTCCACTTCTTTTTTCTCATTTCGGAGTTAAAGTCTTTTATGATGTTGCACCATATATCCTGCGCCATCCATGCCTTGTTATTATGGTAGTATTTTGTTGGGATCTCTATTCCGAGGAAGCAGCGTGGCTGCTTAAATTGTCCAATGGAAATAATTTCACCATCTGACCCATCCATATTTGAAATGAAAAGGAGGGTTATCCTGGATTTCTGTACCTTTCCACCTGATGGATTCTCGCCTTTATACGCCATCGTACCAGATGGTGCAGCTCGATAAAAAAAGTGCCGATTAATCTGCATTAAAGATGTTTTGCTCTTCATATCTGTCTAGAAAATCAGGAGGAATATTTTGCTGCCAATGTGTTGCTGACGATTGATCAACAGCTAGTTTCTCGCTTTGAATTTTGTAAAAATGCACATTGTTTTAGTTTTTAGTTTTAGATAGCCAGCCTGGATTTGGTTCAAAGTCTACATATATTTAGTCTGACTGCGAACTTCTTTGCTTGCTCAATTATCATTGGACCTTTTCGGGCAGTTTTTGCATCTCACTTGTTTAAACCAAACTGAGATAGCTGCTTCAACCGCTTGAAAGTTTCCCTTTTTTATTCTTTTTTAACTCACATTTCCATTTTCTTGTGCGATTTGCTGAAATTTGGTTTGCTCCTTTAATATTCTCGAAATTGTAGAAACTGCTACACCATACTTTGCTGCAACTTCTTTTCTCCTTTTTCCTTCAATTTCTATTTCTCTTATTAGCTCAAGCTTTTGGCTTATACTCAGGGTAGTTAATTTGCGTAAGCTTAACATTTTTGCACTTCCAATTTCTTTAAAATAATCTAAAAAAAAACCCTGTTGAATTGACGCGTGAACATTTTAATGCGAGAAATTAAATGAAATGACAGATGAGTTTGAAATACCAACTGCTGCTATGGTCAGTCGGAATGTCATAGTGATTTATATCATTCATTGTACGTACGTATGTGATAAGTGCTACCAAATTCAATTTATATGAAAAATGTAAAAAAAAAAATTATTCTACTTTTGCACTTATCGGTTATAAAAACAGTATAAAATTGCATTTCGTGGTTTGAAAAATTGTTAACTTATGAGAAATTTGCACTTATGGATTTTGCACTTACACGAAGAAATTTGTATTGAAATCGCGTGATGCATTCAACCACATTTCGCAAAGATTTGAATTCAAAGGACATACTATGTCAACTGCAAAATATTCTTTGCCAAATCGGGGTGTTTGGCCATTTTTTATGAAAAATTAATTTAGCTGAGACTGGGACCTTAATTAAAAAAATTGGCATTGCGTTAGTAAATTATTAAAAAAAAAGAGAAAATTAAACCAAAAATAATCACATCTACAGTCTTGTGGAAATTAATTTGAACATACTCGTATTATATTTTCCTTGAGTTCAATAGTAAATAAGTTAATTTGTTGTCACAACGCTCTTACATTTTCTCAAACTGTACATATTCTTAAACTAGATTATAATAGCCCTGAAAAAAAAAATATAGTTTGCCCAGTTTACCAAAAACTTTTTGAATTTAAATTTTTGAAAATGCTTAGGAGGCTTTGCAATTTGCGTAAACAAGGATTAAATTGCTCTCAAGTTTGTTGCTGTTTAGAAGTGCTTAAGAATGGATATCTCCGTAGAAATCCGTAGTAAAGTAATTAATTTGTTTGAGCATACTCGTACATCTAAAACTCTGAGACAGATTGTGGATCATTAAACGCCATGAAGAAACCGGGTCGATTTTACCGCAACGAGCAGGGAAATGTGGACGAAAACGAAAAATCACCAAGAAAGAATACGCTCTTCTTATAAGAAACAGTCGGATTAATCCATCCATTGCAGAAACAGTCGTGGATGCCTCAACAGTTCGCCGACGTCTTCTAGAGATTGGACGAAAAGCACGGAAACCTCTGAAGAAACAACTCCTGAATGTTGCTATGCAAAAGAAGAGAATGACTTGGGCTCGAAAATATAAAGAATGGACAGTGGATGAATGGAAAAAGGTGCTTTTTTCGGACGAGAGTAATTTTTTCGAAACATCAATATGTTCGAAGGTCCGATGGTGAGCCGCTTTCAACAGCTCATATCCAACAGACAGTGAAACATCCTGTAAAGCAAATGTTTTGGCGTTGTTTCTCTTATTTTGGGACAGGATCGTTAGTTCCAATAACAGGGTTGATGAACACTGACAAATAAAGGGTCCGCCAAAAACGTTTTTTTTTTTTTGAAAACTACTGAATATTTTCTCAAATTTCTTTTTTTATTTGAAAGTACAATCCCTCCGGTTAATAATGGAAAATAATTTCATTCAAATGGCTGCCTCGGCTGGCCATGCAGTAGCCTACACGATCGGTCCAATTTTTAAGCACATTATCGATTGTGTGCAGCTGTATTTCACCAATGGCTTCACGAATATTGTCCTTTAAAGCGTCAATTGTCTCTGGCTTGTCGGCGTAACACTTATCTTTTACGGCACCCCACAAATAATAGTCCAACGGTGGCCAAACGACATCAGCTCTGCGGCTGATAATGCGATCTTCAAAAACAGGGCGCAAAACAGAGAGTGTAGCTTCGGCTGTGTGGCACGTAGCGCCGTCCTGTTGAAACCAAATGTTGCCAATATCCTCCTCTTCAATTTTTGTGAACAAAAATTCGTTCAACATGGCCCGATAACGATCGCCATTGACTGTAAGGGCCATTCCTTGCTCATTTTCGAAGAAAAATGGCCCAATTATGTCTCTGGACCAAAATCCGCACTAAACAGTGACTCGTTTTGGGTGTATCGGCTTTTCAATGTATGCGTGCGGGTTTTCTGTGCCCCAAATGCGACAATTTTGCTTGTTTACATACCCGCCAAGATCAAAATGAGCTTCATCTGAAAAGATGATTTTTTTGGCAAAATCGGCATCTTCTCTAAGTCGATCGCAGGCCGACTTAGCGAAGCGAAAACGCATTGGATGGTCAGTTGGCTTCAACTCCTGAACCAATTGGACTTTGTATGGCGTCATACCAAGGTCTTTATGCAAAATTCGTCTCAATGATGTCTCCGAAATGTTCAGTTGTTAAGAACGACGGTGAATTGATGTCGATGGCGCTTCACGCACACTTTCTGCCACAGCAGCAATATTCTCGGGGGTACGCACTGCTTTTGGCTTTTCTCGCTTTGGTTTATCGATGAGGATGCGAGTTTCTTTCACTTTTTTCACAAGATAACGAACATACGGAGCTGACGGTGCTTCTCTTCTTCCAAAATCCGTACGCAATTTTCGCACACATTCTGCAACATTACCATGATTTTCAAAGTAATGTCGCAACATTTCCCAGCGTTGTTCAAGCGCATACACAACCATATTCGTTCAGCGGAAGGATAAAACTAATTATCTGTCAAATCAGACATGAGCTAAGTGTTACCATTCACGAAATAAGCACTAGTTGAAAAAAAAAAAACCTTAGATGGCGGACCCTTTACATATATTGAATTACTGGATAGATGTCTGATGCCTGAGCTGTCGAAATTGAATGCAAATCGACAATTTTCCAATAAGATTTGGCCCCATGTCATACGTCAAAAAAAGTCAAACAATTTTTCGTTGAGCTTGGTATTACGTCTTTGGATTGGTCTGGCACCTCGCCAGACATTAATCCTATTGAAAATTAATGGGCTATATGCAAAACCACGCAGCGAAAAATGGATTGCACGACTAAAACAAAGCTGATTTAGTCAGTTATTCAAGAGTGGCACCGGGATCCAAAAATCAATGAAAACTGTCCAAAACTTGTGGAATCCATGCCAAACCGAGTTAAAATGGTACTAAAAGCTAAGGGTGGACACATTAAATATTAATTTTAATAATCTATTACTTATTTTTACTTTTTAAATAAATAATACTAGCTTTTGAAAAAAAGTGTTGTTTCGCTCGGCCACTCGACAGCTCAATAGTATTCGAATGAAATGACGCTCTATAACGAGTGCTGTCATCTCAAATTTCGATAGTGAATGTTCGATCATGAGAACAGTAATGCCAAATCATCACATTTCGATGACGAGTTACTCGTTATCGATTGCGGCAATTCGGTTTTAGTTTAGTTTTAGTTTTAAATGCATTTTATTTTCTAAATCATTAATTCTTACATACTAACAAAAAATGCTTAAATGCTAGCTTAAAATTACTTAACAATCTTATACTAACTTACTGGCCCCACACAGGCACTCTAAGCTACTCTAAATTCTTATATCTATGTCTTTCGACTTTATTTACATTTTATTTTTGCGGCAATTCGGCCCCAGGCTGTTGTTAACGAATCACGCTGCTTACAATAAATCTACACGAAAATAGATGCTGCTTCTGTTCTGTATAGCAATCCGCGACGCATTTTCTTTTTCGCTTTGTCTAGCCTATCCCACCGCATTTCCTGAGTGTCTTTATGATATCTGCTTTATAGCAGTCTCCACGTAGAGTTGACGCGTCGAAGCGGGCAGCGTATCTGGATTAGGTTTTTTTTTTTCTTTTTTATAATTAGCGCGCGCTCAAGGAATTTTCGTACCCTTAAAATGTTTGTACACAGTAAGGGCGAAACGGTTAGGTTAGGTTAGAGTGTTCCTCGCTGAGGTGCACTTATGCCAGTATAAATCCATTGTGATACCACAGTTGCAGATTCTTCTTTCTTTTCGTCCCTGCAGCGCAAGAAAAAATCCTTGTGAGAAATAGCACAGCGGTACCCTAATTATGTTTGTGAGTGTAGAGATATCTCTTCCTCCGAGGTTGATGAGCTTTCTGAATCACTTAGGATTAAGAACGGACAATGTATTATGTATGTAAGTATAAATGTCTTGCAGTCTCGATGAGTCCACCCATGATGATGAGGTCGTCTGAGAAGACCCTGTGTCAACTCTTACATCTGTCTGCCTTACAGCCGTCTGTCTTGCGTGGGTATTTTCCTTGTGCATAAAGAGTGACTACTTCTGAGTGGTGTATCTAACTGAAAGCTCAAATTTTAATTCAAGATTAGACAGATCTTAATTAAATCCCACAAAGAGAAAGGGAGGGCAAGCACTCGTCATTAAGAATGTAATTTATATCCCATGGAAGCTATTTGCGATAGTTTTAAGCGGCAGCCCGACAGTCCCGAATGATATTTTGAAGCCAACTTACGCATGTATAGGTAGCTAGCGCATGGGAACACGTTTCACATTTGGAGTGTGGAATGAAGGGATGACCGATAAGTTGCTAAACAAACTGGCAAAGTATATGTATTCTTCCAAAAAGTAATGTAAGATCCAAGCCTGGGTATGGTGGGGCTGTATATTATCACTAATTCTTTTTCTGCTGATGGAAAATGTTGTTCGCACTGTCGCAGAGAAGCAGAGAAATTTAATGGACAATGATGTCTGACCTGATACACCTGACTACGCTAACGAGATCTACTTACCTATAGCTATAAGTCTTCACCTTACCAGCAAGCAAGGAGTAGTAATTGAGAAGTAACTGTCACAGTCACACAAAATCGGCAGAGCTATGTTAATTGATATCAAGGCCCCATACCGAAAGTTTTCTAACCAAATAGCAGCTCAATCGAATATATAAATGTGATCACAGCCCAAGCCAGTGGGTTGGTTACACCTTAGGACGCATAGACAGCTCCTTTGCGGGCACAGAAATTCAGGTAATATCGACCACATATTGGACGAGATGGAGAGAGCCAAAGTGCCTGGCACAAAATTAGACCAATTAAGGCTGAAATTCGCTCGAAGAAGCCTTCAGATACACGGTCGCATTCAGCATACACCCTCTGATGACATGTTCCAGCTATCCAACAGGCACCACAACCGGTGATTATGACATGAACCAAACAATAACTTAGTTTGTAGTCACTATCGCACCGAATGCAATCTATCAATAGGACCTTGCCTTTGCAATTCGTCGGAATAAACTTCCGACAAAATCAACTTAATCGAGACAAAAGTGTCAATTTCTTACATCACTCAACATTCACCATTATTGTACAATATTAATATGTCCTCGATAAATCTTTTCTGTAAAACACGCATAAACACAAAAAAATCAACAAAAAATCAAAAAAAAAAAAAATCTTTGACAACATGAGGGTAATATGATTAAGACCCAAATTACAACTTGCATTGTAAATAGACGAGTTCTCGTATTGTCTAACAAGATATTTTCCCTTGAAATATATACGACTATGTCGGACATTTATGTATTTTCCCGTCGGCAATGACATTGCCGTTGTTACACGCTATAAAAAATTATCAAGTACATGTTGTTCAAAAACTCAAAAATAAAAAAAATAAAATTCAAAATTACTTGCATGAAGCCTCCCCGCAAGTTCATCGCCAATTTCTAGGGAGACGTTCCCTATTGGACAGGCTGACAATAATAATTATTTTCAAACCAGTTTGCATACATGTAACAATACCACAGTAATTAGTTTCAAAATGAATAGGCTGGTGTGATAATTAATATGTGAGAAGTATCTTTACGTAAGTGGGAACGGTTAGTAGATTGTGATGGTGCCCATTTAATTGTACGACAAACACTGGAGCACACCCTATCCATTAAATAAATATCTAAGGAATTGCCTATTAATTATGCGGAAGGCGATATACGAGTATGTTTAGTTTAATCTCTCGGTTACAGCAAGCTAACGAGTAACAGATTTCAATTAAAATTTTATTTCAAAAGTGGTCTTGAATACGGTCACTGCATTGAGATATAAGGTACCATATTTCTTATTCCTTCTTATTTTCCCTTTATTAAAAACTGAAATTGAAACTCATGTCGACGAAACTAGCTAATTCTGACGTTTGTCCAAAGTCGATTTCTTTACGTGTAAACCTCCACAAATGTGCATAATTCCTATTAGAGCACGTTTTTTAAACCCAGTAACATTCGTAGCATTTGTAGAATGGTTCTTACAGGGCCTCACTAACTACCACTTGTTATCATTTTACTAGAAATAAGTTCGAGCATGATATTTGAATTTCATTCAGGTAATCAAACTCCACCACAACATGATCGCTGTTCCAATCAAAAATTCAACTTCGTGTTTTTAAAACTCCACATATTCTACCACAGAAGCCTGGACAGCAATTCAACTCTTAATGACTCTGAAGCATTGCCTAACTCCATAACCGAATCCGCGTATCCTCATACTGAGAATCTTCTTCTTCTGCAAGAGACTTATTAATGACCACGTAGCAACCGATTCAATGGAGACTTGATGGCATGGTTCATAGAAAAGCATCGAAAAGCGCAATTTGACGAAAGCAAGGTAGTTGCACTTGATATTTGAAAGATGTTATACAGGGTTTTGGCATCAGGCAAACTTCTTCCTTAATAGGTTAGAAATTAGCTTTCGGAACATTTAATTCAAATTATCTTGAACAGTTTCAAGTCTGATATCCATATGCTGGTGTGCCCCAGGGGTACGTTTTGTCTCCGAAGCTCTTATTAATTTTTAATAATGGTATCTGTTAAATTTTAAATAAAAACAATTCCATTTATTTAACAAAGATTAATTATAAAAAGATTTGATACAATAACCGCTCTGTAGCACGTGCGGCTATCGCCAGATTCACGGGAAGAAGGAAAACAGTGAGATCCCTATTTTAACATTCCAACAAATGTGGCTACTGATGGACTTCTGAAACTAAAGATGACAGCTGCTGGACTTCTTAAACTAAAGATGGCAACTGCTGGAAAGTTCACTTATTTTGGAGGTCCACGATGCAACAGCTCCCCCACACTTAATTCTGTTGAAACCTGAACTTCTTCTGACGCAGACGCTCAGACCTCCTGGGTGAACGGATGAACGGATGTGCCTGCTTCAGATCCTGGTTTTGACTGTCTGAGAACAGCATGATGACATTCTTGTGCAGGTGAAACCAAGGGGGTTCTCTTGGAAATCTTCTATTTTGTACTGCAATCCTTGTGGTTGAGTGGTGGGCATAACTCGAAACTTATAAACGGTGAGCCTTCCTTCGGAACATCCTCTTTACAGTCCGTTCGCCTTAGCAACTGATTCTGATGCCCTCTGCACACTTTACCATCTACTTGCATTTGGTACATCCTTCTTCCGCTACCACGTACAACTACTCCATGCGCCCACTTCCTTTTTGATTGATAATGTCTGACGAATACGAGTTCTTGAGGGGAGAACTTAAATTGATCCCCACGAAAACTCCTTCTCCTTTCCTCAGGTATCATAGCAGAAAGGATCGTTTTATGCACTCGGCCGTGTAACATTTCTGCTAGAGACAACCCGGATTCACCCGGTCTAGACCGATAGGTTTCTAAAAATGTAGCAAGTTCCTCCTCCTCACACGATTGTTAAAGATGCTATTTTAAACGTACGAACCATATGTTCGGCCACTCCATTCGATTCGGGTTTAAAAGGTGCTGCAGTTAGGGGCTGAATAGCATTCATTTTACAGAAAACTGCGAACTCTTTGGACGCGAACTGCGACCCGTTGACCGACACCAGCGTCTTAGGAAGGCCCTCCAGTGCGAAATTTGACCTCAATGCGAGAATGGTAGCATGAAACGTTGTTGACGGCATCTTGACAACGAACGGGAAACTCGACTTCGAGTCGACTAACACCAACTACATGCTATTCTTGAAAGGTCCGGCGAAGTCTATATAGGTGCGCTCCCACACATCTGTTGTCGACGGCCAACTGGAATATTCCTTCGGAGATTGGCAGGCGTTTTCACGGCTTGCTTAATATCCTCATCAATCCCCGACCAACAGCAGTAACGACGAGCCAGCTGCTTCATTTTGGTTATTCCTCAATGACCTTGATGAATTAGCCGCAACACCTTGGTCTGTAAAGACTTGGGAACTATTACTCTGCATGAAACCTCTGTTTGAAAAAGAAGAACGTTAGTATGCATACACAAAGAGAACTTTCTACGGCAAAAAGGTTGCATCTCGGCGTCTGAGGACGGTAAGTAATTAGGCCATCCCTTCTTTATATGATCAAAAACTTTCTCCAATGTGTTATTTTTTTGTGATTCCGCCGCGATGACCGACGCGCTCAACGGAAAATCTTTCAAGACAGCATCGACTTCTTCAACCACTTGCTGTACGGCATTCTCCACCAACTTTTCGAACTCGACGTCTAGCCCCACTGAGATAGACAGTCTGCGTTCCCGTGATGCTTTGTCGACCTAGAGCGAATGGAGTATGTGTAACTCATTAATATTATGGCCCATCTTTGCAGGCGATAAATTGTCATCACGGGTAATTTTTTCTCTGAACAGTGTGACCAGAGGTTGATGGTCAGTCAACAACTCGAAATGCCGGCCATATAATTATTGGTGAAACCTCTTAACGCCGAAAATAATTGCCAGCGCCTCCTTTTCGATTTGACTATATCCCTTTTGCGCATCCATTTATGGGAGATCACAGGCCCAAGCCCATGCGAGCACAATCGGTAGGCCACTACGAAAATGAACAAGGCGCGAGACTTCCATGATACGTGACTTAAATTCATCAAATGATTGCTGTTGTTGCTTATCCCAATGAATGGATGTTTTTAGCCTCCGATGCATTTATAATGTGTCCAAGGTTTGCCCCTCCGCGAACTTGCATTTCTCCAGCTTACATTGTAGTCCATGGCTTTCTAAACGCTGAAGTAAAATTTCCAAATTTTCCAAATGTTCCACATCAGTTCGACCAGGCACGATGATATCATCCAAGTACGATACACAAAAATTCAGATCGGCCGTGAGTTGTTCCATACATCGCTGGAAAATGCCAGTTGAACTAGCGATGCCAAAATGAAGACGTTGGTATTGAAACAACCCCTGCTCCGTGTTGATGACGCACAATTGCTTCGTCTCATCGTCTAGCGGGATCTGGAGAGGTCCACCTTCGTAAACAACTTGCCTCCTTGCGGACGAGAGAAAAGCTCATTTATGCGAGGCACTGGGTATAGCGATCGATGTCCAGTTGGGGATTGATGGTGACCTTAAAATCCCCAAAAAGCTTGAGACTTCCATTCAGTTTTTTTACAACTACGACCGGAGCTGCCCATCGACTGGTTTCCACCGCTTTCAATATTCCTAGGGTCACTAACCTGTTTAACTCCTTCCTCACACCTTCCTTTTGAGAAAATGGGACAAGGCGATGCTTAAAATATCGCGGTCGGCCTTCCGACTTCAAGTTTACTATGCCCAACCGAAAAACTCAATGCGTCGAGCCAGTCCAGTCCTAATATATTCGAAGCCAACGGGCTGTCTACCACCAGCGCCTGCAGCTGACGCTCTTCTCTCGCCAACACACGTTCAGATCAATGGACACTTTTAACGGAACAGGTGCTCCCCCATATGCTCTCAGACCCCGAGAAGTCGGTACAAATCGGGGTTTTTCTATTTGCCTACAGCCATCCAATACAACTAGCGAAGCAGTAGCGCCGGATCACAAGTTGAAGAAACTTCATCGGGAATTGCAAATGAAACTTTCCTTCCGACTTCCACCACCGCGAATTTCTCCGCCACTTGATTGATTGCATGTGTTTCCACACTATAGAATCGCACACGACTTCTACCTCGAGACCTTGTCCGACGTCGCCTTCCGTACGCTTGATGAGAAGCGACTCCACCCTCGGCCTGACGCGCCAAGGAGCACACGGTTTTGAAATGCCCCCTTTTTCCGCACACGTCACATATAGACTCTAAGCGGCGGCACTGGCTACGGTCGTGATGTATTCCACAGCCTTGACACGATTTTGGTCTTGAGCGATTCACGAATTTTCTTACACTCCTATGGTGATATACTACGTTTACCTCAGCTCCTTCGGATGTTTTTTCGATGTCTTTTAAAATACTAGTTGCCAGCTGGGTGGACGCATATCCCGTAGCGATGTCCTCGATTTCCTCAAGAGTTGGGTTTTTGCGTAGCGTAGCTGCACTGGGAACTGCATCATGGGGAGTGTGGGAAAGCAGCATGTCCCTAATCATTATGTCTGCATAGGACTGGTTGCAGCCCTCTTTGCCGCATGTAAAAGCACAATTATTTGCTAATCCTTTCAGCTTCGCATTTTTGTGCGGAGAAATTTACATCGGGACGCCAGCACATGCAATTTGGAAGAAAAATGACGACTTAACCCTTCCGTAAGGAGACGCATACTTACGTCTCCTGTTTCAAACAATTTCGTGAGCAGATCGTTTACTGCCGGGCCACGCTCAGCCAAGAAATGTACTTTTCGTAAGTCGTCGTCAAAAATGGTGCTTGAGCTGGAGCAAATAGCTTTCCCAATTTTCCTTTTCGGGATCAAATTGGCGAAACGGTGCTGCTGCTGTAAAAAAATTCCTTTAACATTGCTGGATCCAACGCCATCTTCGCGTGTTTCTGTTGAACACCTCACCGCCAAATGTTGAATTTTCAAGAAAAATAATTCCATTTATTTAACAAAAATTAATTATACATCCTGAATGACTCGAACTGCAACCGACTTCAGACTGCTATAATTTCTAAACCGTTCATAACAGTGAGCTCAAATTTTGACACATGACAGATAATTTTGTTATTTACAAGCCTTTTAAACGATTTGCGTCTCAGTTGTGTTGAAAAATTTTTATCCGCGATGGAATTCAAACGTGATAGTGTGATTGCTTTATATTTGGCTGGAAAACCACAAGTAGCTATCGTTAGAGCCCTCCAGCACCTCGAAGTGAATAAATCATTTGTGTCTCGAACCATAGCTCGTTAGCATGATACTGGCAGCGATGCAAAACGCCATGGAGGTGGTCATAAAAAAACAGCAACATCGGCAGAAATGGTTTGGAAAGTGAAGGCTCGAATTGAGCGAAATCCGCGTCGAAGTGGAAGAAAAATGGCTCGCGAGCTCAACATATAGTTAGAAAGGATGCAACACATACTGAAAAATAAGCCTGGGTTCATGCCATTGAAATTCCAAAAAGCACACGACCTTACACCGCAACAGAAATAGTTAGAGTCGAAAGGGCGAAGGAGTTGCTACGCTTACACGAAAGTGGTGCAGTCGCCATTTGTTATCGAGCAATATGTCAACAAACAAAATGACCGAGTTTACTTGCCAGAGAGGTCCTTCGAAAATTTACACCTTCGGACGGCCACCAGAAAGCAGGCAACGTCCATGGTGGTGGTTTGGGCCACCATAACCGCGGATGGTCGCTCTCTGCTCGTATTTTTGGACCGTGGCGTCAAAATTAATGCCATCGTATACCGTGAAACTGCCTTAGAGGCAGTATTGAAGCTTTGGGCAAACAAGCATTTCGGTCGGAGACCGTGGACATTTCAATAAGACTCGGCACCGTCCCACAAAGCGCGCGTCAACCAAGATTGGTTAAAAACCAATGTTCCACACCTCATTTCTTCGACACAATGGGGTATTTTGAAGGCGAAGGTTGGCACTAAAAAATACCAAAGTTTGGACTACCTCAAACTAGCACTTCGCCGGGAATGGGCCAAAATACCGCAGAGCCACTTGCGTGCAGCGTGCGACGCTTTTTTCGGTGTCTCAAGGCCATTATTCGCGTCAAAAGGTGGACATATTGAAAACTACTGATACAATTTGAAAATTGATGTATTTTCCAACATTTTTTGCTTTGGCACAATAAAATTTAACAAAAAATAAAAAAAATTCTAGCATTTTAAAAAGTTGGAGTTCGAGTCATTTACCCAAAAGATTTTATACAATAACCGCTCTGTAGCACGTGCGGCTATCGCCAGGTTCACGGGAATAAGGAAAACAGTGATATCCCAATTTTGAAATTCCAACAAATGTGGCTACTGCTGGACTTCTGAAACTAAAGATGACAGCTGCTGGACTTCTCAAACTAAAAATGGCAACTGCTGGAAAGTTCACTTATCTTGGAGGTCTACGATGCAACAGTATTTTGTTTACCGCTTTAATCCATTGTATTTCGCTGTTTTTCAGCTGTAGAACGGAATCGGCAGTGTACCATATGTTAGGCTCGTCTAGTTCCGATACTTCCAGCGAAATTTAATGGTTCCAAAGCCACTGTCAACTTAAACACTTTAATTTAAACACCCAACCCAACCATTATCCATGAATAGCACTAGCGTCTTCGAAACTGCAAAGCTTACCATTCTCGGTATATGTGTCAATGATGACCAACATTGGAACGGCCACATTTTCAATATTGTTAAGAATACTGGGAAATGTCTTAGTTTCCTCATGCGATAAAAGAAACATTTCACCCCCTCTGATCAGGCCACAATATATGTATAAGGCATTTATCTGACCAAAAATTGCAGTACTATGCGCACATCTAGTCAGGTCAGTTTGATCTTGCTAGATATGAATTAAAGTGTGCAGTCCATTGAGTCCCTCCAACACCGACAAAATGACCCTGCATCACTTTGTTCTATCGAATTGAATTGAAATCACCTGTAACATTCCGGTACTTCAAACTCCCATCAATGAGATTTGACTGCTCATCAGTTTACAATCAACATCACTGTTGCACACCTCATTTGTGGAACAATCTGCTAATCTATTTACTTATTGTAACCTTCGAACATTCAAAACCAACGTACATCGGTATATCTATTTTGTTCCTCGCGGATCTTCCTTTTGCCCGTTATGTGTGCAAACATTTTATAGGCAATCGTAAAGTTTTACTTTTAAGGTACTCGTTGTTAAGAAGTCTGTCTAATTTTGATCAGTTTTGAATTCTGATGATGTGACTTTATCAAACTGAATAGTCACCACCTTGTCAAAAATCGCTAGGAAAACTCTATAGAGTCACCCCCTCGCGCTCTATGATCAGAAGCATGAACAAGGGCGTTCGAAGGTACTCGCATGCTCGGTCATTTTGAATGTACGATTCTTAGAATGATTTTCGGTCCTCCTCTTCCGGGGAAGAAATATAAGAGTGCATTCTGCAAATTACAGTGCTCCATCGACCTGGTTGGCTGACGGCTCAGACGGCTGAGATAACTAGTTGGGATGAGTCTTCGATACCTTTCCAGTGGGATGACGCAATAGTTTTTCTCAACTCCAATCATTTAAGAGTGTGGAACTGAAGTAAGCAACTAAATGACAGTGTACAATATTGGAGAATACTCTAAGAAGGCGCTTTCCTTTTGCGTCCGCATTTCGTATACCGGAATAACTCTGTCTGGATTTGTGAATTTCAAAGATTAGAAACTATGTATCTACTACAAATCGGATCCGCCTTCGAAGGCAGCCGTTTATAATGTTCTCCGTCGTCTTAAACAAATAAATGTGATCTCGCTTTCTGGCTGAATACAGGATGAGACCATGCAGTACCTGTAGTGTTCTCCCATAATTTTCAATGATCACGTTAGATCGATCGACGGTGTTAAGGTTGTAAAAGATTCAAATCCCTTAACCGGATACTACAATTGCATATGCTTATATTCGCTTCTAAAATTCAGCAATAATTTCGCTTTTTAATTTTTACGGATTGCAAATAATTTACATATATTGAAGATAATCTTTCAATGTACTACCTCAACTACGATAGCACAATAATGTACAAAATTTTTTTTACCTTTCCAGCTGGGACGCCACTAATTTACAGTCCAGCTCCACGCGGTGAATGCTCCAACTGTTGTGCGATAAGGGAATTTCAAGATATCAAGTTTCTCCTCTATACAAAGTAAGTCAATCTCCAAAAGAAGTACGTCCGACACATATTAATCAATTTCTCAACAGTCCAAATCCAGTGAAACCATATCAACTCCTACTCAGCAATGATCGACGACTCAACCAAAGTAACTTCAACAAGGCTAATCCACTGGTGATGTTCCTCCATGGCTTCTCTGAATCAGCAACTGGCGATAAGCAAAGCAGCCAGCAACTCAAGGATGGTATTAACTCACTTATCTCTGTCTATCTCTACTTCTCAGTATTTGTATCTTTGTAAAAAAAAAAAGAGAAGTTTAAGAAAATAATTTAATTAACTACCATCGCCCTTGCATTGCTTGTTTAATTTCCTTCTCCAATATAGCTTTTCTCAAGGCCGGAAATTACAACGTTATTCTGGTGGATTGGAGTCCTCTAACAGCCATGCCATGGTACACAAACTCCGTGGAGAACATCCCCATAGCTGGACGGTATATTGCTCGCTTCCTACGCTATCTCATCGGCAATGGACTCCCCAAGGCTCGGATCCACGTGATTGGTTTTAGTTTGGGCGCCGAGGTGGCAGGTTTTGCTGGCCAACAAATGCAGGAATGGGGTGTAGTGCTTCCAAGAATAACAGGTTTGTACGAGTATCTATATGTTTATGAGTGTGTGCGCGTGATAAATCAAATCGAGTTTGACATCAGGAAACTATTTCAACTTGACTAACAGCTTTCAGCTATCCAAGGTCGTGCCATACGTACCGATAGCTTGAATTGTCCACACGAGAGTGTCATATGAAATGTGATGGATATATTGCCCAAGTGGGGTATCCGTCTATCTTTTATGTGATCTCGTAAAAAAAAAAAATATGAAAAATTATTTGCTATTGCAATTCGAATATGACATTATGTGAAAAAGCGTCATTTGTACGTTCACCGGCTGTTTGTTGACGATGGGCAAACATAACTCGAACAAATGTGTCGATTGACGTGCAATGTACGAGTAGAGGTAGAGGCAAAGGTATAGTTACTCGGTACATACGAGTAGTAGCAGCAGATGCACTAGACTTGACCAAGACGAAGAGGAATAAGTTCTCCTCGCTTAGATGACAATCGGGCGTTTGTTTGTTTGAGCTAGTTTTGGTGTGCCTTGGCCACTAATTGCTGGTTTTTGTTCAAATAGTAGTAGTTAGACATAGAGGAGACCTTTTCTTCATTTTTATTGACATGCTAACTTAACCGAATCGAAGTTGCAATCATTGAACTTTTAGATGGACGTTTTAATTACTCTTACGAGTGCGGCTATTAAACAGTGGTTTCAGCTCTTTTATTATTACGCAATAGTATCTATTGAATAATCTGACAATGTACTCGTATACAGCCTAACAAGCAAACATTGACAAAGCGATAATAATGGATGGTCTAAGAGCTTTTAGAACCGGAAAGCGACACACATACGAGTAACATAGAGTTGGTTCCTTAAATTTTATACAAATTTGGTGTCCATTCAACGAATGCACGTAGTTGTGGATACCGAATGAAGAGCGTCGTGTTTTAAGTTGCAAATGTCGTTTAAGTTGTCGTTAAATATGTAAAGGCATCACCTAAATATAATGTGTCTTGTGGCTTATCTAGATTCACTACAATCACAGCCGGTGAATGACGTTATTTTCTATCTGAACAAATGGAAACACAAATGTCTTGATATTCGTAGTCTAAGTCATTCTCCACGAGGAGTAGAAAGGTAGGCAGGTAATTGTGTTCGTTCACTAAGAATTATGTCTCTATTCCGGCAGATTTCTATGGTTTGAAGGGGAAGTGGGTAATTGCACATTCGACTTTATGAGTCTAATATTGTGAGCTACCCGGGAAATGTGTGATAATTAGAAGATAGAGCGATTCTTTAGCGATTCCTAGAAATTGTCCTGAAGTTGTACGTTTTTCTTTCAAAAAATTGATTCTTCGGAGTGTCCTTCACAAAAGATTGTACAGGTAATCGCTTGGGTTTCCTCTATTCTTTTACAAGTATTGTATATATTTTAAAGGAATCCATGTATGAATTCCAGTTGAGCACTTTTCGCGTGTTTTACAGTAGAATGAAAAGTTTCTTGTAACTATTATATGTAGTTCGAAGTGGGCCTGAAGTGCACAATTGAATAAAAAGACAAAAAGGAGACAATGCTTCATTGAAGGTCAATAACCATTACGCAGGGTGTTTCGCTGTATATGATCTAATCTATTTTCCTACAATGCCTGCAAGCTATTTTAATTCAAGGCATTAGTGGGCTAAAGGGGAGTGTTAGCTGATACCTTCCCATTTAATATCTTCCGAATTATGGCACCGGTATCTCAAGTCATTATGAACACAATGCTAATTCGACCACCGTACAGTGTTTTAATTAAAACAAGAAAAAAAACAAGGAATTAAAAATATCGATACTTGTATCTCAATGTAACAAGACTAGCTGACCTTAACTTTGATAACATTAAAAAAAAAACACGATATTCAACTTAGCAAAGAAATCTCCAAATACCATATCCGGTTATTTAACGCTTTAGATGTTTAAACAAGAAGTACAATAAATGCCGGTATGATCCATCAAAACGCCATCCAATGGCATGGGTGCCTAGCAGAATTTTATGTCTGAAATGCCCGATAGGTCTTTGAAAAGTGGTGTGCCAAGTTTTATGTTCCTGGTTCTAGGTCGAGCCGTTCATTTACAGAGAAAGTGATGCATGCATTCTCTTTTGTATACGTCCTTATAGCAATGGAACTATGTGTTATATGAGATCCGCACTTTAGTAGCATGAGTGCCAGTGTCCCGTACTTACGAGTATGACAGCAAGTTTTCTTATCGCCGTACGAGTTCTATTTATGAAGTCAATTATACGTTTCTTTTCAAAAGTGGCCCATATCTTTCTCGGTATGATGCGATTCACTTTTCTTTTACACCTGTGGTTAGTTGTTGAGTGCAAATGCTGGCAGATTTTACTCCACCCGTCAGTGCAGTGGAGTGAAACTTTTCTTACATTGATCTACTCTCGGGCTTTCCATTAAGGACTATATAGTATATTTGTAAATTGTAAATTTGTAAATTGTAAATGTTGCTCGTTCGAGTACTGAACCATGACTAAATGGTAGACAATAACAAGCAAAACGGTAATGAGAGTTTACAGAAAAAACCTTTAAGGGTGCTTTCATATTTACAAAAGAAAAAAAAATTGTTGATGGCAAGCCCTCTATATTGTGTATGCTTATTGAATAGAGACTTGATAGGGTCCTGGCGCTGATAAAAGCTCCTATATTTTGACGGATATTATATGCGTAATGTTGATTAGATTCTCTCTGGAAGCTAGTTACAGTTTTTTTTACAGTTTATGTGCATTTTGATTTATATCACTTAATTTATTCTGAAATGCTATACAAAAACAAAACGCTTAAAAATTAGTTTAATTAACTTAAAATTATCTTATTCTAACTTACTGGCCCCATGCGGGCACTCTAAGTTGCACCTAATACTTAAGTTATGTCTTTCGACGTATCTTACATTACATGTTAATACTATGTCTATTCATTATAACTCAGAAAACATTTTTTAACAAAAACTTAGTAACATGACTTTTTTTTTTAGTTTGTTATAAAACTTAAAACTAAAACTTAAAAACTATCTACATACAAAAACATACATAACACATGGGCTGAAAAGTCCGTGCCGTTTCTAAGAGAAACGTTAGGTTAGTACCAACCTTCAAAAGATACGTATATAAATTTGATAGCTGTCGGACGATTAGTTATCGAGATATAGCGTTGTGAGTGAAGCAACTTTTGTTATTGTGAAAAAAAATGGATTCAAAGCAATGGGAAAAAATGCAGCAATCAAGAACTGGCTTGATGAGTGTTACCCGGATTCTGCACCAGGCGAACGAAACATTCGCAAGTGGATTGAAAAATTTAAAAGTGGTCATACAAGCACCGAAGATGATGCACGCAGTGGACGTCCAAAAGAGCCTGTTTCAGATGAAAACATATTAAAAGATCACAAAATGATTACGAATGGCCGTAAAGTGAAGTTGATCGAGATCGCTGAGGCTCTGGAGATATCAAAAGAGCGTGTTGGATATATCATACACGAATATTTGGACATGCGAAAGCTCTGTTCAAAATGGGTGCCGCGTTTGCCCACAGTCGACCAAAAACAACAACGTGTTGATGATTCAAAGGAGTGTTTAAAGCTGTTCAACCGCAATAAAGCCGAATTCTTGCGTCGGTATGTGACAATGGATGAAACTTGCCTCCATTACCTCACACCAGAGTCAAGTCGGCAGTCAGCTGAGTGGCTAGCAGGCGACGAACCTCGTCCTCGGCTGGTAAGATTATGGCATCCGTATTTTGGGATGCACATGGAATAATTTTCATCGACTATCTCCAAAAGGGGCAGACTATCAACAGCGACTATTAGATTGCGTTGTTGGAGCGTTTGAAGGACGAAATCGCAGAAAAACGGTTGCATTTGAAGAAAAAGAAAGTGCTGCTTCATCAAGACAATGCACCGTGTCACAAGTCGATGAAAACGATGGAAAAATTGAAAGAATTCGGCTAAGAATTGCTTCCCCACGCACCGTATTCTCCAGATTTGGCCCCCAGCGACTATTTCCTGTTCGCAGACCTCAAAAGAATGCTCGCCTGAAAGAGATTTAAGACCGATGAAGAAGTAATCGCTGAAGCAGAGGCCTATTTTGAGGCTAAACCGAAATCGTACTACAAAACTGGTATCGAAAGATTGAAAAATCGTTTCAATCAGTGTATCGCCCACGAAGGCAACTATATTGATAAATAAAGTTGAATTTTGCAAAAACTTTTTGTTTTACTAGAAAACGTCACGGACTTTTCAGCCCATTTACATATTTTTTATTTTTTCTTAAATCTTACTTAATCCTAAAAGTATGTAAGCTGGCCATGGCTAAAAAAAAATTAGGCTGACCCACTTTGCTTCACATGAAGCTACCTACTGCTGGAGGAATTCGACGACGACGCATCCTCTCCTTCAACTGGCCACCAAAATTGTTGGTGCTGCCGAGCACCATCTAAGCAGTGCTTCTTTTGAGTTTACCAATCTATCTCTGGTTGATGCCCTCTCCATTTTTTACAGAGAAATATTCAAATCCATCTCCCTTTATGTGCCTTACTCCCGCCATAAAACTTCTTCTACATCCCCTCTTTGGTATAATCGTAAACTTCGCTCTCTACGAAACAAAAGAAACAAGTTATGGGCGGTATTCCTTCGCACCCACCCTTCTTCCGACTATTCTCATTATCTTCATTTCAATGAACTCTATAACTCTCTCTATCAGCGCTACCTGAATAGTGCGCAAACCAATCTCATAAATGACCCCAAGTCCTTTTTTCAATTTGTCAATTGCAAAAGTAAGACTGATAGTTATCCTTCCTCCCTCGCTTTCGAAACCAAAACTTCATGTGATCCTCCTACCATCGCCAACTTTTTTGCTACATTTTTCAAACAATCATTTGCCAACAACTCCTTCGTACCAGATCCCTCTTACTTCAATGATCTACCAAATTTCTCCATTGGTCCCTTTCTCACTCAAAATTTCGATCCTGCAGTTATTGAAGAAAAGTTATAAAATCTTAAGGATGAATTTGTACCTGACCCAGACGGACTCCCCTCCATGTTTCTTAAGAACTGCTCTTCCAACCTGTCTCTGCCCCTTTCCTACCTTTTTCGTCTATCGCTTACACAGGGTGAATTTCCCCAGATTTGGAAGAGCTCTTCTACAATCCCGATACACAAAAATGGATCTAAGCATGAAGTTACCAATTATCGTCCCATTGCTAAACTCTCTCATATACCCAAACTCTTTGAAAGCATTCTATACGAAGCGTTAAGCTTCAAATGCAAGCCTTTTATTTCACCCTGAAAACATGGTTTTCTAAAAGGTAGACCAACTACCACAAATCTAGTTGAATTCGTGTCTTTTGCTCTCTCAGCCTTAGAAAATGGCAAAGAAATCGATGTTATCGCAACTGATTTTACTAAAGCGTTTCATAAGATATCTCATTAATTGATCCTCTTCAAATTGTCTGCTCTCCGCTTTGAGCCTCTCTTATTAAAATGGATTTCTTATTACCTGGTAAACCGATATTATAGTGTTCGGTTTAGATCCGCCCTTCCTGTTCCATTCCTGGTCTCATCTGGAGTTCCACAAGGCAGTCATCTTGGCCCTCTTCTCTTCATTCTTACTGTCAACGATGTTGAGAGGGTCATTAAACACTCCTCCCTATCCCTTTACGCTGACAACACAAAATTTTTTAAAACTACAATATTTCCTCTCCCCATGACTCTGCCCTTCTTCAAGAAGACCTTGATCGGCTTTCAATCTGGTGCCCCAAAAACTGCCTAGAACTTAATATAGCCAAATGTCAATCTATAACCTTCTCACGTAAATGCAACCTGTCTCCTCCCCGACTTTATTTTCTCCATGGTCAACCAATTCCCCTTGGCTTTATTAAACGGTGGTCCAAGGAATTTTCCAACCCGTATGTAACCAGATCTCTCTATATTACCTTTGTTCGCCCCTGCTTGAGTATGCCAGTCAAGCTTGGTCCCCCTTTCACCGGGTTCATGTTTCCCGAATCGAGGGTATTCAACGTCGATTCCTCCGATTTGCCCTCCGTGGCCTGCCATGGAACGACCCTTTAATCTTACCTCCCTATCAAGACCGCCTCAAACTTCTAAATATGAATTCGTTAGAAGAACGTAGGAATATTGCTGACGTTCTTTTCATTCATCGTCTTCTCTCAGGTTCCATCGACTGTGCATCCATTTTGAACTCCATTTCCTTCAATACCAACCCCCGCAATCTACGTTGTCCTCGACTCTTCTATCTACCGGTCCACCGCACCTCTTATCGCTCCAACGAACCAATCTCCCGAATGCTCCGAAAGGTCAACTCAAACCCCTCCCTTTTTGATTTCCACCGGAGCACTCCTCGTCTCCAACAAGATCTCCTCCATCACTTCCTTGGTCCCTAGCTCTTAAGTCGTTCTGTTAGATTTTAGTCCTCGTTTTTAAGTTAGATTGTATTAAGCCAATAAATGGGGGCCACAGCCCGCACCAAAATTAAATTAAAAATTAAAAATTAAATCATGTCGCGACTCCCTACCGCCCTGCTGAACCGGAGACGCTCCGCACTGCCGTGTGCGACGTCTCTGTCGTAGTTGAGTCGCCTGTCCGCAGCTGTTCGAGCAACGTGGAAGATTAGCGGCACAGCCAATCTGTTCTGGATCAGACCTTTGCTATCTAGGTAGAGGAACGCTTCTGGACCTCATTACAATAGAATTTTATGTATTCAGACTCTGGTGTTCTGTATAACCGAAGACAAGCCCTCTCAAACACCCGAATCTTTTCCAATAAACTTGCTCTCACGGGACATCCAAATACAAGCATGGGCCTGATAAGGGCCATGTACCAGATAACCTTCACCCTCGCATCGAGTTGGCTGTTATAAAACAGTCTCGTTGTAAGGGCAAAAGCACTTTTGGCTCTGGCCAGAGCAACATCTATAAGTTTGTTAAAATACAGATATTGATCTAGCCAGATCCCAAGGTATCTGACTACATTTCGACAAGCAAGTGGCTGTCCATGTTGTCCGACGATAGAGAACTTTCGCTAATTCTTTCTGGTATCCCTAGAGGCCCCAGACAAAGGCGTCCTAAACAAAATGGTTTCCGACTTCTGAAAGTTGATTTTCAACTTCCAGTCATCGCAATATCGCTTAATTTTATCGAAGTCACGTTGCAAAAGTGTATTGATGACCTCAATCTTTGGACCTGATCTGTACGCGATTAAGTCGTCTGCGTACGCTATGGCATGGTGAAGTGAACCTATCAGATCACTTGTGTAAATGTTGAATAGGATCGGCGAATTTACCGCACCTTGTTGCAGACCGTTTTTAATGTTAAATGTTCCAGCAGAGGTCACATCGTCGTTCTTTACGATGAACTGTCTACTGGAGAGCATATCAAAAAGAATATACAGAAGTGGTTTACTAATGCCCAACCTGTTCAGCTTGAAGAAGAGCCCCTCTAACCATACGGTATCGAAGGCCTTCTCCAAGTCAACAAGGCAGGCACCAGTATATTGGTTTTTGCCTTTATTCCATTGGATATCGGACACCAGTTTAGACGCGGCATGTGAGATATCATGTCCCGCCATAAAACCGAATTGATTATTCGGAACTACTCGTATATGTCTGTCCTCAACCCACCTAGACAGAGCTCTATTGATTACTTTTTCAAACACCTTACTGATATTCGGAAGGAGACTTATCGACCGGAGATTCGCCGGATTGGATATATCCTTTCCCTTTTTCGGGATAGGTTGAACCACCGCCGTTTTCCAATGCGCTGGATAATGTGCATTATTCATTGCATTATTAAACAGGGTGGTATAAATGTCCACCGCTTCTAGTGGGAGTTATCGAAGCACAATGTTCGGTATTTCATCGGTTCCCACTGATTTCTTACTCCGAAGTGATCTGAACGGTGGTAGTACCATTTCATTGGTGATGACATTATTTGCCATATTCTCGTCACTGAACTGGGTGAAATCCGAGCTCTCAAATCGCCAATTCACAATGTCATTTCAAAGGCAGAAATTGTGCATAAGGACTCGACTCTCCATGTCGTGGTTCGGGCCAATGATGTCATTCGCCTTCTAAACCTCCTCTAACATAGCTTCTATAACCTCAGCCTTCTCCTGCTTCTTCGACCACAAAGAAGTTGTCATCATTAACTGCTTCATTTGGATTGATACCTGCTGCTACAAGTATTTGTTCGTTATTCGTCGTTCGGGCTATTTTGAGACATGGAAGGTCGTTTTGATTATTTTTCCCAAATATTTTTGCGGGAACATATTCGGGTTGCTGGTGTTTACAGCCCGAATTTTATTGTTCCAATGCAAACTTACAGAATTTCTCTAATTTTCCTTTATTAATGTTTGGAGGTTTTTTTATCGACGACTTCAGTGTCATGATCTCCGGGTTATGTCTGTCAGTAAACTGTCTGTACAAGGTTTTTAGTCTTGACAGCCGTCTACTTTGATGTCGGTGCAGTGCGTCAATAGTTGCGTTGCGGAATAAGTCTTCGTTGTCAGTGTGTTGAGGTATCGAGGTATCGTTTTGTCCATAGTTCGTTTAATTGTCTCGGCCATTAGTTTTAGGTACCCGTCAATCTCCTCGTTTGACAGATTTCTATTGGACGGTGGGTAGAGCGAATTCGTGGAAAGTGCTCTCGTCAGTTGTGCGAATACCACTTTGATCAAAAAGTACCACCGTGTGGCACTCCCATTATTCCGATTTGAGTTCTGTTTTTTTTTGTTAAGTTGGTAAATCTGTTGTTGACATCTCATCTAAATCTTAGCGTGATAGCTTGATATTTGCAAAAGTTACGTAGCCTAGAGTACATCTATCCCTGTGTGTGTTAACGATTTTTTTTACAATTTTTGAAATGGGTTTAAATTTGCAACAATGAGCTTGTATTAAATTTTGCGGAAAAAACGGATTTAATGGTGCTCCAACGTTGGAAATGTTGGAAAAGTGTTTCGGCAACGATTCTCTAAAGAAAACGGTCGTTTACCAGTGGCACGAGCGGTTCAAAAGTGGTCGTGAGTCAATCGAAGATGATGAACGCAGTGGCAGACCATTGACATCGAAAACCGACAAAAACATTGATGAAGTGAAAGAAATGTTGGTCAATAACCGCAAATTAACCTTCAGAGAGATAGCGGAGGACTTGAACATTGCCTATGGATCCATCCAAGACATTTTGCTTAATGATTTGGGTTTCCGTCGTGTAGCAGCAAAGTTGGTGCCAAAAGACCTCAATTTCATGCAAAAAAGAGACCGTGTTGACGTCGCAAAAGAGATGATTTGCGAGGCTGAATCCGATCCCACGTTCATCAAAATTATCATTACTGGAGACGAGACGTGGGTTTATGAGTACAACACGCAATCCAGACATCAGGCAAGTGAATGGCGTTCACCAAATGAGCCGAGACCAAAAGAACCACGTCGTTTTCAGTCAAAAAAGGAGGCAATGCTCACGGTTTTCATGGATTACAACGGTGTAGTGCCTCATGAATTTTTGCCAGAAGGCCAGACAGTGAACAAAGAGTACTCGTATTATTTGGGCGTTATGAGACGTTTGCGTGACGCAATTCGCCGAAAGAAGCCAGAATTGTGGGCAGAAAACTCGTGGATTTTGCACCATGATAACGCACCGTCGCACAGTGTCATCATTATTCGTAGTTTTTTGACGAAAAATGCAACAAATACCATCCAACAACCACCAAATTCACCTCATTTGGCTCCCTGTGACTTCTTTCTATTCAATCGAGTTAAAAAACCACTACGGGGAACGCGTTTCAGCAGCCGAGAGGAAGTAATAAAAAATCGCAGGAAGCGCTGTTGGACATACCGAACACCGAATATAAAAAATGTTTCGAGGATTGGATCAAACGCTGGCATAAGTGTGTTGCAGTCGATGGGGATTACTTTGAAGGGGACAATATAGATTTAGATGAATAAACTTGTATTTTTAATTTTCTGAATAACTTTTTGATCAAGATGGTATGACGCTTGTCGAGTATCTTTTTATTTTGGTTTAATTTGCTCTTGTTGCAACTGAAAATTAAAACGCCAGCCTTTCCTAGTAGCGTATCTACAGTATCTACAATATTAGAGAATTTCCACCAATCGGCATGTGAAAACTCTGATTGACAACAGATCACTCAAAAAATCTTCTAGTGACTTTGCATACCGAGGTAGGATTTTTATTTGTTCCAGGGAGCACTCGCAAATGACCGTTTTTGATCTACCTTGGTAGATACCCGTAGGTTATTTGGAAATAAATAAACAAAAATTGTGTGCAAATGTCCTCTCAGATCTTTTGGGGGCTTACCTCCTACCATTTAGAATTAAATGTTCTTGGGCGTCATGACCTCTGACTATGTGTATGTAGTATGCTGTAGAGTTGTAGAATTTTTCATTTGGCAGTTCTTCTAAAAATCTGATCCGTGAAGAGCATTTCCATGTTTTTGGTTTTCTAGCAAATGGGATTCTCCACAAATTTCAAATGGACTATTGTGCTTAGTAAAAACTTTTGCTGCTAAGCCCACTTAAAGACAAATAGGGTAAACTCTAGTTTAAAAAAAATTTCGAATTCGTGCCTACTTAAAAATATAAATTAACCTCGTTGCTCCTCTAACTGCTGTGTACATCAATTTATTCTTAACATTCATGCTCTAATGCTCTTTATATGTATGGTAGACGTTAATATGCAATTTGGGCAACAAAAGTGGTGCCTCTCAGAACTATGTAAGAATGCACTTGTGTCCTTTTAGTAGAGGAAACGCGACTTCGAGCACAGTTGCTATTATAGCACTTCTGCATTTGTACTTTTATTTACTTTCCAAACGCCTAACCCAGTTAATGCACGAGGCCTAGACTAGTTTATTTTTGGCTCTAACAATTCAGAAGCAACCATTACATCATTGCCCCATAGAATTTCACATATTCGGAGCATGTTTTCACAAAGGACACCCACAACTGCGCTTGTACTCTTGAAATGCTGTGCTGTGTATGACCAAACAATGCAAGGAACCCAGTCACTTGGGTTTACAAGGAGTGATTTATATCCTTGACTTGGTAAAATTGTTTTTCACATTCTGTTCCGTTGTTGTTGCTCCTAAAAAATCTTGACACCAACACTTATGTTGAGGTGTTGAAAAACGAAAATGAATATTTAAATCCACTTTGCGAATGTTTTGTCGGAATATCCTTTAAATGAAGTTTCTTTGGTAATTTAGGTTTAGATCCAGCTTTGCCGCTGTTTAATGGACAGAGCTCCCATCAGAGACTTGCGCCAAGTGACGCTCGATTTGTCGATGTCATTCACACAGATGGTGGGGTTTTGGGTAATCCAGAGCCACTGGGTCATGCAGATTTTTACCCCAACAACGGAGTACCATTGCAGCCAGGATGTGCGAGGCAGGAGATTGCCAATAATCGATGGTTAAACATAATAAGTGAGTTCCATGGGGTTATGTGGTCATTCTATGTGTATTTTATGTTTATTGCAGTTGGTTGCAGCCATCAGCGGGCATGGCAGTATTTTGTAGAGTCTGTGGGGAATGTTCAATCGTTTCCAGCTGAGCGATGTGAGAACTCCACAAAGTCATACGATGCTGAGCAGCCTTGTCGATCTGATTTAACATCATACATGGGATTGGGAGCTGATAAACGGTGAGTAAAAAGAGTGAAGGAAAACTGTTAGTTTGTAAGTTTTGCTTAATAGCCGAATTGATTACTTCTGGCTGTTTTCCAAATAGCTGGATTCAATTTTTGCTTTTTACGCTGATAGTTTTTTTATGCGAAATTTGATAATTTAATAATTTAAATATTTTGGTTGTGACTAAGCGTTGTTAAACTGTTACTTGTTTAGTTTCCAATAACTGGTTTGAGCTAGTGCCTAATTATTGCAGAAGCAACAAGGACGAGTTTCCTTCACATTTTCATTCCTACAAATATGGTACGAGTATTGTGTGCTAAAAGGGAATTGTTCAGTATGGTGTTCTGATATCCATGCGATGTCTGTAAGGACTGCGGTCTGCGAGGTCCAAAGCCGTGTTTCCCTTAACGCGGAAGACAAACTGCTCCCAAGATACAAGTATGTTCAGTTCATTTGTCTAATTTAGTAGTTATTCACTTCAGCGTTACTAGCAACTAGCGTTACCTAGAAATAAGTGACTTTGATCCGATGTCTATAAGGGTCGATGCTTTGAATAGCTGTTGCATATTCAGGTTGGAAGATATTGAATGAATCTCAGAGGATGTACAAGGAAGATATGTATATTCCCAAGACTACAAGAACAACAACTTGATATTTGCCACTGCAGAAACTCTGAAAGAACTTAGCAAGGGCAGCTCTCGTGTACTGTACGTATTTGAAGTTTGCCTTCCACTTAACCAAAAACTAACACCAACGAAAGCGACACCAAATTTTCTGGAGATCAATTTGGGTTCAGTGAACCACAAAGCGATTCTCATAGGAACAGATGGATATTGTGTTCAACTTAGGCACAGACACCACCACAAATGGTATGCTTTAGATTTGATTTGTTAATGTGGCTCGGGTTAACCCTTATTGGTATGGTGAGAGTTAAGGCAGAATAGGTGCATGAATCTTAAGGTATAAGGACTGCCACTAATTTCAGTAGAGTGATTCCATTGATATTGGCTCCCAAAAGAAATTCGATAACTGCACGGTGACTTTCAATCGATTGTAAGTTTAATTAATGTAAGGCTGTCAGAATATGGTGGTATTACGAGGGGCGTTCAATATATTCTCGGTATCGATATGAAGGAAAATGCGAATTCAATTTAAATTGTTTTTATTTTTCAATATGATCTCCTCTAACATCAATGCATTTGTTACATCTTGAGATAAGCTTTTTTAAACCCTCAAAATAATAAATTTCCTCTTTCTCTGCAAAATACCGACTTGAGTTCTTCATCATCCGAAAATCTTTTTCCACGAAGACATTTTTTCAAATCCGTAAACAGGAAATAGTCACTAGGGGCAAGGTCTGGACTATAGGATGGGTGTTGGATTTCTTCGAAACCACAATCTCGCGCAGCAGCCTTGGAAACTCGCGCCGTGTGAACAGAAGCGTTGTCATGAAGAAGCAGCACAACCGCTGCGAGTTTACCCCGTCTTTTCTTTTTAATTTCCTCCCGCAAATTATGCAAAGTGGAAGCGTAGGATGTAGCGTTGATGGTTTCACCTTTTTTTTTGTACTCAATGAGCAAGATTCCCTTTGAGTCCCAAAAAACTGTGGCCACGAGCTTTCGGGCAGACGGAGTGACTTTGAACTTCTTCGGGGGGTCTGTTCCTTTTTTATGCCACTGCATGGACTCTTGTTTGCCTTCAGGGTCATAGTGGTGGACCCATGTTTCGTCCCCAGTAACAATTCGATCCATAACACCGTCCGCGTTCTCACTACACATCTCCAAAAGCTCTCTACAGCATGCGATTCTCACTTTTTATCTGAGGCGCTGTGAGCATTCGTGGCACCCACCTTGCACTGACCTTTGAAAGGTTAAGATGGTCATGAAGAATGGTGTGAATGGTACCAATTGAAAGCTTGGTGATCTCTGCCATCATTTTCACCTTTATTCGGGCATCCTCAAGAACAAGTTTTTCGACTTCTTTGATGCTTTCTCCCGTACAAGCAGTAGCCGGGGCGCCGGAGCGGGGGTCGTCTTCAATGCTCTCTCTGCCTCTCTTGAACTCACTTCACCACTTTTGCACAGTTGATAATGAAGGTGCGGAACCCTGGTAAACAGCCACCATCTCTTCATGAATAGTTTTTTGACTTTTTCCTTGCTTAGTGAGAAATTTAATTACAGCGCGATGCTCAATTTTCACCATCATCGCCTCAGTTGCCATTATGATTCTGTTTAACTAGAGATAAAACGCGAATTAATAATCACATTTATATGAAATTTTACATGAATGCACTAAAATAATAGTATTACTTGATAAATAAGTCAATTTATACATGCAACCACAGCTTCACCCCGATACCGAGAATATCTTGAACGCCCCTCGTATTTGCATAGCCCGCGTAAAGCGAAGCGGATGAACCTTTGCTCATTTGGTATGGATATGATAGTGCGAAGACCAAACTTGGGCAGTATTTTATATTCGAGAATAAGCTTAGCAAAAGTTATTTAAATAGATTTCAGTACATTAGGATATGAAAATGCTTTTGACAAGCGATTGACGAAATCGAGGCCTTAGTTTGACCCAGCGATGTGGGAGGGATTGTCCTTTGTCGCAAATGACTTGATATACGCAGTTCTGATGCGGGTGATCTACCAGATTGTGGAGAACTGGTAGGGGAGGGGGGAGGGAAGTATCTGTAGCGATTAAAGCTTTGTTCACCTCACCACTTCAAAGTTAACACATGGGCTGAAAAGTCGGTTTTATAGTAAAACACACAATTTTTGCAAAATTCAACTTTATTTATCAATATAGTTGCCTTCGAGGGCGATACACTGATTGAAACGATTTTTCAATCTTTCGATACCAGTTTTGTAGTACGATTTCGGTTTAGCCTCAAAATAGGCCTCTGTGTCGGCGATTCGGTCTTAAATCTCTTTCCGGCAAGCATTCTTTTGAGGTCTGCGAACAGGAAATAGTCGCTGGGGTCCAAATCTGGAGAATACGGTGGGTGGGGAAGCAATTCGTAGCCGAATTCATTCAATTTTGCCATCGTTTTCATCGACTTGTGACACGGTGCATTGTCTTGATGAAACAGCACTCGCTTTTTCTTCAAATGCAATGTAATAGTCGCTGTTGATAGCCTGCCCCTTTTGAAGACAGTCGATGAAAATTATTCCATTCCATGTGCATCCCAAAATACGGATGCCATAACCTTGCAAGCCGAGGACGAGGTTCGTCGCCTGCTCGCCACTCAGCTGACTGCCGACTTGACTCTGGTGTGAAGTGATGGAGCCAAGTTTCATCTATTGTCACATACCGATGCAAAAATTCGGCCTTATTGCGGTTGAACAGCTTTAAACACTCCTCTGAATCATCAACACGTTGTTGTTTTTGGTCGACTGTGAGCAAACGCGGCACCCAATTTAAACAGAGCTTTCGCATGTCCAAATATTCGTGTATGATATATCCAACACGCTCTTTTGATATCTTCAGAGCCTCAGCGATCTCGATCAACTTCACTTTACGGCCATTCGTAATCATTTTGTGGACTTTTTTGATGTTTTCATCTGAAACAGCCTCTTTTGGACGTCCACTGCGTGCATCATCTTCGGTGCTTGTATGACCACTTTTAAATTTTTCAATCCACTTGCGAATGGTTCGTTCGGCTGGTGCAGAGTCCGGGTAACACTTATCAAGCCATTTCTTTGCATCGGCTGCATTTTTTCCCATCAAAAAGCAATGATAAATCAACACACGAAATTGCTTTGAATCCATTTTTTTTCACAATAACAAAAGTTGCTTCACTCACAACGCTATATCTCGAGAACTAATCGTCCGACAGCTGTCAAATTTATACACGTATCTTTTGAAGGTTAGTACTAACTGAAAATGGTATGGATTTAATTCAAGTGGTGCCCTCTCTTAGAAACGGCACGGACTTTTCAGCCAATGTGTTATGTTGGATTAGAAGTAGCAGACGAGAAATAATTGATGAAAATCAGAAAATGGTGTCGTAGACAGAACGGAGCCCTGAGTATCATGGTATGACTTTCAAGGGAAATGAGATTAATTACTGTGTGCCAATCGCTGTTTCTATGAGCTCAGGAGGTAATTCGGTACCATAGCCATCTTTCGTAATACTAAACTGGTTTTGTACAAAACTCTTACAATCCCGTTTGTATGGGCGCGGCATGGTGGAGAAGATTCAACCACTATCCGTACGGGCTTTGTACAGAACCATCGATCTAGTCAAGCGTCTACGGATCAAATGTCTGAGATGGCTAGGTCAAGTTGAGCGAAGGGACCTTGAATCCAACTTCCAAGAACGGCGTAAATAAGGACGACCGCACATAGGGTGGCGCACGCAAGTGGAACGGGACCTCAATCAACTTGAATTGAGGCACTGAAGACAGCTGGCGAGGGACCTTGCTATCTGGAGAGGCTTGTTGGTTGAGGTCAAGGTGCAGCCCAGACTGTACAACCAGTAAATACCTTATGTCTGATGCTCCTACGACCGTCGGTTCTTCGTTTAGTGTTTTTTTTAGGTGGGCTGTCCCTCCAAACAAACTTTGAGTCAATCATTTTGTGTTTTCTTCAGCCGATGTACTTGGTACAGGCACCAATTTGAAGAAA